>CM057453.1:197640000-200140000 GCA_016271365.2 Neoceratodus forsteri
CACCATCAAACAATCCGGAGCCTCTAAAAGAGCCTTTAAGAAAAGACCATCAATCCCTGCCTTGGTAGTCATTACCCTTTATATTTAGAGATGGGTCTCAGTGACCACCTGGCCTTTATTTGCAGAAACTATCCCTCACCGACATGTTTCTACCTTGCAATGCAAGCGACAAGTTGTTATTCTCCTGCCCTGCCACATTTCTTTCCCCTACCCCAGTGACTGTTTAGAACTTTTATGTGTTTACAACAGTTTATAAGAGTCCTTTTCTTGTTACTGTTCTTTGTTACTTTGCTTACTGTTCGTCAATTTTTTTTTTTGCTGCTGAAGAGATGTTAGTAGATAAGGTATCATATGGTGAAATTAGTGACCTATGTAGATCGTGTCTAGGGAATTTAGCCGGGGCTGCAGTGCCTCTCCTACCCATGCTGGATTATCAGGGCCACCTGCTAGCTTTTTATAGTCCCTGACCCACTATCAGGGAGGGACTCCTACCCTCAGGTGCCAGCCTATACTTACAATTATATATGGCCTACATGATACCCACCACAATTTATTCTCAGAACATGAAAGGGCTGACCAACCCCATTAAAAGGCATAAGGTTCTAACTCAAATCAGAAAGACCCATCCTTCCTTTGAATTATTACAGGAGACCAATCTCTCAGGGTTCATGCTCAACATTAATTTACTGGAAATGTGGAGGTGTAGCTGTCTTAATACCTAGGGTGACCACCGTTGCGCAGGAAGACTCCTATACAGGCTCTCAGGGGAGACCAGTCATAGCTACAGGATTTTACTTGGGGAAAGAAGATCACTCTGGTGAGCCTATCCCTTCCCTTAGTGCAGACTATCAGCAGTAAACTTAGTACAAGGCAAAATATTACAATATCAAAGGGGGCTGCTAATCATAGGTGGAGATCATAACATGGTTTATGACTCCATGGACACCACTAACCCCCACACCCCTAGACTCACAGGTGCCATGTGGAATAGTAAATAGTTATTTAAAGGGAAACGTCCACATGTAATTGGGCCATACCTTGGTGTTAGGCATGGCCCAGTTAGCTGTTTCCCAAAGTGACAATTTTTAGCACTTAATAATAATAATAATAATAATTTTATTTGTATAGCACCTTTCAGTATATCAAGGTGCTGAACAACTTTAAAACAATTCAAACACTACATAAAACAACACATGTACATAAAATCAGCATACAACAAGATGAAATATTTGATGATAAAATCCAAGCATTAATAAATAATTGTCTAAAAAAGCCATACTCCACAAGTAAGTTTTCAAATCCTTTTTAAAAAGTTCCACGGAGGTGCACTGCCGTAACCGACATGGTAGAAGTTCAAAGAGTGGGTGCAGCATGTCTAAATGCTCTGCTGCCAGAAGATTTTAAACTCACTCTTGGGATCTCTAACAACCCATGTCGGCCGGCGGCGTGATTGGTCAGAGCAGTAAGGCACCAGGAGGTCTTTCAGATATAGGCTGGACCCTGGTCGTGAAGGGCTTTAAAGTCAACAAAATGACTTTAAAGGTGATCTGCCACCGCACGGGCAGCCAGTGCAGTTCGCGCTTGCGGAATGTGATATGACAGAACCGACTTGTCCCAGTCAAAACCTCGCTGCAGCGTTTGCACCAGTTGTAGGCGATTGATTTCAACCCCAGAAAGCCCAAAGTACAGGGCGCTGCAATAGTCTAAGCGTGAAGATACAAAAGCGTGAACCAAAGTGGGCAGGGAGTCAAACGGAACAAGATGCCTAACCCTGGCAATATTCCTAAGATGATAAAAGGAAGTCTTGACAACGGCTGACACCTGAGCTTTGAGAGTCAGCCTTTCGTCAAGAATAAATCCAAGGCTACGCACCCGTTCTGAGGACGGCATAGATATTCCACCAAGAATAATTCCAGATGGAGCACCGATACCCGGCCTCACCACCCGACCACCAGGATCCACTACCAGCACCTCTGTTTTCTCAGAGTTCAACTTTAGCCAACTAGAATCCATCCAGTCTTGGATCTCCCTCAGACAGTTGTTAAACACCAAGAGAGCTCCATCCTGGTCGGGTGCAAAAGACAGATAGAGCTGGGTATCATCTGCATAGCAGTGAAACCTCAGCCCATATCGTCTAATGATACTTCCGAGGGGCAGCATATACACTGCAAACAACATGGGCGACAGCACGGATCCCTGGGGCACTCCACACAACAAAGGGATTGGGTCAGAGGAAAAAATCCCTGACAACTCTCTGCGATCTCCCGGTAAGGAATGACGTGAACCATTGCAAAACGGTTCCAGACATTCCACAAATTTGCCCCAGGCAAGCTAATAGCACCATGTGGTCCACTGTGTCAAAGGCTGCAGAGAGATCAACAACAACAAGAATGGAACGTCTCTTCCGATCCCTCGCCATCAGAAGATCATTTAACACCCGAACCAGCGCAGTCTCAGTGCTATGTCTTTTACGGAAGCCCGACTGGAAGGATTAGTAGACATTATGGATGGTTAAATGGTCATCCAGTTGAACTGCCATTGACCTTCCTCGATAACCTTCCCAATAAAGGGAGGTTAGAGATAGGTCGATAACTAGAAAAGAGTCCGGGTCCAAGGAAGCTTTCTTCAAGAGGAGTTACCACAGCCTCTTTCAAGGAGCAGAGAAACTCACCTAATTCCAAGGAGCACCAGACTATTTGCCAGGACCGGACCAATGGTGTCTAAACAACCCAAGATGAGGGAGTCGGACCAGGATCCAAGCCACAACTTAGGGCGATAGAGTGGATGATCCTCATAATGTCCACGAACTCAGGTCGTCGAAAGGAACTCCAGGAGAAATGAGGCACTGTCATCTCATGCTGTCCAAAAGCTTCACCCATAGAGCTTACCAGACCCAGGTTCTTCCTGCTGTCGGCCACTTTAGTTGCAAAGTATCGAGCGAGCTCATCGCACTCTGCTTGCGAAAAAGCTTTCCGAACATGCAGGCAGGCTGGGTTGCACAGTCTGTCTACAGTTCGGAACAGCTGAGCCGGTCGATTCTGAGCAACTGCAATCTCCCTGGACAGGAATTCTGCCTTCTTATGGGTGATTGCAGATTGATAGTTAACATAATGTTCCATCAATCTAGAGTGGTCGGCATCAAGGGCGGACCTGCGCCAGCGACGCTCTAACCTTCGCCCCTGTCTCCCGCATCTCCCTCAGGGACCCATCGAACCATGGGGCTCCGGGGCGAAGGGATCGGGGGCGCTCACGAACAGGAGCAATAGAGTCCAGAGCCGTCGTGACGGCCTTATTATAGGCCAGCACCAATGCTTCTGGGCCATTGCTCACCGAACCGAAGGATGAGAGATCAAGGACCGCCGCTAGACCTTGTGGAGTAACGTTCCGTAATGGGCGGTACCTGACCATCTCCACAGGGGCTGGTCTTCTCAAGGGGGTACAAAAATTGAACCTCACGATGTGGTGATCAGACCAGGCGACTGGTTCTACCCCCATGTCGGATGCGTTGATCCCTAGAAGGAAGACTAGATCTAAAGAGTGTCCGGATTTGTGCGTAGCAGTGGAAACCACCTGTGTAAGGCCCAAAGAAGACATCAATTGGAGGGAAGTCATTACCCAAGTTTGAGAGTTCACCGTCGACCCAGGCGTTGAAGTCACCCAGAACCATCAACCTGGGCGACTCAAACGACATGTCGACGAGGAAGTCTGCTACTTCCTGTAAGAAGCGTCTCCCATCTCCGGGTGGACGGTAGATGAGGACGATTCGAACGCCTACACCTGCTACGACTGTACACTCAAAAGACCCAGTCTCACCGACTACCACATTCGTGAGACCCAATTCCATCTTAAAACAGACTGCAACCCCACCCCCACCCTCTGGGTCCAATCTCGGCGGTGTATCACGAGTACCGGCCGGAATCATGGCCTCCAAAGTAGGGCCAGAGTTTTCATCCAGCCAGGTCTTGGTGATGCAAGCCAGGTCAGCCGAACCAACAAGATCGGCAATAATAGTGGTCTTATTCCTAACAGACCTGGCATTGCATAACACCGCCCGAGTTGGACAAACTTCGGGGGTTGTCAAGCCTATCTGCCCACTAATTTCTGTGGTGCTCTTGGGTATGGGTACCAGACAGGGAGAACCTCGATCTGGATTCCATTTCGCCCCAGGGCGCCTCCTGGACCTGACTACCCCGATACGATGGACCCGCTCATTCATCCACCCCTGTTCGACAACCCCCCCCCCCCCACGAACAATACCCAGAGCTCTACAGCACTGGTAGGTATCAAAATGAAGAGGAGGAATGATAAAGGGGCGGAGGGCGCGAAGCGAGGAGGATGAATAGTGCACCACCGTGGGGGCTAGAGGCCAGCACATGTTGCGACTTAAATAAAATAAACCAAAACCCACAACGAAACTAATTAACAGTCAATTTAACAAAAAACCATAGATATAACCTAAAAAAAGAAAAAAGTCTAAACCTAAGCTGTTACCCACCCCCACGGATTGCTCTCACCACCGGGAAGGAAAGGGACAAGGCACTCTCACTGCCTAGCCCTTATGGGATATAGCAACAGAGGGACAAGAACAAAACTCCTCTCAAGTTCTCTCACAACAGGGGGAGATGTTATTTGTTCCTCCCTCGAAAAGGAGATAAAATAAATCAAAATTAAAAAAGGTAAAGGACACAAAGACCTCTCACCCCCAGTGTCCAAAAGCCATAATCATCAGACTTCAAAACTCAGAAATAAAATAAATCAAACCAAAACAAGTTCCTTAACATTAGTATGTCCGTATCAGGCAGGAAACAGTTGGGTATGGTGCAGAAGAAGTCCAAAGTTTCACCGAGGTAGTTCAGGAAAAATCAGCTCGACTCGTGCCCCATGTTTCTCCCAGACAGGTAATCCTTGAAGGAGTCCAAAGCTACCCTTACCAAAGAGTCACGAAGAGTACCACAAAAGTGGCAGTCCTCGTGGTTCAAGGGAGTGGGGTACTCCAGCCAGCTCCCTGACTAAGAAAATACCCCCAAACCCCCTGCAGCGTAGCAAAAGCTCCAAATCAAGACACCTACCTGGCAATTGACAAACAGAGGCTGAACCAAAATTACACAGCCAGTTACTTTAAAACCTTACTCAAACGGGGCCGTTCAGCACTCTGAAATCTGAGCTGTTCACGATTTAAACTTAACTAAATCAGATAGCGTCAAGGTTAGAGTTCTAACAAAGAAAGAAAGAAGGGGCAAACCCATCCAATGTCACTCCATTCCGAATCCACCACCAGGGTTCTGAATAGCGTGGAAGTAGTGGGCTCTTCAAGCCCTATTCCCAACAAAATGAACACGCCACTTAATCACGGAAGAAACCGACAAAAAAGCCCAGAGCCACCTGTTCCAAAACAGTCCAGGACTCCACGGACTTTCCAGTCCAACAAAAGGTCCCAAAGAGTAAATTTAAACATCCACTCGGACCGAAGGGCTTCCCGCTCTCTTCCCAGAACTCATCCAGGAGCTGAATGCTGAAAGGAGCCTGTGAGGGAAAAAAGGTCATATCTGGTTGATCCTGCCTCCCCTTCCCCCGAACCCCACCAGTATCTAACTGCTCAGTGCGCCCTCAAGCTCCCATGGCTGTCCCCAGGATGACGTATGAGACAGGGAGCAGCTGTGGGAGCGTGCATAGACCTTTGGTGTAAATGGAGCTATCAAAAGTTCTGGTTTCTAACATACTGGCAGCACTGCCAGAACAACAGAAAAGATTACTGCAGAAAATACTAATACAGACATCACTCCAAGTGCGTTATGGGATATCATTAAGGTAGTGCTTGAGGGGAGCTATACTTCCTGACTAAAAAAGCAAAGGGAGGAAAGATTAAGCAAAACTTCAAAAGCTGTTAAAAGAAGCCCACGGCAAACACATGCAGGGAGACCGAACAGTCCTCCAGGACATTATAAAACTTCAACAAGAGAGGCAATCCATTTTCAACATCAAAACTAAATTGGCATTTCACCATCTCAGACAAAAATCTGATGAAGGAGGGGTGAGAGCGTCTCGGGTGTTAGCCTATCGACTCTGACAACATGACTGAGTTAGTGGTCACCCATGTTAGAGACTCCCAAACAAAACTATTACATGAAGACCATAAAATGAGGGTTACTTACCTGTAACCGTAGTTCTAGGAGTAGTATGGTGCACATCCACACTTTGGCATTCTTACTTTCCTTTTAAGTTCAGCCGAACATCTTAAAGCTAAACTCCTCCAACCCAGGTGATACCCTACTCAGCTCAGCCCTCTGATGTCAGATCCTGCAAACTAGAAGCAGAGGATCCATGTGCCAGTTACCAGGGGAGGTCAGGTGGGTCATGTGGATGTGCACCATATACCACTAATTGAAAGTGTAGTTACATAAGAATTTACTGTAACAGCAGATCTTCACGAGGAGCTCTTGCAGCAGGCAATAACCATATGGACTGAGCCACCAAGCGCTAGGACCACACAGAAAACTTCTTGCTAGCAGTATTCAGCAGGGAACCGCCCCCGACACTGGCATGCCGACATCCGATCTATGGTATAAAAAGGGGCAGTCCCCCAGCCCACCCCCAGTTCGCCCACTGGAGACCCCAGTGTGTACAGAAATAGGAGAACTGTGGAGGTTCCTCTTAAATACGGAAAGCAGAAGCTGCTGAGATGGAGAAACAGCAATCAGGGGGAAGGAGGAAGGGAATGCAGTGCCCGCTGCAAGTGCTCCTCTCCAAGATCTACTGTTACGGTAAGTTATTACGTAACTGTACTGTCTTACTTCCAGAGGGCTCTTGCAGCAGGCAAGAACCAAAAGGACTGAATCCCAAGAAGTAGAGGAATAGACTCAGTCAACTGGGAGGAGGAGGACAACAGCAGTCATAGTAGCTTTATGACAGGAGGCACTGGAGGACTGCAAAACCAAAACCATCTCTAAGCCTGGAGACAATGTCCAAACTGTAAAGTTTCACGAAAGTATGGACAGAACTCCAAGTGGCGGCTGCGCAAATGTCTGCAGCAGACACATTTCTGAAGGAGGCAGTGGAGGCAGCCATACCTCTGGTAGAATGAACTTTGAACTAGCAAAGGCTTCTCATACTTGCAGTAGCAATAAATAATGCAATTAGCTAGCTATTTAGAGAAACACTGTTTGGAAACAGGAGCCCCTTCTTTCCTGGTGGCAAACGAAACAAACAACGGGTTAGATTTTCTGAAAGCGTGGGTGCGGTCCACATAGAAATGGAGCACCGGATTACCATCTAGAGTATGGAGTAAAGCCTCCCCCTGATTAGAATACTCAGGAAAATAGACATAAGAATGTGATCGCAGACGTGGATCGCTTGATCCATCTAGTCTGCCCGTGTGCTTGTTTGACTACCTTTTCACATTGCTTTCCCACCTTCAGGTCATTTGATACCATGATTCCAAAGTCTCATTTAAGGTTGGTGATGGTTAATGTGTCCCCCCCCTCTCCCAGTATTCTGTCCCTAGGTTTCTTTTTCCCAGGTGCATGACTGCATTTTTTGGTGCTGAACTTCAACTGCCAAGTCTTGGACCATTCTTTAGGTCCGACTCCATTCTTTTGGTCCCTTCCTGCGTGTCCACCCTATTGCAGAGTTTAGTGTCATCTGCAAACAGGGATACCTTCCTCTCCATTTCATCTGCGATGTCGCAGATCAATATGCTGAAAAGTATTCATCCCAGCACTGACCCTTGCGGGACCCCACTGGTTACACTCCCTTCTGTGATAGAGTGCCATTTACTAGAACGTTCTGGGTCCTCCCCTGTAGCCAGTTTCTCACCCAATTTACAATCTTATTTCCTATACCTTTGTTCCCCAGTTTGCTGATGAGCCTTCTGTGTGAGACGGAGTTGAAGGCCTTATTGAAGTCTAGGTATACAACATCTACGACCCGCCTTGGTCTACTACTTTAGTTATCCAATCAAAGAATTCCACCATGTTTGTTTGGCAAGATCGTCCAGGTGAGAATCCATGTTGTTTTGGGTCAAGCTTTCTGCTGGCTTCCAGGTATGACACTAGCCTTTCCTTAAGTATAGACTTCATGATCTTTCCTACAATGGAAGTGAGGCTGACAGATTGGTAGGATTCTGCCTCCTCCTTGCTGCCACTCTTGTGTAGGGGCACTACAGTGACCTTTTTCCAGTCCTCTGGTACCTACCCACTATACAGTGATTTATTGAAAAGTGTGGCCAGTGCAGCAGCAAGTTCCTCTCTCAGCTTTTAAGACTTATGGATGAATTCCGTCTGGGCTCATGGCTTTGTCCATCTTTAATTTGTTTAGTTCCTGTAGGACTCTGTCTCTTGTAATAGGGCTATTGTCTGCCTCCTGGGTGTGGTATCCATTTCTACCAAATGCTGGACTGTTTCCACTGTGTTCATGTGTAAATACAGAGCAGATGAATGTGTTCAAAACTTCTGCTTTTTTGGCATCTTTTTCCACGTGTCAACCCTCATTGGTTTTAGTGCGACAATGCCCCCAGGTCTTTCTTTTCTCCCAGATGTACCTGAAAAAGCGTTTTGTCGTCTTTTTCTATGTCCTCAGCAATTTTCTCCTTGGTTTGTGCCTTTGTAGCTCTGATTTTCTTTCCGGCCTCGTTTAGCTTGGCCCTGTATTCCTCTCTGTCCATATCTGTTTTTTGTTTCCTTAAACTTTCTGAAAGCTCTTTATAGATGCCACTTCCTTTGTAAACTAAAGCGGGATTTTTCTGCGTTTTAATTTACTGATCACCTTTGAATATTTTTTCTGTTACGTGGGTTAGCGTGTTCTTTATTGCTTCCCAGCTCATCTCCACATTTCTATCTGCTTCGTAACTGTACAGTCTTTTGAAGAAGGATTTCATTTCGCTGAAGTTTGCATTCCAGAAGTTGAGGATTTCTAGTTTAGTGTGTGCGGTATTCTCCTGTCCGTTGACTGTCGAGGCAGGTGGATGTATTAATTCAAACTAAACTAAGACACCACCTTAAGCGAAAACTTAGGATTGGTCCAAAAATTCTGTCTTTGTGGAAAACCAGGTAAGGCTCTTTACACATCAGATGGACAGACAAAGGAATGCTGTGCTTCAATGGACTGGGCAGGGTCCAAACATCGGGCTACCACCCCAATACACAATACCAAAGAGAAAGTCCATAATAGTCGCACTTCAGACCCAGAAGATCATGGTAATCTCCAGTGAAGATAAAAACAGATACTTAGTTGGTTTGAAATCACAAAGTTCTTTATTGTTGAGATGCTGTAGTAAGACACTGGACTTGATCCAAAGTAAAGTAAATACTGTCCGTGTCCCAAGCTTACCCCGGTGCTTCGCCATGTTAGGGCTTCGTCGGGGGGTGGTTACCTGGACTTGGACCCTCCCTTTTACACTCATGATTTCATGCCAGTGAAGGAGGGCGCGCTCTCCCATGGGAGGAAGATCCAAATGTGGCCGCTGACTTGTGTGGTGACCAGGAACATAAACACACAGGAAAGGAAAATTACGTACCTACCGTAATTCTTGATCTTCTTGGACGAGTCTCCACCACTCATTCACACTAGTGGGATTGGCGCCGGAGGCACTAAGACCCATCGGGAGCAAACTTTTGCTGGAGGTTATGAGACGGGCGCCATGAGACACGGCGCATGAAGCAGCGTACCGAGCGGTAATGACCATCTCGGCGACGACCCTCCAACCGCCTTTCAGTACCTTTTTACCAAGGAGGTGCAGCGGAACTAACGAAAAGGGTAAACCTAACATTAAAAACGGACATAAGATAGTCCGTATGACCC
This sequence comes from Neoceratodus forsteri, assembly GCA_016271365.2. Classification (NCBI taxonomy): domain Eukaryota; kingdom Metazoa; phylum Chordata; order Ceratodontiformes; family Ceratodontidae; genus Neoceratodus; species Neoceratodus forsteri. Next base: position 197,649,796 of record CM057453.1, read on the forward strand.
GTGTAAGAAGGGTCAGCAAAGAAGTCTCACGGCCTAAAGATTTGAGGAGTGAAGACCAATACAGCGGTGAGCTCGGGGATGGAGGGTAGCGTGTGATGAGTGGTGGAGACTCGTCCAAGAAGATCAAGAATTACTGAGTGCGTAATTTTCCTATCTTCCTGGACATAAGTCTCCACCACTCATTCACACTAGTGGAGAGTACCAAGCTGATAATCCCCAAAGAGGCGGCAGGAAAGCCAGAGCTCAGCGTCTAAGATAGAAGCCCATTAAGGATAGTTCTGCCGAATGCGGAATGCGCCTGGCATGAACATCCAGTGCATAGTGCTTACGAAGTATGCACTGAGCTCCAGGTAGCGGTTGCAGTATATATCTGCAATTGGAACATTATGTAATTTCCGCTAGGATGTCAAGGACCGCTCTAGTAGAGTGAGCGTACACTCTACCTTCTAATTTAACTTGAGCCATGGAATAGCAATGACGAGGCATGCCACTAACCATGAAGAGATACATCTAATAGCGACAGGTTGACCCAGCCCGGTGTCGCTGAAAGAAACGAACAGTTGCTGAGTCTTGCGAACATCCTTGGTTCTATCTAAATAGAACCGCAAGGCTCTCTTAACATCCAAGGAATGAAGAGCTCGTTCCCCTTCATTTTGGAAATTAGCGAAGTAAGCGGGAAGTACCAGAGGTTGGTTCAGATGGAATTCTGACACAACCTTGGGAAGAATTTAGGATGAGTACGGAGAACTACCTTGTCCTTATGGAATACAGATACTGAGGGTCGTAACCAGTGCATGTATCTCAGAGACCCTGCGGCTGAGGTAATGGCCACCAGGAAGGCAGTCTTCAGGTAAGAAATTTTAGCTCACAGGTAGCTAAGGGTTGAAAGGCTTCCAGTGAGCATGTCCAGCACCAGGTTAATGTCCCAGGCTGCAACTGGACGCTTAACAGGGGTCTGGTATGGAGAATCCCTAAGAAATCTCTTCACCATAGGTAACTGAGCCAGAGTTAAGGAAGAAACCGCTCATGGAGCAGCTGAGATGGCACTAAGGTGAACTTTAACTGTGGGTATTGAAGACCTAAGTTTGATAGGTCAAAAGATACCCAGAACCTTGCCAGGAGGACAGGAAAAGGGATTCCAAGAGGATTTTGTACACAGAGAGAAAACGTTTCCATTTGGAGCAACGCTGGGTGGCTGGCTTCCGAGCAGCCAGAAGGATGTCTGAGACTCACGAGACGTTGAACCGATTCACTTCTATCTCTTCAGGAGCCAAGCATGAAGGTGAAGTGATTTCAGGTTGGGATGGACAAGAACCCTGAGTCAGAAGACTGATTTGCAAAGGAAGTGGTCTCGGAGAGGCTGCCAACATACTGTTGAGTAGAGAAACCATAGTTGCGAGGCCAGGAAGGAGCAATGAGAATCATCTTGGTCCCCTGAGACTCGAACTGAGGAGTACTCTCTGGATTAGAGGAAGTGGTGGAAAAGGTGAAGAAAGCGTTTTGTCCACCGCAGCCTGAACGCATCCTGACAGAAAATGCCAGGCCCTGGATTTCTGGAGCAGAAGAGAGGCAGTTGCGCTGGAGTGGGGATGCAAAAGGTCCAGGTCTGGAGTCCCCACTCTTTGAACAGGGACCGAGCTACGGCTGGATCGAGACCACTCGTGAGGGTCTGCCTCCGTTCTGCTGAGGTGATCTGCTAGGTCGTTTGTATACCTGGCAGATAAACCGCTTGAATCAGAGACTTGTGCTCCAAGCACCACTCCCACACCCTCATTGCTTCCCTGCAAAGGGGATAAGAATGAGCACCGCCTTGCTTGTTGATGTAATACATCACTGCTTTGTTGTCCGTTTGAAGGAGAATGTTCTTATGACAAAGGACATCCTTCAGAGCTCGGATTGCATAGAGGACCGCTCTCATCTCCAGGACATTTATGTGGAGATGAGTTTCGAACTGAGTCCATACACCTTGAGTGTGGAGGGAGAGACAGTGAGCTCCCATCCATGCGATGCATCTGTGGTGATGGAGATCTGATGATCCGGGGGAGCAAAGGGGAATCCTTCCAGGAGATTGCTCTCTTGAGACCACCAGGTGAGAGACCTTCGAAGGGGCTCCGTCACCTTGATGGGATAAGACTGGGGGTGAGAGGTCGGGGACCACTGAGTGGAGAGCATCCACTGGGTGGTTCTCATGTGCAGTCGGGCCAGAGGGACAGTGAAGACCGAGGACGCCATGAGACCCAACATGCGTTGCATCGAGAGAGCTGTAACCGATTGGTTCTCCCTGATGTAACGGGCCATACGAAGGATGTCGAGTCTTCTGTCCTCTGGAAGGAAAGCCTTCGCTGAAGAGGTGTCTAGAAGCGTCCCTATGAAAAGGAGCCTCTGGGAGGGTTGCAGTTGAGATTTTTTCAAATTCAGCAGAACTCCCATGGAAGGAAGAGAAGTCGTTTGCCTGACTTCCAAAAGTCCCTTGGCGGAAGGGCTTGCTAGAAGCCAATCGTCCTAGGAAACACTCGAGTCGATTTTCCTGAGATGCGCTGCGAGAACTGCACAACACTTTGTAAAACTCACAAGCGCGAGATAGCTCCAAAGGGCAGGACTCTGAACTGATAATGCTGACCCCAAAGCTACAAACCTGAGGAATTTGCGGTGGGTCGGGTGGACGAGGATATGCTGGTAAGCATCCTGCATATCCAGAGAGGCCAGCCAGTCGTGCTGATGCAGCAAGGGTAACAGGGTACCTAGGAAATCATCTTGAATTTCTCCTGGGGAGGAATTTGTTTAACTTTCTGAGGTCTAGAATGGGGCGCATCCCCAGATTTCTTTGGAACCAGAAAGTAATGGGAGTAGAACCCTGTGTGTTTACATGAATCTTGCGGGGCACCAGTTCTATTGCCCTGTTGTTCAGAAGGCCCTGGATCTCCGCGGTGAGGAGATCTGACTGAGAGGCCGACAACCTGGGTTGTCGTATGGGAGGACAATTCGGGGGGGGTTCCAAGAAATTGAGAGAGTAACCCTCGCGAATTATCCGAAGAACCCATTTGTCTGAGGTTATGGACTTCCACTGGTTGTAGAAGTACATCAGACGACCTCCCACCGGAGGAGAAAGTTCCACCTCGGGCAGAGTGGATGGAACTTGGGCCAACGACTCATAAGGTAGCGCTGGGAGCTTTAGGTCCCTGCGCTTTCTGCTGCGTCTTCTTTTGAGGTTGGGCAGGTTGGCTTTTATGGAAGCTTCCCCTGCCTCTGCCTCAAAAGGACTGACGACTATGAAACTGACGCCTGTTCACATGCCCCGAGAGGAGGCGGAGGTCTGGCCAACTAATGGCCGATCTAGTCTTCTGAGTGGCCTCTAAGGCTTGCTCCACCTGAGGGCCAAAAAGAAAGGAGCCATCAAAAGGCAGCGCCATCACCTGCTGCTGAGCATCATTCGTGAAGCCAGAATGCACGCAGCCAGGAATGGCGCGGTACAATCGCGCGGCTGCTGAGCGAGAAGCAGTGCGAAAGCATCCATGGCGGCTTTGACCTGTTGGTTATTGGACTCAATACCTCTAATAACGGTCAGAAGAAGCTCTGACTTGGAATCCGAATCTGGAAGAGCTTCAACCATTCTTTTCATAGAGTGCCACAGGATATACTCATACTGAGAAAAATAGCCTTGATAACTGTGTCGCATACTTAGAGTGGAGGCAGCAAGACTCTCTTACCTAATGTATCAATCTTACGAGACTCTTTGTTAATAGAGTCGAGGCTGTAGTAGTTTGAGGAAGAACGACCTTGTCATTCTCTGCCAGGACTACAATAGGATCCGCAAAGGCTTGGGATGCCAAAATGGGACGATCCTTGGGAGCTGAATACTTCTTATCAATGGATTTAGCCACTGAGGGAATAAGAGCAGGGTTATTCCATACCATTTGAGACAGCGTCTCGAAGGAAAGCTGAATCGGAGGGTCAAATCCGTGAGGATCTCCGAGCATGAAGATACTGGAGTCTTAATATCTTCCCAGGATCGATGTCTGTAGTCTGAGAGAAAGAGTGGATCCCAGGTTCTTCAACAGAGACTTAAAGGACAGGTCCTCGACCACAGGCTCTGTAGCAAAGAAAGATCCTGTTTCCTCCACTTCATCACCCAACCGAAGGTCTGGGTCAGGCTCAACATCATCTCCTGATGGTCCAGAAAGGACTGTTTGGACAGGAAAGGAGTGAAAATTAGGAGAGGAGGAAATGGCAGAAAAACAAGGAGAGTCCCCAAGGGCTGCCGGCGCCGAGACGGCAAAAGCGGGCTGAAGCGGCGCACGAGGCGCACGGTGCCGAAGGCAGCGGCCCCTCGCGCCCCGGCGGGCGTCGCGAGACGGCGCGCGCCTGGCGCGACCCATCGGCGCCAGCGGGACAGCCGCCCGCAACGGCCCGCGGTGACGCCCGAGCGGCATCGCAGACCGGCGCTTATGACAGCGCCCGCCCGATCAACGGCACCACGGCGGCGCGCGAGGAATGTAGCGCCACCAGCGGCGCGCCCGAGAGACCGCGCAGGCGCGCCAGCAGCGGCGCCGCCCAGCTCCGGCGGCCCAGCAGCGCCACACGGCCACAGACCCTGCAGAAAGGCCGGAAAAGCCCGAGAACCTGGAAAACAAGAAGGAAAAATCCAGGAGATAAGAGCATCGGTGAGGCCCCTGCGCCCCCAGCCATGTGAGGGGGAAACACTAAGCACGGAGTCGCTAGCAGCAAGAAGGCGCCCAGCGCCATAGGAAGGTCCAACCGCTACCTGATCGCCGGAGGAGCCCGAGGGCCCGAGTAACGAGCCAGGCAGAAGAACCAACCTCCGAGCCCATCGCCCATAAGAGCGGCCCACTGATGAAACTGCTCATCTGGAGCCCTACCTATAGGCGGGAAGGGGCTCCGATGTCGAGGACGACGATTATCGGAAGTTGGCGACTCCGAAGAAGGAGACCGGCAACTAGCAACGATAACCGACCATCGACGCGCAGACATACCAGAGGGCGACCTCGAGTGATGCCTTCTCTTTTTTGACCTGTGGGCCGAAGAAGAGCTCGAGGCCGAACGGCGAGAATGCGACCGATTATTTTATGTCGACGTGGGGACCGCCCATCCCCCGGCATCGGACTGACCGTAGTCGGAACCCCGCTGAGGAGAAGGAGGCTGACCGACCCAGCCCGCTGACTGAACAGCTTTACACGAAGTCTCCCTACCGCCACCTGACCTGCTCATGGTCGACCTGCCCAGTAGGCCGAGACTTCTTCAAGTAAGTTAAATTTAATATAGAATATTTACGAAAAATAGAATAAAACTAAGCGATACTACTATCGTGATAATGTTACAAAAACAAACTGAAAACTATCGCTAGTTTGAAGTTTGACTTCCGACAAGCGACGTCGTCACTGAAGCGCCTTTTCTCGGCCGGAAAAAGAACTGAGGCGGTTGGAGGTCGTCGCCGAGATGGTCATTACCGCTCGAGCTGCTCGCGGGCGCCGTGAGTCTCACACGGCGCTCGCTACCGTAATTCTCCAGCAAAAAGTTTGCTCCCCGATGGGTCTTAGTGCCCGGCGCCAATCCCACTAGTGTGAATGAGTGGTGGAGACTTATGTCCAGGAAGATGTGTGTGTCTGTGCGCGACATTTTCTGTCTGTTCTGGCACCGGTAAAAACCGGGGGAAGATTTATCTTCCATTATCAAGAAGCAGTTACTACAATTGCTAACCTGAAGGAGCGTAATCTTCAGTGGGTCTGAAGTTTTTTAAGCCAGGCCCTACAACACGCAGTAGCAGAGAGGAGGCAACCTGTACCTTCCAGCTGAAAGGAAGATCTGGCATCATGGAGCAGAGCCGAGGGTTATATCACCCGGGTGGGTGGGAGGAGCCAGCTTGAAGACCTTCCGGCAAGATTTAAAGGGGAAAGGGACATGCCAACAATTGTGGATAACAACAACATATCCACATCCCTAGAAGAGCTTTTGCCCTGGAGCACCTTCCCCATCGTCGCTAACTTCTGCTGCAGAAGAAAAGCCTGAAGGGTTTCTGAGCGGGGTCTCAGTGTGGCCTGCTTAAACTCCTGGCAGTGCTGGCAGGCCTCAGTGTCATGGTTAGGGCCTAGGCAGAGCAGGCATGAGGAGCGGCCATCCTTAGCGGGGATCTGCGTGCCACAGGCAGACTTCGTATACTGGTCAGAAGATGTTACTGGAGAAGACGACATACAGGAACTTGAAGAAAGAGAAAGAAAGGTGTTAAACTGTGAAAATAAATCGCAGTCAAAATGCGATAAAAATGGCAGTCAACTAGAAGCAGGAGTCCGTGAAGGTCCAATTTGCGCATGTCGACAGTGGGCAAAAAGACTGGGGATGGGCTGGGGGACCGGTCCTTTTATACCATAGGTCGGATGTTGGCGTGTCAACAGGGGCGATTCCCCGCTGAATACTGCTACCTAGAAGTTTTCCATGTGGTCCTAGTGCCTGGCGGCTGTCCTTATGGTTATTACCTTCTGCAAGAGCCCCCCCGAAGTAACATCTATGGTTACAGGTGAATAAAAACAGGTTACTCACCTGTAACAGTAGTTCTAGGAATGGTATATGTTGTTCATCCACACTTACTGGCATGTCCCTTTCCCTTTTAAGAATCACCGGAAGTCTTCAAGCTGGCTCCTCCTACCCACTCGGGTGGTATAACCCTCGGCTCCGCCCCATGACGCCAGATCTTAGCCCACTGGAAGCCAGGTTTGTGCGTCTGCAGCCGGGGAGGTTGGGTGGGTCCGTGTGGATGAACAACATATACCACTCCTAGAACTACTGTTACAGGTCAGTAACCTGTTTTTTTGGGGGGGATCATGGATATGTTGTTCATCCATACTTATTGGCAGATTCCTAGCAGTTCTCCAGGAGGAGGGAGGAAAGGCGCACATCCCCAGTGATACTCACTTGGGAAACAGAGATTGGAGAACTGAGGCCCCAAAACCAGTATCCCGGCGTGACTCAAGGTCAATGTGGTAATGGGTAAGAAAAAATTACTCACCTTGGTAATCTTGTTTCTTCTAAGGGAATCTTACTGTATTCTGACTTATGCAGTGTGGTCTCACCATAGGACTGCCCCGGAGATGAAATGGTTAATAGAACCTATGCAAATGATGGAATGCTAGGCTCAAGCTCGGTTTTCAAACTACTGTCCCTAGTAAACAACTCCTAACCATCAGATTCTTACGAAGCATGCACTAAGCAGTTTCCAACTAATGGAAGGATATTAATAACAACAATAATAATAGTAACAACCATAGAACTCTCCTTAAACTAGAAATGGCAGGAGAAAAAATATTAGGGAATTGCCCTTCTTTCAAATACTCCAAAAACCTGGCATCCTTGAAGACTCAAGTCACAGATGCCCAATATAAAAACAGTATATACTCCCCAGGTTTGCAACAACTTTAACACAGCTGTAATGCAGTGACCATAGGTTCTAGCAGGGAAGGGAGGGAGCTCAGAATACAGTAATATTCCCTTAGAAGAAACAAGATTATTAATGTGAGTAATTTGTTCTTCAAACCTCCGAAAATCTTACTGTATTCAGACTTACGCAGATTACCAAGCAGTGCCTTTGGGGGTGGGCCTATAACCTATTTAGGAAACAAGTTCTGCAGGACTGCTGTGCCAAACCTGGCACCTCCTCTGGCATGGACGTCCAAACAATAATGCTTTGTGAATGTGTGGACTGTCTTCCAAGTTGCAGCTTTGCAGACATCTACTTGGGGGATATCTAGCAGCTGCTGGAGAGGCTGCAGTACCCCTAGTTGAATGGGCCCTGAGGCCTGCAGGTGGTTCCTTACCTACCTTGCTATAACAAAACTGGATACAAGCTACAATCCATCTGGCAATGGATTGCTTTGTGGCAGGTTTTTCTTTCCCCACCTCTCCAAAGGTAAGGAAGGGCTGGGTTAGATCCGGTCTGTGACCCTCTGTGTGGTCAAGACAGTAGCAGGCTGCCCTTTTTACATCCAGGCTGTGCAACCTACGTTCACCTGAAGTGGAATATTCTGTAAAGAAGACTTGCACGGTAACAGACTGGTTAATGTGGAACTCTCATACCACCTTAGGCAAAAACTTTGTTAGTTCTCAGGACTATCTTGTCCCTATGAACTGCGATACACCCAGGCTCTGTGGATAATGCCTGGAGTTCACGGATCCTCCTGGCAGAAGTAATGGCAGCCTGAAATACAGATTTCCAAGTCACATATTTGAGATCCGCTGGTGACAAAGGTTCAAATGGGGGTCGCATGAGCTTAGCAATGCAAATATTTAGGTCCCACATGGGAGTGGGCTCCCTGTGTGGTGAGTATAAATGTAGCAGCCCTTTAAAGAATTTTTTGAACACTGGCTTTGAAGCCAAAGAGGAGGAAAAAACTTTACCAGCTGATAAATCAGCTGAAACAGCTGCCAAATGCACCCTCAGGGTGGAAATAGTTAAACCTGTGGAGTGCAAATGAGCCATATAGTCCAGGACTATAAAAATGTTAGCACAGGAATGATCCAGGCCTCTGCCCTGGCACCAAAAGGAAAACCTTTTCCATTTAGAGGCACATGTTTCCTTAGTGGAAGGCTTTCTGGAAACTCTCAGTATATCCATAACCCCTTCTGAAAGATGCAAGTCTGCATCCCCTAGGTCCTCAAGAGCCATGCTTTGAGTCTGAAGGATAGTAAGCTGGGGTACATGATTCTGTCCTGAGAGGAGGTCAGTAGGTTGTACCTCCTGGGAAGACTGATTGGCTTGGCTACTGACACTGATAGGAAGTATGGAGTACCGGGGTTGTCTGGCCCAGCCTGGGGCAAATAAGAATCAATGAGGCTGGTTGAAGCCTCAGCTTGTGCAATACTTTCAGCAGTAGAGGGAATGGTGGGAAAGCATACAGGAACTTCCCTGTTCAGTCTAACAGAAGTGCATCCAAAGGAAGTGTGCTCCTGCTGGGGGGTCTGCAACAATATTCTGGCAGCTGGTAATTGTCTGGGGCTGCAAACAGATCCACTTCTGGGGTGCCCCACCTCTTGAAAATGGTCTGCAAGACCTGTCTGTTCAGTGACCATTTGTGGTGATTCTGGTTTATCCTGCTGAGGGCATCCGCTAGGACACTGTCCTTGCCCGGGAGATGAACAGCTGAAAGGGACACCTTTAGAGAGTATGCCAATGCCCAAATTTTCATAGCATCTGTGCAAAGAGGGGTTGACCTTGTGCCCCCTTGCTTGTTTACGTAGTACATGGTGGTTGTATTGTCTGTTCTGACCTGCACCACCTTTCCTACCACCTGAGTTGCAAAAGACTGAGTGGCCAAAAGAGCTGCTCTGAGCTCTAACAGACTGATATGCAAGAGGGATTCCAGCTTTCCCCATGTGCCGTGAGCAGTGTGATCCCCAAAATGTGCTCCCCAGCCCAGGAGGGAAAGATTGGTGGTATGTATCAGAGAAGGGGGCTGCTGCAGAAAAGGTACCCCTTGTCTGAGATGTTCCCTTACCTACCACCACTGCAGAGCTTGAATAAAGGTGGCTGTGACCAGCTTTGACAGAGTCTTTTTTGGGACCAGTACTCCCTGAGATGAAACTGGACGTCTCATCTGAAACCTGGCTCCTGGGATGGTTACAGTGGAGGCTGCCATGTGACCTAGCAATTGCGGGAAATGCCTTGCTGGTCTGGGAACATGCAGTGAAAAAGACCTGACCACTTGAATAAGGCTGTCCACCTTGTACTGAGGAAGATAGGCCATTCCTGTCTTTGTATCCACTTCTGCCCCTATGAACTTGAGCAACTGTACCAGTTCTAGGACAGACTTCTTTTGATTCACTAAGAATCCCAGGAAGGACGAAGTGTTCTGAGTGACAGCTAATGCCTCTCTTGCTTGCTGCTGTGACTGGCCTACAATGAGCCAGTCATCCAGATAGGGGAACACTGATACTTTTAGCCACCTTAGGTATGCCACCACGACAGCTAGGCATTTTGTGAACACCCTTGGAGCAGATGTTAGTCCGAAGAGCATTGCCCTGAATTGATAATGGCCTGATGGCAATCTGAATTCGAGGTACTTTCTGTGTGACCTTCTGACTGGGATGTGGAAGTAAGCACCTTTTAGGTCCAGGGATTTCAGCCAGTCTCCCTGCCTTAGGGTAGGTAATATGGTAAATAGAGTGACCATCTTGAATTCTGGTTTTGCTAGGTGCTTGTTCTGGTATCCAAGATCCAGAATGGGATGCCACTCCTGTTTTCTTTAATGCAAAGAAGTATCTTGAGTACAGGCCCTTGCCTTTGTGAATGGCAGGGACTGGTTCCATTGCCTGAAGTAGCAGAAGAGATTACACTTCTTTTTCCAGTAGGGTTGTTTCTGATGGGGAAGAGGGCTTGAAGGCCCTTGACCTCAACCTTGCCCTGGTTTTAAAGCCGAGGACCAGACACTGGCCCGCTACTTCCAGAACCCACTTGTCTGAGGTGATGTTTTTCCATTCCTGAAAGCAGTGGGCCAGTCTGCCCCCTACTGGTAACGGGGAGGCGACCCAGATATTCTGCTCAGGGAGTCTGCTTTGATTGAGCTACTGGCTGGACAGTGGGACTAGTGCAGCCAGTGCCCCTCCTGCCCCTGCCCCTAAAGTATCCCCTAGGCTGATACTAGAGAAAGACTTGGGGCTGAAAATAATTCCTGTAAGGAGTCCTGCCCCTGCCACCCCTAGAGTGGTGTCTCTGGGGGTTGGCAGTTCTCTCCTTTACTGCTGCACTTTTGTAAGCAGCTTTGTAGTCATCCATTTTTTTTCACGTATGCCTCTGTTTGTTCCCCAAACAGAGACACAGGGTCACAGGGAAAATCCAAGGCCTTGTTTTGTGTGTCCTGTGAGAGGTTAGCGGTTCTAAGCCACCATGCAAACCTTCTCAGAGACACTGCTGAAGCCATCTGCATGGATGCAGTGTCATTTGCATCCACTGCCATTCTAAATTAGGTCTTAGATGCTAAAATGCCTGCTCCTTCCAGGTCAGCAGCCACTGAAGGGGGAAATGACTTGGCAATTTCCAGTACAGTGGACCACACAGATTTTTGTTATCTGGCTAGATATGCCATATAGGATGCCTGCCTAATGGCTAGGGAGGACCCTAAATAAACCTTCTTGGCTATTCAATCCATTCACCTGGAATCTTTCTCAGGAGGGTGGGAGGCCAGAGGAATGCCAGCTTTGTTACAAGCTGCAGTCTGTACACCACCTTCATGACTGGGGTGAGCAAACAAAAATTCAGCCCCAGACTTATCCACCCAGTACTTCCTGTCCACTTTCATATCAGTAGAAGGGACAGAAATACAGGTTACTCACCTGTAACAGGAGTTCTAGGAATGGTATATGTTGTTCATCCACACTTATTGGCAGGTTCCTTGCCGCTTTAAATCTTGCCGGAAGGTCTTCAAGCTGGCTCCTGCCACCCACCTGGGTGGTAAAACCTCGGCTCCGCCCCATAGCAGGATCTAGCCACTGGAAGCCAGGACAATAAACGAGAAGCTGGGGAGGCCAGGTCGTAGGATGAACAATACATACCATCCTAGAACTCCTGTTACAGGTGAGTAACCTGTATTTCTAGGAACATGGATATGTTGATCATCCACACTACTGGCAGACTCTAGCAGTTCTCCGGGAGAGGGAGGCGCACACCCCTACTTAGGTAGAAAGACTGGAGAACCAAGGCCCCACCAGCACCCCCCGCATGACCCAAGGTCGATGTGGAAGGAGACGGAAAAACCTGCTTCCGGGCGGAAGCCCTGCGGATATCCTGGACCGGAGTATCCTCGGAAGCAGCCACCGATGCAGTGGAAGGACGGGTAAAATGAGCACTTATCCCTCTGGGAGGCTCCATGCCCGCCCATCTACAGCGGAGACCTATGCAGGGGGTGACCCACCCGCTCATCGTCCGCTTGGCTGCAGGTCTGCCAGATGCAGCTTCAGCGTAGATGACAAACAGCTGGCGAACCTCTCCCGAACTTCAGCCCTACACTCGGTAGGTGAGCGTTAAACGGGGTCCCATGGAACCCATATACGGCCTCCGAGGTGTGAATGGGGATGAACCCCGGCAGAGGCAATACCCCCATAGGGAAGACTCCGCCACCACCTTCGGAAGGACTTCGGGTGGGGCGCAGGTCAACCTTGTCCCTGTGGAAGACCAGATAGGGGGAGTCAAAGGAGTGCCTGGAACTCTCCCCTCCTTCTGGATGGCAGGGTGGCCCCAAGAAGATGTTCTTCCACAACAGGTGGGGAAACTCGCACCTGTGCAAAAGGTTCGAACGGCTTGCCCGTGAGCAAAGCCCATGCCAGCAAGGATCCCACAGAAATGGGGATACTCTCCCCCAAAAAGGGGGGGGGAGCCTGATCGAGGCCTAGAAGTGCCAGACCACCTTTCTGCCCCACATGCCCCTGCCATTACGCCCGAGAAGACAGGGGTGACCCAGAAGATCGCCGGCCGAAGCCTAATTCGAAAGAACGGACGCAGATGGTCCGGCATGCCTACGCCAGGGATGGAGAGGGCCAGGCCCTATCCCATCATCCAATGTAGAACTCTTCCAATGAGAGACGGGCATTGTGCCGACTTCTGGCAGGGCCTTCCGAAACATCGGGACCTTGCCGAGGACCCTAGGCCTGGCCCTAACCGCACAGACCGGGCCTCACAGGTGCAAGGATTGAAGGTCCAGATGGAAAACCTTCCCCTGAAAAGAGATCAGGACCAGGCGGACTATAAGCCGCCTCGGAGCCTGTGGCTGAGACTGAGGAGAGCGGATACCAGAGCTGGCAATCCAGTCTGGGGCTCACGGCATCACCTCGCCAAGTCCTCCTCGCCTTGCCCGTAGGTCAAGGGAATAAGGAGGGAGGCAGCGGAAGAACCCGGGGCCGTGGCCCAGATGGCATCCCCTACAGCAGACCTTGCTGAGGCGGCGCATAAAACAGTCTTGGCCTCGTATTCTCCCTGGAGGAGTGAGGAGAGAGATCCTGTGCTACCTCCGGCCAGGGAAGACCACTCACGTGGCGCAGCCTATGTCCGACTTAGAGGCAACAGCAGGAAATTGGAGCTCTGCCATCGCATGTAGCTAGAGACCGCCTCCGACTGCGCCAAAAAAACAATCTGGAGAAACCTCCTTACGCTTGAGGCAAGGGATCCGACCGAACCTAACAGGGTAGGTAGCACATGGTTGTGGTGCTGTCCGCATGGACTAAAACCACTAGACGCACAAAGCAGGCGGTGCGAGCTAAGCGGACGCCTGGGCTCCAGCGGGTGAGGAGGACATGGGACTCCCGAGGAGGAACAAGCGAAGCACTCTGTATTCCCTAGATGGGCACCCCACCCATCCGAGAAGCATCGGTCAGAGAAGACCGTCAACTCGAGGCGGGACAGGATGTTCTCCTGCAGGAGTTGGAGCGAGTCGAAGGGGCGTTCCTAAACTCCTGGGCTGTAGTCTGAACTGGTCCAAGTAACACAGGCGCTGTGACAGCTAACTGTTGCCCATCCCACAGGGAGGGGCCGCCATGAGGCAGGAGGCGCAGGAAGGTCGGCAGAGACACAATTACCAGCCAACCTGACTGGGTAAGGGAGGAAGAACCTCAGCCCTGTCCGCCTGGAGGCGAGGCTCGGACTCAAGAGTCGAGCCTAGTCTGGAGAGCCTCACCCGCTAAGGCACGAGTTCCAGCGTGGCTCGGTAAGGGAGACCAGTCTAAGCCTGGAAGGATTTAATCAGGCCGCCATCGGGTGGGGTTCGCCGGACCCTTGGAAGCCACAGAAACTGCGGAGCAGAAGGGCGAAGACTTGGCCAGGAACTCGTAAGAGACCTCTACGCCTAGGAAAGGAGGGTCTCCCAGAACAGAGACGGGAATGAGGAAGTAGTCGTCCTGGAGGCCCAGGAGGAAGCCCGCGCCTCGATCTGAGGATGGGAGATCTGCAGAGGGACCATCCAGTGCCAGAAGGATGGCGCAAGCCCCCGTCCGTTTGAGGCCAGGAATACCTGGACAGAACCCAGGGTCAGAAGGAGGCCCACCACCTTCCTGACCACCTCTATTTAGAGGAGCCAGGCAAGGCGGCTCAGCAGTCCGGCCAGAAAGAGTCTGTGGACCCAAGATTCCCGTGGGACAACGGCTCAAAAGGGGAAACCTGATCGCAACCCGCGACAGGGCTTACCCTTAGCACCACCCAAGAGGAAGAGGTGCGGAGCCGTCCCCCACAGGAAACCGGGCAGAGAGCAGCGGGGCGAGGACAGTGCCCTTAGCCCGTCACTGAGCAGGCTTGGCGGAGGAAGAGGCGAGGGGCTCGGACTCCCTACTCCTAGCTTCCTTTTGGAGGAAGGCAGCTGGTCTGGCGACAGGCAGCCCAGCGCATGCCTGCTCGCCCTCAAGCTGGGCCGGTCGAGCCACAGGAGTCGGGGAGCAAAGGGGATTACGCAAATGCTGAGGGTTGCCCTTGTCCCTCTGGGCGGGAGTGACAGCGTCCGGAGTGGCATCGGACTTCTCGGGCCCCTGGATATGTCCCTCCACTCCAGGGCCGAAGAGGTCAGTCCCCAAGAAGGGGATGTCCGCCAACTCGTGCTGGGTTTCCAAGGAGAAGGAGGATAACCTCAGTCACGCCCTGCGGCGCATGGCCACTGCGGCCGCCACCAATCTGGCACAGGAGTCGCCCAGATCCAGGGCAAACTGGAGCTGCTGTTTTGCCACCGCCCTACCCTGGTCCTGAACCCACATCAGACCGTGGTCCTTAGGTCGGCTGGGAGATGAGGAAGGACCTCGTCCAGGGAGCCCAAAAGGGAGTGGGAACAGTGTGCCATCAGTGCCGCCGAGCTGGCCTGACGGAGGCCTAGGGAGGATGCGGCGTAAACCTTGCGCCCGACGTAGTCCATCCTTCTGGACTCTGTCAGGGGGCCTATCCACATCCCTAGCATTTCCAAAACATTGGAAAACACTGTCGGTGACTACCCCTTCAGCCGAGGGGTGCTCCAAGAAACCGGGCAGAGAACCGACAGGGACAGAGTACTTCCTGGCCACCCCTGGCCGAAGTCGCAGGGCAGGAAGTAGGCCGCCACCAGAGCTCCAAGGCTGGGCCCATGATAGCCTCAGCCACCGGGAAGGCCTACTCCGGAGGGCCCTTAGGTCCAGAATCTCCGTGGGGGTAGGTGCCCATTTGAAGCGGGCTCGAGCTGCATCCCGGTGGTTCGAGATGAGCTGGAGCAGACCCAAAAGGATGATGGGCTGTCATCCACAGAATGTTCTGGGAAGACCATGGGTCCTCCTGCTATGAAACATAACGGGCGAATTCAGGCTCGAGTCTGCAAAAGCTGCACGACTGGAGTCATTCTTAGCCCGCCCGATGGCGGCGGGAGTGAGACCCGAGTAATCTGCGAACAGGTCATGGCCCGCCCGGTTCCACCGAGGACAGAGCGGCAGCAAGGATGGGACGAGCAACCGCCCTGAAGAGGGCTCTCGACTGCCTCGACAGCGACGCGCCAGCCGACGGCAGGCAGCGCTTACTAGCCGGAGAATGAATCGGGGTCGATTGATTTCTGGACAACAACAGCTGCCGCCACATAAGTTCCTCGTAATGTCGACGCCAACGGCATTGAAGCCACTCCTCATCCGAGGAGGGGACGAGGAAGAACGGCAAAGCCACTTGACTCGGTGCCCGATCGGAGAACGCCTCAAGTCGGGCGTGAGCGGCTAGGACCGAGAGGAGGACCGAGACCGAATCCGGAGGAACCGAGGGCAGGCTTGGGAGGAGCGGAGCGCCGCCTCCTCCTTCAGCTCGGAGAAATTGGCCGAGGACTGTCGACCAAGGTACGGCAGAACCTCAGCCCCACCGAGGCAACGGCGGGATTGCGGCACTAGCAGGAGACAGCCCAGATGGCGTGCCGAGGCTCGGCCATGTCGGCAGGGGTCCTGGCCGGCTGACCTGCCAGGGGACACTGGACCAGAGCGAGTCGAGCCGGCGTCGGCGGCGGGAGGACTTTCCGCCCCGGCCAAACCGACGGCGGACCCCTGCCCGCGCCCTTGAATTGGGTCGAGGGAAGGTCCCCAGGGACCCTCTCCCTTCGAGGAAAGGGACTGACGAAGCTCCATGAACAAAGCAGCATGAGTAGAACCCAAGGACAATGGGATAAGCGCCGCAACCGGGGAAGAGGGAGGTGGAGCCGCCCCCTGCCCGGCGGGATCGAGCTGCTCAGAAACAGCCGAAGCGGATGCCTGACGATCCGAGGGATATTCCGGAGCGGGAAAAACTACCGGATGTCCGAGCCCCGAACGGGCCGAACGGTCCTCCAGAGAGCTGGCCAAAGGAGCACAACAAAGCTGAGGATCATGATCCAGGTCAAGGCAGAAAACGCACGTGGAGTGCGGGTCTCTCTTCGAGGATTTAACCGGGCGCCTCCCAGGGCCGGGAAGGGAATGAGCCATAGCCGCAGCGAGGAAGAAGATCGAAGTTTCAGAAAAACTTCCAATTGATGTCGAAGACCAAAAATTCCAGGAACCAGTCGAAACGCAGAGCGCTAAGGAGGGAACCTGAGCTTCCAAGCGGTAAGGAAGATCTGGTGTCATGGGGCGGAGCCAAGAGTTTTACCACCCGGGTGGGTGGCAGGAGCCAGCTTGAAGACTTTCCGGCAAGATTTAAAGCAGCAAGAAACCTGCCAATAAGTGTGGATGAACAACATATCCATGTCCCTAGAAGTGGGGTTCTCTAATATTTTCATGGTCTGCCTCCTCAAGGACTTGTGCAAAGGGAGAAGCAGCCTTTTTGATGGAGGGACGTCATCATTTCTTTATAGTCTTCCTCCTCCTCCTGTTCCAGAGACCCCTGGGATGGGAGGTCCAGAGACTGGGCTACTTGCTTCATAAAACCAAAGTATGAAGTAAAACCTTAATTTCTCTTATCAGGGGAATCAGGCCTGTGGGGATCAGGAGAGATGTCTGGCTCTACAGGCTTATCATAATCATTGTCTCCATAATCCTCTTGTGGTTCTTCACTAAGACCAGGATCCTCAATTTGTTCCCCACCTTGGTCTGCTAAACTGGGACTTGTGAACCGGGAGTTCAGTGGAACCAGCCGCTTTTCAACCGGAACCGGAGACTGCAAGGACTGAATAATCCTGATCACGCTTCGCAATCTCTTCAACAGAAAGAACCGCTCTTGGTACTGGTTGCGGTTCCTGATGTTTTTCTTTTCACATTTTTCTTAACCCCGACGGCCGGTTCAGCAGCCTTATCCATGGTTCTTTTCTCTGTGGAACTATCGCCCCTGTCACAGGGCAGTCCCTCTGGTTCAGTGGACTGTTCAGTGGCTGGGTTAGCAGCCTTATCAGTCATTTTTTTCCCTTAGCCTCTTCAACCGCATTTCAAGGATGGACTGAGGGAAATTAGCACAGATTTCACAGTCTGTCTGAAGGTGGTCAACCCCAGACAGAACAAGCAAATCAAATGAGGATCAGCCTTTGCAAACAGTTCTCCGCACTCTATGCAGTGCTGGAAATCTGTGGGTCCTGTTCTCTTTCTTGGTTTCTATGACATAAGTGAAAATAAGATGAAAAGCAAAACAGAATTTTTTTTTTTTTGGTCGGTTGTTGCACCGTAAAAAATGAAATCAGGTTTACAGTGATAGATCCAGGAGTTACCCCAGTTGAAAAAAAGGGACCCACTAACCAGGAATTACTCCGGTATAAGTTTTAAAACTAGCTAACTGACTATACCGAATTGGAACAATTTCAAACTAACTAAAACATATATTAAAACAAAATAAGGGAACTGTTGGTTTCCCCTCAGTTAAGGAACCAGGGAGAAAAATGACTAGTTACCCCTTACAAACTAAAATCTAAACAATTACTACCTGAAAACCAAGGACAGTGGTAAGAACACCAAATAAAATAAATTTACTGAGGTATAAACCAAGAAAATAAAGCTTCTTCAAGAGATGAGGGAGAGCTCTCCGGATACGTCTTACTGAGGCAAGCAGAGTAAAGAATCTGATGGTTAGGAGTTGTTTACTAGAGACAGTGGTTTGAAAACTGAGCTTGACCCTAGCATTCCATGGCTTGCACACGATCTATTAACCATTTCGGCTCCAGGGCAGTCCTATGGTGAGACCATACTGCACACATCAGAATACAGTAATACTTCCTAGGGTTTGAATGAAGGTGTTTGCTGACTTCCAGGTAGCAGACCGACAAATTTCCTGGATAGGGATGTCCCTGGAAGCAGACACCGATGCATCGGTATGGCGGGTAGAGTGAGCCCTTAGCCCTCTGGGAGGCTCCATGCCCGCCAACTCATAGCACAAACTTATCCAAGATGTAATCCACCTTGAAATAGTCCATTCTGCTGCAGGTCTGCCAGAAGCGGCATCAGCGTAGGTGACAAACAGCTGGCGAACCTCCCCCCAAATTTCCACCGTCCTCTCCTAATAACAGGAGGGAGCTCATCTCGGGTCCAAGGTACGAAGCCTGTACTCTGCCTCCGAGGTGTAATTAAAGTGGTATATGGGCAGAATTAACACATGGTTAAGATGAAACTCTGACACCACCTTTGGAAGGAATTTCGGGTGGGGGTGTGTAGGACAACCGTGTCTCTGTGGAAGACCAGATAACGGGAGTCCACCGAAAGCACCTGGAGCTCCCCTGTCCTTCTGGCAGATGTGATAGCCACCAGGACGGCCGTCTTCCACGACAAGTGTGACATGGCACACTTGTGCACTGGTTTGAATGGCTTGCCCATGAGCTTTGCCAGTACCAGCAGTAGATCCCATGGAGGTGGAGGTTCACGCACCAGAGGAGATATGTGATCCAGGCCTTTGAAAAGCACCGCCACCACTGTCTCATAGCCATCGGCTGACTGGCCGCATGCAGCACAGATGGCTGCCAGGTGCATCCTAAGGGTCGATGACCAAGGGCCCCTTTTGGAGAAAGACCAAAGGTAGTCAAGAATGTTAGCGACCGGACAGAGGGTCCAGGCCCTTGCCCAGACACCAAATGGAAAACCTTTTCCATTTGAAGGCATAACATTTCCTGGTCGACTCCTTTCTGGATGCCTCCACCATGGTGAAGACCTCCTTGGAAAGACACAAAGCCTGAAACTCTAGCCGCTCAGGTACCAGGTTGTGAGGTGCAGGGATTGAAGGTCCAGATGGTATACCTTCCCCTGACTGAGAGAGATCAGGTCCGGGCATGCCGGAGGCCACTCCGGGGGCATGCAGCTGAGGCCGAGGAGATCTGGATACCAGAACTGGCGCGGCTGGGCTGGGGCTACCAGAATCACTTTAGCCTTGTCCCTCCTCACCTTCAGGAGCACCCTGTTGATCAAGGGGAAATGGAGGGAAGATGTAGAAGAGGCCTGGGGTCCATGGCCTTAAGAAGGCATCCCCCTGTAGCGAACCCTGCTGAGGCGGGTGGGCATGAAACAGCCTCAGCTTGGTATTTTCCCTGGAGGCAAACAGGTCCACCATCGGTTTGCCCCAGTGGGAGAACAGGCTGTAAGCTACCTCTGGATAGAGAAACCACTCATGGGATGTCTCGCCTAAGCAGCTCAGACCATTCGCCAGATGGTTTGAGGCTCCTGCCACACGAATGGCTAGGAGATCCGCCTCCAAACGGCTGACGAGGGTCCAGATGTGAAGCGCCTCCCTGCAAAGCAGACGGGAGTACGTGCCGCCCTGTTTGTTGAGGTAGTACATGGTCGTGGTATTGTCCGTCTGGACTTCAATCACTTGACCCCAGACCTGAGGAGCAAAAGCTCACAGTGCCAGTCTGACTTTTCTGAGCTCCAACACTTTGATGTGGTACTGGGACTCCTCGGGGGTCCAGAAACCATTGGCCCTTTTGTCCCCCCATGTGGGCTCCCCAGCCCATGAGAGAGGCATCGGTCGTGAGGACGGCCGTCGGCTCTGGGTGGACAAACGGGATCCCTTCTTGCAACCGGTCTGGGGCGGTCCACCACTGGCGAGTGTCCCTGATCTTCTGGGTTACAGTGATCAGCTGGTCGAAATGATAGAGTCCACTGGTCGGCCACCTCCCACTGGAGGGGGCGCATGTGCCATCGGGCCCAACGGACCACGGTGGTGCACGCTGCCAAGTAACCCAGAAGGCGCCGAAATCCCGGGCAGTGTGCAACTGTCCAACCAGAAATGATTGAGCAAAGGAGGAGAGAACCTCCACCCTGTCAGGCGGGAGCCAAGCTCTGGCTTGACAACAGTCTAACTCTACCCTGATGAAGCACATCACCTGAGAAGGCACAAGTTCCGACTTGGCCTCGTTGATCAAGAGGCAGAGTTGGGAGCAGGTCTGGACGGCCAGGTCCCTGGACCTCTCCACCTCCTGCTGGGTGGGACCTGCTAAGAGCCAATCATCGAGGTAGCGGTAAACTCACCCCCTTCCCCCCCGATGCCTGAGATGGGCTGCCACCACTGCGATGCATTTGGTGAA
The DNA here is from genome assembly GCA_016271365.2 of Neoceratodus forsteri. Lineage (NCBI taxonomy): Eukaryota > Metazoa > Chordata > Ceratodontiformes > Ceratodontidae > Neoceratodus > Neoceratodus forsteri. Next base: position 197,670,237 of record CM057453.1, read on the forward strand.
GACCAGTGGGGCTGATGACAGGCCTAACGGCATGACTTGGAACTCGTATAGGGTACCTTCGGCTCTGAAGCGGAGGAACTGTCAATGAGATAGATGGAGTGGGATGTGAAAGAATGCGTCCTGTAGATCCACTGAACAGAACCACATGTTTCGCTCCAAGGATGGCATGATCTAGAACAGAGTGACCATCCAAAAGATGCGTGACCTGAGATACTGATTCAGGTCATGCAGATCCACAATGGGGCACCAGCCCCCCCCCCCCCCTCCGTCCACTTGGGCACCAGAAAGTATCTGGAGACAAAGCCTGGGTCTGCTGGAGAATCCACCACTGGAGCTACTGCCTCCTTGAGGAGGAGCTGAGCAATGTCGTCTTGGAGAGCCGACTGAGTATGGACGGATACTCTTTTCTCCCAAGGGGTGCGGGCTCGGTTGGGAGGGTGCTGCTCGAATTCCAGAGGCAGTCCCTGACCGACCACTTCCAAAACCCACCTGTCTGTGGTAATAACGGACCAGGCAGAAAGAAAGTGGCGGAGCTGGACCCCCACAGGAGGACCCAGAGCTGGCGTGACAGGAGAGGGGGTGGCAGCCTCTGCCCCATCACTGAGCAGGATTGCAGGAGGAGGATCCAGGACCTGAACCTCTGCCTCCTTTATGGGTCTGGGAGGGCCCGGGTTTGGGCAGGGGGCACGAAGCTTGAGCCTGCTGCTGTTGCCGCTGCCCTCCTTGAAAGGAGGGTTGCTGTGCCGCAGGGGAAGAGTGCCAAAAAGGGTTCTTCTGCTGTTTCTTGCCCAAAGAACCTTCAGCAGAAGTAGTGTCCAAGGTGGCACTGGACTGCTCAATAAGCTGAAGGTGACCAGCCACACCTGGGCCAAAAAGGTTGGTGCCCAGGAAAGGCACATCAGCTAGTTTGTGCTGAGTATCTGCCGGAAAAGAGGAGAGTCTCAGCCAAGCCATGCAACGAGAGGCAACTGCGGCTACCATTGAGCGGGCACAAGAATTCCCAATGTCTAGGGCTATCTGAAGCCGATGTTTGTCAACAGCCCGGCCCTGATCCCGGACCTGCTTGACCATGGTCTGCATGTCCGCGGGGAGGTGTGGCATGACTTCATCCAAAGACCCCAAAAGGACATGGGAGAAGTGTGCCACAACGGCCGAAGTTGCCTGACAAAGGCCTAAAGATGAGGCCGCATAGACCTTTCGAGCCAAATGATCCAAGAGTTTGGATTCTTTTTCGGGAGGTCAGTCACTGTTGGAAGAACTGCCAGTACACCTGAACACAGAGGTGGTCACCAGGCCCTCGGTCAAAGGGTGCTCTGTGAACCCCACAAGGGACCCCATGGGCACCACATACTTGCAGGCCATGTGGGCTGATGGAGCTGGACAGTAGACAGGGTGCTGCCAAAGTTCTAAGGCCGGGCCAACTATGGCCTCAGCCACAGGAAAGGCCTCCGTCGGGATATCTCCTCTCTTGAGGATGTCCGTGAGAGGGTACTCTGCCCTTTTCTGGATAGGTTCCAGGGGCATCCCTGTAGACTTAAGAGACGAGGCGAAGAATGCCCTGAAAGGATGAAGGACCTTCCTCTGTTTCTAACCCACCGTCTGATTCGTCATCCTTGGGATGGGAATGTAGACCAGTCTCATCCGAATCCAAGGAATCTGGATACAACAGTCGACTGCCCAGGTCACCTTCGACCCACCAGGGGCAGTCTGGGGTGACAGTGACCAAAGGACGCCATAGAAGTCTGGTCTATCTTCCATAGAAGGAGCCCCTCCCACAGGCTGCCTGGGTGGTGGCTCCGCGATCAGTGGAGAGACCGGTTTAGGCCAAACCGGAGGTTTCACCAGCTCCGGAGGCAGGGGAGCCAACTTAATCAGCTCCAAAAGAGTCTGCTTCGGCCTAGGAGGCGAAGGCCAAGTAATGGCCATTGTGGAAGCCGGGGTCAGCTTGAGCCTGAACAAAATCAGCTGTTGCCACATGAAGTCCTCGTAGCGCCAGAGTTTCCGCCACAGCCTTTCCTCATCCGAGGAGGACGAGGACGACCGATGGCGTTGCCTCTTTGAGTGCTTGAGGATCTGCCTTGGCCTGTCGGTAGAGGGGGTCCTAGTCCTCGATCGAAAGGGCCGATTCAGTGGCTCAGGAGACACCGGCAGGACCGGCGATTTCCCAGGGTCGGGGATCACTTCCTCGACAGGATTCCTAGCGGGCTGTGTCTCCTCGTCAGGAAAAGAAAGGACCGGAGTCCGACTGAGAATTGAAGGGAGTCGGCGACAATGGGTCGATCAGGTTGATTATTTTAACCTCGGCGATCGACACTTCAGTCAACTGGCCAAACAGCAAAGCTGAGAAGCCAGCGGCCGAAGAGGCAATTTCGACCGAAGTCGAGACTGCCGGTTCCTGAGACCAGGATCTCTCCCGATCCCAAGAACATCTTCGCTGAGATGAAGACGATCCCGGGTCCTTTTCCCACTTACGGGACCGAGAGGAGTGCGTGTGTCAGCAGGACCCTCTCCCTTAGTCGGGAGAGACTGGCACAACTCTCAGAAGGAACCCGAGAAGGTGGAGCCCAGGTTGAGCGGAAAGAAGAAGCTCAGACAGGAAGATTCCCCAGCACGAGCCGCTTCCTCCTCGAAGGCTTACATGCGTTCCAATTGCTCGGCAGATCCCACAGCCGTGGAAACCGCTCACCGAGCCTTGTTTGATTTCACCAGAGGGTTCTGTTTTTCCGGCCTCCCCAACTTCAGGCATGCGAGGTGGTTGCCGAGGATGTTCAGGTGAAATGCAAGATGCGGTATGGGGATCGGTGCGCAACATTTTCTGGCCGCACAAACACCGGCGAATTCCAGAGGAAGACTTGTCTTCCATAATCAAAGCCAAGTAGTCACGATCGATAATGCGAACTAGATGAATTTTCGAAATAACCCAAGATTTTGAAGCCAGGGCCTACAAAATGCGGGAGCACGAAGGAGGCAACCTAAATCTTCCAACGGAAAAGAAGATCTGGCGTCATGGGGCGGAGCCGAGGGTTATACCACCCGGGTGGGTGGGAGGAGCCAGCTTGAAGACGTCCGGCGAATCTTAAAGGGGAAAGGGACATGCCAATAAGTGTGGATGAACAACATATCCACAATCCTAGAACTCTCATTTCTAGGTACATGGATATGGTGCACTTATCCGCACTTTGACAAACCCCTAGCACTTCATTAGGAGGAGGGGTTAAGTTGCACACCCCTACTTAAGGAAGGGGGGGAGGACTAAAGCCACAAAACCAGCATCCGGGCATGACTCAAGGTCAATGTGGTAATGGGAAATGAAGATATGTGCCGACTTCCACGCAGTAGCCATGCAGACCTCCTGGACAGGGACGTCCCTGGAAGCAGCCACCAAGGCAACGGTATGTCTGCTGGAATGAGCTCTAAGCCCGACAGGAGGCTCCCTACCACCCAACCTATAGCAGAGGTCGTTGCAGGAGGCAATCCACCTGCCAAGCATCCTCTTAGCTGCCAGTCTGCCAGGTGCAGCTACAATGCAGATGACAAATAACTGGCGAACCTCTCCCCGAACTCCAGGCTTGCACTCTGTATAATAACAGAGTGCTTGCCGCAGGTCCAACGTGTGGAGCCTGTGCTCGGCCTGCAAGGCTAGACTGGTGAAGTACACTTGAAGGTTAATCACCTGGTTAAAGTGAAATTAAGACAACCTTCAGAAGGAACTTTGGGTTGAGGCGGAGGACAGCCTTGTCCCTGTGGAACACCAACTATGGAAACTCCACCGAGAGCACTAGAGCTCACTGATCCTCCTGGGAAGGCGGTCTTCCATGACAGGTGAGAGACATCACACCTGCACACTGATTCAAATGGCTCATCCATTAACAGTGCCAGTACCAGCAACAAGTCCCAAGGTGGTGGTGGTTCAGGTAGTCAAGGCCCTTAAAGAAGCTTCAGACCATTTTTTCCTGTGCCACTGTCAGCACAGCAGCCCACAACCAGTATGCAGAGATGGCTACCTCAGGCTCAACTAAGAGTGGGATCATAGGTAGTCCAGGATGCGTGCCACGGTGTAGGACAGGGGGTCTAGCTCCCTGCCCTGGCACCAAAATGGAAAAGTGCTTCCATTTGAAAGTATAGTAAAGGCAGGTCAACTCCTTCCAAGAGGCTTCTACAACATGCAGAACCTCAGACGGATCCAAAGCCTGGAACTCTAGTCACTCAGGAACCAGGCTGTCAAGTGCGGGGTTTGATGTTCCAGGTGCAAGACCTTCCCCTGTTGGCAAGAGAGCAGATCCGGGAATAGAGGCAAGTGCCACACAGCCTTCTGCTGAGGTTAAGAAGATCTGGGTACCAAAACTGGCATGGCCAGTCTGGGGCTACCAGGATCATTTGCACCTTGTCCCTCTGCACCTTGACCATTTCGATGCCGTGTTTGGCATAGTTTTGTTATTTTCTATAAAAAGTTTCAGTAAAGTGTAGAGTCCCATTTCCTTTGGTTTTCGTTAAGTTGATGCAGTCTGATATTTTCTATGTCGGGTTCAGGGCATAAAGGTTTAAAGGCGGGACTTCCCCAATGCGTCGGTGCCCCTGTGGAAGTCTGTTTTCCGTAACGGACCCGGATGACCTATGTTTCACCTGTCTAGGGCCGAACTACAACATGGATGGCTGTGACACCTATTTTAGTATGGATTACCGCACCTTAGAGATTGGCACGGCGAGGCTGAGCCATGATCACCCCTACCTTCAGTGGCTGGAGTTGCTCATGGCCACAAACCAGGACCTGAGCCTGTCACCGGGCCTCCCCTGCTGCAACATGCACCGGGGACAGCAGCCTCTGCCCTCACTTAACCCGGCCGCATGGGCGAGTGGTCAGGGAACAGTTGGCCTCCTTCCTGGGTGCCGGACGGGATCACTCCGGCACCGATTCTGACATATATGGAAGTTGAGGAGACATCCCCAACCTGTCCCTGGACAGGCTTGGTGCCAGCTGCCAGAAGAGTGCCACCATCCTGGCCTCCGGGCTTCTTGGATCCTAAGGTGGCGGGAGTGGATTTAGGTTACCAACTTGAGACTGCCCCAGCTGGGGCTGCTGCAGCTTGCACTGCTGGGGCGGAAAGTGCCGAAACTGAAAGGGCTTTTTCTTAGGCTTCTGACCCCTGAGGTACTTCTGAGAGAACTAACAGAATCCACAGTCTCATTGGACTTCTCAGTTCTGGTGAGGTGACCATCCACCCCCAGCCCAAACAGGCTGGTACCCAAGAAGGAAACATCCGCCAGCTTATGTTGGGTATCTGCTGTAAAGGTGGAAATTCTCAATCAAGCCCTATGCTGCATAGCGACTACGGCAGCCACTGACCAGGCACTGGAGTCGCTGATGTCCAAGGCCATCTGAAGCTAGTGCTTGGCAAAAGAACATCCCTGGTAATAGGCCATTCCGAATGCCGACTGTAAGTCGGCAGAGAGGTGGGGAAGAGCATGGTCCAGAACCCACATGAGGACACAACCAAAACTGGTCGTCATGACAGCAGAGCTTGCCTTCTGGAGACCCAGGGAGGAAGCGGTGTAAACTCTTTTAGCTGCATGATCCAGCTTCTTGGACTCTGTCGGGAGGCTTGTCAACGTCCCAGATGTTGCCCGTCCTGCGGAAAATCGAATCCGCTACCAGCCCCTCCAAAGAGAACTGACTGGCGAATCTGGGAAGAGATCTGGTGGATACCGCATATTTGTGGACCATATGGGCAGAGGGAGCGCAGCATGAAGCTGGATGCTGTCAAAGCTCCAAGGCAGTGCCTAGAATAGCTTCCACTACCGGAAAGGCAACTCTTGGGAATCGTCCTTGTCGAGGATCTCCGTGAGTGGGTACTTGGCCCACTGCTAGACTGACTCCAGGGGAATCTTCATGGACTCTGAGATGAGACTGAGCAAAGCCCCAAAAGAGACCAGCCCATGCTCAATGGTGAGCTCTTCAGTTGACTCATGATCGAAGCCCAGGGTCCAAAAGGAATGCATGGAGGCCCCCCTCGGAGTCTGATGACTCCATGATAAAACTACCTTCGATCCTCACTCCCCATGGACCAATGGGGACTCATCAAAGTGGGTGATCTGCATGAACAGCGGTCGGGGAGACCAGAGGCAGGGCTAGCAGCCTTAGATGGGGGCCTGTACAAGGGTTGCATAGGCAGGGGGATTTCACCAAGACGGACCGGGAGGTTGGCACAGGCTCAGCCGGTCAGGGCAAGACCACAGCAGGCTGCGCCAGCACACACCAAGGGAGCACCAGAGTCTGAGGTGGATGTCGACCATGGCCGAGGATCCACTGCCATCATATCAGCTCCTCATAGTGCCAACATAACTTGTAGTGGAGCCTCTCGTCATCAGAAGACAAGAAGAAAGGAGCGTCAATGGTGTTTCCTAGTTGAATGCCAAGAGAGGAACACCGAGATTCCCTACACCTTGATCTTGAGCGGGACTGGGTCCTCGAACTGGATCTTGACCAACAACAAGCATGTTACCGGTAAGGAGATGCAGGGAAGGGGCCGTGTATTCAGCACAGACCGGGTCCCGCAACAGAACCCCAGGGTTGATCTCCTTGTTGGTGGGGATGGCCCGATCGGCTGGTTTGTCCAGCTCCTCTTGGAAGAGAGCCGAAAGGACTGGAGTCCAACAGAGCAAATCTTCCTCGACCTCTTCCGACAAAGGGTTGACAGAGCCAAGGAAAATCTCAACCAGCTGGTCGGCCTGTGTCTCAGCCATCAAGCCCGACGGGGACACCATGGAGCTAGCGGTCTGTCCAGAGACCACAGAAACATCATCCAAAGCCAACTGCACTACAGTAGTCAAGCCAGCAACAGAATTACGGGAGCAGGAAAAGCAAGCCCACTCCCTGACCCCGAGGGTCTGAAGGGACTGACATGTCCCGGAAAGCGGTCATGAACAAGGCCCCGGTGCAGGCACCCACCAGGAGCAAAGGAGGAGCCCGCCGCCAGAGCTGCTGCCTCTTCAAGCGTGGCAAGCTGTGACGCAAAACTCACATCGAAAAAAATGGCTCTGCAGCCATTCTTGGACTGGACCAGCGGGCCAGGAGGAACTTCATCCGGGCACCCTACTAAAAGGAGGGCAAATGGTTCTCAAGAGATGAGAGCTGCAGGGACTGGCACAGGCTGCAGGCCTGCAAATAGTACTATGTCCCCAACCACTACACGCACGAGGCATGCGGGTCACTACGCGACATGTTGCAAGCAGCAAACTGCCTGACCCCAAACCCGGTTTTCTGGTACTGCGCTCCATGACTGAGCAAAGAAAACAACGGAAAAAACAGCAGAAAACTTGCCTGAAGATGAAGGAGATTTGGGCCTACACCGTGCGCAGGAGTTGCGAAGGAAGAGATCAGATTCTTTCAGCGAAAAGGGAAATCTGACGTCATGGGGCACAGCCAAGGAGGATGCCACCTGGCTAGGTGGGAGGAGCTTAGCTTGATGACATTATGGATGATTTAAAGAGGAAAGAAAGACTGCCTAAGTGTGGGACAGTGCACCATACCCAGGTCCCTAGAAAATATTTTACAGCTATTCCATCTACCATAAAACAGAACTTCTCACTGTCAGTTTGGAAGACCCGATCTTTCCCTCAGACTCTAGATGCAGTGACCAGCATGGTCCTTCCATTATCCATCTTAGGAGTCATTCTCCTTGGAGTTCTATGGTAGGCCCACTCCACTGTGATCCAATTCTAGAACTTCTGGGGCCAGATATTCAAAAGTTAGTGCAGGCACTAACAGGTGTTTGCCTGTGCTATCAGGTTTTGTGCCCATTTCTGTAGTGGGGTCTACATTCAGAGATCCCCGTAGTGTTGGCCAAACCTGTCAGTGCCCAAGAGCTCACATAAAGCAGTGCACATACAAATGAGGGGGGGGGGGGGCCCACCTGCACATGGGAGAAGCAGCAACTTCAAAAGTTTGCGTTGCTGGTAAATGGCAACGCAAGTGGTGCATTTACCGCCTCCAAAAACTAGTCTTATCTGTACTGCAGCTGCCCACCCTCTAATCCTCCATCCTGGTAATACACTGCATTCCCTGGTGTCCAGTGGCATCCCCCATCCTCCAATCCCTCACCCCTGTACAACGAAGTATGCCCTGGGGTCTAGTGGCACCTTCTCCTCCCGATCCCCCATTCTGGTGAAACAAATTATGTCCTGGTGTCTAGTGGCACCCCCCCACCCCAAAACAACCTCTGATCACCCATTCCCCGTCCTTAACATTATCCCTGGTGTCCTGTGGTACCCCCACCTCCCCAACAGCCAGTCGGCACATAGACCGGCAAACAGAGGTGGTCCAGCGACCTCCCACCCCACCTGCACACTGTACACCACTCATCCACCCACCATGTTGATGTCCACAGAATGGGCACAAATGAACTGCCGCTCCCAATGCAAAAGAGCCCATAATAGACATGCTAATGGCTCCTTAACGTCTTGCATGCCCAATGGGCTCATTTGCATTCTGTGGCTGAATATCCCGCCACAACTCCCATCGCTATCTGGTGTGGGGGGCGCAATTCTCTAGGGGCCAGTTACAGCCCAGGGCCATGACAGGGTAGTGCAAATTGATTGTGCTGTACCGAACTAGGCCAATATTCAGCTGGAATACAGCAGCCTCTCGGTGGGGCGCAGATGCAGTGCAAACCTTTGTGCCCCGCGTTTGCGCATTTTTTAATACCTAGCCCATGGCATCAAATCACATATTATGTTACAGGGAGTTTCCCTCAAGCCCCTTCTAGTAGCCCAACCACTAGTAGCTTTGTAACTCTGGCATGCTTTGTGACATTGTCAAGTCGATCTCTTAGGTATTTGTTTTCTTTAACCAGTTATGTGAAAGTCTACGGGGCTTTATCGGTAGCCGATGACTATTCCAAATTTGCAAATACCATATTCTCCACTTTTGTTTCAACTGCTGCAAGTTGATTTACATAGCTGTCCATTTTTTTTATCCACAGCTGTGACTGTTCTGTTAAGTTGTTGGATACTTTCATACAGCGCTTTGAGCATGATGCAGCCAGATCCAGCAGGGCCTGCAGCGCTATCATACTGCTCAGCAAGTTTTGTAGTTTGTCTTACTTTTTCAAAAACTCTGCAGAAGTGTAAAGCTTCTGTGGTTGTCCCATCTTCCAGGAACTCAAATGCTGCACTTTTCTTGCAAAAAGGTTTTAGTTATATTTGCATTAGAGACAAAAAAATCAGGAGCTCTTCAGAAGCATGTCTAGCCCATGCCAGCTGCTGAGAATAATTATAAAAAACCTGGGATAGCCATATTGAAAGGAGGACTTTTTTTTTTTTTTTTTTTTCAAATGTACAAAATGCACTAAAGCAGGTTCAAATTATGGATCAGGATGTTCACCAAAACATGCACTGATGCTTCAAATAGGTTACCATCTGGATGATCCCTCAAATAAAAGCTTAGAAATGTCCATAGAATTACTGCATACACATGGATACTGTCATGTCTGACCTCAGAAAACTCCCTCTTACCTTCTCTTGGTCATTATATAATGATCTCAAAGTGTTGAACACAGGTGGGCAGCCCTTGCTGAAGTTCATCCTTAAATATCTGTCCAGGCATTCCCTAAATTTGTCACCTGAAGAAAGAAAGCCTCAATACTGTTAAAACTCACAATAATGCATCTAAGCAGCACGTTTATTTAATAACAGAAAAAGGGTAAATGTTATCTAAAATGCACTATGTAAATGTGTCGTATTTTGAATGGACAAGCTGGTTTAAAGTACAGTCTAGGTCACTCACCAACCAAAAAGTTTAACGGAAGTCGTCTTGGTACCAGTCCTTTTGGGTACTTCATCCACGCTTCTTCGTAGATCTTCAGTCTATCCTCCATGCTGGCTAAAACAATAAGGATCATGTTAGTGCAAGTGCCTACTAAGGCAATCACTGCGTGAGTGAGTGAATGAGGTTATATATACACATGGAACTTTTTTAGTTCTTTACACTACTGTGCAGGTAGGGCTCAAAGTTACATGCACCAGATATAGGCAAGGGAAATGTTATTTCTATGATGCCCTTTCCATGGGGTTCAGGGCACTGTACAAAATATGTATAACAAATCAACAAAACAGGGAATAAAAAATTAAAAATCAGCATAAATAATGTAATAACAGTTACAACGTCCTTGCTAGCTAGTTTACGATTCAGATAGTAAATATTCACTTAAATTAGGTCAGGTAATAAGCAAGGTTAAAGATGATATTTCAGAGCCCCTTTGAAGGCCCCACCATGCTGACAGATCTCATTTACAGGTAAAGCATTCCACAAAACAAGCATAGCCAACCTTAAAGGATTGGTCTTCAGAAAGCTTCAACCTGGACTATGGGACTATCAATAAGGCAGCATCAGTGAAGCAGAGAGGGCAGACAGTGGTAAGTGGGGTCAGATCTTTTAGACAGTCAGGGCCCAAACCATGTAGGGGATTGTATACCAACACGCACATGCTGAAGCTGACACGCCAATGAACAGAAGTCAGTGCAGTTTGTGCAGCTGACTGATATGGTCTCTATGGGAATGCCTGAAGATCAAATGAGCTGCCATGTTCCAGACCAGCTGCAGGCAGCGCAAACTCCCCGCTAACCTTAAGTAGAGTGCATCAAAATAATATGTAGTGCTTGTGGTTGTGACCGCAACCAAGGAATAGTAGTGCCCAGGTTAATATTGAAACTGAAAGGAGCGGTGGGAAACCGGCACCTACTGAAAGGCGCTATATAATGTTGCTCTACAGACAAAAGTCTCACGGACTACCAAACTGCGTTGTGCACAACCTTTAATATAAAGTGCAATTCCAGTAAATAAAGCAGTATTAAAACAAACAGTACAGGCAAAGCAGTTCAGTCCTTTTCAAGTGAGCAAATCCGTCCATCACAAAAACAGATACTCATAAAATCCAGCTAGCCATGAGTCAGCTGGTTCAAAATGTTGTAGCAGCTGAAACAATTCAGACGGACACGCCCTCTGACGTTGCCCAACGCGTTTCACACGTGGTGCTTTATCAAAAGCTGAAGTTCCCTGCTAGTTTCCATCTTTTAAAAAGCTTTCTCTGAAAAAGACAGTCACATTTGCAGCATTACATGATTTGAGTTCAATACTTCTCAACACATCATAACCCACCAAATTAGCAAAAACACATTCCAATAACAACACTTTTAACCAATGAAAAAATCACCATTTTGGGTAATAACAACAAGAACTATAAAGATTTAAGACAGAAAAAACATGCCAACCAATTTTTTGGGCACCAGCTTAAAATTGCACTCAGTCCATATTGAATCTGCAAGGCAGCTATTATTCAAACTGTGAACTGAAGATGACTCACCCGAGTAGGTGGAGGTCACCAAGGTGCAACACTGAAAAGACAGAAACATGGAAGGATTAGAAATAAAGAAATAAAAAAAACATTATGTATACGTGTGTACAGCTACTCTAAATTTACCATTTCATAATATATCCAGGAAATGCATTTCATTTCTTTTTAGAAATGGCTTAATCTCTAGTTTCACATTAAGTCCTGGCTGATGCATTGCATGCACAGAAAAAAATTCAATATTGCTCCCTACAGAATAACAAATTTTCATAGTTACTCCTGCACCTTGTGAGAACTGGCTTTTCAATTGTTGTACACAAAAAATCATGTCCACTTCTATTTCTTGCTTTTAAAACATGTACAGCCAGTACATTTGTGGTATCACCATTTACTATGGCCCTGTAATGCGCACCTATCCTTGTTTTGAACATTCTTTTCGTTTTCCCGATTTAGAATTTTCCACATTTACATTTAGCCAAGTAAACCACCCCTGCGGTGCTGCATGTCATTGCACCCCTTACTTGGACATCTCTATTAGTTGCATGGTTTAAAAAAAAAAAAAAAAATTGTAGTCTTAACCATGGGGCGGTATTTGCAGTTTCTGCATTTATTGTAGCCTCCTCCCCTCGCTTTTGTGGTCTTTCTTTCGTGGGTTGTACTGAATGTATGAGTGTGTCCTTAATGTTTTTCCTCTGCGATACACTTTTCATGAACCATTCTCATCAGCCTCTTTTAATCTCTGATCTAGCATAACTAAATGCCAGTGTTTCCTAACTATAGACGCTATTTGATGAGATTCTGGACTTCGTGTAGTCACAAATGTCATCTGTGAATCACATTTTTTGTTTGTTGCTTTTCCACTAGCAGGGTCTCCCTTGGTATTTTAGCTACCTCTCCTTTGGCTCGGTCTATCATTTCCTTCTTCTATCCTCTCTCATGCAATCTATTCTGCTGCCCTCATGTCATAGTTAGTCTGACTACTGCAATTTCTTTTGGTCATAATATACTGACCCTTTGGTATCGCTTTGATCGCATGACTAGGATGGTTACTATCGGCCATGAGTAAAGTGTTCCTGTCAGTACTTTTCCTAAATAAATCTGTGCCCCACCCCCAGCCCATCCTTGTAAATTATCAGATCCAGAACACATATTTCCTTTTGACTGAAGCTAATGCTGAAACGCAAGTTTTCATTGCTATCCTCCAAGTACTTTACGAATGAGAACAATTCAGCTTCTGTACCTTTCCAGACAATGAGCACATCGTCAATGAAACGTCTCCACATGTCAATTTTGTCTAGCAAGGGATTGTTCTCACTTCTCACATATTCAGCTTCCCCTCGTGCTGTATACAAACTGACATAATCGGGGCCAAACTGGTCCCCACTACTGTGCCTCTGCCCTGTAAACAGAATTCACTTTTACAGAAAAAAGTACTGAACTCTAGAACAAAACGGGTCAATTGTGCGAGTAATTTAGTGGGTGGATCTTTCTCTTGCCTGGTCTCCAGCAAATACCTTAATGACTCTAATCCTTCTTTGTGGGGAATATTTGAATATAAAGATGCATCATCTAGACTGACTAGTAAACTACTATCCTCAATTGCTAAATCCTCAAATTCTCAAAATGTCCCCCGTGTCTTTAATACAGGATGGTACCCTCTTCACTAGGTCTACTAGAAACGAATCCACACACTTAGCCACGGCTCAGTCAAACTGCTATTACCCAAAACAATGGGTCTACCTGGGGGGTTCACAAGATCCTTCTGGACCTCTGGAAGGCCTGCCACAATTGACCCCCTTTGCTCTAGAGTTCAATACTTTTTTCTATAAAAGTGAATTCTGTTTACAGAGGAGGGGCACAGCAATGAGGGCCAGTTTGCCCCCCCCCCCCCAATTATGCCAATTTGTATATGGCATGATGGGAAGCTGAATGTGAGAACTGAGAAAAATCCCTTTCTTGACAAAACTGACATGTGGTGATGTTTTACTGACGATGTGCTCATTGTCTGAAAAGGTACAGAAGCAAAATTTCTCTCATTCGTAAAGTACTTAGAGGATAGCAATGAAAACTTACATTTCTGCATTAGCTTCAGTCAAAAGGAAATACATTTTCTGGATCTGATAATTTACAAGGATGGGCTGGGGGATGGGGCACAGATTTATTCAGGAAAAGTACTGACAGGAACACTTTACTCATGGTCAGTAGTAACCATCCCAATCATGCGGTCAAAGCGATACCAAAGGGTCAGTATATTAGGACCAAAAGAAACTGCAGTAGTCAGACTAACTATGACATGAAGGCAGCAGAACTCACGAATAGATTGCATGAGAGAGGATATAAGAAGGAAACAACAGACAGAGCCAAAGGAGAGGTAGCTAAAATACAGAGGGAGACCCTGCTAGTGGAAAAACAACAAACAAAAAAAATGTGATCCACAGATGACATCTGTGACTACATACAGTCCACAATCTCATCAGATAGCATCTATAGTTAGGAAACACTGGCATTTAGTTATGTTAAATAAGAGATTAAAAGATGTTGATAAGAATGGTCCATGAATAGTGCATTGCAGAGGAAAAAACATCAATGACACACTCATACCTTCAGTACAACCTACTAAAGAAAGACCACAAAACTGGCTTACAGCAAGGGGAGGAGGCTGCAATAAATGTGGAAACTGCAAGTACTGCCCCATGGTCAAAACTACAAAGTTTGTTTTAAAAACCATGCAACTAATAGAGATGTCCAAGTAAGGGGTACAATGACATGCAGCACCACAGGGGTGGTCTACCTGGCTAATGTGGAAACTTCTATATAGGGAAAATGAAAAGAATGCTCAAAACAAGGATAGGTGAACATTCCAGGGCCATACTGAATGGCAATACCACAAATGCACTGGCTGTACAAGGGTTTAAAAGCAAGAAATAGAAATGAACATGATTTTCTGTTACAGCAATTGAGAACCCATTTCTCACAAGGTGATGGGGTAACTATGATAATTTGTTACTCCGTAGGGAGCAATACTGGATTTTTTCTATGCATGCAATGTATCAGCCAGGACTTAATGAGAAACTAGAGATTAAGCCCTTTCTAAAAAAATGTAATGCATTTCCTTAATATATTATTAAATGGTCAATTTAGAGTAGCTATATATACAAGTTTTTTATTTCTTTATATTTCTAATCCTTCCATGTTTCTATCTCTTCAGTGTTGCACCTTGGTGGCCTCCACCTACTAGGGTGAGTCATCTTCAGTTCACAGTTTGAATAATAGCTGCCTTGCAGTTTCAACATGGATTGTGTGCAATTTTAAACTGGTGTCCAAAAAAAATCAGTTGGCATGTTTTTTCTATCTTTAATCTTTATGGTTCTTGTTATTATTACACAAAGTGGTGATTTTTCATTGGTTTAAAGTGTTTTTATTGAAATGTGTGTGTATTTTTGCCAATTCGGTGGGGTTATAATGTGTTGAGAACTATTGAACTCCAATCATGTAATGCTATAAATGTGACCGTCTCTAAGATTAATAGCTTAATGGTTAGAGCGCTGGAACGGCATACCAGAGATCTGTGGTTCAAATCCCAGTAGGCCACACTTTTCCTTTCTCATTTCCACCCTTGATTTAAAAATATGTATACCTTGCAGGGGTTAAACTGCACTGAGAGAAGTGGTATTTCTAAAATTGTCTCTAAGAGAAAGCTTTTTAAAAGATGGAAACTAGCAGGGAATGTCAAGTTAGGCAATGTCGGAGGGCACGTTCCTCTTTCTTTGAAATGTTTCTGCTACTACAACTTTTGAACCAGCGAAGTCACAGCTAGCTGGATTTTATGAGTGTATCTGTATTTGTGATACATGGACTTGCTCACTTGAAAAGGACTGAACCTGCTTTGCCTGTACTGAGAGTTTTTAATACTGCTTTATTTACTGGAATTGCACTTTATATTAAAGGTTGTGCACAATGCAGTTTGGTAGTCCGTAATACTTTTGTCTGTGGAGTAATGCTATATAGCGCCCTTCAGTAGGTGCTGGTTTCTGCATAAAAATAATCTAGCCTGGATGTGACAAACATATGGACTATCTTCACCAGGTCACCTGGCAATGTTTCAGAGAGAGAGAGAGAAAAAAAAAAGCTGCTTTGAGCAACCACTGACACCTGGATATCCAAGGTCAACTTGGGAGGCCACTGTGACCCACAGATTCCTAACCACATCCACGGCTCTGAGGGCGACACCATTTAATGATGGAAATTGGGTGTCACTACCTGCCACTGCTGACCCTCAGTGGTCAGTTCGATAATCACCTCGGTCTTGCCTGGGTTGAGACAGTCAGCTGGATGCCATCCAGTCACTGATCTCTTTAAAGCAACAGCACAGCGCTGAACCAATATTTATCCCATCAGGTGCACATGACAGGTATAGTTGGGTATCATCTGCATAGCAGTGAAATTCCAACCCATACCTATCTGATGAGTGCACCCAAAAGGCAACATGTACAAAAGCAAACAGAGGGGCCAGGATCACACCTTGAGGCACACCACAGTCCAACACATCTGTCTTAGAGATGGAATTACCCAAGACTATCTGCTGCGTTCTTTCAAACAGGTAGGACTCAAACCTGCACAAAGCAGTGACGGTGAGACCCATGTATTGCCTCAGGCATCCCAAAAGCACCCCATGGTCAACAGTGTCACATGCTGACAGGATGTGAAGAAAAGGAGAACAAGAATGGAATGGAATGAATCCCCTTATCTCTTGACATGAGATGATCACCGAACACCTTGATGAGTGCGCTATCAGTGCTGTGACAAGGCCGAAATCCTGACTGAAGAGGCTCACAGATGTCATACCTTTCCAGGTCAGCCTCCAACAGTAATACCACCGCCTTCTTGATCACCCTACCCAACAAACATTTGTCAATACCGAATGTTTACTTGCTGGCATTAGCAGTGGAAATGCAGGAGTTAGACAGATGCAGTATAGGGACGGCAATGAAGTGCTGAACTAACGCCTACTACACCCCCACCCTGCAGAGATGGATAGGCGCTAGGTAAGTTTTGCCCGCCGCCCATGACGGCGACGACATTTCACCTCACCCTACTCTGCAGACTCTGACAAGTGTTGAGGTGTGCCTTGGGAGAGTGTGGGCTTTACAGTCACCTCATTCCATAAGGAAATACGCTGAAATGGGTGCAGTATAGGAGAATGGGATGAACTCTGGGGCCAGGGGGTCCAAGGCACACCTCGATGCCTGTCACTGGCTGCAGGGTTTTGGAGGGGGGGGGGGAGATGGCATGAGCATTACTGTCGACAATCCCAAGTCACTCTCCTGATGCCTGTCAGTCCCTACAGGGTAGGGCGATAAGGTAAAAAACCCTAACGCCCCGGGCGTTTCTTGGTATTTTTACTCCAATTATTCAACATGGGCTTTTTATGATCCTTCCGCATGAACACTGACACTATCAGTTCGCGAAATGAAGGTGATTTTGTGACAGCGACTGCGCCATCTGGCTCAACAGGTGCGAAAACACATTTCGAACAGGATGTGAAAAATGACAGCTGTACTGTTAATGAGGAGGTGTGAAAAAATGGCAATGTTGAAAACGTGGAGTGAAAATATAAAAAAACTGGTGAAGTCACGAGTGTGCGTAGAAACTGCGCAACGCACACCCGTAATGTAACTAGTTTGGGGATTTTTTTTTTTTTTTTTTTACTCAACATAGGCATTTTTGGACCTTCACTCGTGAACAGTGTCACTGTGATTTTCTTAATCTTTCCCGAACACTGATTTCCCACAGGGATCGCGCTATTCTGCGCCAGAAGTGCGAAAACACGTTTCGGCCAGGGTGTGGAAAGTGACAGCTGTACTGTTCATAAGGAGGTATAGAAAATGCCAATGTTGAAAATCTGGACTGAAAATATTATAAATTCGTGAACTTACAAGGGTGTGTGGAAACTGCACAATGCATGCTCGTAACAGTCATTTTATGGACTTTTGTCACCAAATTTTCAACACAGCCATTTTAAGATCTCTGCTCATGAACACTTGTCGCTGGTAATTTTCTTACTTGTCCCAAACATTGATTTCGCATTGTCCCATCAAGCCATCGCGGCACTATATGTGCAAAACACATTTTGGGTGAGATGTGAAAAATGACAGCTGTACTGTTCATAAGGAGGTTTGGTAAAATGGCAATGGCGAAAATCTGGAGTGAAAATAGTAAAAATTCTCGAAGTTACGAGCGTGCTATAGGAACTGCTGCAACGCATGCTCATAAAATAGTTTGTTTTTGATTCAATTTCACTTCAACATAGGTTTTGGGGGTCACCATGAACTCGACACTGATGTTTTATATCAGTCCCGAAGGTTGTTCCACGAGTGACCGCGAAATCACCTTTTCGGGACCGTATAACAAAATGACAGTGACCAGGTTCATAATGTGGGTTCCCAAGAACCCCATGCTGAAAATTTGGTGAAAAAATTCTCCAAAATGGCCGAGACATGCACCAAAGTTGAAAAAAAACCACTTATGCCATTATACAGCTTACCGGCATTTCATCAGTTTGCAGTCGGCTTTGAAGAGTACAGACTTGTTCCTGGTCCAACAAAGATTGTCACGCCGGCCTCTGGAGGTTAAGTATGGGGTGGGGTACGCAAAGGGTGGGCACGGGTTGGGGAAGGGGGCAAGACATGTCAACGAGGGACAGTTTTCTTTTGTTACAGGTGTTTTGTTTGTTTTTTTAAAAAGACGACGTGGGACCTTTGCCACGCTGGGGTGGGCTCCCAGCATGGCACCTGGAAGTTTGTTTGGGGGGCAGTGGAGCTGACGGGGGAGTGGGAACCCCTGTGGGAAACAGACTTTTGCCATGCTGGGGTTGTTGCACCTGGATTATGCCCCCTATCATCCCACATATACCTCATGCTGTATTCCTGGTCTATCATACTGCAATACTGCTATTTTGCACTAACATATAGATTTAGGCATCCATCACATAAGCTTATGAAATAGGCATCACAATACAAGCAATCTGATTGGGTAATACCTGTGTTTTAATGTGTCTTACGCACAGGAAAAAGGTCCAGCTGGGCACTGATATTGGTAAAGCTGCCCACTGAGAATGTTGAGAAAAGCTAAAGCAGCCAACTTGTTTATGTGTTGATGCCCATTTCATAAATTAAATTGACTGCAGCCTCTCTGAAATTTTCATTCCCACTGCATCATTTAAAAAAAAAAAAATGCAAGCTCTCACCAGCCTGCCCGTTCACTGTATGGCTGAACAGCCGACAAGCTGTCTCCGAAACACTAAGCAGGTGAGCACACCGTATTTCACCCCCTTAACATCAAACTGTTCCAAGCTCTAACCAGTCCACCCCCTTCATTATCCGTTTACTGTATGGCTGAACAGCCGACAAGCTGTCTACCAACCCGTCCGCCCACTCACTCGCGCGCTCACTCTCAACAGCATGTTCTCCCTAGCGCTGCCTGGTGCCATAAGGTACACAAATAAAAAAAAATACCAAAAAAAAGCATAATTTCTTGTTGCAAACTTTGTAAAGTAAATTAAGTAGGAATGCTGCTAGTGGGGGTGGGTGCCATGATAACTACATGACAGGAAAAAAAATACAAGTAAGGATGCCTTAGTAGCTCAAAAGTCCTCAACTGAACAAAACAAACAGGCGGAGGAACTATTTTATTAAAAATTAAGACAAACCTTTAACTTTTTCACTATTAAATACTATTCATTTTATATATTACATACATCTGTATTTTAGATAACCATTTCATAAGCGTAATAAGACACTCCAGGATGTGTGTTACGTTAACACACGACTAGGAGGCTAGACGCACTCGGCCTGTGGACTCGTGCCTCACCACACCTCCTAGCCGTGTGTTAAAGTGTCTAACGCACACCCCGTCATGTCTTACGCCTTACAGGAGTGCCAGGAATGTGCTCTGCTTCTATTATTTGCCAACGTTTACATCCTTCGTAAGATTAGATCATGCATGACTATTATACCTCACTATAATGCATTATACATATATTCCATATATAATCTACCTAATCACTGATAAGATGACTGAGGGATAATCAGTGATTATTGTATATCTATATTTTCATATAATTATATGTAGTGTGTGTTTTACACTCAGGCAGAAAAGCCACGTGTAATAGAGCCCTGTCAACACTTCTGTGTCTCTGTAGAGAGAAATCCTTTATTGTGTCTTATATTATACATAAGTAAGAAACGCCACATGTAGTTTGAACCCATCAGCATTTCTTTTGTCCAAGCTATAATGCAAACGGAAGCATATTATTTGTCTCATATGATACTCATTAGTAATTCTGTCTCCAAAGTCATCTTCCAATGGAGAATGAGTCTGACTTAGGACCAATACATATTGTTTCTCTTATCTGTTGTTATGAGGTAATCTCTGTTGCTATACTGTTATCTGTAGTATCTAGCCTTCTGCAACACAGTTCCACGGGGAGACGGAGCAAGATCGCAGAGTACCTGAGATCCTACAATCCTGGAGATTGTGTACATTCTTCAGGAGAGTGGTGAGAAACCCACCTCCCTTGTGATTTTCTTTGTCACATGCTTGGCGTAAGTAGTCTAATAAACATTCATTAGTACTCTTGCTTGTTTACGAATGTTCCTTGACAGACTCCAAAGACATAAGAATCTGTATTATTATTCACCCTACACACCAAGAGTATTTAGGCAACAGGGTGGGCGCCCAGCATGGCACCTGGAAGTGTGTTTCTTTGGGGGGCAGTGGCACTGATGGGGATTGGGACTTCTGCCATGTTGGGGTGGGCCCCAGCGTAAGTACCTTGGAAGTTTGGGGGCGTGAGCTGACAGGGTATTGGGCACCCCCGCCATACAGTGTGTGGTGTGGAGGGAGCGATGAGCACGCTGGGGTGGGCTCCCAGAGTGCTACCTGGGTGTTTGTTTTGGGGGTATTGGATCTGAGGGATCACTGTTCCGTTGAAACAAACCGTCTGACTGTTCAGATGCAGTGCTGACGTGTAGGTAATTTGCATACTGCTGTAGCCTACCGACGGTAGTATGCAAATTGCCTACACATTACCACCGCTGATTGTAGCAGTGGTTCTCTCTGAACTGTACACCACTGCATCTGAATTGCTGTCACAGACAGCTCAGACATTCATTGGTGCGGTGCAGCAGCACCTGCAAAAAGGAGCAGGGCATTGGAAGTGGGGGGGTGGCACACCTACCAGAACTCGTATGGTGGCACTATGTTTCTTGCACACGCGTGCAAGCAAATACAAAAAGGGGAAGTTTGAAATAGGCCTGTAGTTCAAGACAACATCAAGATCCAAGAATGGTTTCTTTAGGAGAGGTCTTTCAACTGCCCTTTTTAAAAAAAGCACGGAAAATCCATTAAAGTATCTATTAGCACCAAATAAGACCTCTGGAGCCAAAAGACTCCAAATAATAGCACAAAGATAACACATCAAGCTACATGCAGGCAACTGTTTTACTCAATATGAAATATTAATTATCAATTGGCACCTTAAGGACTTCCTGTTTATGTTTGCATTGAGGTGTTATCTTGGTGCTGTCATCAAAAGTCCGCTGCCCATGGAGGTTTCATTTGGCACTATTAAGCAGTGAGTGCTTCTAACAATATACTTTGCCCCTGCTAGCTGTGCACTGGCATCTCCAGGGAAGCTGCAACTACTGTGTGCTTTTCTTCACATGCACCCAAGTCAGGTTACCAGAAGTTCTCTCAAAAAATATAAAGAAACCAAAATGACATATATATGGGCATGTGTGATTTTGTATTTTCTTGAAACTTGGCTTCTCAGCCAAATGCCCTTTGGGGTAACCCTTGCCTCAGTGTTTGCACACAGAGGTTCTTTGTCTTTTAAATAGTTTTTTATAATGGGTTCACCACAATATATCCAAGACACACTGTCTTAGGGTAGCTGGTCCATTCCACTGGGGTGTCAAACAGACGAGGCATACTGATGAGTCCTTGTAGGACGAAACACATGTCTATGTCATCTGTTAGCACCCTTTGCAAACTGTGTGAGAGGCCTTTCGGCACCATGCAATTCTGCTTAAAGTTGAACCCGCATAACATTCAGTGGTGATTTGCATGTGCAGCCCATGATGCTTTGCATTGTGTGGGCATATGTGATTTTGTATCAGATACATACATATATATATACATATATATATATATATATATATATATACATATACATATATATACATATACATATATATATACATATACATATATATATATATACATATACATATATATATATATATATATATATATATATATATATATACATATATATATATATATATATACATATATATATACATATATATATATATATATATATATATATATATATATATATATATATATATATATATATATATATATATATATATATATATATATATATATATATATATATATATATACACACACATATATTTAGCTATATATATATATATGAAAAATATATCACTTCTAACTATGCCTCAGCAATCCCATGATGGCATTTTTCAGCATAAGCCACTGATGCCACACCTGAATTCTTCAATCATGTTATGCTCCTAGAGCCACCTCCGTCAACACGGGTTAGCGCTGCAGCTGCTGAAGCCTCTGAAGCTGCAGTATCCGCTTCCTCCTATCGACTACTGTAGTGTAACATTTATTAATATGGATTGTAGTGTAATATTTCACATTTTATGATATTTAGCGTTCACCTTTTATATTATTTTTGTAATACGATTTCACAAATATATAATACCAAATGGTCTGTATATAACCTTTTCTAGGAAGAAGTGCTAGAATGTCAGAAAGAATCTTTTTAGTATGATGTGCATTTACCTTATTGAAAACATGTCTGGGCAATGCATTAGATAACGGCATGTCTGGGCAATGCATTAGATAACGGCATGTCTGGGCAATGCATTAGATAACGGCATGTCTGGGCAATGCATTAGATAACGGCATGTCTGGGCAATGTATTAGATAACGGCAGGTTTGGGCAATGTATTAGATAACGGCAGGTTTGGGCAATGTATTAGATAACGGCAGGTTTGGGCAATGTATTAGATAACAGCATGCTTGGGCAATGAATTAGATAACAGCATGTCTGGGCAATGAATTAGATAACAGCATGTCTGGGCAATGAATTTTCGAACAACATGAAAAGGCAAGCCTTAAGTTGGTGTACATTGCTATGGTGTATTATTCTGCCTAGGTTATGTTGACCTACTGGCAAATGTATTAAGGAAAATGTAGTAAACACCTACGAGGTTGTGTAAGAAATGAAGTAATACCTCTGTTTTGAAGGAAACGGTACGCCACACCATAAGATTAATATGTTATTTTGTTATATGATTGGCTTACAATGGGGTGTTGGTATTTTTCAAGATAACAATTCTTTATATAAACCCTGTATAAAAATTGAATGAGCAGCATCAAACCAGAAGAATATACATGTATACTGAATTGATAAACTTGCAAATAAAATAAACCAAAGGGAAACAATCACTCTGTGTGGCTTGAATTATTTGAAGATAGAAAACACAATGCAGCTATCTTTATCCTTACAACTACACTCTTGCCAGACATGTACAGACAAAAACGCATGGATGCCTTTGCTGAATGTTACAAGACAGTCACATTATCACACTGAGACCACATGATGGCCCCTAACAAACTGACTCCTTTGACAGTTAGACGATAGCTTCTAAGCCCACCCTCAACCCCAGCTCAGCACAATATGTACTGTGGTTCCTGCAAGGATAAATGAATCTACATGGACTAGCCTGATACCACTTGCACAAGCAAACAATATTAAATTCAACCCCTACAAACTGTAGCATCAAACTGCACGTACACTTTACAAATCTATTTCACATTATGTGTTTATTTTATAGAAGTGGAGCACCAAAATAATTAATTTAAAAGCTAAATGCCTACCCGGTTTGAGGGCCTTTTCAAGGCCTTTGTAGTATGCCCAGTTTTCAGGATTCCTCTCCAGCAAGCCTTTGTAGACCTCAACATCTTCCTCTAATCTGTCCAATTTTAAAAGCAGCTCTCCTGTTGAAAGAATCAAAAAATCATCAATTAAAAAACTATTTCTACCTTATGAGTGGTGCATGAAACTCTGTTTACAAAATCCCATTCCCTGTCTGTATCCAAATTAGAATTTCTTATTGCATAAAGACTGTGAACAATATAACCATCAGTACAATTAACACCAAACAGTACTAATGAAACTGAACTATGCTTGGGGTGAATTACTTGTAAATATCGGAGACCTGAATTTTTTTTCAATTCAATCTTGTATTACAATACATTTCAGTGCAAAGTGGCTCATTTACAAAGGTTCCATGGCAGTGGGGAAGGGAGCACAAACATACAAAGGAGGTAAAACAAAGTTTCAAACAAACAAAAATGTCATATTTTGCATCTAGAATTAAAACTATGGATTGGGAGGTGAACAAAGCGAAGTAAAGAAACGAGGTAAGCAAGAGAACAAGAAAATGGGGTAGGCAGCCAAAGGCCTCTGAAAAATGGTCAACAATATCTACAGCATGAAAAGAACAGTTGCGTACTTACCGTAACAGATCTTTGACAGAATCTCTTCCCTTAGGCTACACCTTTGGAACTATACCGCCATCAGTGCTGACCACACAAACTTTTGCTAGCCGGGGGGCCACTCATGATGAGGTCACGCATTAGCGTCTACATAAATGTGGGTGGCCCGATCTCGTCTCAGTTCCCCGGTAGAGACTGTGCTCGGAAGACCTCTCTTCTTGGGGAACCAGGAGATCATACCAGCGCCTCACATAGTAGGTGAACAAAGGCACTGAACATAACTGCCATGGAAATTCCCAGGAAAGAATCAGATGCCATATTCCCACTACAGCATTAGTTCCAGACTATCATAGTGAGCTTCCCCAAGCCATGGAAAAGATCTTGAGCCTACCCAAATACAGATATAATCCTGGGCCTCCCCATAGAAAAATAGGATACTTTGCACAGTACACCAAGAATAACGTGAAACTCCTGTGAGTACTTGACTCATTTTATTCAGCTTATTGTAAGCCCCCAACTAGTCAGTCCCTTCCCCAGGCCAGCCTACTTGCTCTGCTGTTTTAACTCTCAAAAGAACAAGTTATATACTTACTGTCAGTAGAGCTTCAAGAATCTCTCATCAGGCCACACCTATGGAATTATAAGCCACCAGTCACTAGGACCACACGGAACCTTTTGTAAACAGTTCACTAGAGGCAGTCCACAATGACATCAGCGCTCCAATATAAATGTGGCCGGCCACTTCTCTAATTAGTTCCCTGCCAGAGATCAAGCTCAGAGGACCTCCTATTAGTGAACCAGGAGGCAACCAGGGCTCTGCCAAGTGCCAACCAGGCAACACAGAGCAGGAGAAGAACCCTCATGGAGAAGGACACAGCATTCACCAAAGTCTTAGGATCGAATAGGAGGATGGAGGGTAAGAAGGCATGGCCTGATGAATCTCTCGAAGATCTATAAGTACATAACTCCTTCATGGGCATCTCTCATCAGGTCACACCTATAGAATGAGTACCAAGCACTATTAACCATGAACAGTCTGGTTGGCAGGAGCTGAAAGGCCTAAGAAAGTAGGCCTTGGAGCACAGCTAGGCTGAAGCCAGCGCTTTGTCGATATGTTATGTCCAGACTGTAGTGTTTAGTGAAGGTGTGGACAGTACTTCAGGCAAAAGCCACACAGATTTCAGCAGCAGACACATTTCTGAAATATGCAACAGATATGACTATGCCTCTAGTGGAATGACCACAAGCAAACCCAGGAAGTTCCTTACTGTACTTCCTATAACAAAAAGTAATACAGTTTCCTAACCATCTGAACAGGCATTGGAAACTGGAGCATGCACTTTCGCAGAGGTGAATGAAACAAAAAGCCGTGAGGACATCCTACAGTCCTTCATGCGGTGTATACAGTACCAAAGTATTCTATGTCCATCTAAAGAATGGAGCAATGCTACCCCTGGATAGGCATGCTCAAAAAAAAGAAACTGGCAGGTGGATGGTTTGATTTTTTCTGGTTTCATATTTTTATTAATTTCCATAATACAGATGGCTCACACCACCACATTGCGTTTGTCAACATTCTTACATTCGTGAACAATACATCTATGCATAGTGGTACACTATGACCATGTAAACTCCATCTTTACCACTTTCTCCTGTGAACATTTTATAATAAAAAACTCAACATATATTAAAGGCAACTGTAAGACCTAACCAACTGTAGCTATGGCTTAAACATTGCTTCTTGTAAACTGCACCTGTCCAAGTTCCCCAAGTTGTACATCTAACGGAAAAAAGTACAGTTACCCAAGAACTTACCATAACAGTAGATATTCGAGAACAGCTCTTGCAGCAAGTTACACCATAAAGACTGAAGTCAGCAGGCAGCAGGACCCCACGGAAAACTTCTAGATAGCTATATACAGTGTAGATCGCGCCCCGTCGGCCCTGCCCCGACGTCAGATACCTCATAAAAGGGGTGGTCCCTCAGCATACCTCAGTTCTCCTGCAAGAGACTCCCAGCGTAGTGATGTGATTCAGAAGGGGAGACCGAGGATCCGCTTCCAGAGGAAGACTAATAAATCTGATACGTCCAAGACGTAAAGAACAACCAAACCTCCTGAGGGGAAGAAGGGAGGGAAACTACCTGCTGGAGCTGTTCTCTAAGATCTACTGTTACGGCAAGTTCTTACGTAAATGTACTACCTTACTTCGCAATACAGCTCTTGCAGCAGGTTACACCATAAGGACTGATTCCCAAGCAGTAAGGGTGTATAAATGATCCAGATGGGAGGAGGATAGGAGAGATCCCAAGAAGGATGCCTCTTAGGACAAAAGTCCCTGGAGGACTGCCAGGCCAAAACTGGCTCTGCGCCTTGAGGCGATGTCCAAACTGTAATGTCTAATGAAAGTATGCACTAAACTCCAAGTGGCAGCTGCACAAATGGCTGATGTTGCGACGTTCTTCAGCGCAGCAAAGGAGGTAGTCACCCCTCTCGCCAAATGACCCTTAACTGACCCTGGCAAGGGTTCATTGTGCTTCTGGTAAAAGAACATTATGCAATTTACCAGCCATTTAGAGTGGGTTTGTTTTGTCACTGGTGCGCCCAGCATCCTGTGGGCGAAAAGACAAACAGCTGATCGGACTGCCTGTGTGATCTAGTTCTGGCCAGGTAAAACCTGAGGATCCTATGCACATCTAAGGTGTGCAGAAGGGATTCCCCCCTATTAGTATGACTAGGGAAGTACACCGGAAGGTCAATGTCCTGATTCGGAGTTAAGACTGGTCCTTAAGGACACCCTGTCCTTATGAAAAATCAAATAAGGCTCTCTACACATGAGTGCTTGGAGTTCTGAAATTCTCCTTGCTGAAGTCACAGCAACTAAAAACGCCTTCCAAGAGACGAGGCGTAGCTCGCAATCTGTGGCTGGTTCAAAAGGAGGCAGCGTGAGCTGCTCCAGGACAAAAAGAAGGTCCCAAGTGGGTACTAGATCCTTTATGGGAGGTCTCAGATGTAGAATGCCACACAGAAAAGTGCACGAGGCCTCTAGCTGAGCTAGTGACCGTTGACCAACCGGTGCATGGTATGTCGAAATGGCACAGAGGTGTACCTTCAGAGAGGAATACACCAATCCTGACTGAAAAAGGGATAGGAGATAGTCCAAAATAGACTTCTCAGGGCAAAGAGGATATAGGTCACGAGTGCGAGCCCAGAGACAAAATCTCTGCCATTTCATGGCGTAAGTAGCGTGGGTGGAAGGTTTCCGAACCGCTACCAGAATGTCTGCAACCCCTTACAAGACTCCGTATCTAAGAATGGCTATGTCTTTAGGAGCCAAGCATGCAGGTTCAGGTGTTTGAGGTTCGGACGGACCAGAGAACCGGCCTCTTGAGACAGCAAGTGCGAGCTGACAGGCAATGGCAGGGGAGGCTACTGAGCCAACTGTTGAAGCAGCGGAAGCCAAATTTGTCTGAGCCAAAAGGGCGCCACCAAGATCATCGACGCCGGTTCTGATTGGAGCTTGAAAAGAACCCTCTGGATCAAAGAGAAGGGCAGGAAAGTGTAGAGAAACCTGCCCATCCAAGAGAGGGACAACGCGTCTCGACAGAAAACACCAGGCCCTGGATCTAGCAAGCAAAAACTGGGCAGTTTTGCGTTGTATGGGATGCGAATAGGTCGACGTCCGGTGTCCCCAATTGTTGGAACAGGTCCTCTGCGACCTCTTGCAGCAGCTCCCATTCGTGAGCTCTGGCCCTTGACCGGCTCAAGAGATCTGCCATGGTGTTGTCCACACCGGGAACATGTACTAAGGTAATCGTGGCTCCATACCATAGTACCCAATCCCGCACCCACTTTGCTTCTCGGCAAAGGGGGTACGAGTGAGTGCCTCCTTGCTTGCTGATGTAATACACCACCAAGGTGTTGTCCGTCTTAACTAACACGCAACTCAGTGGGATCTCCGACTGTAGAGCTTGTAAGGCGTACAGGACCGCCCTCATCTCTAAAACACTGATATGGAGGTGAGCTACCAGAGGTGACCAGGTTCCCTGGGTCCTCCCAGGTGAGCTCCCCACCCGGACCCCGAGGCGTCCATGGTGAGAGTCAGAGCTGGAGCAGGCACCAAGAAGAGGTCTCCCTCGGGGAGGTGCTCCAGGACAAGCCACCACTCTAAGTCCAGAATGACTGGCTTTGTGACTCTGACGAACTGGTCTAAGTGATCCTGCCTCCGGTCTCATTGGGCTCTCAGCATTCATTGAGTAACTCAATGTGGAGGCGGGCCAGGAGAACCACAGCTATGGCAGCTGCCATGTGTCCGAGCAGGCACAGCATGGTCCGTGCAGGAACCACTGTCTGTGCTGTAAGGGTCCGTATCAGAGACCTGATGTGTTACGCCCTGTCCTCGGGCAGAAAAGCTCTTCCTTGGTGGGTGTCCAGAACCGCACCAATGAACTGCTGTCTCTGTGAGGGGACAAGGGATGACTTCTCCCGACTGATGGTGAGCCCTAATGAGTGGAATAGTGACTGGGTGTCGTAAATGGTCTTCACCAGAGCCTCTGGAGAAGCAGTCATGGGATGACATAATGGCCCAGTCTCCTGAGTGCCGCTGCTATGACTGCCAGGCACCTGGTAAAGACGCCTGGCGCCGAGGACAGACTGAAGGGTAGTGCTCAGAACTGATGATGGCATCACAGAAACTCAAAGCGCAGGAATCTCCTGTGCGATCGGGTGATGGGAAGATGTAGATTTGCGTCCTGCATGTCCAGAGACACGAGCCATGTGCCTTGCTTGAGCATGGGGATGAGACACGGTAAGGTGACCACGCGAAAGAGTTTGCACCTCACAAAGGTGTTGAGATCGCTGAGGTCCAGAATCAGGCACAGGTCCCCCTGTTTTCTTGGGAACCAGGAAGAAGTGGGAATAATATCCTCCTCCTCTCTGGTTCGCTGGTACAACCTCGATGGCATTCTTGTCGAGGAGTGCCAAGATCTCCTGCTGGATGAGCAGGACATGCTGTCCCGAGTAGCGGGAATGCAGACGAGATCTTAACGGTGGGCAGTCGAGGAACTCTATAGTGTGTCCCCAATTTATGAGTTGAATAACCCACTGATCGGAGGTGATCCTCTGCCACCCTGACAGGTGGTAAGCGACTCGACCCAAGACCCTTTCTTCCCTTTGATCCAGAGGTGGGCAGGGGCAGGGAAGGAGTCATGTTGTGGTGGTGCTGGCTCCGGCAGGTTGGGTAGATTTTGGGTGTCACTGACCCTGACCTCCAGAGTACTTAGGCTACTTCTTTCATCCATAATTGCCGCTAGGTTGTCGGCCGGAACAAGGCTGTTGCTTGTTCTGCCAGCCTACGAAAGGAGCCAGGCCTAGGTTTGTACATCGGCTGTACTGTCCTAACCGCCTTGCAACTTAGTGATGACTCTTTCAGAGTCTTCACCAAACAAAACCGAACCATTGTAGGGACGTCCATGGTGCCTTTCTGGGCGTCCGGGGCAAACCCAGAGACCCTCAGCCAAGAGTGTCTCCAGAGGTAAACGCCTGTAGTGGCACCTCTTCCTGCCGAGTCTGCAGAGTTATAGGTGGCTCGGAGGACTAGGGTCCCAACATCTGAACCCATGTGAAGGAGGTTCAATAGCTCCTCCTCTTTCTCTCCATCCGGAAAATCCTTCAACAGGTCTTGACCCTGGTCCCAGAGTGCATTTTGAAATTGCACCATGTGCGTCAAATAGTTGAGGGACCTAATGGAGCATGTAGCAGCCACATACACATGCCGACCCGGAGAACCCAACTGTTTGGATTCCTGGTCCAGTGGCTGGGTACTAAGGTGTTGAGGCCTTTGTGAACGGTCATGCAAGGCCGTTATAACGACCGAGTCAGCCACAGGTTGCTCAGCCAGGTATGGATCGTCCAGCAGGGCCCTATAAAGGCGGTCAGCTTTCTTGGGAACCGCTGGAGTGGAGAATGGACGCTTCCATGCAGCTCTCATAGCATCCTGGAAAGTGTCCATCAGGGGTGGAACCACCACAGGCTTGGGGTCCTTTTGCCGCAAATAGCGTGCCAAAAATGTTGCCTTTCAAGGTCTAGCTCTTCCGTCTCCCACCCCATATTCTCTTGAATATGCCTCATTATGTCAGAGAATGAGGGGTCATCTGGCGGCGACCTAGGGAGGTCACAGGGTCTGGTGACGGAATGCTGAGAGGAGAGGGAGACAGAGAGGTGTCCGACGTATCTGGATGTGAATCATCCCCAGAAGAAAAGCAGGATCTCTGTCTGGGCCTTTTACATTTGTGGTCACTAGGGGACCCTGAAGGGGTCCTGGAGTGTGGTTTTAGCCCCTGACCGTTTCTCCTCAGATCTGCCCCTGGGCGGCGGGGGAGGATCCTTGGGTTCAAGGGTCACTGCCCTTGGAGGTCCTCTAGGAGGTGGGATCTCTTCTAGGGGCTTTGTGGGTGCCACATCCTTTTTAGTAGTATCCCACCAGAAGGTAAAAAGCTCCTACCTCCTAAATATTGAGGCCGGACAACTAGCCTGGCGTCAGTGCTGCCCATCCTTAGGGTCGGGCACCGGTGCCTGAGATGTAGTCGGATCGTGCGTCGGACCCTGGGGTAGTCAGACTTCTTCAATGTCCCCCAACTTCTGGTCATTGGTGGCCTATGCCCCGAAGTCCCACGGCGACCGGTATCTGATGGTGGAGGCAGGGGTGGCGTCTGGTCTCTAGGATGTTTAACGGGCGCTGGATCCGTCCGGCATCCACTTCGCCTCCAATGTCCGCTTGAGGGAGGTCAGCTCTGATGTTTTCCTCGGGGGGGGGGGTCCGAGCACTTGGAAGTTGTGAGACTGAACGTTCGCCGTTCCAGCGCCAGTCCTTGGCCTAGCAGCCAACTTAGACTGGTGCCTGTGGTGGTCTGAAGCCTCAGACCTGGCGGCCGAACCAGACGGACAGCTATCCTTGGACTCTGTCTTCAAGGGCTGAAGAGACACCGAACTACAGCCCAGCCCCCCCCCCAGGTCCGGATCGTCACCGGAGGGGGCCAGAGATCGAGCCCGGGAGGGAGATCTGTCCGACCGGGCGAAGCTGGAACTGGCCCGAGAGTCCGAGGCTTGATTCAGGGATCTATCCTTGTCCCTGTCCTTTTCTTTATGCCTCCCCGATTTTTGAGAAGGTTCCCCGCTGCAGGAAGGATCTTTTTCCAAGGCTTTTAACTTCTGTTCCAGAAGACAACTCTGAAGTGCTTTCTGGCGGCAGATTCCTGGTTCTGCTATTGAACTGCTGGCTGGAAGAGGCCTGGGTGTCGTGGTCCGGGCCTAGGCACCGCACGCAGGCCGAGTGCCTATCCCTGAAGGGGATCTGCTTGCCGCAAGCGCACTTCGAGGGGTGTCCTTCTGTGAAAGGAGTCTGGGAAGAAGCCATGCGGGTACTTATCAAAGTTTTGGAAGAAACTCTAAGAAAATGCAGGATAATGTTCTGGCGTTGTTCGCCTGCCGAAGATGTCTGTGGAGCCGATGTGTACGAGTTGACGGCGGGAAAAAAAAAACGAGGTATGCTGGGGAACCGCTCCTTTTATGAGGTATCTGACGACGGAAGCAGGGCCAACATCAGGGGAGGTCCCCACTGTATATAGCTAGCTAGAAGTTTTCCATGGGGTCCTGCTGCCTGCCGGCTTCAGTTCTTATGGTGTAACCTGCTACAAGAGCTGTATCTCGAAGTAAGATCAGGGTTACCTCCGACATCCCGAGTGTTCTGGTACCTAGCCCCTTGTAGCATTCAGACCATTACCTCCTACCTGTCTGCTCACTTGACTCAGTTTCACGATTTCTTTTCCACTCCTTTAACATGCACTCTGTTGCACTTGCAGAAACAGCACATTTGGGCCATCACATCACCCCGTCTAAGCACAGTCGTCTCTCCTCCAGGGAGGGAATCAACGTATATCCTCCACTTAGAAACAGCTCCTCCCACCCATGCAGTTGGTATGACAATTTTTCCAGAGCCAGGTTCTGTATTATCAGTTCTTTCCATTGCTTCACTGTGGGTTGCACATGCGATACCCAAGTGTTTCGAATGCACTGTCGAGCAAGTGTTATCAGAATTCTCACCACTCTGGGGCATGGTTCCCATCCCTCCCCCCCTCCCCACTCTTCCACCCCAAAACAGCAGAGAAAGTGCCGTATCCACAACTTGCACACCCATAGCCTGCACTCTCCTGTGCCACTTGCGTACAAAACCTATGAAGGTCCCCACAGTCCCATAAACAGTGGAAATGTGTGTCTAACATATTGTTACATCTTCCACACATGGGGGACACCACTGGATGGTACTAATGGACCACCACTGGTGGGCAATATAACTTGTGTAGAAACAAATTGTGATTCCTTGCATTTGCTGCACAGCAGTAAGCCCATATGGGTCGCCAGCACCATGGTCCAGTTCTCCCGATATCTGGATCCCCATATCCATCTCCCACAAACCTTTGCCTTTACCTGTTAAGTCTGGGAACACCTCCCGCTCCTGTCACACCAACCCAGCTACCAACCCCTTACGGGGATGTATGTGCAATTAACAGAGCGTCTTCCACTGGACCTATGGTTGCTGCATCCCCTATAGTACTGCCCCTGCTGAGCCAAAATGCCCGTACCTGGAAATATTTGTAGCGGTGTCCTGACGGTATTCCATACTGTTCCCTCAATTCTTCAGATGTTTTAATCCCCTCCCTGTTATACAGGTCTCTTAGACAGTGTACTCCCCCTGCTTCCCATATCCCAAATCCGGTATCCTCTAAGCCCAGCAAAAATGCTGGGTTGCCCACCACCAGTACCAGCCACATCAGATCTGCTCCTGCTCCTCTCCTTCTTTTAGTTTGTTCCCATGCATCCAATGTTCATTCCACTAATGGGTTTTAGGTCTGAAGCCTACCATACGCCCTCCTACCCCCTGGGTCCAAGTAGGCCGCTAATCTCACTGGGGTGTCCTCCCCCTCAAAATCCATTCAGCTCGTCTCTCCCCCTCTATGCACCCAATCCTGTACACATCTACCTTGAATGGCCAGGAATTATCCCTTAATATCCAGGAAACTTGCACCCCCCCCCACACACACACACACACCCTTTCAGTCTCTATAAGTGCATTTGGGGTCTCTTATTCTGCCAAATGAATGTGGTGAATTCTTTCTCAAGAGCTTTTATGCCCCTATTCATAATTCCCATAGAGAGCATCTGCATAATGTAGAGGATCCAGGGCAGCACATTCATCTTCAGAAGGTTTATCTTGCCTAGCCGATGGTTTAAAGTAAATTCTGACAACACCTTTGGTGAAAATTTAGGACTGGTAATACACAGACACCCTGTCTTTGTGGAAAATCAAGTAATAAGGCTCACACATTACAGCCTGTAGCTCTGAAATCCTTCGAGCAGAAGTAATGGCAACCAAAAACAACGCATTTCAAGAAAGAAAGTGTAGGCCACAAGTCACAGCAAGTTCAAAGGGAGTCAAAGTAAGCTTTTCAAATACAAAATTCAAGTCCCAAGCCAGGACTGGATTATGGATAGGAGGCTTTAAGTGCAGAATGCCTCTCAAAAACGTACGGGCCACCTCCAACTAAGCAACTGTATGACCCTCAGTAGGCATGTTTAAGGCTGAGATAGCAGCCAAGTGTTCTTTAATAGAGGAATATTGCAGGCCTGCATTTGACAAACACAGTAAATACTCTAGAATTTGATTTATTGGACACATAAAAGGGTGTAAGTGATGACAAGCGGCCCACAAAGCAAACCGCTTCCACTTCATGGAATAAGTGGCCCTGGCAGAAGGCTTTCTAGAAGCCACCAAGACATCTGTCTCCTTTTAGGAGGTCCTAAATCTAGCAATGGCCATGTTTTCAGGAGCCTTAGAAACATAGAATTTGATGGCAGATAAGGACTGCTTGGCCCACCTAGTCTTTCCATGCATGCAGGTTAAGCAATTTGAGGTCCAAATGGACTAGGGTTCCCTGCTCCTGTGACAGAAATCCCTGGCATAAGGGCACAAGTACTGCTGGTTCCACTGCTAGATGTTGCAGTAAGGGGAACCAGATCTGTCGAGACCACAGGGGAGCAATGAGGATTAGAGTTGCCCCCTCCTTCTGAAGCTTGAATAACACCCTCTCAATCAGAGGAAGGGAGGGAAGGTGTACAGAAACCTCCCCTTCCAAGAAAGGGACAATGCGTCTCGCTGGAAAACTCCAGGCCTGGAACGAATGAGCAGAAAAGCAGCTGTTCTGCATTGTGTGGGGATGAAAAAAGGTCCAACTCGAGACGACCCCATTTGTCAAACAGGGCTTCCACCACTGAGGTCAGCAGTTCCCATTCGTACATGCTGGACTGTGGCCGGCTTAGTATGTCTGCCAAGATGTTTTGGGTACCTGGAACATGTACTGCTGACAGTTTTAGACTGAGTTCTAGAGTCCAATACCATACTCTCATTGCCTCCCTGCACAGGGGGTAAGGACGAGTTCCCCCTTGTTTGTTGATGTAATGCATTACGCTGACATTGTCTGTCTGTACTAACAGAGGACCTGGGGACAGGTGAGCCTGGAAGGCCTGTAGGCCGTACAGAACAGCTCTCATTTCTAGAACATTTATATGCAGAGTGCTCTCCACTTTGGTCTACATACAGTGCATCTGATGGGGCCCTAAATGTGCCCCCCCCAGCCCATTCCCAAGGCATCTGTGGTTAAAGTCTGGCAAGGAGAAGGGATCACGAAAGGAACCCCCTTTAACAGGTTACTGGTTTCCATCCACCACCACTTGAGCACCTTGCATGCAGGAAAGGTTACTAGAAGCCTTTATTCTAGACTGTCCGTGGGTTGACCCCACTGGACTCTCAAGGTCCTCTGAGGGATCCTCATGTGTAGTCTGGCCAGAGGTACTGTGACAATGGCTGCTGCTGTAAGGCCCAGGAGCCGAAGAAATGTTCTGGCTGTGATATATCAGCTGTTGTGAACTAACTGGGACTGTGCAATGAGATGTTTGACCCTGTCCAGAAGCAGTAGTGGGAAAACTAATGGGAGTCCTTACTTGAAGGAGAGGAATGTGAAGTTTCTGGAGGATAGAGGGGCACAGGATCCAAGGCAGCATGGATTCTCATTGGGAAGGTCCTGTCAGACGAATCTTACAGATTTCTTTTTACTAGGTAACCAGGGTGGTAGATCAGCGAGGGCTGGTGAATGTGGCCTACCTGGATTTTAGAAAGGCCTCTCACACTGTCCTGCACAGGAGATTGCTAAATAAATTGGGGAGCCTGGGAGTGGGTCCTACGGTGGTAAAATGGGTTGGGAACTGGCTGAGGGAACAGGACTCAAGAGTGTGGTGGTAAATGGCATGAAATCTGAGGAAAGGGAGGTGACCAGCGGAGTGCCACAGGGGTCGTAGCTGGGGCCAGTCCTATTCAATGTCTTCATTAGCGACATTGCAGAGTGTCTGGAGGGAAAGGTGTGCCTCTTTGCAGATAACACCAAGATCTGCAACACAGTGGACACACTGGAGAGGGTGCAAAAAACTGAGAAAGGTCCTAAGCCTATTAGAGTAGTGGGTGGGTATCTGGCACTTGAGTTTCAATGCTAAAAAGTAAAAGAACATGCACCTGGGTCAAAAGGAATCCAAGGGAAGAGTACTGGATGGTGGGGAAATTCTGGCCACCACATATCAGGAGAGACCTGGGGGGGGTCATCATATCTGATGCCCTGAAGGTGACCGAACAGTGCGAAAAGGTGGCGGAGAGAGCAAACAGAATGTTGGGGTGCATAGGGAGGGGCATAACAAGCAGGAGGAAAGAGGTGGTGATGCCACTGTACAGATCACTGGTGAGGCCTCAGCTGGAGTACTGTGTCAAGTTCTGGAGACCACATCTCCAGAAGGGCACTGATAAACAGAGGCAGTCCAGAGAAGGGCAAAGAAAATGGTACATGGACTGCACCAGAAGCCCTACAAAGAAAGACTCAAGGACCTTAATATCTATTTACTGGAGAAAAAAAGGGAGAGGGGAGAATGATAGAGGTTTTCAAGTACCTATGGGGAATAAACTGTACAGGTGGAAAGCATATTTCAGAGAAAACTCTGCACAAGAACAAGGGGGCATGATATGAGGCTGAAGGGTGGAAGGCTTAGGGGTATTGTTAGGAAGTACTTTTTCACTGAAAGGGTAGTAGAGCCATGGAACAGCCTTCCAGCAGAAGTGGTGGGGGAGAAAACAATACAGGGTTCAAGAGTGCATGGGACAGACATAAAGGTACCCTGGAGATGTGTACAAACCTTAACAAAGCCCACGGTCAGGTAGGTAAAATTGTGGTGGCTTGTACTGGTGGGGTGAGCTGAATTTTTTTTTTTTTTTTGGCTAATAAAAATGATTTTTGTATTTTGAACCAAACTATGGGTTCATGTTTACCCTGGAGATCTGCAGAGCAGGAGAGCTGTAGATCAAACAGGATCTGGGTTACAGCAGTGAGTAGAGAAATGGGCAAACTAGGTGGGCCGTATGGTCCTTATCTGCAGACAGATTCTATGTAGGAAGGCTGAGCCTAGGGCTGCGTCCAAAACTGCCCTATACTGCAGATGCTGGCAAGGGATGAAAATACACTTTGGCACACTGACAGTGACCCCCAGAGCATCGAACAGTTGCTTTGTTCAGGCTAGAGTGTGCAGGAGTTGCTCCATGGAGTACGCTTTCAGTAGCCAGTCGTCCAGGTAGGGAAATACATAAAGGTCTTCCCTGTGAAGGGCTGCTGCTACTACTGCCAAGCACTTGGTAAAGACTTACGGTGCAGATTACGAGCCAAATGGCAATACTCTGAAATGGTAGTGTTCCCTTTGAAACAGGAACCTCAAATATTTCCTGTGAGGTTTTCAAATTTTGATATGAAGGTAGGCATCCTTCATGTCTAGGGAAAAGATCCAATCCCCTGGCTGAAGCACTGATGTGTCGCAGGCTGTACCACAGTAGATGTTTTCCTACATCAGCCCCAGCGTTAAAGCTTTAAGAAGCTCTTGTTTTGGTTCACCTGGGTGAGCTTGAGCAGCTGCTCCAGCTTTCTTCCTGAGTGTAATCTGGTATTTGACCATATGAGCCTAGTAATTTGCAATTCTCAGGCCCAAAGAAGGAGAGGCATAGGTTATTTTACCAGTCACGTCTAACCTCCTGGATTCCTTATCAGGAGGAAGAGAGCTAAGATGTTCTGGTGCCTTTGATCTATCGTGGGCAGCATTTATGACCAGAGAATCTGCTTCAGGTTGGTCTACATAGAAAGGCCTACCTGAGGGAGCCATATACATCTAGCCTGCCTTTCTGAGTATGGTAGGGATCACATTAGGCCTATACCAGGCAGCAAAGGTGGCATCCTCCAGGGTAGGGAAGAAGGGTGGATTTATGATGGGAGAGGAATCGGGTAATTTCCTAGAAGTCAATTAGGTTCTTCATGGTTGTATCCTCTTCCTCCAAGCTGAATCACACGGCAACTTGTAGTTACTGCATCATGGTGATGAAGGATGGGATCTTGAGGGGGGACCTAAGGGTGTAAACCACCAAGTCCTCACTGCACATTAAGACTGCGGAACTAGTCCTCTCATAGGGACTTTCCAGAAAATATTCAGCCTCCTCACCATCATCCTGCACCATGAGAGCAGAAATGTACTCAAGGTCATCGTCAATCTGACTGATGGGAAGAAGAAAGCGTGCTGGCGAGGCCATCAGCACTTTACAGGGGGCCTGAGGCATACCTCTAGCATGCGTCAGCATGGGGTGTCACTAAGGCACCCCATCGATGGAGCTCCTTGTACAGGAGGAGGAAAAGGCAGGCACCTGAGAATATCTGTAAAGGATGTTAGTATTGCCTGTGCATTAGGGCCCATGTAGTCGACAGGAATGCCAATAAGAGACTGACGAGGAAGGCAAGGTCCCCGGCGTCGACAGCAATGTACCAGCCGTGCTAGGTCTGGTGGAGCCTGCAGTCTGTCCTGAGCTGGAAGTAAGGTCAATGGACTGGGCGGCATGTGGCATAGCCACCGGAACGGTCAACGGCGCTAAAGTGGACGGACCCATATGGAGGGGTGACCGAGAATTGTCCAGGGAGGATTTGCCCTCTTCTCACTCCCTCTCCAGGAGCTTGTGTTTGTGTGACTCTGATGTCTTTTCCCATGATTTAGATACCAAGGAATGTGCCAGCGACACGACAGAACTCTTTTGCTGGAGCTCCTTCTCCATTTGGACTACCTGCTGTTTAGGAAGGTGCTTTTCTAAGCGCCTTTTTGGCCTCGCCATGAGGCTGTGTTAAACCCTCTACAGATCGAGGACACCTGAATGTCATGGTTCAGGCCAAGGCAGCACACGCAGATGTTGTGCAACTCTCCAGGGTACATCTTTTCACCACACTCACAATAACTAAACAGTTTTGGCGGCTCTTCAGTCGACATACACGCTGTCGAAAATCACTTAAAGTGATTGCTGACTTTGGTGAGAAAAAAACAAGAGAATCAGCAACTGTGACAGCGTCGTGACTCGTTTCCATGCACGGTCTGATGAGTATGGTAGACGGCGGGAAAAGAACTGAGAAGGGAAGAGGACGCCCTTGTTTATATATAACAGCTGTCGTCTGACATCGTCATGGGCAGCCACTAGTGGACTGCTTACAGAAGTTTCTGTGTGGTCCTCATGCCTTGTGACTTACAGTTCCATATGTGCCGCTAGCCTAGTGTAAAAAAAAAATATATATATACTCTGTTTGACAATGCTCACTGAGCGGCTCCCCCCCCCCCTTCCTTTCCCTACTAATTCCTCTTCCCCTATCTCCCTCCCTTCTACTCCCACCAGCTCTCCCCCGACCATAAGTTTTGCACCTTTTGTTATCTTTTGCTTCGTTGGAGATTGTATTCTATTGTAACAAAATTGTAATTGAACTGTAACTTTTTTGTTTGCAAGTACTGTGTCCCTTGTACTACTGTTCTGATGTCCTCTTTGTGACGAGGTACCTTTGTAAATGAGCCTCTGGCTCAAAGGTTTCTAAACTGATGTTTAACTAAATAAATAAATAAATATGTGTGGCCTGATGAAAGAGATATCTTCGAAGAACATCCAGTGTTACTCCTTGTTAACATACCTTCATGGGTCAAGCTGTTCTCTATTTCCCCTCTATCTGGAATAACGTTCCCACCCACATCTGCTTCTCCCAATCTTACCCTGCTCTTAAGCAACCTATCAAGGATCCTATGCTCCCTCATGCTCTTGTCCCTAGGACATCTCTGCTTAACCCTTGCATTTGGACTGTTCTGCCACCAGTCTAAATGGTCAATTGTTACCTCTCATTAATTGTTCATTGTTCCTACTTGTTTGTACTATTGTTAATTTTGCATTGCTTGACTGTTCTGCAGTTACCTTTTGAATTGTATTCACTCCCTACCCTTCCCTGGGTACACCTGGAATGAGCCTTGGCTCAGAGCGCCTCTTCTGGTCACGAATCTATAAATAAATACAATAAATTCATCTACAATCATAATCTTTCAGCTTGCCTTATCCCTTCATGCAAAATATTTAAAACTCAACATTTTAATACAGTACTTTTCAAACTTGTTTGAGCCGCACCTGAAACAGGTTCAGGCCTCCCCAGGGTGGCTGGCATCACCATCAAAGAAACCCTGCCCTACAGACTAAAAAAAGGAAAGGAGGGAGGGCCGGCATGGCCGAAGAGAAGTTCTTGAAGATCTACTGCTATAGTACGTATGTAACTGTTCTGTCTTCTTCCAGGATATCTATTCCCTTAGGCCACACCTTTGGAACGAGTCCAAAGCAATCCCAAAAGCTAACTGGGAGGCTGGCGCAGTCTGGTTCAGAACAGCATGCCATGTATATCAGCAAGGTCAAAATCTGCTAATCCACAAGAAACAATGTCCACTCTGTAATGTTTCATAAAGGTGTGTGGACAGTACTCATGTGGCTACAGTGCAAATGTCAGCTGCAGAAACATTTCTGAAACAAGCGACAGATGTGACCATACCTCAGGTGGCATGACTACGAACCACACCCGGAAGTTCCTTACCATACTTCCTATAACAGAAGCTAGCCACCTGGACAAGCACTGTTCCAACACAGGGGAACCCTCTTTCCCAGGGGCGAAAAATACAAAGAGTTGCGAGGACTTTCTGCAGTCCATGGGGCGATTCGCACAGTATCTTCTATGTACGTCCAAAGTATGGAGCAATGCCTCACCCTGATTGGTATGCTCAGGATAATAAACAAGAAGGTGGATGGTTTGATTTATTGTGAACTCAGACACCACCTTTGGCAAAAACTTAGGATCAGTACGCAAATAAACTTTTTGTGAAAAATCAAATAAGGAGGCTCACGCAATAGAGCTTGTAGCTCTGAAATCCTTTAGACTGAAGCAACTGCAACTAAAAATAATGCTTTCCATGATAGAAAGGATAATCCACAACTCACGGCTGGCTCAAAAGCAGCCAAAGAAAGCTTTTCAACAACATACTTCAGGTACCAAGGCGGGACCGGATTACAAATGGGAGGTTTCATATGCTGAATACCTCCAAAAAGGTATGGAAGACCTCCAGGTGGGCAACTATATGCCCATCAATACGGGAATGGAAAGATGATATAGCAAATACACCTTCTGTGAGGAATACTGCAGACCAGAATCTGACTGACAGCAACTATTCCAACACTGCATTTACCAGACAAGTGAATGGGTGTCCATGTCTGGAAGTGACCCACAATGAAACGCTTCCCCTTCAAAGAATATGTATGTCTGATCGAAGTTTTTCTGCTACTTTAGGTGAAACACCATACTGTGCAATGGCGATGCCTTCAGGAACCAGGCATGCAGAAGCAGGGACTTAAGGTTCAGATGGACCAGAAGTCCCTTATCCTGCGACAACAGGTCCCTGCATGGAGACAGAAATACTGAAGGCTCCACTGCTAGTTGTTGGAGCAGCATATACCACAACTGCGGAAGCCACAGAGGTGCAATGAGGATGAGGGCCGCACTTTCCATCTGCAGTTTCAGTAATACTCTCTGCATTAGTGGAATGGGAGAGAATGCGTACAGAAACCTCCCTTTCCAAGACAGGGACAATGCGTCAACAAAAATCTCCAGGCCATGGAGTGAGCGAGCAAAAATGCAACAGATTTGTATTGTGTGAGGACGCAAAAAGGTCCAACTCTGGATGATACTATTTTGTGAAGAGGTCATCTACCACTGAGGTCAGCAGTTCCCTTTCATGCATCCTGGATTGTAACCTGCTTAGCCTGTCTGCTAAGACATTTTGGACACCGGGGAAATGCACATCTGACAGCTCTAGGCTGTGTTCCAGTGCCCTGTACCACACTTTCATTGCTTCCAGACACAGGGGATAGGAAAGAGTCCCCCCCTTGTTTACGTAATGCATGACACTGACACTGTCCATCTGTACTAACAGAGGACCTGGAGTCAGATGCCCTGAAAAGCATGAAGACTGTATAAGACAGCTCTCATCTCCAGAACATTTGTGTGCAATTTGGTTTCCACCTGGATCCAAGATCAGTTACATTAGAACTTACTGTTAACAGTAGATCTTCAAGAGAATCTCTTATCAGGTAACACCTATGGAACTTATAGCCATCAGGCACTAGGACCACATGGAAACTTTTCTAGCAGTCTAGTACTGGCCGCCCATGCCGACATCCCTGCATATACAAGCACATGCAGCCCTGCTCCCTCAGTTCCCCACCAGAGACCATACTGGCTAGGCTTCTCTCTAGGGAACCAAGGAGTGAGATGAGGTACCCAGTTGTAAGAAAGGCTGGAGCGACAGGAAAGCCTGTCTGGAGACAGAGACCAAGGGTAAGGAGGGTGGGCCAGTATGACTTTATGAAAGAGATCCCTTCGAAGATCTACGGTTACGGTAAGTTCTTGCTCAACTGTTCCATCTTTTTCGCGGATATATCTTTCATCAAGTCACACCTATGGAATGAGTCCCAAGCAGTACAGACAACAAGACAGTCAGGGTGGCAGGAGGCCACAGGCATAAGAAAGAAGGCCTTGAAGTACAGCAAGGCTGAAGCCTGCCCTCCTTAGAAACATAGAAAGATAGAATTTGACAGCAGATGAGGACTGCTTGGCCCACCTAATCTGCCCATTTTCCTACCTAACAGATAAGCTGCAGATCCTAGTTAACCAACAGCTTACTTCCTCCTACCCCCCACTAGGACTGCCTTATGCCTGTCCCATGCATTCTTGAAGTCCCCCACTGTTCTTGACTCCACTACCTCCTCAGGGAGGCTGTTCCATGCATCCACAACCCTCTCAGTGAAAAAATACTTCCTCCACATTACCTCTGAGCCGTCCCCTTCTATCTTCAAATTGTGCCCCTTGTTCTTGCATCATCTTTTTCTGGAAGATGCTACCCTCTTGGACTTTGTTAATTCCCTTGAGGTACTTGAAAGTTTCTATCATGTCTCCCTCTCTCCTTCTTTCCTCAAGGGTATACATATTAAGCTCCTTTAGTCTTTCTTCGTATGTCTTCTGGTGCAGACCCTGCACCATTTTGGTTGCCCTCCTCTGGACAGCCTCCACTCTGTCTATGTCTTTGCGGAGATGGGGTCTCCAGAACTGCACACAGTACTCCAGATGGGGTCTCACCAACTGTCTGT
The DNA here is from genome assembly GCA_016271365.2 of Neoceratodus forsteri. Lineage (NCBI taxonomy): Eukaryota > Metazoa > Chordata > Ceratodontiformes > Ceratodontidae > Neoceratodus > Neoceratodus forsteri. Next base: position 197,712,848 of record CM057453.1, read on the forward strand.
ACAGAGGGATAACAACTTCCTGTTTTCTACCACTGATGCCTCTTCCTATGCATCCCAGTATTCCCCCAGCCTTCCTTGCTGCCTTCTCACATTGCTTGCCCACCTTTAGGTCATCTGATATAATTACCCCCAGGTCCCTTTCTATTTTTACTGTTGTCAGTATCTCACCCCCCATTGTGTATGGTTCCCCTGGGTTTTTGTTTCCCATGTGCATTACCCTGCACTTCTTTGCACTAAATCTAAGCTGCCATACATTTGACCATTCCTCCAACCTTGCTAAGTCCCTTCTCATCCTTTCCACTCCATCTTGTGTATCAACCCTGTTGCAGATCTTTGTGTCATCTGCAAAGAGACATACTTTTCCTTCCAGTTCCTCTGCAATGTCACTTATAAAGACATTAAAAAGGACCGGTCCCAGTACTGAACCCTGCGGTACCCCACTAGTAACCCTCCTTTCTTCACTGTGTACTCCATTTACTACTACCCTTTGCGTCCTGTTGTCTAGCCAATTTTTTATCCAGGCTACCACCTGGGGACCCACTCCAAGGCTGGCTATCTTGTGAATTAATCTTTTGTGTGGGACTGTATCAAATGCCTTGCTAAAATCTAGGTAGGCCATGTCCACAGCCCCTCCCTGGTCTACTACTTTGGTCACCCAGTCAAAGAAATCCATTAGATTCGTCTGACACAACCTTCCCATTGTGAATCCATGCTGCCTTGGGTCCTATGCCCCACTGGCCTCTAGGTACTCAACAATTCTTTCCTTCAGAAGTGATTCCATCATTTTCCCTACCACTGAGATCAAACTAACTGGTCTGTAGTTTCCTGCCTCTGTCCTGCTCCCACTTTTGTGAAGAGGAATCACATCTGCCCTCCTCCAGTCCTCGAGTACCACCCCATCCTCCCATGATTTGTTAAAGAGAGTAGTCAGCGATGTCACTAGTTCTACCCTTAGTTCTTTTAGAATTCTTGGGTGAATCCCATCAGGCCCCATTGCTTTGTCCACCTTCAATTTTATTAGTTCTTTCAGAACCCTTTCTTCTGTAAATGGACTAGTATCGACCCCTGTCTTCAGAGTGTTTCTCTTGCTTGGTTTAGGTAACTCCCCCTCCTCCTCCTCTGTGAATACTGAGCAGAAATATTCGTTCAGTATCCCAGCTTTTTCACTGTCACCCTCTACCCACATTCCCTCCCCTTTATTAAGCTTCAGTATCCCTCCTTTGGTCTTTCTTCGCTCCCTAATGTACCTATAAAAGGTCTTATCCCCCTTCTTAAGAGAATTGGCTATCCTTTCCTCTGTTTGGGCCTTTGCTATTCTGACTGCCTTCCCAGTCTCTTTCTGCTTTAATTGATAAAGTTCTCTGTCCTGCTCCTTCTGTGTTTCCTTATATTTCCTGAATGCTGTCCTTTTCTCCTTAACCTTCCCTGCCACCTCTTTTGAGAACCACAGCGTTTTTTTCCTTCGTTGTGTTTTATTGATTTGCTTTACACAAAGGCTTGTTGCCTCTGTGATGGCTGTTTTGATCACTCCCCATTGTTCCTCCACCCCTCCTTCTTGCCTGTTTGCTAGTGCTTTTCTGAGGCACTCTCTCATTTCCCCAAAGTCAGCCCTCCTAAAGTCCAGTACTCTTGCTTTTGTATGGCTTGATTGTATGGCTGTGTTTATCGTGAACCACACTGTTTGGTGGTCGCTTGTTCCCAGATGGCTACCCACTTCTAAATCTGAGATTCTTTTCCATCCCCATTTGAGAGTAATTCCTTCCTTCTGGAAGCAATGCCCAGACTATAGTGCTTTATGAAAGTATGAGCAGTATGTTACGCCTGGGTTATGCCCCCTATCGTCCCACATACACCTCACACTGTATTCCTGGTCTACTGTACTCTAATACTGCTATTTTGCACTATGCTAATACTCATTATGCATGATTCATTATACCTCACTATGATACATTTATCTAGATTATGTTTGTCTTTTATAGATATTCTATATATAATCTACCTAATCACTGATAAGATGACTCGGAGGGATCATCAGTGATTATTGTATACTCATATTCTCATATAATTATATGTAATGTGTTTTACACTCAGATATGCCATGTAATAGGCCTGTCAGCAGTTCTCTTTATCTCTAAGCAAGCTGACAGGGAGAGACAGCTTTTATTATGTCTCTATCTTTTATACTGTAAGTAAGAAAGAAATGTAGTTTGAACTGCCAGCATTTCTTTTGTCTAAGCTATAATGCTAATGGAAGCATATTCTGTCTCATATGATACTCATTAGTAATTCTGTCTCCTAAGTCATTATCCAATAGAGAATGACTTAGGACCAATACATATTGTTTCTCATATCTGTAACAATGTTGTAATCTCTGTTGCTATGCTGTTATCTGGAGTATTTAGCTGTCTGCAACCCATTGTAGCGTGTTCAAGACACTACAGTAGCTTCTCTAGAAGGGCAGAGAGCTGGAGCGCGGGGTGAGATAGAACAAGATCTTAGAAAACCTAAGATCTACAATTCTGGAGATTATGTACATTCTTCAGGAGTGGTGAGAAACACATATCCCTTGTGATTTTTTTTGTCACATGCTTGGCGTAAGTAGCATAATAAACTTTATTAGTACTCCTTGCTTGTTTACGAATGTTTCTTGGCAGACTCCGAGACACAATAATTTGTATTATTTTTGTTGTTTACCCTACACACCAAGAGTGTTTAGACAACAAGTACTCCAAGTGGCAGCAGCACAGACTTCAGCAGCGAACACGTTCCTAAAACAGACAAATGAGGTGGCGATACCTCTGGTGGAATGACCATGAAAAACTCCAGCTAGTTCCTTACCGTACTTTTTATAACAAAAAGTAATACAGTTGGCCAATCATTTGGACAAATACTGCTTAGAAAATGGAACACCCTTTTCCAGGGGTGAAAGAAACAAATAACAGAGGGTATTCTATAGTCCTTATTATAGTGTGTACAGTACCTGAGAATTCAATGCACATCTAGAGTATGGAGCAATGCTTCCCCTGGACTGGCATGCTCTGGTTAATAAACAGGCAGGTGGATAGACTGATTTAGAGTAAACTCAGACACCACCTTGGTTAGAAACTTAGGGTTAGTACCGTTATAGCAACTAAAAACAATGTTTTCCATGACAGAAATCATAGCTCACAAGACACGGCTGGCTCTAAAGGAGGCAAAGTCAGCTTTTCTGTAACAAGATTCAGGTCCCAAGCTGGGACCAGATTATGGACTGAAGGCTTCAAGTGGAGAATGTCTCATAAAAAAGTACGGATCACATCCAACTGGGCCACAGTACAACCATCAATGGGCACATGAAAGGCTGATACACTCTAGCAGACAGGTGCACCTTAACAGAGGAGTACTGGAGCCCTGCAGCCAACATGGACAGGAGATACTCTAGTACCTGGTTCACTGGGCAAGTGAAAGGGTCCAGGTGATGGGAAGTAGCACATATAGCACAGCACTTCCACTTCGTCAAATAAGTGGCTCTTGTGGAGGGTTTCGTGGTGGCCACTAGGACATCAGCCACTTTCTGAGACACCCCAAACCAAGCAATGGCCATGTCCTCAGGAGTCATACATGCAGATAAGCCTGACTTGAGGTCCCAATGGACCAGGGTCCCCTGTGCCAGTGTCAACAGGTCCCAGTAGAGGCACAGGGGATTTGGAGGTTCCACAGCCAATTGTTGCAGTAAGGGAAACCAGATCTGACAAGGCCAGAATGGTGCCACCAGAATTAGGGTGGCCCCCTCCATTTGGGGCTTGATGAGTACTTTCTGGATCAGAGAAAAGGGAGGAAAGGTGTAGAGGAACCTCCACAACGCATCTCGTCAGAAAACTCCAAGCTCTGCGTCTAGCAAGCATAAACACAGCAGTTTTGCACTTAGTCGGAATGCAAAAAAGTCCAACTCTGAGCAACCCCACCTGTCGAACAAATCTTCTATGATCGATGTCAGCAGCTCCCACTCATGTATTCTGGACTGTGACCGGCTGAGGTTGTCCGCCAAGGTGTTTTGGTCGCCTGGAACATGGATGGCTGACAGATCTAGACAGTGTTCTAGAGCCCAGTACCAGACTCTCACTGCCTCTCTGCACAAGGGGTAGGAATGAGTCCCCCATTGCTTGTTGATGTACTAAACTACACTGAGACTGTCTGCACCAGCAGGTGACCTGAGAAGAGATGGTTCTGGAAGGCATACAGAACTGCCCTCATTTCTAAAACATTTATGTGGTGACAAGCCTCTATCAGAGACCAGGTCCTCTAAGTCTGAAAGGGACACCGGTGCACTCCTCAACCCAGACCCGAGGCATCTGTGGTGAGGATCTGTTGACGAGAAGGTATGAGAAAGGGCATCCTTCTCAGAAGATTGTGGGGCCCATGCACCACTGAAGCACTTTGCTTACAGGGGAAGAGAGAAGAACCTGCTGATCCAGATCGTCGGTGCATTGATCCCACTGGACCCATAGGGTCTACTAGGGGATCTGCATATGCAGCCTGGCCAAGGGTATGGTGGCAATGGCCGCAGCTATCAGGCTCAACAGCTGCAGGAATGCCCTGACTGTGACAAATACCAGCTTTAGGCAACCAACTGGGCCTGAGATATTAGGCATTCTGCCCGGTCCTGTGGAAGGAAGGCCTTACCCTAGGCTGTATCCAGAACCTCCCCCATGTACTGCAGCCATTGACATGGGGTCAGGACAGACTTGAGCAGACTAAGTAATCCCTAGAGCTTGGAACAACTGCTTGGTACATTCCAGAGTGAGCAGCAGGTGATCCCTGGACTGAGCCTTCATCAACCAGTCGTCCAGATAAGGAAGACATATAAGCCCTCGTGCCTGAGGGCCACCACCACTGCTGTTAAGCATCTGGTAAAGACCTGTGGATAAGCCAAAGGACAAGACCCTGAACTAATAATGTCCCTGCTGGAACAGAAACCTGAGGTACTGTCTGTAGGGGGAGCAAACCTTGTTATGCAGATAAGCATCCTGCATGTCTTGCATATCCAGGGAGCATATCCAGTCTCCCTGCTTGAGCAGAGGCAGCAAGCCATGCAGCATCAAGTTTTCAAATAAGCTGCAAAAACTGATTAGCAGAAAGTGCTAATAAACTGTAAAGGTGCGTAGCATTTGCATCAATTTGATTAGCAAAGTAAAAATAATAAAATGTGTATACATACAATTAAAAAAAATATTTTAGCCTGTATAAAAATTCTCATTAAAATTAGCTCTGTTTTTGCATGATTTTTTTCAGTTTAACACAGACACAAGCCTAATTGGCAGTATAGCCCAAGGTTAGAGTAATAAGCTGTGAATTAGCTTGGTACATCCAGCAGACCTGGATTTGACTCCCACAACCACCACTTGCATACTATGCAACTCTGGGCAAGTCACTTGACCTCTCCTTAAAAAACAGACACAAGCCTAATAGGCAGTCAGACTAGGGTTAGAGTAATGAGATGTGAATTAGCTTGGTACATCCAGCAGACACATGCTGTGAGTCTGGGCAAGTCGCTTTACCTCCCCTGAAAATAGGCACTTGCAAAACACACACACACACACACACACACACACACACACACACACTAGCCCATCTATGGCAATACCTTCCCTCAACAACCACCACCACTCATGTCCCCTGCCCTCTCAACCCCTTGACACTGAAATGAGGAGCATGGCACTTAACATAACGGACACTGGCCATCAGAGCAACACATACACCTACTAGGATTTTTATTTATTTTTTACTACTCACATTGCGGTTGTCTGCCCCTCAATGTCCTACCTTCTGCACAGCCTGCAATTGGCCCGCTCTGACAGGGTGCTCGCCTGTAGTAGAACTTGCCATGTGCCACCCATCTGAAAGAATTCTGCTGCCTGCCGTAGTCCTTGTGGTTCCAAAGCCAATTAGCTGCATTTTCCTGGTGGTCTCCCGGTCGGAACACAAGACACCGCAACTCCAGTCATGAGCAGTGCAGTCTGATGCACCTGGAAACGTGCAGCTTGGCACCTTTCTAGTTAGGCACTTCCAACCGACCAGCTCGCAGGAGTTAGGCACTTCCGACCAACCACCTCGTGAGAGGGAAGGGGGCCAGCACAGAATAGTGGTGGGGCTGAGATGGGAGTGGGAAGAGTCAGTCACAGAATGCATCTAATTTTTTTGCGAAGCGGAAGTAAAATGGATTGCAAGAGCAGCCGGATCGCATCAAAACCTGCGATGCGATACCGACTATTTAAAACCCTGAGGATGACCATCCAGAACTTCTTGTACTGGATACAGAAGTTCTGATCTTTGAGGTCTAGAATGGGCCTCAAATCCCCTGTTTGTTTGGGGATGAGAAAGAACCAGGAGTAGAACATTTGGATAGCTAAATTCGCAGATGACTGTTGGACGGAAGGTATAGTGAATGATGCGAGTGAAGCTCAATCTTTACAGGGGGCTATAAATGAAATCTTACAGTGGACTGAAATTAATAAACTAGAGCTGAACACAGCTAAGTTAAGTTCATGTATTTGGGCCCTCACAATAAGAATTATATGTATAAACTTGGAAAGGCCAGTCTAAATGTCACCTCGGAGGAAAAGGATTTCAGAATTAAGATTACTAATGATCTAAAATTTAGTTCCCATTGTAAAGATCAGGTCAAATGAGTCAATCAGAATATCAATTGTATCTTGAGGCACATTGCTTGTAGGGATGAGAAGGTTTTGATGCCACTGTACATGGTCATGGCCTTGGTGAGGCCACATTTGGAGAACTGCGCGCAAGTGTGGTCTCCACATAAAAGGGAGGACATTCTTAAAGTTGAGGGAGTGCAGAGAAGGGCTACAAGATCTGTTACTGGGCTTAAAAGCCTGCCATACTCAGAATAGGACATTTAAACCTTTATTCATTACACTACAGGAGGCATAGAGGCGATATGTATATGCTTTTTACAATAATAGGGGACATCAAACTGCGTGAGGATTTGGGTATTATACTAAAGACAAATAGGTGCAGTGGGAGGAGACACAGCAAGCAAGAACAGGTTACTCACCTGTAACAGTAGTTCTAGAAGTGGTATATGTTGTTCATCCACACTCTCTGGCATGTCCCTTTCTCCTTTAAATCTCGCCAGGAAGTCTTCAAGCTGGCTCCTCCCACCCACCTGGGTGCTAAATACCTCAGCTCCGCCCCATGACACCAGATCTTAGCCCGCTGGAGGCAAGGTGGAGCGCCTAAAGCCGGGGAGGTCGGGTGGATGGTGGATGAATGAATATACCACTCCTAGAAATACAGGTTATTCACCTGTAACAAGAGTTCTAGGAATGGTATATGTTGTTCATCCACACTGTCTGGCAGGTTCATTGCCACTTTAAATCTTGCCGGAAGGTCTTCAAGCTGGCTCCTCCCACCCATCCGGAGGTAAAACTCTCGGCTCTGCCCCATGACGCCAGATCTAGCCCGCTGGAAGCCAGGTTGTGCGTCGAAGCCGGGAGGCGAGGGTCGTAGGCATGAACAACATATACCATTCCTAGAACTCCTGTTGCAGGTGAGTAACCTGTATTTCTACGGACATGGATATGTTGTTCATCCACACCGTCTGGCAGACTCCTAGCAGTTCTCCGGAGGAGGGAGGCAGGGCGCACACCCCACACTTAGGATAATGACTGGAGAACCGTGGTCTCAAAACCAGCATCCCGGCGTGACTCAAGGTCAATGTGGTAATGGGTAATGAAGGTGTGTGCTGACTTCCAGGTAGCAGCCCTGCAGATTTCCTGGATAGGGACATCCCTGGAAGCAGCCACCGATGCAGCGGTATGGCGGGTAGAATCAGATCTTATCCCTCTGGAAGGATCCATGCCCGCCAACCTATAGCAGAGATCTATGCAGGAGGTGACCCACCTGCCTATCATCCGCTTGGCTGCAGGTCTGCCAGGTGCGGCTTCAGCGTAGGTGACAAACAGCTGGCGAACCTCTCTCCAAACTTCAGCCGTCCGCTCCTTATAATAAGCGAGCGCTCTTCTAGGGTCCAAAGTATGGAGCCTATACTTGGCCTCCGAGGTGTGACTGGGGTAGAACACCGGCAGAGTCAACACCTGATTAACGTAAAACTTCGACACCACCTTCGGAAGGAATTTCGGGTGGGGGTGCAGGACAACCTAGTCCCTGTGGAAGACCAGATAAGCAGACTCGATGGAAAGCGCCTGGTGCTCTCCCATCCTTCTGGCTGACGTAATAGCCACCAAGAAGGTGGTCTTCCACGACAGGTGAGAAATATCACACCTGTGCATCGGTTCGAATGGCTTGCCCATGAGCTTAACCAATACCAGCAGTAGATCCCACGGAGTTGGAGGTTCTTGCACCGGAGGGGATATGTGATCAAGGCCTTTGAAAAAGCACCCAACCACCTTCTCCTGCGCCACCGACTACTTTCCGGCCCGCGCACGGTAAGCAGAGATGGCTGCCAGGTGCACCTTAAGGGTCGACCGAAGCCCTTGCTGAGAAAGTGACCACAGGTAGTCCAGAATGCTTGCCGAGGAGCAGAAGAAGGGTCCAGACCCTTGCCCTAACACCAAATGGAGAATCTCTTCCATTTAAAGGCGTAGCATTTTCTGGTCGACTCCTTACAGGAAGCCTCAACAACGTTGAGGACCTCGTCAGAAAGACCCAAGGCCTGGAACTCTAGCCGCTCAGAAACCAGGCCGTCAGGTGCAGGGATTGAAGGTCCGGATGGAATACCTTCCCCCTGATTGACTGAGATCAGGTCCGGGCGGGCTGGAAGCCGCCTCGGGAGCCTGGAGCTGAGACTAAGGAGATCTGGATACCAGAACTGGCGGGGCCAGTCTGGGGCTACCAGAATCACCTGCACCTTGTCCCTTCTCGCCTTGAGAAGCACCTTGTGGATCAAGGGAAAGGTGTAGAAGAGGCCTAGGGTCCACGGCCTCAAGAAGGCATCCCCCTGCAGCGAGTCCTGCTGAGGGGGGCGGGCATGAAACAGTCTCAGCTTCACATTCTCCCTGGAGGCAAACAGGCCCACCTGAGGCATGCCCAGTGGGAGAAGAGATCTTGTACTACCTCCAGTAGGAGAGACCACTCATGGGACGCAGCTCCTATCCGGCTTAAGGCATCGGCCAGAATGTTGGAGGCTTATGCCACATGGATGGCAAGGAGATCCGCCTCCCAGGCTGCGCATGAGGGACCAAATGCAGAGAACATCCCTGCACAGAGGCATGGAGCGCGTCCCGCCCTGGCGGTTTAGGTAGTACATGGTCGTGGCATTGTCCGTCTGGACCTGGACCACTTGACCCCATACAAACGGAGCAAAGGCAGTGAGGGCTAGACAAACTGCTCGAATTTCCAGCAGGTTGATGTGGCATCGGGACTCCCGAGGGGACCAGGGTCATGAGCTCTGTGCTCCCCCTGATGGGCACCCCAACCAAGCGAGGCATCGGTCGATAAAGAAACCGTCGGCTTGGGGCGGACAAACGGGATGCCCTCCTGCAGATGAGCTGGAATGATCCACCACTGGAGAGCGTTCCACATCTCCTGGGTCACTATCACTGGCTGAGCCAAAGGACCAGAGCGCTGTGACCACTGGCTGGCCAGTCCCCATTGTAGGGGATGCATGTGCCAACAGGCCAAACGGACCACACTGGTGCAGGCCACCATGAGGCCCAGGAAGTCCCGGGCAGGGCGCAATTGCCCAACCTGAAATGATTGGGCAAAGGAGGAAAGAACCTCGGCCCTGTCCGCCGGGAGCCATGCTCTGGCTCGCAGAGAGTCGAGCTCTGCCCCAGTGAATTACATCACCTGCTTTGGCACGAGTTCCGATTTGGCCTCGTTGATAAGGAGGCCAACCTGAGAGCAAACCTGGTGGGCCAGACTCTGGACGCTCCACCTCCATTCTGGAGGAGGCGCAATCAGCCAGTCGTCCCAGGTGAGGGTACACCCGGACCCCTCGGCGCCGCAGGAATGCTGTCACCACTGCCATGCATTTGGTGAAGACCCTGGGAACTGGAGATAAGCCGAAGGGCATGGCTTGGAACTCTGAGAGGGATCCCTCCGTTCGAAAGCGGAGGAATCTCCGATGTGACGGACGGATAGGGACGTGAAAGAACGCGTCCTGTAGGTCCAGAAAGCAGAACCACACGCCGTGTTCCTGAGATGGTATCTGCGCCAGAGTGACCATCCTGAAGGTCCGAGACCTTAGGAACTTGTTCAGGTCGTGTAGGTCGAGAATGGGGCGCCAGCCCCCCCCCCGTTTCGGAACCAGGAAATACCTGGACACGAACCCCGGGTCTAAAGGGGGGTCTCTACCTCCGTGATCACCTCCTTTGGAGGAGGAGAACGCATGTCGGCTCGACGAGCTGCCAGTGAGGCTCATGGACCCCAAGGCCCCGAGGTCGACGGCTCTGAAGGCGGGGCCTGCTCTCGAATCCCCAGAAGTAGGCCTTTTCCCACCACCTCAGGCACCACCTGTCCGTGGTAACAGCGGACCAGGCGGAAAAGGAAGTGTCTGAGCCGTCCCCACACGGGGGGAACCAGTGGTGAGGTGACAGGGATGGGGCGACACCCCTCAGCCCGTCACTGGGCAGGCTTGGAGGAGGGACCGGCCGAGGGACCTCCTGGGCCTTTACCTCCCTGCTTCCTGTTGGAGGAAGCCGGCGGCTGGGTGTGGGATGCCAAGCTCGAGCCTGCTGGCCCTGACGCTGCTGGGCCGGGATGGCGCAGGAGCACGAAAGCGAAGGGCTTAGGGCTGTGGCTTGCGGCCTTTGTCCTTCTGAGCGAAGAGACCGAGTCCAAGGTAGCATTGGACTTCTCGATCCTCTGCAGGTGACCTTCCACCCCAGGGCCGAAGAGGTCAGTCCCCAAAAAGGGAACATCCGTCAACTTGTGCTGGGTATCCGAGGTAAAGGTGGATATCCTCAGCCAAGCCCGACGACGCATGGCCACTGCGGCCGCCACAGACCTGGCACATGAGTCCCCGATGTCTAAAGCAGTCTGGAGCTGCTGGTTGGCCACTGCCCTGGTCCCGCACCTGCCTGACCGTAGTCTGCAGATCCGCGGGAAGATGAGGGACAACCTCATCCAGGGAGCCCAACAGGGCGTGAGAAAAATGTGCCATGAGGACGGCCGAACTGGCCTGACGAAGGCCGAGAGAGAACGCAGCATAGACTTTTCGCCCGGCATAATCCAATTTCTTGGATTCCTTGTCGGGAGGTTTGTCCACATCCCTGGCGTTCCCGGCACGCCGGAAAACGCTGTCGGTAACCAACCCCTCGGCAGAGGGGTGTTCCGAAAAACCGGACAGGGAACCGGTAGGGACCACATACTTCCTGGCCATTCTGGCCGAAGGTGCAGGGCAGGAAGCAGGACGCTGCCAAAGTTCCAAGGCCGGACCCACTATGGCTTTGGCCACCGGAAAGGCCTCCATAGGAGAATCCCCTTGGTCCAGAATCTCCGTGAGGGGATACCTGGCCCGTTTAGAAACGGGTTCGAGCTTCATCCCGGTGGACTCAGAGATGAGCCGATGCAACCCTAGGAAGGACGAAGGGCTATCGTCCACTGACTGCCCTCCCGAGGACTCCAAGTCCATGCCTTGGAGAAGAGGGAGGAACCATCCTCGGACTCAGAAGAGTCCTCAAAGAGCTGCCTCGGGCCTGAGCCACCCTCCACCTGCCGAGGTTTATCGGGAGTGAGGGTGACAGACAGCCTATGGGGCAAACCCAAGGCCGACCGAGAATCTTTGGTCGGAGCCCCAACTAACGGCTGTGGAGGCGGAGGTTCCACCAGAATCGGTGGGGCAGCTGGAATTGGCCGAACAACCGGCCTGGGAACAGGCTCCTCGGCTACAATGAGGGGTTGTTTCGGCCGCTCCGGTGACAGCCACTTAATGGCCGGGGAAGACGATTGGGTCGGCCTATTCCCGGTCAAAAGGAGTTGTTGCCACATGAGTTCCTCGTACCTCCGACGCAACTTGCGCCGAAGCCTCCCCTCGTCCGAGGAAGAGGAAGAGCGGCGGCGCCGCTTGCCGCGGTGCCGAGACCGAGACCGCCTATGGTGGCAGGATCGGTTGGACCGCGAGGATGTCCGAGACCGAGAGTCTCGACTAGGCCGAGGAAGGCGAGGAGAAGTGTCGGAAATCGGCACTCCCCTCGGCTCGGACGATTCCACCGAAGGCTCCGGAACCGGAGGCACAGACGAGCCAACGGGATCCTCAACTCCCACCGGGGGAACCGGGGAGAGGGGATTCTCAGCTTCTCCAGCCGACAACCCGTCTAACGGGTCGAGAAAATTCTCGACCGGACGACAGGAGTCTCGGTCAACTGACCTGACGGGGACACCGTGAAGCCAGTGGCGAAGCTGAGGGGTCGATCAAGTCGACAAGAAGGAGGGGATATTTCCCGCTCCCAAGAGCATCAACGGAGAGACTTACTTTTGCTCTTTTTGGACCTGGAAAAAGGTCCCGAAGAAGTTGGACCCTCACCTTTCGTCGAAAGGGTCAGACAAAGCTCCTTAAAAGAAGCAGAGTACGAGGCACTGAGAGAGAGCGGGACAAATGCCGCAGCCAAGGTAGAAGCAGCCCGCGCCGCCTCCTCTTCGAGGGCGATCATCTGCTCGAGCTGATCCGCCGAGCCCGCCGCCGCGGACACCGCCAACCGGGCCTCTTTAGATTTCACCGGTGGAATTCTTCTCTCGGGGCACCCCAGTTGTAATCGGGCAGCACGGTCTTCAAGGACGTAGGCCGAAAAAGAAGAGCACAAGTCGCAGGCCTGCGGGTCGTGCTCAAGGCCCAAGCAGTAGACGCACGTGGAGTGCGGATCCGTCCGAGACATCTTCTGCCCATAAAGGCACCTCCGAAGCACGGAGTCGATTCTGTCCATCCAGCCGCGAGGGAGAAGACACAAGTCTTTTAGCAAAACTTTTGAATTGAACTTTCGAAGAATTAGGAACCAGTCTTAAACGCAGAGCGTTAAGGAGGGAACCTGAGCTTCCAATTGGTAAGGAAGATCTGGCGTCATGGGGCGGAGCCAAGAGTTTTACCACCCGAGTGGGGGGGGGGGGAGCCAGCTTGAAGACCTTCCGGCAAGATTTAAAGCGGCAAGGAACCTGCCAATAAGTGTGGATGAACAACATATCCATGTCCCTAGAACCTGTTCTTCTAGAAGCGTGGATATGTTGTTGATCCACACTCTGGCAGACTCCAAGCAGTTCTCCAGGAGAAGGCAGGCAAGGCGCACACCCCCTATTTAGGAAACAGAGACTGGAGAACCGAGGCCCCAAAATCAGCATCCCTGCGCGACTCAAGGTTGATGTGGTAGTGGGTAATGAAGGTGTTTGCTGACTTCCAGGTAGCAGCCCGACAGATGATCTAGATAGGGATGTCCCTGGAAGCAGCCACCAATGCAGCAGTATGGCGGGTAGAATGAGCTCTTAGCCCTCTGGGAGACTCCTTGCCCGCCAACTCATAACAGACCTATGCATGATGTAATCCATCCCGCAATGGTCTGCTTCACTGCAGGTCTGCCAGAAGCGGCTTCAGCGTAGGTGACAAACAGCTGGCGAACCTCTCCCCAAATTTCCGCCATCCTCTCCTTATAATAGGAGAGACCACGTCTGAGGTCCAAAATATAGAGCCTGTACTCGGCGTCCAAGGTGTAGTTAGGGTAGTATACTGGCAGAGTCAACACCTGGTTACTGAAACTCTGACATCACCTTCGGAAGGAGTTTCGGGTGGGGGCGCAGGACAACTTTGTCCCTGTGGAAGACCAGATAAGGGGAGACCACTGAAAGCACCTGGAGCTCCCCTGTCCTTCTGGCTGACGTGATAGCCACCAGGAGGCAGTCTTCCATAAGTGTGAGAGCTCACACTTGTGCATGGGTTCGAATGGCTTGCCCATGAGCTTTGCCAAAACCAGCAAGAGATCCCACGGAGGTGGAGGTTCACGCACCGGAGGGGATATGTGATCCAGGCCTTTGAAAAAGCGCACGACCACTGTCTCCTGTGCCAATTTCGTCTGACCGGCCCGCGCCCGGTAAGCAGAGATGGCTGCCAGGTGCACCCCAAGGGTCAATGTCTGTAGACACCCTTTGGAGAGAAACTAAAGGTAGTCTAAAATGTTAGCCACAGAGCAGGATAAGGGGTCCAGACTCTTACCCTGATACCAAATGGAAAACCTTTTCCATTTGAAGGCATAGCATTTCCTGGTCAATTCCTTACGAGATGCCTCCACCACAGTGTAGACATTCCCGGAAAGACCCAGAGCCTGGAACTCTAGCCGCTCAGGTACCAGACTATGAGGTGAAGGGATGGAAGGTCCAGTTGGAATACCTTCCCCTGGTTCAATATCATCAGGTCCAGGCATGTACAAAGCCGCTCTGGGGCCCTGCAGCTGAGGCTGAGGAGATCTGGATACCAGAACTGGCGGGGCCAGTCTGGGGCTACCAGAATCACCTTCGCCTTGTCCCTCCTCACCTTGAGTAGCACCTTGTGGATCAAGGGAAATGGAGGGAAGGCGAGAGAAGGCCTGGGTCCACAGCCCAGAAGGCATCCTGCAGTGAGCTCTGCTGAGGGGGCAGGCATGGTAAAGTCTTCAACTTTGGTGTTCTCCTGAGGCAAACAGGTCTCACCAACGGTTTGCCCCAGTGGGAGAACAGATTGTAAGCTACCTCTGGATGGAGATACCACTCATGGGATGTCTGGCCTAAGCAGCTGAGATCGTCCGTCAGCTGGTTCGAGACTCCTGCCACATGGATGGCAAGGAGATCCGCCTCCAACCAGCTGATGAGGGTCAAGATCTGGAGCGCCTCCTTGCACAGCAGACGGGAGTGCGTGCCTCCCTGTTTGTTGAGGTAGTACATGGTAGTGGTATTGTCAGTCTGCACTTGAACCACTTGACCCCAGAGCTGAGGAGCGAAAGCTGACAAGGCCAGTCTGACTGCTCTGAGCTCCAACAGATTGATGTGGCATCGGGACTCCCTGGGGGTCCAGAACCCGTGGGCCCTGTTGTCCCCCATGTGGGCTCCCCAGCCCATGAGAGAGGCATCGGTCGTCAGGACGACCGTTGGCTCGGGGCAGACCAACGGCATTCCTTCCTGCAATCGTTCCAGGACGGTCCACCACTGGAGAGCGTCCCACATCTTCTGCGTTACAGTGATCAGCTGGTTGAAGTGACCATATTGCTGAGTCCACTGGGCGGCCAGCTCCCATTGAAGGGGGTGCATGTGCCACCTGGCCCAACGGACTACGGAGGTGCACGCCATCATGTAATCCACAAGGCGCAGAAAGTCCTGGGCAGGGCACAAGTGCCCAACCAGAAATGACTGGGCAAAGGAGGAGAGAACCTCCGCCCTGTCCGCCAGCAGCCAGGCTCTGGCTTGATGAAAGTCGAGCTCTGCCCCAATAAAGCCCATCACCTGAGAGGGCACAAGTTCCGATTTGGCCTCATTGATCAGGAGGCCTAGATGGGAGTAGGTCCGGAGGGCCAGATCCCCGGATCTCTCCACCTCCTGAAGGGAGGAACCCGCCAGAAGCCAATTGTCGAGCTAGGGGTATATTCTTACTCCTCAACACCGAAGATGGGCCGCCACCACTGCAATGCACTTGGTGAAGACCAGAGGGGCTGATGACAGGCCGAATGGCATAACTCTGAACTCGTACAGGGTCCCTTCGACCCTGAAGCGGAGGAAATCGTTGGTGGGACGGACGGATTGGGATGTGAAAGAACACGTCCTGTAGATCCAGTGAACAGAACCACATGTTTCGCTCCAGAGATGGTATGATCTGGTTCAGAGTTACCAGCCGCAAGGTGCGAGACCTGAGATATTGATTCGGGTTGTGGAGCTCTAGGATGGGGCGCCAACCCCCCACCCGTCTGCTTGGGCACCAGGAAGTACCTGGACACGAAGCCTGGGTCTGTAGGAGGATCCGACACTGGAGCTACCGCCTCCTTGCAGAGGAGCTGAGCAATGTTGTCCCGAAAGGCCGACTGAGTGCGAACTGAGATCCTTTACTCCCGAGGGGCGTGGGCTCGACTGGGAGGGTGCTGCTCGAATTCTAGAGGCAGACCCTGACCGACCACTTCCAGAACCCATCTGTCGAAGTGATACCGGACCAGGCGGAAAGAAAGTGACAGAGCAACCCCCCACGGGAGGACCCAGAGCTGGCGTGACGGGTGTAGGGGTGGCAACCCCTAACTCGTCACTGAGCAGGCTTAGAGGAGGAGGAGGCTCCTAGGCCGTCACTTTGGCCTCCTTTACGAGGTTGTTGAGGACCCTGCTTGGGCCTGGGGCGCCAAGCCTGAGCCTGCTGTTGCTGCTGACCTCCTTGATAGGAGGGCTGTCTAACCGCAGCGGAAGAGTGCCGAAAGGACTTCTTCTTGCTCTTCTGCTGAAGAACCCTTTGCAGAGGTAGCATCCAAGGTGGCACTGGACTGCTCTATTCGCTGGAGGTGACCTGCCACTCCCGGAACGAAGAGGTCGGTGCCGAGAAAGGGCACGTCAGCTAACTTGTGCTGAGTATCTGCCAGAAGGGAGGATAACCTCAGCCAGGCCCTGCGGCGAGTGGCCACTGCGGCTGCTAGTGAACGGACACAGGAATCTCTAATGTCCAGGGCCATCTGGAGCTGCTTTTTGGCAACAGCACGGCCCTGGTCACGGACCTGCTTCACCGTGGTCTGCATGTCCGCTGGGAGATGAGGGAGGACTTCATCTAGTGACCCCAAAAGAGCATGAGAGAAGTGTGCTATGATCACAGCCGAGCTGGCCTGACGAAGGCCCAAGGATGAGGCGGCATAAACCTTCCGGGCAGAATGGTCCATATACTTGGACTCCTTGTCCGGAGGGCGGTCAGTGTCAGCTGAGCTACCCATGCGTCTAAACACAGAAGCAGTCACAAGGCTCTCCAGCCAAGGGATGCATTGTGAAACCCACCAGAGACCCCATGGGTACCGTACACTTGCGGGCCATGCAGGCAGACGGAGCTGGGCAGGAGGCAGGGCGTTGCCATAGCTCAAGGGCCAGGCCAACAATGACTCCGGCCACCGGAAAGGCCTCAGTCGGCGGTACCCCCCTCTTGAGGATAACCGTGAGGGGGTACTCCGCCTTCTTTTGGATAGGCTCCAAGGGCATTCCGGTCGATTCTGAAATGAAGCAGAGGATGCCCTGAAAGGAGGAAGGACCTTCCTCCAAGCCTGCCACTGATGACTCGTCATCCCCCACATGCGAGTGCAGACCAGCAGCATCAGAGTCCGAAGAATCGGGATATAAAGGTCTCCCGCCTATGTCTCCCTCGATACGTCGAGGGCAAACGGGGACCACCATAATGGACAGACGACGGTGGAGGCCGGTGTCTGTCCTATCCTCTTTCGAGGGAGCCCCTCCCTGAGGCTGCTTAGACGGTGGTTCCACCAAAATCGGTGGAGAGACCGAAACAGGCCGAGCTGGAATGCATGCCAGCCCTACGGGTAGAGGAACCGGAATCTTCAGTTCCAGAGGGGTCGGCGTCGGCCTAAGAGGCTGAGGTCAAGTAATGGCAGGTGTTGCTGGCGGAGCCAGCTTCTGATCGGTCAGAATCAGCTGTTGCCACGAGATCCTCATAACGTTGACGGAGCTTCCGTCTAAGTCTCTCCTCGTCCGAGGAGGATGCGGATCGGTGGCGATGCCTCTTCCTAGAGTGCTTGTGTCCCTTCGGTTTTTCAACCGAAGGGGTCCTGGTCCTCGATCAAGACCAACGGAGTCGGCTCGTTCGATCAGGAGAAGCCGCAATCAGGGAGAACCGGGGTTCCAGCACCTTTCCCTCGATCGGGACACCCGAGGGCTAGGTCTCCTTGTCGCAGAAGGAAAGGATAGGTGTCCTTTCCAAGGAGTCCGTGACCGGAGTCGGCGACAACTGCTCAATCGGGTCGAGAGAAATCTCTGCCTCAGTGTCTTGGCCCAACGGAAGGTTGGAGAAGCAGTCTGCCAAGGAAGCGATCTCGACCAAGGTTGAGACAGCAAGGTCCTGAGAATCGGACCGCTCTTGGTCCCAGGAACATCTTCTTCGGGAAGAAGATGATTTGGGGTCCTTGTCCCTTTTCCTAGGGCGGGAGGAGTGCAAGCCCGAGGGTACCTCACCCCTGGAGGGGAGAGACTGGCACAGCTCCCGAAAGGACCCAGTGAAGGTAGAACCCAGGTTAAGCAGCACGAATAAACTTCGGCTGGCTGAAGCTTGAGCAGCTTCCTCTTCGAAAGCTGCCATCTGGTCGAGCTGTTCGGTGGATCCCACGGCCGCGGAAGCCGCCCACCTGGCCTGCTTCGATTTCACCGTTGGGTTGCGAAGCTCCGGTCTCCCCAGTTTAAGGCACGCCTTTCGGTTGTCCAAGACGTTGGATGGAAGGCCAGACAGATGGTGACGGCGGCTGCACGACACCCAGGCAGTAGACACACGAGAGGTGGGGATCGGTGCGTGACATTTTCTGTCCACAGGGTCACCGGCAAAATCCGGGGGACGACTTGTCCTCCATGTCCGATGCGCTCAGATTGGTATCGTAAACTCTGATGAGGTTTAAAGAAAGCGATTGCAGTGAAAACCGTCGTTGAGAATCATGGGCCTACGAACAGCAGAAGCAGCACGAAGGAACCTGAATCTTCCAGCGGAAAGGAAGATCTGGCGTCATGGGGCAGAACTGAGGTATTTACCACCCAGGTGGGTGGAAGAAGCCAGCTTGAAGACATTCCGGCGAGATTTAAACGGGAAAGGGACATGCAGAGAATGTGGATGAACAACATATTCACGCTCCTAGAACTGTTCTTACCTAGGTGGAATACCAACTTAAGAAGATATTGGTTTACACAGAGGGTTATTTCTTTCTGGAACAACCTCCCTTCCAGTGTAGTGGATAGTACAACTATGGAAAACTTTTACGCATAGGTTGGACA
Organism: Neoceratodus forsteri; assembly: GCA_016271365.2. NCBI lineage: Eukaryota > Metazoa > Chordata > Ceratodontiformes > Ceratodontidae > Neoceratodus > Neoceratodus forsteri. Next base: position 197,731,766 of record CM057453.1, read on the forward strand.
GTTTTTGTAGGTCCAGAACTACTAAGTTCTAAACACTGAGGGATTGGCAAGCAGAGCGGATGAAAATCTATTGCTTGTTACTACCTATGTTACCTATGTAGAACCCCCTGTTCCTTTGCTGCCTGGGTACTGGTTCTACCGCATGCTTGCGGAGCAAGGGGAGCACTTCTTCAAAGAGCACTGGAATGTGGTCTGGAGGATAAGTGGAAGGAACAGGAGGAAAATCTGGAGGCTCTTCTAGAAGCTCTAGAGCTTGGTCCTGTTCGATTAGCTGCAGGACCCAAGCATCTGCAGTAAGAGTCCTCCGCTGATCTAAATGGAACAACCCAACCACCGCCTCCTGGCTCGGGGCAGGAAGAGAGGGCCAGGCCAGGAGTCATGGGTAAGCAGAACCAGTGGCCAGGGCTGCACCTCCTCCTGATAGCTCTATCAGACTTGCAGGTCACTAATAGCCTGCACAACGGAGCCAAAAAGCTTAAGGTCGCCAAAGGGGGCATTTAGAATGTTCTGCTAGACATCAGTAGCAAAGCCGGAGACCCTCACCCAAGAGTGCCTTCAAAGGCAAATGCCAGTGGCAGCAGCCCTGGCCATTGCATCTGACATATAATGGCCCTCAGGAGAAGTTTGCTGACATCAGCCGCAGCCTGGATAGTCTTGAGATGCTCCTGCCTCCGAGAACCCTCAGGAAGGGCCTGTGCTGCAGCTCTGCCCTTCTTCCATAGGGTGTTCTGGTACTTAACCATGTGAGACAGGTAACTGGCAATCCTGACGCCTAAAGTAGGCGAAGCAAGGAAGTAAGGTGCTTGGGCACCTTGGACCTATCATGAGCCACCCTGATCACCACTGAGTCAGTTTCTGGCTGGGCAGCATAGAAAGACTTCCCAAAGCAGCCTGATAAAGCTCATCAGCCTTCCTAAACATGGCAGTAGTCACTTGGGCCTGTGCCAGGTCACAGTGGCAGCATCCTCCAGGACTGGTAGCAAAGGAGGAATGGCCTTGGGTGGAGACTCAGAAACCTCCAGGAAATCCACCGGGTTCCTCCTGGAGATGTCTTCCTCCTTAGTCTGGAACCCCATGGTGGTCTGGAGCTGCTTCACGAGGGAGAAGAAGGAGGGGTCCTCAGGAGGGGATTTTATTTATGTCTTTGATAACCGGGTTGGAAGCCTGATCCAAGGGACTGATTTCAGCCACAACCCGGGCCACAAGGTGGCAACAAAGTAAACAGCAGCAGTTTTACAATAGAGCATAGCCAAGCAATAATACAAGTACATGTAGATGAAACACAAAAAACTTGAGAAGTAGATCTAGATAATTTGTGGTACTAACTATACAGAGCAAAAAGCAGTATTTACACTCACAGACAGCGGGTTATATAACTAGAGCCGAGTTGCAATTACAAGCAATTAACACTGGATGCAGTGGATTAATTATAGTATAGGAGCCTTTCAGACACCGAGGATAAGACAGAGGCAGGGCAGTAGTAGCAACATGCTAACGGGGGGGGGGGCTAAAGTGGATCATGTGCCAATGCATGGACTAGGGAACAGTTGCAGGAGGATTCAGCCTCGAGCTAGACTCTTAGGTCGTTTTTAAGGGACATGTGGGAGGGGGAAGAGCGAATTGATAGTGGGAGCCTGTTCCAGAGGGAGAGGGCAGATACAGAGAAGGCTTTACTACCCATGACAGAATGGGTGTGTGGGACTTCCAGTGGGTGAATGGAGGAAGCCCTAAGGCTTTTAGGGACCACCCTATCTAAGAGAGTTATCAATTAAGCTGCCCATGGCATAGTCGAAACATCCATGAAGACTGGTTCACCCCAGGGTTTTGTAAAGTGTACAGTGATGAGTAGCGTAGGGTGCTTGGAGAACAAAGTGGCAGATGAAGTTGTAGGTAGTGTTTAGGCAAGAGCGAAGCGAGGAGGCGGCGGCGAAGGAGTAGACAGGGGAGCAGTAGTCAAGCAGGGGGGAGAAGGTTTCCTTGCACTATGGCAAGCTGGGCATCCGGAGTCAGAAATAGTTTGGTTCTGTAAGCTGCAGCTAGTTTTTGGTGTATTTTAATTACCATATTGGATATGTGTTCATTGAATGTTAGGGAGGGATCTAGAGTCACACCTAGGTATTTGAAAGAGGAGACTGTGCAGAGAGGGTGGCCTGCTAGGGAGTGTACAAGTAGAGATGTGTTAGATTTGGTAACCTTGGCTAGAAAAGGTTTTGAGCCAAACAGCATGGCTTTGTTTTTTTTCCCATAACGATCAATTTCTTGGAGAGGAACCAGCCATGGGTGGTGCCGTAGTTCATTGTAAGGGTGGACAAGATTGATTCAAGGGATTTGTCACTGTGATACAGTACCAAATCATCAGCGTAGAGGAGAGCCTCACAGTGGATGCTTTCAGTGGGGAGAGAGTTTATGAACATAGAGGAAAGTAAACGGCCAAGTATGGAGCCCTGTGGCACTCTAGTGCGTGTAGGTAGGGAGGCAGAGGATGCATTTCCTATGAGAACAGATTGGGACCTACCTGATAGATAGCTGCGGAACCACACGGCAGTGTCAGGGGAATAGCCAAAGTGGAGCAAAGCAGAGTGGAGACGGTGATGGTCAACCAAGTCAAAGGCCTCTGATAGGTTAACAAATACAGCACCAGTGGCCTTGCCCACATCCATATTTCTCAGGACATGGTCGGAGAAAATAGCGGGGGCGGAAGAGGTGCTATGATGTTTACGGAAACCATGTTGGGAGTGTACACAGAAGGTTATATTTTTCCAGATGCTCTGACAGCTGGTGGGGGTTAATTTTTTCCAATAATTTGCTGAGGTGAGGGAGGAGGGAGATGGGTCTGTAGATTTCAGGGGCGATGGGGTCTCCACCTTTGAAGATAGGTACCACATGTGTAAGCTTCCACGAGTTAGGCACTGCAGACGACCAGAGGGCGAGGTTGAATATAAAAGTCAGGGGTTCGACAATGGCAGGGGAGATGAGTTTCAGGAATGTTGGGTAAAGCCCACCGCTGCCAGGGCTACCTCTGGCAGGAAGTGCAGGGCTCCAGATAAGGGGAGTACCAACCTGTTTTACTCACCTCATTTTAGGAAATGCTCTTCAAAAACTGTTTTTAATGAGTACCAGTACTCACCCAACATTTGTAAATATACCACAATCCAAAGAATACTGCTTCCTAACATAACTGGTGATTCAAAAGGAGTTTCTTTCTAGATTTACAGCACTCGTATATATCCCAACTTTGTTTTACTCACTATACTTTAAAACAGGTGAGTAAATTACTCCTACTTGCCAACATTATTTGGAACATTGTTGGCACCTGATCAATTCTTATCTTAAAAAAAAAAAAAAAAACTACATTGCTTTCAAAATGTACTCCTCACTCCACTCTGTCCAGACATTTGTACGCATCTGAATTTGATTTTACTAACCTCACTTTCAAAATGAGGAGTACAATACTCATCCCAAAACATCTTATCTGGAGCCCTGAGGGAGTGTATTCAATAGTTTGAAGGTAGCACTGTGAACGATGGCCCTGAAATAGAAAAAGGGGGGAGAGTCGCCCTTAGCTGATGACGGATTAGGATTTCAGAGTATGCTTAGAGTTCTCACTTCTGGATGAGACAGTGGACCGATCTGAGGAATCAGCCCTGAGATCTTCCTATTTCATCCTCATCATCAGGGAGGATGAGACCTGGGTGGCATTCCTCTTCGACGTGACCTGGCCTACAGCAGGGACCGATGGCAAAGACGCCCGGGAGGGCGCAAAGCGCTGGGTCTAAACTGGTGTCAACATAGAGGCAACACCCCCTGACAACGCTGATGAAGGTCCCGGCTGGGGAATGAGCTGCTGGATTAGAGCCACTGTAATGGAGGAGATCACCGTGTTTAGGTCGACGACAGGACAAGGTAACACAGGTACCAATGGTGGAGACAGAAAGGGCAGAAACCCCGGTACCTCTGGATCACCGCCTGCCGAAGCAGAGCCGGTAGGGCCCAGTGCCAGTGGACCTTGCAGTTGCAGAGGTCACAGCGGTGGAGCTGAAATAGATGACCTGGGCGAGCCAGAGATAGACGGCCCCTCACCTACCACAAAAAGGCTAGTGGAACTCACTGCTGGGATCAGCCTGGAGGAAGCCAAGGTGTGGGTGGCAGGAGGTGTTGACGCCTAAGCAGTTGACAGTGTTATCCCACAGGAGGAGGCAGAAGCTATCAGGGATCGGAAGCACCTTCGGGTGGGGGGGGGCCTTTATTACATTCCTTGAAGTCTTGTCCTGGGCCTTGGTGGCCTGAGAGCTCGAAGAATGAGCTGGCAACTGAGAGGGGGTAGCCCCTGAAGTCCCCTGTTCCATCTTGACTACTTACTGCTCCAGAAAAAAGGACCACAGGGCTTTCTGGCAGCAGCGCCATGTGGTGAGGTTGAACTTCAGACAGAGCTCGCAGGCAAGGATGTTGTGGATAAGCACAAGGCAGCAAATGCAGGTGTCATGCTCGTCTTTGGAATAAATCTTTCTGTAGCGGCAGCTACAGAAAAGACTGGAGGAATCTTTCATTCTCAACATATAAAAGAAAAGGAATCATTTTAAAATAAAGTGATTCAGCCCTTACTAGACAGCTAAAAAAGTCTGTGTGGTCCTACTACTAAACGGCTCTAAATACCATAGGTGTGACCTGATGAGAGATCCCCAAAGAAGATCTTGTGCTTCATAAGGGCCCAGGTGTCTGCCACTGACATGTTCTTAAAACAAGCAACAGAGGCAGCTACCCCCTCTAGTGGAGAGGCCTCTGACTTGACCCAGCAGGGTCTTTTTGTACTTGTCATAACAGAAAGTGATACAATGAGCCAACCATTTAGAGAGGCATTGCTTGGAAACAGCATTGCCCTCTCTTTTGCAAGCAAGAGAGACAAAAAGCTGCTCAGATTTTCTGAGATCCTTAGTCCTAGTGGTGTAGTATTTCAGAATTCTATGGACGTCCAAGAGGTACTCACCTTGACTGGAGTGTCGCGTAAAGAAAGCGGGTAGCTCAATGGATTGATTCAGAGTAGATTCCTCCACCACCTTAGGGAGAAACAGAGTTGGTGCGCAGAGCCACACGCCTCTTGTGAAAAATCAAATATAGGATTTTGCACATCAACGCTTGAAGCTCGAAATTCATCGAACTGAAGTAATGGCCACTAGGAAGAGAGTCTTCCAAGAAAAGAACTTTAAATCTGCTGAAGCTGCCAGCTCGAAAGGGGGTAGGGTAAGCTTCTCGAGAGTAAAATTCAAGTCCCATGGAGAAGCAGGAACGCGGATGGGGGATCTCAAATGGAGACGCTCTCTAAGGGATGTCTTAGAGATTTCCATCTGAGCGAAAGTTCTGTCTCTGAAGGGGACATGGTAGATTGAAATCGCTGCCATGTGGAACTTTAAAGAGGAATGGCTGAGACTCAAATCGAAGAGATGATGCACATAGTCCAGGATCCTACTGACTGGGCAAGAGAAAGGTTCAAAGTCCTTTGACGTAGCCCAAATAGAGAATTGTTTCCACTTCATGGCGTATGTGGACCTGGTGGAAGGCTTTCTGGCCTCCACCAAAATATCTGCTACGAACGGAGAAACCCCGAGCCGGGCTTTAGCTACATCTGCAGGAGCCATGCATGCAAATGAAGTGATCTGAGGCCTGGATGAACAAGGATCCCCTGATACTGGGTCAACAAGTCTTGCGACAGAGGAAGAGGAATCGGAGGTTCCTCTGAAAATTGCTGCAGAAGAGAGAACCAAACTTGCCTGGGCCAGAATGGAGCAATGAGGATCATTCGTGCTCCCTCTGTTCTGAGTTTATGCAAGACCCTCGGAATTAAGGGGACTGGAGGGACAGCATAGATGAATCTGTCCCACCAATTGAGAGACAAGATTCTTGGACCCTGGCTGAGGACCGATTTAGGTGGTCTGCCAGCGTGTTTTCTACTCTCGGAACATGAATGGCCATCAGGGGAAGGTTGTGCTGGATAGCCCAGCTCAATATTCTCATTGCTTCCCTGCACAGAGGATAGGAACGTGTTCCTCCCTGCTTGTTGATGTGCCAGACCACACGCATGTTGTCTGTCTGTACAGTTAGATGACCGGGAAGAATGGAGGAGTGCAGGGCCTGGAGGGCATACAAGACTGCTCTGAGTTTGAGCACATTTATGTGCAGATTCTGTTCGAACCTGGACCAGCTGCCCTGAGTCTTGTGAGACCAGAGTTGGGCTCCCCAGCCCTCTCCTGAGGCATTTGTTGTCAATGTCTGGGAGGGAAGTTCGATACTGAAGTGCACTCCCTGGCAAAGGTTCTCTTGTGCCATCCACCACTGCAAGTCCCTGATTATGGGATCGGAAACTAGAACCTCCTAGTCTAGGTCATCCAGTGTTTGGACCCATTGAGACCGAAGCGTCCACTGAGAAATCCTCTTATGGAGCCAAGCGAGTGGGGCTGTCAGAATGGCACTTCTCACTTAAATGAACAACTGGAGGGAGTCAAACCTGTGAACCTTGGTATGCTCTATGCAGTAACTAAGGGCTCTCAACATCTAAACTGTGTAGCCTCCTCTCTCCTGAGGAAGAATGATCAGTGAAGAAAACAGGAAGAGACAGACTGGTTTAAATGGAAGTCTGAAACCACTTTGGGCAAGAACCTTCTATTGGTTCTAAGGACCACTTTATCCCTGTGAAATGAGAAAATCAGGTTCCACTGACAGGGCTTCCAATTCACTGATACGCCTGGCAGAGGTAATGGCTACCAAGAACACAGTTTTCCCAAGTCAAGTACTTAAGCTCTGCTGAAGACATAGGCTCAAAAGGGGGTTGCATAAGTTGAGCAATGCAAACATTCAAGTCCCAGACAGGGGCAGGGTCTCTAAAAGGAGGACTGGTGTGAAGCAATCCTTAAAAACATTTACAGAACACAAGATGAGACAATAGTGAGGAAGACTTCCCCACAGATAAAAACGCAGAAACAGCTGACAAGTGTACCTTGAGAATAGCTGGTCTGAGGCCTAGGCCATTAAGATGGACCACATAATCCAGAACCATAGGCAATCCAGCAGTGTCTGGAGAAATATGCTTCTTACAACACCAAATGCTGAATCTCTTCCATTTGGAGATACAAGTCTTTCTGGTGAAGGGCTTTCAAGAAGCCTTGAGGATACCCAGAACCCCTTGGGAAAGATGCAGATCTGCAAACTCTAACTCTTCAAGAGCCTTGCCTTGAGATTGAGAGACTGAAGATTAGGGTACCAAATCCTCCCCTGAGAGGATGTTAACAGGTTGTAATTCCTGGGAAGAGACAGGGGAAGACGGACTGCTAAGGACAGCAACAGGGGGTACCAGGGCTGTCTGGAGCAATCAGAATCACCTTGCAAGGTTGAGACCTTATTTTGACTAAAACTTTGAACAGGAGTGGGAAGGGGGGAAAAGGCATACAGAAACTTCCCTTCCCAATTCAGAATCAGGGCGTCCAGGGGACTGAGCCCAAGACTGGAGGTCTGCAACAAAAGAGAGGGAGTTGGTGATTGTCTGGGGCTGCAAAGAGATCTATCTCTGGAGTGCCCCACCTGGAAAAAAATCACTTTCAACACCTGAGGGTCCAGGGACCATTCGTGATGGCCCTGAGAGATCCTGCTCAGTGCATCTGCTAGCACATTGTCCTTCCCTGGAAGGTGAACTGCTACCAGAGAGGCTTGCAGGGAATAAGCTAGGGACCACAACTTCATGGCTTCTGTGCACAAGGTCGTGGACCGAGCGACTCCCTGCTTGTTGATGTACCACATGGTGGTGGTGTTGTCCGTTCTGACTTGAACCACCTTGTTCTGTACTGACTGAGAGAAAGCTTTTAGGGCCAGAAAAACTGCACTGAGCTCTAGGAGATTGATCTGGAGAAGGGATTCTTGGGGGGACCACAGCCCCTGGGCAGTGAGAGACCCCAGATGGGCTCCCCAGCCCAGAAGAGAAGCGTCCGTGGTAAGGACCACTGAACAAGGCTGAGTAGCAAAAGGAACACCTCGTCTTAAATTGTCCTGATCCTGCCACCATTGGAGGGCTTGGATCAAGGACAGTGTCACTGGGATCAGTTTGGTAAGGGAATCCTTCCTCTGAGACCAAAAAGCTCTCAGGTGGAACTGAATATCCCTCATCTGGAATCTTGCCCCTTGGACCACTGCTGTTGAAGCTGCCATGTGGCCCAAGAGCTGGAGGAAATGCCTTGCTGGTCGAGATACCCGAGGGCTGAAAGAAGAGGCTAGTTCCACAAGAACCCTTGCCCTTTCTAGAGGAAGAAAGGCTCTTGTTCCGAGCATGTCCAGTTCTGCCCCTATAAAGGTAAGAAGCTGGACCAGTTCGAGAACTGACTTGGGAAGGTTGAGAAGAAATCCTAGAGAAGTGAGCACTTGCTGGGTCACTTGCAGGTGAGACTTGACTTGGTCTGGAGACTGACCCACTATTAGCCAATCATCCAGATATGGAAAATTGAAATCTTTGCCTTCTTAGAAAGGCAACTACTACTGCCAGGCACTTTGTGAAAACCCTTGGGGCTGAGGTTAGGACAAAGGGCATTGCTCTGAACTGATAGTGGCCTGAGGGCAACTCGAACCTGAGGTACTTTCTGAGGGAGCACCTGATGGGAATGTGAAAGTAAGCATCTTTGAGGTCCAGGGAGGCTAGCCAGTCCCCTGGCCTTAGAGAGGGAAGGATTATTCCCAGAGTTACCATCTTGAACTTTGGTTTTAAAAGATGTTTGTTTAGATATCTTAGATCTAGGATGGGTCGCCACTCCCCTGTCTTTTTGGAGGTCAGGAAGTACCTGGAGTACAGTCCTTTGCCCCAGTGTAGGGTAGGTACTCTCTCTATGGCTCTTAACGCTAGAAGAGAAGAGACCTCTGTCTCTAGGGCAAGGGTTTCCGAGAGATTTGCAGGTAGAAAAGATCTGGCTCTCATCTTTGGAAATTTTCTGAAGCCGAGAACCAGTCCCTGGCTTACTACTTCCAGGACCCACTTGTCTGATGTAATAGACATCCAGTCCTGGACAAAGTAAGCCAGCCTGCCCCCTACTGGAATAGGAGTCTCGACCCGGGCTGGCCTATCAGGGTGTCTGCTTGGCAGGGGCTTTAGGCTGAGGAGTGGATGCAGCCCTGCTCATCCCCCTTCTGCCTCTCCCTCTGAGAAAAGGAAGAAGAGGCCTGTGCTTGGTAAAAAGGCCTGCCACTGCCCCTAGACTGCTGCCTTTGAGGAGTTGCCTGCCTCTGCTTGGCCTGAGCACTCCAGCAAGTGGTCCTGTACTCATCCATTTTCTTCATGTAATTCTCTGTCTGCTTCCCAAACAGAGAATTACCCACTACAGGAAAATCCATGGCCTTAGCCTGGGTGTCCTGTGAGAGGCTAGTACATCTGAGCCAAGCCATCCTCCGAAGAGCCACAGATGTAGCCATGACTCTTGACACATCATTAGAGTTCACAGCAGCATGAAACTGAACCTTAAATGCCTCAATCCCATCTGCAGCCACCTCCTCCAGCGTCTTGGCTAGCTGGGAGGAGGTCTGTTTAGCCAGTGCCAGTACAGTGTCCCACCTGGACTTCTGGTACCTGGCTGTACAGGCCATGTAATTCGCCTGCCTGAGTCCCAAAGAAGATGCCATGTACTGTTTCTTTGCTATGGCATCAATCTTCCTGGAGTCCTTGTCTGCGGGGTGTGAAGCCAAGGGAATATTTGCCTTGTCATAGGCAGCAGCCTGCACTACCCCAACATGGCTGCATTGCTGATATAAGAACTCCGTGTCTGAGCCTGACAGTGTATACCTCTTGTCCATTCTATCCACAGGAGGTATAGTGTTAGGAGACTTTAGGATTTTTTGTGTCCGTTTCCCAAAAGATTTGTGGAGGGGAATGGACAGTCTCCTGGACTCTGGGATGTCCATCATTTCTACATAATCAGGCTCCTCTTGATCTTCCACAGCCTCCTCCATAGGAAGTTGGAGGGTTTCAGTCACCTTTCTGTAGAACATAAAGTGAGAAGAGGACTCAAAGCCTAGGAGGGGAAACACCTGAAGGTCTGTCTGGGGAGATGTCCGGTTCCACAGGCACATCCAGAACCTCACTTTCACCATCATCATCCTCAAATTCCCCTTCCTCTTCAAATTCCGGTTCATAAACATCTTCGAGGGTATAATCTTGAACCGGGGGAACCAACTGAACCGAACCCCTGCCAGAAGGAGCCGGATCGGCAGGAACCGGACAGAGCGATTCCACAATCTGAATCGCTCTGGCTATCTCTTCGGCAGTCGGAACATGAACTTCTGGATCTGAACCGGTCGATTTGTCTTTGCGTTTTCTTTCTGTCGGAACCGATCCCTCGGAATCGGCTCTCCTTTTGCCCGAAGAAGTATCGCCTAGTCAGAGGGGTATCTTCGGTTCGGTCGAACCCAACCGGCTGGCCATCCAGGTCAGCGGATTCTCAGCCTCCTTTCCCTTAGTCTACCTAATCTCTTCTCAAGGGTAGATTTGGGAAACTTTTACATATTTGGCAGTCTGAATCGAGGTGGTCAAACCCTCAGACAACAACACAGGTGGTGGGATCGGCCTTAGCAAAGACCTCCCCACACTCACTGCAGTGTTGAAACCCAGTGGGCCTGGTTTTTTTCTTGGGTTTCTCAGACATGACCAACCTAACCAACTTACCGTTTTTATGGCAACCGCCAGGCAAGACTCCCTCATCAGTTCCTAACCGTGTCACGGGTATTAAAAAAAAAAACATACTGAAACTTTTTTTTTTTTTTAGAACCAATAAGAACCGGTAACCACACACTAAGTAAAACACAAGCTCTCACTATCAAATGGCCAGTTCAGCCAAACCGAGCCGCACTTTTACAAGTTCCACACAGAAAAACAGAACAATTCCTATCTAGTACTCACGGCACCACAGACAGAGACTGAACCGACTATGCGGATACTTTTTCGGTTTAAAAAAACGACGAAAACTGAAACCTTAACCAACTTTCGAACCGAGCTGAAGCAGAAATCTCCGGAGCAACCGTTCAGTGAGGCGGAGTAAAGAATCTGACTGTTTACGTTTGAAACACTCCAGACAGAGACTTCAATCCAGGTCGAGCTCAGCATTCTATGCCTTGCATAGAAAGTTAATTCTGTTCTCCGGGGCAGTTCAAAGGTTGGGAATCACTGCAATATGTCAGAATACAGAAAGACTTCATGTTGTTTGAATGGGACTTTGCCTGACTGATGGTGATACTCAGACTGGTGAAAACCTGCAGGGTGAGGGAAAGGGAGTGCAGAAGTTCCTCGCTGGACGGAGCCGCCAGAAGCCAATCGTCCAGGTACAGGGATACCTGCACTACCTGGGTACGCAGGTAGGCCGCTACCACTGACAGACATTTGGTAAACACTTGGGGGGCTGAGGAAAGACCAAATGGGAGGGCCTTGAATTGGTAGAGGTCCCCCTGAAAACAAAAACGAAGGAATATGTGGTAGGAAGGGCGTATGGGGATATGTAGGTAAGCATCGTGCATCTCCAAAGTGCACAGCCACAGTCCCGGCTGAAGGAGAGGCAGGAGGCTCTGTAGGGAGAGCATTCTGAAGCATTTGTACTCCACGAACATGTTCAGGGAACGGAGGTCTAAGATAAGCCTCACATCTCCCGTTTTCTTTGGAACTAGAAAGAAATGGGAATAGTAACCCGTCCCCCATAGGTGGTTGGGAAATGGTTCTAGCGCCGCCTTCGAGAGAAGGGAGGTGACTTCTTCTAGGACCACAGGAAGATGTTCTGAGGAGTAAGACGACGGGGGGTGTGGTCTTCGAGGCGGTTTCTGAAGAAACTCTATTGAGTGTTCTGCCTCGATCAGCTGGAGCACCCAAGCATCCGATGTTATCCTCTCCCAACCCGGTAGATGGAAGGAGAACCTCCCTCCTACTGTTTCCTCTGGTGAGTCCAGAGGCTGTGGGAGAGGCGAGCAGTCAGGTGGTCTGAGGCAGTGCAGCAGCCAAGGCTCTCGCAGCTTTTTTGGTTGGGGGAGTCTTGGTTGCTGAAGGGGCCTGAGGCTTGTTGACCCACTAGCCCTGTGGTTTAGGTTTTTGCCGGTTACGTCAACATAAAGGGCACTGCTGCCTCTGAGGGGTTCTGTACAAAGAGTCCACGGACTTGAGTGCAGTGCCCTTCTCTTGCAGATCGGTTATATCCTTGACATCACCACCGAACAGCATCGAACCCCTGAAGAGCGCATCCTGAATCGCGGATTGCACTTCAGGGACCAAACCAGACACCCTGAGCCAGGCATGACGAAGAAGACCCACAGCGAAAGCCGAACTCCGTCCAGCAGCGTCGTAAGTGGCACGGAGCATGTGCCAACTGACTGAACAAGCAGAGTGGACAAGATCTGCCACTTCCTGTTTCATCTGAGACTCAGGAAGGGAGTCCAACTTTGATTCCACCTGACTCAGGATGGTCTTCTGGTAGTCCCCCATATGAGCTACATAATTTAGGGCCCTAATACCCAGGGTAGAAGACGCATAGACCTTCTTCCCATACTGGTCCAGAAGCCGAGACTCCTTGGCAGGCAGAGACAAGCTGAGATGTTTGGGATTAGCGGAACGGCCGTGAGCGGTGCTAATCATGGCAGAGTCTGCTTTGGGATGTAGATTCAAAGAATCTACTCCCTCAGGAGCCTGGTACAGCTGATCCGCCTTCTACGGAAGGGGGGCTAACACGGATGGTTGCTTCCAAATAGTGGAAAAAAGATCTTCGTGAGGCTCTATCTAGGGTGGAATCAATGTCAGAGCTGTCTCGGGCAGATCCAAGTGGGCAGCGAGCTTTTTACACTGTGGATCTGGCTCCAGAGATTGCCACTGATGTACTTCCTGGATCTTTCTCAATAACTCCAGAAAAGAAGGGTCATCCAGAGAAGATTTCAGGAGTCCTTGGACTGGGTCGATCTCGAGTACGGGGCTCATCATCCGGGTTGGAGCATCCCTGAGTCAGAGTCAGAGTCAGAGGTATCCGACGTAGGGAGGAACAGTCCCTTTGGGAAGCACTCTGGGAAGCATGTCCTCCCCACCCCAGGCGCCAGGTAAGGGGAGGGAGTCTCCAGCCTCTGGCGAAGGGGATCCTGCACAGGGTTTGACGCCAGTAGATGGCTCTACACCTCTCTGGTGAGCTAAGCCTGGCCTCAGCCCACCAGGCATCTAGAGTCGCTTCAAATCTGGGCTGGCGGCTGTGGTGGGGCGCGGAGGGGGGGATACGGATACTGGGATATCCGTAAGGTGAATATCCATAACCTGACGGGCAGAAAGCCCGGCGCCGGTATAGAGGCGCCCGGGTACTGGCGCGCTCTGATAAAGCGCGGCTGGACGTGCCACCAGGTAAGGCAGCACCGGATTTAGAGGCGCCAGATAGCCAGGTGCCAGGGGCTCTGGCAGAGCAGAGGGACCTGGCAGAGGCCCAGTGGGCGTCTGGTCCGGCGTAAGAGTACCATCCGGTAGGGGGACATCGTCTGGCGTCGGGTATGCCAGCATCAGAGCCAATGTCTGAGGGTCCAGCGTCAGGGTGTCTAGCCCAGTAGGAGGGGGCCCTGACAGCAGCCTACCCAGGTCCTCCTTGACAACCAGGGAGAGAGGGTTGGAATCCCCAGTGTCTAACAGAGGAGACACAGGGACCTCAGTTGCCAATGTCAAGCACTGCAGGGAGCCTGGAGCATTGGACTGATCGAAGGGGTCCGGCGCAGGCTCCTTGGCTGGGCGGTCTCCGGAGGAGCAGACGTCTAGCTTATCAGCTGGATCCGGGCAGGTGTCAGAAGAGCCAGCGTCCGACTTATCAAAACCCCTGCCCAAGAAAGGCCACGCTGGAGAAGCGACCTTGGGCGAACGAACGACTGTGTGCCCTCCTGAAGGAGCCAGCGGCTTACCAGTCCTGTCCGGGCAGACGTCTGTGGGACCGGCGTCTGACTTAATGGACCCGCTTGACCCTGAAGGTCGTGAGGTTGCGGCCTTTCCGGGAGAGGAGGCCTCCTTTACCCTCCAGGTACCCGAGGGGCCCGAGTGCTAGCTCTACGGGAGAGGCGACACCTTCTTGGACACTGCCAAGACGGTCGTCGAAGATCGGTCCACCGAAGGGGACATTACCTTTAGAACCGCGACTACAGCCGGAGTCGCGGAGGCCATGAAGGTTGGGTCCCGGTCCTTCTCCTTCTTGTGGCCTTTGGGGGAAGTGGAAACCTGCCTCAACTTTTGTAATTCCTTCTCCATGGATGCCATCCTTTTCTTTAAAATATGGGCCTCCATGGACTGCTGCCTCCGTTTTCGGGTAGCTGAATTAAATTTCTGGCAGTACTGGCACTTCTCCACAGGATGATCCGGGTCTAGGCAGAAGAGGCACAGGGAGTGGCCGTCCTTATGCGGCAGTTGGGAACCGCACAAGTCGCACTTATTTTTATGCGATTCGGAAGGCATCAGGGATGACATATATGGAATATCGAAAATATCAAAAAAAAAAAAAAATTCAAGAAAAAAAAATTGGTCTAAAAGTTTGAAAACTGATCCGACGAAAGACTGACAAGTGATGAACTCTACCGCGAGGAACTTTCACAAGTCGACGTCAGGAAAGAACTGAGAGGCGGGCGTGGGGGACCACTCCTTTATACTGATGTCGCCTGATGTCGGTCACCTGACGTGAGGGCAGTCCCCCGCCACAGACTGCTAGCTAGAAATTTTTCTGTGGGGTCCCGATGCCCACCGGGTGAGTCCTACATGTAAATACCTACTGCAAGAGCCTTCTCAAAGTAAGAACACCCCTTAAGAGGTTGTAGCGGTCCATCCACTACATAAGTGTTTTGCTTTGGGGGAGCACGTGCGTGACGAGCCCCTTTTGGTCCATGTCGCCCGTCAACTGGTCCCCACTGCACTCTCAATGTCCACTGTGGCATCTGCAAGTGTACACAGGCCAGTGGCACTGTAACAATGGCTGCTGCTGCCATGAGTACCAGGAGACACAGAACTGTTCTGGCTTGGACGTGATAGCTGCTGTATACCAGTTGTACTTGAGCAATAAGTCTTTCTACCCTGTCCAGGGGCAGGAATGCACAGCCCTGCTCTGTGTCCAAGACAGCACCCATGTACTGCAGCCTTTGGGCAAGGATGGCACATTCACTATAACCCCCAGGTTTTCGCAGGGTGTACAAGAGTTGGCTCCTGGAGCTGGCTTTCAAGAGCCAATTATCCATGTATAGGGAGACATACGGGCCTTTCCTGCGAAGGGCTGCTGCAACCAGTGCAAAGCATTTGGTGAAGACCTGTAGCATAGAAGACAAGCCAAAGGGCAATATTCTGAACAGATGGTGCTCCCCTTCCAATACAAATATCAAATACTGTCTGTGACGTTGCCTGATCTTGACATGAAGGGTACACATCCCTTCCTATCCAAGGAGCAAATCCAGTACCGTTTCCACCAGGGGAATCAAAGCTTGAAGAAAGACCATGCAAAACTGCTTGTATTCTATAGAACTTTAGGTCTCTCAGATCTAACAGAGGCCTGTGATCGCTTGTTCATCTGAGGACCAGGAAGTATCTGGAGTATAACCCTTTGTTTTTCTGATGAGAAGGCATCAGTCCTACTACATGTTTGCTTAGCAGAGCTTGCACTTTTTTCAGCAAAAACTAATGTCCCAGATGATAAGTGTAAAGAGGTGGACGGTGCTTGGGGACAGGGGCTCTCAAAGAGCGCCGGAGCATGTCCCTTTGCAATTATATCTGGAACCCATTCGTCTATGGTAAATCTCCCTCCAGTATGTAAGATGGAGGGAGAAACAGCCCCCTACAACCACCTCTGGAGGCAACAGCGGTGGGGGAGTCTCAATTCGAATCATACTGAACTAATGAAGGCAGAGCCACCAACTCCATTGGCCTTTGGTGCTTTGAAATGAGCCCTTGGGGGTGGACAGCTGGCAAGGCTCCACCACCGTGAGCCCAGCCTGGAGGAACAGTCTGAACACAGAGACTGGGAATCCCAAAAGGACCATTTAACTGCATGAAGAGGGGGCAGACTGTCGGTAACAGTAACAAAACTGCATACAGCCATGATAATTATGAGCAAATTGTAAGATATGTTGTGCCTAATGGAAATCTGTAGTACTAGTAGATACCAAGTCCCCTGAGAAAGCCTACTGGTGAAACCGTACATATTTTGTACAGGATATTGTTGTAAATAATTTTTACCCTAACAATTTATTACTTGCATAAAAATAAACTTGTATTCATTCAAACATTGGGGCAACAAAATCTAGATTTGAAAACTTATTAAGAGACTGTTTTTGGTCTTTTGAAAAAAAGAGGTGGAGCTCCCTCCAACAGTCTAGAACATTGAATTGAGCCAGCAGGGGGCAGCACACCACATTTTACCAGTCTGGTGCAGTTACCTGCAGACTCCTCTCCTTCGCCAAAGAGTTCAGTGCCCAAAAAAGGGCCATCGGCCAGTTTGTAATGGATATCCACCATAAAGCTGGAAAGCTGCAAAGAAGCACTGCGACACATCACAATGGCTGTTGCCACGGCACAGGCACAGGAGTCACCCAGGTTGAGTCTGTGCCAGGCAGCAAATGTGGCATCCTCTAAAGCAGGGAGCAGAGGTGGCACAAAAATTGCAGGAGATTCTGCCAACTTCCAAGAAACTCTGTTTTCTCTTGGTTGTGCCCTGTTCCTCCAGGTCAAAGCCCATAGCAGCTTGTAACTGCTGCATCACGGTGAGTAAAGTGGAAACATCTGGAGGGGACCTTGGTGTGTTTATCACAGAGTCCTCACAACAAGTGGAGCTGGTGCCCCTATCATAAGGACTTTCAGAATAATCCTCAGCCTCCTCCTCCTGCTTTATCAAGTCAGTATTATATTCGTACTCATCATCGAGCGGGTTGATAGGGAGAGGGGAGAGGGTGGCTGCGGAAAGGGAGTACCTTGCAACATTGAGGGGGGGATTAGTAGTAGGCCACATTAAAGGACCCCATAAAACCGGGAGGTTAGGTAGTAAACATCAAATCATATCCAAAAAGGAGGATAGGACCACCTGAGCCTTGGCACCCATGTGGTTGATGGGTGTGACTGCAGGGGTCAATGGGAGGGAGGCTGAGTCCCCGAAGTTCACATCGACATACCAGGCCTGCTAGTGCCAGCACCAAGCCCTGACCTTGGTGTCATCTCGACAGACCGGGGGAGGGGGGGTGGCAGCAATGCCGTAGCGGACTACGGCACGGAGGAGGTTGTACCCACTGTGCAGATAGACTACCTGGCACATATCAGGGAGGCTATTTCCTTCACCTTGTCCCAGTGCTTGAGGCTCCCTGATTTTGAAGACCTGGACTTGGCAGACAGGGCCAGCCAGGCAGTTCTCTTCTGCTGCAGCTCCTTTCTCCATGTCAGCCACCTTCTGTTTAAGATAGAATTTTTATAGGGTCCCTTACAATGTCTCCTGGTCATGGAATTAAAGCTCTACAAATTCCACAGGCTTTCACACTGTGTTCCAGGCCAGGCAACAAACAGACGTGGGAGTTGCCACTGTACATCTCAACACAGGCACAATACAGGAACAATTACAGTTCTTTCGACGACATACAGCTCATTGAAAATCACTATAGAAGTGATTACTCTTTCCGAAAAAAGAAATAAAACAGCGGCACTTCCTTCAGCAGTCTGATAAGTATTCTCAATTGCAGGAAAAGAAATGGAGAAGAGTGGCTGCCCACGTTCATATATCATCCATCTGACATCGTTATGGATAGCCCCTGGCTGACTGCTTGCAAACCTTCCACGTGGTCTTAGTGCCTGACAGCTTATGGTTCCACAGGTGTAGCCTGATGAAAGAGATATCCTCAAAGATCTACAGTTACAGGAGAGTAACCTATTTTTCTAGGGGTGTGGATAAACTTCACTTATCCACACATTGGCAGACTTCCAACAGTTCTCCAGGGCAGGGAGCAAGGTGTGCACTCCTACTTGGCCAACAGAGACTGGGGAACCGAGGTCTCAAATGCAATACCCTGATAAGACTCAAGGTCAATGCTGTAATGGGAGATGAAAGTGTGTGCTGCCTCCCAGGTAGCAGCCCTGCAAATTTTGTGGATAGGGATGTCCCAAGAAGCATCCAAGGCAACGATATGTCTGGTAGAATGAGCTCTAAGCCCTACAGGAGATTTCTTAGCAGCAAACCTGTAACGTAAGTTGATGCAAGATGAGATCCATCTACCAATCGTCCACTTAACTGCTGGACTGCCAGGTGCGGCTTCAATGTAAATCACAAACAGCTGCCAAGACCCACCCCGAACTCCAGTCGTGTGCTCTAAACAGTAGAACGCCTGCCACAGGTCCAGAGTATGGAGCCTGCAGTCATACCAGATGAGATGGAAAAATATACCAAAAAGTTCATTATCTGGTTCAGACAGAACTCCAATACTACCTTCAGGAGGAACTTCGGGTGGGGGTGGACGATTATGTCCTTGTGGAAGACTAGATATGGAGACTCCACCGAGAGCACCTGGGCTCACTAATCTGCTCCAATTCACATAATGGCCACCAAGTAGGCAGTCTTCCATGACAGGTGTGACATCTCACACCTGTGCCCATGCTCAAATGACTTCAGCACAGCCAGCACCAGCAGTAGGTCTCATGGTGGTTGTGGGTCACACACTGGAGAGGACAGGTGGTTCAGGCCCTTGAAAAGCACCAGACTGCCTTCTCCTCGGCAGTCGACATACCAGCTCACGCCCAGTATGCATAGATGGCTGCCAGATGCATCATGAGGGTCATCACTCATAGCTCTAATTGACAGAGGTAATAGAGGATACTAGCCACTGCAAGGGGATCAACCTCCTTGCCCTGACACCAAATGGAAAGTACAGTTACGTAAGAACTTACCGTAACAGTACATCTTCGAGAGAGGCTCTTGCAGTAGGTATTCACATATAGGACTGACCCGCCAGGCGTCAGGCCCCCACGGAAACATTTCTAGTTAGCAGTCTCTGGCAGGGGACCGCCTCCACATCAGGTGACCGGTGTCATACGACGTCAGTATAAAGGGGCAATCCCCCACGCCCACCTTCCAGTTCTTTCCCACCAAAGGCCAAGAGAGACATGATGAGAGAGAAGAGGATATTCCCCCCCATGGAAATGGAGCCAAAAAGCTTAGGGGAACTGAGGGCGGAGATTTATTGTAAAAGCCTCTCGAAGACTACTGTTACGGTAAGTTCTTACGTAACTGTACTATCTACTCGAGAGGGCTCTTGCAGTAGGTATTCACATATAGGACTGAGTCCCAAGTAGTCTGGAACAACAAAAAGCACTCGGGAGGAGAATTGTCATCCACAACATGGAACCTCCGGCTGAATGGGTCTCATGAAAGGAGACCTTGTAAAACAGCCAACCCGAAGCCTGTTCTACGATGAGAGGCAATGTCCAAACTGTAGTGTTTCGTAAAGGTATGGACAGAAGTCCAAGTTGCGGCTGCACAGATGTCTGCTGCTCACATTCTTGAAACAAGCCGCAGGGGCAGCTACTCCTCTGGTGGAGTGACCTCTGACCTGACCCGGCAGGGTCTTGTTGTACTTTTAGTAACAGAAAGTGATACAATGAGCCAACCATTTTGATAGGCATTGCCTTCCCTTTTGTAAGCAAGAGAGACAAAAAGCTGATCAGTTTTTCTGAGATCCTTAGTCTGAGTAGTGTACTATCTCAGTATTCTGTGAACATCCAAAGTATGCAAGAGGTATTCCCCTTGATTGGAGTGTTACGTAAAGAAAGCGGGTATCTCAATGGAATGATTCAGCGTAGATTCAGCCACCACCTTAGGGATAAACTTAGGGTTGGTGAGTAGAGCCACACGTTCCTTGTGAAAAATCAAGTATGGGATTTTGCACATCAAGGCCTGAAGCACGGAAATGCACCAAGCAGTAGTAACAGCCACTAGGCAGAGTGTCTTCCAAGAAAGGAACTTTAAATCGGCTATAGCTGCCGGCTCAAAGGGAGGCAGGGTAAGCTTCTTCAGAATTAAATTCAAGTCCCAAGGAGGGGCAGGAATGTGGATGGAGGGGTCTCAAATGGAGAACCCCTCTGAGGAAGGTCTTGGAGACTTCCAACTGAGCAAAAGTCCTGTCCCCAAAGGGAATATGGTAAGCTGAAATAGCGGCCATGTGGACCTTTAACAAGGAATGGCTGAGACCCAGGTAGAAGTGGTGATGCATGGAGTCCAGGACTTTGTTGGCTGGGCATGACAAAGGTTCGAAGTCTTTTGAATTAGTCCAGATAGAAAATAGTTTCCAATTCATGGCATAAGTGGACCTGGTGGAAGGCTTCCTGGCCTCTACCAAGATGTCCGCTTCGAGAGGAGAAACTCTGAAGCGGGCTTTAGCTACGTCTGTAGGAGCCATGCATGTAAATGAAGGGATTTGAGACCTGGATGAACAAGGGTCCACTGATCCTGGGTCAACAATTGCTGCGACAGAGGAAGAGGAAGTGGAGGTTCCTCTGAAAACTGTTGCAGAATAGAGAACCAAACTTGCCTGCGCCAGAAGGGTGCGATGAGAATCATTTGAGCTCCTTACGATCTGAGTTTGTTCAGGACCCTCGGAATTAAAGGAATGGGAGGGAAGGCATAAACTGATCTGTCCCTCCAAGTGAGACACGGAGCGTCCCACCAAAAAATGTCTCGCCCTGGAGCAAGCGAGCAGGAGGCAAGAAGTTTTGCGTTTTGGGGAGAGGCGAATAGGTCTATCCGAGGAGTCCCCCATCGCTGAAAGATTTTGTTTACGACTTGTTGATCTAACTCCCATTCGTGGGACCTGGCTGAGAACCAACTGAGTTGGTCTGCCAGTGTGTTTTCCACTCCCGGAATGTGGACTACAGTCAAGTGAAGGTGATGTTGGGTTGCCCACTGCCAGACTCTCATCACTTCCCAGCACAGAGGGTAGGAACGTGTTCCTCCCTGCTCGTTGAGATACCAGACTACGCACATGTTTTCTGATTGTATGAGGAGATGACCGGGGAGGATGAAGGAGTGTAGAGCCTCAAGGGCATAAAGGACTGCTCTCAGTTCAAGCACAATTATGTGCAGATGTTGTTCGAACCTGGATCAACTGCCCTGAGTCCTGTGAGACCCTAGATGGGCACCCCAGCCTTCTCCCGACGCATCTGTCATCAAAGTCTGGGAGGGGGGTTTGATGCAGACGTGAACTCCTAGGCATAGGTGCTCCTGAACCATTCACCACTGCAAGTCCCCAATCATGGGATCGGAAACTAATACCTCTTGGTCTAGATTGTCCATGGTCTGATCCCACTGCGACCGAAGTGTCCATTGAGAGATCCTCATATGGAGCCTAATATGGAGCTGAGCGAGTGGGACTGTTGGAATGGCAGCCGCCATCAGACCAAGAAGGCGGAGGACTGACCTGGCTCCGACCCTCCTGTGACTGGGCAGAAGACGGGCCTGAGTCTGAAGGGTGTCTACCCTGTCCAGAAGCAAAAAGGCTTTGCAAGTGGTCATGTCCAGAATCATCCCGATAAATTGGAGGCGTTGGCAAGGGACTAAATGGAACTTGCCTGGTTGATGGCGACACCCAGGCTGGTGAAAACCTGCAGGGTAAGGGAAAGGGAGTGCAGGAGTTCCTCCCTGGATGGGGCCACCAGGAGCCAGTCGTCCAGGTACGAGAATACCTGAACTCCCTGGGTACACAGGTGGGCCGCTACCACAGACGGGCATTTGCTAAACACTCTGGGGCCCAAGGAAAGAGCAAATGAGGGCTCTTTAAATTGGTAGTGTTCCCCCTGAAAGCAAAAAACGAAGGATATTTGCAGTCGGAAGGACATATGAGGATATGCAGGTAGGCATCCTGCATGTCCAGAGTGCACAGCCACTGTCCCTGCCAAAGAAGTGGTAGAAGGCTCTGCAAAGAGCACTGTGAAGCATTTGTACTCCACAAACATGTTCAGGGAGCTGAGGTCCAAGATAGGCGTCAGATCTCCGGTTTTCTTTGGAACTAGGAAGACATAGGAATAGTAACCCTCTTCCCCAAAGATGGGTGGGAACTGGCTCTGTCGCCGCCTTCGAGAAAAGGGAGGTGATTTCCTCTAGGACCAGAGAAAGATGTGGCGGGGAGTAAGACGACTGGGGGGGGGTTCTGCAGAAACTCTATTGAGTGTCCTGCTGATATCAACTGGAGCACCCAAGTGTCTGACGTTATCCTCTCCCAACCCGGCAGATGGGAGAAGAATCTCCCCCCTACCGGTTCCTCTGGAACCTCCAGAGGCAGGGAGTCAGGAGGTGTGGGGCAGCGCAGCAGCCGAGGCTCCCACACCTTTTTTGCTTGGGGGGGGGTCTTGGCTGCTGGAGGGGCCCTGACGTCTGTTAGCCCATTTGCCCTGTGGTTTTTGTCTGTCGGTTTTGTCCACGAAAAGGACACTGCTGCCCTTGAGGGGGCCTGTACATAGAGTTGACAGACTTGAGTGCAGTGCCCTTCTCCTGCAGTTCGGTAATGATGTCCTTGACATCAGCCCCGAACAGCACCAAACCCCTGAAGGGACCATCTTGGATAATGGATTGCACTTCAGGGACCAAACCTGACACGTGGAGCCAGGCGTGACGTCGTAGGCCTACGGCAAAGGCCAAGCTCCTTCCAGCTGTGTCCACTGCATTGTAAGTGGCACGAAGCATGTGCCGACTGGCCAAATGAACAGAACAGACAAGAACTGCGACTTCCTGCTTAGTCTGTGACTCAAGATAGGAGTCCAATTTGGATTCCACCTGACTAAGCATTGTCTTCTGAAAATCCCCAATATGTGCCACATAGTTCAGGGCCCTAATACCAAGGGTAGAAGATGAATAGATGATCTTCCCGTATTGGTCCAGAAGCCGGGATTCCTTATCAGGCGGAGACGAGCTGAGGTGTTTGGGATTTCCAGAGCGGCCGTGCGCGGTGCTGATGACAACTGAGACCGGCTTGGGGTGGAGGCCAAGAAAGTCTACACCCTCAGGAGCCTGATAAAGCCTGTCCGCATTCCTCGGAAGGGGTTAGCGCAGAAGGTTGTTTCCAAATGGTGGAAACAAGATCCACGTGAGGCTCTATCCAGGGTGGAATCAGCGTCGGAGTAGTCTTGGGCAGATCCAGATGAGCAGCGAGTTTCTTACTGTGGGTCTGGATCCACTGATTGCCACTGATGGACTGCCTGGTAGTGGGGGGTGGCAAGAAGTAGGCTGTTGGTTAACTAGAATCTGCAGCTTATCCAGTAGGTAGGGAAGAACTTTGAAAAACATATTTGGATGTAATGCAGCTTATATTTCTTATTAACTCTGTAGTTTTTATCCCAATAATTTATTACTGAGATTATATGCTTGAAAACAGGCTACTTGTTCCTTAAAGGTTCATCAATTCCTATTGCTTCTTCCCAATCCGATGTCACAATGCTCTGATTGTGACATCAGTTATTCCCATGGCAACAGACGGATGTCATAACAGAGCACTGTGATTTCAAGTAGGGACTAGGCTATAGAGGCAGATGAACTCTAAGAGATAAAGATCTTGTTTTTGTGGTAATTTCTTCACTAATAAATAATGAAGAAGAGAAAATGACATGAGATATGAAATACAAACTGAATTGTGTCTAAATATTATGTTTTCCAAAGTTTTCCCAAAGGCATCAGCTGCTCTTTAAAATGATTTTTTTTTTAATTTGCTTTTTTAAATATATTTGTTTATCTATCTACTATAGAACAGCAGCAACTCATTTCATGTGGGCTCCTGCTTCTGACCATTTTTCAGCTTACAGGACTGAAGCAGAGGGGGGCAACTCATTTAAGGCCACTTAGCGAGTCAGTGACTGCAGTGAAATGCAAATCTAGTTTAAAGCTGTGCTGTAAGCAGTAAAGAACACTACCTTTCTAGACTGATTAGTTTTTGTACCCTCTGTGACCCTAAAAAGAATCATTTTTCTTGCTGGCTAGCAGATATTTCCAGGGAAATCTCTCAAGCAGTTATCTAGAATCAAATACAATTCTTACCAAAAGTGATGTGTATATATTTCTGACTCTAGCAATTGTGTAAAATGATATAAAATGGTATATACCGTATGGATAATGAAAAACTTAATGATGCTTTATTGGTGTATGACGACTTTAGTTCAAAAGAATCAATAAAAACTTTTTATTAAAAATTATGCTAAGACAGTGCTGAAGTATCACCAGGTTGGCAAGATTTTTTCTTTCATGCCTCATAGGTGTGCACCTCAGCAATTCAACATAGCCTACCTCTAATCTCCTCGACAGCTAGCTTATCACAGATTTGTTTTTCATAGGTGCAGAGGTGGTCCAATGCTTCCTTGTAGCGTTCTGCCTCACGGAGAACTTGGTTCTGGTACAATAGCAGCTCACTGTACTCGTAATCCACTTTATCTGGGGAAGTCTGCAGAGAAATAGAGAACAATATGGTGAACTATAGGTTATGGCTGAAAATGGAGCCTTCTTACTGGCTGACTTACATTCTACAGGGTCAGTTAACTACTGGAAATTCTCATGTACAATAAAGCACTTAGAATTCAAGCTACAAAAACATTCATAAAAAAGGGGAAAAAAGGAAAATAGCAGGCAAGGCTAAGCCAGCAAGATGGTGGATGCCAGAAAGTCCAGCTCCCTCACGAACATCACAATCTGAATTTATCTATGCTACCTAGTAGCTTCTACCTACTTTCTTCAGGCTAACTCGAAAATGAAAAATGTCAGGTACCTTTCAGACAAATTCTGGAATGGAAAGTCCAGTCAAATATCAAACCCCAGCCACCTGAAACTCAACTGAAAGCCGCCATGCCTGCTACTGCTGATCCTCACCAAACCACACACTTCTACAAGATACACTGACCGAGATGCAAAGTGGTTTTACTGCTTCGAGTTCCCTACATACTTGCTACCTTGCAGTCAGCATTACAGGGGATCAAGTACACGCTGGGGTTGAACTACCTAGTTATCAGAAGCAGCGCTACGTGTGGGTGCGCTGGAAAATCAAATGACTGACATGCAAAGAGAACTTTCACAAGCATCACAAATAATTTTTGAGTCAAAAGCTAATGATCAAGAGAATCAGGAAAGGATGCTAATGTGTGCAGCATAGGGCTTTAAGAAAAACAAGAAGAGAAACACTCAATTAAATACAAAATATACTACTGATTATTTGACCCTGAGGCCAGAAGGCACAACTGTGGAAATCAAACACGCTTACCAATCCCTGGGACCCAGTCCTCACCACTGAAGCACACTGCCACTTCACTGTCAAATTCCTGAGGTAGAAGACCAGAGAGAGAATCCTGAGGGCAGAGAGAACAGCGGGCCCCATTTAGATGAACCATGTCAGTCTCTGTGTTCCCAGATTATCGCAGGGCTCTCCAGCTAAAACAAAGCTCATCTGCCGGAATCAAATATAAACTCCACAAAAGTCTTGGGTTCTGCAGAATGTCAGACACTGCACGGATACATTTCATGAGAAAATGGTGCACCGCACTGCTAGCTTCAATACACTTATATTGAAGCAAACGGTGCGGTCAGTACCCTGACTTTCCCATGAAATGGAAAATGCAGTGTCCAACATTTTGCAGAACCTCGACTTTACATTAAAAAATTTCCCATATGTGAAAGAAATGGTGTATCCCTGGCAAAACAACTAATAGGGATAAGGCTTTGGGGGCAGAGATTATGACCGTTTTCCTTTAATACCAGCAATGCCTGCGTTGCAGATCAGTGAGTCTGGGACTCAACCTGGAAGCAGCACCAGACCATCATCATCAGTGCAAGCATCTACAAAGAGACCCTCTAGTTCACATCCGGTTTGCAATCTTGGAAAGAAAAAGACTGACACGGATGCAGGAAATCATAGAGTCCATCATTGAGCCAACTAGGAAAATGTTAATAGAGAAGCACACAGTTACTTCAACAAGAAAATGAAAGGGCTAGGGCAGACAGGGAAATGGAGGAGAGGATTAGATAGGTAAGAAATGAAGCATACAAATTGACTGTTTCAAAATATCATGACAATGTTCACCCCATCATTTCCCACAACACCATACAATTGCAGGGTGGTGCCCATATGAACACAGCCCACATGACACCTCATTCTAGCACTATTACCCAGATGAACATAGGCAGAACTAACTGCACGTCATTCGAGTAACAACAGTGGTCGGAATAGTATTGTTGCATCAACAGCATTGTATTCCAGAAAAATCAGACCACTCAGATTCTACTGTCACACTCTGATTCTGTGAACACATCTTATGTGCACCGTGGTACCTCAGAGTATGCTACTGGTGAAAGCGGTAGGGGAACCAATCTTGTAACATGGCTCTGGACAGAGGATGGAAATGGAGGTCACCGACTGGTGGAAACGCATCATGTGAGCAATTCCCAGCGGTGAATAAGCCAGCAGTAGAGCCCGCTAGGCTAGTACCGACACTGTCCACACAAGCAGCACTGATTACAGCCCACTGGGGTAGTACTTACACTGTCCATCAGGCAGAGGGTGCAGCACTAGGACGGGAATGAAGAGGGTAGACAGCGAAGGCAAGAATCAGGAGCGCGCCGGGGAGCAGTGATACACAGAGAGCGAGCACCAGTAACTATACGGAGAAGCTTACATGAAATGTTCGGCAGAGTTGTGCGTCTAGAAATGCAAATAATTTTACTGTTGAAATGTATATAGTTACACTGTTGAAATGACTGCAAAAAGCTGTTTAGAACTCAGTGGGTTAACCTGTTTGCAAACTCTCTGAGAACCTGTAAGCAAGAGGTCAGTTCTGAGTCACAATGTTATTTTTTCTGCACTTGTTGAAACTTACAAGAGTGCTGTGTGAGAGGCATGCTGTTTTCTTAACAAGCTGAGGTTGCAAAGACTTATAAAAAGGAGCTGCAATATTTTGCAAAAGAGAGACACAGCGACAAAGAAGAATGAGAAGACACCCAGATGGACTTTCTCTGTTTATACTGCCTTTGTAAACAGTTATACTGAACAATTTTATTTTTTTATTTTACTGTTAATAAACCACTTGTGAATTCTGCAACTACTTCTGGTTTTCCTATGCTTCCTGACCTGTGCCTCGAAGACAGAAAAGACACAGACAGAGCTGTGATCTTGTTTGAACTGTATAATGTGTGACATCAACATGCATTTGATTCATGCTGCTTTAACAATCTGATGCATAACCGGGCTATTGCTAATGGACTACTGAGTCACACAAGAGTTGCATGTAGATATGTCATGGTTATACACATGGGCCCCTTTATTCAAAAGTTTTTCCAGGCATAAATCCGTTTGCATGCGCAACACTGGTTTTGAGCAGAACCATCATATTCATTAACCTGGGTTGCACGGACATATAGGGTCTGCACCCGTGCAAGCAATGGAGTGGAGCACAATGCACAAATTATGCAAATTAGGGGTGCTGGGACCAGAGTATCTGCGCAATCCAATATGCGTTGTATTTTCTCCACGCTTTCCGTGGTCTCCCTGCACAGAGAAAATACCGCCGACCTAACACTAATCTTAATCATTCGCACCAATATCATTTGCCGTAGGCAGTGCACAAGCGCCCCCTACCTCCAACAATGTATTTCCTGAATGTAAGGAGTGACACCCTCCCTCCGTTCCCAGTCCCATCAAATACTTAGAAAGTACAGTTATGTAACAACTTACCATAACAGTAGATCTTTAAGAGGAGCTCTTGCAGCAGGTGACATCGGTAGGACTGAAACTGGCAGAGAAAACTTCTAGCTAGCAGTATACAGCGGGGGACCGCCCCCAACATCAGTCTGCCCCCGATGTCACATACACAATAAAGGGGGCGGTCCCCCAGCGTCACCTCAGTTCTCCCACCGGAGACTCAGGCACAGATGAAGAGTTAGATGGAGAACCAAGAATGCTCCTCTCATGGAGGTGGTCAGAAGGTCAAGCTGCGAATGCAGAAGGAATCCCCAAGGGGAAGGCAGGTGGGAAGCAGCACCTGCTGCAAGAGCTCCACTCCAAGATCTACCGTTATGGTACGTTCTTATGTAACTACTATCTTACTTCGAGAGTGAGCTCTTGCAGCAGGTGACACCGGTAGGACTGAGTCCCAAGAAGTAGAGGCCCTTTGGCTCAGGGCGGAGGGGATAAGAGGGAGAGAAGACTGAATCCTTCATGAGAGAAGTCCTTGCAGGACAGCAAGGCTAAAGTCTGTCCTGCACCTGGAAGCAATGTTCAAGCTGTAATGCTTAATGAATGCGTAGACTGAACTCCAGGTAGCAACTGCGCAGATACGCACACTGCAGGATACAGAGTCATTCTCTCCATTTACTACAGCAACAGAGTCCTGAGAACAGAGGCACACTGCAAGACACTGACAGACAATCTCTCCAACTGCTGATGCGTTAGGTTCCTGAGAGAGACAGCACATTGCTTTCTCTGGCAGCTAGGCTGTATTTTCATGTTTGCTTCTTTCCATTTATTCTTTCTGCTTATTTCCCCGCCTGATTAGCTAAACTGCCTTTTGAGTTACAGAGGGAAAAATTAGTAGCTATTCAGTTGTGGAGTGTTATCAGGACATTTCGGGACGTCCTGAAGTGTACACTGTGGCAGTTTCATCAGTCCCGCTATTGCTATTGCACCGGTTTTGAAAGATAAGGAGCAACTTGCCTTTGATCCATGCATGCTGTGGACCGCTGCTACCCTCTTGTTGATTGTTCTTTTTGGCTGTGACTGGAAGACGGAGTCGTGAAGGGAAGAAGCCTATGGAGTGGAATGTGTGGGGTCGAGTCTTTGGATAAAGAGGCATCTCGGCGTCGGTGGAATTCGAGGGGAGCTGCTGTGGGTTGGAACTTGCTCAGATTTGGGAAGCCAACTTTTGGAAGATCTGGTGACGTGTCGAATTCGATCTGGAGTTGGGCCGGTCTCTGTGTCGGGAGATTACATCGGTGGGCGGTTTAGTCGCTGGAGTCTGTAACCGCCCGGGTGGACTGGGCATTAGATTGGCCGGGGAGTCAACCGGCAGGCCTGTTGTCCACCAAGGCTCTCCATGAGTCCAGCTGGTGGTCTGGCACTGGTGGGGAGTCAAGGTGGTGGGGACAGACATCCCCGGTGACAGCCCCCACAAGATAGGGCTTTTAGGACCTTGGTATCCCCTGCCAGAAGCTGGATTACCATCGGAGGACAGTCTCCAAAGGAGGACTGTTTCCAAAGCAAGAGTGGCAACAATTATCTGGTCAGACCTTATATTCTTTTCTTTCTCTAAAGTTATTTTTGCTGGGCAGTGAGAGTGCCTGCTTCATCTCAGATACCCCAGGTAGTGAGAGGGCCTGGGGATCTGATCATCTGTTACCGTGTTGTTTTATTTCTACACCTCAGTAAGAGAAGGTGTGTTATGAGTTTAACTCTTCACTGGTGGTCCTAAGTTACAGTTATTTACTCAGTTATGTATTCCCTTCTGTGATTTAAACCTCTTCATGTGGAAACACCCTTTGTGGCGGATATTACTTTCTCTCCTGGACTTGAAATCCCAACGTAGAACTATTCCTTCGTCCAAGAGTGTTTTTCATGGTTTTAACTTTAGTTTTATTGTATTATAGTTTATAGTATGGGTCGAGGGATTGATAGTTTAACTTATTTTTAACTTGAATCTCTCCTCTCAGAGAGAGAGAGGAAGAGATTTCAAAAAAGGGATTTAATTTAAATTAAATTTATTTTGGGTTGGGTTTTATTTTAAGAGGGGGTTTTCTGTTTGACTTGGTGTCTCACTTAGTTTAGGCCCATAATCTGTGTTGCAAGTCTGCTCCCCAGGTCGTGCGCTATTCACCGTCTGCCCTCCATACTTCCCCCCCCTTTAGCATTTTCAATTTATCAGCACTGTAGAGCGCTGGGCATTGCCTGTAAAAAAAAAAAAGGGGGGGGTGGAAGGTGAATTAGCGGGGGTCTCACATTGAGGTAGTTAGGTCCAGAAGACGCCTTGGGGAGAAATGGATTCTGGAACGTGGTCCGCCATGTCTGGTCTCCATACCCAAGGGCACCACCACTTTTGGTGGGCAGGCAGCAGGCGCGGCCGTGGAGACCCGTCCAACTCGAGCAGTGTTATGCAATGCCAGATCTATTAAGAACAAGACTGCAATTATTGCAGATCTTATTGGGTCAGCTGATCTGGCTTGCATCACTGAGAACTGGCTGGATGAAAATGCTGGCCCAACACTGGAGGCTGCAATCCCAGCCGGGTGCTCTGTGATACACCACTCGAGATTGGATTTGGGGGTTGTGGTCTGTTTTCAAGACCGGAATTGGGCCTCAGTGTACCAGTCAAGGAGGCCAGGTCATTTGAGTGTGCTGTAGGATAACCTCATCTACCGTCCACCCAGGGATGAGAAGCAATTCCTCCAGGAAGTAGCAGACTTCGTGATTGATATGGCGTTTCAGTCACCCAGGCTAATGGTCCTGGGAGACTTCAACGCCTGGGTCAATGACGAACTCTGGCAATTTGGACAACACTTCCTTCAGCTGATGACATCACTGGGCCTTACACAGATTGTTACTTCTGCTACTCACAAACATGGTCACTCTCTAGACCTGGATGTCCTCCTGGGGATTGAAGCCTCTGATTTGGGGGTGGAACCGGTCAGATGGTCCGATCACTACACTGTGGGGTTCAATTTTTGCGTCCCCCTTCGTAGGCCTGCCCTGTGGAGATTGTCAGATATCGCCCATTACGGGATGTTAGCCCTGAAGGCCTGGTGGAGGTACCTGACCTATCGGAGTATCCGGTGGCAAGCGGGAGCCCAGAGGCTTTGGTTTTGGCCTATAAGGTCGTGGCCATGGCCCTGGACTCCTATCGCTCCTGTCTGTGTTCATCCTCTCTCCCATCGTCCTCGGTCCCCTTAGTTTAATGGGATCTTGAGAGAGATGCAGCGACTGGGATGAAGGTTAGAGCGTTGCTAGCGGAAATCCAGCCTGGAGGCCGACCTTGTTAGATCATTATCAAGTCTATCAATCAACAATCTCCCGTAAGAAGGCAGAGTTCCTGTCCGGAGAGACTGCTGCCACTCAGAACCGACTGGCTCAGTTCTTTCGAACCGTGGACAAGCTGTGCAACCCGGCCTGTCTGTGGTCTCGAAGAGTCTTTTCAAAACTTGAGTGTGATGAACTCACTTGGTTCTTTGCGGATAAAGTGGCAGACATCAGGGTGGAGATCCGACTAGCACACTCTATGGGGGACACTACTGATCGGTGCATGGTCACTATCCCCCATTTTTCCTGGAGTACCTTTGACCGGCCTGAGTTCACGGATGTTATGCGGATTGTCCAGGGTATGCGCCCTGCGTGCTGTAGTTTGGACCTGGGCCCAACTTCCCAGATTATGGGGTGTTGTGACATCACTGGCCCGGTTCTGGGAAGGACAGTCTGGTGCTCCCTTGATTCGGGTGAGTTTCCTAGCTCCATGAAGGAGGTGGTGGTGGTGGTGGTGGTGACGCCCCTCCTGAAGAAAGCTTCTCTGGACCCAGACTGCCTTGCTAACTACAGACCTATCTCTAACCTTCCCTTTGTGTGGAAGGTGATTGAGAAGGTAATGGCTGTACACATGGAGAACCATTTGACCATCCATAACATCTATGAACCTCTCCAATCCGGTTTTCAAAAGAGGCACAGTACTGAGATTGCGCTGGTTTGGGTGTTCAATGATCTACTGATGGCGAGAGATCAGAAAAAACGTTCCATCTTGGTGTTCCTTGATCTCTCCAGCATTTGACATTGTGGACCATGGGGTGCTGCTCGACTGCTTGAGGTTCATCTGTGGCCTGACTGGCACAATCCTCAGGTGGTTTAAGTCCTTCCTCACTAGCAGAACTCAGAGGGTGGTGTCGGGGATTTATTCCCCCAACCCTGTCTCTGTCATGTGGGGTCCCTCGGGGCTCGGTGCTGTCCCCCATGTTGTTTGTGGTGTACATGCTGCCCCTTGGAGACACTGTAAGACAGTATGGGCTGAGGTTTCACTGCTACATTGATGATGCCCAGCTCTGTCTTTCACATCTGATCAGGATAGTGCACTCTCGGTCTTTAATAACTGCCTTGCTGAAATCCAGGACTGGATGAATTCCAGCTGGCTAAAGCTGAACTCAGGAAAGACTGCGGTGCTGGTTGTGGATCCAGGTCACCAGATAGGGGGGTCGGGAGCTGGTCAGCCTATGGGGCTTTTCCTGGGGGTCTCCCAGCTTCTTGCCTCTGAACGGGTGCGGGACCTGGGGGTGTTGCTTGACGATGGGCTGACACTGCGATCTCAGGTGTCAGCTGTGAAGTCATCCTTTTACCATCTTAGGAACATCGTTAGGATCAAGCAACTAGTTCTGTCCGGTGACCTTCACACACTGATCCACGCCTTTGTGACCTCGCGCCTTGATTACTGCAACTCCCTTTACTTAGGGCTACCAGGAGTTGATATCAGCTGCCTGCAGCTGGTGCAGAACGCAGCAACTCGGTTGTTGCCGAGGACCCGTCGGATGCGTCACATCACACCAGTGCTGCGCAAACTGCACTGGCTGCAGATTCAGTGGCTGATCACCTTTAAAGTCGGATTACTGACTTATAAGGCCCTACACGGACTCAGCCCAGACTACATGAAAGAGCTTCTGTCCCCCTACTGCCCCTTGCGATGGCTCCGCTCGGCTGACGAGGGGTTGCTAGAGATTCCAAGGGTATCTTTAAAATCTCCCAGGGCCCATGCATTCATGTATGCGGACCCGGCCCTTTGGAATTCTCTACCGTCAGCTTCAGGAGTGCGCAACCTTGGGGGCTTTAAACAGGCACTAAAGACCTTCTTGTGGCATCAGGCCTACTCCATTTGAGTACACTGAACATCAGACTTTACTGATTATTTTATATTGTTGTATTATTTTATCCTTTTTTATTTTTACGTAAAGCGCCTTGACAATTTGAAAGGCGCTAAATAAATAAAATTATCTGCAGCAAACAATTCCTCAGGGAGGAAAAGGAAGCCTCAACTCCCCTAGTGGAGTGGCCTTTTACCGGACCCAATAAAGGCTTATCATATTTCTGGTAACAGTAGACAATACAATTAATCAACTATTTGGAAAGGGTTTGTTCAGAAACAGGTGCCCTAACATCCGGGGGCCACAATTGTCAGATTGTCTGGAGCCCTGGGTTGAGTCAAATAACTGAGAGCCCGTGGATATCCAAAGTATGAAGGAGAGCCTCCCCTTGGTTTGAGTGCTCTGGGTAATAACTGGGTAGGAGAATGTCCTGATTAAGGGTAAATTCGGACATCACCTTTGGCAAGAACCTAGGACTGGTCGGCAAAGACACCCAGTCCTTGTGGAAAACCAAGTACGGCTCTCTACACATCAGAGCCTGAAGCTCGGAAATCCTCCGAGCTGGGGTAACTGCAACTAAAAATAATGCTTTCCAAGAGAGAAGACATAGCCCGCAATCTGCAGCTGGCTCGAAAGGAGGCAAAGTAAGCTTTTCCAAAACGAAAAGAAGATCCCATGAGGGGATGGGGTCCCTAATGAGAGGTTTCAGGAGTAATATGCCATGCAGGAAAGTGCGTGACCAGTCCAACTGTGCCAGGGTTTTTCCCTGTACAGGTACACGATAGGCTGACACTGCAGATAAGTGCACCTTTATGGAAGAATAGCTCAGGCCAGAGTCTGAGAGTGAAAGTAGATACTCAAGGATTGAGTTCACCGGACAGGCAAATGGATCTAAGTGGCAGGCAGTGGCCCAGAGGCAGAACCACTTCCAGTTCATGGTGTAGGTGGCCCTAGTAGAGGGTTTCCTAGTGGCCACCAAAAAGTCAGCCACCATAGCAAAAACTCCGAAGCAGGAAACAGCTAGGTCTGTCCGTAGGAGCTACACGTGCAGGTGCAACAATCTCAGATCTGGATGGACTAATGTTCCGTTGCCCTGGGAGAGCAAGCGTAAGCTCCAGGGCAGACGCGGTTCTGTCACCAATTCAATTCAATTCAATTCAATTTTATTTATAAAGCGCTTTTCAAATTCAAAGCGCTGTACAGACAATCAATAAAATCCAGATCTTTAAAAGCATTTAAAAGTTAACCAAGAACTAACAGGAGTGTGCTAATTCGAATAAATATGTTTTTAAGGCAGCCTTAAAATTAGCAACGGTTGGGCATTCTCTCAACCAACGAGGTAGAGAATTCCACAGGGTTG
This sequence comes from Neoceratodus forsteri, assembly GCA_016271365.2. Taxonomy (NCBI): domain Eukaryota; kingdom Metazoa; phylum Chordata; order Ceratodontiformes; family Ceratodontidae; genus Neoceratodus; species Neoceratodus forsteri. Next base: position 197,765,984 of record CM057453.1, read on the forward strand.
GTGCCGAAAAAGCAAATGCACGAGATCCTGATGACTTCAATCGCATTCTGGAATTTCCAGCAATCCCTCACATGGAACGGAGAGGATGGAGGGGCAGTAGGGAATCAGGAGATCTTTCAGGTAACCGGGTCCCTGATCGTGTAGAGCTTTAAAGGTTAGTAAACCAACCTTAAAGGTGATCCGCCACCATACAGGCAGCCAGTGCAGTTCACGGAGCACAGGCGTAATGTGACTGGTCCTCTAAGTACCAGTCAAAAGCCTGGCTGCCGCGTTCTGCACTAGCTGGAGGCAGCGGATATCAACCCCAGGTAGCCCTAGGTAAAGGGAATTGCAGTAGTCAAGACGAGTAATGACAAAGGCGTGGATCAATGTTGGAAGGTCGCCCGGGTGGATCAGATGTTTCACCCGGGCGATATTCCTCAGTTGGTAAAAAGAGGATTTGACAACAGCTGACACCTGAGATTTCAGGGTCAAACCATCAAAGATAACGCCCAGATTTCGCACCTGTTCAGAGGTAGAGAGCTGTACACCACCAAGTAACAAACCTGATGGCTGTCCAGCTCCCACACCCAGCCCCGGATGACCTGGATCCACCACCAATACCTCGGTCTTGTCCGGATTGAGTCTCAGCCAGCTCGAACTCATCCAAAGTCTGATCTCATCGAGGCAGTTGTTAAGTATAGAGAGTGCATCACCCTGACTGGGGAGAAAGGACAGATACAGCTGAGTATCATCTGCATAGCAGTGAAAACCCAAACTGTATCGCCTGATGATTTCTCCCAATGGCAGCATGTACACTGCAAACAACATGGGAGCTAGAATGGAGCCCTGTGGTACCCCACAAGACAGAGAGTGAGCATCAGAGGAATAAATTCCAGTGACAACTCTCTGAAATCTGCCTGTGAGGTAAGAACAAAACCATTCGAGGACTGTGCCAGACAGTCCACAGAAAACCCGCAATCGCTCCAATAGCACTCCATGGTCTACAGTATCAAATGCAGCCGATAGATCGAGAAGGACCAGAATGGTACGTGCCTTTCGATCTCGGGCCACAAGGAGGTCACTCAATACCCGTTCAAGGGCAGTCTCTGTACTATGCCTTTTCCTGAAGCCAGACTGGAGAGTATCACAGACATTGTGAGATATAAGGTGATCATCCAATTGCAGCGCAACTGCCTTTTTCAATAACCTTACCAACAAATGGCAGGTTAGAGATAGGCGGTAGTTAGCTAGACAGTCAGGATCTAAGGAGGATTTTTTAGAGTGGTCAAACTACTCCTCCTTAAGAGGGTCAGGAAAAACCTCTCCAAAGATTTCCAGACAATGTCTGCAAGGACTGGTAGATGGCTTCTACACAACTTACTAAAAGCGTGTAGGACCCGGATCCAAACTACAAGTAGTTGGTCGATTGTTTGATGATCTTCACAATGTCAACAAATTCGCCAGTGAAAGTCTAGCCAGACAGACCGAGGACGAGCCACCTCTAGTCCACCACCGCAATCCCCCATAGGAGAGGTCGGGCCGATACTGACCTGAGGTCGGCAACCTTATCCACAAAAACGAGCAAACTCCTCGCATCTTAGCTGAGAAAATGCTTCTCTGGGTTGAAGACAGACTGGATTGCACAGTCTGTCCACAGTCCGGAAAAGCTGAGCCAGTCGATTTTGTGCAGCAGAAATCTCTCTGGACAGGAATTCTGCCTTCTTACGAGTGATTTCTGATTGATAGCGATCATAATGTGCCATCAATCTAAGCCTGTCGGCATCAAGGCCCGATTTCTGCCAAACTCTCTCCAGCCTTCGGCCAACTCACCTTAATTCCCTCAAGGAGCCATCAAACCACGGGCTCCTTGGACGAAGGGTGAGAGGCCGAACTCGAACAGGAGCAATTTTGTCCAGAGCATCCCCACAGCCTTATTATAGGCCAGTACAAGATCATCTGGACTCATGCATTCACCCGACAAGCTCGATAGATCCAATAGCGCCGTTAGGTCATTGGGGTTAACACCCCTTAAAGGGCGGTACTGAACCATCTCCGTAGGGGCAGACCTATTAGAGGGGGCCCTGAAGCAGAACCTTATGGTGTAATGGTCAGACCAACTGACTGGTTCCACCCCCAAATCAGAGATCTCCATACCCATGAGAAAAATCAGATCCAATGAATGACCCCCTATATGGGTAGAGGAGGTAACAACCTGTGTCAGGCCCAGCATGTTCATCAGCTGGAGGAGATTTTGACCAAAATGAGAGAGTTCATCATCGACCCAGGCATTGAAGTCGCCCAGAAGTACAAGTCTGGGAAACCTCAGCACCAGGTCGACAATGAAGTCTGCAATCTCCTGCAGGAATGCTCCACCGTCACCTGGTGGACGGTAGACGAGGAGAATCCCGCAGCCTGCACCCTCTCCCAGGATATATTCAAAGGAACTGGTATTTCCACATGGCACATCCACAAGGCCCAGCTCAGATTTAAACATAATGGCCACACCCCGCTCTCACGATCCAGCTCTGACGGTGCATCACCGAGAGCCCGCTGAGTGCCTAAGGCCAATACAGGGCCTGGATTTTCATCCAGCCAGGTCTCAGTGATGCAAGTCAGATCAGATGATCCAACAAGATCAGCAATAATAGCTGTCTTGTTCTTAATTGATCTGGCATTGCATAACACCGCCAAGGCGGGATGAGCTGTCGGGGAAGACCTTGGCACCTGTCCAATTATTTTGGAGCCCTTGGGTATGGGTACAAGACAAGAGTAACCTCTATCTTGACCCCATTTCGCCCCAGGGCATCTCCTGGACCCCAAAACCCCAATCCGTCCTCCCCTTTCCTGTACCCCACCAGGCCCAACTCTCCATTTTCGTCCACACTTCAAGATGCCCAATGCACATCTAAAATAGATGTCGGATGTTAAAGGTGGGCATTCAAAAGGACATAGTTCCTTAAGCCTAGTGGGGGAATAATGCCCACACGTCTCTACGCCTGTCCAACACATTTAGACAAATCAAATATAAAACAAAGTAAACAAAAACCTGTAATATAAAAGCTATAAATAAAAACACTCTCCACTCTCTCTCACAGAGGGGAGCAAAATAAACAAAATTGTTGTTGAAGCAGAGGGAACCATATCTACAGAGGCCAGAAGCAAGCCACTAGGATCATCTCCATTCCTTCTGACTACAGTTTGAAGAGTACCCTCTCGATCAATGGAAATGGGGGGAGGGCCCATAGAGTTACCTCCCTGTCCAGCAGAGGTAAAACACTTCTCGCCAGAAAACATCAGGGCCAGGATCTAGCAAGCAAAAACTGGGCAGTCTTGCATTGTGTGGGGACGCAAAGACATCCAATTCTGGTCGGCCCCACCTGTCGCAGAGGTCGTCTACGATGGATTGCTGGGAGTACTCACTCGTGTGCTCTAGTCCTTGACTGGCTGAGCACGTCGGCCATGGTGTTTTGTACACCTGAGACACTGCCGAGATATCCAAGTGATGATCTATGGCCCAGTTCCATACCCTCATGGCCTCGTGACACAGTTGATGCGAATGGGTTCCTCCCTGCTTGTTGATGTAGAACACCACCGACATGTCAGTCTATGGAGGTGTCCCGGTAGCAGATCGGTCTGCAGAACTTGCAGAGCATAGAGTATGGCCCCCATCTCCAACACATTGATGTGTAGAGGCTCCTCTAGTGTAGACCACACAGGTTTAGGTTATTCCTAACTCTCTGAAGAGAAAAAAGGTATCTTCCATGGTGTGGAGTAGATCTTCTCTGCATGGGGTCTTGCGAAGCCAGTCTTCCACACAGAGGAAGACATAGTATCCCATCCTTCAGAGGGCTTTTGCCACAACTGCTAGGCACTTGGTACAGACCCGGGGTGCTGATGACAGGCCGAAGGGCAGAGCCCTGAATTGGTAGTGCTGTCCCCAGAATTTGAGCCTCAGGAATCTTCTGTGGGGCTTGGCTATGAGGATGTGTAAGTACGCATCCTGCATGTTCAAGGATGACAGCCAGTCTCCCAGATGGAGCATGGGTATAAGGTCCTGAAGGGTAACCATCCAGAAGCGTCTGTACTCTACGAACTCGTTGAAGTCACCGAGGTCTAGGATGGGCTGTAGGTTCCCCACTTGTTTGGGTGCCAAGAGAAAGTGGGAATAATATCCTTTCCCCCTCTCAAAGGCCGGCACAGGCTCTATTGCACATTTGTTCGGAAGAATCTGAATCTTGTCGTGGATAAGAGCTATGCGAGATGGAGAACAGTGAGAGTGTAGTGGAAGCCTGTCTGGTGGTACCTCCATGAACTCTATCAAATGCCCCCCCCTCTGGATCATTTGCAGAACCCACTGGTCAGAGGTAATCTTCCTCCAGACCTCTAGGTAGAGGAAAAAAGATGACTCCCGACCAGCTCTCCTGCCAGTTCCGTAGGAAGAGGAGGGTTCGGCAAGAAAGTCAGGTGTTGGTAGGAGTGGGCAGGGTGGCCTGGGAGGGTTTGGCAGTCCTAGAACTGGAGCCTCCTAAGCTTCAAGAGGAACCCTTATGGCTGTAACCTCCTCTCTGCTGCTGTTGTGGCTGGTTTCTGGGCAGCTAGCCTGATCTGCCTTGGAAACGCTGCCTACGAAAAGGCTTTTGTTTCAGCTTGTACGTGGTTTGGACCAATCGAATAGCTTTGCTGGAGTCCTGTATCCTTGTAATGATCTTTTCAGACTCTTCGCCGAAGACAACCGAGCCCTTAAATGGGGCATCTAAGATGCTAGCCTGGACGTCCTGGGCAAAGCTAAAGATTCTAAAGCCAGGAGTGTCACATGAGACGCACCCCAGTGGCAGCCGCCCTGGTTGCTGTGTCTGCTGAGTCATAGGTCAATCTGAGGACATGGGTGCCCATGTGTGAGCCCGTTTTCATTAGCTTATCCAGCTCTGATTTTTGGGAGCAGTCAGGAATGTCATGAATCATGTCCATCCCTTGTTCCCACACAGCATTCTGGAACTGCACGATGTGCATGAGGAAATTGAGCAATCAGATGGTGCAGGTGGCCGAGGAATATACCTTCCTGCCCATGCTGTCCAGCTCCTTGGACTCCCTGTCGGGTGGCTGTGTAATCAGGTGCCGTGGTCTCTGGGACCTGTCGTGGGCAGCTGTGATGATTACTGAGTCAGCTGTTGGTTGTTCACCCAGGAAGGGCTCTTCTCTGGGTGCCCTACAGATGCGATCCAACGTTTGGGAATTGCCGAGGATGTGGACGAGTGCTTCCATGCCATCTCTGTCACATCTTGGAAGGTGTCCGCCAATGGTGGCACAACTGGTTTGGGGTCCTTCTGGCATAAATATCTGGCCAGACAACGCCTCTCAGGGTCAAGGTCTTCTGTGTCACAGTCCATATTTGCTTGTATGTGCTGCATAACCTCGATAAAGGAGGGGCCATCTGGTGGGGACCTGGGAGCATCCCTTGGGTCAGGTGAAGGGCGTCCCCCACCAAGCAGGATTCGGATGAGGAGAAATGGTCCGACTCTTCGGAGGAAGAGGACCGAGATCTCATACTTCGATGACAGCGTTTATACCATCTGGTAGTGTGGGAAGAGTTCCAGCTCCTTGTCCAGGGTTGGCTCTTAAGGCCCATCTGACCCCTGCCCTCGGGTGGGACGGGTGGGTTCCCTCGGGACTGGGGAATGGTCCCTAGGGATAAGCTCCTCCACGTGGGTGGGCTTTGGTGGAAGGAGATCCCCCTTGATCATATTCCACCAAGATGAAGAGAGGTCTTTGACGTCAGAAAAGCTGGAGCCTTGGTTCCTGGTCTGGCGTTGGACGGTTCGATGGGCCCGGTGTCTGGTCCAGGACAGCACAGTATGGGTTAAGGCTGACTGCTGTCTGTGCTCCATGCGTTAGTCGGCCAATGGCAGAGGTGTGGCCGGTGACGCTGGAGTCGAGATGGCAGGCGCAGAGGCCAGGGATGTCAGTTTGGAGGCGGGCTGGGAGGCCTGTCAGTGCAGGTCCTTGGCCGACGACCTCTTATCGGACGTCCACTTCTCTGGCGTCGGCTTGTCCAACATTCGACCTTTTGGGGGCTGAGAAGCGGACCTCCCAGAAGAGAGATCCAAGCCCCTACATTTGTCCAGAGAGTCAGCGCCAGTAGGAGTGGTCGACTTGGATGACACTTTCGCTGGTCTGGCAGCAGAGGATCTGTTGCCCAGGTATAAGCCAGTGTTGCCACCTGAGTGCCGACCCGTAGCCTGAGAGGGTGGCCGGACTTTCAGTGGTTGCAGGGCTGGGGCAGAGGCACCGGACCCCAAATACATGCCTCCCCACGCCCATACCAGGGCAGGTGGTCTCACTACCGCAAGCCGGGTAGGAGAGCGCACTGCCTGGGATGCAGAGTCCAAACTCCCCAGGGAGGCAGAGGACCTGGATTTCGATGAGGATCTATCTTTTTCCCCTCTCTCCTTTTTTCTTTGCGGTGGTGCTTCCCCGATGACTTTTTGTGAGAGGGGCCCTCCTGAGTTGAAGAATCCTTCTACATGGCAGCAAGTTGTTGCTGGAGCAAGAAGGCCAGGAGGGCATTTTGGTGGCGAATTCTCATCCTGCTATTAAACATCTGGCAGTGTTGGCAGGCCTTGGTGTTGTGGCCTGGGCCTAGGCACAGAAGACAGGCTGAGTGTCCATCCTTAGACAGTTACCCATTTGCTGCAGGCACACTTTGACTGGTGCCGGTCGATGGACATTGTCGGGAAAGATGACATACACATGGAGAATGAAAGAAAAATTTTTTTGACAAAAGAATAAAGCGTTGAAAAACGCAGTTAAAATGGTGGTCGATTTCAGCAAAAGGCATCCGTGGAGCCGATGTGGGCAGGTCGACGGCAGTAAAAGAACTGGGGTGACGATGGGGGTCCACCCCTTTACTGTGTATGTGATGTCGGGGGTGGGCAGACGTTGGGGGCGGTCCCCAACTGCATATTGCTAGCTAGAAGTTTTCTGTGGGATCCTGGCACCTGCCGGCTTCAGTCCTACCAGTGTCACCTACTGCAAGAGCTCACTCTCGAAGTAAGATCATTACCACTCAATGGTGCCCCCCTCTCTCCGAGCCAAGTCTGGGTATATATATTTTCACCTGCATCCAGTGGAGTGCCCCTCCCTCTGATCCCAGTACACGTATCTCTAGTGTCCAGTGGTCCTGCCTCCCCCAACCTCCACCCAATCTCTGACTGGGGAACTCCAGCCGTTTTGTTAATGACAACCACGCCCCAGCAGCCAATATCCAACACAGGTGTTTGGGCCGGTGGTGGGGGCTGCTCACGCTGTGGAGAGGAGGCGGGCTTTGTTTGGGGAGGGTGGGGCTGGACTTATTACCAATGCCATGTCAATGTCTGTGCGGCTCTTACAGATATGGAGTGGGTGGGGACACTGGCAAACGGTGGGGGGGGGGGAGAGAAGATACCCGAGACAGAAATTGGGTGTGGATAGGGACATCTGGACACCAGGTATATGTGTATTAATAGCGGAATGGAGGTCGGATGGAAGGGGGACACCACTAGATGCCAGGTAAATTGCATATTTAAACTGGGACTTAGAACGGATGGATGGGGGTAAGCCAGTAGCAGAAGGGAAAGCTCACCGGGTTCAGGCAATTTCCGGGGATGGGAGGGTGGTCTGCGTTGGGCAAATTGGCCTTGCCACCCATGCGAATGTGCCCATAATTGGCATGCTAATATACCCTTCTCTTTTATGGCCAATGGGCTAATTTGCATGTGGTCTTTTCAACACTGCAGATCTTGCCACTGCGCAAGCCACTGCTGGGTCCCTATTTTGGTGTCGATGTCATGCGGCGCCTAATAGCTTATCGCCTAGCCGCAATGTCCATATATTCAGATGGATATTACCCTGTGTAATCCCTCTAAATATAGTAATGTTTACGCACCACTGCTATCACAAAGACAGTGCCACTTTTGTGCTCTGCTTAGTACATTTTTTTGTCTGTCCCTTGGCAACAAGAAAAATAACAGATTATCAAAACAAGTTTTACTATAGTTCAATAACATTTATTGCTTTGAAATAAACTTTCGCTTTCTAGACTTAATGGTTGAAAATAAGTGCTCTTTTTTCACTATACAAAGTGTAAAATCAGTAAGCATGTATCATTACAGCTTTAGCTTTACTGTTTTATAACTGTTTAAACTTCAAGATTCCATTTCAAGTGGTAATCACTATAACATTTGTAAATCGCATAATACAACGTTTTAAATGAAAGTATTTTAAACTGTTCCAAAAATATTTTGTATTTCAAATGTTCATTACTTACAATGCAGTCTTTTTTTTTTTCCCCTGTGGCCACCTACACCTTTCTTCAGGTTCCCCTCCAGCTCCCGACTCAGTCATCACCCCCCCAGGATCTACAAGCAGCAGGGTTCCAGGGCTTCGGGGACCATCAGTAAGCCACAGGATTTTGTGGTTTTCTCCCTGTCGCTCCCGGAGCAGTGGCAAACACAAGTGAGGGCACGGTCCAGGAAACCACGCTCCTTCCACCCTCTCGATATCAGTCCCCAAGTCCTCCCCTGATCTGACATCTGGCCTCCACCAGGTGTCAGTTGAGAGCAAGGTGACTAGCCTCCCTGATCCAGGGAAGGACAGCAGCCCAGTGGCCACAACAATCCTCTCACAGCCCTTAACCCACCCCCCAACCCGGTGGCCTGAGCTCGCCTCTGATCACAGGTCGCCGATGTGGAGCGAGGTATGGCATCCAGTGCCTCAACTCTCAGCGCCACCAGACCAGCCTTACAATGCAGTCTTTACTTTATCGAGGTTAATGCTCATCAAAATAAGATTAACTTTAAAAACTTTCTATTTTCATTCCATAGCAACACAATCACATGTCAACATTTATATGTTAAAGTTTAAAACCGACTTGAAAAAACAAGTTAACAAAGTGTCAAGTCTCCTTATTAACAGGTACTCAAGCAAAGAGCAACATACGGGTTTAGACATTAGATTGTAGGCTGCAGTGTACATTCAGGGTTCTGCACTTAGTCATAAGAATAGTAACAATTACTGCATAAGTCACTGTGCCACAAGTATGCGGACACAGCATCCCATATTACAACTGCGCGCCTTGTTTGTGACGCAACTGTTACATCATCTCCTTGAAGCTGATCACATTCTGGCTGTGGAAGACTATCAACATCAGTTTCAACCAACCAGCCAGAGTCGAACATCTCCCCCTTGTTCTCACATACGTTGTGAAGAACACAGCATGCTCAATTACGTATGGAATATTTTTATGGTGTAACGTACTTCTCTTAAGAAAACACCATCCCCTCCCTTTGAGCCTGCCAAAGGCAAACTCTACAACAATTTGAGCCTTGCTTCACTGATAATTAAAGTTCCTCTTCACCAGATCAGTGCAATCGGCATATGGCTTCATAAACCACGGTAAGAGTGGGTGCGCAGGATCGCAAAGAATTACAACAGGCAGGCTGATACCATTTATTTTCCTGTTAATGTTGGGAAACAAATATCCACTTTGACCTCTGGTGTACAATTTGCTATTTTTATATACTCGTGCATCATGGACTTTACCTGGCCAACCAACATTTATGTCCATGAATCTGTATCGGTGATCAACCAACGCCTGCATAACATAGTAGTAACACCTGCGGTTGCAATATTCTCGACTGCATTACGGGGATTATGGGAAACTGAGTGCCATCCACAGCACCACCACCACAGCTAGGAACCCCCAGCCCTTCCTGAAGCCAGCTGTTATGTCAACAACATTCTGTATCACTGTCACCATTGGTAACAGAATATGCATAATGGCCCTGTCAATCTTGATTCCCTGCAGGGGGCATGCCTCAGACAGCTAGTGCTGGAACCCACTCAGGAGGGAGCAATCTTAGACCTGGTACTCTCAAATGGGGAAGGAGAAAGGATCTCAGATTTAGCAGTGGGTAGCCGTCTGGGAACAAGTGACCACCAAACAGTGTGGTTCACAATAAACACAGCCATAGAATCAAGCCATACAAAAACAAGAGTATTGGACTTTAGGAAGATGAGAGAGTGCCTCAGAAAAGCACTAGTAAACGGGCAAGAAGGAGGGGTGGAGGAACAATGGGGAATAATCAAAACAGCCATCGCAGAGGCAACAGGCCTTTGTGTGAAGCAAATTAACAAAACAAAATGAAGGAAAAAAACACTATGGTTCTCAAAAGAGGTGGCAGGGATGGTTAAGGAGAAAAGGATAGCATTCAGGAAATATAAGGAAACACAGAAGGAGCAGAAGAGAGAACTTTATCAGTTAAAGCAAAAGGAGGCAGGGAAGGCAGTCAGAATAGCAAAGGCACAAACTGAGGGAAAGATGGCCAACTCTGTAAAGAAGGGGGATAAAACCTTTTATAGGTACATTAGGGAGCGAAGACAGACCAAGGGAGGGATACAGAGACTTGATAAAGGGGAGGGAATGTGGGCAGAGGGTGACAGTGAAAAAGCAGGGATACTGAACGAATGTTTCTGCTCAGTATTCACAACAGAAGAGGAGGGGGAGGTACCTAAACCAAACGAGGGGGGAAACTCTGAATAGAGGGGTCGATACCAGTCCATTCACAGAAGAAAGGTATTTGAAAGAACTCTTGAAACTGAGGGTGGACAAAGCAATGGGGCCTGATGGGATTCACCCAAGAATTCTAAAAGAACTACGGATAGAACTAGTAACACCACTGACTACACTCTTTAGCAAATCATGGGAGGATGGGGTGGTACCTGAGGACTGGAGGAGGGCAAATGTGATTCCACTTCACAAAAGTGGGAGCAGGGCAGAGTCAGGAAACTACAGACCAGTTAGTTTGACTTCAGTGGTAGGGAAAATGATGGAATCACTTCTGAAGGAAAGAACTGTTGAGTACTTAGAGGCCAGTGGGGCACAGGACCCAAGGCAGCATGGTTTCACAGCAGGAAGGTCACGTCAGATGATCCTAATAGATTTCTTTGACAGGGTGACCAAAGTAGTAGACCAGGGAGAGGCTGTGGATATGGCCTACCTAGATTTTAGCAAGGCATTTGACACAGTCTCGCACAAAAGATTAATATACAAGTTAGCCAGCTTTGGAGTGGGGGCCCAAGGTGGTAGCCTGGATAAAAAACTGGCTGGACAACAGGACGCAAAGGGTAATAGTAAATAGAGTCCACAGTGAAGAAAGGAGGGTAACTAGCGGGGTATGCTGGGACCGGTCCTCTTTAATGTCTTTATAAGTGACACTGGAGAGTACCTAGAAGGAAAGGTATGTCTCTTTGCAGATGACAAAGATCTGCAACAGGGTTGATACACAAGGTGGGCTAGAAAGAATGAAAAGGGACTTGGCAAGGTTGGAGGAATGGTCAAATATGTGGCAGCTCAGATTCAATGCAAAGAAGTGCAAGGTAATGTATCTGGGAAACAAAAACCCAGGGGAAGAATACACAATGGGGGGGTGAGTTAACAAAAATCGTAAGAGACCTAGGAGTAATTATATCAGATGACCTAAAGGTGGGTAAGCAATGTGAGAAGGCAGTAAGGAGAGCTGGGGGGATACTGGGATGCATAGGGAGAGGCGTCAACAGTAGAAAACAGGAAGTTGTTATCACTCAGTACAGACAGTTAGTGAGACCCCATCTTGAGTACTGCGTGCAATTCTGGAGACCCCATCTCTGCAAAGACATAGAAAGAGTGGAGGCTGTTCAGAGGAGGGCAACCAAAATGGTGCAGGGTCTGCACCAGAAGACATACGAGGAGAGACTAAAGCAGCTTAATATGTACACCCTTGAGGAAAGGAGGGAGAGGGGGTACATGACAGAAACTTTCAAGTATCTCAAGGGAATTAAAGTACAAGAGGGTAGTATCTTTCAGAAGAAGAGATGTGCAAGAACAAGGGGACACAATTTGAAGATAGAGGGTGGACGGCTCAGAGGTAATGTTAGAATGTATTTTTTCACAGAGAGGGTTGTGGATGCATGGAACAACCTTCCTGAGGAGGTTGTGGAGTCAAGAACAGTGGGAGAATTCAAGAATGCATGGGACAGACATAAGGCAATTCTAGTGGGGGGGGTAGGAGAAAGTAAGCTGTTGATTAACTAGAACCTGCAGCTTATCCATCAGGTAGGGAAATGGGCAGACTAGGTGGGCCAAGCGGTCCTTATCTGCCGTCAAATTCTATGTTTCACACCTCAGTCTCACCCACAGTGGAATGACCAACACCAAACAGATACCCAGGTGTGCGGTACTGAATACTGGTCACCAGGCACCACACTGATTGTCACACATTTAGGTACAGGGACTGCATGTCAGAAGTGGGTGCTAATCTTGATATATGATGTGAGAGCTCAGCACACAGCATCTGGAAAGTACATCTAGACATTCAGGAATCTGAAAGCCACTGCTCATCATCCCAGTGGTGTAGGACAAGATCACTCCACCAGGAAGCTGATCTATCTACAGCCGACACTCTTCTGCTGAATGTACATGCCTCATAGGTGGCAACTACAATGTTTTGAAGGACACTTGTTCAATATTTGCAGCCTTCTACATCAAAAACGTGCAGATCTCAAGTGTGCTATCTGCTTCATCCTGAAGATTCTTTGACCAATTATGCATTCTAACAGCATTTGAATTGCTGATAAAATCAGCATTGCATGCAAGGCTTCCGTGATAGAGGCTGCATGTTTCAACAATCGTTTACATGGAAACAGCCCCCAAGACTCATGGTTAATGCAGCACTGCATGCTGGAAGAACACAGGCATATCAATGGAGTCTGCGCTGCAATGCATACAGTTTACCTTTGAAACATATGTAGTCAGTTGCTGTGTACTAAACAGTTAAACCCTCCACTTCACCAGTAAAAAATACAATCATAAAACAATTACAAGGAAAGTTCAGCAACTGCATGTACAACAGTACTTCCGCAATAGGGGCCACCATGATATTTCATTTATTTACACAGAAACGGCTGCCAAGACTGCTGGGAAATCACAAGATGCATGATGGGAAGGAGCGTGAGGCATCTTGAGAACCATGCAACGATGCTGCAGACAAACCGTGTTGCAAAACATTACTATGCATGCAGTATGGAGGTGACTTTACCATGTTAAATTACAGTTACTGCAGATACGGACTGGCAACTGTGGTTGAGTTATAAAACGTTTCATAACATGGATTAAAACAAAAGCTACAATAATGTGTACAGAGCCTAAATAACCATTTAGAAATCTTTAACTCGTGTTGGACAGGATGGGTGCTTTATAACATGTTCACGGACCCTAATTTTATACACTGATAATAGCTTCAGCATTCACGGGCAACACTAAAGGACCCCCTCATCTGCAGATCAGGGATTACTGGACTGGACCCTGGGGACGAAACACCCTTCTATTTACCTCCACTGCCAGTAATTTGGGTAGACTGTTCCGAAGAACTGGGGACACCCTGGTCTCCTTTCACCTCTCTTACACCTCGTCACCACAAACTCTCATTAACTGAATTCAGGGGCAAGTTCCAAATTAACAATTTCGAACCGGTTCACAAAACTGAACTCCATGCTCTATTTTTTTTTTTGGGGGGGGCAGCTTACCACACTGAGCCCCAGATGTACCCAAGGGCAGAGTGCATTATGTTATTAACTCAAATATTGGCGCTATTTCTGACTGCATGATAGACAGCTGAACTTAGTTAAGGTTTCTTGATGTCTTAGATAAGCCTGTAAGTGTACTGTACACACTCGAATAGGCATTTATCATGCCAGTTCAAAACACATATTTACAAAAAAGAGAGAGATGAGGAAATACTTCACTAACAGAGTGGTAGACATCTGGAACAGACTGCCAGTGGAAGTAGTGAAGGCGAACATAGTTTGGGGGGGGGCCTTCAAGCATGTGTGTCATAGACACTGGTATATTAGAAAATAGATGGGAAGGTAGCCAGAGATCAGTTACGGTCTGATTAGATGGGGAACATCTGGGCAAACTGGGTGGGCAAGCGGTCCTTTTCTGCAAAAAAATTCTATGTGTCTGTCTATTTTAAAAAGAATATATCATGCAGGTTTTTTTTTTTTTTATTACATTTTTTGTTAAAAACAATTTCTGACATTCTCAGAGTCATCCTTGGTGTATTTTAAGCTTTCAGAAAATTTTTTAAATGGCATTCATAGTTGCTTTTGTAATTAACAAATCATTAAAAGATGTCAGTCACTCAATTTTTAATATCTTCTGTTGTGGTTACATGTTAAATGTACATATTTGATTCATACTGTAGATGTATTAGGATGCTGTTACCATATGTTTCTGATAAGCAGCACCTCACCAAGACATTTAAATTTCTCATGGTGGGCACAGCATGGGAACAGGAACTTTGGAAAAATGCCAAAATCCAATATCAATTTCAGAAATGAAAGAAAATGAAAATATGGGTACATACTTTTTCTTTGGGGGTGTGTGTGTGCCAGAAAACACTGCTGTTGAAAAATACAGTGACTAAAATACTGCTGCTTCAAAACCAGGTATTCTGCTAATCTACTCTAAGGACAGTATTTTAGTGCTACTTACAGAAAAGGAACCGATGTGCTACTGTATGTTTATGCTATTCTCTTTAAAGGAGAACTGCCTTGCCGGCCCAGTGGTATAGAGGGCTGAGGAGCTGTGAAAGCCTTACTTACCATGCCAGCGACCCGTGTTTGGGAACAAGCACAGGTTGTTGGGGGTCGGCATGAGTGGGAGAGGACTGAGTGCCTGAAGGGCTGCGTTCCTCTCCTGGGGAGGGAGGACTGAATGCTCCACCAAATAACTGCCATCCGGTGGAGGCTGGACGGCTGTGTGGGTCAAGGAGGGTAGTAGAAAGGAAGGCTGCAGGACTCCGTAATGTGTGCATGCCTCCATATGCACACTTTCCAGTGCGCAGCAGAGTGGGGAAAAGGGAAACCAAAATTACAGAGGAAAATGGTGTCAGAACAGGCATGAATGAAGACTGACCGCCAATCCCTGCCTGCCACACCACCAAACCCTGGAGCCAAAGACTTGATTTGTGCTTCATGGAGTGGGAGTCCTCCCCCTCCTGACTTTGCCACAGGGGGAAATCCGTGGGGGTGCTCAGGCTCACAGGTGAGTTCTGGGAAGGTGCAGGATGGTGGGGTCAGCAGGACACAACTGAGGGGAGGCCAGCCTGTCCTGACCACAGGAGGGATAAACAATGTTTTTTTTTGGGGGGGGGGGGGCCTGCCTTGAATCTGCAAGCCTGCGTTTTCTGTAGAAGCAGTGTTTGTAATACTGGTTCACACTCTGTTTTTGTTCCATCTGTATTGGCCTTTTAACAGATTTACCAGGTGTTTTTCTGTTTTACACACTGGTGGAGGGTAGCATTTTAGAACTGTATGATGCACTTTATGTCCTTGTTACAGAACTTGCATCGTTTTCACAGTGCATTTATGTTTTTTCTCTGGAACTCTGTGCTCCAAAGGAGACAAACTACATCATAGAGTTCTAATATGGCACTTTCCAACAGTGTGTTAATCAGATACACCCACTGTGTTTACTAAAAGGCTAGTAAGGATGAACAGTGACAGAAAGAAATCAAATATTTGAAAAAAGCATCTGCTGGGAAAAATGACTTACAGGTTCAGTGCAGTTTTTATTTAGAAAAACCTTTATTTTCCATTCTGTCCCAAATGTCAAAAACTCTGCTATCTCTGCTAGTCATTGTCGGCTTCTGATGAGAACCATCTGCACACTGTATTAAAATGTGCATCTACTGGACTCTCACTATACTCAACAAATTAGTTTTAAACTTTCTGTTCTTACCCCTACCCCAACTTAGTCCAGGACCTCCTTCCATCTTCTTCCACATTAACCAACCATGAGTGCAACATACCCACAACCGCTCCCAAACTTCCAGTCTGTCATTAAAACCATCTCTTCCTGGGGAACAGCGAGTCTAGTAGTAGTAACAAATGTATTCTTGTTGAGCAAAAAAATTTCACTGTCAGGGTCACCTGTATTCACAACACTACAGATATAGATGAGAACAACACAGTGCGATATATAGTACATATATTTATAAACATACATTATAATCAATGTGTCCTACAAATAAAAACTGCAAAGTTTCTATCTCTGCACATTAAACGGATTAAGGAAATATAGTACCTTACTGTACAAGGCTCTAAATAAGTGTACTAGTAAATTCATAAAAATCAACCTACAACCTATCCCCAAGTTTATACAGCAAGGTTTAGGTAGAATGGCTTATTCATAAAACTACAGCTAAATAACTTGTTAAAGGGGTAGAGACCAAAGACAGCTAAGGGTGACCAGCAACTTATTCCAGATCATGGAGTCTGGGTGAGACAGGCAGAAAGGGGAATCTCTAAGGCCACAGATAATGCATAAAATGGCTCTCGTGGGTGTAAGGGATTTCACGCTAAACTAGATCACACTCCCCCGACATGGGTCAAGCCCTGTAGGATCAGGGCTAGAACTAATTTTTTTTTTGTATGCACTGCTCTGGTTCCCCTGGGTTACTAGGACCCTGGTAGGTTAGGTTAGTTAGTTAGTCTGGGTTACTACTAGGTAGGTTTGCTGGGCAGCCTAGGTTTTAAAACCTGCTGACATTCCCTTGGCAAGGCTGATTGACAGAAGTTGCCAAGGGAACACCAGCAGGTTTTAAAACCTGGACTGCCCAGCAAACCTATCTAGCAAACCACACTAACCTAACCTATCAGGGTCCTAGTAATCCAGGGGAACCAGGGTGTTACATGTAGACGGCTGTCCAAGGGACAGATGTAATGCTCACTTTTCCTGTCCCACAGAATCTGTGCCTGCCCAATACATTTTTTTTTCCAATTTTACATTTCTGTTTCCAAGTCATAACTAAAACTAATGAGAAGATACCTGCAAGTCAGAGCTAATAATGACCAGTGTGCCTCCTTGGCTGGCACACTGCCTTAAAAAAGACCTAATAACTGATGGTGCCGATTAAAAGGCACACCAAAAAAGGGCTACTAAATACTAAGCCCTGGTTGGTACAGACTTATCAGGTGTGCCCACATTCACAGCACTAAGATTTTTAAATGATTTCCCCTCTTGGTTTCTCCTCAGTAGTAGCCCTGACCAGGGCTATTAACTCCCTACTCCTCTGCTCCCGTGTACAGCCCTGACACTGCAAGTCCATGCTACTTAGTAACCCTAAAAAGGGCTTTTAACAAGTCACTACTCCTCCTCTCTCTGAAGCCCTTCCTGCACTGATAAGGGGTTTTAACTGGCTGCCCTAGCCCTTTCAAGATCCTCTCCTAATCTCTAAATATGGAGTCTTGTCATCTTTTTGCCTCGACTGCTTTCCCTGAAAAAGGGCTTTCCAATACAAGTTTCTAGCCATTACGATTGCTTTTAGTTAGTCTTACCCAGTCTTTTCTTAGTAGGCTGCCCTGAAAAGGGGTTTTTAATCTGCACCTCCAAAACTCTGCTGCCTGTAAACAAGAGGCAGTTGTGTGCTGCTACTTCAGGTATAGCACACAGAAAATTAAGTATACAAAGCAGAAAGCAACAGAAGACCAGCAATTTGCTACTGCACATGCACAACGCCAAGGAACACGTGTAGTCTAGTTCTGCTGCAGCTCTTTTCATTTCCACTGCTTGCTGAAACCACCAACTGAAAGGACATCCCTCAATATAAGACGCCATGATGTTGGGACATCATTAACTGACATTACAGGCATCACTATCTCCTGGGTCGTACTGCTCGCTAATGCTTTTTCACTTGGTGCCAGGGACAGGCAGAGAAACGTAAACAATTGTCTCTGGGCAAAACAGGCTATCCAGGACATGCAGACAGGTGGTTATTTCGATCCCTGTATAGGATGATCTTCTGACTTAGGGAGAGGCGCTGTTGGGCACACCCATCCAACAGCCTTCTCTGCCTTACAGCATCAACCCCAGTTGACAGTAAGGAATACCCCACGAGACACGTAATTCTTGTCCACACGACTTCCTCCCCCATGCAGCAACAGGGGGCAGTTATATACTGGCAGCAGCCTCACTCTTCCCCAAGGCAGGAGGCATTTAATGCAGACACTCACCCAAACCTGTGCCACCGCAAATCGAGGCTCAGGATGCAAACCTTGGACACCCGTAGGGCAAGTCGACCCTTTTTTTTTTCCAAATATATCTTTTACTTGGGAATGTCAGGAAAACTAAAGTTCATTAGACAGATTACTAGTACATAATACAGACAGGATATCCAATCCATTAAATAAAGATGACAAATACAGAATAATTAGGAAATTGCACAGTTCATACAGTCCACGTACATAAGGGGAGCTTACATAAAGAATTACTAAGGCATGGTTAAAACATTTGCAAACAGACTAAAACTAATTCATCCCATGATGCTAAACCTAGACAGAACATATACCAAAATTTGAAGTCATTTACAAAATAATCAGCATTGTAAAGCTGGGTCATACAGAGATGCTTCACTCATTTCTGGGGAAGACAATTATTTTGCTTCCAGTACTTTCACATTAATCTTTTTATGGCAATATAATTTGCTTTCAGTATCATATTGATTTTAGTTTTATTTTTCAATCCAGTCAAATTTTGCTCAAGCACATTTGTAAAACTAGAGTAGTCCACTCTGTCAACCATCTTCCCCAAGATACTGAATGAATGCTACCACCAGCTTTGTACTCTTGGAGGGTCCCTAAAGGTATGAACAACTCTGGCATTTAGTTGACTAATTCCAACACGTGGAATCTTCTTTTAAATTTCATTTGATAAAGCCATGTTATTGATAATCTTAAACTGAATGGCCCCGTCCTTGGTAGCATTGTAATCAGAACCAGATTTAAGAATGCTTTCCCACTGAGTTTCTTTATATTTTAGTCCCAAGTCCTTCTCCCAATACTGTCATTTTTTTTTTTGTTTGTTTGTTTTTTTGCATATGTTCAACCACGTACCCCTCATTTGTTTTTTGTATAAAAGCTGTGAGGCCCTGCCTCTTCCTGACAAAGGTATCATACAAGCTGTCCATCCTCCTGATCTCTGGCACCCTTTCCCACCTTTTAAAGTCTTATTTAATGACTGCACAACTGTGCATATCTGAAATAGTCTGCTGTCTTAAATCCAAACTTATTTTTCAGTTCAGGTCAAGAAATCATATTTCCATCTTCTAGAATACCCTACAACTTTTTATACCCATTCTGTCCCAGATATGGGAATTACATGTTCTACCATTAACTTTAATATTGGGATTTAACTACAAACAATTAGAAGTAGAGAGCTTGCTATTGTGTTTTGTCCTAGTTTGATACCGTTTATTTAGGGTACTTAAATTCCTTGTTAAAGTGCTTTACATTTTATGAAATACATGGGGGAATACCATATATTTCTACAGAATACATTGGATCTGTTGGAATTTGACACCAGGTTTTCAATGCAACAGTTCACAGCTTCCCTATAAGTGTGCTACAGTATAGTACGAATTTTATCTGAAGAGAAAGATAAACCTTATAGGGCTTGGGGCAGGCCATTCCTCCCTTCTTTTTGGAGGCATAGTTTACTCCAAGAAATCATATGGGGGTTATTTCCCATATAAATGTTTTCATTATTTTGATTAGTTTGTTAAACAAAACTTTTTCAATGGCAACTAATAGTACCTGAAATACATAAGATAATAAAAGCTTTCAGTAATATCTTAATATTAATTTCCCACAAGTACGTATTTTCTGCCATACTTGAGTCTTACATTTTACGGTATCTAGGAGATTGTAAATTGGCACAATATAAAGAATGGACACCATTAATAATCTAGAAGATTATAAACTGGCACAATATAAAGAATGGACACCATTAATAATCTAGGAGATTATAAACTGGCACAATATAAAGAATGGACACCGTTAAGTTTAATCCACAGATAGTCCATCGAGTCCTGCTTTACCTGGACGTTAAAGATGGCCTTCATGCCGGTGCAGCAGTAGCACTACCGCCTGTGGTGCTGATGACCCAAGGTCAGAAGCAACCTTGGGAGTCAGAGGGTCAGTCGGGGGGGGGGGGGAGAGAAGGATCAAGTGCTAGCCTGGCCCGGAGCAGTGGCTGGGGGTTGGCAGAGGCAAGGCAGACACCCGGCGTGCTGCACACGGGAGTGTCCGCGGCACAGCCACTGACATCACTGCATGTCACCTCCTCCAGGGAGAAAATGGGAAAACTGCCGACTAGTAGTAGGGTGACACCGGTTTTCTGCAGGCCCTGCACTCGCCTATCTGAGCACGTCCTGGTGAACTGGATCCTGCTCCCGGTAGGGATAAAGGAAGGCCTCACCAGCCCTGCTTGGGGGGCCCTGGGGGAAGAGCTGGACAAGGTAAGTCCCAGAGGACGCCAGGGTGACAGAGCTGGGAGGACCGGTGGATGGGTGCCAGTCAGCACAGGGAAAATAGAGATCAAACAAACAAAACAAAAAAAAGATGGCCTTCAGTTCTTGTATGTTTACCTGACTGAACAATAACTTGGATTTGTGCTCATTTATTTTGTATCCTGAACACTGCACATATCTATTTCTAAAAATGTTTAACTCTTTCAAGCTGTCGATGGAGCCTTCCAGAAGTAATCATCTGCATGTGCTTTTAATTTAGCTTCTCACTCACCAAGCAGATATCTTTAATATTATTACTTTTTCTGATCTCATTTACCAATATTTCTACGGGTGGAGGATAAGAGACAACCTTGCCTTACCCAACTATGTAAAAATAATATGTTGGAAAAGGACTTTATTATTTTTGCCTTGGGTTATCGTAACAACATTTTTATCATATCAATTAATTCCTCCGGGAAGCCCCACTGCTTAAGAAAAAGAACATGAAGTGCCAACCCTATCAAATGCTTTGGTTGCATTTAGCAATATAAACACAGCATCTGTTTTGTTCTAAATGGTCCACTATATTCTGAATCTTATGTATTAGCGTGAAAAGTGTTCTCTCCTGTATAAAACCCCCTCTGCCCAAATGTAATAATTTATGCAGATGAACTAAAATTCTGTTACTGATTATTTTGGTCAGAAAGTTGCACTCATAGTGAAGTACCGATATTGGTCTATAATTCTCTGTCAATCGGTGAACATGGTTTTGTTTTGGAATCAAGGAGAAGTAGGCATTCTTGAAGAAAGGAGGAATGGCCTTATCAGCTGAATCTCTTGAAAAAGTTTTCCTACTAAGTGAAGTAAGATATCTTGAAAATGAAGACAGAATTCAAGGGAAAATGCACCTTTACCTGGGGACCGGTCTTTCCTCTTCTGCCTTAATGCTTGTTCAATTTCCAGGATGTAGCTAGGAAATTTTAAAGCTTCTATCTGCTCCTCAGTGAACTGATAATGAGTAATTATTTTTTATAATATTGTAGCTCCATCTGGTGAAGGCTACATTCAGACTGATCAGTTTATATGGAAACTGTCTAAACATATCTGCTCATTTTCATCTAAAATCGATACGATCTAGTGTCGGCCTGGTGGCGCAGAGGGCTGAGGCACTAAGTCTCACCTGCTGCCACGCATGAAACCTGGGGTCAGGAGCAATCCCAGGGCATCAGGGGTTCGGCCGGTGAGAAGATGATCGAGCATCTGGAAAATAGCTCTCCTCCGGGGGCATTCACCTGACCACTAGCTGTGGCTGGGACTATAGGCAGCCGGGACCGCTACGTGCCAATGCACATGTCCGAACTCAGAACTTCAACTTTCAACTAAAAAAATTAAACAGGTTACCATGCTGTTTTTAACGGAGCTTACTTCTAAACATTCACTTAAACGAGTAGTACATGCCACACAAGTTCGTTGTCCTCCATAAAAATTTGCCCAGCTCGTCACAAACGAGCGTTCCAGCAGAGCGCAGGAAGGAAACTGCTGAACAGAGCGCACACTCCGTCTTCCGGTGTGATGGCAGTGTCCATATGGCAGCTTCAGCGCAGAGCTCAGGAGCACAAACGGGGCAAATTAATGATGAAAGGTTAGCTGGAGGCTTGTGATCACATAAAGGTAGTGCTAAATGGGGTGTTTCTGCAGCCCTGGGAATTGGCAACAGTGTTTTGCTCAGCTTTCCTTTAACAGATCATTATTAAATTTCCAAATGTTCTGTTTAAATGTATTTGTGTCATTTGATGACTGAAACAAAACTGGGTTCTGGCCAGAGAACGGGCAAGTCAACACACTTACCTCTTGCTGGGCAATCAGTCAGCTCTATCAAAATATTTTCAACATCAAATGCATCGTTTCTAAAATGCTTGGTTCCTGAAGCCCATGTTATAAATGTGGTTTAAAAATTAATTTTTTTGCAATCCAGCATACCAAAATAATGTGTCTACCTATCGTCTGATCAGGGCAAGTGAAAAACAGTTACTGTTTGACTTTTTTAGCTCTGTAAACTGACAGACGTGTCATTTCCAGCAACATTAAGCATTTTAATATTGAAATCCAGTATCATTAATCTTTTTCTACTGCAGTTTGTCACTCAAAGATAATAGTTTGCCACGTACCGTGCCTTTTCTCTCCCCCCAAGAGCACACAAAGCCACTGTACCTGTTGTGTCTTTCTGAATTCCTCTAAAATCTTTGCCGCCATTTCATAATCTTCCAAAAGATGGTAAGCAACTGCATATCCTATCCACGATGCTCGCTGTGCCGGTCGAAGCTGCAGTAACTGATATCGTGTTTCCTGTAAAACGTAATGAACTCATGAAACACCTGCAATAATGAAACAGAAACAAAGCTGGATGGTTCATACTTGCTCATTTGCACTCTGACTCTTGAGGGCCATATTGGAAGCCTAGAGTCATAACAGAAATCAACTGAAACTTGGCCTTATGTATGTGAGCCAATCCAGCTCTCTAGGCCTGCATACTGTATCAGGTCAGTGGTTGCAAGACATGACTCCAGCCTAGTAATGGGCCATGCACTTGACTGTCCATTATTATCCATCTTGGGGCTGTACAAAGGCCTCCAATGGACCATGACAGTGATAAGGTGCACGACCAAAGGACCAGCAGCTGGGGTAAAAATCTGACACACACACACACACACACACACACACACACACACACACACACACTCTCCTCCTCTCGCTCTACATCACTGTCCCCCAGCTTCACAGTGCATCCTCCAGTGTTGTGTCTTCCCACCACCACGAAAACTTCCCCTACTTGTTGACACTCCTCCCTCCACATATGGTGAACCCCACTCCACCACTCTCAGGACTGTATTCAGTTATCAGTTCTGACATAAAAAAGGAGACCAATTACACAATATTTTATACACACCAGGGACTGCAGGGTTAGCCAGCAGAAAAGCTGTATATTCAGATGGGGCAGGGGAGTACCAGACACATAAGCACAACCTGCTGTCCGCAAGCGCAGATATAAAGGGTACATGAATTTAGTCCTTGAGACAAAGAGATATAAATGAGAAAAAAAAATTTTTTCCAACTCTCTTTATTCTCCTTACCTAGAGTGGTCTGCTACTTTTGCTGATCTCAACCCCAGTCAGTTCCTGCTTGAAGACACACAACTGTGCCCCAGAACTTCCGCTGGTCTCCTTCTACCCTCCAGGAACTTAACCTCCCGTGCAGGCCAGACCCTATTACCGCAAAAGGAACAGATCTGGGGATGGAGAACAGGACCCAGAGATCAGAGTGGTCCAGCTGGGCAAAGGAGGTGTGACATCATCCTCAAAGCCTCTTCCACAATTTCCACCTACATTATCATCTCTTGACCACCACTAGTCCCCCCCCCCCCCCGCCAGCCACAAGCTCTTTCAACTCTGATCCTTGTACCACCACCAGGTCCCCTTCCACAGGCCCGCCATTTTACGTCTCATAGAGCAGTCACTAGTGGCCTTGGATACCTACTGCCTGTCCCCTCGTATATTGTGCTGGACTTACCTCTCCAGGTTGTGACAGTCAGCTAAAACTTTTCTGACCAAACAAGGTGCAGGTGACCCTGAAGCTGGGGCACCATAACAAGCTGGGGGAGAGCACAGTGGACGCACCCATTTGAGCGCCACGGATTCATCTTTCAAATGTACTACCCCCATCCCACTTAGGCATGGCCTGAGATGGAAGACCTTTCTGGCAAGTCAGATGCAGGCAAGAATCAAGCTCACCCACTACACTCAAGACGCTCACCAGCACAGGCCTGGGCATGACGCACTGCTTCCTATATCAACATCCTGCATCACAAAAGCAGTAGGATTTCACCCCCGTCTGGATCAATGCATTCTTGAACACATCATTCCATACCAAGACACCACGGACCCTCCTCTAGGCAGGATAAGTCCCAGAAAGACACTTAGCACTGCCTCAGTCACTAGATCTGGGACAGCAGAGTTCAGGATGCAAACCCAGGTCATCAGCATGGTAAGCATCAATGCCTAACATAAGGCTATCAGGCAGCGGCCACTCTGCTATTTCTAGGCAGTATGTAAAATGTCGGCGAAAGTTTCATTTGCTCTGTTTTATACTGGCACATACCAACCCACATTTTACATACTGCCTAGAAATAGCAGAGTGGCCACTGCCTGATGGCCTTATGTTAGGCATGGATGCTTACCATGCGGACGACTCCTCTTCAAACATTGTAGATCAATATACACCTGGCTCAAAAATCGTTACAAAAACAAGAGATGGTGGCAATACCACTATAATGGTTCTGGGACTTTGTACAAATGAAGCACCCTGGAGTGGGGGGGAGAGAGTGTGTGTGTGTTGTGGGAGTTGGGGAATTATAGCCTGCCTTTATATGGAAAAGCTATTCACCATAGTAATATCCTTTCTTCTAATGGATTAGAACACCTAGTCAAACTTGTTCATCAACTTTGCAAGGTGCCTCAGAACTTAAAATGTTTTTTCAAAGATTAAACATCCTTTCGCACTGTTCCAGTTCTGTGCATCCCAGAATTCCAACAGCAGATCTTTGAGCAGAAGAGGCCAAGACAGAATTTGAAAAACAATATTCCAATCATAGCAATATATATTTTAGATTAAAAAGGTTTTAACATGAAAAAAACAAGATCATTAAAAGCTCAAGCCTTATTAACAAATGATTCTGAAGAACCTATAATTAATGTACCTTATCCTAAAGAGAGTAGGCTGGGAAGGGCAGAATGCTCTTCTAATCCATTAAAAGAAAAACAAATGTTACCGTGAGTAACTTTTCCTTTGGACCACATGAATTAGAACAGCGTAGTCAAACTTGTACAAACACCAAGCAGTACCCTGGTCTGGAGAGCTTTAGGATTACTTTGGGAATAGCTTCGGAAGTCCTGAAATCCAAAACCTAGCATCCTCTCTTTCCTAGCCATCTTTACAAATTTATGCCCATGGCAGATTTCTTTCCGCTGCCACTGATGTTGACGTACTGCTAGTGGAATACGCTTAATGCCATCTGGAGGTACTTTAACTTGTTACAGCGGAAATTTATCATGGACACTAGCTGCCTCAAAAAGACCTGCCTGGAGGCTATGTGTCCATTTGACACCTCACCACAGGAAACAAACTGTTTGTTATCGTTCCTGATATCCACTGTTCTGGACTTGCAAAAACAGAGGGTTCTTCTTGCATCTAATGTGAAGTTTTTCCCTTTATTGGCATGTGGCCTTGGGAAATAGTGACACGGTAATCGTCTGATTGAAGTGGAATTCTGACACTACCTTTGGAAGGAATCGAACATTTGATCTTACCATCACTTTCTCCTTGTGGAAAATCAGGTGTAAAGGATAAATGTTGAGTCCTTGTAATTCACTGGCCCTACTTGCTGAGGTACCTGTCACCAGGAATGAAGTTTTCTAGGTGTGGTACTTTAGCTCAGCAATAGGTTTAATGGGCATTCCATTGACTGGGTGAGAACCAGGTGCATGTCAAAGCTGGTATAGATTTCTTTATGAGGGGTATGCAAAAAGGCATTTAAAGATCCTCAAACACTGAGGGCCAGATATTCAGACTGTGCTAGGCAGTGGCTCAAGTCTGGGCGCAGCATAACTGGGCTGCACCGGGCTCAGGACCAGGCGATATTCAACAGTGATGCACCATGGCTCAGCACAGCTGAATATGGCAGGGAGGGTGCACACACTGCACATGGAGCAGTGGCACTGCGCCAGCGCAAGATGCAGAAAGGGAGCACAGGGATGTGCTATCGCAAGTGCATTTGCGCTAGGCACATCACCCGCGACATTCAGCCAGGGGCATGCAAATAAGGCCAAAATGCATGCAAGGTGCAAATGGGGCTATCTGCATGCGATGATCCCTCAGCAACTGTGCCCGCACCCTGCCAGGCTGCCCTCCCTCCCGGGTTACTACAGAGCCCTCCTCAGCCTAGTATGTCCAATCGCAGGCTGTAGTAAAGTTAATATCCCGTGGTCTAGCGTGAACTCCCCCACATATGCCAGATCGCTGGTTGTAGTAAAGATAAAATCCTTGGTGGTCTAGCAGTAACCCGCTCGGTATGCCCGATCACGGGCTGTAGAAATGTATAAACATCTCTGGTGGTCTAGCTGTAACCCCAAAAAGTCGCCTGATCGCGGGCCGTTTGGAAATGAAGTATTTCCTGGTGGTCCAGTGGTAACCCTCCCACAGAGGTCCTCGGCCACCAGCCCCCACCGCATTCCACCCGGCCGCCACGCCGAGCCAGCGAACAGATGATCTGTATGCCTATTGGTCCCAGTGTGGACCAATGGGCTTGCAGACCATACCGTACTACACAGAACCAGAAATGTGAATAAATGCATGTATAACATATATGGGTAAATCATTAATAGTTTCATACGTGTATGAATGCACTTGTGCCAGTGACCTGCCTCGAAAACTTTTCCGGGTCCTATACAAATCTGCCACACCAGGGGACATCTTTAAAGATACTGCCCTTCAGACCAAAGACTTTAAACATAATAAATATTCCAGGATTAATTCAATGACTGCTTTCTCAGATGCAAAGAACTGTTCCCAAACCAGACTTGAGAATCTTTCCCATTCTGAATTGTAAGTTTACCTTGTGGATGGCTTTCTGGCCACCTTAAAGACCTCCATAACTTGGGTAGCTAGATATAAGTCGGAAAACTTTATCCCCTTAGGAACCATGCTTTCAAGTGAAGGGACTCAAGTTGGGATGTTTCAGCTGGCCTTTTGAGACTGTCAGATGATCCTGACACAGAACCAGAGTGAGGGTCTTTCGGAACACCTGAATTAACAGAGTACACCATACTATCTGAGCTGGACTGATGCTGTCCAGATCATACATGTTCCAACCTCACTTTTCAGAAGTGCTGTCTGTATCACAGAGAGGGGTAGGAAAGCATAACCTGCTGACCCAATACACTCCGATCTTCTTGGACTGTTCTAAGATAGGGCTCTACAGCACAACAATGGAAGCTTCTTTTTCTCCCATGAAGCAAAAGACCCACCTACAGAACCACATTTCCTGAAAACTGACATTAACAGTCTGCTTTAGGGACCACTTGTGGATGACATGACTCACCCTGCTGAGCAAGTCAACCAGTACATTGTCTTTCCCTGCAACACGGACTACAGAGATATGTGCCCTGCTTATTGGTCAGATCCCAAACTTACAGTTCTTCCTTGCACAGTTATGAGGATCTTGCAAAACCCCATTCGTTTATGTAATACACTTTTGTGGTATTGTCTGCCCCTACCTGCAGAACTTAGTTCCTGACCAATGTCAAGAAGGACTTCAGGAACAGATACCCTGCGCTCCAGGCCACAGACATGTTCCTTTCTCACTGGTGGATGCCGGACTCCCTCAACTCTCCGGTGTGACATCTGCCCTTCTAAGCCCAGGAGTGAGACCTTTGTGGCAAGCAACTGAAGTGTACAGTACTGGCTGAAAGGGAATTCCTCTTTGGTGCTGCAACTGCTGCCACCACTGAAGAGAGCTTACATGTCTGTTGTACTGGAATTAGTACATTCAGGGGATCCCAAGCTGGGACCAGTATTCTTTCAGGTACCACTGTACGCTTCTCATGAGCAGCCTTACCCATGGTATCACAGAGATTGTCGCTCATATGAAGTCTAATAGTCTGAGAAACTCCTGAGCAGTCCTTTTTGCCCCAATATAGAAAGAAGCAGCATACAGTATTAGATTCTGAACCCTCTCCTGAGGGAGAAATGCCCTTGATTGCACTGTGTTCAGCATTACTCCAATTAAATACAAGTTTTGTGTAGGTTTCAGATTTGCTTTTTCTAAATTCAAGTTGAACTCCAACTTTTTCATCACTGACAAGGTTTGTTTTCATCAATGACAGAGTAGTAACAGTTTGTTCCACTGGTGATAGTAAGGCCTGTTTCTTGGTTCCCATACACAAGTCAATAACCTAAGTATAGATAGACTGCCACCCCATTTCATCAAAGTGCTGCTACTACTACAGGCAGGCACTCTGAATACTCTTGGGGCTGAGGTCACTCCGGGGGGCACTGCCCTGTACTAGTACTGACTTGTAGCTTTTCTGAAGTGTTGGTACTTTCTGTGGCTTGCTTTCTTTGGGATCTCAAAGCAAGCATCCTTTGAATCCAACAAACAGTCTCCTTGCTGCAGAGATGGAACTCCTGTTTGCAAGGTGACCATTCTGAATTTCTTTTACGTTTCTGTTCAGACATATAAAGTCTACAGGTGGCCACCATTTTCCTGTGTTTTTTCCTTTTTAAGAAGAATCATGAGAAAAATCTCAACAGCACTGAAGAGACTGCAGTTTCTGAAATTCCAATTTTAATTGCTGCATCACTTCTTAAGAATTTGGTTTGAATGTTGCAAACTTATTTTGTTTTGGAAGGGTGACAGAAAGACAGGCTGATGCCTTCTGTCTACCTCCAGCACATATCTGTCTGCTCTAACAGACAGACACTGCTGGAGTTGGTGAGAGAGGCATCCCCCCCACTAAAGGGTGAAGTGGTAACTTGTGCTTCATCAAGGGTTAGCAGTTCTCTGAAGTGGTTGAGCTGGAACTGCTGCTTGCCTCCAGCCTCTTCCACCTCTCTACCTCTGTGCTATTCCCTGTGTGTATTACATAGCTGATGCTGCTACTGCTTGTGGTAGTACCCCCTCCCATGCCTCCCCTGCCATAGTGTCTGAAGTACCCTCTTGACATCTAGTTTCTACTAACTTTTTAGTAGTTTTGTTTTTATCAACCTTATTAAAATAGCACTCAATCTGATCTCCAAGGAGAGATGAATCCTCAATGGGAAAATCTTCAGAATTGTTTTGTAGACTCACTTATAATAATGTAGCTCTAAATCATGCATATCTTCTAAGAGATACTGCATTTGCCAGGGATCTGGTTGCCGTATCATTAGTTAATGTCCATGGCATCTGCAACTGGTTTTTGGCTGTGTCCAGATCAGCCTTTACATGCTGTAGATTCTGTGATCTCACATCAGAGAAAGTACAGTTACGTAAGAACTTACTCTAACAGTAGATAATCAAGACGACCACACAGAAACCTTTCTAGTTAGTCTACCAGAGGGAGACGCCAACCACCAACCTCCAAAGTCAGCCTATCTATACAAGGCGGGCAGCCGCCATGCCCTCCTCAGTTCTCCCACCAGAGACTATAAGCAGGATGCCGGAAAGGGGTTGGGGGGGGAAGACACCAAGAAGAATTCCAAGGTATCCCAATAGCATATAATCTCAATCTCAATCTTTATTTATTTATGTAAGGCGCCTTTCTAAAACCAAGGCGCCTGTACAATACTAGATAAAACAATTAAAATAGAATAAACAACAATATTAAAAATCATTATATGCTTTGCTAAATAGGTGAGTCTTTAAAGATTCTTTAAAACTTTGGACAGTCGGGCTGTCCCACACCTGATGAGGTAGAGAATTCCACAGGGTTGGGGCCATAAACTAAAGATCTGGCCCCTGAGGTTTTAAACGAACCCTGGGAATTCCTAGCAATCCTCGTCAGTGGATCGGAGAGAGCGGGAGGGACAGTAGGGGTGAAGGAGATCTTTCAGGTAAACAGGTCCCTGATCATGTAGGGCCTTATAGGTCAGCAAACCGACCTTGAAGGTGATTCGCCAGCAAACTGGCAACCAGTGCAGACCGCGGAGCACAGGCGTTATATGACTGGACGTATATGAGCCCGTCATCAGCCTGGCAGCCGCATTCTGCACCAGCTGCAGGCGGTAATCCTCAACCCCAGGAAGCCCTAGGTAAAGTGAGTTGCAGTAGTCAAGGGCGGAGGTAACGAAGGCGTGGACCCAAAGTAGGCAGACTGCGTCTGGGGAACCAGGTGCTTCACCCGCGCGATGTTCCTCAGATGGTAAAGAGAGGTTTTGACAACTGCTGACACCTGGGGTTTAAATGTCAAGCAGTCATCAAATACAACGCCCAGATTCCGCACTCGGTCTGAAGTAATTAGTGGGATACCTCCGAGCCATAGACCCGAGGGTGATCCAGCCAATAAACCCGCCTCCCGGCAATCCTGGCCCACAGCCAATACCTCAGTTTTATCAGGGTTCAACCTCAGCCAACTCACATTCATCCAGTCCTAGATTTCAGCAAGACAGTTATTAAAGACCGAAAAGGCAGCATCTTGGCCGGGCACAAAGGACATGTACAGCTGAGTATCATCTGCATAGCAGTGAAAACTCAGACCATACCGCCTAATAATCGCTCCTAATGGCAGCATATACACTGCAAACAACATGGGTGCCAAAATGGAACCCTGCGGTACCCCACAGGATAGGGAGAATGATGTCGAGGAAAAGATCCCGACACCACTCTCTGAGTCCCTACCCGAGGTAAGATCGAAACCAACTGAGGACTGTACCAGACAGTCCACAGATAGACCGCAAGCGCTCCAATAGCACACCATGGTCCAGTATCAAATGCTGCAGAGATCTAGAAGGACCAGAATGGAACGAGATCTTCGATCTCTCGCTATTAGGAGGTCATTTAGCACCCGAACCAGAACTGTCTCGGTACTATGTCTTTTCTAAATCCAGACTGGAGAGAATCGAGAGATTGTGGCTGGTCTAATGATCATCTAACTGCAATGCAATATAATATAAAAAAAAAATAAAGGCAGAAGGCTTGCCCATATGGGGGGGGGGGGGGAGAGAGACACAGGAAAAAGGGGGAAGGAGGGAGGTAAAGCAGGGCCTGTTGCAAGAGATCCTCTCAATCTACTGTTACGATAAGGTGTGTTTTGTTTTTTTTTTTTTTTTTTTTTTTTTTATAACTATTATCTTACTTTGAGGGCATCTCTTGCAGCAGGCCATCACCGGGTAGGGCTGAATCCCAAGCAGTTCTGGTAACTACAGACAAGCAAGTTTGGTGGTAGGCTAAAACACAGCCTAAGAGAGGAGGCCTTGGAGGACAGCTAGGCCAACGTTAGCTCGACACCCAGAGGCAATGTCCAGACTGTATTGCTTGGTAAAGGTATGGACAGTACTCCAGGTGGCAGCAGCGCTGATGTCAGCAGCTGACACATTATGGAAGCAAGCCACTGATGCGGCCATACCCCTTGTGGAATGGCCCTTAACCCCCTCCAGAAAGTTCCTTGCCATACGTCTGGTAACAATAAACAATGTAATCTGCTAACCATTTAGACAAACACTGTTTGGACACCAGCGTGCCCTCTTTCCCAGGGGTGAACGAAACAAACAACTAACTGGACTTCCAAGAGTACTTAGTATTCACAGTACCTCAGAATTCTAGGCACATCTAAAGTATGGAGCAATGCCTCCCTTTGACTGGAGTGCTCCGGAAAATAAACGGGCAGGTGAACTGACTGATTCAAGGTAAACTGACACCACCTTAGGAAGAAACTTAGAATTTGTATGCAAAGGAACCCTGTCTTTGTGGAAAACTAAATAAGGCTCCTTACACATGGAGGGCCTGAAGCTCAGAAATCCTTCAAGTGGAAGTAATGGCAACTAAAAATAACGCTTTACACGACAGAAAGAGTAGCTTGTAAGAGACAGCCAGTTTATTTATCTATTTTTTTGTTTATCCTTTTTCTCCCCTTGGCCCAGTCTGCCTACCTTGACGTCCTGGCATCCCTTCGGTCTTCAGGCCGCCGTCTCAGAGATCCCCCTCCAGCTCCCACTCAGGTTTCGCGGCTTGCCCCCCCATGCTATGCCACCGACACAGGATCCAGTAATGTGCCGCGCACCTTCGGAGCCGAATGGTTCTCCCCCCTGAGACGGACATCAAGCCGCCACGACTGCAGCCATTTTTCCGCTTTTCTGTCCGAAGCGTGAGCCTGAGGCATGCAGTAATGCCAATGGAGGGGGGGCGAGCACGCATCCGCATGTGCCCTCCCAGCGTCGTCCTAAACCACCCCTTGCATGCAATGCCAACGCACTGATTCCCCCAGCCTCCGCCAGAGGTCGCTACGCCGACAGTGGTGTCCCCTCCCAGAGAGGGACAGCAGTCCACGGACGCCACCTATTTCTCCCTCCGCCTCGGGCCGCCCCTAGCAGCCCGGAAGTTCATTCCCAAACCCGGTCGCCAGTGGAACGAGGTGTGGCGTCCAGCGCCTCAACCCTCAGCGCCACCGGGCCAGCGAGACAGCCAGTTTAAACAGAGGCAGCGTAAACTTTTCAAACACAAAATTAAGGTCCCAAGGCAGGACAGGGTCCCTGATTGGGGGCTTGAAGTGCAAGATGCCCCGCGAGAATGTGTGGGACACATCAAGTTGGGCCACTGAGCACCCAACCACAGGTACATGATACGCAGAGATGGCAAAAAGATGTACCTTAATAGAGAAGAACCGCAAACCTGAGTCTGAGAGGAACAGAAGGTACTCCAAAACCTGATCCACTGGACAGGTGAAGGGATCCAACTTATGTGATGCAGCCCAAAGTGTGAAGCACTTCCATTTCATAGAGTAATTGGCCCTGGTGGAGATATTCCTCTACACCACCAGGGCATCCGTTACTTGGGGAGACCCCAAATCTTGCAATGGCTGTGTCTTCTGGAGCCATGCATGGAGATGGAGAGACCCGTGCTCCTAGGAGAGCAAGACTGTGCACAGGGGCAGGGAAGGCAGTGGGCAAGGGGAACCAGATCTGACGAGGCCAGAAGGAAGCAATAAGGATCACTGTAGCCCCCTCCATCTGGAGTTTGATCAGAACTCGTAGGAGAAGGAAGGCAGGGAAGGCATACAGAAACCTCCGTCCAAGAGAGGGACAATGCGTTTTGCCAGAAAACTACAGGCCCTGGACCTAGCAAGCAGAAAAGCAGCAGTTTTGCGTTGTCTGGGGATGCAAAAAGGCCCAACTCTGGACGACCCTATCTGTTAAACAGATCTTCTGTCATAGAGATCAGGAGTTCCCACTCGTGGGTTCTTGACCAAGACCAGCTGAGACTGTCCACCAGGATGTTTTGGTCGCCGGGAACATGGATGACCGAGAAATCCAGACCGTGCTCAATGGCCCATCGCCAGACGCCCATCACTTCCCTGCACAGGGGACAGGAATGTGCCCCCCCATTGTTTATGTAATAAACTATGCACTTGTCCATCTGAACTAAGAGGACCTAGGGAGAGCAGAGTCTGGAAGGCCTGCAGGGCATACAGGACAGCCCGTATCTCCAGGACATTGATGTGGAGCTCTCTCCCAATCTCAGACGAAGTACCCGGAGTTTAGTGCGTCCCCATGTGGGCTCCCCAATGCATCTGCCGTAAGGATCTGCTGAGGTGGGTATAGGAAATGAGACTCCCCAAAACAGGTTGTTTGGCACCAGCCACCACAACAGCACCATATTTTTTTTTCCTCCAAATTCTGTTTCTCTCTAGCTGCTGGCCACCAGGGCATCTCTCTAGCGAGACCCCCTCGACCAGCCTTTTACCGACCTGCCTGAACCCCTTCCCTGACAAAGGAATCAGGTGCTGGATCCCCTCCCAACCGTAGGATCACTGAGAGTCAAGTCAGGGCTAGCAGTGGGTGAGGGGCCAACCACTCTGGTCCATCGCCTCCCTGGCAGCCGGGGTTTTCCTCCTTAGATGTTTCCCCCGAGGCACGGACATGTGCCCGCCCCCTCGCGCAGACGTCCGCCGCTGCCTCGCCCCATTCACTAGCCCGTGGAGGTATAGTGCTCCCAATCTCCACTGGGACCACCTCAAGAAAGGAAAGCAGTCCTCCGGACACTCCATCCCCTCCTCCCCTTGCCAACTCCCAGCGATCAGAGTCCGCTCCCAAACCCTGGTAGCTAGTGTGGCGCGAGGTGTGGCGTCCAGCGCCTCAACCCTCAGTTCCACTGGGCCAGCGACAACAGCACCATATTGACTGGAACCAACACCAGCACTGGTTGATCCAAGGCAATCATGCACTGGTCCCACTGAACTCACAGGGCCCACTGAGGGACACGTGCAGCCTGGCTAAGGGAACCGTAACATGAGGCCCAATAGCCATAAGAATTCCCTCACTTGAACATAGTTGGAGAAAAGAAGGTGGGCCTGAGCAATCAGGCACTCCGCTCTGTCGGAAGGAAGGAAGACCGTGTGCCCTGAGCCATGTCCAGGACTGCCTCTATGTAAAGGAGGCACTGACAGGAGATGAGAAATAATTTGGGCAGACTGATGGTGATGCCCCTGGCCTGAAACAGGCTGCAGGTATTCGCAACAGTTTGCGGCAGACAGTCTCTGGACGGGGCTGCCAAAAGCCAGTCGTCCAGGTAAGGAAAAATGTAAAAACCCTGTCACCTCAAGGCCACAGCCACCACCGCCAAGCACTTGCTAAAAACTCTGGGGGCTGAGGGTAGAGCCTGAAACTAGTAATGTTGCCCCATAAAATGGAAGCGAAGGAAGTGCCTGTGGAATGTGAAAACTTTGATGTGCAGGTAAGCATCCTGCATATCCAAAGAACAGAACCAGTCCCCCTGATGAAGCACGGGCAGCAATCCCTGAAAGGTGACCATCCAAAAACGTTTGTGCTCCGTTTACAGGTTGAGGCTGCTCAGGTTCAGGATGGGTTGGAGATCCCCCATCAACTTGGGAACCATGAAGAAATAAGAGTACAACCCCCTTCCCTGTTGAGATTAGGGAAAAGTTCTATCTCCTTCCTTTGCAGTAAGCTTGGATTTCTGCCCGTATAAGGGGAACATGGCCTGAAAGATATGCTGACTGATCTGGAAGGCTGTCTGGAAGCCGCTCCAGAAACTGTAGTGTGGCTGTGCTCGATGAACTGTAGCACCCAGTTGTCTGTAGTGACTTCCCTCCACCTGTCAAGGTGGAGAGAAAAACAACCTGACTACTGCCTCCTAAAGTCCTACGGGGGGTCTGGCAAGGAGTCAGGAGGTAGGGGCAAACCCTGGCTGGGCTGCGGTCACATCTCTAACAGCCCAGAAAGGAGCTAGGGCAGGCGCAGGAAGGGCAGCGCCTGCTCTTCATTTGCCCTGGGCCTTGGGAGGGGTCAGGCCTGTCTACGGGAGGAGCTGTGAAAGAGGGCCCTGTGACCCGACTTTGTCTGGGTGTGGTACATGGAGTGTACCAACTTCAAGACCCGCCCAGAGATTTGGAGCGCAGATATAATGTCTTGAACATCTCCCCAAACAGCTTGGGACCTCAAAAGGGAGAGTCAATAATGCTGGATTGGACATCTGGAGCAAAGCCAGAGATTCTAAGTCAGGCATGGCACCTCATGCTATGCCCGCAGCAGCCGCCCAGCCTGAAGCATCCACGGCCTCATAAGCTGCACTGAGGACGTGGGTACCAATGTCTGATCCAGTCTTCAGGCCTGAAGGGTTTGCTGCTTCAAAGGGTCATCTGGCATAGCCATGACCGCCTCTTTAGCCTGGTCCCACAACAAGTTTTAATAGTGAACCATACAGGCCAAGTACTTAAGGGCCCCGGAAGGATAGGGTGGCAGATGCAAAGGTACGCTTGCCCACCTGGTCCAGATGTCACGATTCTCTGTCTGGAGTGGGGCACTGAGGTGCTTCGGCCTCTTGGTGTGGTCGTGGGCCACGTTAACAGAATCCGCCTTCCGGTACTCACCAAAGTACAATCTGCCAGCCAAAGCATGGTAAAACCGGTGAACCTTCTTAGAGACCACTGGAACAGTATGGGGATGATGCCATGCAGCCTTAGTAACGTCCTCATAAGACTCAATGAATGCGGGGACTACCAAGGGGGTGAGCATCGCGCTAACAAAGGCAGACCGCCAGGCGGTGGCGCTCCGTGCCCTGCTCCTCAGTCTCTCACCCCATCATGGTTTGAATATGCCTCATGATATCCATGAAAGTGGGCTCATCAGGAGGCGATTTGGGGACACTACTGGGCTCCCCTTTATCCCCAAGGAGTCTCCCACAAAGGAGCAAGACTCAGAACTGTCACCATTGTCGTTGGCGGAGTAGTTATCCCCACTGTCGCCAGGCCGGCGGTTGACTGGGCAAGTAGGGGTGCCCCTGTTGGTAGGGCTCCTGGGAGTACAAGGAGCACTCTGACCCAGGCGGGTTGGCAGTGGTGGAACAGAGGCCCAAGGAGGCCCGGGGGGGGGGGTGCATCTGGGACAACCTGCAGAGAAAAGGGACCTGCGATTGCATGAAGGCCGACAGAGCAGAAATCAAGCCATGGTAGTCAACTGGTGCCAGTGCTGGCCCCCAGGTACTGGATAGTTATACACCGGCTGGGGTCCTACAGGCACCAGGGTGGTACCGGGTCATAATCGCGCACACTAACCCACGCACAGCAGGAGTGCATTGCTTGTAGTGCATAGGGTGTAAGAGTGACAGGGGAATATCAGTGATGCGATACTATTGCTACCCCCTGTCACTCACCAGCAAGGAGGAAGTGATAGTAGCCACTGCCGGTAGGGTGCTTGGTAGAGCACCTGACCCTGCAGTATGTGGTTTGGGGGGGATCGTGGTTTGATTCCCTGCTAGAGAATCTCTATTTTTTTTCTTGTCCCAGTGTCCACACCCCTCTGAGTTCATTATATTACGTTCGGGGTGGGGGGGTGCGATGGGTGAAGCACTTACGTGGGGGGCCCAGCAAACGAAGAACATCTTTCAGTTGTTGCCTCACGCAGTTTCCGGCTGCATGGTCGTAATGTGCGTGGTATCATCTGCAACATTATGACCCCGTCCAATGGCACAGTGTAAGCGGGTGCCAGTCCTCCTGGGGTAGGCAGCGTCAGCCCCGCTGGTGTCGGCGTCAGATACCCAGGCTGCAGTCCCATGGGGTGTGGAGGTGGTACAGGCGCCAATCCCCCTGGCAGTGGCAGCAACAGGACTGCAGGAGGGCCTGTGAAGGTCCTGCCAGCGCTGGACGCAGCAGAGATGGCGAAGGGCCCATGGGCCGTGAGAGAACAGGTGCAGGCTCAGCAGGCAATGGCCTGGGTGACGCTGGGGGGTGACTACAAGCACCAGAGTAAGAGAGGCTGGCACCAGAGAGGAGGGCCCCACTGATGAAGGCTGAGGGGAAACTAGCCTCTAGGAGTCACCACTGCCCTGCAGTGTCTACCCCTGCAAAACAGGGGCAGGACCAATGGAGGTTTCGGGGTTCAAGACCGGCATGGGGAGAGTGCAGATGATGGAGCGGCAGATAGAGAACTGCTGCCAGCAGCACCCACACCGACCGGAGGAGCTCCGGCCGAGCTGCCTCCTGAGGAGCCCACAGAAAACAAGGGCTGAAAAAGCAGGGGCTGGCGGGGGCAGGATATGGAAGACCCTGCCCCAAGAAGCCGCCGACTGTCAGAGATATCTGGGAGGGCGGTGGAGCCACCGGCAGCCC
This sequence comes from Neoceratodus forsteri, assembly GCA_016271365.2. Taxonomy (NCBI): domain Eukaryota; kingdom Metazoa; phylum Chordata; order Ceratodontiformes; family Ceratodontidae; genus Neoceratodus; species Neoceratodus forsteri. The sequence continues at coordinate 197,803,698 of CM057453.1, forward strand.
TTAAGGATTAAGGGTGTGCAGGGCTCAGGTGGTCAACCGCTGAGGGAAGAAGACCCTGGCACGGTCAGTTTAGGATCCTTGTGCAGAGACCACAAATGGGAAACAGACCGGGGTCGGTCCCAGTCCTTATCCTGATGCTTGTGGTTCCCCGAACATTTGTCCATGGATTTGGATGAAGACAAGCCCAAGGACTGGACTGGGGAGGTGGAGGAGCTCCAGGACTGTAGCTCCCATTCCATCTGGGCGACCTTCTGCTGGAGGAGATGACTTTCCAAGATCTTCTGGTGGTGTCTCCTAGTGGCCGGGTTAAACTTCTGGCAGACTTCGCAGATTTGCACATCGTGCTCTGGGCCTAGGCAGAAAAGGCAAGCAGAGTAGCCGTCCTTGTCTGGGATCTGTTTGCCGCAGGCACAGAGTGAAGCAATGCGGAAAATGGCGGTCGACTGTAGCTGTGGCAGAGTCCACGGTCCGACGTGCACTGGTCAATGGTGGGAAAGAACTGAGGAGGGCACGGGGCCACCTGCCTCATACAGGATAGTCTGACGTCAGTCACTGATGTCAGAGGTGGGCGGCCCCCTCTGGTAGACTGCTAGCTAGAAAGGTTTCCATGTGGTCCTGGCATCTGACGGCTTAGTCCTACCGGTGATGGCCTGCTGCAAGAGATCTCCTCAATGTAAGATCAAACTGACACAAAAAGGCAACACACAGTTCTTCAGTGCTTCCTGGTAGTGTCATTTGTAACTCAAAAATGCTGCCTAGCTCACATTAGTTGCGGTAGAAAAGTATGATTTTACTTTTTCCAATGTGTCAATTTTTCTGGAGTCTTTATCAGGTGGTGCTGACAAAAAGGTTGTTTGTGCCTTTTCACATGCAACAACCTGTATCAGACCCTCTGGATTAGGTTGTAAGTAAAGATTCTGAAGCAGTCTTGGTCACAAATAAATCTTTTCTCAATGTTCTTATCAACTGATATTACTGAGACCGGCAACTGTAAACATTTCTTATCTTTCTGAATGTGTCATGAATGGGGATAAGCAGTGTCTTAGTTAATGACAGTCCCAACATCATCAAGAAATCTGACCCTGCAATGTCAAAATCCGTTACCGCAGAGGGGATATTCCGCCCTGCTTTACGTACTAGTTTTCAAGGTGGAATACCATTTTCATCATGTTGGTATTCCAACTGGAGTACTTCTTCTCTATGCCACCAATCTGCAGTTTAATATATAGCACAGCTCTTTTTGACGGGTGGAATACCAGCTATCAAGACGTAATACCAAATTTGGTAGTTTCAGGATTCTGTTTTCAACACCACATTCTTTTCTTGATTTCTACTGTTAATCACTGTAGCCATGCTTTTAAGGATGGTAGAATAGGAGGAACAGTCCTCTAAACGACTTAAGGGTGAATCTATTTTCTCATTATCTGTGAATTCTCGAGCAATAGGTTCTTCCTCTTCATCATAATATTCCTTGTGATACTAAGGACAGTTGAGGAAGGACGTCTGGATGCCTGTTCCTTTATAGCTAGGAAAATCTGCAAATTTTTTTTTTTTTTTTTTTTTTTTTAATTCTTCCATGGAGGGCATCTGAGCACTGCCAGCTAACTGAATAAATGGCTCATTTACTTTTTTCCTTTTTTGACTCCAAATGCTTTTATGTTCTTTTTAAAGCTTGTGTGAGAGGAAACCTCTGAATGGTTTTTCCAAGAGTCCTTTCAGAGCCTTCCTCAACTGTGGAATTATGATTTTTAGTAAGCTTCTTTGCAGACTCTGCTTTAGACTAGTGTTAGGGGAAGTCGTTCCTGCAGAAATATTCTCAACCTGCTTAACAGGGTAACACTCTTTGGAGTTAAGAGAGGCTGGAGCTGATAAAGACTGCCTTTTTGATTGACTCTGTGTTTTAGTAAAAACACTTTAGACAAATCAGTTTACCCCATTATGATCTGGGATCAGACACCTGTAGCACTCCGTACTGCCTAGCTGTCTTAGGCCAACAGTGACTACACTTTTTGAAACCTGTGGGTCCAGTTTCCTTTTTTTAGGCTTTTGTTTCAATTCCAACTCTGATATGAGACCAGCAATAGGCACCAAAGTAAGACACCTACCTCAGTTGTTGGGAGCCAATTTTAAACATCTTAACACAGTTGCCATGAGCTAGAAACAGCAGACTTGTGTATTGAAAAAAGTAGGCAGGAGTACTTTCTAGTAAACCAGAACTATTAGAACGGAACTGCTCAGCAGTAAATTTTGCATTTCTTTCTTTCTCACTTCTAAACTGTATTTCAAATATGTGCACGCCGCACTCCTTGTAACATAAAAATACAAATTTAAACCACCACCTCTACAACAGTCATTCTGAGCAGAGCCTAACTTGCTGTTTAGGCCAGTTATTTGAACAGTTCAGGAAACTGAAAGGCAAAAATAAAATCCTTTTTTGCACTAAAACACAGCTTGGAACTGAGAACAACAGTACTTTAACTACCGTCCATGGCAACTGCACTCATCACTGGAAATTAAAAATCTGACATTAGAATGCTGGGATGCTCCCACCACAGTGAGCACGCACCTTTGAAAAAAACATCCTATACTACGTTCTGGGGGCACCATGCACCTCATGATGATGACACACACAACTGTGACTAAGTTGTTCTAATTCACATGGATAAAGTGATTATGAAGTAAATCCCTTAAGGCACTGTGGAGAAATCAAAGATTATTACGCTGTGGCGAGCTAGCCAACTGCCACTCATTATTTGCAGATATAATTTTGATGTGATTCTGTGTATGCGTACATGCCACAAGAATGCCAGTGTCAAGGCAAAGGGCACATGGAGAGAGAGAGAGAGAGAGAGAGAGAGAGACTGGATTTCTTTTAAAAATGTTTGACCTTCCTCTGACCTGAGAGGCAGCTGCTTGCCAGGAAGCCAAGGTTGCATTTCCAGGCCCCTTAACAGAGATATGCCAAAATCCATTTATCTGTTATAAACCATGCACTTCGGAGGCAGGATGCTCGGATTCCAGGAAACTGTTATGGTATGTTGCATCTTATGAGGTGAGAGGACCAGAAACATCCTTTCTGGCAGACCTGTGTGAATTCTCTTACAAGTGTCATAACTGTCAGGGAAGTATGACATCACAAGGTAGCTAGAAAATTGTGTTGCGGGGAAAGTGTAAGAGTGACATCTACTGGCCTAAAAGAGAAAAACCCTTTGGGATTAGACAGTTCTTTTTCTTCAGGCTTTCTCCAGCTATTTAAGGAGCTGACAAGAGAAAACGCTCTCATTTTGCTGAGCATTTCAACGGACACTCTTCTCCTGACCATACAAGAACACAAGACTGCTACAAAAGGACTGAAGCCTTTGCAAAACCATTTATTCTTCTGGACTCAGTTCACTACGAACTTAAGGTAGAATTTTAGAAAAGTTTTTAGTGTGTTTTTCTTACACTGGTCTGCTTTTATTTTGTGTTATTCTGTGACCAAGTTTATGCACATTTTAATTATTTAAGTATTTTAGTAAAAACCTTTGTTTTTCTGAAGAAAGCACGCCAGAGAGATTTTTTTTATTATGTGTGTGTGAATTGGGGGAACAGTTAATCTGTTACAAACAGTCATTGCTAAGGGGTGCCTCCATAAGCAACCAATTGAGCAAGGGTCTGTAAGAGACATCTGGAAAGATAGGGGGACTACGAAAGTCTCAAGTAAGAGTCTGTAGGAATTTTGAACAAGGTTGTTGCATGCCTATGAGCAAAGACAAAAATCAGGATCACACTGCTACTCCAAAGAGAGTGTAACAAACACAAAGGGTTCATATTTGGTTACAAGACTCGAGACTGGTATTGTACCCTGATCCAGAGTGTATAGAGAGGAAGCCCTGGAGCTTCGTGGCCAGTGTTCAGTTGTGACCTCGGCGAGCACTCTAAAAGGACACATGGAGGATATCCCTGTTCCCTCTCTCCCCATCACGGACTGCATTTTGGGGTGGGCACTGTGAACTCAGTGGACCGGACCCTCAGGAGTGAGTTCGTGACAGACCTGGTGCACAGCGTTGGGATCCGAGAGATCTGGTTGCACAGTGTTGCGATTCAAGAGATTTATTTATTAGAATTTTGGAAACTGGGTAAGTCCACTGAGAGCATGCAGTCCCTTTTCAGTGACGACCCCGGTGACAATGGTGAACACAGTACAATAAATAAATACAACAATATTATACAGGATACAGAGAGATTTAACAATGTTGCAAAAATCATCACAGTGGAAAGCCAGGTAAGTAATTTAAAACAGATTGGGCATTAAGCATATATAAATAAACAGGATAACTAATATTATACAATGCATACACAGCAGGAACACGAGAGCAGGTGGATTACAAGATATGTCTATCAGAGTAATATAGACTAGGCATTAATGATGCTATAAGGGTTATTTAAAGCAATGGCAGAGGAGGCGGGTTAGTAGGAAAGAGGCAAGTTCTTTTTTGAAGGAGAATAGGGTGTGGCAGGAGAGTAAGTTAGAGGGGACGGACTTCCCAGCAGAAGGAGCTGAGAAGGCGAATGAGCGATTACCTGATAGGCGTTGCGTCTTCTGGATTAATAAGGGTAAGGAAGCAGATCTAAGCGTGCATGTGGGTGCTTTTTTGTAAATGATTCCCCTTAGGCAAGGGGGATTAAAGAGCTTGGTAAGTTTGCATACAAGGCATAAGGTGTGAAACTGTAACCTTAAGTCATAGGTAGGCCACTGAAGAGAATACAGGACCTCACAGTGGTGTCTTCTGGAGTCCGCTCCAAGGGCAAAACGTACAATCCTATGATAGAGCTGACGCACCTGTGCAAGGGAAGAGGACAGAAACATAGAAGTTGATGGCAGATAAGGACCGCAAGGCCCATCCAGTCTGCCCATTTCTTTTTCTACCTTATAAATGTGCCATCGGCCTTTGTTCTGTCCGTGGCCTATCTATTCATACTCATCTGTATTGCTCCCTTATGCCTATCCCATGCCTGTTTGAAGCGCTGCACTGTATTCATAGCCACCACTTACTGAGGTAGGCCATTCCATGCATCCACCACCCTTTCTGTGAAAAAGAATTTCCCTCACATTCCCCCTTAATCAGCCTCCCTCTAGTCTCATGCTGTGTCCTCTTGTCCTGCTATTTTTCTTATATTTAAACATGTTAGACTCTTTCACCTTGTTAATGCCCTTAAGGTGTTTGAATGTTTCGATCATATCACCTCTCTCCCTCCTTTGCTCAATTGTATACATGTTAAGCTCTGTTAATCTGTCCTCATATGTCTTCTGATGCAGGCCCTGCACCATTTTGGTTGCCCTTCTCTGGACTGCCTCAATTTGGTTCATGTCCTTGTGAAGGCGTGGCCTCCAGTACTGCTCGCAGTACTCCAGATGGGGCCTAACCAGTGTCTTGTAAAGAGGGATTATTACCTCCCTCTTACGACTTGTGATACCCCTACTAATACACCTAATATCCCCCTAGCCTTACCTACTGCTTTAGAGGTCTGCTTGGATGATTTCAGGTCATCGGTGATGACGATGCCAAAGTCTCTTCTTTTGTGACAGCCAGCAACTCCCCTCCCAGCCTATAGGTGGCTTCAGGGTTTCTCTTCCCTATGTGCATGATCTTGCACTTCTTTGCATTAAATCCCAGTTGCCACTCTTCTGACCATTTTACTAGTTTATCCAGATCTCTTCTCATTCTGTCCACCCCATCTGGATCATCTACTCTGTTGCAGATCTTGGTGTCACCTGCAAACAGACAAGCCTTACCCTCTAGTTCATCTGCAATGTCACTTATGAAGATATTGAAGAGGACTGGCCCCAGGACTGATCCCTGAGGTACCCCACTTGTGACTTGCATCTCTTCTGACTGTATACCATTTATCATCACTCTGTTTTCTGCCCATCAACCAGTTTGCCACCCAGCTGACCAACTTCTGGCCCACCTCGAGCCTACCCAACTTATTTATCAATCTTCTATGTGGAAGAGTGTCAAAAGTGTTGCTGAAGTCAAGGTAGGCAACATCAACTGCTCCCCCTTGGTCCACCACTCTGGTTACCCAGTCAAAGAAATCTATGAGATTAGTTTGACAGGACCTTCCTTTTGTAAACCCATGCTGTCTTGGATCCTGTGCCCCTATGGATTGCAGGTGTTGCACTGTCCTTTCCTTAAGGAGTGCCTCCATAATCTTGCCCACTGAGGTAAGACTGACTGGTCTATAGTTCCCTGCCTCCTCCCCTGCTACCACTCTTGTGGAGCGGGATTACATGAGCCCTTCTCCAGTCTTCTGGGACCCGTCCTGTGCTCAGAGACTCACTAAACAGTTCTGCTAATGGCTCTGCTAGTGCCACCCTTGGCTTCTCAAGTACCCTGGGATGTATGCCATCAGGTCGCATTGCCTTGTCCACTCTGAGCTTAGCGAGCTTTTGGTGGACAAGACAATGAAGGGATGCTGATGCAATCTTTTTACAGGCGGCGTTGGATAAAAATAGGGTGGAGGCGGTATAATGACCCCAGCTTCTGGTTTACCGTTTGTTAATCTGAGTTGCATGATGCTCCATTGAGAAGGAGGCATCTAAGTGAACCCAAGGTATTTAAAAGTACTAACCATCTCTATGGGGTCTCCTGACTGTGTACAGATCTGGAGCCGTTTGGTAGGTTTGGGGGACAGGTTATGGAAAAGCACAGCTTTTGTTTTTTTTATTTTTTTTTTTTTTAGAATTAGGTGATTGTCAGAGAACCAGGTCTCAAAAGCAATGAAATCAGAGTTAAGGCTTTGGTTAAGCCAGCCTGTATTGTTACATGAACGGTATAAGATTGCATCATCAGCATATAATTGCACAGATGCACCGCCACAGAAGTTGTGGTGCTCGTTGATAAAAAAGCAAGAACAGTATCGGGCCAAGAATAGAACCTTTGAGTACTCCGTGTGAGACAGGCCTTGAAGAGGAGAGTGAACCAGACCATTTTACCCTCTGCGATCTTCCAGTGAGTTAGTCATGGAACCATGTGAGTGCTAAGCGATCTAGACCTAATTAATGCAATTTACCAAGCAGGTGGTGGTGGTGGTTGACTAGATCAAAGGCCTTAGTCAAGTCAACGAATACTCCACCGGTTAGATCAGCATCACTTGCATTAAGAATGTCAGTCGAGACTTTGACAAGGGTTGTGGTAGTACTATGGCCCTTCCTAAAACCAAGTTGGCAGTCTGAGAAGATGATGCAAGTCTAGGTAGGATTGTAGCTGAATGTGCAGGATCCACGCCAGGATCTTAGCCAGTGGGCAGAGAATTGAAATAGGCCTATAATTTTCCACAGCGTGGATCCCCCCCTTATGGAGATGGACCACCACAGCTACTTTCCAAAGATTTGGCACTTCACCAGAGGATGGATCTATTTAGAAGATCACAGACAGGTGCGGCGAGTGCTGCTGCCCCTAGTTTGAGAAACCCGGGATCTAATGCGTCATGGCCAGGGGAGCTCTCTGACTTGAGATCTTATAACAGCCTGAGGACTTCTCTTCTAGTGGCCATTTTTGGGTGGAAAGGGGGTCGGGAGCCAAGAGTGGCATGATGCTGAGTAGGGATAGAGAAATCCGAGATACTGATGGCACAGGCATAACAGTTGGAGTTGAGCCTAGTGTATCAGATTGATAAACTGAAAATCCACACACACTCAAGGCAGAGATTTGTAAAAATATAATTTGGTTACATGATAAAGTTCCCTACTTTTTTTTTTTTTTTCAGTATAAGCTAGTGTAGTAGTAGTTAGGGAAGAAGATGGCTTCCATCTACAGCGAAAACACTGCAGACTACCTAAAGCAGTTGTGTCAGGAAAGAGGGGTCCAATATGAGGGGCAAACCAGAAAGCACCTCGTGGAGGTTCTCGTAGCAGCCGATGAGTAAGCAGTTGCCCCGATCCTTGAGTCACAGCAAGTGACTGAAGAGGATCAGGGCATGGGGGTGCCAGGGTCGATTGCAGAGCCCAATCCCAGGGAGGTGGGCAGCGATACCAGAGGAAACCCAGAGCCAAAGCAGCAGGGGAAGTCACCACAGAGCTGGAACTGGAAGAGATCAGGCTGCAGCTGCAGTTGAGGAAACTGGAGCTTGCAGAAAAGCAGCGAGAAAAGGAACTAGAGCTGGCATTCAAGCAGGAAAAGTTTAAAGCCCGGCAGCAAAGGAAATTCAAGCAGAAGAAGTTTGAGCTGGAGTTGCAAGAACAAGAACAGCAGTGCCAGAGAGAGTTTGAACTGGAGAAGCTAAGACTCCAAGGATTAGCACCAGAAGAGGTAAGTGGCAAGGGTGGAACTGAAGCCAGGGCTGGGGTATAACTTATATTCAAAATTAATAGCTGAATTTAAAGAGGTGGAAGATATGGATGCATTTTTAAATTTGTTTGAAAAGGTCTGTATCCAGGCCAAAATACCCAGGGAGTCCTGGAGTTTCCAGTTATCCCCGCTGCTTATTGGTAAAGGGCCTGACCAGGCCAAATGGACAATCATGATAGCCAAGATTATGAGAAACGTAAAAATGCTTTACTTAAGAAGTATGAAGTAACTCCTGAAGCACACAGGGTTAAGTTCCGTAAGCTTTGAAGAAGCCCTGACATGAGCCATGAGGAACTCGCCACAGAGAAACGTCAGTTTCTGAAACGTTAGTAGGAGGGAGTAGAAGCAAATTCTGTGGAAAAATTGAGGAGGTTATGTTGTTAGGACAGTTCTTTTGAGCTTGCCCAGCAGAGTTGAAAACCTGGCTAGAGGACAGAGATCCTAAAACAGCACAGCAGGCTGATGAGCTCTCAGATCGCTATGCCAGGAATAGGCCTGCTGTGAAATGAAGTGCAGCAGTTGTGGCAGTGCAGAAAGGGAAAAGCACACCTTCAGGGCAGTTAAAACCCTCACTGCCTCCACAGAAAGGGGGAAGCCCCGGGTTACAAAAAAGGGATTTCTCAGAGAAGGAAATGACTGCTGATTTTGTAAACAGCAAGGGCATCTTACTAGACAGCATCCTAAAAAGGCACAGGGTGAGCTGGCCCATCGGCACAGCAGTTGGATTTCCGCTTGCGGCGCCAGAGACCTCGGGAAGAAGGCTTGAGCATCCCAGGGACAGCTCATCTTCTTGGGGAGGGGCAGCGCTCATGCCAGCTGGCCCCAGGCGGAAGTCTGTAGCACAGCAAGTGCTGAGGCAGAAGCAGTAGGGATGGACGTCGGGGCGCTATGGCCTCTCAGAGGCACCTGATGCCCACAAGGAAAAGAGAAAGCCTTCCAGCTCTGAGGAGATGGAGCCTGGAGCTAGACCTACTGTAGCCTAACTGGCCTGGCCACCTGAACAGACCAATGTGAAGTGTCTAGGTGTACAGGCCCCACCTCGTCCCTGCCTGGGGGTAAACCGCGATCCATGGGGGGAGAATCAGGACGGACCAGGTAAGATGGACAGCAGACGTCGACTCCATGGGGACTCCCAAGGAACCGGAGCTGGAGAGGTGTTTTTGGGGGGGGGGGGGGAGATAAAAAAAAAAAAAGGGCACAGGGTGGTGCTTGCACAGAGTTGGGTGCACTGTGTATCCCTGAAAGACTGCATATAAAACATGAGGGAGCACATACACCCGGTTACTGTAAATGGGATGCAAACCCATGGGTTAAGGGACATGGGTGCGTCTCTTACCATAGTAAAAGAGGATTTGGTTGGGCCTAAACAGCTAATGCCTAATCAGTCTGTAACAGTAAGGGGATTCACTGGGGAGGAGAAAACTGCCACTAGCTAGTGTTCTCCTGGACTGGGCTGAGACAGGAGAGAAAGAGTGCAAAAAGTGGCCATGGCAGATAACGTCACCCTGGATATGATAATGAGGAACTATCTCCAGAAGGGGGTGGTGTGTGCAGCTACCCACACTCAGAGGACAAAGGCCAATTGTAGTTCCCCAAACCTCATAGAATCCCCAGTGGAAAAAAAATGGGAGGCTGGTTCCCCAGCCTGTCTCTCCTGACATGCAGAGTAGTGAAATGGAGATAGGACTTCCCCAAGCAGCAGTTCACAAAACAACTACAGAATGTTACTCCAAGGATGGAGGGGTAACAAATGGTCAGGAGGTTAGGGATGGCAGTGACCTTGAATGCTCTGACACTAAAGCTATGGACCCCAGTTTAGGGACTGAAGGGGGCATTGTCCCATGCCTTGGGAAAATGTGAAGATTTTGCAGCTGCTCAGAGAACTGATCCTAATTTGGAGAGGCTGAGGGCTTGTGCAGAATCTGACGGGACACAGGGAGATGACACAAGACATATGATATTTTGGGACAATGGACTGTTGTATACACAGGATGTGAGGACAGAAGGAGGGGTGATAAGTAGGCAGCTTGTCGTTCCTCAGGGGTACCATGAGTGGTTGCTCAAGATCGCTCATGACATCCCATGTCCGGACATCTGGGAATCACATGCACCACGCAGCGACTGGCCCAGAATTTCTATTGGCCCAACTTCACCCAGTAGGTGAAGGAATATTGCAGGTCTTTGTCACCCGGTGCCAACAAATAGGGAAGGCAGGTAGTAAAACCAAAGCTGCCCTAATTCCCTTGCCAACTGTGGAGGAGCCATTCCAGAGGGTAGGAATGGATACTGTGGGACCGTTGAGTACCCCAAGTGCCTCCAGGAAGAAGTTTACCCAGACGGCGGTAGATTACGCCAAACCGACACCCAGAGGCGGTCGCCCTCTCCTCACTTAGGAGAGACAAACTGGCAGGCGCCTTGCTAGGGATTTTCTCCCGTGCTGGGTTTCTGCAGGAGGTTATCACTGATCAAAGGGTACCTTCGCGTCGGACCTGATGAAGTGTTTGTGGAAGAAGTGTGGGGTGGTTCAGTGATGCCCAACACCTCATCACCCAAAAGCCAATGGGCTTGTGGAAAGGTTTAATGGTATCCTAAAATAAATGCTCCAAGCGTTTGCTGAACAGCTTGGGAGGGACTGGGAGAAATACCTTCCCCACCTGTTGTTCGCATACAGGGAGGTGTCAAGAGTCGACAGGGTTTTCCCCTCTTCTAACTCTTATATGGACGTAGGGCGTGTGGACTCCTAGACTTGATCCAGGAAGACTAGAAAGGCAAGCACGCTACCCAGGGAACTCCCATCATGGAGTATGTCCTGAAGTTTAGGAGAAGCTGAAGGAGCTTATGGGGGCGGAACAAACAACCCGTCAGCTGCCCAACAGAAGCAAAAGGTCTGATATGACTGCGGAGCCAGAGCTCACTCACACAGTGTAGGTCAGGAAGTCACAGTCCTAATCCCAGTCCAGAAGGACAAGCTGCAGACCGAGTGGGCGGGACCATATATGGTAGTCAGACAGCTAAATGACATGAACTATATTGTAGAACTGCCTGCCTGGAGACATACTCTTAGGATGTACCATGTCAACTTGATGAAGCCATATGCAAATAGGGCTGACATGGTATTTGCAGTGTGTAGTCCTTGGGAGGGGATGGATGAAGAAGACCCCTTACTGGAGGAAAGCAAGCGGGAGTCCTCTGTGGAAACAATCAAACCGTCACCCCGGTTGACCTCAGAACAATCCCAGAAAGTGAGGGAGGTTTCAGAGGACATTGCCCCATTGTTTACGGTGAAGCCTGGACAAAACCCCTTAGCGACACATGATGTAGACATAGGAACACCAGCGCCCATACGGTGGACAGCCTACCAAGTGTCTGAGGCTGACGTAAAGGACATTAGGAGGGAGGTGGAGGAAATGCTGGATTTAGGGGTAATCCAGAAATCTCACAATCTCTGGGCCTCACCCGTAGTTCTTGTTCCCAACCTGGATGGCTCTACTAGCTTTTGTGTGGACTACCGTCGACTCAACGCAGTCATGAAGTCGGACGCCCCACCCAGTGCCACGGATGGATGAACTACTAAGACAAGTTGGGAGAGGTGACATACCTTACCACCACTGACTTGATGAAAGGGTATTGGCAGGTGGAGTTTACTGCCAGAGGTCAGCCTTCATCACTCCAATAGGGTTATTTGAATTCTGGGTGATGCCTTTTGGAATGAAGAACGCCCCTGCCACCTTCCAAAGGTTGGTCAACCAGGTGTTACAATGGTACTGAAGAGTACACAGTGGCTAATCTGGATGATACTGCCTTCTTCAGCACCATTTGGAAGGAACACGTGGCCCACCTGAAGAAGTGTTGGGCAGGATACAGAGGACAGGGCTCACTGTGAAGACTGAAAAGTGCCAGATGGCTATGGCGGAGGTGGCATACCTAGGCCATGTAGTGGGCCGGGGGCAGCTTCATCCTAATTAAGCCAAGATAGAGGCGACAGAGGCATGGCCCAGGCCTAAAACCCAGAAGCAGGTTACGAGTTTTCTAGTGCCCGCCGGGTACTATTGAAAGTTTGTACCGAATTATGGTACCCTGGCAGCTCCCCTATCTGGCCTGCTAAAGAAAAGAATGCCCAAAAGTGTAAAGTGGGAGCCAGCCTGTGAACAAACCTTTGCATGGCTAAAGGAGGCACTGTGCAGTGCCCCTGTGGTGACTGGTCCAGATTACAGTACACTATTTGTAGTCTAGACAGATGCCTCAGATGTGGGGATTGGAGCAGTCCTCAGTCAGACCTCTAATCAGAGAAAAGATCACCCAATAGTGTACCTCAGCAAAAAGTTACTTCCCCGGGGGCAGGCATATTCCACAGCTGAAAAGGAATGCCATGCACTGGTATGAGCCCTGAAGAAATTAGAGCTGTACCTCTACAGGAGGCACTTCGAGGTACAGACCTACCATAACCCCCTGGTGTGGCTAAATCACATTGGTAAAACAAATGGTCATCTCTTAAGGTGGTGTATTGCCCTACAGGCCTACGATATGACCATTACCCACAGGGCCGGATCAGCCAATACCAATGCAGATGGGCTATCTCACCAGTTAGAACAGCAACAGAATTTGTGAAAAGCTTACCATGCATTAGGGGGCGTGTTCCCATAAATTCAGTCGGGGGGGAGGTTGTGGTGATCTAGCCAACTACCAGTCATTATTTGCAGATATAGTTCTGATATATATATATATATATATATATATATATATATATATATATATATATATATATATATATATATATATATATATATATGTGTGTGTGTGTAGATCTGTATTTTTTTTTTATGTGATTCCATGTATGTGTACGTGCCACAAGAATGCCAGTGTTAAGGCAAGGGGCACATAAAGAGAGGATTTCTTTTAAAAATGTTGCCCTTCCTCTGACCTGAGAGGCAGCTGCTTGCAGGAAGCTAAGGCTGCATTTCCAGGCCCCTTAACAGAGATATGCCAAAATCAATTTACCTGTCATAAACCATGCACTTCAGAGGCAGGATGCTCTGATTCCAGGAAGCTGTTATGGTATGTTGCATCTTATGAGGTGAGAGGACCAGGAACATCCTTTTTTTTTTTAATTGAAATTTTTATTTTGTATAATAGATAATAAACCAGAAAACAAAGTGCAGTACATATGCATCAATAAAAGAACAATGAATTCATATATACAGTGTGTGTCTTATTTTACTGTCACATATCAGACACTCCATAGTTAGATCAATAGTACAGATAAATTAGCATATAAATAGAGCATCACTACAGGGGTAAACCAAATTGCTCCTTGTGGGGCTAGATTCCCAGAGATAGGTTTGTGGTACAATTCCCACCCTTATTCGTTTCCTTTTGGGTACATATTGCTAGTGTTCTTAAGAGTCCCCATTTTTAAATATCCTGTCATGGTACAAAATCTGAATAACGGTCCAACTGGTACAAGGTCCACTTCCTCCATCCATCATCAAATGCGGCCGTCTTCTTGTTCATTTTGGCCAATATTCGTTGTAAATGATAAACCTCAAACATTAGTTTTCTCCAGGACTCCTTACTCGGGGCCTGGTCAGTGAGCCATAATCTGGTAATTACTTATTTAACAAAAAGAATTAGGAGTGTGATAAGTTTATAAATGTCCCACCTAATTTTGATAGGCGGAGGAAGGACCGCTGTCAAGATAAAGACCCGTCAAACAGTTCTGGGCAATGAAATATATTGCTCAGTTCCCCCATGATTTCCCGCCAATAAACTTGCAGGCATGGACAAGACCAGAAATCATGCTCATTCTCCACTGGAGATCCCCCGCAACCCCTACAGCACTCCCTGAATCCTGGTCACCTGTATCTGGCTGTAACATCTGGGGTTTTGAAAAACCAGGAACTGACCTTCCACCCATATTCCCTCCAATATGTAGTGGAGGAGCATTTAGAATAGTAAGAGGCTATCTTTTCCCAATTCTCTAATAATCTCCGTGCCTCTTTCCTTGCACCATCGAAGGTGTATGTAGTCCAGAGTCTGTGCTGTATTGGCGTAGTGCCTGATACGGATGGCTAATGATGTGCCCTTGAACCACCCCCTTCAAATGTTGCATGAGTATCTGAACCATATAGGAGGGGGCCTCTGTAATTCTAGACAGAGCTTCCTCATATGGGAGAAGTCTGTTTTTGAAAGCTAAGTCAGGAATTGATCCCCAGGTAATTTGTAGGTAGACAAAGTATGAAAAAGAATATATCCCCATGGGGCCTACAACTTGAAATGTGAAGCAAAGTTGTGATGTTTCCCATTGTGACAAGGAGGAGATCAGTTCCGCAGTGAATAGGTTAGCTTGTCTAAGGTACAGAGGTATTGTCTCTCTGCTCTCTGAAGCTGCTGTTTGGCAACAGCTCGGCCCTGATCCTGGACCTGCCTGACCGTGGTCTGCATGTCCATGGGGAGATGCGAGAGGACTTCATCCAGAAACCGTGGGAGAAGTGTGCCATGACAACAGCCAAACTCGCCTGACGAAGGCCCAAGGAAGAAGCCGCACAGATCTTCCTGGCTGAATGGTCCAAAAGCTTGGACTCTTTATCAGGAGGTCTGTCAGTATCGGCAGAACTGCCAGTATGCCTGAACACAGAGGCTGTCAGCAGGCTCTCGGTCAAAGGGTACTCTGTGAACCCCGCAAAGGGTCCCATGGGCACCGCATACTTGTGGGCCATGTGAGCAGATGGAGCTGGACAAGAGAGCAGGATGCTGCCAGAGTTCTAAGGCCAGGCCAACAATGGCCTTGGTCACAGGAAAAGCCTCCGTCAGGGTATCCCCTCTTTTGAGGATGTCCATGAGAGGGTACTCCGCCTTTTTCTGGACTGGCTCCAGGGACATCCCTGTGGACTCAGAGATGAGGCAAAGAATGCCCTGAAAAGACGAGGGACCTTCCTCAGTCTCTAAGCCAACTGCTGATTCATCATCCCCGGGATGAGAATGCAGGCCAGTAACATCCGAATCAGAGGAATCCAGATATAACGGTCGACTGCCTAGGTCACCTTCGACCCGCCGAGGGTAATCCGGGGTGACAGTGACAAACGCCGGGGGAGCCCGGTGTCCGGCCTATCTTCTTTGGAAGAAGCCCTCCCACAGGCTGCTTGAGCAGCGGTTCCAACACAGTCGGTAGAGAGACAATTTTAGGCTGAACTGGAGGTTTTGCCAGCTGCGTGGGTGGGAACCGACTTGATCGGCTCCAAAAGGAGTCGGCCTCGGCCTAGGGGGTGAAAGCCAAGTAACGGCTTGGTTGGAAGCCAGAGTCTGCTTGTGCCCGGTCAAAATCAGCTGCTGCCACGAGGTCCTCGTAGCAACGGAGTTTCTGCCGGAGCCTCTCCTCGTCCGAGGAGGACAAAGACGACTGATGGCGTCGCCTCTTTTTAGCGCTTTTATGGTCTTCCTCGGCCTTTCAGACAGGCCAATTTGGTCGCTCAGGAGACACCGGCGGAACCGGTGATTTCCCGGGGTCGCACCACTTCCTTGATGGGAGTCCCGGCAGGCTGGGTCTCCTCATTGGGAAAAGTCACAATTGGAGTTCGATCAAGAGAACCATTGACCAGAGGCAGCAATAAAGGGTCGATTACTATTTCTATATCCTCGATCGACAGCTCTGTCAACTGACCGGACAGCAAAGCCGAGAAGCCAGCGGCCGAAGAAGCAATCCCAACCTAAGTCGAGACCGCATGTTCCTGGAACTGAGATCTCTCCCACTTTCTAGAGCTTCTCCATCGGGACGAAGACTATCCCGGATCCTTCCCACTTATGGAACTGAGAGGAGTGTGTGCCCGCAGGACCCTCTCCCTTGGTCGGGAGAGACTGGCACAACTCTCAGAAGGAACTCGAGAAGGTGGAACCCTGGTTGAGTGGAACAAAGAAGCTCAGAGTAGTTTCTGCAGCCTGAGCAGCTTCCTCTTCGAATGCTTGCATGCGTTCCAATTCCTTGGCGGATCCTGCAGCCAAAGAAACCGCCAACCGAGCCTCCTTGGATTTCACTGGAGGGTTCCCCAACTTCAGGCGTGCGAGATGGTCATCGAAGACGTTAGGATGGAAAGCGAGACACAGATTACATTTCGAGGTGTCATGATCGACACAGAGGCAATAAACGCACATGGTGTGGGGAATCGGTGCACGACATTTTCTGGCCGAAGGAGCACCGACGAAATCAAGGGGAAGACTTGTCTTCCACAGTCGAAGAATCACAGTCGCAATCGCGAATGCGAACTAGATGAATTTTCAGAATAACCGAAATGTTTAGAGCCAGGGCGTACAAAATGCATGGGCACGAGGGAGGCCACCTGAGTCTTCCAGTGGGAAAAAAGATCTGGTGTCATGGGGTGGAGCCAAAGTATATACCATCCGGTTGGGGGGGAGCCAGCTTGAAGACTTCCAGCAAGATTTAAAGTGGAAGGGGACATGCCAAAGAGTGTGGATGAACAACATATCCACGATCCTAGAAGAAACCTTACCCCTGTCCCTTTCCCCTTTAACATATTTATTTATTTAGTTTTTGTTGACCGGGTAAGTGCACTAGACAAATCCTGCCTATTCTCAGGCATATGACGGGGTGAAGGGATACAGATGAATACCAACTGACCCTGAACCAGATTAAGCTGTTGGTGGTATTTTTAGTTAATGAGGGAAATTTGGCCAGTACACCAGGGAAATTCCCCTACTCTTTTCGATCAGTGCCATGGGATCTTTAACATCCACCTGAACTACCACCAATCCAAGCAGATGGGACCTTAATTCCTGTCTGAATGGCATAACTTCATTAACTAGTAATAAATCCCGGGAGGTGGGTTCTTCCCCTTGGAATCCCTCTTTTGATTGGTGGGGAGGATCCTTCACCCTCCACCCCGATCTGTCCCAGATAATGGTATAGACACTGGTTGTATTAAATTGTACTGCAACACTCAAATATACCAGGAAAAACTTACTTGCCAATAGGACAAAACATATTTTGTAATAACCACATAGCAAACATTTTTCATAAAAGGTGTTGTTAGAACTAACTATTATTATAAACAGTCGCCTTTAAAAACTGCAGGCGTATAGCTGACTTAGGCTTCCAAGGTGGGGGAAACTCCATTTTGTTTCCCTACATAATCTGAAGAAGCAAAGGTGGAGGTGAGCTTCGATCCAGATAAGGGGGTATAGCCGAGACCCTCAGAGCCTCGGGCCCCCTGGGAACCATATCGGTTCCAAACAGAAAAAGTTAAGAAAAGGAGGTAACAGAACAGGGGGAAGGGAGGGAAAATGCTCTTAGCATACCGCACAGCTGCATGGTTAGAAAACCAGCCATAACCATCCGCAGCCCCCCTCTAGTCGCTCCCAACAACATCCGGCATTTGTTAAGAGGGACTAGAGAAATAAGGACGTAGAGAGAAAGAAAAAGACACCCCCCTGTTAAAGGGGACGGGTGGTCCCCCCATCCACATCTGAACAATAACATATTGTAAAGTAACTGGCCCACCTAAAGTTTAGGGGCTGTTCTCCAAACTGGAAGAAAGGGTGTCCATGACTAACTGTCCTGAATCTAAAAACCAGATCCCTAGAGTTATAAGTCATTATATCCCCCAATACCCCATTTTCCTGGTATGCCAGGGAGATCCCAGGAAGAAAAAAAAACCCCACAATACATTAATATTGTAAGAACGTCCCACAAGTGTCAGTGTCTCATATTAAGGGTTGCCCTTCGGAGGTTTGTGGCCCTGGGAAGTCAAGGAACCAGATGCTGAGTTAGAAGGGATCATAGTTCATAATCAGTTCCACGGGGGCCGGGAGGTGGTATGGCTCCCGATAGGGTCAGAACCAGTGACCACAGGCTTCCCAGATATACAGAGGGAAATAAATATTGAGAGAGGGTGTGTCCCTCCCTTTACCTGTGATCTAGAGTCGGACTCCCAAGAGCCCAGGTCAGGAAAAGTCCCTGTCCCAGCTGCCTCCCCCAGAGCCCACTACCCATTACCTTGCAGTTCATAGGTAAATTCGTCAAGCACCAAAGCGGGAGAAGAATACGATGATCCTCAGCCTTCAGGTTGGTTTTAAGACGCTATCTCTCCTATGAAACTCTGCCAATCGCTGTTGTGGACTGAATGCTGGACTCTGGGTACCATCCTTTGTCTGCTGGGCCTTGTCTTGTGTCTACCATCATGGAGGTTGGGCAGTTTGCATGTTAAGGGCCCCTGAGCGTTCTGGAAAAATAAGCCCATTTGGAAAGTTCCTCCTGCGCCTCTTCTGCAGAAGAAAAGTCTTTCCTTCCTGTCGGTAGCATGACGACCAGCTCTGCAGGATAGGGGGTGGTAAATTTGAGGCCTTATGCTTTTAAGACAGGTAGCAATGGAAGGTACGCCCTACGGAGCCTCATGGTTTTGGGGGTATAATCACGGTCTACGTAAAACCGTTTCTGTCTGAAAAAACACTTTTGCTTGCACCAGGCTGTGAGCAGTACCTGCTCCTTTATCGCGTAGCTGTTGAAGCGAGCTATGATGGATCTTGGGCTGGCATTAGGCGAGGTGGGTTTAGGAGCCAGCGCTCGGTGGACCGTTTCCAGGTCAAGCTGCATATCACTGGGAAGATCCAAGGCCTTGCGCAGTAAGTCCACCACAAATTCTTTAACTGTAGAGCCCTCGGCCCCCTCTGGTATGCAATAGAGGCAGATATTCTTTCGCCTCGCATGGTTTTCCGCATCTTCATGCCAGGCCAAGAGCAGCTCCTGCTGTTCTTGTAACTGCTGTACTAGGCTTTCCAGGTCGTCCACCCGGTTTTCAGTGCCAGTGACCTGTCTCTCGGTATCGTCGGCTCGCTGCTCGAGTTGAATAATATCCCGATGCATTTCACGTATAACTGCTTAATAGCTCAAAATGTGCACAGCTCATTGTAGACAGTATCAAGCTTGATTTTTTTAAGTTTGGGAGTACAGTGAGCTGCTGCACTAGATTTGACTAGAGTAGATGCGGCCTGGGAATACTCAGTGCCGTTATTGGAGGTCTCCAAGTCCAATTCCTCGTGGTCCATCCTATTATTTTTCACCTTTCGATTCAATGGAGGCTCATTTCCGTTGTTTCCCCTCTTGCTCATGGTCAAAGGTAGGTTTGTTTTATGCGAAAATTTGCATGTAAGAGGTGAAAATACTGGGGGGGGCGTGAATGGAGCGAGTCCTCTAAGCGACCATCAGTTTCAGGAGTGGAACCGGAAGTCTCCAGGGACATCCTTTCTGACAGGCCTGTGTGAATTCTCTTACAGGTGTCATAACTGTCAGGGAAGTATGACATCACAAGGTAGCTAGAAAATTGTGTTGCGGGGAAAGTGTAAGAGTGACATCTACTGGCCTAAAAGAGAAAGACCCTTTGGGATTAGACAGTTCTTTTTCTTCAGGCTTTCTCCAGCTATTTAAGGAGCTGACACAGAGCAAACGCTCTCATTTTGCTGAGCATTTCAACTGACACTCTTCTCCTGACCATACAAGAATACAAGACTGCTACAAAAGGACTGAAACCTTTGCAAAACCATTTATTCTTCTGGACTCAATTCACTACGAACCCAAGGTAGATTTTTAGATAAAAGTTTTTAGTGCATTTTTTTTTTATACCTGTCTACTTTTATTTTGTGTTATTCTGTGACCAGGTTTATGTACATTTTAATTATTTAAGTATTTTAGTAAAAACATTTGTTTTTCTGAAGAAAGCCTGCCTGAATGAGATTATCTGTGTGTGAATTGGGGGACAGTTACTAATGATCTGTGACAAACTGTTATTGCTAAGGGGTGCCTCCATAAGCAACCAATCGAGCAAGGGACATCTGGAAAGACAGGGAGAATACAAAAGTCTCAAAGAAGAGTCTGTAGGGATTTTGAGCAAGAGTGTTGCATGCCCATGGGCGAAGACAAAAATCAGGATCACACTGCTACCCCGAAGAGAGTGTGACACCTGGATCTTCCCCTTTGTGTAACAACCAAGAAGGGTTCATATTTGGTTGCAACATGGCTATACTTGTACTTCAGTACAGCAGCTAAATGACTGGGTAAAACCTAAACACGACACAAGCTGGAGACGGCATTAATTCCCAAGTAACACCAGCTCCAACTTGTAGTACTGTAGCAAACCACAAAAATATCTTTAGCAGCACACTTTTCATACATCGCCCTGTTTTCCCACCTCCCACCCAGTGGACCGTTGATATCGCACCAAACCGCCAAATTCGTAGTATCGCAAACACATAGAAAGAAATGCTGAAATACCTTCTATAGTGACCGATGCTGTGGTTTCCAGCAATTGTTTGTTGCAGCGGCTGAGTTGAAATATAAAAGAAAAGCTGCATTGTTTCTTGTAAAAATAACATTATTTTGTAGTTAAAAATGCTGAGAAGTAAAGGTTACCAATCACGCTAGTAACCAAATGCTAAAGAATATGTAGGAATCTATACAAATCAATCCCAGCATTCAAGATGGCATTAATGATTAGCATGTTGAAATGTATCAATGTATAATTCCTATGTGTAAAAAAATATTTACCTCCTCAAAAGTAAAAAAGTAGAATGTGTTATAATGTTTAGAAACTGTTATAGCCTTTGTTTTGCACCACCACAATATAAATAAATGTTATGCTTATGATGTCCTATGCTGAATTACAGTAAAAACAGTGAACTCCCTAAACCATTCTTTGTGTGCGTGTTTTATAAATCAATCTTATTTGTAATAACTCTTAAGCAGCGCTTTACATGTTATAAGCACATTAAGTCACTGCAAAGGAGGCTTCTACTGGGGAATTAATGCATGGTTGGGTTGTTACGAACATACGAAATATGCCAGCAAATAAAGGCCTAGAGGTCTATCAAGTCCGCTCAAATGTGCAGCCAGCACCCCTATTAATTCCCCAGTAGAAGCCTCCTTCGTTGTGGCTTAATGCTTACTTACAAGACTCGAGACTGGTATTGTACCGTGATCCAGAGAGTATAGAGAGGAAACCCTGGGGCCTTGTGGCGAGTGTTCAGTCGTGACCTCGACGGGCACTCTAAAAGGACACATGGAGGGTTGTTCCGGTATCCCTCCCCCAATCACAGACTGCACTTAGGGCTGGGAACTGTGAGCTCAGTGGACCTAACCCTCAGGAGTGGGTTTGTGACATACGCAAGCAAAAAACAATATTGAACACAGAACAAGCATATTTTTTCAAATTGTTTATTATAATGGCTAAAAAGCAATCAAATTGTTTATTGTTTATAACAGATAAACAAAAGAATTGTTTAATTTTAGAAATGCAGAAAAACATCACAATGGATAATCTCAGAACAGAAAAATCAAGCTCCCATACGCAGCACCTGACTCTAAGGCTTCATCGAGGTAAAAAGCCTTAAAGCAAGAGGGTACAATAGGGAAACACTGTGCTAAGTAGGCCCATTATGATTTTTTTTTTTTATATATCCACTTTCCTCAACAAAGGATTATTTCATCTGAAGATTTCTATCTGCTCTGTGAGCCAATTTTTCTGCAAGCAGAAATGACTGCCTGCTGCCATCTCTGCTCTTATGTGCACCTTGCAGCAGCAAGTGTTGTGGGGGCCAACAGAATATTCACCAATCAGCTATCACTGAATGGCTCACCAGATAATGGATACGCACACATTTATGTAAAGAGTAATCGACAAAAGTATCTGAATATCCATTCAACCAGTTTGGATAGATCACTGTAACAATGACTGCCAGCTGGTCAACTCTGATCTTATGACCATCGAAAACTAACCAGCATACCTTTGTATATAGGCCTAGCCAACAGTTCTCTAAAAGCTCTCAGCTGTTTTGGTGATCCTGACGTGAACATGGGTGTTTGATCTACTGTCTAACATACAGAGGGAAAAACTGGGTAATAATTCAAACACCTGAAACATTCCCTAAGGGAGCAGGACACAACTATTAAGTTTTGACTCCATACAACAATTAGTCAGTGAAATATAAGCAGCATCAGATATTGGCACAGTTCTGCTGCCAATTGCTGGCAGATTTTATATTGAGCCAATAAAAATGTCCGGTTTTATTTTCTTTTTAGTGTATAATTTATTAATTCAGAAAAACCATTCTGAGATGCAACATCTAGTTTTCAGCAAGGTCCTGCTTTTACCATTTCCATAGCTGAGTGAACTGAAACACTGGGAGGCTAAGATGACTTGTCCAAGATCAATCAGTGAGTATCTGGTTAGCGGGCTTTGAAGCTGTGATCTGGTTCCCAAGCTGGTGCTCTAACCACTAGGAAATACTGCTTCCCATTAGGTAGCCCTACTGGCTCATGCTGGATCAAGTAATATTTCAATCAGTACACAAGCTGGACTACTAAAAATTAAGGCTTCATTTTCAACTGTGCAGCAACCCATTTTGCAGCATCAGACATGAAACCACTAGTGATTCATAAAAGAGCCAGTATACTGACTGAAATTAATACTGACTTTCAGAAATGGTTAAATATTAGTTCTTGTATCTGAAGTATTTTCTCTTGTTTCCCCTATTTTGGTTCTCTGTTTCTGATTATTATACAGAGAAGATTTACTCGCCTGGCACTGGAAGTACCTACTGGTCTCTGCCAAGGATTTATGTGTTCTCGACTTTTTAGCTTGATAGCCTTAGGAATGTTGTACCTTGTAATTTTAACTTCACATCGGGCTGCATGGATAACAGTGTGAAGTAGTTGGAATATTTGGATTTTGATTGTGAGAACACAGGTTGCCGTTTTAATGGTGTACTGTCACCTTAATCAGGTCATTTTAAAATCACTGCTATTAACCTATTTATTATCCCTCCGATGACGCTGTAAAAGTGAAACTGGTCAGGGTTTCGGCAAGTGACCGGGTCTGTTTGTAGGACAGGTTGTTAATTTGTATTTTCTGCAATAAAATAACTTTTTAACTTTCAGCCGAGTCATCCAACAGCCTCTCTGTGATGTGTAAAACAATACTCAACCTGAAGGCTGAAATAGCTAGTTTTCATTCTCCTCATATATCAGCCCTATGATCTCACCGGTGACATCACAACTAACCAAGAAGAACAGATCACTGGCTGGCAAAATCAGTTATATGTGATATCACAATATGTGAGGTCACAATGCTGATGAAGTATAAAAAGGATTGGAAAATGGCAAGTTAAATAAATATTGCATTCTGATTGGCTGTTGCCATTCCATTGGCATATGTTTATGTGCCAATACCACCCAGTAAAGAATTTGGACAAATCATATACAGAATTCATTAGCCACTTCGATAATTCCCAATTTCCATCACAAACATGGCTGCCACCTTTACGGTTACATAAAAACCTTCAAATAGACCCTAAAAATATACCTCCCTTAAATGTTCTTTCTACTCACAATCCCTTCATTTCAGTACCAGTCAGAATTTTAATTTCTGGTGTTTTTTTGATGATAATCAAAAATCCCCCACGTATCCTAACCAGCTTGACAGAGCAATCTCTGCTGCTAACCTTGCAACACATAAAATTGAACCTCTGGCTCCATTTGTGGAGCATGTGTTTGTGAGTCTGCCTGTGGAACAGAGTCGATGGAGTACTACAGAATCTGAATTCATACATTCCATGTTTGTGGGAAGGGGGAGGAGAGCATTCTATTGAAGGCATACAGCAGAATATTAATTTCTTAAGTTCTATGGTAAACAAAGAAACCTACTGCATATGTAGGAAGACAAATAACTGACAGAAACCATCTGTGAAGGGACTGACATTTTCTAAGCAATATTTTATTGCATTTTTTTTTTTTTAAGCATTTAGAGATTGTTTTTGTTTATCTAAACGCATTAAGGCCCTTCAGGGTGCGGGGGTATTCATGGATAGCCACACTTCCCAGGACTGCAAGGCCATCTGCCTATGGCGTCAGGTCTCATTACGGCCCTGGGCATGCAGGTATCTTACAATTCCTCACACCTTGCGGGTCTCACTGCTTACACAGAACTAGAGGTCAGTCTCTAGGTAAAGTACTGTTCATCACATCACACTAACTACTATAAAGTAAAAAGCCTTCTCATAAGCAAACGGAAAAAGAAAAATATTTCAGAAATAAAATGTAATTACTTTTAAAAATAAGTATCATCCACCAATTACGTGCTTCAGTAAACTTACAGTAGCCAGTTCATTATGTAAATTTCTGTTATGTACAGTTACAACAAAACAAAAAAATTGTAAGTATTAATAAATTAGTAACATTTTCTACCTGCTATGTTTTACACTACTGGTTCTTTAGAACATCTACTTTCAGGGAAGGCCGCTTTGCAGTATTTATGAAACATAGAAGCAATGCAATTACCAATAAAATGGCTAGTACACTAACCACTTACCCTGTAACCTTCAAGGTCTCGCATCTGAATCTGCAGCAGGGAAAGATCCCGCAAAATCTGAAGATTGTCCTTATCCCATTTTAGTGCATTTCTGTAACATTTGATGGCTTCATCATACTTTTTGTCTGACCTCTGGAGAAGGCCATACACATGCCAGCCTGGGGTAAATCTAGTCAAGGACAACACCATCAATTTAAAATCCAAATACAATCATACACAGAATGACCATATACTGAAGTTTCAAAAAAGCACACTATCTCACTTTCAGACAATACCATAAACGTGATAATGATTTCTGAACTGTTACATGATCTGCTTTTCAAAGTTAATCAGTGAACTGGAACGCAATTTTAAAGGTTAACCCCTCCGTTTCTTCAGTCCTCACATACTAGTACCATCAGTACACCCAGCAGGTGTTTCCCTTAAAGCATTTATGTATGCAGATGCCCCCATTCTTTTCTAACATTCACCCCTCCTTCCTCAATCATTGCCCCATGTCCGAAGATGATCCCTGGTCCCAATCTCATTACAGGTACAGGATATGTCAGACCACAAAGAAAAACAAGAATGGAAAAGAAATCTAAAGAAAAAGATGCAAAAAGAAAAAGACATTTCTAAGGGTTGAGAACAAGAAATGGGGCAGTACACACCATGCATGTATCGCACAACACATTCCCCCATCCTTTCAACTGTTTCTTGGGGAAACACTGCGCCATCATCCTTAGTTGGGACACTTACGTCTGGGGCAATCCCAGAAGATGACCTTCCACTGGGTAAAACTAGAATGGTTAACAGTCCCATATCCCGCTTCTCAGCTGCAACCTGGAGAAATCTTGGTGGCAACACAGCAAGACCCCACAGGAAGGGATCCCAAGACTGGGGGCCACAAACAGGGTTCAACAGCGACAAAAAAGGTAATGGAGTACAAATTTTATTTTCCTACCTTCACTCCCAATTTCTTCTTCAACAGGTCCCGCTGGGCTTAGGACATTGATACAAGTGGGACTGTATGATACTTATTCCTCCTTAACAAGAAAAATCTCGACACTGGAGGGTTTCGTACTCTGTACTATACAATGGCAAGAAAATGTCTGCTCTCTGCTTGGTCAGTGGCCACCTTATGTACGGTTCAGCACACATGATCACACCAAACATTACAAAATCACTCACCCTCGGAGGCATAGGTTTGGAAGCATAGGCAAACCTGAAGTTATAAAATTCACAAGTAGAGTTTTATTATCATCAGTAACAAAATAAAAAAGACGTACAGGATAGCTCTACAAAGGCAGTACAAACAAAAACCCTTACCTGGAATCTCTCTCTAAAATCTCTATCTCTAAACACAACATTGCTTTATTTTTATAAGATATCTTTTCCGGGCAGTTTTACCTCTGTACGATGTACTTGTAAGTTTCATCTCCTCCTTTTCACAAAACACAACATAACTTTCATTGACCTTCCTATGACCAGCCAGAGGAGTACATTAGTCTTCTTAACAGGTGACATCCTGTCCCAGAGCTAGTTTCCTGTTAATAATTCTGCAAACACGCTTGTGGAGATCAAACTACAACACAGGGTTAACCCATTGTATTACAGATTGCAACTTTTAAAACAAACCCAAATAGCCTTCTGCATTCATTTCAACTGTATAATTATAAACATTTGCAAACCAAGAGACCCTAGTTTCATATATATTTTTGACAACAAAGAAGCAAAGGAAGGAAGGAAAGAGAGCGCGAGAATAGAAACAGCAAGTGAAGGAAAGGAGATAACGAGGAAATTGTGGAACCATAGGAGTGGCCAATTCCTAGGTGCCACAAGGAAAATGTGACTCTGCAATCAGACAGGCAAGAGACAGACAAGTGACAGAACAGGAGAGGGCAGACTAGATCCTTGCTTTTCCCTCTCTCTGCATAACAAATTGGACAAGGTCTTACCTAACCCTGTCACGTACCCCTACACCCCCACCCCCCCCAAGAGGGGGCCCTTTTTTTTCTTTTTAAAACAGGTTTCCAAAATCATCTTTTCTTTTAACATTACCTTACAACATTTACAGTTCTTTGCATAAATATGCGGTTTCCCTTTTTCATGACGCCTGTTACAGCAAACATTTCAGTTAAGCACACACTTTTTCCTCCCAACCTTCTGAAGTCTCAATTCCTGAACCATATCTTGACAAAAAAATCTGCACTGACATTTTCCCTTCCAGATTTGTGCATCACTTTGAATTTAAATGGCTGTGATGCTAAGCACTACCTTGTGATTCTCGGATTTGTATCCTTCATTTGATTAAGCCAACAGGAAGGACTGTGCTGTTATAAGTACAAAGTTAGCTCCTAGCAAATAACTTTGGGGACTCCACTGCCCATTTTGCAGCAAGGCATTCTTTCTCAAAAGTGGAGTACTTTTTCTCTCTGTCATGCAATCTCCTACTGATATGCACAATGGTATATTCTACGCCATCAATATTCTGACTCAGGACTGCACCTTCCTCTGATGCAACTGTCTGTAACAGAAATTGTTCCTCAAAGTCTGGGCTTCTTAAAACAGTAGCTGAATATAATGCAGTCTTGAGGGCCCCAAAAGCTTCACCACACTGTAAGGAGCACTTCACATTATTCGGGTACTATTTTCTGTGAGTTCAGTGAGGGGGAGCAGCTAAATGGGCAAAGTTGGGAACAAATCTCCAGTAGTAACCACCCAGACCTAAAAATGATCTGACATATTTCTTTGTTTCAGGGACAGGACTGTTAACAACAGCTTCTCTCTTGGAAATTTCTGGCTTTACTTTTTTCCCCAAAATATAGCCTAAATATCTGGTTTCCTGCATGCCTACTGCGCACTTGGTAGGATTAATCGTTAGACCTGAATTTCTGACAGATTGGATAGCTGTTCATAGATGTTCCAGGTGGTTGTTCCAGTCTGGACTGTACACCACGACATCATCCAGGTAAGCAGCACAATCACCAGTGTGAGAGGCTAGAAATGCATCCATGTACTGCTGAAATGTAGCGGGTGCACCATGTAAACCAAACGGCATGGTGGTGAATTGACAGAATCCAACTGGAGAGGAAAATTTAGTTTTCTCTCTGGATTCTTTAGCTAGGAGAATTAGCCAGTATCCCTTAGCGAGATCAAGGGTATTGGCACTTCCCAGTCTGTCCACCAAATCATCTATCCTGGGCACAGGATAGCTGTCAAATATGGACACTTGATTAAGTTCTTTAAAATCAAGGCAGATTCTTACACCCCCTTCTTTTTTTTTTATTTACTATCACCACTGGTGATGGCCAAGCACTTCCCGATTCTTCAATGATACTCAACTCTTCTGTATTTCTTTAACCACTTCTGCTCTTAACCGCTCTGGTAATCTCTGTATGTCTTGTCTGATATGGTGAGCATTCTCTCACTAGTACGTGCTCTACCCCTTTTGCTCAGCCTGGCAGTGTGGTAAAAGTACTTCTAAACATCTTTACCAAGTTACTCATTTCTGCAGTTTGGTCTGTGGGTAAGGAAACATTACTTTACAGCATCAGAAGTTACAGTTTGTTTCAGTCTGTCATAGACTATATCAACAAAGTCTTGACCAGTTTTTGTTAATACTTGAAAACTACCCTTGGGTGTTTTTTCAACCCACTTCTTCAGGAGGTCAGCATGGTTTATCTTGGTAGGATTTCTCCTCTAAGGGGTCTCAATCTTACAGTTAACTGTACTGTACCAGTACATCTAACCTCTTTATAAGGCCCTTGCCACTTCATTAACAGCTTGTTTTCTGTAGTGGGTAACAGTAAGAAGACCTTTTCACCCGGATCAAAAAATGTTTTTTGTACCCATGGTCATAATACACCTTCTGCTGTTTTGGGACAGCTTCCTGGTTACTGTGGGCAATTTTAACATATTTATCAGTTTCTTTCTCAATGCACACATACAAGATGTAATTGATTCTATCTAATCAGGCTTATCTTCCAAAAGTTTCTTTTACTGCATATAGTGGCCCTCTAGGTCATCTACCGTGCAACATTTCAAAGGGTGAAAAACCAGCTGATGCTTGTGCCACTTTTCTGTAAGCAAAAGGCACGCAAGGTAAGTACTCGTCCAAATTTTTCCCCTTCACCTTTCACAAACCTTTTTATTATGTGTTTTAGGGTTTGAATAAAACACTCAACAAGACCATCTGTCTGAGGGTGATGAGGGGAAGTTCTTATGGCAGTGATATATAGTAGTCGGTAAAGCTCCTTCAGCACTGCAGCACCAAAATTACTACCCTAACAGTAATAATCTCTTTAGGTATGCCCACCCTACTGAAAATGTTGGCAAGTTCTGCTGCCACTTCTGGGGTTGTGACAGTATGCATTGGAACTGCCTCTGGGTATCAGGTAGCATATTCACATACTACCAAAATGAATGGATTACCATTTTTACTTTGAGGGGCCAACCACATCCACTGTAATTCTATCAAAAGGCACATCAAAGGCCTTGTCTTTTTTTAGTTACTGAGGCTACTTTCTAACATTCAGCAGAAGAACTACAATAGGAAGCAGCATCCTCATGCATCCTCGTCCAGTAAAATCTGTACAACAGTCTGGCAAGGGCATGGTCCCTTCCCACGTGACCAGCCACAGCACTATCAAGTCCTATATGTAACAACTCAGTTCTATACTTCTTTGGTATGACCAACTGCTATGTCTGTTCCAGCATCTGAGGATTAACCCAAACTCTGTACAGTAGCCCACTGCCGCTTAATAACCCTAGAGAAAACAGCATCACTTTGCTCAGAAACAAAATCACAGTTTATCAGTTCAGTTTCTGCATTTTCATGTATCAACCTCTCATGTGCATCAGTCTTTTGTTGCCACTGCCTTTTCAGGTGTCTTCTTTCTTTCCTAAACTTCCAGATCTTAGAGCTGGGCTCAAACAAGTCCAACTCGAAGTCACCAAAAGGTAAAAAGTCCCCAGAATCGAAGATTTTCTTTGTCTGTGCTCTTATCACAGCTGCTGAAACAGCAGGGTTGACTCCATCTGTGATTAATTCAGCTAATCTTGGAACGTTATTTCCAATAATTACAAGTACAGGTAACTTTGGTACTACCCGCACTTTCGTTTGGTGAGAAACCCATTAATTTTCAGAGTCACTTGGGTGGTGCGATAGTGTGAAGTACCCTCATGGATGCATACAATCCCAAGTACCTGGTCATTTTGCATAGTCTTTTCCCAGAAATTCAACATGAACCAGGGTCTGTCTGCTTCCTGAAGCTGTAAGTCCCTTCACAGTCTTACTGCCCACCTTGACATCTGTTAAATACTTGCCCCAATCTGCCAAGACCAAATTTGCTCCGTCGTTACCCTCATTTTTATGACAGTTTCTTACAATATGGCCTAGCTTATTACAGTTATAGCAAATAAAGTCTTTGGGTGCAGATTTGTTACTCCCATCAGAGTTCTTACCTGACCTGGAGTTAAAGTGGGAAAGAGACAGCATCTTAACCCGTCCCTGGCTATTACTTCGCTGCTGTGGTGTCTGTCAGGCCATCTGATAGTCCTCAGACGACAAAAAAAAAAAAAATATTTCCCTACTTTCTGGTCCATGTTCTTTTACCCAAAGCTGCGTGTCTGTGGGCAGGATATTGATGAATTTCTCCACTGTAAATATGTCAATGATACGTGGGACTGTTTTGCCCTCTGGTTGGAGCCATTTAATGAGGAGTTCTCAGAGTCGGGTGAAGGCTTCTCGGGGACTGTCAACTGAGCTGTACTCGGGGACCAGAATCTCTCCCTGCTGGTCTCTCCTGAAATGTCATACCTTTTAGGGACTTCTCTTTTCACAATGTCAGTTTTCTGACTGTGCAGTGTTCATATTGCTGCAGGCAAGTTGGGCTTTACCTGTCAAGATAAGGTACCGGCCTGACTGCCCACTGCTGTTTGGGCCACTGGCAGACTCTAGCTTTTCTCAGCGGCTACCGATTGATGCGGCGATCCAGCTCCTCAACCCTGACTGGCCAGCCAGTAAGTGCGGCTCTGCCGATTGGAGCGCATCAGCCTGCCCTCCGGCCATCGAACTCTCCCTTGATTTCTGCCTCCTTGCTGGTAGTTAACTAAGTATATGTTTTTTCCCCTCTACCCCCGCCCTCTCCCAGGCCTCCTTTAAATACACCATTGCCCCTCCCTCCTCCGTGGATCTTCCATCTCATTGGTTAGTAATCATCCTTACTTAAGACTGATAGCTGTTCCTACTGTAGCCTCCCACAGCTTTCCCCTCCACTCTTTATCTCCTCTTTCTTGGGGTATATTGACTTACTAGACCGGTCTCTGGATCACATTTTCCCAATACAACCCTCTGCTACCTCACTGTACTGAATCTCCACTCCATAGCTTAATTTGCTCTGCTTAGCTATACCAACCATGCCCTCACTACCTACCTTGCTTGCCATATTTGTACTAGCCTTCCAACTTCTCAACTATGCTCTGCCCTATACCGACACCAGTGTGATGCCCGAGCCCTCATCTTCCTATAAGGACGGGCCTCCAAACTCCACATCAGCACCCTTCCTCACCTCTAGTCTGCAGTCCCCCAGCCCACAGGGTCTCAACACCTGCCACTGTATAGTTACCGCTATTTAATGCCCCCGCTGGCCATAACCTCAATCCCTCTCTCCCGCTGCCCGGCTTCCCAAACCCCCTACCGCTGCCACTCATCCTGCTCCATCAAGCAACTTAAGCTTCTAGCTATTAGGGTTGCCTGGTTACTACTGATGCTATCAGGTAATATCCATCCTAACCCAGGCCCCAGTGGGCCTACTGTTAACAGCCGTTTTATCTCAATCGTTTCTATCAACATCTGCAGCCATCTGCCAAAACTTGACTTACTCCAAGCCTGGGCTGCACAGCACAACCCAGATGTCCTGTCCATAACCAAATCATGGCTTACATCCAGGACCCCGGACAATCAAGTCCTGCTCCATGGGTACACTTCCTACCAGCTCGAC
Organism: Neoceratodus forsteri; assembly: GCA_016271365.2. NCBI lineage: Eukaryota > Metazoa > Chordata > Ceratodontiformes > Ceratodontidae > Neoceratodus > Neoceratodus forsteri. Next base: position 197,835,378 of record CM057453.1, read on the forward strand.
AGGCTAGGGAAATGGAGAGGTGATTGCATAATTTTTTTTTTTTTTTTTTTAAATCACCTCCAGGGCATAGCCTTCCCCCATTTAAAATCAGGCAAAAATGTACAGATACTCTCAGCGAGACTCACCCTAGGCTCCCAGGGTAAGGGTCTTACCATTGTCGCAGCATATATTCCCCCTCGGGAGCAAGCCAAGGGCTTTACAGTTCTTCACGAACACCTAGCCCACCTTCGGTCAAACAATGAAGTAATTGTTGTGAGCGACTTCAATATCAACTGGTTATCAACTGAGCCGGCCTCCTACAAGGATGAGACCTCCTCCATTAACTAGTTTACCAACCCACTCAGATAAACTATAAAACGGGATCCAGCACCCTCCTGGACTGGGTACTAACAAACCACCCAGAGTGGATATCAGGGCTTAATGTGCTCCCTGATTCCCTCAGTGACCACTCTCCCATAATCTTCCAATGGACAAACAAGGCCCCAAAACCCCCTGTGAAGGTTATCTTATCCCGTGTGCTAAAAAAGGGACAGCAGTGCTCCTTTAGGCAATACCTTCAACAACAGAGCTGGGCCCCCATTCTAGGAACCAATGACGTTGATTTGGTGCTTGATAACTTTATTAATATTTTCAACAATGCCTGTGATATCTTCGCCCCCTTTAAAAAAGAAAAGCCAAGGGAACTCAAATTGTGGGTTACCCCTCACCTCCTAGCCCAGATGCGCACCCGTGATCAGCTATGGTACAAGTACAAAAGCTCTCGCACAACCAATGACATGCAGAACTACAAAGCGGCTTGAAATAACTGTACCCTCGCAATCCGTCGGGCTAAAGCCACGCGTTCCAAGTCTGAGCTAAACTCCTCCTGGGGTGATGGTCGCAGCTTCGGGAAAAATATCCAGGCAATCACCAGGAAGTGAGATACCTCTGAACCAACTTTACTTAATATAGAAAGGTCCATAACGGACGACCATAAAACTATCGCAGACATTCACCGAACTCAGTGCAGTGCTCCCCCCCCCAATGTCCAGAACCCTGAAAGTAAGCCTCTAATAAAACCGCCCCAAATGCTTCCAACAAATCGTGTCCCCCCCCCAATACCTTAAAGTCTTATCCAAAGGGATGGCAAAAAAATACCTCATCAAAGTACTGAGGAGGTCTAGGCATAGTACCGAGGGCCTTGACCTAAAACTAATCTCCTTGGTACTAGACGAGGTGCTAACACCGATAACCAGAATCAACCTGTCCCTAACCTCAGGTACGTTCCCAACACAATGGAAATCTGCAGTTGTCACCCCTGTCTTCAAAGCAGGTACTAAGAAAAGCCATACTAATTACCGTCCAATTTCAATTCTCCCACCTATCTCAAAAGCCTTAGAGCGGATCACCTACGATCAACTGGTGTGGAGAGGTTATGGGACAACAGATGGACCAGACACCGAACTTCAGGTTCAACACACAATCTCTGGGCACTATTTATTCAAAATACAAGAAATAACATTTTGCAATGGTATATTTCTTCTTCAGTACATCAGTTTACAGCAACAGACTAGGAATGTCCTTTCTCTGCACTTAGCTAGCACCTACCGACACTAATCTCTGATCCAATTCACTAACTGAGATGTACCCATAACCCTTATGCAAGCCCTCATTTGCTTATGCAGTGCGGGCCCAAAAAGAAAAAAAAAAAAAAAAAACAAGTTATACAAAAAGAACCTCAATGCAGAATCACTGAAAGAACAGTTGCCCCAAAAGGCATTGGCAAGAAATCAAGTTTCAAAGAAATACATCATCATACATACTTCCATAATGCAATGCATCATGAGATATATGCAAATCACCATGACATTTCTGGCTTGTTAAGTTTACAACAATTTACATGCATTTTAAATAGCACAACTAGCTTCATTATTATAATAGACGCCTAGTATTTTTTACCATTATCAAAAACACCTAGTGCCATGGTATTTAACGTTTACAGGTTTCATAAGCATAAGGTATATACATCAAGGTATTTTTTAACAGTGCTATTACATACTAAATCCATCAATAAACACAACCTATTTTACATACATCTGGAGGTCACCATAATAACCTTTCGCTACGAGGACCTGAGAGGGGTTAATACTACCAACATTTTTTACTTGCTTGGTTTCAGTAAGCGCCATGCCATATGAGCAGTATCCTGCCTTCATAATAATCTTTTCCAAATGTATCACCTTGCATTTCTCAGCACTGACCTTTATTGTTCATTTTGCCACCCATTTTCCAAACCTATTCTGATCTTTCGGAATTTCATACATCTCCCATTATGTAGTAAGAAATAAATTACTCACCATAGTAATCTTGTTTCTTCAAAGGGATCACTCATTATGATTAAACTTAATGCAGTCAGCCGCCTGTGTTGAACTGCCCGGAGAAATGGAATGTTATGCAAATTATGGAATTCTCAATTGGCTCATGCCACTTTCAAACTGCTGCTCTAGCAACTGTTGCACTCTGAGTGCTTCAGATTCTTACGGAGCCGAACTAGGTAAAAGACCCACTAGCTAAAATTAACAACATTAAAGAACAATTTTGCCCTTTCAGGCCAAAGCATCCTTAACCAACAAACCGGAGAAACTTTAAGACCACCTGGACACCAACTGGTTAAATAAAGTGCGTCTCTACCTTAGCCTATATATGAGAAAAGAAAAAAACACCGTAATGCAGGGATGCAGAGCAACTTCTATAGGTTCTAGGAGAGGAGGTAGGGAGGGTTTTTAATCATAATGAGTGATCCCTTTGAAGAAACAAGATTACTATGGTGAGTAATTTTTTCTTCCAACCCCAGGACTCACTCACTATGATTAAACTTAATGCAGACTACCAAGCAGTACCTTTGGAGGTTGGGCAGAGAACCTATTTAGGAAATAGGCTCTGCAGTACTGTTGTACTAAACCTAGCATCACCTCTGGCTTGTAAGTCCAGGCTATAATGCTTTGTGAAGGTGTGTACCGATTTCCATGTAGCTGCTTTGCAGATTTCCAGTAGTGGAATTTCTCTTGAAGCTGCCACTGAAGTAGCTGCACCCCTGGTGGAGTGTGCCTTCAGGCCCAGAGGAACCTGTTTACCCACCTTACTATAACAAAACTGTGTACATGCTACTATCCAGCGAGCAACTGTACGTTTTGTTGCAGCTCTGCCCTTACCAACTTCACCATATGTGAGGAAGAGCTGTGATTGACTTGTCCTGTAAGACTTGGTTCTGTCAATGTAGTGGCTAAGTGCCCTTTTGACATCAGGGGGAATGAAGTCTCCTTTCTGGAGAACTAGAGTTGTCTGTAAAGAAGACAGGTAGAATGATAGACTGATTCAAGTCAGACACCACCTTGGGAAGAAATGTTCTATTAGTCCTAAGGACCACCTTGTCCCTGTGGAATGAGATGTAGTCCACATCCGTGCACAGGGCTTGTAATTCACTGATCCTTCTGGCTGAAGTAATGGCAACCATAGAAACAGTTTTCCAAGTGACATACTTCAAATCTGCAGTTGCCATGGGTTCGAATGGTGCGTCCATGAGTTTGGCAATGCAAACATTTAGATTCCAGGCAGGAACTGGTTCCCTCAGAGGAGGGTGCAGAAGATTAAGGCCTTTAAAATATTTTCTAAATACTGGATGAGAGGCCATAGACCTCTCCTTACCAACCGACAGGTAAACAGAGTGTGAGCTAAGTGGAACTTGAGGGTAGAAGGCTTCAGACCTAAAGAATGTAAATGTGTAAGATAATCTAGAAGAACAGCCAAATCAACCCTGACCTGTGCACCATATAGTAAATTTTTTCTACTTAGAGGAATATGTCTTCTTAGTAGACTGCTTCCTGGAACCCCTAAGAACTGTCAGCACCTGTTCTGACAGGTTAAGGTTAGCAAATTCTAAGTCTTCACGAGCCATGCCTCGAGTCTCAGTGATTTGAGATTGGGGTACAGGATCCTGCCCTGCGAGGAGGTTAACAGGTTGTGCCTCCTGGGCAGGTGGATAGGGGGAACCACTGACAGAGACAGGAGTACCAGTGACGTCATGCCCAATCCGGAGCCACCAGTATCATTTTTGCTGGTTGGGACATCAATTTCAGTAGGGTCCTGAATATCACAGGAAAGGGGGGAAATACATACAGAAACTTCCCTGTCCAATCCAGGGCCATGGCATCCAGGGGAATTGTGCCCCTTAGAGGCAGCCTGCAACAGTACATTGGAAGTTGGTGGTTTTCTGCAGAGGCAGAGAGATCCACCTCTGGAATGCCCCATTTCCTGAAAATTGCGCTGAGTACCTGAGCATTCAGGCATCACTCATGGTGGTCTTGACTTATCCTGCTGAGAGAGTCTGCCAATACATTGTCCTTCCCTGGAAGTGTATGGCTGACAGGGATACTCCCATGGAGTATACCAGGGACCACAGTTTCACTGCTTCTGTGCACAGCAGATCTGACCTGGTACCTCCTTGCTTGTTGATGTAATACATGGTTGTGGTGTTGTCTGTTCTGACTTGCACCACCTTGTTTTGCAGGTAAGGAGCAAATGTTTTAGAGCCAGGTAATGGCCCTGAGCTCCAAGAGATTTATGTGCAACAGAGACTCTTGTGGGGACCATGTGCCACTTGCTGTGTGCTCCACCATGTGTGCCCCTCAACCTAGAAGTGAGGCATCTGTCACGAGGATTACTAAGGGGTGTTCTCTTATAAAAGGTACACCCACTCTGGTTGTGCTCGTCCAACCACCATTGTAACGCTTGGACTAAGCTTTTTGTGACTGGAACCAGTTTGGGCATAGAATCTATCCTTTGAGACCAGTACTGTCTGAGATGGAACTGAATATCTCATTTGAAACCTGGAGTCCATTACCACTGCAGTGGCAGATGCCATGTGGTACAGCAGCCTGAGAAATTCTCTGGCTGGATTGGGTCTCCTGGACACAAAGGATTTTGCAATCTGCAGAATGCTTGTCACCCTGTCTTGTGGCAGGCAGGCTCTGCCTTGTCTGGTGTTTAATTCTGCTCCAATAAACTCCAGCACCTGAAGTGGTACCTGCTGAGATTTCTGTTCGTTGATCAGAAATCCCAGGGACGCTAGTGTAGATTTTGTTAGTGCCAGTGACTGTGCTGCATGCTGCAGGGACTCTCCTACTACTAACCAGTCGGCCAAATAGGGGAAGACCGTTACCCCTTGCTTCCTCAAAAACTCTACCACCACTGACAGGCACTTTGTAAAAACTCTTGGTGCTGAAGTTAGCACAAAAGGGAGAGGTGCAAACAGATAATGGCCTGACGCCAGCCTGGATCGCGAGAATTTTCTGTGAGATGGTCTGATGGGAATATGGAAATAAGCATCCCTTAAATCTAGGGAGGCTAGCCAGTCTCCCTTTTGCAATGAGGGAATGATTATTGCAAGAGTGACCATTTTGAACCTTGGTTTCAAAATGTACTTGTTCAGAAGTCTTAGATCCAAAATAGGTCGCCAATCCCCATTTCTCTTCCTTATGAGGAAGTACCTGTAATAAAAACCTTTGCCCCTGCTTATCAAAGGCACTACCTCTACTGCTTTGATTGCCAGTAGATGCTTTACCCCTGCCTCCAACAGAATCCTGTGTGCAGTTGTTGATGGAGCAAAGGTTCTTGTTCTCAGCTTTGGAAGTTATCTGAAACGGAGTGCCAGGCCCTGGCTCACTACCTCCAACACCAACTTGTCTGTGGTGATGGAATGCCAAGCGTGAAGGTAATGAGCCAGTCTGCCACCTACTGGTGGTCCTGAAATAGGGGATGCGACCTGCACTAGCCCGTCAGGGGTTCTGTGTGGGCTGTGCCTGAACCTGTGGTGCAGGGGCCATTCTTCTCATGGCTCTCCTGCCCCTTCCTCTAATAACCTCTGGCCTGCTGCTGAGGCTGAGAGGCCTGCGCTTGAAAGGTCTGGGGTAAGAACCCCTACCCCTAGCTCCCCTACTCTGGGGTCTGTAAAAGGTGGAAGGCCTATCTTTGGAATTGCTCCGATAGGTGGATTTATATTGCTCCACCTTCTTCATATATGCCTCTGTCTTATCCCCAAACAAAGAGCTGTCTTACAGGGGAAAATTCATTGCTTTAGCCTGTGTGTCTAAAGTCAGGTTGGTGGCTCTAAGCCAAGCAAACCTCCTAAGTGAAACAGACAACGCCATTAACCTGGCATCCACTGCCATATGAAATTGGTACTTGGTAGCATCAAGTGCAGCCCTTGCTGTATCCTGTAATTCTACAGCCACTTCACCTGGAACCTTATCAGTCAAAGCTAGAACAGAGTTCCATACAGCTTTTTGGTACTGCACTGAATATGCCATGTAATTGGCCTACCTAACTAATCAAGAGGCAGCCATGTACCCTTTCTTCCCCATAGCATCCATTTTTCTTGAGTCCTTGTCTGGTGGATGGGTAGCCAAGGGGATCCTAGCCTTTTCACAGGCAGCAGCTTGCACTACTCCCTCAGGATCAGGATGAGTAAAAAGAAAATCAGCTGTAGCTCTGTCAAGCTGATATTTCTTGTCAGCTTTCTTATCCACACCAGGGATAGAGGTTGGAGTCTTAAAAATCTGTAGTGCAGCCTTTTTTAAAAGACTTATGCATGGGGAGAAGCAGATGTTTAGTGGGAGTTAACCCCATCATGTCCAGAAAATCTGCCTCCTCCATATCCTCTTCTGTTTCCTGAAGAGGAAGATTCAGAGTTTCCACCATGCTCTTGACAAAGGCATAGTGGGAGGAGTATTCCTCAGGACCCCTAGGAGGGGACCCGAATTCTTGCTTAGGGGAAACCTCTGGATCTACAGGTTCCCCTTCAAAATCACCCTCCCCCTCCTCCCCAAACACTTCCAGCATTCCCTGCATTGCTGGAGGTGTAGGATGAACCGGGGCAGTCTGAGTAGGAACCGGGATTGCCCCCTGTAGGGCTTGTAGTACTTACAGTGCCTTAGCAATGTCCTCAGCCGAGGGCATAATATGTTTGTCTGCTGGGAGCTCCTTAGCCTTCTCGGCCACAGGTGCAGCGACATGTTTTTCTTTACACTTTTTCTTTACTGGAACAGGTTCAGAGCCCGTTTCCAAAGCCCTTTTTGCTTTACCTTGTTCAGATTTATCTGAACTCTTGTCAGGATCCTTGGCTTTACCTCCATCCTTTTTGTGGGAAGAGGAAGAAGCAGAATTATCTACACTAGAAGCAGAAATAGAAGCCATCTCTTCTAAAATCTTAGACCTTTTCTTTAATGTTTTAGGGCAAAAGGTTTTACAATATCACAACTGGCAAATACATGACTTGTACCTAAGCAAGAAATACACAGAGAATGTCCATCTGCTTTTGCTATAAGTTGCCCACAAGACTCAACATTTAAAACCTGTGGGTCCTGTGCGTTTTTTAGGTTTATCTAAATGGACCTCTGACATTGACAGACAAAAAGATTACTTCACAAAAAAACATTATTTAAAATACCTCGGAACCAGAGGTTCTTTAAATATAACTACCGCTAACAGTTCCTGGAACTGTTCGCTATTCGGTTCCTGAAGATAAAGGAACCGATAAAATACAGAAATTTAAACAAAAATAAAGCGGTTCAAGGAACCAATTGCTAAATATATAAAATAAAGCAACACTGAGGTAAAAACCTCCCAAATAGATGCAGAACCCTCGGTTCCAAGGAACCGTGAGGGAACTGTGAATAAAGACAAAAAACTACTGTAACACTAATAAAATATACTAAACAATGTTTCTAAGGCAGCAACTGAAAATTAAACTAAAATTTAGTACTTATCCACAGATGAACTTTATTCTGAAGACAGTTCAAGGACAGCTCTCCGGGACGTCCTTACTAGGCAGGCGGAGTAAAGAATCTGAAGCACTCAGAGTGCAACAGTTGCTGGGGCAGCAGTTTGAAAGTGGCATGAGCCAATTGAGAATTCCATAATTTGCATAAAGTTCCATTTCTCCGGGCAGTTCAACACAGGAGGCTGACGGCATTAAATTTAATCGTAATGAGTGATTCCTGGGGTTAGAACCATTCTTCAAAGAGTTGTAGCATCAATGGCAAATCTGGTGATCCAGCTGGTGGAACCCACTTATACTGAACAGTGTAGGTCCTTTGGATTGACCCCTGTGAAATCCCACTGGTCACTTGTTTCCATGGTAACTGGCTACCATTTATTCGGACTAATATTAAACAACTTTCAATAGTTTGCTCAGGTGCAGGCCACACACTGTAGTTAGCCTTACAGGAATTTAATTTCTGCCTGTACCTCTCCCAAACTGGGCAGATGCAAGAGAGTTGCAGTGCTGTGATTCCATTTTAATTTTAACTCTGGTCTGTTGCAACTAGGTATCAGTCATACTTAAAGAGTTAAAAGACAACTTCCAAGTTAATTATTAGGTACCGATTTAACATTTGAATGTGCTGCACATTACAAAAGCACTTTTCTATGTAATATCACAAGACACTTCTGCAGTGCATACTCAGCTCAGACAACAGAACCCCCCCTTGAAAAGGATACAGACGTGGCTTTTCAGGTCGTTTCTTAAACCTTTACGCACCAGTTCATAGGCTTCTTCTTTCTTCCCTAAGCAATTCAGTGTTAATCCCTTCATTGCTAGAGTTTCTGGAAAAAGCAAGTTTGTGTTATACACATCAGATATTTGAAATTATTTGAAATCACAGACTGTTGAGAGAGGGATGGGTCCAGTTATCCAAACTGCAGAATTGTAGCAAGACTCTCCCACAAATATTTCTAGATCAAGTAACCTAATGAAAGCTTCTCAACACCCTTAACTGCTGACACACATCACAAAAAAAAAAAAAAAAAAAAATCTGAAACCAGAAAGCTAGCTACAGATATTAAGCTAAAATGAGTCACAATGAAGGAGATATTCAATACATGCTGATCAATGGAAATATCTGGGAGCACTGTGCGCAAACCAAGTAATTTATAGTTCACTTTTGCTTAGATTTAAATTCATGTTCATCTTGCGCATGTCTCCAAGAAAACAAATGTGTTACATAATTCAGTTGTCAAAGGTACCCAATTTCAGGGTGACATTGGGAGGGAAACACCAGTGTCTTACATTGGAAGTACCATTTGAAAACAAGTCTGATCGGGCTGTAGCATGGCACAGCACCAGGAAAAATACCATGCTGCAACCTGGTTGGACTGGCACTGTGCCCCCACCAATGCTACCTGTTTCAGAAAATGATGATCTTGTTTGGGGGCGGGGGGGCAAGAGGCCAAGACCAGGTTTGTGAGGGCTATCTGTATGGAGGCCAGTGTCCCCTTTCTGGAGGGCCATACAATGCTGTTTGTAATCATGCAGGAAGGGACTGCAAACCCTAATGAGCACAGCTCGACAGGCTTGCAAAGTCGCACATGACGCCAAAAGGTCACAGCAACGACTCATCAATATGGACAGCAACAGAGAATAGGTACCTTGCTCTTTAACGTACTACAGTGGACACTGCCTGCAAAGATTTTTTATTTCGTTTTTGTTTACCAAGTAAGGTATGCTAGGCAGTAAAATGCCTATTTTCAGACAAGACCCGGGACAGTACAATATCAGGATTGTACAGGACTACAGAAACAAACTGTTAAGACATTACAGGTTTGTGATGACAATGCTCATCACAGATACATACAGTTGAAGGAAGGACAGTATAGTAGTGCCATTTTCAGAACTGCATAGTAGAGCATACAATTATGTAAGAGGTTACATAGTTTGTAGGAGACTGGTACCGTACAATGCCTACAAAAATTCCTAAGCACTAAAAATAAAGTACTTCCATGCTAACCCTGTATATTCAAATGTCTGCACCAGGATCATTAGAAGTTTTTTTTTTTTTTCTTCAATACTTTATTTATCCCAAGACTACCCAACAGAGATGCCACAACATGTTTTCGGGGAATGGGGGGGGGGGCATTATCTTTCCAGTTTTAAGCTAGGAGACTTCAGTACAGGAGGTTAAACAGCTTGCTTAAGGTCACAAAGCGAGTTTGTGACTACAACAGAATTTAAATCGGGGTCTCCCAGTTCCCAATCCTACACTCGAAATGCCCGCCAAAATCAGCTAATGTAGTAAAACGGTAATCAAGATGGAGTACGCAGAGTCTCTGGACTGACCTGCACCTTTGGGATTAGAGAGTGAAACGAACGGTCTACAAATTCCAATGGAAGCCCAGCCTCCTATAGTACGAGCTGAAAGTTCCACAGCCACTCGTTTTAGGATTTTTTTTTTTTCTGCTACGTGCTGCACTTTTTATTTCAATTAAAATTCCAAGGTAGTGTAATTTTTTTTATTTACACTGATGCCAGTCCCAGGGGCTCTGATAGCATGACAATAAAGATATACATAGTATATACCAGGTAACCTGCACTGTAGCCACCACTGTTATTCCTGCAGTGGTCAGTATAAACAGAAAGTCTACTGTAAGTTCCTCTACAGAGACTCGCACCATCAATTACATACCACCTCCCTGCAGAATCCCACATATTTCTATCGTACTAGTTTGGTTTGAACACTGATGTACTAAATTTACTTATAAAAATGCTGCAACTATAATGAACATGGAACGCACTGCTCATTTGAGTTATGGATGCAGTACTTTGTCAGAATATCGTAGTCACATTTATCTTTGGAGGAGGAAATGTTTGCAACTATGTTAGTTCTTAGAAACTGGATTCACTGAGGACTGTGAGACTTTACACAGGGCCAACAAAGAGACCATACATACAGCAGATGTTACAGTGCAGGTGTACACTTTGTACAATTCCACTGTTAGCCCAATAAAAGGTATCACAATCTTCAGCCAATCGGACCACAGTCCTGGCATCCCCAATTATCAGGGACCACCATAACATAATCTGGAATCTGGGATGACCATCAATATTTGTTTCAACCAGTAACTCCTATAATAAAGAATAATAAAGGAAATCTAAGCTGCAGTAAATGAGCTAAACAGATTTTTCTTTTTATCAGCCAGTGGGTCACCCTGCTACAGGACTTGCATATACACCTGTATTATTTACCTACCTGACAAAGAATGACAGAAGGGCTCAACTGATTCTTATCTAAATTATTTGTTAACCTAATAAAAATGTAACCACACTACACAAAACACGTTTCGTTGGCCTGTGTTTTCTTATTTGTTAGCTAGCTGGCTAACTCAGCAGTCTCGAAACATTTATCAATGGAAGTGTTCGACCTTGTCATTCAGAAAGATGCTCAAAACAATTCTGCTACCTGAATGTTCTGGCCTGTTACATCTAGAATGGAGTGTTAAACTCGCTCTCTTTGACAGTGTTTAAAAACGGCAAACAATACTGATGACAACCCTGAGGGAAGCCATAGTCAGTGGAGCACACTCTCTTTTCTAAAGGCCACAGAAAAAGGGTAATCTAAAGTAGAACAAAAAGCAGCAAGTTCACAATTTTCACGTGACAAACTCCAGCTTTAACAAGTTTGCAAGTTTTGACCGATTCTAGCTTTTATTTATGTTTTCATACGAGGGCTAACCTCTCCCCCCTGCTGATTTAACTCCCTCATCAGCATTTTCACTGCCCCCTTCCCCCGGATTTTGGTCATAATGGGCACAGACAGCGGTCAGCTCTAAGATATTGTCAACTCCTTGGTGCTCCAAATGCTCAGACACTTTTCACATATCAAATACACCTTTATGGTAATTCTAAAACCATAATATTACAACATCTGATGGAATCCAAGATGTTCCATTACATGCAAAAGCAGATGAACTGGATGTCTGTGCAAATTTGGACTGTGCAGATTAATACTGCTGCTGCTGTGATTAGTGTGCACTACCACGACGTGGGACTAGAAGATTCAGACATCAGTTATGGCCCATTATACGAAGTGTACCGTACCCAAGAGTCAGCAATGACATCAGGCCGGCAGCCTATTCTTCGATAATAGTATGAAGCTAATTATTCCAAGTGCTAGGAATGCTGTACTACTGGGCCAGTAAAAAGGAATGTGTTGGCCACCAGGCACTCTCACCTCTCCTGCTGGCAGAACAAGGAGCAGCACTGAAGCAGGATGTCAAGGCAGCCTTTCACCCATCTTCCCAGCCACAGAAAGGAACAAGCCAGTGTAACCCCCATCGCAAGCGTAGGGGACAGGGAGAACTATAGGAAAACAAGGAAGCTGTGGGAGGGAGATACTAAATTTTAAAAAGATAACTTCTAGAAATAAGAAGTAACCACAAATGTAAAATGAGATTCATCACCTACCTCCATGTTCTGCATATTTAGGGTTGGACAGTATCTGTTTACAAAACTTCAGCCCATTTCTATACTGTTTGTGTTCGTAACACCGCTGTGGATAAAGACAAAAAAGAAAAATTAATTAACAAGAGATTCCTACTTTTCTGGGTACTGTGATCACAATTTTACCAAAATACTATAAACACGGTATGACCCCAGGGACAAGAAGGCATCAGCTATATTCTCATCAAGGTTTTGTTCCATACGCCTTTCTTGTTTTCTCTCCATTAAATGAAAACCTGTGGTTCCCATTACATTTAGATTAGGCACCTGTGAAACATCTATACTCCCACAATATGTGAACTGTGTATTGGGGGGGGGTTACCACTAGAACACAATATAACTAGATTAGTATTGAAGCTGCCACTAGCCAAACAGAATTTTGCTACTCATTTCTGTATTTAGCTACAATTTATTTTTTAGTTATGTATTTATTCATTCATTTATTTACTGACTGATTTCAAAATCAATATCAGGAATGACTCGCTGAGCTGGTAAACAGCTTGTTTCCAGATGCATCCAGGACTAAGGTCAGGAACCATTGCAGAAAAGTCACGAAGAAGTGACTTAAGGGAGAAGGAGAGGGAAAAGAGGATACCTGGATGGATAGGGGAAGAGAGGACCAAACCTAAGGGAACCAATATGAGAAGGCAGCATGTCCAACAGTAGATTCCTATGAGGAAGGAAAAGGGGATGGGGGACAGTGGTAAGGCATGGGTAGGAGGAAGGGGGAGAGGGAGCCAAGACAGAAGAATTTGGATATGAAGGAGGCACAGTGCTAGTGGCAACCAACATCAAGGGAGGGGAGAGAGGAGTACAAAGAGCAGTGGTGGGTATGGGGTGGACAGTCCAGGGTAGAACGGCTGAAGGAGTGAAAGGAGGTCCAGTCTGGTAATGGTGGACTTGGGAGCAGTGCTGTAGACAATGTCGCCACAGTCAAAGGAGGAGTATCTTCAAGACCATCTCGCAGTGGGCAGGAAGCAAGATACCTGCTTTGTTCCTGTAGAGTGCGCCTAGTCTGGGGTGGATCTTGGGGATGTCATCTACATGTGACAAGAAATTGAGATGGTATTCCAGTCAGACCGAGGTACTTAAAAGAAGCAGCATCCCCAAACATAGTACCATTGAGGTATTGAATGAGGGGGGAAGAGATGAAACTAGTGATCCTCTGCCAGGAGCCAAAGGCCACAGAGACAGTTTTCTTGGCATTAACAGACAGCTGATTTGTCCGGAACCAATGCTGGGTGTTATCAAAGTCCAGCTGGATCTAAGCAGAGGGGGTCAGAGGCAGAGGAGCCAAAGGCAAACAGCACAGTATCTGGGTACATGTGGATGGACGCAGAGGAAAAGGCAGCAGGAAGGTCATTTAGGAAGATGGAAATGAGAATGGGGCTAAGGATGGACCTCTGGGTCACGCCTGAACAGATAAGGAAGGGGGGGGGGAGAAGATGGGGTGTTTCCAATAAGGACAGCCTGTGATCTGCCCTCAAGGCAGGAGCAGAACCAGCTTGACTGAGGAGGCAGAGGGTCCCACTGCCTTAAGCTTATCTAAGAGGAGAGGATGTGTAGAAGTGCTGAATGCTTTGGCAAAGTCAACAAAGACAGAAAAGGTGAACAGGCTCTGTTCCATACAAGCAAGGATAGAGTCAGTGAGCCAGAGATGGGAAGTGGATGTGGAGTAGAGTGGGACATCCTAAAAGCAGACTGAAATGTACTGAAGGGGAGGAGGAGTTGAGGAAAGGGAAAAGCCGGGAGTGAACAAATTTTTCCTGGAGTTCAGTCAGCATAGGAGAGGAAGGAGTGCCCACTTTAGGGAGGGAGATGAGAGTAGTCCATTTCCAGGTGGCAGTGACAATAGCTGAGGAGAAGGAGAGGTTGAGGAGGTGGGTGATAGGGATGGCAATGGCAGGGGCAGAAAGCTGAAGAAGCCTGGGGTCAAGACATTCAGGGCTCATGCCCTTGGTGGTGTTAAGAACTAGGAGACCCTTGAGGGAGGCAGAAGGAGTGGTGGGAAACATTGCAACAAAACATGGTTTCAAGTATCCAAACTGCTATTGCAGTTCCAAAAACTACAGATCATAATTCAATTTTTTTTAAGGTGTGGCGGAGTGCTTTGTCATTTGGTTATAATGTTCAGAAGACGATTAGACAACATGCTAGAGAGTTATAGACTTCCTGCTGCAACACCATTTCACATCTCCCATCAACAATACTTTATCATTGTAACAAAAAAAAACATGGTGAGATTATCATGCAGCATGATATACCACAAAATACTGCCATAAACCATCTTGACTCATCTCCACTACTATGTCAGTGTGTTCCTCTTACGGTACAATGAAGAATCCTGTCCCTATTCGAACCCCCAAATCACATTTTAACTTTCTTATTTTGTGACAAACACATCATGGTAATTTACTTCGATTTCTATTTGTTTAATTTAGTGATAGATACAATTTGAGTGTGCTCTGTAGTTTGTAATTTGGCAAAAGACACTTTTCCGGAGTTACTATATATCCTACAAAAATATTGTAAATTTGGTATACAGATAGCTGTTCTTATAACTGTACAGAAATAAGAGTTAGCTTGGCAAATTTTATTAATGTTTTTAAATGCGCCCATAGGCTCTTTTAGAATTTTAATACAGTAAGTAAAAGATAGAAGTGTACCATATAGTCATATATTATATAGTCATAGATCACTGGAATAAAATGAAACTAGTAATCATTTTACAAAATTTGGTTTTGGCAATTTTAATTGCTCACCAGTTTAGACAGAAAGGAAAAGGGGATTTGAGTAAACACTCTTCTGAAATTGTACTGGACAAATTACAGAACAGAGCCAGTATTTGGATGTTAACACACCCCTTTAAGCTGGTAAAATGCCAATAAAATTAGGAGAAATTGGTTTTCTTATAACTGGAAGACGAACTATAAAAAAACAATTTAGTAGATCTCTCATGGAAATCAATATGTATAGAAAGGGCATCTGAAATAACTACAATTCAATTAGTTTTATTGTTAGCAGGTGATACTGAAGTAAATCCAGAACCCAAACCAGTAATAAGACCAGAATTAAAAATAACTCATGAGAATGCGAGAAGTATCATTAAAAAGGTAAATGAGCTGTGAATTTGGACCTAACAACATGAACCTGATATAACAGGTTTCCTTTAAACATGGTTAACTAACCAAATACAAAATACTGAGATTTAACAGGAGGGTTACAACATTTTTAGACAAGACGGGCAAACAAGAAGGTGGGGTGCTTCTGTATATCCACTCCAAATTGGGGAAGATTGATATTACCTTTTCAGGAGCAATACAAGGGACAACAACAACCACCACTTTATTCAGCGCAATTCTAAAAAACCAAAGCACTGTACATACTTAAAACATCGTAAAGCAAACAACACAATTAAAACCTTTACAGAATAATATAAATACTTCAATTAAAATATCCAAATTCATAAGGGGTCTAAGTGCAAAATGCCTGCTTGAACAAATACATTTTCAAGCCTGTTTTAAAGCTCTCCACAGTCCGGCACTCTAACCTGACGAGGCAGAGAATTCCACAGGGATGGAGCAGCAAACACAAAAGCCCGAGCCCCATATGCTTTCAACCGCACCCTGGGAAACTAACAACCCCTTGTCAGTTGAACGGAGAGGACGGCCAGGGCTTTAGGGAATCAGGAGCTCTTGCAGATAGCTCGGTCCAGTCCATGCAGGGCTTTGTAGGTCAGAAGACTGACCCTGAAGGAGATCTACCACTGTATAGGCAGCCAAGTGCAGATTGTGCAGCACGGGAGTACTGTGACTGGAGCGCAAGGTCCCAGTCAACAATCGTGCCGCAGTGTTCTGCACCAGCTGCAAGCGACGGATATCAACAACCGGAAGCCCTAGGTAAAGGGAGTTGCAGTAGTCCAGGCGTGAAGTCACAAAGGCATGGATCAACGCTGGCAAATCACCGGATGAACAAGGTGCTTAATTCTGGCAATGTTCCTATGATGCTAAAAGGAAGACTTGAAGACTGCCCACACCAGCGCATGCAGAGTCAGCCCGTCAAGAACCACCCCCAGATTGCGCACCTGTTCAGAGTTAGGGAGCTGTACACCCCCAAGCCAAAGCCCAGAGGGTAAACTCACCACCAACCTCTCTATCCGGTGACCTGGATCCACCACCAACACCTCAGTCTTCCCAGAATTCAACTTCATCCAGTCATGGATCTCTGCCAGACAACTGTTAAACATTGAGAGCGCACTATCCTGGTCAGGTGCAAAAGTGAGATAGAGCGGTGTATCATCAGCATAGCAGTCACACTTCAGCCCAGATCATCTTACGGTGTTTCTGAGGGGCAGCATGTACACTGCGAACAACACAGGGGACAGCACCGAGCCCTAAGGAACCCCGCAAGGCAGAGAGAATGAGTCACAGGAAAAAAAAAAAAAAGACGACACCACCCTCGGACATCTGCCGGCTAAGAAAGACTGAAACCATCTGAGAACTGGACCAGTCAGGCTACAAAGCACCCTCAAGCACTCAAGCAGCACCCCATGGTCCACAATGTCAAACGCTGAGAAGAGATCAAGAACCACCAAGACGGAATGGCACTTCTGATCCCTCGCCATCAGGAGATCATTGAGCACCCAAACCAGAGTGGTCTCAGTACTATATCTGTTCCAGAAACCAAACTTGAGAGAGTCACAGACGTCGTGGATGGTAAGATGGTTCTCCAGTTGCAGCGCAACCACTTTCTCAATCACCTTCCCAACAAAGGGAAGGTTAGAGATGGGTCTGTAGTTTGCGCAGCTGTTTGGGTCCAAAGCAGCTTTCTTAAGGAACGGTGTCACCACTGCCTCCTTCAGGGAGCTAGGGAACTCACCCGAATCTAAGGAGCACCAAACAATCTTTGCAAGGACCGGCCGATGGATTCCATACACCCCAATAATAGCGTGTAGGGCCCAGATCCAAACTACAGCATGTTAGCTGCAAATTCTGGACAATCCGCACGACGTCCACGATCTCCAGCCAGTTCGTTTATTTTAGTGTTTGGTAACCGGGTAAGGCCCACTAGGCACAAGTGCCTGTTTTCAGGGGCAACCTGGGAGCACTGGGCGGTTAAGTGACTTGCTCAGAGTCGCACAGCATGCAAGTGGAGGTTGTGAGAATCAAATTCAGGTCTGGTCTGCTGGATGTACCAAGCTTGTTCACACCTCGTTCCTCTAATCTCTAGGCTATACTGCCAGCCCAGCTGAAAGAGATCCAAGGAAAAACGAGGTGGAGCGACCGCATACCAACCACTGCCAACACCCACAGAGGGTGCTGAACGGATCTCGGCTCTGATGTCGGCCACCCTATCTGCAAAGAACAGAGCAAACTCATCACACTTAACTTGAGAAAAATGCACCTCGAACCTGTAGACAGGTTGGGCTGCACAACCTGACCACGGTTCAAAAGAGCTGAGCTGGTCAGTTCTGAGCAGCAGCAATCTCACTGAACAGGAACTCTGCCTTCTTATGTGTGATTGCTGATTGATAGCTTTGGTAATGATCTATCAATCTAAGGTGGTCGGCATCGAGAGCCGATTTCCGCCAGCAACGCTTTAGCCTTTGTCCTACACATCTCAACTCCCTCAGGGTCCCGTCAAACCAAAGAGACCAAAAGTGGAGAGAGAGAGAGAGAGAGGGAGAGAGTGAACACGGACTGGGGCGATGGAGTCCAGAGCCTCATTAACAGCCTTATTACAGGCTTGAACTTGGTTCTCTGGATCCCCGCCTTCCCCCAAGAATCCCGATAAGTCTAACACTGCCTAAAGGCCTTCCGGTATCACATCCCTCAATATGCTGTATCGGACCATCTCCACAGAGGCAGGCTATGGGGGAGGAGGGGGGCCCTGGAATTTGAACCTTACTGTGTGGTGATCGGTCCATATGACTGGTTCCACCACCAAGTCGGAGGTCTCAATCTCCAGAAGGAAGACCAGATCAAGTGAGGGCCCTTAATTATGAGTAGCAGAGGCAACTATCTGTGTGAACCCCAACAAATTCATAAGTTGGAGGAAGTCTTGACCAAACAGAGTTCATAGTCAACCCAGGCTTTGAAGTCACCCAGGACCATCAACCTAAATGACTCAAATGCCATACTGTCGAAGTCTGCTACTTCATGCAGGAACAATTTCTCACCTCCAGGTGGACAGTAGATGAGAACGATCCTGCAGCCCACACCTGCTACTGGTCACAGCTAAGCAGTTCAAACTTTTTGTAGGTGTCATTTATTCTTGACTGGGAACAATGTTGATAATTTTGAAGCAGTAGCACAGAAAATCTCTTCTACTGCAATAAAGACATTGTCCTTGTTGGAGACTAACATTGCCTGGGGTAAACCCAGAGGCAAAAAGTTGGAACATCATTTTCAGAGTCTAAACACACAGTAAGTAATTGACAGGGCTACTCGAAAAGGATGTTCAAAGTCCGGGTAATATTTTGGATTTAATGTTTTTCACTCTAAAACTTTTAATATAAAGAACTGTACGGTATTTCCTCCTAATTTAGGTGACCATAATCCAACAATGTGCATAATTCAAGATAATTTCTAACATAGGAATACAACTAAATACATTACAAAAAGAAGCTATGCGAATTATCGGACGTCAGTAACCAACTCTAGGGGTGCAGACTTCAGGGAGATGGGAAGGATCCTTAAAGATCATTTGGACAGGATAAGGTCGGATATGGATGCAGACAGCAGGTGGGAGACCATTAGGAATGGAATACAGGTGGTTACCAGATCCTGCACAAGGGAAAGGCTTAAGTTCAGTAAGGCCAGAAAACCCTGCTGGTGGACCCTGGAGGTACAGGAGGTGGTAAGGGACAAGAAGGCGGCCTACAGGCACTTCAAGTGCTCTAGGAGTGAAAGGGATCAGGAGGAATATGAGCTGGCAGCCAAGAGTCACCAGGTTGGTGAGAGCAGCTAAGGCAAGACAGGAGCAGTCCTTGGCCAGTGGGATCCGGAGAGGGTACAAGGGGTTCTTTAGATACATAGGGGAAAAAAGGAAAGTAGGGGGGGCAGATCAGCAAGATAAGGATAGGGGATGGTTGGGCACAGAAGGCGGGGGAACAGGCAGAAGTCCTAAATGAGTACTTTACCTCAGTTTTTACCAGGGGGGATGGAGGGGCTATGTCTTGCGGGGAGCGGGGGCAAACCAGAGGAAGGGGTGGGACCGGTAGAAACCAGGGGCCCCGACAGGTCTAGGGAAAGGGACTGGCCACCACAGACAGGTGGGGGGCCAGCAGTACAGGGTGAAAAGGAGGAAGACATGGAGGCTGAAATCCCAGTAGAGAGAGTAAGGGAAGCCCTCAGGTCCCTTCGGACAGAGAAAGCACCTGGTCCAGAAGAGCGACATCCCAGGGTGCTGAGGGAACTAGCAGATATCCTGGCAGTCCCTCTAGAGGAGCTTTTCAACATCTGGATGCCCCAAGACTGGAGGGTGGCCCATGTCATGCCAATCCACAAAGGGGGGGGTCAAGAGAGAAGGTGGGAAATTACAGGCCAGTTAGCCTGACGTCAGTGGTCAGCAAGGTGATGGAGGGTATCGTCAAGGAAAGGCTAGGGAGGTTACTGGAGCAAACTGGGTACATGGATGATAGGCAGCATGTCTTTGTCACGGGAAGATCATGCCAGACAAACCTTGTTGAGTTCTATGACTGGGTGATGAGGGCTCTGGACCAGGGTAGGCCAGTGGACGTCCTCTTTCTGGACTTCAGCAAGGCATTTGATTTGGTACCCCACAGTGGCCTGCTGGCTAAGCTTGAAGGAAATGGGGGTAGGGAGCAGTGTTCCCATTTACCCCCATCTGTACTTTATTCAAGTACAAATTATGAAATTCAAGTACATTTTTGTGTGGAGGGCTACACTGTACCCCCATAATTCTGTTTGAAGTACATGTATCCCCACAAAAATGTTCTACAAATGGTAGAATGAACCCTTATAATTTATTTTGTACCCCTGAAAGGTTTTGGAGGGGGTGCAGTGCACCCCCAGATCTGCAGTCTTAATGGGAACACTGGTAGGGAGACAGTTAAGATGGATAGGAAATTGGCTCTGTGCGTACTCAGAAAGTGGTGGTTGGAGGGTTAGCCTCATCCCCAAGGTGGGTTACTAGTGTGGTTCCCCAAGGATCAGTGTTAGGGCCACTACAGCTCAACACCTAGGAAGGGGATCAGGAGTGAGAGGAGAATCTTTGCAGATGACTCAAAGCTGGGTGCAGTGGTGGATGAGAAGGGAAGGGTGCCCTTGCAGGAGGACCTAAAGGCTCGGGAAAGGTGGTCGGGAAAATGGAAACTAAAATTCAATACGGGGAACTGCAAGGTTCTGCACCTGGGAGTCCAAAATCCAGGCCAGAAGTATACCCTGGGAGGAGACACGATTCAAGTCAGAGAGGGTGAGAGGGACCTGGGAGTAGTGGTAGATGTCAAAATGAACAACTCAGAGACCTGTAGGAGGGCAGCGGCCAGGGCAAGTAGGATGCTGGGATGCATCACCAGGGGATTACCTCCAGAACGGCGGAAGTGATCCTTCCACTGTACAACTGCTTGATTAGGCCACACTTCGAGTATTGTGTGCAGTTTTGGAGACCACATTTAAAGAGGGACATTACGCTCCTAGAGAGGGTCCAAAGGAGGGCAACCAAAATGATCTGGGGCCTGAAGGACAGGAGCTATGAGGAGAGGCTCAAGGAGCTCGACATGTACACCCTGGAGGAGAGGAGGGACGGGGGAACATGATAGAGGTCTTTAAGTACATGAAAGGGATCAATAAGGGAGGCCCAGTCAAGGTGCTGCAAAGGAAGGAGGGTGGGGCAACGAGAGGTCACAGGTGTAAACTGGAAGGGGGCAGGCTCAGAAGGGAGAGGAGGAGATGTTATTTCACTGAAAAGGTGGTGAAGGCATGGAATGCACTGCCCAAGGAGCTGGCAGAGGTGGAGACTGTGGATGGGTTTAAGAGGGGATGGGACAGGTACAGGAAGCGGTTAAATCTGACCGGGCCCAATACAGGTAGAATATCTGGGACTGGGGACAGTATAACCTGGGGGGGGGGACCAAAATCGGCCCTCAGTGCGGGTGCTGAAAATCGAGCAGACTTGAAAGACCGTTAGGCCTATTCTGCTGGCATTTTAGTATGTTAGTATAAATTTCAACAATGATTTACATAATCAAAGATGAGACAGGTTAACTCCAATTCCAGATCTAAACTTGGGGGTTAATGACTTTACAAATACCTTTTTATAAATATGCAATATAAAACAGAATAAGAAAAAAATCATAATATGGGTGGATGAAATTTTAAGGAAAATGATTAGAATCAAAGATAGGCTTTGGAGAAAGGCTAACAAATCAACAGATTCAGCAGATTGAGAACGGTTTAAAAAACGGAGAAGTAGATGTAAGCTACTCATAAAACAGGCTAGGAGAAACTATTATCAGAATAGGCTTTCTAATATGTCACAACCAAAGCAGTACTAGGACATTATTAAAGAATTGGGGAATCCAGTTAAGGCAAATTTGGAATTAAGGTAATGAATGGCAAAGGAGATATCCCAAGCTCTAAAAAAGTGGCTGATGCTCTAAACTGTTATTATATTACTTTGCCAGACATTAAGATCCCAAGTACAACAAACGAGAACACTGAGAATATCAAAAATAGGAGAACTGACAATGAGTTACCAAAGTACTACTTCAGGAAAATTAAAGTGAAGGAAGTAGTATCAAGGCATTAAATAAGCAGGTTTGCATCGCAATTTGCAACTCAAGAATCGGGAAACACAAGTCAAATGTGGCAATGATTAGCACTCATTGCTATTCATTGCCAACTGGCACTGTTTTTTTTTTTTTTTTTTTAAAAATGCCCCTTTGGGCACACGTCACTTTAAAACTTTTTTTGTTTGTTTTTCCCCTCCTCCTCCTCCTCCTCCTCCTCCCCCAGGCCATGCCCTGTTTCTCCTGATTGGCTAGCTGCTCCTGCCCCCACAGTGTATGCGTGAGAGAAACATGAGAACGCCCTCTGGAGCCCGCCACCCCAGCAAACAGGTCCAGGAGTTCCAACCGGAGCAGAAAAGGTAAGTTCCAGGTTACTATTTTCCCATTTACTAGACTCCCCCCCCCCAAAGTGGCGTCCAGTATTTGTTTTTTTGTTTTGCAGGGAGGAGCATCGCCAGGTCGTGGGCCACACAACAGGAACCACAGAGCAGTGAGGAACAGAGAAGGCTGAGCGAGTGGTGACCCGACCAAGACCAGACAGGGCAGGCATCGCAGCATGACTCAGATTCGGCACCGGAGCAACTGGCTCAGCAGCAAACTTGACAATCGAGAATCTCCAAAAAAGTAAAAACTTTTCAACTTATATTGTCAGGGAGCCAGGAGGAGTAGTGAACTACAGGAGGGCACGGACTGGGTAGTGGCACTACTCTGGGGGGACAGCTGGGCACTTGCGGGCAGGTCGTAGAGTCTGGCTTACAACTGGGGGGGACTGCTACAGATGATCAGGGATGCTGAACTGAACAAGCAGATCGATGGGAAAAGACATTACAAATGTTGTGCCTTGCAAGTTGCAGTAATGGGAAAGTCATTTAAAAGTAATGTGCCCTGCTTTTGCAGATGTCATTCAAAGACATAAGTAAACCACAAACAAGTCATTGTGCCATGCCATCAGTGATGGGAAAGACATTTAAAAGTAATCTATGCCCTGCCTTGCAGAGATGTGAAACGATAAACTTAGTTTTTGCAGTGATTGGGAAAGACATTTAAAAGTAACTTGTGCCCTGCCTTGCAGAAATGTGAAACGATAATTAAGTATTATGCCCTGTAGTTTTTGCAGTGACTGGAAAATACATTTAAAAGTTTAATGTGTGCCCTGAATTGCAGAGATGGGAATTAAGACACTAAAAAAAACAAGCAAACCAGTGGGAAAGGACTGCTCTGCAGCCAACTGCAGAGGGGACATTCAATAACTAAAACCACAAAGTGTGTCCAGCTCGGGGAAGGACAATTTTTAACAAGTGCTCATGCCCTGCTTGCAGAGAATGGGAAAGACATAAAACCCTTCCAACAAATACTGTGTGCCCATATGGGAAAGGACATTTAAAAGTGTTGTGCCCTGCTTAGTTTGCAGAGCTTTTTAACTTGATGCACTTGTGCCCCTGCTTAATTTGCAAAGATATGTGCCCTGCTGTGTATTTGCTGATCCATGGGGAAAAAGATAACTGTGCTGCCCTGCTTTACTGGAGTGTTTCACTCTGTGGACTGTCATGTCTTAAGTTTATTGGCAGCCCATAGAGTGTGAAAATTTAAGTAAATACTGTGTCCCTGCTGTTTGATCCATGCTGGAAAGAACTCTGTGCTGCTATATTCACTGTGGATGTCATTAAGTTTGGCAGCCACAGCCGGGGTGGGGGGTGTTTGGTGGTCAGAAGTAAATCTGCTGAGCTGCCCATTATTCTTTAATACTAAGCCACTGAAATGTGTTCGTTCACACCAGGTTCAACACCTTTGTTTTGCTAACTTCAAACTTTTTAATAACTGCAGTCTGCAACGTGGCTGGAGTAAAATCAGCAACTGCAGAAGGATGGCGCCAAAAACATGATCCAGAAAAAAACTGGCTACAGATAAGTGAGAGAGACTTTGCAGTGCGTGTTAGCTGCAAACTGTGCTGCGAGTACAGAGATGAGCTACGTGGGTTGAGGAACTTCAGTAAGGCATTAATTGCAGGGATTACAGGCCCCCAGCTAAACGCTGACACCATCCGGAAACATCTTCTGACAGAGGAGCACAAGAAAGCCGTTAACATTTTAAAATTTGTTAGAACAAGGTCACCACTTGATACATATAGCCATACCACAATTGGTAAGTTTAAAACAGTGAGGAGAGGGGGGTAGGGATTTGGACCCAGACCTAAAACAAATTTATTTGCAGGGAGAGCTTTCAGTAATGCAGAGGAACAGCATAGAACGATTCTACGCAGGCTGATGGAGATCCTGTATATGACAGCCAAAGAGAACATCCCTATTAAAAAGTTTGAAGCGACAGCAGAACAAGAGAAGCGCCATGGACTTCATTTGGGCAATAAATACATTAACGCTGTTAGTGGGAAAGAACTCAAAATGTGTACTGGCAAGAACCTAGAAGAAAACCTGCTGGCAACTGTCAAAAGTGCAAATTATTTTTCAATGCTTATGGATGGTAGTACTGACAGTGGTGTAATTAAAAAGGAACTGGTTTACGTAATTTATGTAAATCCCAATGGTCACGTGGAGACCAACTTTTTACGAATGAAAGCTGTATCAGATGGCACAAGTCAGGGATTGAAAAATCTCCTTTTAGACATTTTTACAGAGTGTGGCCTTAATAAAAAAAACATGGTTGGGTTTGGGGCTGATGGGACATCTGTCAACATGGGTGTAAGAGGGGTATTGCTGCTCTTTTAAGGGAAGACACACAGTGGTTAGCTGGTGTTCATTGTTTCTCATACAGATTAGAATTGACCATAAAAGATGCTTTGGATAACGCCTATTTCAACGATGTTTCGAACTTTCTGACCCAACTGTTTTATCTCCATCAGAAAAGTCCTAAGAGACTCAGAGAATTGCAGTCCCTTGCCCAGGCCATGGAGATGTCAGTTGAAAAGCCCAAGAAGGTTCATGGCACACGCTGGGTGAAGCTTAAACTTCTTGCCACCCGTGCGATTACCAAATTATTCCCTGTAATTTGTGCCCATTTAGAATCTATGGCCGCAGACCCAACTCATGACCAGGCCAAAGCCAAGGGAGTGTTGCAAATTGTGACTAAATTTCAAATGGTGGCACGCCTTTTGTATTTTGAACAGCTGCTTCAGCCACTTGCCAGGTTCTCATTAGGACTTCAAAAAGAAGTTGCTGAAATGCCAGAGCTACTTAGCTCTGCTGAAACTCTGAGAAACACTCTTGACCATGCTAAGGAGAGTGGTCCCTTAAGTAGCAGGGAACTTGACATTCTCAAAAAAAAAAAAAATGCATCTTATGTTCTTTCAGGAGCATGTGCTCAAGTCACATACAAGGGTGTGAAATTAACACATTTCAGTGGCCAAGCTGTTAAAACTTTTAACCAGCAACTAAGAAATACATTACAAACACTGAGAACTGTTGTGAACAAAGGTTCGGTTTGACTGATGAAAATAATATCTATAACTGTGCAAAAGTGTTAGATACCAGACTTTGGCCAGCTGACAGAAAGGAACTGTAGCTGTATGGTAACAGTGACATTACTGCAGTAGCTGACCACTTTTCAGCACTTTTACAGACTAACTGTGACAGCACTCTGCTACTTGCAGAATGGCAAGAGTTTAAGATTTTTGCTCAAACAAATTTCATCAATCTTTCTGCCTCTATCTGGTCAAAGCCGGCTTGTGATTTCCAAAATTCTTACCCAAATCTGTTGACATCTGTCAATGTGTTGAGAGTATTTCCTGTGTCTAATGCAATTGCAGAAAGGTGTTTTTCAACTATGAACAAGGTAAAACTGACTGGAGAGCAAGTCTGACAGAGGATACTGTAGAAATATTGATTAGCATTAAAAAGCAGGGGCCCCCTCCAGCTGAATTCAACCCAAACAGGGATGCAGACATATTTTTCAGTGTTAAAGCAAGACGTCCTGATGATTTGGCAGCTGTGGATGGTGGACCACCCCCAGGTCCCTCCCCCTCAAAAACAGGCCAGAATTACTGGCTACATGCCTGGTGGAGAAGAGCAGCAACCCAGTCCGTGTTGAAGTTTATGGTCAATCACTGTCCCAGGTGTAGTAGTTTTATATGGGGCAGGAGGGTTCATTTTAAATTTATGTTTGTCATGACTCACCATCACGCCTTCATGAATTTCACGAATTCATGGTCTGCTTTGGCAGACATCCTTCACAGCCCTTAAAATGTATTTGTCCTGCTGCGCAACTGCAGTATACTCTGAATGGCTAAATAAAACAGTATCAGTCTCAAACTTGTGTACAATGTGTATTTTATCAATATAAGTAAGATAAGTAGATTTTATGGGGTTTTGAGCAAAAATATCAATTTTTGGTAGCTGTTAATCAAATTCGGGCAATTGCTAATCATTTTCTACTTTGATTAGCGAAGACTGCTAATCAAGTCTCAGACACTAATTTATGCTATGAGTATTGGAAATCAAAAAATTAAAACCTAAAAAAAAAATCTGGTGGTCTTGATGTTGAAATCAGATTTTTTTAAAACGCCATAAGCATGATGCTTGCTGGGAGGACACACGCTGAACCGCTGAGGAGAAGCTGTTGCAGCAGGAGTTGGCAAAGGCATTTTTTCCCTAAAACAGGTATGCCACTGTTGCCTGTCTAAAGGAGGACAGAACTGCCGACCTTTCCAGTACAACTTTGATGTCCGCTTCAGTTTCACGAGGTCAAGATAAGAAGTGAAAAAGAAATCGCCTTGATTACTGAATGCGCATGGCGTTTAGCCAAACGAGCCTCTGAGCACATCTCGGGTAAAGGAAGGAGTCGCTGCAGTGGGCTGAGCCACTTCTGCTGGGAGGTAGTCTCAGTAAAGCCCGCAGGGATCTATCGACGTGTGCCTGGTTACACTGTGCGAAAAGATGCTGGATGCACCCTAAGCACCGAGATTTTTCCTGCTTTTAAAAATTCATTTGTGTCTTTTTTTTTTTTTTTACACTTTTTACTTTTGAGTAGGGCATTTTTTCTTCGGTGCATTTTAGATTAATAAAAAAAGTATGATGCTGGTTTATGCATTTATATCACTGTAGGATTTCCGATTATTGAACAGCAGATACTATCACTTCTGAGAGTTACTAGCACTAGTGGGATAATAGTGGCGACAAAGTCTTGCTCTGCTTCTCTCTTTTCTTGCAAGTTGCAGACTTTTAGTCCTATTAGGAAAAATCGAACTGGGTTCCTTGTGTTGAATTTATTTTTATAGATTTCTGCCTTTAGGTCTGACAATAACACATATTCAATACTCATTTATTCAGTGGTTCTCTGACTTTCCCTCTAAAGGCAGTCTTAGCTTTTGTTTGCGGTTGTGTTTGTATGTCTGTCATACTTCCGTACTAATCGAATTGGTCGCTGCATACCTGGTAGGGTTTTTTGTATTGGAAGGGTGAATTTGTTCTTTGTGGTGCTTGGATGGTTGGGAGTTTGAATTTTACGTTGGTTTTCTTGATTTTTTTCAAGAGATGGTGTTTTTTCTTCTCTGTTCCTGTCGAAAGGGGTATGTAGTTCTGATTGGTTACTGAACTCACGTGACCACATGGTATATAACACATTACAAGCTCAGACGGATGCAGACCGCCAGAGTCGTACAGCCAGAGAACCATTCTCCATTTAAGTTGTGGGAGAAGTAAAAGGAGCGTTTAAGGTCGAAAGAAAACTGCTCTATTCTTTTTCTCTTGTGCCTGACTTATCCTCGAAAAAGCTGAGAGAGAGGAAGGTTATAACCACAGCCGCCTGGTAGATTCTTGCTTTTTTTAAACGGTGAAGTTGCTTCGTTTTTATGTGGGGGTAAATTGCATGAATTTCGTGCTGCTATTTTTAAAGCATTCATTTACTCAGAAAAATAATCTCTCTATGACTACTGACACAAGCAAGCAAGTACTTGTGTCTGTTATATTTTTTTCCTCTTTTTTTCTCCTGCTCCCTGTATGTTGCTTTGCTCTTCCACCTCAAACGATTTGAAGTTATAAAAACTTTTACAATAAGTTGATTTTTAGAAACACTGAGTTCATATAAATAATTAAAAGTAAAAGAATGACTTATAAAATTACTATGACAGAAGTGTAGTATGTACTGTTTTAATAACGACATCGATTGATTGATCCTGATCTCAATAACGTCTCTAATTTTTTTTCCTTGTCAAGGTCTATGGCCCCGAGAGTGATTTCATTTGATAAGTAGTCCAGTTTACTGTTTAGATCTTTTCTTTTTCTTTTGAAATAATTTTATTGATTTTCATTAAATACAATAAAAAGAAAGGAAACAAAAGAGGCATTATGTTTACAAGAGACCTCTATATGTATTATAATTGAGCCAGAGGTAGAATAAAGAAGAAACAGAGCCCTAGACCTAAAACGTAGAGAGAGAAAGATAAGAAATAGAAAAGGGAGAGAGAAAAAGAAAGACAGAATAAAGAACATACAGGTACAATGCTAGCATTCCAAACAAACCTAAATATATAGCAATTTCCAATTTCAAACCCATTAGATCCACCTCACCAGGAAGGTGATAGAAGTGAACTGCATTGTACTATACCCAAACAGACATTTTCCACATCAGTGTAGGGGGATGTTAAACAATGCCCCAGCAGGGACATCACAACATCCTCTCCAGGACCTCTAAAACATCCACTTGCTCCCTCGGAGCCCAAAAGTGAAAAAATGGTAACCATCAAGCCTTGAATTTTTCTTTACTAAGCCTTACTCTGGCCGTGAGTTCCCCATCTCCAAGATGGCCAGACAGTTTGTATACCAGGCATCTGATGAGGGGG
Organism: Neoceratodus forsteri; assembly: GCA_016271365.2. Lineage (NCBI taxonomy): Eukaryota > Metazoa > Chordata > Ceratodontiformes > Ceratodontidae > Neoceratodus > Neoceratodus forsteri. The sequence continues at coordinate 197,864,229 of CM057453.1, forward strand.
CGACCAGAGACATCCAATTCTGCGCAACTGCTTTAAGCACTGCAGTTACTAATTAAGCAGGTAACGCTGGGACTGATGCCTAATCATCCGAGGGAAGAGGAGGTGTGGAGGCGATTTGTGTAACACTGCAAACGAGGGGAGGGAAAAAATTGAAGATAGGGGTGGTATACAGGCCCCCTGCAATAGAGGAGGCTCTGGAAGATAAGTTGGTTGAGAACATCAAGGCTCACTGTGACCTTGGAAAGGGAAGGGTGGTTGTCATAATGGAAGACTAGGTTTGCTGGCCAAGGCACCTAGCTTCACCTGAGCTCTTTTCTTCTAGGTTGCTTGAAAGGACAGAGCAAGGACGTTACCAGAGAAAAAATAAGGATTACGTTTTTTTTTTTGGCTAGGCAGGTTTACTGTGTGTTATTATTTGGTACTCACAGGGATTGTTACTGTTTGTTGCTAACATTTTATTGCTTTATTTTTCTCCGATTCAAACTGTTGTTGCTAGGTATACATTCTGCTGCATTATTACAGGGTGTGCCTACAGGTATGTGCTTACAGATTACTGCTGTAATCTTCTGATTCAAATTGTCTTTTGCAAGATATATCTTCTGTTACTGCTTTATTTTTCTCTGTAGTAAAGTGTTTCTTACAGGTTATATCTTCTGTGAAACTATTACAGGTGGTGCTTTACAGGTTTCACAGTTTTATCTGTCATTAGGATAAGCTTTCAGGGCTACTGCATTTGTTGCTGGCTGACTGTTTCTGCTGTTACCTCCTTGTTTCTTTCGTCCATGGTTGTTCTTTTTCAGCAGGGGAAGGGCCCAGCCACCCACCCCATACTACACTCCTTTTATAGGGTAGCACAGTTGTGACATTTCCTGTAGCAAAGCAGGAAGGGGAGGATCAGAGGGGTATCCACACAGTGACCTCATTTACAGGGGCACTAGTAATTTAACTTGTTATAACAAGTTATACAAAACCAAAAAAACAAAACACAAAATCAAACTTTTGCTTTCATTTTCTTCCTTCTAATTACTCTGACCAGGTTATAAACCCAGCAACTTACCTGGAATGTACATCATTAACTGCAGGCACTGTGGAACACTTTTTCAGAAGGGCAGTTTTCAAGGATTTAGGACACTGTCGTACATGCTGGGCCATTAGAGATCCAAGGGCTCAGCTCCAGGCCCCATGGGCAGAGACTGCACACCTCAAATTGCATATTTCAAGAGGAAATATATTATAAGAACCACCCGCCATTTCCCCAACATCCAACAGAAGCACCTTGACCACAGAGAGTAGTTGGTACGGGAGGCTGGCAGGTGGTTAGGAAGGGCAAAACGGATGCACCATCACTCGGTGCTCTCCAACATATCCCCTCCAAAAACCATATAAAAACTACAAGCAGGTATCTGCCTCTATCTCAGAAATCAAACAAAGGGGCAGAGGACACTGCAGCACAGGAGCTAGCACAACAAAACGCGCCCAAAACAGGAACCAAAACAAAAAAAAACGCAAAAAGGAAATCCAAAACAAACTTCTGATCATAGGAGACTCCATGATTCAGGGAGTTGATACGCATCTCCAGCCAGGCGTAATGGTCAGGTGTCTCCCAGGTACGTCAGTGTGGAGAGACACTGACCGCACTGCATAAAAAAAGCTACATTTTCTTATTAATTTAAAACTTATATCTCAGCAGGAGTTATTGTCTGTTGAGATTAAGTAGACACATACTTTATTAGAAGTAGAAGGGGTCTTATTTAGGGTTAAAAAAAAGAAAGTCAGTCAGTGTGTGTTCTGTGCTGGGAATGGTATTGTATCAGCTGACTTTGCTAAACCAGTAGGAGGAGAGAGAGCTTAAGTGGGGGTGTGGCTTAGACGCTATAAAAGCAGGTGACTCAAATTACAACTTCCTGTTGCTAGCCTTTTTTCTTACTAATTGCCCTCCATCCCACCCTAAGCCAGTTCTACTTTTATAGCCACTGGATCTGACTGTCAACAGGAACTTCCTGTTTGGCAGTAGGAAGGGAAGGATCATAGAGAAACACTGGTTTTGTCAACCCTAAAGGAAAAAGTAGCTCACTCTCCTCCCCCTAGGCTGGTGGTCTAACATTGAGCAAGGAAGAAGGACGCTACTAAAGAAGATAGGAAGTTTCTGTCCCAGAACAGGAAGGGTGAGAGTTGTAAGGAGAGGAGAGAGTAAGCATACAGAGAAACAGGAGAGGGGACACAAAATAAGACATGATAGGAGTGGTGCAGTGCAATGGCTGTGGGGCGGCAGTGTTCCAGGAGACATTCTGGAGGCTGCGATGCTGCCCTATTTGCAGGCACCTCTCTGGTCTCAGAGAGGAGGTTGCCCGTCTCCAGGCTGACCTGGCTAGGATTCGTGAAACCTCCTCCCCCACCCAGGGACCACCAGGGCCAATGCCACTACCTCAGAGGTTGCCAAGAAAGAGGAGAGGCTGGACCAGGGTGGGCTCAGGGAGGGAGAGGGTGGCAGAACAGAGTTGCATCCCTCCAGCTGTACCTCTCTACAATTCATTCGCTCTTCTGGTGGATAGTGGTTCCTCTATGGAGGCACCTGCAGTGGAGACCAAGGAGGATGCTGGGAACCTTCACAAAGGAGACCCACAGGAGGGTGGCATGGGACCTCACAGGGAAGAAAACAAATCATGGTGGGGACTCAATCATTAGGGGGTGAAATGGGGAGGGAAGGGAGAGGAGGTGGGTGCCTTCCTGGTGCCACGGCTTGGAGGGACGGACAAATCCTCAGGATCGGGGAGGAGCTGCACGAGGGAGGGAGCTGGATGTCACTGTCCACCTAGGGACAAATGACCTGGCTAGGAATGGGATCAGAGCGGTGCAAGAGGAGTTTGTAGAGTTGGGGAGGGGCCTTAGACAAGTAGCGCATACGATAACCTTCTCCGAGGTGCTGCCTGTCTATGGCAAGGGTGATGCTAGGGCACTCCTCACCAGAGAATTCAATGAGTGGTTGAAAAACTGGTGTGGAGCTCAGGGTTTTGGCTTCATTGGGGACTGGGGAGCCACCTGGAGGGATGCAGACCTATATTGGTGAGATGTTCTGCATTTGTCAAGGGGGAGGAAACCAGAATCCAAGGTGAGAGGTTTAAATGTTTCATTGGCAAGCATTTAAACTAGCCAAGGGGGGAGGCACTGAAAAGGAGCAGGGAAATCCCAGCCTCCCCCCACAAAACATGGTAATTAGTGAGGTAAACACCAAGGTAGAGAAGTTATTAGGGAGCAGGACAGAGGTAAATGTAAAAAAAGGCAAAGGCAGTAAGGACAGGAATGGGGCTAAAAGGGATAAGGCTATCAAAAAGTGGAGGGTGATGAGTACCAATGCCCATAGGCTGTGTAACAAGCTCCCTGAACTAGTGGCCTTGATGGAAGAGGGTTGCCTGGATATTGTGGCAGTCACAGAAACATGGTACACAGAGAACCATGACTGGGATGTCAACATACCAGGATACACAATCTACAGGAGGGACAGGGAGGGTAAAAAGGGGAGGAGGAGGAGGAGTAGCTCTCTATGTAAAGGAAGGGATCAAAGCAACAGAACTAAAGAGTAAACAGGGAGCAGATGAGGCACTCTGGGTCACCCTGGAGACACAAAATGGCACCACAATCCGCACGGGGGTTGTATACAGACCCCCATCTCGGGGGAGGGAATGGACAAGGAAATGATAGAAGGCTTCCTTAGAATGGCAGAAAAAGGGGAGATATTGTTGATGGGAGATCTGAATATGCCAGATATTAACTGGAGCACCTTTGCTGCAGGCACATCCAAGAGCAGGGTCATTCTTGATGCCCTACAGGGGGCATGCCTCAGACAGCTAGTACTGGAACCCACTCGGGAGGGAGCAATCTTAGACCTGGTACTCTTAAATGAGGACGGAGAAAGAATTTCAGATTTAGAGGTGGGTAGCCATCTGGGAACAAGCGACCACCAAACAGTGTGGTTCACGATAAACACAGCCATACAATCAAGCCATACAAAAGCAAGAGCATTGGACTTTAGGAGGGCTGACTTTGGGAAAATGGGAGAGTGCCTTAGAAAAGCACTAGCAAACTGGCAAGAAGGAGGGGTGGAGTAACAATGGGGAGTAATCAAAACAGCCATCACAGAGGCAACAAGCCTTTGTGTAAAGCAAATCAATAAAACAAAAGAGGTGGCAGGGAAGGTTAAGGAGAAAAGGATAGCATTCAGGAAATATAAGGAAACACAGAGGGAGCAGGACAGAGAACTTTATCAGTTAAAGCAGAAAGAGGCTGGGAAGGCAGTCAGAATAGCAAAGGCCCAAACCAAGGAAAGGATAGCCAATTATATTAAGAAGGGGGATAAGACCTTTTATAGGTACATTAGGGAGCGAAGAAAGACCAAACGAGGGATACTCAGGTTTAATAAAGGGGAGGGAATGTGGGGAGAGGGGGACAGTGAAAAAGCAGGGATACTGAATGAATATTTCTGCTCGGTATTCACAAAGGAAAAGGAGGGGGAGGTACCTAAACCAAACAAGAGAAACACTCTGAAGATGGGGGTCGATACCAGTCCATTTACAGAAGAAAGGGCTCTGAAAGAACTAATAAAATTGAAGGTGGACAAAGCAATGGGGCCTGGTGGGATTCACCCAAGAATTCTAAAAGAACTAAGGGTAGAACTAGTGACACCGCTGACTACTCTCTAACAAATCATGGGAGGGTGGGGTAGTACCTGAGGACTGGAAGAGGGTGTGAGAGCAGGACAGAGGCAGGAAACTACAGACCAGTTAGTTTGACCTCAGTGGTAGGGAAAATGATGGAATCACTTCTGAAGGAAAGAACTGAGTACCTAGAGGCCAGTGGGGCACAGGACCCAAGGCAGCATGGATTCACGATGGGAAGGTCGTGTCAGACGAATCTAATAGATTTCTTTGACTGGGTGACCAAAGTAGTAGACCAGGGAGGGGCTGTGGACATGGCCTAACTAGATTTTAGCAAGGCATTTTATACAGTCCCACACAAAAGATTAATACACAAGTTGGCCAGCTTTGGAGTGGGCCCCAAGGTGGTAGCCTGGATAAAAAATTGGCTAGACAACAGGACGCAAAGGGTAGTAGTAAATGGAGTACACAGTGACGAAAGGAGGGTTACTAGCGGGGTACCGCAGGGTTCAGTACTGGGACCGGTCCTTTTTAATGTCTTTACAAGTGACATTGCAGAGGAAATGGAAGGAAAAGTATGTCTTTTTGCAGACGACGCAATGATCTGCAACAGGGTTGATGCACAAGATGGAATGGAAAGGATGAGAAGGACTTGGCAAGGTTGGAGGAATGGTCAAATGTATGGCAGCTCAGATTCAACGCAAAGAAGTGCAAGGTAATGCACATGGGAAACAAAAACCCAGGGGGAAGAGTACACAATGGGGGGTGAGATACTGACAACAGTAAAATGGAAAGGGACCTGGGGTAATTATATCAGATGACCTAAAGGTGGGCAAGCAATGTGAGAAGGCAGTAAGGAAGGCTGGGGGATACTGGGATGCATAGAAAGAGGCATCAATAGTAGAAAACAGGAAGTTGTTATCCTCTGTACAGACAGTTGGTGAGACCCCATCTGAGTATTGTGTGAGTTCTGGAGACCCCATCTCCATAAAGACAGACATAGAGTGGAGGCTGTCCAGAGGAGGGCAACCAAAATGGTGCAGGGTCTGCACCAGAAGACATATGAAGAAAGACTAAAGGAGCTTAATATGTATACCCTCGAGGAAAGAAAGGAGAGAGGGGACATGATAGAAACTTTCCAAGTACCTCAAGGGAATCAACAAAGTCCAAGAGGGTAGCATCTTTCAGAAAAGAGATGCAAGAACAAGGGGCACAATTTGAAGATAGAGGGGATGGCTCAGAGGTAATGTGAGAAGTATTTTTCACAGAGAGGGTTGTGGATGCAAGGAACAGCCTCCCTGAGGAGGTCGTGGAGTCAAGAACAGTGGGGGAATTCAAGAATGCATGGGACAGATATAAGGCAGTCCTACTGGGGGGGTAGGAGGAAGTAAGCTGTTGGTTAACTAGGATCTGCAGCTTATCTGTTAGGTAGGAAAATGGGCAGACTAGGTGGGCCAAGTGGTCCTTATCTGCCATCAAATTCTATGTTTCTATTGCTAAAACTGTTCAGGAAGCAGGAGTAAACACTGCTGTCCTGGAACACACAGGTACTGACGATCTCGCCAGCCAGTCAGTTGTGGAGACCAAGGAACACCTAGCCAGGTTGGGTGAAACTATCATCCATTTTGTCCGGCATCTCTTTCTCCGAGATCCTGTCAGCCTGGGAGAGGGGGACAGATGGACGGAAGGTCAGAGAGGGGGAGATAGGGGAGCTAAACATGTGGATCAAGGGCTGGTGCCAAGAAAAAGGACACACATTTGTAGGAAACTGGCAACAGTTTTACATACTAACACACTAAAATCCGGCAGAATAGGCCTGACAGTCTTTCGTGTCTGCTCGGTAGCCAGCCCCTATTGGGCACTCGCTCCTCCCCCCTCTTGTCACCATGAGGGTCAATCTTGGCTTCAATACACCCATGCATCTGTCCCACCCCTCTTGAAGCCCTCCACAGTGCCTTGCTCGACTAGACTCCCGGGCAAAGCATTCCATGGCTACACCACCCTCTCTGTGAAGTAATGCCTTCTACATTCTCCCCTATAGGTTCCTCCCTCCAGTTTCCATTTATGCCCTCTGGCTGTGCCCCTTGCTTTAGCCTGAACATTTCTTTGGCTCTACGCTTGTTAATCCCCTTCACATATTTGAAAACCTCAATCATGTCCCCCAATCTCTCCTCTCCTCTCCTCCAGTGAATACAGCCCAAGGACTTCCAGCCTATCCTCATAGGTCCCATCACCCAGGCCCCAGATCATCCTGGTTGCTCTCCTATGGACCCTCTCCCACAGTACTATGTCCTTCTTACGGTGCGGCCTCAAGAACTGCACTCAATACTCAAGGTGCAGCCTAACCAAGGCATTGTACAGAGGTAGGATCACTTCATTCCTCTGGACGTTACTCCCCGGGCTATGCAGCCCAGTATATTGTTTGCCTTTGTCGCCATTCTTCTGCAGTTCTCACTGTTGTTCATTCTGGTGTCTACCACCACCACGAGGTCCCTTTCACTCGAAGTGGCTTGCAGTGGGACCCCTCCCAAGGTGTAAATATGCCCTGGGTTCCTGACCCTCAGATGCAACACCCTACACTTTTCCGGCTTAAACCTCAGCCCCACCTCCTGCCCAACCCTCCAGGGTGTCCAGGTCCATCTGGACTGCCACTCTTGCTTCCTCCCCGTCAGCCAATGCTCCCAGTTTAGAGTCATCCGCTAAGAGGCTCATCCTACTCCTAACTCCTGTCCCTATATCGGAGACATAGGCGTTGGACAGGAGTGGCCCCAGTACCAAACCCTGGGGCACCCCACTGACGACCTTCCTAGGGGAGGAGACAGTCCCTCTAACCACCACCCTCTGTGTTCTATCTGTAAGCCAGTTTTCCACCCATCTAAGCAACTGTCTTCCCACCCCCATCTCCCCCAACTTTGTCAATAACCCGAAGTGGGGTACTGAGTTAAACGCCTTACTAAAATCCCGATACAAGACGTCCACTGGACTCTGACCAGGATCCCTGTCACCCAGTCGTAGAAATCTATGAGGATGGTCTGGCACGATCTCCCCGGGGACAAAACCCTACTGCTTGTCATCAAAGTGTCCCACCCTATCCAGTTGCCTCCCAAACATCCCTTTAATGAAGCCCTCCATTAGTTTGCCTACCACTGACGTTAAGCTGACAGGCCTGTAATTTCCCCATCTCCTCCCTAGACCCCCCCCCTTTGTGGATAGGCAGCACGTGAGCCACCCTCCAATCCTGGGGCACCCTTCCTGTCTGGAGAGAAGTGTTGAACAGCACAGCTAGTGGAGCTGCTAGTTCGTCTGCCAGTTCCTTCAGTACCCTTGGATGCAGCCCACCCGGGCCTGGTGCCTTGTCAGTTTTCAACGCCCGCAGGGCCTCCCTCACGCTGCCCTCTGCGATTTCCCCATCCCTAGCCCTCTTCTCAGTAAAGGCCCCATCCTTTTCTGGGCCTGGCCCACTTGGTGCCCCAGCCTCTTTTGATCCTCTCATCTCCCTATGCCCTATCCTCTCAGCTGCCCCCCCCTTTCTGGTTGAATGAAGCCCATGTCTCCTTTCCTAAAAACCAAGGCAAAATACTTGTTCAGTACCTCTGCCTGTTCCACCTCCTGAGCCCATCTATCCCCAGTCCTAATCCTGGAGATCTGTGCTCTCCCTTTGCTCTTTTCCCCTATGTATCTATAAAAACCCTTTCCCCAATGTGTATCCTTAGCCAGGCTGTGCTCCATCCTCCCCTTACCACCCCTGTGACCCTTCTAGCTGACAGCTCATATTCCCCGCTCTCCCTTCCCTCCAGAACGCTTAAAACCGAGCGTACACAGCTTTCTTATCTCTTACCACCTCTTGCACCTCCCTGGTCCACTAGCACAGCTTGCTGGCCCTGCCATTTTTACTCCTTACCCTTGCACACAAGCTAGTAGCCTCCTGTACCCCTTTTTTAATGGCCTCCCACAATCTATCCACATCCATGACTGGCCTGATCTGGCTTAAGCTCCCCTTCAGTATCCTGCCCATGTCCACGAAGTCTGCCCCCCTGAAATCCATTACCACTGTGTTTGAGCGGTTGTCTTCTCTCTCCCCAACCCCCCCCGGCACAGCATAAACCAGACCGTGTCATGGTCTCCTCCTGCCAGCAGGCTACACACCTCCAGATCCCTTATCCGGTCACTGTCTGCAAGGACAGCGTCCAGTATCTCCCCCAGTAGGTTCCCCACCTGCTGGACCAGAAAGGCATCTTGAAACACATCCATCAGCCTCTGCTCCCTGGCCACTGCTGATGTCATGGTGCCCCAGTCTGCCCCCGGCATATTCAGTTCCCCCATGACCACCATACTACCTTTTCCCTGGTCACAGTGCCCCTTGATGTGCTCAACCAATTTTCCCTCCAGTTCCTCATCCACTGCGGGTGGTCTGTATACCACCCCTACTTTTAATCTTTTTCCTCCCCCCGAAAGTAGGGTTACCCAAATCGCTTCCACTCCCCCCCTCTGCCTCTTCCACTCCTCCCACCAATATCCATCCTTGACTATCAGTGCTCCGCCCCTTCCTCTACCCACTTCTCTATCCCTCCTGAATATTTTATAGCCCTCCAAATTTAGGTCCCAATCTTTCTTCTGGGTGGCCCATGTTTCCGTAATCACTGCCATATCTGCTGATCCCTCTGCCAGCATCGCCTGCACCTCAGGCATTTTGTTGCCCATACTCCTTGCATTGACCAGGACCGTCCTCCACCCCAACCCACCCCTCCCCTGCACAGCTGACTCGGCCTTCGTGACTCCCAATTTAACCTCTCCTGAGCAACTCTTGCATTGTGTCCATCGGAGTCCCCTGCCCTTATCTGCCACCGTAGACCAGGGACCTCGGTCAGTCCTCCTGTCTCCAGTCCTGCACTAGTCCTTCCCCCTTTTACAAGTTTAAACCACACTTCTCGTTAATGAATTCAGCAAGTTTCAGCCTTAAGATCTCCTTCCCCTCTAGATTAAGCTGTAGCCTATCCCCAGCATATAACCCCTTATCATCCCATGTGTTCCCCCCAATCCCCCAACAGTCCAAACCCTTCCTCCCTACACCACTCCCTGAGCCACTGGTTCACACCTCTTAGTTTGTGCTTGGCCTCCCCAGATGCCCTAGGCACCGGCAGGATTTCCGAGAAGGAAACTGAACTCCCAATAGAATGGCAGACCCTGGCTAGCTCCCAGAACCTCGCCTGGATTTCCAGATCGCTGTTCCCTTCCAAATCATTTGAGCCCACGTGTACCAGGAAATCAGGGGATCCCCCGCATTCCAAAGCTAAGGAATATAGCTGGAATTTGACCTTGTGAACGGATAGTCCTGGAATACATTTAGCCTTGACCTTGCTACTTGAACCCTCCCCTACTCCCTCCCACTGGATGCCCCTGGTCATGAAACCCCCCCCTTACTGGTCCTTTTGACCCCTTCTAGGCTCTTCCTTCTATCATCAGCCCCCAGCTTACTCCTCGCACCCCCATTAGTCCGGAGTTCACTAGTCTGTGCATGACCTACCATGCTCTTCCTTCTGCATGCGGTTCCCAGTTTACTCTTCCCCCTCCACCTTCTGGCCGGACAGCAGGCTCCCTCCCTGCCCCTTCAACTGCTTTCTTCCTGCCTCAACCCCCAGATCTTGTCTCCCCTTCCCTTCTGGCATAATTCTCAGTACCTCCCCATCTCGTCCGCCTTCCACTCTCTGCAGATATCCTCCCGACCCTGGCCCCCCCTATAGTGCCCTCTACCACCCCTCTCCTCTTGGCTGACTTCCCCAGCCTGAGTGCCTGCTCAGCCCCAGTCCCCCCTCCCCTTCCCTGCCTCCGGCTTCTGGTCCCTCTCACTGCCTGCTCTCCTCCAGTGCCATTACCTCCTACTCTTCACACCCTCCCGCAGTCTAACCAAATGCTCTCTGCCCGCCTGTCTCCCCCCAAACTTTTCCTCTCCTGGGTAAAACATGGTGTATCTGTTGCTAAGAGTGATGACTGCCCCCACCCTCTATCTCCCTCTGGCCAGCCCTCTCCTGTGGGGTGTTTTCCATTCGTTGCCTGTAATACGCCCTACCCCTCCTGAGTTGCTTGTAATACACCTTCCCCTTCCGGAGTCACCATAGAGCCTGTTCCTACCTGCACCATGGAGTATGCTGTAGTGGCCTCTCCACCCTCCATGGGACCATTTCCTCCCATCCCTCCCCCCTCATGGCTTCCAGTTCTCTTCTGATCTCCTCTACCTCTGCCCTAATTCCTGCCAGCTGGGAACACACTGGGCACCCTCCGTTCTTCCATGCCCAATTCAGAATTATCGCTGCCCCACACCCCGTACGCCCAATCACCGTGCCGAAGATGCCTGCTCCGATCAGCCCTGAATCCACCCTCATTTTGGTGTGAGCAGGCCTAACCACTTGCAACTCAATACTTCTTTCCCACCTCACGTGATCAACTATTCAATCAGCAGATATCACCTTTAACAGCTTTCAAAACCCCTCGGCACTATATAAATCAGCAGTTATTACAGCTCACATACAAAGCAGCACTATCTAAGAACAGCACTAAATAATCAGCAGTTTATACAGCACTCTATCAACAGCAGTTATCACAATTCTTCACATCTATCAAATCCCACAGCCGTATGTGTGACTAGCATGTGCTCAATGGTGTCCAAGCATACCCAGCATACGATTCTGCCTCCCTCCCAAAGTTCAGTAGCAGTAAACAGTACAGCCCAGAATCAGGTCCCATACATCATGCCTCCCAGCTGCATATAGTCATCTATTCCTTTGATACTGGAAGCGAAAGTTCTTTAAATTTGATGGACTGCATCTGAGTAAGGAGGGAGTCAGTGCATTAGGGCAGAAGTTTGATGTCTTTGCAGTATATTTAAACTAGTAAATGGGGAGAGGGATGCAGCACCCAAAACGTCAAATGGGAAGAACACCCTTCCCCCCTCAACTAGTGGTCAAACAGGAGTTCAGCATGTTTGTAGTTCATTTCCATCACCAGGTAAAGAAGAAGGTCCGGCTCCCCATATGATGCACAGGGGAAACACCGGACCTCGCCCAACAGCTAACATGCCGAAATCTGACCAATGGAAAATCATGTACACAAATGCTCGCAGTCCGGGAAACCAGATCCCAGACCTGCAGGCAATAATGACAGAGGCTAAACTGGACACAGTAGACATTAGCAAAACATGGTTTACCAGTAACCACACTTGGAAGACTTCAGTATCTTGTACTGTTCAGAAGACACTGAGGTGCAAAAAGGGGGGGGTGGAGTGGCCCTTTATGTCAATGAAAATATCAAAGCTACAGAAGAGTACAGTTACGTAAGAACTTACCGTAACAGTAGATGTTAGACAGAGGCTCTTGCAGTAGGTAATTACATACAGGACTTACGCCGGCAGGTGTCAGGACCCCACGGAAAAATTTCTAGCTAGCAGTTTCTGGCGGGGACCACCCCCACGTCAGGTGACCGAAGCCACACTCTCCTTCCAGTTCTTTCCCACCAAAGGCCCAAAAGGGCGAGACGAGAGAGAAGCGGATATTTCCCAACCTGGAAAAGGAGCTAAAAAAAGCTTAGGGGGATGGAGGGCAGGAAGGTACTACCTTCTGCAAGAGCCTCTCTTGAAGATCTACTGTTTCGGTAAGTTCTTACGTAACTGCACCATCTTACTTCGAGAGGGCTCTTGCAGTAGGTAATTACATATAGGACTGAGTCCCAAGCAGTCTGGAACAAGAAGAAGCAAAATGAGGAGGAAAGCTACTCAAAGTAGGTCCTCTAGCTGTGAAGGCCTTAGGAAAGGAGGCCTTGCAGAACAGCAAGCCCAAAGCCTGCTCTGCGGTGAGAGGCAATATCCAAACTGTAATGTTTTGTAAAGGTATGGACGGAAGTCCAAGTGGCGGCAGCACAGATGTCCGCCGCTGACACATTCTTGAAACAAGCCACCGAGGCAGCGACTCCTCTGGTGGAGTGGCCTCTCACTTGATCTGGAAGGGTCTTGTTGTACTTATTACAGAAAGTGATACAATGAGCCAACCATTTGGACAGGCATTGCTTAGAAACAGCATTGCCTTCTCTTTTGTGGGCAAAAGAGACAAACAGTTGATCAGTCTTTCTGAGATCTTTTGTTCTGTTAGTGCAGTACCTCAGAATTTCGGTGAACGTCCAGAGTGTGTAAGAGATACTCCCCTCGATTGGAGTGCTGCATAAAGAAAGCAGGTAACTCTATGGACTGATTCAAAGTAGATTCCGCTACCACCTTGGTGAGAAACTTAGGGTTGGCGCACAGAGCCACACGTTCCTTGTGAAAAATCGAATACGGGATTTTACACGTCAGGGCCTGGAGCTCAGAAATTCTCAGAGCAGAAGTAATGGCCACTAGGAAGAGAGTTTTCCATGAGAGGAACTTCATGTCTGCTGAGGCTGCTGGTTCGAAAAGAGGCAAAGTAAGCTTCTCGAGGATGAAATTCAAATCCCAAGGAGGGGCAGAAACCCGGATAGGGGGTCTGAAGTGGAGAACCCCTCTAAGGAAAGTCTTAGAGACCTCCAGCTGAGCAAACGTCCTGCCTGCAAAAGGGACATGGTAGGCCGAAATGGCCACCATGTGTACCTTCAAGGACGAGTGACTGAGATCCAGATCAAAGAGGTGGCACAGGTAATCCACCAGCCGCCCAACAGAACACGAGAAAGGCTCGAAATCTTATGAAGTGGCCCAGATTGTGAACCGTTTCCATTTCATGGCATAGGCAGACCTACTGGAGGGTTTTCTAGCCTCCACCAAAATCTCAGCCACTCCAAATTGGGCTTGAGCTACGTCTGCAGGAGCCAGGCGTGCAGCTGAAGGGACTTGAGACCTGGATGGACCAGAGTCGCCTGATCCTGGGTCAGTAAAAGTCGCGATAGAGGAAGAGGAGGTTCCTCTGAGTATTGTTGCAGAAGAGAGAACCAAACTTACCTGGGCCAGAAAGGAGCGATCAGTATCATTCGAGCTCCTTCTGAACAGAGTTTCTGTAAGACTCACAGACGAATCAGTCCTTCCAATCTAGAGACAAAGCGTCTCTCCAAAAAATGCCGCGCTCTGGAGCGAGCGAACGAGCAAGCAGAAGTCTGGAAACTTTGCATTTAGAGTTGAGGCAAACAGGTCCACCTGTGGTGTTCCCCAACATAGGAAGATATTGTCTAAGACCCCTGATCTAGTTCCCACACGTGAGCTTGAGCAGACGAGCAACTGAGTTTGTCTGCTAAGGTGTTCTCGACCCCCGGGACGTGAATTGCCATGAGGTGGCAGCTGTGCTGTACTGCCCAATCCCAAACTCGCATCACTTCCCTGCAAAGAGGGTAGGAATGAGTCCCTCCCCATTTGTTGATGTACCATACCACACACATATTGTCCACCTGTATGGCTAAGTGGCCGGGAAGGAGATGCAGATGCAGAGCTTGAAGAGCATAAAACACTGCCCAAAGCTCGAGCACATTGATGTGAAGCATTTTCTTGAGCTTGGACCAGGAGACCTGGGTCCTGCAAAGTCCGAGATGGCCTCCCCAACCTTCGCCTGAGGTGTCCATGGTCAGAGTCTGGGAGGGGGGAGAAAGAGAGAAGGGAACTCCCCAACAAAGGTTCTCCCGAAACATCCACCACTGCAAGTCCCAAACCATGAGGGTGGAGACTAGGACAAGCTGGTCCAGGTCGTCCACCAACTGATCCCACTGAGACCGAAGCATCCACTGAGAGATCCTCATGTGGAGCAGAGCACGAGGGACTGTTGGGATTGCAGCCGCCATAAGCCCGAGGAGGGAAGGACCGACCTGGCACTGACCCGCCTGCGGCCGGACAACAGGCTGACTTGAGCCTGGAGTGTGGCCGCTCTGTCCGGTGGCAGGAAGGCCATGCCAGAGGTCGTGTCCAGGATCGCCCGAATAAACTGGAGCCTCTGGGATGGGATCAAGAGGGAGTTGGAGTGGCTGATGGTGATGCCCAGGGAGAAAAAGACCCCCTGGGTAAGGGAAAGGAAGCGCAGGAGATCCTCCCTGGATGGGGCCGCCAGGAGCCAATAGTCCAGGTATGGGATAACCTGCACCCCTTGAGTACGCAGGTAGGCCGCTACCACCTAAAGGTATTTGGTTAACACCCGGGGTGCTGAGGAAAGACCAAATGGGAGGGCCCTGAACTGGAGTGGTCCCCCTGGAAAGCAAAACGGAGGTATTTGCGGTGAGAAGTGCGGATAGGGATGTGCTGGTAAGCATCCTGCATATCCAGAGCGCATAACCACTGTCCCGGCTGAAGGAGGGGCAGGAGGCCCTTCAGGGAGAACATCATGAACCTCTTGTACTCCACGAACAAGTTCAGGGAACTGAGGTCGAGAATCGACCTTACATCTCCTGTCTTCTTCGGAACCAGGAAGAAGTGGGAATAGTAACCCGTTCCCTGAAGAGAAAGGGGGACAGGCTCTATCGCCTTCTTCAGCAAAAGTGCTGAAATCTCTTCCTGGACCAGAAGAAGGTGTTCTCGGAGTACAACGACCTTGGGAGGGTGACGAGGTGGTTTCTGGAGAAACTCTATCGAGTGTCCTGCGATCAGCTGGAGCACCCAGGAATCTGAAGTTATCCTCCCCAAACCCGGGAGGTGGAGAGAAAACCTCCCTCCTACCAGTTCCTCTGGAAGGTCCAGAGGCTGTGGGAGAGGAAAGGAGTCAGGTGGTGTGGGGCAGCATCGCGGCTGAAGCACTCACTGCTTTTTTGGGCGGAGGGGGCTTGGCAGCCGGAGGGGCCCGGCATTTAGTGGCCCGCTTTCCATGGGGTTTCGCCTTTTGCCAATTCCGTCTGCAAAAGGGACGGCGCTGCGTTTGATGGGGATGATACATGGAGTCCACAGACTTCAATGCAGTCTCTTTCTCCTGCAGATCGGTGATAATGTCCTTGAAATCACTGAACCCCTGAAGGGCGCTTCCTGAATAGCGGACTGCACTTCCGGGACAAACCCTGACACACGGAGCCAGGCACGACGCCGTAAGCCTACGGCAAAAGCAGAGCTCCTACCAGCAGTGTCCACTGCATCGTTAGTAGCACGAAGCATGTGCAGACTGGCCGAACGTGCAGAGCGGACGAGGTCAGCCACTTCCTGTTTGACTTGAGAGTCCGGAAGGGAGTCCAATTTTGATTCCACCTCACTAACAATCATCTTCTGGTAATCCCCCATGTGACCGACATAATTGAGGGCCCTCATACCCAGAGTGGAAGAAGCATAGATGATCTTCCCGTACTGGTCCAGAAGACTGGATTCTTTGTGGTGGAGCCTAGCTCAGATGTTTCAGGTTAGCTGTCCGGCCATGAGTGGCACTAATCACAACCGAATCAGCTTGAGGGTGAGAATCTAAAAAGTCAACACCGTCGGGAGCCTGATATAACGTGTTCGACTTCTGAGGAGGTGGGCTAAAGCCGACGGCTGCTTCCAAATAGTGGAAACAAGATCGGCATGAGGCTCAATCCAGGGTGGCACCAACGTGGGAGCTGTCACGGGCAGATCCAGATGCTCAGCGAGTTTCTTACGCTGGGGATCCGGCTCCAATGAATACCACTTATGAACCTCCTGAATTTTGCGCAGCAACTCCGTAAAAGAAGGATCCTCCGAAGGGGACTTTGGAGGAGTCCTTGGCCTGGGCTTAGACGGAGAGCGTGGCTCGTCGTCCGGCTCAGAACAACCGGAGTCATCTGAGATGTCCGAGGAGGAAGATATGATGATGAGGAAGACTCCCTTTCTCGGCGTGAGGGAGGAATGGACCCCTTGGGAAGCCCTCGGGGAAGCGTGTCCTGCCCCGCCCTAGAACCAGAGCGTTCGGCCCTGGTGTCCGGAGGTGGGGAGGGAGTCTGTCGTCGCAGACGTACAGGAACCGGAACCGTCGTCAGGAGACGACTCTACACCTCTCTGGTGAGCTGAGCCTTGGCCTCAGCCCACCAGGAGGCCAGAGTCTCCTTCAAGTCCACCGGCAGCTGAGGAGGAGGAGGAGGGGGATACGGGTATGGATTATACCCGTAAGGCACGTATCCATAACCAGATGGCGGGAAGCCCGGCGTCGGGTATTGTCGGATAGGCCGGCATTGGGTACTGGGGCGTCGGATACTGCGGAGCCAGGCAAGACGGCGTTGTATACGACGGGGTCGGATACCTGGGAACCAAGGGGTCTGCCGGAGCAGACGGCCCGGCCAGAGGGCCCACAGGCGGGACTGAAGCAGAAGGCCCGGTGGGCAGAGGGCCCGGCGCTGGAGCGGCATCCGGGAGCGGGATGTTACCCAGGGTTGGCAAGACAGACGTCGGAGCCGGCAGCCGGGGAGCCGACGTTGGAGCCGGCGGCCGGGGAGCCGAAGTCGGACCCAGGGTCCCAGAGGGCAGCGAAGGCTGCGAAGAGCCAGGAATGGCAGATGTGGGAGGGTCCAGCGTCGGCTCAACCACCGTGCGGATGTCGGGCAAGCCAACATCTGACTTATCAGCGGGGTCCAGGCGGACACCAGAGGAGCCGACGTCCAACTTAGTGGACCCGTCGCCCCAGGCAGGTCGCGAAGGAGGGGCAGCCTGGTCGGGCGGAAGAGGGGACGTGCGCCGCCCTGAGGTATCGGGCGACTTATCGACCGTCTCCGTGCAGGCGTTGGAGGAGCAGACGTCCGCCTTACCGGAGCCGCTCAAACCAGTAGGTCGCACAGTGGCGGCTTTACCAGGAGCGGAGGCCTCCAATAGCCCAGAGGCACCTAAAGGGCCCGAGCGCGAGCCAGATGGGCGGGCCGACACCGCCTTGGAATCCTCCAAGGCAGCCATCGAGATCAATACCGGGACATGCTACCTGAAGCACGGCAACTCCTCAAGTACACGCTGTGGATGAGGAGCCCTTGTCCCAGTGCTGCTTCTTGTCTTTTTTCTTGCAATGGCCTTTGGGGGAAGTGGACGCTTGCCGGAGCTTTTTGAACTCCTTTTCCATGGAGGACATTTGCTTCTTTAAAATACGGGCCTCCAAGGACTGCTGCCGTCTGTGGGTAAAACCCTTTGTGACCAGATGTCTTTGTCTCCAAGGGTCTACCCAGCCACCCTCAGATATTAGGGTAAAAATATCTCTTGGGGGGGGGGGGGAGATAGACAGCTGCTAGGTGGAGGGTGTGTCCCATATATTCCCCTGAAACTATCACTAAGTGACTGGTCCCCGCCGTTTGCACTTTATGAACCTTAAACGCTAAGCCTTTGCATAATAATACAGCCACCCCTGCCCTAGAGGCGTCCAGGTGCTAGTCTGAGAAAACCCCTCCCACCCACAACCTCCGCAACTTTAAATGCTCTACCCGAGACAGCTTAGTCTCCATGAGACAGGCCACGCCATACTTTAGGCGGCTTAGCTCTGGAGGACCCTGGCCCGCTTAACCATCCCATTAATCCCCTTGACATATTAATAGAGATCATCTTAAGTGAGGCCATGGGAAAGGATGACCTGGAAACCATCACCCATGTATTCCATAATCCACAATATTACATTCCTCACCATTGCTCTAAACACATCTCAGCCATTTACCTGTAAAGGAAGAATGCAATAGATCAAAAAATGCACCTTGGGCAAAATGAGAAATTATTCGTTCAGTATTCCTGCTTTTTCACTGTCACCCTCAACCCACATTCCCTCCCCTTTATTAAGTCTCTGTATCCCTCCTTGGTCTTTCTTCACTCCCTAATGTACCTATAAAAGGTTTTATCCCCCTTCTTAACCGAGCTGGCTATCTTTTCCTCAGCTGGTGCCTTTGCTATTCTGACTGCCTTCCCTGCCTCCTTTTGCATTATTTTGTACTTCTTTGCATTGAATCCAAGCTGCCATATCTCTGACCATTCCTCCAACCTTGTCAAGTCCCTTCTTATCCTTTCCACGCTTCCTTGTGTATCTACCCTGTTGCAGATCTTTGTGTCATCTGCAAAGAGGCATACTTTTCGTTCCAGTCCCTCTGCAATGTCACTTATAAAGACATTAAAAAGGACTGGACCCAGTAGTGAACCCTGCAGTACCCCACTAGTAACCCCTCTTTCTTCAGAGTGGACTCCATTTACAACTACCTTCTGAGTCCTGTTGTCCAGCCAATGTTTTACCCAGGCTACCACCCTGGGAACCACTCCAAGGCTGGTTAATTTGACTATTAATCTTTTGTGTGGGACTGTGTCAAGTGCCTTGCTAAAGTTTAGATAGGCCATGTCCACAGACCCTCCCTGGTCTACAACTTTGGTCACCCAGTCAAAGAAATCAATTAGATTCATCTGACATGACCTTCCCGCTGAACCCATGCTGCCTTGGGTCCTTGCCCCACTGGCCTCTAGGTACTCAACAATTCTTTCCTTCAGAAGTGATTCCATCACTTTCCCTACCACAGAGGTCAAACTGACAGGTCTGTAGTTTCCTGCCTCTGTCTTGCTCCCACTTTTGTGAAGGGGAATCACATCTGCCTTCCTCCAGTCCTCAGGTACCACACATCCTCCCATGATTTATTAAAAAGGGTAGTCAGTGGTGTCACTAGTTCTCTGCTTAATTCTTTTAGAATTCTGCGGAGAATTCCATCTGGCCCCATTGCTTTGTCCACCTTCAGCTTTAGAAGTTCTTTCAGAACCTTTTCTTCTGTGAAAGGACTGGGATCGACCCCCATCCAAAGTGCTTCTGTTAATTGGATTAGGCACCTCCCCCACCTCCTCTTTTGTGAATACTGAACAGAAGTATTC
The DNA here is from genome assembly GCA_016271365.2 of Neoceratodus forsteri. Classification (NCBI taxonomy): domain Eukaryota; kingdom Metazoa; phylum Chordata; order Ceratodontiformes; family Ceratodontidae; genus Neoceratodus; species Neoceratodus forsteri. The sequence goes on from CM057453.1 coordinate 197,883,615, forward strand.
GTTCAGTATCCCTGCTTTTTCACCGTCCCTCTCTGCCCACCCACCGTCCATTCTATTCAGCCTCACCATCCCTCCTTTTGTCTTTCTACGCTCCCCGATATACCTATAAAAGGTTTTATCCCCCTTCTTAACCGAGTTGGCTATCTTTTCCTCAGTTTGTGCCTTTGCTATTCTGACTGCCTTCCCTGCCTCCTTTTGCTTTAACTGATAAAGTTCTCTGTCCTGCTCCTTCTGTTTCCCCTTGTATTTCCTGAATGCTATCCTTGTCTCCTTAACCCTCCCTTCCACCTCTTTTGAGAACCATAGTGTTTTTTTCCTTCATTTTGTTTTGTTGATTTGCTTCACACAAAGGCTTGTTGCCTCTGCGATGGCTGTTTTGATTATTCCCCACTGCTCCTCCACCTCTCCTTTTTTTCTGTTTGCTAGTGCTTTTCTGAGGCACTCTCTCATTTTCCCCAAAGTCAGCCTTCCTAAATACTCTTGTTTTTGTATGGCTTGATTCTATGGCTGTGTTTACTGTGAACCACACTGTTTGGGTGGTCACTTGTTCTCAGGAGGCTACCCACTTCTAAATCTGAGATCCTTTCTCCTTCCCCATTTGAGAGTACCAGGTCTAAGACTGCTCCCTCCCAAGTGGGTTCCAACACTAGCTGTCTGAAGCATGCCCCCTGTAGGGCATCAAGAATGGCACTGCTCTTGGATGTGCCTGCAGCAAATGTACTCCAGTTAACATCTGGCATATTCAGATCCCCCATCAACAATATCTCCCCTTTTTCTGCCATTTTAAGGATGCCTTCTATCATTTCCTTGTACATTTCCTCCCCTGAGATGGGGGTCTGTACACAACCCCCATGCGGATTGTGGTGCCATTTCCTGTCTCCAGGGTGACCCACAGTGCCTCCCCTACTCAGTTTACTCTAGTTCTGTTGCTTTAATCCCTTCCCTTATATAGAGAGCTACTCCTCCTCCTCTTTCACCCATCCTGTCCCTCTTGTAGACTGTGTATCCTGGTGTGATGACATCCCAGTCATGGTTCTCTGTGTACCATGTTTCAGTGACTGCCACAATATCCAGGTATCCCTCTTCCACCAAGGCCACTAGTTTAGGGAGCTTGTTAGACTGCGGGCATTGGTTCTCATCACCTTCCATTTTTTTTTTTATATGGCCTTACCCCTTTTAGCCCCGACCCTGTCCTTACTGCCTTTTTCTACATTAACCCCTGTCCTGCTCCCTACTGACTTCTGTACTTTGCCGTTTACCTCACTAACTACTGTGTTTTGGTGGGGGGAGGCTGGGATTTCCCTGCTCCTTTTCAGTGCCTCCCCCCTTGGTAAGTTTAAATGCTTACCAATGAAGCATTTAAACCTATCACCTAGGATTCTGGTCCCCCCCCCGGACAGATGCAGGCCATCGCGCCAGTACAGGCCTGCATCCCTCAAGGGGGCTCCCCAGTTACCAATGAAGCCAAAACCCTGAGCTCCACACCAGTTTTTCAACCATTCATTGAATCCCATGGTGCGGAATACCCTAGCATCATCCTTACCATAGACAGGCAGCAGCTCAGAGAAGGTTATCATACATGTTACTTGTCTAAGGCCCCTCCCCAACTCTACAAACTCCTCTTGCACCACTCTGATCCCATTCACAGCCAGGCAATTTGTCCCTAGGTGGACAATGACATCCAGCTCCCTACCTCGTGCAGCTGCTCCCACGATCTTGAGGATTCGCTTCCTGTCCATCCAAACCATGGCGCCAGGCAGGCACCATACCTCCCTATCCCCTTCTTCCCTCCCTCGCGTCTACCCCCCAATGATCGAGTCCCCCACCAGGAGTGGTTTCCTTCCCCTGTGGGGTCTCGTGCCACCCTCCTGTGGGTCTCCTTTATGGAGGTTCCCAGCATCCTCCTTGGTCTCCGCTGCAGATGCCTCCATAGAGGAACCCCTCTTCGCCACAACAGCATATCAAGTGTGGAGAGGTACAACTGGAGAGATACACCTCTGTTCCACCACCCTCTCCCTCCATGAGCCCACCTTGGTCCAACTGCTCCTCTTTCTTGGCAAACTCTGAGGTGGCAGTGGTGGCCCTGGTGGTCCCTGGGTGGGGGAAGAGGTTTCACGAATCCTAGCCAGGTCAGCCTGGAGACGGGCAACCTCCTCCCTCAGACCAGAGAGGTGCCTGCAAACAGGGCAGCATCGCAGTCTCCAGAATGTCTCCCGGAACACTGCTGCCCCACAGCCATTGCACTGCACCACTCCCATCTTACCTGATTTTGTATACCCTCTCCTGTTAGTTTGTATGCTTACTGTCTCCTCCCTCTATGTATTTTTACACTTACTGTCCTACTGCCTAAGCGCCCTTACAATTCTCGTCCTTCCTGTGTTGGGATAGGAACTCCCCCTGTAGTCTTCAGTAGTCTCCTCCTTCCGTGTTTGGATTCAGACCTCCAGCAGCCGGGGGGGGGGCGGCTATTTTTCTTAGGTTCCTTCAAGGATGATGACACTAATGTGTCTCAGTGATCTGATCCTTCCCTTCCTATTGCCAAACAGGAAGTTCCTGTTGTCAGTCAAATCCAGTGGCTATAAAAGTAGAACTGGCTTTGGGTGGGAAGGAGGGCAATTAGTAAAAGAGCTGTAGTTCTAGCCTGCTGTTACTTGCTCGGACAGCAAAGGTCTCTGTTAAAAACAGCTTGAAGCTGTAATTGGAGACACCTGCTTTTGTACTCCTAAGTCACTCTCCCAACTAGCCTCAGCCTCTGCTCCTGACTCAGTAAATTAAGCTGATACAGCCCCCTTCCTCAGAGAAACACTGACTTTTTTTTTTTACTTAAATGAGACCCCCTTCTTCTAATAAAGTATATGTTTGCTTAATCTAAACAGATACTGCTGAGATAGAAGTGATTTATCAGTAAAAGAGCTGAATTTGAAACAGAATTTGAGAAACTGAATTTTTTTTTTTTTTATACAGAAGGAGAGGGAAGGGGTAAAGATAATTCAGAAGGAGGTAAGAAGGGTTTCAGAGGGAAGGGGAGAAGGGGATTTTGGGAGGAGTTGTGGGGAGAAACAATAGGGAAAACTCAAAATTGTGAAAATAAAGATCCGATTTCATTACATAGATACATAGATACATAGACAGTGTCGGCAGATAAGGGCCTATGGCCCACCCAGTCTGCCTATTTGAGCTTGTAAGTTCAGTTTGTTTTCCTAGAAGTCTGTTGCCCCTTACCCCTGACCTCCCGAATTCCTTTATGTCTATCCCATGCATTCTTAAATCCCGTGATTGTTTCAGCCCCCACCACTTCCTCTGGCAGGGTGATCCACTTGTCCACCACCCGTTCTGTGAAGAAATTCTTTCTCATGTTTCCTCTGAATCGTCCTCCCTCCAACTTCATCCCATGCCCTCTAGTCCTGGAACATCTTTTTTGCTTAAAAATAGTGTTTTCCTGCACCCTGTTCCTCCCTGTAAGATACTTGTATGTCTCTATCATATCCCCTCTCTCCCTCCTCTCCTCCAGGGAGTACATGTTCAGTTCCTTCAACCTGTCTTCATAGGACTTGTGATGCAATCCATGCACGATCTTTGTTGCCCTCCTCTGAACCTTCTCTACCCTGTCTATGTCCTTCACGTAGGTATGGTCTCCAGAACTGTACCTGTACTCAGGTGGGGCCTCACTAGTGTCTTGTATAGCGGAATTATGACCTCCTTTTCCTGCTGGTGATGCCCCTGCCTATATATCCCAGCATCCTATTTGCTTTACCTGCTGCCTTGTCACACTGTTTCCTTCCTTGAGGTCATCAGAGATGACAACCCCAAGATCCCTTTCCTGCTTGGTGCATGCTATATCCTCACCCCCCCAACTGATATATTGTGCCAGGGTTTTTGTGCCCCATATGCATTATCTTGCACTTCTTTGCATTGAATTTCAACTGCCAAACCCCTGACCATTCTTCAAGTTTCTTTTCTTCATTATTCCCCAATGAAAGCAAATTATCCCATATAAATAATGTAAAATTGAAACAAAAGTTCCATAAGTGATCTCTGGAAAAGGAAAGAAGAATTAGCCCCACTTAGTTCAAGTTTATTGCAGGAAAGATTCCGTTGAGCAAGCTCATTCAAAAGGAGGTCCTGAGGCACATACACATACAGTTCACAATTACATAGACAGGAAATACAAAATGTAGAACAACAAAGAAAAAATATATAATACAAGAGGTATACACAATAGAAGTCCTTATGCTACATATGCAGTACATTCCAGCTTTAACCTTGCCCTAAGTTATGCAACACATTTCAGCTTAATAAGTAGAGGGTCAGTTGGTATCTAGGAAGTTGACTTGGCATTGGGGGCCTAGTAGCACCTACATGTGTCTTAATTTAGAGATAGCTAGTGTTTTGTAGGAGTTAATTGATACGATACTGGTTAGCTTCAGTATGGCTTGTAGTTGGTTCCAAATGTTTGGGAGGGAGTATGAGACAGCTCTTTGGCCAGCTGTGGTACGTGTCCTGGGAACATCTAGTAGGATAAGGTCGGAATTTCCTTAGGGAGTAGGCGCTATGCGAGATGTGTATGAGAGACGTTAAATAGACAGGCAGTTTGTAGAGTAGTAATTTGAGGGTCTAAATGCCAGCATGCAGGAGGCGTCTGGTGGCAAGAGAGGTCCACCCAGCTGCTGCATAAAGATCACAGTGGTGGGTCCGGTACGCAGTGTTAGTAATGAAGCAAAGAGCACAGTGATAGAGTACGTCCAGTTTAGATGGGCTCAAGGTTGGGGAGGAGATAAAGATAATGTCTCTGTAGTCAAGCAAGGGAAGGAATGTTGCTTGGACAAGTCTTTTGCAGGTCGCGAGAGAAAAGAGGGTCCTATTTCTAAAGAAGAAACCCAAGCATGCTTTAAGCCTCTTTGATAGATCCTCAATGTGGTCGTTGAAGGAAAGCTTGTTGTCTATCCACATACCTGGATATTTAAATTTAGGTACGACTTCAAAGGGTTCTCCTAGGGAGGTAACTATGAAGTTTTCAGGTGGGGTATATAGGGCACCAGACAAGGTAAGTCGAGAAAATCATTGTAGTTTTTTTGGCAATTAAGAGAAGCTTGGCATTGATAAGGTTTCTTTCTAACTGGATAAGGTCATCTTGGAGTGCTTCCCCGACTTCAGTTAAGGACGAGCCTGATGCGTACAAAACCATATCGTCCACAAAGAAATGTATGCTAGAGTTCTTTATGTGGGAGTCAAGGTTGTTGATGTACAGGGAAAAAAAGGATTGGTCATAGGATGGAGCCTTGAGGGACTCCTCTGGCAATTGGAAGGGGGGCAGATAGTACGCCATAAGCTTTGACTTTTTGTATCCTTCCCCGTGAGATAACTGTCAACCCACTGTAAGATAAGTGGAGTGGCACCTATGTAAGCAAGACAGGTGATTAGAAGGTGATGGTCTACAGTGTCGAAGGCCTTACTAAGGTCTAGAAAGACTGTACCAGTAACCTTCTTGGTGTCCATAGCATGGATCCAGTCATTGGAGACTTTAGCCAAGGCTTAGATGGTACTGTGCTTCAACCTGAAGCCAGATTGGGCCGGGTTTAGGAGTGAGTGCGCTTCAAGGTGATTTTTTAGTTGGTTGTATATAAGTTTTTCCAGCACTTTGGAGAGAACAGGCAAGATAGAGATAGGACAGTAGTTGTTTAAGTCACGAGGATCTCCTGATTTGAAGAGAGGAAGAATATGGGCAGATTTCCAGCAGGATGGAACAGTGGCTATGGTAAGAGAGAGGCTGAAGATGTGAAGGATGGGGGCTGTGAGCTGGGCATAGCCTAGCCGCAAGAAAAATGATTCAAGGCCATCGTCCCCTGCACTTTTCTTGGTGTCAAGGTTAAGAATTATGTCTTCGACTTCTTTGTAGCTAAACAGGCACAACTGGAAGGAATGAGGTAGAGTAGCATGTGTGGAATCTGGGCTAGTGTTGCTATTCACTCGGCTAGCGTATGGGGAGGAGTCGAATGCCAACCCGGCAGTGGCAAAGTGAAGGTTAAGTTCTTAGAGGAGTCGCAGTTTATTTTCAACCATCCCGTCCTCGGCCAGGATCCTGGTGGGAAGGGAGGAAGCAGCAGGATGGCCTTCAATGGATCTCAGTGTCTTCCAGATTTTTTGGGAGTTCCCTTTGGCCTGCTCCAGAGTGGAGATGTAGAAGTTTGCTTTAGTAGCACGTACACTTTTAACACAGGCATTTCTGGCAGTTCTAACGCCTGCCAGTCTGCCGGGTTCTTTGTGTGCCTGGCCCTAGCCCATAGCTCATCTCTATTGGTCAGTGCAGATTTGAGCTCTTGGGTGAACCACGGATGCGAGATTTTCAGCACCCTCATTTTAATAAGAGAAGCATGCTTGTTAATTAGGGTGGTGAGGTTGTCATGTAGGACAGAGCCGGCGGCATCAGCAGATTTAGCAAGATATAGGTCTTGCCACCTGATTGTAGCTAGATCAGTTAGGAAGTTTACTGAGCTGAATTTGGAACGAGCGCTTGATTCTGAATTTAGGTGCTGCTGGGTTTTAGATTGAATCTTGTACATACAACAATACTGTGGTCGCCATGTCGTTATGGAAAACTGCAGAATGTGAGATTTTATGGGATGCGGTTAAGATGACATCTAAGAGTGAGCTGTTGGCAGAGCTAGAAGCATTGATTCTTGTGGGTTCAGTTACTATCTGTGTAAGACCCAGCTCATCACAGATGGCTTTTAGGGAGTGGGATTTAGCAGTGAGCCAATCCATATTGAAGTCCCCTAAGATTATTGTTTCCGTGTTAGCAGCCAAAGTTATGGATTTCAACACGTTAAGAAGTTCTGTGCCTCCTGACGGGGGTCTACAGCCACCAATGATTGTGATGCACTCTGAGGATGGAAGGTGAAGTTTAAGCAAGAATCTCATATTCCTTGGACTTAGTTTTACAGAAAATGCTGCTAAAATCAAATTTTGATTTGACGTATACACCCCCCCCCCCAAAATCCCTATCAGCCCTAAAGAGCCTGAAGCCTGGTATAGTAAATTGCAGATCAGTGTTAGTCTTTTTTAGCCATGACTTGGTAATTATTATCAGATCTGGGTCAGTGTGGGCTGCCCAAACTTGAAGATGATCAAGTTTTTTGAGCAGGCTTAGAATATTGACCATCATCAGTTTCATCTCAGGAGCAGCTGCAAACTCCGATGGAGAAGTGATCTGAGTTGGGGGACCTGGATTTAGTTCGACATGCCTGAACAGAAAAGGAGAATTAGAAACATTTTCTTGAGGACATTTATCAGGTAGAAGTGGGCTCTTTTCGTATGGGTTCTTGTGTGGTGTTCAGTCACTGAGGTACGTCTAGCCACGGCATAGGAGATGCTGACATGGCCGTTCAAGGCTAGCAGGGGAAGTGCACGGAAAACCACTGGCGAAGGGAGGAGGGCCAGAGGAGAGGGATGAGAATTAAAATGAAAACCCAACAAATTAAGAGTAGGGAAGCAATATGAAGATGCAGCAGGAACTATGATTGTGGGTTCCCAGGCTGGGATGACTTCTGACTTAGCATGGATCAGTGCTTTATGAGTCATACTTTTTGCCAGGATTAGAAGCAGAATGATAATGCAGGCCATACTGCCCATGACTGAGTACAGTGATTTGTGTAGAAAGACCAAAAACCCCTCTAGTGGCAGGTCTGTATAACCTGCTAATGGAAAACTAGCCAAAAAAAAAAAAAACTTCTATTACACACAGGAAATGTGCTTAATTCTATGTAAAATCTATTTGTAAAAAGTGCCAGGTGTCAGAAGCAGGGGAAAAGTCCTGGCCAATCAGAGCAGGTTTGCTGGAAGCGCCCATGTTCCAATTGGCTGCACTGCCCCGTACCTTCCAAGGAGCTGCAGGCGGGCGTCCTGGTCTCGGTCGGTAGCTGGCTGGGTGCCAGCCAACCGTGGGGGAGCTGAAGCAGCCCCGTTCAAGGGCAGGCAGCTTCCAAGGAGCTGCAGGCAGGCATCCTGGTCTCAGTCAGTGGCTGGCTGGGTGCCGGCCGATCGTGGGGGAGCTGAAGCAGCCCCGTTCAAGGGCAGGCAGCTTGCAAGGAGCTGCCGGCGGGTGTCCTGGTCTCGGTCGGTGGCTAGCTGGGTGCCAGCTGACCGTGGGGGAGCTGAAGCAGCCCCGTTCAAGTGAAGGGATGCTTAATGCTTCAAAAGATACAGACAGAATAATGGTGAAAAAGACAAGTAGCTCTATGGGGATAATAGGCCCATAGTCTATAGTACTAGATTTAATGAATGACTAGGTGAGCAGGACGGTGGAGAAAATTAAAGATACGATACAAAGTAATTACAGAATTGAGAGGGAAACTAAAGATATGAATAAACTGAAGTTGGATTGGTTGGATAACTACAATTCACCCTTATCCCAACTAACTGGTTACAATGAACCAACCAGACTGAGGATGTCACTTAACAACTCAATAGAGCTCACGAGGGCTACAGATTAAGCCACCAGCTGTATGAGCCCTATTGAATTTAGCACACCAGCTTTAGAATCTAACACAAAAAAGTGCTCATGCCTTAAGAGACCCAATTTCAGCAAATTTAATGATTTATGAGCAATTTATTCATAACTCTCAAAGTCTTTCATTCATAAAAGGAATCTACATAGAAAATAAAAAGAAAATTGATTGGCTGTATAGCAAATTGGCACATGGTGATGCAGAAAACTCCCGTGATTTGATGGAAAGAAGGAAGGGAGTTTAATTTTAGTGGATGAAAACCAGAAGGAAGCTCTGAAAAATGAAACCACCACATTGGAAAGTGTAACAGATTTGAGATTGACTGAACAGAGAACTGATAGTGAACAAGATCAGGCAAGTGTGACAGACCTAAAGATGATAGAACAAGAAAATGATAGTGAACAAGAATCGGAATTAGTCATGCTACCCAATAATGATTGTGATAACAGTATAATTAAGGAATTAAAGGTTGGACACACACAACTATGGGAGAAGGGACTTAAACAAGAAAAGAGCAACAGAAGAAGGAGCTTTGATAATACAAATGTCAAATATAAAAAGGATTTGGTTATAAAAGAAAAGGAAAGACAACGACAGACACTATAAAAGAGAGACGGGAGAAATTTACAAAGACAGAATCAAAAACAAAAACAATAGGGAAATGACTCAAATAAAACAAAGAGGGAAATTAAAAACACAATAGGGTAAACAAACGAATAAGGTGAAGGCTAAAAAGAGAAAGATCTGCATTAAAGAGAAGGATATAAAGAAATATGAACAAGAATGGGAGAATAGGATGAAGAATCGAAAGAGACTGTTACTTCACATAATCCAGAAAAAGAACCGAGGAATTAGGACACAGAGTGAGGAGGAAAGACAGAAGGAAACTGAAAGACAAGAACATTTAAGGGATTTGTTATGTAGAACTCTGGACACAGATTTTGTTCTCCCATTATATAAGGTCCCAGTGACGCCAGATGAAACTGAATCAAGGCTAAACGATAATTTGAAACAATTTCTAGGTTCAGTTTTACAGCTTAATAAAAATGGGGGTAGCCTGTTGGTGGGATTTAGTGTGATAAGACCAATATCCGTCTTTCGGATGAGATGTTAAACCGAGGTCCTGTCTACCTGGATTGGCTGTAGTTCAGGTGGATGTTAAAGATCCCATGGCACTTATCGAAAACAGTAGGGGAATTTCCCCGGTGTCCTGGCCAAATTTCCCTCTTTCACTAAAAATACCACCAACAGCTTAATCTGGTTCAAGGTCAGTTGGCATTCATCTGTATCCCCCTCCCCCGGGTCGTGCCTGAAAATAGGCAGGATTTGCCTAGTGCACTTACCCAGTCAACAAAAACGAAATAAAATATTAGACACTAAATTAGTATTTTTGCTATCAGATCAATTTTATGTATTAAAAACAATAGAGACTCATAAGGGTAAACTGAAACAACTGGGACTAAGGTCCATCTTCCCAGAGTTCTATAGAATAAAAGCTGAGCTAGTATCCAAAGATAATGAATATATAATTTCAATATACAGTTTGAATGATTTTATAACAGAAACAATCCATAATCTCAGAAAAAAAGTCACGGAAATGCTACAAAATTTCACTAGGGATAATAGTTTAAATCAAAGGATAAAGAAAACAAAAAGATGGGAAAATAACAGTCAAATAGCCATATGGGTAAACTAGAGGAGACTATAATCATATTTTGGCAAAAATCGGATTTCTTACAAAGGTGGAAATGCACCTACAGGGAGAATGTGAAAAAGTAGTGAGAGTACATTTGGCTGTAAAAAAAAAAAAAGAGGAACACTGGTTAAATCTAATTAAGACAGCAAATAGATTTCAGGCACTTGAGAACACTGAAGATTGACAAAATTTAACTCAAAGAAGGGCAGTAAACAATAAAGAAACAAGAAGTGATTATAATATCTTATCCTGGAACGTTGCAGGGAATCGGGGCTAAGTTTGCAGATCCTACTTTTGTTGAATATTTAGGCCAGTATAATTATATTTCTTTACAGGAGACCTGGAGTAATAAAGACTTGAAATTAAATGGTTGTCATGGATTTTATAAGGCAGCTAAAAGCTTCAAAAAGTTTGGCACATTATCGGGGGGGCCTCATCACCTGGTGTAAAATAACAAACAAAGCAGAACATACAGAATTGTTTCTCGACTCGGATCACATCCTGCCAGTTCTAATAGAGATTAACAAACATAAAGTGATTTTAATTAATGTTTATTTCCTTCCAAAAAATTCTAACTATCTATATCAGGAAGATGTGGGGAAATTAGGCAAATTTGTGGAAAATTGTCTCTTGGAAGACCCAAATGGTGGGATAGTTATAATAGAAGATGTGAATGCCAGGGTGGGACACCACCTGGAATTACGAGAAGATCTGGCTGAGGTGTATGCGGCTCAGAATCCCCCTGCCCTGTCCTCCACCAGAAGGTGTAAGGATAGAAAAAAAATGCAACAGAGGGATATTATTATTAGAAGTCTTAGACAAATTAGATCTAATTCTGGTAAATGGACAAACAAAGGTGGACGATGATGGTGATTACACCTACACTGGTATTAAAGGGACTTCGACAGTTGATTTATGCTGGATCTCTATTAATCTTATAACAAAATTAACAGACTTTAAAATAAGTAGCAGAATGGATAGTGAACACAGATCCATAGAAACAAAGAGTTTTGTCTCAAATTAAAAAATAATAGGGAGAAGAAACTAGCTATTATAAGGGTCAAAATAAGGGACTGAGTGGGAATTAAGAAAGAATTACTCACCTTAGTAATTATGTTTCTTCTATTGGAGTCTTGCTGTATTCTGACTAATGCAGTTAGCCCCAGCCTTTAAACTGCCCCGGAGAACAAAGGATTACAATTTCTATGCTGAGCTCGGTTGGTGTCTCTGTTTCCCTTTGAAATCGAACCGTCAGATCTTTACGAGCAAAAACTCACTAGCTATCCTATGTGGAAATTGTAAAAATTTTATTAGCCAACTGGCAACAAAAAAAAAATCAAAATTTAAATACCTGTAAATTTTCTTTCTCCGACAGCTGGTCTCCGGGCTTCCTTACTCCTGGGTTGTACCTCCTGATGCTGATCCACAGGCAGGAATCAAACCTCTGCAACAGGGGACATCCAGCCCTCCACTTCCTGTTCTCCTCAGTTCTTCCTAAAGCAGTCCAATGTGGCAATACTACAAGAACTTGGGAATAAAAAACAAGAATTTTAAGGCATATATGGCCATGAGGCCAGCCAAGTATATATATTCTGGGAGGAAATCTGAAGCCCGGAGACCAGCCGTCGGAGAAAGAAAATGTACAGGTATTTAAATTTCGATTTCCCTCTCCTAAGCTGGTCTCCGGGGGTCCTTATTCCTGGGATATACAAAAGCAGTACATCCCCAGATGTCCCAGGTGGGAAGAATGTCATGAGCCCTAAAGGGTTCACCACCGCTTGAAACCTTCTGCGGCCAAGGATGCCTCTGCGAGGACATCACCTCAGTGAGAACCTTTTATTTTTTTTTTTTTTTTTATAGAGTGTGAATGGATGAGCAAAAGGCCACTCAGTGTGAGTGAGCTGTCGACAAGCTTCTGAATTACGCCTGAAGGGGCCATGGACTCCTCACTGGGCCAGGCAGTTACTCTGGCCTGATCATACGCCATACAGGTGACAGACAGAATCCGTTTGGCTATACAGCCTATTGAATCCTTGCTGCCCCAGATTTTTTCCCCTTTAGCTGGCATGAACACTGTTGAAGTTTTGTGAATAGTTTCCTCTCTTAATGTCCATTTTTCTCCATCTTCCCAGGTCTAGTGTATGACATTTTCCATCCTTGTTGCTTTTAGATAGTGGAGAGAAGGAAGGAAGAATGAACTTTTGATTGCAATAGAGGGGAGACATAACTTTGGCAAACAAAAATTGGAACTGTTCTAGCCTGATGAAAAGAGTGTACAGCTCTTGGGCAAGCAATGCTTTTAGTTTGCTTAAACTCCTAGCGGAAGTAATAGCTTTGAGAAAAAAAGGGTAACCTTTATTTTAAGATGCATGATTGATAGCTTTAGAGGCTCTAAAGGGGGCCTTGGTCACGGCCTTGAGAACCATATTAAGATTCCAAGGTGATAGCTTTGGTGGATTGACATTGTTTTGATGCTGCCGCCTGAAGAACTACCAGAAATGGGGAGATGAGCCCAACAATTCCCCAGGGTCCGTCAACAGTGCCCCCAGTGCAAAAAATTCTAATTTGTAAGGTGGCTGGTATGTTGCAGTCCTTTGTCCATCTGTCTTAAAGGAACTGCATTAGTACTGGCAATTATATTGTGTAATTCTGTATGTGTCTGGAATGAAGCCAGAACCAAAATTTCCTCTGGATTCTATAATGCACTTTGGACGAAGAAGACACACGCAAGTTCCCCATCATGTCAATAACAGGAGCTGTACAGCACAGCTCCTTGAAAGTTTTTCCACTCACTTTCCCAGTCTAGAGAGAGACCAGTTGTTAAAATGGGGTGCAGAACTAGACCTTGCTGGAGAATTCCTATGGCTGAACCTGAATGTTCGAGGTGGTCACCCTGACCAATGAAGGAGAAAACACTACGTGCGGAAAAACCAGAAGGGACAGACTAGAATCATGACTGTCCTGTCCAATGCCACTTTGTGGGGGACTCTTGATAGAGGCGGTACTGGAGGAAGGCATACAGGAGACTGAACAGATCCCAGTTTATGGGGAAAAGGTGTCCTGAGCCACCGCTGGTACAACCTTGGCCAGGGAACAGAACTGCTTTAACCTTGGGAGTTCTGCCGCAGATGAAAAAATCTGTTGGAGTATTGCCCCACTATTCTGTCTGAATGTGGGAGGCACTGTCCTTCAGTTGCGATCCCTTGGTCGACCTACTTTGCAACCGAGTTATTCTGCTATGACATTTTCCTGTCCCAATACGAACTTCATTCAGTGGTGCTCAACCCACGGAAAGAGAAGGGATTCCTTTAGCATCTTTGAGCTTCTATCATTTCGCCCTGATGGTCGGTGTATGTCAGTGTTGCCAGATTGTCAGTTGGAATCAGGTTAGCCGGATTAAGGATTTGCTGTTCCGCGTGTCTCTGGGCATGATCTACTGTTCTCCCCTCAAACGCTCATATTGTACCTTGTGTCCAACAGCGATCCCCTGCCCGGTGCCAACAGCTGATGCAGGTGAGTCCTTCCCAACTCCCGAGGCTTGCATTGGTCGTGATTCCAACTTAGTGCGGATGGCCTAACTTGTGGCCCTTTATGACCTCTGACCTCTGGGACCGTCCCTGGAGAAAGGGCTTAATCTGTCTCAATGAGCTCTGTGAAAAAATAAGCAGGTAGCTGAGGAGTTTGCAAAATTCCTTGATTAGCAATTACAGATCCCAAAAAACTAGGTTTCAGGGGAGAAACCTTGTGTCATGAGGAGTCCCCCAGGAGGATCAAGGTCTGGCTTGGAATTAGGGAGCTCTTTCTCCAGCTGATGGGAAAACCATGTGCCATAGGGTACCGGAGTACCTCTGCTCTGTACTGCTGCACTCGGGAACAAGAGAGGCTGTACTACCAAGGCACGCCATCGTCGACGAGCGGCTGCGGATATTCAAGTGTCAACCATCAACGGGAAAGAAACTCGCCCCACAGGCCTCCTTCGGTGACGAGCTGCCCCTGCTAATGTGCTTGTTCCGCAAAAAAAATCCTGGAAGTGCTACTAGGCTTAATGTAAATGCCACCAGAGTAGTTGGACCACACAGCTACTGCTTAGATTAGATGAAAAAATGGATTCCGTCGACGAGCCTTTAGATCTTGGGTGCTTGCCGAACGTGCTGTGCCTCTGAGCCGCCTGTTAGTCGGGCCACCAGCGTAATACGGTAGCCGTTGCTGTGCCTAGTCTGAAGTAGGAGCCCGAGAGGTCGGGACTTGCTAAGCACGTTGCTGCGACTCCTCTGTGTTGAACGCGGACTCCGTCGATGAACTTGGCCATTGAAGAGCTCATCGACGGAAAAGTGTTTCGTGGGAGTGCTTCTGGGTCCCGGTGCGAAGCAGCCAGCACACCGCTGTAGCTGCTTGCTGTCCTCATGGTGGCGTGTGAAGCTCCGAGCGTCATCCCCGCTGAAATATCTATAATTGTTTTCCCCCCCTCCGATCCACTAATCCGATGCGGATTACTGATATCTTCCCTTCTGGTCCAAATGAAGTCCGGGGGGGGGGGGAGAACAGCGTCGCGGGCACTCTTAGCGTGGGAAAAGTGAGAGTCCAGCTTGGGCAGCACAAGTGGCTGAGGCTGGGACTGCGCAGGAGTAGGGTGGGGAAACCGGTCGGACCAGCATGCACAGCTGAGACTGGACCCCAAGGGAGCATCAAAAGTTATATCCAGAAATTGTAGGAGCTGAGATAGCTGCCTCCTGCAACTGAGAGGGGCCGGTCTGTTCAGCATGCAGGGCTGAGACTGGGACCCTCTAAGAATAGAGAGGGGGTTTTGTAGTTGGATCCAGCCATCCCTGCTCTCTGAGCAAATCCATCCAAACTTACAGTCTTGAAGTCTTCAGCCCTGTCACCACGGTGACAGAGCTCTGCTGCAGAGCACCTGCTCCCTGTCAGGTAGGAAGAAAACTAACGAGAACAGGAAGTGGAGGGCTGGATACCCCTGCTGCACAGTTCTGATTCCTGCCTGTGGATCAGCATCAGGAGGTACAGCCCAGGAGTAAGGAATCCCAGAGACCAGCTTAGGACAGAGAAAGTTTTGGATTCCCAAAGGAAGACTCAAGTCAGGAAACCCAAAACAAAAGGCCCCTTCAAATAAGAACAATAAGATAAACACCCAAACAAAAAAGCAGAGGGTGTAAAGGAGCACCCCTGAGGTGCAACACTGCACCTACCCACTTCCCAAAAAACAGGTTCTGAGAGGGGAGGTGGGGTGGGGGTCAGAATACAGCAAGACTCCAATAGAAGAAAGATAATTACTAAGGTGAGTAATTTTTCCTTCAAACAACATGAAGTCTTGCTGTATTCTGACTAATGCAGACTACCAAGCAGTACCTCCATGGAGGAGGGACAGAACCTACTTTGGGAATAGGCTCTGAAGTACTGCTGTGCCAAACCGAGCATCACTCCTAGCCTGGATATCCAGAGATTAATGCTCGGTAAAGGTATGGACGGTTTTACAGATGGCTGCTTGACAAATTTCTAAGAGAGGAATATCTCAGGCGGCAGCCAGGGAAGCAGCTGTACCTCTTGTAGAGTGAGCCCTCAGGGTGGAATCTTTCCCAGTTTCTCATACCAGAGTTGTATACAAGACACAATCCACCTGGAAATAGTTCTCTTGGTGGCAGGTCTGCCCTTTCCCACTTCTTCATAAGTGAGGAACAACTGGAGGGACTCAAACCTGTGACCCTTGGTACGCTCTATGTAGTAGCTAAGGGCTCTTTTAACATCTAAACTGTGTAGCCTCCTCTCCCCTGAGGAAGAATGATCAGTGAAGAAAACAGGGAGAGACAGACTGATTCAAGTGGAAATCTGAAACCACTTTGGGCAAGAACCTTCTACTGGTTCTAAGGACCACTTTATCTCTGTGAAAGGAGATAAAAATCAGGTTCCACTGACACGGCTTGCAATTCACTGATACGCCTGACAGAGGTAATGGCTACCAAAAACACAGTTTTCCAAGTCAAGTACTTAAGCTCTGCTGAGGACATAGGCTCAAAAGGAGGTTGCATAAGTTTAAATCCCAGGCAGGGACAGGGTCTCTAAAGTGAGGATTGGTATGAAGCAATCCTTTAAAAAATGTACAGAATACAGGATGAGACGATAGTGAGGAAGACTTCCCCACTGACAGAAAAGCAGAAACAGCTGACAAGTGTACCTTTAGAGTAGCTGGTCTGAGGCCTAGGCCATTAAGATGAACCATATAGTCCAGAACTGTAGGCAATTCAGCAGTATCTGGAGAAATATGCTTCTTAGAACACCAAATGCTGAATCTCCTCCATTTGGAGTTATAAGTCTTTCTGGTGGAGGGCTTCCGAGAAGCTTTGAGAATATCCAGAACCCCCTGAGACAGATGCAAATCTGCAAACTCAAACTCTTCAAGAGCCATGCCTTGAGATTGAGAGACTGAAGATTGGGGTACCAAATCCTCCCCTGAGAAAAGGTTAACAGGTTGTAATTCCTGGGAAGAGACAGGGGAAGATGGACTGCTAAAGACAGCAACAGGGGTACCAGAGCTGTCTGGCCCAGTCTGGAGCAATCAGAATCACTTTGCTAGGTTGTGACCTTATCTTGACTAAAACTCTGAACAGAAGAGGGAAGGCATACAGAAATTTCCCTTCCCAGTTCAGAACCAGAGCATCCAGGGGGACTGAGCCCAAGACTGGGGGTCTGCAACAAGAGAGAGGAAGTTGGTGATTGTCTGGGGCTGCAAAAAGATCCATCTCTGGAGCGCCCCACCTTGAAAAAATCACCTTCAATACCAGAGGGTCCAGGGACCATTCGTGATGGCCCTGTGAGATCCTGCTCAGTGCATCTGCTAGCAAATTGTCCTTCCCTGGAAGGTGAACTGCTATCAGAGAGGTTTGTAGGGAATAAGCCAGGGATCACAACTTCATGGCTTCTGTGCACAAGGCCTTAGACAGAGTGCCTCCCTGCTTGTTGATGTACCATAAGGTGGTGGTGGTGGTGGTGTCTGTTCTGACCTGAACCACCTTGTTCTGTACTCACAGAGAAAGCTTGCAGGGCCAGATAAACTGCCTTGAGTTCCAGGAGATTGATATGGAGAAGGGAATCCTGAGGGGACCACAGTCCCTGGGCAGTGAGGGCCCCCAGATGGGCTCCCCAGCCCAGAAGGGAAGCATCCGTGGTAAGGACCACTGAATGAGACTCAGTGGCAAATGGGACCCCTTCCCTTAAATTGTCCTGATCCTGCCACCACTGAAGGGCTTGGATCAAGGTCAGAGTCACTGGGATCAGTTTGGTAATGGAATCCTTCCTCCGAGACCAAAAAGCCCTCAGATGGAACTGAATGTCCCTCATCTGGAATCTTGACCCTTGGACAACCGCCGTAGAAGCTGCCATGTGGCCCAAGAGCCGAAGGAAATGCCTTGCTGGTCGAGATACCTGAAGGCTGAAGAAAGAGGCTAGTTCTATAAGAACTCTTGCCCTTTCCAAGGGAAGAGAGACTCTTGCTTTGACCATATCCAGTTCTGACCCTATAAAGGTAAGAAGCTGGACAGGCTTGAGAACTGACTTCGGAAGGTTGAGAAGAAATCCTAGAGAAGTGAGCACTTGCTGGGTCACTTGCAGGTCTGACTTGACTTGGTCTGGAGACTGGCCCACTATTAGCCAGTCATCCAGATTTGGATAAATGGAAATCTTTTGCCTCCTTAGAAAGGCAACTACTACTGCCAGGCACTTTGTGAAAACCCTTGGGGCTGAAGTTAGGCCAAAGGGCATTGCTCTGAACTGATAGTGGCCTAAGGGCAAGTCGAACCCGAGGTACTTTCTGTGGGAGCACCTGATGGGAATGTGAAAATAGGCATCTTTGAGGTCCAGGGAGGCTAGCCAGTCCCCTGGCCTTAGAGAGGGAAGGATTATTCCTAGAGTTACCATCTTGAACTTTGGTTTTAAAAGATGTTTGTTTAGGTATCTTAGGTATAGGATGAGTTGCCACTCCCCAGTCTTTTTTGGGGTAAGGAAGTACGTGGAGTACATACCTTTGCCCCAGTGTAGATTAGGTACTCCCTCTATGGCTCTTAAAGCCAGCAGAGATGAAACCTCTGACTCTAGGGCAAGGGTTTCTGAGAGACCTGCAGGTGGAAAAGATCTGGCTCTCATCTTTGGAAATTTTTTGAAGCTGAGAACCAGTCCCTGGCCTACTACTTCCAGGACCCATTTGCCTGATGTAATAGACATCCAGTCCTGGACGAAGTAAGTCAGTCTGCCCCCTACTGGTATAGGAGAGTCGACCCAGGCAGGCCCATGAGGGTGTCTGCTTGGCAGGGCCTTAGGCTGAGGAGTGGATGCAGCCCTGCTCATCCCCCTTCTGCCTCTCCCTCTGAAGAACCCCCTCTGTGAAAAGGGAGAAGAGGCCTGTGCTTGATAAAAAGGTCTATGAAAAGGCCTGCCCCCAGACTGCTGCCTTTGAGGAGTTGCCTGCCTCTCTTTGGCCTGAGCACTCCTGTAAGTGGTCCTGTACTCATCCATTTTCTTCACATAATTCTCTGTCTGTTCCCCAAAAAGAGAATTACCCACTACAGGAAAATCCATGGCCTTAGCCTGGGTATCCTGCGAGAAGCTAGTACATCTCAGCCAAGCTATTCTCCGAAGAGCCACAGATGTAGCTATGACTCTTGATGACACATCACTGGAGTCCACAGCAGCATGAAACTGAACTTTTGATGCCTCGATCCCATCTGCAGCCACCTCCTCCAGCTCCTTGGCTAGCTGGGGGGAGGCCTGTTTAGCCAGTGCCAGTACAGTGTCCCACCTGGACTTCTGGTACCTGACTGTACAGGCCATATAATTTGCCTGCCTGAGTCCCAAGGAAGATGTCATATACTGTTTTTTTGCCATGGCATCAATCTTCCTGGAGTCTTTGTCTGGGGGGTGTGAAGCCAAGGGAATGTTTCCCTTATCACAGGCAGCAGCCTGCACAACCCCAACAAGGCTGCACTGCTGATATAAGAACTCTGTATCTGAGCCAGAAAGTGTATACCTATTGTCCATTCTTCTATCAACAGGAGGTATAGAATTGGGAGACTTCAGGATTTTTTGTGTCTGCTTCCCAAAAGATTTGTGAAGTGGAACAGACAGTCTCCTGGACTCTGGGATGTCTATCATTTCCACAAAATCAGGCTCCTCTTGATCCTCCACTGCCTCCTCCATAGGAAGATGGAGGGTCTCAGCCACCCTTCTGTAGAACATAAAGTTGGAAGGGGACTCAGAAAGCATAGGAGGGGATACACCTGAAGGTCTGAGCAGGCTGAGGTACTAAATGAGTACTTCACCTCAGTTTTCACCAGGGAAAATGGGGGTGCTGCATCATACATGGGAGGAGACAGAGATACTGAGGAGGGGGGACCCTTACCGATCGGCAGGTCTGGGGAGAGGGGGAGGCATCACTGGCAGGTGGGGGGAGGGCTAAGCAGGGAGAAGAGGTACCGGAAGTGGAAATCACAGCAGAGAGAGTGAGGGAAGCCCTCAGCTCCCTTAAGACGGAGAAAGCATCGGGCCGGATAAATTACATCCCAGAGTGCTGAAGGAACTTGCAGATGTCCTGGCGAAACCCCTGGCAGAGCTTTTCACCATCTCTCTGAGGACAGGGTGGGTGCCCCAAGACTGGAAGGTGGCGCATATAGTGCCTATCCACAAGGGGGGATCAAGGGAGGTGGCAGGGAACTACAAGCCTGTCAGCCTGACATCAGTGGTGGGCAAGGTGATGGAGGGCATTGTCAAGGAGAGGCTGGGGGGACCTGGATAAGTCAGGGTGCCTGGACGATAGACAGCATGGATTCATCCCGGGGAAATCGTGTCAGACAAACCTGGTGGAGTTCTATGACTGGGTGACAAGTGCCTTGGACCTGGGTAGACCAGTGGATGTCCTCTTTCTAGACTTCAGCAAGGCATTTGACTCTGTTCCTCACGTGGGCCTGTTGGATAAGTTGGGAGAAATGGGGGTGGGGAACCAGATCAGATGGATAGGCAATTGGCTCCAGGACCGGACCCAGAGGGTCGTAGTTGGTGGGATAGTCTCATCCCCAAGGAGGGTCATTAGTGGGGTCCCACAGGGATCAGTCCTTGGGCCCCTTCTGTTCAACGCCTACGTATCTGACATAAGGACAGGAATCAGGAGTGAGATGAGTCTCTGCAGATGACTCAAACTGAGGCGTGGTGGATGGGGAGGAGGGGAGGGTGGCCTCACAGGGGACCTGGAGGCTCTGGAAAGATGGTCTAGAAAGTGGAAGCTGAGGTTCAATGCAGGGAAATGCAAGGCACTCCACCTGGGGCCAGAAACCCAGGCCAAGTGTGTACACCCTGGGGGAAAGGCCACAAGTCCTCGATGGCTGAGAGAGGGACCTGGGGGTGGTGGTGGATGTCAAGATGAACAACTCTGAGACTTGTAGGAGGGCAGCAGCCAAGGCCAGCAGGATGCTGGGATGCATCGCTAGGGATCACTCCAGAAGGAGGAAGTGATACTCCCTCTGTATAACTGCTTGGTGAGGCCGCCCTTGAGTACTGCGTGCAGTTTTGGAGGCCACACTTAAAGAGGACATTAACCTCCTGGAGAGGGTCCAGAGAAGGGCAACCAAAATGATTTGGGGCTTGGGGACAGGACCTATGAGGAGAGGCTCAAGAGCTAAATATGTACACATTGGAAGAGAGAAGGGACCGGGGACATGATAGAGTCTTCAGGTACATGAAGAGGGTAAATGGGAGGAACAGTCAGGGTGCTTGAAGGAAGGAGGAAGGGCCACTAGAGGGCATGGGTGGAAGCTGGAGGGGAAGATTTGGGGAGAAAGGAGGAGGTGCTACTTCACTGAGAGGGTGGTGGAGCCATGGAATGCACTGCCTAGGGGCTGGTGGAGGCAGACACAGTGGAGGGTTCAAGAGGGGTGGGACAGGTACAGGGAAGGGTTCTGGAAGCAAAATCCAATGCAGCAAGAATATCCGGAACTGGGAGGAGAAGCCAGAGAAGGCGAGGGGGACAGCAAGGTCAGCACCCAGGGTGGGGGCTGACCAAACGAGCAGACACGAAAGACCGTTAGGCCTATTCTGCTGGCATTTTAGTATGTTAGTATGTCTGTCTGGGGAGATGTCCAGTTCAACAGGCACACCCAGACTTTCACCATCATCATCTTCAAACTCTCCCTCCTCCTCAAACTCCGGTTCATAAAATTCTTCAGGGGTATAATCATGAACCGAGGGAACCAACCGAACCAAGCCCCTGCCCAAAAGGTGCCGGATCAGTCAGAACTGGGCGAAGCGATTCCACAATCCTAATCGCTTTGGCTATTTCCTTGGCGGTCGGAACATGGGCTTCTGGATCCAAACCGGACGATTTCTCTGTGTGTTTTCTTTTTGTCGGAACCGAACCCTCAGGATCGGCTCTCCTTTTGCCCGAAGTGGTATCGCCCTGGTCAGAGGGCACCACTCCTGGTTCGGTCGGAACCGAACTGGCCATCTGGGTCAGCGGACTTCTCGGTCTCCTTTTCCCTCAGTCTATCTAATCTCTTTTCAAGGGTAGATTTCGGAAAGCTTTTACAAATTTGGCAGTCTGAATCGAGGTGTTCAAACCCCAGACAATAAACACACGTGGTGTGGGGATCGGCCTTAGCAAAGACCTCCTCACGCTCACTGCAGTGTTGAAACCCAGTGTGCCCGGTTTTTTTTCTTGGGTTTCTCAGACATGGCCAACCAACCAACTTACCTTTTTGGCAACCGCCAGGCAAGACTTTTATTCGTTCCTAACCGTGTCACAGGTCTTGGGGAAAAAAAATGTACCAAACACTTTTTTTTTTTTTTTTAGAACCGATAAGGACCAGTAACCACACGCTAAAGTAAGATACAAGAATTAACAACTGATAGGTTCAGCCAAACCGATCCACACTTTTACAAGTTCCACACAGAAAAACAGTACAAAACCTATCTAGTACTCATGGTACCACAGACAGAGACTGAACCAACTATGCAGAAATAAGTTTCGGTTAAAAACCGACGGTAAACCGACACTTCAACCGACTTTTGAACCGAGCTGCAGGAGAAATTTCCAGAGCGACTGTTCAGTGAGGTGGAGTAAAGAATCTAATGGTTAGATTTCAAAGGGAAACAGACAAGACACCAACCGAGCTCGAGCTCAGCATTCTATGCTCTGCATAGAAAGTTAACCCTTTGTTCTCCGGGGAAGCTTAAAGTCTGGGGCTAACTGCATTAGTCAGAATACAGCAAGACTTGATGTTGTTTGAATAGAGAATTATAAATCTTTACAATTGCTGTCTGACTCGGGGTTTAGGGAAGAATTAATTGTTCTAAGATTACAGGGTCTAGAACAGGAATATGTGCATAAATTTTCTGAAATGTTGACAAATATAGCAGCTATTTTATTTCAAGTCTCAAGAAGCAAAAGAAAAAAAGGAAGTAATTAGTTTGATGATCAGTGCAGAAAGGAAGAAAAAAGTACTTAATAAACTGGCTAGATTTACTTAGACCAGTAAGAGAAAACGAAACAGTATTAAATAAGCAAAGAAAGTAATATAAAAAATTATTAGAAAAAAGGAACAGTTACAGATTTAGGATGTGGGATGTGGGATCAACTGGAAAAATATATAAAGGAGAATAACACCAAAAAATTCTGGCCACTTGTGTGCAAAGGTTGGGACCATATTTATAATACTGAAAGTTATATTGACCCGCTGACGTGGGAAAATTTTAGATTATTTTATGATAAATAAAATACATAGCTGCCAAAATAAAATGGTCAACAAATATAGACAAAATTAATGAAAGCGAAGTAATCTTTGCCTTACAGCAGGCAAAAAAGCATAAAGCCCCTGGTCCAGACAGAATACCTATGGATATCTTTATTGATAACTCCACACTATGGAGTCCGGTACTGCTAAATTTATATAATAGTATAATACAACCAGGGAATAATTCCGCAGACCTGGAGGGAGAATATTATAGTCCCTATATAGAAAAAGGGAAATTGATTTGACCCGGGTAATTATAGGCCAATTAGCCTATTGGATAATGCTCACAAATTGTTACAAAAATTATAACTAATAGGCTTATGGATTGGTTAGATAAAGTTAAAATAATTAGTGAAGCACAAGCAGGATTTAGCCCAGGTCATTCAACCTTGGGGCAATGCTTTGTATTATCCCACTTGATAAATAAGTACATAATAATCAAAAAACAAAAGTTGTTCTGTGTATTTTTTGATTTAAAGTCTGCATTTGGCAGAGTGAATAGTGATAAATTATGGAAAGTTCTTATTAACTATGGGATGGAAATCCCTTTACTAAAATTAAATTATTATTTGACAACAACTTTACAACTATTAGATATAATATGGAGGGTGACTGTAGGGATAAATTCCCAACTAATGTTGGTCTCAGACAAGGGTGCGTATTGTCCACTATACTTTTCAACCTTTTTTTTTTTTTTAAATAAGGTTTTAGAGGGCCTGGGGGATTCTGAGCTGCATATGCCTAGGGTGGGAAACAGGGGGTGTCCCTACCTGGCATATGCTGATGACGCTGTATTAATCTCAACTAATTATCTGGGAATCAGGAGAAGTTTGGAATAATTCCAGCAGGAATGTGATAAAACTCATTAGAGATGAATTACAAAACAACTAAATACATGGGCCCAGATATTCAAACTGCGCTAGTTTGTGGCGCAAGCCCATGCACCGCTCAAAATAGTTGCGCAGGGGTGTGGCCAGGGCGATATTCAACAGAGTTGCGCTATGGCGCAACTTCTTTGAATATTGCCCCCTGGCCACAGCCACTGTGCATGGCGCAGTGGTCAGAGTGGAGCATTGAGATGCGGTGGCGCAAGTTCCACTGCACCATGCACAGCACCTGCGATATTCAAAGGGTGACATGCAAATTGGGCCATAATTTATGCAAGGCGCACGGGGAGCCATTTGCATCTGATTACGGCCCCATTTGCATGCAGGTGCGCCGATCCCAGACGACTTGCGCCTGGCCCCTGCCAGTCAGCAGCCACTGGGGACCGACGCCCCCTGCAGCCCGATCGCGGGCATAACACTGCACCCCCAGTAGCCCGATCGCGGGCAGAAGGAACAATAACCCCCCACCGAGTAGCCAGATCGCGGGCAGAAGACAGTAACCCCCACCCCACCCCAGTAGCCGATCGGGCATAACTGCTCCGCCCCCATGGACCCGATCGCCGGGCATAACGCCAACCCCCATTAGCCCGATCCGGGCATCAGATTCCAAAAAGCCCAATATCCTGGTGGTCCAGTGGACGAGCGGAGCCCGATCGTGGCGGCATTCCTCACCCCAAAAGTATGAAATCCTGGTGATCTAATGAATTTCATTCACATATCTGACTGATGCGGTATGGGCTGCCGCCCATTGGCTCATGCTCTGAACCAATGGGCGCAGCCTCCAACTTAGTCGGCTGGCCGGGTGGCAGGCGGGTGGGGTGCTTGCCACCAGCTGACGGGGGTGCGGGTGGTGAGGCTCCGTGGCAGGTGGGTCCACTAGATCACCAGGTTTCATCCTGGGGAGGGGAGAATGCCGCCCGCGATCGGGCTCCATTCAGTCCACTGGACCACCAGGGATACTGGGCTTTGGATGGGGAATCTGATGCCTCGATCGGCGGGCTAATGGAGGGGCGGGTTAAGTTATGCCCGCGATCGGGCTAATCGAGGCGGGTTACTATGCCTGATCGGGTTAATGGGGTGGGTTAAGTTATGCCCGCGATCGGGCTACTTGAGGGACTGGATGAAGGTATGCCCGCGATCAGGCTACTCGGGGAGGGGTTGGATGAAGGTATGCCTGCGTCGGGCTACTCAGATCCACTGGACCACCAGGGATATTGGACTTTGGGGGAGGAGGTCTGATGCCGAGATCGGGCTACTTGGAGGGGTTACTGTCATGCCTGCAATTGGGGCATGGGTGGGCGCCGCCAGGTGCGGCAGGAACAGGTCAAGGGCCACCCACAGGTGGCAGCTGATGTGCTGCGCCCTGCAATGTGGCAGCTCACCTGTGGGTGGTCCTCGACTTGTTCCCTTTTTTTTTTGGGGCTCAACTTTGTGCAGGCGCAGGTAGGGGTTGCTCCTGCATAACTCTGCACGGCCCGGGCTGAATATCGGGCTTTGCAGTTTATGCAAAGACACGCCCCCACTGTGCTGCATACATTACGATCTCGGCCAAGATCGGGAGTGTGCAGGCTCACTTTCCTCCTTTAAATATCGCACTGGCGCATCAGTGGGTTGTGCAAGGTGCAACACTGTTGCGCCATGCGCAACCCTTTTGAATATCTGGGCCACGATATTTCATAAGAAATTGATTAGAACTGGTAGGTTGTGCTTACTGAAATGTAAAGGTCAAGAAATAAGATATGTATGTAAATTTAGCTTGCTTCGGCAGCACATATACTAAAATTGGAACGACACAGAGAAGATTAGCATGGCCCCTGCGCAAGGATGACACACAAATTCGTGAAGTGTTCCATATCTTTTTGGGAGGGGAGTTGCTGGCAGTCACAAAGGAAGAGAGAGACTTGGGCATCATCATCACCGATGACCTGAAATCATCCAAGCAGACCTCGAAAGCAGTAGGTAAGGCTAGGGGGATGTTAGGGTGTATCACTGGGGTATCAAGTCGTAAGAGTGACATGATACTCCCGCTTTACAAGACACTGGTTAGGCCCCATCTGGAGCACTGCGTGCAGTACTGGAGGCCACACCTTCATAAGGACATTAACCAAACTGAGGCAGTCCAGAGAAGGGCAACCAAAATGGTGCAGGGACTGCATCAGAACACATATAAGAACAGATTACCGGAGCTCAATATGTATACCCTAGAGCAAAGGAGGGAGAGAGGTGATATGATCAAAACATTCAAACACCTTAAGGGCATTAACAAGGTGGAAGAGTCTAACATGTTTCAATATAAGAAAAATACCAGAACAAGAGGACACAGCATGAGATTAGAGGGAGGCCGATTAAGGGGGAATGTGAAGAAGTTCTTTTTCACAGAAAGGGTGGTGGATGCATGGAACGGCCTACCTCAGGAAGTGGTGGCTGTGAATACAGTGTAGGGCTTCAAACAGGCATGGGATAGGCACAAAGGAGCAATACAGATGAGTACAAATAGATAGGCCACTGACAGCAAAGGACGATGGCACATTTATAAGGCAGAAAAAGAAATGGGCAGACTGGATGGGCCTTGCGGTCCTTATCTGCCGTCAACTTCTATGTTTCTATGTAGCTATATGGGTATTACTTTTACGTATAATTTAAATTGGAAGGAACATATTTTAGGAATTAAAGAAAATCAAAGCGGTAACTCCAGCACTAAACAAATGTAACCTTAAATATGGGGTAAGTTCAGTAGTGGGCCCACTCAAGGTACTTAATGCAAAAGTAAGAGCACAAATTAACAAATGGTAGCGGTGGACAGCAAAATGAATAACACAGAGAACTGTTTAAGAGCTGCAGCAAAAGCAAACAGGATACTGGGCTGCATAACCAGGGGGATTACCTCCAGGAGGAGGGAGGTGATCCTCCCTCTGTATAATGCCCTGGTTAGGCCGCATCTTGAGTACTGTGTGCAGTTCTGGAGACCACATCCTAAGAGGGACATAGCGCTGCTGGAGAAGGTCCAGAGGAGGGTGACCAGGATGATTCAGGGCATGGAGGGTTGGACCTATGAGGAGAGACTGGATGAACTCAATCTGTACGCATTGGAGGAGAGGAGGGACAGAGGAGACATGATAGAGACTTTCAAGTATGTAAAGGTGATAAATAAGGGAAGAGCCAGGAAAGTGTTCAGGCTTAAGAAGAGGGGAATTACCAGGGGGCACGAGTGGAAGCTGGAGGGGAGGGAGGAGTAGAGGGGACAGCGCAGGAGACGCTTCTTCACAGAGAGGTTGGTGGAACCATGGAACGCACTGCCCAAGAGTCTGGTGTAAGAGACCACAGTGGAAGGATTCAAGAAGGGTTGGGACAGGTACAAGGGGAAGCTGATGCCAGGAAGGGCCACCTCTGGGGCTGGGAGGGTGGAGGAGCGAGCTCCCAATAGGGGGCTAGCTTCTGAGCAGACACAATAGACCATGGGGCCTATTCTGCTGGCTTTTACTATGATACCATGAAATTCTTTATGGGGCAGAAATCTGGGGGATGGGGAATGTAGAGAGATTAGAAACAGTCATGAATAAATTTTATAAAAGGCTACTGAGTTTACCCAATGGAGCCTCTAATAGTTTGACAAGATTAGATTTAGGTCAATTACCAATGACATGCAACACAGAACAAAAGATGGTGATCTACTGGATTAAAGCTTATAGTATGTATGAGCAGAGGCTGCCTAGAATATGTATTGAGGAGATGTTAGCACAGAGACAGGAGGAATTCATTTATCCAAGCACATATACTCTTGAGAAACTAATTTACCTTATGGGCTTTTAGAATTATTAGCAGAAAGTGTAAGAACCCCTTTGGAAGTGATTAACGAGACAGTTAAAATTAGAATAATGGATATTCACATCCAAAAAGAAATGGAAATAGTTACAAACTGCAAATTAAGTTGTTGGTTGGCATTAAACACAGGGAGACAGTTTGGGTTACATCAATATTTAAGGAAGATTGATAACCCAAGTAACAGGAAAGCATACACCAAATTTAGGTTTGGTTATGTGGAAAGCAATAACTTCAAGCAGTTAATTGGACTGACAAATAATATATGTGCTTGTGGTTTAGATGTAGACACTACAAAACACTTACTATTGTACCCACTGTATAAATCACAAAGGGATTTATGTTTGAGGGACTTGTTAAAAAATTTAGATATGGAGTCAATTTATCTGTATAATTTTTTTTTTTTTTTTAAAGACAACCAATATATCTGTTATGAAAAGATTCAAAATTCTGCAGATTTATTTAACAAAATAAATTACATGTAAAGTAAATGTGATGATATAGGGAAATTAAATTATCCAATGATTTATCATTACATCTCAATTTAGAAATGGATTATAGTAGTAGGGGAACAAAATGTTTTTATATTATTCTATTTACGAACGTATTTATATGCTTTGATTACATATTTTATTAAGTATTTTTGTAATGAAATTGTTGTCAATCAATAAATCTTTACCTACCTACCATAAGCACATTGTCACCAGTAGTCACTAAATTATTTAAACGAAGTTTGATGGAGAATATTCCCAGATAAATGGAAGAAAGCTAAAATTGTACACATATTTAAGAGTGGACGTTCAAGTGAACCCTTAAACTATAGGCCAATAGCGCTGTTGCCTATTCTGTCTAAATTGCTAGACAGAATGGTATACAATCAGCTATATGAGCATTTGGAGAAATACCGAAGATTGACTCAGTTTCAGTATGGGTTTAGGGCTGGACACTCGATGGGCACCATACTCATGGATTTCGTCAACAAGGTGCCATGAGCACTAGATGCCGGGGAATCAATCCACAGGTGTGGTGTTCGATTTGTCCAAAGCATTTGATTTAGTGGACCATGAAATTTTGTTTGTTAGATTAGAAAAGCTTGGAACAGCTCCCTGTTCGATTAATTGGTTCAAATCTTATCTAAAACAAAGAAGCCAGAGAGTGGCAATAGATGAACATCTATCTGACTTAGGTTATCTAACAAAAGGCATCCCCCAGGGTTCTATCCTGGGACCGCTATTGTTTCTGATACATGCGAATGATTTTCCTGATTATACACAAAATACCCACATCAGATTATATGCTGATGGCACAGTGTTACTGGCATCAGCTAAGTCACATTAATTAATGTTAATTAAGCTTCAGACTGATTTTGGCATACTCCAGGACTGGTTCTGCAACTCAAGGTTAGTATTAAGTTCTAAAAAAACAAATTATGTATTTAAAAAAAAAAAAAAAAAAAGTAAAAAAGTTCTGTAAACTATTCAAATCTCTGAAATACTTACACGGGATGGTCAAAAAGAAAAAATTACTCACCACAGTAATGTTATTTCTTCTAATGGAGTCTTGCTGTATTCTGACTATATACAGTTAGCCCCAGCACTTGAACTGCTCCTGAGAGGAAAGGGTTAACTCTATGCAGCAGCATAGAACGTTGAACTCGAGCTCGGTTTTCAAACCTCTGTCTCTGGTACATCTCAGTGTAACAGTCAGATTATTACGAGCATATACTAATTAATAGCTATAGAAATTGTTTAAAAACTTTAAGCCATAGGCCACAATGCTTGGGTGCAAGAGACTCAAGTCAGGAACCCAAGAAAACTTGTGTAGATAGTGAAAAATATATAAACAATAATAAAGACCCACCAAGAAAAGGAGGTGTATAAAGGTACACCTCTGGTGTACAACACTGTAACCTGCCAACCCACATCCCAAAAAAAACTTAGGTTCTGAGAGGGGAGGCAGGGAGGTCAGAATACAGCAAGACTCCATTAGAAGAAACAGTACTATGGTGAGTAACTTTTTCTTCAAACAACATGAAGTCTTGCTGTATTCTGACTATATGCAGACTACCAAGCAGTTTCCCCCCCGGAGGAGGGGATAACAGAACCTTACTTTGGGAACAGGCTCTGCAGTACTGCTGTACCAAACCTAGCATCACTCCTAGTCTGGGTGTCCAGAGAGTAATGCTTGATGAATGTGTGGACTGTTTTCTTGGTGGCTGCTTTACAAATTTCTACCAAGGGGATATCTCTAGCAGCTGCCAAAGAGGCAGCTGTACCCCTGGTCCAGTGAGCCCTCAGGCCTGAGGGAGGCTCTTTGCCTAACTTTGAATAGCAGAATTGAATACAGAGACAATCCACCTGGCAATAGTTCTCTTAGTAGCAGGTCTACCTTTTCTCACTTCCCCATAAGTGAAAAATAACTGTAGACAATCATTCCTATGGTCCTTAGTATGCTTTATATAATAGCTAAGTGCCCTCTTTACATCCAGATTGCACCATCTTCTCTCCCCAGAAGAAGAATGGTCAGTGAAAAACACAGGCAGAGACATGGATTGGTTCAGATGAAAATCCGAAACCACTTTAGGAAGAAATTTTCTATTCGTCCTAAGGACCACCTTATCCCCATGGAAGGAAATGAAGTCAGGTTCTACTGACAGGGCCTGTAATTCACCGATTCTCCTGGCAGAGGTAATAGCTACCAGGAACACAGTCTTCCAGGTCAAGTATTTAAGTTCAGCAGAGGACAATGGTTGCATGCAGATATTCAACTCCCAAGCTGGAGTAGGCTCCTTGAAAGGAGGGTTAATGTGAACCAGACCTTTGAAAAACTTACCGAAAACAGGATGAGATGCCAAGGAAGATCCCTTCCCTGCAGAAAGAAATGCAGAAACAGCTGCTAGGTGAACTTTAAGGGTAGCAGGTCTAAGGCCTAATCTATGAAGATGAACCAGATAATCGAGGGCAGTGGCAATGCCCGCAGAATCCGGCTGTATGTCTCTCTGAGAACACCAAATACTGAATCTTTTCCATTTAGAATTGAACATTTTTCTGGAATATGACAATTCAGTCTACAGGTTTGCAGGACAGAAAAAAATACTGGATAAAGTCATCCATTCATATAATCGACTTGCTAGATGTGCTTTTAACTGTATTTAAAACCCACAACTGTCTTATGTATCACCAACTACAGTGGGATAGTTTGTCTCTCCAACTGAAAAAATACATTATGCTAGCGTACAAAGTGAAAAATGGCCCAAGGGAAATCTATCTGATTATGAGACAGATAGTCAAAGATATAATTTAAGGGACATAGCACACAGAGGCTTCTCAGTTCCAAGAGTAACAACTAAATATGGGCATACGACTTTTCAGTATAACACAGATTATGGAACAAAATACCTCCTTCATTGATAAATCTGCCCAAGTTTGATTCTTTTAAAACAGCTGTTAACATCACCTGTTTGGAAGTATGTACCTGTACTTAGATCTTCAGATTTGTCTTTTATATGAAAATTGTATAAGACATATGTAATGTCTTTGTAAGTACCTGTTGTCGGTGTGATCCACTACTTGTTTACTTGCATTGTATGTACTGTATGAATGACTTTTATAATAGGACAACTTTGAAAATAGGTCCTTCGGGCCTAAAGTTTTTATCCTGTCAAAAAATAAAGTTTTAACTAACTTCATCAAGGATTTTGACACAGTGCCTCATGTAAGGCTGCTAAAGAAGCTAGAGGATCTCAGTGCAGTGAAGGACACAAGTGAGAGACTGGATGGTTGGAAGGGAGACAGCAGACGGTTGTCGTTAACAGGTGAAATCAGAAGACAGTGAAGTCACCACTCAGGTGCCACAATATCAGTCCTGGGTCTAGTTCTTTTTAATATGTTCCTCAGCAACATGGGAGAAGGAATCCAGTGTAAGATGTGTGTCTTTGCAGATAACTCTATATGGTGACAGGGTAGACAGAGAGAAGGGGGTTAGGGAGATGCAGAGACTTGCAAAGGCTAGGGAGTTGGTCAAAGTTTTGGCAGCTGAAATTCAATGCCAAAAAGTGGAAGGTGATTCACACAGGGAACAAGAACCCCAATACAGAGTACTGGGGGGGGGGTGGAGCTGGGCACGACCTTTGAGGAGAGACACCTGGGGTCATCATCAGCAAAACCCTAAACAATCAAGCCTGTGTAACAAGGTCTACAGTAAGGCAAACAGGATGCTGGGATATACAGGAAGGGGTACTGGCACCAAAAGAAAAGAGGTATTACTTACTACCTCTCTATAGAGCACTGGTGAGGCCCCACCTGGAGTACTGTGCTTGGATCCGGAGTTCTCACCTAAGGAAATGCAAGAACAGGCTGGAGTCTGTGCAACATAGGGTGACCAAAATGATTTAGGGCCAGCAGGGCAGATCTGATAAGGATCAGCTCAAGGCACTGAAGAAAAAAATTACTCGCCTGTAGTAATCTTGTTTCTTCCAATGGGATCCACTAATATTACTTCTTGCAGTGCTCCTTTAAGACAGTACTGCCCCGGAGCCAAATGGAATGTATGCTAATGATGGAATCTTTAGCTTGTGCATTCAATTCAAAAGCTGCCCAGTTCAACTGCCTATATTCAAACCCTCAGATTTCTTTGGAGCCTGCAAAGACGCCCTATTAATATCCAATTAAAACTAATATGAAAAAATGGTCCCAACTAGGACAACTAACAATCATTAAACCACAGGGGGAAAAAAAAAAAAAAACACTTTTCCAATGTCAGATTCACATAAGAAAGGAAATAAGCCTACAGGGTTGTAAAAACATTTACAATTAAGAAGATGCCAACAGCTGGCAAACCCCTGCAGCTGATTATTTAGTCAGTGCTGAAGAGGCCTTTTCTGATTCTAGCAGGGGTAAGGGTGGGAAAAGTAATATTAGTGGATCCCGTTGGAAAAAAACAAGATTACTACAGGTGAGTAATTTTTTCTTCTAACCCCAGGAATCTACCAATATAATTACTTCTTGTAGACTACGAAACAGTACCTTTGGAGGTGGGCACAGAATCTATTTAGGAAAAAGACTCTGCAGGACTGCTGTGGCAAACCTGGCATCGCTTCTGGACTGGGTGTCCAGGCTGTAATGCTTTGTAAAGGTGTGAACTGACCTCCAAGTAGCTGCTTTACAGATTTCCAGCAATGAACCTCCCTGGCAGCTGCAATGGTGGCAGCTGTGCCCCTTGTGGAATGAGCTCTGAGCCCAGCTGGGGCTTCCTTGCCCACTTTTGAGTAGCAAAACTGGAAACATTGAACTATCCATCAAGATAGAGTTTTTTTTAGTGGCAGATTTCCCCTTTACCTACCTCTCCATAGGTGAGGAAAAGCTCTTGCTTATCCTGTCTATGGCCTCTGCTGTGAGACATGTAATAAAGCTCTTTTTACATCCAGACTATGGAGTCTACGTTCCCCTAAGCTAGAGTGCTCAGTGAAAAAGACTGGCAAGGTAATAAGAATGGTTCATATAGAAGTCAGACCACTTTGGGAAGAAACTTCCCATTTATTCTCAACACTGCCATGTCCCTATGAAAAGAGATGTAATCCTTTTCAATACATAGGGCCTGGAGCTCACTTATCCTCTTGGCAGAAATGATGGCCACCAGGAAAACTGCTTTCCAAGTAATGAACTGGAGGGCTGCAGACACCATGGATTCGGGGGGGGGGGGCGCACCCATAAGCTGAGCAATGCAAATGTTTACATCCCAAGCTAGTACTGGCTCCCCCAGGGGAGACATGTGAGGCAACCCCTTGAAAAATCTCTTTGAAGATAGGATTTGATGCCAAGGAAGTATCCTTTCCTGCCGAAATGTATGCCGACACCAAAGCCAAATGCACTTCCGGGGTTGAATGTTGAAGACCCTGGCAATGCAGGTATGTTAAATAGTCCAGCAAGGTTGGTATGCCAGCTTGAGCTGGGACCACACCGTTACCCTTACACCATATGGAAAACCTTTTCCACTTTGAGGCATAGGTTTTCTTGGTGGAAGGTTTTCTATACCCTCTACGAACCTTTAGAACACCCTCAGAGAGTTGCAACCCTGCATACTGTAAGTCCTCAAGAGCCATGCCTTGAGTCTGAGGGAACAGAGGTTGCGGTACAAGACCTTCCCTTAGAAGGGTCAGCAAGTTGTACCTCTGGGGCAGGTGAATCGGTTTGGCCACAGACAGAGAGCAGAGAGAGTACCAAGGCTGTCTGGACCAGTCTGGGGCAATCAAGATCATTGAGGCTAGCTGCGATCTGAGCCCGATGAGCACCCAGAGTATCGGGGGAAAGGGAGGGAGGCATAAAGATGCCTCCCTGTCCAATCCAGAGTTAGGGCATCCAGGGGAACTGTTCCCTTGGCAGGGCCCCTGCAGCAGTACAGAGGTAGGTGGTGGTTCTGGTGGGATGAGAACAGATCTCTGGGGTGCCCCACCACCCGAACAGGACACTGACCACTTGCTTGTTCAGTGTTCATTCATGATGGGCCTGGTTTATTCTGCTCAAGGCATCTACCAACGTGTTGTCCTTGCCAGGCAGATGGATTGCTTGTAAGGAAGCACTGAGAGAGTAAGCCAGACTCCAGATTCTCACTGCCTCTGTGCAGAGAGGAATGGACCTTGTCCCTCCCTGCTTGTTGATGTAGTACATTGCTGTGGTATTGCCTGTTATGACTTATACCACCCTTCCTTGGAGCAAGTGTGAGAAGGCCTGAAGGGCCACATAAACTGCTCTCAGCTCCAGTAGAGTTATATGCTGGCGGGATTCTGCACTTGACCATGTGCCGTGGGTGGTATGCTCCCCTAAGTGAGCACCCCACCCCAGCAGGGAAGCAGCTGTTGTGAGAACTAGTGATGGAGATACCAGCAGGAAGGGGACCCCTTCCCTTAGTTTGTCTGGTTCCATTCACTACTGGAGTGCCTGCAGTAACTCCTTTGTTACTGGGATGGGTTTTGAGAGAGGATCCAGCCTCTGGCACCAGTGTGTCCAGAAGTGGAATTGAACATCTCTCATTTGCAACCCGGCACCCGGGACTGTGCCTGTTGCTGAGGCCATGTGGTCTAGGAATTGCACAAATTGTCTTGCTGGCTTTGTTTTGTTCAGGACGAGCGAGCTTGCCAGGTGCAGAATGCTGGCTACTCTCTCCTGAGGGAGATAAGCTCTTCCCCAGAAATGGTGTTCAGTTCCAAACCTATGAACTGTAAGATCTGTACAGGAGTTACAACTGACATTTTGACACAGATGAGGAACCCTAAGGACTGCAACAGGTCCTGCGTTACCTCTATTTGCTCTCTCACCTGTTAGTGAAACTTTCCCACGATTAGCCAATCGTCCAGGTAGGGAAAAACTGAAACACCTAGTCTTCTTAGGTGTGCCACCACCACTGCCAGGCACTTGGTAAACACTATTGGTGCTGAAGTGAGACCAAAGGGTAGTGTTGAGAAATGGTACTGGCCCGAAGGGAGTCTAAGCCTTAGGTATTTTCTGTGCAACTCCCTTACAGAAATATTGAAATTTAAATACCTGTAAATTTTCTTTCTCCGACAGCTGGTCTCAGAGCTTCCTTACTCCTGGGGCTGTACCTCCTGATGGTGATCCACAGGCAGGAATCAGAGCTCTGCAGCAGGGGACATCCAGCCCTCCACTTCCTGTTCTCCTCAGTTCATCCTAACCCAGTCCAATGTGGTAACACTACAAGAACTTGGGAACAAAAAACAAGAATTTTAAGGCATATATGGCCATGAGGCCAGCCAAGTATATACATTCTGGGAGGGAATCTGAAGCCCGGACACCAGCCATCTGAGAAAGAAAATTTACAGGTATTTAAATTTCAATTTCTCTCTCCTAAGCTGGTCTCCGGGCTTCCTTACTCCTGGGATATACAAAAGCAGTACATCCCCCCAGATGTCCCGGGTGGGAAGACTGTTAAGAGCCCTTAAGGGTTCACCACCGATTGAAAACACACTGCGTCCAAGGCTGCCTCTTCCAAGGACATCACCTCCAGTGAGAATTTTATTTATTTTTTTTTGGAGAGAATGAGAATGGACGATCTAAAGGCCACTCAGTGAGAGTGGGCTGTCAAGACTTCTCTGAATTATGCCCATGAAGGGGGGCCATGGACTCTCACTGGGCCAGGCAAGTTACTCTGGCCTGGACATACGCCGTAGAGGTGACGGATAGGATCTGTTTGGCTATAGAGTTTATTGAATCCTTGCTGCCCTCAAATCTTTTCTTTTCTGCTGACACAAATACAGTTGAAGTTTTGCGACTCGCTTCCTCACTTTTAATGACCATTTTACTCCCTCATTCCCAGGTCTAGCGTATGACATTTTCCATCATTGTTGCCTTTAGAGAGTGGGTAGAAGGAAGAACTAATGAACCCTTGATTGTAATAAAGGGGAGACATAACTTCAGCAAACAAAAACTGGAAGTGTTCTAGCCTGATGAACGAGTGTGGAGCTCTTGGGCAAACAATGCTTTTAGTTTGCTGAAAACTCCTAGCTGGAGTAATAGCTTTTAGAAAAAAGGGGAAACCTTTACTTTGAGATGCAAGATGAATGGCTTGAGAGGCTCTATTGGTCACGGCCTTGAGAACCATATTAAGGTTCCAAGGTGATAGCTTTGGTGGATTGAAGATGTTTTAATGCTGCTGCCTGAAGAACTACCAGACATGGGGATGAGCCCAACAATTCCCCAGGGTCCGGAAAGAGTGCCCCCAGTGCAGAAAACCTAATTTGTAAGGTGCCTGGTTGCAGTCCTTTGCCCATCTGTCTTAAAGGAACTGTAGTAGTACAGGTGATTATATTACGCCATTCTGCACGTGTCTGGAATGAAGCCAGAACCAAAATTTCCTCCGGATTCTATAATGCACTTTAGAGAAGGAACAGACACCTGAGTTCCCCATCATGTTAACAACAGGGGCTGTCCTGCATAACTCCCTGAAAGTTTTTCCACTCACTTTCCAAGTCTAGAGAAAGACCAGTTGTTAAAAAGGGGGCAGAACTGGCCCTTGATGGAGAATTCTAATGGCTGAACTTGAATGTTCGATGTGGTCACCCTGACCAATGAATGAGAAACAACTAGGTGCAGAAAAACCCTAAGGGACAGACTAGAATCATGACTGACCTGACCAATGCCACTCTATGGAGGATTCTTGGCAGAGGCGGTATTGGAGGAAGGCATACAGGAGACCGAACAGACCCCAGTTTATGGGGAAAAGGTGCCCTGAGCCACTGCTGGTTCGTCCTGAGCCACTGCTGGTTCATCCTTGGCCAGGCAACAGAATTGCTTTACCTTTGACTTTTTCAGGAGGCATACAGGAACAGAATTGATTTACCTTTGGAGTTCTGCCAGGAAGGCATACCGGAGACCGAACACATCCCATTTTATGGGGGAAAAGTTATCCTGTGCCACCGCTGGTTAGTCCTTGGCCAGGGAACAGAATTGCTTTACCTTGGAGTTCTGCCCACAAGTTGGTATGATATTTTCCTGTTCCGATACACACATTGCTCAGTGGTGGTCAACCCACTACAAGAGAAGGGATTCCTTTAGCATCTTTGAGCTTCTCGCCTCGCCCTGATGGTCGGAGCATGACAGCGCTGCCAGATTGTCAGCTGGAATTAGGCTAGCCGAATTGAGGAATTGCTGTTCAGCGTGTCTGTGGGTACGGTCTACTGTCCCCCCCCCTCAGAAAACGCTTTGTGTTCGACAGCGATCCCCTGCCCGGTGCCAACAGCTGATGTAGGGGAGCCCCTACCAGCTCCTGAGGCTTGCATTAGTCACTATTCCAACTTCGTGCGGATGGCCTAACCTGTGGCCCTTCATGACCTCTGGCCTCTGGGACCTACCCTGGAGGAATGGCTTAATCCATCTCTTGTGGTCCTTCATGACCTCTGGCCTCTGGGACCGTCCCTGGAGGAATGCTTAATCCATTTTAGTGAGCTGTGCGAAAAAATAAGCAGATAGCCGAGAAGCTAACAAAACTACTTGGTGAGCAAGTACAGATCCCAAAAACTAAGATTCAGGAGGGAGAACCTTGAGCCATGATGCGAGTCCCCCAGGAGGATGAAGGTCTGGTTTGGAATTAGGGCGCTCTTGCCTCAGTTGAAGGGAAAACCATGTGCCATAGGGGACCCGACTACCTCTGCGATTGCCTCTGCCTGAAAAACTTGGTTGAGTTGTGAGAAGACCGTGATGGTAGAGTTTGAATTGGAAATACTGCTCTCCCTCTCCGAATCTGGGATAGTGCGTGCAGTATTCCTGCATGGAAATATGCAAATCGGCATTCTGCAGATTTATGGGTGCCGGGGAAAAACCCTCTTTGCCACTCCCTGATTACTCGTGACAAGGTTCCCACCTTTAAGGGTCTGCTGCGAACAAAGCCATTCGGAAATTTGAGATCAAGGACTGGCCTGGCGGGCCTGTCTTTCCCATGGGTTGCCAGCGAAAAAGGGTTGTGGGGGTGGGGCTTGTATTGGGTGACTCATGCTGGTAATTTCTACCACCCCTCAGCCCGACTCGGTCTGGACCCCTTCATGGACAGTTTCTTCAAAACCTGACCATTACTGGAGGATGTGCCTGGATAGCACGTTCTTGTTTCCCCTCCGGAGGGTAGGGTTTTAACCCTTAAGGCAACCATGATAATGAAGAAAGACATCTAGGG
Organism: Neoceratodus forsteri; assembly: GCA_016271365.2. Classification (NCBI taxonomy): domain Eukaryota; kingdom Metazoa; phylum Chordata; order Ceratodontiformes; family Ceratodontidae; genus Neoceratodus; species Neoceratodus forsteri. The sequence continues at coordinate 197,921,980 of CM057453.1, forward strand.
TTTAAGGATTGCCCCCCCACCTCATAATGTGGCATTTGCACTGTGGCCCTATGTGCCCACTGCCATCTCCCTGGAACCCCTCGCTGACTCCTTCATGTCTGAGCCAAACTGACAATCAGTTCCACTGGGTACGATGACTAACTGGCTTTTACAGAGGCAACTGCTTGCCAGGCCCGAAGCCAGATGTTGTAGCAAGCTGGGGTCAGAAGAAACATGGTGCGACCTGCACACCTGACCGCCTCCTCTCATACCTCTACTACCTAAGCCAAAACCCCCGAACTGCAGTTGAGAAAAATAGGCTTGTTCCATTCCTTCCATCCAAGCCCTTGATGTCTGAAGGGAGAGGGAGGCTGCAGCCAGATTTGGCAGCAGCTGCCAGGTGAAGACCTGTTTTGGCTGGGTGGGACCTCCGGGGATCCCAGGTAAATCCAGACTATGATTTGGGTATGAGGAGGCTTAGGCTCTCCAGGTCCGAGATTCTGCGGAGACCGGGGAATGGATTCTATGGCACTCCCTTTAATAGCACCCCTAGATCCCCTTTGAGACCATATTGATGTAAGGACAACTGCTCCTCTTCCGATGAAAACTGGGTGGGGTTCTTGTCATTATGCCCTCTTGTGGGGTCTCCCATCTAGCGCCCCCTGAGGTGTTCGTGAAGCATGCAGGTGCCCAATTAACTATAGGACTGGGGCCACAGATCGAACTGCGGACTGCTAGGTCTCTAAAGCCTCTGCTCTCTTGTATCCGGTGAGTGCTGTTCAAGACCTGTCTGTCTGATGGCTATTGGACTAAGTAGAGAGCGTGGCTGCCTTCCTGAGATGCCTCGTTCTTTGCAGACACTGCCCTCGTCAGTTAGGCCCAGCAAAAAAACCCTAGAAGTGGGGACGAATCCCCCTGTGTGGTCCTAGAAGGATGCCTGAGACCATGCTCTCTATGACTCTCTGTTGGCCCTTTAAGGGCCAGAAAAGAACTGTCGTGTTGTATGAAAACATCTGTGCTTTGGGGGGCCTGTTCCATGTTGAGCCACTGATCCAGGATAGTGGTCCTGCAGCGCTGGTTCCCGATATTGTCAAGGGGGGCATATGAATAAGCACTCAGGTGCTGTTTCTATATCCAGGCATATGAATAAGCCTTCTGGGCTGTGAGGTCTGCCCCAGGGAGGGACGCCTGCTCTTAGCACCCCTCTTGTACAGCCGTGCTCGCGTACAAGAGAAGCTGTACTCCCAGTGTCTGCCATCGTCAACGAGTAGCAGCGGATATCCAGGTGCCAGCCGTCAACAGGAAAAACTTGAGGCTGCCCTCAGAAGTGTGCTCTCTTTAAGCCCCCGTTATCTCGAATCCACAGTGTCCTATACGCGCTGATTAAGCGCTACGGCGCTGATGTTGAGCCCCATAGCCGTCGCTGACGTGCGGCTGAAGTCAAAATGTCCGCCGTCAGCAGGAAAAACTCGGGCTGCCCTCAGAGTGTCTCTCTTTAAGCCCTGCTACCCTCGAATCCACCCTACTGTATGAGCGGGCCTGTCCTCAAGATAAGCTGAGGATCCGAAGCGCCAGCCACGTACTGCCCAAGGAGCGTCCGAATCAGCCCAGCGGGACACTGTCGACCAGCCGTTGAGCCCCATAGCATGCCATCGTCGAAGAGCGGCTGAGTACAGCAAAAATGTCAGCCGTCGGTGGGAAAAAAAAAACTCAGGGCTGCCCTGGAAGGGAGTGCTTACTGAATTAGATCTCCTTGAGCCCCCATTCGCTTAAAAAAAACTAAAAAAAAAAAAAAAATAAACATACTACATTAGCGGAGTATGTTCCCCAGAGAGCAGCTGAATCCCAAAGAGCGGCTGAATTAGCATAGCAGGGAACCATCGACGGGCGGCTGTGGAGCCCAAAGCGCCAGCCGTCGACGGGAAACACACGGGGCTGCCCTCCATGAGGGAATGCATGTTAATAAGCACTCCGGTGTTGGCATTCATTCCCCAAATGCCAAGACTGTGCTAGGACATGTTTCAGCTCCTGGATTTCTGACTTAGTACTGTCAGGTGGTTTAGATGCCCAGACCAAAATCATGGGAAACGAGCACCCCGATGAAATGGGGCCAGTCTGTACAGCTTGCAAGGCTGAGACTGGAGCCCATGCAGGAGCATTAAAAGTCAGCTACTAAACTCCCAAAATCTTGAATTTGATACGACTACTCTGCTGTCTTCAGCTCTGCCATGTGAACAGAGCACTGCTTGCAGAGTACCTGCCAGACTGAAGGCAGGAAGTAAACTGAGGAGAACAGGAAGTGGAGGGCTGGATGTCCCCTGCTGCAGAGCTCTGATTCCTGCCTGTGGATCACCATCAGGAGGTACAGCCCAGGAGTAAGGAAGCCCGGAGACCAGTTTAGGAGAGAGAAATGGAAGTATGCACCCTTTAAGTCTAAGGAAGCTAGCCAGTCTCCTTTCTGTAGTGTTGGCAGAATCATGGCCAGTGTGACCATTTTGAACCTGGGCTTTACCAGGCATTTGTTTAGTAGTCTGAGGTCTAGGAAAGGCCGCCACTCCCCATTTTTCTTTGTTGTCAAAGTACCTTGAATAGAATCCTTAGCCTTTTTGTCTCAAAAAGACAGGTTCTACTGCTCTCAATAAATGCAGTGCCTGCACCTCCTGTTCCAGCAGCTTGCTTTCTGTGGAATGAACTGCCCTGAACAGTCTTGTTCTTAAAGGAGGATGGGATTTGAAATTTAGGGACAAACCCTGACTCACCACTTCCAGGACCCATTTGTCTGTCATGATCTTTAGCCATTCCTGGAGGTACTGAGTGAGTCTGCCCCCTACAGGTACTGGGAAGGGTCCCGAAGAGATGAGTCAGGGATTTTGTTTGGGCAGTTGCTGAGACTGGGTAGACTGGGAGCCACGCCTGGAATCCCTTTTGCCTCTCGCTCTAAAGAAACCAACCTGCTGGGGCTGGTACTGCTGCTGTCACAGCCTGTACCTGGTAAAAAGGTCTTCTATAAGAACTACTGTCCCTGCCATCCCTTCCATATGTCGACGTAGAAGGTGGAGGTTTCTCCTTGGCAGAGTTACTGCGATAGGTGGCTTTATATTCATCCACCTTTTTCATGTAGGCCTCAGTCTGAACTCCAAAAAGCGAGTTATTTTCTATCGGAAAGTCCATGGCTTTGCTCTGGGTATCCTGGGTGAGGTTAGCAGATCTAAGCCAGGCAAACCTCCTCATGGCCACAGTACCTGCTGTCCACCTTGCAGCTGTATTATTTATGTCAGCTGCCATTTGTAATTGATAACTGGAAGCCTCCAAGCCTAACTCAGCAGTATCCGCTAGCTCTGAGATTGGTGTGGAAGGGCTAGTCTCAGCAGCATCCAGGAGGGACTGCCACAGAGCCTTCTGATAAGAGGGCTGCATATGCCTGATAGCTGGCTTATCTGACTGCAAGACAGGCACCCTTTCTTAGCTATGCTATCAATTTTTCTACAGTCCTTCTCAGGAGGATGAGAGTACAGAGGTACTTTAGCCCTTTCACAGGCAGCCTGCTGCACAATTCCCTGATGGTCAGCGTGGGTAAATAAAACTTCTGCCCCTGACCTCTCCAATTGGTACGTATCACACTTCTTATCAATAGGTGTGATAGTATTAGGTGTTTTAAAAATTTCTAGTATGTCTTTCTTGAAAAACTTGTAAATAGGAAGCAAAAGCTTTTTACCGGGGTGTTAACCCCATGGGGGCCAGAGGGTGACTGTGAAAAAGCAGAGATACTAAACAAATATTTTTGCTCAGTATTTTACAAATGAAGAGGGGGGTACCTAAACTGAACAATAGAAACACTCTGGATAGGGGGGTTGATACCAGCCCGTTCACAGAAGAAAGAGTTCTGAAAGAACTCTTAAAACTGAAGGTGGACAAAGCAATGGGGCCTGATGGGATTCATCCCAGAACTCTAAAAGAACTAAGGGTAGAACTAGTGACACCACTGACTACCCTCTTTAACAATCATGGGAGGATGGGGTGGTACCTGAGGACTGGAGGAGGGCAGATGTTAATCCACTTCACAAAAGTAGGAGCAGGGCAGAGGCAGGAAACTACAGACCTGTTAGTTTGACCTCAGTGATAATGAAAATGATGGAATCACTTCTGAAGGAAAGAACTGTTGAGTACCAAGAGGCCAGCGGGGCACAGGACCCAAGGCAGCACGGATTTACAGTGGGAAAGTCATGTCAGACGAATCTAATAGATTTGTTTGACTGGGTAACCAAAGCAGTAGATCAGGGAGGGGCTGTAGACATATCCTACCTAGACCTTAGCAAGGCATTTGAGACACAGTCCCACACAAAAGATTAATATACAAGTTAGCCAGCCTTGGAGTGGGTCCCAAGATGGTAGCCTGGGTAGGAAACTGGCTGGAGAACAGGACACAGAGGGTAATAGTAAACAGAGTCCACTCTGAAGAAAGGGGGGTTACTAGTAGGGTACCGCAGGGTTCAGTACTAGGACCAGTCCTCTTTAATGTTTTTATAAGTGACATTGCAGAGGGACTGGAAGGAAAAGTATGTCTCTTTGCAGACGACACAAAGATCTGCAACAGGGTTGATACACAAGGTGGGGTGGAAAAGATGAGAAGGGACTTTGCAAGGTTGGAGGAATGGTCAAATGTATGGTAGCTTAGGTTCAATGCTAAGAAGTGCAACATAATGCACCTGGGAAACAAAAACCCAAGGGAAGAGTACACAATGGGGGGGTGAGATACTAACAAAAATGGAAAGGGACTCGGGGGTAGTCATATCAGATGACCTAAAGGTGGGCAAGCAATGTGAGAGGGCAGTAAGGAGGGCAGGGGGATACTGGGATGCATAGGGAGAGGCATCACCAGTAGAAAATAGGAAATTGTTATCCCTCTGTATAGACAGCTGGTGAGACCCCATCTGGAGTACCGCGTGCAGTTCTGGAGACCCAATCTCCGCAAGGGCAGACAGGATGGAGGCAGTCCAGAGGAGGGCAACTAAAATGGTGCAGGGTCTGCACCACAAGACATATGAAGAGAGACTTAAGGAGCTTAATATGTATACCCTCGGGGAAAGGAGGGAGAGGGGGGACATGACAGAAACTGTCAAGTACCTCAAGGGACTCAACAAAGTCCAAGAGGGTAGCATCTTTAAGAAAAAGAGGTGTGCAAGGCCAAAGGGGCACAATTTGAAGACGGCGGGGTCGGCTCAGAGGTAATGTGAGGAAGTATTTCTTCACGGAGAGGGTTGTGGATGCATGGAACGGCCTTCCTGAGGAGGTTGTGGAGTCAAACAGTGGAGGAATTCAAGAATGCATGGGACAGGCATAAGGCAATTCAAGGGGGCGGGGATAGGAGAAAGTAGGCTGTTTGTTAACTAGAATCTGCAGCTTATCCATTAGGTAGGGAAATGGGCAGACTGGGTGGGCCAAGCGGTCCTCATCTGCCAACAAATTCTGTTTCTATATTCTGCAGTGGCAAGGTCTAAAGTCTCAACCACCTTTCTTACCCAAAAAAATAAAAAAAAAAGAAATAATCCTCAGTGGGCCTGGGAGGTGAACCAGACTCCTCTTCAGGGAAGACCTCAGGTTTGATACCCACCTCTGCCTCATAATCTTCTTCAAAATCCACTGTTTCAGTGGTTAAAGGTGGAACAAAGGCAGAGGATTTCTCTACAGAAGTAGCGACAGGCTGCTTACGGGGTAGTAAGCCCTGCAGCACTTGTAATAAAGCCAGAGCCTGAGTTAAGTCAGCAGACGTTGGTGTAGGAGTAGGTAGTTGAGGAGCCCCTTGTGGCATTCCAGCATAGGTCTCAGTATGCTTAGTTTTCTTAAGTTTCTTGGCAAGCACCAGAAAGTCAGCCGGTTCGATTAGTCTCTCACCATGGCCCTCACCCGTATCAGGGGTGGTTTTTGTGAGCCTGGAAAGTTCAGCCAAAGACTTAGAGGGGGTGGACTGGTTAGAGCCCAGCGACCTCTCATTCATTTTTCTTTGCAGTCTTTCCCAATGTTTTTCAATCATCTCAGGAGGGAAGGACTTGCAGATTTCACATTCAGCAGAGAGGTGTTGTTGCCCAAGACAGACCAGGCATAAATCACACTTGTCTGCTTTGACAAACACTTCTGAACACTTTAGACAGTTTTTAAAACCAGAAGGTCCTCATTTTCTTCTTGGGTTTATCCAACATTCTTGGTTGTAAAAGAAGAAAACAAGAACTGGGAACAGATACAAAATTTAAATTTTAAAGTTATCGGTTTGTGGTCGGTTCAGGAACAGAGGAAGAGAGTTCAATTTATCAGTCCCAATCAGTTCCGGAACGGAGGACCAGCTTCAGGAACCAAGAAACTCTGGTTCGAAAGTAAACAATTTCAAATAAAAATACTGTAAAAGTGATTGGAACCAGTTTAAATGTTCTGATCTAAAGTAAAACAGTCCGTTACCTCCCAGTTCCCGGAAACAAAGAGAATTTGTAATACTAAGGAAAAACAGAAACTAAACAATAAAACTATACAGCTATGAATAAAATCAAAAAATAAGTTTTTTTTGATCAAATGTCACTTCAGGAACGACTTTGTGAGAAGAGAGACAATCTCCAAGGTGTCTAGTCTTTGCAGTGGAGAGAAGAAATCAGAGAGTTAGAATATAGGCAGTTGAACTGGGTAGCTTTTGAATTGAAGCAAGAGCTAAAGATTCCATCATTAGCATACATTTAATTTGGCTCTGGGGCAGTGCTGTCTTAAAGGAGCACTGCAAGAAGTAATAATACTAGTGGATTCCTGAGGTTAGAACACGTACTTATAGAGGATAGGCGGCGGGGGTTGTGATAAGAGACCTTCCAGCTCCTGAAAGGAATGAACAGAGTAAACTGCGAAGAACAATTTAGCATAAGCAGTGGATCTAGCACACACGAGATTCAAACCGGGGGGGGCAGGAGGAAAAGGAGGTGGTTTTATTTTACAGAAAGGGTGGTGGAGCCGTGGAACAATCTGCCAGCTCATATGGGAAGTGCCAAAACTATCTATGGTTTCAAACACAGCTGTGAGAGAGCGAGTGCAGGGCTTAGTGGTTGATCATGGTGGTAGCAGTAGGATGGGGAGCATGGGGTGGATAGTGTGAGTTACAACCCTGAATGGACAACAGGTCCTGGGTTTGCTAGGCAGACGGGATGGACCAATGGACTTTTTCTGCCGTCATTGTCTAGGTTTCCATCAATACTCAAAACACAATATCATTACATCCCTTGTCGGGAAGGGATGATAACAGAGGACTCAGACTCCTACTTCAAGTTGTGTATGTGTTGTGGTGGGGGGGGGGGTGTCATTTGTTTTACTTTCCAACCAGCCAAAAAGTTATACCAAGTTCAGTATGCCAAAACTCTCTGTAACGGGATCTTTACAACAGCTGGCCCATTCCACAGACCAAACCCTTTCAATAAATTATTTTCGTCTGGTTAAGGGATACACATGTGCAGTACAGTTATATGCTTTTAGAAAATCACCACCTTGTAGACCAAACAAAGCAAATTCAGAAGGGTGAACAATTTTGTTTTAATGTTACGTTTCTGACCGCATATTAATACTCTAAGCTTGGTATTCCATTCTAACTTTTCCTTTTTTTCTATACTTCTTTATTCATGATACAGCACATGAAACATCTCCAGTCAATATCAACTTTACACAGAGAGCTGATAGGGCACAAGATAATAAAGTTCAATGTACCAGAAGTCCATTCTCCAGATCCCAAAACTATATGAAACTCATTCCATGTTCCGAGGTTCATCCATGTATACCATTTTATGACAATGCCATTTGTACAATCTAGTTTTTTGACTACTATACATTACAAAACAAGTAATAAACTAAACTCAATAAAGAAAATCTGACTTGTCTGTGTCTTCTCATTCAATCTATTCAGTCAGTGTTACATTAACCCTCTGCTTACTGTGATAGCCAGAACAGCCCTTCCCATGCCGCCACATTCAAAATTCTAGCGCCAAAAGCTACCTGCAATTTTAATGCCCGTTTACACAAAAAAAAGTAAGCTTCGTATTCAAAATGGAATACCAGCAGTAAGAAATGTGTATTCCGCTTATGGATTGCACCATTTCAGAGTGTCTTTTTTTTTATTATGATTGGGTTTGGTCATTAAAAGGATCACCTTTTTAAGCACAAAATGGAGAAAATGAACATTTAAGCAATATACCACAAGCGGCTGTGGGTGATGGCAGGATTTATCTATGCCTGGTGTGCTGGTCTGCACATGAGGCCTCTGGCCAAGTGAGGAAACCACACCAGGCGTGGTTAAATCCTGCCATCTCCCACACCCCTTTTATGGTAGACTGTGATTACACAATGTAGGGAAGTAACAGAGAGAAGTTTTCATTTATTTATTTGGAGTTTTGCGTATTCCGGTTGCCGAGAGAAAACAATATGGCAACTGGCAGCTTTGAGGTTTGGTACCAGAGTGAAATGGGGGGAGGGGATTGGCTGGCTGGCACTTTCTGTGGGGTGATGGCAGGATTTACACGTTTTAAATCATGCCAGCCGATCACAGAACAGTATTTTTTAGCCCACTGTATAATTATGAATAACATGGTTCCTTACTGGCAAGTTGTGTGCTTTAAAGAAAGGTAAACAGAGTTGGTTTATGGTGAAAACATGGTCACCATTTAGGAAAAAAATCATTGGTTTATGACCTTGTACATTAAATACAAGTATGAGAAGACACACGAGGGGGTGTAATTACGGATCAATAATCAGCACACTAAAAGGATGTCAGGCATAAGGCGCTTGCCTCGAGTGCGTTTAAACACACAAGAGGAAAGCGTGATTGCCCTTAATTACCCATCCCTGAAGTGTTTTATTGCACTCATAACATGGGTTCTACTTAAACATGTTTTCTATTTAAAAATAATACAAAAAAACTTTAAAAACAGTATTTTCTATATGAAACAGGAGAAGACAAAAATACAGTCCCAGTTTAGGCGTACTGCTATTGCAGTCAAACCAGGTGCATAAGCTAAACAAGTACAAGAGTGTACTTATGACCAGAATTACACTCTTGCACCAGATTTTTAGCCAATCACGTGGCTAAAATGTGCCTACTCATGTTATAATTAAGGATCCATCTAGTCTGTCTAGATGCACAGACTATGGCAGAATACCACCAGCATCAACATATGCAGATAGTGCAAGTTCGTATTAAGTTTTAGAATTCACAGCAGTAATTTTAAACTGCAAAAATGCTGTTTCTTGGCAGCCTCTAAAGAACATGCAAACACACAATTCCCAGTGGACACCCAGAAAATCCAGTCAGCGTGAACAAACCCAAACAATGCAGACATTCTTGCAGTATGACTAGAAACAAAATCTAAGAAAAACATCATGCCTTTCAACCTTAACCAAGGCAAATGTATTTTTAGGATCTCTAATGTTCACACCATTAGCAAAAGTAACAAAAAACATGTTCCCTATGGGCTGTAGTTAACAGATGATTCAGCCACCCATTAAGCATCCATTTGCTCAGGAAGCAGACACATAACAGATGTGGAAAACTCATTGATGAATCTGGCTCAAAGTGCTTTTTTCAATATTTCAGTGAATTTTGGTAATGTGGTGATGTTTTATTAAAACTACTTGAGTCTTACGTATGCAAGACAATTTGAGCTATCTACAAATATTCCAATAAGAAATTGTTATACTAGAAAAATATGGCTAGCTATGATTCCCCCCCCCCGCCCAAAAAAACCTAGGATTTCTTTTTAATATATGCACTTGCCTTGCAGCCCCTGGAATGGCACTTGTGTATCTAGCCTAACCTATACCCTGGAAAGACCCACTGTCCATAAAGGAATGGGAAAAAATGAGAAAGGTTTTAAAAAAACTACTTTTTTTTATTTTAAGTAAACTGTTAAGATTCAATCATGAATTTCATTTGGCACTGTAACCATCAACAGTTTATTCGATTCAATAAAGCATATATTTAATCCAAGCTGTCTGTAGTCTTATTTTTATCACACTGTTCCAATAACTCAGCGGTAGCCACGTGCAAAAAAACAGAGGAGTCTGTCTGCGATGGTAAGGCCTGCCACTATGGGAGCAGGAAATGCTACATCAAGGATTCGAAACAAACTATCCCTGGGCCTTGTCAGTTTTCTCACAGAGAGTTGCGTTATGCAGTTCTGGTACTCCCAGGCGTGGACTACTGTTTTATGTTGATGGTTCAGAGAAACCAGCTGCTCCCTGTACCTAAACAGAAAGAATTTAAAGTAGCCAGAAAGAGGGGGCTCAACAGTACAGCAAGAAGGAAGGAGAAAGAGGGGGAAGAAAATGAGGAAATTGGGGGGGGGGGACTAATGGGATAAAATCGAGGTAGGTATCTAATTGATGAAGTACCCATCTAGGCCATCTGATTTCAGAGAGATTAATTTCATTAGATTGACTTATACTCTATCTTTCTAGTGAGTAAATTTCTAAGAGAATTTTATGCCATCCCTTCATTTAAGCGATAGCTGTGATATGCCACAGTCAGGTTATTGCCTTCTTCGACACCAGGAGGATCACATTCAGGAACAGTTTAAGGGTCTGGCTCCTTAGGGTTGTGCCCTCGGGGGTGGGGGTGAATGGCCAGTAGAATCAAGGAGGGTGCAATGTCTCCAGTGAAATTAAAAATGGTTACCAGCTCCTGGATAACACCCTGTCAAAAAGGCTGAAGAGGGCATCCCCAAAAAATGTGGGTATGATCAGCTACGGGTTGTCTGCAACCCCTCCAGCACTGGCTTTTATGCAGGCCTGCATATTTAGCAACTATTTCAGGAGTACAAAAGAAGTGGTACCTACACTTCCATGAGAATTCTCTTCAGCTAGTTGCAGAAGTTAAACTGTAAACCGGGAGTACAGATTTATGTCAAGCGCTCAAGGAATGCATTTCTGCCAATTCTGCACTCCACCGCTGCAGTACCAAGTCCGCAATGTCCACACAAGATTTCTGAAGGGCTTCATATATGCAGCCTATCGAAAGAGTCCAGTTCTGCCTCTTCAGGTGAGACAGCAGTATCTGCATAGGGCAGGGGAGTTTTATCAGGTGAGAGTATAAAAGCCTCCCCCTCATCCATCAAATAGTAGCAGACCTGTAGGTATCTGTACTGATCAGATAAACAAAGCTGAAAGGTTGCTTGCAGAGTGGCGAAAGGGAGAAACTAGCATTTGGTAGTAAAACAAGAGCCCTGGCCTGCTCCATCTCTTGCTGGCAAGATCAAGTCTGTTCAGCGGTTTAAGCAGTATCATAATATATAGCCCATAGCTGGAACTGTTGGCGGATTTTGGGGAGTAACTGCCTTCCTGCCCATTGTCAAATGTAATATACTGGCAAATCTGGTGAGAGAAAACCACTTAATGGATTTCCAAATAGTCCACACCGAAAATGTCATTTAATGGTCAGCGGGCGCAGCAGTACCGCTAGCAACTGATGCCCCAGGTTCGGAAATGAGCCCATTTTTGGGAGGGTCAGCTGCAGGGAGGTGAGCGATCCCAGAGGAAGCACTCCACCTCAGGAGGCGTTGCCTCTGCTCTACTCGGCCACCTGGGTGACGGTGGCAGTGCTGTGAATAATGAGTGAGAGATGCGTGTTCAATGCACAATGCTGCGTATCCACCGTGTCACAAAGTACTCTGTGTCCCATAGGGGAGCGGGCTAAGAAAACGGAAAGAAAAAAAGGCAGGCACAGCATGAAGACATTCTACCCACATCCCAGGCTTCCCACCACTGACTGAGGCAATACTCTCCAACCACATCGACAGAGTCTCCATCGGGGGGGGGTGGACTGGGCCCCTCCCGACAGCCCTGCCCTGAGGTATAAACCAGGCTTGTTTGTAAGAGAGGCAGCTAAGTCCTAGAGAAGGTGGGTGAAGGAGTGGTGGTGGGGGCAAGACTGATGGGGGCTGCCTGACCTGGAGAGAAAAAGTACAGTAAATTTAAAACAATTTCAAGAAAATGTCATTTAATGTGAACTACATTTGTTTCCAATATGGTTGTTGGGCATCTGATATCCAAAGGCACAGAGTTTTCAGATGCTCAACCTGTGTGTACCCTACCACCTGAGATTGGGAGATTTACTCCACCTCTATTCCTGGGAAGATGCAGGATAGATAAACTGATGCTAGACGGGGGCCTCCTGCCATATACAGCAGGAAATGATCTTGTTCTAGGAGTTAAAATATCAGGCAAGAGCGGCAGGGTCTGCAGAAAATACAGTATCCTAGGGAGGATATTTTGATGGATGACCTCCAACCTGTTAAAGCATGCTCAGTTGTAAGTGAGCCCATTTGGAGAGGTCGTCAGTGACTTGATGGGTTCATGGTTCGTATTGAGAAGCGCCAGATGCTCAACCAGGTTGGTCAGCTTAACGGTAACAAAGAACCCCCCTCCCGTACCATTTAAAAGGAATGCCTGTTTCAGTTTAGGAGAAGGATAGTAATTATCAAGAAGAACTTTGGTTTTCTGAGTGTTCAATTTGTACCACTGCCAAATCTCCAAAATTTGACAGCTGTCCCAAACTACCAAGATGGAATCCCCAAGGAAAGTTGGGGTGAGCAAAATATCCGCAAAATAAGAGTTTATAATCCTTCCCACCAGTGGGGATCCCTGTCATCAGTGGGTCCTCCCTGTTGGCTGATGCCAAAGATTCCAAGTACAGAGCAAAGAGCAGTGGCAACAGGGGGCAACCCTGCTGTGTGCCTCTGGTAAGGGGGAATGGAGAGTCAGGGAGCCATTCACTCAGAGGTATGCCTGTGGTGATGCACATTGATGCACATATTGATGTGGTGATGCACACTGCAGTGTCAGTGGCTCAGTAGGTGCACTCGCCTCTGAGGCCGGGAGATCGGACGGCTGTGGGTTCAGTTCCCACATCTGGCACTTGGGTTAATATCCCAGTACTGACACTGTAGTGCAGCATGAGAGGGGTGCTGCACTTTCTGAGGTGCCGTCTTTCGGATGAGACGTTAAACCGAGGTCCCATCTGCCTGGACTGGTGGTAGTTCAGGTGGATGTTAAAGATCCCGTGGCACTTATCGCAAAGAGTAGGGGAACTTCCCCGGTGTCCTGGGCAAATTTCCCTCATTCACTAAAAATACCACCAACAGCTTAATCTGGTTCAAGATCAGTTGGCATTCATCTGTATCCCCTTCCCCCAGGTCGTGCCTGAAAATAGGCAGGATTTGTCTAGTGCACTTACCCGGTCAACAAAAGCTAAATAAATAAAATATCCCCTATGACATTTGGAGTAACTCCTTTGGGAAGTCAATGTTTGACAGGGTAGGGTGGCTCACAGGAATGGCCAGGTCACCCTGTCAAACTCCTTCTCCAGGTCTAGGCTAGGCTAGGCTAAGCAGGTAGGGCCTCTGGGATTTCCCAGGTCATCGCACAGTCAAGGAGTAGGATGGGATGGTGAATGCTACTGTGCACTTGTCAGTATCAAACAAAGCCAACCTGATCTTTGTCAAGTGGAGCAGGCAAGAGATTTTCCAGCCGATGCACCAGGCCAACATAAAAACCTTGTTGTCATAGTTCAGGATGGATATTGGTCATTATAATCCTGCACATCTGAGGTCAATATCTGGTTTCAGAATCACCAAGATCACTGCATACTGCCATGAAGGGAGTGGTAGTCCATCCGCCTGAAGTGCTCAGAAGGCAGCAAGCTCTGGGGAGAGAAGGTAGTCTTGGAACAGCTTGTAAAACTCAGTTGGGTATCCGTCGGGGCCCAAGTATTTCCGAGTTTTAGAGTCTTGCAGTACTTGAAAGACCTCCTTGTCAGAAATGGGAGGGGGAGGAGGTTAAAAGCCTCTGGGCCACACCAGGATCCAGTGCTGGCAAAGGAAGCTGTAGCAGGAACGTTTGGATTTTTTCCTGTGTGGCTTTTCTGTCTGCCATGTAAAAGAACTGATGGTAAGTGGTCAAAATATCTATGATGGCACCTAGTGAAGGTCACCGAGCTCTGGTCGTGCAGCTGCAATGTACGTGCTTGTGCCCTGCAAGTCCACAGTGTGTGGTCTAAGTTACAAGATTGGGCCCCACAATAACAGGTCTGCTTTAAATAAAAAAGCACCCGTTCTACCTTGGCGTCCATGATCTTTTGTAAATCCTGCTTCACTGTGGCACTGAACTACATAAGTGTCCCCCTGCCAAGGAAAGGACTGTAGTGTCCTTCAGATCTGCTAAAGCTCGAGACAGTGGACTTCTCTTAGCTTCCTTTTGGATGTCAAAAAATTGTCTGTTGCTGTAGGATTATTCAAGTCCAAAAGCTTAGTGTTTTCTGGAAATCTTTGTTGGTCCAATAAAACGTTATCAAATCACCTATTTTGTGAATCTTCCTTTTGGGAATAAGCAATCAACTCTCCTCTAAGAACCATCTTGGGAGTGTTCCAGAGAACAGGGGTGGTGATGCTGGGATCCAAATTGTCTTGTACCAGCTGGGGATACGTTGTTTCAAAGAATTAAGGAGCTCAGTGTCCCGCAGCAATGCATGACTGAACATCCAATGCATGGTTTGTAGCAGTTTACCAAGGCAGAATTTAGCACATACAAGTGCCTGATCAGAAAGTAATGTGGTGCAATGAGATGCATCCTGTAGAGCGCCAAGTGCTCAGCCTTTGTGAAGACAATCTAATCTCACCAAGGATCTCATTCGGGGAGCATAGAGGTATATTTCCTGCACACGAAGAATGTGATACAGTCAAAAGTTTTAGAACACCCCATTTTTCCAGTTTTATTGAAATTCATGAGTTAATGTCTCAATGTACTCTGAAATTAAAGCATAGAACAAATAAACAATTGGAGATAAAAAAATCATAGAATCATTTGTTTAACAAAATGTAATCTAAATACGACTCATTAAAGTAGCCACCTTTTGCAGATATACTGTAACACTTAAACACAGTCGTGGCATTCTTCCTACAATGGACATCAAATATTGTTGGGAAGTTCTTCAACACTGTTGCAGAAGTTCCACAAATGTGTTGCACTTGTAGGTTGCTTTCTTTCACCCTTCTGTCCAGTTCATCCCAAACCAGCTCGATGGGGTTTAAGTCTGGAGACTGTGCTGGCCATTCCATGATTTGAAACCTACCGTCTTGTTCTTTTCCTCGAAGGTAGTTCTGACATAGCCTGGAGGTATGTTTTGGGCCATTATCTTGCTGTAGGATGAACCCCTGACCAACTACGCGTAGACCAGAGGGTATTGCATGGCGCTGCAAAATGCTGTGGTAGCCCTTTTGGTTCAGGGTGCCAGTCACTCTGTGCTGTTGTCCTGTGAGCCGCCTATCACGCAAGCTGTTGACTCTCAGAAACTTGTCTTCTGATTCTGTTGTGGCTTTGGATCTGCCAGACCTCTTCCTGTCAGAGTTTCCTCCAATTTCCAAGTGCCTTTTGATGGTGTGAAACTATACTCACTGACTGTATCTTTGCAATTTCTCTACAGTAGTTTTTGCTAACCTAAACTTTTTTTTTTTTTTAACCTCTTGCAGTTTACCGCTTACCTTTGTACCATTTCAGGTTATTCACTGGACTTGAATTGCTTAAATTTCAATAAAAACTGGAAAATTGGGGGTGTTCTAAAACTTTTGACCGGTAGTGTATGTCTCCACAGGTAGATCAAGCCAAAGTGGGCCAGAGTGTGACGGAGGTATTTCTGTAAGGGGATGATTCTATGTACCCCGGGACCACCAGCATCCAGTGTAGGATTTCAAGATAGTGTTACGGTCTCCACCATCCATGATAAATTGCCCTTGTAACAGAGGGAGCAGCCTTCTGAAAGAGGTGTGTGCAACAGACTTCTCAATCCCTAGTCAGACAAATATGTACTAGCGAGCGTGAGCAGGTGGCCGTGTCGATTACAAAACAACCCACCAGGTCACCGGCTTGGTCCTGGAGTTGAAAGGGGACTCCCCTTGGATTGAGGATCATTGCTCCCTGCCAACACCCCTAATCTTAAAGGAACTACAGCAGTACAGGCGATTATATTGGATAGTTCTGTATTCGTTTGGAATGAAGCCAGAACCAGAATTTCCTCCAAATTCTGTAATACACTTCAGAGGAAGAAGGGACACAAAGAGTTCCCCATCATTTCAAATAACAGGAGCTGTGTAGCCTAGCTCCTAGAAAGCTTTCTCACTCAATCTCCAGGCCTAGAGAGACAAGTTGTTCAAATTAAGATGCAGACCCAGACCTTGATGGTTAGAGGTGGTCGCCTTGACAGATGAATGAGAATTGGGAACAATGGGTGGAAAGGCCAGAAGGGACAGACTAGAATCATGACTGCCCTGTCCAGAGTCACTTTGTGGAGGACTCTTGATACAAGTGGTATTGGAGGAAAGGCATACAGGAGACCGAACTGACCCCCGTTTAGAGAAAAAGCGTCCTGAGCCACCACTGTTTCATCCTTGGCCAGGGAGCAGAATTGCTTTAGCTTGGAGTTCCGTCAGCAGGCAAAAAGGTCTATCTGAGGACTGCCCCACTATTCTGTTAGGATATGAAAGGCACTGTCCTTCAGCTCCCCTTGTAGAACAATCTTGCAACTGAGCCAGTCTGCTGTGACATTTTCCTGTACAGGAATATTCATCGCTCAGTGGTACTCAGACCACTAAGAGAAGAAGGGACTCCCTTAGCATTTTTGAGCTTCTGTCCTGATGGTTGATGTATGCCAATGCTGTCAGACTGTCAGTTGGAATCAGTCCACCCTGCCTGAGGAATTGCTGTTTAGAGTGCCTCAGAGCAAGGCATACTGCTCTCATCTGGAGAACGTTTATGCTGTACCTCATTTCTAACAGTGACCACCTGCCCTGTGCTGACAGCTGATGCAGGTGAGCCCCCCAGCTCCTGAGGCTTGCACTGGTCGTGATTCAGATTTGGTGCGGATGGCCCAACGTGCGACCCTTCATGACCTCTGTCCTCAGAGACCCTCACTGGAGAGATGATTTTATCTGTCCCAATTAGCTGCATGAAAAGATAAGCAGGCACCTGAGGAGGTATGTGAAACTCCTTGATGAGCTTTAGCAGATCCCTAAATTTAGTTTAGAAACCAGCAATTGTTTCCCTCATCGCTTGCACTTCTCCTTTCCAGCCTTTCTTCTATTCTACATGTCTCTCTTTCTCACCAGGTTCCTTTGCCTTCACTCTCCTTACTCTATCCCTTCTCATTCCTTCAATCTCTGTCCCTCTCTCTCTCTCCTGTCTCCTTCCCTCATACAGACCCCTCCCCGGGATCTAAACAGTCATTACCTTGGCCAAGGCCAGGTGTCACTCTTATCCCATGTGCATGCAAGCCACCCATTCTGATTCTGTTATTATCATCATCTTTGCCTGTTTTTTCTTCTAGTGACTATGCCGGCTAAATCCAGCTGTGAGTCTTGTGTTGTACAGGCTCTTTTTTTTTTAAATTACTCTTTATTCCTCCTCCCAGCCTGCCACCTCCGACCCTTCAGGGAAGACAATTGGACATCCCACTGCCTGGAACCCTACCCAAACAGACCACCAGACCCCATGGAGCAGCGGATTACTCCCGGGCTGAGGGGCGGCTGAGATCAAACCCCGGTATTACTGTTTCGTCGGTCTGTGATTGCCAGGCGGGTACAGGCAAATCGTGGGACACGTGCCACGGTCCTCCCATCTTCCGGCTAAGGCAGGCTTGTTCCTCGTTTTCTCCCTCCCGGGCAGCCAGCGACCTCCCTGGCGTCATGGCGCTGCGCCGGCGATCCGTGCTGCTCAAAGGCCAGCCATCCCTAGTGGGGCTTGCAGTTCCTCGAGCCTCCGCTCGGGGTCAGCCTGAAAGTGTCGGGCATCGGCCGAATCCCTCCCGGAGAAGGTGAGCTGTCGTTGGGCGCTCAGCCTGTCTCCCCGGCGACCGACGGCCCCGAGTCCGCTCCCGAACCCGGGTCGCCGGCGTGGAGCGAGGTGTGGCGTCCAGCGCCTCAACCCTCGGCGCCACCGGGCCGGCATACAGGCTCTTTTGTTCAATGTTGATGTAGATATAAATGACGTCATACTGTACATATGTATATTTTACTTATATGTAGATCATTGTTCTATATTTTACCTTGTTACTGTACTATGTTTTTGCTATGACCAGGTCCATCTTACAAATGAGCCTTGCTCAGTGGTGTCCGCCTGGATAAATAAAGATTTGATTGATAGTTTCCGGGGCAAGATCTTGCTGGCTTGTGTCATGATGTCTGCCCCCAGGAGGATCAAGGTCTGGCTTACAGCTAGGGAACTCTTTCTCCAGTTGATGAGAAATCTGTGTGCCAACGGGCAACAGACTACCACCGCCACTGCTTGGTTGAGCCGTGGGGTCTTTATGTGGATTATGACTGCTACTAGCACCTTTAATAATGTCCGTGGGTCTGAGGAATACCCGAATGGCAGAGTTTTGAACTGGAAGTACTACTCCCCCACTCTGAACCAGAGATCGTGCCTATGTAGTTCCTGAATAGGAATATGCAAACAGGCATCTGGCAGATTGATGGATACCGGAAAACTCCCTTTTTGCGACTCCCTGATGATTGATGACAAGGGTTCCACCTTGAAGGGTCTGCTGCAGACAAAACTATTCAGGAATTTGAGGTCTAGAAATGTCCTGAATAGGACTGGCCTGAATCCCTCTGTGCAATCTGGCACAATGAAGAATAGGGCAAAAACTCCCCAATTTATGTCTGTGGGGGAAACTAGTCCTTGCTTGCAGAAGGTCTGTAATGGCCTATAGTGTCACCTGTCTTTTGGATGGGTTGCCAGAGATAGGGGAGGCACCACATGAGGTAGTGGGGGCTTGTACTAGGTAACCATTGCTGATAATGTCTAGGACCCCTCTGTCTGACTTGGTTTGGACCCATTCCTTGAGAAATTTTTAAATGTCTGCCCCTACTCGAGGATGGGTCGGATACCCGAAGTTAGCGTTTGACCCTTATTGTAACCTTGGTAACAAAAATGCATCTGGGGCCTGAGGACTAAGACTGGCCCCTGCCTACTGATAGTGGCATGAGCACCTCCCCATCTCCCCAGATTCCTTCACTGCCTCCTTCAGGGCTGAACCAAACCAGAAAATACCTTCATAGGGTGCATTAACCAACTGGTTCTTTGAAGAGGCGACTGCTTGCCAGGCCCAGAGCCGGAGGTTACAGCGAGCCAAGGTTTGATTAGTCCGAGCGGCGCACCTGACCGCCTCCTCCTACATGTCTGCTGCATAAGCCAAAGTGAAACTCATTAACTGCAGCTGATGAAAAATAGAAATTTTTACTTTCTTGTTCCATATACATTTTATTGCCTGATAACCCCAGCTGCCCTCTTCCGATTGACCCCCCTTCCCCAATCACCCAGTTTCCCTGGGACTCTCCTTCCCAATGCTGTCCTCTGCCACAGGACATTTGGGGGCGGGGGGGTGCCCGGTCGCTAGTACAGGGCCTGCGAGGGAATCGGTCTTCATCCTGCAGCCAGGGTTTCTTTCCATCACTTTTCACCCTGGGCCCGCAGGCGTGCAATGGGCAGATCATGAGAGCACCTCCTCCACGAAGATGCCCACCCACTGTCCAGAACATGGTGTTTGGTGTTCCTTCCCTCTCTTGGTGGCGTCGCATATGCTGCCGTTCAGTCACTGCTGGGTGGCAATCAAACACTGCGCCGCACAAACCACCCTCCCCAGAGGACAGCAGTCTTATGGATGCACAATACTCCTCACGGCCAGCTCCTGAGCGACCCAAGTACATCCAGCTGGGTTGCTGGCATAACAGGAGGTAAGACACTTAGCGCCTCAGCCCTGCATGCCACTAGACCAGACAGGAATTTAAACTTCTGCACAATTCCTCTGGCAAGATGTTACCCTCTCTCTCACACACACACACACACACACACACACACACACACACACCACCCAAAGGCCTTATATATACCTATTTATTTCTAAAGTTTTACTAGGAAAGACAGTCAGTATCAGCTTATATTCAGATGCATCCTGGGAGAAGATTTTATATGGAGCCAAAGTTTCAGTTTTATCTGTGGCAAGGTAAGCAGCAGATATCTGCCCTAGCAAGCTGTAAAGGACAAGAAGGAGACTTTTCATGGTCACAAAACAAAACAAAACAAAAAAAAAAAACACACACACACACAAGAAATGAACTGTGAATAGTACATTTTTAAATTTTATGTTTGAGTTTAAGAAAGGGATCATGAGGAAATCGAAATTTAAATAAGTATAAATTTTCTTTCTCTGACGGCTGGTCTCCGGGCTTCATTACGCCTGGGCTGTTCCTCCTGATGCTGCTTGTAGGCAGGACTAAAGCTCTGCAGCAGGGGGATAAGAAGCCCTCCACATCCGGTCATCTCCAGTCATTCCTAATGCAGTCCCCCTGAGGCAATACTACAAGAACTTGGAAACAAAAACACAAAAAAGTTACAGTACAATTGGCCCAGAGGCCAGCCAACTATGCACATTCTGGGAGGGAATCCGAAGCCCGGAGACCAGCCAGAGAAAGAAAATTTACAGGTGTTTAAATTTTGATTTCTCTCTCCTAAGCTAGTCTCCGGACTTCATTACACCTGGAATATCCAAAAGCAGTGCATCCCTAGATGTCCCGGGTGGGAAGAATGTCAAATGCTCTTAAGAGTTCCACCACCACCTGAAGCACTCGGCAGCCAAAGGATGCTTCCGCCAAGGACATCACATCCAATTTGTAAAATTTCGTAAACATATGAATGGATGACCAAATGGCCGCTCTGCAAAGTCTGCTAGGGATGCTTCTCTAAAGTTCACCCATGAAGGGGCCATAGCTCTGCTGGAATGGGCTCTAACTGGACCAGGTAGAGCTACTCCAGCCTGATCATACGCCATACTGATTACTGATCTAATCCATCTGGCTATAGAGTCTTTTGAAGCTTTTTTACTCACATTTTGGCCTGCAGTTAAAATGAACAAGCGTGATGTTTTACGAATAGTCTCTGTTCTCTTAATATATATTTTGATTGCTCTCTTCAGATCTAGAGTATGAAACTCTCTTTCCTTTTCATTTTTTGGGTGAGGAGAGAAGGAAGAAAGGATTAGCTCTTGATTACAATGGAAGAGAGACATAACCTTAGGTAAAAACCCTGGATCCATCCGGAGCACCACAGAGTCCTGATGAAATAGTGTACGGCTCTTGGGTAGACAGCGCCTCCAGTTCACGGATTCTCCTGGCTGACGTAATAGCTACCAGAAAAAACACCTTTATTGTAAGATGCATGATCAAAAGGTGCTTTTGTTAGGGCCTTGAGAACGGGAGCAAGTCTCCAAGGTGGTACAGTTGGCTTAATTGGGGAGCGCTTTAACGTTGCTGCTCTTAGAAACCTCCTGACATGAGGGTGAGATCCCAGCGAGTCCTCCAATCTACCAACAAGAGCGCCCCCAGTGTAGAAACCTGAACTCGTAAGGTGGCTGGCTGCAGCCCTTTGTCAAATCCCTCATGAAGAAATTGTAAAGCACTGGGAGGCATACTGGATGATCCTGAATATCTTTAGATTGAAGCCAGAACAAGAATTTTCTCCAGATTCTATAATACATCTTAAATGAGGAGGGGCGCCGAGAATTTACCATCATTTCAATAACCAGAGCCGTGCAGCCTGACTCTCTGAATGTTTCCCGCTCAATCTCCAAGTCGAGAGGGACAGATTGCTCAGATTGTGGTGTAGAACCAGGCCCTGATGAAGAAGGTCTGAGCTGAGCTGGAAAGTAAAAGGTGGTCCTTAGACAGCTGAATAAGGAGTGGGAACCAGGGACGGCGAGGCTACCTGGGGCAGACTAGAATCATCTCTGCCCTGTCCCGGGCCACCTTGTGCAGGACCCTGGATAGCAGTGGAATTGGGGGAAAAAGCATACAGGAGGCCGAAGTGACCCCAGTTTAGGGAAAAGGTGTCCTGAGCTAGTGCTAGCTTGTCTCTGGCCAGGGAGCAGAACTGCTGTGCCTTGGAGTTTTGTCGGCATGCAAACAGATCTACCTGGGGATTGCCCCACCGCTCTATTAGGAGTTGGAAGGCGCTGTCCTTCAGCTCCCATTCTCCTAGGAGGACGTCTTGGCAGCTTAACCAGTCTGCTGTGACATTTTCCTGTCCTGGTATGTACACGGCTCTTATAATTGCCAGGTGCTTTTCTGCCCATTGGAAGAGGAGAGGAAATTCCCGAAGCATTTTTGAGCTTTTTGTGCCGCCTCGATGACTGATGTAGGCCTTGGTTGTTCAATTTTTTTCTGTCAGAATCAACATGTCCGGGTTGCGTACTTGCTGATGGAAGTGTATCAGGGCTAGTCAAACTGCCCTCATCTCTAGGATGTTTATGCTGTACCTTGATCCTGTCAGTGACCACTTTACTTGGGCAGACATCTGGTCCAGGTGAGTCCCCCACCCCCCGAGGGTTGCATCTGTTGTGATTCTTGTTTGGTGTGGATTGCCCTCTGAGACCACCATGTGAGGGAGGTTTTCATCTGCTGAGAAACTGGGATGAGCTGGTGCTGACTGTGCCTGGACTGAGACCACAGCTTGAGTAAATGCGTCTGAATGAGTCGCATGTGCACTAGAGCCCATGGGACCAAATCTGCCAGTGACACTAGAGTCCCAATTAGTTGCATAAAGGACTGGGCCGGCAGCTGAACGGTTGTTTGAAATTTGCTGATGAGCTTCAGCAGGTCCCTGAATTATGTCTCGGGGCGCACTTTGTTGGCCTGCGTCCTGAATTCTGCCCCCAGGTGGTTCAGGTTCTGGATTAGGGAACTCTTCTTCCAGCTGATGACAAAACCATGTGCCATGAGGCACTGGACTACTTCTGCCACTGCCTGTACCGCTTGGTTGAGCTGCGGAGCTTTGATGGGGATATCATCCAGATAAGGGAACAGCTGGATCCCTCGGTTCTGAATGTGAGCTACCACTGCTACCAGTACCTTCGAAAAGGTTCTTATGGCTGATGAAAGGCCGAAAGGGAGAGTTCTGAATTGGAAGTGTTGCTTCCCTACCTTAAATCTGAGATATTGCCTGTGCAGGCTGTGAACAGGAATATGGAGGTAGGCATCTTGCAAGTCGATGGATACCAGAAAATCTCCTTGCTACACTTCCTTGAGGACAGAGGACAGGGTTTCCATTTTGAATGGTATGCTGCGTACAAAGCGATTCATGAATTTGAGGTCTAGGACTGGTCTGTGACCTCCTGTGCGTTTGGGCATGATGAAAAATAGGGAGTAGACCCCTGATTGAGCTCTTCGGGGGGGAACCTATTCGATAGCCTGCAATATTGCTTGTCTTTTGAATGAGTTGTTTGAGATGGGGAGGGCACCACATGAGGTAATGGGGGCTTGGACTCAAACTCTTATCGGGTAACCCTTGCTGAAAATGTCTACAACCCACCTGTCCGACGTGGTTCGGGCCCATTCCTCCAGGAATAATGAAAGTCTGCCCCCTACTCAAGGATGGGCCCACATGGCCTCACTGTAATTTTGTGTTGCTATTTCCAGTGTCCCTGGTGCTTCCACCTCCGCCGGATCCACCCCCTCTGAAAATCCACTGGTTTTGAAAGAACCATGCTCTTTTCCAGGAAAAATTGGAAGTTTGCCCTTATTGTAACCTCTATCCTTGAAAACTGTGTCTTGGCCGAAGACCACACTTTGCTCCAGCCCCTGAACTGGGGCATGTGCATCTTCGCTGTTTTGCCAGATTCCTTCACCGCTGATCCGAATAGGAGGTTGCCTTTGTAGGGTGCGTTCACCAAATGGCTCTGAGGATGCATCTGCTTGTCAAGCTCGAAGCCATAGGTTGCGGCGAGCCGAGGTTTGGTAGAACATGGTCCGTGCAGCACACCTGACCGAGACTTCCAACACATCTGCTGCATAGGCCAAGGCCAACCCCATTAATTGCAGTTGATGGATAATGGGGGAGTTCTTTTCAATTCGTGGAGGATCCTGAAAAGCTAAATCCGATGCCCGGGATACAGCGGCTCTGGAGGAGAAGAGGTTTGCGGTGGCTGCCTTGAGAGAAGTTGCCAAAGCTTGGAAGGCTTTTTTGAGCGAGGAGTCCGCCTTTCTGTCTACTGGGTCCCCTAGAGATGCCCCTCCTTTAGCTGGGATGAGTTTTTTCTTGGTTAGGTTAGAAATCAAGGGGTTGATTCTGGGGCAGTCTAACCACTTTTCGGATTGCTTATTGTCAAACTTCAGAAGTTTAGAGATCCGCTGAGGGACAGGATATGCACGTTCTGGATCTTGCCATTCTTCTTTTAGCAGATCCTCAATGGCGGGGGGTATAGGGAAGACTGTAGCCGGTTTGGAGGCAGATGCCAAGCGAAAAAAGTCTGTTTGGGTTAGGAGGTGACAGGTGGAGACAAGTAGAGGTGCATCTCGGATATGACCTTTTTGATAAAAAAAAAAAAAGTCTAGGTCCTCCAGGTCAAAATTTCTGGATGGGGAGTCTGATGATGAGCCTATGATCTCCCCCTCCTCGGTGGAAGAACTGGTGACTGAGGAGTCCGGGAAATATCCCCTGTGACATTTGCTCTTGTGCATGCCCCTAGATCTACTCCGGGAATGAAACCTTTTCTTCCTCCTGTGGCGAGAGGAATGGTGACCATCCTCCTCAGACGATCTGCCATCTCTGGATTTCTTCTTCTTGTCGGAGCGATGCGAGGATAGCCACCCCCCCTCGTCGGATGGGGAGGGGGTCCTTTTTCTTTTAGCCTTTTTGTGGGGTCTCCAATCAGGGGACCCTGGAGGCAGCCATTCAAAGGAAGAAGGGTCCATAGCAAAGGCCCTATTTAACCTGTCTATAAGTTCAGGGTCTAGGGAGGGGGGTCAACGGTTGTGTATCCCTGGACGTTGCTGCTCACTCCGACCTGGAAGTAGCCAGTCGTTCAGACCTTTCTTGGACATTTGTCTGTGACGGGAGAGAGACTGCATCCGCTGAGCCCTCCCCATTAGCAGCCACTGCCTTTTCACAAGGCACAATGAGCCAGCAAAAGTGATCAGGAGTGGAGACTTGCAGCGTTGATATTTTTTTCCCCTACTAGATTTTTCTGAGGCCATGATTCCGAAGACAATGCAATCCCCCGCCGCCGTGGAGTCACAGATGTTGGTGATGTCCCTTTAAGAACTGCTTCCCGTAACAAAATCCTGACCTTTAAGGCAACATTTGTGCTGCTTACATGGGGGAGGGGAGAAAGAAGGTCCCACAGGCGCTAATCCCAGGTCCCTTTCCCCTGCAGCGCTGCAAGCGCTAATGCCCTATTGCGCAATGTAATGTTTCCTCAGCAGTAGTCGATGGGCAGCCTGGCATGTGGAATGCCCACTACCGCTGTGAGGCCCCTTTAGCACTAATCGGCGAGAGGTCTAGTCGATGGGCGCCTGGCGCTAGAATCACAACAAAATGTGCTGCGAT
The DNA here is from genome assembly GCA_016271365.2 of Neoceratodus forsteri. NCBI lineage: Eukaryota > Metazoa > Chordata > Ceratodontiformes > Ceratodontidae > Neoceratodus > Neoceratodus forsteri. The sequence goes on from CM057453.1 coordinate 197,947,393, forward strand.
GAGCGGTTGAAAAGTTTTCCTCAGAGCCGCTTGGTCAGAAAAAAGGCACTGTGGGGCTCAAGAAAACCTCCGGTGCTGAGTAGTGCCTTGACCAAAACTGCTCTGCCCACTCCTGTCTCACTTTCGCCCCCTCTTGAACAGGCTCCTAGTGACTGTTAGCGGTTACCTCCTGTGGGGGAAAAAAAAGGGCTGCTGCTTGAGGTGGGGCCAGTCTGTGCAGCTTTAGGGCTGAGACTGGATCCCACCAAGGCTGATGTGATCAACCTCGGTGGAATAAGTATTAAAAAAAAAAAAATAATAAAATTGTGTCAAAACAAATTTCAGCCATGTGTGACAGGGCTCTGCTGCAGAGTACCTGCTTCACAGAAGGCGGGAAGTAAACTGGAGATGACCGGATGTGGAGAGCTTCTTATCCCCCTACTGCAGAGCTTTAGTCCTGCCTACAACCAGCATCAGGAGATACAACCCAGGCGTAATGAAGCCCAGAGACCAGCTTAGGAGAGAGAAAAAAATGTTTACTTTGTAAAATTCTAAGCAGTTATACATTTCAGGGCATTGCTTGAAGGCTTTCAGTAAGTAAAGATGGTGTAGCAACCATGTTTGTGATAGTAATCAGGGATGAGTGCAGTGGCTCATGCATTCTGTATGTGCGCGCACACACACACACACACACACACACACACACACACACACTAGAGATGACGTGGGAAAACAGGGGCTTTCATGCAACTAGCCTATATTATATCTATGGGGATATTATGCAAATGACTGGAGGGGTCACGTGATGAAAAATACACAATCCCTATAGTTATAAATCAAGTGGATCAATCTGGACTCACTGGCAATGACACAGGGAGTCATTTCTGGGTAGGATGCAACTTTTGCCCTGTTGGTACATGTCAGCACTCTCCTTGCCTCTTGATCCTCTCCCATCTGCTTTTTAAAATTACCATTTTTATGCAGAAGACACCCAACACTACATTATCAAGCCTCTCTCCCTCCATCCTCTTATCTTCCTCTCCCACTGTCCCAAAAGCCCTCCTCCGTGACCAAACCACTCACGTCTGTTCCTGCCCTAGTTATCCCTTTGCTTTGTTTCTGTGCTGCATCCTGGTGCTTTTGCATTGATGCAGCTCAATGGTATTACTGCGCAGGGCCCAATACAGCATATGACACTGTCTTTCTCTTAAAAATGTCAGCACTCTGCACTGCATCGTGTACCCTTATGGCATGTACTGATGTAAATTTATTTGTGTTTTTCACAATAGTTAGTATTCATACTGTCTTTTTTTGTACAAACACACCCCCCAGACCACTGCTGCCACCCACCCCACAGAGCTGCAGTTTACCTCCAGGCAGGGACAAGGGCGGCCACCTATGCCCCACCACCCCCAAAACACATCCAGGTGTCAGGTGGGTCTTAGGCAACAAGGAGACAGTCGGGGACATGTAATTTTCTATTTTTCCTGGATCAGGAGGCATGGCGTTCAATTATGCAACAGCAGAGGACCGCCCAGCATCCACATGCCTCAGGCCTCAACCTCGGCCCCCTGGTAAGCTGCCCCATGGTCACCCAGGGCGCTACAAATGGAGGCATGGCCTCTCCCCAAAGATGGAGAGCATGCAATTGCCAGCTCAATCACCCCCCCTCCCACAGGGGCGACCATCCAGCCGCTCGAGGGCTCATTCCCAAAATAATTAAGTGGCACCGCTAGCCAGTGGCTCCTCCACTGCACAGCCAGCATTTGTACTGTCATTTTCTCCCAGGATCCCTTTCCAAGCATGCCTCTAAAAACAAGCTATCCTGCATAAGCGGCCTTTCTTAGTGAATATTTTCTAAATGCCTTTTCATTATCAAAACCTGGCTTCATGTATACACCCGAGAGAGTTGCACTACATGCCACATTAGGGAAAAAGTTTATGGGTGATGGTAGATGTCAAAATGAATAACTCTGAAAATTGTAGAAGAATTACAGCCAAGGCAAACAGGATACTGGGTTGCACAGCCAGGGGAATTACGTCCAGAAGCAGGGAGGTGATCCTCCCTCTATATAATGCCTTGGTCAGGCCGCAGCTTGAGTACTGTGAGCAGTTCTGGAGACCTCACCTGAAGAAGGACATAACGCTGCTGGAAAGGGTCCAGAGGAGAGCGACCAGGATGATTCAGGGCATGGAGGGGAGGCCTTATGAGGAGGGGCTGGAAGAGCTTGGGCTTTACTCATTGGAGGAGAGGAGGAATAGGGTAGACATGATAGAGGTTTTCAAGTTTGTAAAAGGAATAATTAGGAGTGGAACCAGGGAGTTGTTTAGGCTGAAGAAGGGGAGTGACCAGGGGCCATGAGTGGAAGCTGGAGGGGAACTGCGGTGGGGGCGTAGAAAGCATTTTTCAGTGGAGGGTGGTACAGCCGTGGGATAAGCTTCTCCGGGGAGGCTAGTGGAGGAGGCACAGTGGAGGGCTTCAAGAAGGGGTGGGACAGGTACAAGGGGAAACAATCTAGAGAAGACACTCCTGGGGGCTGGGGGGAGGGGAGTCGGGCAGCCATTAGGTTGCTGGCTTTCGAGCTGACAAGACAGACCATTTGACCTATTCTGCTGGCTTTTTAGTATGTTAGTATTATTGTTCCATCTCCAGCCAGACGGCCCATGGCCTGGCAACAGGCTACATATTCCCAGCTGGGGAAGAGAGGCACCGAGATCCAACGCACTAGCAACCTTTGCAGTGGGCCAGGGAGCTTGCCACTCCCACAGGGGTATGTTAGTTGTGTGCAAGGTCCAACGGGACAGGCCCTACATCAGTCAGATGGGCGTGGTAAGGGATAAAACAAGAAAGAGAGAGCCCACTGGCAGGAAAACGCCCACACTCCTCGCACCACTGACTGGGGCCTGGCTCCTCAGGATGTGGTCACCGGGGATGGGGAGGACAATATCTGTGGAAAAGTGAGAGCCAGGTAAGTCTCAGGGATGGTGAGTGATAGGACTGGGGAAGTGGAGGGAAGAGTTAGGTCAGCAGAGTAAGGGGCAGTACTCCCCGATGCTCTTCGTCCACTCAGTCGCCGAACATTCAGGGGAATGGCAGCAGCAGCAGCAGGGGGAGGGGGGCAGACTATGCAACAAGGCAGAGATCGGAGAGCCCAGCTAGAGGAAGGGTTGTTCTGGACAAAGTGCAAGGTAGAGACAGTCAAGACGAAGACCCCCTAGCACACACATAGAACAGAGCAATGATGCACTAACAGAGGAAAAACAGCAAACTTTGGTAGAAATCCTGTGGCCCTGTCACCGATGTGATAGATCTCTGCTGAAAGCCGCCTGCTCTAGCAAAGGCAGGAAGAAACTGGCACAACCCACTGTGGGAGAGGCTAGTATACTGCTTACTGCAAGTCCTCATCCTGCCTCTACTAAAGCATGAGGGGGAAATCACGGTAGTCCTGGAGCCCTGCAACCAGCAAAAGGTGAGAAAATGTGCTCTTGCCCACAGAAGCTTGCACTAACTAGTCTGCGGGCACAGCTACCTTATATAATATTCAACAAAGACAAAGTTAAATTCTGCAGAAAGAAATTCAGTTGTATAATTTTTGAACAACTTTGTAATACTGCAGAGGCCAACATTCAGTTTTACTGCCCTAATGCAAAATCTAACAGGATTTGGCTGGTGTGCCAGCGCCAATTTCAACCCATTAGCTTTACCTGTCACTCACAGGGGGACTAGCCAATCTCAGAAGACAAGATCAATAACTCAGGTATTGTCCTCAACACAAGCAGGCATGGACAGCTACGGGGTAACTGCACTATCCAAGGGCTATTTGCACTATGCCTAAGACTAATATATTAAAGTCAAAACTGGCCTCTGCCCTAGCTTACCACCACATAGGTGAAATCCCAATTTACACCTTTGAAACCGCAAGTCTTGTGACTACTCCAACTGCCTATTTTACTGCTTTTTCAAGTCACTACTGTTCAGACTATCCAAAATGTTGCTGCTCCCAGTCTTCTCAACTACACCAAGAAAAGAGAGTACATCACTACCAGCGCTTCTCAAAACTTCCACTTCTGCTCAATTTCTTCAGGGGATTCAAAGTAAGATTGACCTTCTAGTAGTTAACCTTCTCCTTGAATCCCTAAACCCCTTTCCTGAACAGTCACCCACTATGCTCCTCCTTCTGCTCCCAACTTCTATGTCACACCACCGTCAGTGTCAGAGCCTTCTCCACTGCTGCACCCCAACTGAAGACGCCATTACTAAGAGAGAGAGAGAGAGACACACACACACAGTCATCTCACTGACTGTCCTCCCACTTCAAACACCACCTAAAAACAGACTCTTTGCCACCCTCAAATCTCACCTAAAAAATATCCTACTTTCCTCTGCTGCTTATGACTTCTAATAGCACTCCTCCATTACCCCTGCTATATCTAAGCTGTGGCATGCAGCCTATTCACAAAACAAGTCTGTTGAAATTGAAATCGAATTTTTTTTTTTAAATAATCTACACTACCAAAACTTGTTGCAGTTTCTATTTTGTTTGTGCTGCAGAAGTCCTGTAAAGCATTTGCGGATACAATCTAAGTATGGACGCCATGATGACTCAGTATGATGTTATTACAATATTTCCCATAAACAACACTGTGCAACATGGATCGCAATCTGGGGTGGCAATAAGGAGAGGCTAACTATGGGGGAACTAACCAACCCAGCCTTCCATAAATCCAATAAACCGACAATGGACACCATGGAGAAACACCAAGGGAGGGAGGGATAGTCAGACTGAACGGGAGGAGGAGGATTATGTTGAGGGACGACAGTCAAAAAGCAGGAATATGGGCTGGCCGGTGGTGCCGAGAGCTGAGGTGCTGGACGCCACACCTCATGCCACACCAGCGACCCGGGTTGGGGACGAGCCTGGGTTGGCTGGGGAGGGAGCTGGATTGAGCTGCACAAGGCAGCTCTCCTCCTGGGGGATCAGTCGCTCTCAATGCAGGGGCTGCCACGGGTGGAGGCCTGAGGGTAGTGCAGACAGAGGAGCAACTACACTAGGGAGGACGATGCAGATCACTGCATGCGCGTGCCTCCACGCGTGCCCGAGTGACCGTGGCAGAGGAGGGGAGAAAATGTGAAATTCGAGCTGGAGGCTCCATGATGTGCCAGCTGCACCCCACACCAGCCTCCCCTGGATTTGTGTTCCGGGAGGGGTCGATGCTCCTCACTCCAGCCCCGCCACAGCGAGGGCAATTCATGAGGGAACGCCCGGTGGTAGGACTGGGGCGTGGGATGCCGGGGATGAAGAACAGGTCCTCCGGGGGGTGGGTGGCGGGGGCTGAGCCAGCTGCCAGCTCCGCAAGAGGAGGAAAAAAAAAAAAGCAGGCATGCTAATAAAATATTTCTGTTCAGTATTCACTGTGGAGGGAGCGGGGAAAGCTGCCAGACAAGGGCATAAAGGGTCATGAGTCCCTTTACTGTGGAAAGAGTCCTGACTGAGTTAACGAAGCTAAGTGTAGGTAAGGCAATGGGTCCAGATGCAGTGCACCCTGGATTGCTGTGAGAGCTCTAGGAACAGCTGGCTGCACCTCTATCGGCAATTTTCAACCTATCACTACAAACAGGAGAGGTACCAGGGAACAGGAAGAGAGCATATTTCATCCCACTCCACAAAAGCGGTGATGGGGAAGAGACTGGGAATTACAGGTTGGTCAGCCTGACATCAGTTTTGGGTGCAGTAAGGGACTGCTGAAAGAAAGGATAGTTGAATACCTTACTATGAGTGGTCTACAACACCAGGAACAACACGGATTCACAAGAGTGAGGTCCTGCCAGACAAACCTAAATTGAAATTTAAATATCTGTAAATTTTCTTTCTCCCATTGCTGGTCTCCGGGCTGATAACTAGTGGGAGGTCATTCCTGGAACCACGTGACCGGCAGGAAACTGATCTCTACAGGGAGACCAGATCCTCCCCTCTGCATCCTGTAACCCTCAGTTTGTTCCAAAGCAAGTCCTCTGAAATAAAGCATCACTGAGAGACAACAAGAAAAAAATGTTAATATGTACTTATGGCCTAGAATAGCCGACTTAAAACCCTCGTGCCAGATGGCCTGCATCCAACATTCTGGGAGGAGAGGAGCCCAGAGACCAGTAGTCTGAGAAAGAAAATTTACAGGTATTTAAATTTCAATTTCTCTCTCCTAAGCTGGTCTCCGGGCTCATAACTACTGGGATACACTAAAGCAGTACATCCCTTAGCTCCCGGGTGGGAAGAATGTAAGCAGATCCTTACGTATCCCCCGCCTATGGAGGGGTCAGATAACCAAGGGATGCCTCAGTGAAGGCAGACCTATCCCTTCTATAGAACTCTGCCCCAGTACGGATGGACTTCCAAGAGGTCATTCTGTTAAGACTGCTGGAAGGCTTTTCTAGATTCCACCCAGGAGGTAGCTACCGCTCAAACTGAATGGGTCCTCCATGGGCCCAGTCTAGCCAGCCCTCACATTTGGAAGGTGATAGAAAAGGGAACAAATTCATGTGGTCCAAGACGCTTTAAGGTGTTTTTTTATATATATATATATATATATATATATATATAGACATGAACTCGACCAGAAGGGGAGGGTGAATAGACTAAAAAAGTCACACACAGGCTACCGCTCTCCTGATGTAAGGCTCAAGTGCACGCCTGTAATCCAGAGGGAGAATTTCCCTTTCCCTCTTAAGGCAAGGACGTAGGGCCGGGATATTCAATTCCTGGTAGCCGAGGTAGGGAGATAACACCTTCAATAGGAAGGATGGATATGTCTGGAGACTCAGAGTTCTGGGGGAACATGGTGTGAGGTTCCTTGGAAAATATAGCTCTCGTTTGCTAATACAGTGGGCTGAAGTGAGTGCTGCGAGAAGACGTCCTTCATTGCGTGGAGGATGACGGATGTTTCCTTAATGAAGTTCAATGGGGTCTTGGTGAGGGTTCTGAGGACCAGGCTGTATTTCCAAGGTCCGTGGATGGCTCCACGCCATCCAGTGAGATCTTGTGTAGGAGCCTTGGGAATAGTGGAAATGGAGGAAAGTCGTACCTGGAACTGCAGGGTCCTCAGACTGGGAAGAAGGCATCCTATGCTAAAGTTGGCTCTACCGGAGCAGGACTGGGGAACTTTGCGTCTTCATCAGCCAATAAAGAAGTACCTGCAGGAGGCCCCCGCCAAGGGGCTGACCTTTAGTGACTTAGCCAATTCTCCATGCTGCGCACCTGACCTGGTATGTATACGGCCACCGAGCTCACCCGGAGATGCTCTGCTTTTTGCCCACTGGAAGAGCAACAGGGTTTTCTTGTAGTATCCGCGAGCTCGTGTGCCTCCCTAGTGATAGGTGCAGGCCCTTGTGGTTCGCTTGATTGAGGATGAGGGCATCCTGGTCGGAAATCTGTGCTTGGAAAAATGGAAATGTCAGGAGGTATCTCCGGTATGCTGATGTTGTAGTGGGCTGAACCCTCGACTACTTGTTAGCCCTCAAAGCTGGTATCGGTAGTAATTCTCCCCGGTGAGGATGCCCCCGCTTGAGAACCTTTATGAAGTTTGAGTAACGAGTTCTCCAATGCAGGAATGCTTCCTCCTGGCAATAGCTTGACTCCGTGGGCTCGGACTGCCCCTTCGCTGGATCCTGACGGATCAGGTTTGACTGACCATATGTTTGAATTTGCTGGCCCGGACTGACCTTTGCCTGGACCCCTTGCTGAAATAGGTTCGACTGCCAGGACCACCAGAGCCCATGGCACAGAGACTGTCAAGGAGACCAAACTACCCGTAAGCTGTGCAAGGGAGCTGCCTGAAAGGCATTAGGCCACTTGGTCTTTGCTGAAGAGAACTCTGAGGCACCTGAATTTAGCCACCGTAGGTAAAGACTTTAATTTGTGAAGTTTGGAAGATTACCTCTGTAAATCAGATGCTTGTATGACAGAGAGAGCTCTTTGGAGATCAGGAATTCTGTGGGTGAGAGGCATTGTGTGACCTCAGTCACTTCCAGAGTTGTTTGCTCATACTGTGGGGCACTGACTAGGGAGTCCCCCGGATAAGATATGTAAACATGCCCCTGCAACTCTGCTGAGACTAACTGATCCTCCGATGGAATTCTGCTGAGGATAGATGCCAGGGTACTGATCTGGAATGCCCCATGGTGGATGAATCTGATCAGACTTTTTAGGACCCATCCGGTTCTAAAAACTCCAGATCAATTTGGTACTATGATGAATCAACTGTAAATGTACTATGATGAATAGGCTGTAAATGCCCAAGTATCTTTTGCGCAGGGCACTCACTGCTTGCTGCAGCCTGTAAGTGGCCTCTAAGTAAATGGCCTGTAAGTGTTTGAAGAGCTAACCGATTCTGTGCAGACAAGGGTGAGGGCACCACATGCAGTGGGGGGAGACCCTGCTTAAAACTCTCTGGCACCCCCTCGATCGTGGCTATGTAAATCCCTTCCTTGAGACAACTGGAAGCTTGCCCCCTTACTGAGGATGGGTCTAGGGCCTTTACTGTGAGCTTTCTAGCATCTTGTATGCTTCTTCCTCTGCTGGATACAAGAGATGACCCAGTATCGTCTGCCCAAGGCCAATTTAATGAGTCCCCTGAGTATATATGCGTTTGAATACTCTGACTGGATCCCTGTGGCGCAAGGGTCTGTACCTGCTTCTGGATTGTGGTACTTCGGTTTTCATTGTCTCTCTGGATTCTTTAGAGACGATCTGAATGCGAGATCTCCCTTGTAGGGGGCATTCCCCTAGTGTGCCTTGGCAACCTGTCTGTCATGCCTGCAGCCTTAGGTATGTCGAGGCGCGGTGGGATAAAGCATGGCCCTTGCTACACATCTGGCAGCCTCCTTCTAGACCTCAGCCAAGAATGTGGAGAATAGTCCTGAGCTGTAGTTGCTGCAGGGTGGGCTTGTTTACATCTGGCTCAGCCGCCGTCTGGAATGGCGGGGCGGTGGCCCCATGGAATTCCGGCTCATGCTGAAAACAGGTTGGCTGGGCTTGCTTATATCTGGCTCATCAGCATGCTGGAATGCCAGGTCAGTGGCCCATGGAATTGCGGCTCCTGGTGAAAACAGGTTGTCTGTTCTTGTTTATGTATCTGGCTCATCAACACGGTGGAATGCCGGTTCCGTGGCCCATGGCAGTACGGCTCATGTTGAGAACAGATTGTGTGCCACTGCTTCATGGGAGGTTGTGGAGGGCTAAAAGCATTTTTCAAGGGATGCATCCGTGTTCGTATACATTGGGTCCCACCGAGAAGCCCAACCCCCAGACGTATGTATATATTACCTCTTTTGCTTGGCAGCTGCTGCCAGTCTGAGTGCTGGATGGAGATTTAGGAGTTGATATGGTCCACCTCATTGGGGACTCCTCACTCCCCTGTCTAATGACGTAAACTAGGTCAAACAAGGCTAAGTTTCTGGGTGGAGGGCCGTTCGGGACCGAAGTGTCACCCAGTAGCCCCTCTTTCCTCGGGGGGGGGGGCCAGCTGACCTTTGGCAGACTTGGTTTGTCCCCCTTGGCAGTTTTCCACAGACGACATTCTTGGATCTGCTACCAGTATGCGACCTCTTCCTCTCCTATGGTGCCGCGAGGGGGGGAGGGTGGATGTTCCTCCAGTCCAAAGATTAGGCGTAGGTATAGGGGTGGACTTCCCATGGACCTTACGATCCATGAGGGAGATTGAGGCATGATGGGCAGAGGGTGACAGTCCTGTTAGGCTTGCCTACTACAACAAGGGCTAAGCTGGATGATAAACCGCACTGCCCCCTGGATGGAGGAGGAAGAGGAGGGCTGATGGGTCTGCACTGCCCTGACTGACTGGAGAGTGGCAAGAGTCCCGGTTTTGACTACACCCACAAGCTGGATAGCATGAGAGGTGCCATCATTCTGGCCGGTTTCCCTTGTCATGTATCCAGGGGTTGGATGGGTGGGAGAATCTAATGTGCTACAGAGTCGACTGCCTGAGCTCTCCTGGCTGAAAAGGGACTGTACCGTGGCTCTCCTGAGCCAAATGAAACCCCTGCAACTGTGAGTGCTGCCTCTCCGAAAGGAGCCTCCTGAGCTCCAAGATTGACCCCCTAATGAGGCTCTTCCTGAGCCGAAATGAAGCCTCTGCTACTGTGAGTGGTCTCACTAATGAAGCCCCTGTTACGGAGTGCTCCTACTCCAGGTGTGCCATCGAAGCTGCTTCAGTAGAGTGGCTCCTCCTGAGCCGAACTGATGCTCTTGCCCATTGAGCTAGAAAACAGCTTCTGGCTGGGCCTTCCCGGGGGCTGACACCCCCACTGTAGAGGGGCTCCTCCTGCTCGGCGATGAGCCTGCAAGAAACGTTGCATCGGCGGTCTGCGCAATAGGGCTGCTGGCGAGGAATGGCGCTGCTCTCGGGCGAGGCGAGGCAAAACGCGCTCTCCAGAGCCGAAAATGAATGGGAAGCAAGGCTCTCCAAAATAAGGCAACTCTCCAGAGCCAAAATGAATATTACCGCTTGGTTTCTAAGCGCCCCCCTTGGGCCGCCGATGAAGGAGATGAAGCGTGGCTCTCCAGAGCCGAAACAAATGGGTAGCAAGGCTCTCCAGGGCCGAAAATGAATGTGCAGCATGGCTCTCCAGAACCGAAGTGAATTTGCAGTGCGAGGGGCCCTGAGGCCTGCGATCTGCCAGACTCAGCTGCTGGCTGCGGCAATCTGGTGTAGAAATAAGCCACCAGACCATCCAGCGTGTAGGGTTGAAGCTAGGAACCCTTGGAAAGAGAAAATTAGGGATCCTTTTCCTCCCTCCCTGCAATGACTGTTTGGGGGGGGGGGGGCGCATGCCTCAAAGTGCGGGAAAAAGTTGGAGAGGAGTCCAGTCTGTTCAGCATGCATGGCTGAGACTGGGGACCCTCCATAATCTGTGAGGCAACATCGTTTAAGTTTACTCCTTGCCAATTCTCTTTTTAATATAAACAGACTGCACTTACGGTTTGGTGTCTTCAGCTCTGCCACCACAGTGGCAGAGAACCTGCCTCATGGCAGGCAGAAAGTAAACTGAGGGCTACAGGATGCGGAGGCTAGGATCTGGTCTCCCTGTAGAGATCAGTTTCCTGCCTGTCACATGGTTCCAGGAAGGACCTTCCACTAGTTATAAGCCCAGAGACCAGCTTAGGAGAGGAAACAGAATTTTTTGATTGGGTAACAGAAGTGGTGGACCAGGGTGGGGCAGTGGAAGTGGCCTATCTGGACTTCAGAAAGGCCTTCAACACCATCCCACATAGAAGGCTGATAAAACTGTGCAGCCTAGGGGTAGGTCGTAAAATGGGAGGAGAGCTGGCTTGCTGGCAGGAGCCAAACGGTGGCAGTAAACTGTGTACACTCTGTCGAGGGAAGGGTGACAAGTGGGGTGAAGAAGGGGTTAGTATTGGGGCCAGTCCTCTTCAGTGTCTTCACTGGAGACACTGCTGAGGGACTCGAGGGGAAGGTATGCCTATACGTGGATGACACTAAAATCTGCAATAGGGTGGACACACCAGGAGGGGTAGAAAAGATGAGGGAGAACCTTAAAAAAAACTGCAGAAATGGTCTAGAGTTTGGCAGCTGTTATTCAATGCAAAAAAAGTGCAGATCATGCAAATAGGGCACAAGAACCCGAGGGCAACATACAAACTGGGAGGGGACGTGCCGACAGTCTTGAAGCAGGAAAGGGACCTGGGAGTTATCTCAGATTTCCTAAAGGTGTCTAGACAGTGTACCAAGGTGGCAGGAAAGGCCAGCCGAATGCTCTGATGCTTAGGAAGGGGCATCACCAGTAGAAAGAAGGAGGTAATAATATCCCTGTATAGGACACTGGTAAGACCCCACCTCGAGTACTGCATGCAGTTCTGGAGGCCCCATCTTGGAAAGGACACATACAGGACGGTGGTGGCACAGAGGGGGGCAAATAAAATAGTGCAGGGCCTACATGGAAAGACTAAACTACCTGAATATGTATTCCCTGGCGATAGGGAAGGAGAGGGGGAAGAGGGGGGATATGATAAGAGACATTCAAATACCTCAATGGTATAAACGGAGTGCGGAAAGGGAGCATCTTCCAGTATAGGACATGCTGAAGGATAAGGGTACATGGTATGAAATTAGAAAGGGGGGGGGGCGCTCAGGGTTAACGTGCGGAAGTACTTTTTCACGGAGCAGGTGGTGGACACTTGGAATAGCCTCCCAGAGGAGGTGGTGGGGGCTAAACAGTCACAGGATTTAAAAATGCATGTGATAGACACATGGGTATCTTTGAAGCAAAAGGGTGGTGTTCCAGAGTTCAAGTAGAGCATCAGTTCTCACAATAGGTAGGCAACCAATAGGGCAGACTAGGTGGGCCAAGAGGTCCTTATCTGTTGACAACTTCTATGTATCTATGGTAAACTCCAGTTCCATGTTCCACTGGCACTCTAGCCTCACCTCCTTTCAGGCAGTTGCAGATCCGTACATCTAGCCCACCTCTTCTCCTTACATCCTCAACAAGCTTTGCTCTCACTTGGCTCCAGCCACAAGTTTACATGGGTTAATGGCGGAATACATTGGGGGGGATGTACTGTTTGTTGCTCACACGGCCCACACCGCCTCATATTTCCACACTGAACTCCTGCTGCAGCAGCAGTTTGTACCGGGGGGGTGGAGCCTGTATACTGTAGTGTGCCGATGCCAAGAGGTGCAGTTTTTTGGAAGACCTGGGCACCAGATAATTTTTTTCTTCAAGATATTACACGCTAAACTATTCGTCTTGCAATATTACCTCCCAACCCCCATTTTGGCTGCATGAGGTTTCAAGATGTTGTTGATTTACAGAGGCACCCCTTAAGTCTCTGAAAGCAAGGACAACAGGGGGGAACAATCAATAATGGTCGGGCAGAGCACAGCCTTAATGGCACATAACATCCGTAAGTTTTTCTGCTTCTGATCATCGCTTCTCTGTAGAACCCAATTCTGTATTAAACGTCTACAATAGCACCCAGCCAACTAGTGCAGTGGTAAAGCCAACAAATGCCATCCAGACAACCCAGCTTCACGCCCTGAGTCCAGGACATCTGGGGCCGTCCGGTGAAGCAAGGTTCTGGTGTCTATTGGATGCCTCCTGCCTCTGGGAGGGAGGACGACACCTTCCACTGCGCAACTGCCTCCTGGTGGCCCAGGGGAGGGCGTGACGTGTGGGAAGGAACAAGTGCTCCCTCTGGAGTGGCCTTACATCAGTACACATCCATTCACAGGTGGTGTCACACGCCCAGAGTGGGGCTGGCAGGGGAGTTCCAGAGATATGGCAGGGCTCACCCACTCTTCTGACAGCCCTGATAGGTGGTCTGCCAAGTAAACTCTCAGGACTGCGCCCTTGGGAGGGATAAAGAAGGGTCTAGCAGGGGAAAATACCCCAGCAGCACCAGGTAAATGAAGCCGCCCCCCCCCCCACCATGCCACAGCAGGGTCCTTCTGCCTCTTCTTCCTGGGGCTCAACTGTCGAGTAAAGTATCCTCATCCTGGCTTGGGGAACCGAGGGTCCCACCCACAGGAGACAACCTGTGGGTTACATTTGGGGTGTTCAGAGAGGATGCTGAGCAGGCTGGAAAATCAGAAGACTTGTGCAGCGGGCAGTAGGGCTTGGGCAGGTGGAAGGAAGACCTGGCAGCTGGCAAGGAAACATGGGGGCAAAAATAAATTAAAAAAAATTAAAAAAAACTCAACATCTTATCAAAATGTTCAATTTTTCAGATTGCATTACAGACAGATTTAAAAAAAAAAATACATCTGCATATCTGGCACAAGAAGCTGTCTGCACTTCCCAATGCTTACAGAGTGTTCCACTTTTGTGGTCCATGTTTTCCCTCAGCGATAACCAAACCCAACAGTATTTAACATTTTTGCATTTAGATTAAAACACAGAAAAATATGAAAAGCGCAGTAACTTAGCAAACATGCTGGGTTTGACTCCAAATACTACAATCCCTGCTTCTGTGTTACACTGAGCTAAGTCATATCGAGTCTCTCTCTCTGTGCTCAGCAGCACTTGCATCATACATCTGACTGATATGGCAACATGGTGGAATGATAGAATTTGTTTTCCCCCTGCTTCTCCCTCTCAAACAAAAGTCCTTTGGTTACTTATCCCCCTCCCCCGTAAGGCTCCACTTGCCTCTCACTCTCTCAATAGGATCAGCAGCTGCACCCTTTCACTGGCAGGGAGTGCAGATGATGGAAGTCTTCACAGCCAATGCCAATCCACTTCAAACCTGTCAGGCTGGGGGTGCACAAATTCCAGGTGAGCTAAGCAACTCTCGTGCACAATGCACTTAAACCCTCATAGGCTCCAGCACAGACTACCAGATTGAACACAAACATTGGTCTCCTTGGTCCACAAACACCATAATACCCGAAGTATCTGATTTCATGCACGCCCCCTAATCCGAGTTACTTATGTGTCTAGTTATTGATCTTTATTATGTGTGTAATTGGAAAGCTCCCAAGCTCTCAGAAAGGGGCACTATAGAAACAAAACTGCCTTATTTCTGGAGTCAGGCACTGCGCCTGGGAGCAACTGGGTCAGCTACAGGTATGCAAATGTTTCTGCAACTGGGCTGAGGAGTTTGCAAATGCTGGGACGTTCCTCTGGACAATGTGTTGGTAAATTTAAAGGGATTTTTTTGAAGGAAGGGTGGGGAAGGTGGCAGCCATGGACATAGTGATTTTTGTTTTTTTGTTTTTTTTTTATTGGAGTCGGGGGCAGTGGTGAGAATACCCAACAGAAGGAGAACTCAGAGTTGCTCACCAGTTTTACTATCATGTTTTATTATTCTGAGTAACTACTTTCCTAATCTCAGGAATGTATTGGGACGAAGCCCCCGTAGAAGCCTCCTTTGTTCCTCCACTCAACCATTTCGGTAGGTACTCAGCGTTCTGACAACTGCTAGCCAGCAATCCCTTTCATACACTGCCCCTCAGCTCTGGAACAAACTCCCTCTAACTCTTCAAGAGAGCCCCTCGCTACTGTCTTTCAAAGGACTGTTTAAAGAGTGCTCCGAGAATGAATGTACCTGTACCCACAGAGTACAGTGTGGCAACTGCTGCCCTTTGATTTCTTTCTCCTCTAAACCAAGCGTCTTACTTGAACACTGAACTGTACTGCTGTCCCTGTGTGTGATTTAATACAAGTCCCTGCTTGGCATGCAGTACTGAATGTATCAAACTGCTATTACCATGTTTGTTCCACCATTTTTGTTACTACATCTGTGCCGTATTTACTAGTTAAATTATTCCAGTTCTTTTACTGAATCCAACTAATTCTGAGTTTCTCCTGAAAAACTCAAACATGTCTCAGTGAACCTACCAGGTTAACAAAATTCAATAAATAAACTCTACGCCCTGAAATGCCACAGACATCATCTAAAACCGCAGATCTTCGGGGGCCTGGCCTTCACTTTAGCCCCCACCAACAAAAAATTAAAAGTTGGCTCACACTCCCTGATTATCCGTCCTCTCTACTATCCCCACTTCTCCCTCCTTACTCCCTAAGAAACGACAATCTTCGAACTTTCCCTACTGTTACACATGCAACTGGCCAGGCCACTGTCTCCTGGAGGATTCCTACTCTCTGGAACAATCTTTCTAGCCAGATTAAATGCCCCCCCCCCCAGCCATGAGCTGACTTAAACTAGCTGCAACTGTACGTCGACTTCATAGTATTCTTGTTAAATGGTTTTCATCATTTTTTCACTATGTTAATACAGTATAAACTACATTTTGACAGTGTATATAAAGTGAAAGTATATAAAAGCGGAAAGTTTGCATATACAATAATACCTAAATGCAATAAAGTTAACATGTCACTAGAACAACCCCGGATCCACCTGGAAATGAGCTTACAGCTCAGCCTGTCTGTCCTAGTCAAATATTATAAATCAACTGCTGATTATTCATTGTAGAAAAATAGAAATTTAAATACCTGTAAATTTTCTTTCTCCGACTGCTGGTCTCTGGGCTCATTACTTCTGGGAGGTCCTTCCTGGAACCACAGGACAGGCAGGAGGAATACAGACTTCTGCAAGACGGTTATACCCTCCCACTCATTTTCTCCAGACTTCAGTGGCCTTTGTCCTCTGAGGAAACACATAACTTGGAACAAACAAAAGAAATGTTTGTGTAACTTTCGACCAGAGACCCGATTTCTCAGCTATTCTGGGAGGGGCCAGACGAGGACCAGCAGTTGGAGAAAGAAAATTTCAGGTATTTAAATTTCTATTTCTCACTCCTAAAGCTGGTCTCTGGGCTCATCACTTCTGGGATATACTAAAGCAGTACACCCCTCCACTTCCTGGGTGGGAATAAAGTTCATAGTCCCTCATGGGTCCACCACTGCTGCCTGGAGGACCCCGCGGCCAAAAGAACACCTCGGCCAAGCTGGCAACACCCAACTTGTAGAATTTTGCGAAGGTATGGATGGATGACCACGTGGCTGTTCTACATAAGTCTGCTGAGGAAGCCTCTCTGAAGTCCACCCATGATGTAGCCATCGCTCAGGTTGAGTGTGCCCGCACTGGTCCCGGCAGGTCGATCCCGGCCTTCTGGTAGGCCATGGCGATGGTGGAATGAATCCACCTAGCAAAGACAGTCCTTTGATGCTTTCTTACCCATGTTCGGGCCTGATGTAAGGATGAATAGACAAAGTCTTATGGACTGAGTCAGATCTCTTGATGTAAATTTTGAGTGCTCTCCGTGGATCAAGATTATGAAATTCTCTCTCCTTCTCATTCTTGGGGTGAGGACAGAATGAGGAAATGTTCAAGACTTGGTTGCAGTGCAAAGGAGACATCACCTTTGGTAAAAAGGCCAGATCTGTCCGCATAACTACTGAGTCTTGATGAAATATAAAGTAAGGTTCTTTGGATGACAGGGCTCTTATCTCATTGATGTGTCAGGCTGAGGTGCTTGCAATAAGACAGTTTTCACAGTGAGATGAAGTAAGGATGCCTCCTTTAAGGGCTCAAAAGGTAGCTTGGTTGAGTGCTTTGAGTACTACGTTGAGCCTCCAAGGAGATACTATAGGTTTTATTGGCAGACGCTTCAAGGTTGCTGCTCTCAGAAATCGAACACGAGGAAGAGCTGCTAAAGATTTGCTTGAGTCCACTAACAGGAGCGCCCCTAAAGCAGACACCTGGACTCTTAAGGTAGCCGGTTGGAGGCCCTTGTCAAAACCCTTCTGAAGGAACTGAAGGATGGTAGGCAGAGACAGAGTCATCTGGTAGAGAGGTGTCTAGTAACCAGAACTGGAATTTTCTCCAGATCCTATAATAAACCCTGGAAGATGAGGCCCGCCTGGACTGAATCATCATTTCTATGACAGGTGCAGAGAAACCAGATTCCTCAAGAGTTTCCCACTCAATCTCCACACCGAGAGGAACAGATTGCGAGGACTGGGGTGCAGCACAGGTCTTTGATATAGTAGGTCTGGGCTTACTTGGAACACTAGGGGAGAATGAAGAGACCTTTGGACTAAATCGGGGGAACCACGGTCTGCGGGGTCAGCATGGGCAAACCAGAATCACCTCTGCTTGATCTTGGGTAATCTTGTGCAGTACCCTTGACAAGATCGGAATTGGAGGAAAAGCATAT
Organism: Neoceratodus forsteri; assembly: GCA_016271365.2. Classification (NCBI taxonomy): domain Eukaryota; kingdom Metazoa; phylum Chordata; order Ceratodontiformes; family Ceratodontidae; genus Neoceratodus; species Neoceratodus forsteri. The sequence goes on from CM057453.1 coordinate 197,965,024, forward strand.
AGGACAACAGTTCTTAAACTTTGTCATAGTGAGCCTCCCCTAAGCCATGGGAAAGATCTTGAGCCTGCCCCAAAATACTGAAATATTTTTGGGCCTCCCCATAGGAAAATAGCCTACTTTTCACAGTACATCAGGAATAAATTGAAACCTCTTTGCATAGCTGGCTCTCATGTTATTAAGCTTATTGTAACCCCCAACAGGACAACCTACTTGCTCCAATATTTTGACTCTCGAACCATTGTTTCCCCTTACTGCCATACCTTCATGGGTCAGACTGCTTTTTCTGTTTCCCCTCTAACTGGAATAACCTTCCTGCTGACCTCTGCCTCTCCCCCGCTCACCCTGCTCTTAAGCAACTTCTCAGGGATCATTTTGCTCCCTCCTGCTCTTATTCCTAGTACCTGTATGGTTAACTCTTGTATTTAGACAGTTCTGCTGCCAGTCTAATTGATCAACTGTTCCTCGCATTGTTAGTTTATTGTTCTGAATTTGTTTGTACTTTTATTCATTTTGTATTTTCTTGAGTGTTTTGCAGTTACATTTTGAATTGTATTCTCTCACTACCCTTCCATGGGTACACCTGAAATAAGCCATTGCTCAGTGTACAGTACCTTCCCTGGTCACAGACTTGTGACTAAATACATAACTTCACCTACTATTATCCTCTTTCAGTTTGCCTAATCCCTTCACGCAAAATCTATACAGTTCAAAATTGAAATATAATACTTTTTTCAAGACTTCCTTGAGCCTCCCCTGGAACAGGTTGGGGCCTCCCCAGGGAGGCTGGCCTCACCATTTGAGAACCCCTGATATAGGAGATCGAACTGGCCCCAGCTGATGGAGACGGCGTCCTGTGCCATGGCCTTCTTGTTCCTGATGAGAGAGCAGAACCCTGGAACTTTGCAATTTTTTCGGCACTGGTGGCGTCTCTGATCTGGTGAGGGTGTCCCAGACTGAGACCCCTCATCATGATGTTCTGCTGAGTCCACCATATCAGGGAGTCCTTCACTTAGCGAGATACCCGAATCCTCTGGTTCACTGTGCCCCCTCGATTGGAACCACTGCTGAAGGAGAGCTGATTGGAGAAGCTGCATGTGGACTAGTGCCCAGGGGACGGAGTCTGCCAGGGAGACCATCGTCCCTATGAGTTGCATGAAGGAGTGGGCCGGCAGAGATTGAGCTGCTTGGAATTTGTAGATGAGAGCCCTCAGTTTTGAATTTCGACTGTGGGGAAAAACTTTGGTTTGGATTGTGTTGATATGCACTCTCAGATGGCTCAGAGACTGTGACGGTCTCAGAGAGCTCTTCTTCAGGTTGAATTACGAACCCCAGAGAGGACAGTCACTGGGTGACCTCCCTCACTGCTGGATAATACCCTGGGGCTTTCATGAGAATGTCATCCAGGTATGGGTAGAGCTGGAACCACTGCATTCGGAGGCGAGCGACCACTGTCACCAGGACTTTGGAGATGACTCTGGGGGCTGTGGACAGGCCGAATGGCAGTGTTGTGAATTGAAAATGGTGACATTCCTCTCTGAATCTTAGAAATTGACAGTGTGCTTTCCAGATGAGAATGTGTAGATAAGCATCTTGTACATCTACAGAGGCCAAAAAGTCCCCCTGATGGATTTCTCAGATGGAGGACAGGGTCTCCATCTTGAATGTTCTGTGATGAACAAAACCATTTAGAAACTTGAGATCTAACACTGTCCGGATGCCCCGAGCGTTTTGGCACCATGAAAAATAGGGAGTACACCACTCTGTTCCTTTCTGAAGCGGGGACTTGTTCGATCGCTGCTGCCTGTATGAGATCTGTAATCACTTACAGGATTGCCACTCGTTTTACCAGGTTGCTCAAAACTGGAGAGGACACAATGTGGGGGGGTGGGGCTAGGCGTCGAACTCGTGAAGTAACCCTCACTAATTACATCTAACACCCACTTATCTGTAGTGGTGCAGACCCATTCCTCGAAAAAGCTGGAGCCACCCTCGGTATCTCGGGCACCTCCCTTGCCACCTCGGAAGCTACGTTGGTTTCGCAACTTGAACCAGGAACATCTGCCTGAAGTCTACGTGTTCTGACCCCTGGAATAATTTTGAGCATGAAAATTCTGTCTGGATCCTAAGGCCCAGGGCTGGTTTCTTCCCCCGGCTTGCGGCATTCGCACTTTCACCATTTCTCCAGATTCCTTGATCGCCGCCTTTAGAGCTGAGCCGAAAAGAAGGCCTCCTTTGTAAGGGGCATTTACCAAATGCATCTTCGAGGAGGCATCCACCCGCCAAGCCCACAGCCATAAGTTGCATAGAGCTGAGTTCTGGTAAAACATAACCCTTGCTGCACACCTGATTGCCTCCTCAGATAAATCAGCTGAATAGGCCGAAGCTAGCCCCATGAGTTGCAAATGCTATAAAATCTGCTGGTTCTTCTCTGGCTCATCAGCGAACTGGAATGCCAGATCAGTGGCCCAGGAGAGCGCAGCTCTAGCCCAGTAGAGATTAGCCATAGCTGCCTTGAGAGAGGTTGCAGTGGACTGAAAGGCTTTCTTTAGAGAGGTGTAAACTTTCCTATCCACCGGGTCCCGAAGGGAGGCTCCACCTTCTGCTGGGATAACCGTCTTTCGTGAGGTCTGAGACAAGAGGGTCTATCCTAGGACAGTCGAGCCATTTCACCGAAGGCTTCTTGTCGAATTATAGTAGTTTGATTAGACGGCGAGGGACGGGGAAAGAACGCTCGGGTCCCTGCCATTCCTCCTTTAAGAGGTCCTCTATGGCCGGAGGGAGGGGAAAAGCAGTCACTGGCTTCAAAGCTGACACAAGCCGGAATGCTGGCTTCGCTCGCTTGGGCTCTGGAAAAGGTGAGCTCAGGTGGATCTCCTCGGACACCTTTTTAATGAAAAAATCTAGATCTTCCAAATCAAAGTTTCTGGCTGGTGAGGAGTCAAGAGTCGGAATCCGAGTTTGGGAATTCCCAATCTTCTAAGGATGTATAGCCAAACCCCGAGGGTGACCTGTCCAATCTGCGCTTCCCATGGGCTGCGTCCCTGGGTCTGGATCTACTCTTGGTTCTGGGCCTCTTCCTCCTCCTGTCATGTCGTGAGGAGCCGAGGGTGTCCTCGTCCAAGGATGAGGAGGGAGTGTACTTGCAGGTGGCTTTCCTATGGGTCCTGGGCTCCGGAGACTGCTGAAGGACATCGAAACATGAGGGATTGAGGGCAAAGGCTCTATTCAGTTTCCCTATTAGATCCAAGGCTAGAGCCCCAGCAGAGTGGCAACGCCCCTCTAAGGTGGAGGACTGCCCCTGACCCCTGAGCTGGTCTCGTGGATCCTGAGATTCTGAGGCAGATGCCTCGTCCCGGGGCTGGAGAGGTTACACTGTCGTATTTGACACAGAGACCCTGCGAATGTGGCCAGCATGGGTCTTCTGCACTTGTGGCACTTTCTGCCTCGGGGTCTGTTCTAGTCGATGCCATGATACCATTATTTGAAGTATTTTATAAAATATATTTTTATTGCCTTAAAATCTGAGCTTGGAGCATTCCAGTCCCTTTAAGGCTTTGGTTCCCCTCAAGAAGATCCGTCGACGAATGGTCTGCCCCCTTTCACCCTCCTAATTGCCTGCCTCTCCACCTGCCTGAAGAGCGCTAATGTTCCTGAGCTAGTTGTCCAGCGTCTGAGAGCCTGATGCGATCATGCGGCTCACGACTGGCAGGTGCGTCGACCAGCCTAAGCGTCCTGTGACCGCCGACAAGAGAGATTCTCCAGGCGCCAGTCGACAAGCCGAATCCTTCTTGTGTTAGTCGATGAGGTGGCTGCTGCATCAGGAAATGCCTGGAGTCTGGGTTTTTTTTTGAAATCTGCGGCCACAAGAGCGATGATCCTGTCGGCCCCAGTCACGTTGCGACTCCCTCCTCGATGCTTCAGGAGGAGGGCTCTTAGTGCGGGAAGAAGGGCTGCGCGTGGTGAGGGAGGGAGCAGGGAGCCCATCTGTTCAGCTTGCAAGGCTGAGATTGGGGTCCCTGCGCTAGCACTCAGTGGCACTATTAACCTGTCCAAAAATAGAAAAATAAGTAGGCTCACTGAAGAAGTCTTCAGTTCTGTCACTCCTGTGACAGAGGTCCTGCAGAGCTCCTACTACTAGACAGGCAGGAAGTAAACTGACATTTGAAGGAAATGAGTGTGAGGGTATAACAGTCCTACAGAAGTCTGCATATCTCCAGCCTGTCAAGTGGTTCCAGGAAGGACCTCCCAGAACTGATAAGCCCAGAGACCAGCTTCAGGAGAGAGAGAGAGAAAAAAAAATCAAAAAATACTGCGATTACCATGCATTTAGTACATACCATTATATGTACTCAAACTATCTCGACTTTCTCACCTCTGCTGCTGCTGTGATAAGGTATCCAGCTCTAGGCAGGGTTCATTTCAGATATTTATGTGGGGCATCGACCCATTGGGTATAAAAAAGTAAGGGTCAAATGAAAAATAATGGGTCATATTGCTCAACAGAGCCCAGATTCATAAAACAGCAGTTTAAAACCTCTGCAGCAGTGAGCAGGTAGTCCCCAAGGTAGACGAAAAGGTGGGGAAAAATTAAAAACCGTGTGCCAATTGTCCCACTCCCCACCAAGAATGAACAAAGTCTAGGTATGACCAAAATTTGATTTGTGTTGGTTTACTCTCTATACCTTCACATCCCCCCCAAACAAGCCCTTAGCCTACTCGAGAAACTGTCAGGGATCCAACCCCATAGCGGCCTCTACTGCGCTGCTCTGGTCCCCGCTTCACAGCAACCAGCAGACCTGTAGTGTACTCCCTTTGGCTGACCAAGTCCCTAGGTCCAATTTTGATTTGCCTACTATGGGCAAGAGAAACAAACCTGAGCCTGAGCCTGCAAGCCTTGCCCCCACAAGTGACACCACAATGTGGTGCTGCTGCCACACTGCTGCCACAGCCCCAAATGCCCAATGCTCAACACCACCCCCTAGCGACTGCGCTAGACCAGCAGGCAAAACACACCACTAACACAGATTTTAGTCACACTGGGGCTAACTGCCGTCAATTAAAAAGTAAACAAAATCATGTTGCAACACAGTGGTGCAGTAAGGGCAAATGTAATGAAATGCAACACAAAACAGATTTGGAAACTCTAACAAGCAACAAGCAGGGATCAACAGTGGCACAGCAAGTGTCCAGTGGCTCAGCAGCAGTGACCGAAGTCTGGCAATAACCACAGGTCTCTCCATCACTGGGGCAACAGAAAGCAGACTCAATGTGAAGCACTCACTTTCAGGGGAGGCCTGGAGCAAGCTACTCTGTAGCACGCCCTAGTGGTCAGGCTACAAGTGGGACTTGAAAGGGCTCACACCACTTACAAACATACGAACAAGAGTCGAAATAACCACCTATCTGCCTGTTCCAGACACCCAGTTTTCTTCAGGGACAACTGGTTTAATTTCTCTGCCTGTCCCTGGACCAGGCACCAAATGAAAAAAAGCATTAGCGGGCACTAGGACCATGGGGATGCTGCCACCTGCAAGGCTGAGCTATGGACATCCCGACATCATGGTGTGAGATGCTGAGAGATGTGCATTTAACCCAATGTCCCATGATAGGCTTTTCTGTGTGTTCTGCAGTTTCATCAAGCAGCAGAAATGAAAACGGTGCCATGGTAGAACTAGACTGTACATGTCTTCCGTGTCATCATGCATGTTCAGTTGCCTGGTTCAATTCTGCTTTCTGCATGGCAAACCTCATTTATGTGTGTGCTGCACTTGCAGTAGCAGCCTAAGACCCTGTCCACACTACCCCTCTGTAACGTTACAGAGTGCCCAAACAGTTACCGCAACGGTTTGCGTTTACACCTGTAATGTTACAGATGGCGTTTTCGTAACTGTTGTTGAAACCACATGAAGTGGTTTCAACAACGGTTATGAAACCGGTTACGCCTCGGTAACATTACGGGCGTGGTGGAACCTGTGGCACGGTCCCTACGCTGCGCGTGAGCTGCACTGTGGGATCGGGTGCCCACGGTAACGGCCGCCTGCTCAAGTGTGGACTGGCGGTGCGGTCCGTGTCGACACTGTGGCAGTGTGGACACACTGCACCGCTCCCCAGTTGTAACGGTTTCTATCCGTTACAGGGTCTAAGCGGTGCAGTGTGCACGGGGCCTTAGACTAGCTCTTGCTCACAGGCAGCAGAGTTCTGGAGAAACAAATTAAAAACCCTTTTCAGGGCTATCTACTAACTAAGGGGAGCCTAGGTAAAGATAATTAAAAACCTTTATAAGGGCTAGAAAACTGTATTAGAAAATCCTTTTAAGAGCAGACCACCAAGGCATAAAAAGGGGAAGATTCAGTATTTAGAAATTAAGAGAAAAACTTAAAAGGGCTGAGACGACCACTTAAAACATCATGCCAGGGTAGGAAGGGCTCAAGGGAGGCTGGTTAAAAGCTCTTGTCTGGGTTACTAAGTACAGGGACACACAGTGTCTGCGTTCTACACAGCAGTAGAGGAAGGTGATCTGTTTCTCAAGGCATGACGGAAGGAGTTAATTACTGCCCCATAGCCCCTATCAGGGCCGTGAACTAGGGGCACACTTAAGTCCATTTCAGGGCCATGTACCAGCCAGTGGGTAATATTTAATAGCCCCTTTTAAGCACCTTACCATTGGCAGTATTAGTAATTAAACCCTTTTCAGGGCACTGTACCAGCCAGGAGGCACAACTAGTTATCATTAGCTCATATTCAGAAACAGAAATGTGAACTTAGTGAACAAAAATTAAACAAGACAGGTACAAATTTTGTGGGACAGTCCAAATAAATACTGCACCCGTCCCTTGGACAGCTATCCACAAAAAATTATTTCTAGCTCTGCATATGAAATTGCCAGCAGATACAGGCCATTTGGTACATCTAGTCTGCTCGAGTGTGTGGCACACTGCGTATTAAACTGCAGCTGCCCCCCCGGCTCCCCCTGTACCCCTAACTTAGTGCCCCCCTTGCGACCATAGCTGGGTGCCATACTACACTCTGAGCACTGGTGTGGGGAACAGTAGTACATCCTGCTGGAACAAAACAATAAAAAAAACTCTGGGGTGAGTAATAGATTTAGAAATTAGTTTTTTTTTTTTGTTTTGTTTTTTTTTAACATAAGAACTGCTCTAGCATTTATTTTATTGAGTTCTGTTAACCAGGTAGATCCCTGTGAGACAATGGAGTCCCTTTTTCAGAGGCATCCCAGATTAGTTACAAAGAGAAGCAGCATACAGCGACAAATACATCTGTAGGATTAAGAACCAGCTAGAACAGACTGAGGGCTGAGACTGGGGGCGTGTTCTCATGCTCTCGGTAACTGTCCCAGAAGGGGGAAGATGGCCCATACCTTTCTGCCCGACCATAGGAGCCAACACACACAGTCAAATAACTGAATGCAGCAAAATTACAAGTAAACAGAAATCTGCACACAACAGACGTTTGCTCAACAAGGCAAAGAAGCCCACAGCAGTCATCACTTACTAAACCAGAAATAACATTTCTGTGCTATTAAGCAACTATACAGAAACAAGAGGGCATTTCCAGGAGATTAACACCGAGCTCGCTGGAGAATTAACCCCAGTCCTGGTGTCCCACGGAAATCCCCACTTGTAAGGGCTTTATTGCAGCTAAGTCTGATCACATACTTTTATGTAACAAAAAAAAAAAAACTATTGCTGTGCCAGTCGCTGTAATCTTTCAGAACTCTGTCTGAACAGGTGGGGTAACACAGGACTGGAAAAGTCTGCCTGGCCAACTTCAGGACAGTCTGCCATCAGTGCTAGGTACTCAAAGCCATTTTCAAGGACATACTAAAGGAGCACTTGACCAAGGTCCTGGCCCTCTCTCAGCATGGCTTTATGTGGTGCAGATCATGCCAAACTAACCTGAACACCTTCTTCAAGGGAGTGACCACGGAAGAGGACAGGGCAGTGCCATGGACATAGTCTACCTGTACTTCAGCAAGGCTGCTAATACTGTGGTGCATGACATGCTTGTAAGCAAAGTAAACCAATACTTTATACATGAGGCATACACACAAGATAGAATGCTAACTGGCTTGGGGACAGTGGACGGGTACTACTCTGAGTGGAAAGAAGTACTCATGGCATCCCTCAGGGATAAGTGGTGCACCAATTATTTTCAACATCCTCATCCATGATGTGGAAACTGGGGTCCCCAGCAGGCTACTTAAGTTCACCAATGGCACCGAGTGGTGGACTCCCTGGCAGATGGTGTTCACCTGGACAAGCTAGGCAATTGGTCTGACCCCTGGAGCTTCAGATGCAATGCAGCCAAATACAAGGTGCTACACATGGGGAAGCAAAACACAGGTAATACCTACACACTGTGTGGGGCTCCTCTTAATGCAGTCGAGGAAAAAAGGACCATGGGATCATTACAGACAAGGGGCGGAAGCAGGAGAAGCAGTGCACGAACTATGCAGTGGGCCAGCAGAACGCTAGTGGTGAATCAAAAAGGGTGAGAAGCCGGCTCTGCACACTGCGCGATGGGGAAAGCACTCTGGCACACACAGGTGAACCAGGTTCATGCCTCAAGCCCAGGACATCTGGAGTGGAGGCTGGCAGAGACGGTTCAGTGCGTCCTACGGATGCTCTCCTAGTGGGCTCGGTGGGTTGAGGTTGCATAGCTCTGCAGCAGCTCTTGGTGGTGGCTTATAGAGGTGGCGCCGACCACACACTGTTAGGCAACCCCCCCCCGACCGGTCAGCCACAGTGTCTGCCCTGTTGTGTGTGAGCGAGGAGAAAACGGGAGGAAAACTGTCACACCAGTGCACCAGATGACGGCCTTAATGTTCCTACCATGCCAGCCAACCCTCAGCATGCCAACAAACGAGCCCCTCAGCCTCTGCTCAGCACAATGTCCACTCCTTCTCTAGAGGCGCCCACAGGCACAAGCCGGTCAACAGGAAGAAGGTGAGCCATTAGAAGTGTCTTTCCTCTCCACAACAGTCAGAGGGGGCCCCCACACAGCAGGGACAAGCCAGCCCCAGGGACGATGCTGATACAGTTAGGACTCCGGCACTGGAAATGCGAGGGTAAGTCTCGTGGGTAGAGGGATGGTGTCCGAGGCCTGAAGGAGTGGAGTGCCAGTGGGCATTAGAAGTATAAAGCTGTAATCCTGCCACACCACAAAGCCCAGTCTGGCCCCACATGGAATACTGGTGCAGTTCTGGTCCCCAAATTACAAAAAGGGGTACAACACAAGGCCACTAAAACGATCATCAGTATGGGGAAATATAAGGTATGAGGAAAACTGCTGAGCCTTAGCCAAGAAGACATGATACCAGTCTTTTGCAGTCTGAAGGGTTTTCCAAGCTCAGATTGATATGTCTGATCAGTCATCCTCCAGCAGGATGTGGGGACATGTCCTGAAGCGCCAAGGTGGTAAATTCAGGGCTAACCTTAGGAAGCACTTCTCCCACTGGGTGATGAACTTATAGAATAGCCTACCAACAGAGATAGGAAGACAGTACAGGCCTTTACTATAAGCCTGGACAATTCTTCTTACCAAAGGAATCACCAGACAGTAGCGTGGGTAGAAAATCCCTATTAAATGGTACAGTACATGTTTTCACAGCATACTTACTTCAATACTGATAAAGAAGCGGGGAGGGGTTAAAAGAGTAAAGGTTGGAGTGGTATACAGACCACCAGCACTGGTGGAGGTCCTGGAAGAAAGTTTGGTGGCAAACCTCAAGGGACACTGTAGATTGGGAAAGGGAAGGGCAGTGGCAATGCGGAACCTCAACATGCCAGGAACAGACTTGGGACTATGATTTCACCAGTGGCCAGAGAGCAGAGGCTGCTGGATGTCTTCCAGGATGCGTTTCTGACACAATAGGTGGGTGAGCCAACTAAGGAGGCCCAGAGACTGGACGTGGTCCTCGCGGACAGTGATCAGATTAGGAGCCTTGAGGTGAGGGACCCGTTGGCTGGGAGTGATCACGCCACAGTCTGGTTCTTCCTGGACCGGGGGGAGGGGAGGAAAGCCGAACAAGGACAGTAGTAACCGATTTTAGGGGTGCAGACTTCAGGGAGATGGGAAGGATCCTTAAAGATCATCTGGACAGGATAAGGCCAGATATGGATGCTGACAGCAGGTGGGGGAATACAGGAGGTTACCAGATCCTGCACAAGGGAAAGACGTAAATTCGGTAAAGCCAAAAAACCCTGCTGGTGGAGCCAGGAGGTACAGGAGGTGGTGAGGGAAAAGAAGGCGGCCTATAGGCACTTCAAGTGCTCAAGGAGTGAAAGAGATCAGGAGGAGTATGAGCTGACAGCCAAGAGAGTCACCAGGGTGGTGACAGCAGCTAAAGCAAAAAAGGAGCAGTCCTTGGCCAGTGGGATCTGGAGGGGGGACAAGAGGTTCTTTAGATACGTGGGGGGAAAAGGAAAGTAACGGGGCAGATCAGCAAGACAAGGATAGGGGATGGTTAGGCACAGGAGGCGGGGGAACAGGCAGAAGTCCTAAATGAGTACTTTGCCTCAGTTTTTACCAGGGGGGATGGAGGGGCTAGGTCTTGCGAGGGAAGAGGGGGCAAACCAGAGCAAGGGGTGGGACCGGTAGAGACCAAGGGCCCTGATGGGTCTGGGGAAATGAAGTGGCCACCACAGACAGGTGGGGGCCCAGCAGTGCAAGATGAAAAGGGGGAGGACGTGGAGGCTGAAATCACAGTAGAGTGTGTAAGGGAAACCTTCAGGTCCCTTCAGATGGAGAAAGCACCTGGCTCAGATGAGATACATCCTAGGGTGCGGAGGGAACTGGAGGATGTCCTGGCAGTCCCTCTAGTGGAGCTTTTCAACATTTCTCTGAGAAATGGGTGGGTGCCCCAAGACTAGAGTGTGGCCCATGTCATGCCGATCCACAAGGGGGGGGAATCAAGAGAGGAGGTGGGAAATTACAGGCCCGTTAGCCTAATGTCGGTGGTCAGCAAGGTGATGGAGGGTATTGTCAAGGAAAGGCTAGGGGGGTTACTGACGCAAACTGGGTACTTGGACGATAGGCAGCACGGTTTTGTCACGGGAAGATCGTGCCAGACAAATCTTGTTGAGTTCTATGACTGGGTGACGAGGGCCCTGGACCAGGGTAGGCCAGTGGATGTCCTCTTTCTGGACTTTAGCAAGGCATTTGATTCAGTACCCCATAGTGGCCTGCTGGCTAAGCTGAAGGAAATGGGGGTAGGGAGACAGTTGTTAAGATGGATAGGAAATTGGCTCTCTGAGCGTACTCAGAAGGTGGTGGTGGTTGGAGGGGTAGCCTCATCCCCAAGGTGGGTTACTAGTGGGGTTACCCAGGGGTCAGTGCTGGGCCCACTCCTGTTCAACGCCTATATCTCAGACATCAGTAGGGGGATCAGGAGTGAGATGAGTCTCTTTGCAAATGACTCAAAACTGAGTGCAGTGGTGGATCGGAAGGAGGGGACGTGGCCTTGCAGGAGGACCTGGAGGCTCTGGAAAGGTGGTCAGAAATATGGAAACTAAAATTCAATGCAGGGAAGTACAAGGTTCTGCACCTGAGAGTCAGAAATCTAGGCCAGGGGTATACCCTTGGAGAAGATATGATTCAAGTCACAGAGGGTGAGAGGGACCTGGGGGTAGTGGTAGATATCAAAATAAACAACTCACGGAGATCTGTAGGAGGGCAGCAGCAAGGGCAAATAGGATGCTGGGATGCATCGCCGGGGGATTACCTCCAGAAAGGCGGAAGTGATCCTTCCACTGTACAACTGCTTGGTTAGGCCACACCTCAAGTATTATGTACAGTTTTGGAGACCACATTTAAAGAGGGACATAACACTCATAGAGAGGGTCCAAAGGAGGGCAACCAAAATGATTTGGGGCATGGAGGAGAGGACCTATGAGGAGCGGCTCAAGGAGCTTAACATGTACACCCTGGAGGTGAGATGGAGGGGGGAGACATGACAGAGGTCTTTAAGGACATGAAAGGGATCAATAAAGGAGGCCCAGTCAGGGTGCTCCAAAGGAAGGAGGGTGGGGCAACAAGAGTGCACGGGTGTAAGCTAGAAGGGGGCAGGCTCAAAGGGGAGAGGAGATGTTATTTCACTGAAAGGGCGGTGGAGCTATAGAATGCACTGCCCAGGGAGCTGGTAGAGGTGGAGACTGTGGACGGATTTAAGATGGGATGGGACAGGTACGGGGTAGGGTAAATCTGACCAGGCCCAATATAGGTGGAACAACTGGGGATGGTATAACTCTAGGGGGGGACACCAAAATCAGCCCTCAGTGCGGGTGCTGAAAATCAAGCAGACTTGAGAGACCGTTAGACTTATTCTGCTGGCATTTTAGTATGTTTGTATGTAAGTTGGACATGATGGACCTAGGAAACACAGTCTGGGACCCAAATCTCCCTGATGTGCACCAAACTGTTCCAGAGGGGAGGAATACAAGGAGTCAAGCATTGGCCGACTACCTCCAGGACAGCTTCCATCACCAATGTGTCAGGGAACCAATCAGAGAGAGAGCCATCCTAGACCTGAATCTTACAAACCGGGACCTTGTTGAGGAAGAACTCTCCTTGGAACAAGGGATCACAGCTCAGTGTGGTTTAGGATCCCCCTTAGGTGAGGGCACGGGGACTCCAAGACAAGGGTTTTAGATTTAAGAAGAGACAACTCTGGGGAAAGTCTGGAAACCAAGTTGGAGGAGACCGAGCATATCGAAGGGATGAAGAAAAAGTGTGGGGTGGGGTCATAGAAAAGGGAATCCTGGAGGTCACCAAGGCTGTTTAAGAGTAATTAGAAGACAAAAACCAAAAAAAACAGGAAATGGAAAAGGCCTTTGTGGTTCTCAGAGAAAGTAAGGGAAACAATCAGGGTGAAAACAGCTACCTTCAGAAAGTATAACGGAACTAGACAGCTGAAAGCTGAGCAAACTACCTGGAAAAACTTAAGGCAGCCAACGTAGAGGTCAAGAATGCCAAGACAGAAACCAAGTTTAGGAGTGAAGATTAACAATACAGCCTTTCTCAGGTACGTTAGTGAAAAATGAAAATGGAGAGCATAGAAATACTGGTGTATGTACAGGAGTGGGTGGTGGACAAGATGAAGGAAGATGTGTTAAACAACTTCTTTTACCCTGCACTTACAAAGAAGGTGGCATGTCCAGTGCCAGATGGTAGCGTGTCAAATGCCCAGGGATCTGTCAAAAAGCTGGAGGTGGGACATGTGTCAGCTTAGAGGGTCTACAAAGTCCTGATGGCTCTGAATGTAAAGAAATCAGAGTCTGAAGAGCTCCACCCTTGGTTGCTGAAGAACTGAGCTGGCTGCCAGTTAGCTGGATGTGCTCCACAGCTCAATGACTTCATGTATAGTCCTGATGGGCTGCAGAAAGGTACGGATTGTTTATACAGTGTGGGGGGGGGTGGACAGAGGGTACCCAGAATATTACAGGCCTCTCCAGTCCGACCTCCACTGTGGGTAAACTGCTAGAGGTTTATCTTGAAGGAGAGCATGAAGTATCCAAAACAGCATGGATTTGTTAAAGAGAGATCCAGCCACATGAACCTCCCTGATTTCTTCAGTGAGAAGATGCAGGCAGCGGACAGAAATCAGGACTTCAGTATAGCTGTCTACTTGGTTCTATGTAGGAAACTGGTGAAAACTGGTGCTGCTGGGATTAGGGGAAGGAATTACCAGGTGGTTAGGAAACTGGTAGGGCCCAGAGAGAGGCAGTAAACTTACAGCAATCGGAGAAGGCCATTACTAGTGGAATACCAATGGGGTCCATTTTGAGCCCAGTCCTTTTCAACTTGCTTATATGTGGCGCTAGGGAGGGTATTAAATGTCAAATCAATCTATACAGAGATTACACTAAGTGAGGTGGGGGAGAGCAGAGTCAATAGTAAGGAAGAAGTCAGAGATATGAAAAGGTTTCCTGGAGAAACAGTTGGTGGTTTTGCAGCTAAAGTACAATGCAAAAAAAAAAAAAATACACAGTCGTGCCTTTTTTTTTTTTTTTTTTTTGGATATTCTTTGGTAACTAGATAAGACCCACTAGGCCCACGTGCCTGTGTACAGAGGCACCCCAGGAACACTGCTGTGGTTGAGTGACTTGGTTAGAGTCACACAGTATGCAAGTGGAAGTTGTGGGAATAAAACCCACGTCTGCCGGATGTACCAAGCTCATTCACAGCTCATTACTCTAACCTCTAGGCTATACTGCCAGCATGCAGACAGGAACAACCCAAGACACAATACCGACAGATGTTACAGGCTGTTACCTTATCATTTTACAAAGGATTCAAAATAAGAGAGATCACACTTGTGAACTTACATGCCCCACTAGGCTCCGTGACTTGTATGACAAAATTCTGAAACCGATAGCTGAGAAGACTAAAGGTGTGGTGGTCATGGGAGGTGACTGGAACCTTATATTCAACAGGCAGCTTGATAAGACTTCACGTATTCCAGGGACTAATTCCAGAGTGGATAAAACAGTACAACTAATGGAGGAACTGGGGATGGGGACAGGGATGTGTGGAGGCTGAAATATGCAATGGCCAGAAATTACATGCACTATGCCCCATGTTTCAAGACATATTTCAAGCTAGAAACCTACATCACTTTGACGCATGATCTCACCTGTTGCGAGTCAGTGAGGGTGGGGACGTCGACCCTTATAAACCAATCACATACTTATTATACATTGCCAACCTAGAGGAAAATGGACAGGGGAGGTTTGAAGAGGTCTCGAACTTTTCATGACATATGCAGGATATGTGCTGAGCAAAATGAAGACAAACGTTTTGAAATTCCACTATATTTCCTCCCAACGGATAAGAGATTTCTTCTTCCCCATGATCTGGCAAGCCAAGCTTATAAAATATTTGGGTATACAGGTTGTGACGCTTGGCCAGCTGGTTATGATTATTGCCTGATATTTGTAATATAAAAGTATAGTATGTGACTGTCTCACATAAAACAGTCTGTGCTTCCATGGGTGCCCCTTCCCCAGGTGTCAGGGAAGCTACAGGATATCAACACTGACAAGGAGATCTCTGTAGTGTAATTAACTTCCTTGAGAAACAGTATTTTATGGCCTTTTTATGACCTCATGCTTTTGAAGTTGGAAAACTAAATATACATTTTATTACAGAACAGGACGTCATGTCATTTAGCCGATTCCTGTTGGCTATATCACACGTAGGTGACAGACTGCAGGGTTGTAAAACCTCAAAGGAAATGGTTGATCAAAGACTCAATTTGGGAAATGAGTTTCTGCTGATGTCACATTATTTAATATATCTCCTGATCGGACATCATGTTTGCATTTTTGATTCTAAAAGGAGAAGCTAAATGACTCAGAAGGGGTGTGAAGACAGTTTAAACTGATACTTGCGTCTGAAATGAGTGATCTATTATGTTGGGACTCCGACAGAAAAACAGTTCTCTGCTCTAACGTAAGCACTTCCAGAGGTAATACCTTAGACAGCAAAGGTCTAAATGTACTGTGGTAGGAGTTTTTGTTTTGTACTTTTCCCCTTCTTTTATGCGACTGTTGGCTATTTGATATATTGTTCTGCATTTACATTATCTATATTTTTATCATATTTTACTAAAGTACCTTTTCTTTAAAAGACTGCCTGGGTGTCTGCCAGTTTTTTTTTTTTGCATGTGACTTATAGATGGTCAAGTCTGATAACTGTTCAACAGCTTGATAGTGTTACTGAGCTTGAGTAAAAAGGTAAGAATATATCTAAGGTCTCTTAAGAGTTAAAAGGGTTCATTTCGGATACCTGGTTAGGTGCCCTTAGGCGAAAGATATGTTGCATCCCCCCAAAGAGAATATTATCTGAGCCTGTTCATTGGAGTACACTAGCATAAGGTTCATGGTTTGAATCCCCCCAGAACTTGAGACTAAAGGTGATTCGGACCCAAAAGCAGACAGGAGGGTTACCCTGTATGTTACCTGTTCACACTACTGCACTCTGAGGTTGGCACTGTGGGAGCAGAGGGCCTGACCTGCGGAGTGCGGTTTGTGACACAGGTTACTAAAGACCTAACCTAACTTGTATAAGGTCAATTCACGCCGCTGACAGCTCAAACACAGGGAGATCTTAAGAGGTGGGCCCTAATACATTTTCCCCTATACTCGAGGATAAGATTCCTCACACTGAATTTACTCCCCAGATACCTATACCTCTTTCAATGCCTTCCAGTCCTTATCCCCAGAAAGCAGTTCACCTCCTGGCGAAAGTCTCTCTCTGGGCTGGCAGGCAACCACGCATCCCATTCAAACTTCCACACCAGGACAAGTGTGTGGGGGGGGGGGGGAGAGACAGGGGACAAACCTAGAACTGTATTACTATGGCATACATGTCAGAACCCTCTTACTTTGGTCCATTCCCTCATACCAGTCCACAAGAAAAAGGATTCAACATATAGAGGAGAGTGAAGCACTCTTTGGGACTAGAGCCCTAAATTTTACTTACTAACAGAAATACAGAGATCAACTTACTGGCAGTCCTGAACACACTACCAACAGGAGGAGAGCTGATCTTTGGAGCTTGTTATTGCAAGGGATAGGGGCAGGCAAACCGGGGCCGCATCGGTAGCAGGAGAGGACGCGACCACACCAGTGGTCGGAAAAGGAGCTGTTGTTCGTGGAGGCAGGACAGGCAGACTGGAGCCGCATCGGTGGCGGGTGAGTGAGCTGGGGAGTTGCAGAGGGCTGCCGGACGCTGTAGGGAAAGGAGCTGTGGGGGCCAATCAGCTCTAAGGGCGCAAATTTTTGACTGTGTGACTGGACTATAAAAGGCCATTAGCCCAGTCGCAATCAGGAGGAGAGCTGATCTTTGTCCCATACCACCGACCCCAGCCCCAACCTCTATTAAATGGTCAGTGGGGGTGGAGCCTTGGAGAAGGGCAAGTCAAGATTGGGTGAACCGGACTGTTGCTGATTGGGGAAGAGGACTGTACGCTGTGCCTGCTTGGGCGCTACTAACTACTACCAGAGAGGGGACTTATTGAAGCAGATTGAAAAACTGACTGGGTGCTACCTACAGCTGAGGGAGGTGGCAAACTATGTGAACTGATTAATACTATGGCTGATGAACTGGTTGCTGCTGATTGGGGAAAAGTGTCCTGTATGCTGTGCTGCTTGGGCAACACAGTCTACTGCTACCAGAGGGGGCATATTATAGCAGTTTGTAAAATTGTGTATGCTATCTACAGCTGAGGGAGTAGACAAACTGTGCGAACGGATTACTGCTACTGATCACTGTTGGGGTGGGCAAAATTTTTGCTTGTGAACTGACTACTAGGGCTGAAAAACTGTCTGCTGTAGGAAAAGAGGGAGAATTGTTGTGATCTGAATTCTGCTGGATGAGGGAACAAACAGCTAGGGTCTTTGTGTACTACTGACTAAATTGGTTCTGCTAGAGGGTTGTACTGCTCACACCAAAATGAGGGTGGATTTGGGGCTGGCCAGAGCGGGCATCTTCGGTAGGGTGACTGGGTGTATGGGGGTGCAGGATGGTAATAATCCTAAATTGGTCATGGCGGTTCGGAGGGTGCCCAGTGTGTTACCAGCTGGTAGGACTTAGGGAGGAGGTCGAGGGGATCAGAAGGCAGCTGGAAGGCAGGAAGGGGGAGGAAAGGACCTCACGAGAGTAGTAGAGACCATTACGGTATACCCCAGGGAACAGGTGGACATGGACCTTATGGGTACTCCGGAGGGGTGGGGCACGATACAAACAACGGATGGAAATCACTTCGTAGGAAGGTGGCCGACCAGAAGGAGCCAAGGAGGGAGGCGAGGGGACAGGAGCGAGCAAGGCTGGGGCAAACATCACACTTAGTAATCGATTCACCCTGCTATGTCCTGGAGAGGAGGTGGAGGCGCTGATGGAAGGGGGCAGCAGGCGGACAGAGAGGGTTTGGTCAGCAAGCCGGGGAATGGGGGTAGGGGAGGTAGCCACATCCACAAAAGGGGAGGGAGGGAGGAGGGACATGAGCCTAGGTTGGAGGGAGGAAAGGGGGATGGGGACCCACAGGATGAGGCCAGGGGGAGAAACAGGGTCGGGCAGGCACTCAGGTTGGGGAAGTCAGCCAAGGAGAGGGGAGGCAGTAGGGAGTACTCTAGAAAGGCCAGCATCGGGGCAGGAGGAATCTGATGAGGTGGGGAGAAATACAGCAAACGGGTTGGGGGATACAAGACCAGAGGATGTGATGGAGGCAAAGAGGTAAACAGTAGAAGTGTGTCTGGGTGGGGACCTGTGTATTCTGGCCCAGAAAGGGAGTCCGGGGGAGATCTGGGGGTGCAATCAGTGCCACCCAGAAGGTGGGGGGGGCAAGGAGCTTGCTGGGAGCTGCAGGCAGAAGAAAGAGCATGGCAGGGCACGCACAAACTAGTGATCCTCAGGCTGAAGGGGGTGGGAGGAGTAAGCTGGGGGTTGACGGCGAAAGGAAGAGCCTGGAAGGAATCAAAAGGGCCAGTAAAATGGGGGGGGGGGCAGTGAAGGTGATTCTGCTGGGTATCTCTATGACCAGGGGCATCCAGTGGGATGGAGCAGGAGAGGGAAAAAGCAGCCCAGTCAAGGCTAAATGTATCCCAGGCCTATCCATACACAAGGTCAAATTCCATTGGAATGCAGGGGATCCCCAGATTTCCTAACAAATCTGGGAACAAACGACTTGGAAGGGAACAGTGAACTGGAAATCCAGGCGAGGTTTCAAGAACTGGCCAGGGTCTGCCACTCTATAGGAAGCTCAATCTCCTTCTCGGAGATTCTACCAGTACCTAGAGCGTCCGGGAAGACCAAGCATAAACTTAGAGGGTTGAACCAGTGGCTCAGGGATTGGTGCAGAGCAGAAGGGTATGGGCTGGTAGGGGACTGGGGGATACATGGGAGGACAACGGGTTATATGCCAGGGATAGGATGCACCTCAACTTGGAGGGAAGGGAGATCTAGAAACTAAAACTCTCTGGATTCATAGTTGAGAGGTGGAGTTTAAACTTGTAAAGGGGGGAGGATTAAGTGAAGGAATGGAACCAGGAGGGCTGCTCGAGGTTCCAGATCTAGGGCACAAAAAGAGGGCAGGTGACTGAGAAGTAAATCCGGCCAGAGCTGTGCTGAAAAGGGTGAATAGGGACTGCGCAGGGCCGAGACAATTGGAGAGGGGAGGAGGGAATGGGGTGGAGGATGGTCCTGATCAACACCAGGAGCATGGGCAACAAAATCCCCAAGCTCCAGGCGATGTTGGTGGAGGGATCAGTGGATGTGGTGGAAATTACTGATACATGGGCCACCCAGAAAAATGACTGAGACCTAAACATAGAGGGCTACACAATATTCAGGAGGGAGAAAGAAGAGGGAAAAGGAGGGAGTGTAGCACTGATAGTCAAAAATAACATAGTGGTTAGTGGAGTGAGGGAGGCTGTGGGTGGGGGGGTGGAAGCGTTTGGGTAACCCTGCAAATGAGAGGAGGTAAAAGACTGAAAATAGGGGTGGAGTACAGACCCCCCCCCCGCGATGGATGAGGCCCTGGAAGACAAACTAGTTGAGAACATCAAGGGGCACTGTGACCATGGAAAGGGTAGGGTGGTGGTCATGGATGACCTTAATATGCCGGGGGCAGACTGGGACACTATGACAGCCGTGGTGACCAAGGAACAGAGACTGATGGATGTGTTTCAGGATGCCTTCCTGGTCTAGCAGGTGGGGGAACCTACTAGGGAGGGGAGGATACTGGACGTTGTCCTAGCAGACAGTGACCAGATAAGGGGTCTGGAGGCGTGTAGCCCATTGGCAGGTGGTGACCACGCCACGGTCTGGTTTCTGCGGTGTCTGGGGAAGGGGGAGGATAACCGCACTAATACAGTAGTAGTGGACTCCAGGGGGCGGACTTCATGGGCATGGGCAGGATTCTAAAGGGGAGTTTGGACAAGATTAGGCCGGACATGGATGCTGGTAGCTTGTGGGAGACCATTAAGAAAGGGGTGCAGAAGGCTACTAGCTCATGTACAAGGGTAAGGCGCAAGAATGGTAGAGCCAACAAGCCATGTTGGTGGACCAGGAAGAGGCAGTGAGGGATAAAAAGGCTGTCTATGCACGTTTTAAGCACTCAAGGGGGATAGGGAGAAAGGTGAGTACGAGTTGACAGCTAGAAGGATCAGCACAGTGGTGCGGGGAGCCAAGGCGAGGATGAGGCAAAACCTGGCTAGGGATATCGGGGGGGGGAGGATTCTATAGATACACAGGGGAGAAGAAGAAAGGGAGGGCACAGATCTCCAAGATTAGGACTGGGGAGGGATGGGTTCAGGAGGCGGGGGATAAGGCAGAGGTGCTAAATGAGTACTTTGCCTCGATATTTATGGAGGGAGACAGGGGATCCATGCAACCCGATGGAAGGGTAAGGGAGACAGCAGAGCCGAGAGATCAGATGGAATAGAGAGGACTGGAAGAGGCTGGGGTACAGGCCAGGCAAAGCCTAGAAGAGGATAGGTGCTTAAATGAGAGGGTGGATTGGGAGGGAGAAATCACAGTGGATAGGATAATGGAGGCCCTTCCAACTTTAAAAACTGATAAGGCACCAGGACCAGATAGGCTGCATCCGAAAGTTATGAAGGAACTGGCGGACGAACTAGCAGCACCACTAGCTGCACTTTTTAATGCCCCTCTCTCTGCAGACAGGATGGGTGCCTCAAAACTGGAGGGTGGCTCATGTGGTACCTATCCACAAAGGGAGGTCTAGGGAGGAGATGGGAAATTACAGGCCTGTCAGCCCAACGTCTGTGGTAGGCAAACTAATGGAAAGCATCATCAAGGAGAACTCGGGAGGTAACTGGAAAGGTTGGGGCACCTGGATGACAAACAGTATGGTTTTGTCTCGGGGAAATCGTGTCAGACCAACCTCATAGATTTTTATGACTGGTTGAC
The DNA here is from genome assembly GCA_016271365.2 of Neoceratodus forsteri. Classification (NCBI taxonomy): domain Eukaryota; kingdom Metazoa; phylum Chordata; order Ceratodontiformes; family Ceratodontidae; genus Neoceratodus; species Neoceratodus forsteri. The sequence continues at coordinate 197,985,976 of CM057453.1, forward strand.
GGGGACCCTGGACCGACAAAGACCGGTGGACATCCTATACCTGGATTTCAGTAAGGTGAATGACTTGGTAACCCATATCAGGTTGTTAAAGCTGGGAGGATGGGGGTGGGAGGACAGTTGCTTAGATGGGTAGAAAATTGGCTATCGGGGCGAACACAGAGGGTAGTGGTTGGTGGGATAGTCTCTTCCCCAGGAAGGTCTTCAGTGGGGTCCCTCAAGGTTCAGTACTGGGGCCACTCCTGTTCAATCCCTATGTCTCAGATATGGGGAGGGGAGTTAGGAGTAGGATGAGCCTCTTCACGGATGACTCAAAACTGGGAGCACTGGCAGACGGGGACGAAGCAAGAGAGACAGTCCAGAGGGACCTGGATACCCTGGAGGGGTGGTCAAGGAGGTGGGGACTGAGGTTTACTTCAGGGAAGTGTAGGGTACTGCATCTGGGGGTCAAAATCCAGGTCTCACTGCAAACCACAATGGGTGAAAGGGATCTGGGGGTGGTGGTAGACGCCAAAATGAATAACACTGAAAACTGCAGAAGAACTGCGGCAAAAGCAAACAGGATTTTGGGCTGCACAGCCAGGGGAATTACGTCCAGGAGAAGGGAGGTGATCCTCCCTCTGTATAATGCCTTGGTCAGGCCACATCTCGAGTACTGCATGCAGTTCTGGAGACCTCACCTCAAGAAGGACATAGCACTGCTGGACAGGGTCCAGAGGACGGCAACCAGGATGATTCAGGGCAATCGAGAGAGAGAGAGAGAGAGAGATGACATATGAGTAAAGGCTGGAAGAGCTTGGGCTGTACTCGCTGGAGGAGAGACGGGGGGGAACATGATAGGGGTCTTCAAATATGTAAAAGGGATAAACAGGGGCGGAGCCAAAGAGATGTTCAGACTAAAGAAAGGGGGAACAACCAGGGGGCATGAATGGAAGCTGGAGAGTGGAAATTACAGGGGAGAAAGGAGGAGACATTACTTCACCGAGAGGGTGGTGGGGCCACGGAATGCACTACCTGGGAATCTGGTGGAGAAGGGTACAGTGGAGGGCTTCAAGAGGGAGAGGGACAGGTGCAAGGGTAAACTGAAGCCGAAGATGACCCTCTCTAGGGTTGGGGACGGTTGGGAGAGCGAGCACCCAATAGGGGCTGGCTACCGAGCAGACACGACAGACCATCAGGCCTATTCTGCTGGCTTTTAGCATGTTAGTATGTTAGAATACAGAGCGTGGGCCATGCTCACGTACACACACCCCTCTGGCCCTTCCAATGGCTAGTGTGGGATCCACCCTTCCCTCCAGCAACACCCGACCCTAGATTTCGACAGTGGGCAAGACTTGGACTGTGCACCCTGACAGTTCTTGTCAGGGGACATGATACTAGACTTCAATACCATAAAACAAGAATTCCAGCTAGACAACTCCAACCACTTTAAGGATTTACAAATTAGAGCACATCTGCAAGCCAAAATGAGACCCCTCCCGGATACATCACAGTTTACCACTCTAAAATAAAACATCCGGAGTGTCCTGGGAGGTGAGACTGCCACAGGGCAAATCTCAGAATTACATACGGTATTTCGAGCCCAAGACACAGCACAAGTGGCCAAGATCACAATGAACTGAGTGAGAGTAAATGACACTGCACTTTCAGAAACAGAATGGTCCCAGATTTTCCTGTATCCTTTAAAACAACTACCTCCCCTCTGACAGGAATATAGCTGGAAAATTAAAACACTTCTTCTACACACCGGTCATATAAGAGAATTGGTCCCCGAACAGATCACACGGCTGCTGGCGGCAGTGCACAGAAGAGCTAGCACACCATTCGCACAGTTTTTGGGCATGTCGAAAAAACAGCGGATACCAGGGAGGGGGAGGAGGGTACTGATGGAGTTATTTGACCGAACACCCCTAACCTTGCAACAGGCTGCTTTTGGGGCTCCCTCCATGTTGAGGTGTGGGCCAAAGATGCCATATACTTACAGCAACTGCTTTTAGTGGATCTATCAAAAGGCTATCACCCAATGCTGGCAGCAACTAGACCCCGCCCCTCCCTCCCAACAAGCCAACAGTGACTGGAGGTCATCAGAGGGCTTTAAAATGGAACAACTGGCGCTCTAGATTAACCAGAGAACAGACACTTTCAAAACCAAATGGCTTCTATGGTCGCTATACGTGGAGGAGAGGATCCAACCCGAATCCCTTAGCCTTTGATATGGGACACATACTGTATAAAGGGACTGGGAAAGTACAACATAACCACTGCGGACAAACATGGTAACAGAAGGACAACTGAAACAGAACCGTGCAAGGTGACAGATGTATCAACCTAAGATACCAGAAGTTGTCTTAACCCATACTTTCCTCTACACCGTCTAAAATAACATGCAGGCCTGTAATATCACACTCCAATTTGGAAAATATGAGCGGATACTGGACATCTGTGTCAAATTTCTTTTTTATGTATCATACTTCTTCAATAAACTTGAAATGAAAAAATAATATACTGGTGAGAGGGAGTAAGGCTCACAGTAACCACTGAGGAAAGGGATCCGGGTGTAACCACTACAGACAACTTACAGGTAATGATGCATTGTAACAAGGCATATGGGATGGCAAACAGAATGCTGGACTCCCTAGGAAGAGGGTTCTCCAATAGAAAAGAGAGGGTGATCCTGCCCCTGTACAGATCCCTGGAGAAACTGCACCTGGCATACTGAGCACAGTTCTGGAAACCTCAACTGAAAAGGACAGAGAAAGACTGGAGACAGTACAGTGAAGGGCAATGAAGATTTCAGGGGCAGCGGGGGAAAGACGTACGAGGAGTGACTGTGTAGCCTAAACTTGCATGCCTTGGAGACCAAAAAGGGAGAAGTGGGGCATGACTGAAACCTTAAACTTTATGAAAAGGCTTCAACATGGTCAACAGGCAGCAACTTTTCAAGCACCGTGATGGATTCACCACTAGGGAGCATGGTTACAAGTTAATGGTGGCGGTTTCAGAAGGAACATGAGAAAGCAGTTCTCCACAGAGAGGGGGCGGGTGGAACAGTCTGCCGGCTGGGAAGGTGACTGAAATGAGAACTGTGAGGGGATTCAAGGTGGAGGAGATAAGAGACTGATTAAAGTGGAAGGTGTTCAGGGGAAAGGCATTTCCAGTAGGGGATGGCGCAACACATGTACATCATCAGAATAATGATGCAGCTCAGGTAGGAACACAGCAGACTTGTGTTTTCTCCTGCCTGAAAGATTTCTGTTTCAATGAGTGTCACAAGCTCCAACCTTAAATTTCTATGCTTCCATGATACACATGTAATGCACAAGGTCAAAAAGTCATTCACCCGAAGGTGGATTTTTGTGTAACGCCCCGCCAGCGAGTGTCAAGGGAAACATTTCGGGGAAGGGGACCCAAGTTCAAATAACACTACTGGGGACATACGGAGAGGCATGAAGCTGGCTAGAATGTAAGAAACAATGTAACCGTTTATTGAACATGACCAAACAATAACATTACACTAAATATCTATACTCTAAAACTATAAAGGACTAGAACATTACTTAAATATTACACTGTGTTTCCGAATTCAAAACTCTAAAAGATATCTACCTCTCACTAAATTATATTGTACTGCTAAAAGTATCAGCTGTAACGTTCTAAGCCAGCCACCCTTGCGTGTCCAAACAGGGGAAGACAGGGAACCAGCTGTCTGGGACAGGGGAAACACAGAACAGGACACAGGCCAGGACTATTCCGAGACGGTGTTGGCCATCGCTAAAGGTCTCTACAGACCACCAGAAATGACACCCCTCCAGGAAAAAGTCTGCCACAATTCCACCCAGCCACAGTTCCCACGTGGACTGCGGGTTCAAACAACAAAGCAGGACATGACAGCTGGTAGGGAAACAGGGTAGGGACACCTGGGGCCAAACGCAGGCTAGAGAGTGGCGGAATAAACATTTTTATTTAAACTGTGTCTTTTATTCTTAGCCATAGGTACCAAGATACTCTAAATACACGTAAAACAGTTTAGAAAATATAAACAAAAGTAAATCACAGTGGCATTGTCTTTTGGTGACCCACATCAGCTGGCAGGCATTAATCCACATTTATGCCAACAGTTAATTGGTTAAAATTCCTGGCTCAACGGAGCCTTACGCATGCCTTGCCCCTTTAAATTTAGCACATACTGCAATAAGTTTCATCAGGTAGGCATTAAACAACAGTTACCACTCATTTGTATGGTTCCTTGCCCATTTTTGACTGAAGGGGCCTGACGTTACCTCTAAGTCTGCTAGGACTAACACTGCCCCTTTAAGACTTCCTCTCATACAGGCAGTCAATCATGCTGCGACATCCCAGACCCTTCTCTCACTGTCTATGGAACTTTCCTATAGCTCTGCCCCATGGTCGGTCTTTTACTCAGGTCTGCCACCCCCGTGTCATTAGCTCTACAGACCGTTTTTGTCCCGCCCCATGAGCGGTCCCACGTTTGGGGCCTTGACCGTTGCCCCACAGTCATTTGGCTGAATGGCTGGCGCCTGGAAGCGCCGAAGATTTATTAGAATAAAAAAAATAAATACATTTTTTTCTCTCTTTTTGGCAGCCAGCACCCGATCACTGTGCTGCCGCCACTCACTCTGCCGCCTTCCATCTGCGGGAGCTGGGGAGGCCTGGACCCACCTCCTCGAACTACTGTGCTGCAGGCGATGGAGGGGACAGCCTGGACCTGCTGCCCCTCCCAACGAAGCTGATGGCTGAGGCATGGAGGGGTCGGCCTAACGCTGCTGCCCCTGGCCCTCCCCAAAACCTCTGATGCTGCTGCTGCTCTGGATGGAGGGGACAGCCTGGACCTGCTGCCCCCCCCCGAACCTTCACTAGACTGCTGGGAGGAGGAAATGGAGGTGGAGGGGTCGGCCTAATGCTGCCACTTCTGCCCCTCTCGGAACACCTCCCTACGACCACCTTGCTGATGCGAGCGCCCACTGGAGGGGCCGACCTGGACTTGCCCTCCCGACTGGACTTTTCCACCGCCGTTGGACCCGGGAAGAACCTGATGACTAGGTCACCACCACAAGGAGGAGGGAGCGATCGGCTGAGGACCGGCCAGGACATCGGGAAGGACCCCAGGACATGAGGTGAGTCCCATCCCATTTGCCTAGCCCCAGCCAGCCTAGCGCGCCCCCTCATCTTGCTGCTGCTGCTTCTCCCTCTTCCATCGCTCGCCAACAGACTGAACAGCCACTGCTGTTCCAAAGGGCTGAGGATTCCGTCTCGGAATCCTCACGAGCACATCCCTGCCTGCTCTCGCAACTGGGCCCACCAGAGCAGGTGCCCAGTGTGAGGTAATTGAAGGGGGGGGGGGTTACTATCAAAAGCTGCAGGCAGGGAAAACGAGCAGGGAAACTTTATTTTTAAAACGGAGCCCAGCTTGGGCTTCATGTTTTGGGGGGGGAGAAACACCTGTCTAAGGATCCACCCTACACCCTGGGGTACGTTCCCATCACCCAGCCCCCAAGGCACCTGGCTCTGGCTGCCCATATCTGGAGGGTACCAGGCTCTGGGGGCACTACATACAATTATGGGCTTCCCTGCATTAAGCTGTACTAGGTATTTCCAAGACATTAATGACCTGCTTTGTAGCTTATCTGAAAGCACAGGGGCTTCATGAATAATTAAGCTTTATAATATGTATTTTTTGTATGCGAGAATTCTGGTTGGTACCACAAAAGGCAAACTATACCGAGTATTTTTAGACCAAAAAATAAATTTGTGTTAAACACTGGGATCAAAATACTGGATTAGTTTTAAAAACATAATGTATTGCACTATGATCTGTAAGGGGCACCTTGAAGGATGCATTGTAAATTCCGTTTATAATGTGCATGAAAGAGAAAGTAAACCTTACTGTATCCCTATTTACACAGAGCCCAATAATTTACTAATTTACTAAGTCATACCTATTTTTGGCAGGGAAAGTTGCATTAATTTTGATCACATACACAGACATGTACAGCTTTATCACAAATCACATGTGCAAACTAATAGGCCAGTGAATGGAATGGAATTAGCAAAACTGGGATCCAAATGAGAGGCAAAGACACAAACCATTGGGGCTAAGCTGCTAGTAATGTACCAGGGATCGCCACCTTTTAGTTTCTTGCGTCACGTGATTTCAAAATGAATGAAAACTGCACCTCCCATTAAAATCGGTTTGTAAGACATGGTACAAGGGCTTAAAATCCAATACGTGTCAGAAGAAAACATGATAGCTGAAGCAACAACTCGCACTTTAATTAGAACTGCAATCAGCCTAGCAGTTCTGGTTAGTGTTCTACCAATGACAACAGAGAGAGTAAGTGAGTAAGCGAATGAGTGTGTGTGCCTGGCTGTGGCTGTATGTGTCAATAGCAACACGAGGTAAGGCAAACTGCCATTTCACACTTTTAACTGCTTCAGTATATTAGCATAGGCACTTTAGCAACTGTGAACTCAGTAAGAACTGTACTATAGGCCTCACTGTTGAAACTAACAAGTGTAATAATCACCTTCAGCGTCTGCACGGCGACAGTATTAGGATATAAAACTTTGGGCCGGATTACTGGTTAACGGTATGAGAATAAGCAACCCCTCACCCAAAAAAACAAACACCTCCCCAGCTTTGCAGTAAAAGTGACAGCTGGACGGACTCCCCCATTCCCCAGTGACTGACGCTGCAAAAAAGGCAAACTGCAGAGTTTGCTTTTCCACATTCTGAAACAAACGATGGAAGAAAGTGACTGCTGCAGAGCACATTATACCTCCCAAAGCTGTTTCTCTTCTTCCAACGTTTCCATGCAGCCCGAATTCTTTTACCCTCCGCCTCTGAAGAAAACGTATAAAGCTTAAAGTCAGACAAAGAGTACAGCTTTACACAGCTGCCCCTGTAGGGGTACCCCTTGCAATCAGTGTGAATTTGTCTCGGAAGAGTAAAGGTCGCAGCTGCTCTGCCAGCCCCGGCCAGTGGTTCCGCCTGCCTGCCTGCCGGCTTCCACCAGCCGGCTGTCAGTAGGCCGCCTGCAGCAGCAGGGTGACAGGCAGCCCCACTCCGCGGCTCCAGGACCCCGCTTGCTTCCTCCCCACTCACCAGAATTCTCTTGAAAAGGGCGTTCTCCTTGGGCGGCAAAGTGACCGACGGCATCTTTACTGGCGTGTGATCTTACGTCCCCTTTCCTAGTCTCTCAGCACATTGAACGAGCAAAAAGGGCCCCGGGTCTGTAATCCCTCACCCACTCCGTTCCTCTTTCTCACGTGGTGACTTCGGAGAGCTACCCCCTTCAAGCCAAAATGGCCGACTCACTTCTCCTCCGGGTCAAGCACCACAGTGCGCCTGCGCACTGACCTGCACATGGCAACCTGGGAAACAGGTGGAGCTGTCGCTGCGGCCGCTGCACCCACAGAAACGTATTACGAGCAGCTGCTGCAAAGAGGAGTCTCGCCGATATGGATTGCATATTCCTCAACCTGCCAGCATTAAAAATCATAGCAAATCACCAGAATGTGGAGCACTTTCTTATTTTAAGGAATACAATGTCTGCAAATAGTGGACCCCATACAGTTAGTGATAAAGACTGTTTCGATCTACTCAGCTAAATGATTTAATAGTTTGTGTGTGCAGAAATAGTACTAACATTATTAAGAACATTAGTAAACCTATGCAGAACAAGGGTAAATCTGCGTGTGAAAATCATAGCGCTATGCGAAATTCTTAGCAGTTGAGAGGTATGATGAATTGTACTTTCCTTTTCTAAACAACAAGAAGATTAAGACTTTCACATGACAATAAACATCTGTAGGAAGTAACGTGGTTGACGGAGGGGGTGGTGTGTGTCACTATGATGAAGTTAAAGGAGACTGTTGTAAATTGTATATGGTTATGTGTCCCCTGTCAGTTCCATTTCTGTAGCTGTTACATGTTTAAAAAGTTTCTTTTACTGTAAAAAGTAACCCCCCTGCAACAATCCTGGGTGCCTCTGAAAAGCATTAGGTATAATCTCGCTGATGGTGTAGCAGTGCTTGAGTAAGCAGAGGCAGGAGACGAGCTCGGTTAGGGTTATTACCACCTGTCCCTGTTTTCGCAAGACAGTCCTGATTTGGGCAGCTATGTCCAGGGCTTCAGTTAATTTATTTTTAGTGGAAATCTAAAACTTCCATTAGTCGAAATCTGGAGGTCATTCCAATTTTTTGGGGAAGTCAAATTACTTCCTAAAACCAACATTTTAGAAGTCATTATTATAGGAAGGACCAGTTAATGGATGTTCATGGAAATATTAGAGGTCGAATACAATTTTTATTTCAGAAAAAAACAACATTTCTTGACTTCTGTGACTGCAATTTTGGAAGTCATCTAATTTTTTGTTTTACATTTGGAAGTCAATGACTTCCTTCCCCTTTATTTTGGAAGTTTTTGCCTGATTTTTGAAAGTCAAATACTACAAGAATGGAGTTAACTGAACCCATGGCTGTGTCCTGCAAAAAAAAAAAAAAAAAATGAAAGATTCAACTTGTCCTGACATTATAGTAGAAAAAAAATATTTTCTGATTTACCTCTAAATGTTGCAGAAAACTATAATACCTTAACTAAAATACCTCAAAATGATAGGAAACATTAGAAACAACAAAAAAACTGCAACACTTATTCTTAATTCTGATTATTTAGAGAAAACAAGTCTGTTGCAGTTGTCAAGGTTACCTATTGTCCTGGGAAAAATCATGGTTCAGTAAGAAATGCCCCACTTTGGGCTTCTTAAAAGGTGGTAACCCTATAGTGAATGGAAACAGGTTTACTGGGTGCAAAGCACCAGCGAGGATAAGCAGTGTACAACAGGATATACTGTAACTCGGTACTCTATACTTCTATAATAATTCTTATGTTCTATTCCTATACTCTGACTGTCTTGTTACTCTACACTCTACAATAATCCTTATGAAATAGGCATCAAAAAAATGAGAGCTGTGTTTGGCTGCTAGGGATGTGATCTTCATTCTCATGCACAGGAAAAAGGACCAGCAGTACCCTGTGGCCACTGATCCTGGCAAAGATGCCAATTAGAATGTTGGCAAATTGAAAAGCAGCCATATTGCTTATCACCAACTGCGAGTGACTGTATTCTCAATTTGTCAACATGGCATTTTTACCAGAAACAAACTTTAACATTAGCATAACAGAAGAAGAGCTAGAAAAATTAATGACAGTAGAAAATGAGCCAACAGATGAGATACCCACAGCCTCAGTAATAAGCAGCTGTACGAACGAAACAAGCAACCCTAGCTGTCAAAAAAACCCCACCAATGCCGCAGTGAGTAACCCGTTTCTGCAGATATACTGACAACAAGCTCGATATTCTCGAGCAAGAAAAAAATGAACGAAACACTCAGCGGTCGACTGCAGGGGCATTAAGGGTATTCAATGAATGGGCAAAATGTACAGAAACACAAATTGACTGGTGCACTATTTCAAAAGAAGAGTTGGAACACCATGTTAAGGAGATTCTATGCTGAGGCTCGGACGACTGCAGGGCTCGAGTACGCTATCTCGAGCTTCTGCGGTCTCCGAGCTGCACTGAACCGCCGACTGGGGTCACCGGCTATAGCACGGCCTATCAACCTCATGAAGGATCCCAAATTCTGGTCCAACAATGCTGTGTTCACAGCTAAACTTAAAACATACCGAAGAGCACAGCAAGATAAATCAAGTCATCATGAAGCACTAAGAAATGCAGATCTACACAAACTGAGACATTCTCCAACTTGTTCTCCCTGAACCGCGCCTGGCTTAGTCAGAAAAGTCTGGCTTGACATCCAACTATATATGGCCAGGCGCGGTCAGGAAGGTCTGCGCCAATTGAAACCTGAGAATTTCTCCATTAAAAGGGATGAAAATGGTGCTGAATTTGTCATCCTAAACTTTAATGAACATACAAAGAATCATAACAACCCCCTCGAAACAGGAAAATCAGGACACCGTGGCTTTATGTATTCTCAACCGGGCAATCCCTTTTGCCCGGTTGCAAGTTTTAAACTGTACCTGAGTAAGCTGCCTCCAGATCCAAAGGCCCTCTATTTGCACCCACACAGACTTCCACAAATCCAGCTGGACTCCTTCCCGGTGTGGTTTTCCTCAGAACCCATGGGGGTTAACTACTTGTCGACCTTCATGTCCCAGTTAAGTGAAGAAGCCGGTCTCTCACAGCAGTATACTATCCACTGTCTGCGAGTGACTGCGGTGCAAATGCTCTCGGACGTCAGCTTGCAAAGCCGCGAAATAATATCTATTACGGGTCACAGAAATGAAGTGAGCCTACAAAGTTACTGGCATACCAAGCCAGGAGACCGCAGGAAATGGTGCACTATCCTTGCACCGAAACCAGAAAACGTCACACCGGAAAAACAATCGACAGGCATCACAGAATCGACAATGCAACCTCTAAAGCAACTTTGCAACACAGTGACACCCGATAGCAAGACAGCAGGACAGTACACTGAAGAAATACGAAAAAAACAGCCCCAAAGTCCACAATTTACAGGAGTCACGATGCAAAACCGCAACCTGACTTTTAATGGCATAGTCTATTTTGGCAAATAGAGTCATACTTCATACTTTACATATGAAACTCAGTTAAAAGTAAAAAAAAAAATGTTATATTTAGAAATTAGTAGTAGTTTACAGGTTAAAATGAGTTTTTTTGCAGTTCCAAAAAATTTAATCTTTACATTTTAAAAGAAGTAAAAAAGTAAAGTTAAAAAAGTTGCCAAATACCCATTCATAAGGTACTGCTTTAACTGGGGTAGTGTTATTGCCTTTAATAAACTGCTAAATCTTTAGTGTTAAAACTTGTAATGTCTTTATTCATTTCTCTAATTTTAATTTACCATTTCATAAGCATAATAAACCACTCCAGGGTGTGCATTAGACAGTTTAACACACGGCTAGTAGACTGGACACTCGCGGCCATTGGCCTTGTGCCTCACTATGCCTCCAAGCCATGTTTTAAACTAATGCACACCCTGTCGTGGCTTATTGCTTACTTATACTCTAGTCATATACTTTATGATTGTCTTATTACTCTATAATAATCCTTATTTCATCACATTAGTACAGCACATCAAGCAGAGACCAAAAGAGCATAGAGTCCTTCACAGGTCGAGAGTGGTGGCCACCAGTGCCATTGTTGGCCTGCTTTGGTAAAATTATATATTTATTAGAATTTCAGATAAATACCTTTGAGTCAATGGCTCTTTTACAAAAGTTCCACATCAGTATACAAAGAGTAGAAGTACAGTTTGTGTGAGATTAGCAGGCAAGCAGTTTGAATAAAAAATTCAGTACAGGGTATACATGGTCTAAAAGCTACAGGTAATATAAATAACAGTTAGAACAACACAATCAGGAATACATTTAAGAATGATGAGTCACAACAAATAATATTTACATGAATTAAAGCTGCCAGAAGGGCACTGTCAAAGGGAAAGGTAGAGTGGAAATACTGAGTTGCTGCCAATTGTGCCAGGTAGCGTAGGAAAGTGGAAGAGAGAGTGGGTGTAGAGGGGTAACTGGGAGGGAGGTAGAAGGAGAGATGGGTGGGAGGCAAGGATCGGGGAACAAGTGCAACAGTGGGTGGGGTGAGCAGATTAGAAAAGGGAGAGAGGAAGGGAGCTGAAGGAGGGTAAGAGAGGAAGGTGGTGGACCAGGGCTAGGGAGAGAGGCTGGGATAGATATGGGGAGGGGGGAGGGTGGTGGCAGGCAGAGGTGGTGATAGTAGAGAGGTGCAAAGAACAGAAGCGACTACCAGGGAGTTTAGGAGAAACAGTCACAGGTGGCTCTGGACACAAGCGTTTGACGTAGCTTGTGTTTGAACGAGCAGAGGGTGCCTAAGTTGGTGAGTTCGCTGCCCATGGAGTTAAACATCTTAGGGGCTCTACCTGCAAAAGACCGCTGGCCTTGGGCAGTGCAACAGCGGGGAACAGACAGAGAATAGTTGTCAGAGCTTCTTGTGTAACGGGGTGGTTGGCTAGGCTTAAGACAGACTGAGTCCCATTAATTACTTTTTTGCTAGTAGGCAGGTTTGGAAAGTAATCCTTCCCTGAAGTTGTAGCCAGTTTGACTGTTCGTAGAGGTCACAGGTATGCGTGCAGTGGGCAGCACCAGTAAGGAGTCTTCAGGCCCTATTCAGCACTGTAATGATTCGCCGTAGTGTTGTAGCTGTGGCTGCTCCATAGACAATAAGCCCATAGTCAATGATGGAGACAATAGAGCTGTGTATTGCTAGCTTAAGGGCATCAGGTGTCAGGCAGCGTCTATGTTTATAGGGAAGGCCTATACAGATATTTACAAATTTTGCAACTGAATTGATATGACTGGAGAAGGACAGAGTAGGGTCCAGGGTTATACTAAAGTCTGCGTCTGGTCCAGGGTTACACCAAGCTGTTTTTGGTAGCCAGCTGTTGGTATTTAAGTTTGTTATGTGTGCCATGGAATAAGCATAGTCTTTGTTTTTTTATAATTTAGCACTAGTTTCTGTGAGACGAACCAGGTCTCAACTTGCATGAAACTTTCCTGCAGTTGTTTCTCCAAGAGGGAGGGTTCAGAATTCTTAGAGAAAATTAGTGCATCATTAGCATGCAGAATAATGTTTTTATCACAGGCAGAAGGGAGATTGTTCAGGAAGATGCTGAAAAGAAGGGTTCCCAATACTGACCCTTGGGGAACACCAGCCGGGACAGGTAGTTTGGAGGAGAGGGAGTCACCAGTCTTAACTTGTTGTGACCGGTTGGAGAGATAACTGCTGAACCATTGTAAAGTATCGTGAGAGAGCCCTAAGTTGCCAAGTTCCAGTAGTAATGGATGGTTGACTGTATTGAAGGCCTTCGAGAGGTCTATAAAGGTGGCACTGGCAAGTTGTCCCTGGTTTAGTGCTAGATGAATGTGGCCTGTAAATTCAAGGGGGGCAGAGGTGGTCCTATGTCCTTTATGAAAGCCATGTTGCTGTGGGCATTTTTAGTTGTATTTCTCCAAGTACTCCACCAATTGGTCTGAGACGATTTTTTCAAGAGTTTTGGATAAAGGGGGTAGGATGGAGATGGGCCTGTAGTTACAGTGTAATGTCCTATCCCCAGACTTGTGTATTGGGGTCACCAGGGCAGACTTCCACTTGAGTGGGAACTGGGAGAGCGAGAGGGACTGGTTAATAATCTTGGTAAGAGGGTGCAGGACATCGTCAAGGGTGAGGGCAATGAGCTTCAAGTCAAGTGTGTCCCCACTTGATCTGGACTTCCCGAGCACCTTGAGGAGGTATTTTTGGCATCCCTTTCAGTAACTGCCCTAAAATAGAAATGTGGATGATTTGTATCCTGAGTCTGTTGATATTGGAAGGCCGTGGTTTGGTTGGTGTCAAAGAAGTTAGGGGGAAGCACATGGCTGAGGTTAGTGAATGCAAGATTGAAAGTATTGGCAGTTGTGGTGGGGTCCAGGGTGTTGCTGCCATCAACTTTTAGCATATTAGGAGTTGCTTTGGACATTTTCCCTATAACTTCAGAGAGACTTGGCCAGAATTTCCTTCTATCCGACCATGAGTTTGATAGGGTGCTCCTGTAGTAGCTGGCTTTTTCAGTGCGGATAGCTCTGGTACAGGCATTCCTGGTGGCCCTGTATGCCTGAAAGTCTGCTTGGTTGCCAGAGGCTGTAGCGCAAGCCCATAGCAGGTCCCAAGCTTTTACTTGGTCTAGGAGTTTGCCTGTGATCCAAGGGTTGTCAAGGCCTTTACTTTTGCGTTTCTTAAAGGGGGCATGGATATTACACGCTGCATTGAACTTTGAGATGAAGTATTGAAGTGCAGCATCAACATCCAGAGTGATGTCAATCAGGGACCAGTCTTGTTGTCACAGGAGTGCCTTAAGTGGTGCAAGGTGTCCCTTGATTAGCATCCAACTGTTGACAGTTTTCGCGGGGGGGTTTATTGAATTTATTTGACATATGCACTGGACTGGGGAATGGTCACTAGTGGCAACAGGGAGAACTGTAGTGTGACTAATATGGTCAGGGCGATTTGAGAGTACCCAGTCCAGTAAGGTACTGGTCCCTGTTCTATAGTTGATCCTAGTGGGTGAGGTAACTAGCTGTGTAAAATTTGTAGCTGCCAAGGCATCCTTGTAGCTGCTTGCACTGGAGGCAAGCCAGTTGACATTAAAATCCCCTAGCAATATAACTTCTGAGTTAAGCTTTAGACTACTGATGCAGGTAAGGAATGGGTTCAGGCTTGTTGTTGTAAGTTTGGGTGGAATATATACAGACGCTATCATTAGAGCTTTGTTATGGGCCCCAAGAATGACTTTAATAGCAAGGACCTGAAGCTCATCTCCATCAATGAGTAAGAGTCAGGGCATGCCCTGTCATAGACTCTTTAAGATAAAGAGCATAGCCGCCTCCTTTTTTTGGATAGTCGATCCTGCCGAAAGATAGTATACCCAAGTATTGCCACAGCAGTGTCAGAGATAATTGGAGACAACCAAGTTTCAACTACAGATAGTACATCTGGGCTATGCTGTGCTGTCCAGGCAGTGAGGGCATCTAATTTTTTGGTAAGGCTGCAGATGCTGATGCTAGCTAGAGCGAGGGTCCCTGTTCTACGTTGTTCCCTAGGGGTAGTCCAGGGTTGGGGTGAACATTGCCCGATATTAGCAGGAGTAGCAGTATTAGTCTTTTTAGGAGTTCCTTAAGATATCGGCAGTGACCGCTACATGCACGTTTTCCCCTTATACTTATTCTTAGTTGTTGTGAGTAGTGACCTGACTCCCAATAGAATGAACATGGAGAAATAGTTTAATGGTAGGGTCGACTGTGGGCACAGTAGCATGTTTGTGTATCCTAATATTTGGGAGAAGAGATGAGTGTTGTTGCAGCTGAGACTACTGGTAACCATTCCACTTCTGTGCAAGGAGCTATCAACCAGGCAGTCAGAGGTTGGTTGCAGTGGGCATTTAAATATATTGGTAGTGTGGGATGTAAGTAGGGTCAGAAGGAGCAGGTGCAGCAGGAACAGGTTAGGTTGCATTCTTGATGTAGTAATATTAAACCATGCAGATAGTTATGTTCAGGGATATGTAGTATAGTAATCTTTGTCCAAGGTACCAGGAGTCAGATGATAAAAAGTAATCAAATCCACAGGGAATGGTGAACTACTGGGGACCAGTAAACACTTATTACTGTAGATCAAAGACCCAGAATGTGTTAAATTCCTGAAGGTGATAAACATTGGCCTGGGGCATATGCAGGATGTAAAAATCCTTTGTTAGTATCTTCCCTTTGTTCTCCAAAATGGTTGTAAATAGACCTCAAGGATAAGCACACATCCTTTAGGAACAAGTCAGATGGAAATGTGGATTCAGTGCAGCACTCCACAACTCAGAGCTTGTATAACAGATTTACTGACCTTTTTTGCTTTTGATGGCTTCCAAAAAAGTTGATTTATGATGAGAATGCCAATACCTGGTGATGATGTGTTGCAGTTTCTTAGTCCAGGAAATTGGAAGAACTGAAGGGTGAACAACCAAAACAAACAAGAACCCAAGCAATGGTAAGACTCCTGACTGAAATAAGGCTCCAGGGGAACTGAGCTGCAGAGAAACTGAAGCCTATGATGCTTGGCAGATGTAGGGCCTCCTGGACAGTGGAGAACCCCAGGGAAATGAGACACAGATGCAGACAACTGATTGAAGACTCCTGGGCTGAAGCTGGACCCCAGGGAAAACACAGGATGCAGATAACTGAGTGAAAACTCCTGGGCCGAAGCTGGACCCCAGGGAAACTCTGGATGCAGACAACTGATTGAAGATTCCTGGGCTGAAGCTGGACCTTAGGGAAACTCTGGATGCAGACAACTGATTGAAGATTCCTGGGCTGAAGCTCGACCCCAGGGAAACGAGACACGGATGCAGACAACTGACTGAAGACTTCTGTGTACTTGCATCCAAAGCCCCATCCCCCTCTTTTATGATGGATCCCTACCTGTGAACCGGGTCGGTTCCCTGCATGACCTAAAAACTGTTAGGGAGGGGAATGGCCTGTAGCTCTGGAAGTGAAATGGGTGACAGGGCGCTATCTATGCTATACCTGTGCTGGCGACCAGCCCCAACTTGTCGGAAGAAGGATGATGGTATCAGTCTCTAGTTGGTCACTGTTATCAACAGTCTATAAATCGAGCAATAATCAGGTGAAGAAATTAGCATAAGGCAAAGAGATTCTTAGATGAGCTGGCAGGTCAGTGGTGTGCAAGGCAGTTCTTGAAAGGAAAGGCAGGTTTAGGGTTAATCCAGTAGTCTCTAGGAACAATCAAGCAAATATGAGAAGAAAGGGTACTTTGATATATGCAGGGCAAATGCAGAGTTAATCCAATGGTTTCTTGAGATAAATACAGCTTGAGCAGGAGAAGGCAGTTATACTGTAATATTCAGGCACTATCTCTGTACATGCAGTCTCAATGTCTATAAAATGTTTCGCCTTCTTCAAAATTCACAGTGTCCCACAGAAATATTTTCTAGGAAGGGACTTTAGAAGGAAGATGCAATGAGGAAACCTGCCAAATGCTAGGAGCTAGCTGTGCAGGGACCTTGGGGTTTAACCCCCCCCCCAACAGGTGTTTAGCTTCGAAGGAACCTAATGGGAGGATTACCCTAAGGCTGAGGGTAATCTGACTAGCTGAAAGGCTGAGGGTCCCTTCCTGACTGTCCCTCCCCAAACTAGGGTCTACAGGGAAGTTACAGGGGTTACTAGCCCTTGGCTCGGACTGTGGCTACTACGCTGCTGGGGTAGCTAACTGCCTGGCCCACTCCCCTTCCCTTGCCGCTGGCTACAGCTAAGAACAGAGTGCACTTCTAAACAGGATAGCGCTCTTTAAATATTTGCTTAGCTTGGCTACTGGTGGCCACTTGGCCACTGGCCATCTTACTCCCCTTTGGGACACTATTCTTTTATCTGGGGCTGGTGTCCTCTAACTGGCCTACACGGAGCTGGATAAACTGCATATAACGTGGAAAAACACTAAGGAAACAACATTGGGCTACCTGGCCCCAACCCACTGACCCACCTGGCTAATGTGGCTACCACATTATCTGGGGCCCTGTTTGCCTTGACTGGCCTTTTTATTTATTTACCTAAATAACCTGTAGCTTTTGGGCTAACTAGCCCTGTCTGGTAGCCCACCTGGCTAACTGGCCTATAATGCTGGGGCTTTGCCCTGCTCCTGGCTGCAGCTTCCTCGTTGGCTTTATTTTCATTAATGTATTCAGGGCCATCTTGCCCTAGCTCCACCTCACGGGAGCTTAATTTAAATAAATCCACGCCCCTCTCTATTGCTTCTCTTGCTGAAGCTAATTTAAATATCCCCGCCCTCAGGCGGACCTTCCCTAAGGGGCCTTTCCTGCCCCACTTATGGCTGTCCCTTTGAGCGCCCTTCCAGCACAAAATAAACTTATTTATTTCTTTAAAAGTTCTGGCGATCAGCACCTGCCAGATGGTGGTGCTGCCGACTCACCACTCCAACCCGGGGAGAAGCTTCTGGAGTGAGGAGGAGGTGGAGGAGGGAGATGCCACTGCTGGCGAGGGCACTGGAGTGGGCAGGCAGTAGGATGGACGACTTTGGGGCCTTGCTGCTCGGCCTGATGCTTCCCTCTGGCAGGACGCTCCTCTCTGCGGATGCGGCCCCGCTTGGGGGCGCCGCCGATGGACTGAAATTTACTTTTAAATAAAAAAAAACCGGGGTTATATTGAGCCCACAATGCAGCTGGTTGCAGCCGAATATGGGGACCCACCAGAACACTGGAACTGCCGGAACAACACTGGAAACGTTGGACTGCCGCAGGGACGAGAGGAGGACTGCAGGTACAAATTTCCAATAACGTTTACCTCCCTGCGTCCCCTGTCTTTCCCTTTCACCACAGAACGTTACTTTTCTTCTGGTCAGGGTGTCTCTGAGAGCACTCTCCCAACTGTCATGGCTGCTGGCAGACCACTCTTTTTTAAAACAGCCTTTCCTGGCCACCTAGGAGCCCTCCCTAGCATTCGGGATGCAGAGTCCCTAGCAACCGGGGAGGTCAGCAGCTGCCCAGCTTGAGTAGGGCACAACCCCGTGCTAAGGCTGGGCAGGCTGCAGAGAAACAGGAAAAAAAAAAACTATTTAAACTGCAGGCTGCAGTTTACTTTTTGCAGGGGCTCCTGCACTAAATTTGCCCACCCCTTGCCACCTAGCCTACAGTGGGCACCTGGGCTCTTGGGACCTGGGGGACCCCTAACATTAGGGCCCTAACATTTGGGGCATTACACCTACGTTTGCTGATAAATGGAATCTTTGTTCTTGAGTGCTGCATTAGCGTTTGAGAAGATTATGTCACCTTGCCCATTAGTCTTTATAGCATGTGTGCTAATTTTGAATAACAATGCAGGCAGCAGCAAAGGTGTAAAATGTCCTGGCTACAGTTAGTTTCAAAGCCTCCTTCGTAGATAGAGCAGGAGATGTTCATGTAATTGCTTTCACTGTTTTCCCAAGGCTGTGATAGCAGTGTCCCCACAAGCAGCTCAATGAGACAGACTTGGCTAAGCAACCAATCAAGAGAGACAACCCCCACCCCAAACATCAGTAACAAAATAACATGTAACCACACGCCCCCCTTTATAGGCAAGGCAACAGCAATAAACACAAAGGCACTACCTCTGGCTTTAGGGCAAGGCTCGGGCATATAAGAGATAGGAGAAAGGGGTACAAAATAAACATTTCTGTTTTGCCCGGGGGAGAGTTACCTGGGCTGTGGTGTGTCACACATCTGAGGGGGCCCCAGTAAAACCACAGGTCACACTCAGATGGACTGTCCACAACAGGAATGGAATTGTACTGTATGGTTTTATTCTGACACAGATATCAGTCAGAAAAGGTGGTGCCCCCAGGGCTTTTGCAGGTACAGAACACAGAGTACACAGAACTCTTCTGCAGGTACAGAACTTGTTACCAACAAACATCTTTCGAGCTTCCATTCCCCTCTTCTGGGGCAAATGGAAAAAAACACAGGTGCACCAGTGATACCCAGGACTACTTGAGTGCACATCGCAATGGGCAGACCCAAAGCACACTGTTAAGGAGCACAGACTGGACCCATAGAGTCCCACATTAACGCACAGACCATGGACCAATAGAGTCCTTGAAAGTTACTTGTGGGCATGCATTCCTGACCCAGTGGGAGCACTTTGTCCCCCCCCCATTATTAACTTTCAAAACTGGGGGGAACAACATTACCACCCACAGACTTGTAAGCAGATCAGGTCCCTCTGCAGCCTGGATTGAGTGGTCAGCTCAATTCGATCAAGGCCAGATTTCCTTTGAAATTACAATACTCACATTTTCTCCAGACGCTGCTGGCATCTTCAAACATTTTACTGCACCTTTGTGCTAGGCACAGTATGCCCATACAGTAGGACCCCAGCTTTCCGAACGGCATGGGAATTATGCTGTTCATAACTGTGAAAAATTCATAAGTGTGAAACAGTTTAGCCAGGCAATAAAATGCATAATAACACACTAAATTAGTCCTGGTTACTCAACAATACCTTTATTTATAAATAGTGGAGTGCAGTACAGTATTAAAACATTGATTCAGAACTGTAATCTGATTAAAGTGCATATTCACACTAGCAAAGCATCGTGGCTTGGCAGGTTTATGAATGAACGCTAGAGGGAGCCTGAAATCGCAGCTTGTATTTGCGGTTGCCATAAGAGTTACACGATCTTTACAACTCTTAACATTTTTTACTTGCTTCTCAGAGCTATCAGCAAGGGTGTCTCTGTCGCAATTAAACAACTGATCCTGAGTAAGTTCATGTTGACTGCCTTGATCAATGAACTATGCCCCACTTTTTAACAGCTCCACTCTCTTTAGCCTTTAACTCTCTTTAACCTCCTATTTGCTATAGCAAATAGCCTAATTTTCTCTTGACGCTCGCGAATATCTCAAACTGTGCTCTTCCCACTGCAGTACTCGTCAGCCACACTACTTAGGCTAATACCTCTCTCCAGCTTCTTTACAATTACTGCTGCCATGACATTCAAACAGCGCTGACGAGAAGACATTTCCTTTCTTTTTGTGGCTTAGACCTACCGAGTGGGGGTTCGACTGACTGGTCAGTTCGGATGAGTGGGGTTCGTAACTCTGGGGGTTCCACTGTAATAAGATTTCATGTTACGTTCTGACAGAACTAACATTTCTCATGGAACTGCAGGGGTCCTTTTCCATGGAACCAAGTCACAGTAAAATACTTAGAAAGTCACAGAAGTAAACACACACGGGAGCCCCAGGCTGTAGTGCTTTCTGAAGTACTGTGCTCACGGTGACAGAAATCCCAGGTATTCAACTTTTACAAGGCTAGAGCTTTGATGACAAATGCACAGTCTATTCTGGGCAGCACTTTTAGTAGAAGTGACATGGTGTGGCGATTGGCCCAACAGCTACTCATTGATTATCGATCCAGATGATCACACGTGATGAAATTCAACCCCTCAGAGCACTGCAACAGACGGTCACCACCACATCCCGGCGCACAGATTGCTTACCACCAGACTAGAGTAAGAAAAAAAAAAAAGGGGTGCTCCCCTTTGGAAGTTGGGCTGCCAGCTGGCAAGGCACCAACTGGTTTACACCAACTCCAAACTCAAACTGACTACTGAATCAAACTGCAGCACAGGGAGAGCAAGGGGCTTATGCTGTTATGAGAGTTCTAAATTCCATTCAGCATGCCCTGGCTCAGCAGAGACTGACCAGAGAATTCTTAAAGGGACCCTACAGGGATATCACCCTTGTGCTGCCCAATCCTGCCTAAACTATACTGAAAGGTTCTAGTAACCCCAGGAGAACCCGGGGTGTTACAAACATTTTAGGGAATGGACAAACATCCACATACTATTAGGGGACATACTGGTAATGCACAGAAGGAAGTGGTAAAAAATGGGTAGAATTTACTACTGTCAGCCAGCCTGGTGGCACTGAGGTGCTGGACACCTTACCTCGCACTATGTCGGTGACCCGGGTTCGGGAACAATGTTGGGGTGCTGGTACGGGGGGGAGCGGGATTGAGCAAGCCGGCAGGCTGCTCTCCTCTCCCGGGGGAGGTGGGGTTGGGTTGTGGCCCCCCTCGTAGTTCCGCCCCACTGGGTGGAGGTCTGGTGGGATAGTGTAGGTGAGGAGGGGCAGCAGTACGGGTGGGCAGATAGTGCTGATCTGGCTTCCAGTGTGCGTGCATGCCTCCACACACACATAGGGCCGTGTGCTGGGGCCTCAGGTGGGGAAATAAAGTGGAAGAAAACCTATAAAAAGCACCATAAAAGCCTCTATAAAAAAAAAAAGAATTTACTACTGTCAGCTTATTGTAATGTTACATTGCACAGCTGTTTCAGTTAGGGCAAGTCTATGTCACAATCTTGTGAGTTTTGTTGCATCCTGGGAAACAGGATCAGAGCGAAGCAGCAAAAATAATTTGAAACTGGAATGTGCATTCTTTAAAAAAAAGTAAACAAGATAGCTGATTCCCCCGGAATTTCTTCCGCAAAGCCAAGTCTGCCTTCCTCTTCCCCACCTTATCTCCCTTTAATTTCCTGCCTAAGCAGGTAATCACTATACTCTTCTGTAATCTGTGCTCTGATAGCCTTAGTCTCTTTAAACCTTGCTTTGTTCAGAATAATTTTGGTAATAAAATTTTGACACATTCTGAACTATGAGAGTTACCAGCTTATGGACACAGACATGTATACTTGATACAAACCTTGTGCTTCCAGGTCATATAAAATAATGGACTTGCTAGTCTAAATGTAAATTAGTTGCAACTAGGTATTATGTATGAAGTCTACAATTGTCTTCATATGTTTCCTGTACTTTTGCTTTTATCTGTTGTATATAGTTTTGAATAAAAAATTTGTAAAGCACAGGCAGCCAGCAGGCAGAACATCAAGCTCTGGTCATAGGGATTTAAACCAAAATAGTTTAGTACATGCCTTGATAAAGAGCTGAGTGCAGCTCGAAAATGTTTGGCGCCTGTCTCATGGGTGCTGTTATCTTTGATGTGTTTTAAATAAATACATTTTAATCAGACAACCTAGATTGGTTTTTATTTTTCTGTGGCAGCCTTAGCATGGTCTCCTGAACTATTTTGCAAATAAAAAAAAAGTCAATTCCAGCAGCAGGATCCCCCTTTCCTCAACCATGCACTCCTTTAGCCAGCAGCCTGCCCCATGCTCACCTTAGAAATCAGCCTGAGCCAATATAACTAAAAGAAGGAGGGACCAGAGAAGCAGAGCAGTCAATTAAGTAAGAGGTCGTTGAATATGAAATCTTTGTAATTTTACCACTGGGACTTCAGACTTGCCGCCAGGGCTGGGAAAGGTAATTTCAGCAGCAGGATCTCCCTCTCCTTGACTGCATGCTCCTGTAGCGATCCTGTTCTCTCCTGCCGTGCTTCCTAGACCAGCACCTGCACCAGAAATTTACCTCAGCCAATTGGGCTGAAGGAAGGAGGGGCCAGACAAGTGGAGCAGCCTATCAAGTAAGAGGGTGCTGAATTTGAAATCTTTGTCTTATGAAATGCGATCAGCATTTTATTTCACTGCAGGGACTTTGGATTTGCCACCACAGTTGGGAGAGGTCATTTCAGCAGTAGGTCCTCCCCTCCTCGACCGCATGCTCCTGCAGCCATCCACCCACTCTGTGCTCCCAGGATCAGCAGCTGCACCAGATATCGGCCTCAGGCTGAAGGAAGGTGGGGTCAGACAAGCAGAGTAGCCAATCAAGTAAGAGTGCACTGAATTTGAAATCTTATTTGTCCTTTGGAGCTCGATCAGCATTTAATTTTACCTCAAGGACTTTAGATTTGCCACAAGGCTCAGGAGAGGTAATTCCAGAAGCGGGACCCCCCCATCTCCTTAACTGCATGATCCTGCAGTCGTCCAACCCCCACCTCCCCCATGCTCCTGAGACCAGCATCTGCACCAGAAATCAGCCCCAGCCATTGGGCTGAAGGAAGGAAGGAAGGGTCAGACAGGTCTTAACCTTTCCCCTTTCTTGCGGTCCTCTGCACTGCAGTCCAGAGCCCTAAGGACCACAGCGCAAAGGACATCAAACAGGATTCTGTCTGGAGCCAGCCGTGAGTAATCAGTTAGCCGGCCACGCTGTCCTCCACTTCTCCCTTTTCACAAGACTCACTCTAATCTCCTGTAGTGTGTCCACACAGCAGGGTCTCGCTCTACGGAGTGCACTAAACTTAATGTATTAGGTGACTTCCTTACCTACAAAGGTGTCTGCTTGCTACATTGCTAAACCTCAGGTATCCTAGCTACACTCTGTCTAGATATAGCCCTATTTTAGGCTTGCTTCAATAATTTTTGCAGTGTATAATTACTTTGCTTTTTCACCACTGAACACCTGTTTGCTTTTGCTTGTTGATAATATTCAGGTAACCTAGTTTTACCCTATCTGGTTACAGCCATATTTCCTAGCCCCATTACAAAATATTTTGCTTGCACTGTTTTATCCATTACTTTCACTATTGCATGCCTGCTGCCTCTCCAAATTGCTAATATTCATGTATCCTACTTATATCCTATTTAGATGTAACCTATTCCTAGTTACCCTTTATAATTTGGCATTGTATGTTTTTTTTTTTCCAGTTACTTTCACCAGTGTATTCCTGTTGCTATTACAAGCTGCTAATCTTTAGGGGTGCATAGTAACACCTATCTGGGTTAAGCCTTATTTCTAGATTACTTACATATCACATTTGGCTAGTTCAGTTTTTCAGCTGTATCCAGCAGTTATGCTCCCAGCCCTCCTCCTCTGCTCTGTCCTACTCCTACCCCTACCATTCCCCTTCTTAATCTCCTACTCCCCCCTCCACTTGTCTATCTCTCACACTCCCATTCTCCCCCTCTCCCTCCCATTCACTCGGTCTCCTCTCCCTCTCCCTGAACCTGGAGTTTCTCCACCGTTTTGTCTTGTCTCTTCCTCATCCCTCCCCCATTCCTCCAATGGCCTAGGGGCATAAGTTTCACCCCATCTCCTTATCCTGCTCTCCTCCTTTCTGGCAATGTGGAACCTAATCCTGGTCCCTCCCTCTCCCCACTCCGCTCCAAGAGGCCTTAGCATTTTTTCACCTCAATGCTGGGACCCTCTTCCCTAAATTGGATCTACTTAATGTCGGGGTCTTTCCACACTCTCCTGACCTCCTCTGTATCTTTGAATCCTGTCTCTCTTCCAGAATTTCTGATTCTAACCTGGCCCTTCCTGACTACCACATTTTCGGGCAGGACCCTGGCAAATGTGGTAGTGGTGTGGCCCTCTGTATCTGCCAGAGCCTCTCCTGCTCCATCACTCTTGGGGTGGCTGTACCTTCCTCCCATAAGTTTCTCCTTACTAAACCTTCCTTTCCCTCCACTCTACCCATCTTCTTGGGGGATTTTATGCCTCACCTAAAATCTGCCTTTCCTCACTGGTTGACTCACTATCTGCCATTATTTCACACTCCTCCTCTGGTGAACACATCCTCCTTCTGGATTTTAATATTAATTAGCTTTCCCCTGCCTCCAGGGCAGCCTCTCCCAGGATTGAGTTTCTAAACTTCTCCCAACTCATTACTGAACCCACCCAGCTCCATCCACATTCCTTTAACCACACTCTCCTGGACTGGGTTCTTTCCTCACACTACATCATTCCAGCAGGTATTTTGCCGGACGTCTTTAGCTACCATTACATGATATTTTGTATCAGGAAAATCTGGTGCTCTCCCTCCTCCCACAAGTACATCTGGTCCCAGTTACTCTGGTTGTTTAACAAAAATGCTCTGCTGAGCAGCCTGGCAGAAACAAATTGGTCCCCCATCCTCTCCACCTCAGACTTGAAGTGGCCCTATCCCTTTTCCATTCAGAATTTACTTCCATCTGGGACAACCACACCCCATCAGAAAGTCCAAGGCCCTACCTAATGTCATCAAGCAGGTAGTAGTCTGACCGGCCAGCTCTACTCCTCCCTTTTGGACTGTTCCTTGTAGCGCAAGATCATTGAGGAATAAGACTGCAGTGACAGAGGTCTTCATCTCTGATTCCTCAGTTAACCTTGTTTGTATCACAGTTACCTGGCTGGACGATAACTCTGGATCTATTCTGGGAGCGTCTGTCCCGCCCATTTACTCTATGGTACATTGCCTGAGGAGGGAGCAGAGAGGGGATGGGGTGGCCATCTGTTTTAGATCCACCGTGGGATTCACTGCACTGTCTATGAGCACTTTCAGGTCCTTTGAATGGTTGATGGCTACATGTGGTGTAGGTGTCAGTGGCAGGATCATTCTCATATACCATCCTCCGGGGGTGGGAATGAGTTTCTGCAGGAGTGGGTGGACTTCATTGCCAAACAGGTGTTGGAAGCCCCCAGACTGTTGGTTCTGAGGGATTTCAGTGCCTGGATTGAAAATGAATCCTCGCAGTTTGCTCAGCAGTGCTTTTAAATGATGTCCTCAATGAGACTGACACAGGCTATTACCTCTGCTGCACACCAGCTTGGGCACACACTAGACCTGATTTTCTCATTAGGATTTGAAGTCTGTGTGGTCAAGATTGATCTGGTCCCATGGTCAAATCATTTTGCAGTGTCATTCCAGTGTGGGGTCCCCTGTTTAAACACCCCTTCTTTGGAGACTATCTGGTGCTGCTCTAACCATAATTTGGAGCTTTGCAAGCTCCAGGAGGCACTGGATGTCTCAAGTATGTTGCTAACTTGTGCACAGGGCTCAGAGGTGGCAATTGAGCACTATAACCTGGTGGTCACATCTGCTCTGGACACTATTACACCTTTCTGCATTTTTCCCTTGCCCTCCCGTCACAGCTTACTTTGGTATTTGTGCTGAGCTGCAGTAGATGAAGACTAAGGGACAGTGGATGTGTGGGAGCAAAACCTTAGTTATGGAAAAAATATATTATTTTGCATTATTAGTTACTATTTTATATTCTTGATAAATGCTTAATTATTAATTAGGGTAATTGGGAGGTCATACTAAGGCATCTGGTCACCATTCCTGTCTACATGAGCTCTACAAGCAAGAAACAAACTGCTTAGGTGAATGCTTTGTTTAAACTGAGGGCTACCCTGAACTGGCCTCTGTAGGCTGTGATAATGCCTGCACTTTTGGATATCTGCTTGCAACAGACTTATGAAAACAAGGACTAGAGAAGCTCCTATGGTAACCACATGCCAAGGTTTCACTTATTGGAATTTACAACATGGTAGTACAGCTTTGTACAGCAGCTATCTTCAAGAAAGAGAAGTGAATCTTCAGTTAGCTTAAATGTGTGGAACATTGTTACTAAAAAGGAATCAATGTGCTGCAAGCACCAAATTACATCAGTTGATAGAATGCTTGTTAACCTATTAGAGGACTTAGTTTTATGACTGCAGCAACTTTACAAGTATTGTTATTTACAAAACAATGTGCCAAAAGTACAGGAGTTAAATAAGGGTGTTTGATCTTAAATTGAAACTGATGTCATGACAAATCCAAAAATGTGACTTTTGAGTGAGTACATGGTAGCAGAAAAGTGTTACACTGACTGGAAGATTTCTTTAACATTTTCGGAAAGCATGATTTTATGGTTCACTGCTGGCAGGCAAAAGAAACTGTCCTCAGAAAGAAGTTTTTTTTTTACTTTTAACAACTTTTTAAAGTGCTACCTGAAAAAGACTAGCCTCACTTTGGAGCCTTAGACCTGGAAAACAGAATGAGTAGTTCATGTTTTAAAGATTTTGCTGAAAAATGACATTATAGTCCTTATTAACTTATCTCAGGAAATATTTGTCTCAGACATGGGAGACATCTCAAAAGACTGTTTTTAATGAGCAGAATTCAAAACTGTATGGAGATTGCATTTTGTTGCATTCAAGAGTTATGGGAAAAAATAAACTTTGGGCTCAACACTGTACTTTCCAAGTAAGAGGTGGAGACCCTGAAAGAAAAAAACTAACCATTCCCCTTCTTTGCAAGGACCAATCAAAACTGGTGCAATGATGACCTAACAAGGTGGTGATGTCTCTCTGGACCAGAGGTAATAAAGATAAGTCCAAGAGGGGCTTTTTCAGTTCTTGCGTATACACCATGCTGTAAAGATCTGTGCCTGTGGACCTGTCAATGTTGTTTCTTTTGAGATGCCTGCAAGAACCAAGCCTGCCTTGTGATGTCTGGACCAACAAAGAACCAAGCCTTCATTGCTGAGTTCATTACAGAGGTGTTAAGGTCAGGAGCCTGAGGTTCAAGCCTGGAAGGAAACAAAAACTGCAGTAAAGCCAGCCACGAGGAAAAATAGCTTTTCACAGCAGAATCTTTCAAATCCTGATGCAGTAAAGACTTTTGTTTGTGCAATGGACATTTTGACTGAATTAATGTTTTGAAGTTCCCACCAAAACAAGAACAAGGAAAGAGACTGCCTATTGATGACCATCAGCCAAGAAGCAAGTTTGCAGTGCTGTGTTGACAACAGAGGAGTCCAAAGTCCAGGGTTCGAGTGGGAACAGAGTAAAAACAGAAACAGCAATGAGATCCAGCCACTAATAAAACTTTGCTATCCAGGAGCAGAGGATTCCCAACAAGATTTTGAAGTTAAAAGAAAGAAGACCACACCTCTACAAATAACCAGATGTCTGAGTATTATTTTAATTAATTTTTATAATATTCTAATATGGCTTAGCTGGGAGATGGCATGGTAAACTTAACTTTGAAATACAGAATTTTGGGTACATGGTTAAGCTTATGCTCATTCTAAAAAGATATGAACATTTTGCATGTTATAAGGTATTTAAACAAGTTTTATACAGATATATAGTTCAAGACACTAATGTAAAGAGTTTGCAACTTATTATGTAGAAAAGCAATGCTATGTACAAAAGCATGCTGAAGTCACGGTATACAGCTAATACTATTCATTGCTTTGAATATTGCTTATTTGTTGTTTTGCTCATTTTCTGGAATGTTTTGTTTGATTTTTCTGAAACTTTTGTATTTATGCTGCTTTTAACTATGTTTACAATGTTGTATATCTGTGCAAATTAGTAGTAATTAGTTTTATTGTATAGGAACAAATAAAATCTATTTTTTCTACATATTACATGTGGGTGTGACAACATTTTCCAATCATCTAGAACTGCATGCAATAGGTATTAAAGTAAGATTTGAGCCAGTCTTACTGTTTACAATTTATGCACATTTTATGATGTGGGGCTAAAGGCTCAGCTAAGTGCCCATAATAAGAACTTGGTATTCCAATCTATTGTTATGACAGTTGGAGCATTCCTGGAGGAGTACTGGGGATGATGGAAGACACATTGGCACTGAAAACCCATTATGTTGAAAATCAGCGGGCAATCGATCTGAAAAAGGCAGAGTTCCTGCCATGATCCATTGCTGCAGGGAAGAATCATCCAGTTCAACTAATTCTCGCTGTAGACAGTTTGCTAAATCCTCTCTGTCTGCGGTTTGTTAGGGTGTTTTCTGCAGAGAGGTGCAAGGAGTTTGGTTGAATTTATACTGACAAAAGTGTCAGCCATTAGATCTAGCATCTCCTTGTGTGGCCCAGCACAAGCCAGCAAAAGTCATCCCTTGTGTAATGTAGATCTCATCTGGGATGAGTTACAGATGGCCTCAGAGGCTGAGGTACTCCACGTAGTCTCCAGCTTGCACCTTACCAACTGTATTCTGGACCCAGGTCCTACATGGTTGATCCACGACTGTGCTGAGCTCCTGGGTCCAGTGTTCGCTGAGATTGTTAAAGAGTCCCTTGGGAAGGGAATCTTCCCAATGGCCTTAGAAAGGCCGTGGTTAAACCCCTTCTGAAGAAACCATTGCTGGACTCTGACGTTCTTGCGAATTACAGACCTGTCTTTAATCTCCCCCTTTTGGGGAAGGTTATTGAGAAGGTGGTGGTGAGCAGCTCACAAATCACCTGGACTCTTTTTCCAGTTTGAACCTCTTCAGTCTGGCTTTCAATCCCAACATAGCACTGAATCTGCTCTCATTAGGGTAACTCATGCAAGGGATCGAGGGCAATGTTTTATCTTGCTGCTCTTGGACCTATCTTCAGCATTTGACACAGTTCACCATGGCTTGCTTTTGGATCACCTGCAGGACTACATGGGTTCCTCTGGCACAGTTTTGCACTGCTTTGAATTCTACTTGGTCAGGAGGACACAGTAGGTGGTCTTAGGGAATTTCAACTCGGGGCCTATGTGCTCCCTTCCGGAGTCCTGCAAGGCTCAATCCTGGCCCCCATGTTGTTCTCTGTGTACATGCTGCCGCTGGGAGAGAGCATCAGATGATATGGAGTTGAGTTTCACTGCTATGCAGAGGACACCCAGTTGTACGTGTCTTGTTCCCCTGACAGTGATATGGTGGTGCTTGACTGAGATTAACAACTGGATGGCCATGTACTGACTGTGCCTTAACACAGGTAAAACAGTGGTCATGGTGACTAAGCCAGGACATTGAGGCATAGTTGTTGGGAATGATATGGCTCTCCCATTGTTGGGAGGCTGACCTCTCTCAGCAACTGATATATTAAAGAACCTGAGTGTCATTTTTGACAGCAGATTGATGCCCAAACACCAGGTGTTATCCGTTATCTGATCTGGCTTATATCACCTCTGGAATATCGCCAGGTTCAAGCCGTTCCTAACTCCAGATGACCTAGCAACAATCGACCATGCTTTCATCACATTAAGGTTAGATTACTGTTTTTTTTTTGTATAATTTTTTTATTGGTTTTAAAATGATCAGCAAAGACAATATACAGTGACATACAAACATACAGACAAGTGCATCTCTCAATTCATTATTGTTACATTCTGAGGTTCCTCTTCATTATTTTTCCCTTGTCATTTAATTCCTCTTATTTATAATTACCGTTACCATATCCTTAAACTATTATATCTCCTCAGTAGAGCAATGGGGGAGCAATGAGGCATGAGAAAGCCCGAAACTCCCTCTTTATCTGATTCTAGTCCAGGCCACAGTGTAGAATAACCATCTCCTCATTACTTAGTGTTGACAAGAAGGGGGCCCATTCCCTATAAAAAGCATCCTGTCTATTTCTAAGCATCAATGACAGTCTTTCTACTGCCAAGTTCTGTAACACCAATTGGCGCCATTGCAGCGTGGTGGGGGTTACATGGTTGACCCAAGTGTTCTGGATACAGTGTCTGGCCATCACCACCATTATTCTAATCCACCATGGCAATGGCTCCCATTCACCTGCCTCCCCTGGAGACATACCAAACAATCCCACAATGGGATCCATTTGAATGGGGAACCCTGCCATCTGCATTATTTCTTTACAAATTTTGCTCCAAAAGGCCCTAAGAACCCTACAATTCCAAAAAGAGTGCATATATGTTCTTCTGTCCTCTCCACATCTGCCACAGAGAGGAGAGATGGAGGGGCATGCCCTATGTACCACCATCAGTGGATAATACTCTGTGCAGGAACTTATAAAAGGCCTCCTTGAACTTATTACATATTGAAAGGCCCATGTGGCCTACCAGCACTTGTCGCCAGCTATCCTCTGAAATTTGGGTTCCCAGGTCTTTCTCCCACAGCTGCTTAACTCTCTGCATATAATCTGGATATATTTCTCTCCCTACCTTTACTGCCTTACCAATAAACCCCTTGGGGTCACATTACATCTTATGTATCAATGCCTCCACTGGCTCCCACCCATGTGGCTCTCCCCGGCCCCTCTCTACCTTCGATAAGAATGCCCAAAGTTGCAAATACCATAATGTTTGCTGCCCTTGTAGGCCCAACCCCCGTACAGTATCTTCCAATGTGCACAATGTATCTTTACTAACCAAGTTTCCCACACATTTAGCTCCTCTTATTTCCCAATCCCTGAACCCTCCAACCTCTAATCCCGGTAAAAAAAAAAGGGTTTCCCTCTATCGGTAATAATAGTGTTTCCCCTTTATTAATCCCTTTCAATTTCCTAAGAAGGTTCCATGCCTCTAATACTGATTTTACTAAGGGGTTACAACCCCCCCCCCATGGCAGTATAGGCCTGTGCGCCTTTGCTATGTAAATAGGCAGATAAACATCCTGGGCATCTCCATTGTTCCAACATAACCCAACTTGCCACTGCAGGGCGATAAACCCAGTCAGCAATATATCATTGCTGAATGGCTAAATAATAATTTGTTATGTCGGGGAAGTTTAGGCCTCCTCTAGTTGTCTCTGCCTTAAGTCTCTGTAAATGGATTTTTAGTTGTTGCCCCCTCCATATGAACTGAGTAGCTAATTTCTCTATCTTAACTATATCTCCTCTAACAAGGTGCATCGGGATCATTTGCAAACGGTATAAGATCCTTGGTAGGATATTCATTTTTAATAAATTAATTCACCCTAACCAAGATATGGGTAACTGCATCCACCTCCTCAAATCCACTTCTATCACCTTAATAAGTGGTGTATAATTCAGTCTATATAAGGACCCAATTGTTCTACCCACTTTGATACCCAAATAAGTAATGCAAATCTCCCTACCCTGTAGCTAAGGGCTCCAGTGCCAGAGCAAACAGCAGCAGTGACAGCGGGCACCCCTGCCGAGTACCCCTCTCCAGGGTAAATGGTGTGGTAGGTATCCCATTCACCAAGATACGTGCTCTAGGAGCCTTGTACATAGCTTTAATCCACCCAACGTATGACCTACCCAGACCAAACCAGGCCAGCACCTCAAAGAGGTATTCCCACTCCATCCTATCGAATGCTTTTTCCGCGTCCATAGATATAGCATATGTTTTTTCTATCTCTTGCCCCACCCTCCAGACCACATTTAGCAATCTATGCATATTATGCTAGGATAGCCTTGCCTTTATAAACCCGGTCTGGTCTGGGTGTATCAACGTAGGCAGATAATCCTCAAGCCTCATCGCCAGGATCTTAGCCAAAATATCAAGATCGCAATTTAGTAGCAAGATCAGTCTATATGAAGCACATTCCGATGGCTTCTTACCCGGCTTAGGTACCAGGCATATCATGGCATCATAACAGGTGTCCGGTATCCATAAATATTCTTCCCCCTTACCCCCGGAATACTTTACACAGTGTATCCACTAACTGACCCCCTAGTGCCCTGTAAAATTCCAATGGGAATCCGTCTGGTCCACCTGCCTTACCTTTTTTCATTTTGCTGATAGCTTTTATAACCTCTTCTTTTGTTATAGGTTGATTTAAACGGTCCCCCTGATTCAATGTTAGCTTGGGTAGCTCTATCTTATCCAAGAATTCCTGCATCCAACTGCCCCCTACCCCTACATTCTACTTTATAGAGCTGGGCATAGAACATCTGAAAGCAGTCCCTCACTTCCCCAGCCTCCCTATGCACCTTGCCCTCCTTATCCTTAATCACCACTATCCTGGTGGGGCATTTACCCCCCCCATAAGTCTAACCATAAGTGGGCCCAGTTTATTAGAGCACTCGTACATCTGGCGCGTAGCATAGAACCATGACTTTCTAGCTTCCCCGCGCACCAAGGAATTCAATGCTTCCCTTGTAGCTATTAGCAACTGACTTATTGCACCTCCCTCTCCCTGGGCACCCATCTTTCTGGATCATTGAGCTGCTCCTCTAATCTCTGTCTCTTTACTTGCTTCTCTTTTTTTAAACCTGGCCATATAGACTATTATGGAACCGCGCAGGAAGGCCTTCCCAGTGTCCCAAAAGACAGCACAGGGCACCTCCGATCCTTGATTAGTTTCTTTATAAAAGCACCACTGTTTCGATAGGTATTCCCTAAATTCTTTATTAGGAAGCATATATGTAGGGAATTTCCACTGCGGTGGTGTGTCCCTTATCCCTAGTATTCTGACCTTCCCTATCACCATAGCGTGGTCCGAAATGTGAATCAGACTATGTAATACATCTATTAGCCTATCATTCCAGTCACGCGGGACCAAGATATAGTCGATTCTTGTCCATGTCCTGTGAGGACTCAAGAAAAACGTATATTTCCTGGCCCCTGGGTTTACCATTCTCCAGCTATCTACTAATTCAAGGTCTAGCATACCCATCCACCATTGATTTAGTGCCTCTGACCTTCTCCCTCCCCCCCCCGAGTGATCCATGACCGGGTCCAACACACTATTCAGGTCTCCCCCTAATATAAGCCCAGGGAACTGTTTCCTAATTAGTAAATCCAGGAGTTCCAGAAAGAATTTCGGCTCATATGTAGCAGGTGCATAGACATTGCCAAATGTGATTTGTTCCCCATACAACTGCCCCACCACAAAGACATATCTACCTTCCCTATGGTCTTTCACAACTTTTTTAACTTCAAATGGTAGACTCTTATGCAATAGGACAGCCACCCCCCGCTTCTGCAAAGAGTAGGAAGCGGCTAAGCATTCACCCACCCATCCTTGAGCAAGTTTGGCGTGCTCAGTGTCCGACAGGTGCGTCTCCTGTAGTAATGCTACTTGCATATCCCGCTTTCTGAGCGCTGTTAAGAGCATTGTGTGCTTGATCGGATTTGTAACCCCCCGCACATTCCAGGAGACCACCTTTAAGTCTTGTTTACCTCCCATATTCACTCTCCTCTTTTTCCCCTGCATAAGAGCCAACCATTGGACCTCCCCATGCCCCAAAGTATAATGCTTCAATGCTCCACTTTGAGTTTAACATGAGATGCATATGACAACATACAACAGAAATATCAACAAGATAGCAGGATAACATGAACAGTATAACCCCCCACTGATTGAATGTTAACAGTTACCCCTAAGTTCCTATTACCTCCCTCTGATCGCCAT
The DNA here is from genome assembly GCA_016271365.2 of Neoceratodus forsteri. NCBI lineage: Eukaryota > Metazoa > Chordata > Ceratodontiformes > Ceratodontidae > Neoceratodus > Neoceratodus forsteri. The sequence continues at coordinate 198,019,865 of CM057453.1, forward strand.
AATGAAGTATATCCCCGCTATATCCTTTATCACTTTGAGTTTTCCCTATACCAAACCCCCAACCCCCATTGATGACACCAGTTGCGATCTCCGCGTGAGTGTCAGATACCCCATTCAATGATATCGATGCCCTGCAGCTCCTGCCACAGCCGATAGCTATTTGCGTTTACTAATCTGTATATAAAACAGAATTAATGGTTTACCAAACTATATGGGCAGAAAAAGTTTGAGCCCCAACTTACAACTTTAATGTCCCCCTGTGCATCCCCGCCCTCCGGTGATATCCCAAAAGTATGTGATAGGAGCGCTCCCCTGAACTTTACATCACTCTAAGCCTCCCATAAGAACATACCAGATTATCTCCTGGCTTAGATCCCCTTTCCTAACACAGACTCCAACCCTGTCAAGCCCTCCCCCTCTTCCTCACATCGTTCATCAGCAGTATGCCTCTCTCCCAGTATGCTTCATGTGCAGAAAGTCTGCAAGAAAGGGGTAGGCCGCCCCATGAATATACATGCTAAGCCCTCCCTCTCCCATGATTTCACAAACGAGCCGACCATTCCTTCTCCATGACCTTCCAGCCTTCTTACACCTCTATGTCCAAAGGCAACTGTTCTGTCTCGAGTATTTGTCATCTGCATACTCGCCTCCTCTCTGAGAAGAAGCAGCCAGGGTAACCATCACTCTGCCATTCTAGGTATACTACTCCACTCTCATCAGGGAAGGCCCCAGGTTAGGTTTTCCGAGTACTGGGTGTGCAAAAAACTCCACTCACTCCCATCCCATATGACTAGGCCACAAAAACAGGGAGACATTCAGAACATTAATCTTGCAACAGCATTCAACTCACAGTCCAGCATCTAATTGGCCTTCCCCCGTGCCATCATTTGCCCAGCTTCTTTTGCAAGTCAGCCACAAAAGTTTCCATCTTGCTGAGCTCCCAAAAAGAGTATGTCTCCCCCTCGAACTTGATCTTTAGCACTGCAGGATAGATCATAAAATGTTCGACCTTAAGGTTTCTCAGTTGGGCCATGAGCGGGTTGAACACCTTTCTCTTTTGAAGGAGTCGTAGGGAATAATCTTGTGAGATAAACATTCTCGCCCCTTCATATTCCAGCACCCCCTTCCCTCTATAGGCTCTGAGGACTGCTTCTCTGTCCTGGAAAGAGTGGAATCGAATGATTATCTGCTGCGGGGGCTGGTCTCCCAATGGTCATGGCATTACAGCTCGATGGGCCCGTGCTAGTTTGAAGCGGCCCTTCTTTGGCTGAATTCTCAGTAGCTCCAGAAGGGTCTGGGCACAGAAACTCATTACATCTCCTTTCTCCGCACCTTCCAGTAAGCCTCTAAGGCATAAATTAAGTCACCGATAGTAATTTTCCTGGTAGTCCATGGCGTCTTTTAACTCCTCTAATTCCTTCTGTAATTGTATGATTTGCCTTGGGGTCTCCGTGCTTTCGTCCTCCAGTCGTGATATACTCTCCTCCACCTCCTCTATTCTATTGGAGTGCACAGTCTGTTGTTCAAGCACTTCTTGAAGTTTCAGGTCAATTTTCTCTTCCAGTTTCAACAATCTGGGCTCCAGCACAGCAATCACTTGGCCTGTAACCTCTCAGCCTAATGCACCAATTTTGGCTGCCGACAGGGATATTTTACCCGTGCTTTCACCTGATGTAGAGGCCATGGGAGCCACCGTCCTTTTGCTTGATTTCCCAGCGATTCATTGATTTTTTTTCCCTTATTAGGCATCAGATACTGCTCCATCACACCTTCCCGAGCCGGTTGGTACCATTGCACTATTTCGGGGTCAGCCTTTTACACCCTAATTTTAACTTTTATTCGGCCATTAGCATGGAGCAGCTTAGTGGCACGTCTATCTTGCTAGCTGCTCATCAGCACCCCCCAGGTTAGATTATTGTTAACACTCTGTACCTAGGATTATTTCTGTGTGGCTGCACTGACTGCTTGTTTGTTCACCTTCAAGATTTGCCTTTTTTTTTTTAACTTACTACACTGGCTAGAGCCAGGATGGCTCCCCTTCAGACACCACTCGCAGACGCGGCCACCATTGTGGTGACACCAAGGTCAGCTTCCACCTGGTGTTCCTTCTTGGCTTACCCCCCAGGGCAGGGCCTCTGGGGCCTCCCCTTACCCTTCAGACGCCACACTCGGTTTCTGGGCAGGGAGCACTGGGTCTGCTACATGGGGCGGCAGTGTAATGGGGGCATCATTAAGCTCGTGCTCATATAGTAGAGTTTTTTTCTTCTGGAGTTGTGGGAGGCATGGTGTGCAGTGATACTGTGGCATGAGCACACCATTCATCCAGCATGCCTACCATTACCAACTCATGTCTGTGGTGACAGGACATCCTGTCTTCCTGTGGTCACCCAGGAGCACTGCACTGGGGACACAACCCCCTTCCCCCCTGGAGGTGGAGAACATGCAGAGACTGCTCAATCCACCTCCCCCCAGCCAGCCATCTAGCAACCCAAGTCCTCTCCTGAACTCAAGTCACCAGCATCGTGAGCGGTAGCTCTACCACTGCAACAGTGGGCCAGCCCAAGATTTCCTTGTTGACGTACAAGGTCCTACACAGTCTGGGTCCTGACTACTGAAAAGAACTCCTGTTTTCCTACCACCCAGTGTGCCCTCTCTGCTCTGCCAATGCAAGCTGCCCCCTCTGTCTAGACTGAAACTATCTGGGGATGGAGCTTTTGAAGTGGTGGCACCATAGCTTTGGAATGCACTTCCTTTGAATATCCAAATGGCCAGCTCAGTGGAGGCCTTTAAAGCCTCCTTGCAAACCTATTTTTTTGGAAAGCATTTCCTGATTAGTTACTGTTTATACATATTTTATAGTGATTAAGTACTGTCTATACATATTTTTTTGTTACTTATATTTTATTATTTTTAGTAAACAGTGCAGCTATAAGCATTAACTCAGAGAGTCAATCGAAGGAATACATACATCATATGTTAGCCACACAGAGTACATTAGCCTCTCATCTGATGCTACAGCAATAGGGGGGATAAAAGGTCATTATATATTCACTAGCAATTATACAGAGGTAGCCTGCAAGCCATCAAACAAGGGATATATTTTAATGGACTTAAACTATATTATTCTTGGGGGGGTGGGAGGAATCCACCCATGGGAGGTGGTACTATCCCTTAAACATGTACGATACCAGAAAAATGAATATGAAACATTCCAGGCATAACCCCATTCGTTCTCTACATTATATGGAGTTAAACTATATTATTCTGGGAAAGAAATTCACCTGTGGGAGGTGGTAATGTCTCTTAAACATGTAAGATACCAGAAAAAAAACATAAAAAAGTTCCAGGCATAACTCCCTTCATTCTCTACATTATATGTCAACTGGGCTACTACCTCTCACCCACTATATTACAGGGATTAATGTTTTTATAAAACAAATTAGACTGACAAAAGTGCAGTATTTAAACAGTACAAAAGGTTGGGTTGTGAACAACATTTGTAAAACAACAGATGCCTTATACTACTCAGAACACTAGGGGACTGTGGAAGATAACTAACCAGCCCCTTTTAGGAACTGGCTTTTATTACCTCTGGTCCAGAGTGACATCACTGTCTGGCTAGGTCATTATTGCACCAGTCTTGATTGGTCCTTGCAAAGGAGGTAGGATGGCTAGTTTTTTTTCTTCTGAGACTCTACCTCCCTTCTCTTTGATTCAGTTTTTTAGCTCAGAGTTAATTTTCCTTATAACTTTGAATGCAAGAAGATGCATCCTTCAAACAAACATTTCCAAGTTCAGCTCATTAAAAGCAATCTTTCAAAGTGTATCTCATGTATGTGAGACAAATATTTTCTGAGATAAGCTAATAATGATTATAACTATAGTTCTCAACAACATCTTTAAAACATGAAATAATCACTTTGCTCTCCATGTCACAAGCTTCAGAATAAGATGTATTTCTTCCAGAAAACTCTTTAGGAAAGTTCACAAAAGCAGAAACTTGTTCCTGAGGAATTCTTCCTTTGTCTGTGCTCAGCCAAGCATGAAGTCATGATCTTTTCAAACTGTTAAAGAAGTCTTCAAAGTGGTGAAGCTTTTATCTGCTACCATGGACATGCACACATCACATTTTCAGATTTGTCATTACATCAGCTTACATTTAAAGCAGCAGTGCAATGAAAATGGGTTAAAATTTGACTCCACCTTTTTTTCTTCCTAATTGATGCCAGGTGTCTTCTAGTTTATTTTGGTGGTGAAATTTTCAGTTTTCCTTGTCATTTAAGAATTTTATGAATGTTTTAAAGTAATTATTTCTCAAGAAAAAAAGATGGCCGCCTAATTTTTGCATAGAAATAATACTGAGGACCCGAGGAGTATACGAGTCTAGACAATAATGTAGATGTACAGTACACAACATAGGAAGCATCCAGAAAACCCAAATCAATAGTTCTGACAATATTTTTTATAATCATAGCAGAAAATTTGCTTTTTGGAATAACTTTTTTCATTGCACTGCTGCTTTAAGACCAAACACATGCATCTTAGTTCTTAGACCTTTAACACAGGGCATTTTGTTAAACAACTCATGTTCTCCATCAGTTGCAGATTTCAAACTTGGCCAGGAGAGAGGTCAAGATGTTTTTTTATCCACTGTGAAAGTTTCATGCTGGCAGTATGTTGCATTCTCTAGTAACAAACAAAAGTTTCTCCCAATAGTAGAACCCATAGGGATTCAATTATTTTTTTTTCCTTTTTTTCCTTGAAGTAACTGGCCATTTGGTGCCTGCAGTACTGTCATAAATCTTGGTATCTGGTCACTTAATATGGGGTTGCTGGGCAATTTTATCAAATTCTTCCTTTGCTTCCAAACAAAGATTCCAGGATCCATAATATTGCTCTCTTAAGGGGCCTAGTTTAAGGATATTTTCCTGTTTTAAATGGAGAGTCATAGATACCTTTTTCCCCAAGTCCTTTTAGGCAGGCTTTTAAACCCTTCTCAGAATCAATTTTTCTCCTTGCTCAGAGAGTGCATGTAGACAGGCATTTAAACCAGTTGTCTTGTATTTTGCCCCAATTACCTCAGCTAATGATTAGGCATTTATAAAGAATATCAAATAGTAATTAAAATAATGCAAAATACTAAAATTATAATAAAATGTTTTTGTAATTAAGGGTTTGCTCCAGATTCTCCCCTGATTGAATTAAAATATATTCTGAAATAATACATTTCCTAATTCAAAAACTGTAATCCTACTATATGGGTATATAGCTTAAGCATCACAGGGAAAATGAATCACAGAACACAAAATTGGAACATCATGTGGTGTGGCAACTTATGACATGATCAGCGCATGACGTCATGTGACATCATCAGATGTGACATCACTAGAGATGTATATTTATGCATATAAATGTGTACAGTACTACATGATTATAACCATGTACACTTTTCCTTTAACTGCTTTAACATTTTTCTTTCACATTGCTTCAAACATTTTACAAGTACAACAAATTAACTCTTTATTCATTGTCCACAAATATCAGCATTACAATTAATATTTTCAGTGCAACTATTGTTCATTATTCCCACTCTTTTTAATCTTTAATATCACTTTACATGTGAGTAGGCTATTTCTTTTAACATTTCATATGTTCTATCCCCTGTGTGCTGAAGGAACTACTCATTTGGGCCTCTGTGACTTTTTACTAGGATATTATTCCTTGATTGGAATTTACCTTTTTGGTAGCATATGGATTTTAGTCCCAAGGTCCATTTGTAGGTCACATTCAGTAATCATAGTTACATTAGGATCCTTTAAAATGTTCCTACTGTTTCGTTACCTTATTGTACTTTTACTAAATCAAAATTAAATTCATCACTATTTCTGGTACATTTTCTTTAAATCAAAATTAAAATCAAAATCAAACTTATTCAACATTTCTTGTATGTGTTCTTAAGATGCTTGTGGTGTTCTGTATTAGCGGACATAAACTGGACCTTTACTAGGGTTTGTGGGTACCCTGGTAACATGTAGGTCAGTTACCCCACAAGCATGGGCATTTTTTTGAAAACATGTCTTTCTGTGGAAAGAACGTTTTACAAACCAGTTCCTTTCGAACATACGAACATTTGAAATTTGCCAGCAGATAAAGGCCTAGTGGTCTATCAAGTCTGCTTGTTTTGCAAATTTGGTGAAAAAATTCAAAAAAATGAGTGCGTACGAGCGTGCATTGCGCAGTTTCCATGCATGCTTGTAACTTCGACACTTTTTAATATTTTCAGTCCAGATTTTCAGCATTGCAATTTTTTCACACCTCCTTATGAACAGTATAGCTGTCATTTTTCACATCCTACCTGAAATGTGTTTTCGCACCTGGGGGGCACAATGGTATGGTCACTGTGGGAAATCAACTTTTAGGACAGATTAACAAAATCACAGTGCCACTGTTCATGAGGGGAGGTCCCAAAATGCGTTAAAAATCCCAAAATAATTGTGTTCTGGTGTGCATTGTGCAGTTTCTCACGCTCGTGACTTCATCAGTTTTTCATATTTTCACTCCAGATTTTCAACATTGGCATTTTGTACACCTTCTCATGAACAGTACAGCTGCCATTCTTCACATCCTGCCTGCAATGTGTTTCCATACCTGTGTCGCCAATTGGTGCAGTCACTGTGCAAAATCACCTTTCAACTAACAAACTGATAGTGCCACTGTTCATGTGGTGGGGTCACAAAATGCCCCTGCTGAAAATTTGGAGTGAAAATACCAATAAATGCCCAGAGTGTTAGTGTTTCCAACCATAATGCCTCACCCTATAGAGAATGACAGCTGTCAGGGGTGTGACTTGGGATTGTTGGCTGTAATGTTCACACCATTCCACCCCCACCCTGCAGCCAGTGACAGGCATCGAGGTGTGCCTTGGAGTCTTCGGACCCAAAGTTTGCCCCATTCTCCTATACTGCAGTCATCTTAGTGTATTTCCTTATGGAATGGGGTGAGTGTAAGGCCTGAAGACCCCAAGGCACACCGTGACACTTGTCAGTGACTGCAAGGTAGGATGAGGTGAAATGGAATGAGCATTATGGCCGATGACCCACAGGCATACCCCAATGCCTGTCAGTCTCTGCAGGTTGGGGTTGGCATCAGTTCAGTACTTCACTGCCATTCCTATTATGCATCTCTCTAACTCCTGCACTACCAGTGCCAATGCTAGCAAGACAACATTCAGCATTGACAAATGCTTGTTCCCTTTAGAAGTTGATTTTTAAGTACTAGCTCAAATGTTGTTACTGTTCCATCTCTACAGGCTTTTTAGTTATCCTATTTGGTGTTTATAGTTTATGTCCCTTGCTCAGCTCTTCCATTGTTGAAACAATGCTTCCATGTTCAACTACAGAACTGTGTGGTTGGAGAGGGACATAAACTACATCATACAATTCTAAAATGGCACTCAACACTAGATTGCAATCAGAAACAATGACCAAGGTCACTAACAGGCAAGTATAGATGGAACAATAACAGAATCTGAACCAATTGCTAAACAGATATTTCTACTGGGAGAAAATTACCTTAAGGGTCAGTGCAGTTCTTCTTTGACCATAATAGAAAATTCCTTTACATTATCTGATCCAGAAGCTAATGGTTTGGGCATGGGATGATAATGTCATGGGCAAAACTGCGCACCACAACATTGCATAGCTAAGCTGTGTCGCGGCAAAATACTTTGATGGCACAATATGCTGATCAGCACACACAGAGTGCACACTGCAGCAACAACTTAGTTTTAAGGGGTCTACACCCACACCCCATGATGTGGGGGCTTTTCCTCCCACATCTCTGGACTATTTATAATCAACTCCAGAGGTCGTGGATGTCGGAAGTAAAAAAAAAACTCGGGTCGGGAAAATTTTTGTTTTCTGGGCCCAACAATGCCACAGCAGAGTGGGACCTGGGGAGAACTGAACCACAGCCCCAGGTCCCTGATGCCGCCAGAGGCAGGTGCTCTAGCCATTCCACCATGGGAGCAGCTCGGCCAGGCACCACCCCGACAGTATTCTTCACCTTCCCTACTGGCAGCCTACAGCAACGGGGTAGTGGTTTCTACCATACGCTGTACAACCCCTATCACTGTAGAGCAATTAGTACTTATTGCAGCAGTGTATTTCATGCACGGTTTTAGCTGCGCTATCTTAACCCAGTACCAATTGTTTGATACCTTTTTTTTGGACCAACAATAGATCTAAACAACTGGCATAAGTCTCCAAGGAAGGATCTGGTTGGTCCGAAAGCTTAGGCACTGTTTTATTTTTGTTACATCTATGTTGGTCCAATAAAAGGTATCAAATAATTTGCTTTTGGATCAGTTCTTACAAGGACCAATACGGCAGTTAAACTAATTCTATATGTTTACATTGTCCGAATTTGTTGTAGTGAATGCACTCAGCATGTGTTATATTTGTGAAATGGTTTGTACAGATCTCAAGGCCTGTGGTGTCACTTTTATTGGGTAAGGGTCTCCTCTTATTCATGACCACAGAATTTCATTGGCTAGGCTTTTATATACACACACCCAGTTGTACAAGTATGTCTAACCCAAGACATATGGGAGATTTCAAACCTTGCACTACATACAGGATGTTGTATACTGTTTCACCCTATCTGGAGGGTCAAGGCACAAGTGCCTATACTTTTCATGCTTCCTTTGTGGTTTGAAACATTTTGTAGCCACTCTTTGTAACACTCTATAGAACTGTGCACTGCTTAGACATTGCATAGCCTAGGCACAACACAGAACTGGTTATTCACAAGTCTTCTGTCTTGACTGGCACCTTAAATTTACCTTTTGTTTCATTTAGTGGCATCTCCTTTCCACAGTGCTTGGTGGGCTGTTTACTTAGAGTCTAATGTCTTTGTGTCAGAAACAGGATGGCACTGAGAATAACAGGATTTACTTTCTTTTGTGAAGAATGTTAGGCCTCTGGCATTAATCTCAGATTTACCACATCTTGCTTTGACAAACAAGCCACATAAGTTTTACTTCTCCATTTAGCCAAATGTTCAGAATTACCAAAAATAGATATATCAGGTACATCAGAATGAGCAAAATTCAGTTTAATGATTACTCCATCTTTTTCTCAAAGTAGCATGACTTTCATTTTTTTCTATTATTTAGATTGTATAGTATTTTGTAGGTTTTCTCCCACTTCCCCACCTGAGACCCTGGCACATGGCCATGCGTGGATGCGGAGGCATGCACGCACACCATTGTGCCAGTTCAGCCCTTTCCGCCCACCCGTAACAGTGCCGCCCCCTCCCGCCTATGCTACCCACCGGACCTCCATTGGGGTAGGAGTGGAACTACCGGGGGTGACAACCAACCCCCAGGAGGACAGCTACCCGCCGGCTTGCTCAGTCCTGCTCCTTCTCACCCCCACGCTCTGGGAACCTGATGACCCGAGGTCATTTCCTGGACCTGGGCACCGGCGTAGTGCAAGGTAAGGCATCCTGCACCTCAGTCCTCAATGCCACCGGGCCAGCTATGACTTTCATTGTTTAGAAACTTTAAGGCCCTTTCTAAATGGAATTGTCCTCTTTACCTGTAGCCACTAATCTCCATGGAGGTAGTCAACAATAGGTTTAAACCTTTTTAGAAGGTCATTTCCAATTAAGAAATCATCACTTGCTTTGTTTGTAACATACACTCGATGTTTAATTACCATTTTACCAAATTTCAATTTCAATCAAACTTTACCTAAGATTTTCTGAGCTTCCTTTCCATAAATTACAATCTGTAAGCCATCGGAAAGGATTTTCAGTCACTTTGAGTTACCTAAGGCATTAGTCAACTTATCAAGAGAGCTCCTGGAAATTAAGGTAATTTCTGCACCTGAATCCACCAGGGCTTCATGATTCAGACTGTTTTTAATGTTTATGTCATGCTAAAACCATTCTGCTTTTCCTTTGGGAATTAAGTTGCCCAGGTAGAATTTGTTTTTCTTCTCCCCTGGCAGCATAGCCGTTCCACTATGACATATCACACTGTTTTTTCACTAACTCTGGACACCTCTCAGAAAGGCTAGACTCAAAGATAGCATTTTCATTTTCACTTGACATCTCATTTTTAAATTTTGTTCCAATCTCATTACCCTTTTTAACAATAGCAGATTCTTTTACCAGGTCTGCAAAAGAGAGTACAGAATCTGTACGTCACATAGCACTACTAGTCTCACCTGCACTAGATACTGTTGAAGAAGGATTTTGCAGAGGAAAATGAGGATCAAGAGGTGACTGAGCAACCTGGAACAAATAACTTTGAGCAAGAGCTTTTAATTGCTCCATTTCTTTTTTAAGTTCCTTTCTCATTTCATCCTGTGAATTTTTAATTATCTCCTTTGGTCATGGAGAATGATGCCTAGACCTGGTTTGAGGTGCACTGTAATTTTGCTGCTCATCATCAGATTAGTGGTGCCCTATGTGGTCATTTTGTCACCTGTATACGTATCATACTCACTAGAATGTCCTTTACCATGGTCCCCTCTTTGGGAGAAACCCCAGTTTGGGCATTGAAAAAAGTCTTGGTAAGGCTGTTGAGCCACAGTGGGTTTAACATAGGCTTTGACTGTTCTTTTTTCTTTTCAGAAATAGGTAATCCCTGTCCCCTCTTAGCCAGAATATTAGAAGCTGTGACCTCAAACACCTTAGACTAAGGTACAGAGAACTCCCCTTTCTGTTTAAACTTATGCTTTTTCTTATATTTCCAAGGTATTTCTCTTTCTGAATCAGAATCAGTCACCTTTCTGTCTTGGGTTATTTTTCTTTTTGCTCTTGTGTGATTCTTTTTCTGAATCAGATGATTCTTTGTCAGAAAAGGAAATACCAGAATCAGCATTTCAGTTTAATTATTTGGATGTTTTTAACTTATCCTAAACGTTACTTTCACTCTGTGAACTTTCATATTTTTTCCTTAGTTCAACCAAATCTTTTCTGACCTGTTCATAAGCATTTGTTAATTCACCTTTTCCTTTTTCTAAATTTAAACACTGCTTTTGCCATGGTTTAACCTCAAACAAGTCACTTTGTAAAGCCACACAGTCATGTTTACTCTCTTGTAACAACCTCTGCAATAGCTCCACTTGACCTGTTAGTTTACCACATTCATTAGATTTATTTTCCAACAATTTTTCTAGCTTTTTTATTCTCTGATTTTTTTGCTTTTAATAAAAGTCAGCTGTGCTGGAGTATATATCACTGTCACTGTTTGGACATTTACATTTGCAATTAAGGTTGTCATGGCTTACAACAACAACAATAATGATGGCAATAAAGGTTTAAATAAAAGTTCAGATAACTTAATCTTTCTATGATGCATCAAACATCTTTTTCTTGGTGCGACCCAGTAGTGCTGAGGGCTGAGGCACTGTACATCACACCTCACACCATGCCAGTGACCTTGGTTCAGGAATGGACTCAGGACACTGGGGGTCAGCAGGAGAAGGAGAGGACTGAGCATCTGGAGGACTGCTCTCCTCTCCTGGGGTGGGGTAGGGAGCTTGCCTCACTCTGTAGTGGACCCTGAGCATCACAGAGCGGCGCTACAAATGGGGCCAAGAAAACCAGGGGAAAATGGAATCTTGACCGACTGGATGATGGCTGCCTGGACCTTCGCCACCACAGAGCTCCTGGACAGCTAAGATCAACCTCCGCAGCACCCAAGGCCAAGAAACGTAAGCCACAAGGCACATTCTCTCCAGAAGGAGAGGATCTGTCTGACAAAGGGATACGTCAGCTTACCCTGAGGGTGGCTGCAATATTAGGCAGGAGTTGGCAATGGGGGTTCCCGGGGGAGGTGAGTGCAGTCCCTGGCAGCCCAAAGGAGAGGTTGGTCAAGGCGTAGGGAGGTGCATAAATAAATAATGTAAAAAAAAAGTATTTTTCTTGAAGCTTTGCACTTCTTAGACTTTCAGTCAGGGAGTCTGTCTTGCTTAGATTCAGAACTGCAGCTCCTTACTTTCAGTTAAGGTAACTTCAGACTCAGAGAAAAGCAAAACAGAAAAATATTATTTACATAATTGAATAGCTTTGCAGATAATAATAATAATAATGATAATATCTATTTCTATAGGTGTGGACTGTTATTCACTAAACAATAATCCCCATGGATGAGCAACCCCAAAATGTCAGAACAGTAGGCTGAAATAACAATTACCTGTTATGGGCACTCGGCTAAGCCTTCAGCCCCATATCATAAAATATGCATAAAACCATATAAAACAAAATGTAAGACTGGTTCAGAAACATACTCCATAGCCTACTGTATAAAAGTTCTGATAATTATGAAAGCGTTTCCATCACACCCTTTTGCAGTATATAAAAATAGATTTTATTTTTCCCTGTGAAAAATAACTCGATAGTATGTGGTGGAACACTGTTCTCACTAGTTTTTCCACCTTATTCAAATGTTGTTCAGCCACACACAAAACAATGAGTGGAATGCTGTACTGACCATACATGCAGAACAACGTTCCATTCATTTAGAATGAAAAGAGCAAGCAGTGCTTTGAAAGCTGCTATAGAAAACTGCTGCACGGCAATATTATTTAAAACATCACTGACGATGGCCTTGGCATTTTTTTTATAAGGGTGCAGTTCTTTATCCATAACTGAAAATGCAGGATCAACCAGATATAATCAGAATCAAAGTGCTTACTACGACGTTTATCCCTCTGGTTTGTTTGTTTACTTGCTAAACGAGATATCTGGTCACCATGTTTTTTTTTTAAATCCCTCCCACACTAGAGCTACAACCAATGGGAGTGAGCACTGCTAATGTAGGGAAGCCCAGTCCTTTGCAAGCACACAACTCACCATAGGAACAAGCTGTAGCTCCTAAAATACTAAATAGCAGACAACAATTTTTTATTCCATGACAAATTGTATTTAGATAACTGAAAATAGTATTAAAATAATTAGAGTAGAGGGGTACCATACACTATATAAAATACAGGATGGGTAACCCCATGCAGAACCAGTGTGTTCTGCCACCTTGGGGTATGATTCCCAAGGACCTCTCAAGCTTTGCTCTCGAGGTTGCATGGAATCATACCCCTCTGTGGCAGAACACACTGGTTCTGCATTGTTGCCCATCCAGTATTCTCTATTTTCTAATAACTTGCATAGATATAAAGCATTGTAAGCACAGTGAAAAAACACATAAATGCAAAACAACAAAGGTTTTGGAAAATAAACAAGGAGGAACAAAAGAATACAACTTTCAGTTTTGGTAACTTTTGTAAACAGTGAATCTGTCCTTGCATACTTCATAAACATTAGAAGCCCCTTGTTGTAGGTAATTCCAAAGAATCTAGTTGCATAAATAATCCAAGCTGTTTTTCCTTGCATAAAGATTTCAAACAACTTTGTCTTACTAGTATTCAAAACTTTTCTTTGTAACTTATTCAAATACTTTTTCTCATGCAAAAATGGGTATATATCATTATTGAGATGTGAGCATCTATATACCCAAGCTTCAGTGTTTAAAAAGTTATTTTTCCCATGCAACTGCCTAGCTAAGCCTAATTAGAATATTATAGAATTATTTAAAATAATACTCAAGATATCTGGTTAGCTGTACAGTCTGGATTGTTTTCTTAATTTCAGAGTCTTGGAGAGTTCTCCTTCTCCTGGATGGCAAAAGTTCTTTTAGTGGCTGGATCTTGTTGTGGTAGTTTTCTGTTCTTACTCTGTTCATACTCGAACCCTGGATTTTGGACCCATATGTTGTCAACACAGCAATTCAAACTTGCTTCTTGGCTGATGGACATCAATAGGCAGGCTCTGTCCCTTTGTTCTGGTTTTGGCGAGAATTTCAAAATAGTACTTAATCAGCAAAAATGTTCATTCCACAAGCATCGAAATTCTCAGCATCTCAGTTGGAAAATAACTGACCAGCCCCTTTTAGGAACTGGCTTTTATTACCTCTGGTCCAGAGTGACATCACTGTCTGGCTAGGTCATTATTACACTAGTTTTGATTGGTCCTTGCAAAAGAGGTAGGATAGCTAGTTTTTTTTCTTCCGAGACTCCACCTCCCTCTGCTTTGATTCCATTTTTAGTTCAGAGTTAATTTTCCTTATAACTTTTGAATGCAATAAGCTGCAGTCTTCAAATATTTCCAAGTTCAGTTCATTAAAATCAATCTTTCAAAGCGTCTCTCATGTCTGTGAGACAAATATTTTCTGAGATAAGCTATTAATGATTATAACTATAGTTCTCAGCAAAATCTTTAAAACATGAAATCATCATTCTGCTCTCCTTGTCTCAAGCTTCAGAATAAGGTATATTTCTTCCAGAAAACTCTTTAGGAAAGTTTTCAAAAACAGAAACTCTTTCTTGAGGAAATCTTCCTGCGTCTGTGCTCAGCTAACCATGAAGTCATGATCTTTTTAAACTGATAGAGAAGTCTTCAAAGTGGTGTAGCTTTTATCTGCTACCATGGGCATGCACACAAGTCACACTTTCAGATTTGTCATTACACCAGCTTTCATTTAAGACCAAAGGTATCTTAGTTCTTAGACCTTTAACACCTGGCATTTTGTTAAACAACTCACGTTCTCCATCAGTTGCAGATTTCAAACTTGGCCAGGTGATGGGTTAAGATGTTCTTTATCCATTGTGTAAGTTTCATGCCAGCAGCATGTTTTATTATCTAGTAACAAACAAATGTTTCTTCCAATTGCAGAAACCCATATGGATTAAATTCATTGTTTTCCTTTTTCCCCTTGATGTAACTGGCCATTTGGTGCCTGCAATACTGTCATAAATCTTGGTATCTGATCACTTGATATGGGGTTGCTAGGCAACTTTATCAGTCAAATTCTTCCTTTGCTTCCAAATAAAGATTCCAGGATCCATAATATTGCTCTCTTAAGGGGCCTAGATAAGGATACCTTCCTGTTTTAAATGGAGAGTCATAGATACCTTTTTTTCCACATTCCCTTTAGGCAGGATTTTTAAACCCCTTCTCAGAAACAATTTTTCTCCTTGCTCAGAGAGCTCATGTAGACAGGAATTTAAACCAGTTGTCTTGTATTATGCCCCAGTTACTTCAATTAATGATTAGGCATTTATAAAGAATATAAAATAGTAATCTACATAATGCAAAATAATAAAATTATAATAAATATTTTTGTAATTAAGGTTTTGTTCCCACATTTCAACCAATCAAAGTGCCCGTAGCTGTTGTCGGACACCCTGGAATTGCTTCCTCCTCATCCTGCTCACATAGCTGAGGTCTGCAAATATCCATATTTGCTTGCCTTTGAATTGTACAGGAGAGTTATTTGTGACAGCGTTAAGGAGAAAATCTCTGGGGGCATGCTGTCTATAACTGCCAGAACAGTCCTTCTATAGTCAGGGGAACAGGGTTTAGCTTGAGGGTGATGCAGTAAACAGATATAAGAGTTATAGATGTTTCAATGTTGAGTTGCTCCATAAGCTGATTTAAGATGAAAGTGGCTATGCTCTTCCCTTCTGCCAACTCTGATGTGTGAGGACCACATTTGATTTTCTAAATGCTCCATCTTGTGCTTCAGTAGGGTATTTTCTTTAATAAAGTCCACTGCATTTAAAGCTTTAGTGGCTTGCTCATCTGTGATGTCCACCTTGGTCTGTATAACATCCATTCAGGCAGAATGTGACTGTAACTGGGTCATAATGGACTTAACATTTTGGTCCATCGCCTGCACCATATGAAGGATCACCTGCATGGCGCAGTCCACGTTCGGGTCTTCTACATGTGGCAAGCTGCTGTTGCTGGGGTCTGGCTGCTGGGCATTTTGTTGTTTCAGGTTGGGACCTTATGATGCCCCTTTGGGAAGATCCATCATTCCCAAACTTTCTCAATTTGCAGCACAGTAGATAGTTGTTCAGTCTCTATAAAAATATTCCACAACTGTAAAGTCCAACTAGGTTTTAATATAAAATACAGATTCTGAAGGAGATAGCAGCTCTGGAATACAACCTGCCTTGATGACTGCTCCCTAGTGCCTCCCCCCGTCTATACATATTTCATAGTGTTTTAATATTGCTACTGATTTGTCTACTCTGTTCAGTGCTCAGAGCCTTTTGGAATGAGTGCTTTATAAATAAACTTTGCCTTGCCTTGTCTAAGTCTTCTCACCACCCCTGAACCACCTATGATCTCATTGATATGCAGAAGTCCAATGATCAAGCCTTGGCCTGGTACTAATCCCACTCCCTGTCTGACCTCCTCTCTTACAGGGTACTTGGAAATACTTTCATAAAGACTGTCCTCATCACCAAATGCCTCTATATTAGTGCCAACTTCTAGAACAGTCTTAACTCCCCGGCCAAATTCTGGAAGGTGTTTCACTCTCTTTTTGATCCTCTAGCCCAGTCTGCTCTCCTGGTCCTCATGATTAATGTTTTATCTGTCTCCAACCCTCCTCCTGTTGCTGCTCACTATAATAAGTTTTTCACTACTTCTGCTCTACCCTCTCCCCCTGCCTCCAGCCTCCTCTCTGCCCCACTTCTCTCTGGGGTTTTAATTCCCCATCACTACCCAGGAAACCCTGCATGCCCTGTCCTCATTCAACCTGTCCAAATCTGGCCCTGATGGCCTGGACCCTAAATTCTCCATCTTTCAGCTCCTGCCATTGCCTCCCCCCTTACTCCCATCCTCAACCTCTCCTTCCCCCTCAGTGCTGTTCCTCAGTCTTGGAACATTGCCAGATTCTCCCCCTATAAAAAGGGAGTGACCCCTCAACCTCTGGCAACTTTCATCCTATCTCCCTTTTCCCCTCTCTTGCAAAGCTGCAAGAGAAACTTTTTTTTTTGCAATTAAAATTTCATTATTATGAGTTGTCAGGCAGAAGCATATAAAAATACATTATTTTGGTTTTCACATCACAATTTATTTGGAGATAGCACAGAATAAAGGAGATATATGTAGGACTTCTGGCATGATTAAAAAAAGTGACCCACTTCTAGTAGCACTATGGAGATGTGAGCAGGGCAAACGGAGAGCTCTCTCTTGACTAGAGATAAAATTAAAAATATTTATTTACAAAAAATGAACTTCTACAAAAACTTCAGTTATTTTTTTATAAGAAAAGCAACTCTAACAACTGAATGTTGAGAAACACTCAGAATCATTACCAGTTATTAGCTGATGAAGGAGAAATGGGAGACAGGTCCCTCTCAGAGTTTGAACCAGTAATGGTAGCGGCCGACTAAGGTAAAAAGAGACGGATCCCAAAATCGCAGCAGGGCAAGAGTCAATGCCCAGACCAATTGGAAACTGTCTTACATGCTATCCAGGATTTCAGGGCCGAAATTAAAGATACCATAAGGGACCTTAGATCTGACCTGGGAACACTGCAGCAATGAGCTGATGAAGTGGACCGCCAAATTCCATCACACTCGTCCTGCCTCGACTACTTGGAGTCTGCTGTTACTGACTTGGCCCACAATCAGTTACAGATGGCTCTTTGCCTGGAGGATGTGGAAAACTGTAGCTGATGAAAGAATTTACATATATATGGCATCCCGGAGAATGAGGAAGGCCAGGATATGTCAACCTTCCTCGACCATTTCTTTCATACCATTCTGGATCTGGAGCCTGATTACCCCATAGACACAGAGTGGTCACACTGGTCATTGGGCCCAAAACCCAAGATGCCCGATGCCCACCCCCGATCCATAGTGGATCACTTTCTGAACTAGTCAGTCAAGAATCATTTACTGCAGAAAGCTTGGGGGAATAACATTCTTAAATACAGCTCTAAATGAATTTTTATTGACAATGATTATGCCCCCACCACACAGAAACAGCATCAGGAATACATGTTGTTATTCCCTTGCCTCAGGGCAAAAAATCTTAAGTTTAAGACCCTCTACCCAGCCAAGTTAATTGTGCAATTCCCTACCAGGCAACAAATCTATGCATCAGCTTAGGAGGTAAAGCAAGACCTTCAAGCAAGGGGCATGTTTGTGGATCAAGGTAGTTGCAATCAGAACACAGCAGATTGAGGACCAGCAAACAGTTCAGATTGGAAGGTCCATGGGTGAAGACCTAAGACCCCAGAAGTACCCTTGGGTGAGATCTTGAGATGGCTTCCACAGTCCTGGTCACAACTTGTCTTCACATGAAGTGCAGTACTGGATTATTCACACTCTGACTAATGATGCACTTGGAACTACAGGTTGGGGACTCTCAGGGGGTGGAGATTGGAGGGGGTAGGGAGGGTGATGGAGCACACTGGGTTTTTGTGACTAGCAGAACCCCTTGATGCATCCCGGGTTAAATAAAAGCAATTTTGTTTTTGGCTTCTCCAGGTGGTAGGATCTGTTTGACATGGCCGGAAGAGTAACAGTGGCCTGCGACCAATGGGGTCCACATGGTTGCAGGCCTTGGTGCAAACCATCTCCCTCTCTGTCTGCCCTCCCACCCAGGTTAGCTGCCAGTATCTTACCAGATTTCCAGCAGAGTGGCAAAACTTGTAATAACTTTAATTTAGAGCCAGTCCATCGGTGCAGTGGTTGGATTTCCAGCTACCTGGGCTAGGGAACAGACTCAGGTTGCTGGAGGACTGCTCACCTTCCCCGGGGGGGGAGGGGATGCGGTCTGGTGACTGCTGACTCCCGGTGGAGACCATGGGTACAGCACTTATGCCGACCGACTGACTAAGGGGATGTGGCAGAAGTCAGCATATGCCTTGACATCATGGCAAGTCGCACCACCAAGAGAAAAAGGGAAAAAACTGTCCTCTGCTCAACCAGATGATGGCCATCCCGTCCCCTCCACCACCACAAGTGCCCTGGTCGGGCCCCAAAGCCCACCTCAGCAGCACCCAAGGGGCCAAGTAGTTGTGCTGGCCGACCCCCTGGCACCTTTCTCCTCAGAGGAAGAGGAACCATCCAGTGAAGGGTTACACTGGATTACCTGAAGGGTGGCTGCCATCTGAGGTGGGGAATGGTGGCAATGGGTGGAGGCACATGTGAGCTGTAGGAGAGAAAAAGACCACTGATGGCCCAAAGAAGAGACCATCAGGGGAGATATGGAGGAGGTGGGGAAGAAAACATAAAATAAAAATAACATAAATTTTTGCCTTGGGTCTCCTCGCTGGCACAGTTGAAATATAACAGAATAGCAGGCTTGAGGAACAAAGGAAAAGGAACCAACCATAGCCTGTAATCATTATATCTTTTTAGGGCTAATATTTGATCTAATTAGACCTAGTCCACAGCAGACCATAACTTCTGCCCGCGAGTGGTTTGATCTACTTCTTCAATTGCTACTCTGCTCCTTTGTTCTAAAAAATGGAACTGACTGGATTATCCATACTGTAGCCAATGACACATTTGGAATTGTGGGTTGGTGACTCTTGGTGGGGGAGGTTGGAGGGGTAGGGATGGTGATGGAGCGCAGCAGGTTTCTGTGACTGGTGGACCCCTTTATTGTGTCCTGGGCTCAATGAAAGAGACGTTGTGTCAGACTCCTCCAGGTGGTAAGTGTGACACTTGGACAGCTGGTTCTGATCATTCTATGATTTTTGTAATATAAAAATGTGTTATTGTAGAGGGAGGCATATGCTTGCCATATGCCACACTGAAGGAACGTTTTGCCCTACGTAAGGAAGATTTTTATAGACATTTTCAGATTCGACACTTTATTAATTCTGGAGATAATCTTCAAAAAATCAATAGAGAGCTGACCCCCTTGGAGCAATTTTGGTGGGACTCCAGAAGAATTAAAAATAAGTTGCCTTACCTTTCCATCCTGTATAAGATACTTATGGAAAAAAGGAAACTCCTGGGTTAGAAGATATCAGAAAGAGGTGGGAGATGGAAGTACAAGGGACAATACAGAAGGGAGACTGGGAGCGTCACTTACAGAGAGGATGGCAGGTAACTTCAGCCATAACATGGTGAGAATTTAACTGGAAAATCTTAACCCGCTACTTTTGTACCCCAATGATTACCAAACACTTTAATCCTCAAGCATCCTCGGCATGTTGGCAGGTATGTGGGGAGGCACAGAGTACTCATTACTATATTTTCTGGGGATGTGTAAAAATACAGAGATTTTGGTCTCAAGTCCAGGGAGTTATGATCCAAATGGGAGGAGTGATAATACCACACATGTTTCAAGACCTAGTCCTAGGAATGCCAACCCTCTCCTCACAAAAAAGGAGAAAGGTGGAGTTGCTTCAGATACTGCGGCTTGCCGCACTAAAATGTATCACAACCAAATGGTTACAGCAAGAACTTCCAACTCTCCAGTTATGGATCTCCAAAGTGGAGGAAATGGAAAGACTAGAGAACATAACATACACTATCCAGCTAAGAAAAGATAGATTTCTAGAAATCTGGAGTCCTTGGTATTGCTGGAAAGAGGGCTTAGATGAAGGGAGGAGGAAAGGAGACAGGAGCATAAGAAGGGAAGAGGATATGGGAAGTGCAGAGGAGAGTTAAAAGAAAGGGAACAAATAAGAAGAGAGAGGTGATTAACTGGAGGATAACGGCTTACAGAGATAGGAGAGTTTGTGGGGGGAAACAGGAATGGAGACATACACATAAATATATATATATATATATATATATGTACCAGTATCAGTATGTATACAAAAGCACTTTCAATTTAAGATTGTAACATCAATCACAGTGCATTGATATGAACTAAAAGAGTTGTTGGGGTTTTTTCCCCCTTTTTCATTTCTTCTCCTTTTAAGGGGAGGGAAGGGGGGAGAGAGAGAAAAAAAGAGTTTTTTTTTTTTCTTTGTGATCAGAAGGTTTAAACAAAATATTCACGTATTAATAAGAAAAGCAGTGGATTGAGAAAGCAAAGCTCCCAGGAGAGAAGTGACAATATCAAGAGGAGGAATTGAAACTAATTTGAACACTAGACTGGGCCATCCGCATGGACCACATTATTAAAAACTGAAACTACCAACTAAAAGCCTTGGGCATAATAATGTGAACCCATAAATGGACTCTATTGCTGGAACTGAGAACTGATTAGTTTATATAAAATAGAAGAGGTAGAATGATAGATGATAAGAAAAGAGTAGGGAATTAATAAGAATGGATTGGATTTAATGTATACATGTCTTTAAAAGATGTATGTTGGAACTGAATGTAAAAATGAGATGGACATGAATAAAATATCAGAAGTTAAAAAAAAATATGTTATTGAGTGTCTCTCTTGAGACATCCTGCGCTCGTGGGATGACCCCCCCCCCCAGGTTTCAGTTCAAAGGACAGGATATGTTAAACAGCAGATCTCTGTAATGTGATTAACTTCCAAAGACGCACATTTTATGGTCTTGTTGTTGAGCTGTGCTTCTTTGAAGCCAGTAACTAAAATATCCATTTTATGATGTCTTCAGAGGAAAGAACAGTTAATTTCAACTGGTGCTAAAAGAAGCTATATGACAGCTAAGTGAGAAACTGTAGAGTTGTAAAAGTTCTTTGATGTCTTTGAAAAGCAGGAAAACACACTAGATCAAAGAGGATCAGGAAACCACTCCAGATCAAAGAGTCATATTGAAAATGAGTTTTTTTTTGCTGATGTCACCTTATTTAATATACCTCCTGAGTGATAAGACATCCTGGTTGTATAATTTTTAATATGCTAGGAGGAGCTAGGTGGCATCATAGAAGTGGTGGAGACAGAGTTTAAACTGTATGCTGTATTTCCACTTACTGACACATTCCTGTTGGACTCTGAAGAAACAACACCTACTTGAAGCTCTGTTAGAAGATATACATTAGATAGACAAGTCTAATTGTATGGTGGTAGGAATTTGTTTGCATTTTTTTAAAACCTTGTTCTTTTAAGTGATTGTATGCGCTGTGATATATTGTTCTGTGTTTACATTTTACCTATTTTTATCCATTTTCTAAGTAAACCTCTTATTTTAAAGAGACTGCCTGTGTCTTCAAAATTATTTTGCCTGTGATGCATGGATGTTAAGATTTTGACAACACTGTTCATAAGCTTAATGGTATACCAGACTGGGAAAAGGTAAAAATTTATCTAAGGTCTTTCTTAGAGTTTTCAAGGGTTCATTTTGTATACCTGGTTAGGTGCCCTTGGTGAAAGATATCTGGCATTTCCCCGAAGAGCAGAATTATCTGAGCCTGTACATTTGGGTATGCTAGCAGAAGGTTCACAGTTTGAATCCCTCCAGAACTTGAGACCAAAGGTGATTCGGACCCACAAAACAGACAGGAGGGTTACTCTGTTCTGTTACCCTGTTCACAATACTGCGCTCGGAGGTTGGCACTGTGGGAGCAGAGGGCCTGACCTGCTGAGTGGGGTTGTGACAGATTGGTTGGCCGTGCTGCTGATAATTTTGGCATACAAGCTTTTATTGTTCAGTGTGTCAGCCTAATACTGTCAGCTCACTTGCAAGACAAGGCAGTGATTTTTTTTTTTTTAAAAAAGGAAACTGAACTATAACACTTGGCTTACAGGCAAGTTCCTACCTGTTTTATTTTTTTTCTAAAAGTGCAAGTTAGAGTAGCCATAGTTAGGGAAGAAGATGGCTTCCAACTACAGCGGGCACACTGTAGACTACTTAAAGCAGTTGTGCAGGGAAAGAGGAGTCCTGTACAAGGCGAAAGCCACCAAGCAGAACCTCATGGATGCCCTGATGGTAGCAGATACCCAGAGCATTGAGTCACAGACAGTGACTGTAAAAGACCGAACCTTGAGTGTGGAGGGGCTAGCAGCCAGTGCAGTGTCCAGATCCGGTGAGGATGACAGCAGGGCCAGTGCCAGCAAAGGGCCACAGCAGCAGGGAAAGATCACCAGTATTCTGGAACCAGAAGTACTCAGGCTGCAGATTGAGTTGCGCAGAATACAGCTGGAGTTCCAGGAGAAGAGGGAGCAAGAACAGCGAGAGGTGGAATGAGAGAGATGAGAGGCAGAGCGAGAACAGTGAGAGGCAGAATGAGAGAGATGAGAGGCAGAGCGGGAACAGTAGGGGGCTGAGCATGAGGAGCGTGAGTGCCAGCGAGCTGCAGAGGAGAAGAGGGAGCAAGAATGGCAAGAGGAGGACCATGAACAGCGAGAGGTGGACCAAGAGGAGCGAGAGCACCAGAGGCAACATGAACTGGAGAAGCTATGACTCCAACCACCAGCACCAGAGCAGGCAAGTGGCTTGGGTTTAACTGGGACTACTGGACTGGGTTACAAACTGAATTCCAAATTGATAGCTGAATTTAAAGAGGGGGAGGACATGGATACCTTTTTAAATTCCTTTGAAAAAGTTTGTATTCAGGCTAAAATTCCTAGGGAGTCCTGGAGCTTCCAGCTATCCCTGCTACTTACCGGGAAAGCTCAGGATGCACTGGGTCAAATGAACAATGAGGACAGTAATGATTACTGCAAACTTGAAGCTGCACTGTTAAAAAAATTTTAATTAACTGCTAAATCATACAGAGCTAAATTCCGTATGCTCAGGCGAAGCCCTGACATGAGCTACTAGGAGCTAGCCATGAAGCAACATCAGTTTTTAAAATGTTGGTGGGAAGGAATTGAAGCAAACTCTGTAGATAAAATTGAAAATGTGATTCTGTTAGAACAGTTTTTCTGGGCATGCCCAGCAGAGCTGAAAACTTGGCTGGAGGACCGAGATCCCAAAACAGTACAAGAGGCTGCTGAACTCCCGGACCGCTATGCCAAGAGCAGACCTGCTCTGAGAGCAAATGGGGTGGGCGTAGCAGCACAGAAAGGGAAAAGCATGCCTTCAGTGCAGCTAAAACCCTCCCTGCTGCCACTAAAACCAGTTAGCCCCAGGTTTCAGAGAAAAGATTTCTCTGCAAAAAGAAATGAATGTTGGTTGTGTAAAGAAACTGGGCATATTGCCAAACAGTGTCCCAAAAGAATGAGCCATATGCAGAATGGTGCTAGGAAAGAAGTGGGTTGTTTGTGTGTCCCTGGAAGCATGCCTGTGAACATGAGGGAACACATGCACCCAGCCTTGGTGAATTGTGTACAGATGCAAGGGTTAAGGGACACAGGGGCATCCCTGACATTGGTAAAAGGGGATCTGGTACAGCCTGGTCAGCTTATACCCAATAAATATGTCATTGTACAAGACTTTACTGGTGGGGAGAAAACATTGCCCCTCGCTAGTGTTCTTCTAGACTGGGGTGAAACAGGGGGAACTGTGCAACAGGTGGCTGTAGCTAAAACATTAGCAGAGGATGTCATCCTTGGCAACAATCTCAAATAGGGGATGGTGTGTGCAGTTACCCGTAGCCAAGCGGCAAGGGAAAACTGTAGTTCCCTGAACCCCGCAGAAGCCATTGTGAAAACCACTGGGAGGCTGGTTCCCCAGCCTGGGTCTCCTGATATGGAGACTAATGAAAAAGGGTAGAAATTTCTCCAGTAGCAGTTAGCCACACAGCCACGGAGGGTTACTCCAAAGAGGGAGGTGTGACCAATTGTCAGAGGGTTAAGGAGGACAGTGATCCTGAGTGCCTTGATGCTAGTGCTAGGGACCCTAGTTTAGAGACTGAAGGGGACCTGTCCCATGCCTTGGGAATGTGTGAGAAGTTTGCAGCTGCTCAGAGAAGTGACACTAGTCTAGAGAAGCTGAGGGCTTGGAGAGACTCTGATGGAGTACAAGGAGGTGATGGTAAACATAAGGTTTATTGGGAAAATGGACTGATGTATACTCAGGCTGTGCAGACAGAGGGAGGGGTGCTAGGCAGGCAGCTTGTCGTTCCCCAGGGGTATCATGAGCAGTTGCTCAAGATTGCACATGATATTCCCTTGTCTGGTCATCTGGGAATCGCATGCACTACACAGCGGTTGGCCCAGAATTTCTACTGGCCCAACTTCACCCAGCAGGTGAAAGAGTATTGCAGGTCTTGTCACCAGTGCCAAGAAATAGGGAAGGCGGACAAGAAAACCCAAGCCGCCCTGATTCCATTGCCCATATTGGAAGAGCCATTCTAGAGGGTGGGAATGGATATTGTGGGGCCTTTAAATACCCCCAGCTCCTCAGGGAAGAGATTCATCCTGACTTTGGTGGATTGTGCCACCCGGTACCCAGAGGCAGTCGCCCTATCCTCACTGAGGACAGACAAAGTGGCAGATGCCTTACTTGGGATTTACTCCTGTGTTGGGTTTCCTCAGGAGATTATCACCGATCGAGGGGGTTCCTTCATGTTAGACCTGATGAAATGTTTGTGGGAGAAATGTGGGGTGGTGCAGAGATGCACAACACCGTATCACCCACAAGCCAATGGGCTTGTGGAATGATTTAATGGTGCCCTAAAGTCAATGCTCCGGGCATTAGCTGAACAGCATAGAAGGGACTTGGAGAAATACCTTCCCCACCTGTTGTTTGCATACAGGGTGGTGCCCCAAGAGTCAACAGGATTTCCCCCCCTTTGAACTCTTATATGGACGCTGGGTACGTGGGCCCCTAGACTTGATCTGGGAGGACTGGGAAGGCAAGCATGCTAGCCAGGGAATTCCCACTGTGGATTACGTCCTTGGGTTTAGGGAAAGGCTGAAGGAGCTAATGGGGACAGCCTAGAGCAACCTGGCAGCTGCCCAACAGAAAAAAAAAGTGTGGTACGACCGCAGAGCCAGAGCTCACTCATACATGGTGGATCAGGACGTCATGGTCCTTATTCCGGTCCGGAAAGACAAGCTGCAGGCTGTGTGGGCAGGACCATACAAAGTAGTTAGGAAGGTAAATGACGTGAACTATATTATAGAGTTACCTGACAGGAGACAGACAGAAAGGATGTACCATGTCAACATGATGAAGCCATATGCTAATAGGGCTGACAAGGTGTTTGCAGTGTGTAGTACTGAGGAGGGGACGGATGAAGGAGACCCCTTTCTGGACTTGCTGGAAGAAAGAAAGCAAGTGAGAGTCCTCTGTGGAGGCAATAAAGTTGTCTCCTCAGCTGGCCCTGGACTATATCCAGGAAGGGAGGTTTTAGCAGACTTTGCCCCATTGTTTAGCACCAAGCCTGGACTAACCCCCTTAGCGATGCACAATGTGGAGACAGGGACACAGACGCCCATACGGCGGACAGCATATCGGGTGTCAGAGGCTGTCCAAAAGGATATTAGAAGGGAAATGGAGGAGATGCTGGATTTAGGGGTAATCCAGAGATCCCACAGCCCCTGGACCTCACCCGTAGTCCTTGTGCCCAAGCCAGATGGCTCTACTCTGTGTGGACTATCGTGGACTGAATGCTGTCACAAAGTCAGATGCCCACCCAATGCCCCAGACAGATGAACTGCTGGACAATTTGGGAGGGGTGTCCTACCTTATGACCATTGACCCGACCAAGGGGTATTGGCAGGTAGAGTTAACAGACAGAGCTAGGGAGAAGTCGGCCTTCATCACTCCGATAGGCTTATTTGAATTTAAAGTAATGCCTTTCAGAATGAAGAATGCCCCGGCCACTTTCCAAAGGTTGGTGAACCAGGTGTTAAATGGTGCTGAGGAGTACGCCGTGGCATACCTGGATGACATTGCCTTCTTTAGTGCCAGCTGGGAGGAACATTTGTCCCACCTTAGGGATGTGCTGGGCAGGATACAGAGGGCCAGGCTCACTGTCAAAGTTGAGAGGTGCCAGGTGGCCATGGGAGAAGTGGCATATCTCAGGCATGTGGTAGGCTGAAGACAGTTCCGTCCTAACCAAATAAAAATAGATGTGATCCAAGCATGGCCCAGACCAGAAACGCAGAAGCAGGTCAGGAGTTTTCTAGGGACAGCAGGGTACAATAGGAAATTTGTACCCAGTAACAGTGCCCTGGCTGCTCCCCTATCTGACCTGGTAAAGAAAAGGATGCCAAAGAAAATTACGTGGGGACCAGCCTGTGAGGAAGCCTTTACCAGGCTGAAGGAGACCCTGTGCAATGCTCCTATATTGACAAGTTCTGACTATAGCAAACCCTTTGTAGGTCAGACTGACACCTCAGATGGGGGTACAGGGGCAGTACTGAGTCAGACTTCCAACGAAGGGAAAGATCACCCGGTAGTGTACCTGAGTAAAAACTTACTTCCCAGGGACCAGGCATACTCTACTGTGGAAAAGGAGTGTCTTGCCATAGTGTGGGCCCTAAAGCAGCTAGAGCCATACTTATATGGGCAGCATTTTGTGGTACAAACTGACCACAACCCCCTGGTTTGGCTGACACAAATGGGAAAAACTAATGGTAGATTGTTAAAATGGGGTCTTGCTTTGCAAGGGTATGACATGACAATCTTACATAGGGCTGAAGCGACCAATCAGAACTCAGATGGCTTGTCTCATGTCTATGAGAAGTGAACTGATTCAGGAAGCTCATCCCATGCAGGGGATATGGCCCCCAAATTCAGTCTAGGTAGGGAGGATTGTGACACTTGGACAGCTGGTTCTGATCGCTCTATGATTTTTGGTAATATAAACATGTGTTATTGAGCGTCTCTCTTGAGACATCCTGTGCTCCTGGGATGATCCCCCCCCAGGTTTCAGTTCAAAGGACAGGATATGTTAAACAGCAGATCTCTGTAATGTGATTAACTTCCAAAGACTCGCATTTTATGGTTTTGTTGTTGAGCTGTGCTTCTATGAAGCCAGGAACTAAAATATCCATTTTATGATGTCTTCAGAGGAAAGAACAGTTAATTTCGACTGGTGCTAAAAGAAGCTATATGACAGCTAAGTGAGAAACTGCAGAGTTGTAAAAGTTCTTTGATGTCTTTGAAAGTAGGAAAACACACTAGATCAAAGAGGAGCAGGAAACCACTCCAGATCAAAGAGTCATATTGGAAATTAGTTTTTGCTGATGTCACCTTATTTAATATACCTCCTGAGTGATAAGACATCCTGATTGTATAATTTTTAATATGCTAGGAGGAGCTAGCTGGCGTCATAGAAGGGGTGGAGACACAGAGTTTAAACTGTATGCTGTATTTCCACTTACTGACACATTCCTGTTGGACTCTGAAGAAACAACATCTACTTGAAGCACTGTTAGAAGATATACATTAGATGGACAAGTCTAATTGTATAGTGGTAGGAATTTGTTAGCATTTTTTTAAACCTTGCTCTTTGAAGTGATTGTATGTGTTGTGATATATTGTTCTGTGTTTACATTTTACCTATATTTATCCATTTTCTAAGTAAACCTCTTATTTTAAAGAGACTGCCTGTGTCTTCAAAATTCTTTTGCCTGTGATGCATTGATGGTTAAGATTTTGACAACACTGTTCATAAGCTTTTATGGTATACCAAACTGGTAAAAGGTAAAAATGTATCTAAGGTCTTTCATAGAGTTTTTAAGGGTATATTTTGTATACCTGGTTAGGCGCCCTTGGCAAAAGATATCTGGCATTTCCCAGAAGAGCAGAATTATCTGAGCCTGTACATTTGGGTACGCTAGCAGAAGGTTCACAGTTTGAATCCATCCAGAACTTGAGACCAAAGGTGATTCGGACCCACAAAACAGACATGAGGGTTACCCTGTTCTGTTACCTTGTTCACAATACTGCACTCAGAGGTTGGCACTGTGGGAGCAGAGGGCCTGACCTGCTGAGTGGGGTTGTGACAGTAAGATCCATGCGACCTGGCCGGGAGAGTAACAAGTGGCCTAGGGCAGAAGGGGTCTGTGCGGTTGCAGGCCCTGGTGAGTTCCGCCTCCCTCTCTGTTTAGCCCTGCTCCCCTCTGGGTTAGCTGCCAGTGCCTTATCAGGGCTCCAATCGGTGCAGGAAAACTCTTTTAATAATTAAAATTTTTTCTTTGGACCACCCTATTGGCACAGCTGAACTATAATAGCCCAGCAGACCTGAGGAACAATGGAAAAGAAGCCGGCCAATGCCTCGAAGAGTAACATTTTGTTGGGGCTAATACTTGATTTAGGCTAGGCAAAATTTATTTTAAAAGATGCCCAATCCCAGTGGCTCTGGGTGCCGCACAAATATATAAATTCATATTTAAAAAATATATTGATAAAACACATAAATTGTTAAAATAAAATAATCCATATAAACATTAAACAAATGGCAAATTCTCAGCCTCTATACTCAAATCAGTACATGTAGATTAATATTAATCTGAAAAAGCCTGGGCAAATAGGAGGGCCTTAAGGTGAGTCTTGAAGACCTCCAAAGTGGGGGCCCCCTTAACCCCAGAGGGGAGCGAATTCTGCAGGGCAGGGGCAGTGACACTAAAGGCCCTGTCGCCAGAAGATTTCAGACTCAACCTGGGAATCACTAGGGGGCCTCCACAGGAGGAGCGGAGGGGGCAAGTCGAGACAGCAGGTACGAGAAGGTCTAACAGGTAACCAGGGCCCTGACCATGTAGGGTCTTATAGGTGAGAAGCCCCACCTTAAAGAGGATCCTCCACCTGACCAGCAGCCAGTGCAGATCACGCAGCACAGGTGTAATATGACAAAACTTCGACTGCCCGGTAAGCAATCGAGCAGCTGCGTTCTGCACTAGCTGCAGTTTGCAGAGAGATCCTTCCATGAATCTGAGGTACAGCGCATTACAGTAGTCAAGTCTTGATGTAACTAAGGTATGCATCAAAGTAGGGAGTTCCAGAGGCGGAACAAGGGGTTTTATCCTGGTGACATTTCTAAGATGGAAAAAACAGGAGCGGACAACGGAGGATATCTGTGCCTCAATAGTCAAACTCCTATCAAGAGTGACGCCAAGATTACGCACCCTAGAGGGGGCCTTCAATGAAACAGAGCCCAGAACAACTCCAGCCTCTGAGTCAGAGGCCAACCTATCATACACTGTTCAATTCCACCACCAATACCTCTATCTTATCGGGATTCAGTTGCAACCAGCTGGAGGCCATCCGGTAGTTGATCTCAGCAAAGCAGCTGTTTAGCACATCCACTGCATTAGATGTTCCGGGGCAAAGGATAAATATAGCTGGGTATCATCAGCATAGCAATGAAAACTCAAACCATATTTCTTAATGATACCCCCCATGGGCAGCATATATACTGCAAACAACATTGGGGCCAAGACCGATGCCTGAGGCACTCAGCAAGAAAGGAGACTAGGGGTGGAGGAGAAATTCCCCATCACAACCTGTTGCCTCCTATTGGTTAAAAATGACTTAAACCAGCAGATGACAGTACCGGTGAGTCTGCAGAGTTCCCTGAGAGGGTTAAGCAACACACAATGGTCCACAGTATCAAATGCTGAAGAGAGATCAAGGACAACAAGAACTGTCCTATCCCCTTGATCTCTAGCCCTGAGGAGAGCATTCTGCACTTGCACAAGCGCAGTTTCAGTGCTATGCCTTGCCCAAAACCCCGACTGGAACTGTTCATACAGCTCATGTGTTACGAGGTGCTCCTCCAACTGAAGTGCCACTACCTTCTCCACAACCTTTACCAGAAAGGGAAGATTGGAGATAGGTCGGTAATTTGCTCTGACCTCCAGGTCCAAAGATGGTTTCTTTAAGAGTGGTCTCACCAACGCCTCCATCAAGGTGTCAGGGAAGACCCCCTCCAACAAGGAGCACTGGACAATCAGGGCAAACACCGGGCCAATAGCGTCAATTCATCTCATCAAGAAACGTGTCGGCACTGGATCCAGTTCATAAAAGGTGTACTTCAGATTGGTCGCCACCTCAATAACCTCACTTGCCTCCACTGGTTTAAACTCCCCCCAGCCAGACAGAGTGCACTTAGAACACATTTGGTGACCACTGCCAGCTATAGCATTGCTGACTGGAGAACCCCCCACCCCCGCTGGATACCAGACACTCTGTCGGAGAAAAACCGAGCAAACTCCTCGCATTCAGCATTTGAAAAAACCTTCTTCGGCTGCAGACAGACAGGATGAAGTAGCCTGTCCAAAGTCCGAAGAAGTATAGCTGGTCGGTTCTTCCCGGCAGCAATCTCCCCGGACAGGAACACTGCCTGCTTATGGTTGATTGCCCCCTGATATGCATTATAATGCACACACAGGGCCAGTTTGTCCTCCTCCAGGCCAGACTTTCTCCAGCAGCACTCCAACCTCTGACCCTTTTTCTTCAACTCCCTGAGGTCCCCATCAAACCATGGGGACCTCAGGTGGAAAGATTTGGGTCGTACACGAACAGGTGCGAGGGAGTCAATGGCATTGGATAGCACTCTAAGAGTCCACCATGACACTAAGGCCTCTGATGCATACATTACCCACATCAGATAGATTACCTGCCAGCAAAAAACCTCCGGGGTCTGTCCCTGCAAAGGGTGACAGCTCATCATCTCTGTAGGGGGAGGGCATCCGTTGGGAGCCCCGAACGTGAACTGCACCATGCAATGATTAGACCAAACTACCCGATCAATCCTAAGATTATTTATCTCAAGCCCCAGCAAGAACACCAGGTCCAGTGTGTGGCTGCCCAGGTGTGTTGCAGCTGAAACAGCTTGTAACAGGCCCAAAGATGACATAGTTTGAAGGAGGTTATGACCAAGCCGAGAAAATCTGTCGTCGGCCCAAACATTGAAATCCCCCAGAACAATACATCTGGGAGCTCCCAGTGTTTTGCCGGTGACAAATTTGGCAACCTCCTGCAAGAAATTCCCCATTGCCCCAGAGCAGTGATAGATGAGGAAAATCCTGCAACCAGGGCCCGGATCTGCACGAATGGCCACACACTCAAAGGAACCCAGAGCTCTCACTGGGTGCACGGTGAAGCCCAAGTCAGATCTAAAGCAGGTGGCTACACCACCACCCTTACGTTCCTCTCGGGGGCAATGCACCACGGTATAAGTTGAACTTAGTCTACAACAGACAGTAATTTGTTGCCCCTGAATGGTTTGATTTATCACTTCATTTGGTAATTAGTTCCTTTGTTCTATATAATGGGTCTGATATCTATGAAGTGGCCACTAAGCTAATCACATGTGTTTGCTGCCTTTGCCCTATTAATTAATCTATTATTAGCAGCAAGATATAACAATACCCATCCCAGCATTTCATTTGAGCTTCGTACAGAGTAGCTGATAATCATATTGTCAGGGGTTTTCCTGTGGGCAAAATTTAATTTGCTCTGTATGGCATATGCTGTAAAATGGAAAAGCAGCTAGAGAATGCTTGGGGAGCACTTCACATTATGTGGGGCTGCTCTTTGTTCTAGGCATATTTCATTGGCAGCTGACTACCATTTTCTACCATTCTGTAGGGTGATCTAATATACAATATTTCATACAGCCTATACTGCTTTTAGAACAGGTCGGCTATTTACGAAGAGGCCACTAGATATATGGCTGTGCCCCTTCAGTCCTTTTCCCATCATTTAATTAACCACAGTACATTATAAAAACAGTTATTTGATGTTACGGTTAGTAAGTTTGCTTTCAGAACTTAAATGTAATGCTTGTAGCTTCTCCCAGTAGTTCAATTCAAACAGACTTTTCATTATTTATTTATTTATTTATTGAGTTTTTGGACAACACCTGTGAGCAGATGCTCTTTTGTAGGTTCCACATCAGTTGAACAGAAAATAGCAGGGAACAACAATTTATACATTTACAGAGATAGTACAGTAAATTACAGAAAGGTTCACACAAGTAGACACTGCTGAGGCATTGTACTATGTATGCCTGCGTCCATGAGTTCAGAACACCCTGGAGAAGATAGACAGAGAAGATAACAGACAAAGGTGACATGGGGAGGAATGGAGGGAGGGAGGGAGGGTGTGCCATGAGATGTGGGGAGGGGTAGGCAGGGACTGGGTGGGGAATCAGTGAAGTGTTGAGGTTGGGAGTTGCCCCCTGGGTCAAGAGAGGCATCTAAGTGCAGCAGGTAATTACTATGGGAGGGGGGGCGGATGCAGTCGCAGGTGTCCTTGATAATGCGGTGCTGATGAAGACTTCGCGTGTATGCACCAAAAGTTAGATGAAGCAGTCACAGTTGTCCTCAGCAATGAGGTGCTGATGAAGCTTGTGCTTGAAGGCACCAATAGTTGCTACTCTGGAGATTGCAAGTGGTAGAGCATTGATCCAGTGGGTGCACAGTAGGAGAATGCACGTTGTGCCAATACAGTGCAGCATCTTGGTTTGCTAAAGATTTGACTGCTGGAGCTTCTGGTCAGCCTAGCAGTCATGTGTCATGTGAGTAGGTTCTGAACTCCTGGTGGCAGCAGATTTAGTGAGGCTTTTTTGGCAAGTAGGCAGGTTTGGTATTAATTCTGCTCTTCAGATGGGGCCAACCTGCCTGAGCATACAGTTCAGAGGTGTGTGTGAGTCTTGCAGCACCTGTGAGGAGGTGGCAGGCCTTATTTAGTGCCAAAGAGATGCAACGTAGGGCAGTGTCCATTGCCAACCTATATATGGCCAGGACATAATCGATGAGGGAGACAATTGAACTATTAACGGCCAAGTTCAGAGCTTCGTTTGTTAGGCTATATTTGTGACGATAGAGTATCCTGATTCTGGAATTGATGGCCTTTGTGGTATTGTCTATGTGCTGGGAGTAGGACAGGGTGGTGTCAGTTGTGATACCCCAGATACTTAAAGTGCTATATGAGATCCAGTGTGTCGCCACTGTCATTCTTGTCAGATGGGGGGGGGGGCCTTATGCTTATTAAGGGAGCTGGAGTTGATTATGGTCTTTGTTTTTTTTTTTTTTTAGTTGAGTACTAGTCTATGTTCTTTAAACCAGCTTTGGCGGAGGAGAAACCAAGTTGGCGGTCCACTTGTAGGTGCTCGGGGTGAGGATTGCTGGTGAAAATGACCGCATCATCAGTGTAAAGGAGCATATGACTGGGGCAGGAGCCTGGAAGTTTGTTTAGGAAAATGCTGAACATTAGTGGCCCCAGGATTGACCCTTGTGGGACTCCTGAGTGGACTGGCCTGCTGTCAGAGATGACATCCCCAATCTTGACCCGCTGTGAGTGATTGCAGAGATAGCTGTTGAACCATTGAACTGTATCGGGAGAGAGTCTGGTGTTGGTTAGCTGCTCAGGGAGGAGTATATGATGCACTATATCAAATCCTTTTGGTAGGTCGATAAATGCAGCCCTCACCAGCTGGTCTTGGTCTAAAGTTTGGTGGATGAAGCCCGTAAATTCCGGCAAAGCCATGATGGTGCTGTGCCTCACCCGGAACCCATGCTGTTCCAGGCAAAGGAGTTGGTGCAGGCTCAGGTACTCCATAAGCTGATCTGCCACAATCCAATCAAGTGCTTTGGAAAGTGGCGGGAGTATGGAGATCAGCCTGTAGTTGTTGTGCAATGCCCAGTGGCCACTTTTGTGGACTGGGGTTACAGTCACAGATTTCCATCGCTGGGGGAATTGTGAGAGGTGGAGGAACAGGTTAATTATTACTTTCCAGTATTACAGGAGATGTATTAGAAAACCAATAGGCTATTTAGCTCTAAAATGTTTGTTTGGGGACAGTGTAGGGCCTTGCACTTTAAGGGCCGGGAGAGAGGGGAATGGATCAGAGCTAGCAAGTTTGGCTCTCTCTATGATAGGAATAGGGAGATCCTGAAGTTAAGGGAGTAACTTCTATTTTCAACTGAATAATGCGTGATCTCAAGGGGGCAATAAAGGTTCTCCATTTTACAAAGTGAGATCCCCTTCACCCGGTCCAACATGCCAACTCCTGAAACTACCTATGGCTTGGTTTCGAAGGAAAAGAGGGGAATGGAGTTTAGCAAAGGCAGGCCTAAAACAACTAAATTTGTTGTTATATAAATTACAGGGGAGGGCTGAAGGAGGGCATGAGCAAATACAGAGAGGGGCTTATCTAGGAGAAAGAAGAATGGCTCCTGGACCAAATTCGGGGGGGGGGTGTACTTTCCATTCCAAATCCCAAATAAAGAAAATCTTTAAGAGTGGAGAGGGAGCTCTGAGCCCCTGCAGCATTACACACATGGTGCCCTCACTTCGGTTTTTCTTTTCCACCATTTGGGTGGTGTTTATTTTAATTTGGGACTTACTGGTCCCTCAGTGGGTTTTATCCACTCAATGTGTGGCACATACCCTCTGCTCTAGGGGGAATAAAGTTCTTGGACCTAACCTTTGGGGACCTTTGAAGTGGAGGCTTGTTCCTACTTCCATTATGAAAGTTAACCTGTACGTAAGTTCCTGTTTCTATGGGATAGCATTTTTTATCCAACATAAGAAGGTTTTGGTTTTGATTTTAACACAGAAGGGTGGGGGGGGAGGAGGGAAGGAATCTCCTGCTGATTGGTTTATAAGGAGAGGGGAGGAATTGGGGATGGGGTAATGTTTATGTTTCAACCCTTATGGAGTCGGGGGATTATGATGTTTCTTCAGGTTGAGTTATATTTTCTTTTACTAGAAAAAAAAAAAGCAAACAAGATTGCAATTAGCCACAGAGCATTCTTTATTTAAATTAACAATGAAAAGTGCCCCGGCTTATCAGGGAGGGGGGGCCTGGTTACATGCTCTTCTCCGCAATCACAGTCTGCTGCATTGTGTCCTTCAGGATGGCTGGGATGGAGTGGATGCTGTTGGGGTTCTTCCACTGACTGCTGCATGTACGGACACAGTGCAAGGGGGACTCTCCATGGCAGGGGTGGCTCCTTCTCATGGGGGAATCATGATGTCCACCCAACCTGTAAAAATGTTTTCGCAGACTATTAATGGATTACATAATCCTATCAAAAGAACTCGTTTCATGCAATATTTAAAGAAGCAGCCAGTTAATGTGTATTTCGTCCAGGAGACACACCTATCCGAAGCAAAACATTTGAAATTAAGATGGGGACAGAGATATGGGACATTTGCATGTTCCCATCCTAGTGGTAGAAAGAGAGGGGCAGCCATATTCGTACGGTCTTCCACACCCTTGGAGGTTCAAAATAGTTATGCGGATCCCCAGGGGCATTATGTTATCCTACAAGGGACGCTGTTTTCACAGATGGTCATGTTAGTGAGTATATACCTCTCTCCATAGACAACACTTCTTGTTCTTCGAACCTTTTTACACAGAGTTTTGGACTTGTTATAGGGACAACTTATTATGGGAGGGGATTTCAACATGACCTCAGTGCCTTTAGACACCTCCAACCCACAGGCCCATAAATCTTCAAATGCGGTACGATACTTAAGGGGTACTCTGGTACTGGGGATAGTAGACATATAGCGAAAGTTATGTCCTACTTCAAGTGGCTACACTTATTACTCAGAGTGCCATCATAGTTATTCTAGAATAGATTACTTTTTTATGACTTGTGAGCATTTCTCATTAGTTCAGGATATTTCCATAGGTCCTAGAATTTTATCTGATCATCATTCTTTGCTTTTGAAACTAGATTTATGGAAAGTTAAAAAACAGCCTGTATGGTGCCTCAACTCTTTCCTCTTAAAGGACCCACAATATATTGCTGTTATTCAGCAGTGCATCACTCAGTTTTTGCAAGAAAATAACACTCCTCAGGTTTCAGTTGCCACAGTTTCGGATACCCTGAAAGCAGTATTAAGTGGCTCAGCAGGTAGCACACTCACCTCTGAGGCTGGGAGATCAGAAGGTTGTGGGTTCTATCCCCACACCAGGCACTTGGGTTAAAACCCATTACTGACA
Source organism: Neoceratodus forsteri (assembly GCA_016271365.2). Classification (NCBI taxonomy): domain Eukaryota; kingdom Metazoa; phylum Chordata; order Ceratodontiformes; family Ceratodontidae; genus Neoceratodus; species Neoceratodus forsteri. The sequence goes on from CM057453.1 coordinate 198,056,419, forward strand.
CTGTAGTGCAGCATGAGGGGGGTTGCTGCATGCCTGAGGTTCCGTCTTTTGGATGAGACGTTAAACCGAGGTCCCATCTGCCTGTTCTGGTGGTAGTTTGGGTGGATTTTAAAGATCCAATGGTACTTCTCGAAAAGAGTAGGGTAATTTCCCAGGTGCCGTGGCCAAATTTCCCCCTTTCACTAAAAATACCACCAACAGCTTAATCTGGTTCAAGGTCAGTTGGCATTCATCTGTATCCCACTCCCTGGGTCGTACCTGAAAATAGGCAGAATTTGTCTAGTGCACTTACCCGGTCAACAAAAATGAAATAAATAAATAAAAGGGGAGAAACTATAGCATATTTGGTCCAGAAAAAGCATACCCTAGAGGAGCAATATGATTCCTTACATCATCAGCTTCAAGTTTATCTGCTTTTGTATTAAGATGGAGATAAGGAATTAAAAGCAAAAATCAGGGATACCCAATCAGAAATTGACATGAGAGTTCATCAAGCTTTGCTTTTTCTGAAGCAAACCAGTTATGAGGGAGATACCAGAGGAACCCGCACGTTGGCTCATAGACTTAGGATGCACAAAAGAACTTACGCAACAGTTATTTTAAAAATTAAGAATCCGGTAACAACCCAAAAGCAGCACCTTGAGATGGAGAGTAGATCCACCTTAGCTACCTACTACCAAAATTTATATTGGGCTGGCCTGCCCACAGCCCTGGAAGACAGACATCAATTTTTAGATAGGTTACATCTCCCAAAGCTTTCAGAGACACAATGGGCAACTTTAAAGGCTCCTATATGGGTGGAAGAGATTTAGAAACAAATCCAAGCTACCAGTACACAAAAATGTCCAGGACCTGATTGTTTTGTGATGGATTGGTATAGGCAGTTTTCCAAACTCCTTCTCCCAATTATGTTATCTGCCTATAGAGAGGTAGTGGAGGGTGAACTCCTACCCCGCCTTCCTCTTGAGCTTATGTGGTCCTGGCTGCTCTGCCCAAACCAGATAAAGATATTTTGGACCTGGCGTCCTGGCACCCAATTTCAATTCTTAATGTTGATTATAAAATTTATATGGCAATTTGGGCAGCCCGATTGGAGCTTCTTCTACCACTTTTAATACATCCTGACCAAGCTGAGTTTATAAAACATAGAAATACTATGGATAATATCAGGGGTACTTTATTATTAGTAGAACATATCCAAACTAGATAAATCCCTGCTGTCCTATTTAATTTAGATGCTGAAAAGGCATTTGACAGGGTGTCCTGGGACTTTTTGTGGGACACCCTGTCAGTCTTCCAGTTCCCAGATACATTTCTGCAATGGCTTCAGATATTTACTGTAACCCGCAAGCTTATATCCATATAAATGGAGCTGTCTCTTCCCCCATGTGCCTACAATGTGGTACTTGCCAAGGTTGCCCCCTTTCCCCACTTTTATTTGCCCTGTACATGGAGCCATTGGCAGCAGCTTTGAGAAGTGAAAACCAGTTTGAGGGAGTACCTCTAGGCCAATGAGAATATAAGGTCTGTCTCTTTGCAGATGATGTCCTGCTTACTGTTTTGTCCTCCAATACAGTGATACCAATCATCTGGGAAATATTACAAAATTTTGAAAGGGTAGCTAACTTTAAACTGAATGTTTCCAAACCGGAATTCCTCTTACTTAACTTTTCCCCATCAGAGTCATTAAAGCATAGTTACCCCTTGAGATGGTTTTGTACCAAAATAAAATATTTAGGTATCCACATACCTAAGGATGTTCAAGTGCTTGATATTGTAAACTTCAAGCTCCTAATGGCCCAAATTCAATAAGATCCAAATAAATGGGTAAAACATAGTCTTACCTTTTTCCAACGGATAGAATCCATCTGAATAAATGTTCTCCCTAGACTTTTATACTTATTCCAAAATATTCCATCTCTCTCTGCCTGTTTTTATTATAGATTGTAGAAAAGAATGATCTCAAATTTTGTTTGGGGAGGTCACAGGCCTTGGGTTCGTCTTTCGATTCTTCAGTTTTCTTTAGCTCAAGGAGGGGTTAACTTACTGAATTTAGAGCTATACATCAAAGCAGCATTCCGTGAAGTAATGTTTCTGTAGTTGTCTTCCACTTATTCAGCTCCATGGAAAGAAATTTAATTTTCTGTTAATGATTTGCATGGCATAGGGAAGATTTTGTTTGCTACTAAGTGTAGATCTCCACAGCTCCGCCACATGACTAAATTTACTGCTAATATATTAAGGGTGTGGTATCAGTTAAAATCACACCCCAGTTTTTGAGATATATTTTATTTTTGCTGGTTATTGTCGGAAGACAAATATTTTCAACAGGCCCAATCAGATCTGGCTTTCTGTCATTGGCGACATCTGGGGCTAAATTATATTTATCAGTTTCTGTCCCCTACAGGTATTGTAGCATTTGAAGCCCTGCAGCAGGAATGTGGCCTCCCCACAAGAGACCATTTTAGATATGTGCAAGTTAAAATTTATATTTTATGTCAGAAACCTGAAATAACTAAATTACCTGTCCCACAACTCTGTCTTTTGACTATGGTAATGGACTTTTTAGCAGGCAATTCATGGTGCCATCTAATAGGCCTGCTATGCAAAATTTTAAGAGATACCTTGGGAGACTCCACTTCTTCAGTTTTGGAAGCCTGGAATCAAGAATTGGGTCCTTCAGTGACTGGTGTCTCCTGGACAAAAGCTATGTTGCCCCCATAGAGATCACATCCTCCAACATATGGAGAGAACTTGCATGGAAATGCTGGTACAGATTCTTTCGCTCCCGGCCATTCTTACAAAATGCCTACCTGCCTCCTACAGAATTTGTTGGAGGGGTTACAGATATCATTTGGCAGACTTGTGCCATACCTTTTGGCTTTGTCCTATGCAAATGCCCTTTTGGTGTTCATTACAGGAGGAGTTGGGGGAATATTTGGGTGAGCAAGTGGAACTTATGGCAGAAATGGTGCTGTTTACAGTTTTTCCAGAACACCATCCCCTGTGGCATAAAACTCTGCTACCACTCTATTTATTAGCAGCTAAAAAGGCAATAATGCATAGATGGAGGTCTACAGCTGAAATCCATGGCAGGCTTCCTCCCTTTAGGGCTAGGTGGTAAAGATGGATCTGGTATATGGCACAGATCGAAGTGGACTTTGTGCCCTAGACTTGGGGGGGCGGAGGTTGAAGGGTATTGGGGTGTTGTCCATGCCATGGAGAAATACCTAATAAAAGGCTGCTCTGTACTTTCTCAAAGGTACCCTGTAAGGGGTTCATGTGTATTCTGTGGAAATATGGTAAGCATTAGGATTCAGCTTTCTATACTAGTAGGTCATGGTGCTACAATGTTTCTGTTACATCTAACCTGTATGACTCTGTGACTCTGAAATAAGTGGATTATATAGTTATCCTAGTTTGTATGGATTATCTTACCTTATGTATATTAAGCTTTGTTAAATAAAAATGATCTAAAAAAAATGACCAATATTGCCTGTTTTTTGTGCCCCACAAAAGGATGATCAGGAAGTTGGAGGGGTTGGGGAGAAGATGACCAAATGGGTGGAAAACTGGTTGAGGGACAGGGCCCAGTGGGTGACTGTGGGGTGAGAGTTATCTGGTACCAAAGACGTCACCAGTGGGGTCCCACAGGGCTCTGTGATGGGGCCAGTGTTGCTCAATGTCTTCATCAGTGACATTGAGGGTGAAATATGCCTATTCATGGATGACACCAAGCTCTGCAGGAGAGTGGACACAGCTGAAGGGATACAGGACCTACAGGATGATCTGAAAAAGCTGGGGAGGTGGTCCAGGATCTGGCTGCTTGGCTTAAATGCCAAGAAATGCAAAGTTATGCACATCAGAGTCAAGAATCCCAGGACAGAGTACTACCTGGGTGGAGTCCAGGTATCTGCATCAGAGGAGGAGGAGGAGGACCTGGGAGTGATGATCACTAATGACCTGAAGCACTCCATGCAGTGCAAGAAATCAGCAGCAAGGGCAAACAAGATGCTGGAATGCATAGCTAGGGGGATCAGTAATAGGAAAGAGAAGATCATACTATCCATGTACAGGTTGCTGGTGAGACCATATCTAGAGTATGGAGTTCAGTACTGGTGCCCACACCTCAAAAAGGACATTCACTTGCTGGAGAAGATGCAGAAGAGGGCTACAAAGATGATAGTGGGTCAGCAGGGTAAAGCATATGAGAAGAGGTTGAGGGCACTAAACATGTACTCCTTGGAGGACAGAAGAGAGAGGGGGGCATGATTGAGACTTTCAAGTACTTGAAAGGGATAAATAAGGTGGATAAGGAGGGTCTCTTTAAGCTAAGTGACAACCATAACATGAGGGGGCACAGTTTTAAGCTGGAGGGAGGTGTTTAGGAGGAAGGTCCGGAAGCACTTCTTTATGGAGAGGGTGGTAGACACTTGGAATGCATTGTCGGATGAGGTGGTCTTGTTGAAGATGCTGGGCAGCTCCAGGAGAGGCTGGGACAGACATAGAGGGGAGATAAGGATCATGGGTAGGGAGGATGAAAGATGGAAGGAGTGGAGGGGGAGCAAGGTCAGTAGCTCAAGCTCTGGACCCTGCAATACAAGCAGACTAGATAGACCAAATGTCCTTCTTTTGCTGGCTTCTTCGTATGTATGTCTGTATGTTTTTTATCTCTTATGGAATTTAAGAACATATTAGGAGCATAATTGCATAGTTAGATAGCATAGATAGTTGTACTGTTCATTGAAAAGAAAACAAGTCTCTCCTTCAGTCTGCCATGTTAATCATATATGGTCCACTTGTTAAATCCTTATTTCTAAAGAAATCTTCGTAATATAATGTAGCCAAAAAGGTTTTTCCCCATTCATTTATGGGAAATGTTTTAGCTATATTATTCTCTTTTTGGTATTTTAATATAAGCCACTTTATGGCCATTGTTACTATGGCCAATAATGAGATTTCCTTTTTTTGTCCAAGTGCCTTGATCGTTATGAGTGATCAAAAATAATGTGAATTTGACTGAGAGGGAGACTTCTCTTTCCAGTACCCTGCCCATTATCATTTGAGTTTGTTTCTACCATTCCTGAATCAATATACATTGCCAAAAAGTATGAAAAAATCGGCATCCTCTGCCTTGCAATGCTAGCATTTTGATGAGTCCGAAGCTCCCATTTTCAATAAACATGAAGGAGTACAGTATGCTCTGTTTAAAAAGGTGTACTATATGGACTTGCCCCTTGTGCTTTTAAACCTATTAATAGATGATGGTATTTTCTCACCATACTAATTATTAATTTCCTTGTCCGAATCATGTCGCCTTTTGATTTTAAGATTTTTGTAACAATTTGATTTGATCAATGTAAGCTATCTTGTAATCTCAGCAAACATAGTTTTCTTTTTTTTTCAGTATTTAATTCATATTATCCTGAAATTCAGTTAAAGAGTTTGGTGGGGCTCTTTCCCAGTGGTTATAAATTTTATTGAAAATGGTTCTTAACAGCACATACTAATACAATTCTGATTCTGGTAATGCATACTGTGACTTACACTCTGACCATGATTTCATTTTGTTATGCCATTAAGTGTTTACCTTAATATGCCACTATTAGCCCATTTTTTTTTTCAATAAAAAGGCATGTTGTTAATAAGAAATACAGGGTTCTTCCAAATAATGTTATATGTTCTGTTTTGGGGGTTAAGCTTCATTTTATTTGTGTATTCTTAAGTAATTTTAGCAAGATTTTGAATTATATTTTTTTATCTTAATACACATTTTTGGACAAAACCACGGCAATTATATTGTTATTTTCTTTTTCATCAAAGTGTTGTAAAGCAGCAGCCAAAGCAAATAAAATGCTGGGATGCATCACCAGAGGAATCACCTCTAGGAAGGAGAAAGTCATTCTGCCCTTGTACAGGTCATTGGTTCGACCAAACTTGGAATACTGTGCGCAGTTCTGTTGCCCATATTTGAAGAAGGACATCAAACTACTTGAGGGGGTCCAGTGTAGTTTGACCAAGATGATCCAAGGCATTGGAGACAAACCATATGATATAAGGTTAAGGGAGCGCAATATGTATTCCTTGGAAGACAAAAGGGAAAGGTGGATATAACAGAAACCTTCAAGTATTTAAAGGGTATAAACAGGGTTGGAGTGGAGGACATTTTCAATTTAAAAAGGGAGGGGATCACTAGGGGCCACAGTCTGAAACTTGTGGGGGTAGATTTAAAAAGGAAATGAGGAGGCACTTTTTCATGGAAAGGGTGGCATCAAAGTGGAATGAACTGCACGAGAAGGTGATATCACTGAAAACGGGGACATTTTAAAGGGGGTGGGGCATGGTAAAAATGAGAGTGGCAATGGGAGGGAGGAAGGGGATGGGGAAGAGGGTGAGGAAGGTTAGCTCTGGGAGGGGGCAAGAGGAGGGTGGGGCAGCTTCAGTTAAATAGATTGAGCTGCACACTCAAGTAGACTTGATAGATCACTAAGGCCTTTTTCTGATGGCAATTTTTGTAAGTTTGTATCAAATGCTTCAGTAGAGCATCTTCTAAATTATTATTTGTCTTAGAATTATCATATGCCCATTTTAATACCCTTTTTACTTTAAATGCAAGGTAGAGATTTTTTGTATCTGAACATGCCAAAACTCCTTGTTCTTTCGGTAAGCATAACCGTGGCCATGATATTCTAGGTTTACCATAATTCCAAATATAGTCTTTAAAGAGCCCCTGACACCGTTAATAAAACTTGAAACAAATGTGAGATTTAGACAGTTCGGTTTATAGTTCATGTATTTTCTATAAGTATTAACTTTTTTTCTTTATTACCAAGGACAGCTCTATGAAAGAGACTTACTGTCTCTTAGATTTTATCTGCTCTTTGTGCTATCCTACATATGACATCATAATCCGGGTTGCACCTGGAAACAAGCTTCTGGTCATGGTGCTTTTCTCAGTTACCAGCTTTTAAATAAATAAATTAAATAATCCCCCATTTGTGGCATCATAATTATCCCCACAGCAACAGACTTTGATGTCATATGTAGGCAAGCAGCCAGAACAGATAGGGCTGTGATCCTATTTACATGCAAATGTCCTTAGTAATAAAAAAGAATGAGAAATACCAAAACAATATTAAAATATAAGCTTACTTGTGCTAAACATTACATTTTCTCAAAGTTGTCACAATGGTGTCAGGGGCTCTTTAATAACCTTGTTTATTTCCTTAAACCATTCTTTAGGTATCGGAGTAATAATGGCTTGAAGAGAATAAGAACTTATTTGCACAATAGCCATTGTACAATAGAGACAATTTCATCTTAGTCCAACATTGTAATTTATCATTTATATTCTTAATTAATATTTAGTGGTTGTGATTAAATAAATCTGAGACAGGTAAAGTTAATTTTATGCCTAGATATTCTAATCTCCCCTTTTTGTATTCTACTAGAAAAATAAGTATTTGTAATCTGTGTGGTGGAAATGTGTGTTGTCAACATTTCTGATTTTTGTATATTTAATTGATATCCTATAATTCTGAATTTTTTAAATTTCCGTTAATACTGTCATTAAGCTGTTTATTGGATCTATTAATGTTAGTAAAACATCATCTGCTATGTGTTTCATTTTTGCTCCTGCTTCCCCACCTGAATCCCTTTTATATTATTGTTGTTTCTGATTTTGACCAGAAAAACCTCTGCACAAAGTATAAATAGTGAAGGGAACAGAGGTCATCCTTGCCTTACCCCTCTGCCTATAGTAAAGGTGGTTGTTAGATTTCCATTTATTTAAATTTTCATTTTGGGGAGTTATACAATGCAACTATCATTCCTACATATGATTTAGGAAACCCCCTATATGAAAGTACACCTAATATGTAGTACCACTTGATCATATTGAATGTTTTTTTAATCCAAAGAGAGTGCTGTGTCATCCATGGGCCCAGAGAGGGCATGTTCCATCAGAAACTGTACTTTACAAATTCCCTCATGAATTGTTCTACCCGGTAAAAAGCCATTGTGTTTTGGATGTATAACTTTTGTGATGTAAGATATCAGTCTATTACTGTTGAAAATGCAGAAAGATGGTGCTCAACTGGTGCCTCGACATAAACAGGAATAGAAAGACAAAAAGTCAGGCAACTCAGTACAGTGAGACAAAATGACCTCTAAGCTAGGTCAAAGTTAAAAAAGCATTTATTCGATGAAAAAGTACACACAGCAAACACCCCCATCACAAACATTTCACGTCATACTGATGCTGTACTGAGTTGCCTGACTTTCTGTCTTCCTAGTCTGTTACTGTTGTTAATAATTTATAATCCAAATTTAGAACTGAAATTGGACGATAATTTTCTGTTAAATGATCATCTTTACTTGGTTTTGGAATCAACATCATATAGGGCTTTCAAATCTGTCAGAAGAAATTTAAGGACTATTTAAAATATTATGATGCTAAATTGCAAGCACAAAAACAAAAACAGTTTCTGAGAGATACTAAGGATTATTTACACAACTGTATATTTAATTGGAAGAAATCTCAACAGTCTACAACTGAGAGTAATCAATCAAACAGCACCATGACAACCCCTGTAATTGCAAAGAGTAATGAGGGACCACGCTCTATTTTGAAACAAACCTCGTCAGTGGAACAGGTTGATTATAGTACGGGAGACAACACATCAGACTTTGATAGTGAGCCGGATACAAATCCTTTTTAAGGATTTACTCCTCCTGGATGAGGACAGCCCAGGAAGAGCAACAGAAGAACCAGGTTTTGTTTTCCAGCGGAGACAAACAGTGGAGGAAGACACGGAGAGGCAAGAGGAGGAGGACGAGGAAGAGGTTGTCTGGGTCGCCCTGTGGTAATGAACAGATATTAAATGTAATTAATTTATCTGATCAGACTCTAACAGAAGTAGAATACAAAGTGTTATCCAAAGGACTTTCCTTTGTGCCTACCTTTACTGTTAAACATTTTGATGCCTATATTGACCTATAGATGTTTGCTAGGAATATTAATTTAAAGGCATTTTTTTTCCAAACAAAATCAATCTAGAAATAATGGGGGAAATGATAACAATGTTGATGAAAATGGGCGGGAGTCTAACATACCATTATTTAGAGCTACATCCACATTTTGCCCTCTGCTACATCACTCTGTGGAAACATTTTTGCAGTGCTGTTTACAGGACTTGGATTTCATTTATAATACCCAGGATCCAAAAATGCCCTTTTGTAATTTAACAACAGAGGAGAGGGATGCTATACATAGTTTGTCACAGGCTTCCAATGTCACTATTAAACCCGCTGACAAGGGTAGGGGCATAGTGGTATTGAATACTGAACAATATGTTCAAGAAGCCTATAGACAACTCTCCGACAGGGAGTTCTATGAAAAGCTAAACTACAATCCCACTGACAGAATAACGAGAGAGGTGGAAAGTTATCTGTTAGAACTATTATGTTACCTTACAGTACAAACACCTAAAATCCCAGCATTTTACATGCTACCTAAGGTCCATAAAGACCTTATTTCACCACCAAGACACCCAATAGTATCAGGTTTGGGTTGGATCACTGAGTCAATTTCTAGATTTGTTGATCACTATGTTGACCCTACAGTAAGTAAAACGAGGAGCCACATCAAGGATACTAGCCATATGATGACTATTTTAGGTGAGATGCAAATTGAAAAAGAATGGCTACTTGTAACACTTGATGTGGACTCTTTATATACTAATATTCCAAAGATGAGGGCATTTTTGCAATTGAACAGGCATTACTGAAGTATGCTAATAGCAGTCAACCAGTAATAAATATGATAACTACACTGATAGGTATTGTACTGAGTAACAACATTTTTATGTTTGAGGGCAGTTATTTCAAACAAGTAAAAGGTACTGCGATGGGTGCTACTTTAGCACCAAGCCTGGAAAATATATACTTGAGTGATTGGGAGGATAGAGTTATTTTTGATGCTGGAGTGAATGAGTACATACAGAAAATAGACATCTATAAATGCTTTATAGACAATATTTTTCTAGTGTGGAAAGGTACTGAACAAGAATTAAAGGAATTTGTAGGATTTATGGAACAGAGTAATGAGAATCTACGATTCAAAGTCACAGTGAGTCGAGATTGTATTAACTTTCTCAATCTCACTGTGATTAAAAACCCTGATGGCACTTTGGCAACTGATTTATTTACGAAACCAACTGATAAAAACAGTCTTCTGTTTGCTACCAGTTGCCATCCACCACACTTAATCAGTAATCTGCCAAAAGGACAACTTCTTAGGGTCAAACGAAATTGTTCAGAACCAGAATTATTCGATGTAAGAGCAGGGGAATTGGTCAGGAAATTTACTGATAGTGGTTATGATGAGAGGTTTGTTAGAGGTACTACACAAGGTGTTAGTGAGACATCTAGGGAATCCACCTTCACCCCAAAAAAATAAAAAGAAAAAAGATACTACCTTCACCTTTGTGACTACGTTTGGGGGTGGTACATGGGAAATAGTGAAGAAAAACATTCATATTCTACATAGTGTCCCAGAACTGAAAACGTGGTTAAAGTGCCCTTTTTGTGGTGCGTACCATAGAGGTAGCAACATTAGAGACAAATTGGTAAACAGTTATCAGGCTGAATTAAATAAGAATCTACAAAAGAAAAAATGGGATACAAAAAGGTGTGGATTTTTAGAACCTGTGGTGCCATGGAGATTAAAGAGAATTTTTTGAATCTTAAAAATGGAAAAATAGAAAAAAATTATAGGTACTATAGACTGCAACCCTACAGGTGTGATTTATTGTTTGAATTGCACATGCAGTGCATTCTATGTAGAAAAAAAAAAAAAAAGTTGATGTTCAGAATAAATGAACATTTAGCTGTAATCAGAAATAAAAATTTCTCATATGCCATGGCAAAACACATTCATGAAAATCCTGGGGTTAAACATCAGGTTACAGCATTTGGACTGGAAGTGGTCCCGATAAATGTAAGAGGTGGATATTTTGATAACGCACTTGATTGTTGTGAACAGAAATGGATTCATAGACTTGGAGCGCTGCAAGGTAAAGGGCTAAATGATAAATTTGAATTTAGTCCCTTTTGAAATGCAGGAGAAGATAGGCGTTTCTATGAATATGAAATTAAAAACAAAGCAAAATAGAGTTGCATGCTTGAGAAATAATCAGCAGATTAAGATTTTGTTCTTATGAAGTGTGTAAATCGATTGAATGCAAGAAAAGTGTAAATTGATTGAATGCAAGAAAAATGTAAAAGTGCAAGTCAGATAATATGCATAAATAGAAATAGAAATTGATTACTTGTGAGAAATATGTTTAAAACATTTTTATTTTTTTTTTTCTCTCTTCATTATTCTCTTTAGGTGTGAATAATTCTATGTCATATGGGAGAATCCAGGCTGCTCATCTGTCCTATTCTTGGATGCTTCTAAAGATATTTCTCTATAGATACATTTCCATAAGTCTTTTTAGGATATGTTTCAAAGTGTATAAATTAAAAATATTTTTAAAAATGTATAGAAATTTATAGAATTATATAGAAGTTTTATAAAATAAATGGTGCTTTTTCAGTGTATCTTTAAGAAAAAGGTTGTGAATGGATATGTAATTAATCAATTAGATTCATTATGGGATATAAAAGAGCATTATCTGTTTAGTTGCATTAGCTCTGATGAAGCCCAGAGTGCTGGGTGAAATGTAAGCACAGAGGCAGTGCTACAAGCACTGGTCGATTTGTCTTAGGTGCTTTGGATATGAATAAAACTGCATTTACTTTAAGTAGCAGTGTGAACATTTATTTTTCTACTGGGTGAGTGGTGTGTGCTCCCATTCTGCTTTACTAATTATATAGGGCTTGTAAAAAGATTGTGGAATTTTACCTGTTAATTGTATTCTTTGAAATAGTTTATGTAATTCTGGTAATATTTAATTTTTAAATTGTAAAAGGAATTCAACTGTACAAACTACGATAGCCTGGTGCCTTCTCTTTTGCCATGGATGCCAGAGCACCCTCTGTCTCTGACACGGAGATATCTTCATCGAATACTTTGTAAAACTATTTCATAATACCGGTAATATGTTTCTATAATACTGTATTCTGCCACCTCCTCATTCAAGACCTGATTTTCTGATTTGTATAGACCAGTAAAACAAAGTCTACAAAAACCTCTTCTGTATCTTCCTTCTTTGTTGTGAGTGAACTGTATTTGTCATATATGGCTGTTATTTCTCCTCTTTGTTGTTCTTGTTTTTTTCTTTAGACTAAATACCAACCTGATACTTCACTATTTAGATGCAAATGTTTCTATATTTTGAATCACTTTGCCCCTACCTTTGCTGTTATTAACCCATCTAGCGTATCTTTAATATTCACAAAATCCTGTTTAAAACTTTCATGACCAGCTCTGTCTTTATAATGTTTTTAATTGATTCTCTAAATTATTAATTTTTTGCATCTTGTGTCTGTTTCTCCAACTAGATTCTGATATCACCCTGCCTCTTATAGTAGTTTTAAAGGCTTCCCAACTAATAAACATTCCTTTCAGAATCATGAGGATTTTCATTCCAGTACAGTAATTGGATATAGCTTTTACAATTTCAGTACAGAAGGATTTTTCTTTCAGTAAGCTTATATTTGTTCACCATATGAGATGTAATTGAATATTATAGCATATTTCAGTTTCAGCTTATTTTTTATACTGGAAAGGCATGTGAGCAAAATTGCCTGTTTTCACAAGTGACCAGTTAAGACAAACAACAGTAGGTTACAGGGTTAACAGGAAAGTACAAATTACATAGGAATAATAGACTTAAAGGTACAAAAATACAGTAAGTGCCATCTAATGTGGATATTACAATACAATACAATAAGGCAATAGTCAATATCAGAGGTAGTGTTCAGGTAAATAAAAACAGACATACCAGGGCCACTCAAGGCCTGGGGCACTTGCATGACTGTGAGCTGAGGAGGTGACCCTTAAGGTTGTACTTGAAAGAGGCTGTTGAGGGACATAGGACCAGTGACAAGGGTAGGTTTTTTTTTAACTTTATTTTTATTGATTTTTCATCATTTGTACAGACAAAATTCCATCTAAGAATAGACAGATACTGAACAGTTTAACACCCTTGTAGGAGAGGGTGGTTTGGCCTTGAGTAGTATGGCAGAAAGGGAGGAAGAAGGAGAGGGAAGAGGACCATCTAGTGGACCGCATGGGGTGGACAAGGGGAACAGGGAGTTGATGCTCCTTGGTAGAAGTCCCAGAATGCATTTCTGGAGGAATGTCAGGATCTTGCTGTTTAGCATTGTCTACAAGAGGGGGCCAGCTGGCAAGTTTGTACAGGTCACAATGGTGGGTGAGTCTGGGAAGGCCAGTGGCAAACCGAATAACATTGTGGTAGGTGCTATGCAGCTGACTGGGAAAGGTGGGGTAGTAGAGCAGAGTTTTGTAGTCAAAAATGGGGAGCAGGAGGTGGCCAGTAGCATCCTAGATTCAGGGATTAGAAAAGGTTTGACACAATATAGCATGCCAAGTCTTTGGTGTGCTTTTTTAATTAGCTGATTGACATGATGTTCATAAGTTAGGTGACAGTCTAGGACCAAACCAAAGGTATAGTATGCACTCAGTGAATGACAGCAGCTGTCATTCACTGAGCGTGTACTATATTTAGTGCACGCTCAGTCAGAGATCAGTCGGTGGTTGGCCGCGGTGGTGAGCGGTGAGCTGTGCCAGTTGCTGGCTCTCTTACGGGTTGGGAGGGAGTGGGGTGGTGGGGCACTTCAGGGTGGGGGTTCTACTAGACCACCAGGTATTTGGTAATGTCTACTACCAGTGGATTGGGGCTGGAGCGCTCCACTAGATCATCAGGGATAGTTTAATATTCATAACGGGTGATCAGGGCTGGGATGCCACTAGACTACCAGGGATATTTATACAACTATGACAGGCAATCAGGGCTTGGGGGAATGCCACTAGACTACTAGGGATAGTTATACAACTGTGACAGGTGATCAGGGCTTGGGGGATGCCACTAGATTACCAGAGATATTTATACAACTACAACAGGTGATCAGGGCTTGGTGGGGTACATTGGTGCATCCTCCAGTGGATTTCTAGGTACTGTTAGACCTGCCCTAGGCTGGTCTAATGGTACTTAGACCATTGCCCTCTGTGAGGGTTTTGAAAATAGCAAGGCTGGGGATGTGGCAGCCTGTGTCTGCCACAAGCCCCCTAGCACCACGCTGCAGCCCATTTTGTGGTGTAAGGCTGGCACACGCCCACTTTGGGGCAAGCAGCCTATGTTTAATGCAGGCTGCTTTTGAGAATAGCTCTTGGTGCATTTTTTGACACAAGCTGCCACTTGTGTCTTTTATCTTTAATGAAGGCACCTTCTGTCATTCTAAGTGCTGTGAGAATCGGCCCCTATATCTTTTTACTGGGGAGTTTATACCATTGACATTCCAACTGATAATTTTAATGTTATGAACCATTTGTTTGATATTGTAACATTTAAAATTGTACTGCAGAGAAACAATCTTTGATACATTAGCATTGTAAATTAGGGAGATCTTAAATATACTTTACTTGCCTATTTAAGATGGCGGCTGTCATGGGCATTTTTTCCTTTTGCTGTCTGGGTTAGTCTTGGTGCGATTTTAATAACTGGATATCTGAGATCAGTGTTTCCTTTACAGTTTGATCCACAGCTTACATTTCTGGAGTTACAGCTTGCTTTTAAGGTTAGCTACCATATGTTTGTTTATGGATGTCTCTTTATCCCAGCCCTATCATACTCTGATCAGATGTTACAGGTTCCACTTGTTTCTGTTAATGTATTGAAAACATGTTTATCAGTATTTACTGCCAGTGTTTTTCTAAGTATGAGTATTATTGTGGTATTTTTATTCCACTACTGTTTACCAACTTCTATGGTTGGTCTGCTGTGGAGGTCTGCAGTATTTACAGGGAGGGAATGGAGCACTACTACTGTTGCAAGATATGTTACGTGTTCGGAATGGGATCATATCAACCTCTATGTTGAATCCAGTATAATTGTGACACCTTTTTCTTTGGATGATCACCTCATTTTTGCAAGGTGCAGCTATCAAGGACTCAGATTCTGGACTCTGTGGTATTACCCCACTTCCTAACACCTGTCTGCTTAGGCTGCTTTGATTTCCTGTTATCCAGTGGATGGATCCTTGTATTCAGTTTTATAAGCCTGGTAGGCAGTATTAACTATACGCCGTTTTATTTTAAAACAATAAGATATGTTAAATACATATATTATATATATATATTACATATGTATGTGTGTGTGTATATATATATATATATATATATACATACACACACACACACACATATCTATAGTTAGGGTGCGATCCACGTCCATGTTAAACCCCAAAGTTTGCACTTTAATAACTTTGCAACCATTAGTCTAATTTACTAGAAATTATGCATGCATGGCATCCAACCATAGATCTCTGGATCTGGAAAGTTTCATTTTGGTTGAATGTACAGTTGCGGAACTGCAGAGTGTCAAAAATGTGAAAATCCTCAACTTTTGTGCATTTTTTCATCAGGCTTAACAGACTAAATAATGCATCTGTTTGGATTCAAATGTGCATGTGTATATGTGGCCTGGGTTAAATTGGTGCCTTTTGAAGATTTGGTGAAAAAATATCAATCCGTTCAAAAGTTATGCAAGTTTTTCATGTCCCATTTTAGCCTAGTAAAATTTATATGTGCACTGAGAAAACATTCGCAAACACTTTTTTGTTGTTGTGCTCCCAATTTTTGTTTTCTTGGTGCCTCCATCTTGTTATCAGTTAGTGAGAGACAAAAAACATTGTAAATTGAAAAATACTGCCCCTTGGTAAACACCAACACTTGTGTTTACCTAATTGGACCCTGAGGAATATGACCCTGGCATAAGTTTTTGTGCAGGTAGCTTGGAAATATGTTTTTCAAATTTGTTCCACCATTTTGCCATTTGGGTTCATGAAAACATTTTCTGAGTGCATGACAATGATCATGCATAAAATAAAAGGTGGCTCAACAACATTTTTTTGTGCATGAAAAGATTTCATTATAAGGTATAGGAGTGTCATGAAAATAATGCTCAAAAACATTGTCCCATGTGTTGTTTTCTTTGTCACGTCATTGTGCCAAGGTGGCTTGTGCTTTGGGGCTGAAATTTGCAGGGTGGCAAGCCCTGGTCCCACAGATGTGCCTTTTGGCAGTTTGGTCCCAAAACATTCAACGGGCCCATAGTTACAGTGTTCCAAAGTTGAGACATTTCCCATAGGATAACATTATGGTGCCCGCATCTTGAAAACAATTTGAGATATGGATTTTACGCTAACTGCAGCTTAGTCTACCTGGTGGACTAAGCATGCAGGGAGGTTTCAAAGTCATGATTACAACTGCAATGGAATTTTTTTCATAGTTGCTATGGTTACCGAGATATTGCCAAATAAGTGTTATGAGAGTTCCTATTCTTTCTTTTTTTTTTAAACTTTCTTTATTTTATCATTTCTGTTCATACACCAAACAATACAATACATTAAACATAGACAAAACACAACAAAGGGCACTTATTACAATTTATCAACCTTTAAAATAAAGTCTCAAGTGTGGAAAGCAGAAGGGATGGGGAGAGAGGATCACTGAGAGAAAAACAGGGATAGCAAGGGTGAGAAAGGAAAAGAGGGGAGGGAGTGCAACGGGAAGGGGGCACAGCAGATCAAAGCAGAAAAACTCAAAGGAATATCATTCCTATCAATTAATTACATTTCCTTTACAGTATTTTGTTTTTACAAAGACTCTCTAAGGTACAAAGTCCAGGTTTATGGTTGACATGTACAGTACCCATCTTCTCCATACCAGTTCAAATTGTGATTGTCTCTTATTTATCATGGTGTTAGGGCCTCCATCCTATAGATGGAAGTCATAATCTCATGCCACTGAGATAGGTCAGGCATCTACTTAGTGAGCCACCTTTTAGTGGTTGCTTTTTGGGCTGCCAGAAAAGCCACCTTCAGAAGTTTTCCTGTGCTCGGGTCCCTGTACCCCTCTGGTGTATCCATGAAAAAATACACAGATGGGGTCAGTTCCAGATTAGGATCAAATATAGTGTGTAATGCTTGTTGTAATTCCCTCCAGAATCCATCCAGAGCCAGGCAGTCCCACATTATGTGACCTAGGGCAGCTGGAGAACAGCCACAGTCTCTCCAACAATATGCACTGCTACATGCCTGAAATTTGGCTTGCACTGCTGGGGTCTTAAAGAAGTGAATCAGCACCTTCCAGGAGAATTCTCGCCAAGTTATTGCTGATAGTCCCCTGTATAACTTCATTTGCGCCTTGCTCCAGAGTTTATCATCTATTAAAATCCCTAGGTCCTTAGCCCATGCCTATTTAACCACTTGTGTGGATCCCCCTTTCCAGGACAATATAGCCTTGTAGATATAGGAGATAATGTGATTTGATGGTGCTCTGTCTTCCAGTACAGCTTTGCACATGGTTAGTATTGGAGGCAGATGACAAATTTCCTCTATCCTGGGGTAAAGTTTTTTAATGTAATCCTGGATCTGAAAATACCTGAATCGATCCCTCCATGTAAGCCCACATTATGTGATTAGGTCCTGAAGAGACAAGACCCCCTCTTCCCCTATAAAGTGCCAGATCATATAAAGGTTTTTCTTTTCCCATAATTTTAATCCCCCTTCCAATTTTGTAGGTCCAAAATCCTTCGGGTATGGGATTGCAAGTAAGAGGGATCTCCATCTCCGCAGGCTCCCATCTCCCAGGACCTTGCACCAGATATCTAAGGTGTGGGCTGTATACAGGTTGAAGCCCCTCAGATGCACCAGGTTCCTTTTGCTAACCAACAAGGCCCTATGCAGGTTGGTAAGGTCCCCCTCCTCCAGCTCCAGGGACTTCCATTTAGCTACATAGCTCTTAATGAGCCAGTAAAAAATGGTTCTGAGTTGCGCAGCCATGTGATAAAATTTAAAGTTGGGGAGAGACAATCCCCCCTCCCCTCTTGGTAATTGGAGGGTTGACAAGTGCACCCTTGGTTTTTGTGAGCCCCAGACAAATCTAGAAATCTTCCTAGTAAGGGAGTTATAAAGGGAGTGTGGAATGTCAACAGGCAGGGTCTGTGCTAAATATAAAAATCTAGGTAATATAGCCATCTTCACCACCTCTACTCTCTGCATAAGGGAAATGGGAATAATCGACCACCTCTCTAAGTCCTTACTTATTTGCTCTATGGTTGGAGAATAATTGAGAGCAACCAAGTGCTCATGAGCTGGGCCTGTTTGTACCCCCAGATATTTTAGGTGGCTTAAATCCCATTTAAAGGGGAACTGCTGGTGGATATTGTCCAAGGGGGTGTAACGAATTCCCAGCACCTCGGTTTTGGTGGTATTAATTTTGTACCCTGCCAGCTGACCAAATCCCTCCAAACAACTCCACAGTCAGGGAAGAGCCCGTTCTGGGTCACTTAAACAAATGAGAAGATCATCCGCATACAGCGCAAGTTGCTGTTGCTTCCCAGCAAGCTCTATCCCCTGCATCCCATCCTCCCCCCACAGAGCATGGGCAAAAGGCTCTAAGTATAGGGCAAAGAGGAGGGGGGACAGAGGGAACCCCTGCCTTGTGCCTCGTATAATGAGATCGTCCCAGACACCTGGCCATTGATCATTATAAAGGCTTTAGGTTTAGAGTAAATGTTGTTAATAACTTAAATATAAGATTCTGAGAAGCCGAAGTGTGTCAGAGTCAGGCTGAGAAAATTCCATGCTACCCGGTCGAAGGCCTTTTCAACATCCAAGCTCAAGAGTAGGAAGGGAGACCTCAACCGGGCAGCATGGTGTAAGATATGTAATGTCCGCTTAATATTATCCTGGGTTTGTCTACCAGTTACAAAACCTGTTTGGTCTAAATCAATTATATTAGGTAAAATGTGTTCCAGTCGCTTAGCTAAAAGATTATCATATAATTTATAATCAATATTAAGGACCGAAATTGGTGTATATGATTTACATTGGGAAATATCTTTACCTGGTTTTCGGGATGCTGGATATTACCGCATAGTTCCAGGTGTCTGGGATCCACTCCCCATGTTGTACCTCCTTACAAGCTTGTAGCAGGGGGCCCTCCACCTCTGTTTTGAAGAATTTAAAAAACTCAGGAGTATATCCATCAGGTCCCGGAGATTTGCCTGATTTCAAATTTTTAAAGGCTTGAGTTAATTCTGCCTGAGTAATAGGCCTGTCCAGCTGATGTTGAGTCTCCAGGCTGAGATTTGGGAGTGCCAATTTAGATAAATAAGTATTTATTTGTGCATCTCCTGCTCTCTGTTCAGAGGTATAAAGATCTTGGTAAAATTTCCTGAAGCTCTCCATTATATCTTGATGTAAGTGCATCAATTTCCTGGTTTGGGGATCTCTAACCTGGGTCACCATGGACTGGGTCATCTGCTGGTGTAGCCGATGAGCCAGCAATCTACTGGCCCTAGGACCCACTAACCCATAATTCTGTCTTAGGTGCTGCAGCACCTGTTCTGTCTTAATATCTAACTGGTTTTGTATCTGTTGTTTAACAGCGCTTATTCTACCAGTAATGGACTCGTCTCCTTCTGCATGTTGGGTCTGTGCTTCTCTTAGCTGTCTATGCAATGTTTCCCACAATGCTATCTGTTGTCTCTTAAAGTGATCTGCAAATTTAATCACATCCCCCCGTATAACCACTTTTAGGGTGTCCCAAAGGGTAGCTCTAGAGAGCCCTTGTGTGTGTCATTTTCCCTCAGAATCTGTGCAATCCTTGTTTTAATCTGGTCCGTAAATTCTTTCAGATTTAACAAGTAATTATTACATTTCCATAATGTATGTTTTTTCTCTTCCCCCCAGTCTAGTTGCAACATCAGTTGCGAGTGGTCAGATAAGACTGAGGGTATGTGTATACATGCATCAATCTGGTACTGATGTTCACTGGATATTAAAAAGTAATCAATTCGGGCATATGACCCATGTGGTGGAGAAAAGTGTGTGTACTCCCGTTTCTTAGGATGCACTGTGCGCCAAACATCCACCCAAGAGTCCCCCCTCATATGAACCCTGGTCAGCCTGATAACCAGATTACTTCGAAATACAGCCAGTCTAGAAGTATCCAAATGTTCCATAGTCTGGTTAAGATCTCCACCCACCACTAGTGTCCCTCCATGATATTCAGTTATTCTGAGCAATAGTCCCTTTACTTCTATAACCGGGGAGCCTGGAGGTATATAGAGTGATACCAAAGTAATGAGCAAGCCCTCCAGATCTCCTGTTACAATGGTCAGCCTACCTTCTGGGTCCGAATAGCTGGAGTTTTTTTTAAAGGAGAATCCTCTAGGGATTAAGACAACTGTTCCCCTTCATTTGCCCTTGCTATATGAGGAGGCAATCACCTCCACAAAGCCAAGCCTTGCCAGCTTTTTATGCTCAGCCCCACAGAGGTGGGTCTTCTGAAGCAGTACAAAACTTGGGGCCTGCCTTCTTGGAGTCGAAAGGACTTTATATCTTTTAATCGGGTTATTTAACCTATTCACATTATGTGCAATAATTTTAACCTTGTTCCTGTCAGCCATTTGCAAACTGAACATATAAATCAATGATATAGTTATACACAGTTGTCTGAGATTGAAGAATATTTCTCCTGTCCCATCTTTCTCGTATTCGGTTCCATAATTCAATTTCACTGTGTCCCAATCCCCACCCCCCACCCCGGCAGACCTAAACATACAAAGAATACAGTGCCTTTACTTAACACAACAAGAGACCAACATTGTCATCTGGCCAAACACATCAACATCATAACCTCTTTAGGAGAAGTGCTAACAAAGCTAACCTCACCCCTATGGTCAAATTATATACACTGTGGCCCCAAGGTAGGGAAACTGCTTACTTCGTTCCCTACAGCCCCCAAATAAATATTTTGAAGGTAGACGAGATGGAGCCTTAGTAAAGATTCGTTCCTCTAAGGCCCTAGTAAAAGTGGGCCTAGGCTTGATATCTTGGCCTAAAGATGTCAGCGAGATCCAGCTATGTGGGCACAAGGATCTCGAGGGCCCCCCTCCAGTAAAGTGGAAGGTTGTCTCAAGTCCCCCCCCCCACCACCACCACCAGGATCAGGGCAATAACAGCCCAGCATTCCAAAATGTAGCACTGTGAGTAATCAGATCCATCACTTCCAACCCCCCAAGTATTAATAAACATTTTATGAAGTTTATATCTCTTTGAATAGGCAGTCTCAGAGTAGTGCAGCCAAGGGTTCCAAAAAGTTCTT
This sequence comes from Neoceratodus forsteri, assembly GCA_016271365.2. NCBI lineage: Eukaryota > Metazoa > Chordata > Ceratodontiformes > Ceratodontidae > Neoceratodus > Neoceratodus forsteri. The sequence goes on from CM057453.1 coordinate 198,077,783, forward strand.
ACAAAGTTCAGTTCTGGTGTGATTGGCTGCCCTCTCTGTTTTACTAACTGATGACCCAGTTGTTTTACTGGAAAAAATACATATAGCAGAGCTGAACTCAGGTCCCAAGGTCATAGCAAGGATTTCAGGGCTCCACTCGCTGAGCACATCACGAAGTCAGCCACCTCATTGCCCCTCCCCCCCATTTAGGAGTAAGATGGTGGCATAAAATTTATATTACATCTTTATCTCCCTCTCCTGAATTACCCCATTTCAAACCTGGATGTACGGTAATGTGATATGAGGTATTGCCTCCAAATCCCAATAATTTAATAAATCGTGTGTTATTCCACATTAAAGTTCTGCCCCAGTCCAAATGCGCATGGGGCCTTGCAAACAGTCCTATCAGATGATAATGGGGGAAATGACTGAGTATTCAAAGAGCCACACTCATGGATTATCAGGCCCCTATCTCAGGTGTCCTCATCCTCCAAATCAGCTTGGGATCGTCGACGTGAATGCATTAGTCGGCGCAGGATCCCCTTAATATCCTGCATCGTGCTAGGGGCAGTCTTTTTCCCATATCTCCTGGCGTTGTGCTGTGTGGATTCCTGCCATCACGGTTGTTGGATAAGCCATGCAGCCGGGTAGGAAGCAGCCTCTTGGAGATCAAGGCCTTTGCTTTTCAGCACCTGCAGGACTTCTTCTGCCGTATGGTACAATTCGGTGCCAGACTCCCACCGCACACGTAGACGAGCAGGGTAAGGCGTTTGAAATTTTATTCCTAACATTTTTAGCTTACGCAGAATAGGGCCATATTCCAGGCAATGCTATTGAATTTGTGGAGGGTAGTCTTGGTCAAAGAACAATTGGGAGCCATTGTAATCCACCTTTTGCTGGCGCCATGCTGTCCGCAGGATAATCTCCTTATCGCAGAAACTCGAGAATTTGGCGATTATGGATCTTGGCCTGGCTGATGTGGATGGAGGCTTAGGAATCAGAGCCCTGTGGGCTGTATCCATTTTAAAAGAGAAAGACTATGGCAAGTCCAGGACATGTTTCAGCATGTCCGTGAGGAATTCGGGCATTTCTCCGACTTTGGCTTCCTCTGGGAGGCCATAAATTCTTAGATTCTCTCTTCTGGCTCGTGCCTCCAGATCTAGGCATTTGGCTGCTGTTTGCTCATGTTGGTGTGTGAGCAATTCCACCACATGAGAGAGGTGCCGAATATCATCTTCTGCTGTGGAGATCCTGTCTTCTTCTCATGTACCCTTGTCTCCAGCTTTGTAAGGTCACTATGTAATTTCTCAAACTCCGATTTATTTTCAGAGCGAAACTGCTCGATTTCATTCAGTAAAATCTCAAATCGTGAGTGAGACAGAGTCTCCAACTCTGCTTCTGTGTCACAGCTCGCCATACTTGCTGGAGATTCCCCACCACAGGCCCCAGAGTTCATCTGCTGCAATCCACTCATTTTCTGGGCTATCTTTGTATTTCTTAAGCGAGATTTCTTCTCTGCTGCACTCCCAATGTTAGATGTTTTCATATTTTAATAAAATTAGCAGGTTTAGTAAGTCTGGAAGTGTTGTTCTTGTCTGGGGGGTTAGGAGCTCCGCTGCTAGGCTGCCATTACAAAGGTGACATCACCAGAAGTCTTCACGAGAGTTCCTTTTCAGTACTATGGGGCTGCTATATGACTCCGTACTTATTGTGTGAGCGGGAGCATAGGGTCAGACCTAACTCTCACCCCATTCTCCTATACTGTATGATGTCAGCTTGCTTACACATGACATGGGGTGAGAGTTGGACCTGATGACCCCATTTCACACCCCGACGTCTGTTGATGTGTAGAGGGTGGGGGGGTGGAAAGGGGGTAACCCTAACATCACATTTCCATACTTTTGTCACTGTGCTATCAACCTAACTGATGCATTAACAAAGTTTTTGCAATGAATATATATATATATATATATATATATATATATATATATATATATATATAATTAGAGAGAGAGAGAGAGAGAGAATAAACACACACCTGAATTGTGGGATGCTACATCGCCTCGGGGTGTATGAAGTGCACCCCACAACAGTTTTACACAACCACTCCATATTTTATTTTATATAATTGCTGGTGTGTGCTTTTTCATTTCAGACATTATACAGAGCAAACCAGGAAGCAGATTGTGTTCAGGCAGCTGTGGACCAGTCAAGATTCTGCATGATCCGCCAAGTTACAGTGCCCCACTTGTTCCAGGCATAGAGAAGTGGAGTTTTTGTTCAAAAACTTTACTTTTTGTAAATTTTTTTATTGCTAAACTGACCAGTGAGCGGTGGTTGCAGTGTCCTTCAGCGAGCTGGCGCATGCCTGCTGACAGGGAAACCCGGCGTGTGTTACATTTCCCTTTTCTTTTCCTTTTTTTTTTTTTTTTTGTTTCAGGGTCAGAGAAAGAGACTTTCCATTTTTATATTGAAAAATCAACTTACTGCCGACTTTGAGGGGAGAAGTCAGCGGCCATACAGAATTGCCACAAGTAAGGAAGGAGAGTTAAGGAAACCGGTGACTGGCGCATGCATGGTCCAAGAGAAACCCGATGCATGTTTGGCGTTATAACCAACTGGTTATAATGGAAAATTACAACCGGGTTTCCCTATGGGAAAAAGCGTACACCAGTTATATGTGTATTCATTGCAAAAAACTTTGTTACTGCATCGGTTAGGGTTGTTACTAAAGTGATAAAAGTAGGGAAATATGGCATTAGGGTTTCCAACCCTAATGCCTCACCCCGACCCCCACCCTGCAGACACTGACAGCCATCGGGGGGATGTCTTGGGGTCATCAGCCCTAATGCTCACCCCATTCTCCTTTACTGTACCCATCTCAATTTATTTACGTATGGAATGGGGTGAGCGTTAGGGCTGACGACCCCAAGACACCCCCCCCATTTTTTCTTTGAAACTTACAGGACACTTTGTCCAGGTTACAAATATAAAGCCCACCTGATGTGCTTCGCATCCTTGATCCTTTATCAAAGGCTGATAAAGGATTGAGGATCTGAAAAGTGTCAGGCAGGCCAGGCCATTTGTGTTGTACTGTGTGATGGTCTATGTTAAATGACAATGTAACTTTTACATCGTGTGGTATCCTTTCTACTTGAGGTGGTGAGTGCCCAACTTTCTCTGTTTCAAGATTTGTTTCTCCTGTCGAAAGCACCACCCTCCCTGTGTGGGACTCTGCCTGTGAATTGATGTTACAAATATGAAGTGCATTATGTGAGGAATGAGTTTTATCAGGTATGCACTTCTCATGGGTACAGGGTAACAAGCTAAAACATCAGAATTTTATTTTTTGGCACCAAGTGTTGGTGGTAGTGGCACTTCTACATGTTTGTATATTTGATATTAAGATAGTATTTGAAAATGTTGCAAGGAGCATTAAATATATTATTTGGTTATATTCTAGAAATTGTCCAGAAGATGATACTCCCCAACTTTGACTACTGTGACGTAGTCTATGATGCTGTTCTCAAATCTTCCCTGACCAAGTTGGACACTCTCTTTAACTCCTTCTGCCGCTTTGCTATCAACTCCCCTTCCCACTCCCACCACTGTGAACTCTATCGCTCTCTAACCTTCCTTCCCCTGTCTCACAGATGCATCTCTCACTGTGCCAAATTAACCTCCAAATTCTGGTTTGGGGGGGCTCCCCTCCTATCTCACATCCTCTCTCTACACTCCACCTCCCCCCACCCACTCTCTCAGATCAAATGACGCTCACACCTTGACAGTTCCTCACCGCTCCACCCTCATCGATCAGACTGGTTTTGCCCATCGTTTCCCTAAAATCTGGAATTCCCTCTCCCCGAAATACATCACTCCTCCTCCAACTACTCCCTTACCTCTGCCCTACACAATTACCTTTCCCTCAGCTGTTCCTGCTCTAACCCACCTTAATACCTATCCCCAGTTTCTGCCTTCCTACCATGACCCCCCCCCCCCGGCAGGGTTCTCAACATCCTGAAGGGAAATCAGAAATAGCTACCCTTCTCCTCATACTCAGTTCTTGCCTCCCCCCTCTTCTCCTGCTGCCTTCTGGGTCACCAGTGCACAGCCTAACCCCATCCTTTTTACTCCAACAGCACTTGTGTACTACCTCGAGCCTGCTCCTGGTATACTCATGCACTATAAATGGTTCTATCACATTATTACTGTTTTGTACGTTCATATGTTCTTTTGTATGATTTTGGACATGTAATTTACCCAATGTTCCACTACTGTTTATTGTACAATACCCACACACTATTGTAACTGATCATCCTTCACAACCCTAAGTAACCCCTCCCCCCCATGTCACACCGTGAGATGAGCAACTTGTTGTTCAGTGTGCCCTCCTGGTGAAACATTTCAATAAATAAATAAATAGACTACTTAGTGGGGCCAGTTAGAAGAATTTGTATTTTATGGAGCTCACCAATTCATATTGTAATATAAGCCTAACTATGCAGGTATGCCTCATAAAATACATTTACCAGTTTCAAACAAAATTCAGGTTGGTTTATGAAAATACTGAATTGGTATTTTTTTGTTAACAGAATCAAATGAATACCCCTTGAAAAAGCTCACATCTTTGAGCAAAATATTGGGGATTTTTAATAAAAATATGTAAAGTATTTGACTCAAGTGAAGGAGTGAATTATTTCCATAAAAGGCTACAGCAACCCCACCCTTCTTTTACATTTTGGATATTGTTCAAGCACCTCGGAGAAGCTGAGTAAGGAATTTCAACCATTTCCCACTGCAGACATTTTCCTTACTTTAATAACATGTTGCCCCAAGGTACCACCCACGGACTTCGAAAACAGTAAAAGAATTGAGAAGTCTGGGGAACGTGGGGAAACTTGCTGCTGAAGTCAATCTAAATAAGCTCTCATTTGAAAATATCTAAACTGATCAAAATTTGGAAGTCCCAGAGGCTCTAAAGTGTTACTACCTCAGGATTTTGCCAACATAGCAAAGTATGCCACTGTTTGTACCCACTGTCTTGTTAGGTTGGTACAAAATCTGGATGGTGATGTAGTGGCAGTAACCAAATAAACTTTCCCTCCAGTCCATGATGTCGAAGAATGTTATGCCAAGTCTGTAGGACAACCGGCACATAAGGAGAGGTAACACTAAAACGGATCCACACCAGCCCTTGGGGAAAAAGTGCCTCCTCCAGAGAAACTGTAGCAAAAGCACATCTTTCTAACCAACCCACTGTTGGGTGGGGGAGTTCTAGAGTCGGTATAGCACAATCTGAAGCTGGGCTGCTTCATAGTAACGCAAGAGATGGGTGACCCAATCCACCGAGTTGTTTAGGCATGCAGAGAGTAGAAAATTGTTATCTTGGATGTTTACCATTCCAAATGTAGGAGGGGGAGCAGGTTCCAGAGGAAGGGAAGGTGATTGGCAAAGACTGACTGCCCAGCAGAGGAATGAGGGTGGGGAAGGGAGAATGTGCAAGGATCCCTGGAGCAGAAGGAGTATGCAGCAGAGGGACTGGGTAAGAGGAGTGTGGCAAGGTAAGAAGGAAGGGAATCAAACCAGCATTTGGAGATGAAAGAGGCACATTGGGACTGAAGACAGGAGGATAGCAGGAGGATGGATAGGGAGGAGTAGAGGGAGCAGTGGTGAGTACCGGGGAGTTGGTAGCAAAATGGCAAAAGGCATTATAGAGGGCGCTTAGTCTGCCAAGGGATAAGGAGGGGGCAGTGCCATAGACCACATCTGCATAGTTGAAGACCAGGAGAACCATTTTGGTAACCAGCTCCCTGTGAACCTGGGGAAACAGGCTGTCTGTGTTATGTTACAAGGCACCAAGCTTGGGTCGGAGCTTGGAGTGGATGGCATCGATGTGAGCACAGAAGTCAAACCTAATATCAAGTCACACACTGAGATACTTGAAGAAGGGAACCACTTTAAGAGGGGTACCATCCAGGGTGGAGAAGACAGATGGGTGAACCTGGCCAGTTTCTGGCTGGTGCCAGTAGTCATGGGCACTTATTTTTTAGTGTTGACCCAGAGTTGGCTGGACTGGAACCAGTGCAGGACATTGTGGATATTTTGCTGGAGCAAGCCTTCCACTGCTGCAGTATAAGAGCCTGAAGTAAGAGAGCTGTGTCTACTGCATACTTAAGAATATGTGAGTTGGCACAGGCAGAGGGGAGGTTATTCAGGAAAATGGAGAGGAGGACTGGGCCCAGGATGGAGCCCTGTCAGACCACAATCTGGATTGGTAGGAGAGGTGACAGGATGCCTCCTTCTGGTACTGACTGCTGACAGCCTAAGAGGTAGAAATGGAGCCTGTCAACAGCAGGGACTGAGAGGCTGGCAGAACTCAGCTTGTCCAGGAGGAGTGGTGGGCCACCAAATCAAATGCTTTGGCCAGATCGATGAAAATGACTGAGTAATGTGCCCCTGATCCACCCCAGAAAAGACAGAGTCAGTTACTCATAGCAGGGAGAAGACAGTAGAATGGTGCTTCCAAAAATCAGACTGGAAGGAATAGATGAAGCTGGAAGAGCGGAGGAAGTCAGCAGACCTGGAGCAGACATGTTTGTATTGCAGCTTGACATAGGCACAGTTAGGAGCATATACTGCAGCTGAGCGTTCGGCATTCTCCCTTGGAACCCTCATGGAGATATCCTTGATATCTTTGAAAAAACAGTTTTCAAGATGTTTTTGTTAAGAAAAACCTTACATGAGTATTTCTAAAATCGTTGCCCTGTCTCCCCTAATGTTCAATTTTTCATCCCCATTGACTTATGCTACTGGTCTTGGCTAAATCCCTGGAAAACTACTGAGCTGGCATTCATAGTAAAGCAAAAACAGACTGAACACACGGTCAATCTGACAGACAGAGCATTGCAACAGCAAGTTAATTCAGCTATTGCTCAAAGGAGCTTTAAAACAGATTGAAGATCGGTGAGTCTAGCCATAAGTTTGTGAAGGCACAACTGTGGAAGAAGTATAAAGGCGCACAAATGCCAGTAAACAAAGGCGTTCATAACTTATGCCGGAAAAAGTTGTTTATTTTCAATATAAATCATGAATACTGTTTATATGCTGAATTACAGAGCAGAGATGTACAGGTGTGTATATGTTTCTCGAGGAAAAAAAAAAAAGAGCAGATTGTGTTTGGAACTGCAAACATTTAGATGGTCAGTAAAAGAATACCGGCACAGCATTTCTAAAGCCAATCCTTTCAGTTACCGCAGCTTTAATTCCGGGAAGAGCAATTTACCATTCTAATAACTAAAAGACAAGTGATTTGTGTAATAAGGGGAGAAACAACCAAACAATATGGCTGCTGACTCAAGCAGGCTGAAAGCCAAAAACTAAGCATGTTTACAGCATCAGTCTAAGATGTTTGAAATACCTCCCTGCATTTCCACCAACTATATAACATTGCTTTTTTGAACATATGTTGTGTGGTGTATATCTGAAACAAAATAACAGGGTAACTACAAAAATCGACTGTGGAGACAGAACCCTTGTTTTGCTCTTTAAAAATATTTTAATCTAAAAGGTCATAAACTGTATTAGGGTTAAAAAAAATCTAAACTAATGGAGGAGGACAAACAAAACGTTAAAATTACAAGCTAAGACAAGCATTTGTCAATGCTGGATGTTCGCCACTGGCATGGAAGCCCCGGAGGGTGGGTAGTAGATGCACTGTGGTGCACTATGTGGGTTATGTATTAACAAAGTTAGGAGGCTGCATTTGTAAATTTTGAACACAGACTCATAACTTTGTAATGTTGTAATATTTCTGTCCCACATTGCCAACACTGCCTTCTTATGACCCCACCCCATGAAGAAGTATAGGGAAAATTTTCAACTCCTGCCTGAAAGGTGATTTTGCGAAGGGACTACAAAATCTCCTTTTGGGATGCATAAACACATTTTGGACAGGATTTGAAAAATGACAGCTGTCACATTTATGAGACACTGTAAAGAAATGGCTATGTTGTACATTTGGGGTACAAATATTGAAAATTACCAAAGTTATGAACCTGTTTTTGCAAAATTCAACGTAGGCTCATTACTTCGTCGCTTTTTAATATTTTTACACCATATTTTTCAACATAGCCTTCTTTTGACCTCACCTCATGAACAAGGGCAGAGAAAATTTTCAACTCCTGCCTGTAAGTTGATTTCATGCAGGGACTGCAAAATCACCTTTCAGGATGCAAAAACACATTTTGGGCAGGATCTGAAAAATGACAGCTGTCACATTCATGAGTGCTGCAAAGAAATGTGATGATGTAAATTTGGGGCAAAAATATTGAAAATTACCAAAGTTACAAGCCTGTGTTCGCAAAATTCAACTTAGGCTCAATACTTTGTTGCTTTTTGATATTTTTACACCAAATTTTCAACATAGCCTTCTTATGACCCCACCTCATGAACAACGGCAGAGAAAATAACTCCTGCTGAAAAGGTGATTTTGTGCAGGGACTGCAAAATCACTGTTTGGGACAGATTTGCCTAATGTCAGTGCAATTGTTCATGAGGTGGGATCCCAAAAAAGGCATGTTGAACATTTAGGCCACGAATATGCAAAAATGGACAAGTTATGCCACTAAGTTCAACCCCCATTGAAATACATTGAACCACATACCTGTTTCTTCAGTTTGTGGTCCAGCTTTGAAGAGTGAAGGTGTGTCTGCGGTCCACAGAAGATGACAGCATTGGACTCCTTGTGGTTAAGTAACAGCTTGGGGGGGTAGTGGATGCTGAGTGGGAGGGTCAGGTGGGGGGCACTAATGGCCACAACCAGACATTGATGGACAGTTCTCTTTCACAGGTTTACAAAAAAAAAAAAGGACAGATTATCTGGATCGTGACACTTGGGGATTGGGCACCCCAGTGTCACTGTTATGTTTGTGGGGGAGTGGGGTGGTGGGTGCTGAGAGGGAGGGTTGGGTAGGCGGGGAAAAAATAAAACAAACCAGCACAGATAGATCTGATCTGATGCATGCCCAGTAGTGGAGGACCGACTGTGGATCACGACACTGGGGGATTGGGCACCATGTTGTCATGTGAAATATACACCTCACACCACCACACGGTCCATCGAGCCCACCTGCCACCACCTTGGTTATCACTCTTATGAGTGGTAAATGTTATCAGTTGCATAGCAACTGAACTCATGTTTCACATGAGAACACGGAATGGCAAGTAGGCTAAAGAGGTAAAGGGAGAAGTTGTTATATTAGGTGTAGGAGTCCCCCTTTCTAGCCAGCATACTAGCACTCTCAGAAAGATTCTTAATGTGAAACTAAACCAAATATTACTAGCACCAATGTGTTTTTGTATTTAGCGGAGCGATAAACAAATGAATGGGGACTAAGCACTTTTTTCTTTTCTTAGAAAATTACAGATCATTTTTTCCAGGTTACAAATATAAAGTGCATTCTGTGTGGAATGAGTTTTATCAGGTATGTGCCTCTCATGGGTACAGGGTAACACGCTGAAAAAGCAGCATTTTATTTCTTGGCACCAAGTTTTGGTGGTGATGGCACTTCTACATTTTGTATATTTGATATTAAAATAGTATTTGAAGATGCTGCAAGGAGCATTAAATATATTATTTGATTATATTCTAGGCCACTTAACAGGGCCAGTTAGAAGAATTTGTAGTTTTTGAATTTCACCAATTCATACTGTGATATAAGCCTAAATATGCAGGTTCACCTAATAAAATACATTTGCCAGTTTCAAAGCAAACTTTATGTTGGTTTATGAAAATACTGAATTGGTATTTTTTTGTTTACAGAATCAAATGAATACCCCTTGAAAAAGCTCACATCTTGGCGTGAAACTTTGGGGATTTTTAAATAAAAATATGTAAAGTATTTGACTCAAGTGAAGGAGTGAATTATTTCCATAAAAGGCTACAGCAAACCCACCCTTCTTCTGCATTTCCAATGTCTTATTACCAAGCTATACCGATTCCTCCAAACAGAGGGCCCCTCGGTACAACTGCGGGTGCTGGACAGCTGGAATAAAGAGCTGGCTAATCCCATTACACTGGAGCAGTGGAAGTGGATATGCCTCCTTACACATTAAGCCACCAGCTCAGTGACGTGGCGGGAATAAGACTGGAAATGGCCCATTAGATTTTTTTGTGACGCCTGTTCAACAGGTACACTGAAGAGGGGCTCCCACCCCTGTTTGTTGGTGTGCATGTAGGGAACCGCAAGCAACACATTCAGGGCCGGCCTTAGCTAGGTGCAAACTGTGCCCCTGCACCTTGGGGGCCCATACTTTTTTCTTGAGGAAAAAAGATAATTTAAAACATTTAAAAATGCCTAAATGTTGGTAGAGATGAAAATGTTTACCAGCAAATGAAAATGGAAGACAACTGGCTCTGTTACTGTTACAAAAGGTGGGGGCAGCTTTGCTGCAGTGGAAAATATTGGGTAATGAAGTGCTAATGGTGTTAACGGCCATACTTTACACCTCCCAGGTTGACTGCTTTCACAAACAAAGGGCTATACTGACAAGAGAACTTGTTTGTAACCTAGACATGTAGCTGACAGGTGAATGAGGTGACAAAATCTGTTTCAAAAGTATGTGAGCACTCAAAATGGCTCAAAAACCTGACCAGCACAGAGCAAAACCAGATTTCCTGATAAGAGACCCTGAAAACCTGATCACCAGGCAAGAAAACTGACAGGTGGCAACCTTACTGGTGTCCCATGATAATCCTCTCTATTCTCTCTCACTCACACCTCCAGAAAAGTGAAGCTGTTTAACTTGTTTGCAAATCGGATTATCAGAGGTGTGAGTGTCCAGTGATTATGTCCTTGTCCTTACAGAAATTAATACGATAGTAGTACCATATTTAAGTTCTTGTTCCAGGCTCAGTTAGATTCATTTCCAATGGTAAAGTCAAATAATTCAGTGCAGTCAATGGCACTAATTAAAGGGATATACTATGATATCCCTAAACTCGGTGTGCCGACGCTCAACATACCGAGTAAAATGGCCCGAATCACAGCCCCAAATGGATCCTATGCCTGACAGAAAATTTTAGGGTATTACACAAGACATAAGTGTAAAATGCGGGGGGCTCCACCACCTGCACCCCCCGTGTTGGGGGTTCCACCCCCCACACCCTCCATAACTAAAATATCTAACTCCAAGGTGGAGTGGACCTGGAGTAAAATGTTAAGTAGTTACGGGGGGGTGCAATGTGTAAAATGATGTGCCTGGACCAGAACCTGGGTCACACACAGCATGCTGGCTGACCTACCGTGGTAACATAGAAACATAGACTTTGACAGCAGATAAGGACCGCTTGGCCCATCTAGTCTGCCCATTTCCCTACCTACAGGATAGGCTGCAGATCCTAGTTAACCAACAGCCTATTTCTTCCTACCCCCCACAAGCAGGAGTGTCGGCAGGCACACGCACTGTACTCAACAGAGTACAGTAAAAAAAAATCAGGCAGGGGCAACCAATCAGGCAGGGGCAACAAAAAGAGGAAAGCAAAGACATTGTGAGTCACATTGTAACTGTGTCACCCTGAGCCCTTCTGCCTTTGTTGTTCACTATGGGGCACTGATGCCACCATCCAAATGCACAAATAAGAACAACTTACCAGGCAGGCAGAAAAACAGAGGAAGGAGGATTACTGGAAGAAACTGATTGCCATGTCTGAGTTCAAGTAAATGGGGGGTGGCATCTTATCGGAGTGACGTGGCAGTGCATATTTTGGTTTATGTTTACATAATGGGGGGCAACAGTGCATCAGTTTTGAGTACAAGTTTAAAATTCCTGGCTACACCCCTGCCCACAAGAATTGTCTTATGTCTGTCCCATGCATTCTTGAATTCTCCCACAGTTTTAGACCCCACAACCTCCTCAGAATGGCTGTTCCATGCATCCACTACCCTCTCTGTGAAATAATACTTCCTCACATTGCCCCTGAACGGCCCCCCCATCTTTAAATTGTGTCCCCTTGTTCTTGCACGTCTCTTTTTCTGAAAGGTGCTACCCTCTTGGACTTTGTTGATTCCACTGAGGTACTTAAAAGTTTCTATCATGTCCCCCCTCTCCCTTCTTTCCTCAAGGGTATACATATTAAGCTCCTTTAGTCTCTCCTCATAAGGCTTCTCTTGCAGACCCTGCACCATTTTAGTTGCCCTCCTCTGGACTGCCTCTATCCTGTCTATGTCCTTGCGGAGATGAGGTCTCCAGAATTGGACACAGTATTCTAGATGGGGTTTCACCAACTGTCTGTACAGAGGGATAACAACTTCCTGTTTTCTGCTGCTGATGCCTCTCCCTATGCATCCCAGTATACCCCCAGCCCTCCCTACTGCCTTCTCACATTGCTTGCTAACCTTAAGGTCATCTGATATGATTACCCCAGGTTCCTTTCCTTTTGTTGTTGTTACTACCCCCCATTGTGTATTCTTCCCTGGGTTATTGTTTGCAGGTGCATTATTTTGCACTTCTTTGCATTGAATCCTAGCTGCCATACTTCTGACCATTCCTCCAACCTTGCCAAGTCCCTTCTCATCCTTTCCATGCCTCCTGTATATCAACCCTGTTGCAGATCTTTGTGTCATCTGCAAAGAGGCATACTTTTCCTTCCAGTCCCTCTGCAATGTCACTTATAAAGACATTAAAAAGGACTGGACCCAGTACTGAACCCTGTGGTACCTCACTAGTAACCCCTCTTTCTTCAGAGTGGACTCCATTTACAATTACCTTCTGTGTCCTGTTGTCCAGCCAATGTTTCCAGGCTACACCCTGGGACCCACTCCCAGGCTGGTTAATTTGACTATTAATCTTTTGTGTGGGACTGTGTCAAATGCCTTGCTAAAGTCTAGGTAGGCCATGTCCACAGCCCCTCCCTTGTCTACTACTTTGGTCACCCAGTCAAACAAATCTATTAGATTCGTCTGATATGACCTTCCCGCTGTGAACCCATGCTGCCTTGGGTCCTGTGCCCCACTGGCCTCTAGGTACTCAACTATTCTTTCCTTCAGAAGTGACTCCATCACTTTCCCTACCACAGAGGTCAGACTGACAGGTCTGTAGTTTTCCTGCCTCTGTCTTGGTCCCACTTTTGTGAAGGGGAATCACATCTGCCTTCCTCCAGTCCTCGGGTACCACACCATCCTCCCATGATTTATTAAAAAGAGTAGCCAGTGGTTTCACTAGTTCCCCCCTTAATTCTTTTAGAATTCTGGGATGAATTCCATCTGGCCCCATTGCTTTGTCCACTGTCAGTTTTAGGAGTTCTTACAGAACCCTTTCTTCTGTGAAAGGACTGGGATCGACCCCCCTATCAAGAGTGCTTCTGTTAATTGGATTGAGCACTTCCCCCTCCTCTTTTGTGAATACTGAGCAGAAATATTCGTTCAGTACCCCTGCTTTTTCACTGTCCCCCTCTGCCCACCCACCGTTCACTCTATTCAGCTTCACTATCCCTCCCTTTGTCTTTCTATGCTTGCTGATGTACCTATAAAAGGTTTTATCCCCCTTCTTAACCGAGTTGGCTATTTTTTCCTCAGTTTGGGCCTTTGCTATTCTGACTTCCCTCCCTGCTTCCTTCTGCCTTAACTGGTACAGCTCTCTGTCCTGCTCCTTCTGTGTTTCCTTATACTTCCAGAATGCTATCTTTTTTCTTCCTGACTTTCACAGCCACCTCTTTTGAGAACCATAATGGCTTTTTCTTTCATTTTGATTTGTTTATTTGCTTCACACAAAGGCTTGTTGCCTCTGTGATGGCAGTTTTGATGATTCCCCATTGTTGCTCCACACCTCCTTCTAGCCTGTTTGCTAGTGCTTTTCAGAGGCACTCTCCCATCTTGTCAAAGTCAGCCCTCCTGAAGTCCAGTACCCTCACTTTTGTATGGCTTGACTCTGTAGCTGAGTTTAACGTGAACCACACTGTTTGATGGTCACTTGTTCCCCAGATGGCAACCCACTTCTAGATCTGAGATCCTCTCACTGCCCCCGTTTGAGAGTACGAAGTCTAAGATTGCTCCCTCACGAGTGGGTTCCGAAACTAGCTGTCTGAGGCCTGCCACCTGTAGGGCATCAAGAATGGCCTTGCTCTTGGATGTGGCTGCAGCAAATGTGCTCCAGTTAACATCTGGCATATTCAAGTCTCCCATCAACAGTATCTCCCCTTTCTCTGCCATTCTAAGAATGCCTTCTATCATATCCTTGTCCATTCCTTCCCCCTGACATGGGGGTCTGTACACAACCCCTGTGCGGATTGTGGTGCCCTTTCCAGTCTCCAAGGTGACCCACAGTGCCTCCTCTCCTCCCTGTTTACTCTTTTGTTCAGTTGCTTTTATCCCTTCCTTTACATAGAGAGCTACTCCTCACCCTCTTCTCCCCTGCCTGTCTCTCCTGTAGGTTATGTACCTCGGTATGTTAACATCCCAGTCATGGTTCTCTGTGTACCATGTTTCTGTGACTGCTACGATATTCAGGCATCCCTCTTCGATCAAGGCCACCAGCTCAGGGAGTTTGTTGCCCAGACTATGGGCATTGGTACTCATTACCCTCCATTTCCTGATGGCCTTACTCCTTTTTGCCCCATCCCTGTCCTTCTTGCCTTTGTCACTTTCTCCATTTACCCCTGCCCTTCTCCCTATTGACACCTCTATGTTGGTGTTTACTGCAATTACTACCATGATTTTTTGGGGGCTAGGATTTCCCTGCTCCTTTCCAGTGCCTCCCCCCTTGGCTAGTTTAAATGCTTGCCAATGAAGCATTTAAACCTATCACCTAGGATTCTGGATCCCCTCCTGGACAGATGCAGCCCATCATGCCAGTATAGGCTTGCATCACTCCAGGTGGATCCCCAGTCTCCAATGAAGCCAAATCCCTGAGCCCCACACCAGTTTTTCAACCACTGATTGAATACCTTGGTGCGGAACACCCTAGCCTCTCCTACGCCATAGCTGGGCAGCACCTCCGAGAAGGTTACCGTGCGTGCTACTTGTCTAAGGCCCCTCCCCAATTCCACAAACTCTTCCTGCACTTCTCTAATCCCTTTCTTAGCCAGGTCATTTGTCCCTAGGTGGAAAATGACATCCAGCTCCCTCCCCTGTGCAGCTGCTCCAGCAATCCTGAGGATTCACTCCCTGTCCCTCCAAGCCATGGCGCCAGGCAGGCACCTTACCTCCCTCTCCCCTTCCTCCCCAGTTCTACCTTCCTAACAATGGAGTCCCCCACCAGGAGTTGTTTCCTTCCCCTGCAGGGTCCCCTGCCACCCTCCTGTGGGTCTCCTTTGTGAGGTTCCCAGCATCCTCCTTGGTCTCCACTGTGGGTGCCTCCATAGAGGAACCACACTTTGCCAGAATGGCATAGGAATTGTGGAGAGGTACAACTGGAGGGATGCATCTCTGTTCCACCACCCTCACCCTCCCTGAGCCCACTGTGGTCCAACCGCTCCTCTTTCTTGGCAACCTCTGAGGCAACGGCAGTGGCACTGGTGGTCCCTGGATGGAAGAGGAGGTCCCACAAATCCTGGCCAACTCAGCCTGGAGATGAGCAGCCTCCTCCCTCAGCCCAGAGTGGTGCCTGCAGATGGGACAACACCGCATCCTCCAGAACATCTCCCGGAAGACTGCTGCTCCACAGCCACTGCACTGCACCACTCCCATCATGTCTTATTTCTGGCCCCTTAACTGTTTGCAATCCTTACTCTTTCCTCTGTTTTTTTCTTCTCTCTCTCTCCTTACTTTCTGCCTGTGTGCCCTTTAAGCTCCTGATTGTCCTGTTCTGAGACAAGAATATCCTATATTTCTCAGTAGACTTCTTACTTGCTCAGAGGCAGACCTCCAGCAGCTAGAGGGGGGCCGGAGAGCTACTCTTGCCCTTCTAGGATGGTGAGTCTTTGGTGGCTCTGTGATCACTCACTTCCTGCTCCCAAACAGGAAGTTCCTGTTGTCAGTCAAATTCTGTGCCTATAAAAGTAGAACTAGCTTTGGGTGGGAGGGTGGAGGGGAGGGAAGGAGCGCAATATAGTCCCAGTAAAGAAGTCCAGTCACAAAGCAGTCCTTTCTCCTGGTGTCTTCTGCCAAGCTACTAGCAAAATCTTTCTAAGGCAGTCTTTAAATGTAGCTTCCTTCTAGCTAAGCCACTCCCCCTACTTACTAGATCTTTCTACAAGTAATTTAAACCTCACAGCTATCAAGTCCTTTCAATCACCTGAGATTTACACCTAGATAACTGTTCAGATAACCATTCAGTTCAGTTAACTCAGACAAATGCACACTTTTTTTGTTTTGTTTGTTAGTTGTTTTTACCCTAAATTAAAGTTCCAAGTACAAGAGTTCTACTTCTTTAGTCCCAGCAGAGAAGTCCAGTCACACAGCAGTCCTTTCTCCTGGTGTCTTCTGCCAAGCTACTAGCAAAATCTTTCTAAGGCAGTCTTTAAATGTAGCTTCCTTCTAGCTAAGCATCTCCCCCTACTTACTAGATCTTTCTACAAGTAATTTAAACTGCACAGCTATCAAGTCCTTTCAGTCACCTGAGATTTACACCTAGATAACTGTTTAGATAATCATTCATTCGGTTAACTCAGACAAACACACCCTTTTTTTTTGTTTTGTTTGTTAGTTGTTTTTTTATACCCTAAATTAAAGTTCCAAGTACAAGAGTTCTACTTCTTTAGTCCCAGCAGAGAAGTCCAGTCACACAGCAGTCCTTTCTCCTGGTGTCTCCTGGTGTCTTCTGCCAAGCTACTAGTATACCCCTTCACACCACCAGGGCAGCTCGGCCAGCAACCCCATTCCACCGTCATTTACCATAATGTAGAAGGGGTAAGGTAGCATTCCATCACATCCGCCACCTTACCCTGTCGGGAGGAATACTGCCGGGTTTACTACCATCAGGATATCTCATCTGTTGGGCAGTGGTTGTCGGGATAGTGAGCTTCAGGATAAGGTAAGTATACCAAATAAAAGATACTGGTAAAACTAGTAGACCTGGTACTGCTTTATTAATACAGGACAGGAGGGTTAGTTAGGTGTAAATGTTGGATGAGGGGGTAGTCCACAGGGAATGGAGTGGTGGGGCCTGGAAGGGGACTGCACAGGGGCCCAGAATGGTTAAGGCCAGCCCTGAACACATTATCACATAATGTGGGCTTGCCCGGCATTGCTTTACTTTTTACAAGACCTAGAGTGAGCCCTACACTCTATATGTTCACCCAATTTGCAACTTACTGACCTGCTGTTCTTGTTTACATATGAGCATATTAAAGAAAAAGACAGGGCAAAAAGATACCTTATGGGAGTCCTCTTGGTGGTTGCTAAAAAAGCATTATTAAATGATGGTTAACACGAGACCCTCCCCCCTCCCACCATAGCAGAATGGCACCAGGTGGTAAAGGGTATTTATGGTCTAGAACTAACTTTTTTGCTCATACAGCAGGTGGATAAGGATACAAATCACTGGGCAAAATGGGTGAATTATATGTTGGAAGTAGACCCTCACTTTGTCCCATAAATAGCGGACTGGTCAAGCTGGCTAGATGAGCCCATACAGTATTGTCAGGTAACCTCCAGGTATGGCAGAACACCTGAAAGTAATAATAGATGAGGCCAGTTACATAGGAGAGGCAACATATTTGTAATTTTGTCTGTCTAGTATATCTCTTATTTACAACAAAACACAGTAAATAGCCGCACTAGGATGGCAGTGCTATGATTAAGTCTAATTTACAGCAAGCTATCCTCCCTGCCCCCTCTGAATGCTTCATATATTGTGTCCCCTTTGGACTATTAGAAACACAAGACACCTACGAGGAAAAATGGGTTCTGGTCAGTAACACTGTGGAATAAAATAAAGTGGACAAAAATAAAGCGGCAAAAAGGATTACAATTACCTTTGAATCAAGGGTTCTTTTACAAAGGTTCCGCGTCATACAACTCCCTGCTTCCTTTCATACCCTTACCTCCCAACAAAAATAAAGCGGCAAAAACAGCGTCACCATCAATATTGGCAGCACAAAATGTAACATGCCAGAACAATGCAGGCCACATGACATACCAGTAGTAAACAATGTCTACCACATGGAGGCACTGCACTGGAACACACAGCTTTAGGCACCCATACACAGGAAGAGCACAGGGGTGCAGGGAGAAGGAGCAGGGCAGGGTGCAACCACCACTGGGGGAAGCAGGCCACTGGACATCTACCATGGCAATCTAATGGCACAGGCACCCATATGGTGGGGTACCCCCACCCAGAATGCTGAGTGATGGAGAATGTGCACCAGGATAACCACTGGAGGACAGGTGGACCATGGCCACCATGTGGATGGCCGTGTGTAATGCAAGGAGCCAGGAGCACAAGCCAGCATGTACCCAGCAACACACACAACACACAAGACAGGAGAGATGGCATGCTGGCTTGTGCTCCTGACCCCTGTGGTTCCAGTGCAGTGTCTCCATGTGGTGGATGTTGTTTGCTACCTGCGTGTTATGTGGCCTGCATTGTTCTGGCATGCTACATTTTGTACTGCCAATATTGACTCCATTAGTCATTATCAAGTCCAAAGTGGCTTCTCCTCTAATTGGTTCCCTGACAAGTTGCTGAAAGAATGCCTCCTGCATGGACTTCAGCATCACTTTGCTCCTTTCTGATGTTGCAGTCATACAACTTAGCAGTGAAATGTACAAAATAAAGAGCAAACAATCAAGAATGGCATTAACATGATTACATAGGCTAAACAAGGTAAAAGTCATGAGCAAAGTAGTAATGTGTTACACTATATAAAGATAAGGAAGGATACATAGGGAGCCGGTGCAAGTTGGTTGTAGGAAGGGGTAGAACCAATAGCCAGTGTTAGAGACCTGGGCATAAATAGGAAAGGAAGCAATGCAGTCAAAGATGACTTTGCTAGTTGAGAGAAAAAGGAAGCAGCAAATGTTGGGTGTTAGGAGTGGGGGGGGGACAAGTGCGGGCCAAGGAAAGACTTTGAGGCAATAGGAGAGTGGGAAGTAGAGGGCTAACAGGTGGAGGGAGGAGAGGAGGGTCAGGGCAAGGTGGTGGGACAAGCAGGGAGGGAATAGGCTTGGATGGTAGAGGGGGTACAAGGGAAGGGGGAGGGAAGAATAGGGGGTAGTATATAATAAAGGGGATGGCAATTAGAAGAGGGGGCAAATGTCTGAGAAGAATAAAGGGATGAGACTACTTAGTGGACACAGTCACAGCTACTAAGGTTCGTAAAGTGCTTGCGAAGCTTCAGCTTGAAGGGGCCTAATGTAGGCTCATTTGCAATATCAGGGGGAAATGTGTTAAGCCAGGTGAGAGCCCTGTAGCTAAAGGTACACTGGGCTTGTGAGGTTCTACAAAAAGGGGCTAGGAATGCTTGTTTGGATGCACTACAGGTAGAGCTTAATGGCTTAATGAGAGGCAGGGCAGAGGGAGGAGTTAGGCCCAATTTAATTTTTTTGGCAAACAGGCAGATTTGTACGTAATCCTGCCCTTCAGGTGGAGACAGTTAGTCTGCCATAAAGATTACATGTATGTGTACGTCTGTCGGCACCAGTAACCAGTCTATAGGATTTAGTATCCGTTGCAGCACCATAGATGACTAATCCATAGTCAAGAATAGAAATGATTGAACTGACAACAACTGCTTGCCAAAGAGCCTCAGGGGTCATACAATGCCTGTGCCGATACAGGACTCCTATTCTGGAGTTAACCTTCTCTGAGATCTTATTAGCATGCAGTGCGTAAGTTTTGACGGCAATCAAGAGTGATGCCAAGGTATTTAAACTCATGGACTTGTTCAAGGGGCTGGTTGAGATTGTTAAGAATGTTTAGGCAGGCGGATTTATGTTTGTTGTGCGGGTTTGAGAAGAGCATCAATTTAGTTTTTTTGTAATTCATGAGCAGTTTATGTTGGGTGAACCAGGTTTCAACTGACAGAAAGGTGGCTTGCAGGGCATTAGAAAGAGGGGAGGGTTGCAAATGGCAATCAAAGAGAACGGTATCATCAGTGTAAAGGACCATGTTTGTGCTGCAGGCTTGGGGGGAGGCTATTTAGCAATAGACTGAAGAGTAAGGGACCAAGGATAGATCCTTGGGGAACACTGGAGTGCACAGGGAGGCTACAGGAGAGGGTTTCATTGATTTTAACTTGCTGAGTGCGATTACCGAGATAGCTCTTTTTTTTTTCCAACTGTATTTCCCTCCGGTCACAGTCTACAGGACCTCTCTCAGGCATGCTGCCTATTCCTGCCCTGCCTGAAGTCCTCTCCGACCTGTGCCTCCTCTCTCCTCCTTCTCATACCACAATCAGCACCATCAGCTTAACCCCTCCAGGGTGGGGTCACCCCTCCTCTTGGGCACTCTCTTTCAGTCAATCTCTGGTTATGGGTGAGAGGCCGGGTGGAGGAATCTGGAAGGCCAGGCAGGATGGACCCAGCCGAGGGCATGGGGTCGATGCCATTGCCTACCCCACAGACTGGTGTTTTTCCTGTTCTGGTGCTTGCTCCCACCCCCTCTCCCATGCATGGTGCATGTTCTGATGCTACAGCACATGACAACCCTGCCAAGCATCGGCCACGCTATGTGCATGCCGCCCTGCGTGCTGCAGCACCCTCGGTCTCCACTGGGAGCCGCTGGCATGCCGAGTGATGCCCTGTCCTCCCCCCGACACTCAATCCTCACCCGTCCCTGCCGACCCCAGCACCGAGCTTGCTCCCGAACTTGGGTCGCCAGTGTAGTGCGAGGTGTGGCGTCCAGCGCCTCAACCCTCAGTGCCACCGGGCCAGCTCACTGAGATAGCTCTTGAACCAGCTGGTGACTGCACTTGATAGGCCTTGGGGTGGTAGCGCAGTGAGCAGAAGAGGGTGGTTAATGGTATCAAATGCCTTAGTGAGGTCAATGAATATTGACCCCACTAATTGGCTGCAGTCGAGTACCCTATGTATGCAGTTAGTGAACTCAAGTAAGGCAGTTGTCATACTGTGCGTTTTTCCAAAACTGTGCTGCTGGGGGCACTAAATATCATATTTGGCCAGGCATTCTGTCAATTGGTCTTCCTTATTCAAGTATCTTTAAGGTTCACAAACCTTAAGGGTACTTGAATAAAGGAAGATATATTGCTATGCACTTTACTTCACTTAAGGAGCCTGTTTTTAATCTAGTCATTTAATTAGTATGGTTGATGTATTCATTGTTTTTAGTTATATGGTGAATGACCAATGAAATTGAACTTTGCATGTGATGTTACTAATTTGTTTGTAAGGTATGGGTATTTATTGCGGCAGTTAGAAATGTGCTGTAGCTTTTGATAAAGGATCAGTCCATTTGAAACGCGTCAAGCACGCACCTTTGTTTGCTGTATTTTTTTATTTTATGATAAATAAAATGTTCTGAACTAACTTTCTGCCTGGAGTCCTTGAAAAGTAAGAAACTGATGTTGTGCCTGTTTCTCAAGTTGAATATTGGATTTGTAACGATCACCATCACCCTAGTGTGCACTCTCTCTGTTTTTGCAACATATCTGAAGCATCTGCAAGATTATCAACACCAAAACTGAGCTGGCCTACAAAAATAGGTACACTAGAACTCCTACTGCCAGACTTGCAGTAGCCCAGGGAATCCTACTCCCCAGCCTCACTTACAGTCTAACTTCCTACTATCTGACTAACACCTCCAATCTGGACAAATGGAATGTGTTAAATAACAACATATACTGTTTTGCCCTCCACGCTCCCAGAATGAGTCATCACTGCTCATTGTATTCGAAACTAGGTTGGCGAGCCCCTCCCTCTCGCTGCCTACTTACACTTGGCTGTCTGATGGACAACATAATAAGATCCTCCAAACCAATGGCCCTTGCAGCCTTGATGACTCCCCATGAACAATTGTACCCCCTGCGCTCCTGTGACAAATCTCTCCTGGCAGTCCCCAGATATTCTGCCAAGATGGGTGAACAGGCCTTTTCCTCTTTCGCCCCCAGAATCTGGAATGTCCTCCTACTCCATGCCAGAGTTGTGCAGTCCCATTTCTGTTTTAAACAAGCACTTCACAACTTCCTGAGTAACTCTGACATCTGCACCTGCAACTGACTCCCAATCCTCTTTATATTGCATTTGCTCCACTGTCCTTTCTTCCACACAAGTGTCAAACTCCATTGCGAAAGTACAGTTACGTAAGAACTTACTGTAACAATAGATCTTCGAGAGAGGCTCTTGCAGTAGGTAACAACCTTGAGGACTGTGCCCCCTGGCATCAGGACCACAAGGAAACTTTAGCTAGCAGTGTCTGATGGGGGACCACCCACCTAATGTCACATGACAGACATCAGTGTGACACTATATAGTGGACAGTCCCCACACCCACCTTCCAGTTCTCCCACCGGAGACCTCCAAAGGGAGCAACAGGAGAATGGAAAATTAGGCTCCTGGAGCCAAGACAGAGTCAAAGAAGAAGAGCAGCAGAAGCTGGGGGAAGGAGGGAGGGAAGAAAGGTTACCTACTGCAAGAGCGCCTCTCGAAAATCTACTGTTACAGTAGGTTCTTATGTAACTATACTATCTTACTTTGAGAGGGCTCTTGCAGTAGGTAATAACCTTAAGGACTGAGTCCCAAGCAGTGTGAATCAGAAGGAACTGAAACATGGGAGGCAGGAAAGGTCTGCAGAAGGCAGAAAATTTAGGACAGAAGGCCCTGGAGAACAGCTAGTCCAAAGCCAGCCCAGCACCTAGAAGCAAGGTCCAGACTGTAATGTTTGGTAAAAGTGTGGGCAGATCTCCAAGTGGCCACCGCACAAATGTCAGTGGCTGACACATTCCTGAAGCAAGCAGTAGAAGCAGCCATGCCTCTGGTAGAATGTCCCTTAACCTCCCCAGGAGGGTTTTACCATACTTCTGACAACAGAAAACAATACAGTTTGCCAACCATTTGGATAAACACTGTTTGAAAACTGCTGCATCCTCTCTCTTAGGTGGAAACTAAACAAAAAGTTGGTCCGTTTTCCGGACAGACTTAGTTCAGTTAGTATAATAACGCAAAAGTCTGTGAACATCTAAGGTATGCAGAATTGCCTCCTCCTGATTGGAATGCTCAGGATAATACACTGGGAGTTGAATAGACTGATTCAATATGAACTCAGAAACCACCTTCGGCAAAAATTGAGGCTTGGTACACACAGCCACCTGGTCTCTGTGAAAAATCAAATAAGGCTCCTTACCCATCAGGGCCTGAAGCTCAGAAATCCTTTGAGCAGAAGTGACTGCAACTAAAAAGAGTACTTCCCACAATAAATAGCGCATATCACTACTACCAGCCAGTTCACAAGGAGGCAAGGTCAGTTTTTCCAAAATAAAACTGAGATCCCAAGGTGGCATGGGACTGCGCAACAGGGGTTTCAGGTGGAGGATCCCTTTCAGAAAGGTTTTGGAAACCTCCAGCTGAGCCATAGTTTTGCCCTTCACTAAGGTGTGGTAGGCAGAAATAGCAGACAGGTGAACCTTCAGCGAAGAATAACTCAGGCCCAGGTCAGAGAGCTGTAATAAATACTCCATGACCTGAAGAACGAGACATGAAAAAGGATCCCAACCCTTCTAAGTAGTCCAAATGGAGAAACGCTTCCATTTCATGGCATACATCATCCTTGTAGGAGGCTTTCTGGCCTCCACAAGGACCTGTGCCACTCTAGAGGAAACTCCATAGCATGAAGCAGCTATGTCATGAGGTGCCACACGTGAAGATGAAGGGACTTTAACCCTGGATGGACCAGCATGCCCCTCTCCTGAGTCAGGAGATCATGGCAGAGGGGCAGGGGGATTGGAGGCTCCACTGCAAGCTGCTGGAGAAGCAGAAACTATATTTGGTGAGGCCAATACGGGGCGATCAGAATCATGTGTGCCCCCTCTGCTTAAAGCTTGAGCTGCACCCCCTGCAAGACTAGAAAGGGAGGGAAGGCATGCAAAAACCTCCCTGTCCAGCAAAGAGATAGCGTGTCTCGCAAAAAAAACACCATGCTTGGGAGCAAGTGAGCAAAACCTGGGTAGTTTTGTGCTGTATGGGGAGGCAAACAGATCCATGTCTAGACGACCCCATAGGTTGACTCTGTCTTCGACCACCGCTTGCTTGAGCTCCCATTTGTGGGCTCTTACACTGGTGCAACTGAGACTGTCTGCTAGAATGTTTTGCATGCCTGGAACGTGAACCACAGAGAGGTGAAGCTGGTGCAGAATTGCCCAGTTCCACACCCGCATCGCATCCCTGCAGAGGGGATATGAGCAAGTGCCCCCTTGTTTGTTGATGTACCAGACTACGCACATATTGTCCAACTGGACTAATCGTGGGTCCTGGTGAAACAAGTGCTGGAAGGCTCGAAGAGCATACAGCACTACCCTCATCTCCAACACATTTATGTGCAGGGAGAACTCTAATGGAGGCCACAGCCCTTGAGTCCTGTGGCTCTCTAGGTGAGCACCCCAACCCATCCCTGGCACATCTGTAGTCAGAGTCTGGGTGGGAGGAGGGGACAGGAAGGGAACCCCCTTAGTAAGGTTGTTGAGATCCTGCCACCATAGGAGATCCCGCTGCATTGAACTGGAGACCATGACCATGTGGTTTAGCCATCCAACCTCTGATCCCACTGTGCTCTGAGCATCCACTGAGAAATTTGCATGTGGAGCCTGGCTAGAGGGACAGTGGGGATGGCCGCTGTCATAAGGCCAAGAAGTCGAGGAACTGACCTGGCTGGAACCCACCTGCTGGAGGCTACTAAGTGAGCCTGTTTCTGCAAGGTTTCCGCCCGGTCCAAAGGGTGGAAGGCCATACTCTGGGCCATATCCAACACCGCTCCAATAAACTGGAGGCGTGGGAAGGGGAAAGTTGGGACTTGGGATAACTGACAGTAATCCCCACTTGCACAAAAAGGGCCAGGGTAGCTGAAAGGGAAAGTTACGGCTGCTCCCTTGATGGGGCTAACAGAAGCCAGTTGTCGAGGTAGGGGAACACATAGTGGCCCTGGTACCTCAGGGCTGCCATCACTACCACAAAGCACTTGGTAAAAACCTGGAGTGCCAAGGACAGGCCACAGGGGAGGGCCTTGAACTGGTAATGTTTCTTCTGAAAGAAGAATCTAAGGTAGCGGTGATGGGCCTGAAAGACTGGGATGTGCATGTAGGCATCCGACATATCCAGGGCACAGAGACACTGTTCCTTGTGCAGGAGGGGCAGCAGATCTGGGAGAGTCAGCTTTCAAAACCACTTGTATTCTATGTATGGGTTTAGAGCACTCAGGTCCAAGATGGGATGCAAATCTCCCGTCTATTTTGGAACTAGGAAGAAGTGGGAGTAATACCCCTTTCCTGCTTGGTTTGACAGAATGGGCTCTTTTGCTTCTTTTTGCAGAACAGCTTTGATTTCTTTACTTATGAAGGGAATGTGCACCTTTGGATAATGAGACACCCCTGGTGGTTTGTCTGGGGGTCTCTCTCAAAACTCCAGAGTGTGGCTTTGTCTTATCAACTGAAGGGCCCACGAGTCTGTGGTGGCTGCCTCCCACACTAGCAAATGACTGGTGAACCTTGTACCCATCAGCTCCCCCAATGGAAGAGGAGGAGAGGGAGCAGGCTGCAAGTCAGGAGGCGGAGGGAGGGTTGGGAAGAGCTGCCCATGAGGCTCTCTGGGTTTTGGATAGAGGGGTGGCTGTTGCTGAAGGGGCCTGAAGTTTAGTCTGATGTTTGGCTGTCTGCTGTTGCCTCATCTGTTGCTTAGTCTGGCGATGAAAAGGCATCTTGGCCCTGGATCTAAGGTGGTGTATGTTGTGAACTGACCTCAAGGCCTTGCCCTTATCCTGGAGGCTGGCAATTATATCCTGGGCATCACCCCCAAACGGGACAGAACCCCTGAAGGGGGCATCCTGGATAGTCACCTGGACATCAGGTGCCAAGCCTGACACCCTGAGCCAGGAGAATCTCCTGAGACACACTGCCATAGTGGTGCCCCTGGCTGAGGAGTCCACTGCATCATAGGTGTCCCTCAGAGAGTGGTGACAGGTGACTTTGGCTGACCTAATAGTGTCTGCCAATACAGTCTTGGACTCAGATTCCAGCATGGCCTCAATGATAGGCTCCAACTGGCTGAACAGTGACTTTTGTTAAACCAGCATGTGTGCCACATATTGAAGTGCACGCATGGCTAGAGTGGAGGAAGAATAAAACTTTCTCCCAAACTGATCAAGCTGCCTCGACTCCTTGTCAGGAGGGGAGGTGCTCAAGTGCCTGGGCTTGGTGGACCTGTCGTGGGATGCCATGATGACTACAGAGTCAGCCTTAGGGTGGACTCTCAGGTGATCCTTACCCTCTGGGGTTTTATATGTTCTATCAGCCTTCTTCGCCACAGCTGGAAGAGAGGAACGCATCATCCATGTAGTGCAGGCCAAATCCTTGTGAGGTTCCACCCACGGGGGTGTGAGTAGAGGTGTTGTCTCCTGGATCTCCAGGTGTTCAGCAAGCCTCTGACATTTGGGATCCTGTGCATCAGTCTTCCACTCATAGACTTCCGTAATCTTTTCAGAGGCCCACAAATGAAGGATCCTCTGGAGCTAATTTTGGGGCGCCTTTGACTTAGGCTCCTCTGGGGGGGGGGGGCTCAAATCCTGAAGCTGCGTCGGAAGACCTGGACCCGGATCCTGAGTCTGAAGAGTCTGCGATAAAGTAAAGAAAAAACGGATAATCATCAAAAAAATGGTGGTCGAACTGTTCTGACGAACTCCGTGAGGTCCGACATGCACAGGTCGACAGCGGGAAAGAACTGGAAGGTGGGTGTGGGACTGCTCACCATATAGTGTCACGCTGATGTCCGTCACATGACGTTGGGAGGGCGGTCCCCCATCAGACACTCCTAGCTAAAGTTTCTGTGAGGTCCTGACACCAGTGGGTGCAGTTCTCCAGGTTACTACCTACTGCAAGAGTCCTCTCGAAGTAAGATTCAGTGTTCCCCTCAGAATTTCTACTGACTGCATATTTGTACTCAGTTTTCTCCCACAATGCAATCATTTAAGCTGTTTTTTGACCATGCTTGAAATGTCATGTTGCATACCTATTTCCTCCTGAAAATGTATGTACTGCTGAACAGTTATGTTCTGTATACTGTATTATTTACTACTGTCTGCTGCTTGTTCTGCTATTGTACTATTGCTCTGTAATCTCTTCAGTTGTGCCTGAAAATAGACAGTGTCTTGTCTAGTGCACTTACCCAGTCAACAAAAACTAAATAAATAAATAATACTATGTGGTGCTTGCACAATTGTAAGAAAGCCCCAATTTTCCATAGTTCCAGTTCACACAGACAACTATGCTTCTATTTTAGCGATAAATAAAAGAAAGCCTGTAACCATCCATGCTGCTAAATTACACAGTGGGAGGTCAAAAGGTGAATAGAAGAAATCCATCATTCTGCCTGCTTAGGGCAATTTTATCTAATGGGTTATCAACCTACAAGTGGAGCTATTCACTAGTTCTGTGTATTAAAAAGGAATTGGGAGACAGCCCCGTGGTGCTGAGGCCTGAGGTGGTGGACGCCACACCTCGCGCCACACTGGTGACCCGGGTGCGGGTATGGACCTGGGCCATCAGGGGGGTCAGCAGGGAAGGGAGAGGTTTGAGTGTCCGGAGGACTGCTCTCCTCTCCTGGGGTGGGTTGCAGAGAGTTTCCTGCACTGTTTCAGCCTCCGGTGGAGAATGGAGGAAGCACAAGAGCAAGGGACGTCGTAGGGGGCAGGACGATGGCAGACTCCAGTGGCAGAGGAGTGATGGAAGCCACGCAGGAATCATTGCATGCCTCGTCCTGAGGGGGAAAACTATGCTAAAAACCCAGGAGGACCAGGGAGGCGACAGAGACCCCAGGAACCAAGGCCCACATCCCATCGCTGGACCATCCCTCCACCGGCTCTCCTGAGATCCTCGACCTGGCCCAGGGACCATTCCTCTAATCAATGAAAAAGGCTGACAGGTAGGTGGGGCAGGCCTCCTCTGGGGGGTGATCTGGGGGGGCCAAATGAGTCCGTGGGTCTGGAGCAGGAGCGTTCAGTAATGTGCGTCCCGGGGATGGTGCTTTCAGGCTGGGAGTAGAGACCAGGGGTTGAGTGGGTACTCCCAAGAGATGCCCTGGCCCGACGAAGAAGAAATAGAAGATACAAATAAAAAAAAAAGGAATCAGGGGGGTGAAAAATGGATGTTCTTGGCTTTTCAAGAAATGTGCTGGGGACATTAAAACACATTCCTATCCCCAAGCTAATCTGACCAAAATTCACAAGCATATATTATCTATTTGCATTCTTGTGTATACTTCGTCATTCAAAATCTTACAATGCTCAGTATAAATACAACAAAAATACAATGTTTGAAATGGACACATTAGACATCAGAAGAAATATTTAAATAATCATTCATGTGCAAATGATACTCCAAACATTTCCATCCTTCTTGGCAAACTGGCAGCGTATGGGAGATTAGAAAGAATGAGCAGCTCAGGTACAGTCTGTAAGACAGAAGCAACATTTAGTTAGATTGGATACTTGTGTTATTTCAGAAAGTGCTGAATTTCAAATTTCTCATATAATGCTGGCAGTGTTAGTAGCCCCATACAAAGTGTCCAAAATTGTTCCCTCTTGTTTATCTGATTATCAAAATCCCCTCCCCATGGGTTTTGATATACCTTCTCCAATGCAGTATCTCTCACATTATGCTGTCTGGGGGCTCCAATCTGATTCACATGGACAGCCATCACATACTCCTGTTTATTTGTTTGAATGGCCCTTAAATGTCCCCCCAGCCTCTCCTTAGCTTTCTTTTCATGCAGCCAACATAAAAAGCTTGGCAGAATATAAGTACACATATAACCCCCTCCATGTTACAGTTTATGTGTCCCTTAATAGTTTCCACTTTTCCAGTTTTCATATTATTAAAAGTGGTGCTCCTCACGAGAGTTGGGCAAATTTTACAGTTGCCACAGAGTTTGCACCCCTTCTATCCACGGGGTCTCTATTTGGTCAACATTAAAATGACTGTGAACCAAACCGTCATTAATGTTCCTGCCTCATTTGTAAGATACCCTAATCAGGAGATTAACATTATGTGCAAAGATCAGGAGGACTCGTAGGGTAATTGTGCAGATTGTCGGACCAGTGTAAGAACTCTGGTGTAAATACATCGGGAAATCTGCATTTTGTCATGTTACTTACGCCGTTCCCTTTCCTTGACTTTTGTAGTTGGTTTGAATTAGGGTGTCTCTTCGGAAATAGCAGTAGTTACATAGTTGATTTGGTATTAGGAAAATACAGGTATTAGTTCATCTGAATTGGGGGTCTGCACCCCCTCACACCCCCTATAAAAAGAGGAAAAAAATACACGGGGGTGTGGGGCGAAACCCCAGTCAAAAACTAATAACTGTATTTACTGTAATACTATTTCAGACTATGCATAGCTAGCACATCACTCAGTAAAAGATATGGAATTAGCCGTAGAGTCTTTTCGGAAATAGCAGTAGTTGATTTCGTATTAGGAAAATACAGGTATTAGTTCATCTGAATTGGGAGGCTGTGCCCCCCACAGCCCCCTTCCCTATGAAAAATAAAAAAATACACAGGGGGTGTGAGTGGCAGAGCCCCCCAATTTAAAAAACTAAGAACTGTATTGGCACGTCATTCAGTAAAAGGATGCGTAAGTGGCAGCTACGCAGATAACGGCCAGCATACGCTGGTCCGATAATCTACACAATCGACTCATAGCACGGATAAATTATTTTGTACCAAATTAATAACCTCTCCCACCCCATGTCATTTGGAGTTGTAAAGGTGAAACATTAATCTCTTTCTTTAATTTTCACTGCGACCCTCAGTAAATCGTTCTTGTACATCCCATCAACTTCAGCTCTCAAAGGAGCTATTTCTTCCTCATGATATCCCCACTGAATTTATTTTCTGGCAAGCTCATCTGCCATCTGATTATATAATGTCTCTGTCCCACAATAAAGGAATAATGCCCGACAGGGTGGGATAACATCCCCCCTTGAGCATCTTTTCCTGTGATGTTAGAGTTGGAACTTTTTTTTGTCGGGAGAAGACAATTCCCCTGCCCCTGCTACTCTACTAGCCGGCGTTGCGGGATTTCTTATGTTGATGTTCAGGGCACAGTTGGAATACTTGTGTAGAATGTGGAAGAATAGAAGAAACTGTGAGCACAGTAGTTGAAGTATTGTGTGCTTTATTATATATCGCTCACTGATGACGGAGTGTGCTCAGGGCGGGCGGGAGAACGGAAGCTCTGTGTCTTGCGCTGACTGTCTGCATCTGTGAGACGAGCAGGGGAGAGTGGTAAAGACGATCATTGTAGAGGGGCGTTCTTTGTTTAGCAGTGCACAAAACAGTAGTAGTTGATTATTGAAAGTACATTGGAGATTTACATAGAGAAATTGAGTTGCGGTGACTTCCCATAATGTGAATCCGGTTGGTACTTTGACTTTGACTTCGACTGGGAGAAGGGAGCACTGAAGCTAGTTGCAGGGATGGCAGTGTATTGATTTTTTCCCTGTTTTAACATTTAATGCAGTCCTGAGTGTGCTGGGAATAGAGCCGGGATGTTAAGTTGGGATAACATCCCGGCTCCAGCTCCAGTTCCAGTCTGACCAATCAGGAACCAGTATTCTTTCTTGCCGTTGTATAATTGTGCTTAATGCGATTATATATATATATAGACCTTTAGGCAGACTTCTGATGGTATGCCTCAAGTGACAGCCTTCATGGTGAAGGTAGCTATTCCTGACTGTTTCTTTAAAATACAAATCTGATAAGAGGTTTCTGTCCCGCTGTTTCATGATTTTCAAATCTAGAAAATTTACCCCATTGCTATCCTAGTTTAGCTTAAATTCAGGTTTTCATTCATGCTTTCTAGCCAAATCACAAACTCCTGCAGCTCAATACTAGTTCCCCTCCATATGACAAAGATGTCATTGCTAAAGTGCCTCCACATTGCCAAGTTGTGGAGGTACTAATTGATGTCTGGATTGAGCACAACTCTTTCCTCCCAGCTCCTCATATAGAGCGTTGCTAAACTAGGTGACAACGTGGCACCCATAGCGATACTTCTTATCTGAAGACTGCGCTTGTTTTTGAACATGGAGACATTATTTTGAAGTACAGTTTCTGTCAAATTACACAGCACAATGATTTTCTCCTGTGGCAAGTAAGTACCAATGAATAAATAATGTTCTGTGGCTTCAGATCCCCCTGTGTGGGGGATATTGGTATAAACTGAATTTACATCCAATGTTGCCAATATCCAAGTGCTTTGTACCTCAATGCCATGTCAGGAGTATCACCTATATATTATTGTAATTGGGGCACAAGAGGTCTGAGATGGGAGTCTACATAACATGATACAGGCTCAGTTACCCAACTAATATCCAGTATTATATTGTGCAGCCTGGGGGCTCCCAAAGGTTTTTACGCACCTTTGGGAGTGTGTAGCTTGTTGGTTTGATTGGGCAGCTAACCCGAAAGATGCTAATTCCGTCTCTATAATGAGGCCTTCTGATAGTAAAGAATTCAGACAAAGGTCTGTTTTCTCTTGATTTCCTTAGCGGGGTCATGATTCAGTGTTTTGTAAAAATTCTGATCCCCAGTTGTCTCTCTATTGCTTTCACATATGCGCCAATATTCTGTATTACAATACTGCTGCCTTTATCGGCCAGCTTTAATATATATCTCTCAACCTTCTGTCACTGAAATGAGGGATATGGACACTCAAAATAAGGGACAAGAGGGACACTGACTCTCATAATGAGGGACACATCGTCAAACATGGAGATACAAGTTCAGAACACTGTGGAAACCACTGAATTTACTAGCACAACATTTATTTTTTATTTAGTCTCTTAGAATATTATTAATATCTGCTTTAAAGTCTAAATTTACAGTACATTCTCTGCGTATGCAGTACCATGAGGGACGGCTGAGGGATAGGGCAATTTTGAGGGGTTAAATGAGGGATATCCCTCATAATGAGGGACAATTGAGAGTCCAGTCATTGTTAAACAAGGTTGTGAAAAAAATCCACTTCACCAGGGAATTCTAGTTCACTGCCACCACCAGGCTTTTACCAGAACAGGAACCAGGAAACCCGCTTTTTACCTCGTCCTTGCACAAGGTCAGGAAGGTCAACACAGTAACTGTGGGTAGAGTGCCCTTCGGAGATGGACTGCAGAGACCAGCAGAAACAGCAGAAGTACCTTTTTAAATAAAACAAGCAGTCACTGATTCTATAAAAAAATGGATTCTTTACTAGTGACTACAAGTTGTTTACAAGCAGGATGTATTCACAGGAAAACAAAAGGGTTGCACATTTACTAAGAAACAGAAAATAAAGCAAGTTCAACAGGCAGTTTGTGTACAGCAAAATTCTGAGCTATCCTTACCTAAAATCCTTCATCTGCCCTAGCTACAGAAAACATTGTTCCTCACTGTACTATCATACCAGGCAGCTAGTCTTTGTATGGCAGGGCTCTGGTCTTCAGATGTTCCAAGTGCAAGAGAGCAAGAGAGCTGAACCACAGCTCGCTGATTTATTCTCTTTGACTTTGGGAGGTGGTCATTGAACCGTTTGACCAGGCCATTTGTCTCAGGGTGATAGGGTGAAGCACGGAGCTGTTTCAGCCCACACTTCTCCCACAAACTGGTCATTAAGGGTGACAAGAAATTTGTCCCCTGGTCTGACAAAATCTCCTGGTGAAATCCCACTTGGCTAAAGATTCCTAGGAGCTCATCAGCCACCTTTTATGCCTTAGTGGAGGACATGACCACTGCCTCAGGGTATCTGGTTGCATAATCCATGACAACCAGTATGTATCTTTTGCCTGTGTGACATGGGGTAGTTGGGGACACCAATATGTCCATGTTTACCCTCTTAAAGGGTTCATCAATAATGGGCAGGGCACTAAAGCTGCCTTAGCATTGTTCCATACCTTTCCTACCCTCTGGCACTGTGGACATGTCCGACAGCAATTTGCCACATCTGTGTACATGCTTGGCCAAAAGAAGTTGTTGGTGAGCCACTTTTTCATGTGGTTAATACCCAGGTGGCCTGAAAAAAGGGATGTCACAGGCCAGGGCCAGAAACTGCTTTCAGTGGTCCCAGGGAGCTACCAGCTGATGGAGGCCCTCTCCCTCTAGCCTCCTCTGTGGGTACACTCCTTATATAATAGCCCATTTTCTAAATAAACCAACTTTTTGCTCCCCTAAAAATCCTCTGCACTATCTGCGATCTCACTCAGTTTTTGGAGGGTAGGATCAGCTCACTGTGCCCTGCCCAGCTCATCCTGTCTGACCTTCCCCAATTCTCCTTCAGGAGGAAAGCTGTCCCTGGCAATGAGCTCCTCTGTTTGCAGTGGGGACTCAGGGCTGCTACTCCTAGCTAGCCCCTCACCCACACTAGCCACTTCCTTGCCTGCTGAGGAAGGGGTCAGAACAGGTGGGATAGCCCCCTCCTCACCCTCAGAAGCTTGCTGCATTCCCTGGCTATGGTTAGTAACACATACTAGCTCAACCTCATTCCCCATGATCATATCCACAGGGAAATCAGGTACACTCCCATCTCCTGTACTCCACGGCCACCTTCCCAGCTCAGGAAGACCAGAGCAATTGGCACTTGGACTAGTAGACCTGTGACTCCCCAAATATTGGAGAACTGCCCTGGCAGAATCTGCTCTGCCTGGATCAGATCCTGCCTCACCATGGAGATGAAGGCACCAGTGTCCCTCAATCCCTGTGTTACTGTCCCATTAACTAGAATAGAGTGCATGTGCATGGAGGAGCTTGGTGGCACTACAGTGCATGCGCAGCCTACCGACTGCTGAGTACTGTCTTGGTCACCCTCTCCCTCAGACTTTTGCCCTTTGCTTCTGTTTTTAGGGCAGTCATAGGATAGATGCCCCACTTTCTGGCAAATCCAGCATTCCTTTGCCCCGGGTCCTTGTTCCCCTTAGAACTGGTGGGTTCTGTTTTGGGCTTGGGTGCAGGCTGGTTTCCTTTAGGATGCCTCACCCTCATTGTTCTTGTGCTGCGAATGTGGTCTGCTGGCTACATACAAATTAGCACTTTCTGCTGCCTCCTTCGCGGAGTTGCATGCCTGGTCCAGCAGCCAAATGCGCAGGTCATCAGGTAAAATTTTTAGAAATTGTTCCCTTACAATCAAATCCTTAATTTGCTCTAAAGTCCTCACTTTAGTCCCATCTACCTAGTGGTTTAAACAGGCACACATTTGGACATGCAGTTCAACATAGCTGTCTCTTGGGCCTTTTCTCAGTTCTCTGAATTTTGGTCTATAAGCCTCAGGAGTCATTTCAAAACATTTCAATAACACTTTTTTGACTTTATCATAATCCATGCAGTCATTATCATCCATTCTAGCAAATGCATGTAAAGCACAGACAGTAAGCAATGGGGTCAGGTGGGTCATCCACGTAGCCTTGTCTAATTTAAATTGCCCACAAATCCTCTCAAATGATTTTAAAAAACAAATCCAGATCATCCCCTCCTGGTACTGCAGGAACATTTTAGAATTAATTGGGGCTTTGTAGGCTGGCTCCCTTATGCCATTACTCATCGGTTGCAGTGGTGTCTGCTGGCACAGTTTCACCATCTCTTTCTTGTGCTGTTGTCTCTGGATCTCATGCTGTTGTCTCTGGATCTCATGCTGTTGCTCTTTCTCTCTTTCTTCCCACATCAGGATCTCATGCTGGAAAACTTTCTCTCTTTCCTATGCCTCCAGCCTTACTTTCCCCCCTTTTAGCCTCCAGTCTTACCCTCTGCAGTTCAGCATCCTTTAGTGCAAGCTCCACCTTCAGGATCTCAGCCAATGTTGAGCCTCTGCTGCAGCAGCTCTAAGCTCAGGTTTAGGCTGTTCTGCCTCACCAGCTCGTGGCTGAAGGTGCCCCCTGGCATGGTCACTGTGACATGAGTCTTGCTACCTTGGTCACCTTCCTCAGTGACTGCCTGCTCCACAGGGATTGGGTCATGCACCCCTGAGATCATCTGCCCCTCTGCATCTGGTCATGTGCTAACAGGGTTTCCATGAGTCTATTCTTAGTCAGGCCCTCATGGACAATCCCCCTCTCTGTGCACAACTCACAAAGCTGCTGTACCTGAAATTTAGCATAGGTTGAAGAGCTCATATTCTCTAGCTACACTGCACTAAGCTGTCTGGAAATAAAAAAAAAGTAATAAACAACGTAACCTTTTGTGTATCCTGTTTCATGACTTATAAGGTATATTTCTGCTGACACTCTGTCCCCAATGTCCTAAGTAAAGCTTTACCTCTCTCTCTCAGAGTTCCTGCCTCACAGGAAAGCACACTGTGGACAAATTCTGGCTTTAAATCTGTGCACTGATCTGCACCGCACTGGAATCAGTTGCAGCACTGATCCCACCACTCTGCCACCAAAGTGACACAAATTCACTTCACCTGGGACTTCTAGTTCACTGCCACCACCAGGTTTTTACCAGAACAGGAACCAGGAAACCTGCTTTTTACTTCCTCCTTGCACAAGGTCAGGAAGGTCAACATAGTAACTGTGGGTAGAGTGCCCTTCAGAGATGGACTGCAAACAGAGTCCAGCAGAATCATTAAAAGTACCTTTTTAAATAAAACAAGCAGTCACTGATTCTATAAAAAAATTGATTCTTTACTAGTGACTACAAGTATTTACAAGCAGCATGTATTTACAGGAAAACAAAAGGGTTGCACATTTACTAAGAAACAGAAAATAAAGCAAGTTAAACAGACAGTTGGTGTACAACAAAATTCTGAGCTATACTTACCTAAAATCCTTCACCTGCCCTAGCTACAGAAAACATTGTTCCTCACTGTGCTATCTTACCAGTCACCTAGTCTTTGTGTGGCAGGGCTCTGGTCTTCAGATGTTCCAAGTCCAAGAGAGACAGCTGAACCAAAGCTCACTGATTTATTCTTTTTGACTGTGGGAGGTGGTATTGCCCCTTTGAATGACAGTTTACCCCTGCTCCCCCATCCCCAGATGGATGTGTGTCTGGAGGGATGATATCATGCGGGTAAGCTGGCTTACTTCACACTCAGACATCCTCAGTCCAATTTTACAATTCTGTTTTCCAGGATGTCCACTGTATGCAACCCCATGCCTCTGCCTTTCAGGATGACTGAGGCATTCAAATTGCACTCTTCCATCTGCCTTTCAGGATCCGGGGCTAAATGTTCCCAAGGAAACATTTCTCTGTAGCTGAGTTGGCTAGTTATTTCCCATGAGGCCTGTTTGTACATGCGATCTTGGAAGCCATGTTTTGTGTCCACTTTGCAAATAGCAGAATTTATAACAGAAGCATGATTACATTAACAAAAGAAATCAAAAAAAGGGAAATTAATAGATCAATCTGGTCATGGGGGAGTGGCCAAGCTGGCAGGCAGGCAGGGTAGAAGCGTAGCAGCTCGGCTCCTCATGGCACTATCGTAAAACAACATTTCTACAATAATTTAACTGAGTAATTCTGGAGAAGTTTGCTCTCATTCAATAAGGAATGTCATCTAACCAACAGAAATCGGCAAAGAAACAATCTACCTTGCAGTTTGAAGGTGCTCTGCAGCAACAAGCCGCATCAGCTGAGGCCCAGACAAGACTACAGCTGATGGCAGTGGATGCTGGACCCAGTAAGGGCCAACAAGAATCAACCATTGCAGCTCTATCAGGTCTAATAACTAACCTTCAAACTGAAGTCAGAGTGGGATTTTCTAACATAACAGCACAAATTGCTCATATACAAGGTGTGATTACTGAGCTGGTGGAATCCTCAACCTCGCATGCTGCCAGGCTAGAAGAAGCTGAGAAGTGAGTGGGGGATCTGGAAGATAAAGTAGCTGATTTGGACGGGGATACTACAGTATTAAAAGACCATGTGGGGAAATTAATGGCTCAAGCTGAGGATCAGGAAAACAGAGACCGATGTTCAAATATTCGGATAGTAGGTCTCCTAGAGGGCATCAAAGGGAAGGAGGAGGGCAGCACGGTACAGTGATGGCTGGTGGAGAAACTGTTTCTGCCAGAAGAAGCCCTGAGATACAAGATACAAAGGGCACACCGAACCGGAACATGACCCAAACCTGGAGAGTGACCCAGGGATTATTTAATAAAGTACCTGAGGTTCCCTGATAAAGACAGGGTACTATGTGCAGCCAGGGCACATGGGCCCATACACGTTGATGGAGGGAAGGTGTCAATCTTCTAGGACTACACAAAGGATCTGCAACAGCAGCACCAGAAATTTGCCAGTGTCATGTCTGTTTTGCAGCAGAGGGGATAGGACTTCACGCTGCTCTACCCGGCTAAACTTAGGGTGACAAAACTGGGATGCCCGCCACACTATTTCAGCAAGCCAAAGGAGGCAGAGGACTTTGCAAACAGGGAGGAAGCTGCAGGAGTGGGCAGATCTAGGGTCCGAGAGGCAGCACTGTCTTAGAATTGAAAAGCAGATCCTTTACCCTAACATTATTTGTACTTGCAGCATGTCTCTGTCCAGTAACGGAGGATTTCTGGTCTTCAGGAGGATTTGAAAAAAAATTAAACAAACAAAAAAAAATGTGTTCCCCTAAGAGCTGTGTGTCACACACTGTACAACCCATCTGCCCCCACTGATTTACTACAACAATGGCTGACATGATCACAAAACCTCAAGGTAAGAGTGTTAATAAAATTAGAAAATACAGCCAAAGTTGCCACAACTGTAATGCAAGGTTATGTCCGTTGGTGTAAATATAAAATGGGGTATTAAGGGGACACCACAGATTTTGAACACTGGATCGAAGATTTAACCACACATGAGTAGGGCTGACAGGCTGTTTTCATTAAGTGAAAAGATGGCCCCTTACCGGGCTTTTGAAACTAACATGTGTGCTGGCAGCCTTTGTGGGCATGTACGCTTCTGTCATGATCTGTAATCTATAAAAGTAGCACTCCCCACCGATCCAATGGGCAACGAGTTAACATACCAGCTGTAAAGGCACATGCCCACAAACTGGTCTTTGTTCTGTATGATAAGTCTCTCTTTTATCAATGTGGTACATGCTGGGATTGAATAACATGGCATTTGATGGGCAAATCACAGTGCTAGTTTTATAGATAAGTGGCCTAAGAGCAAAACATCCTGAAAAAAAATTTATAAAGAAGCTAGTGGCCCTTGCCAATATCTTCTGATAGTTATGCTGTTGTCTTCGAGATGGCACATTGGTCCTCCCAGAACATACAGTGCTCCAATCAATATTGCTCACGGTCAGAGGAGATGGCTGGCTGACATTGTCTTTGCAGCGGTGCGAAAGCTGACACATGATCCGAGAAACCCTGGATTTTCTGCTCGGTTGCTGCATGTTAGGAGAGCATGAATCCTAATCTGCGGCACTGTGGGCAGTTTTAACACTGGGACAAGATGGTAAATGAACTAATAAGAAAGTGTTGCTGGGGTGAAGTTCTGTCTTTCTGAGCCCCGCAGTGCTGAGAAAATGCGGGTATATGGATCCGCTTGAAATCATCGTCTTGGTCGCACTTGTTTGAATCCCACCTGGGCTAATGGTGTTTGATCTTCACGGGAAGAGCACCGATGTCCTAGAATACATGTTTAATGGCAAGGCAACATGATGGCAGTCTATGGCAGGAAGTTATACTGGGAATGGGTACCTAGACTCGTGTCATATAAAGCTGTATATTGCTTCTGTGTCCCTTGAGATAATGTTCTCTCCTCCCCTGACCAGAACTAGGGCCATGGGTAACAGCAGGGGATATTTTTTTTCTTCATGCCTCTAACTCTTATATGGATATACCATGTTCCTGGCCATGGGTGGCACTTGCATTGGAGGGAACCGTTTGAGACAGCCACACTCTTCAGACCATGGGTGGGGCTGTGGGTACTGGCAGGAGGAGTGGCAGAAGTAAACTATGATCTTCAGTCAAGGGCCACATATGCCATTTTGTACATGATCAAATTCATATTAATGTGTGTGTAACATGTGGCTATTAGTGTTAGACGGATAAAATATTGTACAGCACAATGTTTGAATTGACTCAATCAATACATTGCTCATATTAAGGGGACAGATGGGGAGGTGGATACTGCATTTCTTTCCTAGCTTTAATTCCTGAGGGGTACAGGTACCAAGCAAGGAATTTCCTCTAATGGAAATGCTTGTGCCACATAGCAGAGATAGGAGGTATGGGATGCACATCTGTCATGTGGGAAGCGAACAGAGACTAACCATGGCTACAAGGTAAAATAAAAATAAATTAAAAAAAAAATCATTCTTAATTTTTTCAAAACTTAATTAATAAGAAAGAAACCTGCCTGCCTTAGCCCTTTGGGTTTTTGGGGAGGGCAGGGTGTTAAGTAGTATTGGGTTAAGTTGTGTAAACCTTTATTAAAAAGACTATGAGAATTAAAGTAGGTGCTGCACAGCTAATGCATACCAGACTGGTCTTGGATAGAGGGTTAAACATTGCAGAGATATCGGTGGATGCGGGAAGGAGGAAAGGTGGTGGTTTAATGGGGAGGGTGGAGGGGTTACTGATTGTTATAGATGAAATTGTTAGGTTGTGGAGCTGGTGTAGTCCATGTTTTGGGGCCTGTTCCATTAGCTATGTGTTATCAGGGTGGTTATCTTTAGTGACATGCTACTATGTTTTATGTTCTTGGTTATGGTTTAAAAAACTTCAACACTGCAGAACTAGGGAAAGCACATTGTACAAGCAGTCGAACAACCTGAAGGATATAATCTTAAAGCACTGAAAGGACAGTTACGTAAGAACTTACCGTAACAACAGATCTTCGAGAGGAGCTCTTGCAGCAGGTAACACCTTTAGGACTGAAGCAGGCAGGTGCCAGGACCCCACAGAAAACTTCTAGCTAGCAGTATACAGTGGTGGATTGTCCCCTGACATTGGCTCACCCCCAATGTCTGCCTTTGCTATAAAAGGGGTGGTCTCCCAGCACCACCTCAATTCTCCCACTGGAGTGAAGTACAGTGAATAGAGAACCAAGGTGTTCCTCCGAAACCGATGAAAAGGAAACAGTGATGGAGACACAGTCACCAAGGGGATGGAAGGAGGGGAAAGCAGCACCTGTTGCAAGAGCGCCTCTCGAAGATCTACTTTTACAGTAAATTCTTATGTAACTGTACCATCTCACTTAGACGGGGCTCTTGCAGCAGGTAACACAATTAGGACTGAGTCCCAGGCAATGAAAGTACTGGCCCCAGTCAGCTGGGAGGAGGCAGAGGTCTGCGTAAGGCTCTCAAGAGAGCAGGTCTTGCAAGACTGCCAGGCCAAAACCTGCCCTATGCCTAAAAGCAATGTCAAGACTGTAATGCCAGATGAAAGTGTGGACAGAACTCCACGTGGCTGCTGCATGGATGTCAGCAATGGACACATTTCTGAAGGAGGCAAACAAAGCAGCTACGCCCCTGGTAGAATAGCCTTTAACTGGGCCCAGTGGTTCTACGTCATAACGGCGATTGCAGAATAGTGAGTGTACATCAACGAAAATGAATTTTGGCGATGCACACTTGTGGTGAATGGGAAAAGGGCTCCCGAGATATAGAGGTTTCCTTTTCATGCAGGGGGCTGTGCCCCCCCCCGCACACACACCCCCGTGGGAGGTGCCTGCCCCCACACACCCCTAACTAAAGGATTCTCAACTCGGGTGTATGTTGGGGGGTAAAATACTTAAAAAAAGCCGCTCCGCAAAAAACAAAACACACACTGCACCAGACCCGAACCCTGCACCTCCAACGACTCACCCTCCCCACCACGCTAGCGAACCAGCTTTGAAGCTGCCTGCCACACCCTCCCACATACCTTCCCCTCTTTTCCTCTCCCCGCACGTGTGCGCATACAGATATCGATGTATTTCTCCGTCACCCTACCTCGCCCACCCAGGTAGCTCCAACAAGCA
This sequence comes from Neoceratodus forsteri, assembly GCA_016271365.2. NCBI lineage: Eukaryota > Metazoa > Chordata > Ceratodontiformes > Ceratodontidae > Neoceratodus > Neoceratodus forsteri. The sequence goes on from CM057453.1 coordinate 198,118,781, forward strand.
GGTGCCGTGAACTGAGTCACCATTTTTGTAAAGCTGCTCAATTGCTTAGAGAAAACCTTGTTCACAGTTACCCCGGCCCGTAGTCTGTCGATTTGCAGTAACAATAAACAATGCAATTCACTAACCATTTGGATAAACATTGTTTTGAAACAGAAGCCCTTTCTGTTCTCAGGGTGAAAGAAACAAATAACTGATCAGTTTTTCTGGTGGCTCGGGTGTGGTCCAAATAATAGCGAAGCACCCGGTGGACATCCAGAGTATGTGGTAATGCCTCCTCTTGATTCAGATACTCTAGGTAATACACAGGCAGATGGATGTCTTGATTCAGAGTAAACTCAGACACCACCTCAGGAAGAAACTTAGGACTGTCTTCAAGGACACCCTGTCCTTGTGGAAAATTAAGTAAGGTTCTTTACACATCAGAGCCTGAAGCTCGGAAATCCTTCAAGCAGAAGTAATGGCAACTAAAAATAACGCTTTCCATGACAGAAAGCATAGCTCGCAGCTTGCAGCAGGCTCAAAGTGAGGCAAAGTAAGCTTTTCTAAAATGAACAACCGATCTCAGGGAGGAACAGGGTCCCTCATGGGAGGTTTCAGATGCAGTATGCCCCGCAAGAAAGTGCAGGAGAGGTCAAGTTGGGCAAGGGTCTTGCCTTCAATAGATGTGTGGTAGGTAGAGTTGGCAGATAAGTGCACCTTGATCAACAAGTAACTCAGGCCTGAGTCTGAAAGGAAAAGTAAGTACTCTAGAGATTCTGCGGACAAGTAATGGGATCTAGGTGATGAGTGGTGGCCCACATGCAGAACTGCTTCCACTTCATAGCATAAGTGGATCTAGTGGAGGGTTTCCTTCCTGCCATTAGGACATCTGCCACCCAGGGGGAAACCCCAAATCTGGCAACTGCGAAATCTGCAGGTGTCACGCATGAAGGTGCAGTGACTTGAGGTCTGGATGGACTATGGTGCCCTGCTCCTGGGAGAGCAGATCGGAGCACAGAGGTAGGGGAATCAGAGGTTCCACTGCTAGTTACTGGAGGAGCGGAAACCATATCTGGTGTGGCCAGTAAGGGGCTATCCGGATCATCTCTGCCCCGTCAGACTGCAACTTGAGCAGAATTCTCTGCAGCAAAGGAAAGGGAGGGAAGGTGTACAAAAACCTCCCTGTCCAAGAGGGGGACAACACATCTCACCAGAAAACATCAGGCCCTGTATCTGGTGAGCAGAAACTGGGCAGCTTAGCCTCGGAGGGGAACGTGAATAAGTCCAGCTCTGGGCGTCCCCACCTGTCGAAGAGATCTTCAATCACTAAGGGAAGAAGTTCCCACTCATGTTCCTTGGACCGAGAATGGCTTACACTGTCAGCCAAGGTGTTTAGAACATCTGGAACATACACAGCAGTCAGGTCCAGGTGATGCTCTATGGCCCAATACCAAACTCTCATTCCCTCCCTGCAGAGGGGGTACAAATGTGTTCCTCCCTGCTTGTTTATGTAAAAGACCACAGACATATTGTCTGTCTGGATCAAAAGAGGTCCTGGGAGCAGGTTTGTCTGAAAAGCCTGTAGAACATACAGGATCACCTGCATCTCCAAAACACTGATGTGGAGATGCTGCTCCACTTGGAACCAGGTCCCCTGAGTCTGACGGTCTGCCAGATGGGTGCCTCAGCACTGGATGGACGTGTCCGTGGTCAGAATGTGATGAGGTGACTTTGACCAGAAATGGACCCCCTTGGTGAGGTTGGAGGGGTCCAGCCACCACATCATAATCTGTTGCACAGAGCTGGATACCAGCACCGGAAGATCCAAATCATCTGTGCCTTGATCCCACTGGACGCGAAGATTCCATTGGGCTACCCTCATGTGCAGGTGAACCAGTGGATCTGTTGCAGTGGCCGCCGCCATGTGCCTAATAAGTCTCAGAAGAGTTCTGGCTGGAACCTGGCGAGACGATGAGATGAGCTGAGCCTAAGCTTGAAGGCATTCTGCCCTGTCTGGGGGAAGAAAAGACTTGCCTTGGGCAGTGTCCAAGATTTCCCCAATGTACTGAAGTCTTTGACTTCACCAAGGAGAGGATTTGGGGAGGTTCAGAGTTACCCCTAGATCCCGAAACAGAGTGAAGGTGGCCTCCATGGTTCTGAGCAACTTTTCCTTGGTGGGAGCTGTCAGAAGCCAATTGTCTAGGTAGGGGAAGACACAATGACCTTCTCTCCATAAGGCTGCTGCCACTACTGCAAGGCATTTTGTAAAGACTCGTGGGCTGAGGACAGGCTGAATGGCAGAGCCCGAAACTGGTAATGGTTTTCTTGGAAGCGGAAGTGAAGGAACCTCCTGTAGGGTGGGAACACCAAGATGTGAAGATAAGCGTCCTGCATGTCCAGAGAACAGAGCCAATTCCCCTGATGAAGTAAGGGGAGAAGACCAGAAGGAGTGACCATCCTGAACTGTTTGTATTCTATGAACTGGTTCAGGTGGCTGAGGTCCAGGATGGGACGCAAGTCTCTTGTTCTCCTTGGGACCAGGAAGAAATGTAAGCAGAATCCCTTCCCTTGCTGTGCTGGTGGGATGGGTTCAATAACCTGTTTTCTCAGGCGTGCCTGGATCTCTTCTTGTATAAGGGTGACATGGGCCTGAGGGAAATGGGAGGGGACTGGAGGATTGTCCGGAGGAATTTCCAAGGCTTCTAGGGTGTGCCCCTGTTCCACTAATTGCAGAACCCATTGATCCAAGGTTATTCTGCACCAACCCTCTCCATAGAGAGAGAAATGACCCCCTACCGCCTCCCCCAGGGATTTGGCTGGGGAAGGGGGTCAGGTAAGGAGTCAGGTAGAGGGGCCGGGGACAGGCAATGCAGCCTGGAAGGTTCTGGGAGCTCTGGGGGTGGATCATCCTGAGGCTAGGGAAGTAGCCTTTCTCTTAAAGGCACTTCTGAGATGTTGGCTTCTAGGTTGTTGCTTAAAGGTGTGACGAAAGGACTGTCACTGGGACGATTTAGGCTGAGATTGGTATAATCTTTGAACCAAACATAGAGCCTTGCCTGATTCTTGGTGGCAGTGATTATTTATTTATGTATGTATGTATGTACGTATGTATCTATGTTTTTGATAACCGGGTAAGTGAACTGATCCAGTGGACCATTTTCAGCCACGACCCGGACCACAAAGTGGCAACAAGAGTCAAACAAAAAAGTACATATCATGGGTAAAGATACAATACAGAGCAGATAAGACAGTGTTAAAAATACATGAGATTTCATGAAAGAGCAACATTACAACATGTGGTCAGGAACACGATACAAAAGGTTTCCATGATCAAATACAGACAGTACAGTCGGTAACTATTACAGGAGCACATATTATCTGACATGCAGTAATCTGTCTAACACAAAGGCAGCTAACAAGTATAACGTGACACAGTACACTACAATATAGAAATCCTGTGGGACAGAAAGACTTCCATTATCTTGTTAATTAGGATCTAGGATTTTGGGAATCCTCGCCAAACAAAATGGGGCCTCTGAAAGGGGCATCCAGAATCTTAGACTCGACATCCAGAGCAAAACCAGAGAGCCTAAGCCAAGAGTAACAATGAAGGCAAACTCCCGTAGCCGCAGCTCTACCTGCGGAGTCCTCAGAGTCATAAGAGGCTCGGAGGATGTCAGTCCCCACATCCAAGCCTGACTTCAGGAGGTGTAACAGTTCAGCCTTTCCAGGAAGATCAGGCTGAGCCTGTGCCACCTCCAAAGCTTTCTCCCACAGGGCATTCTGATATTGGACCATGTGGGCCAGGAAGTTTAGGGAACGGACAGCACAGGTGGCTAAGGAATAGACCTTTTTATCAAAATGGTCTATCTGCCTGGAGTCCTTGTCAGAAGGCTGAGTACTAAAGTATCGGAGCCACTTAGAATGGTCAATGGCCGCGTTAATAATGTCAGCATCTGGGTGTTCCCCAAAAAAGGGTTAATTTCTCGGGGCATTATACAGATGATCTGCCTTCTTAGGTGTTGCTGGTGTAGTGGATGGATGTTTCCAAGCAGCACTGTTGACATCCTTGAAGGAGTCAATAAGAGGAGGAACTACTAAGGGTACTGACTCCTTCTTATGGAGGAACGTGGCTATCCAACGCCGCTCAGGATCCACTTCCTCCATGTTCCAACCCATGAGGGCCTGGATGTGCCTCATCACATCCATGAAAGTTGGGTCATCTGGAGGAGACCATGGGTGTCCTTGGGCTTCTCTGGTTCTGACGGTAGGTCAGAGTCCCTGGAATCCCCATAAGAAGAGGAGGAGGAAGAAGAATATCCCCCTGACTCCGGAGAGGGAGAGAGTGAGTGACAATGCCATTGTCGGTGAGTCCTCGGACGACTGGCGCCAGCCCCCTCTGGTTGTGGAATAGGCACCTTAGGAGGTGGCATTGGGGACTTGCTAGCGGGAACGTGTTCCTTGGTTGGACTGGGAGGAGGGTCCCTCGGAGTCGGAGTTGAGGGCTCCTTCAGGGCCTCCTTATCCTTAAAGTATGCCCACCAGGCTGCAAACAGGGTGGATTCTGGGGCAGAAGCGGGGGAGCTGGCATCTGGGGGGGCAGGCTGAGAGGGCCCTGGCATCGGTTCCTTCAGCTGTGGTAACCCTGGCATTGAGTCCACTGGTGTCAGGTTAGTGGGCGTCAGTCCCTGGGGCAGGAAACATCTGGTGTCGGTCTGACTGGAGTCAAAAGACCTGGCTTCAGTCCCTTGGGCATCAGCTGTGTGATGACAGGGTCAGTTGGTGACTGTGGAGGGTTAGGAGATGATGGTTGAGATGTCGCCATGGTCAACATCGGGGTGGTTGACATTGACGGGACAGGCATGGGCTAACGCTGGTCTGGTGATGCAGCTGGTGCCGGCCTAGAAGGGGAAGCATGTCTTGGGGAGTGAGCTCCCGAGCAGGGCAGAGGTGTCACTCTCATGGGGGAGGTGAGCGCATGCCCAAGGCATCGCTGGGAGATGTCAGTCCCTGATGTCGGAACTGATTTAACTGACTCCTTGACTGGGAGGGCTACGGGCAAAGACTCACTGCCTGAGGAGGACCCGACCAAGCCACCTGTCTGAGGACCCCCCTGCTGAATGGGCCTGAGCTTCAGGGGCTAGGAGCAAAGTTCAGAGCCCCAAAGAACCACTGCTCAAGACAGTGAGGACGGCAGGTGATTTGACCACTGGGAGCCTGGAGGGAGAGAGGGCTGCTGTAGTGGAAGGGGCTGACCTCCTGTGGGAGGAAGACCCATGTTTGTTACCTGACTTGCACAGGGACCTGCAGTGGGAAGCTGACTGGGATTTGTCCCTGTGCTTCTCCAGGTTTTTGTGCTTTCCCAAAGACTTATTCTCCTTGGCTAATGAAGAAGTGGAGGCCCTGGAGGCTAGGGAAGAAGAAGTACTTTTGTGGAGCTCCTTCTCCATCGCTGAAAGTTTTTGCTGCAGCAGGAAGGCTTCCAGGTTCTTCTGGCAGTGAAGCCAGGTTCACTGGTTAAAATCCTGGCAATGCTGGCAGGCCTCAGTATTGTGGTCTGACCTAGGCAAAGCAGACACAATGAATGGCCATCCTTGTGGGGAAGTTGCTTTCCACAAGCACACTTCATTCGCCACTGCTCTACTGAAGAGGATGGAGTAGAAGACATGCACAGAATCACTGTAAATTTTGAAGAAAATAGAAAAATAATAAAGCACGGGTAAACATGGCTAAAATAGCAGTTGACTAAAGCAGAAGGCGTCGGTGTAGGTCCAACTTGCTCGGGTCAATGGCAGGAAAAGAACTGAGGTGGTGCTGGGGGACTGCCCCCTTTTATACTTCAGGCAGACATCAGGGGTGCACCAATGTCAGGGGGTGGCCCCCTGCTGTATACTGCTAGCTAGAAATTTTCTGTGGGGTCCTGGCACCTGCCGTCTTCAGTCATAATGGTGTTACCTGCTGCAAGAGCTCCCTCGAAGTGAGATCATTTGTTCCTGGAACGTAAATGGTCTTAAGACAAACACTAAATGTGAGAAAGTTTGAGGCAAAATTAAACAACTTAAGGTGGACATCTTGTGCCTGCAAGAAACCCACATGACAAGGAAAGAAGGAGTGCATATATCTAAAGAAATTTTTGTGTGGGGGGGATGGCATGCAGCGTACTTCACCTCAAAAGCTAGGGATGCAGCTATCTAGCTTAGACCCAGGTCCCCTGGTGTGGTGGTACAGTCCAGTCTGGATACTGCAGGTGGTAGATACGCTCTGGTATGGGTACAACTGAACTCGGGTAAGAAACTAGCCATAGGTTCCATATATGGCCCCAATACTGAATCCCTGGAGTTCTTTTTGAGATTGGCTATGGAAATGTCCACTTTTGAGGGCCCATGGATTTTGTGTGGGGACTTCAGTTGTGTGCTAGACAATATAATAGATCGTACTTCCAGAGTGGGAGGTTCTGCAACAAAGAATGCCAAAGCATTGGGGGACTTAATGCAAGATTATAGACTAATTGACTCTTGGAGTTATAAAAACCCAGGCGGTAGGGAATATATGCATTATTCGTACTCAGCTAGAACATATGCTAGACTGGATAGGGTCCTCATATCTCAACCCTTGATAGCCGAATTAAAACAGTGACCAATGGGACAATGGCTATTACAGACCACAATCTTGTTCAGTTAAGTCTGAAGGGCATAGGAGCAACTATAGCTAGTTGGGCTTGGAGGCCGGATCCTGTTCTTTTAAAGAGGAAGGATTTCCAAAACTTTGTAGTCCCACAAATAAAAAAATACCTAATCAACAACCTAGGGGGACAGACCTCTGCTGCAATAAGGTGGGATGCCCTAAAAGCTGTGTTGAAGGGTACAATATCTTCTGCTGCCCTCAAAACATGGATGGATGTTGAAAAAATAAAAGTGCTAGAAAACAAGATAAAAAAAGCAGAGGAAGAGCATACCCACAACCCCTCACCTGAAATGTACAGTTTGCTGCAGAAACTAAAATAGGAATATAATACCTTCCACAATATCAGAATAGAAAGAGCCAACTATTAAACCAAGCAGGGGAATATTTCAAGGGGGATGCTAGGGGGAAGTTATTGGCCTGGCAGTTAAAAAAACAGGGAAGGGCAAAAAATGTGGCGGCTATTCAAAAACCGGATGGGGGGGATTGCCTGAGATGACAATTTGGTAGGGGAATGTTTTAAGGAATTTTAAGCTGGGCTATACACTTCTGAAGTTTCCTCAACGAATCAAAAAATTGAGAAATTTCTGGATAAAGCAGGTCTTCCCAAGGTAGCTGAAAGGCAAGTACAAAGCTCAGAAACCCCTATAACCTGGGAGGAAGTTAGGGCAGCTATTGGACATCTTAAGGGAGGCAAGGCCCCAGGTCTGGATGGATTCCTGATTGATTTTTGTAAAGCTTTCCATGCACACCTACAGGAACCTCTTATGGAAATGATAGCGAAGTGTTTGGATGTAGGTGAATTGCCTCCATCCATGCGGTCAACTACCATAGTGGTACTCCCTAAGCCCAGAAGGGATCCTCAGCTATGCTCTTCCTACCACTCAATTTCATTGTTAACAACAGACTCGAAGATATTGGCTAGCTTGCTAGCGGGGCATATTGAAGAATTCCTACCAGATATTGTACATTCGGACCAATCTGGATTCGTAAAAGGTAGGCAGGGAAACATAATGTTCATCAAATCTAGTCTGGAAATATGCTTCCTCATCACTGTGAGGAGGGGCTGCTGTGCTCAGTCTAGATGCTGAAAAAGCATTTGACAGAGTGGAATGGAAGTACATGTTTCAGGTATTCAAAAGGTTCGGCATAGGGGATGATCTCAGAGGGATTAAGACACTTTGGGCCCGATTCTGAAAGGGGACTGCATTCGGCACAAGCTGCAGCAAACAGCAGCTTGCGCCAAAGCCCCATGTGCCTGGGACCCTGCACCGGATTCTGGTACAGGAGGGGTCCCAGCGCCTATGTCCCCACACCTACAGCAACCCCTCCTGTGTGACAAACATCTGGCACAGGGTAGGGTTGTGCCACAAGCTGCTGCGGCAAAGGAAAGTGGTCCTGCCCCTCATCCCCGCTCCTGCCTAGGAATGAAATGAAGATTCATCCCCTCCTGGTGATCTAGTGCTCCTTCCCCACCCCCGATCCCCAGGGTTGGCAGTAATGAAAAAAGTAATATACATGCCCTGATCTCGGATGCTGTCTTCCGTAAAAAAAAGTAATTTACATGTTCCGATCCCCAATGCTGTAATTTAGAATTAGAGTAACCGTGCCCTCTCTCCCCAGATCCCTGATTTTGCCAGATTTATTAAGTAGTACTCCTCATGCCCCCTCCATGACGCAAGGGTGCCAGCACTAATAGTGATAACCAGAGCCAGCGACTAGCACAGCCCACCTCACACATCTGTGACTGGCCACTGACTGAACTGTCAATGAACCTACAGTAGACATACTGACAGTTCAGTCGGCGGCCAGCCGCAGAGGTGTGAGGTGGGCTGTGCTGGTCACCGACTCTGATTATCACTATCAGTGCTGGCACCCTTGGGTCGTGGAGGGAGCATGGGGGGATACTATTTATTAAGTCTGGCAACGTCGGTGATCTGGGGAGAGGGGGCGTGATTACACCATTTCTAAATGACAGCATCGGGGATCAGGACATGAAAATTACTTTTTTAAAGAAGACAGCATCGGGTATCGGGGCATCGGGGCATGTAAATTACTTTTTTACAGAAGACAGCAATGGGGATCAGGGCACGTGAATTATTTTCTTTACAGAAGACAGCATCAGGGATTGGGGCATGTAATTTACATTATTTATCAACGCCAGCATCGGAGATCGGGCCATGAATAGTTATATACTGTGGCATCGGAGATCTGGGAGAGGGCACGGGTTTACTGCTATTTATTTATTTATTTATTTAGTTCATAAATCGGATTTACAACCTTTGAGTCACAGACTCATTTACAAAGGCACCTCGTCACAGGGAGGGGAGACAACAAGTAGTGCGGCGAGACAGGGTGAGACAATACAGGTGCGTACATACATTATACATAGCATGAGACATAGGTGTTTTACAGAGTAAATTATACATAGCATAAAGAATAGGTAGATTACCATAGTACAGAGCGGAGAACACTGTTAAAACCTGGTAGGTCATGCAGGCAAACTCCAGAGAAAAATGGAGGGGGCAGGCTATCGAGGCTGGAGAGCAGTGGATGGCCTACCATAAGCACGCATACCTCCGAAATGCAAGTAGGTGGTTCGCAGGGCAGTTTTGAACTGACCAATTTAGGGTGTTTGAGATGTGCTTGGGGAGGGAGTTGTACCAGGACGGTGCTCTGTAATAAAAGGACCTTTGGGCAAGGGAGGTCCTGGCTCTAGGCACCTGGAAGGCAGCCTTGCAGGTGGCACGGGTGGCGGTTGAGTGGGAAGCAGGCTGGAGTTGAGCAGTGACACCAGGGGGACACAGACCTAGAAGAGTCTTTTTTGCTAGTATACCAGTGTGATATTGCAGACGTTCTTCCAGATTGAGTATGTTTGTGGTGGCATAGAGCTGGCATGTGTGGGTTCCGCTTGGGGCACCAGCCAGGAGCCTACAGCTTTGTTGATGGAGGTCTGGACTTTGGTGAGGGTAGTGGGGCCAGCAGCTGCGTATATGGGGAGGCCATAGTCAACTAGTGACAGGATGGAGGAAGTAATGCAACCGTAGGGCTGCCAGGAGACAGTCTTTGTGACGATAGAGGAGCCCAACCGGTGTTCATGGCAGAGGATAGGGCACTGATATGGGTAAGGAAGGAGGAAGGCCGAGTCAAAGGTGATCCCCAGATATTTGTAGTTGACACCTGCTCAAGGGGATGGAGGGTGTTGGGAAGTATGGAGAGGGGGGCATTTTGGAGCTACTTTGCGTGTGTGTGAAGATCATTGACTTTGTTTTCTTGAGATTCAGGACCAGGCGGTGGTTGAGGAACCATTTTCAGCTTGGCTGAAGGAGGTTTGTAGGCTGTTCTGGAGAGTGGTCGGTTTGGGGTGCGAGGAGAGCAGGACTGCATCATCTGCGTATAATAGCAGCTTTCCTGAACACGAGCTGGGAAGGGTGTTCAGGAAGAGACTGAATAATGTGGGGCCCAGAATGGAGCCTTGAGGGACTCCCGAGAGGACAGACAGGGCCGAGGATAGGCAACCAGATAGCTTGACACGTTGAGACCTACCATTAAGGTAGCTGGAGAACCAGGCTAACGGGCCAGATGACAGCCCTACTTTACAGAGGGTAGCAAGCAATAGTGGGTCATTCACAGTGTCAAAGGCCTTGGACAGGTCAATGAAAACTGCCCCAGCCAATTCCCTGCCATCTAGAGCAGAGTGTATATGGTGGGAGAATTCCAGAAGAGCTGTGGTGGTGCTGTGACCTGGACGGAAGCCATGTTGTTCAGGGCACAGTATGTTGTGGCTGGATAGATAAGTTACGAGTTGTGTGGATACTATTTTTTCGAGCGCTTCGGAAAGGGGGGGGAGGATGGAGATGGGTCTGTAGTTATTTGGTACAGTACGGTCTCCATTCTTATGTATAGGGATGATTTCGGCCTGCTTCCATGCCTTCGGGAATTGGCCGAGACACAGGGATCGATTGAGGAGGTCAGTGAGGGGGACTAACATGGCATCCAATGTTAGGCGGAGTATCCAGGAGTCGAGGGGGTCCTCACTAGGGTTGCGGGAAGAAAGAGCGTTTAGGAGGATTGGCTTCGCATCCTGTTGGGAGATAGTCCTAAAGAGAAGTGGGGGGCGAGCAATAGCTGGGTTGTCGCATACCGGTATGGGGTCAAAGAAGTGGGCCGGGAGAACTGAGCTTAGGTCAGTGAAAGTTTCATTGAGGCAGTTGGCACTATGGGGAGGGTCCACGTTAACAGCGCCATTTATGATCATCTGAGATGGAGGGGTGGAGCAGGTCATCCCGTTTAACTCCTTCATGTTATTCCAGAAGGTGCGGGCATTGCCCCAAGTGGATGTCAAGGTGGATTGGTAGTAGCTGGCTTTGGCTTTTCTTATGGCCCAGGTGCACTGGTTACGTGCTGCATTATAGGCCTGCCTGTCAGCTAGTTTGCCAGTATTGACAGCAATTTGCCATAGATTATCACGTTGCTTCAGCTGTTGGATCAGGGGGGGGTGGTTATCCAGGCAGCTGAGTGCCTCTTGGTATGGAGGCGGGTGACAGGGGCAAAAACATCACGGGCCTTGCAGAAAGCATTGGTGAGGAAAGCAAGGGCAATGTCTATGTCCGGTGCAAGGGAGATTGGGGACCAATCAAGTTGCGAAAGGCGACGCTTAAGTTTACATAGACCTCCAGGGCGAAAATGACGACGGAGGGTGGCAAGGCACGTGGTTTTGAGTGTAGGGGTGGACCAGTGGCAAAGAATTGGTGAATGGTCGCTGAGGGAGTTGGGCAATACATTAATATCCTTTATTTTGTGAGGGCGGTTGGAGAGCACAATGTCAAGCAGCGTGTGCTAGTCCCACTAGATTGGTTAAATCTGGTGGGTTGAGTCACTAGCTGGGATAGATCAAGGGTAGTGAAGGTATCTTTGATTTGAGCTGAGGTAGTACTGAACCAGTTGATGTTAAGGTCACCCACTATGAGTTGTTCTGCCTTGTGAGGCAGGGAAGTGAGGTATTCAGTGAGGGAGTGGATAGCTTGGTTTTGTTCACGTGGGGGTACATATGTCGTTGTGAAGTAAAGCGGGCCACGGCCTGGGTCAGTAGAGATTTTAAGGGTGATAGCTTGAGCCCCATGATCGAGCTTTGGGGTACGAGGGCATGACCCAGGAGGGAGTTCCTTAGGTAGACAGCGGCCCCCCACGCCTTCTCCACACGATCTTCTCTGAAGAGGAGAAGCCAGGAGGGAGACCGCCGAGTCCGGGTCAATGGTGAGAGCCAAGTTCCACTATGGCAAGGACATCGGGCTTGTGCTGGGAGGCCCAGCATTGGAGTGCAGCAGTCTTTTAGGCAGACTGCAGATATCTGCAGGCAATGCGGAGACCATGCCCTGTGGAGGGCAGTGTACCGGGTCCTGGGCCAGGGTTGGGGTGGACATTACCGAGAGCAGGAGGATTAAGATCGTGAGCCGGAGTAAGGGACTGCAGCTGTGATGGTGGTGATGTCTGGCGGTCGGGAGGGTTCTGCGAGGGGGTATTGCAGGGGATGGGCAGGGGAGCTAAGGGTGGGCAGAACTAGCGCGGGGGATGCCACCAGCTATTATGGGCTGCGCGAGGGTATGGGTGTCGGAGGGGAGGAGAGGAGGCAGTTGGGCGAGCCAGTGTGTGGGGTGCAAGAGGAGAAAGGAGGGTAGAGGGAGGGGTTTGTGGGAATGGAGGTGGACAAGAGGCTAGCATAAGAACATATGTCGCAGTGTCATAGAGGTTTAGAGCTGTGTTTTTTTGTAGCAGTGTTGGGGTCAAGAGGAGCAGTGTGAATAATCTAATACCTAAAGGAGTCATTATGTTATGTTGCTGTTTGAGAGATAGGAGGATTTAGAAGAGCAGGATCCCTCTAGTGTTCAGCCAGTATAACCTGCAGATGGTAAAGTGGGCTGATTGGCTCTGCAGCCTCACGTGGTAATGCCTATAAAGTGGAGAGCCGACCAAGGGTGGTGGTGGGGGCGGCGGGGTTCAGACTGTGAGCTGCAGAATCCCTCGGCTCCGCGGTGTGCCGTACCTGTATTATGTATATATCTAGTAACTATTTAGAGCTGTGGCACCATCGGAGATCCCGCGGCATGTTCCCACAACCAGGCATCTCTCCGAGAGGTGAATTTTTTAAGTCCCCTTAGACCAGCTCTGGCTGGTCTAAGGGTACTTGGAATTTCTCCCTCTGGGAGATGTCTCTGAACTGCATTTCTGGTGCTCTTGCAGCTTGCATCTGCCATATTCCCCCTATCGCCTTGTCATAGCCCATTTCTGGGTGTAGGGGTGGTGCAAGCCCTGTTTGGGGCAGGCAGCCTGCAGTTGATGCAGGCTGCCTTTTTGTGAATAGCACGGGGGGGGGGCATTTTTTGATACAAGGTGCACCATGCGCCATACATGTTTGGCGCAGGCACCTTGTGTCCTACTTTGGCCTCTGAGATTCGGGCCCTATATGTTAAGCCCACTGTTTAAATTCTAGTAAATGGAGTGTTGTCCCCATAACTACAACTAGCTCATGGGACGAGGCAGGGCTGCCTGTTGTCACCCTGTTATATGTCATGGCATTGGAACCCCTGGCTGCGGTGATCCAGCTGGACAACAGGGTTGGGGGACTGGTGGCTGGGGGTGGGCTAGAACATAAAACAATGTTATTTACCAATGACCTTTTGGTATGTATATCTAATCCCAAAAATAGCCTGGCAGCCCTCCAAGATATACTAACTGAATTCGGGGAGATATCCAGCCATAAAATAAACTGGTCAAAGAGTAAGATTATGCTCCTGGGCACCGATGTGTTGAATATCTCAACTGGTCAGACTCTACAGCCAAGGACTGCTTCTTCATTAAAGTATCTGAGTATCAATATCCCTAGCAAAACTCCACTGATATTTGGTGCCAACTAAAACAGATTGTTAGAAAACATAAAAAGAGATTGTGAAAAATGGATGGGCCTTCCACTTAACTTAATTGGCAGAGTGAATACTATAATGAATATTCTGCCTAAATGCATGTACCTGTTTCAGTGTCTGTCAGTTAGAGTTCCAGAATATTTTTTTAAGAAGCCTAACAGCATCATCAACAGACTCTTGTGGGGAGGGAAGACAGCCAGGATTAAATGCAGTATCTTGCGTTTACCACTAGGTAAAGGGAGACTAACGCTCCCACATTTCAAATATCACTACTGGGCAGCACAGCTTTTGGCCCTCTACTGCTCGCCAGGCATTAAAAAAATGGAGTGGATGTATATCGAAGAGGAACTCCCTCCTGGTGGTGTACTCCAGGTTCTACTTCCCCTGGCCTAAAAGATCCCAAACCCCAAAACTTTTCACTCATCAGGTGGCTAGGATTCGGCAAGGTAGTCATCAACTTATAGGCTATCCTAAGAAACTCTCTTGTAACTCTATAATAGCTAGCCTGAGAAATGAGAAAAGATATAACATGTTCCTGCACCAGATCCTTCTGAGATGGGAGAGAGCAGGATTAAAATGCATAAAGGATATGTATTACTGGGAGGCGGTAAAGCAATTCTCAGAGCTAAGGGAGCAGTATGGACTATAGCCAAGTGACTTCTTTGCCCACCTGAGAGTTTGTGGCTTCCTGAATGAGGAGAACCCAGGTATGTCTCCCATAGAGGAGGCTCTTACAAGGCCACCACCATCTGCTTATACTCACTACATTATATAAAGTACTGCTGGGCGCCCTCCCGGATCCGGGCACAAAGGCTAGAGTAATTTGGGAGCAAGAGCTGGACACCCCTATAGATGGTGAGATTCTGAAAGCTGCTATTAAACAGATATAGCATTGTGCTAGATCAAATAGGCTGCATAGGATTCAACTCAACTTCGTCTACAGGACGTACTTAACCCCACACAAGCTACACAAATTCAACCAGGATAATTCTGACAGATGTCCGAAATGCAGTACAGAATAGGGGACCTTTAGATATATGGCATTACTATGTAGGAAGGTGGCCCCATTTTGGGTACGAGTGCATGAAATCATGCAAAAAATATTAAGAGTTAGTCTTCCTAGAGCCCCACTGTAGTTCATGGTAGGGGCTGAGAGTAAGCAATGTGGGAGATCAGTGGTGTGTAAGCTATGGAACCTTGTTCTGGTCAATGCTAGGAAGACTATCGCCCAACACTGGATAAGTGACCCCCCAACCCCCATATAATCCACTGGCTCAATAATCTAGCCCTATGCATGAAACTTGAGAAAAGTCAGTTAAAGGGACACTGTCAACCTCCTTAGGTCTCAAAGTGTTCCTAGTTTAAAAAACATATTTTATGATTGCCAAAATTCTGTAAAGATTGCTGATGTAGCTGGTAGTTTGATTCTGACTCTTTATTTTCTTTAAAAAAGTAAAAAACAGACTGCCCAATGTACTGGTGTTATCACACCAAAACAGGTTTGTTTACATTCCTTCATCAACTCCAAATGCATCTTTCCTGGACTTAGGAACACCCACAAAACAGTCTAGCCCCTCATGGTGCATTGGGAGATTAAGAGGCTACTGTCTTATGAGTGACAGCACTGTCTGTGTGTGTTTCTAATGCTCAGGACATATGCAGTAAGAACAGAACCATGATTGTAAACAAAAACAAGGTTGTTTATAAATATACATTGCCATGCGTTTCAGTTCTGCTAAGCAAGGCTACAGACAAAACAAACAGCAACATCAATGAATTTTAGAGAGGGTAAGCAATCGTAAAATGTGGGGTTTCAACTAGAAATAATATGATGAAAAACAGGTTGACAGTGTCCCTTTAAGTGCCAATGGCCAGGAGAAATTATTTCATAATATTTGGAACCCATTACTGCGGGCGATTGAAGAACGGCTAATTGAGTTGTGAGATATCACCTGGTTGTAATGGGTGGGAATGTATTTATTGTATTTCAAAGACAGGTTGTGGAACCTATGTATGTTTAATTAGCATACATATTTGCTACATTGTGTATTTTCCACTAGTGTATGACTATGTAATGTACTAGTATCACCAAAAAGATTAGTACAGTTTGAATGTTGAAGCTGACTTAGTAAACTATGTTAACAAGAGAAAAAAAGATCAATCTGGTCACATGTCCGTCACACAGGCACATATAGGGTCACACCTGGAGCGAGCCTCAGCTCAGTGTGCCTTTCCCAGTTACCAAATTTTAAATAATTAAAATATAGTACATGTAGTGCCTCCTTTTCTATTCTGTTCAAGTTGTTATTTCTCACATTTCCTTGTCCCGTTACTTTTTCACAGCATTTAAAAAAGTATCTAGAACAGGAACTAAAGGTAGGCAAAAAGTAGAACGTGGCTTGACTGAATCTGCTCTATTCTGAGCGGCAGAAGTTACTGAGTTATTACTATCTGACTGGGTCTGTCCTGCAAACAGGTGTTTCAAATTTAAATTTCTTACAGCCCTGTTAAGGTCCACAAGTGTATCAAACTCTTCAGTTGTTCTAGATGGAATAAAGGACAGTCCTTAACTTTGATCTTGGTTTGTGTCAGTTCTCTGTCTAAGATATTTGGTACATTTAATAGTTCTTCTTGTTCTGATACTGTTGATTCCCTGGTCTGTGGTCTCCTTTGGTTCTTAAACCCTTCCCCACCCCCATCTCATCTTCTTTTTCCTCCACTGGTTGTGCAAGCAACATACAATATGCTGGAATGTTGCTATTGTTTTAAAACTTTTTAATTATTTATGTCACGGGGCACCTTGTTATTTTGTAGTAGTACTCACAAAACTCAAGTCAAGATAGTATGATGTCAGCAGGCTGTTCTAAAAAAATCAACCTTTCCATTGGCCTGTTCACCTCTGACGAAGCCCTGGGAGTGGGGGGCGGGGGGCAAATGTTGTGTCAGTGGTGGCGTTTACCTCTTTGACTAGATGACCACTGTTTGTGTGTACTGTCTAAGTGGAATGCACTTTTTTGCACAAGAATAAATATTCACAGCATCAATCAAATGCAGTAGTGTCTTTTTTGATGGTTCTTTCATGCATGAGGTGAGTGCTGCCTCTTCTCTGATTCTGATATTATTATTATTATTATGAAGATAGGCACCTCCGTGCTTGGTGCACACTCGGACGTTTACTTTTTGTAGGTAAGAGTACCACTTGGAATTGATGCACAGTGCACCACCAATTGCAGCCTGTTGATTGCTTCTCTGTTTCCTCGGCCCAAAGTGTTTGATTAGGAATCTTATAGATGGCATGGCACCTTAGGCAGGAGTTGTGAGTCTGTCAGCTGCAACATGTCAATGATTGGTGCACACCCCCCACCCAAACCCCACTCCACCTCTCCCCAATCATCAGTCAGTCAGCTGATTTACTGTCAAAAGGGGTCGCTGACTCTGTTTTATTTGCACCCATTTTATCTTTATAAGATTTCTGGGAGGATATGAAAAGAACTCTATCATGTCGGTGGGGAGGCAGTGCTCATTGGACACAAGAAGACTCCAGGTTGATGATAAACTGCTTGGCCAAATAATATATATTCTGAGACCTGATTTCACACTCAGTCATTGGAACAAACTTGGGGGCTGCTGATGCTGCAGCCCAAAGAGTTGAGGAGAAAGGAGACTGCTCAATCACTGTATTATGTTTCAATATCTTCAGTCTATTTAGCCATCAGGTCTGATCCTGTTTCTCAGGCAGAGTCTGCCTGCATTTGTCACAGGAGTGGAAAATACTTTTTTTTTGTTTGAGACAACACAGCTGGAAATAAGTTGTGGTGAAACTTGTTTGAATTGGTGTGTTTATTAGTGACTGAAGGGTAAATCTGAGATTAGCCATTGTAGTCCACATTTAAGAGCCATATTAAAAGAACTATATCTTGCCCTGTAGTTTGGGAGAGGGATGATAATTGTCTGGCCTGGGGCCTCAGCTAGTTGATAACTGTAGGTGGAATTGAGTCACATTTCTGATTGCAGGTTGGTTTAGGCTTGCTGGCAGAGCTAACAACTCTAAAACTAAAAACTTAAACTAATGTATGCTCTTCTCACATCATTCTATTCCTAATCTTCATCCCCCACCCCTTCACATTTCAACCCTTAAGGATGAGACCTTGGAGGTAGTGCACTCATTTAAATATCTGGGATTCACTCTGGATCCCATGCTCTCCTTCAGCTCCCATGCCTCAATCATTGCCAAATCTCTTAATCAGAAACTAGGTCTCCTCTACCATATTTGTCTGCTTCTCACGTCTGCCTCCTGCCAGAAAATTGCCTCCTCCTCCTCCTCCCTTCTACCTCTCTTAACCTACTGTGCTCCCCTGCTCCTCTCTACTAACTCTGCCTCCACGTCCCTCCTCTCTCAGGCATACGATAGGATTGGAAGGTTTGCCTTGGGGGTCAAAGCCCGCCCTCACCACTGTGATGTCTTCTCCTCGCTAGGCTGGTTTACTTACATTGATAAATTAAGGTACTCCTCCTTGATCCTCATATTCAAGCTTGTCCATGACTTTATACCTCTTTGCCTTGACGAACTTGTGCATCTCCGGCATGCACCACGCACCCTTCGCTCCGCCTCACTTCCTCTTCTTGTCATATCGAAACTACGTCTGACCACCTCCAGGAAATCCTTCTCATTCGCTGCTCTCTTGGATTGGAACTCTCTTTCTCCGACAATCTTGTCTTGCTCCTCTCTTAATTTGTTCCAATCTAAGTTATCTGCCTCGTTATCCACCTCTTCACCCTGTTCTTGCTTCACCTGAATATGTCCCCCATCCCCCTCTCCCTTCCAAATCTACCCCTGATGTTCTCTTTGCTACTTAATGCTTTGTTGAAGTTTTTATCTTTGACCAATGCCTAACCCTGTTTTACTTATCTCTTACCTGACAAACCTTGCTCAAGTATTTAATCATTGCTTTGTTTTAGTGTTTTTCGATATGTCGAATGTTTTAACACTCCGTTAATTTGCACTGTTACTGTGTGTCCAATGTTTTACCACTGTTAATTTGCACTGTTACTGTATGTAATCTGTACCTGGGTCGCCCCTGAAAAAGGGACTGTATTGTCTCAGTGGACTTATCCGGTCACGAAAACTCAAATAAATAAATAACAAGGAAGCTCTTACTGTGGGATACATTTGAGCAGTCTCTCAGTGTGTCCCATCACGCTCATGTCCCATTACGTGAGTGGCACAGAGCAGGAGCGAATTATCTATCTCAAAGCATCTGCAAGCATGGAACATCTATCTTAAGGCATCTGCAGATAGTCTACGGAACACTCTGCAGGTGATACACCAGATCAAGATAGGAGATAACACAGAACTTTGTACTGGTATATTGAAATAACTTAAGCTTGAGTAGCTACAGGTACTGTAGTGGGGTAACAACAATGGATAAGGAGTAGTAGGCATCAGCAAATGGTAGCTACTGGTAGGTTTGAAAAGGTAAATTAGGAAACACCCTATCTAGGGTAGGGTAACAAATTCATTTTAAACCAGCAAAGGAGGAGGTAGGAAGTCAACAGGCATATAACGGAGGCAGGAAGGTACAGGGAGCTTTCACCAGACAATACCCTCCTAAAATAATATCCATTTCCAAATTTTCTGCCTTTGACCAGAATGCATTCCTTCACGACCTCAGATTGGTTGACTGGTCTCCTCTCTTTACTACTGCTGACATCAACCTAGCCACCGACCATTTCACAGATACCTTTGTTGCACACTTGAAATGATTGCCACCCAAGTGAGGTTATAAGTTGTTTATTAGGTCTGCAATTAATACAAAATAAACATTGAAGTACAGAGTTTTTCTAGCCTGCTGCTCACACATTGCAAACAGAACTTTATTTATTTATTTAAGTTTGCTGACCGGGTAGGCCCACTGAGACCAATACAGGTCCCTTTTTCACGGGCGACCCAGGATTAGTTACATACAAATGAGGTCTAGGAGTAATATGGTGTTCATATTTCGTAAAGTGCGGAGACACAGAATACAGTCATATGTTATTTACATGTGTACACAGGTAATCAGATAGAATAGATACTAAGACGCTATGCACAAAAGAAAAAATGCAACATACACAATCAACATGTTAGATACAAGAATTATGCAAGTAGTCCAATGGGCAGATTCTTGCGGGACATTATGTACAAAGTTGTAGCACAGTCATATTTAGGATACCAGAGTATACGGGTTATCTGATGGATAAATTCTTACAGGACATTATGTACAATTTTGGCACGTATAGGTGTTGATATTGTGTGACATTCTGAGCTTTTCTCCTACACTATGATCTAATATAGAGCGTTTCTCCTACTCTGTGAACTAGGATGGATATAACATTGGTGTATGTCAGACGGGGTATATCAGTGGTAACATTCATAGCTGGTGAGATAGAGTGGGTGCACAGGACCCTGAGCGGGGGTGTCAGCGGAAGCAGTTGCATTGGTTAAGACCTAGTAGGTAGGTTTTTAGGCCTTTTTTGAAGCCACCTAGGGAGGTACATTCCTGTAAGAAAGCTGGGAGAGCATTTCAGAGGGGTGGGGTGATGTTAGAGAATGCCCTGGACCCTTGTGCCATTTGGGTTCTGAGAGTTGTTAGAAGCTGCCTTGTCGATGACCTTAGGGGATGATAGTTTAACTCCGGCTCCAGCAGGTTTGCTATACCCGGGGGTGTGTTTGACTGTCTGAGCTTATGGGCAAGGCAGAGGGAGGAGTACTTTAGCCTGTCATCCAGAAGGGACCAGGAAAGTGTCTGGAGGACATGGCAGTGGTGTTCTCTAGCTGGAGCGCCAGCTGAAAACTGGCTTATTCTGTTGTACACAGTTCTTAACTTCTGCAGTTTGTTGTTTTTGTCTGAGGACAGAACCGCAGAGCCGTGTAGTAGGGAGAGTAGGAGGATGCCCTGCCCTGTGCTATATTACGTCTGGAGGACAGGGTGAGATACTGGCCGAGGTGGTATAGGAGGCTGATTTTTGGTTCATGGACCTATTAAGTTGTACTATGTGTTCCTTAAAGATGCAATCCTGGTCCAGGGTGATCCCGAGGTATTTCAGGGACTCAACTGTGTTTACATTGTGCCCATTTGCTAGAGAGAGATCAATCATTTTAGACCTATCTGATCCTAGTTTTTTGGGACCAAATAGCATGGCTTTTGTTTTTTTGCCATTCAGCACCATTTTGTTACAGCTTAGTCAACTCTCTAGCACCAAGAGGTCATAATGTAGGAGATTACTTAACGTAGCTGCATCACACAAACACCTGTACAGTACTGCGGCATCCGCGTATAGGGTAATCTTTGTTCCGCCACAGCCTTTTGGTAGTTCATTGACAAATAATGAGAAAAGCAGGGGCCCCAGAATAGATTCTTGGGACACACCATCTAAGATTGGTCGCTTATCCGGCACAGAGCCTTGCCCTCTCACTGATGAGTTCTTCCTTGGAGGTAGGATGTGAACCACTGGGTTGTGGGGTTATCCAGTCCAATCCATCTGAATTTGGACAGAAGGAGTTCGTGGTTCACCAGGTCGAATGCCTTGGTGAGGTCAATGAAGACCACACCAGTGAACATCCCCTTATTCAGCGCTGAGAATGTTTCTGAGGTCAGGGCTATCAGTGCAGTATCCGTGCCATGATTTTTCCGAAAGCCATGTTGCTGAGCTGTAAAAATGTTGTAGTTCTCTATAAATTCAACTATTTGAATGCAGATCACTCTCTCTAGCACTTTACTGAGGATGGATAGGATGGATATTGGGCGGTAATTCTCAAGCAGTCCCCGCAGTCTGCCCTTTAGGATGGGGGAGACCAGGGCAACTTTCCATAGTGAAGGGACTTGCCCTTCGAGGAGAAAACAATTTAATAGCCATGCAATGGCCGGTGCAGCGAGGTGAAGAAGTTTCAGTTGGAGTTCATCATGGCCTGCTGATCCATAGGGTTTGATGCCCTTTAGGAGCTTCAGTACTTCTTTTTTGGTGGTCAGTTTGAGGTGGAATTCCAGGGTGGGGGAATTCATTTTGCCCTTACACAACACTTTTCTGCTTGCCAGAGCCACTGCTCTACTTGAAAATAACTAACATAATTAATCTGTAACTTTAATTGGTAACAAACATATAGTATGCTGGCCAGTTCAGGTGAAGTTCCCTAGCACCAATAATATTTGCAGTACAGTCATCGCACATTCCCCCTCAGACTCGGGGTTTAACAATTCTGTCCTATTAGTATTACAGATACAGCAGTGCTAAACTACCACTGGGGGCTGCAGTGCTGACTAAGCCTCTGAGTTACTTAAGCTTTTAACAAATTGGAATGCTTAACCTAAGCTTCTACACTTGCATCAGTTTGTTACTGAACAGGTCCTATACTTACTCAGTTATCATATAAGTTGCAATCTTACCTGCAATTAATAAAAATAAACATCGAAGTACAGAGTATTTTTAGCCTGCTGCTTGCACATTGCAAACAGAACTTTACACAACACTTTTCTGCCTGCCAAAGCCACTGCTGTACTTCTCTCTGGTGCCACCTACTGGAGGAAGGTACTGTAGCTCTCTTGCAGGTTTTAGCCTAGTAACTGCACTGATTTAACAACTTTAGATAACTTGAAAATACAGAGTACATTAATTATTGCTTAACTTGGAAATATTTTTGGGGGGAGGGGGCTGTTTTCTGCAGCATATCCTATACCTTCCCCCTCAAAAATAATGTTAACATGACATTTCTATCTTATTAAGTGTTCATGCTTCCAATGTTTCATAACCATTCTGTCAGTACGTTCTTAGGGCAGTATGGAGACGTGTTTTGGATTTATTATCTATTTCGATGATAGCTGTGCCCCTTTGCTACTATGGGTACAAAGGTTGGGCCCATTATGCACTATGAAACAAAGCCTTGAAATTCTGCATCTGTTAGCTGGGATGTCTCCACCTAACAATCTATATTGTATAAGAACAGATAACACAGTTAAGGAATTGACACAGGTGGGCTGCTTCCCAGGGCTTCCCCTCAAGATTACTTATCTGATTTTGAGTGCAATGGCCATACCTGTTTTGATTTCGGCCTACAGTAAAACACAATACTTTTCACTTACCTTATCCAGTTCTTATAGAATGGTGTCAGGCATTTTCTCTGGATTACATGTACTCTTTAAATCATTACCTCTTATACAAGATATATAACTTTCGGATGTCAACTGCTACAGTATATCAAATGTTCTCAATTATAACGTAGTAACATTTTCAGTTCATGTGATGAGTCTGATAACCCTGATATGATCCATAGCTCATTTCAGCATTCCAAGGTGTCCAATATCCATATGGACCAGGATATGTTTGTGGTACCATACTCACCACCTGTGTGGTCATATACCTTAAGACTATTCTGGGCTGTCCCAAGTGGTCATATGTCAGTGTCTTTGGCTGTCTTCTATCTCTTGTAGGGAATCTTATCACCTCTAAAGCTGAATTGTGACTTTCATTGCACCCATCTTAGTTGCTTCAAACTTCTTCATTTGAGTCCTTATTCATGGGTAATGTTACATTGATCTCTGGTTGTGGTCCATAATGTTTGATTCTGTATCCTGCTCTATCTCTTGCATTTCTGAGTTTTCTATAGTGTCCAAAGGTTGGAATTCTTCTGCTTCTGGGTCCAAAGTGATGCTGACAGGGCTTTGGGAATCATTTGTTGCTTGTCTGGTGTAGTAAGTCAACTGATAATCACTGTCATCAGAATCAGTGTCACTCTCTGTTTCAGCTGGATATACTTTTGCTGGTCTCTTGCTTTGTGCTTTGGCTTGCTTTTGTTTCAGCTGAGTTTGTGGAGGTTCTTCAACAGGTAGAAAATCACAAGGAAGTAGCAAACTGCTATGTAAGATTCTGGTCTGACCTCTTCCGGTTTCTGGCTTCACTTCATAAACTGGACTATCATCACTTTTCCTCTTTTTTTTTTTTTTTTTACAATTTATTTATCTACCACACACATGATCCCAGACTCTCAGGTGGGGGCACTCAGCTTACCTCCATCCCGCCTCGTCATAGACTCAGTCCTGACTCTTGGTCTGTCATGCTCCCTCTTGGTCCAGGCATCTGCACCCCCCAGGACCACCATTCTATTCTGTGCGGATATCCTGTGACCTGAGGGAACTCTGAGGTCAGCCGGTGCACTCGACTTTGGGCATGGGGGTAGCGCCTGGACCCCACTGTCGCCTACCAGGATCGGGCTCTTTTTCCATGTTCTGGTTTCCCCCGAGCCTTGGACGTGCAATAGACTCCTGCACACTGGATACACGCACCTGCTCCACCCCTGCTAGGCCATCCTGCCGAGGTTTCTAACCCTGCTACGCTTGCAGTTTTGGTGTAGTGCCCCAGCCTCCAAGTTAGGGCCACCAGAATAGCGGTCAGCCTAAGCCCCCCCTCCCTAGGAAAGGACAGCAGTCATCAGGACGCTCATTCCTTTCCTATCCCTGCCAACCCCCGATGACCCGGGCTCATTCCTGAACCCGGGTCGCCGGTGTGATGTGAGGTGTGGCATCCAGCACCTCAACCCTCAGTGCCACCGGGCCAGCTCATCACTTTTCCTCTTGATCACAACATGGACTTCATCCTCCCAGTAGGATCAAAGTTGTCCTGGACCTCTCTTCTCCCTTAGATTTCACACCAATACCCTATTCCCAGGTTGAAGATCAGCACCATATATTTTCCTATCATAGTATGCTTTCCCTCATGCTGCTTCTTTGGATGCTGACTTTGATGCACTCTAATAAGCTTCTGCCATTCTTTTCCACCAGGTATCTACATAGTCCTAATATGTTCCCTGCTTACCTTCTGGCTTCAGATCAAAGATGATGTCGACAGGAAGTTTTGGAGATTTTCCAAACAGTAAATAGAATGGTGAAAATCCTGTGGCTTCACTGCATGTACAATTATATGTGTGAACTGCTTTAGCAAGGGAATTCTTCCAGTCAGATTTTTCATCTGTCAAAGTTCGTAACATGGCTAAAAGAGTGCGGTTGAATCTCTCAACTTGTCCGTTTCCCTGAGGATGGTAGGGCGTAGTATGTGAATGCAGAATTCCACAGTGCTTCTCTAGCCTTGCAAACAACTGGTTTTCAAACTCTTTCCCCATAGCATGGTGAATTTTTGTAGGGTAGCCAAATTGTAGAACAAAGTCATTGAAGATCTTATCAGCAACTGTTTTTTGCAGATTTGTTTGTGGTCACGTATGCCTGGGCAAAACGAGTGTAATGGTCCATTACCACTAAGATATATTCATAGCCACCTTTGCATTTCTCTAGATGCAGGAAGTCTATTGATATAATTTCAGATGGATAGGTGGTCATAATGTTGTTCAGTGGCGCATGTGTTGGCTTGTTGGGCTTCTTCTGTTTGAGGCAACTACAGACTTTAGTCACATAGTGTTCCATGTCTCTTTGCATATGGGGCCAATAGAATCCATCTCTGATTAAATTCATTGTTCTTTCAACTCCTACGTGTCCCATCTCTTTATGGAGTTCTCTGTAGACCTGCTGGTGGTATTTCTTTGGCAATACCAATTGGGAACAGGATGCAGTCTTTCTGTATAGAATCCCATCCTTGTCAAGATGCAGCTTTGTCCACTTCTTTAGCAGTGCCACAGAGTCATGATGCTTACCGTGTTTATTTCTCCTCTTTGGCTGTAGGGGTTTCACTTTGAACTGTAGCACCCAGCTAATCAAGGGAACTTCCTCTTGAGCTCTCTTAAGGTCTTGTCTAGGTATTGGTTGTCTTGTTGCTGTGATATTACCCACATTCCCTTGTGTTGATACTAGGGTATTGGCATCTATCAAAACCATCCATGGTGTCTGCTCCTCTTGCTGTGCATTTGTTGCCAGCACCATTGCACTTATAACCTTTAGATGTACTTCTTTTGATCACTGTTGCATGTATTGCTCAATGTCCAAGTGTATTCAAGACAACCCATCTGCATCTGCATTTGCTCATCCTGGACGATACTTAATACTAAAATTGAAGTCAGCTAACTGGGCCACCCACCTGTGCCCTGTGACATTGAGTGTGGCATTGAGTCAGACTGTTCTGAGAACATAAGTCAGTGGGTTATTGTCAGTATAGACTACAATGATGGTGCATGGTACAGGTGGTCTTGGAACCGTTCACAGATTGCCCATTTGAGGGCTAGGAATCCAAGTTTTCAGGAATGCATGTGATAATTTTTTTCTGGAGGGGTAAGGGTCCTTGAGCCATAAGCAATGACTCCCATTTTGTTGCTCTGTCGCTGATAAAGCACTGCTCCTAAGCCTTCTTGAGAAGCATCACAGTGGAAGACAAATGGTTGATTAAAGTCAGGGTACGCTAAAATCGGTGGGTTTGACAGGTGGTCAATAAGTAGATTGAGGATCTCTTGGTGATGTTTTGTCCAGATGATTGGCTGTCATGGTGAAAGTTGACCATTACCTTTACTCATTTCCTGTGTTTTCCGATGTGTACCTGGTGCTCATTTTGATGTCTTTTTGGGTGGTTCCTGTCCTCCTGTCCCGTCTGATGATGCTGACAGTAGCTCATACAGTGGCTTGGCTATATGTGAAAAATCCTGTATATAAGGTTTATAGCAGGAGATAAACCCCAGAATCCTCTTGAGCTCACCTACTGTGGTTAGTTTCTTCTGTTTAAGGGCTTGCACTGGTGCAATTTCTGCTGGGTCCATTGAATAGCTTTCTTGTGGTACAATCTTTCCAAGAAATTAGACCTTTCTGTTGAACAGACCACACTTTTTGGCTGTGAGCTTGATGCCATACTGCTGGTATCTGTGCAGAATTGCCCGCACATGTTCAACATGGTCTTCAAAGGTTTTGCTGTGGACCAGGTTATCATCAAAATATGGCTAGATGATCTCATTCTGGAGACCAAACAGGCACTCTTCCATACATCTTTGGAACTCTGCTGGGGCTGAGCTCAGGCCGAATGGAATACAAACCCATTCATACAGTCCCCATGGTGTTATAAAAGCAGTTAAAGGCTGACTTTCCTTATCCATGGATCCTTGATGGTATGCTTTTCCTTGATCAAGGACCAAGAACCAGGAGCTCCCAGTTAAGCTGTCCAACATATTTTGTATTCTCGGAATAGGGTTTCTGTCAGGTACTGACTTCCAGTTTAGCTCATGGTAATCACAACAGAGTTGCCGACTCCCATCCTTCTTTCTGATGCAAATGACAGGTAAAGAATATGGTGATTTTGATCTTGTTATCCATCCTCGGTTCAGCAAATCTTGTAGGTACTCTTTCACTTCTTTATGCAATGGCTTTGGTATCGACATGTATGTTTTTTGTACTGGGGTACTATCCTTCAAGTTACTATGCAATTTCAATGAAGGAATACATCCTATATGTGTACTATCCTTAGAAAAAGCTTTGTGCTCTTCCCTGAGCATGCATTGTACTATTGTCTTTAGTGCCCCAGTCAGGTGATCCAAGGGTACTGGTGGATCCCACCCTTCAGAACAGTTATCCACCTCCTGTAGTATGTCATTTGGTTGCTGTTTAATCAGTGTTTCTGGGATCCTGGTGGGGCTGCTGTCCATCTTGTGGTTACTCAGGTTATATACTGCATGCTCAACTGGCTTGACCACTGCGGGATATACTGCTTTCACCAGCTGAACTTGGCCCAGGTTGTTCGCTGGTTTAGGGTGATATCATGTGTGGTATGATTTACCACTGAGATGGTCACTTTGGATGAGGTGCCCCTATTTGCCGTGACCAAAACTTCACTGACACTTAAACATTCTGGCCAATGAGCACTTTCCTCTGGTACAAACAACATTTTCTGTTCTTTCTGCAGTGGTCCTGTATGCACACAGCACTTCACACCAATAATCTGACCTGCTGGAATGACCAGACTCTTCCTGCCTACTCTGACTGTATTACTGACACTGTTAGGATTATCTGTTTGCATTAACTTTACTAAGGCCTCCGCTTTCTTTGGTTGCATGGAGAATGCCAAGCTAAATGTATTAATGATACTGTGAGGAAGCATTCCTCTCTCCGCTTCACTCTGGCCCTTTATAAGTTCCTCAGTCATATTAAAGCCGATGATTGGTTCCTTGGCCAGACTGGGGTTACTGGACACCAATATTGGCACTATGAATTCTTTCTGTGGCTCTTTTCACAGATACAGCTGGAACTTTACTTCAATCCACCCAAGAAATGGAATCTTGGTCTGATTTGTTGCCTTCCCACTCAAAGTTCCTGGGCTGAGCAATTCTTCTACTTCCCTGAGTTTTGTGTAAGGGAGGTGCCTCTTTCTCCAGGCTTCATTGATCAGACTAGCTTGTGCCCCTGTGTCCCACAGGGCCTGTACAGGCATACTGTCAAACAAGCAATGGATCATACACTTTTTTCCAGTTAAGTTCAGAAGTCTAGAATGGTGTTTTGGACCAAGGTGACCAATATTGCAGGAATCAGACATGGCTGTTTCACTGAAGCATGACAGTTCTGTGTTGCAGCAGTGAGTTCTAGTTGTCTTATACTATTACAGAGTGTTTGATGGTCTTTCCAGTGTGACCTCTGACACCCTTTTGAGCAATACAGAGCCGTATGGCACCCCTTGCATACACATAGTGTGAGGGAGTCTCCTTGTTCTTTCTTGCAGTTCTGACAATGGGGGGACACTGGTGGCTGATAGGTTACTGCCCGTCCCATGGCAGCAACCCTTCCCCATTTCTCTGATGCTGTCTTGGTGCTTGGGGTTTGCTCCCTGTATGGCAACACTATTACAGCGAAAATGTCGATGCCGACAATATTGAAGCTTTCACTGAAATAATCCACCCAACACCCTGGCACTCTCTCTCCCAGTCCTGCACCCCTTCCCTGACCCAACTCCGACTCGGAGTTACAATCCTATAGATCAGGGGGTGCAGGGGGCTGAGCCCCCCATATGGGGGGGCTTGGGTAGCAAAAGCCCCTTATGAAAAAAACAGCTGGGGTCTCCAGTCATATTTATGTCAACCGCAAGTTGCAGTCAACATAAATCTGTAGCTGTGATGGTGGGTGACAACTTAGTTGTCGAACCGGCATCGTAGAGCCATGCTCGGCAACCCTGCATCTGTAGCAGTGGGTACAGCCATCTCCCTTGTCAGCTTCCTGGCATACCTTACAGCCTTTCTCTCTGACCTGCCTTTTCACGCCTGGCTGGAACCCCTTGGGTGACTTATCTATTTGCTCGATAGTAGCAACTAACATTTTTCTCATTTCTGCTAACTCTGTCTTCATTTCCTGCACCACATCCTAGAAACCTGCATCTGATCTTTTCTCATCAGTTGATGCCCTCTTTTTCCTTTCGGCTTTCAATGCGGGTTGGTCCCTTTTCTTCCCATGCTCTGTCAACTAAGCTATGTCAATGTTCTCTGGTGCACTGTGACATTGGGTCATGGCATTCACCTGCACTTCTGTCTGTAACTCATTTACCCTTGCACCTTTATTTATTATGTTTCTTAAGCTTTAAGTGCCTTTCTTGTTCAAAACTTGCGACTTCATTAATTTTCTCAATTAATTCCTCATCTGTGACAGCAGAATTGTCTAAGTAGTGTTTAATCTGGAATTTGATATGCCCACTTAGCAGTCCAGTCCTCACAGACCTCAAAAATTTCTTTTGAATGAGACTGGAACTATATTGTTCCTTGGATCCTCTCTGTCGAGATGCAAATAACAGTCTGTCCTTCAGTTCAATAGCCCTAAACAAAACATTTTGAGGGGATTTCTGTGGACCTTGGGAGATGTGAACTAATCTGTGGTATAGGTCAGAAGTACTTTCTTTCTTATAGTGTCCTTTCAATATTGTTTTCAGCTGTGTGAGGGTTAGATCACTTTTAATTTCCAACATGTTCCTGATACTAAGTCCTGGACTAATTGCTTTGATAACTACTTCAGTTATGTCTGCCTCTGTATACCCCTTCTGAAGACCTGTATCAGTTTGGTGCATTAAGTTTGTGTATGACAATCGATCTTTCTGACCTCTGTCCCCTATCTGGCCAAATATTTTAAAGAGATTTTCTGACCTAGCTGAGAGCAGCTACCACTCACATATAGTGGTAGCTGCCCTCAGTGACAGTTATTCAATTTCGCTTTCATTTTTAAACTGAAGAACGGTCACTTAGAGATTAATGAAGGTCATCGCTCGACTAACAAGGCCCTTGTTAGTCAAGCGATGGCCTTCATTAATCTCCAAGTGGCCATTCTTCAGTTTAAAAATGAAAAAGAAATCATGCCCCATTCATTTTAATGGGGTGCACCCCCGCACTCTCCCTGGTCACACGTCATTACATGCTTGAGCACAGGAGCACGTTAACAGGACCGGGGCACTAGGAATCAATCAGGCTGCCTATCTGTAAACTAAAGTTACAAAGGATACTGTATAATAAAGGTACAGGCTGCTATTACTAATTAAATCCTGGCTAGAATAACTGTCACTGTGGGCACCTACCACTATAGGTGAGTAGCTACCTTACATCGGAAATTGACTTTAAAATCTTGCCGTATGGTCATCTCTGGTATTCACTCTGCTTTGGGCTTTGTGAATATTTCAGTTTGGACTGGGTTTAAGACTACCACTCCAAGTTTGTCACTTAAAGGAAAGCTGTCATCATCCTAGCCTCCCGCCCCGCAAGGCTTACCCTCCGGTTAAGCCTTTTAAGTATGTTGCGGCATTTTCTCGTGCGCAACATGCTGTTCAATTACAAAATGTCCACAACCTGGAAGTATGGCGGATGCTAGTGGGGCTCCATTATCTGTAAGGGTGCAGCGCCACACTGCGCTTCAATACATTTGTATTAAAGCGCACAGTGTGGCGCTGCACCTTTACAGATAATGGAGCCCCACTGGCGTCTGCCATACTTCTGGGTTGCAGACCTTTTGTAATTAAAATAAAGTATGTTGCTGAGTCAGAAAAACGCCCCAACATACTTAAAAGGTGTAACTGGAGAGTAAGCCTAGCGGGGGCGGGAGGCTAGAATGATGACAGCTTTCCTTTAACGCTTTCATTTCCCTCTCCATAGCTTGTATAGAGTCTTAAAAAAGATTTCTGCAGGGCTACATATTTTACTTTTAATACTTCCAACTGAGCTCTCTCTCTTTCTGTTTGTTTTTCAATCATGCCTGGGGATGTTGGGCCCTTCTCTTGTAGCTGACTGCTATATGATATTAACTTTTGCAGATAATTGCATGCTGCCTCTTCTTCCTCTCTTTCCTCAATCTCATCCAATACTATATCTATTGATCTCATCAAAGCATGTCTGCTTTTTCTTTCTATTGTTTCATCACTTGAGCCTGGGACTTTCACATACCTGCACACATCAATGAGCTGTTCTATTTGTAACTGCATCAGGCTTTCACTCACCCTGTCCTGTAGTTGTTCCAATTGCATGGTGCAGGCAGCAAACTTCCTGGGCTTTGTTCTCAGATTCTAGGTTCATCACAAGGAAGAGAATTCACCTTCATGTGTTGTCCTTTGGGTGTCTTCTTCTGGCTAGCTTGCCAAGTTTTGTTGCACACTTGAAATGATTTACACCCAAGTGAGGTTTTAAGTTGTTTATTGAGTCTGCAATTAATTAAAAAACACATTGAAGTACAGAGTTTTTCAAGCCTGTTGCTCAGGGTCAGACTGGGCATGTAAGGGCCCTGAGGGAAGGTGTAGACAAGGGTCCTCCTTCACAATGGCAGACATAAAAATCCTACATATGCATTTGAGGCGCACGCATGTTGCAGAGTCCTGGACTCCTGCAGCACCCTCTCGTCTATTGGCATCCCGTCCCATTCTGCCCACAGGCCTCAACCTGGGGCAATCATTTGGTGGGATTGCCAACCAACCCACCCTTCCCGGGAGAGGAGAGCTGTCCTCTGAATGCTCAATCCTCTCCCTCCCCAGCCAACCCCCAGTGACCTGCTTACACCACGAACATGGGTTGCCGGTGTGGCATGCGGTAAGGCAGTGATGCCTCAGCCTTCCATGCCACTGGGCCAGGCACTCTGCACCATTTTAAATTAAAGACTAAAGTCAGTGCTGGCCTGGGAGTAGGACTGAGGAACAACAGGAACTATAAAGATAAACATTATTTAAAATCGCAACAACTCAATAACAAGCCCGCAAGGTCCCCCCCCCAAAAAAGTCAGCTGTCTCCAGTCTCCACATAGTGACATAGGCTAGGAAGAAAAAAATGAACAAGACACAGCAGGCTACTAGCTAACACCAGCCTATGCCTACCTAGGCTACCTGCAGCCTCTCTTGAAATAAGATATTAGCGTAGTGTAGCTCCCTTCCCTCACACACAATAAGTACCTCCCAATTGGCGGGAATAGGGAAACATTAAATACATAAACAAACCAGCAGCACAGCACATATACTCCAAGAATGAAATATTGCATTATAGATCAGTGATGAAAGATTTACAGGCAGTTAATTCATGCATAATACATAAAAAACAACAGTGCTACTTCTAGTTTCAAATACACAGGATGGAAGCAGCCATCAGGTCAAACATCCAAGCCCAAAAGGTGAGACCAAGCACTATTCTACATATAATTTTAGTACAATAAGTGAAAGTTTATCTTATTTATTTATTTATTGAATTTTGTTGACCGGGTTGGCCCACTGGGCCCCGGAGGTCTCTTTTTCAGGGGCGTCCCGGGGGTAAACACTACAGTACAGGTACATAGAAACAGTAAAAGCAGGTAAGAGCTGTAAAATTAACATACAGGTTAACAGACAGTACAAGTAGGTAAGCAGGGCTGCAAGCTTGCATAAATTACAAATGGTTTAAACAGTGATCTTCCCTCTAATATTGGCAGTCCCCTACCATATTCCACTGAAATTAACATATGCAAACTCCCCCATCTTTTAATATATTTATTTACTTATTTAAGCGTTTAACCAGGAAGGCATACTGAGCAGGCTACTGCTCAATTCCAGATGCGTCCTGGGGAAGGGGTGGTACATACACACTTGAGGTAAGCAAATACAAAGTATACAGTTGTACATAATACATAGTACATAGTGTATAGTACCTAAATAGGGACAGACACAATACATCAGGTACTGATACAGAGACAAGAACAGCATGATAGAACAATTGATACTGACATGAACAGGCACAGTTTAAATGCATTACATTAAATATATTATGATAGGTAAGCAATCATTAAATGTACATAGGATGTGCAACCAAGGCTGCCACACTGAGGGCTGTTATAAGGCAAGATGCATGAGCAGGTAGGGGAGAAGTGAGCTAGGAGCATGGAATTAAGATGCAGGGAGGAAGAGAAATGATGAATGTTTGCGGGGAGGGAGTTCCTCAACTTAGGCATGCGGTAGCTAAAGGCTGCCTGCCCCATGGCAGTGGATCTATGTGGGACAACTAGGATCCATGGGTCATTGTTTCTGAGTGAATATGCTTGGGAGTTTGTGTTGGTTAGGGCAGAGGTGAGGTGGGGGAGCAGCTGGAACCAGTACTTGGCCAAGATTTTGGTGCAGTGGGACTACCTATGGTTATCTAGAGATATAAGGTTCATAGGTAGAGGGCACAGTGATGGGTGGAGTATGGGCAGTTCAGGACAAAGCAACAGAAAGAGTGGAAGAGGAGATCCAGTCTGGCTAAGGTGGACTTGGGACCCGCACTGTAGACAATGTCCCCATAATCAAAGACTGGGAGGATCATTTTCTGCACAATGGCCCTACGGACAGAGACTGGGATATTGTCATGGTTGTGGTAAAGTGCACCGAGCCAGGGGTGCAGCTTCTTGAGAATGGAGTCAATATGTGCGGAAAAGTTGAGGTGCTGATCAAGCCAGACTCTGAGGTACCTTAAGGAGGTACAGGCCTCAAGGGGTGTCCCATCCAGGGTGTGGAATGTGATAGGGAAGGGGAGCCTCAAAAGTCTCTGCCTTGTGCCAAAGGACACTAAGACGGTTTTCTTGGCATTGAGGGAGAGTTGATTTGAGTGTAGCCAGAGCTGGACTTTAGCAATATCTGGTCATTACCTCTGTGGCCGAGGGGCCAGATGTATACAGCACAGTATTGTCCGCATACATGTGAATGGAGATGTGTCGGCAGGCAGATAGCAGGTCATTAAGAATGATGGAGAACAGGTGTGGGCCTAGGACTGAGCCTTGTGGTACCCCTGTAGTAACAGGGAGGGGGGCCAAGGTGGCACAGCTAACTCTGACAGATTGGGACCTGCTTGCAAGCTACAAGTGGAACCAACTGGAGGCCTAGCTAGACAGCCCAGTGTTGGTGAGTTTGGTCAGGAGGAGTGATTGGGAGATGGTGTCAAACGCCTTGGTCAGGTTGATGAAAATGGTGGCTGTGATGTGGCCAGCATCCATACCAGTGAAGACGGAGTCAGTGAGCCTGAGAAGGGAGGAGGTAGTTGAGTGGGATTTCCTAAAGCCAGACTGGTTGTGGGTGAAGAAGGAGGAGGAGTCAAGAAAGGGTGACAGATGAGAGAGTACTAGATGCTCTATGGAGTTTTACCAATATAGGTAGTAAGGAAATGGGACAGTAATTGCTTGAGTTGGAGGCATCCCA
Source organism: Neoceratodus forsteri (assembly GCA_016271365.2). Taxonomy (NCBI): domain Eukaryota; kingdom Metazoa; phylum Chordata; order Ceratodontiformes; family Ceratodontidae; genus Neoceratodus; species Neoceratodus forsteri. The sequence continues at coordinate 198,152,953 of CM057453.1, forward strand.
TCCCTTGGGAAGGGGGATTATGGTGGCATGTTTCCATTCAGAAGGGACTTCAGCAAGGGAGAAGGATAGGTTGAAAAGGGCGGCCAGGGGTTTGGCTATGGTGGGGGCCAAGAGGTGGAGCAATTTGGAGTCCAACCCTGTTGGGCATTTGCCCTTATTAGGATTAAGGGCAATCAGTGCATTATACACCTTAACCTTGGTGACATGCTGAAATGAAAACGAGTGGGCTGTAGGTGTGACTGTGGCAGGGGAGGTCAGGCTGGGTTGCTGAGCAAAGCGAGATGAGGACAGGAGGGTTGCATGGCAATTTGTGAAGTGAGAGTTAAACTGTGAGGCTACAGCTGGGGGGGGTCAGTGACGGTGAGCCCGCCTACCTGAAGGATAGGAGTGGGGGGCTGTGAAGGAGGGCTGAGAAGTGATTTTACCACTTTCCAGAATTTAGCTGACTGATGTGAGGTGGAATCGAATGAGACTTTGAAATAGTTAGCTTTTGCTTGGTGGATTTTCCTAGTGCATGCATTGCGTAACAAGTGATAAGTCTGGAGGTCAGTTGGTGAGCTGGAAGTCTTATGGGATTTCCAGGCTTTATCCCTGCTCCTGAGGAGGGCTAAGATATTAGTTGAGATGCATGGGAGGTGTGTGCCTCTGATTCTGGTTCACCTGAGGGGGGCGTAGCGATCCCAAACGGCAGAGAACTTGGTCTTAAAGAACTCCAGGGCCTTATCAATGCAGGTGGATTGGATGATCAATGACCAATCAGTATTGGCCAAGTCATTAAGTAATGAGGTGAGGTGCAGGGACTTGTAGGATCTAGTCATTAGGATTCTGGGAGGGGGGCTTTAGGCCTGTGGATTATTCTTACTGAATAGATGTCATGATGGTCACTTAAGACATCTGGTAGGAGGCCAGAAGCTAGGATCCTATGAGGGTGAGAGGTTAGGGACCAATCCAGGAGAGTGTGATTCAGTGTTCTGTGGTTTAACCAAGTGGTTCTGAGATATGCTGGGCTAGGTTTAGGGCAGTCACCTTGTTGCAAAGCTTGGAGTTAGGCCCAGCGAGCAAGTTCTGGTTAAAGTCTCCAAGTATATGTTGCTCGCCTCCAGAAGCCAGAGAGTTTAGTGTGCCTAGGTGATCCAGTATGGCAGGTGTATTGGTGTCAGGTGCGCAGTAGGTGCCTGCAATGGAAATTGGAGTTAAGTGGGGGAGGTAGAGTTTTACCATTAGTGCGTCAATGGACTCCGAAGGCAGAGACAGGGTGATCTGGGAGAACTGGATTGTGGAGGCAGTATACATGGCTATGCCGCCCCCCTTTTTATTGCCGTTGTGATCATGTCGGATGAGTGTATAGCCAGGTATATAGAATTTCCAGTCAGTGTTGTGGGACTTCAGCCAGGTTTCAGAGACAATCAGTATATCCAGACTGAGGGACAGGGCAAGGGGCTGAAGAAAGGTTATTTAACAAAGGAGGCTGCATATATTCAGGTGGATCATTTTTAGGTCTGATGGGAGTTGGATTGGCAAAGTGGGGTTAGGGATGTGATGATGATTAGGTCCTGGGTTTGGCTCAACATCGCCAGTAGCAGTAGTGTGAACAGGAGTTTGGTATTGTGCATGGCCCAGTATAGCTTACGGGAGGTGGTATAGAGCTTAGCGATAGCAGCTGTTGTCCTACGAGCATGGGGAAGTAGGGCTAACTGGTTAATCTGGAAGGTGGCTGGCAGTACGATGGGACCAACTGGTGTTGTGTGGAAGTGGCAACCAGGGAGTGTGTCATTCTTGGTAATGGAGGTATAAATGGTAGTTGGCAATCTGATGCATGATGCCTTATAGGCCATCGGCTCAGGGTAGGAAGACAGGGGAGAGACACCCAGGGGATGAGGATGATGATAGAAGTTAAGAGCAGAGGTAGCATTGTAAAGGGGCAGGCAAAATGTGAGAGATTAGGATTTTTTTTTGCATTAAGTGTAGTGGCCACTAGTGGTTGTAAGGAATAGCCTGCAAATGGGAAATTAGGCTGATTGGTTTTAGTCGAGCATGTAACTACTCCTATATATAGGATAGTTTGCCAAGGGTGGTGGTGGGGGTAGTGAGGTAGCTGACATGAAGCGTCAGTGGGGTGTGTTCACTGCTGAGCTGCTGAGGAGCGGATGATGCTGTACCTGCTTGCTGTGCTGTGTGGTGGGGGGGCCAGCTCTCCAGCTCGGGGGAGGGCTTCTTACAGATCTGCCCTCACGACCTCCTAAATGGGAGAGAGCTGCTTGCTGTGCTGCGTGGCGGGGGGCCAGCTCTCCAGCTCGGGGAGGACTTCTTACAGATATGCCCTCACAACCTCCTAAGTGGGGGAGAGCTGCTTGCTGTGCTGTGCTGTGTGGTGGGGTGCCAGCTTTCCAGCTCGGAGGAGGGCTTCTTACAGATCTTGTACCTGTTAATGACACTGGCAATAATTGTTTCTATTTTTATAGCATTCAGTATTTTATTGTGCCACTACTTGTACAAGGGGACCTCTCAGTCCAGCCAGTGTCTTGCAAATTTTGCTTGACTACAGTTGCCACCATAGCCATATGGTATTTTTACATACCAAGAGCCAGGAGGTCTCCATAGTTCCCTAGCAAACAAATTTCAAGGGATTTCAAGGGTTAACACATCTCACAGTCCCAGCAAGGGGGCTAAGTTTGCTTGAATTACTGACCACACCTTTGAGTACTCCCATAATATACACAGGAGGGATCCTTCATGCTCTCCACATCTTATACATGTAGGGGTGTCAAAATGTCCCATTTTGTAGAACCTATGGGCTGTATCCTTTTTCTATCCCTTTCTCAGGTTCGTGCATCTCTCCACCCTTCCCTCCACTCTTGCTTAAGTATGAATATTCATTAGCATTTTTAAATTATGTTTCACACCAGTTAGTCCTATATATAGTACAAAATGGTTTGACCTGAGTTTATTTTTCAGAGGAGTTTTCATATTTAGCAAGGGGATCTTAGACTACTTCTACAGTATTGGCTCTAATAATTATGTTAATATGACTATTCATGAAATTGAGAAAGGATAAGATAAGTACTGTGACCCAGAATACATTTCAATGATAGGGGATTTTCAGTTACTTCTAGCATACATGTTTCCTGAAATCATTCTAGATTGTGATTAGTAACACCAAAGACTGGTCTTTAGAAATGAACATTTTTACTACACTGTTGAAACTAAAAGACAGAGACAGGTCATTTTGAAATGGGGGACTTCTCATTTTGTTTGATGGGAAGTTTCAATACATGACTGGGCCTCAGGAGGTGTTTGCTACCTTGGTAACTCTAGCACATTTTTGCGTGCTCACCTCTGCGGCCTGGCCCCTTTTCTTTAACACCTGGTAAGGTGAAGAAGAAAGAGTTAGCTTGAGTGTTTCAGCATGTGTGCTAATGGCGGTGGGTGAATGAAACAGTCGTGGGGTAACTGCGACTAAAGAAGGAAACTTTGGAACTACTGTTTACCTTAATCTTTGAACTCCATAAGTTGAATAGGGATTGTTTAGCTCATTTTGAGTTGAGAAAACGTTTTAAAGTATATATGTTTGTATTGTAATAATCTTGGGATATTTAAGAACGCTGTTTGGTTTCTGTATCCACAGAGTAAAGAGCAAAAAATATTACTTGAAAGATGAACAAAACGTTCTCGGATTTTGGAGAAAGTAAATGACCGGTTTTCTGAATTATATTCTTTTTGCTTTATAAACACTGATATTCTTATATCAATAATTTGGATTCCCTAACATAAGTTCCTTTTTCTTCAATAGAATTTAAAAGGAGTTTGTTTGAAACTTAAGAAGGTGAACCCCCGCCCCCAAAGCAGTCGCAGACATTTTTGGGATTAAAGTTTATACATTTTGAAACTTGAATTTGTAACAAGTTTCACAGGTTAGTTCCACCTGAGTTGTTTAAATAAACATTTAAATTAATATTTAATATTAAAATAAATCTTTTTTTCGTATTTAAAATGTTAAAAGCCTTGTATTTGATGCATTGTAAATGTCTGTATATTTTTGTTTAAACAGAGGTATTGCTCCAGTGTCTGATGAAGGAACTTTAGTCCTGAAACGTTACACAGAATTTACTTAAGGAGCAATCAATATTTTGAAAGAAGTATCAAGAATGAACCTTAAAATGAAGGAATTGAAAATAAAAAAACAAAGTTGAACTTGGACTTGGTTGAGAAGGTTTTCTTCTTTTTTGATTATATTACCTTCTCCCAAAGCATCTTTCAGGCATAAAGACATTATTCAGAACTTTAAAAGGAACCTTGGGAGCCTATTCTACCTGACATGTCCTGTACTGTGTAAGCCATAAGTTGTCCATTTTTAAATACGTATGCACATTTTCCCTTTCCAGATGGTTTTCCATGACCAGTTATAAGTGTCATTGGCACACATTCACCCAATAGTGGCCTACTCCCTCCCACACATTCATGTTAGGGCTGAGTCAGAGATTGCTGTCTGAATACAACCTGGAAATGGCTTGGCATATTGGCATTAGGGTCATTTGCAAATGCCCTGAGGGTAATTTAATTACCCAAGTTGTGCATTATGCCAGGGATGAGACCCTAAATGTGTGTGACATTAGATAGCATGCTTTTTAATTGCAGGAATTTTTTTACTTGTGTTCAGTTCCCATGCCAGCAGCATCAATTACTCTCCCTAACCTACTCTGCGCTGTAGCATCCATGCTGGCTAATTGGTTTCCAGTCCTTTTCTGCCACCACTGGTGAGAATAGAGATTTTTTTGTCAGAATTTGTCCATTGTCCTAAAAGTCTTTCTTTGTGGGGGTTAGCTTTAAAAAGAAGTCTACTTACTTTACTCCTCAGACTCCTCTGGTGTGTGCGGTGTGCTGTAGTAGTGGCTCTATCCACCACCGAAAGATAGTCTGTGACTTAACCTGACCCACTCTGAGTCCCCGGGCCCCCCTGGGCTGGCTGTAGTGTCCCACTCCCAAAAGACACTCCCCATCGGTCCTCCAACTGTCCGCAAACAGGGGTAGGCCACCAGCCAGGGTGTAATTCAAAGAGGAGCCCAGAACAGAGCCGATGAGCTGTCATTCAGAACTTTGGCAGCATGGTGAGCGGCACCACTGATGGCTGGCCTGGCTCACCCCCTTAGTGGAGCCTCTCAATGTCATTGGCATTGCTGCTGGGGGCTTGGCCTGCAGTGGTACACGGAAAAAATTCCCCAACTTCCTTGCCTCAACCGTCTTACTTCACAATCCTTCTCCTGACTAGACTCCCCAAGTCCTCGGGCCCAGCCCGTTCATCTCCCAACTCCTTCCAGCTAAATCCGGCATAGACATACTTGAATGATGACACTGTATGCTAGCAGATAGCCCAAAGATTAAGAGAAGCCAGCCCATAGCCAACTGTGCACTCCTCCCAAGCTCCAGTGGCAGCCACAAATGGAAATGGTGGCAACAGATGCCAAAACTTACTCAGCCAGAAGGACTGCTGCTGGGTGCATGCACATGTGTGGTTCAGGTAACATTCAGGGAAGCTGGAAGCAAGTGTTGTGACACACATGCAATGTGCATTATGACAACTCTTGAGCGAGCGAGGGACTAGACTGGGGCACACTACTGTGGCATGGGCATGGCTGGGGGGATTAAAAAAACAAAGTGTACAAATTATTTTTTAGTATTTTTTTTTAATTTCCTACCACTCACCCACTGGCCAGGGAAAACTTGAAACTTAGGGTTTACCCTGAAAAAAAAAAAGTGCTGCCCAGCCATAGGGGCCCCCTACGGGGTGCGGCCCCCCAGGGAATGTTCCCTGTAGCCCTGTGGGCCAGTCCGACCCTGCTGCTGCTCACACATTGCAAACAAAACTTTGCACAACACTTTTCTGCCTGCCACAGCCACTGCTGTACTTGAAAATAACTGTAACATAATTAATCTGTAACTTTAATTGGTAACAAACATATAGTATGCTGGCCAGTTCAGGTAAAGTTCCCTAGCACCAATAATGTTTGGAGTACAGTCATCGCATTCGCACATTCCCCCTCAGACTCGGGGTTTAACAATTCTGTCCTATTAGTATTACAGATACTGCAGTGCTAAACTACCACTGGGGGCTGCAATGCTGACTAGGCCTCTGAGTTACTTAATCTTTTGACAAACTGGAAAGCTTAACCTAAGCTTCTACACTTGCATCAGTTTGTTACTGAACAGTTCCTATACTTATTCAGTTATCATATAAGTTGCAATCTTGCCTGCAATTAATAAAAATAACATTGAAGTACAGAGCTTTTCTAGCCTGCTGTTCGCACCTTGCAAACAGAACTTTACACAACACTTCTAGGGACGTGGATATGTTGTTCAATCCACACTTACTGGAAGGTTCCTTGCCGCTTTAAATCTTGCTGGAAGGTCTTCAAGCTGGCTCCTCCCACCCACCTGGGTGGTAAAACTCTCAGCTCCGCCCCATGACCCCAGATCTTCCTTACCTCTTGGAAGCTCAGGTTCCCTCCTTAGCGCTCTGCATTTTAGGCCTGGATCCACACTCTTCGGTTAAACCTAAACTCATTCTAAAGTTTAAAAGACTTCGGTCTTCTTTTTCCCTCGCGGCTGCGATGGACAAATCGACTCCCAGATTTAGGTAATTTCTGTGAATCAGAAGATGTCCGGACGATCTGCACTCCGCGTGCGTTTACTGCCTAGGACTCGGCCATGACTCACAGGCTTGTGAGTTATGCAAATCCTTTTCGGCTTCAGTCTTGGAGGGTCGCGCTGCCCGATTGCTCTTGGGGCGACCTGAAAAACATTATCCTCCGGTCAAGTCGAAGGAGACCAGTTGGGTGGTGTCCATGGCGGTGGGCTCGGCTGAACAGCTGGAGCAGATGATCGCCCTCAAGGAGGAGGTGGCCCAGGCCGCATCATCATCATCCTCGGTCGCGGCATTTATCCTGCTCTCCTTGGGCTCCTCCTATACAGCTTCTTTTAAGGAGCTTTGCCAATCCCTCTCCACCAAGGGAGAAGGGCCATCAGGACATTCCTCTCGGTCCAAAAAGAAGGACTCCAAAGGTAAGTCCCACCGTCGACGTTCGTGGGAGCGGGAGAGGTCCCCTCCGGATAGTCAACACTGGCTCGTTGAGGTTGTGCTAAAGGTCTGGCTTCACGGTGTCCTCGTCAGGTCAGCCAGTCGAGACAACCGTTGAAGCAGTCAAAATTTTTCTTGACCCGTCGAGACGGTCTGTCGACTGGTGAAGCCGACAACCCTTCTTCACTGGTTCCCCCAGTGGAAACTGAGGACTTGCCTGTGCCTCTTGTGCCGGAATTCCCGGTTAAGGTCCCTGAACCTTGGGAGGAGCGGGTTTCCCCTTCCCCCTCTCTGACCCACCCTCGGAATCCCCGAAGGTCTTGGTCTCGGTCTCGGACCGCTTGCAGGTCCAGCCGGTCCCGCTGACATCGGCGGTCTCGGTCTCGGCACCATGGAAAGCGGCGGTGCCGCTCATCCTCATCGTCCTATTCGGAGGATAGGCTCCGGCGCAAGTTGCGTCAGCGCTACAAGGATTTAATGTGGCAGCAGCTCTTATTGTCTGGGAATAAGCCAACTCCATTGCTTCTCTGGCCATTAAGTGGCTGTCACAAGAGCGGCCGAAGCAACCCCTCGTAGTGGTCGAGGAGCCGAAGCCGGCACCAGTTGTTCGGACAAAACCGACTGCGCCACCCATTCTGGTGGAACCTCCACCTCCACAACTGAAGACTGGGGCCCCGACCAAGGATTCTCGGTCGGGTCAGGGTTTGCCCCATAGGTTGTCAGTCACCCTCACTCCCGATCGACCTCGGCATGTGGAGGGTGGCTCAGGCACTCAGCAGCTGTTCGCAGATTCCTCAGAGTCTGACGGACGACACCTCCTTGTTCTCCAGGTCGCTTGACTTGGAGTCCACTGGGGGTCAGTCGGTGGACGAGAGCCCATCCTCGTTCCTCAGAATGCTTCAACTCATCACAGAATCTACTGGGATGAAGCTCGAACCCGTTTCAAAATTGGCCAAGTATCCCCTCACGGAGATACTGGACTGAGGGGATTCCCCTACGGAGGCCTTCCTGGTGGCCGAAGCCATTGTTGGCCCGGCCCTGGAGCTGTGGCAGCGGCCAGCTTCTTCTCCAGCACCTTCGGCCAGGATGGTTCAGAAGTATGCTGTCCCTACCGGTTCACTCTCCAGTTTCTTGGAGCACCCCTCTGCGTAGGGGTTAGTGACTGACAGCGTTTTCCGGTGTTCCAGGAACGCTCGGGATGTGGACAAGCCACCCGATAAGGAGTCCAAGAAATTGGACTACTCCAGGTGGAAAGTCTATGCTGCTTCCTCCCTAGGTTTTCATCAGGCTAGCTCAGCCATCCTGATGGCACACTTTTCACACGCCCTTTTGGGCTCCCTGGATGAGGTGATTCCTCATCTCCCGACTGACCTTTAAATGACGGTCAAGCAGGTGCGGGATCAGGGAAGAGCGGTGGCCAAACAGCAGCTCCAAACTTCTTTGGACATTGCTGACTCATGTGCCCGGTCAGTAGTGGCCGCAGTGGCCACGCGCTGCAGAGCTTGGCTGCAGATCTCCACCTTTACGGCAGATACCCAGCACAAGCTGGCAGACGTTCCCTTCCTGGGTACCGACTTGTTCGGTCCCGGGGTGGAGGGTCATCTCCAATGGATCGAGAAGTCCAATGCCACCTTGGACTCAGTCACATCTGCTCAGAAGGACAAAGGTCGCCAGCAGCAGCGTAAGCCCTTTCGTCCTTCAGCCCCTGCGGCACGTCCAGCCCAGCAACACCAGTATCAGGGCCAGCTGGCTCGCACTTGGCACCCCAAAGCCAAGCCTGCTGCTTCCTCCAGCAGAAAGCCGGGAGGGAAAGGTCCAGGCGGCTCCTCAGCCGGCCCTTCCTCCAAGCTTGCCCAGTGCAGGGTTGAGGGGTGTTGCCCCCAACCTAGTTACTCCTCTCCATGTTCCCCCTATGGGGGGATGGCTCCGCCACTTCCTTTCCATCTGGTCCATTATCACCATGACCTCTGGGCATTGGAAGTGGTAGGCAGGGGTCTGCCTCTGGAATTCAAGCAGTCCCCACCCTATCGAGCCGTCTCCCCTCGGGGGACTACGGGTTCCGCAGCCTCTCTGTCGGCTCATCAAGCCGACATTGCCCTGCTCTTCCAGATGGAGGTAATCAGGGAGGTGGTGGACCCTCCTCCAGACCCAGGGTTTGTGTCCAGGTACTTCCTGGTCCCAAAACGGTTGGGGGGCTGGCACCCCATTCTCGACCTACATGACCTGAACCTGAACAAGTTCCTAAGATCTCGCACCTTCAGGATGGTCACTCTGGCTCAGATCATTCCATCCTTGGAACGAGGCATGTGGTTCTGTTCTCTGGACCTTCCGGATGCATTCTTTCACGTCCCAATCTGTCCATCTCACCAGCGATTCCTCCACTTCAGGGCAGAGGAATCCCTTTACAAGTTTCGGGCCATGCCTTTTGGCCTCTCTCCAGCTCCCAGGGTCTTCACCAAATACATGGCAGTGGTGACAGCATTCCTGCGGTGCTGAAAGGTCCAGGTGTACCCTTACCTGAATGACTGGCTGAGTGCAGCCCCCTCCAGGTTGGAGGTGGAGCGGTCCAGAGATCTGGCCCTCCAGATCTGCTCTCAGATTGGCCTCCTCATCAATGAGGCCAAATCGGAACTCTTGCCATCGCAGGTGATTCAGTTCATCGGGGCAGAGCTCGACTCTCTTCGAGCCAGAGCATGACTCCCGGCGGACAGGGCCGAGGTTCTTTCCTCCTTTGCCCAATCATTTCTGGTTGGGCAATTGCGCCCTGCCTGGGACTTCCTGCACCTTCTGGGTTTCATGGCAGCCTGCACCAGTGTGGTCAATTGGGCCCACTGGCGGATGCATTCTCTGCAATGGGGGCTGGCCAGCCAACGGTCACAGTGCTCCGGTCCTCTGGACCAGCCAGTGACAGCGACCCAGGAGATGTGGAACGGCCTCCGGTGGTGGCTTGTTCCAGCTCATCTGCAGGAGGGTATCCCATTTGTCTGCCCCGAGCCAACGGTCACTCAGACGACCGACACCTCTCTGATGGGTTGGGGTGCCCATCTGGGGGAGAGCAGAGCTCATGGCCTCTGGTCCCCTCAAGAGTCTCGATACCACATCAACCTGCTGGAGCTTCAAGCAGTCTGAATAGCCCTCACCACCTTCGCTCTGTTTGTATGGGGTCAAGTGGTCTAGGTCCAGATGGACAACACCATGACCATGTACTACCTAAACCGACAGGGCGGGATGCACTCCTTGCCTCTGTGCAAGGAGGCTCTCCACACTTGGTGTCTCGTGATCAGCCTGGAGGTGGATCTCCTAGCCATCCTTGTGGCAGGAGCCTCCAACAGTCTGGCCGATGCCCTCAGCCGGATAGGAGCTGTGCTGGAGGTAGTACAAGATCTGTTCTCCCACTGGGGCACTCCTCAGGTGGACCTATTTGCCTCCAGGGAGAATGCGAAGTTGAGGCTGTTTCATGCCCACCCCCCTCAGCAGGGCTCGCTGCAGGGGGATGCCTTCCTGAGGCCATGGACCCCGGGCCTCTTCTATGCCTTCCCTCCATTTCCCTTGCTCCACAAGGTGCTTCTCAAGGCAAAGAGGGACAAGGCACAGGTGATTCTGGTAGCCCCAGATTGGCCCCGTCAGTTCTGGTATCCAGATCTCTCCAGCCTCAGCTCCAGGCTCCCAAGGCGGCTTCCAGCCCATCTGGACCTGATCTCAGTCAACAAGGGGAAGGTACTCCACCCGGACCTTCAATCCCTGCACTTGATGGCCTGGTTCCTGAGCAGCTAGAGTTCCAGGCCTTGGGTCTTTCCGACAAGGTCCTCAATGTTGTTGAGGCATCCCGTAAGGAGTGGACCAGAAAATGCTATGCCTTCAAATGGAAGAGATTCTCCATTTGGTGTCAGGATAAGGGGTTGGACCCTTCCTTCTGTTCTTTGGCTAGCATTCTGGACTACCTGTGGTCCCTTTCTCAGCTAGGGCTTTGGTCGACAACCCTTAAGGTGTACCTGGCAGCCATCTCTGCTTACTGGGCGCAGGCCGGGAAGCAGTCAGTGGCACAGTAGAAGGTGGTTGGGTGCTTTTTCAAAGGCCTTGATCACATAGCCCCTCTGGTGCAAGAACCTCCACCTCCATGGGATCTACTGCTGGTATTGGCCAAACTCATGGGCAAGCCATTTGAACCGATGCACAGGTGTGACATCTCTCACCTGTCGTGGAAAACCGCCTTCTTGGTGGCTATCACGTCAGCCAGAGGGATGGGAGAGCTCCAGGTGCTTTACATCGAGTCTCCCTATCTGGTCTTCCACAGGGACAAGGTTGTCCTGCGCCCCCACCCGAAATTCCTTCTGAAGGTGGTGTCGGAGTTTCACCTTAACCAGGTGTTGACTCTGCCGGCGTTCTACCCCAATCACACCTCGGAGGCCGAATATAGGCTCCATACTTTGGACCTTAGAAGAGCGCTCGCTTACTATAAGGAGCGGACGGCTGAAGTTCAGGGAGAGGTTCACCAGCTGTTTGTCATATACGCTGAAGCCGCACCTGGCAGACCTGCAGCCAAGTGGACGATAGGCAGGTGGGTCACCTCCTGCAAAGATCTCTGCTATAGGTTGGCGGGCATGGGGCCTCGCAAAGGGATAAGAGCTCATTCTACCCGCCATACCGCTGCTTCGGTGGCTGCTTCCAGGGACGTCTCTATCCAGGAAATCTGCAGGGCTGCTACCTGGAAGTCAGCACACACCTTCATTACCCACTACCACATCGACCTTGAGTCATGCCGGGATGCTGGTTTTGGGACCTCGGTTCTCCAGTCCTTATTTCCTAAGTAGGGGGTGCGAGGCTTGCCTCCCTCCTCCTGGAGAACTGCTAGGAGTCTGCCAGTAAGTGTGGATTGAACAACATATCCACGACCCTAGAAATACAGGTTACTCACCTGTAATAGGAGTTCTAGGAGTGGTATATGTTGTTCATCCACACAACCCACCCGACCTCCCCGTCTTCGACGCTCAACCTGGCTTCCAGCGGGCTAGATCTGGCGTCATGGGGCGGAGCTGAGAGTTTTACCACCTGGGTGGGTGGGAGCCAGCTTGAAGACCTTCCAACAAGATTTAAAGCCACAAGGAACCTGCCAGTAAGTGTGGATGAACAACATATACCACTCCTAGAACTCCTGTTACAGGTGAGTAACCTGTATTTTCTGCCTGACAGAGCCACTGTTGTATTTCTCCTCTGGTGCCACCTACTGGAGTGAGGGACTGCAGCTCTGTTGCCGGTTTTAGCCTAGTAATTGCACTGATTTAACAACTTTAGGTAACTCGAAAATACAGAGTACATTAATTATTGCTTAACCTGGAAATATTTTATGGAGGGTGGGGCCCGGTTTTCTGCAGCATATCCAACACCTTACTCTCACTACGAAGAAAGCACATTCCCTTTACTAGGCACAGGATCAGGGGCACAAACACCAAATGGTTAAAGGAGACCCTTCTGCAAATGATCAGACAGAGGGACAAATTATGGGCCAAATGGAAATCTTCCTTACTTCCTGCTGACTTCATTGTGTATTGAACCTTGCGTAACACCTGCAAAAAGGAGATTCATGCCACTAAGAGTAATTATTAAAGAAAACTGAGCAGTGCCTCTGTCAGTGACCCAAAGAGATATTGGTCGCAAATTAACAAGATCCTTGATAACCACAGATGTCAAACACCCCGTGACATGCTGCTAGACAATGCTAACTGTGACAACCCCACTACTATCGCTAATGCCTTCAACTCCTTCTTCACCATGCTTCCAAGTACTTCACCTTCAATGCCATACTCCTTGCTGCCCCCTCCCATTGCTCCCAAGACTGCTCTTCCCATCCTGGAGCTTACCCCTAACACCAGGCAAGATGTTCTGCGGCTACTAAAAACTATTCCCCCTCATGGCAATGCTGGTCTTGATGGACTTGAACCCAGGATTCTTAGACTTGCCGCCTCTTTTTTTGCTACCCCTGTAACAAGGCTTTTCAACCTTTCTATCTGCTCCTCCTTTATGCGCTCAGCATGGAAAACAGCCAGGACCATCCCAGTATTTAAAAAAGGCGACCCGAAGATCTTATCTAACTACCACCCCATAGCCTTACTACCCACACTCAGCAAACTACTTGAGAAAATTATACATTGTCAGGTGTCCAACCATTTGCTTAAATTTAATCTTCAATCTCCTGTCCAGCATGGTTTTAGGGCCGGTCATAGCACTACTACCACCCTTGTTCAGTTTACCGATGAAGTTAAGTAAAACATGGACACTGGCCTACTCACTGATGCGGTTTTTATCGACTTCAGCAAGGCCTTTGACTTGGTGGATCACCCCCTACTTCTACACAAGCTCAAAGTGCTAGGTGCCTCCCTGATACCTTATCCTGGTTCACCAGTTATCCACTCAATCGGTCTCAAATGTTCTCCTTCTGCAAAGTCCTCTCCTCTCGTTTCCTGCCTCAGTTACTCATGGTGTCCCCCAAGGTTCCATACTTGGCCCTCTGCACTTTTCCTTATTTATCAATGACCTTCCTGTCCATCCTTCACACTGCCGTACTCTACTATATGCAGATAACCTGCTACTTTACACTGCCTCCAGGTCCACTGATGTTATTAACAACCAACTATCCCTTGCTCTTCAACAAATCCAATCTTGGCTCTCAACTAATCTCCTAATCCGTAATGTCTCTAAAACCCAGGCAATGCTTTTTGGGTCCCTTAGAAAATCCCGCACTGAGACCCCCAAAGCTTCAGGTCCTATGCCTTAGTGGTTCTGCTGTCACTGTCACAAACATTTTTAAGTACCTTGGGTTACACTTGACCCTGCCCTGTACTTCTCTCTTCACATAACTGAGACTTGTAGGTCTGTTAATTCCAAGATTGGGGCGGCCTACCACATTTGGCACTCCCTAACTCTAGCAGCCAGGATCTCTGTCGCCTGGGGTGTTTTGCTCCCTGGACTTTGCTACTCACTCCTAGTCTTCTCTCAGGCTAAAGCAGGTGTACTCCAGAAGTGGGACACTGCCTATAACAACATATGCAGGTTTGTTTGGTCTGCTCCTTGCCTCACCCATCATTGTAAGCTCTATTCTGCCCTTCATTGGCTATTCCACTCCATCATGAGATCTTATACCCTTGGGGCTTCATAGACTCCATCATTCAATTCTTCCGGCCTGCCTTTTTAGCCACTATGCTCACCCCCATTGTCTACTCTAGACAAAAGAGGTCTGCTTCCTCTGCCCTGCTCTCTGTCCCTCATTGTTCTACCAAGATGGGCGAACAAGCTTTCTCTCACTTTGCCCCTAAATTTTGAAATTCTATACCTCATCAAATCCGGAGCACCAAAACACACTCCATGTTCAAAAATGTCTTGTTCTCTTACCTTAATGCACTTGGCTCCTGCAACTGCACTTGATACCTTAACCTGTATGCCCCAATGCATTCTACCTTGAATTTTCTTGCTCCAGTATTTTCTAGTGTAGTACCAGACAACTCTGCTCTGTATAAATTGTATATCCTTGCATGGATATTACTACTCTGATCTGTACTGTTTGCTTATCCCTGCCTGGATATTTGTATTTTATGTCATGCCAATGTTCTTTTATGGTTGTTATCCTTCGTGGTGTTATTCTTTTCCTTTTTTTTTTCTCCACAATTCAGATCTTGAGCCCTTCTTCACTAATCATTAAGATTATCATAAAGCGGGCACACTTAGTCATCATTATTGAAGAGAAAAAGAGTGGTGGGGGGGGAAAGGTGGAGACCCAGACATCAGAAATTACCTGAATTTTATATTCAAATTAAACAATACTACCCAATCTTATGTTATCCCAGAATGAGGCCCATATTTTATCATATATGTGTGCCTGTCCCACTTTGATGTAATAATTTTTTTCCAAATTCATAATCTCTATCATAAAGGCAAGTCAAGTTTGAGTTATTGGAGAATTTCCATCTTTCCACTTAAGTAATATGCATTTTTTTGCAATTATTGTTGATATTGAAGTAAAAATCATCTGTTATGCATCTAGTGACATAGATGGTATCATTAACAATGCCAATTGAGCTGTATTGGCTATGTCCTTATTTAGTGTTATTTGAATATTCCGCATAATTTTATGCTAAAAATTTGAAAGACATGGACATGTGCACAGCAAAGGAATCAACGTTCCAGTAGTTGTGGTACATCTAGGACATTTTTCCGTAATAGCTGCATTGAAATGATTTAATCTAGATGGGGTATAGTAAGTTCTAAAAAAGGTATTAGTTTGAATCTGTTGAAGCTTGCTAGCTTTTACATAAAGGGAGGGATATTCAGAGCAGTTGTGCCATGCGCAAGAGCGGATATGCGCCATAGTGCGATATTTAGCAGGAGCGTCAGTGCAGCACAACACGCAATGCACTGTAGCGCAACAGAAATGAATGCATGCGCAAGTGCAGGGGGCGGAACCAGGAATAATGTGCGCAGTGTGATATTCATCAGTAGGCAACGTATGCAGTAATGGAGCAAGCGGAAGTTGCGCGACAGCGGAAATGAGCCAAAATAAAAGGGAGCAAGAGAGGGGAGGATGAATGCGCCACAGAGAAGCCATAGCGGGGGAGCACGGAGACAGAGTGTCAGGGAGGCAAGACAGGAAGCAGGGGGCAGGTGTGGCCAGGAGGTGGACGGGGCCCACTGGAGGTGTGTGCGAGTGAGAGAAGGAGTGTGTGTGTGTGTGTGTGTGTGTGTCTGTGTGTGCCACAGATGATGGAGGGCAGTGACAAGAGGCAGGACAGACAGCGGTGAACAACCAGAGGTGTACCCGGTGCAGGGGCAGCACCAGCAACACACAGCTGGGGGAGACCAGGTAGACAGCCACCTGGGGGTGAAACACCAACCAGGGACATGGCCAGTGCCATCTTCCAGATGGAGGTGGTAATGAGAGGTGTGAGAAGGCAGGCAGCAGGGAGGCACGGCCGTGGAAGGGCCCGTCGGCGGTACGCCCATACCAGGCTGTACCGTGCCCGCACCACCTTTGAACACTACAGTGACACTGAGATTGTGGGCTGGTACTGCCTGAACCGGGTGATTCTGAGGCAGCTCTGTGAGCTGTGCAGTGATGAGATGTGCAGTGATGAGATGCAGGCACCCACATGACGGAGCCATGCGCTGTCTGTGGAGACTAAGGTCACAGCCGTCATGTGCCTGCTCGTCACGGGCACCTTCCAGAGGCCAACAGGGGACACGACAGGCATAACCCAGTCGGCCGTGTCATGCCTACTCACACAACTCCTCAGCGTACTGCTGCCACATGCTGCAGAGTACATCCATTTCCCCAGCACACAGGCGGAGCGCACAGCACACATACAGGAGTTCCACAGGGTAGCACAGTTGCCTGGTGTGCTCGGGGCCATAGACTGCGCCCATGTAGGCATCCGCATGCCACCTGGCCCAGAGGGGGTGACATACATCAACCACAAGGGCTACCCGAGTGCCAACTGCCAGGCGGTGTGCAATGCCAGGGGGCGCATAATCAATGTCTGTGCCACGCACCCTGGAGGAGCACACAATGCCTTCATCTGGCACCAGTCCACACTGTGCCATAGGTTCGAGAGTGGGGACATCCCCACTGGCCATCTGGTAGGTGGGTATGCATAGCACGCTGGACGATGGGTGCAGAAGTGGAGGGGTGTGGGACATTGGCAGGGGTGCAATGGGGAATGGCCATGATGGCCCATGGCACAGTATCCCAGACTACCATGCTAATGACTCCCCTCTACACACAGGTAACAGTGGTTACCCACTATGGCCCTGGCTGCTCACACCATACCTTCACTCCGCGACCCCAGTGCAGCAACAGTACAATGAGGCACACGCCACAACACGGAATGTTATCAAGTGGGTGTTCAGGCTGCTGAAGGTACAGTTCTGCTGCCTGCACACATCAGGCAGTGCCCTACAGTACAGCCCCTCAAAGGCCTGCGGGCTATTCCTGGCCTGCTGTATCCTGCACAACATGGCCACCGACTATGGGATAGCTGCTGAGGTTGAGGAGGGGGACAGCGGTGGGGACGAAGAGGACACCGGTCCAGCTGGTGTTGGGCAGTCACCCCCTGGGTGAAGGGATCCCTGGCTCGCCCGGATGGCCCAGCAGCACCGGGACACCATCACAGAGGAGCACTTTGGACAACACAGGTAGGTCAACAGGGCCACATGCAACCACCAAGGGCAAGGGCACAGCCCACAGACAGGCAGGGGTAGACACCAGGGGAGGACGGTGTCAGGGGCATGGGAATGGGCAGGGGACTGCACACAAAGGCAGGGATGAGGAGGGCTGCACACGGCATGCACACACACACACACACACACTCACCACAACCCATGCCCACAGGGCAACAAGCACGCCCACCCCAACAAGCACCCCCACACCCACACAGGACCCCACACTACCATGCCTAGTGGCTGGCACTGTGCATGCCTCAGACACTGAGCACCATTGCACAGTGGCAGACAGCGCTATGCAGGCATCATCATGCACACACCACAGTGGCCAGCAGCCAGGAGGGTGTGCACAGGGACCATGTGTGTGCAGGGCTGGGCACCTCACCCATGCAACGCACAAAGATCTCCACAGTGCATGCAGGGCAGTGGCAGACAGTGGCCATGGAGGGGGATGGGTCAGTCATACAGCACAGTACCATGGCCACCACGGATGCATGGGCGGCCCCACTGAGACCTGCCAGCCATGCCAGGCTGACCAGTGGCCTCATGGGGTGGCACCGAAGGGCCCCCAGGGGTGACACTGTGTGAATGCGACCGTGTCCATGCAGGGGTCTGCAGGCCACCAAACATGCCCACACCAGGCGTGCTAGGTATGCCCACAGCCAAACCCAGTGTCGACATAGCAGGGGTTGCACGACGCCGAGAATGGGGGGTGGACAAAGCACTCTGCGGGGTGTGCATTGACTGGGAATCCATCCGGTTGGCCAGTGTAGCCACAACAGTTGCCATTGCAGTGGTCTGCTTGTCAATGGTGGTGGTCACATCCACCCGCTGTTGAGCCAACTCTGCCAGGAGCAGGGCATGGTCCCTGCTTTGCCGCTCCTCTGCCTGGTGCAGCGCCGCACAGAGTGCATCCACCACTGCCACGAAACGCATCTGTTGATCCACTGAGGCTGTGGTCATCCAAGGGGTCATCTGCATGTCCAGCATGCTGTCCCCTGTGGTGTTCCTGGCCCTGCTACACAGCACCCCTCGACGGTGGGTGCCGCACAGTGCTGCCATCCTGGGGTACGTCCACACGTGGTGCACTGCCACAGCCCCCCCGCCCCTGTCCCCACGTCGACACTGGCCAGCTGCTGCCACTGTCCCTGCAGCTGCCGATTGCCAGGTACCACTGGCGTGGCCGCAGTGGCAACAACAGCCCCACCATCCTGGCCGCACGCCAGTGCTGCCCCACTGGAGCCTGCAGACACAGCCTGGGAATGGGCTGTTGTGCAGGCAGCCATGCCAGCACTACCCGTGGAACCGCCTGGGTGGATGCCATCTGTGTGACCATCCTTTGTCCCACATACATCACTGTCCGGGACGTGCGTCACATCATCATCAGTGCTGGAGCCAGCCCCGACTCATGTCTCAGCACACTGGACACTGAGGGCGGTGTCACGCTGGGACACAGCCAGGGCCATGTCCGCACCCGCACCACTGGCATCAGTCCAGACAGACATGCAGGGCTGCAGACGGTCTGTCCCTTGGACACCTGTGGAGGTGGATGGGGGCTCCACCGTGTCCAGGGCCTCCCTTTCAGCAGACACAACCACCACTGCTGCCCCATGCAAGCGCTCAGGAGCTGTAAGGGAACACAGTACCATTAGTGGTTCCGCCTGGCCCTGGGACCTGCCCCCCCCTTCCACCCAAACACTGCCAGTGCTGGACCTACCATGTAGTGATGGGCTGCCGCCCATCTGGAAGCCACCACCAGGAACACCCTCGATGGCACTACGCAGCATGCTGGTGGCCACCTGCTCCTCCCGTGGCATCAGGTGGGGTATGTCCTGCTGGCCCCCACCGGTGGCAGCACCTACTGCCCTGATGATGGCCACCTTATCCGCCTCTGGTCTGTGCCAACCTTTTTCTTGCAGTCCTGCATGGACCGCTGGTGGCTGCCCTGCTGGTTGACGGCACGTGCCACCTCACCCCACACTACCACATGAGCCTGTGGTGTTCCCCTCTGTCTGCTGAGCAGCAGCTCTCTGTCGAGGTAGGCCTTGAACAGGGCATTGGATTCCACCCTGGTAAAGTTGGGCCTCCTCTTTCGCACCCTTCCCTGCTCCTCTTCATCCTCTCGCGCGGTCATGCTCATGTCTGGGGGATGGACAGGTGTTACCATGGACTGTGCAGTCCCATACAGCCCTCCTAGACCACTGTCCCCACATCCCAACAGCATGCCACTTACCTCAAAGGACTGCAATACCGATCCATGGCCCATGCATTCCCAGGTCGCACTTTTATAGTGCAACGCATGCAAATGAGGGCAGGCGCAACTGTAATGGGATGCAAATGCAGTGGATGCACCGCGGAATGGCTCATGAGCTGATTTGCATAGCTTGGCTGAATATCATGCTGTTGCACCTTGCGCAATGGTGCTGAGCGTGCTCAGGCTGTGGCACACCATTGTGACGTGTGCAATTGGTACTGCACCACACATGCCTGCAGTGCTGATGCCAACACTAGTAGTGCTGCTGATGCGCTGTGCACGGGAGGCAGTACAGGGCACGGCCACTACTGTGCCTGTGGCGCTCATGCGCTATATGCCCAGAGGGGCGTTCATGCCATGGTGCGCCATGGGCACCATGGCACCACAGCGCAGTAGGCCACTGCATGGTGACACACACATGCACCCTACTGCACTATATGCAGGGCTTCCCAATAGCGCTGTGGTGCTCCGTGCGCAGACAGACCCTTGACCCTGCTGCTGACCTTTGCCCTCTAGGTGCCATGCATCTGCATGGCTGCCCCCCTATTGCGCAGTCTGGTGCCAGCACGATTGTGACTGGCAGCGCAGTACCACACTGCCTCTGCACGTGGGGCACATGTGCTGCAGGGTGTCATTTTGTGCTCGCCAGTGACAGCTTCATGCCGCATACCAGAGCACCAGTGTAGACAGCGGTAGAACTGGCTAACCTGGTGGCACTTGTGGAGCC
This sequence comes from Neoceratodus forsteri, assembly GCA_016271365.2. Classification (NCBI taxonomy): domain Eukaryota; kingdom Metazoa; phylum Chordata; order Ceratodontiformes; family Ceratodontidae; genus Neoceratodus; species Neoceratodus forsteri. Next base: position 198,173,212 of record CM057453.1, read on the forward strand.
CCATGCAGGTGCCCTTTTTTGGCCAGGTACCCCTCCTGAGGCCATGGACAGCGGTGTGTGGCAGGAGGTGGCAGAGGCTCTTGAGGAGGCCACAGGGAGCAGCAGGACCATTCAGCAGTGTCGCCACCACTATGGGGACCTCCAGCAGTGTGACCCCGACCACCTAAGGTGACTGCAGATGTGTGCCTGGCAAGGCACCGTGCCAAGGCCAGATAGATGCTCCTTCACAACACTAGTAATATCCATCTGTCCTGGTATCACGATGGTCGGCAGGCCATGATGCCGGGGGGCCCATACCTGTGTTGCCGGTGTTGGGGGTGCTTCGTGTACACCCTGCACCACCGCGTCATGGCTGGGCTGTGTGGGCACACACACAGCAAGGGGGGGGCTATGGTTCTGATGTGTACTGACGGGACTCTCTCCAAGTTTGCACTCTAGGCCCGGAGGATCACCGTAGGGCCTGGTTGGCCCGGGAGCAAGTACGGCAAGTTGGCGATGGAGGTGTGGCCACGCAGGCAGGGCACGGTGGTGGTGCCGGGGGTCAGCAGTGCCCTGCTGACTGGGATGCAGGTGAGTGCCATGTTTCCCCTTACATCTGTGCATGGTGGGTTGCAGGAGTGCTGTGCACATCCCACGGTGCCCTCCGCACCATCCTGTGAATCTGCACGTGTGTGGGTGGGTGTCGCAGGTGGGCTGTGCATGCACTGGGCACCTGGCTGTGCCACTGCCATCACACTGCATAGCCATGATACCGGACAGCCATGATGGTGCTGTGCAGTGCATGGGCAGTGGGGGTGTGCAGCAGTTTGCATGGCTTCGGGTGCCTGGGTAGGCGGGTCATGTGGGTGTACCCACTGTGGGTGGTCGCATGCCATCCTAGGGGCGCAGGCCACAGCTGTACGCCATGCACATTGGGTGGGCTGCGATGGTCTGGCCAGTCACATGTACTGATTCTGCTCCCTTGTTCTAGGTGGACAACGCTGGATGACCCTGGAGCGTCACATACAGGAGATCCTGCAGGTCACCCGGGCCACGCTGGAGCTGCTGCAGGGGATGGAGAGGGGTGAACGGCGGCGGCACAGATGGCGCCACATGGAGCGCAGGGATGAGAGGGGTTGCCAGTAGGGCCTACAGCACCTGCACTGTTCCTTTCCCTGCCTGGACTGTACCTCACAACCCTTTGTCCCCCTCTTTGCCCCTCTTCCCCCCAAGTTGTAGCCTTGTACTTCCCTTCCCCCACTTTGTATATAGCATTGTAAATAGTTCCTGTTGTTTATGTTATCTGTTACAATATACATGCTTTTCATACTACGACTGTGTTGGTCTCTGATTTGCAGCGGGCGTCTGGTGCCTTGCTGCAGTGGTGTGCATGGTGACCGAGGGGTGGTGCTGGCCTGGCCGTGCATGTGTCCACCAGGGATCTTCCACTGGTGTGGGTGGGGGGCCATGGTCACTGTCTGGGGTATGTGCGGTGTGCCCTGTGCACTGTTTGCCTGTGTGCAGCAGGCTTTGGTGCATGTGCTATGTCCCAGCCACCCCTGGCAGCGTGTGCTGGGCCAGTGCGGCTGTGCTCCTTGCATGTCTGTGGTACGCACGGTCGTGCCGACCCCACCACTGCATGCATGGCTGATGACGTGACATTGGTGGCAGTCCATGCCAGCCACCCTCCAGGCATGGCACCCTGGCAGCTGGCATCCTGACTCCCAGTCTATTGCACATCTGCCTCTGGTGACACTGTGGGCGGTGCTGTTGTTGTCCCCCTCCATGCAGTCTATGGTGTCTGGGGTGGTGCCTGTGGTCTGGTGACTGTCACATGGGGTCCTACTGCATGCAGGCGGTGGCCTGGTTTGTGGTGCACACACCACATGGCTGGCTCACCAGCACCATGGTGGTGTGCAGGCCGTGGGTACATGGCACCATTGGACTCGCGACAGTAGCATCTGTTGCCCTGCTATGTGTGGCTGTTTGACGGGCTACCCTTGGGACTGGGGGGGGGTTGTTTGTGTCCTGTGTTGCCTCCTGTGTGGCGCATGCCTCCATGCACCACAGTAGGCTGCTGTGCTGTCTGGTGGGGCCAGTGCTGGGACAGGGTGTGTACATGGGTGGGTGTGTGGGGTGGGCCTTGTCATGTGCGGGGTCCCTCAGGTACTGATGCCAGGTTGACCTCCTTGCTGTGTGACTGTGGGGGCCATGCAGGGGGGCCTTGTGTATGCTGTGGTGGCATCAGTGGCTGGTGTCACCTGCTGTGGGGATGGTCATGGTGGGGCTGTCGTGCATGGCACCATGGGGCACCGGGTTGCATTGTCATGGTGGTGGTGGTGGCATACCTTTGGTGCCATGCACTGTTTGGTCATGCTTCTGGGCTGGGTGTCTCAGGATCACTGTATAGGGGTGGTCAGCATTGGTGTGGTGCCGTGGCATGAGAGGGTCCTGGCCCTCCTTGTGTTGCGGTCACTGTTTGCCAGGGACAGTGCTGGGGCATCTTGCCCTGTGGGTGTGGACTGCTGGCCCGTGTCTGCTGTTGGATCGGTGCTGGGGTACATGGGCTGGTGGTCCATTCAGCTCACCTCTGGTTGTACCGCTCATGAGGGCATTGCACTGGTGGGGGGGTTGGTCTGTCTGGCCTACTGCATGCTCCTCCACACATGGTGCATTCATGACTAGTGCACTGCTGCTTTCTGTCTTTGTCCCTGCGCTTCCCTAGGTGTGCTACTGCGCATCGGCCCTGCTCCACTGCGCATCCCTAGTTGCACCATGACACATCGGGTGCGATATTCAGCTGCGTTGCACAGGTGCACCTTGGCCTGCGCTTGGTTTGAATATCGCACCCGTTATGCAATGGCACACTGCTCTTGCACCTGTTCCCGCTATTGCGCATCTTTTTGGTGCAATCTGAATATCCCACCCAATATGTATATGATTTTATTGCATTTTGCCATAAGGGGTCTGTTATATTTATACCAAAATCCCTTTCCCATTATTTAATTATTTTCTGTTGTTCTTTTAAAGAAGTTTCAGCCAAAGCTTTATATAGGGTTGTAATTATTATTTTTTCCTTTCTATCCTCTAAAGCATTAAGTAAAGATGACGTCCATTTTTTTTTTATAAGATACCTGTATGAAGTTTCGTAATTGCAAATATTGAAAATAATGCGTATTAGGTAGATTAAATTCTTGTTGAAGAGTTACAAATGTCTTTAGCTGTTCTTTATCTATAGCACGTTCAATTGCTTAATGCCTCTCACACACCAGCTTTGAAAAGTGTGATCCATAACTGAAGGCTCACATTCATAATTTAGCACAATAGGTATATATGGAGAAATTATATTATTTGTTTTAAGTAAGCTATGAGCTTTATTCCAGCCAACTATTGTAGTTTCGGTGGCCTGACTCAATACTCTATTTTTCCCTTTTTTATTGTAATCTGAATATAGTAGTTACATCATATCCATATATGGATGTGTTTTAAGTTCTAATGTTGTCATTTTTGATGCATTTTTTTTCTCATGTAGCTATTCCCATACCGGAACCATTTGTGCTGCCAAAAAGTATTTAAACATATCTGGTAAAGCTAGTCCACCACTAGCTTTGTCTCATATTAAATGAGAATAAGCAATTCTAGATGGTTTATTATTCCATATAAATTTTGTAATTATTTTCTTTAACCGATGAAAATATGTTTGAGGTGGCATTAGTGGTAAGGATTGAAGAAGAAAAATATATTTGGGCAGAATCTTCATTTTTATTATATTAATCCAGCCAATCAATGTTAAAGGAAGACATTTCCAATGATTTAATTCTTCAGATATTTGCAGTATAAGTGGCTCATAATTAAGTGCTATTGTTTGTTTATGGTTAAAAGTGAGTCTAATGCCGGTGTGGTGGCGCTGAGGGTTGAGGCACTGGATGCCACACCTCATGCCACACCGGTGACGGGGTCGGGAACCGGCCCCAGGTGGCTGGGGGTCGGTGGGGGCAGGGAGAGATTGAGCATTCAGAGGACCGCTCTCTCTTCCCGGGGTGGGTTAGGGCTGCGGGTCGCTCAACGAGCGCCCTCTGGCGGAGGCTGGGGGGTGAGCTGAACATAGCGTCACAGGGTGTATGGCGGGGTGGAGCTACAGCTCCAAGAAATGTAGGAAAAAATAGAAAAATCCCCTCACCGCTGATAGGCGAAGGCGCCTTCCCTCCGCATTCCACACTCCCGTAGTTGGGCCTGAAGTCCTCTCTGCTTTCCTCCCCTCTCCAGCCCAGTGTCTCAACCCTAATAGAAAGAGTGCCCTGGGCGGAGGCGGCTCTTCCCCGGAGGATAGACCCAGTGGGGGATGCCCGGTGCCGGGGAGCAGCGGAGGAGGGCACAATAGGGCCATGCAGGAAGGTAGAGAGTGTGGCAAGGTAGGGTTGCTGGAGAGAGTTCAGTGGTATGGAAGAAAAACAGAGTTGGAAAAAAAAAAATAAGTGAGTCTAATACCTAGATATTTAATCTCTGTATCTATTTGTATATGATAGGCTTCCGAATTTGTTACTTCATTACTTGTCCAATGGCATCATTACCATTTTATTCCAATTTATCTTATATCCAGATAGTAAACCAAACTGTTTAGATGTTTCAATAATTTCTGGGATAGATGTTTCCGGTGAAGATATATATATATATATAATAGTATGTCGTCCACATACAGACTTAGTTTATAAGTAGTATTATTAATAGAGATTCCTTGAATACCAGGATTTGCCCTTATTCTATCAGTTAATGTCTCTATTACCATTGTAAATAATAATGGAGAAAGTAAGCAACCTTGTCTCGTGCCCCGAAAAAGCTTAAAGAGTTGTGAGTAGTTATTGTTAGTTTTAACCATAGCCATTGGACTTTTGTATATTAATTGAAGCCACCCACTGAGCTGCTCTCCCACCCCCATCTCTCCTATCACATTTAGCATATATTTCCACGCTACCCGATCAAAAGCTTTTTCTGCATCTAATGCCAAAAAGATTGCCTCTTCATCCTTGGCTAGGGACAATATATTAATGGATTGTCTGATATTTTCTCGAACTGATCTACCCTTTATAAATCCATTTTGATCTGTGTTTATAATAGTTGGAAGAATAATTTCTAGTCTTTTTGCTATGATTTTTGTGAAGATTTTATAATCCCCATTTAATAGGGAGATGGGACAGTACGAGGAGCAGCTCAGCGGGTCCTTATCATTCTTTAAAAAAACATGAATGATAGCTTCGCAGAAAGAATTGGGTAGTGCCTTAGATTCATTAAATGAGTTAAACAGTATAAACGTGATAGGAATCAATAAATCCTTAAATTGTTAATACAATTCAATTACTAGGCCGTCTGGGCCAGGAGACTTATTTGCAGGTAATTGTTCAATGGCTGCTTCAATCTCTTCATGCGTAATGCCTACCGCTAATTGACTTTGAAATTTAATAGGTATATATGGTGGAGGTAATACCTGCAAATATTGTCTAATTTGTTCTATTGTAAGATTAGAGCATTCAGACTTGTATAAGTCTTGATAATAATCAAAGAAGCAGCCATTAATCTTATCCAGATCTTCAGTTAGCCTGCCCTGTTGATCTTTTATTGCTAATATATAGTTTCTTTGTTGTTCTCTCCTTGTTTGCCAGGCCAATAGTTTCTGAGTTTTATCTGATAAATACAAATAATTTGATTTCATTTGCAGTATTTGTTGAGTAATTTGGTCTAATTGAATATTATTTAGCTGATCTTTCTTTTGGATTAATTTATTAAATATTCTATCATCTAAAGTTTGAGTATGTATATATTGAAGAGAGTGTATCTCTTTTTGTAACTTATTAACTATTAATTCTGATTTTTGTTTCTTAATATGTTCTATATCAATTACATGACCTCTTAACCAGACCATAAACATATCCCATATTATGTTAATAGAAGTGCCAGATTCCAAATTATTATTGAAAAATTCCCGAATTTCAACACACAATTTCTGAGAAATACTCGTAATACGTATAGGTGACTAATTTAATTTCCAATGCCTAAAACCTATCTGTGATTTAGTATATTTTATATTTAACAGACAAGATAAATGGTCCGAAATTAATATGCCCGTATATTTTACTTCAGAGACCAAAAAAAGAATGGTTTCTGATATGAGATAGAAGTCAATTTTAGAATATGAATGCTGTGCCGATGAATAATAAGAGAAAACCTTTTCCCCTGGATATTTAATATTCAAGGGGTCCACAAGCCCCAGCTCGCTAATATATTTTTTAATAATCGATCGTGTTAATCTATGCGCTTTATCTGATTTTGATGTTTTATCCTGTGCATACAATACTACATTAAAGTCACCTGCTATAATATATGGAGGTGGAAAGGTGAAGAGTGTCAGAAAAAATTGCGTATAGAAATTAGGACTGTTCTTAATTGGTGCATAAATGGTTGCCATCGTTACTCTTAAATTAGGGGTTTTTAACTCTGCTATAACCCACCTTACCTGTGTATTAATATCCAATTTAGCAATCTTTGGGTATGGGTTTAATTTACTAAATAATATAGCAGTGCCCCTAGAATTATTAGCATAATTTGATAATATACCATTCCCCCATCTGTTCATAAATCACGATGATTCTTTATCCCAAAAATAGGTCTCCTGTAGCATCACAATATCTATTTTCTGTTTTTGCATAGATTTTATGATGCGTATCATTTTCATTTTATTTTGTAGGCCTTTTACATTCCAGGACAACATCTGAATAGAATTACTCATAGACCCAGATATTCAAACTGCGCCAGGCTGTGGCGCAAGCTTGGGCGCAGCTCAACTTGGCTACGCAGGGGTGTGGACTGGCCGATATTCAACGGAGCTGCACCATGGCTCAGCAGCATTGAATATCGCACCCTGGCTTCCCCCAGTGTGCATGGCGCAGTGGCACTGTGCCAGCGCAAGTGGCCAGAGTGGAGCATGGGGATGTGCTAGCGCAAGTTCCATTGTGCCATGCACAGCAACCGTGATATTCAAAAGTTAACATGAAAATGGGGCCATAATGTATGCAAGGCACACATGGGGCCATTTGCATGTCATTATGGCCCCATTTGCATGCAGGTGTGCCGATCCCCGCTACTTGCGCCTGGTACCCTGCCAGGCAGCAGCCATCGGGAACCGACGCCCCCTGCAGCCCGATCGCGGGCATTTGTAGTAAAAAAAATAACCATTCCGTCCTGTATCCCTGGTGGTCCAGTGGACCACTATCTGCCCAACTGCGGGCATTTGTAAATGAAGAATTCGTCCTATATCCCTGGTGGTCCAGTGGACCGCTATCTACCGGATCGCGGGCATTTGTAAATGAAGAATAAGAATTCGTCCTATATCCCTGGTGGTCCAGTGGACCACTATCTGCCCGATCGCGGGCATTTGTAAATGAAGAATTCATCCTATATCCCTGGTGGTCCAGTGGACCGCTATCTGCCCGATCATGGGCATTTGTATAAAGAATAAGAATTCATCCTATATCTCTGGTGGTCCAGTGGACCGCTATCTGCCCAATCGCGGGCATTTGTAAATTAAGAATAAGAATTCATCCTATATCCCTGGTGGTCCAGTGGACTGCTATCTGCCCAATCACGGGCATTTGTTAAAAAAATAAATAAATAATTCCAATATCCCTGGTGGTCTAGTGGTACCCCCCCAACCACCCACTGAGCCCCACCGCCCCGCCTCCTCCCACCCAGTCAGCCGGCAGGTGGCAGCACCACCCGCCTGCCGCCACAGCTCACACCGAGCCACTGTCAGAGCCACGCCCATTGGTCCATGCGGGTTTACACATGATTTACATTCCAGACATGTGAATGATCCCATATCTGAAATGTGAGTACGGTATGGACTGCAAGCCATTGGCTCATGCTGTGGACCAATGGACGACAGCCCCACCGACGGTGTCAGTTGGCAGGCGCGGGTGGCAGGCAGGTGGTGCTGCCTCCGCCGCTGACCGGGGGACCGGGCGATGGGGCTCAGTGGGCAGGTGGGGGGGGGCTACCATTAGACCACCAGGGATATTGGAATTAATTTTTTTTTTACAAATGCCCGTGATCGGGCAGATAGCGGTCCACTGGACCACCAGGGATATAGGACGAATTCTTATTCTTTATACAAATGCCTACGATCGGGCAGATAGCGGTCCATTGGACCACCAGGGATACAGGACGAATTCTTATTCTTTATACAAATACCTGCGATCGGGCAGATAACGGTCCACTGGACCACCACTGATATAGGACGAATTCTTCATTTACAAATGTTCGCGATTGGGCAGATAGCAGTCCACTGGACCACCAGGGATATTGGACATTAATCTTTTTTTACAAATGCCCGTGATCGGGCAAGCGGCTCGTCAGGTGCAGCCATATTGGAGGTCACCACACGGTGGCAGCTGCCGTGTTGCGTTTCGCACGCGTGCAGCTCACCTGTGGGTGGCCATTAGTTGTTCTTTTTGATCAACTTTGTGCTGGCACAGGTAGGGCTGCGTGATGCATGGCTCTGCACATCCCGGACTGAATATCGGGCTGTGCAGGGTATGCATGGCACGCCTCTTACCTGCGCCTGTACATTACTGATGCGTCCGCGCATCGGATTTGTGCCTCACACTTTTCCCTTTTGAATATCGCACCGGGACGCACCAGTGGGTTGGCATGGTGAACAGTGTTGCGCCATGCGCAACCCTTTTGAATATCTGGGCCATAGTCTTTTTTATACATAGGCTGGGTTCCCTTCCCTCCTCCCCTTCACCACTCTTGCCAATTATACCAAATAGGTACATTAAGATTTTTTACTGTGTAAGCATTATAAAAGAACAAATTATTCAGCTTTTTATTCATCTTTTATTATGGAGACTCCTTCCAACCCCCACCCTGCACCCTGAAAACCCAAAATACTGGAATCAAAAAGGTTCCAGATCCCCAAATGTATGAGAACCATGGATGGTCATCATTATGCTCTGAGCAAAGAGAATGGACGAGAACAGAGCATAGATAGCTTGTGAATTCTTACAGAATTTTATACCGTACAAAATTTGTATGGATATGAATACCCATAGTACACGAATAAACATTCTTAGTAGAAAAAGTACCTACTAGGGGCTATGGTAGAAAAGAAGAAACTAATAAATCCTTTCTGATCCTTCCTTTCTCAGGAAAAAAAAACATCACTTTCCCCCATTTTCCCCATTTTTACATCTATTTTATATTTTCTTTCTACCCCACCAGTACAGACCTTCTTCCTGAACCCTAGCCTATTACTATACAATGTTTATTATATGTAGTTGTTAGCCCCCCCCATGCTGACTTTCTATTATTCAGATCTCAATTTATTTATAACTATCAAATATCAGCCACCATTTTCATTGAAAGCTGCCATTGCTTCTTCTGGGTCATCAAAAGTCTGCTGTCTTCCCCCCACCACAAAGCGCAACATGGCCGGATAGTGCATTGAGAAGCAAAGGCCCTTATGATACAACTTTTCCTTAACTGGATTGAACAACCTGCGCCTTGCAATTGTTTCCGAGGACATATCTGGGAAAGCATTGAATTTAATTGATTCATATGTTAAACCCTTCTCGTTATCAGCTTTGGCCAAAATCGCTTCTTTATCCAAGAATATATGAAGCTTAACAAAACCTGTGCTGGGAAAAGCATTGTTCCCCCCACGGCTGCCCACCCTACGCACTCGATCCAAATGAATTTCTCCTCAGGATATTTACGGTTCAAAGCCTGGGTCAACATTTTTTCAAAAAAGGGCAAAGGGTCACCACTGTCTTCTGTACCTTCAGGTATTTTTAACAATCGTAGGTCCCCCACCGACACTCCCTATCTTCTTGTTCCACCACCCAATCCTGTAGTAGCTCTAATTGCTTCGAAAAACTTTTATTTCTTTGAACCCATGAATTCATCACATCCTCTGTTTGAGATACCCGTTTTTCCACAGTCTCAGTACGTATAGTTAATGATTCCAATTTGGTACTCAAATCTATAACAGAGGCAGCTACTGTGGTTAATGATGTTTTAATTTCAGCCAGTGAACCCAAAACCTCAATTTTAAAGAGTGACATCGCTTCCAGCATCTCATTTTTAATCTCCATGACTGTATCTTTCACTACATAATCTGCTTGCATTTCTACAGGAATATTATGCAGCATAGGAATCAGTTCTTCTATAGCTTTAATATGATCAGTAAGCTCATTATTTTCTGAGCACCCCTCCCCACCCTCATTTTGCTGTGTTGGAATCCCTACAGCATTCTGTGTAAAATCTACTTGCCTCACAGGTGTCTCCACAAAATTTTCATGCTGTTCAGGCATAATCCTTTGCTCCAAAAAAGGTAAAATCTTACCGGTATGAGTGGACTTTGTTTTTACCTTACCAGTCAGTGTTTCTGGGAGCGGGGAAATCAGGGGTTCTTGAAGAATTGGTTTCCTGTCAATTTTCAATGGCGATTCATCGAACAATGTTGCAGATACAGACGGTTGTGGAGATTTGGGCGTTTGCTTCTTACTTTGGGGAATTCTCTTTTCAAATAAGTAGCTGTTAGCTCACGAGTTCGACGAACTCTTTTAGACATGCCAAGATGCTAGTAGTTCTTTCATGTGCTCAGAGGGGAAAAAAGAAAATAAAAGAATTTAGCGAGCCAAGAGAGTTTATTTGCACACAGGTTAGCATCTATTAGCAAACATATATTTTTTGGCTGTTACATCGAATACTCTCTTAATTTTTCTTTTGTTCCCATCGCTTCTGGCCATCCAAAGCTCCAGCTCTGGTCCGTCCAGCTCGAGGTATGCTCAGGGTTGCATCCACCTGGCAATATCAGATGATGTCAGAGTGACGCTCCACACAGGTGCCCTTAGAGCATTCGTGGTGTTATTCTGTACTCTCCCGGGTCATGCCTGAAAATAGGCAGGTCTTTGCCTAGTGCACTTACCTGGTTACCAAAAGCTAATAATTAAATAAATACTGTAAAGGAAGGAAAGTACATGGGAGTAGTGCAGTGCAATGGATGTGGAGCTTCAGGGTTTTGGGACACATTCTGAAGACTGAGGTGCTGCCCCATTTATGCTAGCCTCACTAGGATGAGGGCAGAAGTTACTGAATTCTGGCTAAACTGGCAAGGGTACAGAGAGCCTTCTGCTCTGCCCAGGGGGCCACCATCTACCACTGCTCCCTCAGTGAATGCCTAGGCAGATGCAGAGCGGTTGAACCATGATGGGTTCCAGGAGAGTGCGGGCAGTGAGAAGGGTACACTGGTACACACTTCTCAGCCTGTATCAATGCACAATTCCTTTGCCATACTGGCAGGACAGGGCAGCCAGGAGGAGGCACCTGCAGTATTGGAAAGGGAGGTAGTGGGGGTATTCAGAAGGGGAGGCCCCCAAGGAGAGAGGAAGAGGTCCCCAGCTGAGGAGGAAGATGCTGCTGGTGGAGGACTCTGTTGTTGGGGGATAGACGTGGGAGTGGGGGGAGGAAGGAGAGGGAGGTGAAGTGCTTCCCTGGTGCTTCAGCTTGGAGGGCTGGAGAGTGGATCCAAAGGATCGCTAGGGCAGCAGGAGATGGGAGGAAGCTAGATGTCATTGTCCACCTGGGGACAAATGACTTAACAAGGTGTCATTAGGGATATAGTGCAGGGAAATTTCAGGGAGCTGGGTAGGGCCCTCAAGCAGGTGGCATGCGCAGTGGCTTTTGCTGAGCTGTTACCTGTGTATGGCTAGTGATGGGAAAGGGCATTCTGCACGAGGGTTTTTAGCAATTGGTTGATGGTATGGTGCATGGAGGAGGGCTTCAGCTACACTGGGGACTAGGGGCCAGCTTTGAAGGATATGGGCCTCCATAGGGGAGATGGCTTGCATCCTTCCAGGAAGTGGACAGTAGTCCTTAGTGATAGATATAAATGCTAATTGTATGAGAATTTAAACTAGCTGTGGGGAGGCTGTAAAATGAAGGGAGGCAATAATTGCCCCCCCATGATGAAGCAACAAGTAGGGAGGGCCTGAGGGGAGGGGGATCCCCCGGGACAAGGGCACAACAAGACAGGAGTGGGGACAAGGCAGAAGACATGGGGGTATAAATCAGGAAAGCAAGAAGAGAGGAGAAAAGGAAACTGGTAACATAGAAGGTAACACGGAAAGAGAGGAGTCAAGGGGAGCTTCAAGGAACATCACAGGCAGGAGGGGGGATGAAATCAGGGGAGCAGGTGGGGGGTATGGTACGGAAAGCCATGTGTGCCAATGCAAGGAGTATGGAAAATAAAGTTTTGGACTCAGAGGCCATCATGGAGGAGGCTAGCCTGGTTTGGTGGCCATAATGGAATCATGGTGCACTGACAGCCATGACTGGAATATGGTCATACCAGGCTACTGCCTGTTCAAGACAGAGATGGGGAGGATACCAGGGGTTGTACTAAATGTGACAAAGGAAATCAACACTACGAAAGTACAGGGACACTCAGAGGAAAGGAATGACTGGAGGTGTTATGGTTCATTCTGGAGACAGGCGCTTGGGCTGCTATCCTTACTGGGGTGGTATACGGATCTCCAGAACAGGGAAAGGACTTGGATAAGGTACTTGGGGAAGCCATCATCAGGATGGCAAGTAAGGGGAAAGTGCTGTTAGTGAGAAGAAGAAAGCAAGGGGAGGGATATTGAGGATAAGAAGAGTGGCAGTTGGAGATTGCACAGAAGAAGACCAAGGAAAAGCAGACATCCTAAACAGGTACTTCTGCTCAATCTTCACAGTGGAGGCAGGGGGGGACCACAAGGGAGCATCAGGAATGGTGGGAGGGGAATACAAGTCCATTTCCAGAGGAAAGAGTCCTAAAGGGACATGCACCTCTGAAAGTAGACAAGGCTATGGGACTGGACAGAATACACTGAAGGGTGCTAAAGCAACTCGGAGAGCTGCTAGCTGGCCCTCTAACAGCCCTATTCAACAGCGCACTGAAACCAGGCATTGTTCTGGAAACTGAAGGAGAGCAGATGTGTTTCCTGTACATATGAACAGCAGTGGAGGAGGGGGTACGGCCCATCAGCTCAATGGTAGAGCTACCGCTTGCGATGCTGGAGACCCAGGTTTGGGAACGGACCAGGGTTACCTGAGGGTCGGCCAGGGGGAGGTGAATTGAGAGGCCTATGCACACTCTTCACCTCTGGGGTGGAGGGGCATCATGTCCCTCATGCAGGGGTCCTGGGTGACCATTGGACAGTCTGTCACTGGTGACCCAGCTGGAGCTGGCATCGGGAGGCATGCTGGACACATAGCATGCTCATGCCACAGCGTCATTGCTTGCCACACCTCCCACAGTTATGAAAAAAACCCTGCCAGACATACTCACTTATGATGCCCCCATTGCACTGCTGCTACCACGTAGCAGACCCAGGGCCCCTGCCCAGATGCTTCATGTGGCTTCCAAAGGGGTTAAAGGGGGAGCCCCGGAGGCCCCACCCTGGAGGGTAAGCCAGGGAGGAACATCAGGTGGGATGGCCTCGATGTGTCAGACAGTGAGTGAATGCGTATGTGACAGCAGGGCTGATGGGGAGAGTGGTCTTGGCTAATAAAGTGTAGAAAGTAACAAAAAAAAAAACGTCAGCAGGGAAGAGGCTAGCAGCTACAGGCCAGTCTGTCTCATCTCAGTGGTGGGGAAACTAATTGAAACACTGCTTAAGGAAAGGTTGGTAGACTATCTTGAATATAATAGGCTGAAAGACCAAAGGCAGCATGGATACATAGTGGGTGGTCATGCCAGATGAATCTGATTGATATCTTTGACTATGTGACCAGAAAAATAGATCAGGGAAAGGCAGTGGATGTGGTCTATCTGGACTTTTGCAAGGCCTTTGACACTGTGCTGCACAGCAGACTGATAAAGACATTGAAAGCCTAAGGGTGGGATTCAAAGTGGTGAACTGGGTTAGAAACTGGTCAATGGATAGGCAACAGAGGGCAGTGGTTAATGGCTCTCAAATGATTGGAGAATGACCAGTGGGGTGCTGCAGGGCTCACTACTGGGATCGGTACTCTTCAATGTCTTCATAACTGAGATTGCAGAAGAAGTGGAAGGGAAGGTATGCCTGTTTGTAGATGACACCAAAATCTGTAATAGGGTGGACAGTCAGGAGGGGGTGGAAAGAATGTGTAGGGCTCTTGGGAAACTGGAGAAGTGGTCAAGAACTTGGCAACTGGGATTGAATGCCAAAAACTGCAAAAGCATGTACCTACGGCATAGGAACCCAGGAGCTGAGTATCGGATGGCGGGAGGTACCAACAGTCACTTATCAGGAAAGGGACCTCGGGGTTATCATATCTGATAACCTCAAAGTGGCAGGACAGTGTGACAAAGCAGTAAGGCAAAGCAAGGCAAATTTTATATTTCAGGCACCCAACCTAAGAGGCTCTGGTAAGTAGCCCAGTAGGTAGGACAAGTGGGATGCTGGGATGCATAGGGAGCGGTATCTCCAGCAGGAGGAGGGAGATTGTACTGTTATTGTTTTGCTCCCTGGTGAGACACCAGCTGGAGAATTGTGTCCAGTTCTGGAGGCCCCACCTCAGAAAGCACATAGACAGGATAGAGACAGTCCAGAGGAGGGCAACTAAAATGGTGCTGAGATTACACCAGCAACCCTGTGAGGAATCTCAACATGTACACACTGAAAGAGAGGAGAATGAGAGGGGACATGATAGAGACCTACAAATTCCTTTTGGGGGTGAACAGGGTGCAGGAGGGAGTCTCTTTCAAATGATGAAGAGCACCAGAAACAGAGGGCATGTGGTAAAGTTGGAGGGGTAAAATGTAAGAGTGTAACCCCTAGGTGGTGCTATCCCAAGGGCTACTACCCCTACCTGCTTGGCTAGTAGCAGGTTAAGGGGCTTGAGTTCTGAAACGGGTGCCTTCACCCGGAGGCCAGGGTTGGTAATGGCCAAGCTAACCTGGGCACAGCCCTCCGGGACACTGTAACCCTCCTCTTTCCCCTCTAGTGGCCTGAACACTGTACAATAATCACTTTCACAATACTCCTGGCACACCACACAAGTGCCCACACTGTTTGCACTTACCACCAGGGCTGGTTCCTCTGGCTCGACCCTGGGAACCCCCTGTAAAACAAGGCTATGCACAGCACATAGCAACAGTACAGTACTTTGAGCACAAACTGGAACCACAGTCAGATTACATGCAGAACAAGTTAGATTTGATTTATTCTGGGGACTTGAACAAGGGAGGGGCAAAATCAGGTTAATTAGCTTAAAGGTTATATCAATCAAGCAGTTATGCATGCGCTTTGAGTCCCCCCACACAGTCCACCTCT
The DNA here is from genome assembly GCA_016271365.2 of Neoceratodus forsteri. NCBI lineage: Eukaryota > Metazoa > Chordata > Ceratodontiformes > Ceratodontidae > Neoceratodus > Neoceratodus forsteri. The sequence goes on from CM057453.1 coordinate 198,188,544, forward strand.
GGGTACCCAGGTGGAGAAGAGATGGGCTAGCCAGGACCGTTGTCCGGGGTTGCAGCTGGTTGGGGCCCTGTGATGGAAAACACAACATGCACAGTACACAATATTTGTAATCCGGAGCCAGAGGGCTCAGTTCACAAAGGAAATGAAACAAGACAATCAGATGACACACTCAGATTAAGCTGTTGTTGCAGGGAGCTACCCTGGTATTTACTCATGATACCCAAGACTGGACACAGACTGGACAAAAATTGAGACTGCAGGTGGTTGATCTGGAATGCCAGAAGAAGCAGGGCCCACATGAGTCGTAGAGGCGTCGTTCCTGTTCAAGTGCGGAGCAGGGGGCTGGTACCCAGGCAGGGCTCGTCGATGGCTTCTCTGTGCAGTGGGTAGTCTAGCTGAGCCAGTCTGGCAAGGCCCAGACCACACGGAGACAAATTAGGGTGCAGTCCATTTTGGGCTGGATATAGCTTCCAGCAAGCAGAACACAGTTCACACAGTGGGGAACTAACTCACAACCCACTAGCAGCTCATAGCACATTTACATGTACAGGAATTCTACTGTACCAGGCAAAGCGCTCCCCGGTCACAATCACAAAGTCTCTGCACACACCGGGAGCTTAGGAGTAGCTGGAACTCCTGACAGGCCTATCGCATTCAGCAAAATCTTCGGTCTTCTTCAGGTTGAGCCTGGCCCACTTCAGTAGCTTACTTTAGTCACACAAACTTGGATTTAGTCCAAAATAATTCTCTTCTCTCCCTCTCAGGAGCAGCAGGCAGACATACAGGCCAAACACTCAGCCTTTTTCCAGTTCTCCCATGCAAATCCACTCAGGATTGCTGCTCAGAATTACTTCAGCTCCTTCTTCTTGAGCTTCCAGCTCAGAACTAACTGAAAACTGCAAGCAGCCCAGGACTTACCCAAAATCCAAAAGATTTGGTTGGCTGATCTGGCTGTCAGTCAAAGCAAAAGCTCCCCCTTCAGTCGCAAAAAAGCCGCAAAAAAGCTCCAAACTACAGTTCCTACAGATTTTGAATTCAGACAGCTCCTGTAGTCTGGTTACATTTTAGGTCCCACCAGTACTGTTTGGTCCAATTTGCAGTCCAGGACCAAGATAGTGGAGACAAACAAAACAGTCCTTGCTACAAAGAAAGCAGGTTAGACAAACTACATTATCATTATCACTCTAAATGATTTTTAGTAAATAGTTACATCTTTCAACAGAGCTCCCTCTCAGATTACTTAAACTGCAACCAGGCAGCTCTTAAAGAGACAGTACACAGAGGCTATACAGGCTCTGGTGATCACATTTAAACTGCTAAAACGCAGGACGCCAGCCTAGCAGTGAGCATTTAGGCAAGCTCAAGGAAGACTTTTTGGGAACCCCCATTTGTAGGGGGGTTACACTACTATTAATAAGGCTGGAAAAGAGGAAGAATAAACTAAGGAGGGGCAATTGACCATTCCTTTTATAAACATTCTAATCAATAGGCATTCTATCAAAATTTACTTCAGAAAAAGTTTAAGATGTAAAAATTCATTGAGCTCCTTTGGATTCACAGTCTGGAGTCTATATGTCCAATAGCGTTGCCTCTTCAGTAAGAGGTTTAACCTGTTCCTTCCCCTCCTGGGAGGTTTCACAATCTCCAATCCCACAAATCTGAGTGTTTAGGATCTGCATTATAACAGGTATTAAAATACCTACCCACCAGTGTGTCAAGTCTCATGCTTTTTTAACATACGGACAGTTCTGCTCACATAACAAAGTTACATGGGCACCAAAGGATATATACCACAAAACTGGCGTTACAAGATATGACATCCTGAATTTCTATTTTTTGATTGCTGTTTGGACATTCAAAAATCTTTGGTTGGAATACTGACACAGAATACAGTTGTGGCATTTATAATAAATATCCTTTGTGTCTGGTAGGTAGCCAACTTGTATTTCCTTCCTTAGCTCATGAAAATAGACTATGTATGATTTTATCTTTAAGGCTAGGACTTTTTCTAAAGGTAACCCTTGGGGTTTTAGCTACCACTTCCTTCAGTTTCTCAACACAATGCAGTATTTTTCCAAACTGTATTTCTTATCTTCCCAGCTATAGCATTATAGTCTGTTGAAAAAGTAATAGGACCCTATTCATGAATTTTACATGGTCTAGCATCCTTTGCTTATAGTAGTATCTCCCTGTCCTGTGACCTGACTTCTAAGTAGGCCCTGTCTATTAAAGTGGTGTCATACCCTCTTTATTTAAACCTCATTTCCAGTTCTTCCAACTGGCTATCAAAATCCTTGATGTCACTACAATTTCTTCTGGCAATAAAGTATTGATCTCCATAGAGACTCAGTTTGTGAGCCGTCGGACCTAAGCAAAAATTTGTTGATGTTTGTTTTCTGTAGCCCCTTCTTTGAATTTTCTTGGATTAAACTTTTCCAGCTAAGGAGAGGTCTATTAAATTTACACTTTCACTCATCAAGTTTGTAAGTTCTATCTCTGTAGTAGTCCGATTCATTCTGGGTCTACAGTGCACTTAAAACACTCTTCTTGGATACTTTCACCTATACTGACTTTGAATATGGCTTGCACTGTGACAAACTTATTAAGATGAACACTACTGTCTCCAGCAAAAACACTTGCTCAAACTTATGTCTGATTTGTATTTATTTATTTTTGTGCTACCCTGGGGCTCCCTACAGCCCCACTCCTTAGGGCTCTCACATGCTGGCTCTCCCTCTGCCTGTTGGACTTAGCCCTTGCTGCCTTGACTGTGTTGGCTTCACCTCGAGCTCTGCCAACATTTCCCATTGGTGGTCTGGTTTATCTCTGCTGGGGTGGCCCTGGGGGTACAGTGGGTGGGGGGGAAGAAGCACCTGTTACACTGGGGGAGGTCAGTCAAGAGCCAGGCGTGGTGCGCTGGTGCAGTCGGTGGCATGAGGAAGGCCTACTGAAGGCCATCATCTGGTGCTACAGGACAGCCATGTTTCCACCTTTCTGGGGAATCCACCCACCTCCTGCAGTGCACGCAGCCATGGCAGCATCCTGTGGGTATTCAGCAGCATGAATGACCATCAGGAGCCTTTACAAGAGTGGTGCACAACCCACCCCAAGGAGCGAAGCATCCAAAGGACACTTTCAACTCCCTCCCTGCCAACCTCCACTCCTGGCATCCAGGCTCGGTGCATGAACTCAGGTCACCAGCGTTCCAGAGTGATGCCCCATCACTCAGCACCATGGAGCCGGTTAACATATGATTTTAATTTTAACTTTGCAGGGAGCGGTATTATTTTGGGGGGGAGGTATTAGGCTGTGTAGCTGCTTTTCTTGGTCATCAGAACATGGGGTACCATAAATGAATATGGAGGGTTTGTGGTGGCAAGGAATAAAAAGTGAATACTTTTTTTTAATTATAACTCTATACTTTAAGATGGCCACCTGCATGTAGGTGCCATGTGGTGGAGTAATGGCACAACTCCCATTCTTCCTGGTACAGATCATGCTGACGTGGTCTTGCACCTGATGGCTACCACGCCCAGTGGACTTTTTCCAGACAACTTTGTATACCTCACTGTGGAAAGGAATGATTACTCTAAGGTTTCTGCAAGCAATACTGTAGCACTTCTGTATAACTATGTGCTGTACTTGACTTGTTCTCAGTCCTATTTTTAACATCCCTGCGTGGATTGTTCCTCTCTTTTGCTACAGTATGTATTTTTATCCTCGTGTGGATACCTGTCTGTTGTTGCCCTGTCACTGTTTGACTTGTATCTGCTGGGTCATGCCTGAAAATAGGCAAGCTTTATGCCTAATGCACTTACCCGATTAACAAAAGCTAATAAATGAATAAAAGTAAATCCCCGGAGGCTACAGTATAATGATATTGGACGGGTTCTGCTGGGGGTTGGACTACCATTAGTACTTGGACAATCTCAAGCACTCTGAAAATGTTCAGTTAAATGTTCTAAGTTAGTTGGAGACCTGTTGATCTAATTGTTATTACTGTATGGATTTACAACCTAGGCTCTACCTTGGAGATAAAAGTTCTACATGAATCCAGTTGTTAATTGCACGTGTGGGTTGGTTAGTACCCAGGTTGTCACTTGGGTAGACTGGTAACACATGCTGTGGACTTCTAACATTTCATTACAGATGTGTAACTCTGTTAAGGTTCTGTGCTGTATTTTGCTGTAGATTATGTACCTACTGGAATGGTGTCACTTTTATACCTTTGTTAAGTTGATGTAATTGCAATCAATTACTGTAACCTGTCATAGATGCTTTTGTTAGAAGTTTTGTTTGCCAAATTTATACATAAAAAGCAAAACAAAAACAAAGTCCCTAAGTCAGTTCAAGTCCTATGGGGTTAATATGTCATAAACTCTTTTTGAATTTAAATAGAAATTGTTTCCTGCGTGTGTGTTAATCACAGATGCTACACAGTTTGTTAATGTAAAATACTTAGTTGGAATATTAAGCTGTGTGTGGGGGGGTCTAAGACAAAGACTAATTTCCCCCTTTTTATTATGTAGCTGAACTGGATCAATAGCAATCCACAGAAATTAGGGTAAAATTAAGCAATACACCACGACAGGGTGTAGGGTTATGCTAGGATGTAACATGACAGGTGTGTTGTTTGGTCATGAGGCTGCAGGCCGAGTGAGCAAAACACTCCAGGCACAGTAAGTCCTAGCGTAACCCACACCCTGGAGTGGTATATTGTGATTATACAATGTCTTAATTATTTTTTTAGTTTAGAAAACAATAAAGAAAAACTTAAATGCATTTTTTTTTTGAAATGCACCTGGTCTTCACTCCTTTGGGAGACACACTGCAGTATCCCCGCATCACGGCCTGCCTGATCCCCCGGTCAAGTCCCCATGGAGCCTTGGCTATACCCACCAGGCGGGTATGGGGTGGGGCAGAGACACCCCAAGACACTTCAAGCTTCAGTGGACTCCTCTGGGTAATCAAGCAGGCATGAGCAATCAGGGTCTCTGTTTCAGTGCTCCATCATGTAGGAGACCGGGCACTGATTTTCCCTGTTCTGGAGGAGTGGTATGTACCCTGACGTCATGGCGTCACCGCCGACGTCACCACTCCCCACCCCCTGGAGTTAGTTCTGCGCTTGCTGTGTCTCCGACTTCCACCAGAGGCCAGTCAAGCATGGAGCACAAACCCCCGACCCTCCCGGGAGAGGGTAGCTGTCCATTGGATGCTCAATCCTCTCTCTCCCCTGCCGACCATTGATGGCCTGGGCTCGTTCCCAAACCTGGTTCGCGGAGTGGCGCGAGGTGTGGCATCCAGCGCCTCAACCCTCAGAACCAATGGGCCAGCATTAAATGCATTTTTGATTATTAAATTTTGTTTAAATATCCTTCCTCAGTAGGTTAAATAGTCCTCTGAGGACTCAGAAGAAGAAGAAGAGCAGGAAGGATTCATTAGTACCATTTTGTTTATCATTTCTTAATTTGTCTGTATGTTTATTGTTGGGAGAGCTGGCTAGAGATTGGTAAAAGTATCCTTTAGCTGATGTAGAGTAGGCTAGAAAATGGGGACAGCGAGCTGGATTTTTTTTAATACAGTCGGGAGAGAGAGAGAGACAGGAAAGATGGTGTGATAGCAGTGGGGTTTTTTTTGTAGGAGGGAAAACTGGCTGTGACAGTAATTATGAAGGGATCACTGAGAAGATCCTTCTTTTCCTGGGTGCAGTTTTTTCAGTCATGCTCGTGGAAGGAAAACAAAATAAAATACACTGCTTGCTCTTTTTGTTTTGCAGTGCAGTGTTGCGTGGCAGGAAGTGAAGTGCTTTTTTTGTGTGTGAGTAGTGAAAGGTCACCCTCAGGGTCTGGTTTCTGAGGTTACTGTGGTGTTGGGGTGGGGAGGTCCAACTCAGTGTTTTCTTTATTTAGGAGGAATAAGTGACAATATACATTGAAGGAGTGAGTTTGTGGAGCTGCAAGTACGAGCTAGGGAGACCGCGGAGATCATGGGTTCACTACGGGTAAGTAATTTGATAAACGTTTTGGAAAGGAAAGTGAAGGAAGGATATAAAAGGGAGTACTGTTAATTGCTATTGTGGGTTTGGTTTTAGTTTTTTTTTTTTAAATTGCCGCTGGTGTCAGAGTCCACTGTACATCCGTTAGTTGGACATTCACATCATGATCTTGTTGTGTGACTGTCGCTGTGTTTTTCAGTCCACGGTTTGCCGGAGTTATTTGCAACGAGATTCCTGATGCAGCTGACTGGCACCTTTTCCCATGTGGTGATGTCACAATTTACAATGTTGTAAATTGTGCCAGTCAGCCAATCAGGAATCAGGATTTGTGAGACCCATTATATAATTCTTTATAAATTCTACCGTCAGGACCTTCCAAAGACACTGAAAAGGCTGTCATGTTTTGGACATTTACTCTGGATTCTAGTTCATGTTTGTGGTCCCCCTCACCACTGTGCAAGAATATAGTGTGTAATATTGTGTATGTCAATTCTTCCTCTGTAAGAACATGTTTATTGTCCTTTTCTAATAACCTGTATGAGAATGTGAATTATGTTGATGCTTGTATGAAAATAATAAAGTTTAAAAAAAAAATTGATTAGAAATTTGTAAAAATACCAGCCAGGTGGTGCAGAGGGCTGAGGTACTGGATACCGCACCTTGTGCCATGCCAGCGACCCACGTTCAGGATAGAGCTCGGGTCATTGGGGGTCAGTGGGGGGGAGAGGGTGCTGAGTAGCTGCTGGCTGGCAGCTGTCCACCTCGGGTGGGTTCAGGAAGGCCTCTCAGTGCTTGGCTGCCCCCCAGTGAAGGCTGGGTGGCAGTGCTGCCTCCGAGAGCCTGGACACAAGGCCAGGGGAGGGCAGAAGAGACTGTAGACTGGAGCTGCGGCATGCATATGCGCCTCCACGCACATGTGTCACCACTTCTGGGGTTCCGGGTAGCTGGGGGGGAGAAAATGGTGGAAACATTGGGGGTCAGCATGATGAAGTCTTTGGGCTGGCTCAGGAATTCTGCTGGGATGCACATAGTGCAGGTAAGTTCCTGAAAGACCCCAAGTCCAGTAAGGGTGGCGGAGAACAGAAGTGGCCTGCCGTGGCGGATAAAGAATGTTAAAAAAAAAAAAAAGAAAGAAATTTGTAAAAACTGTATGAACATTACAGACTCTCTTTTGCTTATTTATTTTATTTTTATTTAGCTTCTATTTACCAGGTAAGACCACTAGGCAAAAAATGCCTATTTCAGGTATGACCCGGGAGGTTACAAAGATAAATATACAGAACAACAAGAAGGTGCAGCAGAGAAAAGGATATACAGGCAGTCATCTGAGAATCATGAACACAATAGTAGAGGTAATAAACACAATAAAAGGTAACGTACACTACATTAAGGAATGAGCATTAGAATAAGCCAAATACAGTACATAGAGAAATGAGCAATAGGGCAAGCCATGATACAGTGGAGTTTTAATAATACAGTAAATTTATTAAGTGTTTAAGTATAGTAAAAGATATAGGACATAACTCTTCCAGGTGAGGAAATCAGGGAGACCATGCAGGGGCACACCAGGCATAGTAAGGACAGGAACAGTCAGAGGGTGATTTAAGTTGTGCCCATAGGGATCTCTTAAAAGAGCAATCAGAAGTGGTACACCTGGAAAGCACTGGGAGGGAGTTCCAGATTTTCGAGCACAGACTGCGAAGGCTCAGTCTCCAGACAGAGAGCGTAACTTTGGGACAAGAAAAGACTGCAAGTCAATGGATCTGAGTAGGTATGATGGCTGGGTAGGTTTAAATAGTTTGGACAGGGCAGGGGGAGTGGTGCAATAGACAGTTTTGTCAAGGAAGCTGCCAAGAACAAAGGAGTGGTAGTTACATGGAGATAAACAGTGTAGCTTGCAATACAATTCACAATGATGGGTGAGATGGAGGACAGCGAGGGCAAAGCAACAGACATTGTTATAGACAATAAAACGAAGATCATACAACAGTCAATAATGTGAGTGATTAAAATGTATTCTTATTAAGCATTCAGCTTGACTCAGTGACAGTGCTGAGGGGTTTAAAGCATGAGTCAAACTGGACCAACTGGTGTAAAAATGTGGGTCTGAAGGGGGACCTACTGGGTCAAAACATAATCGGTGGCAGACTCTGAACAGTGTGCATATTCTTCTTGTAGATATTGTTATAGAGTAGTTATATCAATTTTGACCCACTGGCAAAGGGAAGAGGTATCACGTCGGAACAACGATACTCACACAGCAAAACACCCCCACAGTGACAAATCTTGCCAGATCGAGATATTTGCTGTGGTGGTCTGCTGTGACCTGACACCACAACTCCCGGTGTTGTGCCCCCACCCCAAACTAACTCCAACTCGGAGTTGGTTATTTAAAGATGGGGGGTGCAGGGGCAAAGTCCCCCGCAGAAAAACACCTTCTCCAGTTGGGTGTAATTCTGACTGTCGGCATTGTGCACATCGATGTCGGCACCATCAATATTGATGGTGTCATTGTACAGTGGTGGAACCAAGGGAAGAGGGGTAATTTCTTGGCAGGATGCAACTTTTTCCCTTTTGGTGCATGTTAGCACTGTCACTAGTTTCACTACTTGGTACAAGGACTGCTTGGAGAGCTAAGGTCATTGTAAACTGGGTGGGTAACTGGTTTTAGGGGAGGCACCAGAGGGCTATGATCAAAGGAGTCAAATCAGAAGAGAGATAGGTCACAAGCAGGGTACCATAGGGATCTGTCCTGGGTCCAGTCCTCTTTAATGTGTTTATCAGTGACACTGGAGAGGGAATCCAGGGCAGGTTGTGTCTTTTAGCAGATGACACTAAGCTCTGTGGGAGGGTGTACAGCAATGAGGGAATCATGGAAATGTAGAATGACTTACAAAAGCTAAAGGGGTGGTCTAAGGTTTGGCAGTTGAAATTCAACACCAACAACTGCAAGGTAATGCACATATGGAACAAGAATCCTAGGACAGAGTACTGGATGGGTAGGGTGAGACATAGCACTCCGTTTGAGGGATGGAACCTTGGAGTTGTCATCAGTGCAACAAGGCATACAGCAAAGCAAGTAGGATGGTGGGATGTATTAAGAGGAGTACTGATAGCAGAACAGAAGAGGTGCTACTTCCCCAATGCAGATCATTAGTGAGGCCACACGTGCAGTACTGCACCCAGTTCCAGAGACCCCATCTCAGGAAAGATAAGGACAGGCTAGAGATAGTGCAGCACAGGGTGATAAAAAATGATTTAGGGCCAACAGGGCAGGTCCTATGAGGAGCGCCTCATGGCGCCGAACATGTACTCGCTAGAGACCAGAAGGGAGGTGGAGATATGATGGAGACCTTCAAGTTCCTGAAAGGAACTAACAAGGTGAACTGGAGGGAATGTTTTGGCTTTAATACTAGCTCATGATCATGTTTACATGAGTTGAAACTGACTGGAGGGAGGTTCATCAGGAATATGAGGTAATATTGTTTTACAGAAAGGGTGGCAGAACTGTGGCATAGTCTGCTGGCTGAGGTGGTGGGTGCAGAAACTGTTGCTGGTTCAAGCATGGATGGGACAGAATGAAAGATATAATAATTGCTAGGGACAGTGGAAATTGGGAGGTGGATGGCGGAACATTGGGTGGGCTAGGACCCTGGAGGGACAGTAGTTCCCAAGACTAGATAGGGAACTCGGGGAGAGTGGACCATTGGTCTTTTTCTGCTGTCATTGCCTATGTTTTTGTGTTTCTAGTCCCGTAAATAGTAACACTGAGCACTCTAAGGAAACAAGAAATTTTCTACCTCGGACGCATAGGTGCTGACTGTTTACTAGTCACCCACCTAACATCTGTGTTACCAATAGAAACTGCAAGTGCTGCAGGGGTATTTGCTGCTCTGGAGAAGGCTTTGCAGTCATTAGATTTTCCCTTGGAAGAACTTAAACTAGATGGTGGTAACTCAGCCCTTATGTGTGCTAATTTTGATGGGGCATTGGTTAATCTGGGTGAGTGAACCAGAGTTATTTATTAGTAGACTGAAGTCAGTCTTGCTGGTATTCACTGTGTTGACCACAAACTAGAGCTGATACATATACACATTTATGGACTGTTTGAAAGCCCTTTTCAGCTTTTTTTTTTTTTTTTGTCATCAAAACACAGGAGAGAACAAAAAATTCCAGATACATGCACACATTTGAGGACTGTTTGAAAGCCCTTTCCAGATTTTTTTTTTGGTCGTCAAAACATAGGAGAGAACAGAAAGAAATTTCAGAACTCCTGGGTGAGCATCTGGCACGTTCTACTTCTGTAAAGCAAGTGAAGTGGTTGGCCAGCAAAGAGAGGGCAGTTGGTACATTCGAAAACAATTGTGGAATTGTGGCAATGCAGCTTGAGTATACATTTGTAAAGGAAATAAGAGCAAAGGATGCAAGCACAGCTACCCACAAGGAAATGACTTTGTTTAGGTTCTCAGAGTTCTATATTTCTTATGAGACTTGTCAATTGTTGCTCAGTTGTCTGAAACTTTCCAGTTGCAAAAATAATTTATTGTTAGAAACATAGAAAAAATATTGTCAGAAAAAGACCCACAGTCCTTCCAGTCTGCCCTTTTCTCTGCCTTATCCCCTTTAATCTATCATGGTAGAGGGCTTTCTTTTGATGCCTTCTTCTCTTAACCCCATTTAATCCCACACAACTGTTGACTACTCCCTCTCTTTATGAACCTCCTTTATGGCATTACTATCCACCTGTATCTGTCCCACCCACTCCTGAACCCATTTACAGTCTCCACATCTACCATCTCAACAGGTAATTTGAAGAACTGTGTAAATACCTTATTCTGAATATTTGGGCCACATATTAACTTCAGCACTTCACATATTCAGGTATTCATTATTCTTGTGTTTGTTTAAAAAAAAAAGCCCCACCCTCCTCCCTAGCCCAATCCTTTAACATCCACAACTCCCCGTGCCCAATCCTTTCACATCCATAACCCCATCTCCCTCCCTCCCTCTGCTAGATCCCAATCCCACCCTCCTCCCACAGACCCACACAGTTTAATATATATTTTTTTAATACTAAAAAAACTCACACAATGGGCGATTGGCACAACCCACACGCCTGCATGGCTGATTACCATCTTTAATGCTCCGTTGTAAATAAAGATTTCCTCCGTCCTGGAAGCACCCTCCATCCAACCCCCCCCCCCAGCACCCAATTCTGCTGTAAAGAACAATGTGACAAATCACACTCAGACCCAGGAAGGTTCTACTGTGGGACTGGGAGGGGCCCTAGGATTTACAATGGGGGCAGAGGAAATGTGCTTTCTTTGTCGTCTCAGCCACCAAATTGGTAATTCTTAGGAACTAGAAATCAGAGAAGCACCCCACAACAGCAGCATGGATTGACACCTTATAAAAACAATATGACACTTGAAAAACTAGTTTACAGATCTAGAGACAGGGAGTATATCTCTGAGGGAACATGGACTCCATTCAAAAACTACTGCTCTAATGCATGGAGGGGATCATTAGTCACAGAAGACAGTCAGTAAACAGATACTCACATCCCATAGAGACTCCCATTAATGGAACAGAAACACTACCAATCACAAGGAAAGTAAGTGCCATAAATTATAACTCCAGGAAAAACCAACATTGAAAAAAGACTGAGTGTGCATCGGAGAATTTTGTGATGCTGTATAATAGTCTGTTATATATTGTCATGTAGTCAGAACTTAGAAAAGGTCTGTACAGGATGTAGCAAGCCAAGATAAAACCCCAGTCCTACAGGGCATACAAACACAGTCGTAAAAGTAAACTGTCCACCATAGGAAAATGGACAACACTGTACCCGAATGAAAGATAATCCACTTCATGTAAAATTAAAGTTCTGAGTAGGAATCAAGGTTATATGTTAGAAGCTGTTTGTAGTACCACAGTGTAAATGTATTTTAATGTCTCAATGTTTATATATGTAACCACCCAGCCCCCTGGGGTTACTAGGATCCTTTCAGTATTAGTGTTAGGAAGATAACAGGCAGCTGGTAGGGAGCTCATTAGGGGGTTCTCACATAATGACATCATTGTTTACTCAGCTAGCCTGAGGGAAGAATAATTAGGTCATTCAGAACTCTCGCAGCAGCATAAGCCACTCTGTGTGGACAGCTGTTCTGGGGAGCTTAGAATGTTGAGTTAGAGGAGTAAGGTTGGTGTTTGGAAAGAGCTTGAGTGTGGAGGTAAGAGTGGCAGAAGGACTGCCAGTTGGGCTCTGAGTTGAGGGCCCAGCATTACTCACCCTAGTGGAGTGTCATTTCCAGCTTCCAGTGAAGTGGTGGAGACCAGTTCTACAGCAGAATTTCCTGATTTCTACTTCTACTGATGTGGAAGGAACTGCTTGTTCTCAGTGGACTCAAGGGGCAATCCCCTGAAGGTTCTGTGTGTTTCAGCTGCCTTGGAAAGGAATTTTGAGAGACGTTTGATCCACTACCCAGGAGAATGCCTTTTTGTTGTTCCATGCTCAGTGGACGGGGCAACTAGTTTGTGAGTACTGTTCTAGGAGACAAGATTTCCACATATTTAGGGGAATCATAGTCTGCTGTGTGTGCCCGTAGATAAGGCTGGATTGCACCTGTCAGTGCTCTTAGTTCACCCAGGAGAGTGAATTTTATTTTAAACTGTTCACCCAGGAGAATGCAGTTTATTCTTTGGTCACTCCAGTGAGTGACGGATATGGAAAGTGTGGGACCTCTAGCATTTCAGTGGGGAATGGCGGTTTCAATGGTGTAACCCTGAAGAATGGTAGAGACTGTCAGTAGGGGCAAAGGGTGCGAGGAACGCCATCTAAGTGCTTACAAGGCAGGGCTTCCTGGTTCGTAAAGGGCACCAGTTTTATCTGAGCAAAGTGTTAGTGCTGCAGGTTAAGGTATGTGGCTGAGTTTCACATAATTGCACCTATGTTTGAAGAAGAGTTCTGAGTATGTGGCTTAGTTTCATAATATTTGCACTCATGGGAGAAAAATGTTCCGGTGCATGGCCAGGTGTCCACTGAGATGCATCATTTGGGAAATGGGAAGAAGATGTTATTTTGTGTGTTCATGAACTGTACTGCATGCAAGAAGAGTTCGTGAAATGTACCTGTCCTGCCTAGATCGACCCTTGGGGGTCCACTACTGCTTTAAATTTCCATCTGTTGAATAAAGCCATACTGCACAATCCCAGTTACTGTTCTGGTCATTCCAATTACTGCTTTTGGTTGATAGATTTACTGGCCCCTCTCAGCAGGTTAGATCTAACATATGCCAAGCTGCCTCCACCCAGGACCTGGGTTGTGATTTTTACACAAGATTCATAAAGTTTTGTTTTTGTATCCCCACCCCTCTCCTTCTCTAGAAAATGAGCCAGGTATACATCCTAATGCCAAGGGTGATACCAACCTTTTGTAGAGTAAATGGTATGCCAGTATGTGGGTACCAGTGTTCCAGATTTAATGGGGGGGTGCTAACCAGTTAAAAAGTGGCCATGGGGTTATAAAAAATGGTTTCTCATCTGGTGATATTTAATTTGGGTGAGAGTTACAGAGAATAAGTGGCTTGTCCCAAAAAAATGTGTTTTGGGGTGAGAGGCGTGCTGACGGTATGTTTAGGATCTTCCTGTCTGGTGGCGGTGCACCCAAACAGAAGATCGTTTACCAGAAAGCAAAGTTGTGCCAAGAAAAATGCCACCTGAAAGTCTTTTGCTGCTTGAGTTTCTATGGAAAAGAAAGAAAAAATGTGCTGTTTGTGTGTTTACCTTGAAAATGTGTACTGAGCAATGATTGCCCTTGCCTTGTAGTGAAAGTGCTTGAAAAACTGTTTAAAAGTTAGAAATTTCCAGAGAAAAGTATTTGTGGACTTAAAAGACACTGTTCTCTAAGTGCTCAGAAAGTTTCAAGTGTGTACAGTGAAAATTGGGGGAGTCGCTAAGGAAAGTGCACCAAGTAGTAAGTGAAAATGCCTTAAAATGCTTGCCCCTTTGAAATTTCAAGCCGAGGAAAAAAGTGACAGTTTGTAGTTTAAATTTTGCCTTCTCGTCGATCGCTGTGCAGGAGTGCGGCTGAGAGGAGAGAGAGAGAGAGAGAGAGAGAGAAAGAGAGAGAGCTAATTTGCATGACGTTGTGTGATTGGTCCCAGTGCATTTAAGCCCCACCCTTGCCTGAGTCTCAGCATTGTGAAACATTTGTGGAGGAGCAGCCAGCAGTGTGTAGTTCATGCAGCAGGCAGGAGAACTCGCTTACAGCAGAAGCGCTTCTGTACCAGCAGTTTTTCCTTACTTTTTCACAGTTAAAAAAGGCTCAACCTGTATTCTGACCAACTGGAGAGAGATCGAGGTGATCATAGCTATGACCAGCAGGACCACCAGCCTGTTTCACTCCGGAGACCTTCCTTGAGTCAGCAGCAGGCTGTATTACATCGATAGTGGAAACCAGCTACTGAGTGTAAGTACCCTGTGCAAAAACAAATGACTGTGCTACCAAGGTCAGAAAACTGTGTAAGAACTTGAGCAAACGCAGCAAAAGTACTGAGAGAGTTTTGTGAACATTTAAATCTCGGACTGTGTGTGTGTAAATGCTGTTTTCAAAGACAGTGAACTTTAAGACAAATGATCCCTCTGGTCCAAGTGCTAGTAAAGTAGTGGATTGACAAAAAGTAAAGTGAACTTGTGCTTAGGGAAAATCAGCTGAAATGCAAAAGATCCAGTCAGAATCCTAGCAATTTTAGACTGAGTGTGATGCAAATGCTGGGGTATAGGCAGTAATGTAAACAAAGCAGCGCCATTTTAGATCACCGTTTTCGAATCCAAACAAAGTTTCAAATGTTTTTTGCTAAGTGTTGTGGAATACAATTGCAGCAGCCAGGCAGCCTGTTAGCAAACGTTTCCAGTGTGTTAAAACCAAATCTCAGAGTGATTACAAAAGCAGAAGTTTTGGGACTTGTGTGTTTAAGTTGCATAACATGGTGCAGCAACCCCCTCACTACCTGTTCCATGCCAGGGTGTGGGTAGCCCAACAAGAACTAGCTAATTTTGAGAAATTGTACGACTGTTCATCAGCACCAGCTGAGGTGGCGTTACCAAACTATTCGGTTAATGTGTGTGTAGTATGCCTAAAGCCAGGGAGAGATGTTTTGCTAATCCCACATTGCACAGACTGTAGAAAGCAATTTGGGATGAGAATGTCAGGTGGCACAAGGGTAGCTAAAACAAAATGCATCCATTTAGCTCCAGCTTGGACACAGCCAGTGGACCCTGTCAAATCAGAACAACAGCAGCAGGCTGGGTGCAGTGAGAGAGATCCCATAGAGTTTCTAAAAGAGTTCTTGGACATTGTCTGTGTCAATACTTTGCAATGCCCAGAGGATGTTAAGTGTTCCATGCTGCAGAGGGTGGAGTTGGATGCTGCAGCTGCAGGTTCAGCAGATCCGTGGGTGGAAGGCCCAAGTCCAAGCCTCATGGGAGAGTCTGAGGTGGAGGAAACATGTTATTTGGAGGCCAGAGCCTCCAAGGACAGTGGAGAGTGGACAGTTTTGGGGGTTGGCATAATTGCCAGCTACTGCGCAGAATGTGTGGAAGAGGAAGAAGTTGCAATGGCTGCAGTGGGACCTAGTGAGTCACCATTGGCCTTGGCTTCTATGGAGCCTCTCGATGTCTGTGTGGAGGAAGGCTCTAGAAATGTGCCCCTGAGTGCAGAGGTGGACTGCTTTTATACTGCACTATGTGTTCGTAACTGGCTCAGCCAGGGCTGGCCACCCCCAAGCTATGCTTCTGGATTGGAGTTAGTTAAAAACAGCAAGGAGGAGAGGATTGTTTGTTGATGACCTGTGGCCAAGTATGGTGCTTTGTACCCTTTCTTCTCTCACCAAATCTGGTAAGAAATTGAGAAAGACAGGCATGCCTGGTTGTGGGAGGAAGCATGTGCCAACCTGCACCCTAGAGTAAACAAATGGGTCTGAATTAAAGTGTGTAATGAGAGACTGCAATTCTGCAAGCATGGCAGGACCTTGTTAATTAACTCTGTGAGAGCAGTGGACAAAGTTGTCCAACAGACATTCTACAATGTTACTATGGTGCATCCAGATGGGGTGACAGTTTATGCCCCACATCCTGAGTGGTACTGCCCTTGAAATTGGTGCCATTCATCTGACATTGTGCCTGCTTGCCAAAAGTGAATGCAGCCATGCCAGCTCAGCCATCTGCCACCGAAGAGGCAGCAACCCAGGATGGAGGTGCCTTTCTTCTGGTGATCCAGGTTCATCTGCAGCAGTATCCAGGTTTGTCTGTGGCAACATCCAGGTTCATCAGCCCAGCAGTCAGAGAAGATTTCAAGTCTGGGTCCAGTAGGAAGTCAAGGAAGCATCTGATCCGAAGATTTCGTCTATCCAGCAGCCGAAGATCAGCAGGCCGCAGGTCCAGAGAGGTGATGTTGACATCCTTTTGTCGCCGAGAACTGGTAAGAAACTCTTTTCATTTTTAATTTGACTGTTTTCTTGCAATTGAATATATCCATGGAACTGTAATTACCAACTGACTATCCATCTAGACTGCAGTGCTAACAGCCTTGTGCCTGTTCCAGAACTGTGCTTCAGCAGGCGCCGGCCTAGGAGAGACTCTGTCTGTAGTGTTGGGGCACTCTGGACTCTTCTCTAGTTTCAGACATTGCAGGGACCACCCCCCCTGCCCAAATGTTTTTGCAAATGCTTTATCTTTTCTAATTTTGTACTTTTGCAGAAAATCCTTTTAAAAATGCATTTTGGGCTTGTGCAGTATCCAGTGGAAGAGTTTTGGTCACTGTTTTTGGCTTTACAGGTTGTAGTTGTGTGCAGAAATGTGTTTTTTGCAGTATTTTCTTTTGCAGCTGTTCCTGGAAGAAGACAAGAAGACCTGAAAAGAATTTTATAAGACTCATCAGAGTCCTCTTTTGTGTAGAGTTGTTAGGCTTGTGTTACTGTGTAGTACAATGTCTAACTTTTTTTCATTTTACAGGTGTGTTGGTGTAAAATGTTTTTTGAGTTTGGGCACCTGGTAGGTAGCATAGGTCAGATAGATTTTCCCCTAGAGGGCTGGGAGGAAGGCAGGTTGGTGATCCTGACTCCAGATATAGGGGTCACCAATGCTGTCTGGTAGGATATGCTTCAGGCAGTTTCTTGGAGGCACTGAGAATCCATAGATAGTACAGTAGTAGGATAGGAACTGACGTTTCTTCAGTGGGCCTCTATCCTTTGGTGTTACCTGCCTGTGCTTGGCACATGGTAGGGGAGGACTTGATCAACCTTCCCTGTAGGGGCATTAGAGGCAAGATGGCCTGATGAACTGGTACTAGGCCGTGTACTGGCTGCGGACAGCCAGTGGTCTGGTTGCAGTGAGTGTAACCACCCAGTCCCCTGGGGTTATTAGAATCCTATCAGTATTAGTGTTAGGAAGGTAGCAGGCAGCTGGTAGGGGGCTCATTTAGGGGCTTCTTACATAATGACATCATTGTTTACTCAGCAAGCCTGAGGGAAGAATGATTAGGTCAATCGGAACTCTCACAGCAGCATGAGCCACACTGTGTGGATAGCTGCTCTGGGGAGCTTAGAATGTTGAGTTAGAGGAGTCAGGTTGGTGTCTGGAGAGAGCTTGAGTGTGGAGGTGAGAGTGGCAGAAGGACTGCCAGTTGGGCTCTGAGTGGAGGGCCAAGCATTTCTCACTGTAGTGGAGTGTCATTTCCAGCTTCCAGTGAAGTGGTGGATACCAGTTCTACAGCAGGATTTCCTGATTTCTACTACCACTGAAGTGGAAGGAACTGTTTCTTCTCAGTGGACTCAAGGGGCAATCCCCTGAAGGGTCTGTGTGTGTTTCAGCTGCCTTGGAAATGAATTTTGAGAGACTGTTTGATCTGCTACCCAGAAGAATGCCTTTTTGTTGTTCCATGCACAGTGGACGGGAAAACTAGTTTGTGAGTACTGTTCTAGGAGACAAGATCACCACATATTTAGGGGAATCATAGTCTGGGGTATATGTGTGCCCATACATAAGGCTGGATTGCACCTGTCAGTGCTTCTAGTTCACCCAGGAGAGTGAATTTTCTGTTAAACTGTTCACCCAGGAGAGTGCAATTTATTCTTTGGTCACTCCAGTGAGTGATGGATATGGAAAGTGTGGGACTGGGGGGTTTCAATGGTGTAACCCTGAAGAATAGTAGAGACTGTCAGTTGGGGAAAAGGGTGGGAGTAATTCCATCTAAGTGCTTACAAGGCAGGGCTTCCTGGTTCGTAAAGGGCACCAGTTTTACCTGAGCAAAGAGTTAGTGCTGCAGGTTAAGGTGCGTGGCTGACTTTCACATAATTGCACCTATGTTCGAAAAAGAGTTCTGAGTGTGTGGCTTAGTTTCACAATATGTGCATTCATGGGAGGAAAATGTTTGGGTGCGTGGCCAGGTGTCCACTGAGATGCACCGTTTGGGAAATGGGAAGAAGATGTTCTTTTGTGTGCTCAAGAACTGCACTGCATGCAAGGCAAGTTCGTGAAATGTACCTGTCCTGCCTAGGCCGACCCTTGAGGGTCCACTACTGCTTTAAATTTCCATCTGTTGAGTAAAGCCATACTGCACAATCCCAGTTTCAGTTCTGGACATTACAATTATTGCTTCTGGTTGT
Source organism: Neoceratodus forsteri (assembly GCA_016271365.2). Classification (NCBI taxonomy): domain Eukaryota; kingdom Metazoa; phylum Chordata; order Ceratodontiformes; family Ceratodontidae; genus Neoceratodus; species Neoceratodus forsteri. The sequence goes on from CM057453.1 coordinate 198,207,204, forward strand.
TGGATTTACTGGGGCCCCCTCAGCAGGTTAGCTCTAGCATAAGCCTAGCTGCCTCCACCCGGGACCTGGGCTGTGATTTTTACACAAGGTTCCTGTTGTTTTGTTCTTGTACCCACACCCCTCTCTTCCTCTAGAAAATGAGCTACGTATACATCCTAACACCAAGGGTGGTGCCAACCTTTTGTAAAGTAAATGGTATGCCAGTATGTGGATACCAGTGTTCCAGATTTAATGGTGGTGGTGGTGGTGGGGGGGGGTTATTAACTAGTTAAAAAGTGACCTGGTGGTTGAATATAAAAAACAGTGGTGGAACCATATTGACAATGAGTGTTATAGTAATAGACAGTATGAACTGAATAGCAAGGAATACACATGATGCTCAAAGCATGTGAAAGATTGTATGTTGTGCTGTGTCACTGTTTTTCTGTTTAAGAAACTCAATAAAACACGTAAAAAATCAATGCGACAAAGCAGGTGACAACACAACCTGCCCTTCTCCATGGCCAGTCAGCTTCTACTGAGTGAAAGTGCTCCTGCGCTTGCACCCAGTAAAACCAGCTGATTATGTGTACTCCCTTCTTTTCTCTAATGTATACAAATGTAGATCAGCCAGCTTTTCCTCATATGCTCTACCCTGTTTGCCTTATATCGTCTTGGTTACTCTACACTGCACAGTCTCTAATTTCACTGTCTTTCCTCTGATTTGGGCCTAAAACTAGGCATAATACTTTAAGTGGGGCCTTACCAGGGACTTATATAGGGGTAATATCACCTCCCTTCTCCTACCATTAAAACCTCTCCCTATGTACCCTTGTGTTTTTGTTTCTTTGCTATATGCTGTATTGCAATGACTTGAGGATTTGAGGGTGTCACTAATAATAACCCCCAAGGTCTCTTCCCTTTGCTGCTGAGCCCTGCCCATCCAGTATGCTGTATGTGGATTCCTTCTGCCTATATGCATAACTTTGCACGTTTTGGCATTGAACCTCAATTGCGATGCCTTGGACCACCTCTCCAGTCTTTCCAAATCCCTTTCCAATTCCCTCACTCCTTTTTCACTGTCTACTCTGCCACAGAGTTTTATGTCAGCCGCAAGGAACCACATCTTGTCTTGTATACCCTCCTCAATACCACAAAAATGAATATATTAAACAGAACTGGACCTAGTACCAATCCTTGTGGCACCCCACTCGTAACATCCCCCTCCCCAGCTTAACTCCATTTATTACTATCCTGTTTCCTTCCTCCCAACCAGTTTCTTACCTATTGTATGAGTGCTGCCCCCATACTCCCAGATCTTCCAGCTTCTTCAACAGTCTTTTATGCAGCAACTTCTGTTTATGTCCCCTGCATCTTCGGTCGGCCCCCATTTTCTCGGTCACCCCAGCCCTGTCACCCTAGAATCCCCTAGGACTTACCTTCACCTGCAGAGTTCCACCAGACCTTGACCCCCCCCCAGCACGGGTGGCAGAGGCCCCCCTCACTCTCTGCTGCAGAACATATCTGCTATGTGTGGAGGTGGCACTTGAGTAGCCAGGTGCAGGGCCTTCGGATGGCCATTCTCATCCTGCCAGTGGGGTATTTTTCCCCCTTTACATTCCACCCCTAGGATACCAGTGGCAGGGGTGCACAAGTGCACAGTTTGGCACCAGTCAACGTCCTTCATCCCTAGGAGCTGCTCCTGGCTTCATTGCCACCTGTGGTCACCCAGGCAGCAGAATGGTAGTAGAGCAGGCTGCCCTCCCTCCTCCCCAAGGGAGGAGTGTGTCCTCTGGGATGCTCAATCCCCCCCCCCCCAGACGGCCCTCAATGACTCAAGTTCTTTCCAAAACATGGGCCACCAATGACGTAAGCTGCAGCACTACCACTGCACCGATGGACCGGACTTCAACAGTCTTTTAAGTGGTACTGAATCAAAGTCCTTACTCAAAGTGAAATATAGCAAGTATGCTGTTTTACCCTTATCAATTGCCATTGTTACTTATTCAAAGAATACTATCAGATTTTTTTTGACACAGTCTACTTGACATGAACCCATGTTGTTTGTAGTCTTGTAGTCTATTAGCTTCTAGAAATTCTAAATTTTTTTCTTTGACCACGGTCTCCATCAGCTTACCCACAAAAGAGGTATGACTAACAGGCCGGCAGTCACCTGGGTCTTCCTTATCCCCTCCCATATGCAGTGCTACCACATTTGCAGATCTCCAGCCTTGGGGCAATTCACCTGTTTCTATGAAGATCAGCTAAAGGTTTTGCCAACTTTGGTCCCATTTCTTTGAGAACCCTTGGGTGCAGGCCCTCTGGTCCTTTTGTCTTATTTACTCGAAGATCCTTTAATCCTTTCCTGACTCTGTTGACTGTAAACTCAATCTACTCCATTTCCTTTATCCCCCTCTTTTATTTTTATTTATTTTTTGCCATAGAGCTTTTAATCCTCCTGGGAGCCCTGGCAGGAGGCTACAGTCTCTCCTTGCAAAGAGACTCACTCTCCAACTTCCCTGCATCTCCATATCGCTGACCCAGTCAGTCCCCCATGGATTGCCCCTTCCCCCTGCAGTGAGGCCAGGAGGGAGAGCACAGGCACTCCCTCCCCCCAAACAGAGACCCAATCCAGATACACCGGGCCGGCCCCTGTGGACGCAGAAGCCATCACGGAACATGCCAGGCTCTGTTTTTCCACTTTTCTTCCATCCCCAATGATGTAATTACATCGGCACGTGCCTCCTGACTCATACTGCCCTCCAGCCATCACCAGAGGGCAGTCAACGAGTGGGATGACAAGTCTCCTTCCCCCCAAGAGAGGAGAGCAGTTCTCTGGATGCTTGATCCTCTCTCACCCCTGCTGACCCCTGGTGGCCCGAGCTCATTCCCTAACCTAGGTTGCCGGCATGGCACGAGGTGTGGCGTCCAGTATCTCAACCCTCAGTGCCACCGGGCTGGCTATCCCCCTCTTTCAATGCATTTACACTGCTTTCTGGTGGAGGTCCCTGTGACAGAGTGACCTCTGTCATGGAAGGGTGCCCTGGTATTTGAACCCCCCCAGAATGTAACTACGAAACTGCTATTAAGAGCTAGTCCTAAACGGTTCATTCAGTTACCCCCGTTTACTCCAAAAGAGAAATGAAGTGAAAAGAAGGAACTGTACAGTTTTGTTGTATGTTTTGTTGTGGTGAAAGTGATTATCCTGGTATATATAGGAGCCAGGAAGGAGTGAAATAGATGTATCTTGTTAATAAATGCTGAAATGTTAATAACAGAACTTGAACTGAGCCACTGTGTTTACTCGGGGGCAGGAGTGATATGATTTTGCAGCTGCCTGAGTTAAACTGCAGAAATGTATATAGTGTTTAGAGTAGTTGGTATGCCCAACTCCCAAAAACCTTCCTTTTGCCTCTTGGTAACTGCCCTTTGTGTGTACTGAGAGACGATGAGCGCTCTGGTGTCTGCATGCTTCCAGATTTGGAGCAGTAAAACACTGGTGCCCCATAATGTTGAGAAAGCAGGGAGAGAAAGAATATTGTGATAAAGTAGGAACACGCTAACTCCTAGAGCTCTCTCTCTCTCTCTCTCTCTCTCAGTTCCGCGTCAGCATGTGGAGTGAAGCGGACAGCTGGCAGGATGCCAGAGATGCCTGAGAGAAAGTGTAATGTTAAAATGACCCTTTTTGCCACTTGGTAACTGTTGTTTTGTACCAAGAAATGAAGCACTACATGCTTCATGTGCCCAAAGAAAAGGGAAAGAGGCGCAGAGCAGAGGAGAGGTGGTGCGGCATCTGGAAATGTCAACCACCCGCCTGAAAGGGAAAGTGAAGTGCTTTCACTTTTCCAGTCACGTTGCAGGCGACTCATGAAAAAAGAAGCTACATTTCCTACCCCTACCCACCTTAGAAAGCCCGAGGAGGTTGCTCCCGGTGTGGGAGGTGCTCTGGTGAGCCAAGTAGGCTAGTTCTTATATAAAGAACACAAAGAATGGAAACGGCCAGACAGAAGTGACGGCTCAAAGCAAAATGGGAGTTTTGCAATTGCAAGCCGCCACTCCTGCACAATTGAGAGCTCTTCAGACCTATTTGCTTAGGCAGAGCTGTAAAAACCCAGGGGACCCGTGTATAAACCCCCCTGCCCCAAAGTACACAGATTTACTGAATGTTAAAGGCTCTCCTTTACAAAATATAAGTACATGAAATGCAAAGCCCTTGGGTTCTGTATATTTGTGGTAAACATACACAGAGAATCAAGAAAGACAGCACTTCTTAGCTTGTGTGTCAAGGGAACCGTTTGTAAAAGCATTACCTGTGTGTTGTAGATTACAGTGCTGCTTCTGTTGTGCAGGCTTTAGACTGGAGGGGATTGCCTAAGGATTGAGCGCCCTGTAATGTCCCTGTTTTATAGGACAGTCTAATCGATGTCTGTCACTCTTACAGTAACCAGAGTAGCTGCCTCAGGGTTGCTAGGCAATTAGTGTCCTAGTTACTGCATTTTTCTAAATAATAACAGCTCCACTCTAGTACAGTGTGAAATAGGGGTTGTTATGGAAATGATAGAATGTATTGAAACAATAAGGGCCCATTTTATTGTTCAAATCTTTTCCACAGAACAGGAAATAGTCTTATTTTGTTAAGGGTCTGAGTCATGTGACTATGACCCAGGGGTATAAATATCCCCCTCTCCTGGACATTAGGCAGTTGAGCCGGGACAGTGCTACGGAGAGATCAATTGGTACAGTGAGAGTGACTACAGAGGTATAGAGTTTATAGCTATTCTACAATCTAGAGACTGTATTGAACCTGTGTAAAGCAAGAAACCACTGAAGGAACCATTGTTGGGAATCAGATTGGTCTTTTCCAAAGTGTATGAAGTAATATCGGACTTTTTATTTTCTGTTAATTTTATCATTTTAAGAAAAATAAAATGATAAGTGCTATCTAGGTGCTTTTTATGCACCCAATCTAAGTGTTTGCCTCAGTGATTGTACTTTGGAAAACGACCCCCAGCGACAGTCCCCCCCCCCCATCTTCCACAGTAAATAGAGAGAAAAAAAAGATAGAAACATAGAAATTGTCGGTAGATAAGGACCTACAGGCCCACCGAGAATGCCCAAGTGTTCTAGCTACATGTTACCCAAGGACTCTAGATGATCCAGGTAATTCCCCCTGCCTCCTCTCCAGAATTCCCTTGTACCCCAACCCAATCCTAAGCAACCTTGAAGCCTGTCACTGTTTTGGCCCCCACTGCTTCTTCAGGGAGTGCATTCCACCCATCAACTACCCTGTCTGTGAAATAGTGTTTACTAATGTTTCCCTTGAATCTTCTCTCTTATTTATTTATTTAGCTTTTGTTAACCAGGTAAGCACACTAGACAGTCATATGCCTATTTTCAGGTGCAACCCAGGAGATTACAAGATATAGACAACAGCAGGCATTACAGCATTTCAGAGAAAGGTAAATAGTCAGACGCAGCATGACTTAACAGGAAGGCATGTAGAAAACATAGCATAACAAGGTAGCAATTGACAGTTGGGTGTTGAACATCACATAACAGGATAACATTTGATAGCCACAACTAAAAATACATAAACACACTGATCTCGGGGCGATATCTGGACAGGACCATAAAGTGCAGCACAGTGCAGAAGGAGGTTGGTATCTTAGGAACAATGACAGGTTGAGGCGAGTTTCAGGACATCCCAGAGGGAGTTTCTGAAGCAGGTATGGAAGGGAGATGTATGATCAAGGGCCAGAAGGGAGTTCCATAGTCTGGGTGCACAGACGGTGAAAGCCCAATCACCTGTTAAGGTGCGGGTTTTAGGAACTTGGAATACTTGCGAGCCACTAGATCTTAATGTGTAGGAGAGGTTAGCAGGCTGGAATAGGTCAGCTAGTACAGGGGGAGTGACAGTTCTAACAATATTGTCAATGAAATAGCCCATAACAAAGGTTCGGTGGTGGTTGGGGGAGAGCCACTCGAGCTCGCTCTACAGCTCACAGTGCTGAGTGAGGCGGGGGGCAGAAAGAGCAAAGTGACATATATTGCTATAGGTAGCATCCCATTTAGTTAGACAGGTTTTTGAGGCATGTGTGAAGGAGACAAGTCCATAGCACAGCATGGGTAGTAGGACCCCTTTTGTCAGGGCATGACGTGCTGCTGGAGTGAGGCAGCTTTTAGCTCTGTAGACCAGGCCCAGCTTGCTATTAGCAGCCTTGCATGCATTGCTTATGTGCAGGGAGAAGTCGAGCTGTGGATCAAGGGTAAACCTCAAATATTTAAGGGAGTCTGCAACCTGCACAAGGGCTCCGTCAGCTCCGGTGACTCTCAGGGGAGCAGGGCAGGCTTTTGTTTTGGCCAGGCAACCAAAGAGCATAGCCAGAGTTTTTTTGAGGTTGATGGCTAGTTTATGGTCCTTTAGTCAAGATTGTATGAGGTCAAAGTCAGCATTGAGCTGGGTGTTGATGACATTGATGTCCTGTGAGCTGGTTAGGATCACAAGGTCAACAGCATAGAGGGTAGAACAACTATGAGCTGGGACTAGAGGCAAGTCATAGACAAAAAGGGAAAAAAGAATGGTCCCAAGAACAGACCCTTGAGGTACCCTAGAATTAACAGGCAAGGGCTCCGAAAGAATCTTGTTAAATTTAGTGAGTTGCTGCCTTCCAAGTAGGTAATTGGTCAACCAGGCTAGGACGGGGGTGGGGGAGGCCAAGGGACTGGAGCAAGGAACACAAAAGTGTGTGGTCAACCCGATTGAAGGCTTTATGGAAGCCATGTTGGGCTGGGGTAAGTAGGCCATAACTTTGGATGTAGGCTGTGAGCTGGGTGGCAGCCACCTTTTCAAGCAGTTTGCTAATAGCTGAAAGGTCAGCAATAGGGTGGTAGTTGTCAAGGTTTCTTGGGTCACCTTGTTTGTATACAGGGACAACCTTAGCCAGTTTTCACATGTCAGGGATGATCCTGGTATGAGAGATGTGTTGAAGATGTGGGAGATGGGCAGAGCAAGGAAGGTGACCCCAATACAAATAAGTTGGGCTCTATGTTGTCATGACTAGCACCAGTGTGGGAAGAGAGGCCAGCAAGGAGTCCCTGAGTTTCACTGACAGAAATGGTCCTGAAGTAAAAAGGGGGTGGGGGGGTCATCCCAGTCCGAGGACTACATAAGGGATTCAGTTCACTAGGAGCAGGGAACTGGGAGGTGTAGGCAGACAGATCTGAGAACTGGGAGTTAAATGCATTTGCAATATTTAAGGCAGCTCCCCTCGGTTCCCCGAAGCTACAAGACTGGCAGCAGGAAGGGTCGAGAGGGCAACGGTTGTTGAAAAGCCCTCCCCAGCTCCCCTCGGTTCCCGGAAGCTACAAGGCTGGCAGCAGGAAGGTACGCGATCTCAAGACTGCGCTCGGTTTTAAACCTTGGTGCCTTTTTTCTGTTCAGCTCCCTGGCGCTGTAGTACTCGCTGCTGCAGCCACTTTAAACCCAAGGAAATTAATGTATTTCGACTCACAAGACTGTACCTACGATACACTCTAGCCTGCCTACCTTGATTTAATTAACTTTTGCTGATTCTGGTACACTGTAGCTGCTGTTTAATTTTAGCAGATCCTCTAACACAGCAGCTGCTTGCAGGCTTGAAATTTTGCCCACCCCCAGCCCTCCTCCACCATTAATTAAATATGCTAGTAATCTCGCCACTTTTGTTCCAACCTATAAACTCATTTGAAGGAAGTCCTACCCTCTCCCTTGCTGCATCAGTCCTAATTCAAACCAGCGAGGCAGTCTTTCTTTTTTTTTTCCACTCCTCTTGCCTCTTCTCTATGTTTGCCTCTGTTCTACACTTATTTTGTCTGGAAAAGTAACTCAGACTGAGGGTATCCCAGTTTTATCTTTTCCCCTCACCTTTTCAAATTCCCCCTGCTCCTGTCCGCTCCTCATAAACTGCACTCTATTGGAATACCTGCCTCTTGTGAATAACTTGTATAATTGACTGCCAACCTCTGGCCACTAAGGGTTTCACTCAAACTGCCTTCACTATAGGTGTCACTCTGCCCTTAAGTCACCATTTCTGTCACTTATATTCTACTCTTATAAGGGACAATCCACCTCTGATTTACAGAGGTTTCATACAAGGCATACATAATGTTCTCTCTTGCATGCCCAAGGTCACTTCTCTGGTGGTATCAGGATTACTACCCACCGTAATCGTCCTCTCCTATCTCTCATGTAACATACCAGCTGGATACCCTGGGTCCCACTGCCATGAAGAATTCTCCTTTGTCTTCTCCAACCTTATACCAACTAGAACCTTGCTCCCTTCTCCTAACCTGTACCAACATATAACTCATCCTTCCAAGTTAGGTCATTTCCTTCTCTACCACCCCCCTAGCTTGCCCAAATACCTCAAGCACAATTACAGATTCTACAAAGAAGTTTGGGTGATGCTTCTGCACTTATGCTTATCAGGAGACATAGAATCTAACCCTGGCCCCCATTGGAATGCCAGGTCCACGGATGACTCCTCATAATTCTCCACTAAGGGCATGAAAATTGCCCACATGAATATCAGAAGTTTACCAGCAAACTTTCCTGAACTTGAAGCCTGGACAGCCCTCTACTGTCTGGACATACTTGGACTAAGTGAAACATGGCTCAGGCCAGAGATGCCTGATTCCATGTACAAAATACCTGGCTACAGCTTGTCCAGATCCGATCTCCCCACCAAACAAAAGGGTGGAGGAGTTGCCCTTTATTATAAAGAGCATCTCAATGTCTCTGTACTCCAGTCTTGGATAACAAATCACTGTGAAGCTCTGCATACGGTTCTACAACTAGGGGGTGATAAAAGGCTAAATCTGATTTCTGCTACAATCCTCCAAAGGGGGCTCTCCCTGGCTTAAATGGGCTCTTGGATTATCTGGCCACTCTAAAGGGTAGATCTGAAGTCATACTAATGGGAGACTTCAACCTAGACCTATCAGGGAGTTACGCCGGTACATACACTGAAGCTCTCGCCCGACTTAACCTCGCTCAACTTATCTCTAGCCCTACACGCATCTCTTCCAACTCGGAGCACCAATCTCTCCTGGACTGGATGGCTACAAATAGAGCAAATAAAATAATTGCTGCAGGGACCTTTTCGGATTCTATTAGTGATCACCTGCCTATGCTCTGTATCTGGAATGACCACTGCCTTAACCCCCAAGAATCATTCAGTTTCGGAATTTTGCCAAACTAAACCGAACTGCACTTCTCGAGGGTATTAATAATATAGACTGGTCTCCCATCTATCACACTGATGATGTAAACACAGCACTTGAATACCTGATGTCTCAGCTTCTGGCCCTTCAGGATCTGCACATCCCTCTGAAAAAAAGGCGTCTCAGGGACTCCCCTAATAAATGGCTAAAAAAGACCTCCTTGAGCCATGATAAAAGAGACAAGGCCTGGACCTTGGCAAAGAAGTCCAACAATCAGAAGACTGGTTAACTATAGACAACTGAGAAATGCCTGCAAAAGATATTCGGAAGGCTTAAAGAGCTACTGCCTTGCTTCTCCAGTCTTCAGCGGGTGATACCAGGGTTTTTGAACCACATCAAAAATTTAATTGGGCAAAGGCCCAAGACGGCCATTACCGACATGACACTGAATGACGCAAACTGTAATAAGTTACCTACTATTGCTAATGCTCTTAATGCACAATTCTTGGATCTCTCTGAATACACTGAGAAATTCAACCAACCTCTTTCGCCTCCTCCTGAGGTGCAACTTTTGCATGAAACCCCTTTTCGTCTCACATTAGTCTCCTCCACCGAAGTGTTGCATCTCCTCAAATCAGTATCCACCTATGGATCTGCTGGCCCGGATGGGCTACTGCTAACTTCTTGAAGCAGGCAGCTCCTGCCCTTGCTGTTCCTATTGCAAGAATCTTTAATCTTTCCATAATAACCAAAGCACTAACATTGTGGAAAACCCGCTTGCATGTCCTGTTCACAAAAAGGGATACCAAAATATGTCAAACCATAGACCGATTGCCATTCTCTCTACCCTAAATAAACTTCTTGAGAAGGCCATTGCTACTTAGGTCACAAATTACCTGCACCTTCACAACCTTATATCCCCTATCCAGAACGGATTCCGAACAGGACACAGCACCACAACTGCTATACTTCAGCTGACAAATGCAGTCCTTACAGCGATGGATAAGAGCCTGCTCACTGGGGCCATATTTATCGATCTCACAAAGGCATTTGACCTTGTGAATCACTCTCTGCTACTTTCTAAACTGTCCGCCTTGGCTTTGACCTGTCGACCATCTCCTGGTTCAATAGCTACCTCTCAGGAGGTTGCAATTTGTCCAAATTGAATCACTGCCCCAAATCTTTCCCCTACCTCTGTTGGAGTCCCCCAAGGATCTATTCTTGGCCCACTACTTTTCTCCCTTTTCATTAACAACTTGCCGTCCCTTCCCTGCTCCTTCTCGTTAATCCTTTATGCTGATGACATGGTGCTTCTCTCCAGTGGTAAAGATCCCTTATCAGTAAGAGCACATCTTCAAGCAGACTTCAACTGCTTGCAGGAGTGATTACTACAGAACAGGCTGCTAATGAATGCTAAGAAAACCGTAAATACAGGTTACTCACCTGTAACAGGAGTTCTAGGAATGGTATATGTTGTTCATCCACACTTATTGGCAGGTCCCTTGCCGCTTTAAATCTTGCCGGAAGGTCTTCAAGCTGGCTCCTCCCACCCACCCGGGTGGTAAAACTCTCGGCTCCGCCCCATGACACCAGATCTAGCCCGCTGGAAGCCAGGTTGTGCGTCGAGCCGGGAGGGCGGAGGTAACGTGTGGATGAACAACACATACCATTCCTAGAACTCCTGTACAGGTGAGTAACCTGTATTTCTAGGGACATGGATATGTTGTTCATCCACACTTATTGGCAGACTCCTAGCAGTTCTCCAAGAGGAGGGAGGCAAGGCGTACACCCCTACTTAGGTAGAAAGACTGGAGAACCGAGGCCCCGACTAGCACCCCGGCGCGACTCAAGGTCGATGTGGAAGGGGAACGGTAAAGCCTGCTTCCGGGCAGAAGCCCTGCAGATATCCTGGATGGAGTATCCTCGAAAGCAGCCACTGATGCAGTGGAAGGACGGGTAAAAAAGAGCGCTAATCCCTCTGGGAGGCACCATGCCCGCCCGTCTATAGTGGAGACCTATGCAGGGGTGACCCGCCCACTTGTCATCCACTGGGCTGCCAATCTGCCAGATGCGGCTTCAGTGAAGATGATGAACAGCTGGCGAACCTCTCCCGAACTTTAGCTTTACGCTCCCTAGATAGGTGAGCATTAAACTGGTTCCTATGGAACCTGTATACGGCCTCCGAGGTGTGAATGGGGATAAACCCAGCAGAGGCAATACCCCCGAAGGGAAGACTCCGCCACCGCCTTCGGAAGGACTTCGGGTGGGGTGCAGGACAACCTAGTCCCTGTGGAAGACCGGATAGGGAGGTTAAAGGAGCACCTGAAACTCTCCCTGCCTTCTGGATGGCGGAGTGGCCCCAAGAAGGTGTTCTTCCACAACAGGTGGGGGAAACTCGCACCTGTGCAAAAGGTTCGGATGGCTTGCTCATGAGCTAAGCCCATACCAGCAAGGATCCCACAGAAACGGGGATACTCTCCCCAAAAGGGGAGGCGTGATCGAGGCTTAGAAGTGCTAGACCACCTTCTCTGCACCACCAACTGCCTCCGGGCCCGCGCCTGGAAGACAGGGGTGACCCGGAGAAGCACCTAGGGGTTCGTCGGCCGAAGCCCTGGTTTAAGGATGGACCGCAGATGGTCCGGAATGCTCGCTCAGGGACGGGGGAGGGCACGGCCCTCTCCCATCAACAAAAAAGGGAGAACTTCTCCCAGAGAATGAGCATCTTGGCTGATTTCTTAGCAGGATGCCTCGAAGGTCGAGGACCTTTCCGAAAGACCCTAGGCCTGGCCCCTAGCCACACAGGGGTCAGCCTACAGGTGCAGGGATTGAAGGTCCAGACGGATAACCTTCCCCTGAAAAGGAAAGACAGGACCGGGTGGACTGGAGACCACCTCGGGAGCCTGGGGCTGAGACTGAGGAGAGCTGGATACCAGAACTGGCAATCCAGTCTGGGGCTGCCAGCATCACCTGCGCCAAGTCCTCCCTCGCCTTGCCTGTAGGTCAAGGGAAATGGGGAGAGGCACGGAGGGGCCCGGGTCCGAGGCCCGATGGCATCCCCTGCAGCAGACCTTGCTGAGGGTGGGCAAAACAGTCTCGGCCTCGTATTCTCCCAGAGGGAAGAGGGAGAAGATCCTGTGCTGCTACCTCCGGCAGGGGAGACCACTCATGAGGCGCAGCCTATGCCCGGCTTAGGGCAGCAGCCAGGGAATCGGGGCTCCTGCCATCAAATGGCTGTGAACCCTCGACTGCGCAACAACCCAATGTGGAGAACCTCCTTGCACCGAGACAAAGGGATCGACCGAACCTGGTGGAGTAGGTGGCACATGGTCTGGTGTTGCCCTACTTGGACTTAGACCTGTAGACCCCGTACAAGTGGAGTGAGTGGTGCAGGCTAAACGGACCGTCTGTTCTCCAGCGAGCAGGAAGGACATCGGGACTCGCGAGAGGACCAGAGGTGAAGCACTCTGTATTCCCCAAGATGGGCACCCCACCCATCCGAGAAGCATCGGTCAGAGAAGACCGCTGACTCAGGGCAACGAACAGGATGTTCTCCTGCCGAAGTTGGAACGGTCCAAGGGAGCGTTCTCTTAACTCCTGGGCTGTTAGTCATGAACTGGTCCAAGGGACGCAGTGCTGTGACCTCTGGCTGGCCCCTCCCACTAAGGGAAGGCCGCCCTGAGGCCCAGGAGGAGCAGGAGGTCCTGGCAGGACATAATTTCCCGGCCAACCTGACTGGCAAAGGAGGAGGAACCTCAGCCCTGTCCACCTGGAGCTGAGCTCGGACTCAAGAGTTGAGCTTAGTCCCGAAGAAGCTTCACCGCTAAGGTATGAGTTCTCACTTGGCTCCTGAAAATGGGAGACCAGCCTTCCTTCCGGGTGGGGTTACATCCGGAACCTTCAGTGCCGCAGAGACTGCTGAGCAAAGAAGGGCCTGGCTAGGAACTCATAAGGAGCTCCCCCACAAGAAGGAGTGGAGCCTCCCAAGAAACGGATGGAACGAGGAGTAGGTACATCCTGGAGACCCAGGAAACAGCTACATGCCACGTTCTGAGGATGGGATATCTGAAGTAGAGAGACCATCCAGGCGTGCGGGAGAATGGGCGCGAGCCCCCATCCATCTGAGGCCAGGAATACCTGGGCACGAACCCAGGGTTGAATGGGGGGGGGGATCCGCAGCCTTCCTGATCACCTCTAACTAGAGAGCCAGGCATGTCGGTACGACTGACACAGAGGCAGTGGACCCAAGATCCCCACAGGGCAACGGCTCAAAAAGGGGAAACCGCTCGCAACCTGCGACAGGATCCACCCTTAAATACCTCCAGAATGAGGTGCGGAGCCGTCCCCCCATGGGGAAACCCAGGCTGGGACGACGGGCCAGGGGCAGTGCCCCTTGGCCCATCACTGAGCAGGCTTAGAGGGGGAAGGAGCCGAGGAGCCTCTCGGTTTCCTGCCTCCCTGCTTCCTTTTGAAGGAAGACGCTGGACTGGCAACAGGCCACCCAGCGCATGCCTGCTGGCCCTTATGCTGGGCCGGTGGGGCCCCAGGGCTCAGGGGGCAAAGGGGCTTATGCAAAGGCTGACGGCTGCCTTTGACCCTCTGGGCTAGAGTGACTGAGTCCGGAGTGGCATTGGACTTCTCGGGCCCATGGATATATCCCTCCACTCCAGGGCCGAAAAGGTCAGTCCCCAAGAAGGGGATGTCCGCCAACTTGTGCTGGGTTTCCAAAGAGAAGGAGGATAACCTCAGCCACACCCTGCGGTGCATGGCCACTGCGGCCGCCACCGATCTGGCACAGGAGTCGCCTAGATCCAGAGCCGTCTGGAGCTGCTGCTTCACCACCGCCCTACCCTGGTCCCGCACCTGCTGAACCGTGGTCCGCAGGTCGGCTGGGAGATGAGGGAGGACCTCATCCAGGGAGCTCAAAAGGGTGTGGGAGAAATGTGCCATCAGTGCAACCGAGCTGGCCTGACGGAGGCCTAGGGAGGATGCAGCGTAAACCATGCGCCCGACGTAGTCCATCCTTCTGGACTCCTTGTCAGGGGGTCTGTCCACATCCCCAGCATTTCCAAGACATTGGAAAACATCGTCGGTGATTACCCCTTCAGCCAAGGGGTGCTCCAAGAAACCAGGCAGAGAACCGACAGGGACAGGGTACCTCCGAGCCACCCTGGCCGAAGGCGCAGGGCAAAGTAGGCCGCCACCAAGTAGCTCCAAGGCTGGGCCCACGATAGCCTCAGCCACTGGGAAGGCCTCCGAGGAAGAACCCCGCATCCAGAATCTCCGTAGGGTAAGGTGCCTGATTAGACGGGCTCAAGCTGCATCCCAGTGAATTCTGAAATGAGCTGAAGCAGACCCTTCAAAGACGATGGGCTGTCGCTACTGAATGTTCCTGGGAGACCCGGTCCTCCCTGCTAGGAAACATAGCAGAGCCTGCTTCAGGCCCGAAGGATCTGCAAAAGCGTGCCGCAGGCTCGAGGCACTTTTCGTCCACAGGGGCCGGGCAGGAGTAAGGGGACCAAGTGACCTGAAGAACAGGTCATGGCCTGGCCTGAACCCCGCCGAAGGCGGAGGGGCAGAGAGGGTCGGACGAGCAACCGGCCCTGGAGAGGGCTCCTCGACCGATTCGAATGGCTGCCGACTGAGCGGCGGCTGCTTGCTATCCGGAGAATGAATCGGGGTCGACTGAAACCCAGACAACAACTGCTGTCGCCACATAAGTTCCTCGTAACACCGACATCAACGGCATCGAAACCGCTCCTCATCCGAGGAAGAATGGCAAAGCCACTTAACTTGGTGCCTCGACCGAGAACGCCAAGATCAGTGTGAGCGGCTAGACCGAGAGGTTGACCGAGACCGAGACCCAAATCCTCGGGGGGACTGAGGGAGGGTCTGGGAAGGAGCGGGACGCACCCGCTCCTCCCTCGGCTCGGAAGAAAGGACCAAGGGCTGTCGACCTGAAGGGGAGGACAGAGCCTCAGCCTCCGCCGAAGGCGGAGGGAAGACAGCACCAGAAGACCCTCCAAAAGACGGGTTGAGAGACTCGACAACGTCGACGGGGAACCTGGTCTGCTGACCTGACAGGGATACCGTGAGGCCAGTGGCCAAAGTAGAGCATTGTCCAATGAGGGAGGGGGGGAGAGATCCCGCTCCCACCGACGAAGAGACCCCGCCTGCGGCCCTTTAGCCTTAGGCCGAGTGACAGGGCTCCAGGGTCCCTCTCCCTTGGAGGAGAGGGAATGACGAAGCTCCCTGAACGAAGCTGCATGAGATGAATCCAAGGAGAGCGGGATAAGCGCCGCAACTGAGGGGGGAGGAACCGCCCCTTCCCCAGCAGGATCAAACTGCAGAGAAACAGTCGAAGTGGACACCCGCCGGTCCGATGGAATCTCCAGAGCAGAAAAAACTACCGGATGTCCGAGCCCCGAACAGGCCGCGCGGTCCTCCAGAGAGCTGACCGAAAGGGCAGAACAAAAATTGCAAGCCTGAGGGATCGTGGATCCAAGTCCAGGGCAAAAAAACGCACGTGGAGTGCGCAGTTCTCCTGAGGAACTAACTGCGCGCCTCGGGACGAAAAGCCATTGCCGAGCGAAGAAAAGATCGAAGATTCAAAAGGACACTTCAATAAATTTGAAGACCAAAATTTTCAGGAACCAGTCGAAAACGCAGACCGCTAAGGAGGGAACCTGAGCTTCCAAGCGGTAAGGAAGATCTGGCGTCATGGGGCGGAGCCGAAAGTTTTACCACCCGGGTGGGTGGGAGGAGCCAGCTTGAAGACCTTCCGGCAAGATTTAAAGCGGCAAGGGACCTGCCAATAAGTGTGGATGAACAACATATCCAGTCCCTAGAACTATGCTTTTTGGCCCCCCCCCGTCAAGAATCAGATATCTTACTCCAGACTTATTGATACATTCTCTAGGTGACTCCCCTCTTGAATTCGTTACCTCCTTCAGGTATCTAGGAGTCACTCTCGACCCATCTCTTGACTTTAACCTCCACATTGCGGCTACATGTAAGACAGTTTATTCAAAACTTGGTCTTGCCTTTAAAATTAGGTCCTCCATCAATGATGCTGCCCAGCTTGCTATTGCACAAGGATTTCTCCTCCCTGCTCTGACATATTGCTCTCAGGTTTACCTTAAAGCTAGCAAAGGAGCGCTCCAGTAATGGAGCACCTGCTATAACAGTATATGCAGATTTGCTCTTCCCGCTCACAGACTTACCCATCATTGCCTGCTCTACTCGAAACTAAATTGGCTCTCCCAGAGACTCGCTCAGACACTATTCTGCAGGCTGTACAATTGATAATATGATCAGAACAGGGTCCCCTAAATACCTTGCCGAACTATTAACTCAGCCCTCCCAAGCATACCTCCTCAGGGCATCTGCTCAAATTCAACTTGAAATTCCCAGATATCTCACAAAAAAAGGAGAACGATCCTTCACCATATCTTCCCCCCACTCCTGGAACTCCATTCCCTCCCTCATCAAACTCCCCAAATCCCACAAGGCCTTTAAACTGGGTCTTCGGGCACACCTATTAGAATCCGACTGCTGCTCTTGTGCTGTAACTTGAGCCTCTCTCCTAGCATTTTCTCCTCCCTATGGCACTTACTGATTTCCTGCTGGTCTCCAAAATCTGAAAGTTTCCCACATCCAGCAGAAACTTATTTTATAATGCTACTTCATTTAAGTTTTGTTGCTGTTTGTCATTTCAGTTTAGTCATTGATGTATCATCAGATGAAAATAATTAATGTAATGTTATCTGTTTCTCTTTGTCATCACTGATAATGACTGTACCTGGCCGTATACTGTTCAAATGTTTGTTCTCACCTCATGCTGTGTCATGAAATACTCTTTAATGTTGACTCTGGTCTCCCCTGTCTGTACTCTCCCGGGTCGTGCCTGAATACAGGCAACATTGTTGTCTAGTGTGTTTACCCGGTAAACAAAAAACAAATAAATAAATAAATTGTTGCAGCTGACACCCCCCCCCCCATAAGCATGTCAGTGACATAGGCTCTGGAAGAGCCACTAATGTTTTGCCAGAAGCTCCTCGGTTCCCTAGCTGAAGATAACAGGGTGGATTTACAAAAATTGCTCTTGATAGAGCAGATGGCTTTTTTACAAGAGTTTCTGAGCTGCCTAGTTTCCTGGAAGATAAACATATCATGGGAGGCCTTGAATTTTGCCTAGCATTTGTCCCTTAATTTTATAAGGGAAAATAAGCCTCCTTGTAGTCATTTGGCGACAGTGCCCCTCACTCTCCTTTTTGTAAGAGGGGCGTGTTTATCCTGCAGGGAGGAGAATATTGCAAGGAAGTTATCAAGGGCAATTGAGATGTCATTTGTGGCTAGGACCAGGGACCAGTCTGTGTGTTTCAGGTCAGCATGGTAGGCCTCAATGTTGAATTTGGAGAAGTCCCTCATTCAGATCACTTTGCAGGGAGGTTTAGGTGGGGAGACTCCAGGTGCAGTAGATGGGGGAGTGATCGAAGATGGCGTTAGGGAGGGTACCAGATGAGACAATCCGCTCAGGCCTATTGGACAGTATCCAGTCACGGAGGGTACATTTCATCCCAAAAGAAGAAAGCCTAGTTGGTTCAGCAATAAGTTGGGAGAGAGCAAGGCCTGCCAACAGGGGTTCATATTGCTTGGCTTTGCAGCCTATCCAGTTCAGGTTGAAGTCACCAAACACTAGTAATTCATTGGAATGCACCTTGGCACTAGTGCTGTCAAGGAGGAAGGAGAGTCCTTGTACGCCACACCTGGGAGGGCTGTAGGTACAAACTAGGAGCAAGTTTTTTGTGTTACCCAGTAAAAGTAGGGCATGGAGAATTTCACAGGTAGGGGATGAAGGAGGTAGGTGAGATATGACAGACACATTAAGCTGAGTCTTATAGTAGAGTAGCAGGTCGCCCCCTCATTTTTTCCCGGCCCAATCCTACCTGATTATACTGTACCCTAGATAGGCACACACAGGAATCCAAGGTGGCAGGTTTAAGCCACGTTTCCGTGACCCCAGTATGTCTGGGCAGTAGTTGGCAACCCAAGCAGAAAGCTCGGCATGGTTAGGCAGGAGGCAACGGACATTAAGATGGGCAACTTTTAAGCCCTTTGATGTAAGCCATGGGGGAGCAGGCAGGGAGGTAGGCGAGGCAGCAGGGGGCCCAGGGTTAGGTTCAATATCTTCGGCCAGTAGGATAAGTAACAGCAGAAATAAAGGGAGGCAAGGCAGTACGTATCGTTTCTTGCTGGTCTTAGGCTTGAGGATGGAGCGTTTGACCAGGTGAGTGGTATAAGAGAGGGTCAAGGGTTTCAGACCCCAGATGTGACAGAGACACAGCTCCTTAGCAGCTAATAGGTTAGAGAAGGTGTATTCATCCTCTAAAGGGTAGAGTTTTGGTTGTAAGGGGGCTTTAGGAAGGGAAAGAGCGGTCGCTAAGAGTAGCAATGCTAGCTGGCAGGCAGTGGAACAGACTAAGTAAGGCGACACTGCGGACTTGAGGTCGGCAACAGCAGAGCAACTGCCCGGGGATGACATTCTGGTGAGCCACATTCAGGGGGAAGGAATGACCAAGAGAATACAATTAGAACTCAAACAGTAGCCCTTGTAGTTAGATAGACAAGGAGAGGAGGAACTAATACAGATGCAAATGCTCAGTGTAAATTCCTAAAGAACCTTCTAGCTTCATGTCATGACCCCTTGTCTTTGAGAGTATCTTATTCCTGAATATACTGCTATCTGGGAGCTTGTTTATACCCTTTTAGTACTTAAAGGTCTCTATCATGTCCCCCCTTTCCCTACATTGCTCCAGGGTATACATGCTGCGGTCTTTCAGCCTCTCCTTGTATGTCAAATGGCTGAGCCATCACCCAATTTTCATTGCCTTCCTCTGGACCCTATCCACTCTAACCATGTCCCTCTTGAGGTACGGTCTCCAGAACTGGACACTGTATTCAAGGTGTGGCCTCACCAGCTGTTTGTACAAGGGCATCACCACCTCCCTCCTTCTGCTCGTAATACCCCTGCCTATGCATCTCAGCATTTTACTGGCCCTCACTTCTGCCCTCTCACATTGCTTAGCCACCTTGAGATCATTAGATAGGATTATACCAAGGTCCCTCTGCTGCTCTATCACTTCCAGTATCTGACCACCCATCCTGTACTCTGCTTTTAGATTTCTACTCCCTAAGTGCATAACTTTGTGCTTTTTGGCATTAAAGCTCAACTGCCACACTTTTGACCACTCATCTAGTTTGTGCAAATCCCTTCTCATTTTTTCTACCCCATCAGCAGTGTCTAGTCTGTTGCAGAGCTTTGTATCATCTGCAAGTACCCAGACCTTCCCCTCAAGCCCTTCCGCAATGTCCCCTATGAAAATATTGAACAGGATCAGACCCAGTACTGACCCTTGTGGTACCCCACTAGTCACCCTTCCTTCCCTTCCCCTGATGGAACTCCATTAACGATCACCTTTGTCTTTTTCTCTCTGGCCAATTTTTCACCCATCTCTCCATCTCTGGTCCCACCCCCAGGGCTCCCATTTTGTGCAGAAGCCACCTGTACTGTACAGTGTCAAATGCTTTACTGAAGTCAAGGTATACCACATCCACTGCCCTGCCCTGATCTATCACTCTGGTCACCCAGTCAAAGAATTCAATTAAGTTTGAGGGAGGTCATTTACACCCGTAGAGACTTGATAGAAAAAAAAACTCCACTAATTAAAGGTCCTCTTAAGACTTGGGTCAGTGAAAAGTTTGTTTGAACTATTGCTTTTTTTTGGTTTGGAAGCTGAAGAACTTTGTTTCAAAGAAAAACTGACACTGTTAGACTTTAATAAGATGATTTATATGTTTGTACAGTTTTGAACAAAAAAGAAGAAAAAGATTTAAAAAGAAAAGAAAGAAAAGGAACACTGTTGTAGTGTATGAAGTGAGTTTCTTTGTTTATGAAATTATGGAAGCCTCTTTATTTATTTCTGAATGTTAAGTGGAAACAAGAAAATAAAATGATATATATTTTTATATTTGGTGAGTGGGCCACTTATTCCAATCTGTTAATTTGTTCACATTTGCTTGATTGGTGCAAGGTCTCTCCAATTCCTTTGAACTTTTGTCATTTTTTCTTTTTATGTTGGCGCACTTGCGCAGCCAACATCCTGGGACAGTGCAGCTTTGGAGGCGCGTGGCTGTTGGTTAATGCAGGGCATGCGCAATAGGTGCGTCCGTGTGCAATCAGCACATGCTGTGTGCTACACACCATGCATACATAATGTGGTGAGCACATCTAAGAAAAGGTCCACTGCAATCCGAGCAAAGCTCGTCAGACGCAGCTGTCCTTTTTTGCCTTGCTCGCTGCCATTATGTACATGGCAACACACTGGCCGCCGAACTGCTGACTTCGGGGGTGCCCAGTCCCCCTGTCGGCTGCCCCTGCCCCCTGTGAATATGCCCACTGGGGAGCACACTCCCCCTCGGCATAAAGCATCCCTCCCATTTGTGATATGCTGAAGGGGTGCCCAATCCCCCTTGGCTCTTACCCTGCCCCACCTTTCCTTGTGTGCCGATGGGGGAGCCCACTCCCCGTCGGCAGAAATACCTCCCTGTGTTGTTTGCCGACGAGGGTGCCCAATCCTCCATCGGCTACAGACACCCCCCCCAAAACAGTTAGGTGGCATGCTGGGAGCCCACCCCAGCGTGCCAAATCCCTGCAAAAAAACAAACTGTCCTGCGATGTTTTTTTTTTTTTTTGAACCTGTAAAAGGAAAATGGTCCCTCGTAGTCTCCGTGCCCTCTTCCCCCCACCTGCACCCACCCACTGCGCACCCTGCCTCCCCACACCCCCATACTTGCCTCTGGAGTCTGGCGCGATGCTCTTCGGTGGACCGGGAACACGTCTGCTCTCTTCAAAGCCGACTGCGAACTGAGGAAATGCTGGTAAGCTGTATAATGGAATAAATAGAGTTTTTTCAACTTTGCTGCATATCTCAGGCATTTTTGTGAATTTTGGCCCCAGATTTTCAACATGGGGTTTTTGGGACCCCTTCTCATGAATTCTTGCACTGTCATGGCATTATTCGGTCCCAAAAGGTGATTTCGCAGTCACTGCAAAGAATCACCTTTCAGGACTGCTTAAAGAAATGGCAGTGCCACAGTTAATGAGGGGGGCTCTCAAAAACACTATGTTGCAAATTTGGTGGGAAAAATCCAAAACATGACTGTTTTATGAGCATGCATAGCAACTGCGCAACACACGCTCGTAATTTAGCAAATTCACAATATTTTAATGCCAGATTCTCAACATTGACATTTTACCATACCTTCTTGTGAACCGTACAGCTGTCATTTTTAACATCCTGGCTGAAATGTGTTTTCGCACTTCCAGCGCAGAATAGCGTGGTCGCTGTGCGAAATCAGTGTTCAGGACACATTACAAAAATGACAGTGATACTGTTCACGAGCAGAGGTCCTAAAATGCCTGTGTTGAAAATTTGGTGACAATACTCCATAAAATGAATGTTTTACGAGTGTGCGTAGCAACTGCACAATGCACAATGCACACTCGTAAGTTAACGCATTCACTATATTTTCATGCCAGATTCTCAACATTGACATTTTACTACACCTTCTTGTGACTCATATAGCTGTCATTTTTCATATCCTTGCTGAAATGTGTTTTCGCACTTTCGGTGCTGAATAGCGCGTTCGCGGTACGAAATCAGTGTTCAGGACACATTACGAAAATGACAGTGACACTGTTCATGAGCAGAGGTCCTAAAGTGCCTGTGTTGAAAATTTGGTGACAATACTCCATAAAATGACTGTGTTACAAGCGTGCGTTGCGCAGTTTGCATGCACGCTCGTATGTTTGCAAACTTCCACTATTTTCACTCCAGATTTTCAACAGTGCCATTGTTCTGCTCCACCTAATGAACAGTACAGCTGTCATTTTTCACATCCTGACCAAAATCTGTTTTCGCAGTTCCAGCGCAGAATAGCGTGGTCGCTGTGGAAAGCCCGTGTTCGAGACACATGATGAAAATGGCAGTGACACTGTTCATTAGCAGATGCCCTAAAATGCCTATATTGAAAATTTGGGAATGAAAGTCAATAAAATGAGTGTTTTATGAGCGTGCATTGCACAGTTTGAACGCACGCTCATGACTTTGTGAATTTGTAATAGTTTCACTCCAGCTGTTCATCATTGGCATTTTTCCATACCTCTTTATGAACACTACAGCTGCCTGAAATGTGTTTTCACACGTCCGGCACAGAATTGCACAGCCGCTGTGTGAAATCAGTTTTCAGGACAGTTTGAGGAAATGACGGTGACACTATTCATGAGTAGAGGTCCTAAAATGCCTATGTTGAAAATTTGGTGCCGAACCTCCATTCAGTGACTGTGTTGCAAGAGTGCATTGCGCAGTTTCCACGCACCCTTGTAACTTCGTCAATCTGCTATATTTTCATGCCACATTTTCACCACTGGCATTTGAGCACATCTCCTTATCAACAGTCCAGCTGCCATTTTTCACAGCCTGCCCAAAATGTGTTTCCGCAGCTGTGGAGCACAATGGCGTGCTCGCTGTGAGAAATCACCTTTTGAGACGCATTCACAAAATCACAGCACTATGCGTCTCTAGCTCAGCCACTCCCACTGCCAATGCCAGCGCGACAACATTCGGCATTGACAGATGCTTTTTTCTGAAGGTGGCTGCATCAGTTTCTGGCTCTCTTTTAACTTTGACAGGAAACCAACGAAACCTTGCACTCCCCTAACACCCAGTTAAGAAGGACAGCAGCAAGGAAGCTGCAGTACAAAAGGCATTATTACTTACAATTTCACAATAACTATGAAGTGTTGTGCACATTGCTTGGTGAGTGGGATCCCCTGCAGCCTATAAAAATCACCCAATGCCATTTCATGCCAAAACAGGTACTTTCCTAAGGGTGTATACTAGTTTAAAATTGTGCTTTAAATAGGTGCCATGTGATTACATTACTATGAAGTCACATATTACAAAATTATCCAAAATTTAAAGTGACGTGTGAATACATACATACTCATAAACAATTATTTACAATAGATTAAGAAAAGCAAAACCAAAAAAGTTGCTCATCCCATTATAGATTTACAGATGCAGCTATACTGTTAAGGGAAACTGCAATGTATTTTCTATAAATGACTGGGGCTAGAATTTCTAGTTATCTATAGTCCACTTCTGCATTCCTTGACTCAGGCAGCGTTCATTATATCCACTCCTTGGGTATTTTGTTCAGAGGATGTGGAAGCGCCCGCACAGTTGCCTTGCACTGAAATTTGGGACAAGTAACACAAAATTCCAAAGGCCCTTTCAGAATACACCACAAGGAACTCAAAGCTGCACACAATATATAAACAGATATATGTTAGTCCTATAATATAAGAAGCTCTGATACCCAAGCCATTATCTACACATAGGAAGAAATAAAAACATACAGATCACAAACAGGTATACATTCATTTTTACCACATTCGAGTGGCAAGTAAAACAATTGTAACTGGATGAATGACATTTCAAAAGAACTCATAAGCAGAGCTGAGCTCTATCTCACATGTTCTCCTGTTCTTACTTTAAATGCCCATACTGTATACACTATATAGAATGCACCACATTTGCAAACAGCCATATAAATAACACTAGCAGTATTGTATGTAATGAGGTTTCTGATCTCAAACCTCCTGCCACTAGTCAGATATACAAAACGTTTGTCTCTCATAATCTGATTACAAAACTCACATTGGCCACAAGGGGCACAATCCATTGGTGTGGAGCCTAACCAGGTTAAAGTTGTATTCATATGTATTGGCTACATAGAGCGTACCAATATGTCTCTTTGATTTTTGAGCACTCCTGAATACCATTTGTGATGGCTCCCTTAAGAAGAAGAAGAATCAGCATTTACATAGCGCTTTTCATACACAGTATCCCAAAGCGCTTTACAAGCAATGCTAGACTGGTAGTGAAGTGACTGAATGTGTGGTGGCGGCCATATCGCACATCATCACCCACACACAGCCTGAATAATTGCATGAACCGGTTTATGGGAAGGGGAATGTTGGCCAGGACACCAGGAATGTTCCCTGCTCTTTGCGAAGAGTGCCCTGGGTTCTTTTCTTCCACCTGGACACCCACCAGGACGACACCAGGATGGGCAGAAGGGACGTCAGTTTAATGTCTCATCCAAAGGACGGCACACCCCAGCAGTACAGCACCCCCCAATACTGCATATGGATGCCAGCAATCTTTAGGTGCAAGTCCAATCCCGGTGTGGGACGAGAACTCATGACCTTCTGGTCCAGAGGCAGATGTACTACTAACTGAGCCATGCTGACACCTTAAGCTACGGCCCAAAACTGGATCTGCCTGTATAATAGGCCAATTCTTCTGAATCACTTCTGCAATCTGTCAAGAGCGAACACTATACATGGTAATGAATTTCATTCTTTCTGCTACAGTGTTTGCCTCTCTGACACAGGAGTTAAAAGGTGGGACCCTATCCTAGCTTCTAGCCTAGCTCTCCGCTTCCTGAATTATTTCATTACTATATGCTCTCTGCTCAAAACTTTTTGACATCTCTTGTACTCTGACAGCATATAGATTGTTCTCACTGCAATTTCTCCAAATATGCAGAAATTGACTGCAAGGTATATTTCTAATGAGGTGGGTGAGATGACTACTGGAAGGCTGTAGAACAGAATATCGGTCAGTCTGCTTCAGGAATAAATCTGTAACCACATTCCCATTCTTTCTTCTAATGACCTACAAATCAAAGAAAGTAATACTGTTCACATTATATTCTAAAGTAAACCTGAGGTTTTTATTGCTGTCCTCCAGATTCAATTTAAATTCATGCAGCTCATCCGGTGCGCCTCGCCAAATCACTATAAGGTCGTCTAAGTATCTTCTGTAAAGAATAAGATGTTTATAATAAGGATTCAGATCTGGCTGCTGTATTACAACTTTTTCCCACAACCCAAGGCATAAGTTTGTGCTGCTGGGCGCTAATGTGGGAAATTATAATCCAAAAATGTAAAATTGTTGCATTTAAGCACAAAACTAGAGCACTTAACCAGAAAAATCTATAACATTCTCATCCAGTTATCCTGCTTGCTCCAAATAATGATATGTAGCCTCCAGGCTAACCTCGTGTGGAATGTTGGCATACAATGCTTCCACATCTAGGGTGACCAGGAGGCTACCAGGTTCCAAATCCAAGTTATCCAGTACCGGCAGAATATCTGCTGAGTCTCTAAGGCAGGAAGGCAATCTGTCAACCAAGGGCTTCAAGTAGCTATCTACATATTTCAATAGCAGTTCTGTTAGGCACCCCAATACTAGATATTATTGGCCACCCCAGTGGATTCACTAGTGCTTTGTGAATTTTGGGTAACACATATATTGTTGTTAAAATAGGGTGGTCAACAGCAAGATATGCTTTCACCTCTCTACTGATTCCCCATTATGCTGCAAGCTGTTTTTAAGAAGGCATCTATTTCCTCCTTCTTGAACTTTTTTGTTGGATCCCCATTTAATTTTGTATAACAAAACAAAATGGAAATATTAAATGCACGCTAAAAATAGAAAATAGAGTTAGAATTAATGTTTCTACCATAGGTGTTCTTCGAGAATTAAGTAAAATAGAAAAAAAGCAAAGTTAGTATAATTTTATATAAGTTTTAAATCCTCTAGTTGTCTCCGTATTTCCTGCATACCATGGCAGAGCTGCCCCCTCCCTTTAAGTGTGCAGCTCATGCCAGGACTGTTCCTCTTATCTAAACCCTTCCTTAAGTCTACTGCAGTAGCTCCTCTTGCTTTTCTAGGGTCTCTCTTGCCCTTTTCACTATTTCCCATTACGAGGAGGTGGCCTCCCAGAGTAATTTCTTATATCTACTGTACTCTTTCCCCACTGTTTATATCTTTTCCACTGTCCTTGGCAATGGGTTTATTAAGTGGTGCAATAAAAGCACCTTTGTGAAACATTGCTTCCATCCTTAAAAATACCCCCAAAACCTCTGAGTAAAGGTACAGAAAATAACAGAGGTGCTGGTGTACAGGGACGCCTGTATAGGTAGGGGCTGCCTGGTACCAAAAATGCCTGTTTCTTTTATTTAGTTAAGGAGCAGGATGGTCCAGCTCCAAAGACAGCTGAGATGTGTGGTAAAATAAATAAAGAAAAATCCTCTGATAAGAGTGACTTGTTCTTGTATATACCTCACGGCTGTTGGTTTTGCATTTATGCCAGCGAGTGAGCATGGTTTAAAGCAGAGGCATCATATGGGTTTTTGAAGAGGGCTGGTTATGTTAATAATTGCCCAGGTAATAAGAGTTGTAAAAAGAGTTGCTCGCTCCTTCATGCTCCTCACTGCTGAACTAGTCTGCAATTGCCTGCGAATGTACAAGAAGAAGTGAGCGGAGGCACTGTGCCGTAGTGCTACTGTCCTGCCATGTAGAACATAGGAAAGGCTCTCACGGGGGACAAGGAGTTAGGAAGAGACAGAAAGGGCACTTCACTCTACTTATAATGCTGACAGAAAGGTTTAATGTGCAGCATTTCTTTGGATAACTGAAGGTATTTCCCCAGATGATTCGGGAAATGAAAGAGAAAAGTAAAAGTGGGCCCAAATGAAAAAGCAGCTATCGGCTGCCAAGATATATATATATATATATATATATATATAGATATATATATATATATATATATATATATATATATATATATATATAAAACTGTTGGGTTTTCTCATAATGCCCTGAGTCAAGTTAAGCATAGGACAGTAACACAGAGCCTGTGGAATACCTCAGCATTTGGAATATAACATTTACTAAATATACAAAGGCTCTATGTCTACCTGAGGTAGGACATAGAGCCTTTGTATATTTAATAAATGTTATATTCCAAACCTACCTGAATTACTTGTTGTTGGGCTGTACCTTAGGGGAAAATGGGACCAAACAGAGGCTAATTTCAAGACAGGACAGAGGTCATAGACAGTCCATAATACTGTCCAGGGGGCATAGCCATGGCACCCAGAAGTCAATTTAGAGGAGTTATTACTCTATTTTCAAATCTGGAGAGCTGTTTGGAATATAAAGTATCTGTATGCATGATTTTTATGTGTTTGTATACTTTGGTCTGGCTGACCCCCTAAATTAATGTATTAGAGGAGAGAATTTTTTGTTCTTAGAATAGGGGGTGGGTTAGCTGACTGTATGACATCACTATAATTCTGTATATAATCCCTCTGAATCTTTAGCGAAGCAGATGAGTCTTAGGTAGCAGCAGGGAAAGTACTGCAACCTGTTAGCACAGAAGATAGTGGAAACACTTAGTTTTGAAAGTATAGCCTTCCACTCAGTGGCAGCACTACCAGAGGTTGGGGTTGTGCTGAAACTGTATAGCTTTATTTTTGTTTTGCAGAAGATTCCTTTTGTTATTTTGTTTATTTTTTTCTTTTGTGATTGTGAATCTGCTTACACTTAGAAGCTTTAGATTTTAATTTTTTGGAAATAAAGAAAGTTCACACTGAAGAAAAGTGTGGTCTAAAGCTGAAATCTCTGTGTCAGTGTTGTGTTTCCCACACCCGTCCACATTTGGTGTGAGAAGTGGGATCAGACTGGTTGTCCATGGTAGCAGGGGGAGATCAGCCCGGGTATCAGTCCTGATACCACAACAACCAAAACGGAGATGGCCGAAGGAGGAAAGGAGAAGAAGTTGAGAGCAGTAACCCTTACCCAGATGGCCATGATGGGAAAGCCACTATATGCAGGCTTGCTGAATGAAACCCAGAGATGGACAAAGAAGGATGAGAGTTTTGAAGAAGATGAAGGACCAGGGAAAGGCATCATGAATCCAGAGATGAACCGCTAGAAAGCATGGCTGACCTGCCTTGCTGGCTGACAATTTGACAGCTAGAAATGGAGAGACAGAGAGATCTTGATTTGCAACAGCGAGAAAGGGAAGGACGATGCCAAGATCTCAGGTGGGCATATACCATCCAGATGTTCAGACAAATGGGAGCAGGCCAGGGGACCAGTAGTGATGGGATGCCCAGTAACCCAAAAGACATTAAAATTACCAAAATGACTGGGTCAGATGACATCGAGGCCTACTTGACCACATTTGAAAGGGTGTCCAAAGCTTGCGAATGGCCACCTAACCAATGGATGGTATGCTTAGCCCCCTATTTGACAGGCAAGGCCCAGTTAGCCTATGAGAATATGGACTCTTGTCTATGTGACGATTATGATCTCGTCAAACAAGAAATACTTAAACGTTATAACATAACTGCTGAGACATACAGACAGAGATTCCATGCCCTTAAACACAACTCTTCTGACCCCCGCAGAGAGACATATATGAGACTTAAGGAACTTTGTAACAAATGGATACAGCCTGAGGGGAAATCCAGAATGGATATTATGGAGACATTCATAGTAGAACAATTTCTACAAATCATGCCTATGGAAGTGCAAATTTGGATTGAAGAGCACAACCCAAAATCCTCAGAAGTGGCAATAACATTGGCAGAAGACTACCTGGCAGCACATTAACCATATAAAAAGGGAGGACAACGACCCCCTGAGCCAGCTGTCCATAAAAACCCGTCACCACCGGTAAGACCTGCTTACACTTTTCAGAATAAAATGTATGATAGCAGAACTGGACCCAGTGGTAGAACTTTTCCCCTAGACATAGTGTGCCGTAATTGTCAGGGTCCGGGGCACATAGCCAGGTTCTGCCCTACAAAAAAAACAAATGTGGCACATCTGGCATTATTAAACGATGGGTATTTTTTGACCGATGTGACTATTGCCAACCAAACTGTATTGGGACTAATTGACTCAGGGAGTAAAAATATCCTGGTAAGACCTGACCTGGTGAGATCCCTAAAGAAAGGACCTCTGATGCATGTTGTGTGTGTACCCGGGGACAAACACCAATACCCTCCCACTGACATTAATATTACTGTTGAAAGGAAAGCCACCCAAGTCACAGCAGGGGTTGTACCACGATTACCTGTACCCATTGTGTTGGGCCATGATTTCCCTGACTTTGCAACATTAATCACGGATACAAGTATGTTAACCGCAGTGACCACCCATGCCCAGCAGAAAAAGGAACTGTTGTTGGGGGAGCTATTTCCTTTTGAAGGGGATGTAGTCAATGTCCCTGGTAAAACCAGACAATCCTTGAATTTCAGAAAGAGACAGCAGCAGCAGCAGCAATGACGTAGAAAGCAACATGGTCTACCAGAGGACATTAAAACTGTTTTTATTGATGATAAAATGGGTAATAAACAGTGACAAGATAGTACCTTAACCTCTTTTTTTCAACAGGTGGGTCAGAAAGGAATACCTGGGGCTCCAGAAGTAAGAATCAGAGATGGTGTATTGTATAGGATATGTAAGAAACCAGGGACAGAAGAAACCACTGAACAGTTACTGGTGCCAGAATGTTTTAGACATGACATTATGTATCTGGGACATGATTTACCATGGGCAGGGCATGCAAGGAGGGACAAGACCCTGCATAGAATACTACAAAGATTTTACTGGCCAGGCATCCATGAGAACATTAGCCATTATTGTCAGGAATGTCAAGAATGCCAACTAACTGCCTAGGTAGGAAGAAAGGAAGTGGTACCGCTTATGCCTATCCCTTTGGTAACAACGCCCTTCGGGAGAGAATAGGCATGGATATTGTGGGTCCCCTTAACAAAAAGTAGTAAAGGAAATCGCTTTCTCTTAGTAGTCTGTGAATATGCTACTAAATACCCCAAGGCCATTCCCATACACACCATCACCACTCCTAAGATAACTGAGGAATTGGTGAAGTTGTTTAGTTGGGTAGGGATCCCAAAAGAGACCTTGATGGATCGGGGAATAACTTTAATGCTGCCCTACTCAAAGAACTATACCACCTTTTAGGAATAGTGGCTGTGCGCACCTCTCCCTATCACCCCCAAACAGTTGGGCTCATTGAGCGATTTAATCAAACTTTCAAACAGATGCTAAAGAAATTTATACAGGAAGATGATAAGGACTGGGACAGGTATCTGTCATTTCTCTTATTTGCATACTGTGAGATGCCACAAGCCTCAACAGGCTATTTCCCCCTTCTCTTTACTATATGGGAGGAATCCTCGCGGTCCACTTGATGTGGTAAAAGAATGCTGGGAAGAGGGGAAAAGACATGAAATACCCAGGGATAGCTTCCTATATGAGAGACCTCCGGAAACGTTTAGTGATCTAACCCAAAGGGCCCATGAGGCAGGAGTGCAGGCCCAAAGAACACAGAAGGAGGGGTATGATCAAGCTGTCTCTCAAACAAAAGTGTTTACAGAGGAAGATCAGGTATTGTTACTATTGCCCTTGTCTACTAATAAATTACTTATAAAGTGGCAAGGACCCTATAGAGTATTACAGCAAACGGGCCCTGTTACATACTTAATGGAAACACCTGACAGGAGACTAAAAAGGAAGATTTACCATGCAAATCTGTTAAAAAAATAGCATGTTAAATCTGAATCAGCCAAAAGTTTCTTAGTCCTCCCAGAACTAAAAGAAAGTGAATTGAACATGGCCTGTAGTTGGTTAGAAAGGGAACAGGGACCAGGGGATGTTAGGGTCAACCCTGAACTGACATGTGACCAAAAAACAGGAATTGTCATCACTCATTGGTGAGTTTAAAAATATATTCACAAGCGTACCTGGACATGCCAGATGGGTGGAAACCATATCCGTACAGAAGCTGCCTCCATTAGGAAAAAACATATAGGTTACCAGAAAGGGTGAGTGAAAAGGTACAAGACAAAATCAGAAAATTGCTAACACTAGGCATTATTGAACCATCTGAGAGTGCCTGGGGTTCACCTGTTGTAGAGGTTCCCAAAAAGGAGGGAGGGATCAGATCATGCCTGGACTTTCAAGGGTTAAACCAGGTATCCAAATTTGATGCTTATCCTATGCCCAGAGTGGATAATATATTGGATAATACGGGAAATGCCAAATATATCTCCACTCTGGATTTGACTAAAGGATATTGGCAAATTCCTTTAGAAACAACAGCCAAGGAGAAAACTGCATTTTCTACTCTTATGGGCCTATTCCAGCTTCGAATTATGCCATTTGGTCTCCATGGTGCACCAGCAACATTCCAACAATTTATGGATAGGATGCTGGCACCTCATCATAATTTTTGTGTGGCATACCCAGACGATGTTTTCGTGTTCAGTGAACCATGGCAGACCCATTTGAGAGAGGTGTTAACATCTATTGAACATGCAGGGTTGACAATAAACCCCTCAAAATGTGCTCTGACACAGCAAGTGACACAGTATCTGGGATTTCTGTTGGGAAATGAGCTAATTAAGCCAGAAATCAGTAAAGTAGAAGCTGTGGTTAATTGTCCAGTACCCCTTACCAAGAAACATGTCCATTCATATTTGGTGTTGGCCGGCTATTATCGTAGGTTTATACCTAACTTTGCTGCCCTTGCTGCCCCTTTAATTGATCTTACAAAAAGAGGTATGGAAACAACGTGATTTGGTCCCCAGCATGTGAACAAGCTTTCCAGCAGATAAAAGCAGCTCTGTGCTCATCCCCGGTATTAAAGAGTCCCAATTTTGATCATCCCTTAGAGATACACACTGACGCCTCAGGGATGGGGATTGGGGCGGTGTTCAGCCAGACTATTGAAGGAGAAGAGCACCCTGTAGTGTACATATCTCAGAAGTTACAAGATCGAGAACAAAAGTACTCTACGGTGGAGCAAGAGTGTTCGGTCGCCAAATGGGCGATAGAGCCTTATGCTTCTATCTACGGGGTGCCCCATTCACTTTGGTTATGGACCATAACCCGCTATGTTTTATATCTCAGATGAAAGATAAAAATAATCGCATAATGCGGTGGTATCTGGCCCTACAACCATACCAGTTCACTGTGAAACATAGGGCAGGTAGGACTCATGTAAATGCAGATTTTCTGTCTAGACGTGGTGCCCCATAAATCAACTGTGTAATGGTACATTTCTTCAGTGCAATGCAGTACATTACTTGTAATAGATTGTTTAGAGACACCCCAGGGTAAGAAATTTAAGAGAACAAGTGTACATATGATTTACTGATGTTTTTGTATAGTGTTCTTGTGACAGTATTAGGGACTCCGGGGTGGAGCTTCCAAGAGTAGGTGGGTGGAAGCTCCAACCTACCCAACCAATTTGTGGGTAGGTTGTCTTGAAAATCAGTTCAGACTGGTTTTCGCTTACCCATGGGGGTATGTGGCAGAGTTGCCCCTCCCCTTAAGTGTGCAGCTCATGTCAGGACTGTTCTTCTTCTTCTCTAAACCCTTCCTTAAGCCTACTGCAGTAGCTCCTCTTGCTTTTCTAGGGTCTCTCTTGCCCTTTTCACTATTTCCCATTACAAGGAGGTGGCCTCCCAGCGTAATTTCTTATATCTACTATTTCCCCACTGTTTATATCTTTTCCACTGTCCTTGGCAATGGGTTTATTAAGTGGTGCAATAAAAGCACCTTTGTGGAACATTGCTTCCATCCTTAAAAATACCCCCAAAACCTCTGAGTAAAGGTACAGAAAATAACAGAGGTGCTGGTGTTCAGGGACGCCTGTATAGGTAGGGACTGCCTGGTACTAAAAATGCCTGTTTCTTTTATTTAGTTAAGGAGCAGGATAGTCCAGCTTCAAAGAGAGCTGAGATGTGTGGTAAAATAAATAAAGAAAAATCCTCGGATAAGAGTTGCTTGTTCTTGTATACACCTCGCAGCTGTTGGTTTTGCATTTATGCCAGCGAGTGAACATGGTTTAAAGCAGAGGCATCATACGGGTTTTAGAAAAGGGCTGGTTATGATAATAATTGCCTAGGTAATAAGAGTTGTAAAAAGAGTTGCTCACT
Organism: Neoceratodus forsteri; assembly: GCA_016271365.2. Classification (NCBI taxonomy): domain Eukaryota; kingdom Metazoa; phylum Chordata; order Ceratodontiformes; family Ceratodontidae; genus Neoceratodus; species Neoceratodus forsteri. The sequence goes on from CM057453.1 coordinate 198,240,337, forward strand.
CCTTCATGCTCCTCACAGTTGAAATAGTCTGCAATTGCCTGCGAGTGTGTGAGAAGAAGCGAGCGGAGGCACTGTGCCATAACTCTACTGTCCCGCCATGTAGAACACAGGAAAGTCTCTCACTGGGGACAAGGAGTTTGGAAAAGACAGAAAGGACTCTTTTCTCTACTTATAATGCTGACAGAAAGGTTTAATGTGCAGCATTCCTTTGGATGACTGAAGGTATTTCCCCCAGATGATTTGAGAAATTAAACAGAAAAGTAAAAGTGGGCCCAAATGAAAAAGCAGCCGTCGGCTACTAATATATATATATATATATAACTGTTGGGTTTTCTCATAATGCCCTGAGTCAAGTTAAGCATAGGACAGTAATACAGAGCCTGTGGAATACCTCAGCAATTGGAATATAACATTTATTAAATATACAAAGTTCTATGTCCTACCTGAATTACTTGTTGTTGGGCTGCACCTTAAAGTGCCCCTGACACCGTTAGAAAAACTTGAAAAAATATGAGATTTAGACAGTTCGGTTTATATTTGATGTATTTTCTATAATTTATTTATTTATTTATTTGCTTTTGTTAACCAGGTAAGCACGCTAGACAACAAGTGCCTATTTTCAGGTGCGACCCGGGAGGCTACAATACATAAGACACAGAGTACAAAATACAGAGTCAGGGTAACATGCTGGCCCACAGACAGGTGGGAGGAACAGCAAATGGTACAAGTGGCTATGCAAAGGTAAAGTTGACAGTATGTCAGTGGGATACATAACGGCAATGAGGGGTAGAATATAAACAGGTACATCATCTCAGAGAGTTGGCAGTGTGTCAACAAGATACATAACAGCAATTGAGAGGTAGAATAGCAACAGGTAACATCAAGACAGAGCATACATCAAAATAAATATAAGTATGGCATGTATATTAGCATGCCATGAGGGCCTATCCTGAACTACAGTGATCATCGAATTAGTACAGCTAGAATCAAGTACTGGTATGATAGGATCACCTCTCCAAACCGAAGGGTGGAAGTGCCTAATGCTGGTTCTCAGCAGAGATTAGCAGGGGTCAGTGAGTCAGCTCACAGTCTCCCATTAGTGAGTCGGGGTCAGGGGTGAGGGAGGGGACTACTTAGTGCCTATATAGCACACAGACAGGCAGAGGCGGCTTTGAGGAAGGTCCATAGGGAGGTTTTGAAGCAGAGATGGGAGGGGGAGGCATGAACTAGGGCATGTAGGGAATTCCACAGTCTCGACGCATGGACGGAGAATGCCCTGTCACCTGTAAGGGTGTGGGTCTTAGGGACCAGTCGGAGCTGAGCAGCACTTGAGCTTAAGTGGTAGGCAGGGGTTCCATGATTGAGGGGAAGGGCAAGCGCAGAAGGAGTATCCATTCTGACTATGTTATCCATGAAGTTGCCAAGGACAAAGGCATGGTGTTTTTCAGGGGGGAGCCAATCCAGCCGAGAGTACAGCTCACAGCGATGCGTGAGGCATGGGGCAGTGAGTGCAAAGCGACATACGTTGTTATAGGCAGTGTCCAATTTTGCTAGGCTAAAGATCGGGACTGGTGCAAAGGCTACAAGCCCGTAGCAAAGCATGGAAAGGAGTATACCCCGAGCTATGGCGAGCCATGCAGCGGGGGTGAGGTGGTATTTGGCTCTGTAGGCAAGTCCAAGCTTGCTGTTCGCAGCTTTGCAGATATCACGTAGATGTGCGGAGAGATCCAGTTGCAGATCCAGGGTTACTCCTAGACACTTGATGAAGTCAACGACCAGCAGGAGGGTGTCATTTGCACCATGGATAGCTAGGGGAGCGGTGCGGGAAGTGATTTTGGCCACAGAACCAAAGAGCATGGCCTGGGTCTTCTCCAGGTTTATGGTGAGCTTACATCCCTCAAGCCAGTTTTGGATACAATCGAAGTCTGAGTTAAGCTGGGGGCTGATGGTAGTAAGATCCTCGGAACTGAACAGTACGACGAGATCATCCGCATATAGAGTTGGGTGCCTGTGGGTAGCAACTGAGGGCAGTTCGTTTATGTAGGGGGAAAACAGGATGGTTCCAAGAATGGATCCCTGGGGAACCCCGCAGTTAATAGGGGAGAGGGCAGAGAGGGCGCGGTAGAAGCAGGTTGAAGTAATTCCTTACCTTTTTTCTTTATTACTGAGGACAGTTGTATGAAAGAGGCCTACTGTCCCTTAGACTTTATCTGCTGTTTCTGCTATCCTACATATGACATCATATTCCTGGTTGCGCCTGGAAACAAGCTTCTGTTCATGGTACTTTTCCTGGTTACCAACTTTAAAATGAATAAATAAATTAAATAAATAATCCCCCATTTATGGCATCGTAATTATCCCCACAGCAACAGACTGTGATGTCATAAACAGAACTGTGATATCAGATGTAGGCAAGCAGCCAGAACAGATAGGGCAGCAATTCTCTTTACATAAAAGTGTAATTAGTAATAAAGAAGAATAAGAAATAACAGAAACAATTGTAAAATATAAGCAGACTTGTGCTAAACATTACATTTTCTCAAAGTTGTCACAATGGCATCAGGGACTCTTTAAGGGAAAATGGGGCCAAACAGAGGCTAATTTCAAGACAAGACAGAGGTCACAGACAGTCCATAACACTGTCCAGGGGGTGTAGACCATGGCAACCAGAAGTCCACTTAGAGGAGTTATTATTCTATCTTCAAATCTGGAGAGCTGTTTGGGATATAAAGTATCTGTATGCATGATTTTTATGTGTTTGTATACTTTGGTCTGGCTGACCCCCTAAATTAATGTATTAGAGGAGAGAATTTTTTGTTCTTAGAATAGGAGGTGGGTCAGCTGAATGTATGACATCACTATAATACTTTATCTAATCCCTCTTAATCTTTAGTGAAGCAGATGAGTCTTGGGTAGTGGCAGGGAAAGTACTGCAACCTGTTCACACAGAAGACAGTGGAAACACTTAGTTTTGAAAGTATAGCCTTCCACTCAGTGGCAGCACAACCAGAGGTTGGGGTTGTGCTGAAGCTGTATAGCTTTATTTTTGTTTTGCAGAAGATTCCTTTTGTTATTTTGTTTATTTTTTTCTTTTGTGATTATGAATCTGCTTACACTTAAAAACTTTAGATTTAAATTTGTTGGAAATAAAGAAAATTCACACTGAAGAAAAGTGTGGTCTTAAGCTGAAATCTGTGTGTCAGTATTGTTGTTTCCCATACCCTTCCACACATACATGTTGGCCTCAATTTCTACAACAGATCCCCCTTATCAGCAGATTTTACAGTGATATCGGAATCCTGTTTAAGATTTTCTAAAGCCCTTCATTTTTTGTTACATGTATTGTTAAAATGGGCTCTGTTTCTTCCAGTTTCTAACTCCCTTGGATCCCACTCAGATAGCTTCTCAAAAGCAATTACCGTCGGAGCTGCTGGTGGATAATAAACACGAGAAAATAAAATAAGCACCCACACAGCACGAGTAACACATGAAAACGCTGTTAAATTAGAATCATAGCGTACACACAATGAGTTTGTTGCGTTCGTGAATTGGATGGAAAGCACCAGCAGTTGTTTGAAATACCAATTTGAACTTAATCAAGTTAGTATTAACTTTCTTGACTTAAAATTGTACAAGGATGGTGAGGGAGGAGTATGTACCATTTTGTTTCAAAAAGTCACTGATAGGAATAGTCTATTAAGATTTGAAAGTTGCCACCCTCATCACACTTGCCACAATATACCAAAAGGTCAGCTAATTAGAACTCTGAGAAACTGTACAGAACATCAAGAATATAATAAAAAGAGAGGGGAACAAGTGCGAAGGTTCCTGAAAAGGGGATATAGCCAGCACAGCATAGCATCTGCCATCAAACAAGTGGATGTAATGGACAGAAATCAAGTGTTACAGTATAAATCTAAGGAGACAAATAATATGAAAGGATTTGAATGTCCGTTTGTGACTGATTTCTCAAGGCGAGCAGATCAAGTTAAGGGTATTGTTACAAAAAACTGGCCTATATTGCAATTGGAGCCCAGACTGAGGGAAATAACTAAAAAGGGACTGAAGGTAATTTTTCGGAAGTGCAAAAGTATAAAAGATCATATAGTGTCAAATATGACACAGGTCAATGATAAAGATAGGCAGGTTTTTTTAGCACCCAGACCGAGAGGCACATACTAATGTGGGAATTGTATCTATTGTGGGTATATACATAATAGTAAAAGCATATTACATCCCATTGCTGGAAAAACAATAGAAATCAATGATTTTATTACTTGCAAAAGTGTAGGGGTAGTTTAATTCTGTTATGTAAATGTGGAGCATATTATGTTGGAAGGACAATATGCAAATTCAAGATCAGAACTGGTGGACATGTAAGAGTGGTTGAAAGAGATGATATGAATTATGCTATTGCAAAACATATACAATTGAATTACCCACAGAAACACATTTTTAAGTTCTTTGGTCTGGAACTAGGTGCAATGGGTCCTAGAGGAGGCGATATCAACAAAAAAATAGGACAAAGGGAAAGTTTTTGGATTTTCTCTTTGGGAGCATGCTCAGGTAAAGGACTTAATGAAAGTATAGACCTTTCAGCATTTTTACAGAAATATAAATGCTGAAATAATCAATAGTCTAATGTATACCCAGTTACTGGTTTAATGACTGTCGCCCCCTGTTGATTATTTATTAGATTTAACCATCCTGTCACCATGTATAATGAGTTTTTAAAACGTAATGTGCCTGGAAACCATTGTTCTTTGTGCCCATAACCATAATGGTAATTAATATAGAAAGATATTAGAATAATAAAGAAAACATTTCAACGTGTCTTGCATATATATGAGAATATGCTTTAGAAATCTATTATGACATGGTTAGTACATGTTAAAATGTTTTTGAGAAAGGGCTTGAACAATTAACGTTTCCAAGACTGTTTACTTGCATTCACAATGTAAGCAGCATCTGTTTATGTATAGGGTTATGTCACTCTTTGTAGAATATAAATATTATATTATGACATTGCCTGCAAATTTAACTATGTGTGTTGATTAGTATATTTATGCCACAAAATCAAATCTATGGGACTGATCATGAAATAGTTAAAGATGTGAATCAAGTTCTGTTTGTTAAGGTGATTGGTCCATTTTTGTCACATGGTCATGCTTAAAATTGTATTTAAATGGTATGTTTTTATGGCACTGTTTTATTCTGATGAAGCCTGGCAGAGTACCAGGTGAAATTTTAATTTATTTGCCTTAGCCACTTTTGTATTCTTTGCGCGTTTGGTATACAAAATGCTATGATTCTAATTTAACAGTGTTTTTGTGTGTTACTCGTGCTGTGTGGATGCTTATTTTATTTTCTCGTGTTTGGTGAATTGCTTTGAATAATAGCACCACACGTTTCTTGGTGCTCCTATTTCTTCAGTTTCATGGTGGATAATAAGCAGACATTGGCTTAAACTCTGCATTTGAACCCAGAACTAGCTGCACATTTTCAGTATTATTAGAATTCTTATCATAAAAAGTTTCAGATTAAGTTTACATGCCAATTTATATAGATCAGTTAGGATCTCAGAAGCTTTGAAGTCTCTAGTTAAAGCAAAAGACAGTCCCCTTTGTAATACTGATAACTCAGTGTCTGTTAAAAAGGATGGGGGGCTCGGGAGAGCCCGAGCAAGATGGCAGCCAGTAGATAGTGCTCTGTATATTAATAGACTTTGGCAACAATTAAAAGTGATTTTTTGGGGCATCTACAATTTCGGAATGCCAATGCTTGTATGGGATAGTCTGCTAATTAAGATGGGAAACCCACGTAAGGACAGAAACCAGATTGAGAGCGCGAAGAGGAACAATTCGAGCGGAGTTCCAGCCACACGGACCATGTCACAAATCTCACCTGAAGTGACAGAGAGCCCAGGCAAGGAAACACTTCAATCACTCAGTCTTAACATTAATAGGCTGATATCCTTGGTGGCCGGGCTATCCGACAAATTTGATAGCCTCACTAACCGGGTGTTCAGTGTGGAGTCGGCGATGGCAGCAGTATTAATGGCAATGGTGTGGGTCGATGCGGCCATGGGTGCCATCACGACTGTTATTAAAGAAAATGGCCACCTGAGAACTCAACTGGAAGCCCTGGAAAATCAGGCAAGGGCTATGAATATTACACTGCTGGGTCTCCTGGAGGGAAGCGAGGGGATCACTTAGTCCTGTTTCTCCAAGAGTGGTTACAGCAGCAATTGGGTGAGGAAACCACTGCATGCATCCAGAGGATCAAGGAAGCCTACAGGATCACACCATGAGGTAGGCCTAATATCCCAGAGGCTCCACGTATGGTGGTGGCAGTTGTGGACCGAGTGAGCATGAGAGATTATCTGTTGGCTTTAGCCAGGCAGCACAAAACCCTTCTGTGTGATGGTCAAATTGTGAAATTATATCCAGATATCAGTTATGTCACTAGGCAGAGAAGGAAGCAGTCTGATGGCACCGGAGTGCTGTTGAGAGAAGCGGGAATACTGCATGGAATTATTTTCCCGGCATGTCTTTGTATTGCCTATCAAGGCAAGGTCTTTGTCTTTTTGGATTCTAAAGATGCTATGAAATGGGCCTAGAAGCAGGTCCCATGGAGAGTAAAAAATTCTGACAGGGAGGAAGCTTCTTCTGAAGACGACGAGTTGTGAAGATGCCTGGATTATACTCCATCTCAGAGAGGTAACTGGTGGGTGGCAATGGCCCTTTAGTAAATAATAATGTGCTTTCAGAATAACAATGCATAGACCAAGGCAACAGCATCCATTCCAGACCTAATGTGACACTTGTACAGTCTATTTTAGAAGTTGGATTAACCTCTAAGTTGGAGTTAATGCCCTTATAAAATTACCTGTTAACATTGCCTTTTACAGAGTTATAGTAATGCCTTGAAATTGTTACTTAAGTCTGTAAGGTAGTAGCAGATTATTGCTGCAATGTTTGTTCTAAGTTTGTCACAAGTTTCATTATCCTAAATTAATGTAAGGATAATTATTTTCATCTAAGCACTATCTTAAAAGGGAAATGCACTATTGGTGCACATACTCAAGAGTAATGCATGGAGATTTTCTCTATTTCCTCTCTGGAGGAAGAGAATATAAGGGAACCAGAATGACGGACTTTGAAGGACAATACCATGCTGCTCATGGGCTCTTGATACAGCTATTTTGTACGATCCATGCTGATTATTGGTGGTGCTCCCACTCACGACCCTAGTGCGATAGCAAATGCTTTTAATGCCTCATTCTCTGACCTCAGTTCTATCATCCCCCTGACTTCTTCTCTGCATCTACTGGCCAGTTCCCACCCCCTCAAAGTGCGCCACCTTTTCGCTTTTGAATGATCTCCCCTAGCGCTGCCCGCACCTATCTCTCCAGGTTACTCAGAAAAACAAGACAGAGTGGTGACTCACTCGATGCAAAACTGCTCTCCCTAACGCTTGACGTAGTACTAACACCTCTAACCAAAATACTCAACATGTCTCTGTGTCTAGGGCAGTTCCTTCACTGTGGAAAAGGGTGGTTATAACTCCAGTACATAAAAATGGTGACTGTACCTCTAGTAGTAACTACAGACCTATTTCCATCTTTCCTCCCCAGTTTAAAGCATTGGAAAAAGTTGTCGCAGACCAACTTACTGAATACTTGGACTCACACCATCTGCTGTGCCAGCAACAGCATGGTTTCAGGAAAGGGCACAGCACAACCACCACTCTACTGGAATTTACCTCTTTTGTCCATGATGTTCTAGACCAGAGAGCACTGGCCAGATCTGTCTATATCGATCTCTCTTAGGCCTTTGGCATGGTTAATCACCCAATGCTCATCAACTCCCTCCTCTCTGTTGGCATATCCCAAGAGACTGCTGGATGGTTCTCCAACTATCTCCTCAGATGTACCCAGCAAGTAAAGATCAGTAACACCCTGTCCACAAACTTCCTGTCCGATCGGGTGTCCCTCAAGGATCCATCCTTGGCCCACTCCTCTTCTCGCTGTATTTAAACTCCCTCCCCATGGCCTCCACTGGCCATCTCCTCCTCTATGTAGATGATGCAGTGATCTTCAGTTGGCACCCGACCTGACCCAACGCCAAACATCCCTACAGGACTCCTTCATTGAAACTGAATTGTGGTTTGCCTCCCACAAGCTTGTTCTCAACTATAAGAAAATGAAGGTCATGCTATTCACCCACCCTCAACACTACTTGACCACCCTCTGTACATAATTCCCAGGGTATAGTTCTTGAACCAGTTAACACCTTTAAATATCTAGGGGTCACCCTTGATGTGGCCCTTACCTTCCCTGAACATATAGCTGCAACTTGCTCTGCAATCAACACTAGAATTAGCCTACTGTATAAACTCTGACCATGTTGCCCTCCTGACGCCCTCTGACTAGCCTTCTCAAGCTCCATCCTCTCCCTGGTAGACTATGGCACTGCCCCAGACACCGCCCTGGCCACTATCAAACACTCCCTGAATAAGGCCTGCTGACTGGCCACAGGCAGTGAATGGCTCACGCATACCTGCGACCTCTACAAACGCTCATCATGGCTTAATTTTCAGGGGCGTCTATTCTACCAGACCTGCCTTCTGGCCAAAAAAATCCAATTGGGCCTATCCCCCCCCCCCGGGCTGTCTCTCACTCCTCCAACCAAGGTCGCTGAGATGGCCACAAGATACTCTGATACTACGTCCCTTTTGTCAAGACAAGCACTAGCCAAAGGTCCTCTTTGGATGAACTCAGTCTCTGGGCCTAGCCTATCAATCGCCAGACTAGGGCCCTTTAAAACTGAGCTACATGACTATATTCTATCCAGCTCTGATTATGACTGCAGGTAACTCCCTCTCCCTGTACTGATAAATCCCACTGCTGAACATGTACTTGATTTTTATAGCCTGATTGTACTGCACACACCACTGGTGTTGCTCTATGTATTGATATTTTGTTATGCACTTTGCATCTGTATTTTTTTTATTCTCTGTATTGTGTCTTCATTATTCTCTGTATTTGTCTTCATTCTCTGTATGACGTTGAGCCTTTGTAAATGAGTCCCTGACTCAAAGGGTTGTAATTCTGAGACTTTAATAAATACATTAATTAATACTAAGGTTTTTTCAATGTAATTCAATTTCTCCTCACTGACATATCTTAAAGCAGTAAATGGTTTATATATGTTTATATTAAGAGGAGTGGTGACCTCATTGTGTCTTGTATGATGACATTTGTTATATTTCTGCTTGTACCAAGACCTTCATTATTTATTTGAAAGAATAAATACAAAGTTAAAAAAAACAGCATGAGGATATACTTACCACGTTATTCTCTAGCTGTTCCTCTGTTGTTTGTTCTGCTGTCTTGGTGGCTGGTGTGAAAGCTGGAAATTCCTGGCCTGAAGCTGCTGCCCTTTATTCCTCTATCCACATCTGCCTCTGGGTTCCTCTACCTCGTCTTCCTCTCCAACTCTTCTGTCTCCTCCCTCTGATTGGTTGAACCATATTCGGCTGCTCTGGTGTAGTGTCCTGCTTGACTTTGGTGAATCTTCTAAACAGAACACTGACCTAATGCTGGCTAAGTCTAAATCCTCGTTATTTGTGGTAGAAACTGAATTTTTAAGGATAGACTCAGGATAAACATGATTTTTCTTGCTATGCCAGTCAAATATCTGATCATTTTTATACTCCCATTGGTTCCTTTTAAATTTCCTCTCTTTAGAGACTTTAGCTTGTATATCTTGTTTTCAATGGCTTTTTCAAGATTCATCATACAGTTATCAGATGCAGGGTATTCATAAAATATTGCTACTGCCTGTTCTCATACTTCAAGATCAGACTGTACTTCCTGTTGCAATTTTTTTGAACATTTAAGGATGGCTTGAATTGAAAGGGCAATCCCTTGAAACAATGCCTCCTTCCACATTGGCATAAAGGAATCCGTCTCTTTCACAAAGGCAGGTTATTTAAGTATTCTAAGGCCTCTAGGGATCTGCCACACACTTAATTATGCTTGTAGTGTGGTTTGTTGTAAATATAGACATTGTGCTTTTAGTGCTGTTCACTCTAATAATGAAAAAGTTAATTTTAATGCAGTCTGGTTTGTCCCAGCACAACTACTATTGGCATTATTATTTTGCAAAATTGGGTTTTGGTCACCATGGTGTACAAAAAAGGCCCTTTGACAAGCTACAAGAGGTTCCCCCCATCCCCAGCACTAGTGATTGGTCCTGCTGATATGTCCACCATAATGGGATCCACCTGAACATTCAGGATAATTGGTTCCTGGCACAACCTGAAAAAAAAAACAAGCAAATATCCCAAAAAATAGGTCACTAACTTCCTCTGATAATCATTCCACTCCTCTCCCACTCCTGATTCTTTATGTTTTTAAAGCCCTTTCTCTTGTTCCTCACTGCCTCCTCCACTTCTTTTGAAAACCAGATTGACTTCCTGTATTTCTTCTTTTTTAGTAACCTTCCTCACACAAGTTAGTCACCTCTAAAGTTGCTCTTCAGACTAATTTTTTTCTCAACTCATTTTTTCCCACTTTAGACAGCTTGTCCTGGATTAGTTTCCTTATCGTCTTAAACTTCTCCCTTCTAAAGTCAAGAATCTGTGCTTTCAATGTAGATATGTGAATTCTTGTTGAGATACCAGACCACAGTGAAAAAACAGTTCTGCAGTTAGAAGCACTTAAATCTGCTCCAGGCCAGTTCATGAAAATATTCCAGGAGCAATACAGTGCAGAGCAGCATATACAAAAGTACTTGGCCCAGCTGTCAATGACACTGAACTACATTCATTTGTTAATTATACTGTAAACTACATCTACAGAAGATGCGGTGTTCCTTCAGAAATCCATCGTCTTTGCTGCGGCTTTTGAATTTTCACAATTGGCCTACTGAAAAGAAGATTTAGCATCATTTGGCAATGAGAAGCTAAACGAACTCATGACCAGCAGCCCATTCTTTTCTCACTTCTCTACTCTCTTTCTCTCTTTTTTTTTTTTTTTTTACAGTTTTTTGGCAAGGAAAGACACACTAAGCTGAAGATTTTTCCAGGTGCATTCTGGGAGTACTGGAAAGTTAAGTGACTTGCTCATGGTCACTCAGTATGCAAGTGGTAGCTGTGAGATTCAGACCCAGTTCTCCAGGTTTGCAGCTCAGTGCTTTTAACCACTACACCATGCAGCTTCTTTGAATTGGATAAAGACTGTGCAATGTGGATAGGGTTGCCAGAGAGCAACAATCACAGCTGGTAGCTTTCCACAGGAGCTCCTGCTTAGTCAAACCTTGAAAGGCATAAAAACTGAATTAAGGATACATTCTCTGTTTAATTTTGTTATTATTTGATGTACTGAAAACTAAGCAAACTAAGCAAGAAGCAGCTCAGTTTTCAATGGCAGAGGTTGACTGAATGGTACTGCAACACAGAAACAGCAATCATAACATATGGAAAACCCTGGAAGCTGTGGGCTGCTGCAATCCTTAGAGACCTGAGCAGGCACCCATCTACAGGACCTACTCAAGACAGTGTAGGGAATGGATCATACAGTGTAATTAGTTTTTCTTCCATTTCAGACCCCCATAGCACGCATAGGTTCCACATATGAAAAAGCAGAGGGGGATGGGTGAGTCACAAAAGCACTTAGTGCAACTACTGCAGTGATTAAAGATAGAGAATACTGGATTGGCAACTGTGCACAACCAGTGTGTTCTGCCACAGAGGGGTTCTGATTCCCTCTGACTTCGAGAGCGAAGCTGGAGAGGTCCATGGGAATCAGAACCCTGAGGTGACAGAACACACAGGTTGTGCATAAAGTTGCTCATCCTGTATTTTTTATAGTATATGAAAGTATTATGTGAAATGTGCGTATTGTGCTTTTTTCTCTTTTTCATAATGAAACTGACTTGTGAAGTCTCTAGAGGTTCTAGAATACTGTCACCAAAGAATTAAATAGAGGAAAGCAACAATATGCTAGGATTCCAATTGGTTCCGCTGCAGTAGTGACATCACTACTGCAGCAGAACAACATAATGACATCACTACTGCAGCAGAACAAGCATATTCCAGGCATGGAATTTCATGCATAACAGCATTCCACTATACAATATAAAACCTTATGCTCAAGCATTGACTGGAAATGAGTAAAAAAAAAATCAGATCCTCAACCATCATCACTGTTGGATTGCCACAAGGCACAGAGGATGCCAATATTACGACATTTATGCGGGGCTGGCTGATAGACATTTTCAACTTGGGAATGGGCTTACACATAAATAGCATGTACAGGCAGAATCCCAAAGTGAAGCCACTGGTATCCAACTGCTCCTGAACAATAACTGTTATCACCAATAGCATGGTGGGCAGAGACCAGATCCTCCACGCAGCAGGAATGCAGACTCCAACAGAGATTAATGAATGGTCAGCGAAACAGTTCTGCAGCTTAATGCACACAAGTAGAAGTTATCAGAAGCAATTCAACAGTGTCTGCCAACAGTCACAGACCCTAGGAATTGTGCATTCTCTGATCCAAAATAAGTGGGCAAGAGGGTGATTAAAACAGCCAAAGAATGTATGCAATGAGGTGAGAAAGCATCAAAAGTCTGGGTCCATGGTACTTTGATTTTGTTAATCTATGGGACAGTGAGGTAATATAATGGTGGGTAATGTACTACTGCTTGATGATACAAAAAGCTCATTTATTGTCACAAAATATGGTCTGGCAGTATAGCCTAGAGTTTAGAGGAACGAGGTGTGAATGAGCTTGATACATCCAGCAGATCAGACCTGAGTTTGATTCTCACAACCTCCACTTGCATACTGTGTGACTCTGAGCAAGCCACTTAACTGCCCAGTGCTCCCAGGTCACCCCTGAAAACAGGCACTTGTGCCTAGTGGGCCTTTCCCGGTTACCAAAGAATAAAAAAAATAAAAAAATGTGTTACTGCTTGCAAGACTCATTCTGGGACTAGCTTGGCCAACATGGTGTCTAGGTGTACAGAGAGGGCTCCGTGGTCACTCTTGGACTGTGTATCATTTTACTGCTGATGGACAGTTGACATTTATCCTGCCATAGTTGGACATGCTGATGTAGTATTACAGTAATTGTTCTGCAGTGTTCCTGAGTTTTGCAGTCACTTACCTTAGCTGCTGTCTGGTCATAATCATCTTTAATCAGTTTATTAAAGCTATTTAGTGCCCTCAGATGTGAGGACTACAACCTTACCCTAACATGCATTCATGGGTGTGGTGGCGGAGGTTCCGCTAGTGGAAACTAACCTCTGCATAATACAAATTAAGAATGGTATGTTAGCAATGCGTTTTAAATTACAGCACTTGGTTTTTCTTATCCCATAGTTTAACTGATGCTGGATAAATAATGAAAATATCTTGTTTGTGTTAACTATTTATTAGAAATCATTCATATGTTGTGAAAACAGATGTAAGACAAACAAATCCTAAATGATTAGCATGTACTGTCTGGAAATGATGATTGTACTGTCTTTCTTGAGTGATTATGTTTCAATGTGAAAAAGTGCAAAATAATGCACTTGGGCAGAGAAACCCCAGCAGTGAAGTACAAAATGGGAAGGGTGATACTGATGATCACCAAGCAGGAAAGAGACCTGAGGAGATCATATCGGATGACCTAAAGGTGGCCGGGCAGTGCGACAAGGCAGTTGAGAGGGCAAGTGGGATGCTGGAGTAGATAGGGAGGGGTATCACCAGCAGAAAGAGGGAAGTGGTGTTGTCTCTGTATAAATCATTGGTAGGACCCCACCTAGAGTACTGTGTTGAGTTCTGGAGACTACAACTCATAAAGAACATAGACAGAATGGAAGTGGTCCAGAGGAGGGCAACTAAAATGGTGCAGTGTCTGCAACAGAAGCCCCATGAGGAGAGATTAAAGAACCTAAATATGTACCCATTTGAAGAGAGGAGGGGGGGATATGATAGAGACCTTCAAACATCTCACAGGGTTAAACAAGGGAAGTATTTTTCAGGGGAAAAAAAGGTGCTCAGGGACAACGGGGCATGATGAGAAGCTGAAGGGGGTAGATTCAGTAGAGATGTGAGGAAGTACTTCTTCACAGAAAGAGCAGTGAATTCCTGGACCAGTCTTCCAGTGGAGGTGGTGGGGGTGAAAACAGTGGGGGGGTTCAAGAATGCGTGGAATAGGAATAAGGGAATCTTAGGGAAAGAGAAAGGGTGGGTGCATAGGGTGGAGATCAAGTAGGATCTGCGGTGATACTATAGGCAGGGAAAAATGGGCAGACTAGGTGGGCCAAGTGTTCCTTATTTGTCAGCAAATTCTATGTTTCTATGATCTTGTATGGGGTTATTTTTAAATAATAAAACATCAGTAAAAAAACATGACTGTGCCATGGATGAGTGACTACAACTTTAACTGTACCTGTCTCGACTTAGGACCAGTTCCCCCTTATCAACGTACAAACTGGTTTAACAAGCAAAATAATCTGAGTGTAGTGATAACTTGAAGGGTGCTATGGGAAAGCTGATAGAAATACTATCTACTGTTTCTCCTTGCACAACTGAGGCTTCTGCAAAGCAAATCTTGTGAAAAAGCAAACTAGGAACAACCCTGTCACAGCAGTCTTTAGAGAATCAGCGGCTGATCATGAGTGCAAGCCCATCAGTTTCTGATCTTGTTCCAGTACCATCAACAAAAATACAGGCTTGACAGCAGTCGTGGAACTGTCCATTTTTCTGGTCACAGACTTCCCAAAAAACAAATGAAGAACAAACTGAAGCAATCTGCACTGCTCCTACAATTCTTTCATAATGTGGCTGCTCTTGATCTCTCTCAACACTTTGTAGTCTTTTCCAGGCCATATACTTGGTGTAAGTGCTTGATTCAGTCTCATCTCCCTCACTCTTCTTCCTAAAAGAGACAGATTAAATATTAATATTTTTAAAATAAATATAAAAAAACTGAAAAAGGAGACAGGAGCTTGCCTGGTGGCGCTGACGGCTGAGGTGCTGGATGCCTTACCTCACGCTATGCCGGCGATCCATGTTCGGGAATGAGCACGGGCCGATGGGGGTCAGCAGGGGAGGAGAAGAATTGAGCGTCCAAGAGTCTGCTCTCCTTCTTCAGGGATGGGGGTCACTAGCAGTCAGTGTTGACTGGCCCCTAGCGGCTGCTGAGAGATAGCACACTGATGCTTGGAAAGGGGAGGAGAGGAAGCAGCCGCTTGGAGGAGCATGTGTGGACACGTACATGGTCTCTCCTTAGTGTGTCATTGCATGCCTCCTCTCCTAAGGGGAGAAAATGTGAAAAAGAGTCCTGGGCATGGCACGATGACAGCCAATCCCTGCAGGCCCTGCTCCCATGAATAGTGGTAAACTCTGCACCAGATCCATTCTGTTGGGTTGAGGGATCCCCGCCGCCCTGCCAAGGGGGGGGGGGCAAGCCATGGAGGACAGTGGAAGGTAAGCCACGAGCTGGGGATGGGGCTGGGGGATCTGGCTTGAAGGTGTGCTGCCCGGGAAGAAAGAAATTAACTGTAAAAAAGAAAAAGGAGACAGACCAGTCCACTCCTATGGGACAAAGTCCCCGTGACATTCTATAATATACAATATCCATATTTGCCGGCAAGCTTGTAATAAAGACATTTGATTTCTCAAAGCCTATGCAGTTTTTTCTAACTTATACATTTTAAATACATTTTAATAACAATATTCTGTTGAGAGTTGTGGGGAAGTGTTTATTTATTTAATTAAGAGTTTTACCAGGCAGGCATACTGAGCAGGGTATCGCTCAATTCCAGATGCGCCCTGGGGTGGGGGAATGTGGCACAGAGAAAATAGATAAATAAAATACAGTAGAATAAATTACAGTAGAAATACAAATAGAAATACAATCGAATATACAGTTATGCAACAGTAGAAAATACAATGGAGTATATGTACAGTGCGTTCAGCTTGGATGTGCTGTAACGAAAGAAAAATACAAGACAATGATGAACATGTATTTAAGAACACAGTCGTACAGTTGTGCAGGACCACTAGCTACCAGCTGAGGGACCTATAATGCATAGCAGAAGCTGCAGTGCTAGGTTGAGAACCTAGTACCCTGTGGTGTGGCATAGGTAGAGGTCTGTGAAAATACAAGTGTGGAGCAGGGCAGCTCAGTAAGCTGGGCAGAAGATGGTGAATGGGCACGTATTCTAGGCCCTCAGTCATGTAAGTTGCAAGAGCATGTAGTGGTAAAATGCGTCTTGAGGACAGAGTTGAGCATGAGTGTGCTGGAGGTATGCCTAATGTCTACCGGCAAGGAGTTCCATAATTTTGGTATTCTGTATTTAAAGGCAGCCTGGCCCATAGTGGTGGACACGTGAGGGACGAGGAGAAGCCAGGAATCCATGTTCCTGAGTGAATAAGCAAGTGGGGGGAAAGCTGCAAGGGTGGCCACAAGGTAAGAGGGGAGGGACTGTGCCCAGAATTTAGCTGTGGTCCTGGCACAGTGGATCCTTCTCCGATCATGGAGAGAAGGGAGGTCTAAGGAGCGATATAGATCACAGTGATGGGTTGTGGGGGGGGGGCAGGGTGAAACGACAGAATGAGTGGAAGAGAGGATCAAGTCTGGCGAGGGAGGACTTGGGGGCTGCACTATAGACTACGTCCCCGTAGTCCAGTATAGGGAGAATCATTTTTTGCATGATTGCTGTTCGCGTTGGCAGGGGGATGCAACTTCTATTGCAGTATAAAGCACCCAGCATGGGGTACAGTTTCTTGTGGATCACATCAATATGTGCAGAAAAGTCAAGGTGCTGATCTAGCCAGATCCCAAGGTAACAGAATGATGTACACACCTTCAGGGGGGAGCCATCAAGGATGTGGTAGGTAGGGGTGGAGTGAAGATGGAAGAGTTTTTCCCTTGTGCCGAATGTAAGGGAGACAGTTTTCTTAGGATTTAGAAAGAGTTGATTGGAACGGAACCAGAGTGGGACATTGTTGAAGTCCTGCTGGAGTCTGGTTGATACTTCTGAGGAGGATGGACCAGAGGCATACAGTACTGTATTGTCTGCATACATGTGAATGGAAGTATGTGGGCAGACCAAAGGCAGATCATTTAGGAAGATGGAAAACAACATTGGGCCAAGGACTGAGCCTTGGGGGACCCCTGTAGTAACAGGGAGGGAGGTGGAAGTAGAAGAGCCAATTTGGACAGTTTGGGACCTGCCTGTCAGGTATGAATGAAACCAACTGGTGGCAGAACCTGATAGCCCAGAGAGGGAGAGCTGGGACAGAAGCAGGGCATGAGAAGCCATGTTGAAGGCCTTTGCAAGGTCAACAAAAATAGCCGAGGTGATGCCCCCATTATCCATTTCCATGAGAATGGAATTGGTGAGTCTGAGTAGAGAGGTGATGGTGGAGTGAGACTTCCTAAAACCAGCCTGATATGGAGTGAAGAAGGAGGTAGAGTCGAGAAAGGAGGAGAGCTGAGAGAGCACGAGGTGTTCCTGGATTTTAGCAAGGATGGGAAGAAGCGAGATAGGGTGGTAGTTGCCCGGGGAGGAGGGATCACCACCTTTATGGAGGGGGACAACTGTGGCATGTTTCCATTTAGAAGGGATTGATCCATGCGTGAAGGAGTGGTTAAAGAGAGTGGCCAGTGGGCTGGCAATGGCTGGGGCAGATAGGTGGAGCATTTTGGAGTGAAGTCCCAAAGGGCATTTACCTTTGGAGGGCTTGAGTGACCCAAGGGCTTTTAATACCTCTGTAGGGGTAACTAGGCAAAAGGAGAAGTGGGAGGACGGAGGAGTGGCTGGGATAGATAGGGGTGGCTCTATGGGGTGGGGTGGAATTGAGGATGAGAGAGAGAGGATGTGGAGTTTGTGAAAGAGGAGTTAAGCTCAGTGGCCACAGTGCTTGGAGCAGTGACAATGTTACCTGCTACATTGAGGGCATGTGTGGGGGGGGGGTTGGCCAGAGGGGAGAAAAGAGATTTAATGGACTTCCAAAACTTTGCTGGGTGATTAAAGTTAGAATGGAAAGAGGCCTTGAAGTAATTAGTTTTTGTCTTCCGGATAAACCTCGTGCAGGCATTCCGCAGTGAATGGTAGTGTTGAAGTGCCACTTGAGAACCTGTTACCTTATAGGCTTTCCAGGCTTGGTCTCTGGCTTGAAATTGATCTGTGAGGTCAGTGGTCACCCAAGGCAAGTGGGCACCCCTTACCCTGGACCTTCTGAGTGGCGCATAGTAGTCCCAGATGGCAAGGAATTTGGCCATAAAGAATTCAAGGGCAGCATCGATGGAGGGTGCCCGTGGGATGTAGGACCAATCAACATTATTCAGGTCAGATAGGAGCGCTGTCAGGTCCAGGGATTTATAGGACCTCATGAGTAGAGTACGGGGGGGGTGGAGCCTTAGGTCTGAAAATTTTCTGCACCATGTATATCATGTGGTGGTCACTGAGATAGTCCAGTAGGAGGCCTGCATCAAGTATACGATGGGGGGTTAGGGCCCAGTCCAATAGGGTATGGTTCTTGGATTTGTGGTTCAGACGAGTGGGTTCCGTGATAAGTTGGGACAGGTTTAGTGCATTCACCTGGCTTTGTAATTTGGAGCAAGCACTGGAGAGCTAGTTCAGGTTGAAATCATCAAGGATATGTAGCTCACCACCTGCTGCAAGGGATTTTAGGGTGCCCAAGTGGTCCAGGATGATGGGCAGCGGGGTACCCGGGGAGCAGTAGGACCCTGCTATGTATAAGGGAATTGAGTGAGGAAGGGAGATTTTGATTAACAGGGAGTCTATAGACTGCGTGGTCAAGGAGAGCATGATTGAGGTGAACTGAAGCTTGGACGAGATGAACATGGCAGTGCCCCCACCCTTCCTTTTGCCCTGACGGTCCTGCCGAATGAGGCAGTAGCCCGGGATAGACAACTCTGCGTTTAGACTGTGGGACTTAAGACAGGTTTCAGTAATGATTAGGATATCAGAGCACAGAGATAGGATGCTTGGTTGGAGTGCTGTGAGTTTGTTCAAGAGGCTGCAAATATTTAGGTGTGCTATTTTGAAACCCCTTGGTAAATGGAGAGCAGGGGTATTGAGGTGTCCAGTATTGGGGGGGGTTTGGACCAGGGTTATGCTCACATCCCCGGCTAGGAGGAGCAGCAGGGTCAGTAGTTGTTTTGCTAGAAGCATGGCCCACTGTAACTTCTGGCAGGCAGGGGGTTGCTGAGGTGTGCACGAGGTAGGAGATGAGCTGAGTGGGGGGAGGCACATAAGGCTGTCAACCCCGCATGGAAGGAGGGGGGAGGATAGCAGCTTCAAGTTCCCAGTTATATATGTGATAAAGAAGGGACTGCTCAGAGGAAGAGATTGTGTGGTAGTGCAGAGTGGCAACCACAGTGCTGATTGATGGGGAGCTTAGTAGCGGTTGCTGTTCAGGGTAGGAGGAGGGTGGGAGGGATGAAGTAGTTGTAAACAGGCAGACTATGGCTAGAGAGAAAGGCATCATGTTAAGCTGTTTTTAAGCAGCAGCAGCAGCTGCTAGGTCAGCCACTAGTGTTGGGAGAGAATAACCTGCAAAGGGAAAAGTAGGCTGATTGGTTCTGGCAGTCACGTGGGACAGCCTATAAAAGTGACAGCTCACCAAGGGTGGAGGTGGCGGGGATATACACTCACAGAGCAGAGAACAAGCTGCTGCTGCTCTACCTTACACTTCAGATCAGTATCTGGGGAAATTTGGCATGCAGCAGACTCAGGGGAGGGCAGGAGATCCTGTAGCCCTCACGACCACCTGAAGAGCTGTGGAGAGAAGAAACAGGAAGAGATTAAATAATGTAGGGAGAAGGAGGGGCTGGATACAGGCACAGAGCTAGCACGCATCAACCTGAATTCGAGTTAATGGGGGGATCTGCAGTTAAAGCTTACAATTAAATATGAACTTCCACAGTGTTTAGGGGCTAGCATTAGGCTGCATTCACAACTTAAATCATATGTGCAGTACAATATTAAACTGCCTTAAGCCCCAGTTGTACAGCGTTTTGCATTGTAATTTCTCATTTCACTTCTAAACCTGCTATCATTGAAATAACATAGGTGCATAAACACAAATTAGAATCCCTTCAAACAGTACTAGCCGAGGCTTTTAGAGCAAGAACTAAGTTCATAATATATTAAAGTTCCCTCTCTCTTGGCTTAAACACTGCAGATAGTGATAAAGATGGTCAGAAAAA
Organism: Neoceratodus forsteri; assembly: GCA_016271365.2. NCBI lineage: Eukaryota > Metazoa > Chordata > Ceratodontiformes > Ceratodontidae > Neoceratodus > Neoceratodus forsteri. The sequence goes on from CM057453.1 coordinate 198,260,582, forward strand.
AAACTGTGAGGCTCTGTTGACGGAAAAGTCCAGGGTCTTTGTTTAAAAGAAAAAGGCGCCAAAGATCCACACATATACTCACAGAGCAGAGAACAAGCTGCTGCTGCTCTGCCTTATGCTTCAGATCAGTACCTGGGGAAATTCGGCATGCAGCGGGCTCGGGGGAGGGCAGGAGATCCTGTAGCCCTCAAGACCACCTGAAGAGCAGATCAATACTGTTTTAGGAGATAACATATCCAGGATACCCACTAGTCTGATTGATGCACTGTTTATTTGTAATTTATGTTTTATTCATTATGCTGTAAAACATACATTAGGGTTTGTCTTGATTCCAGGGCATAGCAAGTATTGGTACAGAGCATATCATATATAGGATACAATTCCTATCACTCTTTGTCACTGAAAAGTGTGTGTGTAATCAAGATAAACAGTATTTAATACACAAGACGATGGACGTTATACAAAAATGTAAAGTTAATAATGTCCCTCAGTACAAAGACTCTAGAAGCCAGCCAGTATTTTTTGGGTCCATAAATTACTGAAAGTGCAATAAGCACGTATCAAATGTCTATTTTTTTTTTCATATCATTTATTCTTTGGTAACCGGGTAAAGATATTGGACCAAGGGTCCCTTTTCAGGCCCGACCCGGACAAAAAAAACATACAAAAATACACAAATACAATCAACAGCAATACAAAACCAAAAAATACAAACTACAAATTACAGTTACAAACAGATTTATGTAATAAATAACTATTTAACCTTTGTTTAAAAGTTAAAACAGAGAGAGCAATCCTAATATCAAGTGGGAGTGAATTCCAATACAATAGTGCTGCTATTGAAAAAGCTCTGGAGCTTAATCTAAGCCGAGACCTGGGGACAAAATATAGGGGGCCGTCAGCCAACCTCAGGCTGGGAAGCATTTCTCTCATTAAAACAAGATCAGAAAGAGGAAAAAGTGAGCCAAAGTAAAAACATTTATACATCAGACAGCCAACAAAATATTCTATTCTGCTACTAGGGGAAAACCACCCCAACCGAGAATAAAGATTACACCAATGTGTCCTATGGGGGGCTCCAAAAATAAATCTACAAATATTATTATAGGCCACAATTAGTGCTTGCATTTTGTTTGTACCTATGTTATAATATAAACAAGAACTGTAATCGAAATATGGAAGAAGAGAACCAATAGCAATTGCTAATCTAGTTGCTTCTGAGAAGAATGACTTGAATTTGTATAAACCCCTATTCTTTGATTTACTTTCTTAACCATTGACTGAATCTGAGGTGAAAAGGTCAAACTGGGATCCAATAGTGTGCCCAAATACTTAAATTGAGACACTTGCTCAAGCAGACCACCCCGAAAATCAGATATCCTCAGTTATGGGGTGTTCACCAACATAAATTGTGTGCCAAATAACATAACTTTTGTTTTAGCTGAATTCAAAACCATAGCATTTAAAGTAAGCCAAGAACAGACGGCACCAAAATCCTTTTCTAGGGAGCAAGAAAGTTCAGACACAGAATTTGACTGAGCACAAATTACAAGATCATCTGCATAAAGCAGTGATTCACTAAACTTACAAACTCCAGGAAGCTGATTAATAAAAATAGAAAATAACAGGGGTCCCAAAATGGACCCCTGAGGCACTCCACAACTAACTGGCAAGACATCAGAAACCACAGAACCTACTTGAACAAATTGACACCTGTTACTCAGATAATCGTAGAACAAAGAAACAGCGACATCAGAAAACCCCAGATCTTTCAATTTTTTGCAGGCCAAACCATGATCAATCAAATTAAAAGCCTTGGCTAGATCTATGAACACCGCCCCAGTCATCAAACCCTTCTCAAACCCACGTAGGATGGTGTTCATGAACACAACCAAGGCCATGCCCGTACCAAAGTGCTTACGGAACCCATGTTGTTGCCTTGACAACAAATCATGGGTAACCAAATAGGCATCAATTTGCTTAGCCACTAAATGCTCAAGTAGTTTGCTAAGGGGATTCAGTATTGATATTGGCCTATAATCATCCATGAAAGTAACACAGCTGTTTCTTGGAATTGGAACCACCATAGCTTTCTTCCAGGACAGAGGAAAAACACCTGTAGCCAATGACATATTAAAAATATAACAAAGGGGATCCTTAATAAAGGGATAGCCAATTTTAAGAAGCGGGCATCCAACCCTTCCCCACAGTCAGTCCCTTTATTTGGGAGAGACTACAGAAGATGAAAAACTTCATTTGATGTTACTTTCTTAAACAAAAACCTGGGTCCGTCTACCAAAGGAACAGAAGAAAAGGATTTAGTATTACCAGCCTAAGGGAAAAAAGATCTAAACTTAGAAAGATCTGAAAATTTAGAATTCAACAATTTAACAGTTACGGGCAAGTCACCAATTTCTTTGTTGTCAACATTTAATTTCTGGATGTCAGATTCTGATTTAGGAGAAAGTAAAGAATTTACCTTACTCCAAAACTTCTTTGGATCTGCCCAGCTATCTTCAAAGTAGTCCCTGAAATAAGCTTTTTTAGCATTTCTAACAGTTTGAGAGACTAAATTCCAACGTCTATGGTAGAGATCTATTGAAACTCTACTGGGAGATAATTCAAATTTAGTCCAAGCACTATCCTGCTCCTTAATTAATTTCTTAATGCTGGGACCAAACCATCCAGTAGGTGACCCTCTACTCTGAATGGTCCGAAAGGGAAAAGGGATTCTTGAATAGGAAGAAGTTGGGTGCAAAAAAAATCTAGTGCCGTGTCCACATCTGGAATACATTCAAGAAACGACCAATCAATTAACCTCAAAGAAGAATATAACAGGGAATAATCTATCCTTTTAAATGATCTAGTCTGAAACACAGAAGGAGGAGGTTTAAGACAGTGAAAATCTAGGACACAAAAGGTGGTCACGTGGTCACTTACGGAATCTGCCAAGACACCAGAGACCCCTACCCTCCCCACACTATTAGTCAAAACCCAATCCAATAGAGAATGATTCTGTGAGATGGGATTGAGATGGGCAGGCACATTTATACACTGAGTCAGTCCATAAGAGAGAAGAAGAGATTCAAGCCCCATGGTGTCATTAGCCCTCCAATTCAAATTCATATCTCCAACAACAACAGAATCACTCTGCTTTAAATAAACTTCACAAACATCCAAGAAATGTTTAAGCCCTTGAAGACCACATTGAGGGGGATTATACAAACAACCCACATTTAACTTCCTCTTTCCTCCAAGAACAAATTGCAAAACCAACCAATCAGTATCACAACCCAAATCCACACTAGACCTTAAAAAAATAATTTCTAAATGATCCCTATAATAAATTAAGACCCCACCACCCTTTTTTCGACCTTTATGATCTACCCTAAAATTTTATAACCCCCAATATGACACACATTATCCATACAACCAGCAAGAACCATCAAACAAATAAATATGTCATCTATGCTAATCATGAATTACAATGAGAAAGGGAAAATGTGAACCATTAGGAACCTAGCATTCCATGCTGGTACTCTAACCACTGAGTTATGGTTCACACAGCTGCATCAGCTGTCCCAGATCTTCCTTCAAAGACACATTCCCCTCCTCTGATGTTGTGCAACTTTGCAACCTTAGAAATACATCAGAACAACAGCCAATCGACTCCTTCTCAGTGCAGTTTAAAGAGGCCACTGCAAACCAATAACTTTCAACTTTGTATAACAGGAACGAGATTACCTTGCCCAACAGTGTAATTGAAAGTAATCAGGTAACTTCCTAACCCCACAAAGAAGGGCACTGACAAGGTTAGTCAATAATCTGAGCTGCATAATATCCCCTTTTAAGACTAATAAAGCAAACTTTGAATTATGCCTGTTTATCAGCATTAAAACTTGCACTCTTGGGCACAGCATATAATATGGAACACTCGGGCAGATTTCTGATGCTGTGTGGGAGGACAGGCGGTGTTGGGCTTTCGTGCCATTCCCTGTTGTCGGCCATGCAGCTGCTGACATCTTGAACCCTCCAATTTCTACCAACCGGGTTAAAAGAAACCCCTCAGAAGCCAGATCACCTTAACCAAGGTGGATCTGTAGCACACCCACCTTCAGTATCCCTTCTGTACAACCAGCGCTGCAATATATTAAGAAATTCAGCACGACATGCCCCCCAACCACAATAGCACTGTGTAATAAATCATGATAGGTACAGACTACAGAGCATTCACAATATAAAACCTTCAGTGTTCACTATGTTGCTAGATAGAAGGGGTTAGCTTTCAGGTACAACACTGTCCCAGGATATTCAGTTAGTCCTCACTGTCTGAAACCTGATGTTTGGTGGGCTGGCCCTCAAAGTCCTCCTTAATCTTGTTAAGTTTCTTGCCTGCATCCTTTGGATCAGTAAATAAAAATATTGTACCTACATATATCAAACAAAGATGGGCAGGGAGTTGGAGGGTGTGCAAAACACCCCAAGCTTTCAGGCCAGCATGCACTGCATCAAAATATTTTCTTCACTGGTGGTGTAGTTGAGGCAAAGATCAGAAAGCATAGGAAAACCAGGAGCAGTTATAAAATTCCTAAGTAGTGTTTTATTATCATCAGTAACAATAAAATAAAAAAAAAATGTAATTGTGCAGGATAGCTTTTATACAGGCAGTTCAAACAAAACAAATTCCTTCCTCTGAGGGTATCTCTAAATCTCAAGCTCTCGTTCTCGCTCTCCAACAAAAGATTGCTCTCTTTATATATAATGTTTTTTCCTGGCAATTAACTTCTGCATCCTGAGTTCATTTGAGCTACCTCCTGTTTCTCACAAAATGTATCAGAACTTTGTCAGTTTCTTTCCTTGCAAGTGCAACAAAATAGAACATTGTGTCCCAAAACCAATCTTCTGTTGACAACTCTGCAAATGAGCTTGTGTAGGTCAAACTGCATCGCAAGGTTAACCCCCTGAGTTCCAAATAACTTTTTGCAATCATTTCAACAATATAACTATATACATTTTCAAACCAGAGAACCCAGTTTCACTTAAAGATACACATTCATTTTTATAACCACAGATAAGCAAGGGAAAGAAAAGACAGGAACAGCAAGAAACAGCAAGTGAAGGACAGGAGATAGCGGGAGTGGGGAGAATCGAGAGACTGTCAGAGTGATCAGTTTCTAGGTCCCACGAGAAAATCTGATTGCAGAATCAGACAAAAAAGAGACACAAAAAGAGGGGATAGAACAGATCCTTACTTTTAATTCTTTCTGCATAACAAATGGGATAGGGTCTTATTCAACTGTAATCATCTGTAATGACTACCCATTGACAATGTGGAGCGCTACAGAATAACTGTCCCTCATTTCTGGATGCCTTCAGCACTTGGTCCCCAACAAGAGGTCCCACAGTCACTGCCAGAATAGTGCAAGGAAGATCGGAATTTCTTGGTCATCACTGTGGGTTAATCTTATAAGTCTTACAGATTTGTCCATCAAGTGCCAAACCTAAGGATGAGTACAGTAGTTCATTCACAAAAGAAACACAGTTACAGCCTTCAAGCTGCTCTAGTACCCCCAAGGATCCATAAATTTGACACTCTAGCCATGTTTTCTAAGTGTTGAAGGTGCAACCTGAGTAGCTTGTTGTCCTGTATTAACCCTGCACCAGCAGTTGTTAATTTATTGACTGCAGTAGTAGCATGCTGGGTATCAGAGGAGATTTTCTCAACTTTAGTCTCCAAATGTGTGACCTTCGTGGTGAAGGAGTCAATCTTTTTATCAACTAAATCCTGCTGGTCCTTAACAGCTTTTAGGACCTCTCCCAGCATTGGTTCTCCAATCCCACTAGTCGTAGATTCTGCAACGCTCAGCTCTCCTCTATCTTGTCGTCTTCCCTGTTTGCCCTTGCCTGTCTCTTGTAGTGGCATCCAGCAAGGGTTCCCCATCATTACAGAAGCTGAGAATTGGCACTGTTGGTCAGGTAAAACTAGTTCTAGTGAATAAAGGTAATATTCTGCAAGAAAAGTTATTGAAAACCACACATTTTAGAATTTATGTGAGATGGTCTTGCAGAGTGCAGAAAGAAGTGTGCGTTCCTGTTGGCTACTATCCATGCCCCCACTAATGCACTATTTAAATGTGCCTAATAAGGACCCAGGGCTGGGCATGACCAAATAATACATGAGTGGGAAAAGCACCATTTTTCCCATAATCTCTCCAACAGTGTGATCCATAAACATGTAGGGAGTCCTGTTGTCAGACAATGTTTTTTACACTAAATAATTTTCAGTATGAGAGATGGAACTACCTACAAATTTATGGCATAGCTCAGCTCTGGGGTCTACAGTGGCACTCAGCTTTTCTAATCACTTCATGGCAATATTTGAACAATATGCACTTAGATGCATAGCAATCCAAAAACCTTTCCAGTAGCTGAGATTTATTGATGATTTTTTTTATTATCTGGACACAGTAAGAGGAGAGCCGATATCAGTTTTACATATGGCTGAACACCTTGCAGCCCACCATCAAATTCACAATTAACCACGCTAAACAATGTTTCCACTTTTTATATGTTATGGTACTGATACAGAGTGGGAGAATTGAAACAGATCTGTACACCAAACCAACTGACAGACATATGCATCTCTCATAGAAACAGAAACACAAAAACATAGAATTTGACAGCAGATAAGGACTGCTTGGCCCACCTAGTCTGCCCATGTTCCTTACCTACTATCACACTGTAGACCCTACTTGATCGCCAGATCCCCCCCCTCCTTGCTTCTAAGGTTCCATTATGCCTATCCCATGCCTTCTTAAATCCCATTATAGTTTTTGCCCCCACCACGTCCTCAGGGAGGCTGTTCCAGGTATCCACCATCCTTTCCATGAAGAAGTGTTTCCATACATTTCCCTGATTCTACCCCCCTCCAGCTAAATCACATGACCCCTTGTTCTTGTGCATCCTTTCTCTGACAAAGGCTTCCCTCTTGAACCTTATTTATACCCTTGAGGTACCTGAAAGTCTCTATCATATCCCCCCTCCCTCCTTTCCTCCAGTCTGTACATATTGAGGTCCTTCAGTCTCTCTTCATAGGGCTTTTGATGCAGATCCTGCACCATTTTAGTTGCCCTCCTCTGGACTGCCTCAACTCTGTCTATGTCCTTTTGGAGATGAGGACTCCAGAACTGGATACAGTACTCTAGGTGGAGCCTCACCAGAGACTGATACAGAGGTATCACCACCTCCCTCTTTCAGCTTGTGATACCCCTCCGTGTACCCTAGCATCCCACTGGCTCTCCCCACTGCCTTGTTACACTGTTTGTCCACCTTTAGGTCATCAGATATGATAGACCCAGATCTCGTTCCTGTTTGGTGGTTGCCAGTACCACTCTCCTCATTTTGTACTCTGACTCTGGGTTTCCACACCCCAAGTGCATGATTTTGCATTTTTTTAAATTGAAACTTGGTTGCCACTTTCTAGACCACTCTTCAAGCTTACCTTGATCTTTATTCAATCTCCCCACCCCCCCGGAGTGTTCACTCTATTGCAGAATTTTGTGTTGTCTGCAAAAAGACATAACTTCCCTTCTAGTCCCTCTGCAATGCCGCTTATAAAGATAATAAAGAAGATTGGTCCCATTCACTGCACTCTCACTCTTCTCTCACTCCAGTCCTGCCATTCTGAACTCACTATTAAAAACATTTTGCACTGTCAGGTACTCAGACTATGCAGGATCTTTTCTCAGGACTCCGCTTTTAATAGCAGCTGCTAGGAACTGAGCAATTTCCTGGTTCAGAGGAGATACTGGAAAAGGATGATTCAACAACAGGTGGATATCAAGAGAGAGAGAATTTGTTCAAACCCAGGAAGCACAATTCTGACAAAATATCTCTGGTGGTAGCATACCATCCTGGATTACTCCTATTCCCCCTGCTGCAACATTGTCTGCATATTGGAATGGCTTTCTAGTTTCACCCTTTTCTTGTATTCCGTAGATGCAAAAATCTTAAAAATATACTGGTCTGAGCAATCCTTGCCCCTCAGCTCCCCAGCATACACTCCTGGTTGCTTCAAATGTTCCACTGGTCAATACCTGAGAAACAAATGACAGCTTCCAAAGCCACTCCACAGGAGCTTGCTACAAGAGCAAAGAAAACATGGACTGTGGGACAAAACAAGTGATTTACCTTATTAATTGTGCATGAGGTAGACTGCAATATGTAGAGGAAGAAAAAGGAGAATTGGCATTTATATAGCATTTGTCACACACTCGGTATCCTAAAATGCTTTACAAGCAATGGCAGACTGGTAGTGAAGTGACTGTTTTGTTGATGTATAATGGCTGGCATTTCTTACATCAACACCCACACATAACCCTGGACAATTACATGAACCAGTTTTATGTGACAGGGAACGATGGCCAAGATACAAGGAAGACTCCCCTACTGTTTTAAAAGTGCCTTGAGTTACTTTACTTCTACTTGGACACCCACCAGGACAACATTAGAGATGGACAGAAGGGACCTCTATTTAACATTTCAATGGAAGGATGGCACATTCTAACAATACGGTATCCCGTAGTACTGCACGATGCCGGCGCTTATGGTATGAGACCAATCCTGATGTGGGACTAGAACCCATGACTTACTGGCCCAGAGGCAGATGTGCTACCAGCTAAGGCTCACTGACAATTGTATACCAAACAAAGAACTCTTTATGGAAATGCTTTGCTCATGAGGAGATGCACCCCTCCCCAACAAACAGAAGTGCCAGACATGCTAGAGGTCCATGTACTAGCAGTGACCCCACACTCATTAATACAAAACATGTGACCATAACTCTGTGCCACATAGAAGCATGCTCTGCAGCCTAGTTAGAGTCTCTTGGGGAGTTAAGGGAGGTACAGAAAGAACTTATTTAAATAAATAGTACCTGTGTGGAGACCAGGTAAAATCATAGGTAGACCCCCTCCTCAGTGTCTAGGAGTGTGATGGAGAATTCAGTAGGGAGGGGAACCACAAGCACAGAAACCACTAGATGGCTGCATTACCTGGTTCTTGATTTGGCAGTGGGGGTGCCCAAGATAGGGCCACAGCAGCCATGGGGTGAAATGGGAGTTAATCACTGTTAAACTTGCTGAATAAATAAGTCCATTGTCCAAACTGTGTTAAACGTTCATAAAAGTCCATTTAAATGAGAACTTGGAGAAACAATGGGCACTCCATGGAGTGAGGGGGTTACAGACAGAATTAATTTGAGGCACACAAGTAGCCCAATCAGTGGCTAAATGTGGTCATGAAGACCTCCACTGAAAATGTTCCGAAGCCGAATCAGGCTTCCAATTGGGCTGGCAGCAGCAGCATGACAAACACAGCCAAATCAGGCCTGCTGGATTACTCTGGGTGGCTCAAACTCTCTTCTCTGTCCTTCTCCTGCACACTTTCAGTTCCAACTAACATAGATCCCAAAACTCAAATGCATAGATGTCTCCCCGCTCCTCTGCCTTCAAGTTTGATGGATAGCACTACCGGGGCTCGAACCTCTTACTGCTGCATTTCAGATGACAATCTCAAGCCAGACCTCCACATCATTTCTTCAGGCTGTTTCACTCTGCTGCTGAGACCTAGGCAGAAACCAAAATGGGCACATTGGGACTCACAGCGGGGATATACCCATAATGGTGGGCTGCTCACAGAGACATACACCTGGACTCCCGCACTATCTGCCCATTCCCATCTGCTCCACCCATGACTGGACAGCAGCACACTCACTAGAGGGGTGAAGCAGGCTCTCACCACTGCCAACATGGGACCGGTGCAAGCTCTACCATTGCCCCAGGCCCTGCTCCCTCTACATTTGAGCTAAACTTCCACAGGAGGTCTGCAACATCAGCAACATGTTTCATGAACCACATAGACTGCCACCACTTCCACACACTGATGCCACCTCAAAGACAGCCCGGGGGGTCGGGGAGCAATCACCCCACTCTGGTCCCTCTCACCTGGTCCTTAGCCCAGATCAGACTCCCCTTTTCACACCAAAAACTCCCCATTTATAGGTTTCTGTGCCCACCTAGTCTGCCCACTGGCAGGCGATCCCAGATGGCATCGGAAATTAACCCTATTCGCTGGCCCGGTGGCACTGAGGGTTGATGCGCTGGATGCCACACCTCACGCAACACTAGTGACCCAAGTTTGGGAATGGACTCGGGTTGCTCAGGGGTCAGTGGGGCGAGGAAGGATTGAGCATCTGTAGATAGATCTCCTTCCTCGGGGAAGGGGGGGATCATGCGGAGCTCTGTAGACTGACACCCAGCAGTGGCTGGGTGTCAGCACAGGTGCGCCACCAAGAACAGGGAGGGCCCATTTCCAGGGTGTTAGGCTGCCTCCAAGGAGGCAGAGCCCACCACTCTGCCCATTGCATGGTCATGGGCTCGGGGCCAAAACAGCAAAATCAGGAACTGACAGGGTCTATGATGACCCCAACTATCAGGTTGGAGGACAAGTCCCTCCGAGGGAGAGACTGGAGCTCCCTGTTGGCATCCCCTCCAAAAAATAAATTAACCCTGAAGGTTCTAGTAAGTCCCACGAGGGGCTTACATATAATAGTGGGGTGAAAATCTCTGTGCTCATCTGCTGTGTGTTTAGAAGGTCAGCTCATTCTATGGCATGAGGCATTTCCTATATATGAAATTATGCTAGTACATTGTATTCTGTGTACCTACCCTGGGGTAGTGAAGCACTATCCTAATGTAAGCATCTGTGCAAGTATGCTTAGCCTGTATTTACTCTGGATATTGTTTTTAACAGTTGATCTTTTATAAACTAATAAAAAGAATTTCAAAAAACACCAAAAAAACTATAGCTGTACTAGTGAGCCCCTGGTTTGGGTGCACATTACCCATATTGTATGTAATTGCCATTGACAATGTGGAGTGACACAGAAAAGACAGTCCTTAGCGGTAGCAGGATGGGGTCAAAAGGAGGGCAAAGAAATGTCTAGACTGATATGGAAGACAGAGACAACCTTCAGAAGAAAGAAGAGATGGAGTACCATCTTGTCCTAACAGAGAACCAGGAAAGGTGCTTTGGAGGAGAAAGCATGGAGTTCACTAATGCACCCAGGGAATAAATGGGGATCAAGAACACCCTCTGGATGGATAAACATACCTGTCAATTGTTTCACGTTTTGCGGGATGTCACTCATTTTACTCAACATAAGTTCTCTGGCCTGTCACAAACCCACTCAGCAGGTCAGCCCTCTACTCCCAAAGTTCAAACCTCCAAGCGCAGTCTTGTGAACAGTTAGCAGAAACAGGGCAACCCTCCTGTCTGTTTTTGTGGGTTCAAATCAACCTTTGGCCTCAAGTCTTGGAGGGATTCAAACTGTGAACCTCTTGCTTACATACCCAATGCACAGGCTCAGATAATTCTGTCTTCGGGGGACCAGGTATCTTTGCCTACGGGCACCTAACCAGGTGTACAGAAATGAACCCTTGAAAACTCTAATAAAGGACCTCAGATTAAAACTCTTACCTTTTTCCAGTTTGGTATCACCATTCAAGCTTATGCAGAGTGTCTGCTTTAACCACATATATTTCACTTGTTAAAGGAAGAAATTCAAAGACAGACCAAGTAGGCTCTAAAAATAGAGTTTTACTAAAATAGATAAAAACTATGTAAAACATTAAATACAGAACCATATATCACAAAACATACAACTCTTTTAAAAGAACAAGGTTTTAACAGTGCAATTCCTACTACAGTACTTTTTCTCTCTCTACCTGTATACTTGCTTAAAGTGCTCAAAGATGTTTTTTTTTGTTAGAGTGTAGATAAAAGTCTCTGAAGGAAAACAGAATTCTGTTTAAAAGCTGGCTTTGCCCACCTCTTTGCATGAGGTCACCTAGCTCCTCCTCTGTTTATGAAAAATCATACACCCAGAATATTTTATAATTTTATAAAGTAACTTAATTAAGGTTACATCAGCAGAAACTCCTTTCCCCATGTGACTTCCCCAATCAAGTCTGTAAATTTCCTTTCATCTATAAGCAGTATTCTCTCTCACATAGACATCAAAGCATTTATGACTTCGCACCAGTGTCACATAATCCTGCACTCTTCCCCTAAACGCCATAAAAGTTTATGATTTCCGTCTTAGCAACTACAGCTATAATTAACTTAGATAAATAGGAGATCCTTGATTAAGGCCAATTCTACTCTGTAATTAGCTTCTGGCCTTCCAGGTAACACCATGTATCTAAAACCTGTGTGTGTGTGTGTGTGTGTGTGTGTCATACTCACATGCTGTTTCAGCATTTCTCATGAGAGACAGTCCACAACACATTTTTATATTACAAAAAATGATACAGTGATCAGAACCAGCTGTCCAAGTGTCACATGGCCCACATCTGTTTCATGTTGAAGAGGTGCTGCCACATAGAGACAATGCTAAAAGTTCAGACTTTGAAGCTGATGTGGTTAACATTCTGTGGTGCTAAAGCAAAACTGAACTTTGAAGAAAAAAACTTGCATCTCTTTGCTTGATTATGTGTCCCACATTGTCCCTCATTTTGAGTGTATGTGTCCCTTATTTCAAAGACAAATGGTTAAGAGGTATGTGGATAAGTGGAAAGGCCAAAACCTCCTGGATGGGTCTGAAGTGAGGAAGCATAAGTGCATCCAGACAACTGGCAGGATGCCAGGGGAGATACCACCTGACGAACTGTAGGGCATATGAGAGAAAAGACCTGGAGGAACTGAGTCACATCAGAATGGGAACCCAGTTATTTTAAGGTCCAGCATGGCCCGATAGTCCTACGCTGACATGGGCACAAGAAAGAAAAATGAATAAATGCTAAAACAACTGCTGCTTCTAAAACTGAAACATTGGTTCCAGAATGGAGATGCTACTGAACACAATGTAGTACTGTCATGAACATCGTAGGACTGCATGACATGGCAAAACCAGGAACGCTGTCCTGCAACCGTATGGAGTTGAACTCAGTGGATGAACCCCAAGTGAAGGTTTCCAGAACCCACATGTCCTCAGAAGTAGCAGTCCACCTGACAACAAAGTGTCAGAATCTGACTCCAATCAACATCCCATTACAAAAGGTTGAAGAGCCTTGACTGACACCTCCACCTCATGCTTGACCCCTTGGGTGACCACGAAAGGGATGCAAAGATCCAATAGACAAAGGAGAAACAACAAATTGATTTAAAGTTCGACTTACAGCCTGGTCTCCTCAAATGACTGCCTTGGCCCTTTGGCATCATGACTAGGGATGTAAGTTTGTCATGGCAGTCATACACGTCATTGATTCCATGACATTTGATCTTTATTTAGGACTTCCATGACTTTCACCAGTGTCATCAGAATGTAGCAATGAAAACAGTGCCACAACATTTACTACTGTTTACTAATGATTTCATGAACAAACAATGAGTCATTAAAACCTCATCCATGACAAACTTACATCCCTAATCATGACTGGAGCCTAGTTTGGTTGTAAAGCCTAGCAGGACCAGAACAGAAGGTCACTGAGCAGACATAGAGCCTGACAACCAAGTTGTGGCTACCTCCAGTTATACCAAAGCATGAGGCAGGGAACTAGAGCAAGGCCATTGGCTAAGGAGCTAAGGAGCTACACATGACCATACATTAATCTCTGTTATTTACACAGTTGGTGAGATGGCACTGATACAGAGATCTGTGGGCAGTCCCAAACTTTTTCTGTGTTTTGGAAATTTTAGTTCTGAGCGGCAGCCATTTAATTTTCTGAGGAAGTGGGTGACAGTGTTGCAATAGAACCATGCTGCGCTGTAGCGTTATGACTTTCTACATCTCAGTGCTCATGTTCTAAGTGCTCCTCTATGGTGCAGGTTGTGGAACCATTCCTTCTCCCCGCATGACTGCATGGGTTACTCTATACCAGTAACACCGAATGACTCACTGAAGCAGATAGTGTTTTTCCTCCCCTTTCTGTTCTGTCCCTGTCATCTTGGAGGACTGTGCTAGTGTGTCCGGTGTGGTTTCTCTGTTGTGCAGCAGTTCACTGAGTGCCTGCAGTGACCCCTCCTGTGGCATCCTGAGATGAGGATCGACACCCACAGACCAACCAGCACGTTTGCCATCACCAGTCAGCCGGTCGCTGGCTGGCTGAGCACCCGGCCGCTCGCTCGATTGCCCCCCAACCCGCCGCCACCAGCAATCCCTGCCACTACAGGGAGACAGAGAGAGAGAGAGAGAGACACAGCAACACAGACTGCAGCACATGTCCTGTAGAAATCCTGCAATGTCCCATCTGTGCTGGCAGGGGTCCAGTCTGATGTGCAGCAGTTCCTGGAGTGGCAGCAATTTAACTTATTGAAGTTTACCGCAGTCTGATTGGTGTGTGTATAGCCCTGCTCCAATGTCCTCTGACTGTGTCTCTGTGTGTCCCCCCCGATGAGTAAGCACATATTGTTTGGGACACAGAGAGCAACCAGGAGCACTGTGGGAGCTGGAATCATACACTGTCCTTCATCACACATAACGAGCATCGAACGGAGCTGTGCAACTCAGTGGGATCATGTTTTGCAGCACTTCAGGGGTGAGACATAGCGAAGGCAGATAACAACATGCTGACAGCGGGTCGGAGATATGCATGGAAGTGCAATGTGTGAGAGAGCTCCGACCTACTGTCACTTGCATGAGCTCCACCCAGCTGGAGAGAGAGAAAGAGAGACAGCCCGAGTGACAGGGGGCCAGCAGCAGACAGCAAGACGGTGACAGACAGGGGAAAGACAAAGCAACAGAGTGCTTAAGTAAGCAATTACCCACGACAGGGTGTGTGGTTACTGGGGATTAATCAACACCCGGGGTGCATTGTGAGGCATGAGGCTGCAGGCTGAGTGCCCTCACAGCACCCGGGGATTAATCCCCAATAACTGCACACCCTGGAGCTTGGACTAGACTTAAAAAGTCCCAGGTCACATTGGGAGTCAAGCAACTTGTTGTTCAGTGTGCCTTCCTGGTGAAACATTTCAATAAATAAATAAAAAAGTAATAGTTGTGACAGAGCAGTGCATTCTTTCCAGGGTGAAGGAACACAGCCATCACCGCTCTCCCCCACTTCTCTCCCTTTAAAACCAAAGTTATTGCCCACCTTTTCCAGAAACTGCACTGCATGTGTACCTAGACTGTATCTGCTAGTTGCATTAGCCTACACCCCTTGTTGATGCCTCCTGCAATTGTGGAAATCTGTTGTTAACTCACTGCTCCTGATACAATGATAATTCTTGTTATACCTATTGTTTATTGTATTGGTCTGGTGTCAAATGTAACTTGTTCTTCTGTTGTATGTAACTTGATAGACTTGAACACCTTTGAAAAATGGCTCTTGGGCTCAAATGTCCTCCAAACACAATAAATAAATAAACGAACTTGGGTGTCCAGTATCATAAGGAATCTCAATACCCACTACACACCGTCACCTCCCTGGAGTGGAGGCTTAATGCACTGGAGAGAACTCTAGACCCATCCACTGGAGTGCAGAACAGCCACTTTGTAAGTTTTGAAAAAGTAATAGTTATGGTACAGCAGTGCGCTCTTTCCAGGCTGGAGAAACTCTGTCCATGAAGTCAGTCGTACAGAGGAATGCCAAAGTCATGGAAAGGCACTGAAACCACCCAATCAGATGCTAAGCATATCAACAGTTGTGCTAACCAGGATATGGGATCTATCACAGGTATCACAACCCATGCAGCACCAGAACACACGTGGCCCTAAAAATATAACAGACTCAACCCAAGAGGAGCCAGTGCTGCTGCTGGCTCCTCTAGAAAAACTCCACCCCCACCAAATGGGAACCGTTGCTGTTGATGTTCAAGTCCAGTCAGAAGGAGACTGCAGTAGCACTGTACCATCTCTGAGCAAATGCTATACACCCCAATGCACTGCAGAGATGGAGTAGATGGTCTCAGTTGCAACAGCACCATGCCAACAGCAAGGGCTGGAACTAGTCATGCCCTTGCACGAGAAAGTGTGTCCACCTCAGCCAACGTCCCTGAAGATGAAGTGCAGTTAGGTGTAAATTTACCCCCTCAAGTGGCAGGTCTGGAATAGGAAGGAGGAGCAAACTGCTCTGCACTACAAGCATGAGAAGTGCACCTCATAGAGCTCCCTGCCAGTGCGATGCTGCAAGCACAGGGAATGTTCTCCCCAAATGTACGTCTGCACAATGTCCAAATTATGGCTAAGGCTCGGCTTGGTATTACTTGTGGTATTCTCCTACCTAATCTGATGTACAGGGTCCCTGTGTACATTGCTTTGGCCAAGGCCTTACCTGGTAAATGGGATGTCACTTACAATAACCTTTGATATGTCTGCTCTGGCCTCTACTCACCAGCAGCATCACTGCACCTTATACTTTAGGCTTGGCTGGCTTACCCTTTAATAACTGTGTGATCTGCCTGTTGGGGATGTCATATATGGTATCAATCAAAATCAGCTCCCAATGTCATTAGCATCCTAATTTCTGCATTCTCGTACTAATTATCCACTAGAGATCTGCTGGTCTGGGACTCTTACCAGTTACAAAAATGAAAATGAAATAACATCGCCTTTGCAAGCTTTGCTCCTATGCTACGAAATTCCATTCCAAGTGTCATCCACCTTTCCTCTATGACTACGAGCATTAGAAATTGATAATAACTAGTGACCCCCTATAATGACTGGATTTCCAGTCCTGATAAAATGCTATAGTAACCCACTAAATTAACTAATTAAATAACTCAATAGTGGGTTATTACAGCGTTTTCCTCCACGTGCTCATGTGTCACTGTATTTGTGTGAGTAGGGCAGCTGCTCAGGGACACGCTCGCTCGCACAAATACAGCTTCCAGTTCTTCCCTCTCTTGAAACCTTGCACCAGTCATTATAAAAACTAATTCCTGTGCAAAGTTTGTTTGATGAGGATTTTTCATACACACTTGGGACGGGATATTCAGAAGGGTGTTGCGCCATGCGCAACCCACTGATGCGCCCAGCCACGATATTCAAACGGGGATTGAGCCTGGCACAAACCCCATGGCACAGAGCGTGAGTAATGTATGCGCAGCGCAGGTAAGGCGTGCCATGCATACGCCGCGACATCCCGATATTCAGCCCGGGATGTGCTGAGCCCATGCATGCGCAACCCCTACCAGCGCTGCACACAGGTGAGCCAAAAAAAAAAGGAGCAACAGCTGGCCACCCACAGGTGAGCTGCCATGTTGCAGGGCGCAACACGGCAGCTGCCACCTGTGGGTGACCACCTCAACTCTTGCTGCAACATCGTGGCGGTGCCCCCCCATTCCCGATCGCGGGCATACGTGGAAAAAGGATAGTCTTATATTCCTGGTGGTCCAGTGGACCGCTCGCAGCCCGATCACGGGCATATGTTGTAGAATATGCAGTCCTATATCCCTGGTGGTCCAGTGGACTGCTCGCAGCCCGATTGCGGGCATATGTTGTAGAATATGTAGTCCTATATCCCTGGTGGTCCAGTGGACCTCACGCAGCCCAATCGCAGGCATCAGTAAAAAATTATGCCACACCAATCCAACCCTGGTGGTCTAGCGGTACCCCCTTCCCCACCTGCCCATGGAGCCCCACTGCCCTACTCCACCCCCCGGTCAGCGGCGGGCAGCAGCTCCCCACCCGCTTGCCGCCCCGCCACCCCCTGACTGACGCCGTACGGTAGGGCTGTACGCCCATTAGTCCACAGCGTGAGCCAATGGGCATGCAGCCCGTACCATACTACACAGTCTAGATATGTGAATGGATCTGCCGCCCACCGCTGACCGGGGGGGAGTGGGGCGGTGGAGCTCAGTTGGTGGGTGGGGAGGGGGGTACTGCTAGACCACCAGGGTTGGATTGGTGTGGCATTATTTTTTACTGACGCCCGCGATCAGGCTGCGAGTGGTCCACTGGACCCCCAGGGATACAGGACTAATATTATTACTACATATGCCCGCGATCGGGCTGCGAGCGGTCCACTGGACCACCAGGGATATAGGACTAATATTATTGCTACATATGCCCGCGATCGGGCTGCGAGCGGTCCACTGGACCACCAGGGATATTGGACGTGTTTTAACATTTACACATGTCTGCAATCGGGCATTGGGGCACTTTGCCATGATGTGCAGGGGGCGTCGGTCCCCGACGGCTGCAGCCTGGCAGGGCGCCAGGCGCAAGTCGCCAGGGATCGGCACACCTGCATGCAAATGGGGCCATAATGACATACAAATGGCCCCATTTGCACCTTGCATACATTATGGCCCATTTGCATGTGCACTTTTGAATATCGCAGTGGTTGCGCCTATCACAATGGCACTTGCGTTTGCGCATCCCCCTGCACCACTCTGGCCACTTGCGCTGGCACAGTGCCACATGCACACTGCGGGTGGCCAAGGAGCAATATTCAATGATGCTGTGCCATGGCGCAGCTCTGTTGAATATCACCCTGTCAATGCCCTGAACAGCCAAGTTGCGCTGTGCCCAGGCTTGCGCCACAGCCTGGCGCAGTCTGAATATCCTGCCCTTGGTGTGTAATAACCTCATAAACCCCTCGAGCTTTGCTCTCAGAGTTTATGGATTATCATACACATTGAGTGTGTGAAAAATCTTCATAACACACACCTGCACAGACATTATTCTCTGTTTATTGTACTTTTTTGATGCTTACAATTGTACCTGCTTCTAACTGTGCATAACTACTGTATCCTACTTATTGCCATGAATTTTTGTATGCATTCCCTGTATTTCTGTATTTAGTATCTAATGTACTGTATTGTGTACCTTGTACCTGGGATATTCACACTTGTGCTATTTTATGTATCCCTTGTTTAGACACTTTTCAATGTCTTCTGTTCTCTGTGATATATTCTTTGTAATTTATGCTACTCTTGTGGCATGATGCTGTTAGTACTCTCCCAGGTCGTGCCTGAAAATAGGTAGCTTTTTGCCTAGTGCACTTACCTGGTAATAAAAACAACATAATCAATCAATCAATAACTAAACAAATTACCCTTCTAGGGCAACAGGTGGGCAAAATCTCACAGAGACAAAAAACAAGTAAAACAAACAAACAAACAAACAGAAAGCCCAGGTTGCATGCTGCAGCAAAGATGACAGCTCCTTTGCTATACAAGGTGGGAGAAAGAGAAGGAGAAAGACTGGGGCAAGATGGGTAACTCCAGGGATTCCGTTAACTCCATATTTATTGCTGGCCTGGTGGCACTGAGGGTTGAGGCATTGGACGCCACACCTCATGCCATGCTGGCGACCCGGGTTTGGGAATGGACTTAGGCTGCTGGGGGTCGGCAGGGAGGGAAGGTATTGAGTGTCCAGAGGACTGCTCTCCCTTCCCAGGGAGGGATCCAGGGCTAGCACTGCTCCTAGGCAGCTCCTGGTGGTAACCAGGGGCAGTGCCAGAAACATGTGGTGTCAACAGATGAAGGGGTGGAGCGTCAGCGGACATCAGCATGTTAGTGCCATGGACGTCTTTGCATGTCCACACTCTACAGGAGCAATCATTACACAAAAATCCTTTGGTGGACCAGGGAGGTGACGAGGGGTCCAGGGACCAGGCCCACATCCCCAACGCTGGACCATCTCCCTCCAGGTTCCCTTGGCTCTCATCCAGGACTGACCCTCTAATACAGAAATGCCACCAGGTAGGTGGGGTGGGGATGGGGTGGGGATGGGGTGGGGATGAGTGGGCCCTCCCGAGGGGTGATCCAGGGGCTGGAAGGTCCTGGGGGTGGTGGTCCCCAGGAAGAAGTCTCAGGCGGGGGAGTAGAGGCCTTGGTCAAGCAGGCACCTCTGAGAGATTCCCTGGCCAGCCGAGTGCAGAAAATAGAATAAACCCCCCTCCCCCCCCAAAATCCATATTTATCTGGAGTATTTGACTTCCAAAAATAAGGCAAAAACTCCAAAGTAAAGAGGAAGGAAGCCATTGACTTCCAAATGTAAAAAAAAAAAATTAGATAACTTCCAAAATTGCAGGCATGGAAGTCAAGAAATAATAGATTTTTCTGAATAAAAAAACAAACATTTTATTCTACCTCTAATATTTATATTAGCATCCATTAATTGGGTCTTCCTAAAATATGGACTTCCAAAATGTTGGTTCCAGGAAGTAATTTGACTTCCGAAAATTTGGAATGACTTCCAGATTTCGACTCATGGAAGTTTTAAACTTCCACTAAAAATAAATTAACTGAACCCCTGTGTAACTCCTCTCGTTTTAAAGCAGCAGTGCAACAA
Source organism: Neoceratodus forsteri (assembly GCA_016271365.2). Lineage (NCBI taxonomy): Eukaryota > Metazoa > Chordata > Ceratodontiformes > Ceratodontidae > Neoceratodus > Neoceratodus forsteri. The sequence goes on from CM057453.1 coordinate 198,280,881, forward strand.
AAAATGTTTTTCCAAGAAGCTAGTATTAGCTACAATCAAAAATATTAGCATACCTGTCAAATTTACTTTTCTAGGTACCTTCTGTGCTTCACACCTTAAGTTTTCTTTTTTTTTTTTTGGGGGGGGGTCCTAAACCTTTCCAGGTTTACAGTAATATTTCTAAGCCAAATGTGGCAGCTATCTTTTTTTCTTGTGAAAGAAAAATTAAAACATTTACATAAAGTACTCAGATTTTGGTAAAACTAGAAAATGTTACCTCCAAATAAAACTGGAAGGTGCTCGGATTCTTTTATATTGAAAAAAGTAGGGTCAAATGTTTTATCATATCATATCAAGTCTTTATTTAACCAGGCGTTCATCGTTGAGCAGAAGCTCATTTGCAAGATGGACCTGGGTGGAGCATGAACAATTGTATATACAGGTCAACACATGTATTTACAAGGCAATACAGATAATACTCTTTACAGAGAGGAAGAAAAAGAAGTTCATATGTACATAGAATTATACAGATATTGTACAGATTACACGGTATTTACATACATAGAAGTGTCTGTAGGAAGATAAAGCAGGTTATCTGAGGTTGCAGGAGGAAGTAATGGAAGAAAAAAATAAAAATAAAAATATACACCAGGTAGAGGTGAAGGTGGGGGGAAGAGAGGAAGGGAAGTAGGGGGAGAAAGGCTAGGAGGGCACGGTGCACAGAAAGGAGTTGGTAAAGCTGGATGTAGAGAAGGTGGATGGAGAAAAGAAGTACGTGTGAGCCCCAGGATTGAATGCTATAAAGTACGGGGCATAGTAGGATGTCACAACCCAGGGTAGTGAGCTCCTATCCGAGGTTGGGAAAGGAAGAATAAGTGGATGGATGTGCCTAGTGTTGATAAGACAGGGGGATAAGAGAGAGAACAATTAGGCTGGTGAGGAGCAAGCTGGGGGGTCAGTACTTAAAATTGGGTCTAGGCGTGGCTATATACCAGTGCAGACACCGTTACTGGGTCTGAGTGGGTGAAGCAGTTACATACTTCTCTGATTGTACGGAAATAAAGCATCTTGAAAGCATTTATACCGATTAGAGTGCTTAATTTGAGGGTTTTTTGTAGATCGTTCCATAAGGTAGGTAGCACGAAGCTTATGGCTGCCCTGCCGAAGCGGGATTTTGCTTTGGGTACTTTAAGTGTAATAGCTGAGTAACTTCTTAACACGTATTTCCCAATTATACTCAGGGGAAGACAGCAGGAGATATAGTAAGGCAGCTTATTAGAGATGGCTCTATAGGTCCAGAGGCGGCGTTTCTGGCGCCTGAACTTTAGTGATGTCCATCCCACTGCTATATAGGGTGCATGATGTGTGTCGAAGGGAGTCCGTTATAAACCTCAGTGCTCTATGGTAGAGTGTGTCCAGTTTAGCCATGTAAGAGTTGGGGCATTGGCTGTAGGGAAGTCAGCGTAATCAACCAATGATAGGAAAATGGATTGGACCAGTTGTTTCTTGGCATCTCTGGTGAGAAATTGGCTGATTCTAAAAACAGTCCAAGCCTTTGCCGAAGTCGTTTAGAAGTCCTCGATATGTTCAATGAAGGAGAGTCTTTGGTCTATCAAACTCCCAGATACTTGAATTTTGTAACAAATTCTAGTTTTCACCTAGAACTGTGGTAATTTGAGGAACTGTCCCACTGGACACAGGGTTAGCTATACGGATAAAGGAGAGACCATCGCTTTAGTTTTTGGCATTAAGGAGTAGCTTTTTTGGAGGAGTTGGCTTTGCAAAGGTTGAATTCTGACTGTAGGTCATTGCAGGCAGCTTCAGGTGTTGGGCGACTCACGTGAGAACTGTATCATCTGCAAACAGATGGATGTTGGCTTCTTTTATACAGTAGTCGATGTTATTAATGTAGATTGCAAAAGTAAGGCCCTAATATAGAACCTTGAGTGCCCCTCTTTGCAGAGTTTTAAGGGGACAGGCCTCCTTCGGCTTTAACTTGTTGAAGGCGCCCTGTAAGATAGTCAGTGAACCAGCGCGAGAGGAGGGGTCCACACCTATGGTTTGAGAGAGGCGGGAAGGAGCAGACTATGGTCGACAGTGTCGAAAAGCCTTGCTTAGATCAAGGAAAACAGCACAATAAAGTTTTTGCTCTCAAGATTACGCTACCAGTCGTTAGTAACTTTGGCGAGGGCTGAGATAGTGCTATGTTTAGCTCTGAACGGACTGCATAGGATTTAGCAGTTCCCTTGACTCAAGGTGAGTCCTCAGCTGTGCATTTACAATTTTCTCTAGGAGCTTGGACAGGACCGGAAGGAGGAAATTGGCCTGTAGTTATTGAGATGCCACGGTCACCAGATTTGAACAGTGGTATGACATGTGCTGTCTTCCATATAGGTGGTAAGGTGCCCTGAGACAGGGATAAGTTAAAAGGTGGGTGGCGGGTATTGCTAGTACGTGGTAGGCAATTTTTAGGAAGTAAGGGTCAAGGGAGTCGGCCCCAGCACTTTTTCTAGTATCCAACTGAAGCAAGAGGTCCTCTACCTCTTTCAGTGTGGCAGGTTGAAGTGAGAAAGGCGGCAAAGCTATCGGAGTTTCAGGCAGTTGGCTGGCAGTCTGGGAGCAAAGTATGTTTGCAGGGGAGTTATCAAATGCCATGCCTGCAGTAGCAAAGTGGTTATTGAATGCGTCAAGCATATCCATCTTTCGGTAATAGTCAAGTTGCCAGAGGTAATCTTGGTCGGGAGTGAATTTCCTGGGGAGTGGCCTAGCAGATCACTGATTGTGTTCCAGAGCTTGATTGGGCTCTTTGTGGCAGAGTCGAGTTTGGATTTGAAGAAGGTGGCCTTCGATTCTCTGATTGTTTTGGTACATAAATTTCGTAGTCTCCTGAACTGGTTCCAATCCTCTGCAGTGTTCAGTCTGCGTGCTTTTTTCCAGAGCTTATCTCTTTCTAGAAGCAAGGACTTGATCTGAGGGGTGAACCATTTACAGGTTTTGGTCCTAGTTCGAACTTTAATAAGGGGAGCATACTTATTAAGGGCCCTTGGTAGAATGTTGTGGAAGATATTGTAAGCTGACGTGTCGTTTTGGCCAGGTAGAAATCTTGCCACTCAGGGGTACTTAAGCTCGTTTAGGTAGGCATGTTCATTGAAGTTGCGCCTGGATCTCTTCATAGAGAACTTGCTGATGGGTGCTGGGTTGTTGGTGGATCTTACTCCCGCAATAAAACAATGGTCGCTGGAGTCTGACAAGAAGACATCAGCGTGGGAGAAGAGATGAGGTTTGCTCGCCATTAGCACATCCAAAAGTGTACTTTTACTGGGGTTCTTCACGTTTGGGCATGTTGGTTCAGTAATAAGTTGCGTCAGCCCTGTTCATCACAGAAGGATGCAAGGGGGGCAGCTGTGTTAGAGAGCCAGTCAAAGTTGAGGTCTCCTAAAATAATAGTTTCTGGCAGCCCCTGTCCCAACTTGTCACTTAGATATGACACAAGCTGTAGGCCAGCAGACGGTGGTCTGTAGCATCCTATTACGCAGAGTGCAGTAGTCTGTGTAATTTCCACTTTGAGAATTAGGCATTCGAATTCGCTGGCGACAGATGCCGAGGATAAGCAGGAGGCAGAAAATTTGTCTTTAACGTAGATAGCTTTGCGTAGGTAGTTTTGCCCAATTTTGTTGCACTGCTGCTTTAAAGTTCCAGATTCTCTATCTGCCTGATTGGAGATGGTGTGTCTTAAAGGTCTGGATGTTGTAAGAGATGCTGCGGAAAGATCTGTAACTGAGGTATGGTCCTCATTTAAACCACAGGGTCAAACCGTTCTTCATATAAAGATCCAAAAGGATTGTCTTTGTAAAAGCCTGTTCTCTGAATGCTCACCACTGACTAGCTTGTTAACCATCCAAGGCAAACAAAAAAAACTGCTACTAGATACAAGGTGCAAACTCTGTGTGGTTTGAATAGGTAGAATGGTGGATGAGGGGAAGCTGGGGGTGCTGGTTCACCTATGTACCAATGATCTGGCCAGCCAGTCAGTTGAGACAGTGAAGTGGAACTTCCAGAGACTGGGGCACAGACTGGCAGCACACTCAGCCTCCCTGGCCTTTTTCGAGGGTCTCCCTGTGTGGGGCAGGCAGGGGAGGCAGGACAGAATTAGGAGTAATGAAATAGAGGAGTTTAACAGTCGGCCTAAGGGGTGGTGTCAGAAAAAGGAGTACCACTTTGTTGGAGTTCGGGGGAATTTCTGGGACAGGAGACACTTCAAGGGACGTCACCTGACAAGAGAGGGGGCTAGCACACTATGGCAGACATCTGACGTCTACATCAGATGTTTAAACTGACTGCAGGGGAGTCCAGGTCTAAGGGATCCATGGTGGATGGTGAACAGAAGGGGATCCTAGACAGAACTGCCCAACATCCAGGGGATTGTAACTGCAAAGAGGGTACAGAGAATGCAGTAGAGTTTACGGGACCAAGGGGATCAATAGCAGTGAGGAGGAAAGTAAAAAGTATAAGCACAAACAAGAAGGGAAGAAAACACGAAAAGCAAAAGGTCAGTAGCAGAGTTACAGCAGGGGTCAAATAGAGAGGCGTATGCTTTAATGTCAGGAGCCTAGGCAAAAAACTCGGCAAGCTCCAGGCACTGATGGCAGACACTGAAGTGGACCTGGTGGCCATCACGGAAACGTGGGCCACCAGGCAGAAATGACTGAGAGATGACAGTCCCTGGGTATTCACTGTTCAGGAGGGATTGAAGAACTGGTGGGGGGGGGGAGTTGCCTTTTTGTCAAGGAGGGCATTGAAGTGGCAGAAGATGGAAATATTAAGAGTAGCAGTAGGAACGCCAAGTCAGTATAGAAACATAGAAATTGTCAGCAGATAAGGACCGCCAGGCCCATCCAGTCTGCCCGAAAGCCCTACACTAGTTTGTGACCTCTGACCCTAACTGGTCAATGGCTTTTCACCCCCACCTTCCCACCTCTAAGGTACCCTTATGCCTGTCCCATGCATGTTTAAAATCCTCCACTGTGCTTGCCCTCACCACCTTCTGTGACAATCTATTCCATGTGTCCACCACCCGCTCCATGAAGAAAAACTTCCTCACATTTCCCTTCAGCCTGCCACCCTCCAATTTCATATTATGCCCCCTTGTTTTTGTACATCTCTTATACTGGAAGATGTCTTCTCCCTGCACCTTGTTAATGCTCTTAAGGTACTTTAATGTTTCTATCATGTCCCCCCGATCCCGCCTCTCTTCCAGTGAGTACATAGTGAGGTCTTTTAGTCTCTCCTCATATGTTTTCTGGTTCAAGCCCTGTACCATCTTAGTCACCCTTCTCTGAACCGCCTCCACCCTGTTAATGTCCTTACAAAGATGCAGCCTCCAGAATTTCACAGAGTACTCTAGGTGAGGCCTCACTAGCATTTTGTACAATGGCATCACTACCTCCTGCCTTCTGCTAGTGATACCTCTACCTATGCACCCCAGCATGCCACTGGCCCTCCATGCAGCCTTTGTACTTTTCGTATACACATTTAGGTCATCAGAAATGATAACCACCAGGCCCCTTTCTTCCTTGGTGATCATCAGCAACTCATCCCCATCCTGTAGCTCGCACCAGGGCTCCCTCTTCCCAGGTGCATTATTTTGTACTTCTTGGAAATGAACCTCAGTTGCCACACCTCAGATTATTTTTCAAGCTTCACCTGGCTCCTCCTCATTCTCTCCACCCCCCCCGAAGTATCCACCCTGTTGCAGATCTTGGTGTCATCTGCAAACAGGCAGACCTTTCCCTCTGTCCTACCGCAGTGTCACTAATGAAGACATTAAACAGGACTGGCCCAAGGACTGATCCCTGCAGTACCCGGCTGGTCACCCCCCTCTCCCCTGATTGGATCCCATTTACCACCACCCTTCTCTGTTTCCTGTCCATTAGCCAGTTCCTAACCCATTTTAACGCCTTGTGCCCCATGCCCAGACTACTCATTTTGTTGAGCAGCTTTTTATGTGGTACGGTGTCGAAGGTTTTGCTGAAATCAAGGCAGGCAACGTCTAATGCTCCCCAATTTACCCGCCTTGTCACCTAGTTAAAAAACTCTATTAGATGTGTCTGACACGACCTTCCTATTGTGAATCTATATTGCCTTGGATCCTGGGTATCGCTGGATTCCAATTGTGCCACTGTTCTTTCTTTAAGCAGTGCCTCCATGATCTTACCCACTACTACTACTACTGAGGTGAGGCTGACCGGCCTATAGTCTCCTATGTATGGGTGCAGCTCACGGCAGCTTCAGGCAGGAAAGTGTGCTTAGGGGTGATATATAGGCCTGCAGGACAAGGGGAGGAAAGGGACAGAGAACTTGAGGAGGAACTTAAAAGAGGGGCAGCAAAGGGGGAAGTAGTGGTGGTAGTGGGTGACCTGAACCTGCTTGACGTCGACTGGGAGGTCCCAGTTGCCAAAAGTGACAGAAGTCAGACATTACTGGATGCCTTCCAAGATTGTCTATGGGTGCAGCTTAAGGAACCTGCCAGGCAGAATGCAATCCAATGGTGGGTACTGTGGGAGTTGGGAGCCACTACGGAACACCGGCCACAACTCCATGTGGTTCGAATTGGCCCTCGGGGCTAGCAACCCACAATCAAGAACAAAAGTCCTTGACTTTAGAAGGGCAGACTTTGTTAGGTTGAGGGAACTGGTCAGGGAAAAGTTGGTAGGGGTGGAGGACATAAGGGGGGTAGAGGAGAGATGGGGGCAATAAAGGGAGCCATCCTCAAGGCATAAAAGGCAAGCATGAAAACAGTATCTAAAAACAAAAACAGGTTTAAGAGACCATTGTGGTTCTCAGCTAGGGTCAGGGAAGTGGTTAGAGCCAAAAAGAAGGCATTCTTATAAATACAAAGAAAACCAGAGTGGCAGAAAGAGAGGATTATCTACAAAAAAACAGGAAGGCAAAGAGGGTTGTCAGGGAGGCAAAAGCAGACATGGAGTTGCATATCGTGGAGGGGGTCAAGAACAGAGAAAAACAGTTTTTTAGATATATCAGTGAAAAAATGAAAATTGGGGGGCATTGCATGGCTAGTTGGGGGGGTAGGGTGACAGAGGAGGATAAGCAAAATGCTGCCATCCTGAATGACTACTTTTGTTCAGTATTCACTAAGAAGGACTGCAGGTCCATGCCAAAAAGTGGCATCAAAGTGGCCGCTAAGGGAGTCCCAGAAATGAGGCAGCCAACACTTACTAGTGAGAGGGTCCTAAAAGGGCTGGCAGCCCTTAAGATAGATAAGACCCCAGGACCAGATGGGTTGCATCCGAGGATACTTAGGGAATTAGCAGCAGAACTGGCTGAACCAGTGGCTGGGCTGTTCAACAGTTCACTTAGGTCTGGGGAAGTTCCAAGGAATTGGAGAATGACAGATGCTGTACCACTTGATAAAGAAGGGGAAGGGGGGATAGGGAGCAACCAGGGAACTACAGGCCAGTCATCTGACCTCCATCATGGGGAAGATGATGGAATCACTAATCAAAGAGGACCTCATGGACTACCTAGAGAGTAATGGGCTCCAGGATAGTAAGCAACACGGTTTCATGGTGGGAAGGTCTTGTCAGACTAACCTGATTTTTTTCTTTGACTGGGTGACCAAGGAAGTAGACAAGGGCCAACACTGTGGATCTGATGTACAAAACATGGAAGACCTGGGTGCGGCTAAAACCATAGTGAACTGGGTGGGTAGTTGGCTAGAAGGGAGGCAGCAAAGGGTGGTGGTCAATGGGGTTAAATCAGAGGAAAGGTAAGTTATGAGTAGGGTTCCCCAGGGATCTGTTCTGGGTCTGGTCCTCTTCATCATGTTCATTAGTGACATTGGTGAGGGAATCCAGGGAAGGCTGTGTCTCTTCGCAGATGACACAAAACTGTGGGAGGGTGGATAGTGATGAGGGAATAAGGGACATGCCGAGGGACCTACAAAAATTAGAGGGCTGGTCAAAGGTCTGGCAGTTAAAATTCAATGCCAAAAAGTGCAAGGTAATACATCTAAAGAAAAGGAACCCCAAGATGGAGTACTGGATGGGTGGGGTGAGACTTAGCACTACAGAAGAGGAATGGGATCTAGGAGCTATCATCAGTAACTAACTCCCTTAAACAAACAAGTCAGTGCAACAAGGCCTGTAGCAAGGCTAGCAAGATGCTGGGATGTATCGGGAGGGTATAGATAGCAAAAGAAAAGAGGTAATACTTTGGTTATACAGATGCCTGGTGAGGCCTCACCTGGAGTACTGCATCCAGTTCTGGAGCCCTCACCTCAGAAAGGACAGGGATAGGTTGGAAACAGTGCAGCACAGAGCAACAAAAATGATTCAAGGCCAGCAGGGCAGCTCCTATGAGGAGTGCCTCAAGGCACTAAATACTTACTCACTGGAAACCACAAGGGAGAGGGGAGATATGAAAGAGACCTTCAAGTTCCTTAAAGAAAACTGTGGAGCATTATTTACCCTGAATACTAACTCTAGATCGCATGGTCACAAGTAGAAATTAACAGGTTCAGGAGGGACGTGAAGAAGTACTTCTCTACAGAGAGGGTGATGGAACCTTGGAACAGTCTGTCGGCCGAGATGGTGGGTGTAAGCACAGTCAAAGGAGTCAAGCAGCATGGGATAGAATGAAGGGATAGTGGTTGCCCGGAGTGACAAGACCAGGGAGGAGACTAGGGATAGGACAGGGAGGGTTAATACCCTGGAGGAACAATAGGTTCCAAGAAAGGTTCCAGGGATTATAGGGAATATGGGTAGACTGGATGGATCTCTGGTCTATTTCTGCCATCATGGTCTATGTTTCTATGTAAAAAAAAGCTGCTTGGATACAAGGTGCAAACAGTGAAAACATGATCTCGAACAAAGAAGGGACTAAGTACTCACTGCATACTATGTAGTGAACAGAGCATCCAAAGGGCTGAAAATGCTTCTAATTATTCTTTTTTAAAGTGCACAGATTCTAAGTGGCATAGAAGGGCCATGGCCTACACCAGTACTCCACAAACTCTTCCTAAATGTGAACACTGTGACCCCCTTTTGAGGTAATTAGTAGTGTGCTTGATGCCCCTTGACATCCATGTGTTAAAATGCATGCTTCTAGCCAGCTCAGTGATGTGGTGGACTGAGGCACTGAGTACCACACCACCCACCACAACAGTGACCCCTGGTTCAGGAATGGACCAGAATAATAGGGCTTGGTCGGGGTTAGGAAGACCTGGTGTCGGTAGACAGCTCTCCCCCTTCGGGAAGGGGAGACAGACTGAGTCACTGCTTGCCTGCCACCCAGTGGAGGCTGGGTGGCATAGCATCAGCGGACACTTCTAGAGGGCCAGGGGGTAGGTGCTTGAGTATGTATGGCATCTTCACGCCATACACTCACGTCATGGCATGCATTCCCGATCTAAGGGGCAGGGGTGGAAACAAGTAGAAAAGACCCCTAAGTGTCAGGATGATGGCCGGTGACCCCACAGACTCTGCTCCTCCACCTGTGGCACCAACTCATCCACTGAGGTAAGCAAGCAGTTGGGGTAAGGCCCAGGATGGTGAGAGATGGCGCTGGGGGTCACAACTGGAAGGGGGGGCTACTCAAGGAGAAATGGGGAATAAACAAATAAAAGGAAAAAAAAAAGCATGCTTTCCCTGGCTTTGTGCTGGGCCCTAAAGCACAGTGCCAGGTGGTTGGGACTGATGCTGCAGAATTAGCTACAAAGGAATGCTGTAACAGAGTGTCCAAAGTTACTCTGAGGAGAGACCTCAGAGGAAGAGAAGTTGTTGGTCTCTTACTGCCCTGATAGACCCAGTTTCCTACCAGCCATACTATTTTTCTGGGTAGTGGAGTGGCAGAAGCTGTTTTTTGATTTTCCCAGTAGAGGATGGATGATGCCCTGGCTGAGACAGCCAAATGGTTTTGTGAGTACTGTATAACTCACTCATTAGATTTGACTATGTACATGGAGGGGCCCTATATGCCACTGACTAATAAGAGAAAAGTTACTGTGTGCAATGCTGTACACTGTCTCAGTCATGTAAAACAATCCCTTCAGGAGTTTTCAACACTTTCCTTAAAAGGGCAGTGATCTGGAGTTGGGATGCAAGTGAGGGAACTGAGGTGCCAATGATATGCCCACACACAGCTATGGTTGTGGAGCTCCATTTTAGTGGTGACCCCAAGGGGTACAGTCCTTATATGAGTTCAGCAAACTGAGCGCTCCCCACCTGCAAGGAGGTGAGGAGGAGTAGGAATATATTTATTTATTTATTTATTTAGACAGCAGTTTGGAAAACCTTTGAGCCATAGGCTCATTTACAAAGGTATCTTGTCACAGTAAGACAAACGAAAATACACAGTATAACAGTATAACACAGTATAACAGTAACTTAAGACATAGATACAAACAAGCTGGTACAGGTAGGATTGATGCAAGCAATACCGGAGTTATGTTGTCCTTAGCAGCTTAGTAGTAAGCTTTGTCATTAGTATTGAGTACGGCTTTGACTAGTGGCAATTACAGCTTCGGGTGTTAACAAGGTGGTTCCGTAAGGACGTTTTAAAGCATGATATAGTTGGAGCTTTGGAGATGGAGGGGGGCAGTGTGTTGAACCAGGAGGGGCCTAAAGCTGAAGGCTCTTTGGCTGTGAGAGGGCTGCCTCTGGGGATAACAGAGAGGTTTTCCCAGAGGTCCGAGTATGAACTCAGTGGGACAGAGCGGCGGATGGTGGTGGTCAATTCAGGTGGGGATAGCCCAAGGAGGGTCTTTTTGTAAGGGTACAGGTCAGATATTTGAGGCGCTCGTCAAGATCAAGTACCAGTGCTTTAGCGCACAGTAGACAGTGTGTGTTAGCCTAGGTGCCCCAGTAATTAACCTGCAGGTCTTATTCAGAGTAATGAGATTTTATGGCGCGTCTGATCATGCAGCACCATACACCGGGCAGTCCATAGTCCATAGGGACAGGATAGGAGGTGATCATGAGTGAAGAGCTCCTGGGAGGCAGTGTTTATACCAATGTAAGATGCCCAATCGGATATTAGTGGTGGCTAGGGGAAAGCGATGTGTCCATGGAAGGAGAGGGAGGGTCAAAATGGATCCCTAGGTATTTATAGGAGCAAACTTGTTTGAGTGGAAAGAGGACCCAGAGTGAATGAGGAGTTTGAAGTTGCAGGACTTGTTTTGAGGATGAGTGAAGAACATGGTTTTTGTTTTTAAGATTTATCACCAATCTATGTTCCTTGAACCAGCCCTCGGCTTCAGCAAAGGACTTCTGCAGCGAGTCCTGGAGGGCGATAGGGTTGCGACTTACGGCAAAGATGACTGCATCATCAGCATACAATAGAATGTTCCCCGAGCAAGAGCGTGAAAGGGTGTTAAGGTAAAGGGAGAATAGTAAGGGGCCCAGAATGGAGCCCTGGGGAACCCCAGAAAAGATGGAACAGATGCCTGAGTAGGTCCCATTAATTTTTACACACTGTGAGTGGTCAGACAGATAACTGGTGCACCAGGAGATAGGCCCAGCAGCAAAACCAGAGAGACTAAGGGCATCAAGAAGGAGGGGTTGGGAGACAGTGTCGAAAGCTTTAGAGAGGTCAATGAAGACCGCACCAGCCAGAGAACCAGTGTCTAAGGAGGAGTGGAGAAAGTTGGAGAACTCTGGGAGGGCTGTGTTGGTACTGTGGCCCGCTCGGAAGCCATGCTGCTCAGGACATAGGACATTGTAGGTGGAGAGGTAGTCAGAGATTTGAGAGGCTACCACTTTTTCCAAGGCCTTGGAGAGAGGAGAGAGAATGGAGATTGGCCGATAGTTTCCAGCTACAGTCCTATCACCACCTTTAAAGATAGGGGTGACAGTGGTGACTTTCCAGGCAGTTGGAACCTTCCCCAGGCAAAGAGAGTGGTTGATGAGGCACGTGATCGGGGTAAGAACTGTGTCTAAGACCAGCCGTAGGATACACGGATCCAGGGTGTCACTGACCGTACTATTACTCTTGAGGGCAGTGACAAGGTGCGGCCTAAGTTCTTGGGCAGAAACACGGCAGAGGAGAAAATAAGGCGAGAAAGATTTACGGGCAGGCGCTGGGGAGGAGGTCAAAAATTTGCAGGGAGGATAGGGCTATGGTCAGTGAATGAGTGTTGAGGTGGTTGGCTATGAGGGCTAGGTCTGAAGAGATCACGTCATTAATGTTGATCTGGGTGGGTGGGGGGAGTGTGCACTACCATTTAACTGTTTAATGTTATCCCAGAAGGTTCTGAGGTTCCCCCATGAGGCTGTGAGTGAGGACTGATAGTGCTCAGACTTGGCCTTTCTGATGGCCCGAGTTCACTTGTTATGGGTGGCAGCATATAACTGCCTGTCACTGGGCCGGCCAGTCTCAATGGCACGGTGCCATAGGTTGTCCCTATGTTTGAGTTGGTGGATCAAAGCTGGGGTTACCCAGGGGGCATTCTACCTTTTAGAACGGTGGGTCGACATTGGGGCAAAGATATCACAGGCATTATTAAAAGTTCGGGTAAAGGAGGAGAGAGCTGTGTCAATGTCAGGAGTTGCCTGTATAGGAGACCAGTCAATTTGGGACAGAAGTTCCTTAAGTTTTGTCAGACCACCAGGTATTAGACGCTGCCGGCATGTGGACTGTGCTATGGGTTTGGGGACTGAGGATGACCAGTGGAATAGAATGGGGGAGTGATCGCTGAGAGAGTCTGGGAGGACTTGTACATTGGGGATCTGATTAGGGCGGGTAGTGAGTACCACATCAAGCAGGGTACTGGAGCCTCTCTTGGGGTTAGTCCTGGTAGGTTGGGTAACTAGTTATGTTAGGTCTATTGCAGAAAAGGAGTCACGGTAGAGGAGGAGGAGGGCTGAGCCAGTTGACATTTAAGTCACCCACCAGAATTTGATCAGCGGAAGGAGGTAGTGAGGAAAGGTATTCTGTAAGAGAGGCAATGGCCTGTTTGGTCCCTGGTGAGCACGTATGCAGTAGTCGGATAAAGGGGTCCTTTAAAGGGTCAGGGTTGGTTTCAGCGTAAGCGCCTGGGCCCTGGAGTCAAGGATTGGAGTAGGCAGGGCTAGTATGGGGAGAGATTCCTTGACATAACAGCGTCAGCTGCCGCCTGTCTCCCAACACGGTCGGACCGGAAGAGGGTGAAACCAGGAAGGGAGACCAGGGAGTCAGGGGAGGATTTCGACAGCCAAGTCTCAACCAGAGCAATGACATCAGGGTTAATTGATGTGACCAGGCATTGTAGCGAGTCAAACTTTTTTAGGAGGCTACAGATATTCATGGAGACCATGCATAGGCCTGTGGTGCTAGTCGGGGAGCTCCTGGGAACCGGGCCAGAGTTTGGATGAATGTTCCCTGACAGGAGTAGTAGCATGACTAACACCCTGGCTGGGAGATGGTGAGAGGTTTTCCTACGATTGACATGAGGGGGAAGGGGACGTTAAGGGAGCAGGGGTGGGCAGGGGTGGTACAGGAAGGGAAGGCAAGAATAAGAAGACATCCAGATGTGCCTGAGGTGAGGAGGAAGCTAGGGGGAGGGCAGGGAGGACCGAGACACACAGAGGTCCCAAGGGGCAAGACAGCAGGTTCAGGAGCAAGGAGGAGGGTGCCAGGGCACAGTGTGGAGTAGCAGATGGGTAAGTGGCCAAGTGCACTGCTAGTGGGGATAGGCACAGGCAGAGCGTGAGGCAGGGCCAATATATTGTGGTGAGCAAGATCCAAGGGAAGGAGTACTGTACAGGTAGGAGTAGGAAGTAGCGAGGGAGCATAGGTCCCTCTAGCGACCAGCAGGTATAACCTGCAAATGGGAAAGTGGGGAGATAGGTTCTGGGCAACAGGACGTGATGTCACCAGATGTGATGTCACGGGGGTGGATCCTGAAGCTGTGTAAAAATGCACTGATTTGATGGAACTGGTATGCCTTGCTGATTATATCAACTGCTCCATGGATGAAATGAACCAAAAGCAGCTGGTCTCCTGACGAAGGTTCAGCAGGAGCTGAGGCACTGGGGCAAGTGGAGAGTGCTCCACGAAGTAACTGTACCTGGTATGTACTGTTTCCATATATTTTCTTAATTTTCTTTCAGTTTAATTTGTATGCTTATAGTTGCAATAAATAATTAGCTATCATCATAGAAAACATTTTCTGTGGACTAATCATTTATTCTCCATTGGTGTGTGCAGCTGTGTCCTCTTTTAGTCTATTCATTGGGGGCTAGTTGACCCCATAGCAGCACCCCCTCCCCCAGAACTCTTCAGTGTGCTCCTCTTCCTTATTGATCATCTTTTCTTTTTCTACAAAAAAATTTCTTATACTCACTTTTCACTGCAGGTCCTCTTCGGCAGTCTGCTGTCATCCAGCCTTGTCAGCCACCATCTCTGGGACTTACCTGGCTTGGTGCTATCCCCCACAGAATACCCCTAGTTGCACATCCTGAGCCAGGGCCTGATCAGTGGTGCAGTGCATGCGGCAACAACGAGGCATCATTCTGCCTTGCCAGGTTTTTCCTCCTGTGATTTTCTCCCTGTCCACCTCCCCCGATATCATGCACAGCCCCTGCAGGCCTCAACATTCTCAGCATTCCCTCACAGGAACAGTTAACCAGGCCAGGGCAGGAAGGCCGTGGAACATGATACCCTTCCTCCACTGGCTGAGAGTGTTGCCATGCGTCAGCACCATCCCCCAGCCAGCTTCCCAAGCTCATTCCCAAACTCAAGTTACTGGCACAAAAGCGCACTGCACTACCCGCTGGGCCTTCGGGTAGACCCTTACTGATTATCTGTACTGCTCACGGAATGAAATAAACCAAATGCTGCTTGACTCTATTTCTGTCGTGGATTGTTTTGAGTCAAAGTGCATTTGGGAGCCCTTCCAGTGCCCCAGCTAGAGATCCCACAACGCAAAACACGTCAACAACCTTGGCCAGCCCCTCCACTGTGGAAGGCCCCACAGTGCCCGATTACTAGGGTTAGTTACACAAAGTTTTGACCCAACTCCAAGAAAACAGTTTAAGTCACATTACTTCATCTGGATAGGGCTCTAAGCTAAGATTTTTAGTAGGCAGGCAGTGGCTGCCAACTAAAAAACAGTTAACTGCCAGTCAAATTTTGGGTGCTAAAACATATTATGATATGGGCAGAAAAAGTGCTGGCTCCTGACTAGCCAACAAGTACTTTCAGCCCGGCTATGATCCCAGCACCACAGCCAGTCTGAAAGTGGCTCAATAAAAATACGTTAAAAAAATACATCAAATTTACTAAATAGGACCCATTTCAAAATCACAACAATGCACTTAAGGGGGTGCATCATGGTAGCTAACAGCCCTTCTCGGGTGGAGGAAGCAACTGGCTTTACCTTGTGCTTCAACTCACCAGAGGCAAACGTTATCCCCCAACACCCCCCTGTTGTGCATATTGCTTAAATAAATTAATACTTTGTAGAAAATTTAGGAGCATGCAACTAAGGCAATTTTTTAGTTGCCAGATTAGATTTTTAGTACAACATTGTGATGTGCCAGAGTATACCCAGGCCCCTAGCCAGCCCTGGCACCCAGCTGGTGTCCATGGACTATGGAGGTACAGGTGCTGTGGGCCTTTTTTAATCTGCCCAGATAAGACCAGCATAACAATTTAAAAATTAAAAAAAACTTGTTATATACTGGGAATTTTTGCTGTGGTTGCCCAGTGCATGAACCTTTTCCCTGCCCCCCCCCCCCAAGCATTTTAGAACAGCTTGGGGAGAGGGAGTTTCTGAATACAGCCTGGAGCTGGGTTTCAAATAAGAAGGCAGTTATACAGCAGCCTAAAGAAAGAAGAGAGACTAGAAACAACTGGTGAGTGACTGAATGGCCACTGACAGCAGGAGGGATTTACCTTAGCCATGCAGGGTCCTTTGCTGTGTTCTGACTGGTTTGGCAAGCTGGGTCAGAAGCAGAATAAGTCTGGTGGTCCATCAGCAGCAGTGTCTATGGAAGTCAAGTGCAGCTGCATAACTTCAGTGTCTGGTTGCCTCTGCAGCGGCTCAGTAAGGCATGGTAGTGCTACACTGGCCGAAGACGTAGCGAGAGACAAAGCCAGTGTTGGTGGAAGCAGTGCCCAGAGCTAGTCGGGCTCAGCTAGGAAGGCTCCCCCATGTTTCTTGGTAGCGGTAGTGAGTCGCCAGCAGCACCAACAGCCAAGTGTTGTCCACCTTGTTTAAAGCATTTTGGAAAGAAAGTTTTTGTTGTGCCAGTCGGCACCTCCAGCAGCGGCCACAGCAGCAGGAGAGGGGAAGCTCCTTCACTGACAGCAGCCAGTTCCAGTCAGCAGTGGCTGCAGGTGGGTGCTTTGCTCATAAGTGGTCTTCCGTAGGAGAGGCATGCTGAAGAGGATTTCTGCCCACCTGTTGGGGCAGAGCTGGTGTAGGCCAGACTCCCATTGTGAGTGGCCTGGAGCACAATTATCGCCACAATATGCCTCAACCAAAGGGGGCAGAAAGGGACGTTAATGTTATTTAATTCAACACCAGTGTGTGCGGGGAAGGGATCAACTTCTTGTGGCTGCCAGAGCTATCTTAGTGCTACAGGTTCCCAGATCCAGTGTGTGTGTGTGTGTGTGGGGGGGGCAACAGTATCCAAGAATTTATTGCTACCCAACCTAACTGGAACAAGGTGAACAGCTGCAGGAGAAAGTAACAGTGATATAAAGAAAGATAAGACTGTGTTTTAAGTGACAGCATCCCTTGCATGACCTACATAAAGCACCAGAACATTTAAAGTCTTGTACGTGCCTGATACATAGATACGTAGATACATAGAATTTGTTGGCAGATAAGGACTGCCTAGCCCATCTAGTCTGCTCAGTTTTTTTTTTGGTTGGTCATGCTTCTTGCCTTACCTCCTCGGCTGGGGTGGGGGGGTGGTCCTATGGTTCTCCGTACATCTAGTCTGACCCCAGCGGTCCCTGCACTGACCACCAAGCCCGGGCTGCCACTTCTTATTCCCTGAACCTCCTGACTGCACTGTGTTCCCCTATATTGCAGAAGACCATCCGGGCAGTCAGGACCAGAGGGAGCTATGAAGGAGTGCTTGGTGCAGCACCGTGGGTGTAGACCATCACTCATGCCGTAGGATTGGGGCTAGGTATTTTTCTTGTTTTTGTGCCATTGTTAGCACAGGTGTGCAGGACATCAGTGACGGTGTGGTGCACGCTTCCGTGCATCACACGTCAGACATCTGCCTGCTCCAACCCTCCTCTGTGACTGTGTCAAATGCACCAGCTCCCAGCCATCACTAGGAGCCAGCAAGAGCATGGGAAACACTCCCCACCCTCCTTGGAGGAGGAGGAGGCGAGCAGTCCCAGGGATGCTCTATCCTACCCCCCCCCGGTCAACCCACCGACACCCGAGGTCGCTCCCAAACCCAGGTCATCAGCATGGCACAAGGTGTGGCATCCAGCGCCTCATCTCTCAGTGCCACTGGGCCGGCCCTGCTCATTTTTTCTACCTTTAACTTATGCTGCAGACTGTGGTAGATCTGCAGCTTTCCTACTCTCCCTTTTTTCTAGGATTCCCTTGTGTGTCCTATGCATTTTTGAATTCCTCCACCTTTTTTGCCCCTACCACCCCTGCGGGGAGGCTGTTCCAAGCATACACCAACCTCTCTGTAAATAAATACTTCCTCACATTACCCTGATTCTTCCTCCCTCCAACTTCATGTCCCCTAGTTTTTGTTCATCTTCTTTTCTGAAAGATGCTACCCTTCTGTACCTTACTGATCCCTTTAAGGTATTTATACGTCTCTATCATATCCCCACTCTCTCTGCATCTCTAGAGAATGCATATTGAGGTCTTTCAGCCTGTCCTCATATGACTTCTGGTGCAGCCCCTGTACCATTTTTATAGCCCTTCTTTGGACTGCCTCCACTCTGTCTATGTCCTTTCTGAGATGTGACCTCCGAAACTGGACACTGTATTCCAGATGAGATCTCGCTAATGATCTGTATGATGGTATCACCACCTCCTTTTTTTTTGCTTGTGTTGCCTGTCCCTATGCACTCCCAACATCCTGCTGGCCCTTCTAACCATCTTCTCACACTGTCCGGCCACCTTTAGGTCCCCAGATATAATTATTCCTAGATCCCTCTCCTGTTTGGTGGCTGACAGTAGCCCCCCCCCCCATGAGGACTCCTCTCTCGGTTTCCCATGACCTAAGTGCATAATTTTACACGTCTTTGCTTTTTTTTTATACTCAAGTTTATTGACAACAAATGGGTACAATACATTTATCTCCATCAGACTTCTCAATCCATTAGTTCAAATTCCAGCAAGTTTACAGTGCTATAATTAATTACGTCATTTCAATACAGCTTTTCTTAAATTCGGTTATTTTATCTTTTTACCAAGACATTTTTCTTCCTTTCTTACAGTGCAAAGATCAGTGGTCCAAATATTCTTATAGCCACAAGCCCCTTGTTTTTTTTTTTTTTTTTTCCCTTTTGTCCCCCCCCCCGCCTTTTCTCCCTGGGCTAATGATCCCTCAGCCCACTTCTCCCACCTCTTAATCTCACCCCCTCCTCCCACCCCAGGCCATATCAAGAGAGAATTTCTGGGTGTGTGTCTCTCCAGAGATACCACCTTGTCCACCTTCTTATGTATATATGTGTTTTATGATTCAGCTTGAAGGTTAACTCCTCCATCTCAGAAATCTCTTGTACTATATTAACCCATCTTTGTGTCAGTGGTGAGCTTGACTTTCGCCAGGAGCGGGTTATAATTTTGTGCGCCGCCACAATGAGTATAGCCCACAGGTATAGAGCATCTGGGGTACCGAGGCCGGGGCACCTAAAATTAAGTTTGGAAAGCCCAAGGTTTGTGTTAACAAAAAGACCTCTTTTAGGATGTTTCTGATCCCATCCCAATATTCTTTTAGCTTTGGGCATTCCCAAAAGACATGCGTATGCGTCGCCTCCTTTTCCCTGCATTGTCTCCAGCATTCTGGGGACTGTTCAGGATTTCTTTTATGCAGGGCAGCAGGAGTGAGAAAGAATCTTATTTTAACTCTCCATTCAAACTCCTGCCAGTAGGGTGAGCTTGTGGTTTTGGTGGTGACTTGGAAAGCTCTGTTCCAGTCCCCTTCCTCCATGTCTATTCCAGCTTCCTCCTCCCACCTAGCTTTAATTTTATTTAAGGGGTCTTTTTTGATTTGTAATATTGCTTTGTAGATATTCGAGATGTGGCCCTTCTGAATTCGCCCTGCACGAATTTCTCGGACACAATTTAGCAGAGGAGCTGCTCTAAATGAGGCATGGTCTAGACTTTGGCAGTGTTTTATGTAGGCCCTAATTTGCAGGAATCTGAAGTGCTCCGTCCTCCCCAGCCTGTAAGTTTCCCTGAGTGCTGCAAAGGTCAATATTTGGTCTTCCTGTATTAGCTGTTCTGGGTAAATTAGGCCCAGCCTCTCCCATATCCTGAAACCATGATCTAGCTTTGCTGGGAGGAAGTCAGGGGCCCAAGCTATTCTGACCAAAGGCCAGGTGGAGCATGTCAGTTTATATTTCTGCCAAATCCTGTGAGTGGCTGCTATGGTGTTCCTGACGGCCATAAGTGGATGTGTGGTTGTGGCTAGCTTATTTTTGGGTAGTAGGGTTCTCACGTCCAGTGGAACTTCTCCCTCTGTCTCCCCTAGTTCTATTGTCTTCCAATTAGAAGAGCATGAGGGAGTAGTCCAGGCCAGGGCCGCCTTTAATTGAGTTGCTAAGTAGTAGTCTTCTAAATCTGGTAGTGACCTGCCCCCTCCTCTTTTGTATGCCTGTAGTATTTTGATGTTAATCCTAGTTTTTTTTCTATTCCAAATAAAGTTGGTTATTAGTTTATGCCATTTAAGGAATTGTGACTTTCCTATGTACACAGGAAGGCATTGAAATAAATAAAGGAATCTAGGGAGGACACTCATTGTAATTATTTGGGTTCTAGAGTGCATTGGGAGATTGATTAGAGACCATCTCTCGAAATCCTTTT
The DNA here is from genome assembly GCA_016271365.2 of Neoceratodus forsteri. NCBI lineage: Eukaryota > Metazoa > Chordata > Ceratodontiformes > Ceratodontidae > Neoceratodus > Neoceratodus forsteri. The sequence goes on from CM057453.1 coordinate 198,300,874, forward strand.
TAATCTGTTCTATTAGGGGTTTATAATTGGCCTCAAAGAGCCTAGAGGGGTGTTTAGTTATCACCGTGCCCAAATATTTCATCTTCTCAGCATCCCATTTTAAGGGGAGCACCTGAGAGGCCTCCTGAGATGGTGTGTAATGAAAGCATAGCACATCCGTCTTAGTTTTGTTCAGAGAGTATCCAGAGTGTCTCCCGAACTCCTCCAAGATCGACCACACTTCAGGGATGGATGCCTCTGGGTCTGCCAGTGACAAGAGCACGTCGTCCACGTATAGGGAGATTCTCCTCTCCATCCCCCTTACCTCAATACCCCGTATATTTTTTGACTGACGTATGGCCTCTGCCAAAGGCTCTATGTACAGTGCAAATAACATTGAGAGAGGGCAGCCTGCCTGGCTCCTCTTAATCTAAACCTCTGACAGGCTCCCATTCACTCGAATGTATGCTTGTGGACCAGTATACAGTGATTTTATGCCGTTTATAAATGGTTGGGGAAAGGCCATAGTCTCCAGCACCAAAAAAAGAAAGCTCCAGGAGACTTTATTGAAAGCTTTCTCCGCGTCAAGGCTCATAAGACATGCTGGGGTACGTGCTCGGTGTATTGAGTCAATAGTGTCTAGGGTGGTTCGGACACTATCTGCCGCTTGGCGGCCGGAAACAAAGCCTGTTTGGTCCATATTAAGCAGAGATGGTAGATGGAAGTTTAATCTAGAGGCTATAATTGTAGTTAGTATTTTATAGTCAACATTAAGCAGCGAAATGGGTCTGTAAGATTCGCATTTAGATGGATCCTTATTCTCTTTGTGGATTAGGGAGATAGTAGCATATTGCCATGAAGGTGGAATAGAAGAACCATCCTCCCAAACGGCTGAATAAACCTCCTGGAGGAGAGGGGACACCTCTTTTTTGAAACTTTTGTAGAATTCTGCACTGAACCCATCAGGCCCGGGACATTTGCCCGACTTTAACTTTTTAATTGCATTTAGGATTTCGATTTGAGTAATTGGTCTAGTCAGGGAAAGGCCCACCTCCTGTGACAGTGTGGGGAGAGAAAGGGAAGCCAAAAACCTCTATCTTTCTGTAGGGGATATTTCCTCAGGAGCCTGATAGAGTTTGGAGAAGTATGAGACAAAAGCTTCAGAGATGTCTTTCAGTTTAGTGCCTATTTTATTTGTAGTTGGAGAGACTATTTTAGTGATGGCTGTATTTGCCTGATGTCTCCTCAATCTGAAAGCTAGTAGTTTTGTAGCCCTTGGGCCTCCCTCATAAAACCTTTGTCTCAGAAAGTACAGAGCCTTCTCCACCTCTGCCTTTTGTAAATCTTCCCTCCTTTTTATTTTAAGCTCTTGATCCCATGCTTTGTCCCACTTAAGCTTTTGAGCGCCTTCCAAGCTTAATATGCAGCATAAGTTCTTGCTGCTTTTGCTTGGTTTCCTTTCTTTGTCAGCTGCAATGGCTATAAGCCTTCCCTAGTCATAGCTTTAATGGTATCCTAGACTATTTGCGGGTGACCCCCTTTGTTATTTTCCTGCAGTGTTCTGATGATATGCTGCTTGATTTCTTGGACTACGTTTTTATCTTATAGAAGGGAGCAGTTCAGTCTCCAGTGTGTTTTTTTTTTTGGGAGAGAAAAATCTATTTCTACAAATATTGGATTATGATCAGAAATTGTAGAGATCCCCACCCACATTTCTTGGAATTCAGTCAGGTTCTGTGAAAAAGTAAAAAAAGTGTCCAGTCTGGAGAAAACCTGGAACCTGGGGGAGTAGCAAGTATACTCCCTGGCCTTGGGATACCTCTCTCTCCATATATCCTTCAGCCCTCCTTGCTCTAGTATTTTTCTAACAGAGCTGGCTTTTTTGATATCCGCTGTTGGTATTTGGGAAGTGGTATCCAGCGCCCTGTTAAAAACTAAATTCCAGTCCCCTCCCATGACCAAAACCCCCTTTGCCTTCTCCACAATTAGTTGTATTAGTGAGGAGTAAAAGGAAACTGGTGACCCAGGTGGTACATAAACATTTGCAAACGTAACTGTGATGTCTTGAACTCTGCCTATGACTATAATGTACCTAGCACCCTGGTCCTCCACCACCTCATGTACCTCAAAGGGGAGAGATGCTGCGAGTAGAATCGCAACCCCTCTCTTCCTACCTTTCTGAAGGGAGGAGTGAAACACCTGGGGGAATCTCCTGGACCTCAATTTCAATATCTCTGATGGGGAAAGGTGTGTTTCCTGGAGAAAGTTAACCCCGCAGTCCTGGAGTGCTAGGTATTTCAACAATTTCCTCCTCTTTATCGGGCTTGTGCATCCATTTATGTTAAATGATAAGATTTTCGTTAGCTGTTTATTCATGTGACTTTTTACTATTTTGCCAACTTACTTTGCACTGTGTAATCCATTTTACCAGGTTATGTCTGATGTTCTTTAGATAATTAATAACACTGTTACCCATATAATTGTAACCCCCCTGCAAATGGGGGTTCCCAAAAGACTTCCAGGAGCTTGCTTGAATGCTCCAAGCCTGAATGGTGTTTGGCATTTAAGCCATTTATCAGTGAGTGTTTTTAGAGCCTCTGGTACTGTCTCTTTAAGAGCTGTCTGCTTGCAGACATAATTAGTTTTATGGGGGACTGTGTGCTTCTCTGAGTACCACTCGAGCTGCTGCCAATTCACTTCATTTTGCAGTCACTAGAGAGTGCACAGGAACCTATCTGAAAGATGTAACTGTTTGCAGAAATTATTTAGAGTAATAATGAAATTACAGTTTGTCTAACCTTTCTTTGCAGTCAGAACTGTGTCTGCTAGTTCCCATTCTAGTTTTGAACTGCTGAACTGGACCAATCAGTGTGGGGTAAGCTAGCTCTAAATGGTGCCTTGGACGAATCAGAACTTGGACTCATAATCTGAGCCAGCCACAAGAGGATTGTATGGGCAGTGACTCTGGGAGATGTAGTTTAGACTTCAGTGCCTTTTTGGACCAACAGCAGCAGTCTATTGTGAGTGACAGCCAATCCAGTCAAGAACTGGGAGGAACTCAAAGGAAATGCCCGTTTTGTCGGTTGGAGTTTGAGTTGAGCTTTGGCAGTGAAGAAGGAAGGAGCCCTGTGTTTTTCAGTGTGCAGTTTTAGTCAAAAACGTGTGAAGGCCCAGAGTTCCGTCTGCAGCTTGTTAGGACTGAATCCGTCCTGTGAAAAGAATCAAAGGATCTCTGAAGAGTAGAAACCAGGCTCACCCTGTAGAAGACTGGAAGAATTGCTGAAAATTGCACTCCGTCTGTCAGAACTGAATCTGTTGTGTGTTCTCCGGTATTGTGCAGTAATTACGATCGGATACAGATGCAGCCTGCCTGGTATAGTACTTTCTTTATATGGATGTGTGAAGAGGTTTGTGTACCTCAAGTGAGCCCTGTTGACATTGAAGGACCCTATCTTATTTGGAGTCGTGAGTACTAATTCAGGTCGCCCTCTGTTGAATTGCCACATTAAATCCAAATGGAATTACTGTACTGCTGACTGTTTCATTCTCCTTTTCTGTGTGTAAGGCCCCTACCAGCTGCCACGGGTTTGACTAGCCACCAGGGCTTGGGTACCCAGGGACAGTAACTGATAGGGATAGGCCTGTGCACAGCCGTTAGGTAGATTATTAGAGGATAAGCTAATTAACCTGATTTCCTTGTCCTTGTTATATCCCCCAATAAATCAGAGCTGCTTGTTTCAGCAAAGTTATACTGCCTGAGGTATTTGGTTCATGTTAAAGTACTGTACTGTGATTGCTGCACTGTATCTCATTTTCACAGGAGGTCCCAGTGCCGGAACCAGACCTGGGGGTAAGTGTATACTGTGAAGGTAATTCTGATATATTGTGGGCCACTAGTGGGAAGAAAGGGGTTGCAGTGTCCCAGAGGGCTGTGACCAGTTAGTTTAACTATTGCAAACCCTGACCTCTGGGTGGAGGCATCCGCCATTGGATCCAGGCCCCTCAACCTGTTAGTGGCAAATCAGGCAGGGTAGTAGCCCCTGGGATAGCGCCATCTAGGGGTTACATCTTGGAGGCTCACCGCTGGGATTGTGTGTCCTCTAGTGGCCATATTTACTGTAACCACTGTTAAGAAAAAATGGGTACCCCGACACAGAAGTGGCTGTGCACCGGCTGGTGGAGTGGTGTACTGGGGAGGAGATCGACCTTCAAAATGCTATGCTTATCCTGGACATCCCCTGGTATCAATACGACACTGTGCAGGAGTACTTTCCAAGGTGGAAGGTTTACAAAACCCTGTGGTGGTGGGTCGGCATGCTAATCTGCTCACCCACACTTTCCTGGCCCTAGTAGAGTTTATGATCCCATAGATAGCTCCAGTGCCACAGACCATTACCCCAGAGGAGCCCTCACTGCTTGGAGGAGGATAATGGACAGTAAAGACCGGGGGAATCAGCCCCACCACTATCTGAAACTTTTGAGGAGAAATTTGCTGAATGGTTGCTGGGAGGGGAAACTGTGGAGGACTTGAAGAAACTATTCTGCACACCTGGGGTGTCTCCCAACACCCTCTCCTGCTCCAGTGCCCAGTAATGGTGGCTGAACCAATGCAGACTCCTATTTCTGCACCTGCCATTAGTCACGACTCTTACCGAAGGTTGAGGATCTTCTCTGGCACCCTCCCCACCCCCCAAGGGGAGGATGACTGGGAGACCTGGATAGACTATGTTGCCCCCCAAGTGCTAGAATGGCAATGCTCGGAAGGCGAAAGCTGAAAGAGGGTTAGTGAGAGCCTCCGAGGTCCCGCCCTGGCTACCATCCTAGCTAAACGGCCAGTAACCCTGAAGCGACTGCACAGGCCTATCTTGAGGCCTTGGAGAATGTGTATGGGAGCCCAGATTCTGATGAGGACCTATGGTGAGAGTAAGAATGCACAACAGTACCAAGGGAGTTGTTGTCTGTGTATGTCTCTCGGCTGGAAAAATTGTTGCAAGAATGCCTCAGAAAGGGTAGTTTGCCAGCTATTGAACTGGACCGAACCAGACTGGACAGAATCTTAAGTCTGCCCCCTCTCAGAACTGCTGTTGCTTCAGTTATGCCTGGCAAATCGACTGGAATCCCCACCTCCTATGATGAGTTAATGAGAGAAATTCGAGGAGTTGAGAAAAGGCGACCTCGGGAGGTACCTGCACCAACAGCTGTGGCTACTAACCAGTGACTGAGGGTGACCCATCATGAAGTTCAGGGCAGAGGTTGACAGTCAATGAGTGCTCTGACAAGGAAAAGATATGCCACAATGGGGCTTAACTGTTGAGAGAGATCCGGAATTCAAAAACAGTCCTTTATGAAGGCCACGCCTGCAAGTGCATGGGCCCTGACCTATATCCGACTGTATCTCTATGGGGGGGGGTACCCACCCATGTATCTCCCTGCTGATAACAGCTCCAAACTCAATTCCTTGACCATGGAAGTGGAGAAACTGACTAGATGTCTCCAAATGCTTATCACGCGAGACAGAGATGGCACCCAGGTTTCCAGTTAGTAATACCTCACTGGCTCCCTGTGGCGCCGGCCAGCTCAAACTCCAGAAAGTATGTTTTGCTATAATTGTGGGAAAGATGGGCACATGAAAGGGAATGCCAGTCCCCAAAAGACACTGACAAAGTTGCATATAGGCTACAAGGAGAGCTTCGGAGAAGAAATCAGTGGTTAAGAGGTGCACGACATGATCCCAGTGAGGGCACCAAAATGCTAATTCACGTCCCTTGTGGCAAGGTCAGTTGCCCAGGCCCCCACTACCGCCTCTCCAGACTGGTCCAGAATAGTGGGTCCCTCCATGGAGACCACTGTAAAGGTGAATGGAGTGTCTACAAGAGCTGTATTAGACAGTGGCTCCTCAAGTGACAATTATGTTCCAGGATTGGTATCAGAAGCATTTGTCAGACGAACTCTTACAACCATTAGAAGGACTGCATGTATGGGGGTTAAGTGAGAAGGCCTACCCCTATTCCGGTATATCCGAATTTGGCTGTCTTTCCCCACCTCCGTGGCTGGGTGGCTGAACAAGTAGAGACCCTAGCCTTAGTGTGTCCCCCACTGACTGTATGATGGTGTCCCTTTGTTGATTGGAACAAATGCTCATATGTTCGGAAGGCTGGCACAGTTGTGTTATGAAAAACAGGGTCAAAGACTAGTAGAGCTTTAAGAGTTCCGCTTTAATTAAGAAGGCCTATGAGGCACAGAGAGATGCTGAAAAACAGAACCAGAGGAACCGGTCGGAATTGTAGGAAGAAGGATCCTGAGTCTCTGATCCTGGCGCCAAATGCCCAGTGTACTTTTACAGGGAGAGGTCCGTATCAGAAAGGATGTTAAGAATAAAATATTAATGTTGGATGCACCAGGCGATGGAAAATTGCCAGAGGGACTGCTGGTCAAGCCTAGTATTTTGCCCGCTAGAGCCCATGCTTATGCCAGAAGGGTAATGGTCCAAGTTCATAATGTGTCTGAAAGAGACATTGAGTAAACAGAGGTTGCATCCTGGCTAATGTGCATTGTGCAGACACTGCAGTGCTACCCAGCAGCAAGAGTTCAAGGAAGAATGACAGAGTAAGTCTGACTTGTTTGATTTCGCACTTCCCGCTGCCAGCTGAATGGAAAGTGAGGATCAGTGAGAAGCTTGCCCAGAGAGATCAGGTGTTTCTTTAAAGGAATGGGATGTAGGATGCGTCAAGGAGCTGAGCACAATATCCGCTGCATGACGAAAAGACCATTTCGTGAGAGGTCTCGACGCCTGGCACCTGCTGACATAGATGATGTGAGACGGCATCTGCAAGAGATGTTAGCTGCTGGTGTAATACAAGAATCCAGAAGCCCTTATGCTTCCCCATTGTGGTAGTGGAGGAAAAGAATGGAACAGTAAGGATGTGTGGATTATCGCACTAAACCGCGGACTATCCTCTGATCAGTACACAATGCCCCGGTGATTCAGGATGCTTTGACTGCCTAAACGGGAGCAAGTGGTTCCTCTGTGCTGGATCTCCGCGAGGGTACTACCAGGATCCCATGGCCCAGAGGACCGTGAGAAGACTGCCTTTATCTGTCCTCGCTTGGCTTCTATGAATTCATGAGGATGCCTCATGATTTCAGGTGCCCCAGCCACTTTTCTAACGATTGATGGAGCGTGCAGTGGGGGACATGAACTTACTAGAGTGCCTGGTATACCTAGATGATGTTATTGTGTTTGGCAGCTCACTGGAGGAACATGAAAGCAGATTATTTAAGGTATTGGACCGACTGGAGGACTTTGGCCTTAAACTGTCCATTGATAAGTGTCAATTATTTCCAAACATCAGTAAAGTATGTGGGACACATAGTATCCACCGAGGAATAGAGACCCACCCAAGTAAAGTTGAGGCTTTGACCACCTGGCCACAGCTCAAAAATCTAAAAAAGAACTGCAAAGATTCCTGGGATTCTGTGGTTATTATCGGCGCTTCATCAAGGACTATTCAAGAGGATCCGCCTTTACTTAACCTACTCAAGGGTATCCCCAACCCACAAAAATACTCAAAGTCAGTCCCTCAAGACTGAAAGAGTGTATTTTCATCCAAGTGAAGTATTTGGGTGCCCGCTGGACTCCTGATTGTGAGACTGCTTTTCATGAGATCATATATCAACTTACCCATGCTCCAGTGCTGGCCTATGCCGATCCAAGAAAACCTTACGCTCTGCACACTGATGCTAGCTTGCAAGGGTTGGGGCTGTGTTGTGCAAGAGCACGAGAATGGCCTGAGACCAGTGGCCTTTGCCAGTAGAAGCCTGACCCCATCCGAAAGAACTATCCTGTACATAAGTTAGAGTTCCTAGCTTTGAAGTGGGCTATTGTTGACCAATTCCATGAGTACTTGTATGGGGTTAAAATACTAGTAAAACTGACAATAATCCTTTGACCTATGTGTGCAGACCTCCTAGCTAAGTTGGATGCCACTGGCCATAGGTGCTTGCATTATCTACATATGACTATGCTCGAATACCGAGCAGTAATCTGAACCACATAGATGCTGATGCTCTCTCTCCCGGAGCCTAAGTTCCCCAGAATGATTTTCGTCCGATTGGCAGAACCTGACATTCGGTGACTTTGCTGAAGTTTGATAGGGAGGAACAAATGTCCACGGACTTTTAGTGGACTGCATGGTGATTGCTTGGGGAGCCTCTGAGAATTGCATACCTGCTGCCATTGCCACTTTTCTGCAATAGACATTGGTGCACTGCCTCAGCTAGACAATGACAGTATTCGGGCGGCTCAATCTCACGATCCCATGATCAAAGCAGCTTTAGAAGCCCTCTATGCAGGAAAAGATGTGCCAAATTACGCTCCACTGATTTGAGAACTGCACTGTTATACAAAGAAGGTCCTAAGTTGAACTGATCAATAAACTGTTATACATAGAGAAACAGTAGACAGAGGGGGACAAGTAGACAAACAACAACTAGTGCTGCTCACTGCCTTCGAGACTCAGTACTGAGGTCCTTGCACAACCACATGGGGCACCTTGGTATAGACAGAACACTTGACTTGTTGAGATCCAGATTCTATTGGCCTAAGATGGGGCTGATGTGAGCAACACATTCGAATTCTGTAGTCGCTGCTTACAGAGAAAGCTTTCCCAGAGGGCTGCCCCTTGTTAACATCACCACCAGTGCACCCATGGAGCTGGTCTGTATTGATTGAGTTTGGAGTCAGATCAAAGAAATATCAGTAATGTGTTGGTGGTCACTGACCATTTCACGAGATATGCCCAAGCTTTCCCACCAAAGACCAGAAAGCATCCACTGTGGCCAAAGTACTTGTAGAAAACTTTTGTTCCACTATGGGGCTCCACAAAGAATCCATTCTGATCAAGGAGAGACTTTGAGAGTCGTCTGATCAAAGAGATGCTTTCTGTGGGGAGTGCGAAGTCCAGAACCACTCTCACCGTTCCCAGGGGACCCACAGCCTGAACGCTTCAACCGTGACTTCTGCTAGATATGCTAGGCACCCTGCACCCAAAGCGACAAGCCTAGATGGAGCTAACAAATTAGCACCCTGGTACATGCTTATAACTGCACCAAAGTGATGCCACTGATTCTCCCTCACCGCCTGATGTTTGGAAGAGAAGCTCGACTACCAGTAGATGTGTGTTTTGGGGTCTCCTGATGGGGTTCAAGCTGACAACTATTTACAGTATGTGCAAAAGTTAAAGGCCCAGCTAACTCATGCGACTAACTGGCTCAAACCATGGCTGCCAAAAGAAATCTGGCCAACAAAGAAAGGTATGATAAAAAGGTGAAAGCACAGGAACCCAGGAGGGAGATCGGTATTGCTAAGAAATCTGGACTGCTTGCAAGCACAAGATTGCTGACAGATGGCACCATCTCCTCACATTGTAGTGGGTAAACTAGATGATCTGCCAGTGTACAAAGTAAGGCCTGAGAATAATTCAAAAGATGTAAAAACAATGCATAGAAATCATTTACTGCCCATTGACAAATCCTGATTGAGTCTGAGCCCCCAGAAGATGCCCTCTGACCAGTGACTAGAGCTGCTGCTAAGAAAAGATCAAGAAAGTCTGCACCTACAGAAGCAAAGTTAAAGTGTTCTCCTCCACAAGTCCCAGTTGAGCATGACTGTCAGTCCATATCAGAAGAAAGTGAGTGACTTTGAATACTATCCTTCTTACTAACTGAGTCAATTGTTTCGGGGCAATCCCTAGTCAATACTGGAGACAAAGCTGGGCCTTCTGGACTGTCTAGCCCCCAGCTTCATCCCTGGAGCCAATGCTCCCAGAAAGTGAAGTGCAAAGCATCCAGATCAGATGAAATGGAATCATTGTGCATGGTTGAACTGTTTGAGCTTTCAGGGAGGGAAATGATAGATTAGGGCAGACTGGTGATACACCCGAACAAGAAGAGTATTTTGAGTGCCCTGACAGTCCACTGCCAGTGTCCAAAGCTCTCATGCGAGCCAAATGTTGTGGACTCAGAAACTGTACCCTGGAGCTGAAAGTGCCCCAAGTCTCTAGCCTCTCTACCCCCATGGAGACTCCTGACAAGTGAGGACAATGCTGAAATGAGGCTCAGAGTGCAGAGACTACAACGGCTCCCCTAGAAAGACTGGTCGAGCTGTAAAGCCTGTGGTGCACCTCAGTTATGATTCACTTGGGAGGCCTGTGGACTTGCCTCTCAATGTTGTCCATAAAGGAGTGTATGTGTCCCGAGCTCATTGCCCAAACTGAGCATCAGTGCTAACTCCAAGTTACTTGTGTTGCTCCTTCATATGGTGCCCTGCCCCATCCAGCCCCAAGGTAACTGATAGGAAAGGGCCCTCTCTTCAGGTTTCATGTACAAGAGGTAATAACTTGAGTTATGGTACAATGTATGTAATACTGTGTAAAGAGGACGACTGCAATGTTTCAGAAATGTGTTCTGGTAAAATGATAATATTGACTGATGATCACATGTGCGAGCCTAATGCAAATGTATATGGTTGCAGTTGAAACTTATGGGTACTTGCTTGACGGACGCCAAGCTTTCCCAGGCCAGGAAGAGGTAACCCCTGCAAATGGGGGGTTCCCAAAGACTTCCAGGAGCTTGCTTGAATGCTCCAAGCCTGAATGGTGTTTGGCATTTAAGCCATTTATCAGTGAGTGTTTTTAGAGCCTCTGGTACTGTCTCTTTAAGAGCTGTCTGCTTGCAGACATAATTAGTTTGTATGGGGACTGTGTGTTTCTCTGAGTACCACCTGAGCTGCTGCCAATTCACTTCATTTTTGCAGTCACTAGGAGTGCACAGGGAACCTATCTGAAGATGTAACTGTTTGCCAGAAATTATTTAGAGTAATAATGAAATTACAGTTTGTCTAACCTGCTTTCTTTGCAGTCAGAACTGTGTCTGCTAGTTCCCCATTCTAGTTTTGAACTGCTGAACTGGACCAATCAGTGTGGGGTAAGCTAGCTCTAAAATGGTGCCTTGGACGAATCAGAACTTGACTCATAATCTGAGCCAGCCACAAGAGGATTGTATGGCAGTGACTTGGGAGATGTAGTTTAGACTCAGTGCCTTTTGGACCAACAGCAGCAGTCTCATTGTGAGTGACAGCCAATCCAGTCAAGAACTGGAGGAACTCAAAGGAAATGCCCGGTTTTGTCGGGTTGGAGTTTGAGTTGAGCTTTGGCAGTGAAGAAGGAAGGAGCCCTGTGTTTTTTCAGTGTGCAGTTTTAGTCAAAAAACGTGTGTAAGGCCCAGAGTTCCGGTCTGCAGCTTGTTAGGACTGAATCCGTCCTGTGAAAAGAATCAAAGGATCTCTGAAGAGTAGAAACCAGGCTCACCCTGTAGAAGACTGAAAGAATTGTTGAAAATTGCACTGGGTCTGTCAGGAACTGAATCTGCTGTGTGTTCTCCCGGTATTGTGCAGTAATTGCGATCGGGATACAGATGCAGCCTGCCTGGTATAGTACTTTCTTTATATGGATGTGTGAAGAGGTTTGTGACCTCAAGTGAGCCCTGCTGACATTGAAGGACCCTATCTTATTTGGAGGTCGTGAGTACTAATTCAGGGTCGCCTCCTGTTGAATTGCCACATTAAATCCAAATGGAATTACTGTACTGCTGACTGTTTAATTCTCCTTTCTCTGTGTGAAAGGGCCCTACCAGCTGCCAGCGGTTTGGACTCAGCCTACTAGGGCTTGGGTACCCAGGGACAGTAACTGATAGGGATAGGCCTGGCACAGAGCCAATAGGTAGATTATTAGAGTGATAAGCTAATTAACCTGATTTCCCTGTCCTTGTTATATCCCCTCAAATAAATCAGAGCTGCTTGTTTCAGCAAAGTTATACTGCCTGAGGTATTTGTCTATGTTAAAATACTGTACTGTGATTGTTGCACTGTATCTCATTTCACAGGAGGTCCCAGTGCCCGAACCAGACCTGGGGGTAAGTGTATACTGTGAAGGTAATTTGATATATTGTGTGGGCCACTAGTGGGAAGAAAGGGGGGTTGCAGTGTCCCAGAGGGCTGTGACCAAGTTAGTTTAACTATTGCAAACCCTGACCTCTGGGTGGAGGCATCCGCCATTGGATCCAGGCCCCTCAACCTGTTAGTGGCAAATCAGGCAGGGGTAGTAGCCCCTGGGATAGCGCCATCTAGGGGTTACATAATTAACAAAGATATCAAGAAAACAAACTTGTGAACTTCGCAACCAAGTATACTCAACACGCTGCGTTAACATCCTTCCTATAAACAGAACAGTATTAAAACATTTCAAGGTGGGGTGAATGAAACATCCCCCAATTTTGCTTATTGAGTTTAGATCTTGTTGACTTCCTAGGTTTAGCTGGTTATTAGGCAGCTTGTGCGCATTAGCCTTTAGTGCTGCTAACAGGGGACTCCAATATAGAAAGAGAAACCCCATTAGTCCCAGAGAAATCTCTGTTTTAGGACACCGCATCATAAGAACCAGATCTTCATTAGGCGGCCAAGCCCGTTCTCCCCCCCCGCCTGCGACTCTTAGACTAAGGTATTTTATGCAGATTTTAAAGCCATTTCTCTATACTGTAAATTAATCTGTCTTCCCCACTCTAGACAGGACCCATCACGGGTCCACGCTCTATGTCTACCAGGTCTGGAAATATCAGATGTTACTCTGGTTCAGCCTTTTATTTCTTCAAATGGTTAGCAGGTTCGGGTCCCCAGCGTGTCTCAGCCGATATTCATGGGGATGACCCAGGCCCAATCAGTCTACCCTCTGCCTTCTCAAACAGCCCCAGCCCTCATGATGAGATCTAGAACCCCTTGTCCCATGGCAATTCTCTAGTTCTACCCATAAACCCTTCCCAAGCAATTCTCGTTAGGGCCACCTGTTTTGGTGAAGAGCAGAGCTGCCTTTCGTCCCCAGCCCCAGACCCAGCTCCTCCTTCCGATTTTTGTATCCCCTCCTGCCCATCCCCCAAAACATGCAGCCTGTTTCCCCTACCAGACTTCATTATCCGCTCCCGCCCACCAGCTTTAGAGGGTTGGATATCATTTCCTCCTTCAGAGTATTCCACCTTTAAGCAGGTAGGCGAGAGTACAGTTGCAAACAGTCCAAACAGTCTTGTCCTGAGTCTATCAGAAGTAAGTCCAGGCATCACAGTTCAGAATGGGGTTGGGGGAGGCATTAGGGGAGAGGTTCAGTTGGTCCAGAGGTGTATAAAAGTCGGTACAATCAGCATTATCGCTTGATTAAACAGTACATTCATGGACCTGTTGTCTCCGTCTGGGTGAGATTCAGGTCTTCTTTCAGGTGCTGCGCTTTTTTGTTTACTTTAGAGAGGTCGCCATATTTCCAAAGTAACGAGGAAATGTCCGAGCGAAAATCCGAGGTGGGAACCTTCTTCAGTGAGCCTGGGAGGGTTGCTCCTTTCTGAGCCACCAGCCATGCTGAAGCGATTAGATCCCTCTCAAGCTTCTCCTTATACATCGCTGGTATAGGTATAGATAGAGATTCCAAGTAGTGGGAGGCTGCGAGTAGGTCCGGGAATATCTTCGTGCCTTTATCCGTTGTGACCTTCAGTCGTGCTGGAAAAAGAACCTGGGCCTTGATGGACTTAGCTCGCAATAATTTCACTATAGGCCAGAGAACCCGTCGGGTCTCCTGAACTGATGCCGTGTGGTCGTTGTCTAGTGCAATTCTCTGGCCACGATAGGTTAGAGGGCCCTGCTGCCATGCGGTACGTAGTATTTCTTCTTTGGTTTTATAGTATGTGAAGCGGGCAATCAGAGGCCTTGGTCGAGCATTAGGATCTCGGGGCTTCGGAGCCAGGGAGCGATGAGCGCGATCCATCGATAGATCCAGATCCTCAGGGAGGTTTAACATCTCTCTTAGCAGGTCCTTTAAAAAGGCACCGGTGTCTGCATGTTTGTCCTCTGCTCCCTCCGGAATCCCGTAAAGTCTCACATTCTGTCTCTGGATCTTCCTTCTAAATCATCGATCCTCTGGGTCAGCTCCCTATCCCTGGCCAGCAGATACAGCAGCAAACGGTCTTGTCTGTCTGATTGTTCCAATGTTTGAGTAAGAGCCAGCTCTAATTGCTCCGTCTTATGATCAACGGTATTTAGTTCCGTCCGAAGATCTGAGAGCTTCTGATCTATGTTTTGGACCGTTTGTGCCATCTTCATAATTGTTTTTATGAGCTCTTTTGACAGGCCTGTTTCTTGCTGCTCGAGTGTATGAGGGCTCTCCACTGCTGATCGGGTCTCTGCCACCTCCTCTTGTTCCGCGTATAGCAATTCTTTTAATTTTTGCACCGGAGTGTTCGGTGGTCTGTTAGCCTTCGTTCTGGTAGATTTAGCTGGGGAAGGCATTAGCTGATTAAACGATGGCTTTGGAATTCATTGCGTCGGGGTGGGAGCCGCTAAGCTAAGCCACCATAGGTCTGATGACGTCACCGGAAGTCCCCTGCACGTCTTTGCTTTGACTCTCGACTGCCATACATTTGACCAATCCTCCAGCTTGCTCAGGGCCCTTCTCATTCTTTCCACACCCCTCAGTGTGTCTACCCTATTGCAGATCTTTGGGTCATCTGCAAAGAGGTACACCTTCCCCTCCAGCCCTTCTGCAATGTCAGTTATGAATACATTAAAGAGGACTGGGCCTGGCACTGATCTCTGAGGCACCCCACTGGTCACATCCCTTTCTATGGACTGAACTCCATTCATTACCACCTTTTGTGTCCTCCTGGTCAGTCAATTTCTAACCCAGTTAACCACACCAGATCCGACTCCCAGGCTGCTCAATGTGTTTATTAGCCTTTTATGCTGGATGGTATCGAAGGCCTTGCTAAAATTCAGGTAGGCCACATCTACTGCCCCTCCCTGATCAATCTCCCCTGTCACCCAGTCAAAGAAATCTATCAGGTTTGTTTGGCAAGACCACCTGCGTGCCGTGAAACCATGCTGTCTCGGATCCTGCTGTCTGCTGGGTTCAAGGTATGTCACAGTCTTTTCCTTGCAGAAAGAGTCCATCAGTTTTCCTACCACTGAGGTTAGGCTGACTGGCCTATAGTTACTAGCCTGCTCCTTGCTCCTACTCTTTTGCAGAGGGACAATATCTCTGACTGGCTAACTAACCATTAAAACTGACTGTGCATTTTAAGTACTGCATGTTCCTGGTTACCTCACGAACCATTTAAAGTGACTGCATATTTAAAGGCATTGCATGTGCCTAACTACCTAATGAACTAACAAACAAATTCCAGTGCCCCCCCCCATGGCAAATCTGAGAAGTAAAACATTTAAATTGCCTGAACTGGATATTGTCTTACTTTAAACTCCATGAAAAAGAGGTTCTCTTAGTTTTCAGACTGGAATTCCAGTATAAGCAAACCAAACCATGAAACGCCAAGGTGGAACCCCACGGTTTAGTCCCAACTATGAAATGCCCTCAGTGGCTACTCTTAAATAGAGTGCATTCGGTGGTGTGGCTTGCTCACATTGGAATTATAATCTGAAAACTAAGAGAACCCCTTTCTGATTGAGTTAAAAGTAAGAAAATATCCAATTCAGGCAGATGAAATGTTTTACTTCTCAGAGTTGTCCAGGGTTGGGGGTGAGCTGGATTCTGTTTATTGGTTACATGCCACAAACCAGTAGCACCCCTCAGCGGAAATGTGAATTGAATTTTGTGAACGATGCAAAGGTTAGAGCATGCTAGTTTTGGAATGTATACCTAACGAACTAGCTAAGCAATTTTACCACTAACATATTGCACATGCCCAACAACTTAACAAACTATTTAAAGCAGTAGTGCAACAATCTGGTGAAAATTTTGACCTATACTTCTTATGCTGTTTTACATTGCCACTTACCTCGTGACTTGTATGATACCCTTCTTTTCATAATTTGTGTCTGCTTCAGTACTTTTTCTCATGTCTGAAATAATAAAAGGAGCACTCCTTTTAATATGGCTCAGACCAAGTTTTCATCAGTATTGGCAGCTCTTTTTGAACAAATATTGTTATGTAAGGTCAGAGAACACTGCCTGCTTCATAAGTGTTAATTTTAGTCATAACAGAAGTGTTATAGAAACAACAGATAGACAAAACCAGCTGAAAATACTGATGAAGACCTGGTCTGCACCGTATTAAAAGGAACGCTCCTTTTATTATTTCAGACATGGAAAAAAAGTAATAAAGCAGACTCAAATAGTAGAAAGAATGTTATCATACAAGTCAGGAGGTAAGTGGCAATGTACAATAGCATAAAAAAGTATAGGTCAACATTTTTACCAGATTGTTGCACTGCTGCTTTAAGACAGGATTAGATGTTCAGCTGTACTGCCCAATACCATAAGTGATCAGTCTCCTGTTTTCTGTACATGGCATGCAAAGCTGGTAAAGCCACCTCCGAGAATCATTAATTTTCATAATTTTACTACTCTGGACCCTGAACTTCTTAAATTACCTGTGATTCAAACTGACTGGTCCTAATTCAACTGTATAATTTTTACAGCTACATAGCAGAGCTATGCTGATGTATTGCTGTTATGTAGTAGAGTGAGGGGACTGTGGAAGCACATGACTGGATACCTGGACTATGTCTTTCCACAGTGGAGTTGAAGTACATGTGGTCCCCTCCACTTACCACAGCACTGCCCCATTCCTTGCTGTTTTTTCTTCTTCTTTAAACCTGTAAAAAAGAGGACAGTCCCTCGCTGATCTGACCCCTGCCACATCAACCTCCTGCCCTCCGACTGCCATCCCCGTTATATATGTAATGTTTCCTTGGTGTGTAGTGGCACCCCCCATCACCAGCCCCCATATTTGTATAGTGTTTCCCTGGTGTCTAGTGGCACCACCCACCCTGCAATTGCCATCCCTGTATTTGTATAGTGTTTCCCTGATGTCTATTGGCAACCCCCACCCTCTGATTGTCAACTCCATACTTGCATAGTGTTTCCCTGGTGTCTAGTGCCAACCCTCACCCTCCGATTGCCGACTCCATATTTGTATAGTGTTTCCCTGGTGTCTAGTGACACCACCATCCTCTGATTTCCAGCTCCTTAATTGTATAGTGTTTCCCTGGTGTCTAGTGGCGCCACTCATCCTCCGATTGCTGACTTCATATTTGTTTAGTGTTTCCTTAGTGTCTACTGGCACCCCCACTCTTCGATCGCCGTCCCTGTATTTATGCAATTTTCCCTGGTGTCTAGTGGCACCCCCCACCCTCTGATCCCCATCCCTGCATTTATGTAATTTTCCCTTGTGTCTAGTGGCACCCCATGCCCTCCAATCCCTGTCCCTGTATGTATGTAATTTTCCCTGGTGTCTAGTGGCACCCCCTGCCCTCCAGTCCCCACCCCCTCATATGTTTCCCTGGTGTCTAGTGGCATCCCCTAGCCCTCCGATCCCTGTCCCCCTATATGCTTCCTTGGTGTCTAGTGGCACCCTCTGTCACAAACCCACTCCTGGGATCCAGGTCCACCGAGCTCATATCGGCCGCTCCTAAGTGTAATCCATGATGGGGGGGAACAGGAATACCCTTCACGTGTCCTAGAGTGTTCGCTGAATTCACAACTGAACACTTGCCACGAGGTCTCAGGGCTTCCTCTCTAATCTGGGTAAGGGTAAAATACAGTCTCAAGTCTGTAGTCAGGTGAGAACCCTCCTTGGTTATTGTACTGGGGGAGAGACCCAGGCATTATGAGCTCTTCGGGGCTATCCTTATAACCCTGATTGTGTCTTCTTCCACGGGTGGTGCAGCGACCTAGTTCCCCCCTCCAGACCCCTCCAGAGACTTATGTATTTCTCCTACTTAGCCCCCAGATTCCCTTCCAGGATCCTAGTCTTTGGTAGCTATTGTGGCACTTTGCATTAAACAGGCTGGTCTTAGATTTGAATTAGCCTTCCCATCTTTATACACACATAAATCACTCACAGGCAGTTTTAAAAGCAAGTGCTTTTACTAATTACTTAGATAATTTTCATACATAACTAACAAACAAAAGATTCAGAAATCTGGTTACAGAATAACAGACAAAATTTGGACAAAACACATAAAACAAAGGACTGTAACCAGCTCAGTGGCGCTGAGGGTTGAGGCGCTGGACGCCACACCTCATGCCATGCCAGAGAGCAGGGTTTGTTCACTAGCTTGGGGTGCCGGGAGTCAACTGGGGGGAGAGGGTGAGGAGTCGACTGAGCTGCCGGCTGGCAACTCTCCTCCTTGGGAAGGGCTCGAGGGTCTCCTCGGCACTTGGTTGCCTCCTGGTGGAGGCTGGGGGGTGGCGCCACATTTGAGGTGCCCTGGCAATAGGTCAGGGGAGGGCAGAAGGAGCCATCACTAGAGCCGTGATGCACATGTGCGCCTCCAAGCGCATGCGCTACTGCATTCTGGGGCCTCGAGGTAATGGGGAGTAAATGAAAAAATACAGGGGTGGCAGCAGAATGAAGCCTCCAGGCCGGCTCCGGGGGATCCACCGGGGCATGCAAGGCATTTACAAGACCTCAAAAGACCCTCGGAGTCAGGTAAGGGTGGACGACGTGGGCAGCAGTCCGCTGTGGAGAATAAAAAGCAATATGGAAAAAAAAAACGCACTGTAAAATTTAACTGTCTAATTTTCTACCTTGTCTGTGGAGAAACAAAAGTCCCAAAAATAAATGAATTTCTGCAAAAGTTGAGATGGGACAGGTGTTCCTTCCAGCTGGCACTGAAGATGGTAATATTATCCAGATAAGCCACTGCATACTCTTCAGTACCATGTAACACCTGGTTGACCAACCTTTGGAATGTGGCGGGGCATTCTTCATTCCAAAAGGCATTACCTGGAATTCAAATAATCCTATTGGAGTGATGAAGGCTGACAATTCTCTAGCTCTGGCAGTTAATTCCACCTGCTAGTACCCTTTTGTTAAGTCAATAGTGGTAAGGTGTAAGTAGGGTGTTGGTTAACTAGGATCTGCAGCCTATCCAATAGGTAGGGAAATGGGCAGACTGGGTGAGCCAATTAGTCCTTACCTGCCATCAAAGTCTATGTTTCTATGTTTAACGTATGTTGCCCCTCCCAGTTTGTCCAATAGCTCGTCCTTCCATGGCATTGGGTGGTCATCAGACTTCGTGACTGCGCTGAGTCCAACATAGTCCACACAAAAGTGAGTAGACAGCCATCCTGCCGGTGCAGCGGTAGCACTACTGCTTGCAACGCTGGCAACCTGGGTTCGGGGAGTGAGCCCGGGAAGCTGGAGGATCGGCTGAGGGGAGGAGGACTGAGCGCCCAAGGGGTGCTCTCCTCCTCCGGGGAGGGAGGGATGTCGCTCCCGCTGCAATGTCACCACCTGGGTGCACACGGGTGGAGGTGCAGTGAGGGGTGCCATGTGGGAGGGTTGGACGTTGGCTGGGATCCAGAGTGGTGTCACGTCTCAGCGTGCACCTGTCTTCACGGATCCCCTCAGTGGCCAACGTTCTTGGGGCATGTGGAAAAAAAAGCAGAAAATGACCCCGTGATTTGCTGGATTACAGGCTGGAGGGGGAGTGGTGCGGATCTGGGTCGGATGGAGGCCCAATAGGTGGAGGGTAGTCCCCCCCTCCCCGCCTGGGGGGGGAACTGAGGCAGGATGGGGGCCGAGGTCCGGACCCGGGGTTCATGCCCCCCTGCCAGTACAGTACCCAGAAGGCGAGCCACAGAGATAAGGGGGCATGAGCATAAAAAACAAAAGCGAGTAGACCATCCGGCATGGGAACGAGGACTACGGGTGAGGTCCAGGGACTGTGGGATTTCTGATTACCCCTAAATCCAGGATTTTCTCCACCTCCCTCCTAATGTTCTTTAGGACAGCCTCAGACACCTGGTAGGCTGTCCATCATATGGGTGCTTGCGTCGCCGTATCTACGTCATGGGTCGCTAAGGGAGTTCATCTGGGCTTGGCAGTAAACAAAGGGGCAAAGTCCTCTAAAACCTCCCTCACTTTCTGGGTCTGTTCCAGGGTCAGCTGAGGTGACAGCTTGATTGCCTCCACAGATGTCTCCTGCTTGCTTTCCTCTAGCAAGTCCAGGAGGGGTCTTCCTTGTCCGTCCCCTCTCCAGGACTTCACACTGCAAACACCATGCTGACCCTATTTGCATATGGCTGCATCATATTGACATGGTACATCCTATTGGTATGTCTCCTGTCAGGCAGTTCCACAGTATAGTTCACGTCATTGACCTGTTGGACTACCTTATATGGTCCCACCCACTTGCCCTGCAGCTTGTCCTTCCGGACTGGAATTAGGACCATTACTTCCTGACCTGCACTGTACATGCATGCTCTGGCTCTGCAATCATACCAGACTTTTTCCTTTTGTTGGGCAGCTGAGAGGTTGCTTTGAGCCACCCTTGTAAGCTCCTTCAGCTTCTCCCTAAACTTAAGAACATACTCCACTATGGGAGTTCCCTGGCCGGTGTGCTTAGCTTCCTAGATCAAGTCTAGGGGCCCACGCACCCTAGGTCCGTATAAGAGTTTGAAGGGGGAGAACGCTGTTGACTCTTGGGGCACCTCCCTGTATGCGAACAACAGGTGGGGAAGGTATTTCTCCCAATCCCTCCCATGCTGTTTAGCAAACGTTTGGAGCATCATTTTTAGGGTACCATTAACTCTTTCCACGAAACCATTGATTTGTGGGTGATAAGGTGCTATGTGTCTCTGCACCACCCCACACTTCTCCCACAAACACTTCATTAGGTCCAACATGAAGCTACCCCCTTGATCAGAGATAATCTCCTGCGGAAACTGACATGGGAGAAAATCTCTAGCAAGGCATTTGCCACTTTGTCTGCCTTAAGTGAGGAGAGGGTGACCACCTCTGGGTATTGAGTGGTGTAATTGACCACCATCAGGATAAACTTTTTCCCAGAGGAGCTTGGGGTATCCAAGGGTCCCACAATATCCATTCCTACTCTCTAGAATGGCTCCACCACAATGGGCAAGGGAATTAGGGCAGCTTTGGCTTTACTACCTGCCTTCTCTATTTGCTGGCACTGGTGACAAGACCTGCATATTCCTTCGCTTGCTGGGTGAAGTTGGGCCAATAGAAATTTTGGACCAATCACTGCATGGTGTGAATGAAGCCCAGATGTCCGGACATGGGAATGTCATGAGTGACCTTGAACAACCACTCATGATACCACTGTGGAACGACAAGCTGCCTGCCCATCACCCCTCCCTCTGTCCTGACGTCCTGTGTATACAACAGTCCATCATCCCAAAATACTCTGTGTTTCATGTTATCTCCCTGTGTCCCATCAGATTCTGCACAAGCCCTCAGCCTCTCCAAACTAGGGTCAGTTCTCTGAGCAGCTGCAAAATCTTCACATTTTCCCAAAGCCGGGGACATGTCCCCCTCAGTTCCTAAACTGAAGCCCAGATCTCTAGCGTCAGGGCATTCTGAGTTATTGCTATCCCTAACCTTCTGACCATTTGTTACTCCTCCCTCCTTAGAGTAACCTTCTGTAGCTGTTTGGTGAACAGCTACTTGGGGAAGTCCTACCTCCCTTTCACTATTCTCCATGTCAGGAGAAGCAGGCTGGGGAACCAGCCTTCTATTCTTTTCCACAAAGGCTTCTGTGGGGTTAAGGGAACTACAAGCTGCCTTAGCCATCTGACTGCAGGTAACTGTACACACCACTCCCTGCTGTAGATTATTCCCTATAATCACATCCAGGGCGAGGTTGTCTGCCACTGCCACTTTTGGCACCCTCTCTCATCCCAGTCCAGGAGAACACTAGCTAGTGGCAGGGTTTTCTCCTCCCCAGTAAATCCCCTCACACTTACAAACTGATTTGGTATAAGCTGTTCAGTCCCAACCAAATCCCCTTTTGCCAGGATAAGAGACGCCCCCGTGTCCCTTAACCCATGGGTCTGCACCCCATTTACGGTAACCAAGTGTATGTGCTCCTTCATGTTTACAGGCATGCTTTCAGGGATACACAGTGCACCCACCTCCTTTCGAGGGACACTTTCCAACTCTGTACCTTTTTAGGACACTGTCTAGCAAGATACGCTGGCTGTTTACAAAACCAACATTCATCACTTCTTTTATCCGAGAAATCACTTTTTTGGTAACCTGGGGCTTCCCCCTTTCTGCAGAGGTGGTGAGGGTTTTAGCTGTCCTGAAGGTGCGCTTTTCCCTTTTACCCCTGCAGTACCTGCTCCCCCATTTCCTTTCAGAGCAGGCCTGCTTCTGGCATAGCGATCCGAGAGCTCAGCAGCCTGCTGTGCTGTTTTTGGATCCCGGTCCTCTAGCCAGGTTTTCAGCTCCGCTGGGCAAGCTCAAAAAGAACTGCTCTAAAGGCATAACTTCCTTAATTTTCCCCACAGAGTTAGCTTCCACCCCCTCCAACCAATGTTTCAAAAACTGACGTTGCTTTGTGGTGAGTTCCTCAAAGCTCATGTCAGGGCTTTTTCGGAGTCTATGGAATCTAACCCTGTAGGCCTCAGGAGTCAGTTCATACTTTTTTAAGTAAAGCAGTTTTAAGTTTCTCATTTTCTTTACTGTCATCATTATCCATTTGGCCTAGCGCCTTACGCCCTTTACCAGTAAGCAGTGGGGATAGCTGAAAGCTCCAGGCCTCCCTGGGTATCTTGGTCTGGATACAGACCTTTCCATATGAATTCAAAAATGTATCCATATCCTCCCCTTCTTTAAATTCAGCTACTAATTTGGAATTGAATTTATACCCCAGCTCTGGAATTTCAGGTTCACCCCTGCCACTTACCTCCTCTGGCGCTGGTCACTGGAGTCTTAGCCTGTCCAGTTCAAACTCTCTCTGGTGCTGCTGTTCCTCAGCCTCTCTCTGGAGCTGCTTTTCCTTGGCCTCTCTCTGGCCCTGCTTTTACTGGTCTCTCTCTGGCGCTGCTTTTCCTGCATCTCAAGTATAAACTTTCTCTGCTCAAATTCCCTCTGCTGCTGGGCTTCAAACCTTCACTGCTATGGCTCCAGTTCCCTTTCTTGCCGCTTTTCTGCAAGTTCCAATTTTCTCAGCTCAAATTGTAGCTTTAGCCTCTCTAGCTCATGCTCTGTTGTGGACTTCACTTGATGCTGTGGTTCTGGGTCTTCTCGGGTCTCGCTGTCCTCTTCCCTGGGACTGGACACTGCAACATCCCTTGGCACTCCCACGCCCAAGGTCTGGTCCTTTTCAGTCACTGGCCATGATTTAAGGTTCTAGGCAGCCGCTTGCTTATCAGCTGCCACAAGAGCCTCCATGAGGTTCTTTTTGGTTCGCCCCTTGTAGTGGACCCCTCTTTCTTGAAACAACTGCCTTAACTGGTCTGCAGTGCATTTGCTGTAGTTGGAAACCATCTTCTTCCCTAACTACTGCTACACTAGCTTACACTGTAAAAAAAAAAAAACAGAGTTGGAAACTTTATACTGTAACCACATTTTTTGTTTTCCAAATATCTGCCCTGTTTGTGTGTGGATTGTTTATACTTTATCAATCTGATACACTGGCCTTGAATCTGACCGCTATGCCTGTGCCACCAATATCTCTCAGATCCCACCACTATGCTACCAGATCTGTTATGAAACTGCTCCTGGGGGCCGGGTCAACTGAGCTCACAGCACCCACCCCTAAGTGCAATCCGTGACAGGGGGAACATGAATACCCTCCCCGTGCCCTTCTAGAGTGCTTGCTGAGTTCACAAATGAACACTCACCATGAGGGCACAGGGCTTCCTCTCTAATGTGGGTAAGGGTAAAATACAGTCTCGAGTCTGCAGCCAGGTGAGAACCCTCCTTGGTTGCTGTACTGGGGGGGAAGACCCAGGCATTACAAGCTCTTCAGGGCTGTCCTCGTAACCCTGATTTTGTCTTCTCCCATGGTTGGTGCAGTGACCTAGTTCCCCCCTCCAGACCCCTCCAGAGACCATGTATTTTCCCTACTTAGCCACCAGAGTCCCTTCCAGGATCCTAATCTTTGGTAGCTATGGTGGCACTTTGCATTAAACAGGCTGGTCTCAGATTTGAATAAACCTTCCCACCTTTACACAAACACAAATCACTCAAAGCAGTTTTTAAAAGCAAGTGCTTTCACTAATTACTTAAATAATTATCATACTAGACTTGCAAACAAAAGATTCAGAAATTTGGTTACAGAATAACAGAAAAGGTTGGACAAAACACATAAAAAAATGCACTGTAAAATTGAACTGTCTGATTTCTACCTTGTCTGTGTAGAATCAAAAGTCCAGAAAATAAATGAATTTCTACAAAAGTTTCAAAGTCCTAGTTCTTCTTGTAGCCCTGGTCTTCAGTGTGAGTAGACAGTTTGGTTTCTCTGGTGTGTTAGGAACAGTGTCTTATGGAAAAGTGTGCTAAATGCTGTGTTGAGGGTCTTATATACCTGGTTCCTGCAGTCTGTAACTCTTTGGTGGCCTTACCTTTTTGGGCTAGCAGGGGTCTGTCTTGCTCTTTCCCAAATTTTAAGTGAACCACAAAACAAAACAAAACAGCATCCCTTCTGCCACTTTTAAATGAAGATGAATATGACACTTGAAGTGAATTCACAATAGACATCCAGAGTAGATATATCCCAGATCCTGTGTCTCAAAGCATTTTGCTTTGAAGTGGAAAATGTATTACAGCGAGAGAGTTCCTCCCATCTCCTCTCCTAAAGGACTTGTCTTCCTTGATTAGTTTCTCAGGAAATACCAATTTTGCCCTTTGAAATGGAATTTTAGTTCACTGTTAAGCAGCTTTTTCTCAGGTCATAGAGGAATGTCAGACATTTGCAATATACATTCTCTCTTTCAAGTACCATTTTAAAAAAAGAAACGGGCATCCTTCTGGTAAACCTGTTATTCTGGCCTTTTTGGGAATTTAAACATAAAACTTTTAGAGAAATATAACAGCAATATGTCTGCCATATGACGACAGTGGCCAAATCGCTACATCCCCCACCCTCCGATCCCCATCTCCATATTTATGTAATTTTCCTTGGTGTTTAGTGGTACCCCCACCCTCCAATCCCCATCCTCCTCTGTGTTTCCCTGGTGTCTTGTAGCACCCACTGCCGATCGATCCCCATCCCTCTACGTGTTTCCCTGGTGTCTAGTAGCACCCCCGGCCCTCCAATCCCTGTTCCCCCTATGAGTTTCCCTGGTGTCTAGTGGCACCTCCCACCCTCTGATCCCTGTCCCCCTATGTCTCCCTGGTATCTAGTGGCACCCCCAACCACTGATTGCCATCCTGTAACCTGTAATAAAGAAAATAGTCCCTCAATGTGTTTTTTTCTTTTGGCTCTCTCTTTAAACCTCTAAAAAAGAAAATGGTCCCTTGCCAATCTGACCCCTGCCACTCCATCTTCCCACTCAGCACTCACCGCCCCACACCCCCAGTCTTCTAGGAAAAAAATGTCCCTGGAAAGAATGGCTCCAGAAAAAAAAAACAGCACACATAAAAACCAGCACTGGAAAAAAAGGCACAAAATGAAAAAGAGGGGAAAATGGTACCTGCACATTTCGTCATGCATAATTGCATTAGTAAATACGTAACACTAAACCTAACCCTAAACCTAAACCTAACCCAAAACTAAACCTAACCCTAAATCTAACCCTAAACCCAAACCTGCATCAAGTAACAAGCATCATTAACAACAGCCCTTTATAGCATTGCCGTCCCAGCTCTATGCACTCTATGCACTTAGTCTACCTAAACACGTTAACACCTACCATTGATTCCATTATTTGATTACATCGCCTCAGGTAGACAGATTCACTTCACAGTATTACATCACCTCAGGTATATACACAGTCCATTGGTACCTTTTTCCCCTGTGCCATTAATTCCAAGTGCTGTTTTTTCAGAGACTTTTTTATTCAGAGCTATTCTTTCTGGAGACATTGGGTACCCATTCCCAATACACCCCAGACATCCTCACCCACCTGAACAGGTTGCAGGGCAGAGAGCCAATCTCCGATCAAAGACATGTCTTGCTGTTGGAACCGGCGACTGCAATATGAGAAACAAAGGTAATTGCGTTTCAATGTATTTCAATGGGGTTTTCAACTTTGAGGCATAACTAGCCATTTTTGCATATTTTCACCCCAAATTTTTAACATGGGCTTTTGGGGTGGCGGTGGTGGAATTATGCAAATCAGGGCTGAAAGGTGGTTTCACAGTCACTTGGTGAAATCACCTTTTGGGAGGGATTTGACAATTCTCACCACCATTATTCATGAGGTGGGGTCAAAATATATAAAAATGACAAAGTTACAAGCGTACATTGAAATTATTCAATGATTGCTCATAACTTCAATAATTTTTAAATATTTTGACTCCAAATTTTCAACATAGTCCTTTTTTTCACACTACCTCATGAATGTGATAGCTGTCATTTTTCAAATCCTGGCCACCTATGGCATGGAATGATGTTTTGTTGGTGCAGAATTATATTCGGTGGGGATTTGAAAACATTTGCCTAAGGGGTACATGAGGTGGGGTAATAAGAAGGCTATGTTGAAAATGTGGTTTACAAATATGGTAGAATGTCCAGGTTATAACTGAGTGTTGCAGTATTTTAAAGGATACCTAAACAACATTTTGACAACAAACAATTCAAAAATCTGACCTCAAACAGGACTAAAGGAAAGGCTGCTGAATTTGTTAATGCTGAAACTACGTTTATATAAATTGCCTACATGTGGCTCCAAAGCATTTGAAAATGTAAAACCAGCCTTCCAATTAAAAAAAAAACTGCCTTACCTGCTTCTTAAAATGACCGCCAAAAGTGTTAAGTGATGACATAATCGGAGCCAAAATCAGAGAGCTATATGGCTCTCTATAGTGCTAAATAGTTATTTTTTCCCTTTGTATAGAATTGTTTCACCAAAATTGTCAAAACCATGTGCATTATTTAGATCAATATGCATGTTAGGCTATGGTTCTGTTCATTTTGTTTATCTTAACATGCTGAAATTGTGTTTTAATCCAACCGACTTTCTCTTTGGCAAACCACAGTGCAGTAGACATCTTGAATAACCTGGTGGTCTAGTGGTTATGGCAGATCCAGGAGGCTACAATGGGGTTGGGGGTGAGGTGCTGGGAGTGTGTGCATACTTGATATGCACTTTAATGTTTTTATGAAGCCTTTCTATTTTCTGTTATTATGCTTTTCTAGTAGGTTTTTGGCTGAAACTACAAATGTAATCCATATTTTTGAATGTAACCATTTGTACAATCAATAAATCAGACTTCTTCAACAAAGTGAAATGCAGCAGAAGCAAGCGAGTACTTTATAATGGGGAGGGGGGGTTACAGCCGCACCCTTCACCACCCCATAGATCCACCACTTGTTTGTAGCAAAGTTATTCTGTAGTCCAATGCCAGAGTTCATACTTTCTTGGAAATCAAAAATATACTTATCTTGTCTTCTCTCCTTTTTCCGTGGGAAATAATAATAGGAAGAATCAGTATTTATATTGTGCTTTCATACACATTTATCGTAAAGTGCTTTACAAGCAATGCTAAACTGGTAGTGAAGTGACTGACTGTGTAGTGGCAGCCAGTTCACACATTAATACCCACACACAGCCTTGGACAATTGCATGAACTGGTTTTATGAGAAGGGGAATATTGGCCAGGACAATAGGGTCAGGTAGTGATCATGGTGCTGGCAGCCCCACATCTTATATCTCAGTGATCTGCTCATATTTCTCCCCTTCTGTCTTCCCCCTTCCCTGAATATAGCAGTACCTTGCAGGAGTGGCCTTCTCAGTCCCCATTTGGTATTCATTCTCACTACTTCTCCCCACACCAAAAACTGGTGAGCTCATTACCCTTGTGTATCATGAATGTAGGTAGTACAGTCCCCAGGTTTTTTGATGTTTAAAAAATAAACAAATCTTTCCAGTAAGTCAGACTGACAGCAGCAGGGAACCAGGGGAATTATAGGCTTTCCTATCCTTCGGCTACCTTTGATTAGGCACTGTTAAATGATGGGTGTGCACATCATTATGCATGTCATTTAATAGTGCCTAATCATGCATGGATTAGATCTTATATGGGTAGGAATGTCTATGTTTTCCCTTGTACCCTGTTGCTATCAGCCTGGCTTACCAGAAGATCATGTTTATTATTAATATGTAAAAATGACTTGGAAGACTGTACTAACTGCATTCATGATGCAGAAGGGTAGTGAGTGCACCAGTTTTTGGTGTGGGGAGCAGAAGGGAAGAATGAATGCCAGAGAGGGACTGAAGAAGCCATTCCAACAGGGTACAGCTATATTCAGGTTAGTGGAAGACAGGAAGGGGGCTGTTTAGCAGATCATTGTGAGATCTGAAATGTAGGGCTGCCAGCACCACGATCACTACCTGACTGTGAATGAGAGCAGCCAGCAATGACAAATTCTCAGTGGCAGGGATGCACTTAAAGTGTTACTTGAATTCAGTGTTGGGAGATTACCCTCGGGGGGGGGGGGTGTTGATGTTTGTTAGGACAGTATTGAGGGAGCTGTGTATAGATCATTCAGGATTTAGAAGGGTGGTAGCCAACCAGTTCGCATTGTGGAGTAGGGCACTAAAAAGTACAGGAGAAGATTTACAGGAAACTGTCCTGCTGGGTTCTGCAGATCACAGGTAACGGAGTAGACTGACACTGGAAGTCAGGTGGATTCACTCAAGGCATTAGTATGCCTCTCCTGCTAATAATATTGTTATCCATAGTACTGTAAATACAGCCCTTATGAGGGCATGAATAGCAGTTTTTCTGGTGAGTCCTGAGGCTTATTGCTTGGCCCTCCATGAAGACCCAATTGTTGGTTAATGAGGCGGGACAAGAACACAACAGGGGAACTGTACATACTGCCGTCACTGTGCAGAAGGGTGGTGATCCACTCAATCCTTACTGTGGGAGCAGAAGTCAAACATTGAAAAAGTTGACTTAAGTGTGATTTGGTAGGTATTTTTTGAACAGTGCCAGCTGATGATCCATATTGGTGTAGGTATGCACAACTCTCTTAGGTATATGATTACAGTCTGAGGTGTGATAATTCTCTTCATGAGACCACAAGCTCGTATGCAACCCCAGGCAGTACTAAGGACACAGTATGGATGGTGGGGTGTTCAACAGAAGCCAGGCTAACTGCAGGGGGTTCACTTGGAAAAAGAATACAAGAGATGCTTTTTTTGTGGATTAACAAGAATGCATGAGCTTTGGAATTGGACCAGACTGGTACTTAGCTGTGCGACCCTGACCAAGTCACTTAAAGGAAAACTCCATGTTAAAATCAGAAAAAGATATGTAGTAGTCTTTTTTTGTGTGTTCTAACCAGTTCCCAGTGTTTTCTTTTCCTCTGCCTGTGAGAGATGTTTTTTCTAACTTTCCCTAACTGTTTCATTGCCCTTGGAGGTTGCCATTCTGGTTTCTTTTATGGCCTCTAGTCTTCCCAGAGTGCCCTTTGGTGTGATGTCTAATTGCCCCTGCAGGAAGCCAGTGTCTTGTTACAGGGTCTGTCACAGCTCAGCCACAGAGAAAATACTTCTTCCAGAGAAGACACACTACTAGATTTTGGGTGAATGTAATCATTATTATTTTTTGATATCAGTACCTTGTCCTGCTATGTTCTGCTGTGTGTGTGTGTGTGTGTGTGTTTGAATCATGTCACTGTTTATTCTATTCCTTTCAGTCACTTTCAGTTTTTGCACCAGTACTAAGTAGTAAAAATTGAACATCACCTTATAGGTTGTAACATAGCAGGACAAGGTACTAATGTAAAAAAAAAATGATTACACTCACCCAAAATCT
Source organism: Neoceratodus forsteri (assembly GCA_016271365.2). Lineage (NCBI taxonomy): Eukaryota > Metazoa > Chordata > Ceratodontiformes > Ceratodontidae > Neoceratodus > Neoceratodus forsteri. The sequence goes on from CM057453.1 coordinate 198,330,646, forward strand.
AGCACTGTGACTTCTCTGAAAGAAGTATTATCTTTGTGGCTGAGCTGTGACAGACCCTGCTAAATCTAAGGGCATAGCTACATCACTGTCACATGAGCCAAGGTGCATCGTAGGAGGAAGAAAGCCAATAAACCTATTTGTGATGGAGATCCCCAGGGGTCGTAAAACTACCATAAAGCTAGCAGGCTAATTTAGGAAAAACTCCTAATAGCAGACAGAGGGAAGGACACACTAGGATTTAACATACATATCAAAACACTCTACATAACATATGTTTTTGCACATTCTGGGTGGACTTCTCCTTTAACTTACTTGTGCTGCCAGGCAACATCTGTAAACAAGGTTTCAGCATAATGTGTCTCTCCTGGAAACAAAAAAAAAAATTCAGGGCCACTAGATCATCAGGTATTTGAAGTGTTGTTGTAATGCCCCAGAGCTGCGGCATCCCAATAATTAAATAAAGTTTAGGGGTTTTTCAAATGCCCCAGGGGTCCCTCTTGTTGTGCCCTAGCGAAGTGTTAGGCAGGACTTTTTGTACAATTAAAATAAATGTTTTCTCCTCCCTGCTGCCTGCCTGCTCCATTCCACTCCCCCCAGAGCAGGCAGCAGGAGAATGGGCACCCACGTGCCAGGTTCGCTGCCTCTGGCCAGTGCGTGGTGCCTTTTCAAGTCCCTGGCGTTTGTGTGGCGCGAGCTCGGGGTTCGAGAATCTGAAACCCGAGCGCTTTTTGAAATGGGGTTTTTGTCCGTTTGGGTTGTTGTCATGCTGAGCTGTGGAGTGGTAGGACCTGTGGAGAGCAACGGAGACTGGGCTTACCTTAGTTCGGTTGAAGCCATCCCGTTGGCTCTGCCTGGTGCCTCCTCCAGTCAGTGAAGATCCCTGCTGCTGTTCCTGGTGCTCCTCTGTGTGTGTGGTCGAGTCCGGCGGGCCACCCCGAATAAAGAAAAAGAAGAAATCGGCCGTTTGCCGCGGTTTGGGCTGTGTAGCCCCGTCGTTTGATTGTTTTAACCCCCCAGTAGTAAAAAGTTTAATTTCAGTCCCTTGCCAGTGGCAGAGAAGCACCACATTGCTGCTCGCCCTGTCAGCCCTCCGAGGTCCCCCTAGGTTGTCCCCCACGCTGCCTGCAGCTCTGTTCACTCTCTCCCACTGCCAGAGTATCACCCGCCTCCCGGCAGCTTCCTGAATCGTGTGGTGCGGTGAGTCGGCGGCAGCACGCTTATTCGTGCTGTCCACCTAAGTTACTGAGGGAAGTACTGTTTTTCTTGTTTATCCGGTAGTGCACAAGGCGCTTGGAGGAGCGGCTGAGCACTGTAGGGGAATCGGGTCATTAGGACCCCACATTAATATTCAGGAGGGCGGGCGGGGTAGCAATGCCCAAAGGAGGGGCCAGGAGGCAAGGCCAGTATAGTGGCCTCTTAAATATTCATGAGGGGGGCGGGATTAAGGGCGGCAGCTCAGGACTGAGTGACAGTAGCTCTCATAGAGCTGTATAAATTTAAACAGGTTCAATGATTTAAAAGGGCAAGTCAGGCCAAAAGTAAAGTAGGGCATTTGCCCACAGTTAAAAGGGCTACCAGGCCGTAGTTAAAGAGGGGCACAAGGCCCGTGATATTGGGAGGGCTACCAGGCCCTGTATTTAAGAGGGCTACCAGGCTCGAGATTCAATAGTAGGGCTGCCAGACCTGAGGTAAAGTGGGTACCAGGCCCACAGTAGTAAAGGGCGCTAGGCCCCAGTAAAGGAAGGGCACCAGGCCCACAGTAAATAGGGCACCAGGCCCATTTCTGTTAGGCACCAAGCCCACTGTATTTAGGGCATCAGGCCCACAGCTAGAAGGCTATTAGGCCCACAGCCAAGTGTAGGGCATCAGGCCTGAGGTAAATATAGGGCATTAGGCCCGAGGTAAAGCAGGGTTCCGGGGAGGACCCGGCCTAGTGGATTAGGGTAAGCCAGCCTAGTGGTAGTGAGGGCAGCCCCGGCCTAGCGGGTTAGGGCAACCCAGCCTAGTGGTACAAAGGGTAGCCCCGGCCTAGTGAGTAGGGCAAGCCAGCCTAGTGGTAGTGAGGGCAGCCCTGACCTAGCGGATTAGGGCAACCCAGCCTAGCGACAGTAAGTGAGGCGTATAGGCCCCATAGTAAATAAGACATTTAGGCCTTTGGTGGCACTCAACCTAGGGCAAGTGGTACCCTCAGTATAGGGGTTAGGGCATCCTTAGCAAAACGTTCAGGGGTAGCCAGATCCAATTCAGGAAGACCCTACATTTAGGAAAAGGGGTCACCAAAGGGTGCTCAGTTCACAAATACTGTGAAGCTACTGTAACAACTGTACTGTTTATACAACTGTGATTGCTGCAGTACTCGAAAGATTGTGAACTTGCTAAGAAGCACCAAGACTGTATTGTAAATGGATTGTGGTTATTTGCCACTGGGTATCTGAACTATTGCCCCTGGTTATCTGAACTATTGCCCTAAGTATCCAAACTATTGTCCCAAGCATCCGAACTATTGCTCTAAGTATCCGAACTATTGTTCAAAGCATTTGAACTATTGCTGCAAGCACCTGAACAATTGCCCTACCTGTAACAATTACCCCTAAATTTATAATTTGCCTTTCCTCGGCAAATCATCGCATCATTCTGCAGTCTCTGTGGCATTGCAGGAAGGTGCATCTTTCAGCTATATTATTACTAGTGTATGGGGACAGTCTCAATCTTTTACCACACTGCAGTCCCATAATGTGGTCTGTAATACTCCGTACTCAGAATCAGTCTCTACCCAGAAGAGGATGTCATCTCAGCATTCTTCACTCAAGTGGGATTGTCCATCAGCTCATCTCTTCTGTCTGTGACGTCCACCGAAGTCGAGTCCATCGCCAGTCGTATAAGTAGTATCCGCTGTTTCTTGTTTTCACAGCTCGAAGGTACGTCCGCGGAAGCGCATCATGACAGCCGTGCCAGTGTCGTTTCATATGGTTCCTGTTCCAGATGTCCCGAAGTTGGTCACCCTCCACAGAAGCGTGTGCTCATCCTGAAGAACCTGGTCTGCACCCCTGGTCGTTCGCCGAAAGTCAAGTCCGTTGAAGCCCAGTACGGGACGCGTCCGCCATTTCTTTGTTTTTGTTCTAGTTTCTGATGACAAGATTGCAGAATCAACCATCATCTCTTCAGATTCTTCCGGTTCCTGGTCCTGTCGGAGATCCTTCAGAGTTTAGCTGGCCCTTGGAGTGCTGCAGCATCCTTCAGGTCATGGTAGTCCTCCATTGGATTCGTCGCCACGCAGGTCCTGATTTCTCTTTGTCCTTGGCGACCCTGGAAGTGGGATTTGGCCAAAGAACCCTTTGTTTTCAGTTGGGGAATCCAACAGCACATCAGTTATTTCAGGAACCAGTTGCTCTGGTTCTTTATTCCGACAGCCTTGGAGAGAGTGGACTTTTGCCGAAGAAACACATGGTCTGTTTAACAAACCTCTCACCACCCAGTGGCCTTGACAAGGTCCCTTCTGGGAATTGCGTTAGCATCTATTGTTCCGTTTGCTTCCCCTTCATAGCTACCATCACAGACCGACGGTGTACATGAAGACGCCAGACCTCTGGACTCATGTAACATCTGGACTTTGGTAGAAGTGTGTAGTGATAGCTTAACTAAATACTGTTCTGAGTAGTGTATGTCATCTGATCCTCACCTAAGCTTATTGAATTGTAGAATAATTATAGAATAAGAGTGGCAGTAGGCCTCAGCATCTAGTCTATTCTTGTTGAAATAATTTTAGCAGTCATAGATAAAGTGTCTGTCTTGTTTACTGTCTTATTGTTTTGGGTGACTTCTCTTCCTCTTGTGACTGTGTCTCCTTACCCTCTGGTACAAAATAAACGCCCTGCGGGCACTGAATCTCTAGGACAACTCCTGCCTCTCCTTGTCTGGGTAACGGTTATCTTATCCACAATAATTCGGACTTTGGTGCCTCACTCATCTCTTTTCACCACCTTTAGAGCAGAGTATCACATAGCGCACCACATTGTACTGTTCTGTAGTTTGCCAAAGAGAAGGTTAGCTAGATTACAAAACCTTTTCAGCAAGTTAAAGTAAATAAAATGAACAAAATTGTAGCCTAACATGTGTACTGGTCAAAATAATCCACATGTTAACACATGGTGTTGATCATTCTGGTAAAACAATTCAAAACAAAGAGGGACAGAAGAACTAGTTAGCCTATAGGAATCTATATTGGTCTCTGGCTCTGATGATGTCATTATGACTCATCACTTAACACAGTTGGCAGACATCTTAGGGAGAAGGCAAGGCTGTTTTTTGTAACTGAAAGGCTGATGTTTACGTTTTTGAAAAGCTATGAAACTGCATTTATGTTATTTACATAAATGCAGTTTTAGCATAAATGTAAACAGTAGCCTTTACTTTACCTCATTATGAAGCCAGATGTTGGAGTTTGCAGTTTTAAAAAACTGCTTGTTTAGGTATCCTTTAACATTCACTCATAACTTTGCTAATTTTCAATATTTTGACTTCAAACTTTCAACATACAGTACCTTCCTTTTTTTCACACCACCTCATAAACGTGACAGGTGTCATTTTTAAAATTCTGGACAAGATGTTCATGCCATACCATATTTAGAAGAGCAGTCATAAAATGATTATTTTGAAAATTTAGGGTCGAAATTAAAAAAAAAAACGCCATCATTTTGCAGCAGTATTGGCTCTGACCAGAGTTTGTTTACCATTACTTTCACTGGCCTACAAGATACATTTGCCTTGTTACACAGAGAAGGGTTACAGGGCTTGTAACCAAGTGGCTGGAAGCCCCCTTCTCTCCTAGCTTATGGACAGGGATAAAAAAGGGCTTGCCCATAAGGCCTCCTCTCAGTCAGACTGGGCTTCATATAGGAAACAAGTGCAAAAGAACTATTTGAATAACTACAGGCTCTTATTGTAAGCAGCTCTTCCACTCCACTGCTCACAATCTTAGGCCTTTTTGGAGGCACATCAAACCCATGTTGAGCAAAACTGGTGGTCACTCCCCTTTTGACATGTTCCTCAGTGATGTTAACTGTATGAGTAGCATCATCATAGCCATGTGCAAGTCACAAGAGGGGTACCTCAGGGATCAGTCCTGGGGCCAGTCCTATTGAATATCTTCATCAGTGACATTGCAGATGGACTGGAGGGTAAGGTTTGTCTGTTTGCAGATGACACCAAGATCTGCAACAGAGTAGGTGATCCAGATGGGGTGGGCAGAATGAGAAGAGAGCTGGATAAACTATCAAAATGGTCAGAAGAGTGGCAACTGGGGTTTAATGCAAAGAAGTGCAAGGTCATGCACATAGGGAAGAGAAACCATGAAGCCACCTATAGGCTGGGAGGGGAGTTGCTGGCAATCACAAGGGAAGAAAGAAACTTGGGCATCATCATCAATGACCTGAAATTATCCAAGTAGACCACTAAAGCAGTAGGTAAGGTTAGGGGGATGTTGGGGTGTATTAGTAAGGGTATCACAAGTCAGAAGAGGGAGGTAATAAACCCTCTTTACAAGACACTGATTAGGCCCCATCTGGAGTACTGTGTGCAGTACTGGAGGCCACACCTTCACAAGGACATTAACCAAATTGAGGCAGTCCAGAGAAGGGCAACCAAAATGGTGCAGGGACTGCATCAGAAAACATATAAGGACAGATTAACTGCGCTCAATACCCATACCCTAGAGCAAAAGAGGGAGAGAGGTGATATGATCGAAACATTCAAACACCTTAAGGGCATTAACAAGGTGAAAGAGTCTAACATGTTTCAATATAAGAAAAATAGCAGGACAAGAGGACACAGCATGAGATTAGAGGGAGGCTGATTAAGGGGTAATGTGAGGAAGTTCTTTTTCACAGAATGGGTGGTGGATGCATGGAACTGCCTACCTCAGGAAGTGGTGGATAGGAATACAGTTCAGGGATTCAAACAGGCATGGGATAGGCATAAGGGAGCAATACAGAGGACTATGAATAGATAGGCCATTGACAGAGCAAAGGCCGATGGCACAGTCAAAAGGTAGAAAAAGAAATGGGCAGACTGGATGGGCCTTGCAGTCCTTACTTGCCATCAACTTCTATGTTTCTGTTTCAATACTTTTTCCATTGACCTCTCAAATTATGCCAGTGTCTTCCAAGCTGCATCTGTACCCCCTCCTAACAGTAATTCTTCCCCTCCAACCTCCCTACCCATTGGATGTCCATCTTTTTATTTCAAGAGGGTTTGCATTCCTGAGGTCTGTAAACTCCTTTTGAAGGTTCCTGTTTTGAAATCTGAAGTCTCTGATGGCACTGAGCTCTACATTATCAGACTTACAGCTTTTGAACTTGCCCCCCCCCCCGCCAGGATTATTAATGGTGCCTGATCTCTGGAAAATCTCCACTGTTGTGCCCATTCTAAGAAAGGAGATCATAAACTGAGTAACAATTATAGACCCATAGCCATTCTTCTAGTGTTAAACAAAATCTTAGAGAAAGTAGTCTCCTCCCAGCTCACCACATATATTATCATCCATGTCCTCCTCTCACCTGTGTAGCCTGGTTTCCATAAGAATCACAGCACTACTGCCCCGCTCTCTCTCACCAACTATATAGGCTTAGGCATGGATAGGGGCTGCCTTACTGGCATGGCCTTCATTGATTGAACCAAGGGTTTTGGCCTTGTTGACCAACCTCTTCTCTGTGAAATACCCTGAATACTATGCATATCTCCTGCTGCACTCCTGTGGTTCAGAAATTACCTAGCTGACAGGTCTCAGAGTTAAATTCTGATCATCCCACTCTGAACCTGACCCAACACTTGTGGGGGTTCCACAAGGGTCTATCTTGTGCCCCTTATTATTTGCCTTACACATAAATCAGATCACTCATAGTCTGTCTCACTGCTATGCAATACTGTACACAGATGATTTGGTTTTCTACACCACCTGTAATAATATCTCCTACATTAATCAGCATTTCACCTCTGACCTTTGCTTAGTCCATGGCTGTGTGCCCCATATTTGTTGCTTACCAAGATGGTACTTTAGTACCAGTGGTCACCTTATTTCCTTATCTAGACATCACCCTTGACTCCTCACTAGATTTCTTGCTGCACATGGCAGGTATTTGCAAAATAGTCAGCTCCATGCTGGGTGCCTCCTGTCACAAATGCACTCCGCAGGTCAGGCCCTCTGCTCCCACAGTGCCAACCTCAGAGTGCAATAGTGTGACCAGGTAACAGACAGGGTAACCCTCCTGTCTGCTTTTGGGTCCGAATCACCTTTAGTCTCAAGTTCTGGGGTGGATTCAAACTGTGAACCTTATGCTAGCACACCCAATGAACAGGCTCAGATACGTACCTCTTCTGGGACTGCGGTACAATCTTTCACTACGGGCACCCAGCCAGGCTTCCAAAATGAACCCTTTTAACTCTATAAGAGACCTTAGGTATATTCTTACCTTTTTCCAGTTTAGTAACACCATCAAGCCCTTCAAACAGCTGTCAGACTTAACCACATATACATCACATGCAAAAAGAACTTGGAAGACACACCCAGGCAGTATCTTAAGAAAATGTACTTTACTAAAAGATGATAAAAATATGAAAAATGTAAACACAGAACAATACGTCACAAAGCTCACAATCACATAAAAGAACAAGGGAAAATTACAAAGCAAAACTCCTACCACAATACATTTAGATGTTTGCTATCTAAGGTATTACCTTTAGAAGTGGGTTTTAAAGTTAGATCAGAGAGCTGTGTCTCTCTAGAGTCCCAAAATGATATGACCACATTTCAGACACAAGTAACAGTTTAAACTCTGTGTCTCCACACCCTTTCTGTGAGTCATCAAGGTCCTCCTTTTAGAATATAAAATTACAAAAAATGATTTCCTAGCAGGAGATATTTTAAATAAGGTGCCATCAGAAGAAAAAAAAGACATTTACTATATATAACTCCTTAATTATAGATGTTTCTTTTGAACTTAGTGATCCCACACTGGCACCAATGTGTTAAAAAACCCCAACAGGAATCAGTCTAATGATGTCCTGTTTCTGAAGTCATAAAGTCACATTTGATTTGCACTTCAAAAAAAGCCTAGGCATGTCATAAAAAGGTAATAAAATGCCATTCTGAAGGAAGTCAGTTAATTAAATGGTTCCTGGTCAGTTTTCATATCCTGTAGCTTTACTGAAATCTGGGGGGACCCATGGAAACACAGGCTGTCTTATGGGAAACAATCATATACTATATTTCTATATTATAAATATCATACAATAATCATAACCAGCTGGCCAATAGTCACACTCCTCCCCACCTAGACTGAATCTGGGGGCTCTGTCCCCTGCATGGGATGAGCTCCCTAAGTCAGTTCACTCCTCATATAGATGCAACAAGCCATCTGCATTCTGATTGGTTACTCCAGCCCTATGTAAGATCGGCATGTCATACCCTTGCAAGGCAAGACTCCATCTTAATAGTCTACCATTAGTTTTTCCCATTTGTGTCAGCCAAACCAGGGGGTTGTGGTCAGTTTGTACCTCAAAATGTTGTCCATATAAGTATGGCTCTAACTTCTTTAGGGCCCACATTATGGCAAGACACTCTTTTTCCGAAGTAGAATAAGCCTGCTCCCTGGGAAGTAACTTTTTACTCAGGTACACTACGGGGTGATCTTTCCTTTGGTTGGATGTCTGACTCAGTACTGCCCCAATACCCACATCTGAGGCATCAGTCTGGAGTATTAAAAGGTCTGCTTGTAGTCAGCACTTGTCAATACAGGAGCACTGCACAGTGCCTCCTTCAGTCTGGTAAAGGCTTTTTCACAGACTGGTTCCCAGGTAATTTTCTTAGACATCTTTTCCTTTACCAGGTCAGATAGGGGAGCAGCCCCAGGGCACTGTAATTGGGTACACATTTCCTATATTACCCTACTGTCCCTAGAAAACTCCCGACCTGCTTCTGCATTTCTGGTCTGGGCAATGCCTTGCTCACCTCTATTTTTACTTGGTTAGGATGGAGCTGTCCCTGGCCTACAACATGCCCAAGGTATGCCACTTCAGCCATGGCCACTTGGCACTTCTCAGCTTTGACAGTGAGCCCGACTCTTTGTATCCTGCCCAGAACTTACCTAAGATGGGACAGGTGTTCCTCCCAGCTGGCACTAAATATGGCAATGTCATCCAGGTACACCATGGTGTACTCCTCAGCACCATTTAACACCTGGTTCACCAACCTTTGGAAAGTGGCAGGGGAGTTATTCATTCCAAAAGGCATTATTTTAAATTCAAATAAGCCTATCTGAGTGATGAAGGCTGACCTCTCCCTAGCTCTGTCAGTTAACTCTACCTGCCAATACCCCTTTGTCAGGTCAATAGTCATAAGGTAGGTTGCCCCTCCCAACTTGTCCAGGAGTTCATCCGTCTGGGGCATTGGGTGGGCATCTGACTTTGTGACTGCATTCAGTCCATGATGGTCCACACAGAAATGAGTAGAGCCATCTGGCTTGGGCACAAGGACTACGGGTAAGGCCCAAGGACTGTGGGATCTCTGGATTACCCCTAAATCCAGCATTTCCTCCACCGCCCTCCTAATGTCCTTTTGGACAGCCTCTGACACCTGATATGCTGTCCGCTGTATGGGCGTCTGTGTCCCTGTCTCCACATCATGCATTGTTAAGAGGGTTAGTCCAGGCTTGGTGCTAAACAGTGGGGCAAAGTCTGCTAAAACCTCCCTTACTTCCTGGATCTTTCAGGGCCAGCTGGGGTAACAATTTAACTGCCTCCACAGAGGACTCCCACTTACTTTCTTCCAGCAAGTCCAGAAGGGGGTCTCCTTCATCCGTCCCCTCCCCAGGACTACACACTGCAAACACCATGTCAGCCCTGTTAGCATATGGCTTCATCATGTTGACATGGTACATTCTTTCTGTATGTCTTCTGTCAGGTAACTCTATGATATAGTTCATGTCATTTACCTTTCTGACTACTTTGTACAGACCTGCCCACTCAGCCTGCAGCTTGCCCTTCTAGACCGGGATAAGGACCATGATTTCCTGACCCACTGTGTACAAGCAAGCTCTGGCTCTACGGTCATACCACACTTTTTGTTTTTGTTGGGCAGCTGCAATGTTGCTCTGGGCTGTCCCCATAAGCTCCTTCAGCCTTTCCCTAAACCTAAGGATGTAATCCACTATAGGAGTTCCCTGGGTGGCATGCCTGCCTTCCCAGTCCTCCCGGATCAAGTCTAGGGGCCCACGTACCCGGCGTCCATATAAGAGCTTGAAGGGGGAAAACCCTGTCGACTCTTGGGGCAGTTCCCTGTATGCATACAACAGGTGGGGAAGGTATTTCTCCCAGTCCCTCCCATGCTGTTCAGCAAATGCTTGGAGCATTGACTTCAGGGTACCGTTAAATCTTTCCACAAGCCCATTGGCTTGCAGGTGATAAGGTGTCATGCGCCTCTGCACCACCCCATACTTCTCCCACAAACATTTCATCAGGTCAAGCATAAAGGAACCCCCTCAATCGCTGTTAACCTCCTGCAAAAACCCAACACGGGAGAAAATCCCAAGTAAGGCATCTGCCACTTTGTCTGTCCTCAGTGAGGATAGGGCGACTGCCTCTGGATACCGGGTGGCATAATCCACCACAGTCGGGATGAACCTCTTCCCTGTGGAGCTGGAGGTATTTAAAGGCCCCACAATATCCATTCCCACCCTCTAGAATGGCTCCTCCACTATGGGCAATGGTATTAGGGCGACTTGAGGTTTTCTTACCCGCTTTCCCTATTTCTTGATGCCGGTGACAAGACCTGCAGTACTCCTTCACCTGCTGGGTGAAGTTGGGCCAATAGAAATTCTGGCACAACCGCTGTGTAGTGCACATGATTCCCAGATGACCAGACAAGGGAATATCATGTGCAGTCTTCAGCAACTGCTCACAGTACCCCTAGGGAACGACAAGCTGCCCGCCTATCACTCTTCCCTCTGTCTTAGCATCCTGAGTATACATCAGTCCATTTTCCCAATAAACTTTATGTTTTCCATCACCTGCCTGTGCTCCGTCAGAGTCTGCCCAAATCCTCAGCTTCTCTAGACTAGGGTCACTTTTCTGAGCAGCTGCAAACTCCTTACACATTCCCAAGGCATGGGACAGATTCCCTTTAGTCTCTAAACTAGGGTCCCTAGCTCTAGTGTCAGGGCACTCCGGATCACTGTCATCCCTAACCCTCTGACAATGGGTCACCTCTCCTTCTTCGGAGTAACCTTCCATAGCTGTTTGGTTAACTGCTACTGGGGAAATTTCTACCCCCCTTTCATTAGTCTCCATATCAGGAAACGCAGGCTGGGTAACCAGCCTCCCAGTGGTTTCCACAATGGCTTCTATGGGGTCTGGGAAACTACAATTTCCCCTTCTGCTTGGCTACGGGTAACTGCACACACCATCCCCTGTTTGATATTGTTGCCAAGGATGACGTCAACTGCTAATGTTTTGGCTACAGCCACCTGTTGCACAGTTCCCCCTGTTTCACCCCGGTCTAGGAGAACACTAGCGAGTGGCAATGTTTTCTCCTCCCCAGTGAAGCCTTGTACAGTTACAAATTTATTGGGTATAAGCTGACCAGGCTCTACCAGATCCCCTTTTACCAGCATCAGGGATGCCCCTGTGTCCCTTAACCCCTGTGTCTGTACACCATTCACCATGACTGGGTGCATGTGTTCCCTCATGTTCACAGGTATGCCTCCAGGGACACACAAACAACCCACTTCTTTCCAAGTCCCATTTTGTGTATTGCTCGTCCTTTTGGGACACTGTTTGGCAATATGCCCAGTTTCTTTACAAACCCAACATTCGTTTCATTTCTCAGAGAAATCTTTTCTTTGAAACCTGGGACTAACTGGTTTCGGTGGAGGCAGTGAGGGTTTTAGCTGCCCTGAAGGCGCGCTTTTCCCTTTCTGTGCTGCTATGCCTGCCCCATTCGTTCTCAGAGCAGGTCTGCTCTTGGCATAGCGGTCCGAGAGTTCAGTAGCCTCTTGCACCATTTTGGGATCTCGGTCCTCCAGCCAGGTTTTCAGCTCTGCTGGGCATGCCCCAAAAAACTGTCCTAACAATATAGCATTTTCAATTTTATCTACAGAGTTTGCTTTGATTCCTTCCCAGGGAACGTTTTAAACACTGTTGTTGTTTTGTGGCTAGCTCCTCACAGCTCATGTCAGGGATTTTCCTGAACTTACAGAATTTAGCTCTGTATGCTTCTGCAGTTAAAACAAACTTTTTTAAAAGTGCAGCTTTAAGTTTGCTGTAATCATTACTGTCGTCCTCATTGTTCATTTGACCTAATGCATCCCGAGCTTTCCCAGTAAGTAGCGAGGATAGCTGGAAACTCCAGGACCCTCTAGGGGTTTTTGCCTGGATACAAACTTTTTCAAAGGAATTTAAAAAGGCATCCATATCCTCCTCCTCTTTAAATTCAGCTATCAGTTTGGAATTTAGTTTGTAACCCAGTCCTGTGGTTCCACTTAAACCCAAGCCACTTACCTGCTCTGGTGCTGGTGGTTGGAGTCGTAGCTTCTCCAGTTCATGTTGCCTCTGGCACTCACGCTCCTCTTGGTCTGCTTCTCGCTGTTCACACCCCCCTTCTCCTCTGCAGCTCATTTCTCTTGTTCCACTTCTCACCACTCTTGCTCCGCCTCTTGCCGTTCTTGTTCAGCCTCCTTCTGGAACTCCAGCTCCATCCTGTGTAACTCAATCTGCAGCCTGATTTCTTCTGGCTACAAAATGCTGATGACCTTCCCCTGCTGCTGTGGCCCTTGGCTTGCACTGGCCCTGCTATCCTCCTCACTGGATCTGGACACTGCACTGGCCACTGGACCCTCCATGCCCAAGGCTTGGACCTTTACAGTCACAGTCTGTGACTCACTACTCTGGGCATTTGCTGCCATCAGGGCATCTATGAAGTTCTGCTTGTTGGCGTTTCCCTCATACTGGAGTCCTCTGTCCTGGCACAACTGCCTCAAGTAGTCTACAGTGTATGCACTGTAGTTGGAAGCCATCTTCTTCCCTAACTATGGCTACTCTAACTTGCACTTTAGAGAAAAAAAAATAAAACAGGTAGGAACTTGACTGCAAGCAAAATGATATAGTTCTGTTTCCTTTTTAAAAATAAATCACTGCCTTCTTTTGCAAGTGAGCTGTACAGTATTAAGCTGACACTCTGAACAGTTAAAGCTTGTGTTACCAAATTTTCACACCGCTGCCAACCAAATCTGTCACAAATGCACTCCACAGGTCAGGCCCTCTGCTCCCACAGTGCCAACCTCAGAGCGCAACAGTGTGAACAGATAACAGACAGGGTAACTCTCCTGTCTGCTTTTGGGTCTGAATCACCTTTAGTCTCAAGTTATGGGGGGGATTCAAACCATGAACCTTATGCTAGCATACCCAATGAACAAGCTCAGATATGTACCCTCTTCGGAGATTGCGGTACAATGTTTCGCCAGGGGCACCCATCCAGGCTTCCAAAATGAACCCTTTTAACTCTATAAGAGACCTTAGGTATATTCTTACCTTTTCCCAGTTTAGTAACACCATCAAGCACTTCAAACAGCTGTCAGACTTAACCACATATACATCACATACAAAAAGAACTTGGAAGACACACCCAGGCAGTATCTTAAGAAAATGTATTTTACTAAAAGATGTTAAAAATATGAAAAATGTAAACACAGAACAATACATCAAAGAGCTCACAATCACATTAAAGAACAAGGGAAAATTACAAAGCAAAACTCCTACCACAATACATTTAGATGTTTGCTATCAAAAACCTTTAGAAGTAGGTTTTAAAGTTAGATCAGAGAGCTGTGTCTCTCTAGAGTCCCAAAATGATATGACCACAGTTCAGACACAAGTATCAGTTTAAACTATGTGTCTCCACACCCCTTCTGTGAGTCATCTAGCTCCTCCTTTTAGAATATAAAATTAAAAAAAAATGATTTATCAGGAGATATTTTAAATAAGGTGCCATCAGAAGAAAATAAATTACCATGTTTCCTTTGAACTTAGCCAATCCCACACTGGCACCAATGCGTTAAAAAAAACCAACAGGAATCAGCCTAATGATGTCCTGTTTCTGAAGTCATAAAGTCACATTTGATTTGCACTTCAAATAAAGCATAGGCATGTCATAAAAAGGTAATAAAATGCCATCCTGAAGGAAGTCAGTTAATTAAATGGTTCCTGGTCAGTTTTCATATCCTGTAGCTTCACTGAAATCTGGGGGCACCCATGGAAGTACAGGCTGTCTTATGTGAGACAATCACATACTATATTTTTATATTATAAATATCATACAATAACCATAACCTGCTGGCCAAGCGTCACACCTCCTACAAAGCTGGAAGTAATCTGACCGACTAGTTATTCCCAGAGCCATGCTTCTATCTAAATCCCTTTATGGCGCTCCTGTCTTTATATCATCCTCAAAAACCACACTCTCAAGACAGGATATAGCATACAACATCTGTCATTTCACACTGGCATCACATAGACTGGCACACAACTGCTCCCTCTATGACAGACTCTGCTGGCTTCTCCTATCCCAGTTTTGTGATCTGTCACGAGGGGGTGTCATCCACTGAATCCTTCAAAATTGTATGCCTCTGTCCCTTGTCACCCTCCTTGAACCTGTAAACAGTATATTTCTCTTGAGATCTGGAGCAAGTATCACGTTAGAGATCCCCAAACTCAAAACCAGGTCTGGAGAATCCTCTTTTGCTTATACTATGCCTACATTATGGAACCCCATTTCTGCTGAGATTCAGCAAAGTCCTTCGGCATCTTCATTTCGCAGTAGGTACCATGAAGACCTACTGAAAATGTATAAATGTTCCTGCCTCTGATTCATATTAATCTAGAAACATAGAATTTGCTGGCAGATAAGGTCCTTTTAGCCCACTTAGTCTGCCCATTTTTTTCCTGCTCACAGTATCTCCGCAGATCCTACCTAATCTCCTGCCCTCCCTTCCTTTCCCCTAAGATTTCCTTATGCCTATCCCATACATTTCTGAACCCCCCTACACTGTTTTTGCCCCCACCACCTCTGCTGGAAGGCTGTTCCACTAATCTTTCTGTGAAGTACTTCCTCACATCTTTCCTGAATCTTTCCCCCTCCAGTTTCCTGTCATATTCCCTTGGTCTTGAGCTCCTTTTTTTCTGAAAAATACTTCCTTCCTGTACCTTATTTACCCCTGTGAGGCATTTAAAGGTCTTTATCATATTTCCCCCCTCCATAGACTCTTCCAGGATGTACACATTTAGGTTCTTACATCTCACCCTGTAGAGCTTCTGGTGCACCATTTTAGTTGCTGTTCTTTGGACCGGCTCCACTGTATGTCTTTCAAGAGATGTGGTCTCCAGAATGAGAAACAGTACTCTAGGTGGGGTCTTACCAGTGATATATAAAGAAGCAACACCCTCTTCCTGCTGAAGATACCTCTCCCTATGTACCCCAGCTTCCCACTAGGCCTCCCAACTACTTTGTCCCACTGCTCTGCCACCTTTAAGTCATCAGATATGATTAACCCCAGGTCTCTTTCCTGCTTGATGGTCATCAATATCACCCTACCCATTTTGTACTCTGGCCTGGGGTTCTGTGCCCAAGTGCATTATTTGCACTTTTTGGCATTGAAACCCTGCTGCCATAGCCTTGACGACTCCTCAAGTTTTCTCAGGTCACTGCTCATCCTTTCTACCCCCCCGAGTGTCCATCCTATTACAGATTTTGATGTCATTCACAAAGAGGCTGACCTTCCTTTCCAGTTCTTCAGCAATGTCACTTATAAAGACATTAAAGAGGACCAGTCCCAGCACTGATCCCTGAGGCACCCCGCTGGTTACTCTCCCTTCCTCAGAGTGAACTCCATTTACCACCACCCTCTGCTGTCTATGCCTTAACCAATTTCTTACCCAGTTTACCACCTTTGAACCCACTCCTAAGCTATCCAGCTTGCTTACTGGTCTCCTATGTGGAACGGTGCCAAAAGCCTTACTGAAATCTAGGTAGGCTACGTCCATCACTCCACTCTGATTTAGTTCCTTGGTAATCCAGTCAAAGAAATGTATCAGATTTCTATGACATGACCTCCTCCAGTGAATCCATGCAGACTTGTAACACATTTGATTCAAGATATTCCACAATCCTTTCCTTCAGCAGTGATTCCATTAACTTCCCAACCACCAGTGTCAGGTTGGCTGGCCTACAGTTGTCAGCGTCTTCCCTACTAGTACTTTTGTGAAGTGGGACTACATCTGCCTTCCTTTAGTTCTCTGGAGACATTCTCGTTTCCAATGACCTGTTAAATAGGACTGTCAGAAGAGCAGTAAGTACCTCCATGAGCTCTTTCAATATGCTTGGATGCATACCATCTGGCCCCATTGCTTTATCCACTTTCAAATTTGCAAGTCTCTTCAGGACTCTTTCCTCTGAAAATGGACTAGTGTCTACCTCCCCTCCCTCTACAGTTTCTGTTACTTTTTTGTGGCCCCTTCCCCTCTGCTTAGAAACATAGAAATTGTTGGCAGATAAGGACCGCTAGGCCCATCTAGTCTGCCTGTAAGCCCTATACTTGTTTGCGGCCTCTGACCCTATCTGGTCAGTCGCTTTCCATCACTTCTTTCCACCTCAAGGTACCCTTGTATCTGTCCCTGGCATGTTTTAAACCCCCCACTGTACTCGCTCCCACCACCTCTTGTGGCAATCTATTCCATGTGTCCACCACTCTCTCTGTGAAGAAAAACCTCCTCACATTTCCTCTTAACATGCCTCCCTCCAATTTCATATCATGACCCCTTGTTCTTGTACGCCTACATTGGAAGAAGTCTCCCCCTGCACCTTGTTTATACCCTTGAGGTATTTGAATGTTTCTATCATGTCCTCCCGCTCCCTCCTTTCTTCCAGTGAGTACATATTGAGGTCCTTTAATCTCTCCTCATATGTTTTGTGGTGCAAGCCCTATACTATCTTGGTCACCTTTCTCTGGACCTCCTCCAACCACTTCCTCTGTGAACACTTAAAAGTATTTGTTCAGTAGGTCTGCCTTTTCCTGGTCCCCCTCTGCAAAGTCCCCCTGCCCCCTTTTTAACCATACAATCCCACTTCGGTCTTCCCCTTTTCACTTACATACCTACAAAATGTCTTGTCTTCTTTTGTTACCATGTGGACTATTCTCTCTTCAGCTTGCGCCTTTGCACACCTTATTGCTCTCCCTGCTTCCCTGATACACCTCCATATCCTCCTCCCTCTTCATCTCTGCATACCTTCTGAATGCTACTCTTTTAGTTTTTACCTTTTCCACCACCTCTTTCGAGAACCATAGCGGTCTCTTTTTTCTCTTACTTTTGTCCATTTGTTTGATGCAGAGGTTTGTTGCCTTCAGTATGGCCCTTTTTAGCTCTGCCCACTGTTCCCCCATCCCACCCAGGTCATTCCCCCCACCAGGTCATCCCTGAGGCATTTATCCATCTTTATAAAATCTGCCTTCCTGAAACTCAGGACCCTCGCCCTTATGTGGTTCAATTCTGCAGCTGTCCTTATATTGAACCACACTGTACGGTGATCGCTGTTTTCCAGGTGGACTCCTACCATGACGTCTACAACACTGTCCATTTTAGTGAGTACCAGATCCAGTATTGCTCCATTACAAGTGGGTTCACTAACTACTTGCCTGAGGAACATCCTCTGCAGGGAATCGAGGATGTTCCTGCTGGCTGAAGCCACTAGGAGTCTGTAATCTACATCTGGCAGACTGAACTCCCCCAGCAGGAATACCTCCCCCTTTTCTGCCATCTAGCCAGTGGGTTCCCCCAGTACCTTATGTAACTCCTCCCCCTGTGCTGAAGGTCTGTAGATCACACCAGTGTGAACAGAGTCTCCATTTCCCCATCTCTAGTATGACCCAGAGTATCTGGCTAAGTTTGGTAATTTTGTGTCTTTTTCTACGAGACTACGCATGATGGTTCACTCAATCTGCACAGATAGATCGTGGCTATGGATCTTATCTCTCCTAGTCCACTATGGATTTGTAGAAGCTTTCTACAGTTTTGGTTAATGTTTTATATGCTGTTTTTCCATTTATGTTGTTCTGACACTGAACTGTCCTGCCTGTATTTTTGTAACTTTGTACCTTTCTTTGTAATGCTTTTCATGTGTGTATTCTTCTAAGTCATGCCAGAAAATCTGCATTTGTTAAAGCCAAATAATGTACTATATAAACCAGTTCGCTGCAGGTGGCAGTGTTAGGTCTTATATTATTTAGGAGTGGATTCCATAGAAACAGAATCTTTTGGCAGATAAGGACCTGATGGCCTACCTAGTCTGCTTTATTTTCTCTACCTATAGTGTCGCTGCAGACCCTACTTGGTCTCTGGTCCCCCCCCACCACTAAGATTCCTCTGTGTCTATTCTATACCATACATTCTTGAACTCTGTCACTGTTTCCACCCCACCACCTCTGCTGGTAAGCTGTTCCATGCATCCATCACTCACTCTGTGAAGAAGTACTTCCTCACATTTTCTCTGAGCCTTCCCCTTCTAACTTCATAGCATGACCCCTTGTCCTTGAGCATCTTTTTCTGCGGAAAATGTTTCCCTCCTGTACCTCGTTTTTGCGTGAGATATTTGAATATCTCCATCATATCCCCCCATTTCCCTCCTTTCCTCTAGGGAGTACATGTTAAGTTCCTTGAGCCTTACCCCATAGGGCTTTTGATGCAGGCCATGCACCATTTTTGTTGCTCTCCTTTGTACAGCCTCCACCCTCTCCATGTCTTCATGGAGGTGGGGGCCTCCAGAACTGTACACAGTACTCGAGGTGTGGCCTAACCAGTGATCTGTACAGGGGTATTATTACCTCCCTCATTCTTCTGGTGAGTCCCCTTCCTGTGCAACCCAGCATCCTTCCAGCCTTCCCCACTTCTTCGTCACTCTGCTTCGCAACCTTCAGGTCATCAGAAATTATCACCCCCAGGTCCCTTTCCTATTTTGTAACTGTTAATACTTCTTTTCCCAGTTGATATATTGCCCCCCGAGTTCTTATGCCCCAAGTGCATTATTTTGCACTTCTTTGCTTTATTTATTTATTTTTATTTAAAAGTCGATGACCGGGAAAGGCACCATGAGCAGGAGCTCATTTCCAGGTGTGGCCTGGGAAGGGGGTGCAAAAGACAAAATACAGCATTGTAATAACAGAGCTGAAACAAGATACAGAGATTGTACAAAAGAATTACAAGGAACGCTATTTTCAGTAGAGGAGTAATTAATAACTGTAAAGCAATTATATACAAAGCAGTATTTACAAGCCTATGTACAAACAATATTTACAATGAATATATACAATGAGATACAACAGAAGGGCAGGAGAAAGATGGGGTCGAGAAGGTTCTAGGAAAGAGAGCAGATACAAGAAGTAGTGAGGGTTGGCTTGAGGAGTCGCTTGAGGGCAGGGAAGGTGGGAGAGAGATGAATTTGGAGGGGAACACTATTCCAGCAGGAGGGAAGTCGATATGAGAAGGAAAGTTTGCCAGCTGAGGTGCACACACATGGGAGGGAAAAAGTGAGGGCACAGGTTGACTGTGAGTTATAGGGCGAGGGTGTGGCCGGATTGAGGAGAGAGGCAAGGTAGGGTGGAAGGGTCCCAAATCAGAATTTAGCTATGAAGGTGGAGCAGTGTGAGGAGCATCTCTGTTGGAGGGATTGGAGGGAAAGTGAGGAGTATAGGGCACAGAGGTGAGTTAAAGAGGGGGAGTTAGACGTGAACCTGCAGAAGGCATGAAACAGAACACTGAGTTTGGCCAGGGAGGTGGCAGGGGCAGCACTGTAGACTATGTTGGCATAATCAAAGGCTGGGAGGATCCACTTGACTAAGAGATCATGTCTAACCAGGAGGGAGAGGCTGGCCTTGTAGCGGTATAGCAGACCTAGTTTAGGGAACAGGTTTGAATGTAGGGCACTGAAGTGGGAGGAGAAGTTGAGGGAGGGATTGAGCCAGACTCCAAGATACTTATAGGTAGGGACATTGTCGAGGGGGGGTATTGGCTGCAGAGAATACTGGAAGGGTGGGAAGCCTGGCGGGTTTTTGTTCAGAGCCAAATGTCATAGCAACAGTCTTTTTAATATTAAGCTTTAGGCAATTGGCACTAAACCAGGCTGTTACCACCGTGAGATCACTTTGGAGGGGGGACTGGATGGAGGGGCCGGACAGGAAAAGGATAGTGTCGTCCACGTACATGTGTATATTAGCATGGGTGCATGCCGAGGGGAGATCTTTAATAAAGAGGGAAAAGAGAACAGGCCGAAGGATACAAACATACGAAATTTGCCAGCGGAAAAAGGCCATTTGGTCTATCGAGTCTGCTAGATTTTGCAGCTAGCAGCCCTATTCTGCAGCTGCCCTTCCCTCCTCACACCCCTCCCTTTATTCTCCCTCTTGCCCTGTCCTAGCCCCTTCTGAAGCAGCCCACTGTTTTACAGGCTACCACCTCTGCTGGTAACATGTTCTACCCTGCCACCACCCACTCTGTAAGAAAGTGTTTCCTCATTTCCCTCCTGAACCTTCCCCCCTTCAATCTCATGTCGTGGCCTCAAGTGTCCCTCCCCACCCTTACTCTGAATAGCCCCTCCGTACCAGTCTTGTTTATCCCTCTCATGTACTTGAATGTCTTGATCATATTCTCTCTGTCCCTCCTCTCCTCCAGCACGTACATGTTCAACTCCTTTAGCCTACCCTCATACAGTAAGTCCCCCAGTCCCTGGATCATCTTAGTTGCTCTGCGCTGCACCCCTTCCAGTAATTTAATGTCCCTTTTCAGGTATGGGCGCCAGTAGTGCACACAGTATTTGAGATGAGGTCTAACTAATGAGCTATACAGCAGCAGAATCACCTCCCCCCTCCTCAACGTTATTCTTTTGCGATGCAACCCAGCATTTCTTTGGCCCTTGCTGCTGCCTTCCTATTCTATGCTGAGTTGTTCATTGATCCTGTGATGACCACCCCCAGATCCTTCTCCTCCTCAGTCTCTGCCAGCTGCACTCCCCCCAGTTGGTAGTTTCTCTTTGGATGTTTTGCCCCAAAATGCAATACCTTACACTTTTTGGCACTGAACCCCAGCTGCCAAGTGTCCAACTAAGTCTCCAGCTTTTTCAGATCTTCCTGCAAACTCTGCCACCCCTCTATATCATCCACCACTGCCCCAGTCTTGGTGATGTTGGCAAACAGGCTGATCCTGCTCTTGATGTCCATGGAAATGTCTGCAATAAATATCCCAAATAACACTGGTCCCAGCACCGAGCCCTGTGGAACCCCGCATTGGTCCCAGCACCGAGCCCTGTGCAACCCCGCTCATTACTGCCCTTGGGGATGAGAGTTCCCCTTCCACCACCACCCTCTGCTGCCTTCCCTGCAGCCAGTTTGTCACCCATCCCACCATTTTTGCTCCCGCCCCTGTGCCTTCAAGTTTTATTCCAAGTCTCCTATACAGCACAGAATCGAATGCCTTGCTGAAGAACAGGTACAGGACATTTACTGCATGGTCCTTGTCCATCTGTCTAGTTACTCGGTCATAGTAATCTACCAGGTTGGTTTGGCAGGATCTGCCTGCGACAAAGCCATGCTGTCTACTGTCCTGCAGCCCACTGAACTCCAGCAAGGACACCAGACTCTCCTTCAGGATAATTTCCATTAGCTTCCCCATGGTGGACATGAGGCTCACCAGTCTGTAGTTCCTTGGTTTATCTCTGGAGCCACTCTTATGCAGGGGAATCACATGAACCAACCTCCAATCTTTGGGTATGCATCCCAAATTCAGTGAGACATTGAATAGGCCTGCCAAGGACCCCCGCCAGAATCTCTGCTAGCTCCTTCAGTACCCTGGAGTGAATTCCATCTGGCCCTGGTACCTTGTCCACCCTCATCACTCTCAAGCTCTCCAGCACTCTACCTTCTGTGACCACCCCATCCATTACTCCCTCCCCAGCCTTTACTGCCCCCCCTCACCCCCCTTGGGTAGCACCCCCCTCTTTCGTAAATACTGAGCAGAACTAGTCATTGAGTGCTTCTACCTTTTCTCTCCCTTTCTCGATCCATCGTCTGTCCTTCTTAATCGAAGGATAGATCTCTGGGGCACACTGGCAAGAATAGGGAGGAAGGGGGATAAGATATTGTTGATAGACACTGCTTGGGAATGGCCAAGTTAGGTAGCAGCTAAAACAGGACACTGAGGCAGGGGTTAGGCCAGCAAGGTTTAGTTTATTAAGAAGAAGAGGGTGGGGAAATGGAGTCAAAGGCCTTGGCCAGGTCATGGAAGATGGCAGAAGTGATCTGGCCAAGGTCCATAGCAGTGTGTATAGCATCAGTAAAGCATAGCAGGGAGGAGGTGGTAGAGTGGAATTTTCTGAATCTGGATTGAAACGGGGAGAGAGTGTTGGAAGCAAGAAGGAAGTCATTGAGTCTAGATAGAATTAGGGACTCTTGGAGTTTGGTGAGGGAGATGGGGTGGTAATTTCTGGGAATAGTAGGGTCACCATCTTTAAAGAGTGGAAGGATAGTAGCAGACTTCCAAGCTGTAGGGACAGTTGCTGTAGAGAGTGTGAGATTTAAGATGAAGGAGAAAGGGGGTAATTATGAAGGGGACTGAGATTTTGAGGAGTCTAGGGTACAGGCCATCAGGATTTGACTTTGAGGGGTTGAGTGAAACAAGAGCTCCTAGAACTTCAGGCAGTGAAATAGGCAATAGCTGAAAACCTGGGGACTGTGAGGGGGATAGGAAGGAGCAGGATGGAGAAGTAGGGGGGTCTTGGGGAACAGCACTGGAAGTGAATAATTTATTGAGGGTCTCAACAACAAGATAGGAATCAGAGATTAGTGAACCTGCCTTGCGGATGGAGGAAGGGGGGGATTCAGTGGGGTGGGTGCAGGAGTAAGCGGAGGTCCTGCCAGAAGGAAGAGGGGGTACTGTTTGAGGGGTAGAGATGTGACTTAAAGAAGTCAGATTTGGTGAAGCGGATACTGGTAGTGCAACTATTGCGAAGGGTGTGAAATGCTTGTAGGGAGGCATGATTGCCTACAGATTTTAAAATGGTGCCAAGCGAGATCATTAACTCTGCACATGGCCAAAATATCAGGGGTGATCCAGGGATGGTGGCTGCATTTTACTCATAAAGTTTTTAGCAAGGCGTTGGAATCCCAGATTTTTAGGAAGATGGAAGTAAAGTGGGCAAGTGCTGTTGTTGACAGTGACAGAAGAAAAGACTGGGGACCAGTTCGCGAGGGCCAGGTCATGAAGTAATTGACTCATGTTGAGGAATTTGAGGGGGCGGTACTGGATGTATTTTGGTGGAGTGGGGGAAGGGCGAGATTTCCTAATACAAAAGGTAGGGCAATGATCGCTGAGTGCGTTGGGTAGGATGCTGGCAGAGCATATGCGGTGAGGGTGGGTAGAGAGCACCCAGTCCAGGAGGGAATGAGACCAGGATCTAGTGTTAGGGCATGTAGCCTCTTTGATAAGCTTGGTGAGGTTTAACGCTTTAATCTGGAGCCACAAATTCAGAGACAGGGAGGAGAGCCAGTCGAGATTGAAGTCTCCTAGAAGGATTAGTTCCCCTGCAGGTGCAAGGGTGGAGGCTGCAGTGATGAAGGATATAAGGGATTGGGGGAAGTTATGGGGAGACATGCAAAACACCCACAAAGAGGGGTGAGGATGAAGGAAAAGCTAGACTGGCTAATAGGAGTTCATGGGAGCCAGGGGTTGCTTCATGATGAGAGATAGTGCACTTTAAGGTGCTGCGGGAGTAAACTGACACCCCACCTCCTTGCTTACCACGATCTTGCCAATAAAGGTTAAAGTCCGGAAGGGCTAATTGGGAGTAAGGGATATGGGAGGACAACCATGTTTCTGTTATGCAAAGTATGTCGGGCGAGTGCTGAGTGACTCACACCTTTAGTTCGTCCATTTTGGGGTATAAGCTAGGAGCGTTATTGTGGAGAATTTGCAAGCCTTTGGGGAGGGCCTGTGGGGTGGAAAGGCTGGGAGGGCCAGGATTTGGTTCAACATCACCAGCTAAGAGAAGCAGAAAGACTAAAATGTGCAGGTGATGGTAATGACATTTATGCTTGGTTCAGTAAACATGGAGGGGGGCTTGCAAGGGAGGTTTAGAGGGGAGTAGTTGTTGAATAGATGCAAAGTTTAAAAGAGTGCAACTGAGTAGTCCAGGGTGGATTAGGATGTGGAGTTGGGAAGTAAAGAAAGGGAGGAGGTGGCCGTGAGAGTGGATATGTTGCAGGGAGGGTAGAGGGTGAGAGGGAGGTTGTTGGAGTGCGGAAAGGAATTAGTGGGGGGGCAGTGGGAGAGAGGAAGAGAAGAACTAGGAACGGGGGGATGAGAGCACAAAGGGTACTCATGGTAGCCCTGAGAGAGAAGTAGGAAGGGAAGACAGGGGCCATTGTATGGAACAGGGTAGGGAGTCACCTCAAAGTTACCGGCGAAGCCATGTGGAGGAGGTGGCTTGTGGAAAAAGGTGAAAGGCACAAAAAGAGTAGTAGCAATTAGAGCTACTGTAATGGTGCAGTGGTAGT
Source organism: Neoceratodus forsteri (assembly GCA_016271365.2). Classification (NCBI taxonomy): domain Eukaryota; kingdom Metazoa; phylum Chordata; order Ceratodontiformes; family Ceratodontidae; genus Neoceratodus; species Neoceratodus forsteri. The sequence goes on from CM057453.1 coordinate 198,355,284, forward strand.
GTTGCCAGCTCTGGTGCTGAAGGTCAGAGGATCGAATACAGGGGGAGACAGGCACAGCAGAGCAATAGGGGGATACAAAAATACAGGAAGAGAAGGTGGAAGATGATAGGGAAATAGTTGGGTTGGGGCAAGTACAGAGAAAAGAGAGGGAGACTTGTGGGGTGCTCAATAGTGAAACCTAGTGGAGACAGAGTATAATTTACAAATAGGAAAGTAGGGAGATAGAATCTGGCCGGTGAAGTCATGTGACAGAAAATTAACTTTAAATTTAGAGCCGGACCAGGGTGGGTGGATGGAGGGGTGGGTGGGGCAGTCAATGCACAGTGTCGACAGGCTACACTAGTAGGAAAATGCAGTTCAGAGGGCCGTTCACTGCTCCAACGCAAGTCCGTACCTTTGAGGGCTGTTAGCAGGCTCCTGCTGCAATGAGGTTGCTCCAAATGGGAGCAGGGAGCAAAGGCAGTCTGCAATAAAGGAGAGGAACAGGGTTAAAATCGGGGGGTGTAGATGTTCAAACAAAGGATTGCCGAAGTGGGAAAAACAGAGATAGACACTACTGTGGGGGAAGGGGGCGAGCACTGCGCATGCCTGGGCTCACAAGAACAGCAGTCTGAAGGTAGCAGTAGGAAAAAAATTAGAATTAAGGTGAAACACAAACTGCAAGCTAACAGCCATAAAACCAGAGTGAACAGCAGGTAAAATTTCTATCAGTACAACTTTGCCGACAAAAATTACAGTTACAGCTGAAAAGGTTGCATTTGTCTAGAGATGATAAGACAGCAAAAGAAGTTGAATTCACTACAATAAAGTCAGTAAGAATTAATTTTACACTAGTAGGAAAATGCAGTTCAGAGGGCCGTGTAGTTCAGAGGCAAATCGCTGCTCCAAAGCAAGTCTGTACCTGTAAGGGCTGTTAGCAAGCTCCTGCTACGATAAGGTTGCTTCTTTGCTTTAAAACCCAGCTGCCAAGCTCTTGACCATTCTTCCAACTTTTCTAGATCACTTCTCATTTTTTCCACTCCTCCCAGTGTGTCAACTGTGTTGCAGAGGTTTGTGTAATCTGTGAACAGGCATATTTTCCATTCCAGTCTTTTTGCAATGTCACTGATGAAGACACTGAAGAGGACCAACCCTAGTACTGATCCCTGTGGTACTCCACTGGTCACTTTGCCTACTCTGGAGTGACTGCCATTTACCACCACCCTCTGACTCCTATTGCCCAGCCAATTGTCCACCCATTTTACTACCTTAGGACCTACTCATAGGCTTCCTAGATTGTTTAACAGCCTTCTATCTGGAATGGTGTCAAAGGCTTTGTGGAAATCCAGGTAGGCCACGTTCACTGCTACCCCTTGATCCACTTTCCTGGTCACCCAATCAAAGAATTTGATCAGATTTGTCTGGCAGGACTTCCCCCTGTGAAACCATGTTGCCTCTAATCCTGCAGGTTATTGGTAACTAGGTATTCCCCAGTTCTTTCCTTTAATAGTGTTTCCATTACCTTGCCTGCCACAGATGTCAGGCTGACTGGCCTGTAATTTCCTGCCTCCTCCCTATTTCCACTTTTGTGGAGTGGGACTACATGTGCCCTCCTCCAGTCCCCTGGTACCTCCCCTGTTTTTAATGACATGTTGAAAAGGGCTTTCAGAGGTGCAGCTAGCTCCTCTTTCAGTTCCCTCAATATCATGGGGTGCACGCCATCTGGCCCCATTGCTTTGTCTACTTTTATCTTTGATAGTTCCCTAAGCACTCTTTCTTCTGTAAATGGTTTTGTGTCCTCTTCCCGTCCCTTCATACCCTTGGCCCATTTCCTTCGCCCTCCTCCATAAATACTTAACAGAAATAGTGGTTTAATAAATCCACTTTTTGGTGGTCCTCTTTCACACTGCACCCTCCTTTCCCTCTCAGTCTTACTGGCCCCCTGTCCTTCTTTTTTCACTTATGTATCTAAAAAAATGTTTTATCTCCATTTGTCACAATGTCCATTGGAAACTGTAGGTAACAAACTCCGTTCACCACTTACAGAACTGTGAGAGCATTCAGATTTCCTTGTATGAATATATAATAAACACACTCTTTGGTGAGCTGGCTGTGCGGTGGGGGACCTGGGTTGTAGTTACCTTGGGGACTGTCTGTTTATTCTGTCAGATATAGACTTGGTTATGACTATATAGCCATGTTAGTGATTGTTAACCACTCCCCCTGAATTACGTTTGGATGATAAATGTTGTACTGTTCGATTTTGTCACATGCAATACCTTTTTGTATGTTTACTACAAATGCATATCTCCGCATCAATAACAATTTTTTTTTTTAATTTTCTTTTTATTGGTTGTTGGTTACTTCATACTGTACAATTACTTACATACTTTCAGTGATGATCATACAACAAGCATGGATCATATATCAATGTAGCATTTTGTATTGCTTTAAATTAATATAATAATTTGCTAGGGCTGGGGGACTCCCAACCTACCGGTCTAAAATCTTTCCATGGAACCTCAGTTGTCTGTAAAGGCCCCTCCCCCTATCCTTCCAAACCTCTCACTTGCCTCCTTCACTTAACTCATCCCCCAAAATATGAAAATAACCTCAAGGCCCATTGTCAATTTCATATTGTGAGTAGTATATTACCCACGGTCTCCATAATGGTTCTATTAGCAGTTGTTTATTATGAATTTTAGCTGTTAAGGTTTCCATATGATAAATATCTACCATAAGCCTTCTCCACTCGTGTACCGATGGGATAGTTGGAGAGTACCATCTTTTCGTTATAGCTTTTTTGGCTGCTAATATAAAAACCGGTAACGAAGTCCGATGCCATGAAGGGCTGTGATAGGGATATATTGAGAGCAGCACTGACTCTGCTGTGAGCTCCACTGTCTCCCCCAGACATTCCGAGATTTCTTTTTGTAATGTATACCAAAATGGCATCAATAAGGGACATGACCAGAAAATATGGCCTTGATCAGCCAATTTACATGAACACTTTCTCCAACACTCCCCGAATGGTTGAGGATGGTATTTAGCCTGAACTGCTGGGGTACGAAAGAAACGGCTTCTGCACTTCCATGCAAATTCACGCCACCTAGTAGCATGAGTAACCTTATATGCCTGAATAGATGCTCAAAGCCATTCCTGTTCCTGTATTTCCATTTCCAGGTCTCTATTCCAACTGTTTAATATTTAGATAGAGGAGTCTCTCAGCCCTTCCCTCAAAATTTTATAAAGAAAGCCTATTTGATGGGGCCATAACTTGCAATTGATATAGTCTTCGATATATCTCCAGGCCAGAGGAAGGAGAGCTGGGAGCCTAACCTCTACCTCTCTTTCTCGTAGTAAGTAATTCTTGACTTGGTTATATCTGAAAAAATCACTTTCTGTTAAGCTGAAATTAGTCTGGAGTGTTTCAAATGGGGTAATTCCTGTTTGGGAGAGAAACTGCTTAAAAAATTGGAGCCCTACTTGTCTCCAACTGGAGAAAGTGTGATCTAGAGATGCTGGAAGAAACCGGTTACCTTCTGAAATTAAGGTGTGAAGAAAAAAAAGTTCTCTAAAGGCCTTGTGTTTTTTCATTTTGTACCATATTTTTAATATATGGGCTGTAAATCCGGTAAAGTAATGAAATTGGGGTGGATTTGTGACCAAGGTCATCATGATCTTTATAATATCATACAGATCATTTATTGCGAACTCCAAGTCTTTCCAGGGGGATTGGTAAGCCAAAGTGAGCCACAAGGACACAATTCTCAAAAATGATGCCAGGGCATATAACCTTAAGTTCAGAAGGTTTACACCCCCTGTTGAGCCTGGGAGTTGAAGGAGTGAAAGCCTTATTCTTGGTCTTTGACCATTCCAAATAAAGTTAGATATGAGCTTATCCCATGATTTAAAATAAATGCCTGATGGTAGGGTGGGAATATTCTGAAAAAGATATAGTAATTTAGGAAGAACTGTCATCCGGATCGTCTCAATTCTCTGAAAAAAGGATAGTGGTAATAGTGACCATGTGGACAGATCTTTTTGTATTTGATTGGATAAGGGCTCATAATTTAATAATTCTAGCATATCCAAATTTTTAGGGACTGTTATACCTAAATATTTAAATTTAGTTTTATGCCATTTAATAGGATATTTATCTTTTAAATCTTGAGTTGGAGTAAAAAATAGGGGTATCAGGTCTGTTTTAGTTATATTTAATTGGAACCCCGCTATTCTTCTGAAATTCTCTAATGTTTGCCAAAGGGCAGGCAGAGACTTCTCCGAGGAGAGGGCAGTTATCAAGATATCATCAGCAAATAATGCTATCTTGTACTCCCTTTGACCCACAGAGACTCCCTCTATCTCTGTATTTTTTCTAATCATTTCCGCCAGTGGTTCTACATAGAGGGCGAATAGTAATGGAGACAGAGGGCATCCCTGCCTTGTTCCCCTCTGAATTTGGATTGGTTGGGTTCACGATCCATTCACCCGGGTATAAGCTTTAGAATGCTCATATAAATTTTTTATACAACAAATAACAGCTTCTGGGAAAGAAAAATTTGACAGGGTAGTCCACAGATATTCCCAGCTTACCCTGTCGAACGCTTTGTCAGCGTCTAAGCTAAGAATGGTGGATAGAATTTTTCTAGTATGTATGTATTCTAAAAGAAGTGTAAAATGGCGCAGATTATCGAAAGTATTTCTTTGTTTTATGAAGCCCGATTGGTCTTGATGTATTAATGTAATAAGAACTGTTTCTAATCTTTTGGCCCATATGGCCGTAAATATTTTATAATCTACATTTAAAATTGAAATAGGGCGATAAGATGAAGGGAGGAAGGGATCCTTGTCAGGTTTTAATATTGGGGAAAGAACTGCATAATTCCAAGAGGGGGTTGGGGGTTCCCCTCTCTTCACCTCCCTGTAGGTTGATAATAAACTTGGAAGAAGCTGAGAACTGAATGTCTTGTACCACTCCGGACCAAATCCATCTGGGCCTGGACATTTTAAGGGTTTTAACGGTTTTATTTGGTAATGGATCTCTTCCGGACTTACGGGTTGCTCTAGTTTTCTCTTCATGGGATCCATCAGCTTAGGTAACTTAAGATTTTTAAAAAAATCAGTGATTCGTTCTTTCTGGTTCTGAGTGGGGAGAGGGGCAGTATATAAAGCTTCGTAAAATTGTTGAAATGCCTGTTTTATATGATCTTCTTTATATGATAGGAGATTTGTAGTTAGGGACTTTATTTTTAAAATTGTGGATGCCCTTTTTCTTGCTCTTAATTTTCTTGCCAATAACCTAGCTCCCCTCGCCCTTCCCCCATATGAGGATTGGCGGAGATAGGTCAGGCTCTGTAGGGTCTTATAATCCATTACTTACTGGATGTCTTGCTTTAGGGCCCTTATCCTAGTCACAAGGACTTTATCTCCCTCTCTATATAATAGTTGGTATGATGCTAGTAATTCTGTTAGGGACTTTAATCTGGTTTGTGTTTTTTTCTATTTATAGGATGAATACGACAACACCTCACCACGTATCACCGCCTTCAATGTATCCCATTGAATTGCAGAGGCTATCTCAGGAGTTTTGTTATCTTGAATTATTTGTGGAATACGTTTTGTAAAATGTTCCAAGAATTCTTGGTCTTGTAATAAAGAATTATTTAATCTCCACAGTTTTAGTTTTTTCTGTTTTCCCTAATTAACTTCAAGAATTAAAGGGTTATGGTCTGATAGAATTCTGGGTTCTGCCTGTATATCCTGTACTAAGGCGAGGTGCTCTCCCGTTATAAAAAAGTAATCCAGTTGAGAATATGTTTTATGTCTCCCTGAAAAAAGGTGAACCCTGGATTAGAAGGGAATATCTTTCTCCATACATCTTCTATTCCCATAAAAGATAGATTATCTTTTAAATATTTTGCTCTCCTTGATAACCTCTGCGGCTTAGGGTTCGATGAATACAAATGAGGGTGGAATGTTATGTTAAAGTCCCCACCCATTATAAGGATTCCTTTAAGCTTCTCTATAACTCTTTGCAGAAAAATCCTAACTACTGAAAGTAAAGTCTATGGTGGGAGGTATGTGTTTACCAAGGTAACCGTTTGTGAAAAAAGTATACCTGTTATGATCACATACCGACCTTGGGGGTCTATAAAAGTATCCTGTATTTCAATCGGGGTTGAGGTGGGGATTAAAATAATGGTACCCCTTTTATGGCCACTCGAATGAGATGAGGCAAGTACCTGGTAGCGTCCACCCCAATGTAACTTTAAATGTTCCGATGAGGAAAGATGAGATTCCTGAAGACAGTAAATATCAGCTCCCTGTTTACCCAAATGATGCATTACTTTATATCACTTGAAAGGGGAGTGTAGGCCATTTACATTCTGTGAATAGATTTTTACCAGTATGTTAGCCATTGTCCCATGACAAGTAACGTTTATCTGTATTTTTGGCACAGCTTCGGAGGCTAAAGAACGGAAGAAGGATATAAATTTTTATGGAAAGTTTCCCTTTTCTTACCAGGAGTCCAATCGGTCCTATTACCGTGTTCCTGGATATTATTTTAAAATTACTTCTTCCATTTCCCGCTTCCCCAAAGCCTGCCACCAAACCTGGAAGTCCCTACCCTGTTTTATCTGGTTTGTCACCAACATTTTTTTTAAGTAAAAGAACAAGTAAACATATTAACCACAGTATTTCTAAACCTATAACGTCCAATCTCCCGAAGGAGAAAACTATATACAAGTGATCTTCCACTAGTGGGGGAGATACAAACATCTCCTACCCGGATCCCAGGGAAAGAAAGGAGAAAGGAAAAGAAGAAATATCCTTCCCTTCCCTTTCCCCTGGGTAAGTGGGGAGTAATCCACTGACCGTGGATTGATGCTCACTTGAGAGGGAACTCCCTCTCCAGGGACTAGTTTCTGTCTATCACTAGTCCTGATATGGTGGGATTAAAATTTTTAATCTATTCAATGCATTTTCTATCTGTCTAGCTCTAAAAGGAAGGGCTCCTCCTGCCCCTGCCATATTAAACAAAATAATGTTTCCCCTTTGCCGATATTTTGAACATAAGGAAGAATCCATTTAACAATAGAACTAACAGAAAAAGGCTGCTTCCCTTCTATTCAGGGCATCATTTGTAGGTTAAATGACATTGCCGTCAGATAAAATTTGTTCTATAATGCCCTCTAGTGTATTATGCAGAAAACATCCTGATTTCAGTTTCAATTCTCAAACATTTGGGAGTCAAGCTTTTCTGCTATATCTCTAAATCGTTTCTTAACATATCTGTTTAAATTTATGCATCTCTTAGAATAAGTCTTCTTTTGGTCTAAACACCAAAATGATTTCCAAGAAATGATTCCCCTCTCCATCTCTTAGACAGTGCCTTAGGAAGACTTTAGTGTCAAAGTATTATGATCTGCCTTGTAGAAGAGGACCCACTGACTAGCCCTTTAACTATTTTTGTCACCAGGTTTCTTGCTTTGGAAATTGTTCTGTCCTCCATTCGCTTCCTTCTCTTGGGCGACATCTGAATTAAGTTCTCTTGGGGCTGTACCCAAAATTATTTCTCCAGTAATACTGCCCAAAGGCATGACCACTTCTCTGTCCTCTAACATAAAAACATCTGTGCTGCTTTTTAGTTTGATGGATCTCTCGATACTGTTCTTCATGAAAAATGATCGATTGGGGGGTCCCCTCCGTAGGCTAATGAAGGCGGGGTCCAAAGGAAAGGAAAGGAAAGGAAAGGTGAATAACCAAACAGTCTAGTGATGAACAGGGGAAGGACGAATGCTCACTTGCATTCTGATATGAGCTGTCTGTATTTTACAGGCCCTTTTACTGTTCTATCATGTATGTCTCTAAAGAACTGTCCCTCGTCCCTCTCCCTATCCATACTTGCACATTCGGTCCTTCTCCACTCGCAGCCCCCCCCCCTCCAGGTCTCCTCCCACTAAAAAAAAAAAAAACAGCACCTTAGTCAAGTTCTATATTCCTCAGGGTGGTTGTAAAGTAGGGTTTCTCAAATTCTAATTTTATCCAGCAAAGCCTGCAGTCTCCGATCTCCATTCTCCCTTTGCACTGCATCCTGTAGGGGAGGCCCTGGAGGTAATTGCCAGTTTTTTATTTGTAACTTGGGATCAGCTTTTGAGAATATGCCTCGTTGGATTAAATCAGATTTTGCCTCTAATGCTGTGTTATATGTGATAGGACCGTTTGGTAATTGAACTGTCAATTTCGCTGGGTAACGAGTCTGGAACTTAATGTTTAAAGCTCGTAGTAGGGGGAATGAAGGAGAGTATTCTCTTCTTGAGCGTTGTGTAGCTGGCACATAATCGTTGTCGAAAATAATTCGATGTTTCCCCAACATAACTTTCTGCTTACACCAAGCCTTAGATAAAATTTGGTCTTTCTGGTAGTAACTATTGAATCTGATTACAAATGACCTGGGTCTGGCATCAGGTTTTGATGGGCGAGCCCCCAATGCATGATGTGCCCTTTCAATGTCTATTTCTATTTCTGGGTCTAGATCCAGGGTCAAGCGTAGGAAGTAATCCGAGAAAGCTATGGCGTTGTTTCCTTCTTCTCCCTCTGGTATACTGTATAACCGTATATTTTTCCTTCTCCCCCTATTTTCCATGTCCTCTTGTCTCGTTGATAGAAATAACTGTTCCTCTGCTATTGCATGTATCGCTTTCTCTAATTCACTTATTTTGCTCGTGTTCTCTGCTGTCTGTGTTTTCATCTCATTTACTCTAGTTTGCAGCTCTCCCAGATTGGTGCGTATCTCTTTTAAGGCATCTCTCATTTCTGTTCGAAATTCCGATATAGCTTGAAGGATTGCCTCCGTTGATACGTTCTCCGGCATTGGCTTTTTTTTATCCCCTCTTTTCCCACGTTTAGACTCTGCTGGTTGGGTAGCTTGAGAGGACGTATCCAAGTCCATTAGGCCGCTTTCGTCGGCATCTTGGAGATCTTGCAGAAGGTGAAAGTGATTCTTTTCTTGGCGTGACATACCCTCGATTGATACTTTTATTAAGTCCGGGGACTCTCTATGTTAACCAGGTCTTCTTTGCTGCAATTTTATTATTTTGCTTGCCTCTTAATCGGGGGAAAAATATTGTTCTAAATTAAGGCAGTAGAGGAGCCCGAATCCTTGTGTGTTCACGCAGCCATGTCCCAACCGGAAGTCCCGCATCAATAACAATTTTAATATAAAAAAATACTATATAGGATAGTCTATGGGGAGCCATATACAACAAAGCATAACTTTTCACCATGAGGTTGTCATGACAACAGTTGACCTTGAGAGCTAAGCAGTGGTTCCTGCTGTCATGACAACCCTGAGGTGGAAACATAGGTTTGCTGTGTATGGTTCCTCATACACTATTCTATATGCAGTAAGTTCAAGAAGTACTGCAGTTCAATTTATGGACTTGAAAAGACTTGTCCATGCTCAAAAATAGGAAAATAAGCTTATGTGCAAAATCAGGGCAAGATCACTGTTTCTCATTATTCAACGTAGGAGACACAGATGACGGTGCATCATCAGTTCTTCCTGTCCTGTGAAAGGCAATGCACTGCAGCATGTAAACGAGCCACTACCTTGAAGCACCTTTTGGAAAAAGCAGGGTTATCTGCACATCACTACTGTTGGTGATTACACATAAATCCGCTTGTTTTTTTTTAATATGCTTTACTGAGAAATGTTTCATTCTTACATACAGGACACATATCACTAGACAATACTATGAAAATGTAATCTACTACACAGGACCCCACCCCAGTTACACGGCTATAGTATTACAAACTGAATGTCAAGAAGACCACAGTAATGCCATTAAATCATGGAGAGCTCAATTCAGAAATCAAAGGGCTAGGACTACAATGGTCACCTCACTCATTAACATATCTGGGCATAGCAATACATACAGATCCTAAGAAATTACAAGACAAAAACCTCAAAACGTTGGTGTATAAGATCCAAGTTGATCTAGAGAGATGGACGAGTCAGCCCTTCTCAGTGGTAGGTCGCATCAGTGTGATAAAAATTAATATTTTAACCAGGCTCCTCTGCCCCCTTAATATGCTTAACCAATGGATTCATACTACTTGGTTTAAAACTCTGCTTCTTCATTTTAACCAACCAAAGAGTTAGGTCCTGCAAAGCCTTCCTTTAATGTTCAGAAAACAGATCAGTTGGTTTGGAAGAAGTTATAGGATCTAAAGTCTAATGCTACTTCTTAAGTTTGGACTGCAAAGTTTGGTGTGCTCCTTCCAAAGTTTGTGCTGCCTTGGTTTGATATTAAGCATCCACATCTTCTTCTGAAGTTTGTCAGTCATCTCTGCTTCTGGTGAGCTCAATGGTAGCTAGGGCCAGGCATCGAGTCGGGTCAAGGTTTTGGGCCATTATGGTTAGGTAGCAATTGCAAAAAATACCCAGAATCAGGTTTCATTGCCAGAACCTGAAAATGCCCAGAACCGAAATTGCTGTAAATTAAAAGATGCTGCACCGGCCTAAGGGCATGGAGGGCTGAGGTGCTGTGTGCCTTATCTCTCACCAGGCCAGTGACCCCAGTTCAGGAATAAGCTTGGGTCACCGGGAGCCATCAGGTGGGCTGGGAGTGGATCGAGTGTCCACCAGGCAGCTCTTCTCTCCCGGACTGGGATGGTGTGCTGACTCGGTTCTTGGCTGCCATTAGGTGGAGTCCTGGTAGTAGCACTGACATGTGGTTCCTGGACACATGCATGCCTTCACGTCTATGTGCAGCCCCTGCCACCATGGCTAGGGTAAGAAAATGGTGGTTGGTTTGGGCTCTATGAAGTCCTGCCTGCCGGACCCCTGCCCCACGCTGCTGCCCAATCGGGAAACCTTAGTACTGGATGTGTGTTCCAGGTGAGGGGAGGATGGCCCTGCCCCGCCATGGGGGACAATCCATGGGGTACTGGGGAGTCCTGGTTGATGCTGATGCAGAACACCTGGTGGGAGGGTGGGTACAGGACTGATGAGGCTGCCCAAGTGGATTACAGTGGGAAGAAAGCTATATGGGGAAAAAAGATGCTGTGTACTGTGCTGCAGACAGTGTCACTGACTGTCTGATACTTTCGTTTACAGTCAATGACGCACTATGGTGTAGCGTACTAGTAGCAGCCTACTGAGCATGTGGGCTGGCAAGTAGGGGGGATCTGTGACTCATCAGAGACTGGTAGCAGTCAGAGGGGAAGGTGACTCATCATACCAAACAAGTCAGTCAGGAGGAGCCAGAGGAAGTACCAGAGTGGAAAAGGTGCCAAAGCACATGCAGTTAAGCTGAGAGTGGCTGTCTCTCCAATTTCCTCCAGTGTGTGTGCGAGCATTAGTTTGTATCACTCCCAGTCCTCCTCCTCCTCCTCCTCTGGCGATCACGCACCAGGAGCAGAAGATAGTTATATGACTGCACTTGAGTCCAGTCAGTAAATCTGTCTTGTACCTCACTCTGACCTTGTTGCTGGAAGGTCTGCCTTGATTGGAGCAGACAGGATGGCATTCAGGGGGTTTGTCAGTGCAGCAGGGTCAGAGGTGAGCAGCATGGCATGCAGGCACTGTTGTCCCAGAAGCAGTAGAATAGTAGCAATCATTGTTGTGAAGAAAGAGACTGCCTAAATCTGATAGATTAGGTACTTTAAATTTGTTTTTCAAGGCCGGCAGGAGGGCTATTAAGGACTCACTGCAGCAAAGCCAATATGCAATCCACTTCATATTATACTACTACTGAAATGAGCTTGGAGTTGGAGAGAGGCAGAGAGCAACTAAATTTATGGCAGCAGTTGTTAGGGGGAGTAGGGGAGGAAGGGGGCTGACGGGCTGCCTCTAATCCCTCAGAAAAAAACTCATTTGCTAGCCGAGTCCCCAGACTCCCCCCAATATAAGTGTCACACTTGCAAATGCAAGACCTGGTGGAGGGCATGGCATCCTATTTTCATAAAAAAAATATTTCTGAGCTCACTGTACTACAATTAATCTGCCCAGTGAGAAACATTTTTGTGTTTGCTTGCCCGCTTGCACAAGAAACACATTGGGACAATACCACATTTCGGAGGTGTGTCAGGGATGTCCAATGCTGAGCACTGCACAGTGGGCACAATCCTGACACACCAATGAACGGTGAAGCCCACTGTGACAGCCGCTGGAATTTCACAGCGGGAGCTGGCCTTCACTTGAGAGAAAAGAACTGCACCAATGAGACAGTGTGCTAATTTCTCTCATTTGCATAGCGGCCATTACAACCCAAATCCCTCACTCTGCTGCTGTCATCCCCACTCCCTTGGTGCTGCTTGCCCTGCATCCATTTGCCCTGTTCTCCCCACTCTCTTTGTTGTTGCTGATCACGGTGCTTGTCTGTCCCCCTCTCTGCTCCTGCCCATTTCTGTTTGCTTCTTTGTTCCCTCCTGCTCCGTGGTATTTCCCTCCTCGTTTGCCGCTCGTTTGGTGTTGCCTGTGCTTTATTCCCCTTTGTTTGTGTCATCCCCTCCTCCTCCTCCTCCTTTGCTGGCAGCTCCTCGTTGCATCTGGAGGCTCCGCTGCTCCTTGTCTCCGGTCACCTGCCTGCTGCTCCCATTCATGTTTCTGCCTTTCTCTGTGTCAGCTCGCCCTGGGGCAGTTTGTGCCTTTTCCCCTCTTCCTTCCTCCCCTTGAGCCGCTTTCCTCTGCGTCTATTTGTCCTATTCTCCCCGCTCCCTTTGTTGCTGCTCCCGGTGTTTTTTTGTTTTGTTTTGTTACCACGGACACATCTGTACTCTTCAAAGTTGGACCGCGAACTGAAGACATGGGTATAGTTCAATGTATTTCAATGCAGTTTTGAATGTCCTGCCACAAGTTGTGTAAGACTAATAACTAGAGACCTGTGCAAATTGCAATTGTGAAATGCAGCATAAAACGAAATGTGGTCCATAAAACGAAATCAGCAACTTTGTAAAAACAAACAAAAAAAGACAGTAAACACATTGTTAGCGCCTAACCACAAATTCTCCGTTTCAGTTGACACCTTTCCCAGCCCCACAGTACCTCATTTCACTTTGATTAAATCCATTAAAGCTTATTCTGATTCAGTGATCTGTCCTTTTCATGCTGTATAAGTCTTGTAAGATATGCAACCTCAGTTAAGTCTCGGATGAAACTCAGAATGCAAACACGTGGTTACTTCCCCCTTAACAGTGTCCTACTGCTTTGGTTCCTTTTCCCAGCCCCCATACCCATCTCCACCATTAATCCAGAGTCCTACGGCTCCCATTCCCTTTTCCATACCAGTCTCCCTGCTTTACCCATCTAGTAGCACTTTCCTTGCAGGACTGACTAAAGTGTTTTGCTTAATGTAAATTCCTGCTCCTGTGAACAAACGGCTCCCATTCCCAGCTCCTTGCACCCTGTAACCATCCCCAGATAGCAGCGCAAGACAGACTAAAGGCTTAAGGTAAATTCACGAATGATACCGAATGATTAAGGATCCCTCATGCATGAAAACAAAAACTCACAGCATTACAGTAGTGACGGCTTTTTCAACATCATGCACACGCCCCCGTCACAGAAAACTAGCATACAGTGACGTGCCCAACCACGACATGCCAACGGAAGTCCATTTATTGCACACGATAATAAAAAATACAAAATAAAGTACTGCAAAATCTGTGAACGAGCAGGGTGTTTATATTGCTAAAAATGCTTGAAAAGCATGAACGTCAGCACGATTGAAGTCGTATTTATTGCACAGTCTCTTGCACCCTGCATTAAATAGTACAAAACTGGAAACTGCACAAGCTCCAAAAAAGGGATTAGAGTGTTTGTATTGCTCAAAATTCAAAATGCCCCCCCCCATGCATTTCAGTTTCAGCATTTGAACAATATTTTCACCACAGCACTGTGTTTTTGTTTTATGTTCCCACAGCCCAGGTTTTATTTTTCTGTATTTGGGGGGAACCGCCCCCCACACCCCCCATTATGCATTTGTATCACCTGTGTTTTTAAATTTTATCCGGCGTTACTGATTTATTATTTTAGTTTCTGTTCTACTACTCCTACTGTTGATCTACTTTTTGGTATGTGATGCCAGGTGGGTGTGTACTGATACGGTGGTGGTGACTCGATGGCGGTAGGTGAGCAACAGCCTGCAACTACGGCGAAACTGCCTTAATTATCCTCAAGTGCAAGAGGGGTCCTTAATCATCCGGTATTACCAATTCCCATATATAAATGTTTATATTGCGATCGTCTTTCCGCAAAATGGATCAGAGATCTGACTGAACAGTGAGTGTAGTGTACTTTGTTCTGGCAAGTTGGTTGGTCAGTGAGGTGGGCAGTGTTTTATTTTTTTATGATGGTCTCAAACACTAAGTGCTCCAACCGTTCATTTTAATTAAACAATAAAACAATTCATCATTCAGTTATTGAGTAAATGTGTGAGTAAATGAGTTCAGCAGTCAGACAGTTATTTAAACTCCTTGAAAAGTCTTAAGATTTATTTGAAGGTCACTACATGTGTCTGTGTGCAGGTAGCATTTGTACTGTGGTGTACTGCTGGGTTCACTCTGTTAAACATGATAAGCCACATATTAATATTGCAAAGAGATGCAAGGAATTTGAAGATTATGCTGTTTTTACTGCTTGATATATATGACATTGTGTTTTTTCATTGTTTTTTTTAACTGAAATGTAATTAGCACAAGCATATACTCCTAAAAAATCCCTTCTAACACCTACTGTTGTGAATATTATTACTGTACCTCAGGGCTTGACAAATTTTAAAATTAGGTACATGTCCACGGACAAGTGGCTTGTCCAAAAGTAGTTGTCCCAGTGCTTGAGTTGGTAGTCCCGGTATAAATGGCATATTTTTAATGGAAAGTATCAAACTACAGAAAACTCAATGGATTTATTGTAGTATGTTATTTAGTGTTCAAATAGACAATAAGGAGAATAAATAATGTGATTTTATTTTTGTCAGCAGCATGGTGAGCATAGACAGAATTAGCATCAGCAGCGAGGGACTGACAGCCAAGTGTGGTTGCAGCAGCAGCACAGTGAGAACATCATTACAGCAGAGTAGCAGACACAGCATCAGCATCGGGAAAAGTTACAGGAAGCCTGAGCTTGCTCCAGCCGGAGCATCATATTCAGTCATGTCATCATCAAGACTAGTGACAGCCTCAGGGACATTTTCACGCAAATCAGCAGAACTAGTAGTTGAACTAGCATGACCATGATGACCATGAATGTGGCGTGTGCCAGGACCAGATAGTAGCCAGTGGTTGATAGCTTGATCCGGATCAAAGCTGTCTAATGCTGGGCCTTCAACTGCTATATGCAGAAGTGACTGGAGTGTGTCATCAGCCAAACTTGTTCTTATTTTTGTTTTTATAAGATTCTGAATGGAGAATACTCTCTCACATTTAGCTGTAGACACGCTCATAGCCAGTAACATTTCTATTAGGTCAAGGATGTGAGCAAGCTGGGCCAGTTTCTCTCGTAGTAGTCGTGAATACACTTGCAGATATGGCTTATCAACTGCAGACTTAAGCATTGCTTTTAATGCACAATACTCCCTTTTTATACTGGTTACGTGATCTTCAGAAAAAAAGTTGTGAAAGTAGTCTAATAAATGACTTAAATCAGTTGTGCCAAATTGTGCAAGTTCTTCTCGTGACAGATCGAAATTTTTGAAATCTAAGCAACTGAACCATTTTAGAGGTTCTTCCAAGAAATTCCGAAAACGCTGATCAATGTAAGATACTGCTGCATCTATTAAACTGTGCAGCTGTGTATCAGTCGTAAAATTTACTTCTGGACAGTTCCCTCTGAAAGTGAAAGGAACAAACTTGTCCTCACTGCCACGTTTTGAAATGAGATAGTTAATGCATTTCTCTGCAGGATTATATTGGTTTAGAAATGATGTCATAAACTTTCCTGGTCTTGTTTTTAGCTCAGTCAACTGGAGTAAGCATGTCTCAACAAGTTGGGGGACTTCTAATATTAGTAGATCATCCTTCTGAAATTCAAGTGATAAATTTTTCAATATTGGAAGAAAATCTTGAAGAATAAACAGTGATTTTACAAACTGTACTGCGTGCGCATCTCTTAGAAGTGCCTTTGCTTTGGCCCCATTATCACCAGCAGAGTTTGAGACATGTTCAAGATGTTGAATTACTGTAGGCAGGTTGACTTGAACAGCATGAACTGAACGAGTCTTACTTGCAAGCCAACGTACTTGCTTTATTTCACTGAAATGAGCCAACTCGGTGTATATGACATCTGCTATTTCCTGCAGTTGCCTAAGTTTCTTGGGGCTGTAGTGGTAAAATGTAAAAATTCCTTTCAAGGTGTTTTCTACTTTTTGAACAAAGGGATTTTTTTTCATGACATCGAGAACTGCTAACTCCAGTTTGTGGGCTACGCAATGCATGGGTATTACAGTGGGGACATGTTCTCAGATTTTTGCTATGGTGCCACCTGTATGGCCCATCATCACACTGGCACCATCAAAGTTGGCACATACGAGAACTGGTCCAGGTCTGCTCACATCATTAAGGTCCGCAAAAAAAAGATCAACAGACTTAAGTGCGGAGGTTATTGCTTTAAAAACTCCATCTGCGTGAAAATGTTTAAGAGGTACAGCTTTAATTAACACAGTTGTAACTTTTTTCTGCACCATCAACAAAACGAAGGAAGACATTTTCCCACTCTACAATGCTTGCATCTGTACTGCCATCTGCAAGAACGGTAACGAATTTTGTATTTTTGACAGTCTGGATCTGTGTTTTAGACATGACAGCTGATATTGCGTTACAGAAATCTCTGGCCCGTTTACCATTTGCGTAATTGCTGCCGAGTTTAACCCCATTTTTTTCTTGCAATGTGCAAAGCCACTCCATATCTGAGAAAGGACGTAAATTTTTAGCCAAGGAATATGCGGTGTTAAATAAACGCCTCATTTTATTTTTGGTGACTTCCTCCATCTGAGAAAATGCGTGA
Organism: Neoceratodus forsteri; assembly: GCA_016271365.2. Taxonomy (NCBI): domain Eukaryota; kingdom Metazoa; phylum Chordata; order Ceratodontiformes; family Ceratodontidae; genus Neoceratodus; species Neoceratodus forsteri. The sequence continues at coordinate 198,372,274 of CM057453.1, forward strand.
TATATTGCAGTTTCAGATATGTTAAAATTGACTGCATGTTCACCAGTTTCGTGACTATGCTGGTTTGCACAAATTATATGTGGATTTGAATTCTCATGGGCTCTCACGGACTCAATTCTGAAATTATTTGAAACAGTGGCAAACACGTTAGGTTTTTTTGAATAAGCAGGAGTCGCAAGAGTGGGATATTTCTCACAGGCAGAGCAGTACATGACGTATTTTTGGTCATCATACCTTAACCAGGTAAACTGATTTAGCCAGTGATGCTGAAATGTTCGAGCCCTTTTTTCAACATCATATTTTTTATCTTTACTTCTTTTCTCATCAGACTTTAAGTTTGTTATTTCATTTTCCTCATCTAAAATCAAAGGTCGCTTTCTGCTGCTGCTATAATTTTTCTCACTCATTTCAGAAATTGGTATGAACAAGTCAGATTGATCACCTGTTATGTCTACAAATACTACAGACCCAGACTGAGAATCATTGTTTTGGTCATTTTCCTAACTAGGGTGGTAAGGACTCGGAGGGGGGGCTGGTTGGGACTGGCTTGACTGTGAAGAAGGCTCCGAGTCTGCATCTTTACTTTTTGTTCCTGAAGAAGATGAGATGGAAGATTGTTTTCCAGTCCAAAGGGAAAATAAAGTAGTTTGCTTTGGCTTATTTTTTTGCATTTTTTTACCTTCTAATGCAATTGTAAAAAATATTGAAATATTGTTGTACACAATAAAATTGTATTTTATATTTGTGTGTGTTGTGTAATATTTTACCTGAAGCTGTTGTGCTTAGAAGTTAGTGCTTATGCTTAGAACACTAGTACAAAAGGGCCTGTGGGCAGGACAACAGAGTAGGTGGGAGTAGGAGTGAGAGGGAGGTAGAGGTGGTGGTGGTCGCCAAGTACTACTCTTCCGCAGTTGTTCACCCCAAGTTCCTATACCGTCCTTCAGGGCAGGTTAGGTCTCTCACAGCCACTTACGCACACCTCCACCAAAGAAGAGTTTATTTTTGTTTACCAACAAATGTTTTTCCCCTTAGTTTGTATTAATTGCTTATTTCTAATGAAGTCTGCAGTTGTTCCCCAAGTTCCTTCCTCTACCCTCTAGTGCAGCAGGTTTTATTTGTCTCACACACCTTCACCAAAGTAAATAATATGCAAGTAGCTACACTAGGTGGTTTATTTGTTTTTTCTGTGTAGCACAAAATGGACCAAAAGTCCGCAGTTAGTTGTTGAAGTTCCTCAAGGCTCTACCCTCCCACTCCAGGGAGGTTAGGTCTCACACACACAGCCACACAATGTCTCACACACCGTCCTTCAGCAAAGTAGGTAATATATAGGTAGCTAGGCTAAGGCTAGGTTTATTTAGGTTTTCTGTGTATCACAAAAAATGTTTTCCCCTTCAGTATAGTTTATATCTAATAAGTCCACAGGCGGGCACAGTTCCCCAAGTTCCTCTACCTCTCAGCCTGGGGGGCGCAGGGTATTAGGTCTCACAGCCACAGTGTCTCGCACACCTTCACCAAAGTAATAGTAATATATATAGGACAGGTAAGTAGCTATACTAGGTGGTTTCTTTGTTTTTTCTGTGTAGCACAAAATGGACCAAAATCCGCAGTTAGTTGTTGAAGTCCCTTGAGGCTCTACCCTCTCAGGGCAGCGGCACTCAGGTTGGTTAGGTCTCACACACACAGCCACACAATGTCTCACACACTGTCCTTCAGCAAAGTAGGTAATATATAGGTAGCTAGGCTAAGGCTAGGTTTATTTAGGTTTCCTGTGTATCACAAAAAATGTTTTCCCCTTCAGTATGTACGCAGACACAGTTGTTCCCCAATCCCCAAGTTCCTCTACCTCTCAGCCTGGGGCGCACCAGCGCAGGGTATTAGGTCTCACAGCCACATAGTGTCTCGCACACCTTCACCAAAGTAATAATAATAATATAGGTAGGTAACTACACTGGGTTTATTTTTTTGTGTAGCACAACAAAGATTTTCTCCTTCCTATAGTTTATTTTCTGTTAATCCCCAAGTCCCTCCTCTACCCTGGCTCTCAGGGCAGCAGGTTACACCTTCACCAAAGTAAGTAGGAGGTAGGGGTTAAGGGGTATAGGTAGCAGATGCCAGACTAGCAGCAGTAGCAGGCAGTTGGGTTGGTTTTCTGTAGCTAGCAAAAAAAGTTCCCAAGTTCCTCTACCTCTCAGCCTGAGGACAGGTTATTAAGTCTCACAGCCCCAGCTACACACAAACACACCAGAAGTGGGGTACTAGCTAGATTTAGGTACTTATAAGTGTACTAGTTATTAGTCGCACCCCCCAATCAGCAGAGTAAGTTAAGTTTAGTTGCCTCTCAGACACAAACACATACACATACAGCCCTCTGATTCACTACTGCAGTGCTGCTGCCTGCTTGCCCATTATTATTTTTATTTATCTTCTCCTCTCCAAGTTTCTTAATTTTCTCAGCACTCCCTGAGTCTCCCTCCATGGAGTCCACGCTTGTCTTCCCTTCCCCCCGCCCAGTCTCTCAACTGATCTGCTACCCCCTCAGTGCCCTCTCAACAACTGGTTTTATTTTTTATTAGTTCATTTAGTTGTAGAAATTTAGTATGCGGCCCCTCAGGCAGTCATTTCTCTCTGTCCCCACCACGCAACCACCCACCACAAGCTAGCAGCAAAAATGCCTCTGCTCTCTGCAAGTGTCGGTAGCGAAATGGCGCATTTTCCATCCCATGCCAGCTACTGACACTCCCAGCTCCTCCTCAAGATGCGTCTCCTCCAATAGCAAGGGATGGTCAAGTCACGGTAGGGCAAGCCTAGTACCAGTTCCAATCTGAGCTCTGCCGCTCCCGTAGTCCTGCCCAACCTGTCTTCATATGCTCCACCAATGCTTCACTGCTCCCCGCCCCCGAGATAGAGAGAGACAGTGCCCGCTAGCGCCTGTAACAGGGGCGCGCATTCCAGTGCCACATGACTACAGTTGTGGCTATCAGGTGACTGAGCCTCTGAGGGGGGGTTTGTTGTGCTGCTGAGAATGTCACCGCTGCGCTGCTGCCACCTAGTGGCTGGGAAAAATGAAACAAATCAAAAAAAAATAAAATAAAGATTTGGTAGTCCGTGGGACAAGCAGTGCACAGCAGACTGCTTGTCCCTGGTTAAAAAATAGTTGTCCAGGACATCGGGCTATGGGATTTGTCAAGCCCTGCTGTACCTGCATTTTTAGAAGATATAAACACTGTTGCATATTTAAGGAACCTTTTTACCTACAACTGTGAACTCTGCCCCACCGATGAAGTACCAGGAAACACAGGCAGTACACACATGAATGTCACAGTGGGAGCTGGCCTAACCTTGAGAGAAATGAACCGCACCAGTGAGAGAGTGCGCTTCATTCCTCTCATTTGCATAGCAGCCATTACAACCCAAATCCCTCCCTCTGCTGCTGTCATCATCCCCGCTCCCTCGTTCCCCAGCTGACCCCCTGGCTGTAAAATAATCCCTCCTGCTTTCTCCCTCTGCTGCTGTCCTCCCCGCTCCCTCATTCCCTGTCTGAAAATAAACGTTCATGATTTTGCTACTGCCCCTCTGAACAGCAGGAGGAAAAGCCAGTGAGAGAAGGGTTTGCAGGTACACCGAAGCACTGCACTGTGAGCTTGCAGGAGGGAAAAGCAAGAGCTGCTTTGATCATGGTGGTGGGTGACTGTAGAAGAGGAGAACAGAAGGGGGCTGCCTGCAAAGTACACAGCACACAGGCATAGGAGTCACTGCAGAGTCCCCCATCAATCCAGGAGAGAAACCGCCGCAGAGGTCATTGCCAGTCGAAGGCTGCTGTTACTCAAGACCCTGCTCCAACCAGACAGATCTTTCTAGCACTGAAGTCTAAGGGCCCTTGCTCTGGGCATATAGATGCAACTGGCCACTGTCACTGGGCTATGATTGCTGTCTGCCCTGGTTACTTCTGAGCATGCAGCTCGGCAGCACAACACTCAGGCAGTCAGTGGACTGTTGCGACCGAGTCCCCTGCATCCTAGTGGAGCCTCGGTGCTGCAACTAGCCAGGAGTGATGGCAGATTGATTGCAGCGGGCTGGAGGGAAAAGCTCTCTGGAGCTCGGTGCTATCCAGCTGCCATCACCGAGGCACTGGATAGCCATTGCGGAATTGCCCCCAGATCAGAATGAGACACATGGGCACCAAGCTGTAGAAGATATGATCAGAACCCCTGACCGCAGCGCCAAACTGCTCTCACCTCCCTGGCACCCTGAGAGAGGTATCCTGTGACCCTCACTCCGAACCCTGGTGGGGGGACACAGGCTCTCCTGCTCAGACCTGGCCAACTCCTCCATGGCTGTCCTGATGAAAAAGAAGTTTAAATTCCACACTGCTTTCACCCTGGAGGAGCCGACTGCTGTCTCTTTCATCAATGTAGTGCTGTTCTGTAAGATCCAGCTGCTGGACAGCAGAGACGTCACAGACCTGTCATCCAGGTAAGGACTCTTACCCCCCCTTTCAGTCTGTGTATTTCTTCTCTTTACCGCCCTCCTCCCCATGCATTACCTCCCTTTACCCCTCTTTTACTCCACACAGTTAACGCTGCTACTGCATTAACCTGTAACAAACTAAAACAATCTCTCATCGTCTTCCTGGTCCCCCTTCCCCCACTCACACTCTGCGCACCCCACCTCCATGCACCCGTATCCCATCTGCCTCCTGTTAAGCCCCGTACCCATAGGGCATACATTAATAAAAAATTAAACTTCCACAGAGGCTCTCCGCTATCCACTTAAGTTTTCTTAGAGTGGTGCACTTAGAAACAATAAAATATCCAAACAACACTAAATTCACCCACTCTTATAGTTCATCCCAGTTGTAAGAAGTGAGACTAATGCCTTATACTAATTGTACCACAGATGGAAAAAATGCTTCAGATTATGGAATAATATTTCTTTTAATCTGATGAAACCACATTGAGGTGTGGTGAAACATAAGGCCTTTTTTACACTGCTCTTGCACATATCGTCTGTCCTAGTGCTCGTTGTTTTGTACTTTATTACGATGTATTGAGGCATGAGGTGTGGCACCGCACTTTCTTAGGAAATGGACCAGCACAGTGTCCGCCATGATAGGACATCATGAACTTTTTTGAAATAAAGTAAAGTAAGTTGTTTTAGGGAAAAAAAATGTCTCTTGTGGCTGAAAAGCTTAATCGGGCAGTACAACTTTTGTGGGGGGGAGGTTTCATGTTAAGTACAGCTTTCCTTTAACTCTGACTTAAGGCTGTTTCACTGCAATTAATCTCCCCAGTGAGAATAATTTTTCTTGTAGTTAAATAAAATATTTCTGAGTCCATTAATGCCACTGTTTCACTGTCCCACAAGTGAGAGCACCTGTGTTAACTCTGACTTAAACCTGTTTTACTACAATTAATCTCCCCATTGAGAAACCTTTTTTCCCCCTTCTGTTTCTTCTCCCACCAGGGCGTCTGGCAGATGGGCTTTGGTTCTCCCTTCAGGAAAGCTCACATTCACCCTGGGATCGCAATGCTCTCACCTGCCCCCATGTGATTCCCCCACAGATTTCCCCCCATGGCAGGGCCAGAGAGGGGAAGGCCACTCCCCCGCAGTGCACAAAATCCAGTTGCCGGGGGTTGAGCTGAGGGTCAGAAGCACAGTCTGCACTTCATGTAGCCTGCCTGGGTTCCCGTTTTTCTCTACCATCCCCACATTGCTGGGGCACGCAAGTCAGCGTACGCACGTGGAGGCATGCGCACACTGCAGAGTCCTGCATTACCCTCCCATTGATGGCATCTTCCTAGCAGTTCTGCCCTCAGGCCTCCACCTGGGGCAATCATTCAGTGGGACCACCAAGCCACCCTCCCTGGGAGAGGAGAGCTGTTCACCGGACACTCAATCCTTTCCCTCCCCAGTGAATCCCCTGCAACCCGTGTATGCCACTGAACATGGGTCATGGTGTAGCAGGAGGTAGGATGCAATGCCTCAGCCCTCCACACCACCAAACCGACATAGAGAGAAACATTTAGTGTAGTTAAATACTTCTGAGTCCATTAGTGCCACTGCTTCACTGTCCCAAAAGTGATATCATCTGTTTTTACTGCAATTAATCTCCCCAGTGAGAACATTTTTTTCATGTAGTTAAATAAAATATTTCTGAGCCCATTAGTGGCACTGTTTCATTGTCCCACAAGTGATGGCAGCTGTGTTAACTCTGACTTAAGGCTGTTGCACTGTGATTAATCTCCCCAGTGAGAAACATTTTTTTCTTGTCAAATAAAAGATTTCTGCACCCATTGGTGCCATTGTTTCACTGTCCCACAAGTGATGACTGTCACCAAGGCAATGGTCGGGAAGCATAGGAAAAATCAGGAGCAGTTCTAAAATTCACAAGTAGCAGTTTATTAGTTTCAATAACAATAACATAAAAACTAAAATTGTGCAGGATAGCTTTTATTCAGGCAGTTCAAACCAAACAAAGTCCTTCCTCTGAGGGTATCTCGAATTCTAAATTTCAGTCTCTCTCTCTCTAACAAAAAAATTGCTCTTTTTGTAAGAAATCTTGTCTGGCAATTAATTTATGCATCCTGAGCTCATTAAGAGCCATCCTGTTTCTCACAAAATGTGTCAGGACACCTGTGTTAACTCTAAATTAAGGATGCTGCTCTGTGATTAATTTCCCCATTAGATAATCTTTTCTGTTTAAAGAGCAACTGACACTTTTAGGAGAACCTCAACAAAACATAATATTTAGACATAGTTCAGCTTGTGTTTCACATTAGTCCTGTATTACTTCTCCCCATTATTTTTTACTGAGGTCATTTGCATGAAGACAGGATCTTTTCTCCTCTTTTCTCCAGAAGAGTTCATCTATTCTTGTTACTTTCTCCCTACCTGGGGACATGATGCACTACTTGTGACATCACAGCTACTCTCATGGCAACAGATTGTGATGTCACAACAGACGATTATGACATGAAGTAGGGAGTAAGCTACAGAGGCAGATGAACTCTAAAGGATACAGATTTATATATTCATGCACATTTCCTCAGTAATAAATAGTAAGGAGGAGAACTATGCAGAATATAAATGGAATGCAGGCAGAACTGTACCTAATTATTATGTTTTTTAAACTTTTCTTTGAGGCGTCAGTGGCTTTTTAAGTAATATACTGTATAGCAGGAAATATTCGCTATCCTTTTATATTCGCTATCTTCGTATTTTTGGAAAATGTGCCAATTTAAAAGGATCGCTAATATTTCCTGAAACTGGTCAATACAGAAGACCACATGTGGTAACACTTTTTGAGGGCATTTGGTGGGGGGGGGGACTTGGCAATGTGAACAGTACCATTACTTCACCAACACCAACGTAGTGAGCACTTGGGAGTCAGTACTTTATTCCATACTTCATTTTAAACCCCAGCAAATGAAAGTGCAAAGAAAAAAAGATTATGTCATCTCATTTTCAGCTTCGGAAAATCCCCTCTTCAACAAAATCACGGACACAGGCATCCCTTTTCTGTCTGATTTTATTAAACTGGTCTCCTTTGACACTGACCACTCGCTCAGAAATCTGCTCCGAGATGAGGCCAGAATACCAACTGGTAAAACATATTGGTGGGCTTGTCTGTTTGTCAGGAAGTGCACTGTTTGTGCTCGTGTTGGGATTGAGGTAGGACAGTGAAGAACATTTTATACAGCTGCAATTAATTCAGGTTACTGTAGGTCAGAAAGAAAGCAGCAATTACAGGGCAATTACATGGTGTCACTGCATGTCGGCTCACTGATTGCTGTGATTAACATCTGAACTTAACAGCTACTAGGCACACAGTAACAAAAAAGCAGTTATCGGGCTGGTCATTTAAGCTTTGCTTTGTTTTATTTTACTGGTAATTAGAGTGATAATGGCAACCGCGAACATTTTCAGGCACGCACAAGTTTGGGAAGCTGTCAGCGCTAATATTAGTGGGCATGAACATATTCTGCTATACAGCAATAATAATGATACTTAATAATAATGGAGAACAACAGACTCAGAAAAGTCAGCCAAAAACACCCCCAGAACAATGCATCTTTTAGCTCTATGGATTGTGACAGCCCCATGTGCTCAGCTAATGCAACATGAACAAGATCCAGTCATACAGTTAGACCCAAGAAGCTGTTTACACCTGTTAATAAATACATTATCTCAATTCAATCAAAAAAATAAATAAAATATCAGGTTGTGCAAAAGGCTTGACAGTTTCATGTAAGGGAACTGCCAAAAATACTGTGGGAACAACAGAGAGAACCAGTGATTGTTCTTTGAATGTCGATGATGATAAGTCCAAGTTAGCTGCAGCTGAACGTGAATCTAATGTGGAAGTAGACGTTAATGGTGAGGTTGTAGACTATCATGATGTTGAAGGTAGTGATAATGATGATGATATCATTCCAGGCAATTCTTCCCTTGCTGTCCCCGATGTAAGTGATGATGAACAGACCTCATCCTACACTCCTTCAATATCAATAAATACAACTAGTGCTTTCGGTACTACCGCAAGCCCTTCACCACAATTGGTTTCAGAGAATTTACACGCCGTATTCAAAGATATTTTCCAGTATTGTCTAACACTACACAAGTACAGCCACTATCTGATTCACTACCATGAAAAAGAGGCAGGAAGAGGTCTCCTGTAGAGTGGAATAATTTCTCTATATGCCCAACTGATTCCTTTAAAGCAGTATGCATTCACCACAAAAGTAGATTTTGCAGGGAAAGTCAGCATGTAACCTGAGTATGACTGCATTGATTAGACATCGTCAATGCCAACATCCAACAGAGATGAAAAAGAATATGAATCTTTATGGTGACGATGATGGTGGTGACTTGGGTGATGAAGGTGACTTTGATGATACTCAATAATTTCTGATGATTATGATGATGATGATGGCGATAGGCACTGGTGTATTACACCCACATGGCCTGCAGAGCCAGATAGTGAATCAGTTCTTTCAGTGTATGAATGATGGTTCGCCATAGTCAGCAGCAACGAATATCAGAATGTCTCTGAGAAAAGAGATAACGCATATTTCCAAACTCCATTCAACCATGAGGTAGTCATTAAAAAAACAGATAAAAGCTGGATTTGCTGCAAAAAACAAATTTCAGGTAGGTCCTCAAACTGTTGTCAAAACTGACCACCTAATTGAGGAGATGACAGCACTTGATTTAGAGCCATATTCAAAAGTAGAACATATTTTCTTTCAGCGGCTGTTACAGGAATTACAGCCTAGGTATCAAATGCTTTCACAACATATTTTTTCCAATTGTACCATTCCAGACATATACAGTATGATGCAGTAAGAAATGCAATTTCCAGTCAAATGACAGTGGCAGAAATTGAGTTTGTTCATTTTTCAAGACTTTTGGACAAGCTTTGCACCACATGCTCACTTATCTCTCACAGCTCACTGGGTAAAATTTTAAGAGACTGCAGCATTATCAGCAGGGCAAACCAAAGAAGTCAGCCAGACTAGTGTGATGGGCAGATAACATCAAATAATGGGTTATTATGGGTTGAATTAACCAGGGAAAGTAACAAAAACCTCCTGGTAGGGGTATGTTATAGACCACCTAATATTGAAGCATTCGATATGCACACTTACTTAGCAATACCAGTGAAAGAATACAAAATAAAGAAGTATTAATCCTGGGATATTTTAATGTACTGGGAATTGACTGGAGCACTGGGACAGTATCCAATAAGCATGAACAACCACTGATGGATGTCTGCATTGAAAATGGCCTGCACCAGGTGGTGGATAAACCCACCAGGAATAATAACATCTTAGACCTAGTACTAACTGACAGAGCTGATAGTATTAAAGAACTAATGGTCCATGAACCATTAATGAATAGTGACCATAGTACTGTCCTGTTTAACATCAATGCAAAACCTAGCAAAATCTTAGGTAGAACAGTATTAAAAAATTACAACAAAGCAGTCTTTGTTAAAATTAGATAAAAATGATCAGAATGGGACTGGGATGAAGGAAATCCAATAACAGAGCAATTATGGCTAAGAATGAAGCACACGTTACCAGAGCTGGAAAAGAGGTACATTCCCAATAAGGCACTGTACAATAAAAGGGGAAAGATCCTATTATGGTACACTAATAAAGTAAAACAACAGCTAAACAAAAGAAGGCAGACATATATTATTACAAAATTATTACAAAAAATGTCTAACTTAGGTATAAACATAACCCTATTGAAATGGGTTGACTCATGGCTAACAGAATGGACACAGAATGTCCATATAAGAGGCCATGTATCTGAGAGTGGAAGGGTGACAAGTGGGGTGCCACAGGGATCAGTACTGGGGCCAGCACTGTTTTCCATTTTTATTTCAGATATGAATAAAAGAATTAGGAATTTCTGTATCAGATTTGCAGATGATTCTAAACTGGGGGCTGAGGTGGGAGATAACGAAAAGATGGAATTAATGTAGCAGGATTTAGGTACACTGGAAGACTGAGCAACACATAACAGAATGCATTTTAATATTGATATATGCGTGGTAATGCATCTGGGAATGAACAATAAACAGAGCATTTACACACTAAATGGAGTCCCATTAAAGGCAGTAGAAAGGGAGAAGGACCTAGGAGTATTGGTCACCAATGATCTTTCCTTCAGCTCTCAGTGTAATGAAGTGACCAAAAAAGACTAACAGAATTATAGGCTGCATAAAGAAAGCCTTCTTATCAAGGAACAGAGCATGCATAGTTGCACTGTACGGAGGATTGGTCAGACCCCACCTGGACTACTGTATCCTGCTGTGAAGCCCCTATTTAAGAAGGGATGTGAATAGTTTGGAGAGGGTGCATTGGCGGATGACAAAAATGAAAGATGGAATCAGTGAGCAGTCATATGAATCTAGATTACATCAGCTGAATTTATACCCTCTTGAGTTAAGATGTAGTAGAGGTGACCTACTGCAAATGTGCAGAATTAGTAGAAATAATATCCTAATGAAAATCTGGGACTAATACCAACCAATAGGACTGCTAGTCTGAGAAGCCATAAGTATCAACTAAAACTGACATTCCCAAGAAGGAATTCACAGCGATATTTCTTAACACAATGTGGAATAGCCTCCCTAGTGAGGTAGTTGGGGACAGTACATTCCAAACCTTCAAGAATAGGCTAGATAGGCATCTTCTAACTACAAATGGGTTTCAAGGGCCCCGCTAGTGCGGGACACAGACACTATGGGACAAGTGCCTTCTGCCTGTTTCATACTTCAAGATAGTACCAATTATACCATCTTAATTTCTTGATGAATACAGTGGTATAGCACTACACAGTGTGTCTCCAACAAATGCCAAGCATAATGCAGTAAATATACAGCTTGTCCTGGAGAAACTTTGGGAAGAATGGATTGTGTCCAGGGGCCTTACCATTGGTATGACTGTGACAGATAATGGTGTAAATGTTATCAAAGACTCCAGGACTGTGGTACTGAGTGCAGAGTTAATGTGGTTGGTTTGCACACACTCTAAATTTGGTTGTGCACCATACCCTGCAAAACCAAGATGACGTATGCAACCTGGTTCAAACTGCATGTAAAATATGTGGGCATGCTTGCAGATCTGAAAAGGCCACAGCCATTCTTCAGCAGTAGCAAAATGAATACAAGGTACCATATAACAACCTCATCCAATATATAGTTACTCGGTGGAATTCCACATATTATATGTTGGAGTGTTTACTGCTGAAGAAGCTGGCAGTACATAACATAGCATCAGGGGCTTGATCACTCAATGGAAGTTGTTAGAAGAGCTTGTTACATCATTGGGACCATCTGAAAATGCAACAAAGGTAGTTAGCAGTAGCAGTGCGTCCAGTATTCAGGTCACAGCAATGATACGTATCTTTTTCAAAGACTCAGCTGATGCCATGGACAATAAGTTATGGACATGAAGAACAATCCCAAAAGATTACTGAAATAGCTACCATTTTAAATACACAGCTGCATAGAAAATTTGATTCTGTTCTTACAGACATGAAGTATATCATTGCTACAATAATAGATCCTCATTGTAAGGACATCTTTTTTGTGTGAGATAGTTTGCCAGTAATTGATGTTAAGGCAGAACTCATTGAAGAGATTCAGGAGGTCCAAAACAAAATGGATGGCATTTAGCAGCAATAGCCATCACCAATGCTGTAATGGTAGGACTCATCTAGCAGCTCTCCTGCAGTATCTCTGGCAACAAACATTGGTTCTCTTTCCCATGTCATCCACTTCACATTGAAGTTAAAGGTGACCTGCAAATTAAATACTTCCGGCCCACTCCCATCCCACATACAGTACCTTTCTAAACTGCAGCAGGAGCCTGAGGCTGCTATCAGTAACAGTATTGGAATAATCTGCAAATTTTAAAATACTGCTGAAACTTTTTGGTGAATATGGAAGTGCCGCCTGGGTCCTGATCAAGTGGGTGCAAGTTTACATGGGTATTACACTCATTTAGTGAGGTTGCAAACACCACTGTTTTCAATGGAGCAGCAGTGGAGGGGAGGTTTATTATTCTTATTTTATTGCTTTCATGGGGGGGGTCTTGATGCGAGCCGGGCAGGCACACGCTTGCGCGCGCGAAGACGCGCACAAAGACACGCGCATCAGCACGTGTTTGGCATTGCAGGCAGTGAAGGTGATAAGACATTGTCCATTGAAATACCAGTGATTGAAGATCTATCAGGTAGAACAGCATTAGTAATAGGACAATAGACGCTCACTGCTTTAGTAATACCCACGTTTTGCCTGTTTCATCCATGGCTTCTACTATTACATCAGTAGATGAGAAAAAGTACATACAATGTGATACTTGCCTCATGTTTGACTTACTGTGTTTAAACATGGCTGTTGTTCAGTTTACTTGTAAGAAATGCATACTAAATAAAGACCTATCGCATGATATATCTCTTTTCAATGAACGTATGCTTGAATTACAGAAAAGTCAGATTATTATGGCTTTACAAATGAACTAAGCCCCTCCCAGTAATTTGTTTATCCAAAGTTTCAACAATAAAGTTAATGAAACATCTGTAAATCCTAGCTGCATCCCTCAGACCTCTGTACCCCTTGATACATCTTTAGTTGAGCCATTAATTTATGACACTGGCAATAAAAAAAGAATGAGAGAGGAAGACCCAAATGTTGTCACAGATGAAAGATGGTATGATACTCAAAATTGGCGGCCATTCAAAAAAGGTAGAAGAGCTGAAAAATTTACTTTAAACACAGAAAATAGATTTGATCCATTATTAAATTTAATGGATGAAAATCCCAACGCGTCTACCATTTCCCCTGTTGATTTGACTGGTCATAACATTTTTCCATCTACAGATGGCTCCTCTCTTATTTCTGGTGATCTCATTGATCTAATGGACACGGCGCTGGTCAATAATAATAATTCTGTTACCCACTCTTCAGGCAATAACGATAAAAGGCAAGTTTTTGTATTAGGTGATTCTATAATAAAACACCTGGATAGAAATATTTGTAATCCTGACAAACAACATCGGACTTGCTCTTCTTTTCTGGAGCTAGGATACAAAATATTACACATATGCTTCCTAATATTCTTTCTGACAGAGGGGTTAATCCAGTAGTTGTTGTTCACGCTGGGGTACGGCAGCTTAGATTCGATGCAAAAAAGTGCATAGTAATGCACCTGGGAAACAAAAACCCAGGGGAAGAGTACACAATGGGAGGTGAGATACTGACAACAACAAAAATGGAAAGGGACCTGGGGTAGTCATATCAGATGACCTAAAAGTGGGCCAGCAATGTGAGAAGGCAGTAAGGAGGGCTGGGGGGATACTGGGATGCACAGGGAGAGGCATCACCAGTAGAAAACAGGAAGTTGTTGGCCCTCTGTACAGACAGTTGGTAAGACCACATCTGGAGTACTGTGTATAGTTCTGGAGACCCCATCTCTGCAAAGACATAGACAGGGTGGAGGCTGTCAGAGGAGGCAACCAAATGATGCAGGGGCTGCATCAGAAGACATATGAAGAAAGACTAAAGGAACTAAGATATATAGCCTCGAGGAAAGGAGGGGACATGATAGAAACTTTCAAATACCTCAAGGAATCAACAAAGTCCAAGAGGGTAGCATCTTTCAGAAAAAGAGATGTGCAAAAACAAGGGGGCACAATTTGAAGATAGAGAGGGGATGGCTCAGAGGTAATGTGAATAAGTATTTCTTCACAGAGAGGGTTGTGGATACATGGAACAGCCTTCCTGAGGAGGTCGTAGAGTCAAAAACAGTGGGGGAATTCAAGAATGCATGGGACAGACATAAGGCAATTCTAGTGGGGGGTAGGAGGAAGTAGGCTGTTGGTTAACTAGGATCTGCAGCTTATCCGTTAGGTAGGGGAAATGGGCAGACTAGGTGGGCCAAGCAGTCCTTATCTGCCATAAAATTCTATGTTTCTATGGGCAAACAATATAGGTAGAGAAGATGTGCTCACTGTTAAACAGCACACAATTGCCTTAATCAACATATTAAACGAGTTAAACTGTGATTTTATTATGTCAGAAATTCTCCCTATTCCCAGAGCCCTTCAACATGTAAATTTGAAAATACATCAGTATAATGATTAGCTTAGGAAGTGATGTATGTCTCAAAATATATCCTGTATAACTCATTGGGAAGAATTCATTGGTCATTTTGAATTATATAGTGGGGACGGATTACATCTTAGCAGACGTGCACATCCCTCCTGCGGAAGCAGTTCTTGCAAGATATTAATCTACATTTAAACTAGTTTCACAGGATGAGAGGTCTGCTTATCTATCCTCTCTTAACACAAACTTTGACAATGCAATTTCTGGACTTGGCACCTCACAACATATTTAATTTTTTTATTTTAATGCCAGAGGTTTAAATAGCAAAATTGATAAGCTTAAAATACGTGTCCTGGTAGACAATATAGATATTATTGCAATTACTGAAACATGGGGGTCTGATAACTTAGCCTGGGATTGTATTATACCAAGTTTTAAAATCTATAAATGGAATAGATCTAACAGAATAGGTGGTAGTGTGGCCTTACTAATTAAAGATGTTTACAATTGTGTTGAAATATCGGATGAAATCAAAGATCCTGATAATAAAATAGAATCAGTATGGGTGAAACTTCTAACAGGTATAGAAAACATTATATTGGAGGTCTGTTACAGACTCCCAAATGTAGATATCACATATACAGAAGGTATTATTACTAAATTTGAAAATGCTTATGAGTATGGTTCCATATTATGTATGGGGGACTTTAATTCTGGGTGACATAGTTGGGGAAAAAGGTTTTGCACTCACTAGTGCAGGTAAAAAACTAGCTTGCTCTAAGCAACTTAACATCCAGCAATGTATATTAGTTCCTACTAGGGGGATCGATATTTTAGATTTAGTGTTTTACAGTAGCCACCTAAATATACAAGATGTCATTATATAATTTCCCATTTGTAATAGTGACCATAGTTCAGTAAAATTTCCTCTAAATCAGACAGTTATTTTCAATAGTTGTAATAAATCTATTATTTATCATTATAATAAAGCTGACTTAGCAAGCATTTCTACTGTGCTGAATGGTATTAACTGGGATTACATTATGACTTCGTCTAAACCAGAAAAAAGCTGGGACTTTTTCAAAAACACATTATTACATTTAAGAGATAAATTCTTTCCATCTTCCATTAAGCATGGGCAAAACAAAACTAAGACCAAAATGGTTAAACAAAAATATTCAACACCTGTTAAGACAAAAAGATAAGAAATATGCTATCTATTAAAATCCAAGACTAAAGAGCATTGATCTTTATATCTTAATATTCAAAAGAAGTGTAAATTAATGATAAGAAAGGCAAAAAATAATTGGGAGATACATCTTGCAAAAAATGCCAGTATAGATAACAGTAAGATGTTTTATTCTTATGTTAACTCTCTTAAGAAGCCTACTTGTCAGGTCGGACCCCTATTGTGTGATTCTAAACTTTGTCACAGTCCACTAGATTTGGCCAATTTCTTAAATAAAAGATTTTGCGAAGTATATAGTCATAAATCCATACAAAATAATGCAATAATGAATGTTACAAATGAATCTTTGCTCAAATTAACTGACAGTATGATACTGGAGAAACTTAAATTATTAAAAAACCAAAAATTCTTCCAGACCTGATAACATTAGTGGACACTTATTATATTTATTAGCTGATTTTATTGTCCTTCCCCTGTGCTTATTTTCTGAACACTGTTTGATGCACCATTTTGTGCCTAATGAATGGAAGTCTGCCCATGTTATTCTAATATATAAAAAAGGATCTCATTCAAATTGGGAAAATTACTGCCAATTAGTCTGACATCATCTGTTTGTAAAATATTAGAGAGTCTAATTAAAGATCTTATTAGTGATACAATAAATACTGTTGACCCAGAACAACATGGTTTAAAAAGGGCAGAGGGTGCCTCAGTAACCTAATGTGCTTCTACGAAAATGTTAGTGAAAACACTGACCGAGGTTCCCCTTGGGACATAATTTATCTTGATTTTAGTAAAGCTTTTGATGTAATGGCTCATCATTCCCTAATAGTCAAATCGTTAGATACAAATATTAACAAATATATCATTGCATGGATAAAAACCTGATTGGAACAAAGAACACAGAGTGTTCTGATCGATGGTCATCTGTCTGCATCCCGACATGTCAGTAGTGGTTTTCCTCAGGGGTCTGTCATGGGCCGTTGCCTATTTTTAGTGTTCATTGCAGATTTGACAAAAAATTGTAAGTCTATTTCTATAAAATATGCAGATGACATAAAACTTGGTGGGTCTTGTGGCAGTGATGATAAGATATCTATAATACAGCAAGATCTAAATAGCATCTTGAATTGGGTCAGTTCATGGGATATGCATTTAAACCCATCTAATTGTAAGGTGATACACGTTGGACCAAATAACCCCCTTGCCATATATATGTTAAACGGATTTCCACTCGCAATAACTAGATGAAAAAGACTTGTGCATATACATATCGAATGATTTAGGGCATAATAAATTAATGAGGCAATTAATAAAACAAATAGGATAATATGGTCTATCAAGAGAAAAATTAAATCTAGAGACCCCCGGATAATGCTGCCCCTACACAGAACCTACGCTAGACCCCACTTGGAATATTTGCCACAATTATGGAATCCATACAAAAAGAGTGAGATCGCTTCTTTTGAAAAAATGCAGAGGAGATTCACTAATAATATCAAAGGACTCTCCAAATGTCCATACAAACTACATTTAGAAAAGTTAAATCTGATACCCTTATCACTCAGACGTCTTCGTGGTGATCTAATTTACATTTACGACATAATAAATGACCCATACCTGTTTTTTCAAATGGGTTTTGAATTCAAAAATAATATATAATACTAGCGGTTACCCACTACAGATTAATAGGGCTAAATTCGCTCATGTTTCTAGGAAAAACTACTATACACAAAGAATCATAAATCCCTGGAATAACCTACCATTAGAATTCGTCATCAGTAATGACAAAAAAATCTTTAAAAATCACCTTGATAAATTTATATTTAACAAACCAAACTTTGGTTATTATAATTGATAAGATGCAGTTATGGGCCTCACAGCCTCCTTTGCACCACTTTACCTTAGAAACCTACAGCAACACCGGAACAGGTCGTTCCTGTAAGTATTAATTTAGGCATCAAGACCCCATAACAGTGTCAGTGGCTTAGCAGGTAGCACACTCGCCTTTGAGATCAGAAGGCTGTGGGTTCTATCCCCACATCAGGCACTTGGGTTAAATCCCAATACTGACACTGTAGTGCAACATAAGGGGGTGCTGCACTCCTGCTGTGCCGCTTTTTGGATGAGACGTTAAACCGAGGTCTCATCTTCATGTTCTGGTGGTAGTTCAGGTGGTTGTTAAAGATCCCATGGCACTTCTGTAAAAGAGTAGGGGAATTTCCCTGGTACCCAGGCAAAATTTCCCCCCATTCACTAAAAATACCACCAACAGCTTAATCTGGTTCAGGGTCAGTTAGCATTCATCTGTATCCCCTTCCCCCGGGTCATGCCTGAAAACAAGCAGAATCTGTCAAGTGCACTTACCCGGTCAACAAAAAATAAATATGGGATTATTTAAAAGTCTGAGTCTTGGTCACTGTTTTCTAAATCATCGTTGTCATCATCATTATCATCAGCAGCACAGCCATGAGGAGTATTACCTAGGGGAGCACAATTGGGTGGGACAGAACAGAGCAGGAGGAAGATGTTGCCCCACGTATGCTTCAGTATCCTCCATAGCCTGCCACAGTATGCATTTGCCTCACATTCTGTCCATTTCAGCACTGCAGCAACACAGCTCACTCTCATTTTTATGACTCTGATCATTTTCATGTAACCCTACTCCCCGTTACAGGCAAGGTAACAACCATAAACAACCAAGGCATTACCCCTGGCATTAGGGCAACACCTGTGTAACCACCCAGTCCCCTGTGATTACCAGAATCCCATTAGTACTAGTGTTAAGCAGGTAGAAAAGGCAGCTGGTAAGGAGCTCATTTAGGGGCTTCTTACATAATAACATTATTGTTTACTTAGCTAGTCTGAGAAGGCATGATTATGTCATTTAGAACTCTTGCAGTAGCATAACCATTTTTGAGTCAGCTGCTCAGGGGGAAGTTTAGAATGTTCAGTAGAGTCTGAGTTTGGAAGTCAGAGTGGCAGGAGGTCTGCCAGTTGGGGCTCTGTCCTAGAGTGCCCTGTGTTTCTCACCCTAGTTTGAATTAAATCTCCAGTTGCCAGTGAAGTGGTGGAGGCCTTTTTAACAGGATTCCTTGTTCTTAACTCCAGGGAAGTGAGAGGAATTGCCAGTTCAGTGGATCCAAGGGGCAATCCCCTGAAGGTTCTAGAGTGTGTACATCTGCCTTTGAGAATGATACTTGTGTGAGACTTTCTGACAAGCTACCATGGAAGAGGGTGCTTTCTGGGTTGTTTCCATGCCTAAGAGAAGGAGCAACTAATCTGTGAGTACAGAATGGGAATCAAGTTCTCAATTTAGGAGGTTGTCTGGGATGTGTGTGCCCTGTGACAGGGTGGAATAGGACCCTGTCCCATTTGTTAAGGATAAAGTGTTTAAATGCAAGGATCTTTCCTTTTCTGTCTCTTCTCTGTCTGGTTACACGACCCAATTTTCCTGTGAGACTTCAGATTTGATCACCCCGACAATCTCACAATTCTTTGCCTCTCACTGTCTCTCAGTTCACCCCTTGCTGTGTTCTTCCTCCCTTGCATATCAGCTAATGTATAAAAATATATGCAATTCAATATATGGAAATGTAACTGATATTGAGATCCCTTGTGTTTGGAAAATAGATAGTGTTACTGTTCAAATGTATATATTTATAAGTTGAGATGATTGTAAAAAGTTAATGGAAAACTCCATAGGTTACTTGAGTGCAAATGTTTAAGCTTTTTGCAAAAGCTGCAGAAGGGGCCTCAGCTCAAATCACACGGTGTTCTAGCACCTCCTGAAACTTACAAGAACAGAACACCTAGTGTAAATAAATAATTTTTGTTGAATTCTACAACTGCTTCTGGTTTTCTTATGCTTCCTGACCTGTGCCTCAATGACAGATGGTGTCAGTCTAAGTGGGATTTACCCTGTGCATACCCTAAGACAGGAGTTTTCTGCATGGGTACTGGACCTATTACCAGCGCAGAGGAAGGTATGGATTCTGCAGCAGCAAGTCCAGGAGTGGTTACCAGGAGAATGGCAGGAAAACTAGCAGCGACAGAAGTCCAGTCTGAGATTGTACAGCCAGCACAAGTTATGGAAAAAGAACAGGCAGTGACGGAACCTAAAAGCCTGATGGACTTTTTCAAATGGTGGGTGGCTATACAACAAAAACAGACTAAGAAGCAGAGAGAAAAAGAGATGCGGTGATAGGAGCAACAGATGAGAGAAGAGATGCAGCAACAGGAGCAGCGATGGCTGGATGCCTTGCAAGCAATCATAGGCAGAGGACCTGGCACACATCCAGATGAGCAACAATATGCAAGCAACTTAAAAACCATTAAACTTACAAAGTTGTGTCCCTCAGATGATATTGAGGCATACCCGATAACTTTTGAAAGAGTTGACACAGTCTGCCAATGGCCAAAGCAGCAATGGACAATCAGACTGTACTCTACCTGCTAGGGAAAGACCAACTTGCCTGCAGCAGTATGGGCACTGCACAGTCAGAAAACTATGACCTGGTGAAAAGCGAAATCCTGAAAAGGTATGACATCTCTGGAGAGACCTACAGGCAGAGATTTTGATCTCTGAGGTACAACTTGGTCGACAATCCTCCAGAAGCCTTCACCCGACTCAGAGAACTCCTGATAAAATGGATCCAACCAGAGAGCAAAACAGTCCCACAGATCATCGACACATTTATCATGGAGCAGTTCATCAACATCTTGCCTACAGATGTGCAGCTGTGGGTAAAGGAACACCGACCAGAGAGTGGGGAAAAGGCTGTTTCTTTGGCTGAGGACTACCAAATGGCCAGACAGATGCTACAGCAGTGAGGTAACATCCAAGCACCGGTAAGACACTCTTTTACCCAGTTAAACTCCAAGCCTGATAAGAACTCTGGTGGGGGTAACAAATCTGTGCCCAAAGACGTTATCTGCTATAACTGTAATAAGCCAGGCCATTTTGCAAGAAACTGCTATAGTAAGGAGTAGCACTGGAGCAGATTTGTCCTTGGCAAATTGGGCCAAGTACTTAACAGATGTGAATATGGGGGATAAGACTGTAAAGGGATTCATTGATTCGAGAAGCAGACAGACCCTAGTACATGCTCAAGTGCTGGGAAAACACTGTGCAAAGGGACCAGGTACTGGTGTCATCTGCATTCACAGGGACACTCGATACTATCCCACCACCCAAGTGATTCTGACCATTAATGGTGTATCGCACCAAATGCAAGTGGGGGTAGCACCTAAGTTACCTGTACCTGTGATTATTGGAAATTACTTTCCAGAATTTACTGAGTTGATCAAAGAGGGAGTAAATCCTGATGTTTCAGCAGCTGTGGTGACAAGAGTTCAAGCAAAGAAAATTTCAGATGGTGGGGACACTTTTCCTTTTGCCAGTTTTGATTCGGACATGTCTGAGCACAGCTCCAAGATCAGGAAATCCAAGAAAGAAAGATGAAGGCTGAAAAAACTGTGGCAACAAATGACTGATGGACATGAAGGGTTAAAATATGAAAATGCTGAAACTAAATGGTTAACTGATTCTGATTTTCTGTCAGAGCAAGCCAACAATGTTTCTCTCCAGGGTTATTTCAAGCAGCTGGGGATGAAACCAAAACAGGGTGAACCAATGTTTAAAAATGTAATTGGTTACTGTACAGAATTTTGGTTAAACCTCAGACACAGGAACAGACAGAACAATTGGTTATACCACAGAAGTATAGAACAGTTATTACAGATAGCACATGATAGTCCTATGGGTCATCACTCGGGAGGGGGGGTGGTCGTACTCTTGCCAGATTGCTGTACAAATTTTACTGGGTTGGAATTCATGAAGATGTTGCTACCTACTGTAATTCCTGTGCTGAGTGTCAGAAAGTAGCCCCAGTCACTAGAAAAGACAAGGTGCCCCTACCCTTGATAGATGTGCCTTTTGAGAGAATTGCTATGGATGTGGTTGGTCCTTTAGACAAAAGTGACAAGGGTAATAGATTTATCCTGGTAGTATGCAACTATGTTACTCGATACCCAGAAGCAGTTCCAATGTGTACTGTTATAGCCCCAAAAGTTGCAGCAGAGCTTGCCAAAATGTTCAGCAGAGTGGGCATACCTAAAGAAATTACTACTGATCAGGGTAGTAATTTTGGTGCTGCATTACTTAAGGAGCTGTACAGACTACTAGGTATCACTTCCATAAGACCCTCCCCCATCACCTCACACAGACAGTCTTGTTGAGTGTTTTAACCAAACCCTAAAACACATGTTAAAAAGCTTTGTAAAAGGGGAAGGGAAAGATTGGGGCCAATACTTGCCTTACCTACTTTTTGCTTACAGAGAAGTGCCACAAGCATCACCAGGGTTTTCACCACTTGAAATGCTGAAATGCTGTATGGTAGGCAGCCAAGAGGGCCACTGGATGTGATAAAAGAAACGTGGGAAGATAACCCCACTCAGAAACAATCTACAACTTCCTATATGTGTGCCCTAAGAAAGAAGCTGGCAAAATTATGCTGAAATTGCCCATAGTAATCAGTAAGAGGCCCCAAACCAGCAGAAGGTATATTATGACCATGGGGTAAAGGAAAAAGATTTTGAGCCAGGTGAAAATGTTTTGCTACTGTTACCCACTACAGAAAATAAACTGTTAATGAAGTGGCAAGGGCCTTCTAGAGTGCTTAGACGGACGTACTGGCACCGTTAACTATGAGATTGAGACCCCTGACAGGAAAAATCCTACTAAAATATACCATGTTAACCTCCTCAGGAAACGGGTTGAAAAAATGCCAAAAACTGGCATGCTAGTTTTACCAGAAACTGATAAAGAAGATATGGATGTAGCTTATGATAGACTGGAACAAACTGTAACTGCTGATGCTGTAAAGGTGAATGTTTCCTTAACCTCAGAACAAACTGCAGACATTCATAATGTGCTAAAGACAATTAACAGTACTTTTACCACAGTACCAGGCTGAGCAAAAGGGGTTGAGCACATAATAGTGACAAGGAATGCTTGTCCTTTTAGACAAAAGACATACAGGTTGCCAGAGCGGTTAACAGCTGACGTGGTTAAGGAAATACAAAAAAATGAAAGAACTGGGTGTCATAGAGGAGTCCAGGAGTACTTGGTCATCTCCCATGGTAACTGTAAACAAAAAAGGAGGTGGTGTTAGACTCTGCCTTGATTTTAGGAAACTAAAGAATCCAGAGATAAAGCTGCATTTGCCACCCCTATAGGATTCTATCAGTTCACCACCATGCCCTTTGGTTTACATGATGCACCAGCTACATTCCAAAGGTACATGGATGTCATTTTATCCCCTCACACTGGTTACTGTGCTGCATACCTGGATGATGTCGAAGTGTACAGTCCAGACTGGAAAAGCCACCTGGAACACCTACGAGCAGTTATCCAAGCTATCAAAATGCAGGTCTGACTATTAATCCTACCAAATGTGCATTGGGCATGCAGAAAATCAGATATTTGGGCTATGTGTTATGAAATGGTGAAGTCAAGCCAGAGGTTTCTAAGATAGAAGCTGAAGCTAACAGTCATGTACCTAAAACAAAGAAACATGTCAGGTCATTTTTAGGGATGGCTGGTTATTATCAGAGATTTACTCCCAACTTTGCAGAGTTAGCTACTCCCTCAGCTCACGAAAAAAACAGTTCCCAAATAATGTGAAATGGACCCCAGTGTGTGATGAAGCTTTTCAAGCCATAAAGGCTGCATTATGTTCAGCCCATTTTAAGAAGCCCAGTCTCCGAGAAACCATTTTTGCTATAAACAGATGCATCAGCGGTAGGCCTAGGTGCAGTACTGAGTCAAAATGTAGATGGGACAGAACATTCTATTCTGTACATACGTAGGAAATTGCATGACAGAGAGAAAAGGTACTCCACTATTGAAAAGGAATGTTTAGCAGCAAAATGGGCCATGGAGTCCCTTAAGTTTTATTTGCTAGGCACTGACTTTGTACTGATAACAGATCACAGCCCTCTCTGTTGGCTTAACCAGATGAAAGATAAAAATTCCAGAATCACAAGGTGGCACTTTGTACTACAGCCATTTAAATTCACAGTGATACACAAATCTGGTAAAAAGAATAGCAATGCTGATTTTCTGTCAAGATATGGATCAGGAATTGAGGGTTCTGAAGGTTGAAAACAAGTGTATGAGTTTAAACTGTTCTGTTTGCTGTACTGTTATAAAAACTGAATGCACATGTACTTAATTGCTGAAAGCAGCTAATATTATTAGAGAATTAATAGAACGTTTTGGAAACCTATTTTTGCAAAACAGGTTCCCTCTTAAGGAATGGGTGTATGTGAAAGGGTGGAATAGGACCCTGTCCCATTTGTTATGGAGAAAATGTTTAAATGCAAGGATCTTTCCTTTTCTGTTTCTTCTCTGTCTGGTTGTGCTACCCAATTTTCCTGTGAGACTTCGGATTTGATCACCCCAACAATCTCACAATTCTTTGCCTCTCACTGTCTCTCAGTTTTCCCTTTGCTGTCTGTTTTTCCTCCTTTGCATATCAGCTAATATATAAAAATATATGCAATTCAGTATACGGAAATGTAACTGATATTGAGATCCCTTGTGTTTGGAAAATATATAGTGTTACTGTTGAAATGTATATATTTATAATTTGAGATGATTGTAAAAGGCTAGTGGAAATCTCCAGAGGTTACTTGAGTGCAAATGTTTAAGCTTTTTGCAAAAGCTGCAGAAGAGACCTCAGCTCAAAGCACACAGTGTTCTAGCAGCTCCTGAAACTTACAAGAAACAAAGAATTTGACGGCAGATAAGGACCACTTGGCCCACCCAGTCTGCCCCTTTCCCTACCTAATGGATAAGCTGCAGATCCTAGTTAACCAGCAGCCTACTTCTTTCTACCCCCAGCCCCTAGAATTGCCTTATGGTTGTCCCATGCATGCTTGAAGTCAATCACTGTTTTTGACTCCACAACCTCCTCCAGAAGGCCATTCCATGCATCCACAACCCTCTCTGTGAAAAAATACTTCCTTACATTACCTCTGAGCCGCACCCCTCTATCTTCAAATTGTGCCCCCTTGTTCTTGCACACCTCTTTTTTTGAAAGATGCTACCCTCTTGGACTTTGTTGATTCCCTGGAGGTACTTGAACATTTCTATCATGTCCCCCCCCCTCCTTTCCTCGAGGCTATACATATTAAGCTCTTTTAGTCTCTCTTCATATGTCTTCCGGTGCAGACCCTGCACCATTTTAGTTGCCCTCTTCTGGACAGCTTCCATCTTGTCTATGTCCTTGCAGAGACTGGGTCTCCAGAACTGCACACAGTACTCCAGATGGGGTCTCACCAGCTGTCTGTACAGAGGGATAACAACTTCCTGCTTTCTACTGGTGATGCCCTCCCTATGCATCCCAGTATCCCCCAGGCCTCTTACTGCCCTCTCACATTGCTTGCCCACCTTTAAGTCATCTGATATGACTACCCCAGGTCCCTTTCCATTTTGTTGTTATTATCTCACCCCCATTGTGTACTCTTCCCCTGGGTTTTTGTTTCCCAGGTGCATTACCTTGTACTTCTTAGCATTAAATCTAAGCTGCCATACATTTGACCATTCCTCTAACCTTGCCAAGTCCCTTCTCATCCTTTCCACCCCACCTTGTGCATCTACTCTGTTGCAGATCTTTGTGTCATCTGCAAAGAGACATACTTTTCCTTCCAGTCCCTCTGCAATGTCACTTACAAAGACATTGAAGAGGACCGGTCCTAATACTGAACCCTGCGGCACCCCACTAGTAACCCCCCTTTCTTCAAAGCAGACTCCATTTACCACCACCCTCTGTGTCCTATTCTCCAGTCAATTCTTTACCCAGGCTATCATCTTGGGACCTACTCCCAGGCTGGCTAACTTGTATATTAATCTTTTGTGTGGGACTGAGTCAAATGCCTTGCTAAAGAACAGAACATTTACAAGAACAGGATGCTTACTAAGAATGGGGGTTGAAAAGACTTGTAAAAGAGCTAAGCTGCAACTGCAAGAAAGATTAGGAGAACAAGGGACGCAGAGACTGAAAGAAAACTTTATTTTATTTTGCCTTTGTAAATAGTTATACTGAACAAGTTTATTTTATGATACTGCTAGTGTAAATAAATTTTTTTTGTGAATTCTACAACTACTCCTGGTTTTCCTATGCTTCCTGACCTGTGCTTCGATGACATGCACAAGATAAGACTAGATCACACTGGACAGGACCCCTGTTCACCTGAGTGTGTTAAGTTGAAGTAAAGTTCAGAGTTTTAGCAAATTCAGTGGGGACTGAATGCTTTCTTTTGGTGTAAACCTGAAGGAATGGCAGAGACTGTCGGTTGGGGCAAAGGGTAGGAGGAACGCCATCTGGAGTCTACAAGGCATGGCTAACTGTTTGATGGGCACCACATTTCCCTGGACAAAGGCCATTGCTGCTGGAGGATGTTCTCAGTATGTGGGTCAATCCACAAGTATACACTCATTGGGAAAAAGATGTTCTGAGTGTGTGGCAACAGTCCACAAGCATACACTCTTGGGAAATGGAAATGTTCAGGTGTATGGTTTAATCCATGTGCATACACCATGGGAAAGAGAAATTAAATGTTTTAGTGAAGAACTGTACTGCCTAGCAAAGAGTGTCTGGGAAAGGAATGTACTTGTTTACCATGACCAACCATTAGGGATCCACTTGTGCTTTAGTAACATCTGTGATAAAGCCATACTGCACAATCCCAGCTGCTGCATTGGATAATCTGATCATTGCTTCTGAGTGGAATTAATGGGCCCCCCTCAGCAGTTAGGTCTAACATACACCTAGCATCCTCTCCCCTGGATCTGGTTGTCTATGCAAAGGTTCATTTTTGGTAATTGTACTCCCACCCCCTTTCCTTTAGACAATGAGCCTGGTATACACTCTAAAGCTAGGAGTGGTACCATTCTGAGTATTTCTGTCAAAAGTAAATGGTATGCCATATGTGGCTTCTAGTTCTTTTAATGGGGGGGTACCAACTTGCCAAAAGTGGCGTGGGAGTTACAAAAAATGTGGGGGCTCATCCAAGGGATATGTTTTTGGGTGAGAGGCAAAATGCTGAGTGTATGTCTAGGATCTTCCTGTCTGGTGGCGGTGCACCCGAACAGAAGATTGTTGCAAGAAAAGCAAAGTCTGTGCCAAGGAAAATGCCATCTGAGAACTTGTTACTGCTTGTGGTTCAGTGAAAGAAAGTGTAAAAAATGTGCTGCTTGTGAGTGTAAAATGGAAAAATGAACTGCTGAGTTGAGCAATGATTGCCCTTGTCTTGCTGTTTTAAGTGCTTGAGAAATTGTTAAAAGTTGCACATTCTAAAAGTATTTGTGGACTTTAACAACAGCCTTTTCTAAGTGTCCAGAAAGTTTCTAGTGTGTACTATGAAAACTGGGGGAGTTGCTAAGGAAAATGCATGAAGAACTGTGTCAAAATGCCTTAAAACTGGTTTACCCCACTGAAACTGCCAGCCAAGAAAAAAAGTTACAGTTTGCTTTTTAAATTTGCCTTCTTGATGATCGCCTTGCAGGGGTGTGGCTGAGAGAACTCAAGCTCATTTGCATGGCGCTGTGTGATTGGTCCAGCAAACCTAAGCCCCGCCCTGTGCCTGAGTCTCAGTGTTGTGGAGCATTTGAGGAGGAGCAGCAAGCAGTATGCGAGCAGCATGCTAATTTGAGCAGCAGCAGGATGGATCTCCGAGAGAGAGAGAGAGAGAGAGAGAGAGAGAGAGAGAGAGAGAAAAGCATTCCTAAAACAGCATTTTTTTGAACTTTCACAGTAAAGCCAGGCTCAACCCATTTTCCGACCGCAGGTAGCAGCGATCGCAGTGTGTTCTGTGACTGGTCTGTGGTTCTGCCAGCCCAAACATCGGAAAGGCCTACAAATCAGCAGCTGCCCGTTTACCATCAGCAGAGGGAACCAGCTACTGCCTGAGTAAACACCAAGTATGAAGTAAAGCGAATTGTGGTGCAGAAAAGTCGGAGAACTGTAAACTGAACTTTCCGGTCAATGTATGCACTGTTTGTTTGAAGCCAGGAAGGGATTTTCTGCTTGTTCCCCATTGCACAGACTGTTGCAAGCAATTCAGGATGTGTGAAGCAGGCGGAACAGTAGTAGCAAAAGCAAAAAACACCCACTTAGCCCCGACATGGACACTGGCAGAGGACCTTGCCAGATCAGAGCAGCAGCAGACTGGGTACAGTCAGAGGGACCCCATGGAGTTTGTCAAGGAGTTCTTGGAGAATGTTTGTGAGAATACTTTGCAAGTGCAGGAAGAAATGGAATTTTCTACGCCACAGAGAGTGGATCTGGATGCTGCAGATGCAGGTTCTGTGGATCCATGGGTCGAAGGCCAGAGCCCAAGCCTAGTTGGTGAAGATCAGGTGAATGAAGCTCTGTGTTGGGAGGCCAATGCCTCCGTGTGCAGTGAGGAATGGACAATTTCAGGAGCTGGTGCAACTGTCAGCTCCTGGGCAGAGCTTGTAGAACAGGAAGAAGCTGCAACAGCTATGGTAGGACCCTGTGAGTTGCCATTAGCATTGGTCTCAGTGGAGCCTCCTGAGACAGAAATGGAAGAGGGCTCTAGAGACGTGCCATTGAATGCAGAGGTGGACTGTTTTTACTCTGCATTGTGTGTTCAAAGCTAGCTCAACCAGGAATGGCCACCCCCAAGCCATGCCTCTGGGTTGGAACTAATCAAAAGCAGCAAGGAAGAACAAATAATTCAGAGATGGAATATTGCTGAATATGGACAGACATACCCTTTCTTCCCTCAAAAATTTGGGAGGAAATAGACAACAAGCATGCCTGACTGTGGGAGGAAGCTAGTGCCAACCAGCATCCAAAGGTAAACAAATTTGTGAGCATAAATGTATGCAATGAGAGACTTCAGATTTTGGAAGCGTGGCTGAACTTTACTAACTGATTCGGTGCGAACTGTGGACAAGGCTGGCCAAGAGACATTTTACAATGTTCCTGTAGTTCATCCTGATGGAGAGACAGTCTTTGCTCCACACACCGAGCGGTACTACCCATGAATGGTGCCACTCATCAGTAAATGTGCCCGCATGACCAGTTGAATGCAGCAAGGCCAGAGCAGCAATTTGCCACTGAAGTGACAGCAACCGAGGGAGGAGGTGCCTTCCTTTTGGTGTTCCAGGTTCGTCTGCAGCAGCATCCAGGTTTGGCTGCAGCAGCATCCAGGTTCGTCTGCAACAACATCCAGGCTCATCAGCTAAGCAGTAAGAGAAGATTTCCTGTCCAGGTCCAGTAGGAGGTTGTGGAAGAATCCAATCTGAAGATTTCATCTGTTCAGTAGCAGAAGATCAGCAGGCCACAGGTTCAGAGAGGTGATGTAGACATCCATCTGTCACCTAGAATGTGGTAAGATGCATTTTAATTTTTTTTATGTAATGCTTTTTACATAGAAACATAGAGGTTGACGGCACATAAGGACCGCAAAGCCCATCCAGTTGGCCCATTTCTTTTTCTACCTTATAAATGTGCCATCGGCCTTTGCTCTGTCAGTGGCCTATCTATTCATACTCATATGTATTGCTCCCTTATGTCTATCCCATGCCTGTTTGAAGCCCTGCACTGTATTCATAGCCACCACTTCCTGAGGTAGGCCATTCCATACATCCACCACTCTTTCTGTGAAATAGAATTTCCTCACATTCCCCCTTAATCGGCCTCCCTCTAATCCTGGGGTTCTCAAATGGTGAGGCCAGCCTCCCTGGGGAAGCCCCAACCTGTTCCAGGGGAGGCTCAAGCAAGTCTAAAAAAGTACTGTATTTAAATTTTGTGTTTTATGTACTTTGTGTGATGAGATGAAGCAAACTGAAAGAGGACAACAGTAGGTGAAGTTTATGTATTTATTTACTAATAGGTGACAAGGGGAAGGTGAATGAGCCAAGGCTCATTTCAGGTGTACCCGGGGAAGGGTAGGGAGTGAATACATTTCAAAAGGTAACTGCAAAACAATCAAGAAATACACAGTGAACAGTAGTGCAAACAAATACGAACAACAAACTGATACTGAGTGGTGGTAATTGATCAATTTGTAGACTGATGGCAGAACAGCTCAGATACAAGGGTTGAGCATAGAAGTGCTCAGAGCAATAGCAGAAAGGAGAAAAGTAATTCCAGAGAAGTTGCTTAGCAGCAGGGAAGGAGGGGGAGAGGCAAAGTATGTAGGAAGGTTATTTCAAATAGAGAGGAAACAGAAAAAAGTAGTCTGACCCATGAAGGTACCACAACAAGGGGTAACAATGGTTCAAGAATGAAAATAGCGGAGCAAGTAGTCTGGCCTGTGTGCGTGTGTGTGTGTGTGGGGGGGGGGTTACAATAAGCTGAATAATAATATTTGTTCATTTTATTTATTTGTTATTCAGATAACACCTTTGAGCACAGATCATTTTCAAAGGTTCCACATCAGTAAAAGACAAAGAACTGAGTGAAAGAACTGAATGTGAGCCAAGTACTCAAAGGGGTTTCGGTTTATTCATGGTGTACTGCGCAAAGTACAGTATGTTATTTTTCTTTGGGGAGTCCCAAGATTATTTCAGTTTTTTGAGGGAGGCTCAAAATCTTTTCCATGGATTTGGGGAGGCTCACTGTGACAACGTCTAAGAACTATTGCAGTCTAATCTCATGCTGTGTCCTCTTGTCCTGCTTTTTTTCTTATATTTAAACATGTTAGACTCTTTCACCTTATTAATGCCCTTAAGGTATTTGAATGTTCCAATCATATCACCTCTCTCCCTCCTTTGCTCAAGGGTATACATATTGAGCTCCGTTAATCTGTCCTCATATGTCTTCTGATGCAGTCCCTGCACCATTTTGGTTGCCCTTCTCTGGACTGCCTCAATTTGGTTAATGTCCTTGTGAAGGTGTGGCCTCCAGTACTGCATGCAGTACTCCAGATGGGGCCTAACCAGTGTCTTGTAAAGAGGGATTATTACCTCCCTCTTACGACTTGTGATATCCCTGCTGCAGCACACTACCGGCTTAGGGCATCCAGTCGCCAGCTCCGCCCACCCGGAGAACTGGGTAGCTCAGACTGCACCCAGGAGGATCCAGGATGGCCATCTTGCCATCTCGCTGGAGGGCTCCCCCTCTGCCTCAGCCAGCCGGGACAGCCCCGGACCCTCCCCGACAGGATTCCGCCAAAGTACTCCAGGTGGCTCAGAGCATGGCCATCAAGCTGCACGGTCACGCCCAGCCATTTTCCTCCGATTGGTCCCCTGGAACGCAGACATGCAATGACGTCCTGGCACAGCGTGCCGATGTCTGCCGCGTTCCCCCTCCAGATCGCCAGCACTTGTAGTGCCCCCGAGCGTCCCCAGGAGCCGCTACAGCGTGGCGAGATTCCCCCAACTCACCCCAGAACTGGGAGAGCAGTCTATGGATGCTCAATACCAGTCCTCCCCTGCCAACCCCTGATGGCCAGGGCTCGTTTCCGAACCCTGGTTAACACGGCATGCGTAGGTGGTGTCCAGTGCTCAACCCTCAGCGCCACTGGCTGGCTATTTTTTTTTCATTTTTTCATTTTAATTTTTTATACTTGTAGACCAGATGAGCAAAATGCCCATTTTCACAGGTGACAAGTTTAACAATAATACAATACAATAACATGACAATAAAAACATTCATTATTAATCAATGCATTGTATTGGTACATTCATTATGAGCTAAAAGCCATTGTTTAAGTTGAATTTTAAAACACCAAATACTGTTACTTTCAACAATTTCAGAAGGGATCGAGTTAAAAAAATGTGGGTGCCCTAAACAATAAGGATCTCTGCCCAACAGTTTTTTTGAATAATGGAATTTTGAAAGTATACCTAGACTGAGATCTAGTGAAGACAGATTTAACAAACCTAGGAAACATATCAACTAATAAGGTGGGATAGAACCCTTTCATAACTTTAAAAGGAAAAACACTCATTTTATAGAGGACCTGATTATCAACAGAAAGTGAAGCTGATTGCTCATACAAATGACAACGATGACTACAGTATGGGAGATTTAACCAGAATCGGAGCACTGAATGATAGGTAACCTTTAAACAATTTAAGGTACAACTACTAGTGGATGAGTAAATTACTAACCCATAGTCCAGAATGCTAAACATAAAACTACATGTTAGCAATTTCCTGGAATCGAAAGTCAAAAAAGGATTAATCCTGTGTAACAACCCCAACCTTTGGTATAATTTTTTTTCAAATATTGTATATGGGATTCAAAAGTAAACTCATGATCCCAAAAATTTTCTAGATCTTTAAAGACCTCAACATACTCAACAATGGTGCCTTTGTTATCAATAATAGGTGGAAGTTTAGAAATCACGTTTGTTACGGGAAAACAACATCACTTTTGTTTTTTAGAATCAAGGACCATATGGTTAGATGTTAGTTAATCTTGAATGTGATCAAAATCTTTCTGAAGATTCTGGAGAACAATATCAGGCCTAGGGCTGAGACTATAAATAACAGCATCATCTGTGTAAAGTGTCATTCTAGTACACGCACATATTTTGGGAGCTGAATCCATGTATAATGAGAAAATTAGTGGCCCCAGGATTGAACCCTGGGGTACACCACAATGTATATTTACAGGCAGAGAAATAGAAGTTTCAATTAAAGTTCTACATTGCCTATTAGACAAATAGTCAATATACCTCCTAATGACACCCTTGGAAAAAATGAAATCTCTGTAAAATCCCAGGGAGCAAACCATGTTCGGCTAAATCGAAGGCCTTTGTGAGGTCCACAGAGGAGCAACAGAATGCTCTTTATCAAGGGCTTCCATTATGTTGCTTGTGAACCCCACCAAGGCCATCTCAGTATTATGTTTTGGTTTCAAACCATGTTGGTGACTAGTTAATAAAGAGTATTTTTCTAGAAACTCTTAAGGTTTGGTCCAAAATAATCTTCTCCAGAGTTTAAAAAGGGGTGTGAGAAGTGATATAGGTTGATAGTTTGATACCATGGAGGGATTACCATATTTTAGGACTAGTTTGATGGCAGTTAATTTCCAACAGCTAGGGAAAACACTATGACAAAGAGAAGAACAGAAAATATGTGACAGGGGATATGCAAAATAATTTATACCTAATTTAATAATTCTAAAGTCCACCCCATCATGACCAAGAGAAGGCCTGGGATCATGTTTAAGAACATACTTTTTTTATCAAATCAGGAGTGATACGTCTAAAATAAAATGTAGGATTAGTGGAGGTCGGTTCTTCTTTGAAAGTTGGGTTAGTGATAGAGCTTAAAAGAGTTCTATAACCATCTAGGTTCCTAAAGTAATTATTAAAAATATCGGAAACAAGAGCAGGGTCACTAATATACTGGCCATTATCCAAGAAGGTGGGAGTTAGATCTTTTTTTCCCTTCCTAATAATTTATTAAGGGCAACCCACGTTTTCTCGGAATTACCTTGGGAGTTCCTCTGCTCCGTTAAACAATAATGATCTTTGGCTTTCCTGATCTCAGATTTATACTTATTTCTAAGTATCTTATATTCTTGGAGGGAGACTGGGTCTTGAGTTACTTTAAAGTGCTTCCAGCTCTTATCACAAATTCTCATTAAATTAAGCAAATTCCCAGTAACCCATTTTTGTTTATTAGCTCGAATTCAAATTTTTTTAAGGGAGCAACCTTATTAATAATGAAGTTATGAACAGAGCAGAAGAAGTCCCAGAGTGAATCTATGTGAGTATACGACTACATATGGGACCAATCTATTTCCTTACAGACTGCCTCTACTGTTTCAGGGGATAACCTAGCCAAAGACCTAAATTCAATGTAATTAGGAGGCCCCAGGGACCTTAACTGTCCATTCACATTGGATTGGGTGGTGGTCACTCATTATATCAGGCATAATCCCGAAGTTAACAATTCTATCTGCATGGGTGACCACAATCCAATCAAGAATGGTTCCTAATCCTAATTTATAGTTGGGCCTTGGGACTTCATCCATTAGTTGAGTAACACCTGAGTTAGAAAACATATCTCTAATTCCATTTTTAGGGTTAGAGTCCCAATTACAATTAAAATCACTTAATAAAATCCACTCGTTATTAGGGAATCCATTCTGTACAGTTGTTATTAATTCTAAACCCTGTGATGTTCTTCCTGGAGGTACATATATAGTACTACTGGTTAAATGCTTATTTTGTCCAAACAAGAGATCCACGAATACAATATCACATCCAAAGTCTCCTAAGAAGTGATTAATGGCTTTGTAATTACAATTTTTCCAAACATATATCATAGCCCCACCCCCCCCCTCTTTTCCCTAGTCTATCCTGTCTATTGTGGTTATATCCTGGGAGGGAAATTTCAGGATCTGTAATTCTATTATTTAACCAAGTTTCTGATAAGGTAATAACATCAAAACAATGGAGTTCAGACCAGGCTACAAACTGGGTCCATTTTGCTAAGAGGCTTGAACATTTAAATGAAAAATTTTCAATGCTGAAGTATTTTTTTATTTATTTATTGAAATGTTTCACCAACAAGGGACACTGAGCAACAAGTTGCCTGTCTCCCGGTGCGACCTGGGGAAGTAGTGGAATTAGAGTGAAGTTTGACTGGAGCAGAATCAAGTTCAACCCCACCATGGGGGCTGGGACCAGGCTGGGGATGAATTGTCCCAGACATCAATAATAGCATTACTAACAACCTTCTCAGTCTTATTCTTCTCTCAAATTGCCTCTCCCATTTTGAACACATTTTAAAAGATTTCAATACACATCTAAGTGGTTGAAACAATAACATATAATAAGCTCTTGTAATAAAACAATCAGTATGTCCATTAGTGGGACTGATATCAAAATAACCATCCCATGTAAAATTATATGCTAAATTTGTGGGGCTTGGCCAGCCCGGTGCGGCTGAGGGTTGAGGCATTGGATGCCACACCTCGCACTACACTGGCGACCTGGGTTTGGGAACAGACTCTGGCCGCCGGGGGTTGGCAGGGGAGAGGGTGGATCGAGCACTCCAGGGCTGCTCCCCTCCCTCTGGGGTGGGTCTGCGGGGTTGTGCCGTGCTTGAGCGGCCCCTGGTGATGACCAGAGACAGCACAAGTCACAATGCCAGCAAGGGGTGGAGCACGGCAAGACGCCTCGTACTGCAGTGCACATCATTGCACTGCCGGCTCCAGGGGCACTAACTGGAGGAAAACTGGCTGGGCATGACCGTGCAGCTTGAGAGCCGCGCCCCCACCAGCCTAGGAGGCCCGTTCATGGAATCGCATTGTGGGGGTCTGGGCCAGCCCATGATGGAAAGGTAAGGGGAGACCCTTCAGTGGGTTGGAATGGCCGTACCGGACCCCCTCGTATTGAAAGAGCCTGCGATCCTCTGGGTTTGGGGGGGGCGGAGACTGGATGCCTCGCCAGTGTGCTGCAGTAGGGTGCCAAAATAGAAAGAATATATAAATCTGTAGGGCTTCAATATAGAGAAAATTCCAGAAAGAGGTTACTATCCTCAGGACCAGGGCGAGTACTGAATAAACTAATGCCAGGATAAGTAAAAAGGAATAATAAAACAACCCACAAAACTTCCCTTTGCATTATGGATGTAACAATAAGATTCAACTGGGCTACAAGGTATTAAAACACAATAATTACTTAAAAATAGTTATAATGTCAGATTACCTATATTTTCAGTTAAATAAAAAACAACAGTTCAAGATGGAACATCTCTGACCGCTCGTGCTAGCGAGCAGCGAGGGCTTTTGAAATGGACAAGCCCCACCTCCTCATGACGCGCTCAGCTGCTGGCTCCCCCAAACCCCCTACACACTGAACAAGCAAGGAATCAGTTCTAGGAGCACACGCTCCACCAGTATGCAGGTAGCAGGTCTAGTAGCAGCAAAATTCTAGGTAGCAGTAGGATCGGCTGGCAGGCTCTGCACTGAAGATGGAGATGCAGCGTTTCGGGTGGTGTAGTGAGTGACGCGGGCTTTTGAAATGGATAAGCCCCGCCTCCTTGTGACACGCTCGGCTGTTGTCTTCCCAAACCCCCTACACACTGAGCAAGCAAGGAATCAGTTCTAGGAGCACACGCTCCACCAGTACGCAGGTAGCAGGTCTAGTAGCAGCAATATTCTAGGCAGCAGTAGGATCGGCTGGCAGGCTCTGCACTGAAGATGAAGATGCAGCTATTTACCAATAGACACTCCTGAATTGGACTGCAGTGCTAGCAGGCCTCGTGCCTGTCTAAGAACTGTGTTTCAGCAGGCTTTGGCCTAGGAGCAACTCTATGTATAGTGCCTTGGCACTCTGGACTTTCTGCCTAGAACATTCAACATTGTAGGGCTTCCCTCCCCCAAAATGTTTCTATAACTACTTTTATGTTTTCTATTTTTGTACTTTTATAGAAAAAACCCTTTTAAAAAACAATTTTTGGGGACTGTGTAGTATCTGCAGTGGGAGGTTTGGTCACTGTGTGGTTTACAGGTTGTGTTTGTTTGCAGAATGTGTTTTTGCACTGTTTTCTTTTGCAGGTGTTCCTGAAAGAAAACAAGAAGATAAGAAGAGGATTTTTGGGCCTCATCGGAGTCCTTCTTTGTAAAGTTGCTAGGCTTTGTATAACTGTGTAGTACAATGCTAATCATTTTTTCTGCTTTGCAGGTGTAGAGTTTTTGTAGTTCTTAGATTTAGGAAATGTAATGCAAGTGCATGTTTCTAAAGTGGGCTACAATTATTTTGGTGCAAAATGGTTTTGGGTACGGGCACCTGGTAGGCAGCATAGGTCAGATAGCTTTCCCCTAGAGGGCTAGGGGGAAGGTAAGTTGGTGGTCCTGTTTCATGACAGGGATCATCAATTCTGTCTAGTAGGACATGTTTCAGGCAGTTTCTTGGAACCACTGAAAATCCATAAATAGCACAGTGGTAGGGTAAAAGCTGAAGTCTCTTCAGTGGGCCTCTATCCTTTAGTGTTACCTGCTTGTGCCAGCACATGGTAGGGGAGGTCCTGATCAACCCTCTCTGTAGGGAGGACGGGGTAGGATGGCCTGGTGCTGGACTATAATCTGGCTGCAGACAGCCAGTGGTCTGGTTGCAGAGATGTGCAACCACCCAGTCCCCTGGGGTTACTAGAATCCCATTAGTACTAGTCTATAAGCAGGTAGAAAAGGCAGCTAGTAAGGAGCTCATTTAGGGGCTTCTTACATAATGACATAATTGTTTACGCAGTCTGAGTGGGAATGATTA
Organism: Neoceratodus forsteri; assembly: GCA_016271365.2. Classification (NCBI taxonomy): domain Eukaryota; kingdom Metazoa; phylum Chordata; order Ceratodontiformes; family Ceratodontidae; genus Neoceratodus; species Neoceratodus forsteri. The sequence continues at coordinate 198,409,362 of CM057453.1, forward strand.
TGTAATTTAGAACTCTCGCAGCAGCATACCATTTTTGAGTCAGCTGCTCAGGGTGAAGTTTAGAATGTTCAGTAGAGTCTGAGTTTGGAAGTCAGAGTGGCAGGAGGTGTGCCAGTTTGGGTTTCTGTCCTTGAGAGCCCTGTGTTTCTCCCAAGTTTGGATTAAATCTCCAGTTATCAGTGAAGTAGTGGAGGCCTTTTTCAGCAAGATTCTTGATTTTTCACTCCAGAGAAGTGAGAGGAACTGCCAGTTCAGTGGATCCAAGGGGCAATTCCCTGAAGGTCTTAGAGTGTGTACAGCTGCCTATGAGAATGACATTTGGGTGAGACTTTCTGACAAGCTACCATGGAAAAGGGTGCTTTCTGGGTTGTTTCCATGCCTAAAGGAAGGAGCAACTAATCTGTGAGTACAGAATGGGAGACAAGTTCTCAATTTAGGAGGTTGTCTGGGGTGTGTGTGCCCAAGATAAGGCTAGATCACACCATCCAGGACCCCTGTTCACCTAAGTGTGTTAAGTTAAAGTAAAGTTCGGAGTCTTTAACAATTCAGTGGGGATTGAAGGCTTCTTTTAGTGTAACCCAGAAGGAATGGCAGAGACTGTCAGTTGGAGCAAAGGGTGGGAGAAACACCATCTGGAGTCTACAAGGCAGGGCTAACTGGTTTGTTGATGGGCGCCAGGTTTCCCTGGGCAAAGGCCACTGCCGCAGAATGTTCTGAGTGTGTGGTTCAATCCATGAGCATACATTCACTGGGAAAAAGAAGATGTTCTGAGTATGTGGCAACAGTTCACAAGCATACACTCTTGGGAAATGGAAATATTCGGGTGTGTGGTTTAATCCACATGCATACACCATGGAAAGAGAAATGAAATGTTTTTGTGAAGAACTGTACTGCCTAGCAAAGAGTGTCTGGGAAAGGAATGTACTTGTTTGCCATGACCAACCATTAGGGGTCCACTTGTGCTTTAGTAACATCTGTGAATAAATACTGCACAATCCCAGCTGCTGCACTGAATAATCTGATCATTGTTTCTGAGTGGAATTAATGGGGCCCCCTCAGCAGTTAGGTCTAGCATATGCCTAGCATCCTCTCCCCTGGACCTGCTTGTCTATGCAAAGGTTCATTTTTGGTAATTGTACCTCCACCCTCTTTCCTTTAGACAATAAGCCTGGTCTACACTCTAAAGCTAGGAGTGGTACCAGTCTGAGTATTTCTGCCCAAAGTAAATGGCATGTCATATGTGGGTACTAGTTCTTTTAATGGGGGGTGCCAACTTGCCAAAAGTGGTGGGGTTACACCTGGCTAGGGCATCTAGGGGGTCAGAGGGAGGGGTACAAAATAAACATTTCCATTTACCAGAGTCTGGGGAGAAGTACCTGGGCTATGGTGTATCACACCATGTCTGAAGGGGCCCAAAAAATATCATGTAAGTCACACATAGATGGAATGTCCACAACAAAAGTGGGATTGTGCTGTATGGCTTTATTCCTGACAAGGTGTCAGTCAGAAAAATGTGGTGCCCCCAGGATTTTGCAGGAACAGAACACAGAATGCAGAACTCTTTTGCAGGCACAGCACTTGTCACAAGAACATTTCCTTTCGAACTTCCATCCCTTTGTGTAAGGACCAAATGGAAAAATGGGGCATCAGTCTATTCCCAGGACTACATAAGTGTCTCTTTAAATGGGAGGTCCCATAACACTTATTTAGCGAGCACAGACCAACTGTGTGAACTATGTTACCACCGCAAACTTGTAAGCAGATTGGGTCCCTCTGCAACCTGGATTGAGTGGTCAGCTCAATTCTGGCCAAAGTCAGACTTGCTCTGAAATTACAATAGTGACAGGTTCTTCAGGCACTTCTGGCCTCTGAAGACAATCCAATGTGCACATATTAGGCTGGGCACCAGTGAATCCACTTTGGACATTGTTGTGCTCCTTGCTAGGCACCAGTAAACCCAAAGTGAACAACAAATGCACCTTTGTACTAGGCAGAAATGTACCCACAAGGCATTTGTTATGTTCCACAGAACTAACACTTGTCACAAACTGGGGTCCTCTTCCATGGAACCCACTCACAGTAAACACTTAGAAAATCACTTAAGTAACACACAGCAGCCCCAAGGCTGTAGGGCTTTCTAAAGTACTGGACTCCAAGTGATAAGAATCACAGGTAATTAACATTTTAAAAGGTTAGAGCTTTGATGTAAAAACACACAGTCTATTCTGGGCAGCACTTAAGAAGTGAAATGGTGTGGGGATTTGCCCCAGCAGCTACTCGCTGATACCAATCCAAATGATCACATACCTGAAATGAAATTCACCCCTTGGGGCATCTGTAACAGACGGTCTCCACAACTACCCAGCACACAGACAGATCACTTACACACTAAGGTGAAGAAAAGGCAAGAGGGGCTCTCCCTCTAGAAGTTGGGCTGCTAACTAGCAGGACACCAATCTGTTCAAACTCCAAACTCTATCTCACTCTGACTGCTGAGTCAAAAACTGCAGCGCTTAGAAGCCAGGGGGTTATGCTGTGCCAGAGTTCTATATGCTGTTTAGCTCTCCCTGCTCAGCAGAGACTGAACAAGAAATGCTGAACAGGCCACTACAAGGATTTCACCTTTTTGGCTGCTGCCACACCTACCTACACTATACTGAAGGGGTTCTAGTAACCCCAAGGGAACCGTGGTGTTACTTTCATTTTCTCACACGCTCTTGCCATCATCATCATCATCATCACTGCCAAGGTGAGTACTACATAGCGGAGCAAGTTTAGGTGGATAGAACAGAGAAAGGTGTTGCCCCTGTGTATGCTTGCCTCCATAACCAGCCACAATATGAATCTGCCTCACATTCCGTCAGTCAGCACTGCAGCAGCACAGCTGTCATTTTTCTCACTGCTGACCATTTCCATTTTTCTCAAGCTCTCTTGCCATCATCACCCCTCCATAACCATTGCCATGGGGAGTGCTACCCAATGGAGCAAGGTTAGGTGGGACAGAACAGAGGAGTATGCTCCAGTGTTTTCCATAGCCACCCAACTCTCTTGCCATCATCTTCATCACAGCTATGGGGAGTAGTACCTAGGGGCACAGGGTTGTGTGGGATGAAACAGTGGTGGAGGACGGTGCTGCCCCAGTGCATGCTCTGGTGTCCTCTGTAGTCAGCCACAATATGTATTTGCTTCATCACATTCTATCAGTCTGAAGCACTGTAGCAGCACAGCTTGCTCTCACATTTCTCATGGCTGACCATTTTAATTTTCTCATTATCATAATCATTGTACTATAATCAGCACCGCCATGGGGAGTACTACTAACTAGGGAAGCAGGTTTGAGTGGCATGGATCAGAGGAGAAGGAAGGTGCTTTGGGTTTTGCCACCCAACTCTTGGCCTCTTGGTTGGTACCCTACCCACCTCATTTTTTTTTTTTTACAGTTACTGCTCATTGCTCTCTATGGACTTCATATTTTAATAATACATGAGAAGCCATTGCAACTCAAATGTGTTTTAACCCTTAAAACCCTTCATTTTATTTCGGAGCAAGTCAGGTTGGCCTGGCTCACCTCGAAATTGGCCTTTCAGGCCAAATTTGCCCAATCGAGCAGCCCTAATGGTACCGCAGTGCACCCTTCCCCCCCCCGTTCACCCCAGTAGCCCATGTACTAATATGGTAGCTACAGACTAGTATCTAGACAGAATCCGGCACAAATTTCCAGTTTGACCCCTTCCCACTTTAAAAACAATAAACATATTTTCATAGATCATCCAATTTCGAATTGAATCAGCTTTTTCTGAGAACAAAAACTTTATTCTTAACCCCAGGCCACTGAGGACAGTGCCACTATCCAAGTGAGACCCTTGCTAGGGTTACCACCTTTTAGGAAGCCCACAGTGGGACATTTCTTACTGAAACATGATTTTTCGCAGGACAATATATAACCTCAACCAATGCATCGGACTTGTTTTCTCTAAATAATCAGAATTAAGACTATGTGTGATAGTTTTTTTTACTTGTTTCTAGTGTTTCTTATCATTTTAAGGTATTTTAGTTTTTTGCAACATTTAGAAGAAAGTCAGAAAATATATATTTTTTTACTATAATGTCAGGACATTTAGTATTTTTCATGTTTTTTTGCAGGACACAGCTGTCCAAATCAGGACAGTCCTGCGAAAATCAGGACAGGTGGTAACCCTAACCCCTGCATCAAAATCCGTTTAGTCCATTCATGTGGGACGACCATACTTCTAAGTCAGACGATCATTCTCAAAGATGAGACCGAAAAGGACGACCATGTTACCGTTCCAACGGTAACTAAGTGGCAGGTCTCGATATACCGTACTCAGCCTAGAGCTTTAGCTTGCGAGGGGCTGTCAATCTATTATACTGTTATCTACTGAATCTGCCTGAACCAAGCAGTACCGACAATCGAGTGCAGCTCGCTTTAGTCGATCGGAACGCTGGGGAGAGGGGGTCAAGTGAGATAACCTAACAGAATGTCTCTGAACCGGATTTTCTTGCAGTCTGTGAATGTTGGGAAAAGTAAGTCAGCGATTTATTGTTTTGTTGTCAAAGAGCTTTTGGAAATCTTATTTTAAAAAAAAAAAAAAGCTCGCCGAAAGTGCAGCAGGCCTCAGACTGACCTTAGTGTCCCAGGAAGGTAAACACGAACGATCGCTGCTCTTTGGAATCTGGACGCAAAGTATATTATCTGTACTCTAAAGTCAGCTATAATCACTTACTGGTATTTTAAATCAGTGTACATGGAAATCCATTTTAAAACGTTACTGCCAGGCCACTGTGGTAATTGGTTATTATTGATTACATTTCAGTGTTCTTATAAATGACTGAAAACGCACAAAAACATTTCTGATTGCAAATTATTTCTTGGTAAATCAAACAACACTAGAATTTATAGTCCGGACTCTGTCGGGCGCTTGTTTCACTTTTCTTCATATTTGCTCATTACCTCTTTAAATCTTGAGCGTTCTTTTCTCCCATTTTCATTTTTCCCCTCGTGTCGGCATCCTTCATTCCTTTTTCAAAATCATTATAACTGTAACAGAAAAAAAGCGCCTGCTCCCCTAAAGTACTTGTCAATTTTTTTTAATAGCCATATACCATTTGTATTAAAAGGGGAAGTCACATTATTGGGATTGGAATGAAATCTAGTGAGTCTGTCCCTTTATTTTCCTCTCCTGTGTACATCGTTAGGTTGTTACTCTTATTTAGGTGCCTCATTGTTCTACCAATGCACTATATTGGGCATTTTATAAAGAATGTTGATAATTAAAAAATGAAAAAATCCTTCATTGACCCTCCCCAGGGAATAGGGAGGACTCGGACTCGTCAGCTTTGAATGATACCACCAAGCTGCACAGGTAGCACACATTTTCACAATGGCCAAACAAACATTGGGCTTTGGGTGATACTGTTTGGAGAACAGGAATAGGAGTATTCTCCCACGGCCCTCTCTACACTTAGTGTTATGTATCTCCCATGGACACAACCCCTGTGCCAACAGATCACTGCCACACGGACTGAATGGTCATCCAGTTGTCAGCCAGGCTTCTTAAACAGACAAACCCCAGAAAAAGTGGGTCGACTGACCATTATTATAGGCAACTAAGAGTTCTCACAGTATTGGGAGGATCCAGGATATCGTGGGTGGAATCGGTTGTAGGGCTAGCTCTGCCTTTTTTTTCTTTGCACCACTTTCTTCGTCAAAATATATTTTTTGTTCCATATGGGTAGGCATGACCTATTTTCAGCTTTAGTTAATGTCGCCAAACAGTTTTAAATATTGCCACAAAAACCAAAAAATCTTTTTGGCTCCAGTGGTGACTGGCAGAGCAAGCCCTAAATTGTGCCTGACCATCTTCAGGAATTTTATTTCAAAATGGAACCTGTGTGGCCTTTAGATTCCTGCAGCTTGGGCACTACATTCAGGAAGGAGAACATAAATGTACGTTCACTAGAGACTTGACAAAACTGGCAGGTTGTTTACACTGGTTCACCTGCCTGAATACCAGCTGTTGGTACATCACCCTTGTCAGCAAACGTCTGAGGGGAAAAAGGCCACAAAACGCAAATGGTAAAGGTAAAATGGGAGAACAAATTAGGGCAGCCTATCCTGGGGGGGAGGGGGCTTACCAAAAAATATTGAAGGGTAGAAAGTGTTGTCTTCCCTGAGCTGGAGGAAAGGTAGAAAATTCTGATCTAGTATGTTCATACACCTACCATCATTGCGCACTTCTTGACAGGGGGTTCAGGTCACTGTTGGAGGGGCTTCCAGACTCGTGGGACACACTGTCATTTTTTCTGGAACTGTCAACGCATCCAAGTTTATGGGCAGCAAATCCATGCCGAGATGGGTATTATTTGGAGCCAGCATATTCCATTTAGTTTCCCCATTTGGTCTTGGGTCTTCCCTATCCCAAGAATCACCTGACACCATAGAGGGACCCGTTTAATACTCTGTGTCTTTCAGCCATTAAAACACGTGCCATTGGCTTATAGGAGCAGTCTCCATTAGTACTGAATGGAGAGACAGGGTGCAACAAGTCATTTTTTTTTTATTTCTTTTTCTGCCCCTTCTTCTCCAGCCTCTCCTATTCCAGTGGACCTGCCAGTCACCTTCTGATCCCTCGGCCCCTCCAGCCATGGTCATCTGCCTTCATGGTGCCTTGGATATACCCCCCGGTGGGGTTGGGGTAAGGGGATTTACCCACGAGCTGCAGCATTTCATCAGGTGGTGCTGTGCACTGGGGAAGTTGAGACCCGGGATGTACTGCGACCGTTATCATGGAGGAGCTAGGACCATTTTTGTTTTGTTCTTTCATTCCCCTGGGGACGTCATCTACATGGATGTCAAGGCAGGCTTGCACACACCTATGCGCATATCTGCCCGCCAGTGTCAGCGACATCCCTGTCTTCCCCACAGCTCTCAGCAGCAGTATCACCTGTGGTCACCTAGGTGGCAGTGTCGTGACAGAGGATGGAACTCTGCCTCCCCTGAAGATTAGCGCATTCCGTGGGATGCTCAGTCCTTCTTCCCCTAGCCTGCCCCGATGACCCAAGCTTGTTCCTGAACTCAGATTGCCAGTGTCACAAGTGGTAGCACTACTACGCTGGTGGGCCAGCTTGTGCAACAAGTCTTTAGTTTGGAAAAAATAAAATATGCTCTTTGTCTCCAGAGAGACAGATTCCTGGAAAAATGGGGAACATGGACTCAGTACACCACTGTGTCACACGTATTTTCATTAACGAACAGTATTGAGGCTGTATATCGCTAAGCAACTGAAAAATCAGACTGACAGTTTATAATTAAAACGTTATTTAATTTTATTATTGTACTGTTGCATTAAATGCATATAAGGTTAATCAAAGATATAAAGACGTGAGTGATGTCAGTATAGCATACGACAAAATAATACATAATTTGTGCTGTGTACTGATTATCTGGTCATGCAATCAACTGTGTACGCACATATGGTGCAATGAAATGTATTTACTCATATGCATGCAATTCATCAATAAATGGATTACAAAAAAAAATCCTTGACCGACAGCCACCTGAACAAGTACAGACAGTGACTAATAAAAATGGCGGATGAGAATTTGTGCTGAATCTCATTGATGAAATGTTGTCTACTGTCTTATCAGCTCTCAGCAAGTTACAGCATTTGTAAGTGAGAGAGGATGCCAGCTTTCATTTCAGTTTATTTATTGGGTGCCAAGCCCCTCAACCTTCCCCTTGCCACCCCAAGCTACACATTACTACTAGCTACTGCTTTTACAGTCCCTATAGTTGAAACCACACACACACACACGATGATGTTAGAACGAGAGTTGCATTCTAAAGCTTTACGAGTCAAGGTCTAGAATCAGCCCCAACTGTTGCATTGCCCTGTGAAAGCAGGCCAACACTTTTACATGCTGGAACTCCTATATGTTGCTCCTGATTGAAGCTGGTGCTGAACGTGCTTTGTCCATGGCTGAGGAAAAGAGGAAGTGGCTGAAGTGAGTGTTAGAATCTGCATTTCTTTGAGGGGGTGTTGTCGAGGCCTAGGTCAGGAAGCATAGGCAAACCAGAAGTATTTATAAAATTTGCAAGTAGCATTTTATTCTTATCAGCAACAATATCAGAAATTGTGCAGGACAGCTCTTGATAGATGCAGTTTAAACAAATGGAAGTCCTTCATGTGAGAGTCTCTTTATCCCAAAACAAAACATTTCTCTCTTTTTATAAAATGTTTTCCCCTGGCAATTAAATTCTGCATCCTGTTCTTGTAAATTATACCACCTGTGTTCCACAGCAAATAACTGTCAGTTTCCTTCCTGTGAGCAGCCTGAAGAGTACATTAGTCTTCTTAACAGGTGCAGCCAATTATGATATCCTTTCCCAGGGCTGATTTCCTGCTGCTAATTCTGCAGATAAGCTTTTGGAGGTCAAAATGCATGTCAAGGTTAACTCCCTGTGTTCTAGATAAACCCAAATAGCCTTCTGCATTCATTTCAACAGCATAAGTATATACATTTGCAAACCAAGGGATCTTGGTTTCACATAAAGATCCACATATACATACACATGTGTATATATATATATATATATATATATATATATATATATATAGCACACAGAAGCAAAGGGAGAAAGAAAGAATAGAAACAGCAGGTGAAGGAAGGGAGAAAACAGGAAATTGTGTGACTGTCTGAATGGCCAGTTCCTAGATGCCACAAGAAAAATTTGATTGTTCAATCAGACAGGCAAGAGGCAGACAACTGACAGAATAGTAGAGGACAGACTAGATATTGCTTTTAACTACCTCTGCTTAACAAATGTGACAGGGTCTTTTCCAACCCCGTCACAGGGGGAATTATTTGTAACTGAACTTCAATCCTAAGTGAGGATGATGCAGCCCTCTCAAGTGTTTCACTTGCTGAAGTATTTGGAATCACTTGAATGGTCACCAGGCTATTCTCTGTGTTGCTGCATAGATGATAACATAATTACCATTATTAGTGCTGAAGCCGCTGTCTACGTTAACTTGGGAGTGTCAGCCACTACTGCAGTGCCATGGGGACACTGGAGCTTTGCTAGAGATTATAATCCAAAGCAACCTTAAATGTATCTAACACCAAGGGCAGACTGTTGCCTACTGTCATATACAGCTGTTCAGGGCAGGTAAATTCATAAGCATTGTGGACTCCATAGTTAGTGCAGTGGTTGAGGTGGAGAGGGCATTGCTCGACCAGGATAGTAGCTCAGTGGTTTGCCTGCCTGGAGCAGGAGTCGAATAAGTGTCGTCCAGGGCCAGGCAGTGCAGTTGGGGGGAGGAGCAGACTGTTGTCCGTGTTGCCATGAAAAACATAAAGAGCACCAGTCCCAAGAATAGGAGGGATCATTCTTGGAACTAGGGATGTTCCTGCAGGCAAGGGTATCCAACATGATCTTTTCTGAGATCCTCCCGGTTCTGGGAACTAGTGAGGAGTGTCAGTGGCGCATTAGGCAGGCCAACACAATGACTGATGCTGTGGTGCAAGAGGGAGTTCTTGTTTTCAGCCGTTCTGGAGCAAGGAACACTTGAATGCCCAGAATGGGCTGGGCCTGCACCAAAAGGGAGGTTTGGGTACTGGCCATGAGATTTGACAGGGCAATCTAGGGGCATTTAAACTAGATACAGAGTGGGGGCTGATGCAGAACATCACCAAGGGCAGGAGGAGGACACAGTGAGCAGAACAGCAAGGTATGTCTGGGCAAATTTCTTCTTTCCAAGGGTATCACATGGTATTGTGGGTAACAGAGTGGGCAGGAAAATCCCTGTGTGTTAATACATGGGCTGTCAACACTCTTGGTGAAGTGAGAGTGGTTTCACATGTGTTCTTAGAAAGCAAGAACAATAAAGTGAATCTGTACTGTTCTGTAACTCTTAAGATTGCAAGTGAAACTACTCTTATTTTGCCAAAGAGTAGCGATGACCCATGTATTACCCTGTAAGAAACCCGGCAAGGTAAAGTGTTTATTTCAGAATGCTCCTGTGGCATGAAGCTGTCAAAAAAAACTGTACAGTTTGTACTTAATTTTACTGTTCTGCTTGCTCCTTTTTTCATAGTGCCAGTTACTAAGCAGAAGCAAATGGCATGAATGTGTAAGATTCTGCAGGAGATAAACCTGACAGTAAAACACCACCAACTCAGATGTGCAGAAAAGCAGTTTACTTCTTCCTAGTAATAGTACGAAAGACAGAAGCATATGATAACTCTTACCCACTGGAACACAGAAACAGTCACACACCAGGTGTGGAAGCTGGGTGCTCCCTGGGATCCCAAAGGGGTTTGGCCGTGTGCTAACATTATATACTGCAGATAAGAGACGTCCCATTGCCGGAGTAACAAGCTTAAAGATGTCAGTGTGTTTTTTATATTCGGTATTCCATTGGACAATATATGGGCGTTTAGCACCCAGGATGTTCCATTGGACAATATATGGGTGTTTAGCACCCAGGATGAATACTTTTTGTATCAGTTATAGTTATTTGCTGACTAACTAGGGAGATAGGTTCTGGGCAACAGGACGTGATGACACCGGATGTGATGTCACGGGGTGGATCAATAAATTGACAGCCGCCCCAACCACCCTCCCACCCAGGGGCGGCTGGTAATTTATTGATCCACCCCGTGACATCACATCCGTGTCATCACGTCCTGTTGCCCAGAACCTATCTCCCCACTTTCCCATTTGCAGGTTATACCTGTTGGCCACTAGAGGGACCTATGCTCCTCACTACTTCCTACTCCTACCTGTACAGCACTACTTCCTGGGATCTTGCTCACCACAATGTATTGGCTCTGCATCACGCTCTTCCTGTGCCTATCCCCACTAGCAGTGCATTTACCCACTTACCCATCTGCTAGTCCACACTGTGCCCTGGCACCCCTCCCTCCCTTGCTCCTGAACCTCCTCTCCTGCCCCTTGGGACCTCTGTATGTCCCCGTCCTCCCTGCCGTCCCATAGCTTTCTCTTCAACTCAGGCACATCTGGGTGTCTTCTTATTCTTGCTTTCCCTCCTGTACCTCCCTGCCCACCCCTGCTCCCTTAGCCTCCCCCAATGTCAATCGTAGGAAAACCTCACCATCTCCCAGCCAGGGTGTTAGTCATGCTACTACTCCTGTCAGGGAACATTCATCCAAACCCTGGCCCGGTTCCCAGGAGCTCCCCAACTCGCACCACAGCCCTATGCATGGTCTCCATGAATATCTGTAGCCTCCTAAAAAAGTTTGACTCACTACAATGCCTGGTCACATCAATTAACCCTGATGTTATCACCCTGGTTGAGACTTGGCTGTCGAAATCCTCCCCTGACTCCCTAGTCTCCCTTCCTGGTTTCACCCTTTTCTGGTCCGACCGTGTTGGGAGACGGGGCGGCGGCTGCGCTATTTATGTCAAGGAATCTCTCCCCGTATTAGCCCTGCCCACTCCCATCCTTGACTCCAGGGCCCAGGCGCCACGCTGAACCAACCCCTGACCCTTTAAAGGGCCCCTTTATCTGACTACTGCATATGTGCCTCAGGGACCAAATGCAGGCCATTGCCCTCTTACAGAATACCTTACCTCTACCTCCTACCGCTGATCAAATTCTGGTGGGTGACTTAAATTTCAACTGGCTCAGCCCTCCTCCTCCTCTACCCAAGACTCCTTTTCTGCAATAGACCTAACGCAACTAGTTACCCACCCTACCAGGACTAACCCCAAGAGAGGCTCCAGTACCCTGCTTGATGTGGTACTCACCAGCTGCCCTAATCGGATCCCCAATGTACAAGTCCTCCCAGACTCTCTCAGCGATCACTCCCCCATTCTATTCCACTAGTCAACCTCAGTCCCCAAACCCATAGCACAGTCCACATGCCGGCAGCGCTCTAATACCTGGTGGACTGATAAAACTTAAGGAACTTCTGTCCCAAATTGACTGGTCTCCTATACTGGCAACTCCTGACATCGACACAGCCCTCTCCTTCTTTACCCAAACTTTTAATAATGCCTGTGATATCTTTTGCCCCAGTGTTGACCCGCCGTTCAAAAGGAAGAATGCCCCTAGGTTACCCCAGCTTTGATCCACCAGCTCAAACATAGGGACAACCTATGGCACCGTGCCATTGAGACTGGCCGGCCCAATGACAGGCGGTTATATGCTGCCGCCCGAAACAAGTGCACTCGGGCCATCAGAAAGGCCAAGTCTGAGCACTATCGGTCCTCACTCACTGCCTCATGGGGGAATCCCAGAACCTTCTGGGATAACATTAAACAGTTAAATGGGAGTGCACACTCCCCCACCCACCCAGATCAACATTAATGGTGTGATCTCCTCAGACCCAGCCCTCATAGCCCAACCACCTCAACACCTCATTCACTGACCTTAGCCTATCCTCCTACAAATTTTTTGACCCTCCTCCCCAGCACCTGCCGTAAATCTTTCTCCCTTATTTTGTCCTCCACGTGTTTCTGCCCAAGAACTTAGGCCACACCTTGTCACTGCTCTCAAGAGTAATAGTACGGGCAGTGACACCCTGATCCGTGTATCCCACGGCTGGTCTTAGACACAGTCCTTACCCGATCACATGCCTCATCAACCACTCTCTTGCCTGGGGAAGGTTCCAACTGCCTGGAAAGTCGCCACTGTCACCCCTATCTTTAAAGGTGGTGATAGGACTGTGGCTGGAAACTATCGACCAATCTCCATTCTCTCTCCTCTCTCCAAGACCTTGGAAAAGTGGTGGCCTCTCAAATCTCTGACTACCTCTCCACCTACAATGTCCTTTGTCCTGAGCAGCATGGCTTCCGGCGGGCCACAGTACCAACACAGCCCTCCTAGAGTTCTCCAACTTTCTCCACTCCTCCTTAGACACTGGTTCTCTGGCTGGTGCTGTCTTCATTGACCTCTCAAGCTTTCGACACTGTCTCTCACCCCTCCTTCTTGATGCCCTTAGTCTCTCTGGTTTTGCTGCTGGACCTATCTCCTGATGCACCAGTTATCTGTCTGACCGCTCACAGCGTGTAAAAATTAATGGGACCTGCTCAGACATCTTCCCATCTTTTCTGGGGTTCCCCAGGGCTCCATTCTGGGCCCCTTACTATTCTCCCTTTACCTTAACACCCTTCCACACTTTGCTCGGGGAACATTCTATTGTACGCTGATGATGCAGTCATCTTTGCCTCAATCAGAACCCTATTGCCCTCCAGGACTCTGCAGAAGTCCTTCACTGAAGCCGAGGGCTGGTTCAAGGAACATAGATTGGTGATAAATCTTAAAAAAAAAAACTATGTTCTTCTCTCATCCCCAAAACAAGTCCTGCAACTTCAAACTCCTCATTCACTCTGGGTCCTCATTCCCACTCGAACAAGTTTGCTCCTATAAATACCTAGGGATCCATTTGACCCCTCCCTCTCCTTCCATGGGCGCTCGCTGCCCTAGCCACTGCCACTAATATCCGATTGGGCATCTTACATCGGTATAAACACTGCCTCCCCGGAGCTCTTCGACTTCTGTCACCTCCTTTATCCTGTCCCTAGTGGACTATGGACTGCCGGTGTATGGTGCTGCTGATCAGACCGCACTCCATAAAATTCGCATTACTCTGAATAAGGCCTGCAGGTTAATTACTGGAGCACCTAGGATGACACACACCTGTCTACTGTATGCTAAGCGCTGGTACTTGATCTCGACCAGGCTCCTCAAATATCTTACCTGTACCCTTACAAAAAGACCCTCCTTGGGCTTTCCCCACCAGGATTGACCACCACCATCGCCGCTCTGTCCCACTAGTTCATGCTCGGACCTCTGGGAAAACCTCTTTTGTTATCCCTAGAGCTAGGACCTCTCACGCCAAAGAGCCTTCAGCTTTAGGGCCCCTCCTGGTTCAACACACTGCCCCTCCATCTCGAGAAGCTCCAACTATATAGTGCTTCAAACTTCCTTACATTAACCACCTTATTAACTCCCGATGCTGTAACTGCCGCTAGTCAAAGCCGTACTCAATACTTATGACAAAGCTTATTACTAAGCTGCTAAGGACGACATAACTCTGGTATTGTTTGCATCCATCCTACCTGTACCAGCTTGTTTGTATCTATGCCTTAATTTACTGTTATACCTATGTGTTGTACTGCTATACTGTGTATTTTGGTTTGTCTTACTGTGACAAGGTACCTTTGTAAATGAGCCTATGGCTCAAAGGTTTTCCAAACTGCTGTTTAAATAAAATAAAATAAAATAAAACTAACTCAGAAGAACAATAGGGTTCTTGTTGCATATTTTGCTAGGCTAAGCATAGTGACTTTGGAACATAGGTGGTACAACAGACCACAGAATATTATTATGTAATTATGTCATGTTAGGCTGTTAATCTCACAGCTATTGTAAGATGTCTTTCTAGGACAGTAATATACGTTTCTGGCTAACTCAGTACACATTTGGCTGAACAGGAGATTCCTGACTAGGCCCTAATATAGAACAACATATCAGTACATTAGTGATCATTAGTGCATAATACATGATAATACATTTTCTCTTGTTTGCCATGAGGCAGTGAGTGTCCTCATATGGGACAGCAGGGCAGGCTGGTCTAACAAATGCATACAGCTGAATCAGAACAGTGTGTGAAGCACTCTCGACAATATACGAGTACCTCAAGTGTTGTCACAGTACCTGATCTGATTATCTGACAGAGTTATAATGGTCCGTTATGGAAAGGAATACATATTTGCACAGCATATTTAGCTCTGTTTATGGATGGGGAGGGTGGACATGATGGAACTAATATGTTAAGAGAGGAACATTTCTGTAACTTAGTTGCCAAGCTGTGTAATCTTCCAGTCTCCCGGACAGCATTTTTACGGATTCAGTAGAGAATCTGCACACTGTCTGTATTGATTGTCTCCCACTCACAGCTGTGCTGCAGTTGCACAATTTAGAGAATAGGTGAAATAAGGTTTGTGGCTTCTTCTCTCTGCATCCCCTCCCATGTAAATTAATCGAAGTACAGTACTGAGTGGCACCAGGGTATGGAATTGTCTAGTAAAAGACATATATACATGCTAAACAATGTACACACAGGTACTGTACAATGCAAACATATACAGTGTTGTATGGAAGCACACACGTACACGTCGCAGATAAACCTTTTGTTAAAAAAAAGTCTCATGAGCTGTGAGTTATGAGCCTTCACTACTCCCTCTTGTGATTGATTAATCATGATGCCGTAGGACAGTTACTCTGTGTTACTCTATACACATTTTTTTGTTGTTCTTTCTGTGCCCCCCCACACACACACACTTTGTGTATCTCAGGTCATTACTGTCCTGTGTTCCTGTCAGGATACCTTTCGGATTAACACTTCAAGGCATCCTTTCAGCCTGTCTTACAAATACCTTAGCACTTCCTGCTAAACATTCTCTTGCAGCTATAGATCTGCTCCGATTCATTGTTCAGCCACCCTTCCTTTTAAGTCCTTCTAACCCTTCCCTTTAAGACTTTTCACTGTCCTGTCATAATTACTTTGAAACAGTGCATTGCGGTGTATATAACTTGCTTCTTTTGCTTAGTTTGCCATTCACCTGAAGAAGGGACCTGTGGAGCTCCAGAAGCTTGTGTACTATACCATCTTTGTACAAGACATATGTTGGTCCAATAAAAGGTGGCAAGCTATTCAGTGACTTCTGTTTTCCAAGGACCAATACAGCTAAAATCTCTTTTTACTAAGCAATGGCATGTAACATTTTTTCATCCAACATAAATTACAGTAACAGGATAAAAAGGTGCCCCACTGGGAATCCAACCCAGCCTCCAAAAAAATACTGTCCTGGTGCTCTGCCACTGTACTATCAATCTACATGTTGGGACCTAGGGTTTCTAGACAGAGGTGCATGCTGACAGAATGCATATCATGCATTGAGTGCACATCTCCCCATACATGACTGCAGTGGAATTTAGTAATGAACTTAACTTTCTACCACCTGGAAGAAATGCTTCCCACCAAGTTGCTTTCAAACCTGCACAAGCCTCACATGGAACTAATTAAGTTTACTGCAACATAGAACTAACAGTTCCATGGTCTGAAACCCTACTTCAAGCCCTGCTGAAACCCAGTCATTGACATCAACAATGACATGTAACAATTTCCTCATACAGCGTAAATTAAAGTGAGAAAGAAAAAATGTGCCCCCCATGTGGTGGCAAACCTAGGCTCATGTAGGTCTGAAACCCCCATGTCAAGCGCTAAAAGCCTTGTCGCTGACATCATTCAGCCAAATCACTCAGCGTGAATGTAATATAAACTTTACCAAATGCAAAAAAAGAACATGCGTGACCACAAGAAGCATTTATTTACAAGCTAAATCTTCTTGTCTGCCAACAATGAGCCTGTGTGAGTAATGATACCTACACTGAAGAATAGAATAGAATAGAATAGAGTTTAACAGTCTTTTTAAAAAGTAAGCTGACCAGATTATCTTGACTGAGGCCCGAGGGAAGAGAGCCATTGTCAACTGATTAGCCCACAATTAGCTCATCAGCTACATCTGCTTATGAATGTGTCGGCATATTGTGTGTTGTAGTTAATTGGGCAGGAACTCCATTCCCCACACCCTAGAATGTTGCATTAGAGTTCCTGCACCTTTGTCGTCTTTATTTGTTACATACTATAGGAAAGTTCTACCACCCATCCAGGAAATGGCAGTTGTTCCAGACCTACACATCTGTAGTTGAGAGTTCCCCACATAAACATTTCCAGTTGATAAAATGGCATGAACAAATACAGGAACCTTATTGGTCAAGACATGTCAGCTGAACATACATTAAAAAACCATTCATGCATAATCAGATCTCTTATATCCTTACTATGCCTACTTTTTTTTAACACAAAAGCCATTTTATAAGCACAATAATACACTTCTAGGTATACATTAAAGTATTTGTGATTTGTGCACTGCAGCAGAAAGGAAGTATAGCTCCCAAGATTACATAATCGACCATCTTTGGACTTAAAGTATAAACTGCAGTATTTAGGTTTTGATACAGGACAAATGGAAATGCTAATGTGATGATGTATAGAAACCTGGACTATATCTCTCCATATACTACAAAGCTGCCTTATCTCATTTATTTTTCTGTCCTCTGTAAGTATCAGTATCCTTCTTAGTCCACGCTTTCAGTAAAGCAGTGATTGGCATGATGGCTTTGCATTTACTGGTCAAAGCTTGTTCTACAGTTTTTCTTTCTCTTCATCTAACCAGGAACGTTGCGGCTCAGAAATCCTGCAGCAATATGTGTGTGTGTGTTTTTTTTTTTTTTTTTTTTTTAATCCACCGCTGCCCTGGGAGGATTGAAGCACAGTGAGGGCTAGTGACTCGCACAGTCACCCAGTGAAGTCCTCAGCTGCGATATGGGTAAAACCTGTGATTTCCTGTTTTACGGTTCTTTGTTCTCACCTCTTGTCTTCACGTCTTTTAGGTGCTTTAACCCTTAGGCTGCCGACAGAATTAGAACAGATAGGAATTTTGGACTGATATATCAGTCCGTGGCACAGAAAGGGTTAAGAGATATTGTAGAACAGGAATTATTCACTAACATTTTTACTGTGTTCACGTGAGACCTCCTGTCATGAAAATAAAGTGACAGTGAACATTTAAGCATATCTAGTGTATAGTGCTGCCTATTAGATAGAAGCCAAACCATGTGGTGCCTCCTGCCTCACCTGTATACGTGGGCCTCAATTTCTGCTGCTGGCCTTAATCACTAGAGATCGACCTAATGAAAGGGTGCCACTCACGGCAGCCTTGGGCAGGAAAGTACACCCGGGGGTGATATATAGGCCTCCAGTGCAAGGGGAGGAAAAGGACAGAAAACTCATAGAGGAACTTGAAAAAGGGGTAGCAAAGGGGATGTAGTGGTGTCAGGATACCTGAACCTGCCAGACATTGATTGGGAATTCCCAGTGGCCAAGAGTCCAACTTTGCTGGATGCCTTCCAAGACTGTCAACTGGTGCAGCTAGTTAAGGAACCCACCAGGCAGACCGCAGTCCTTGATGTGGGGCTCACCAACTCGGAGATTGTGGGAGTGGTGGTAGTAGGGGAGCCGTTGGGGAACAGCGACCATAACTCTGGTTTGAATTGGCCCTCTGGGCCGGCAAGCCACAATCAAGAACTGCAGTGCTTGACTTTAGAAGGTCTGACTTAAATAGGATGAGGGAACTGGTCAGGAATAAGTTAGTCGGGGTGGAGGACATAGGTGGGGTGGAGAAGAGGGCCATCCTCGAGGCATCTAAAGTATGCATAAGACCAGTAACAAAGAAAAACAGGTTTAAGAGACCGCTGTGATTTTTGGCAAGGGTCAGGGAAGTGGTAAGGGCCAAAAAGAAGGCCTTCTATAAATGCGAGGAAAAGCAAGGGGAGGTAGAATGGGAGGATTATCTACAGAAAAATAGGGAGGCAAAGAGGGCCGTTAGGGAGGCCAAAGCAGACACAGCTGCATATTGCGGAGGGAGTCAGGAATGGAGAAAAACAGTTTTTCAGATGTATTAGTGAAAAAAGGAAAAAGAGTGGTGAATCATAAGGCTAGTTGAGGGGGATAGGGTGATGGAGGAGGATGGGCAAAAGGCTGCCATCCTACATGACTACTTTTGCTCAGTTTTCACTAAGGAGGACAGTGGGTCCATGCCAGAAAGTGGCATCAAAGCGGCCACTAAGTGAATACCGGAAATGAGACGGCCATTGTTTACTAGGGAAAGGGTTCTAAAAGGGCTGGCTGCCCTTAAGATAGATAAGGCCCCAGAACCAAATGGGTTGCATCCGAAGATACTCAGAGAATTAGCAACAGAGCTGGCTGAGCCAGTGGTATGTCTGTTCAACAGCTCACTTGGGTCTGGGGAAGTTCCAAGGGATTGGAAGGTGGCAGACATTGTACCGCTTCACAAAGGGGGGGATAGGAGCAACCAGGGAACTACAGGCCTTTCAGTCTAACCTCTGTAGTAGGGAAGCTGATGGAGTCACTGATCAAAGAGGACCTCATAGACTACCTGGAGAGCAACAGGTTCCAGGATAGTAAACAACATGGTTTCGTGGCAGGAAGATCTTATAGTATGTGGTTATGGCTTATTGTGTATGGAAAACAGAGGTTTTCCAATTCTTGTTGTAGGACAGTTCAAAGGTCAAAAAAGTTCTTGTGCTATCGTTCTGACGTCACATCGATAGTACAGGAACTTTTCTCCCTTGAGCTCCTACCTGATTGGTGGAAACAGGCAGTGATTCAAAAAATACATGCTAAAATGGCGGACTCATTTAGCGAGTGGTTCAACGAGCAGACAGTTTGGACACGGACTACCATAATCGGCTCTGTGTGTCCAAATTATCAATTTGCATTTTTTTTTGGTGTTTTTATTGCAAAATGTCTGGCACAGTTTCGGTAAAAGCAGAGTGGGACCACAGCGAGGAGTGGGAAATACGACCGAACAGAGCCGTGAATTGCAGTGAGGAGGGATGAACAAGGTATAAACCTTGTGTCCATTTGAGAACCATATACTATAATAAAAAAGTGATAAATAATAGAGCCATCCCATGCAGTCTGTATTCCATCTAGGGAGTTGATGATGCTAGAGACCCTCTCGAGTCAGCCTCGAGGTCTCTATGACATCATCAACTCCCTTGATGGAAACAGCCTTTGCCATGGATGGTCGCCCATCCACTGTTCTATATAGTGTATAGTGGAGTGGTGTTCTGTATAGAATTCTATCCCTTTCAAAATGCTGTTCTACCACAGTTCCAAGGTCATGGAATGCTGTTCCACTCTACTGTGGTAGAACAGCATTCTAGAACCTCTAGAGACTGCATGAGTCAGTTTCATTTTGAAAGCAAAACAACTCGCAACACACATTTTTCACACAGTTCTATACACTATAAAAAATACAGAATGAGCAACTCTAGATTTAATTAGTGTGTTTTGCCACCGGGTTCGATTCATGGACCTCTCGAAGCCAAGCTCGAGGTCAGAGGGAATCAGAATCCCTCTGTGGCAGAACACACTGGTTCTGCATAGTTGCTCATCCAGTATTCTCTATGTCAGACTAACCTGTGATAGATTTCTTTGACTGGATGACAAAGGAAGTAGACAAGGGCCACGCTGTGAATGTGCTCTACTTTGACTTCAGCAAGGTTTTTGACCTGGTACCTCACAAACAGTTACTCAAGAAGATGGGAGACCTGGGTGCAGCTAAACCCATAGTGAACTGGGTGGGTAACTGACTAGAGGGGAGGCAGCAGAGGGTGGTGGTCAGTGGAGTTAAATCGGAGGAGAGGGAGGTTATGAGTGGGGTTCCACAGGGGTCAGTCCTGGGTCCGGTCCTCATCAACATGTTCATTAGTGCCATTGGAGAAGGAATCCCGGACAGGCTGTGTCTCTTTGCAGATGACACAAAACTATGTGGGAGGGTAGATAGTGATGAGGGAATAAGGGAAATGCAGAGAGACCTACAAAAGCTAGAGGGGTGGTCAAAGGTCTCGCAGTTGAAATTCAGTGCCAGAAAGTATAAGGTTATGCACCTAGGGAAAGAAGCCAAAGACAGAGAGAGTGCTGGATGGGAGGAGAGAGACTTAGCACTACAGCTGAGGAATGGGATCTGGGAGTTATCATTAGCAACTCACTTAAGCAATCGAGTCAGTGCATCAAGGCCTATAGCAAGGCTAACAGGATGCTGGGATGTATCGGGAGGGGTACTGATAGCAGCAGAAAAGGGGTCATACTTCCCCTGTACAGATCCCTGGTGAGGTCTCACCTAGAGTACTGTGCCCAGTTCTGGAGTCCTCACCTCAGAAAGGATAAGGATAGGCTGGAGACAGTACAGCGCAGAGTAGCAAAAATGATTCAGGGCCAGCAGGGAAAATCCTATGAAGAGCGCCTCAAGGCACTAAACATGTACTCACTGGAAACCAGAGAGGGGAGATATGATAAGAGACCTTTAAGTTCCTTAAAGGAATTAACAGTTAACTGTGGAGAACTATTTAGCCTGAATACCAATTCGGGGTCACATGGACATGAATGGAAATTAACAGGAGGTAGGTTCAGGAGAGATGTGAGGATGTTCTACTTTATGGAAAGGGTGGTGGAACTTTGGAACAGTCTGTCGGCTGAAGTGGTGTTTGCGAAAACAGGGGATTCAAGCAGGGCTGCAACATAATGAAGGGAATAGTGGTTACAAGTCCAAGGGTGAAGAGTCCAAGGAGGAGAATAGAGAGAGGATGGGGAGAGTTAGTGCCCTGGAGGAACAGTAGGTTCCAGGGATTATAGGGAACTTGGGCAAACTGGATGGACCACTGGTCTTTTTCTGCTGTCATTACCTATGTTTCTATGCAGGGTTTTAAATAATTGATTAGCAGTTTTTTCTTGGGACAATACTAATTGTTCAGAAAGTATTTATGTAGGTTTTCTAGAAGTGTTATGTTTTTTAAACGCAGTGAGGCAGGTGCTATGCATTTTCACAATGTTTTAGCACTTTTATGAGCAAAACGCTAATCAATTTTTAAAGTTAAATAAAACTCTGCTATGATGATTATTATTATTTTAAAGTCCCATACTCTAGTTTATGAACTACCAAGAATCCTAAAACTAAAGAGATGGTGGAGAGTGTTCATATGTTAGAACAAAAGGTCCATTGGAATGACAAGTACATCTTTAGTTAACTGTAAAGTATTAATGAACACTGTCTTTTTCTGATTTTAGCATTTACACGTTCTGCTTTCACTGCAAAGAAACCAGACTACACAAACCCCAACTGGCTTCGAGTTGGACTAGCATTGGGCAGCACTGCAGTCCTGTGGACTCTGGTAAGCATGTGTACTGCTTCAGATTCATTTATCTCTCTCCTGTTTCCTTAAACGATACTCTTGTAGTTGTTTTGTACACTGAGTTTTTCCTCTAGGATTTGAGAGACACCTGGGACACCCACAGCTGAGCTGGAGGGTGTCCAAATGTAGAGTAGAAAGGGCTGCATTATCAGCAGGGGTACCACACATGGTGAAAGAACTACTTATGACTGAGGGAGATGTTTGGTATTATCTTGACCCGGGTCAGCTTGTATTTTGTATATTCCCAAACTATCCGTTGTAACCTCAGGAGTCCCTTACTTAATGTGCACATTCTAAGCAGCATCTCCAGGATACAGATGCACCAGAGACAGAACCTATTCCAATTAGAAGAATTTAGAATACTGATTCAAATGACTCTGCAGCCACGATCCACGCTGCCATTTGGTCAGATTTGTTTCTCTGCCTGGAGAGAGTAGTTGCCCAGAGTAAAGCTCTGGTATCGCTGGATCTGCAGCAATGTATTTGTTTTAAAGAAAATATTTACTAAAAATATTTTAAGTTAGTAATAATACCCGACAGGGTGGGCAATACTGGACCGCCCAGGCACCTGGAAGGTCCGGTATTAACCATACCGCCCAACCTGGTGGGTATTATTACTCTTAGAAAATGGGCTGCCAACAACAAATAACAGACAATACTAAAGTTCAGGTGAAAGAAATGGAAATGTATTTCTTTTTTTACAATTTGATTTGAAGGAGAAAATGTCCCTGTATAGCCGGTGTTTCACTTTTTAAAACGTCTGGATAAATTACTTACAACTTTAAACTGCTGCTGTCAACTTCCAACTTTTGATTATAGATATGCTTTTAATGCAGTATTAACCAACATTTTATTGTAGTTTCTAATGTTTTATTTTGAAATTAATATCTGCTACGTTTAATTTTTAAAATCTCTGGACAAGTTATTTTCTTTTATAACTTTTAACTTGTGCTTACAACTTTTAACTGTGCTTCGGATTATAACAGAATAACTGTCGTTTACTGATTATTTGTGATATGTAACAAAATTGACAATTGGACAATTGAATGTACAGCTTTGTGGTGAGAAGACGTTCGTGGTTCCTCTTGGTGGCACTACCTTGCTGCTTGTTGAGCTACTTTCTGTCTGAATTTCTGAAGCTGCTTGTTCACCGGTGCACTGGTTTGTGGTTCGGTGGTTGCTGACTCGTCTCCAAGTATGTTGCTCTAGCATCGGTGGTCGGTACTTGAAGCAGGCCCAGTAGTTGGTGAGACTTTGTCCGGAGCTGTGACCAGTTACAGCAGTAATTTCTCAGGGACTCAGACCAGCTTTGCATGGAGCTGGATAGCGGTTGCACCAATGCTATGATTCATGTACCTGGCAGAGAGCTGTGCGAATTTGCTGAAGGCATCATGGACCCCAGATCATTTTTCCCCATCGACTCAGAACTGTACCAAATGGATTCATTGTTCAGATAATCTTGGGGAAGACATCTGGAGTGAAGGTACAGAGATGGTGGATTAGGAGGGAGCTTCGAAACATTTTAAAAATGATGAGACCGGGCACAAGGGGTTTCCCGGTTACTTGTAAATAAACCCATGTTTTTTCTCTTTGTTGGCATCCAGTGGGTTTTTGTGATTCTTGCTGTCCTCATTGTAACTAAGGGTTAGGTACCTTGCTCCTGACTCGTCCGTTTTTAGCTGGAAAGAATCTTTTGTCAGTTCCCTCTGCCCTTTCCGACCACACCTGGCCATGTATAGTTCCACATCAAACCTTACCTTCATCACAAGGCCAGGCGCAGTATCGGGGGACAGAGCGGCTGAAAGTTTCAGTTTTTCCTTGTCACTCGTAGAGATAGGGTGGTGAACAGTAATGTCTTTTTTTTTTTTGCAGTGTTTTTAACATGGCATACAAAACGTTGGCTGCTCTGAAGGTGCCATCACTTATTAGGCTAATGTTGCGACTGCTGTCCAGGGTGTATAATGTGCCTGTTCAAACCTGCTCTAAGGACTTAGTAACCGGAGATCGAGTACTGGTCACCACTGGACATGCAAACCTCCGCATAAAACTTGCGGAGGTAATTGGCTATGGCGTCAAATCTGTCACTTCTTAAATCAACTGCAGTACCATTAAGTTCTGCCCATTGAAGAAAAACAGACACTGCCCACTGCGTGTTCTTGTGCGTGTTTCTCTCTTGCCGGTCGTTCTCGATGACGTCAGACTCCGTGGTGCTGACAGAAACAAAACGTTCCTCCATCTGTTTCTGTTTTTTACTCCGTTTCTGTGGCCATGGCTGGGAACCAGAATCATCGGGGAACATTTCGGCTATATTTTTCCTCAGCTGTCTTGTTGAACTGTACTTCGTGATCATTTCACATCTTGACGGGAGTCTCTGCCGTCTCTGCTGTAAAAACTGTCATTTTCAAGATGGCTGATGTAAATGCTGAAATCTGCCTGGCACCACGATTTCAGTAAACAAGTTGGCACCACTGGCACTTCTTATTGGTGGGGCTCTAACTGCTAACTAATGTACCCCTTTAGAATGGCTCACAGCCAATCAGGTGTCTTTATTCTTTAAGTCCATTTTCTAAATGTTTATGTTAACCTCTGTTACTATGTGTTAAGTTAGGACTTTTACCTGTTCAGTGGTCTTTCTGGCTCCTGTTTTGATTCCCGGAGACTGGAGTCCACCTTGACTAACTACTTATTAGGCTAATTTTATCTAAAATTAACCACTTGTTTGTTTATTTTTTTTTTAAAAAGTGGTTCCATGTTTCAGTACTCACAATACAGATAATGGAGGCGCAAGCACTTTCTAATTCGGCCTTTGCCCTTTAACCTTACTTGCTTCCTGTTACAGGAAACCGCGATTTGACCTTTGGCACAGTTTTTGGAGATAAAATACTTTTTTCTTATTACTGGGCTCTTACTATTTTTGCATTTTTTGGGAATTGTTTTGAACGGTTGAACTAGAGTCTCTTTAATTTGGTGTGTCAGAGAGACCTAGGGGATCCACAGGCTTAAAATGCTGTAAAAATTGTTTCCAGCTCCTGGCAAGGCAGATTGCCACAAGCACTGTTTAAAGTGGCTGGGTCCAGACCATGACTTTACTTATTGTGAGTCCTGCATTGTTGTTTTGCCCTACAACCTTAAATAAGAGTAAAAAAAAATCAGAAGAAACGAAAGCTTGTCAGTCTGCCTCCCTGTCACCAGAAAAGAATAAAAAAAAAAGCTGCGAGGGAGTTCCAGTGATGATTGAAAGCATGCATCAGAAGGGTCCGTCTCCTCATGTTCAACAGCAGCATCAGATAATGTAAAGGGTGGCAAGAAAAAAGATAAAGCTGTTAAGCCATCTGAAAGCATGGTAAAGATAAGATACCAGAGTGCCCAAAAGGGGGAACCCTGAATCCATTGATAGCAAAATTAAAAAAGCCTCTGAGCAGAAACTGGAAAGGGTGCCTGTTAAAAAGAAAATAAAAGAAAAAATGCCAGCTTCTCTTCCAAATAGAAAAAGGAGCCGGCAGATGACACAGAAAAAAATACCCTTAACTGAGGACATATCAAATATGTGGCAGTTTATCCAGGAGATCCAAGCTATGGGAAGTTTTAATAATGTGACTGCCCCTAGTCTCAGGCTCTAACCTATTACCTGCGGAGGAGGAAGTGTACTATGTACAAGAGGAGGAAGGTAACCCCATGGAATCGGAGGATGCACCTGAGCAAAACTTTGGCTCTCCTCCAAGGCATAATGAGGACAGTATTTCTTTTTCTCCTTTGTCATACAGATGCTTGCTTGATACTCTCAACATTACTGCTCAAGAAACTGAGGAGGATGAATATTATGTGGCGAGCGCCTTCTGTTTTGTTTGACATTACCTTGTGTTTTCTGTGTTCCAAAATGATCCCTTCATTCTGTGTCACCAAGGACATTTGCCTGAAAACTAGATCTTTGCTCTTTCAGTTTCATGAACTAATGCTGCATCATCTGCATGTAAAATTGTAACCCTGTGCTGGTGATGTCACACTGTTTGCCCTGAGATGTCAGTGAGCAGCTGAACAGGTAGAACACAGATCCTTAGAGGTCTAATTTCTCTGGTAACGTCACAGTATTTGCCCTGAGATGTCAGTGAGCAGCTGAACAGGTGGAACACACATCCTTAGAGGCGTCATTTCTCAATTGATTAAACTTTTTTTAAAGTACTCTTACCCTTTAAAACTCGTTCTGCTGAGTGCTGATAGATAACACCCTGGCCAGTAAGTGCATGGAAGAGTCTCTGACGATTCACATGGCAAAGCTGGTGAAGGGGCAGGAAATAGACCGCCAAGAAGGCTAGGCCAAGTGGGGGATTGGAGGTCCTTGCTGACCAGGTGGTCTTGGAAGAGGTGATGGTGGTGCTGGGCCAGACAGTCTCTGACTGGGTCCTTTCTGCACGGGCCTCTAAGCTGGAAGACTTCTCAGCTAAACTGGGGACCCTCACCCAGCAGGCCTCCAGTCATTGTTCTGAAAGGAAGAAGCCAAAAAAAGAATTTCTTTGGTAGAGAATGCAGTGGATGGATTCCAAAGGAAGGTAGAGAGGTGGAAGAGCTAAAGGGACTCCTGGACGAGCAGGTAAACAAGCATGGAGGAACAGCTCACATCAAAGAAGCCTACCAGAGGGCACCGAAGGGCGACTCACTGTGACTTTCCTGGAGACCCAGCTACCTAACGTCCTTTCACCTGGAGTGGAAAAGGAACAGGATAAAGACTGATTGTGCACATAGGGCTCTGCAGCATAAACCCATCACAGATGCCCTGCTGGACAGTTGATGTTCGGACTTCACTTTGGGGACAAATGGAGGACTCTGCAAGCTGATCGTGAGGTCCAGTACAGACACAGTAGCTCGGCTCACAGTTTAAGAGGCAAAATGACTCTTGCCTCCTTGGTTGCAGGATAGAGTGCAGTTTTAATGTGCAAAAGCAGGCAAACAGTAGTCCCAAAAGCAGACAGATGACCTTTCGTGCTCCAAACTTGCACTTTTTCAAAGGCTCACTTCATCAGTGGGTTGCTGGTTTAAATACTGGTGAACTTTAAAGTGACAGTGCACGATAAAAAACTATGATACATATCATTAAGAATGTAAATTATCAACATATTAAGAATGAATACCAATCCTATGTAACTGACATGTACTAGACCAATAATACCAACTCTCAAAGCCATGAAATTGGGTTAGAAACTGATTAGCAGATAAGAGACAGAGTTCAAAATTTGGCTGACCAGTTAGTACATAGTTTTTCACCCTCACTCTTAACCACAAGGTAATCATTCACTACCCCCTGGCACTCACAGGTGTGGGTTATGTAAATGTTGTGACTGTTGAGTTACAGGAAATTCTTTCCCCAGTTAAAATACTGGTCAGTTTTTGAAACTAGAAGTTTCATCATCTGCATTATGACTGGCATTATATACGTGGCAGCATATGTAACTGTAATGGGTTTTATATTGGGAAGACCAGTCACAAATTCAAAGCGAGAACACCAGAGGTTAGTCGACAAAAAAGACAAAGAGAATGCATTAGCCATGCATGTTGTCAAGAATTCCCCTTACCATCATGCTTTTAGATTCTATGGAGTTGAAACAGTATGTGTGGGGACCTAAACAACTTGTTGCTAAAAAGGGAAGCTTTCTGGCAGTAGAAGCTAAAAGCACGTACATTTTTAGGATTAAATATTTTTTTTCAAACTGCACCATTTTTATGAATGTTGTCTGTTTACCTATGCTATGCCGAAATTAAAAATAAATTGATATTGATTCTTGTGATAATGTGCTGTTTTAGTGCTTGTACTGAATATACGTTGTTTGAGAGTTTACTCTTAGAGCATTAGCTGCTTAGATTAACATAGAAACATAGAATTTGACGGCAGATAAGGACCGCTTGGCCCACCCAGTCTGCCCATTTCCCTACCTAATGGATGAGCTGCAGATCCTAGTTAACCAGCAGCCTACTTCTTTCTATTCCCACCCCCTAGAATTGCCTTATGGCTGTCCCATGCATGCTTGAATTCAACCACTGTTTTTGACTCCACAACCTCCTCTGGAAGGCCGTTCCGTGCATCCACAACCCTCTCTGTGAAAAAATACTTCTTTGCATTACCTCTGAGCTGTCCCCCCATCTTCAAATTGTGCCCCCTTGTCCTTGCACACCTCTTTTTTTGAAAGATGCTACCCTCTTTGACTTTGTTGATTCCCTTGAGGTACTTGAAAGTTTCCATCATGTCCCCCCTTTCCTCGAGGCTATACATATTAAGCTCCTTTAGTCTCTCTTCATATGTCTTCTGGTGCAGACCCTGCACCATTTTAGTTGCCCTCCTCTGGACAGCTTCCATCTTGTCTATGTCCTTGGAGATTGGGTCTCCAGAACTGCACACAGTACTCAGATGGGGTCTCACCAGCTGTCTGTACAGAGGGATAACAACTTCCTGTTTTCTACTGGTGATGCCTCTCCTATGCATCCCAGTATCCCCAGCCCTCCTTACTGCCCTCTCACATTGCTTGCCCACCTTTAAGTCATCTGATATGACTACCCCCAGGTCCCTTTCCATTTTTGTTGTTGTTAGTATCTCACCCCCCATTGTGTACTCTTCCCCTGGGTTTTTGTTTCCCAGGTGCATTACCTTGCACTTCTTAGCATTAAATATAAGCTGCTATACATTTGACCATTCCTCTAACCTTGCCAAGTCCCTTCTCATCCTTTCCACCCCACCTTGTGCATCAATCATCCTTTCCACCCCACCTTGTGCATCAAATTCAGTCCCATAAAAAAATTGAATTACAAATAATTGTCAATAACACTTAAACCTTGTAAATGGCTGTATATTGGTTTTGTATTAGCGAACTGAGTATTGTTATATGTCTAGTATTTAATGGTATGTATCATGGTTTTTATGGTGCACTGTCACTTTAGCATTCGCTAGTATTTAACCAGCATCTCACTAATGATGGAAGGCTTTGAAAAAGTGAAAGGTCGGCTATCAACGTTTGAGACTTACAGTATGTTTGCCATTTACCTGCATTTGCACATTAAAATTGCACTTTATTCTGCAACCAGGGAGGTGAGAATCCTTTTGTTTGTTTATACTGTGAGCTGAGCTACTGTGACTATATTACTACTATGTGGTATGCTACAGCTCCAGAGATTTCCTTTGAGCTGCTTCCTAACACGCAACGTTGAGAACTGCCAACATAAATACAGTGGCCAGCAACTTTTACTTTTCAGTATATCTCCAGCAGGGTTCAGAATACAGTACACTCTCGATTATCCAACCTCCATTCTTCCGAACTCCCTATCTAATGGACGGTTGGATTGTCCCCACACACTGTGAATCCAGTACAAGTGACTCTCATTTATCCGAACTCCCGATTATCCGACCATTTCTCATGTCTCCGAAGGCGGTCGGATAGACGAGAGCGTACTGTAAATGCAAAGTCTGTGGCTCAGTAAGGTCTGAGCTTGGGAGCTGAGGTGGAGAGTTCAGATTCATCTTCCTTGTGGTGCATACAAACAGGAAAGGGAGCCAGCCACACAGCATTGTGGACATAGAAACATAGAATTTGACAGCAGATAAGGACCGCTTGGCCCACCTAGTCTGCCCATTTCCCTACCTGATGGATAAGCTGCAGATTCTAGTTAATCAACAGCTTACTTCCTCCTACCCCCACCACCCCCACCACTAGAATTGCCTTATGCCTGTCCCATGCATTCTTGAATGCTCCTACTGTTCCTGACTCCACAGCCTCCTCAGGAAGGCTGTTCCATGCATCCACAACCCTCTCTGTGAAAAAATACTTTCTAACGTTACCTCTGAGCCATCCCCCCTCTATCTTCAAATTGTGCCTCCTAGTTCTTGCACATCTCTTCTTCTGAAAGATGCTACCCTCTTGTACTTTAATTCCCTTGAGATACTTGAACGTTTCTGTCATGTCCCCCCCCTCCCTCCTTTCTTCAAGGGTATACATATTAAGCTGCTTTAGTCTCTTCTCGTATGTCTTCTGGTGCAGACCCTGCACCATTTTGGTTGCCCTCCTCTGAACAGCCTTCACTCTGTCTATGTCTTTGCGGAGATGGGGTCTACAGAATTGAACACAGTACTCCAGATCGGGTCTCACTAACTGTCTGTACAGAGGGATAACAGCTTCCTGTTTTCTACTGTTGATGCCTCTCCCTATGCATTCCAGTATCCCCCAGCCCTCCTTACTGCCTTCTCACATTGCTTGCCCACCTTTAGGTCATCTGATATAATTACTCCTAGGTTTCTTTCAATTTTTGTTGTTGTTACTAACTCACCCCCCATTGTGTACTCTACTCTTCCCCAGGGTTTTTGTTTCCCAGATGCATTACCTTGCATTTCTTTGCACTGAATCTGAGCTGCCACATATTTGACCATTCCTCCAACCTTGCCAAGTCCCTTTTCATCCTTTCCACCCCACCTTGTGTATCAATCCTGTTGCAGAGCATTGTGTCATCTGCAAAGAGACATACCTTTCCTTCCAGGTGCTCTCCAGTGTCACTTATAAAGACAACTGGTCCCAGTACTGAACCCTGCGGTACCCCGCTAGTTACCCTCCTTTCTTCACTGTGGACTCCGTTTACTATTACCTTTTGCGTCCTGTTGTCCAGCCAGTTTTTTATCCAGGCTACAACCTTGGGACCCACTCCAAGGCTGACTAAGTTGCATATTAATCTTTTGTGTGAGACTGTGTCAAATTCCTTGCTGAAATCTAGGTAGGCCATATCCACAGCCCCTTCTTGGTCTACTACTTTGGTCACCCAGTCAAAGAAATTATTAAGGCAGTCCTGGACTTTACCAAATTGCTCTCACCTGACTCTGAAACCATCCTCCTCGGCGACTTTAATATTAACTGGACTGCTGCAGATACCGGGGCATATAGGGACTCCATAGCGGCAGCAAACCTTACCCAGATGGTTAGCTCCCTGACCAGGACAAATTACAAAGCGGTACCAGCACCCTGCTGATTGGATCCCAACCAGCCATCCAGCCAGGATCACTAACACCGCTGTCCTCCCTGACACTCTAAGTGACCACTCCCCTGTCAATTGTTTCTGGTCCAACAAATTCATCATACCACCCCCTAAAACTATTACAAGCAGAGTTCTACATAGAGGAAAGCTACCCCATCTCAAGACCCTTCTTCAGCAGGATTGGTCTCCAATCCTCACAGCAACTATTGTGAACACTGCACTTGATCACTTCATCAGAATCTTTAATAAAGCCTGCAACCTATATGCTCCCCTCAGAAAACGCAAAGCCAAAGCTCTTAGGAATCCCTGGATCACCGGTGACCTACTAAGGCAATTAAAAGCCAGGACCACCTCTGGAAAGTTGCCAGAAGCACTGGACAACAAATTGAGATCACTAACTTCAAACGTGCACGAAACGCCTGCACCAAACTAATGCGGGTCACAAAGGCCACCTACTACAATAACGCCCTTGCTAACATGGGGCAATGGAAGGGACTTCTGGAATAACATAAAAGAAATATACCGGGAAACAGTCTAAATCACCCCCATCAGTACTCTGCATAAATGGTGGAACCACACTTGACAAGAAACTCATTGCTGATACTTTCAGTGTCGCTTTCATGGACCTCAGCTCTGTTCTCCCCAAAGGTTTCTTCAATGAGGAGGTTCCCACTGCCTTCCCTGCCCCCTCTAGCCACCCTCCCTTCCACTTTAAAGCAGTAAAAATGCATCAGGTCCACAGTTATATTGCAAAAGCCATCAGCAACTCCAGCAACGACTCCCTCGACCTCAAACTACTATCGCTCACCCTTGATGAAGTTCTCTGGCCACTGACCAGGATCTTTAAACTCTCCCTCAACCTCAGCCAGTTCCCGGACATTTGGAAATCTGCCTCAGTAACCCCAATTCACAAATGTGGGGACAAAACAGCATATGAGAACTACCGTCCAATTTCCATCCTACCTCCACTCTCAAAGGCCC
Organism: Neoceratodus forsteri; assembly: GCA_016271365.2. Classification (NCBI taxonomy): domain Eukaryota; kingdom Metazoa; phylum Chordata; order Ceratodontiformes; family Ceratodontidae; genus Neoceratodus; species Neoceratodus forsteri. The sequence continues at coordinate 198,441,239 of CM057453.1, forward strand.
TGGAAAGGATTGTGTCGGACCAGCTTACTGACTGCCTTGACAAGTACAACATCATGTGCAAGGAGCAGCATGGCTTTATAAATGGTCATAACACCACCACAGTCTTACTCGAATTTACTGGTGCAATCCATCAATCACTAGACAATAGTCAAATAACTGGGTCCACCTTCATTGACTTAACTAAAGCCTTTGATACCGTCAACCATCATCTACTTCTTGCCCAGCTTCAGCTAGCAGGGCTCTCACCCAACTCAGTGGATTGGTTCAAGAGCTATTTAAACAACCGGTACCAAAGAGTGAAAATTGCAGACACACTCTCAGACCCAAGACCAGTCCGATCCAGTGTCCTGCAGGGCTCAATCCTGGGTCCCCTCCTTTTCAGCCTCTTTTTGAACTCACTGCCAGATTCATGTCCTGAACAACTTCTACTCTATGCGGATGATGCTGTCATCTTGGTCTCCCACCATGATCCAGTACACCTCCAAAGAAGCCTACAGCAGGCCTTCATAGCAGTCGAAATTTGGTTCGCCAAACACAAACTGATCCTTAACCAGAAGAAAACAAAGACCATGATATTTTGCAGTAGCCACAACAAACTCAAACAAAGTCAACTCTCCATTAAAACCAAACAAGGAACCACCCTTGAGCAAGTCCATACCTTTAAATACCTTGGTCTCACCTTAGACTCAAATCCCACCTGTGCTCCACACATCAATAATGTGGCAAAGGTAGCAAACACCAGGCTTGGCCTTCTGTTTAGACACAGGAAACATCTAACCCCTGAAACTTTGTTCGTTGCTGTCCAGAGCTCCATCATCAGCATCTTCGACTACGGCCTCGTTGTCTGTGGATCTGCCACAGCTTTCTCTCTCAAGAGTCTCAACTTCCCTCAATCAAGCCTGTCGTCTCATTACTGGTTCCCACCGTCTCACCCACACCTGTGACCTCTACTCTAAAACAGGGTGACTGCAACTTAACAACCGAATCAAATACCAAACCTGCATCACAGCTAAGAAAATCCTACCGGGTAAAGTACCTCCTGGAGTCAGCACACTCCTTAAACCCAAAATTAACACTGTCAACTCCAGGAGCACTAAACCACATATCCTGCAAATCCCCCACTGCTGCACATCACAAGGACAAAGGTCGTTTGCTTACAGGGCCCCAAGTTGGTTTAACAGTCTCTATGGGGACACCTCCTCTGCAGCAACTCTAGGTGTCTTCAAAACTAAGCTCTGACTCTCCCTTATAGGCACCAACACCTGTGGGTGCACCACCTAACAAGCGTGGCCCCTAAACACCCCTAGGTCTGTTCTGTTCTCTACTTGCACTTACCTGTCCTCAGCCACTTTTAAGCACTTACCCCACGTTTGTCCTGACAAAGCCCATCGGCTGCCACACTCTGCCCTCTCCACACATGCCACCCTTTTCCTCAGCCCTACCCCCAACTGTCTTCTTTCTAGTGTCTGTTTATCGTACCTCACCTATAATACTTAATGTCTTCATTAGTTACTATATGTTATCTTGTACCATGTAACTAAACCGTAACCATGTAACCAATTTGATGCCAATTGTATGTACTATGGACCGGGACCTTTGTAAAAGAGCTTTGGCTCAAAGGTATGTTGTAGTCCTAGATCTTAAAAAAAAAAAAAAAAAATTAGGTTTGCCTGACATGACCTTCTTGCTGTGAAACCATGCTGCCTTGGGTCCTGTGCCCCGCTGGCCTCTAGGTACTCAACAATTATTTCCTTCAGAAGTGATTCCATCATTTTCCCTACCACTGAAGTCAGAGTAACTGGTCGGTAGTTTCCTGCATCTGCCCTGCTCCCACTTTTGTGCCCTCCTCCAGTCGTCCGGTACCACCCCATCCTCCCATGATTTGTTAAAGAGAGTAGTTGGTGCTGTGACTAGTTCTACCCTTAGTGCTTTTAGAATTCTTGGGTGAATCCCATCAGGCCCCATTGCTTTGTCCACCCTCAGTTTCAAGAGTTCTTTCAAAATCTTTTCTTCTTAACCGTCCCTGTCTCCTCTTTTGAGAACCATAGTGGTTGTTTCTTTCGTTTTGTTTTGTTGATTTGCTTCACACAAAGGCTTGTTGCCTCTGCGATGGCTGTTTTGATTATTCCGCATTGTTCCTCCACCCCTCCTTCTTGCTCATTTGCTAGTGCTTTTCTGAGGCACTCTCTCATTTTCCCAAAGTCAGCCTTCTAAAGTCCAATACTCTTGTTTTTGTATGGCTTGACTCTATGGCTGTGTTTATTGTGAACCACACTGTTTGGTGGTCACTTGTTCCCAGATGGCTACCCACTTCTAAATCTGAGATCCTTTCTCCTTCCCCATTTGAGAGTACCAGATCTAAGGTTGCTCCCTCCCGAGTGGGTTCCAACACTAGCTGCCTGGGGCATGACCCCTGTAGGGCATCAAGAATGACCATGCTCTTGGATGTGCCTGCAGGAAAGGTACTCCAGTTAACATCTGGCATATTCGGATCCCCCATCAACAATATCTTCCCTTTTTCTGCCATTTTAAGGATGCCTTGTATCATTTCCTTGTCCATTTCCTTCCCCTGAGATGGGGGTCTGTACACAACCCTCATGCCGATTGTGGTGCCATTTCCTGTCTCCAGGGTGACCCATGGTGACTCATCAACTTTCTGTTTACTCTTTAGTTCTGTTGCTTTAATCCCTTCCCTTATATAGAGAGCTACTCCTCCTCCTTTTTTACTCACCCTGTTCCTCCTGTAGACTGTGTATTCTGGTATGTTGACATCCCATTCATGGTTCTCTGTGTACCATGTTTCAGTGACTGCCACAATATCCAGGCATCCCTCTTCCATCAAGGCCACCAGGTCATGGAGCTTGTTGCCCAGATTACGGGCATTGGTACTCATTACCCTCCATTTCTTGATGGCCTTGCCCCTTTTTGCACCATCCCTGTCCTTACTGCCTTTTTCTGCCTTTACCGCTGTCCTTCTCCCTACTGACTTCTCTACCTTGGTGTTTACCTCTCTAACTACTGTGTTTTGTGGGGGGAGGCTGGGATTTCCCTGCTCCTTTTCAGTGCTTCCCTCCTTGGCTAGTTTAAATGCTTGCCAATGAAGCATTTAAACTGGTCACCTAGGATCCTGGTTTCCCTCCCTGGACAGATGCACACCATCGTGTCAGTAAAAACCTGCATCCTTCCAGGTGGCTCCCCAGTCCCCTAATGAAGCCAAAACCCTGAGCTCCACACCAGTTTTTCAACCATTCATTGAATCCCATGGTGCAGAATACCCTAGCATCACCCGTGCCATAGACAGGCAGTACCTCCGAGAAGGTTACCATACATGCTACTTGTCTAAGGCCCCTCCCCAACTCCACAAACTCCTCTTGCACCGCTCTGATCCCATTCATAGTCGGGTCATTTGTTCCTAAGTGGACAGTGACATCCAGCTTCCTCCCTCATGCAGCTGCTCCCACGATCCTGAGGATTCGCTTCCTGTCCCTCCAAGCCATGGCGCCAGGCAGGCACCTTACCTCCCTATTCCCTTCCTCCCCCACTCTACCCCCCTAATGATCGAGTCCCCCACCAGGAGTTGTTTCCTTCTCCTGTGAGGTCTCGTGCCACCCTCCTGTGGGTCTCCTTTGTGGAGGTTCCCAGCATCCTCCTTGGTCTCCACTGCAGGTGCCTCCATAGAGGAACCACTCTTTGCCAGAACAGCACATGAATTGTGGAGAGTACAACTAGAGGGATGCACCTCTGTTCCACCACCCTCTCCCTCCCTGAGCCCACCTTGGTCCAACCGCTCCTCTTTCTTGGCAACCTCTGAGGTAACAGTGGCGGCCCTGGTGGGTCTCTGGGTGGGGGAAGAGGTTTCATGAATCCTAGCCAGGGACTTCCGGTGATGTCGTAGAGAGAATGGCAACCTAGATCTAGTGGCTCCCCGAACGATCCTATACTAACCCTCCTAAAATAGCATATCCACCACCATCCGTTTACCGCTGAGCCTGGAGGGCAACCAGAAAATGCCAGAGAAGAGAGGGGAAAACAAATTTTCAATCCTAGCACACCACAATGAGGAGAAGTCACAGGATGAAGGGTCGGAGAGTGAAGACTTGCGGGCCTCGTCGTCCTCGAACCGGGGCAGCGTAGCGTCTGAGCAGGCATCCCATATAATACTCCAAAAACAAATGGCCCAGATGCTGGCGGAAATAAGGGATTTCCGCAGAGAAATGAAATCGACGGCGACTGCCCTACGAACAGACATAGGGAAGCTGGAGCAACGGCAGGAAACCAGTGAGGCCCGCATCGCAGGGACGGAGGGAAGGCTGGTTGACGCGGAACGCGCCATAGTACAACTCCACAGAGAGGTTAAGGCACTGAGGGCTCGGGCCAAGGATGCAGAAAGTCGCATCCGGAGGAACAACATAAGGCTGTCAGGGATCCCCGAGGGTTCCGAAGGGGCAGACATGATTAGCTTTCTGCAAAAACTCTTAAAAGAGCTGCTTCCCTTACCTGAGGATATTTCGCTGGAGCTGGAGCAGGCGCATCGTACATTGGGGCCTAGGCCGCCGTCGGGCTCTCTCCCTTGCACCGTCCTGATGAAATTTTTAAGGTTTCAGGAAAAGGAAACTGTCCTGCGAGCAACCTGGAGGAAGGGAAGGGAAGGGTCCTCTTCGAGACCCAGTGTCTGTTTTTTGACAACGACTATGCCCCCGAGATTATGGCGCACCTATACCATGGTGATGAAGGCACTGAAGGCAGCGGGTATCAGATTCCGCACCCCCTACCCCGCCAAGATGACAATCCTGTTTCCAGATGGAGCATGTACCCTTGAATCAGCGGAGGAGGCGACTTCCGAGCTGAAAAGTAGAAACATAGATGTACCCCAGACCACAGTGCGCCGAGAGCCCTCTGTAACCTCCAAAATCACTCAGAAGATGTGGAACAGTGGGCAGAGAGACGCGAGGTGCAAGCAAGGAGCGGAGGCCCTTCAGAGGATCGTCGGAGCGTTAAGGGTGTCTCAGTCCAGTGTGGAGGAGCGGCAGCTGTCGGAGACCAACGCAGAGACATGAGGGGGCTGCAAGTAACCTTAAATAACTTTTCACAAAAGATGGAGGAGGGATGGCCTATGGGTGGCAATAGCAAAAGCAAGATAAAGCCTTACCCTTGTTTGGGGGTTCAGAGGGAGGGAAGCTCCGATTGGCGCTGGCTGTCTGAAGGGTGGCGGGGGTTGGTGTTGGAGGGCTGGCTGGGAATCTGCAAGGAGGGGTTGGGGTAGGGAGGGTGGGGAGGATCGGGGTGAGAGATGGTGGTGTGTTCTGGGAGGTAAGGACTTCATGTTAAGGGGAGATCGGGGATCGGAGGGTGGTGAGAGATGCAGGAGACAAGTTGGAGTGCTGTGGCAATTTAAGCCTATTACATCAAGCTGCACTGAAACACGAGGCATGGGGAAGGCATACCTCGATCCCTGGTCCTGGGAGTTAGACAGTGGGAAGTTGGAGCTGAGGTGGTGGTGGGGGAGTCGGAGGAGAGGGTTGGGAGGGTGTGTTGGAGGGAGACGGTTGGTCGTGTCATGCGAGGCTGCCCAGCCGGGCGAGGGAGATGATCAATCCTGCCTGGGCACGCTGTGGTAGGGAGGCCACGGCCAGCTAACAACCCCGATCCAGTACTCTACCAGGGGAGAGGAGGAGGAGGTTGAAGGCGGGGGGATGGAATGGGGGTAGGAGGGGAGGGTGAAAAGGATGGAATTTGGGGCGAAACATAGCATCAAACCACGACTATGATTTTAAGGTCCATATGAATGTGGGCTGGCCACTAAGGACTGACAGATAAATATGTGGCATAAGAACTGCAATGATGACAGTATGGACAAGAAAGGCGGGGACTGGGAATGATAAAATATACACGATATTGCGGAAGGGGAAGTCTAAACCGCCCTCCTCTTCCTCCCCTCCGTCCACCTCTCTACTGGAGGGTGTCCATCGAGGGGCAGGAGGGGTGGGAATCCCCACCTTCAAACATTTGCAGCAGGACCCTCTTCACCCGGGCTTTGGGGGATGAGAGCTGTATCCTGCAAAATAAGGTTATGGGGATGCCTAAAATGCAAGGGCAATGAAAAAGACTGGCCTAACCCAGGCGGCTTGGCCTCTGAAGGCACGCAGCTAATGCATGTGGATGATGCACGGGTCTGGATGCCCTTCTCTCCTAAGGCGTTGGAAAGTCAGATGGTGGTCTGGTCTGCCGAGGTCAGACGCGGGGGGCCCCCCCGGCAGCTGGCCCGGGTTGGGGAAGGGAGATATGCAGAGCCAGATCTGAGGACTGTCGCCCCCGTATTGCGGAGGGGGTTCCTTTGTTACCCTTTCCGGCTTCCCCCATGGGGGAGCGCCGGGGGGGGACCCTCCCGGAGGTGTGTAGGATGGAACTGCGCCATCTGGCCCCTCCGGGCCGGTGGCTTCTTAATATACCGGGGGACACATGGCCGACTACCTGAAGGGGGGTGTGGGGCCAGTACTCTCACTGGAACCCTGGAGCCACGACTGTACACAGTTGGATGCAGACATGCAGCGAGTGAGTCCGTCTGTTTCCTCCTTCTGGATATGATGGGCTGAGCAGAAGGATGACTCACTACGCCTGACTTGGACCTGCGTGCACTGGGGCGGATGCTTGGCCCTTTGCCCATTCTCTCCCCGCTGGGCCTGGCTGCATCCTATTTTGGGACCCGGGGTGGGAAAGTGTCTCCTCAGAATAGTATATCTCCCCATAAGTCACAGCTGGGATCTTAGGGGACCACAGGTGCGGCTTATACTCATCACCTATCCTCTTTACCCTTTCCCATGTAGCACATAGTGCTAAAGCCCAGGGACTCTGGGCAAGTGGTAAGGTTTTCCTTACCACATGGTCAGGATCTCCTGATTCGTGGAAGTACCAGTTTGTAAGTTATGATTGTTGTAATGTTTAAATGTTATGTAATGTTTTTTATTGTGTTCTGTGGTAGTTATGCACTGTTGTGTACTGAGTGTTGTGATGTTTTAGTCACCAGATCCGAGCAAATGTGCTCAGTGGGGGTGTTCTCCAGAAGTGGCAGACCTAGGGCCCCACAAGGGGGAGGGAGGTTTGAACTAGAGAGGAAATCGTGAACAATGACATGGGTACTGCTAAGGTGAAATTACTCTCATTAAACATAAATGGCCTGGCGTCGCCTATTTAGCGGTCAAGGACCCTAGCCTTTATCAGGCGTTCCAAAGCCGACCTAACATACCTGCAGGAGACGCACATGAATGCGGCTGAACATGCAAAACTGGCCAAATTAAGCAGAGGGCAGGTTTTTTACTCCTCTGCCAAAGCTGGAGGACGTAGAGGAGTTGCCATAATAATCTCCCCAAGTACCCTGTTTAAAGCCGAGTTTACCTGGACTGACCAGGAGAGACACATGGTTCTGGCACAAGGTACATTAAATGACAAACCAGTAACCTTAGTTAATGTATATTTTCCCCCTGGGAACCCTAGTGGCTCACCTTAAACCTTTATTGGATAAAATTATACAAAAAACAAAGGGGGTACTCATGATGGCAGGCAACCTTAACCTTATCATGGACCCTAACCTGGACTCTACTAATACCAAACCCCCTAATTAGTCGGTAACCCAAAGATTTTTCAAGAGATTTGTAAACGAAGCGGGATGGTGTGATGCCTGGAGGAAGCGCCATCCCCACTCGAGAAATTACACCTATTACTCCCCGGTCCACCAAACCTATTCCCGCATTGATCAGGTATACACGCAGGTGGAAAATCTGGGGTTGCTACATGACATTCAAATTGGAGACATCTCGGTCTCGGACCATACCCCCCCAGACGTCCATGTGGGACTTTGAGCTTCAGCCCAAGCAGACATTATGGAGGCTTAATCCATATTACCTGCGCTCTAAGAAGTTCTGCGAATTTATTACAGAGAAAGTTCAGGAGATAAAAGCTGATAACCCAGTCATGGATTCTACCCCTGCTATGTATTGGGATACGATTAAGACTCTACTCCGGGGACATGTAATAAAATACACTGCAGAACGGGAAAGACAGCGTAAAGCGCAAAAACTTAGGTTGGAGGATACCCTTCATTTCTTACAGATGGCACACAAACAAGGGGATACAACTGTACTCCCCCAGTTGCAGCAAACCAGATTTGAGCTGGACCGGTTAATACAACAGCAAACAGAGATAGCCCTGACCTTCCTACACCAGAAGTTTTATGAGGTGGGTCCAAGAGCTACCCGGTTGCTGGCATACCAAATTCGGAAGCAAAAAAAAAGCAGCTACGATCCTATCGGTGCGCCACCCTACGGGAGGTCGATGTCTTTCTAAGACACATGAAATTGTGGAAGCCTTTACCATGTACTACAAGTCCCTATACACCCCAGAAAGCACAGTGTCCTCACAACAAATAGCAGAATTCCTGCTATCAATCACCCTGCCGCGATGACAGAAGATCAAAATCAAGCCCTGACCTCTCCAATAACAGAGATGGAATTGTTAGCTGCCATTGCAAATGCCAAGTCGCAGAAGTCACCTGGGCCAGATGGGTATGGGGTGGAATTTTATAACGCGGTAGAGGCCAAGATTCTTCCTAACCTCCTTAATGTATTTAACACAGTCGTGGAGGGAACTCCCCACCGTCTTGGTCATACGCTATGATATCTGTAATCCCTAAACCAGGCAAGAACCCACAACTATGTGCCTCTTATAGGCCCATATCGGTACTCAATCAAGACTATAAGCTATTTATGGCAATCTTAACTCATCAGGGTGGATCTGGTGCTCCCTCTGTTAATTCATAAAGATCAGACCGGATTTGTTCGGTCCTGCACTACCACAGATAGTATTAGGTGGACCCTCCATATTGTACATCATATGCACACCGGAGGGGTTCCATCCATGCTAGTCAGCCTAGATGCTGAAAGGCATTTGACAGAGTGGCGTGGCCATTCCTTTATGCAACCCTACACAAGTTTGGCTTCCCTCCCGCCCTAATAACCGTCCTTCAAAACATTTATGCCTCTCCACAGGCGTGTGTGAAGGTGAATGGGCACCACTCAGCTTATTTCCCCCTGTATAGGGGGACAAGGCAAGGATGCCCCTTCTCCCCTCTTTTGTTCACGGCCTTTATTGAACCTTTGGCACAGAAGATTAGGGAAGCGCAAGATATAGAAGGATTGGAACTGGGAGGTAATGAGCACCGGATAGCCCTCTATGCGGATGATATTCTGCTGTATCTGCGAAATCCCGAACAATCTCTTCCTGCAGTTAAGCTAATATTAGAGTCCTTTGGTTTGGTATCTGGGTACAAGTTGAACCTTACTAAAACAGAGATGCTCGCCTTTCACTACTCTCCTACACAAAAAGTCCGGATGGACATCCCGGGAAGGTGGGACCTAGGAAAACTAAGATATCTGGGAGTACATATTCCTAAATCTCCCCTAGAGTTTTATAAACATAACTATGCTCCCTTTGTAATGCAACTTAAAGCGGATCTATCCTTGTGGGTGACTCTTCCTCTGGGGCTGGCTTAGAGGATTGACCTAATTAGGATGGTTTCCTCCGAGATCACTATACTTGTTCCTAAATATCCCTATTCACCTTCCTTTAAAAACTTTCAAAGAAATAAATCGCCACATTACTAATTTTGTTTGGGCCAATAACAAACCCCGGGTACACCTAAAAATTCTCACTCTTCCCCTGGATGGGGATGGGGGGGGCATGGGCCTCCTGGACCTGAGACTTTACCAGCAAGCAGTAAACGTGATGCATCTGATGTCCAGACAAACCAAAACAAATAGCCCACACTGGTTGGACATAGAACGAGCGCTGATGGATGATTATACATTTCACAGAGCCCTGTACCAACACAGGGAGGATAGGACCCTATATAAGCTTGCAAATCCGTGGCTCACGGCCTCGATGAGAGGCTGGCAGAACATTAAACGGATCAGTCAGTTGACCCCTTTCCTACCGCTTATTTGCCCAATTTCCAGCCTAAGTGACCCCCAAACAGCCTAGATGGCAGTGGGAGAGAAGAGGACTGAGGTATTTGGGACAAGTTGTGAACCAGGGCACGGTGTGGGCTTACGCGGAAATTCAAAGGAAATATAATCTACCAAAGGGGGACTTCTGTCGGTACCTGCAACTCAGACACTACGCAGACCATCTACCCCACATGGTTTGGGAACATGAGCGGCTCCCACCATTAATACAGAGCCAAACAGTTCTCAATAAAACCTTAAAACAAAATCATTTGATCTTGTTGTACTATCAAGCCTTGAGAGTATAGAGCCTTACATGCACAGATAGCATTCGTGAGCAGTGGAGTCAAGAATACGGCTATCCAATAACACCCGAGGATTGGCAACGAGCTTGGAGATACTCGGCCAGAGTGTCTAGCTCCCACGTATATGGAGAGAGTTTACGTGGAAATACCTAATTCGATACTTTAGAACCCGATAATCACAAGTCATTTTAAGCCAGAGCTCCAAGCCACTTGCTGGTGCCTTTGTGGCAACATGAGGGCAGATCACACCCACATAATGTGGGAATGTCCACTCCTGAGGCCTTATCTTATGCTCCTGCAATCCCACTTTCAGGAGATATTGGACCCTCAATTCCAACTGACAGTGGAGATGTTTCTGTTCTCTGTTTTCCCCAAAACTTGCGCAGTCCAATCACTAGCTATTTACTTCTTATTCTCCTTACGGCAGCAAAGAAGTCCATCACGAAGCAGTGGTTGACACCTAAGATACCCACGATACAAGACTGGTGGAACATTACTAGACAAATCTACACTATGGAGAAAATAACACACAGCTTAAATAACCAAGAAGGAAAGTTTACCACCAGGTGGGCTAGATGGCAAATATACTACATGTTAAAAGACCCTACCTTTGTGCCGTAAGTGGGGGTGTGATGACGGGTGGGGGACCTTCTTCCCTCTCCCTTCGCAGATGTGGCCCATGGGTCTCGGGGGAGGGGGCGGTTGTTTCGCTGACCTGGGGGCCTGTGGTCTGCCACTGGGGAGAGCACCCTCAAGATATTCCTGATGCGCAGGTATGAGACATCATTGTTCCGGATACGTACCTGAGTCATACAGAACTGGGCGCCTAGGATCTCTTCCAAGAGGTTATTCTAGCCTCTTTGTCTTAAGAGGAACCTGAAGCTACTAAGGGTCTGGGAGACCTTAAACCTCGCCTTTTTACCAGAAGGCCAGGACGAACTGCTTATGAACTACCTTCCCCTAGGAGCTATGCTTAACCTGGACTTTAGACCCTTTTTTTTATCATGAAGTATTATACCCACACTGAAACTGTTAATGTATATCTGCATGAAATTAATCTCGCTGGTCTGGATGACATGTTTGTAAATATGTTATAAAACCTAAATAAAGATGATATTTAAAAAAAAAAAAAAATAATCCTAGCCAGGTCAGCCTGGAGACGGGCAACCTCCTCCCATAGACCGGAGAGGTGCCTGCAAACAGGGCAGCATCGCAGCCTCCAGAGTGTCTCCTGGAACACTGCTGCTCCACAGCCATTGCACTGCACCACTGCCATCATGACTTATTTTGTGTCCCCTCTCCTGTTGCTTTGTATGCTTACTGTCTCCTCCCTCTATTTGTACACTTACTTTCCTACTGCCTATGTGCCCTTACAATTCTTGCCCTTCCTGTTTTGGGACAGGAACTTCCTGTAGTCTTCAGTAGTCTCCTTCTTCCGTGCTTGGAGTCAGACCTCCAGCAACCGGGTGGGGGGAGTTATTTTTTAGGTTCCTTCAAGGTTAATGAAATTAATGTGTCTCAGTGATCCTTCCCTTCCTACTGCCAAACAGGAAGCTCCTGTTGTCAGTCAAATGAAATGGCTATAAAAGTAGAACTGGCTTTGGGTGGGAAGGAGGGCAATTAGTATAAAATCTGTAGTTCTAGACTGCTGTTTCTTGCTCTGAAACCAAATTTCTCCTCTGTGAAAAACAGCAGGAAGCTGTAATTGGAGACACCTGCTTTTGTACTCCTAAGTCACACCCCCAATTAGATTCACCTTCTGCTCCTGACTCAGTAAATTAAGCTGATACAGCCCCCTTCCTCAGAGAAACACACTGACTTTCTTCTTTTTTTTTTTTTTTACTTAAATGAGACCCTCTTTTTCTAATAAAGTATCTGTTTGCTTAATCCAAACAGGTACTGACTCTAGCTGAAATAGCAGCAAACGTTTTATGCAAAACCAACTCTTGAGGCAGCGAGATTGAATACTGAGGACATAGGCCTGGTAAACGAGTAAATATGTCCGCTGATTTTCTGCTTAGTACCCTGTGTGTCCCAACCCCCCATAAACTGATACACTTGATGTGCTATTACTATGGGTTCCAGAAAGTTCCTTATTAGACTTACGCATTGATTACATATGCAGGAAATACTTTGAAAACTATTACTCTGTTCTCCATCCTGATCTTTTATGGTCAGTCATGGGCTGGGTATAATTGACCTGGAACGTGTAAGGGCTGAAAACTGAACTAGCTGTTTGGCTTCATTTGAACACATGGCGGGTTTGCTTTGTAAAAACAGGGTCCACCATGCTAAAGAATAAGATGACACCCAAAACTGCATTCTCATTGCCTGGCAATACCATCCTCTCCATATTGGTTGACGCTTTTCCAGCAGCATGTAATGAGATTGCTGCTCCTTCAGCTCAACATTTGCAGCTGGGTGGTTGTACCTAAAGAGTCCCTGTAGACGGTGGCCATATTATGCACTGCTGAGGGAGGAGAACGTCATGATGCCTTCTGCTGGATATACCCCCTCTGTATGCACCCCAGCATCCAACTAGCCTTACCCACTGCTTTCTCACATTGCTTTGCCACCTTGAGGTTGTCAGATATAATAACCCCAAGGTCCCTTTCCTGTTTAGTGACTTTCAGTGCCTCCCCCATCCTATACTCAGCGCCTGGGTACTTATGCCCTAGATGCATGATTTTGAACTTTTGGCCTGAGACACAACTGCTATGCTTCATACCACTCCATGAGCTTCCCTCGATCCCTGCTTGTTCTCTGCACCCCCTCCTGAGTATGTACTCTATTGCAGGTTTTGGTGGTATCTGCAAGAAGGCATATCTTCTTTTCTAGTTCCTCAGCAGTGCCACTTATGCAGACATTGAAGAGAACCGGTACCAGTACTTATCCCTGTGGCACCCCTCTGGTCACTGCTCCATCATTTGAGTGAGTGCCGTTTACCACCACCTTCCGCTAACCAGCTTCTAACCTAGTTCACCACTTTGGTGCTCACCCCAAGGTTGCTTAGTTTCTTTATCTACTGTGTGGCACAGTGTCACAGGCCTTGCTGAAGTCCAGATAAGCTATGTCCATTGCTTTCTCCCGGTCATGTAAAGAAATCCATTAGATTTGTTTGGCATTCCCCAAAAAAAAAACACACCTTCCATACCCACCCCCAGTGAATTCATGCTGCCTGTGGTCTTGCAGCCCACTGGATTAAAGATACTCAACTAGCCTTCCCTTTATCAGGGTTTCCATTATTTTCCCACCACTGAAGTAAGACTGACCGGCCTGTAGTTGCTAGCCTCCTCTCTGCTGCCAATTTTTATCTAGAGTGACGATGTCAGCTCTTCTCCAGTCCTTTGGACCAACGCCCATTTTCAGTGAGTTGTTAAACAAGGCTGTCAGTGGGGCAGCTAGCACCTCCCTTAGTTCCTTTAGAACCCTTAGATGTATCCTGTTTGGTCCCGTAACTTTGTCTACCTAACCTACAGAGCTGTAAGTGCCTTCAGGTATCTTTCTTCTAAACCGTGGACTTTCTGTGTCCCCCCCACCGTGAAGACTGGGATGTTCTGGATCTCTGCTTTTTTTTTTTTTTTGGTCCTCTTCTATACAGTCTTCCCACCTCCTCCCTTCTAATCCTCACTATCCTGTCATTACAGTATAAGCCGCTTATAAGAGACGACTTTGTGTGACCCCATTTCATCCGTTATGAGCGGCTGTGCGAGATGACCAAAAAGCATATTTTTTACAATGGGTTTTCACTGCCTAAGCGTGACAGTACTGAACTGCCTACATCAGTACACACGTTTAGTTCACCAAGCTGTAGCACTGCACAGTTATTTTACTTATTTAAACTTATGTATTTACTGTACTTTCATTTAGAGGCTCACTTGCTTGCATCTGGAGTCCTCTGCTTGTTCTCAGCCCTTGGTATCTAGTTTCTTACCTCCTGACCTCTATGTTCACGATCAGGGAAAGAAGAGAGATTTAGGTATTCTGTGTACAATCCAAGTGAATCTCTCCTTCAAACACAGTTGGAAAGACTGCTACAGAGAGGAAACAAGCTTGGGAGGTACATTATGAATCAAGGACTACTAAAGGGATAGGAGGGAGGTGGGGCAGCACTTGGGATTTTGTGGGGATGTTTGGGTGGCGGCGGGTGGGCGGTTAACTAGAAAGGACTGTAACAGCAACAGCGGATTATCCAAAGAGGGAGCAGACAGAGGAACTTAGAGCAGGAAACGGAATTTAGCAAGGGAACAGCAGTTAGCGCCTCGTTGACACACATATCAGCACCTTCTTTTGCCTTATTAAAGCTATCTCCTGTGGCATTTGGCATCTGGTATAGCAGCCACCCTTACTACAGTATGGGCTATAGTTTTACAATTGCAGTGAATGGTAAATGACTTTTGGAAAATAGAAAATGTCCGTTATATGCGGCAGTCTACACTAAACACGTATGGTATAAGTTGGGCAAACTGTATCATTAAAAAAAAAAAAGTCCATGCAACCCACCCTCCCAGGATGTACCTGGAAAAAAGCCATCACAGTTTAGGGTGCCTTTCTTTTACGTAAAATTACAAATAAATAAATAATGAAACATAGAAATCTGCCGGCAGGAAAGGACCCTTTGACCCATCCAGTCTGCCCATTTCCCCTCTCTTACTCTCTTTATGCCATGGCATTGTTTCTTTTATTTAGTCCCATGCCTTCTTGAATTTGTTCACTGAATCTGCCCCCACCACCCATTCTGGCAGCCTATTCCAAAGATCTACCACTATCTCAGTGAAGAACTGCCCCCTCACATTCCCTCTAAATCTGCCCTCCTCCAACTTGAATGCTTGTCCGCTTGTTAATTTGTTTTCACTCATCTTGAATATGCTTCCTTCCCTCACTTTTATTCCTTTCAGATATTTGAAGGTTTCTATGATATCCCCCCTCTCTTCTTGTCTCCAGTGTGTATAAGTTTAGTTCCACCAGTCGTTCCTCATACGACCGCCTATGTAGTCCCTGAATCGTTTTGGTTGCCCGTCTCTGGATCCTTTCTACCCTATCCTTGTCACCCTGTAAGTGGCCTCCAGAACTGAACCCCGTATTCCAGATGTGGTCTGACTATAGAGTTGTATAGTGGCATGATCACCTCATTCCTCCTACTTGTAACGCCCCTCCCTATGCAAGCCAACATACTTTTTGCCCTCCCCACCACCTTTTTGCATTGGCTCCCAACCTTCAGGCTATCCGAAATGATGATTCCCCAGGTCCCTTTCCTACTCTGTTGCCTCAAGTTCCTCCCCTCCCAGTCATTATTTTGCCTTGGGTTCTTTCACCCTATGTGCATAATTTTGCATTTCTTTGCATTAAAGAGCATATGCCACTTCCCCAACCACTCCTCCAGCCTGGACAGATCCGCCCTCATTCTTTCCACCCTCCTGGCAAGTCCACCCTGTTACAGATCTTCATATTGTTTGCAAATAGACACACCTTCCCATGCAGGCACTCTGAAATGTCCCCAATGTATATGTTAAATAGTATGGGCTCCAACATAGACCCCTGGTGAACCCCACTCATCTCCCTCCCCCTTCCCTGGAGTGCACCTCATTTACCACCACCCTCTGAGTTCTATCTACCAGCCAATTCTCCACCCATTTTGTTAGTTTGCTCCCTACCCCTAAGCTGCCTAACTTGATTACCAATCTCCTGTGAGGAACGGTGTCGAAGGCCTTTCTGAAATCCAGATAGCCACGTCCACCGCCTCTCCCTAATCACTTGTCTCTGTTACTCCATCAAAGAATTCAATCAGATTACATCACGCACAACTTGTACTATTATTCTGCCAGACTTTACAGAATGTGTAGATTATCCTTGCCCTCCTGTGACTTTTGTGGAGCTGAAGAGAGCGCCCTTCCACTTAAACTTTGGACTTGTTCAAGAGCCAGGGCTCTCTGGGCAATAGTACGTAGTGCCTTTCAACCCTCCTTTGGCACCCTTTCGTATTTTTCAGAAGAGATTTGTCTTGTTGGAGATTATTCAACCATTTCTACTACCCACGACAAGACATACATGGCCTTAATTTCTCTTGTAACTAAACTCTTACTTGTGAGGCATTGGAGAGGTGACTGGACTCCATTTTATTCAGAATGGCTGCAGGAGTTTTTCAGCGCACATAACGTGGAAAGGGCAGTAGCCCTCTTCCACCATGGATGGAGCAAGTTCCAGACCTGTTGGGGAGCTTTATACTTTTTTTTTTTTTTAAAGACTCCATCAGTTAGCTAACTGTTTCTCCGTCTGTATGAAGTACAGATCTTACTTCGAGAGGGCTCTTGCAGTAAGTAATTACATGTAGGACTGAAGCCGGCAGGCATGAGGACCCCGCGGAAAAATTTCTAGCTTGCAGTCTCTGGCGAGGGACCGCCCCCATGTCAGGTGACCGGCATCAGGCGACGTCGGTATAAAGGGGCTGTCCCTCACGCCCGCTTTCCAGTTCTTTCCCGCCATTTGCTTTTGACAGAGCCTCACGGTTAAGTTCCACTGCTCGTCAAGTCAGTCGTTGCCGGTGGTTATACAGTCGTTTTTTTCGATTTTCCTAAATATATTTGTCAGGATTCTCTTACCTGCCGTGTAGGTCGTCCCCTACCATGTCCGAGCACAAAAACAAGTGCGTAACTCCCTCAAGTATGGCAGGACGGCCAGCACCTCTGTGTGTCTCATCTGCCTGTGGCCTCACCACCCCATGGATTCCTGTCAGCACTGCCTGAAGTTCAGCTGCTACCCGCATGAAGAAGGCAGCAGTCTCTGGAGACTCACATACTAAAGAAGAAGTCTTCCATGGAAAAGGAGCTGAAAAAGCTCCGACGAGCTCCACCTCTCCGAGGGCCTTAAGAAGAAGAAGAGGAGAAGCACCAGGACTCCTCATCTGCAGCTCGTGAGCTTGACTAATTCGCCGCCTTTAGGTAACATCCTCCGGGGAACCGTTCCTCGGCGTCCGTCTTGGTGGTGTCTGAGGCGGTGTCATGACCCCCGGCTGGTTCGCGTACAGGCCAGTTGGGAGCCTCCAGGACAAAGGAGGGATCCGCTCCCAGTAAGGCCACTGCAGCGCGGCCTTCTGGTTCGAACCTCTCTGGTAAGTTGGGGATCAGCTCTTCTGACGTCCGCCCGGAGCCAACCGCTAAGTCGCTCCACCCTTCAGGGCAGCACACGGTCGTCAAGGTCGCCTCCCCTCCGACGCCCGTCTGGCGGTTGCTCTGCGACGGATCCTATGTCGGATCCTTTGACCTTATCCGGCGCCGCTGGCTCCCCGCAGCCTTCATCACTGCAGTCTGAGGCCCCTGCGTCTCCCCAGCTGGACCTGGAGGATCCCTCTGGCCCTCCCCCGGACGCCGCTGGGGACTCTTTGGCGCCTCCATCAGGCCTCCCTCCCTCCCGTAGGTCCGGATGGCCTGACGTCGGACCTTCGGACGCTGGCCCCATCGCCGGCCGACGTCCCCTTGCCTGTCGTCACCCCGATGCCAGACCCAACGCCTGCCGGGCCACCTGTCCCTGGCCCGCCTGCAAGGCCTCTTCCAGGACCTTCTACCCCGGTAGAGCCCCTGGACCCGGATCCTACGCTGTCTTATCCGATGCCGTCTTATCCAGCTCCGCAGTACCTGACGCCACAGTACCTGGTGCCTTAGTACCTGATGCCGGGCTTCCCGCCGTCGGGCTACGGATACCCACAGTATCCGTATCACCCTCCTCCACCACCCCCTCAGTCGTCGGTGGATCTGAGGGAGACTCTGGCTTCTTGGTGGGCTGAGGCCAAGGCTCAGCTCACCAGGGAGGTAGAGAGCCGCCTCCCGACGACAGACCCGATCCCGGATCCCCGTTGCGGTCGAGTTACCCAGCCCCAGAGACACTGCTTTGGGGTCTAAGGCTGAGGGTGGCACCTTGCCTCCTAGGGGCCATGTTCCTCCCCCGAGTGGGGAGGGGTCTTTGTCTCCTTCTTCTTCAGACTCATCGGAGGACTCCGATAACAGCTGCGATCCGGACGAGCCTCGCACTCCTGACAAGCCCAGGCCCAGGACTCCTCCAAAGTCCCCTCCGGAGGATCCCTCATTTACGGAGTTGCTAAGAAAAATCCAGTTTCTTCATCAGTGGAAATCTCTGGAACCGGATCCACAGGGGCAGAAGCTAGCTGCTCATTTGGATTTGCCCGAGGTCGCTCCCATGTTAGTTCCACCCTGGATAGAGCCTCATGCCAACCTCGTCTCCACTATCTGGAAATAACCGTCAGCTTTAGCCCCCCTTCCTCAGAAGGCGGATAGGCTGTATCAGGCTCCCCACGGGATTGACTTTCTTTCGTCACACCCCAAGGCTGATTCGGTCGCTGTCATCGCCACACACGGCCATTTGGCTAACCCGAAACACCTGAGCTCGTCCCCACCCGATAAGGAATCCTGCCTTCTGGACCAGTATGGCAAGAAGGTCTTTTCTTCTTCCACTCTGAGTATCAGAGCCTTTAACTATGTGGCTTACATGGGGGATTATCAGAAGGCTATCCTTAGCAAGGTGGAAGCCAAGTTGGACACCTTTCCTCAGTCCCAGACTACTCAGGAAGTGGCGGACCTAGTCCGCTCCACACATTCGGCCAGTAGGCACATGCTGCGCCCTACTTATGATGTGGTGGACACCTCTGGACGAAGTTAGGCGTACGCCGTGAGTCTGTGGCGACATGCCTGGCTTCGGGTGTCAGGTTTGGCCTCAGAAGTACAATCCGCCATCCAGGATGCCCCTTCCGGGGTTTGGTGTTGTTCGGTGTTGATGTCAAGGACATCATTACAGGACTGAGAGAGAAGGGCACTGCTCTCAAGGAGGTTGACTCCATGTACAGAGCCCCTCAAGCACAGCATCGTTCCTTTCACTGTCACACAAGGCCTAAGGCGAAACCACAAGGAAATCGGGCTAACAAACACCGGGCCCCTCCGGCTGTGAGACCCCTCCCACCCAAACAGGCTACGGGAGCTCCAGCCGCGGTGCTGCCCCACACCTCCTGACTCCCTTCCTCTCCCAGAGCCTCTGGTCGATCCAGAGGAACCTGTAGGTGGGAGATTCTCCTGTCATCTGCCGGGTTGGGAGGGGATCACTACCGACTCTTGGGTCCTTCAGCTCATAGCAGAGGGCCACACCATAAAGTTTCTTCAGAAACCTCCCAGAACCCCCCCCCCTTCCCCCAGGTCGTCTTACTCCACCAATCATCTTCTCAGGGTTCAGGAAGAAATCTCCTCCCTTCTGTTGAAGGAGGCAATGGAACCTGTCCCTCCCCCTCTTCGGGGGATGAGCTTCTACTCACATTTCTTCCTGGCCCCAAGAAGACAGGAGACGTGAAGCCCATTCTGGACCTCAGCTCTCTAAATCTGTTCGTGGAGTACAAAAGGTTCAGAATGCTCTCCCTACAGAGTCTCCTGCCCCTCCTTCGGCTGGGGCTATGGCTATGTGCTCTGGACATGCAGGGCGCGTACCTGCATATCCTTATCCGCCCTTCCCACCACAGATACCTCCGGTTTGCTTTCAAGGGGGACCACTACCAGTTCAAGGCTCTCCCATTTGGTCTTTCCTCGGCCCCCCGAGTATTCACCAAATGCCTGTCTGTGGTGGTGGCCCACCTGTGTACTCAGGGAGTGCAGGTTTTCCCATGCCTGGACGATTGGCTCCTGGCGGCCCTGTCCAGGGAGGAGCTCCTGCATTCCCTTTGCCTTACCAGCCAGGTTTTTACCAGCCTGGGTATTACCATCAACCAGGCCAAATCCCATTTGATCCCATCTCAACGCCTCCAGTTCATCGGGGTGATTCCGACACAACCACCGGTATGGCTTTTGTGCCCCCAGACAGGGTGGCCACACTCCAACCTCAGGCAAGCTTCTTGTCCTCTCACAGGCGGATTCCTACCAGGCCAGTCCTTCGCCTCCTGGGGCTCATGGCAGCTGCAATTCTGACAGTTCCACGCGCTCGGCTCCACATGAGAATCTCTCAGTGGACTCTTCAGTCTCAGTGGGATCAGATGGTCGACGACTTGGACCAAGAGGTGCTAGTCTCAACCCTGATGCTTCGAGATTTGCACTGGTGGTTGGTTTAGGAGGGACCTTTGTCGGAGGTTCCTTCTGCCTTCCTCCCCCTCCAACACTTACAATGGGCCATGCAGGCGAGGTTGGGAGCTCATTTGGGATCGGCGCGCCAGGGCTCGTGGTCCATACTCGAGCAGATGCTTCACATCAACGTGCTCAAGCTCACAGCAGTTTTGTACGGTCTTCAAGCGCTACAACCCTTTCTGCTTCCCGGTCACCTGGCTGTCCAGACCGACAACATGAGTGTAGTCTGGTACCTCAACAAACAGGGGGGGACTCATTCCTATCATCTTTGTTGGGAAGCAATGAGGGTCTGGGAATGGGCGACCTTACACAACCTTCATCTCACGGTGGTCCACATCCTGGGGTAGAGAATTCATTAGCAGATCACTTGAGCCAGTCCTCGGCACAACCTCAAGAATGGGAATTGGACCAGGAAATAGCAGAAGGCATCTTCCTACGTTAGGGAACCCCTCAGGTCGACCTGTTTGTGTCCCAGCTAGACGCAAAACTGCCCACCTTTTGCTCGCTCGCTCCAGGGCACGGGCAACTCTGGAGAGATGCTCTGTCTCTCAACTGGAAGGGCAGATTCGTTTATGCTTTTACCCCCAATTCCGTTGATTCCGAGGATCCTGCACAAGCTCAGCTCAGAAGGGGCCCGTATGATTCTCATCGCTCCCTTCTGGCCCAGGCAAGTTTGGTTCTCTCTTCTGCAACAGTACTCAGAGGAACCTCCGATTTCTCTTCCTCTTTCGAGACTACTGTTGACCCAGGATCGGGGATCCCTGGTCCATCTGGGCCTCAAGTCCCTTCAGCTGCATGCTTGGCTCCTACAGACGTAGCACATGCCCGTTTTGGGTTTTCTCCTCAAGTGGCAGAGATCTTGGTGGAGGCCAGAAGCTGTCCACTGGCCTAACTTATGCCATGAAATGGAAACGGTTTTCCATTTGGCTTGTCAAAGACTTGGAGCCTTCTCCTGTCCTGTCAGGCGGCTACTAGACTGCATCGTTATCTCTCTTGGCCTGGGTCTCAGTCATTCCTCTTTGAAAGTTCACATGGTGGCTCTGGCCGCTTATCATGTTCCCTTTGGGGACAGAACTTTCGCTCAGCTGGAGGTCGTGAAGACCTTTCTATGAGGGGTTCTTCATCTGAGACCCCCCCATTCGGGTTCCTGCCCCTCCTTGGGATTTGAATTTCATTCACGAGAAGCTTACACTGCCTCCATTTGAGCCGGCAGCCTCAACACATAGAAACATAGAATTTGACAGCAGATAAGGACCACTTGGCCCACCCAGTCTGCCCATTTCCCTACCTAATGGATAAGCTGCAGATCCTAGTTAACCAGCAGCCTATTTCTTTCTACCCCCACCGCCTAGAATTGCCTTACGACTGTCCCATGCATGCTTGAATTCAACCACTGTTTTTGACTCCACAACCTCCTCTGAAGGCTGTTCCATGCATCCACAACCCTCTCTGTGAAAAAATACTTCCTTACATTACCTCTGAGCCACCCCCTCGATCTTCAAATTGTGCCCCTTGTTCTTGCACATCTCTTTTTGAAAGATGCTACCTCTTGGACTTTGTTGATTCCCTTGAGGTACTGAAAGTTTCATCATGTGCCCTCTCCTCCTTTCCTCAAGGCTATACATATTAAGTTCTTTAGTCTCTCTTCATATGTCTTCGGTGCAGACCCTGCACCATTTTGGTTACCCTCCTCTGGACAGCTTCCATCCTGTCTATGTCCTTACGGAGATTGGGTTCCAGAACTGCATGCAGTACTCCAGATGGGGTCTCACCAGCTGTCTGTACAGAGGGATAACAACTTCCTGTTTTCTACTGGCGATGCCTCTCCCTATGCATCCCAATATCCCCCCAGCCCTCCTTACTGCCCTCTCACATTGCTTGCCCACCTTTAAGTCATCTGATAGGACTACCCCAGGTCCCTTTCCATTTTTGTTGGTGTTAGTAGCTCACCCTCCATTGTGTACTCTTCCCCTGGGTTTTTGTTTCCCATGTGCATTACCTTGCACTTCTTAGCATTGAATCTAAGCTGCCATACATTTGACCATTCCTCTAACCTTGCCAAGTCCCTTCTCATCTTTTCACCCCACCTTGTGCATCAACTCTGCTGCAGATCTTTGTGTCATCTGCAAAGAGACATACTTTTCCTTCAGTCCTCTGCAATGTAAACTATAAAGACACTGAAGAGGACGGTCCTAATACTGAACCCTCCGGTACCCACTAGTAACCCCCCTTACTTCAGAGTGGACTCCATTTACTATTACCCTCTGTGTCCTATTCTCCAGCCAATTCTTTACCCAGGTTATAATCTTGGGACCCACTCCCAGGCTGGCTAACTTGTATATTAATCTTTTGTGTGGGACAGTGTCAGATGCCTTGCTAAAGTCTAGGTAGGCCATGTCCACAGCCCCTCCCTGATCTACTACTTTGGTCACCCAAAGAAATCTATTAGATTCGTACGGCTGGAATCTCTCACTTATGTAGTAAACGAAAGCCTTCTCCTCCTTCTTAATTCCTTCGGCTATCTGCAGCTCCTTCTGTGCTTACTTGCCTCACTAGCTAACCTTAGGTAATTTTCCTTATCCACCTCTCTCTCTCTCTCTCTCTCTCTCTCTAAATTTTCTATAGGCCAACATCTTTTCCCTTACTGTCTCCCATCAATGTTTTCTACGAAACAGTGAAATAAACTGTGACTGCAAAATACTGAGGCTTACCACATTCACTTCATCTCCGCAATCACCAAAAAGGAGGAGAGGCAGGTTACGGGGAGAGGCAGCTAAGTTTAAACAAAAAAGTAACTGAAATGCTTCTCCAACTCCAACTATTATCGGCCACTTAATCGCCCATTAAGGACGTTCCCTGGCGTTTCACCAACCCCATGTAAAAAAAAAATCATTTTCCTTGCGCGCACAGTACATTACGATCAGCTAGACATATAAAACAGCAGTACTGGATAATTAGAAAGTGATTATCAAAATTCTGCTTTTTGGCTGGACGCATGCAGCCATAGTTTCAGTTTGCATATCTGTAAATATTTTTTCCAGCGATCTTTAGTTTTAGATATTTGAAATGTATTTCCATTGTTATGGATCCACAATAAATATAGCTGGTACGTAATTTGCAGCCCAGCTCCCCCCTCACATTGCATCACATCTTTGATTACTTTTGTGGAACCATATGCTGTGTGTTCCTACTGTCCCTGTATAGTTCTGCGAGTCATGCACATGCATGGTTGGCAACAGAGGGTTCCAGTTCAACATGGCGGGTGGGAACAATGTAAACAAAAACAAAGAAAATGGAGCAAATTATGGTGTGATAGTAAGTGAAAACAAAAATTTACCAGGAGAGTGCTCAATAGAGCACAGGGAACAAACTGTTGCAAAAAAAAAAAAAAATAAGATTTTTTTTTAGTACTGCTGCTTTAAAATCCTACAACAAACATTGGTTGCCATGCTTGTTTTTGAGATACATTTTGAGATTTAATCCCCCTTTATGGAAAGAACCCCTAAGAGGTCAGATTGTTTTTATGATTTTAGGTGTCAACAGGCGTGTGAAAGAAAAAGGACACATTATTATCAGGTCTGCTTTATTTTTACCACAAATGCAAACAGGAAAATTACCAGTACTTTGACACACTCTTTAACTGACATTCCCAATGCTTTGACGCCCTCTTGAACTACCATTCCAATAACTGGGGGAAATATTAGTATGCGTTTATGCACTTTCATAAAACTTTGGACAAAAGCAGAATATTGTTAATACAGCAAAAAAAAAGAAATACAGGGGTCGCCACACTTCTTTTGTTTACATCTGCTTTCAATGTTGCAGTTTTAGAGGTGGGTTGGCTCGTAAATCCCAATAAATAAAACTTGCCAGAAACCTATTCATGCCATTCAAAAGTACATGCAGAATGACAAGGACATGAATATAACGAAGTAACCCAAGACAGACATGTACTTAAAGTGCATTGAATGGTGCCATCCTGTATTCTTAGGTGGACATGACCTAGTAGGATAAGTCATTATTCTACTAATGTTTCCATATATTTGAAAATGTACTTGTGTTAGTAAAGAGCCTTGAAAACTTCTCTGGGGTACATCTGAAAAATCGAATTTTTAAAACGGGGAATGTCTTAAATAGCCCCTCCCATGGAAGTCTGATGCTGCTGCAGACAAATTTTTTGGGGCGGAATTAGAAGTTCATCTAATCAGGGCAAATGGCAGTTGTGACTGGGCAATTGACAAATGTCCGATATAGACCGTGCTTTTAGGTCTTTATAGCCACTGGGGTGGGTCTGTTAAACAGAGCCCCTATGCAGAGGACTTTTGATTATGTCTATTAAGCACTTGTCTGCCCTTAAAGGAGAAGTCCACCCAGAACCCGAAAAAACATATGTTGTGCAGAGTGTTTACACCCGTATGTGAAGTTCCAGTGTCTCTCTCCCTCCGACCGGCACCAGGAACCCCTCCCAGATTAGCCTGCCAGCTTCATGACCCCTGGGGATCCCCATCCCCGACAGCCCAACTGCACCTCTTGTTCCCGCAGTGCATCCTGTCCCATGACAGTGATGTAAGAGAGACCGAACATTCGGCACACACATGCCAAACAAACTAAATATCTTGGAAGCTTTACAAGCTGCACAAAAATTACCAGCAGCAAAGTTTTTCAGGACAGTAAGACATTTACGATGAGGGTGGTCACTAAGCTGAATTCTACAGATTTTAAAATATAGCCATCTCTATTGTTGTGAACTGATTGTAAAGCAGTGCTTTCTGCTGCATTTATGGGCTCTGCTACATCACCATCACATGAAACAAGGTGCATCGTAGGACAAAGAAACACAATTAAACTGTCTGACATGGAGATCTCCAGGGGTCTCAAAACTACCCTAAAGCCAGCAGGCCAATCCAGGAAAAACTCCCAATACCAGTCAGAGGGAAGAAAACACCACAACTTCATGTACAAATCAAAACACTGCACAACATATACCCTTTCAAGTCCTGGGTGGACTTCTCCTTTAAGTGAGCAACACTGTACTTCCACAAAGAAGAAAGTATCTGGAAAAAAAAAAACAGTTAAGATGTGACTGCTTCATAAATGCAGCGCAGCAGAACAACATCTAGGATACAAGATCTATAAAACACCACCCCTTGTTCTCTGATAACGGAGAATTTGCAAGTTACAAATCTAGGTAACAGGACCCAAAACCATTAGTGCAGTCAAGCCTATGGACCACAGGATGTTACATTCTTAGTAAGCTGTCAGTTACAAAAAAAATTACAAGAAACTGGTATACCATTTGTGCAGAAGGCAGCATCAGTTTAACAGCTTCTATACAGAGCAACAATGAGACAAAACGCCCAACCGAAGAAGTAGATGCGACTCAGCATGCTATGCCTCCAGGTCAGAGACTCTAAAGACGAAGAGGAGCCGGAATCACTAGCGCGTCGGCTCTTGCTCGTAAAATGACTGATCTGCGGTTGTTAAAACTTTTAACATTTAAAAACACCCTATCCACACTACGGGGAACACGTGCCCTTCCCCACAACCCTATCGCGCTCGAAATACCCTGGTTTGTGGCAAACGCCACTTTGAATTGTGATTTACAAACAGACTCCGCCAAAATAAACTTCAGTCCAACTCTCAGTAAATCCTCATAAGCAGGGTTCTAATGTAGTGGCATAAAATAAAGGCGAGTTTCCTGTCGATCGACGCGGGGTCACATCTCCCTTTTGCACCGGGATGCTGTGAGGACGAGGATGCTTCTGCAGGGCTGGGGTGGGCCGGCTGGAACGACAAGACATAACAGCAGCCCAGCGACGGTCTCTCTTCCCTCCTTACAAACCATCCCTTCACTTACTGGGGAAGCAGCCTGCCGCGACCTTTCAGATGACATGATGAAAGAAGCCCCGGCCCCTACGGACCACGCCTTGGGAAGAATGGATGACGCGAAATGGACAAATCACTCTCCCCATCTACTGGGAAGCAACGAGACTGAGAAACAGCCAGTTCCTTTCGTGGAAGGCTCTCTTCTTAGTGGCCGTTACTTCTGCTCGAAGAATTTCTGAGCTTCAGACCTTGATGTGCAAAATTCCATATCTGATTTTCCATAAGGAACGTGTGGCTCTGCTCACCAATCCTAAGTTTCTCTCTAAGGTGGTAGCGGAATCTACGTAACCAGTCCATTGAACTGCCTGCCTTTTTCACACAGCACTCCAATCATGGGGAATATCTTTTACATACCCTGGACGTTCACCGGATTCTGAGATACCACACCAATAGGACGAAGGATCTCAGAAAGACTGACCAACTGTTTGTTTCTTTTGCCAGCAAAAGAGAGGGCAACGCTGTTTCCAAACAATGTTTGTCCAAATGGTTGGCTCACTGTATCACTTTCTGCTACAACAAGTATCACAAGACCTTGCCAGGTCAGGCCAGGGGTCACTCCACCAGGGGTGTCGCAGCCTCTGCTGCCTGTTTCAAGAATGTGTCAGCGGCTGATATTTGCGCCGCTGCAACTTGGACTTCTGTCCATACCTTTACTAAACACTACAGTTTGGACATTGCCTCTCGCCGTAGAGCTAGCTTCGGGTTGGCTGTTCTGCAAGCACTTCTTTCTTAAGTCCTTTTCAGCCAGAGGATCTCTTATGAGTAGTTTCCTCCTCCCATGTGCTTCTCTTTGTTCCAGACTGCTTGGGACTCAGTCTTATATATAATTACCTACTGCAAGAGCCCTCTTGAAGTAAGATAGTACAGTTATGTAAGAACTTACCGTAACAGTAGATCTTCGAGAGAGACACTTGCAGTAAGTAATACCTTCCTGCCCTTCATCCCCCTTACTTTTTTTTCAGCTCCTTTTCCAGGAAGGGAAATCTTCACTTCTCTCGTCTTGCCTTTTTGGCCTTTAGCGGGGAAAGAACTGGGCGGGCGTGAGGACCGCCCCTTTGTACGGCGTGCGCCTGGGCGGTCACCTGGCGTGGGGGCGGTCCCTCGCCAGAGACTGCTAGCTAGAAATTTTTCTGTGGGGTCCTGACGCCTGCCGGCTTCAGTCCTATATGTAATTACCTACTGCAAGAGCCTCTCTCAAAGATCTACTGTTACAGTAAGTTCTTACGTAACTGTACTTTATGGCCTTTGGTGTCTAATCCAAGCTATTTCATGACTTCCGATCCAAAGACAGGGACTTTGGCCATAAGGACAGTGGGAGGGAGGGTGGATCATTGGGCTTGTTTTTCTTTAGTTTGATTTGTTTTATTAATTGTACTCATTAAGTTTTTTAGTTGTGGACATTCACTATTTTGTTTTATTATAGACAAGTTGTCTTTATTTTCTTGTTTGTATAAGGTATGTGTAATATCAATAAAGTAAAGGTAATCGCAAAAAAAAAAAATTCAGTCAGGTTGGTCTGACGTGACCTTCCACCTGTGAACCTGTGTTGGTTGTCAACTATGAGCCCCCCCTTCCTCTAGATATTGTGTCAGTCTTTCCTTTATAAATGCCTCCATTAACTTACCGACAACAGAGGTAAGACTGACCAGACGATAGTTGCCAGGCTCTTCCCTTCCTCCCCCTTTGTGCAAAGGCACCACATCAACCCTTTTCCAATCCTTGGGACCCTCCCCTTGTCTAGGGACAGATTAAATAACTTGGTGAGTGATGCCGCAAGATCCTCCCTCAACTCCTGGAACACCCGGGTGGTGGATTGCATCGGGGCCCATTGCCTTGTCTGTCTGCAATTTTCTTAATTCCTCAAAGACCCTAGCCTCTATAAAGAGGCCTGTGTCCGTCTCCCTGCCCACCCTTCCCCTGCTTCTTAGCTCTGGCCTCCTTCCTCAGCCGTGAAGACTGAGGTAAAGTATGCATTCAGCAGATTAGCCTTTTCTCCATCTTCCTCCATCAGAGCTCCCCCTTCCCCTCTGAGTCTCATAATCCCCTGCCTGCTTTTCTTTCTCTCACTTGTATAGCGGAAACATTTTTTGTCCTCCCACGCTATTTTCTCCTCCGTAACCGCCTTAGCCCTCCTGACTATTTTTCCAGCATCCTGTAGCTTCTTCTTGTAAGCTTCTCTATCCGCCATCCCCTGTGAAGATTTGTAGTTTCTGAATGCTTTCTTTTTTTTTCTTGACAGCTCTTGCCACCTCTTTTGTAAACCAAAGTGGTTTCCTCCCTTGTTTGTGCTTGCTTAACCTCCTGATGCACTGTTCCGTTGCCAGCAGGATTCCCCTCTTTATTGCCCCCATTCCTCCTCAACTCTCTCTAGGTTCTCTTTCCCTTCTAGTTCCCCTTTGACAATTTCTTTCATTTTCTTAAAATCTGCTTTTTGAAAGTCCATTACCCTAGTGGTGGTCTTGTTCTTTTCTGACCCCATCCAAAGATTAAACTTGACCATTCTGTGATCGCTATCCCCCAGATTTTCCC
Source organism: Neoceratodus forsteri (assembly GCA_016271365.2). Taxonomy (NCBI): domain Eukaryota; kingdom Metazoa; phylum Chordata; order Ceratodontiformes; family Ceratodontidae; genus Neoceratodus; species Neoceratodus forsteri. The sequence goes on from CM057453.1 coordinate 198,470,063, forward strand.
CGACCTCAACCTCCTTGACACTGTCCCCGTTTGTCATTACCAGGTCCAGTATGACTTCTTCTCTAGTCTGGTCCCTGACCAGCTGTTGAAGAAGTGCCTCCTGCAAGGACTCCAGTAGCTCCCTACTCCTTTCAGATGCTGCTGTTGGAATTCCCCAGTTTACATCGGTTAGATTAAAGAGCAGCTTCCGACTAATCATACTAACCACTTAGTCCCAAAAATATGATGACTGACCTGGCTAGGAGTCCAAATGTGCATACTTTTCCTTTTTTTTATGGCTGTTTAAAAGTTATGCCCCTCGTAATTTTATTCCCAGGCCCGCCGGCAAAAAACAGAGCCACTTCCTGATCCTACGGCCACGCCGGCACACGCAGCCCAGTTTTGTGATGTCAGTAAACGAAGCCTGCATGTGCGTGCCCCATTGACTTGAATGGGGGAGATTTTTTTCAAAGATTTTATACCCATTCAACAATGGGATTTTAACAAATCAAAGCGATCGCTCAACTAACTGGGACCCTGAAATGCATGACCTCTAGAACCATTGTTCCCACTTAGCTGTCACTACTTATTTAAGGTAATGTAAGAGTACCTGGAAGCTACTACAAAACTCTGCATCACTATGCGTTATTAATATAAGAATTCAGAAGATTATTAGCAACTTTAACATATGACTAGTAAACTGACTGGTAACTGATCAACAGATAGCATTTTAATATACAACATGGATAAAGTTTGAAAGCTCATTCCTGTTTCAAAAGCACTATAGGAAAAGGGAGACTAACTCTTCTAACTAAGAGACTGAGTTTCAATTATTGAATTGTCAGAACGCTCAATCTATGTCAGTATTAAATCGCTCCTCATGGCTGGCGCCATGTTGAAAACTCTCCATAACTGGTAGACTGTAAATGGAGCAACAGCAAATTATATCTGGATCACCGTGTCAAAATGAACAGCAGTTAACCAGTCAACTTTAAAATGACCAACATAGGCAGCATCTGACGCTTCCCAGGCCTGAAATGTGCATAAACACCATTCAGTTACCAGTACTTTTAATGGAGAGACAGCACCTTTCAGAGATCAGGCCTCATCTTCTCTTTCAGATGACGATTGATAGTCTGATGTTGAGCGGCTCTGGAATTCTACCACTATAAGGTCCACTCTCTTCCGTGCATCTTCCGGGTCATTAAATTGATACATTCTCCCTCCATAGGTAATACAGAGACGTGCAGACACTAATAAAGAGTGAGACACCCCTAAACCCTGCAACAGCTGTCTGAGAGGGTCAAACAGTTTGCGTCTACTTCTTGTAGCGTAGGATCAGTCGGGGAATATTTTAATATCATGGCTGTCCATGGTTAAGGGGTAATTGGATCTTGCCCACTGAAGAATGATGTCCCAAATTTCTGCACTGGCAGTGATAAGCACGATGGTATGTGCTGACTCCTGATTTAACTGGGCCCCTCGGTAGTTGACTCTATAAGCTTGTTTAAAAGAATTCATATCCAGTTGTACCTCTGGGGAAATCGAAGTCTGCAGCCAGTGTTTCAAATAAGAGAGGAGATTGTTTCCTTCAATACCCTCCGGAGCTCCAACCAGATGCAGATTCATGGCCCGTTTAGCATTTTCTAGGGTCTCTAGTCTGGCTCGGAGGTGCCCCATTTTAAGGGTAGACTTTCGCGAAAGTGGCTTGAGTTTTTTGTGATCTTTCATCTGCATCTTTTGCAATTTTCACTGCCCAATCAATTTTTGTATCTTGGGCTCCCAGCCTTTCTAGGACCCACTCCACTTTGCGGTCTATACCTCGAACTGCCTTTAAAACGAATTCCCACGGTGGAGGATCTCCAGTGCACTCTGGCCCGCCACTTGATCCAGCGTATCGTGTTGGGCCTGTGGCATCTGTTGTTGCGACTTTTGTCCAGTTCCTTCTGTTGCTCCTTTAGGGCGACCCATCTCATGTGAGGTATCATTCGGTGCAGAAGAAAATGAGCCTTCCAACCCTGTGATTTGGTAAGTCAGCTGCTAAGAAAAATTAGGTTTTAAGCTCAGTTATTGCGGAATAAAGTATGGAGCTGCCGGTAAACACTTCCAGTTACAGACATGGTTCTCTAGCACCCCCTACTCCCTTTGTTCATATGGAAGTTAGTTGCTTTACTTATACTCTCTCTTATTTTTGTCCACTGTGCCTCCACCCCTTCCTGGTAATCCCCCCTTCAAGGTAGTACCCCATTTCTTTAAAATTCACCCTTCTAAAGTCAAGGACTCTCATCCTTGTGTAGTTAGCCTCTGTTCCTGTCTTAAATGTTAAACCATACTGTGTGGTGATTTACCCAGGGGGCTGCCACTGATGTTTGTAACGCTGTCCCTGTTTGTAAGCACCAGGTCCAGCACTTCCTTGTCCCTAGTGGGTTCTTTGTGTAGCTGCCTGAGAAAAGCCTCTTGTAGGAAGTCAAGAATAGCCCTACTGCTTGCAGGAACTGCAGTTGGAAGGCTCCACTACACGTCTGGCCGATTGAAGTCGCCAACTAGCAGCACCTCCCCCTTACTTGCCATTCGCCATTCCCGAGGAAGGCAGGGTGACCAGTGGGGTTCCTCAGGGATCAGTGCTGAGACTGATCCTCTATAATGTCTGTATAAGTTACATTGCAGAGGACCTAGAAGGGAAGGTCTGTCTGCTTGCAGATGACACCAGAATCTGCAACAGGGTGGACACTCAGGGTGTGGGTTGTGTGGAAGGGATGTGCAGAGACCTGAGAACTTGAGTGGTCAAGGGTATGGCAGCTGGGCTTCAGTGTGAAAAAGTGCAAAATAATGCACTTGGGACACAGAAAGCCAGGCGTGGAGTGGTACTGACAACAACCAAGCAGGAAAGAGATCTGGAAGTAATCATATCTGATGACCTAAGGTGACCAGGTGGTGCGACAAGGCAGTTGGGAGGACTAGCGGGGTGCTGGTGTGTATATGAAAGTGTATCACCAGCAGAAACAGGGAGGTGGTGTTGCCCCTGTATAGATCGCTGGTAAGACCCCCACCTTGAGTACTGTGTCCAGTTTTGAAGACCACATCTCTGGAAAGACATACAGTGGAGGTGGTCTAGAAGAAGGCAGCTATAATGGTGTGGAGTCTGCATCAAAAGCCCTAGGAGGAGAGACTAAAGGACCTCAACATGTACATGCTGGAAGAGAGGAGAGAGTGGGGGAAGATATGATAGAGGCCTTTACATACATCACAGGGGTAAATGAGGTACAGCAGGGAAGCATTTTTCTAAAGAAAGGTGCTGAAGGTCAAAGAGACATGCTATGAAGCTGGGGGGGGGGCTACATTCAGGAGAGATGCAAGGAAGTACTTCTTCACAGAAAAAGTGTTGGATTCCTGCAACAGCCTCCCAGCAGAGGTGGTGGGGGTGAAAACTGGTGGGATTTAAGAATGCATGGTGTAGGAAAGAGCTGTAGATTAAGTAGGGTTTGCAGTGAGAATGTAGTTAGGGAAAAATGGGCAGGCTAGGCGGGGGATGGCTCTTATTTGCCATCAGATTCTATCTTTCCATGTTTCTGGTGATGGCTTCCATGAGTGCTGTATCCAACTCCTCTTCCTGTGCTGCAGGGTCTGTATCGTATCCCAGTATGGATAGTGGCCCTGGAACCTGTCTCCAGGGTAACCCAGAGCACTTACAGTCCTTTCTTTTTCTCCTGGTGCCCCTGTACTTTCACAGCCTTGATTCCTTCCCTCATATGTAAAACAACCCCTCCTCCCCGCCTTACCTCTCCTGAACATTGAATAGCCTGGTGTGGCCATGACCCAGTCGTGGTGCTTCATGCACCACAATTCCATGATGACCACTAAATCCAGGCCAGCCTCCGCCATGATGGATTCTAGGTCTGGAATTTTGTTCCCGAGGCTCCTTGCTTTCACGCCCATGGCTCTCCATACTCCCCCCCCCCCCGTCCTGCTACCACCTCCTATTCCTGACACTTTTTCCCCTGAATCTCCCCCTAACTTTCCTCCTACCTTTTTAATTTCCTCATTCCTTGTCTCCTTCAGTCTTTTACCCTCACATACCTGAGTTTACCCCCCTTCTTGTGTCTTACCCCAATCCCTGGCTTTGGGATCCCCATGCACCCCCCCCAGCTTCTCCCTCATCCGGGGAAGGGCAGTTGTTGCTGCCCTTTGTTTTACTGCCTCCTCCACCCTGTTAGTTTAAATGCTAATCCATGTAGCATTTAAATCTCCCCCAAGGACTGGGGCCCCTTTCCTGGAAGGATGCAGGCTGTCTCCCATATACAGGCCCATATTCTCCCAAGCTGGCCACCATTCTCTGATGTTGTTGACGCCTTCCTCTGTGCACCATGCCTTCAGCCAGTCGTTAAATGTCCTGGGGCAGAGTACTTTTACATCTCCTCGGCAGTACACAGGTAACACCTAGGAAAATCCCACCGTGCCTACTGGTCCCTCCCCAACTCCCTGTCATTATCCTGTCCCTTGCCGTTACCCTGTCCCTTGCCAGATCATTTGTCCCCAGGTGGACAGTAATGTCTAACTCCCTCCCATTTCTTGCTATCCTAGTAATCCTTTGGATACACTCTCCATCCCTCCAAACTGAAGCACCTCTAAGGCACTTCACCTCTTTCTACCATCCTCCCTCCACACCCAGGTCTATCCCCCCCCCTAACAACAGAGTCTCCCACAAGCAGCTGCTTCCTCCTTGGCTGGGGGCATTTTCCTCCTTACTGGGGGCTTCTCCATCTGAGGTCCCCACTTCCTCACTTCCCACTTCAACAGGTGGCTTCTCTCGGCTGTCCCGTCCCACCAGTACGGTGAAGGAATCCTGCAGTGATACAGGCTGAGGAGCGTGCACCCTTCCTGCCACCCTCACCCTCCAGGAGCCCACCAAGCAATGTAACTGCATATTGTGCTGGTGGGTTTTGTAAGCTGATGGCCAAGTAGACTGCAGCTGTTGTGTTTGTGGAGTAATAGCCATGTGACCTCGGTTCCGGTTAAACTCGGTTAATAGTTTCCAGCTCACTGGAACTTTTATTCTTTTAGTTCTCTGTAAAGTTGTGTGTTGAATGTTTTTTTCATTTTTAAGCTTTATTTTTAGTGCTTTATCAGTGGAACTTACAAGTCATAATGCACGACAACATACAGTACACAGTACAAACTTCACACTTATCTTAAAATACTTCTTCGTAGTGTCTAGTTTTATACCTCAGTCAGAGGTAAATCACATTTATTTTGGTTGAGAACTAGCCAGATACCAAGATCAGTTAAACGCAAGCTAGCAACCTGCAATAACAGAGACTGACCCCATAAAATTATTTTAGTAATGATGGCAAATAGGATAACAGGCTAAACAGTAACCTATGGGTCACAAACCTGGTGGGGATAGAAATTGAACATGCCATAATTTGCCCTCTTACCTCCCCTGAACCTAAAAGAGAGTCAATCCTGGAAAACGCAATAAGAGAGCACAATATCAAAGGTTGCTCATGACGGATGATTGCAGTACTTCCCAAGTGAGAATGAGAAGGGCAGGGCCCTCTCAATACCTTCAGCAAAAATAGAAAAGAAAAAAATGATTTTTGTTTTGTTTGAAAACTGTGTAATATAAACATTTAGTAACTGGAAAAATTATGTAGGAAAGACATTCGATAAAACACATACTATGGAAAAAGAGACTGTGTCTGAAGAGATGTTGCTGTCTATGCAGCAGGGAAAATGTGGCTCCCGGAGCACAGGCTGCCATGAGGCAGGCGCCATATTGCCAGCATCTCTCACGCTGCACCATGAAGTGTAAGTTCACATTCAGTTGTTCACAGACAGTGCACAAAGGTTAAATGTCCAAGAAAAAAAGTAGGGATGCTGTCCTAAGTCTGCCTCTTAGCCCGTTCCACCCTCAGCCCAATTCTTCACTTATATTCCTGTAAAAACAGTCTGTCAAAATCTCCATGTTCTTCCTGGGACTGAGCACCAAAGTCCTGTGTGATGTGCTGCAAAAGGACACAGGGATCCTGTGGCTCAGATTGATGCCATCCATGCCAAATTCCACCCCAGACTCGGTGCCCTATACCATAGTAAGGAATGTCTCTCTCCACTGGTCCACCACCTCTTCTACTTCTTTGGCTGGACTGGACACCCTCTGCAAAACGTTTTGCTGCTTTGCTACAAACTCTCTGTCTCACACTCACCACTGCTCCCTATCCATCTTCCTGCTCCCCACGTCACCAGCTCCACTGTACATCTCTCATCTCTAAATACTGGTTTGGGTCACTCCCCTTCTAGTTATCCCATCTCATCTTCTCATTCTCTTCTCCTCCTACTTCTTGTGCTCCAGGGACCCATACGCTTTCTCCCTTCCCAGCCTACATTCCTCAGTTGGAAAATCTGCTTTCCCATACTGTCTCCGCTCCTTCTGGAATCTGCTACCTTCCTCCATACATCTCTCTCCCTCCCTCCATTCCCCAAGATGCCAACTAAAAACTTCTCCCTCCTCCCCCTTGTTCCTGCCAACCCTCATCCTGAACCCTTCTTTACCGACCCTACCTCTCAGCACTGGTTAAGCATCCCATCATCTGGGTTCCCCAGCACTTTTTAAATTATTTGTACACTTGTTTTTCATTTTGTACACTATTTATTGGGCAACCTGTTGTAATTTGTGGCATTACTCTCTGTATTGCACTCGACTTGTGCACTTCGTCATTGTTTCTGTAATTATCATTATCAGTCTGATTTATATTTGGTTGTAACTGTCTCTCCCCTTCCTATTCCCGCGGGTCGCACGTGAAGACGAGCCTTGGCTCAGAGTGCCTCTCCTGGTCATAAATAAAACTATACAAATATGGTTTGCCACAGTATTTAATTTTAAGCTTTGCGGGATAATGCAGGGAGCGACTCACACTAGATGATCTAAGGGAGGCCCGTATAGTGTTGAAGGACTTTCTGTGATCTTTTGTAGCAAAGGTCATGTAAAGTGACACCTTTCCCCCACAGATGTTGTCAGAGGACCAGCCCTTCTCGCTGCCTCTAGCACCTGGTCCCTCTTATGTGGTACCAGCAGGGTTTGAGGAGCATTGGCGTTGTTCCTCTGCTTACAAGGGGTAATTCAGAATGCTCAGTAGACATTGGGGGCTGGCTCCATGAGCAGGCTAGCATCCAACCAGGACCCCGCAAAATTTGCAGGATCATCCCCATCCAGCACCTTGGGCAGCCCGAGGATTCTTGTGTTGGAAGTTCTCGTTTGATTCTTGAGGGCATTGGGTCTATATCTGAGCACCTTGTTTTATTTTAATAGGCCATTTCTCGCGGTTGCAGCTTTCATTGCTGAATTTGCAGCCTCCTTTGATTTGGCCATAGCTGATGTTGCTGTGGTTTTGCATACCACGAGTCTAGCATGCAAATCTTGGATTGTCTGATTCAGTATCACATGGAGTACGTCTGACATCGTGGGTTCAGAGGCACTCACAGCCGAAGTCGCTGGCGCACCACTTTCACTAGGCCCAGGCTGCTGTCCTTGCCGGTTGTCACCTTCATTGCCTTTCTTCGGGTTGTCCATCCCTGCAACAACCACAGTTATTGCACCGGAGTTACCAGCCAAGTTTGTGTAGTATGTATGTTGAATAGAAATGTCAAAAATAAGGTTTTAAAGATTATAACATAGTTTTCCTTTCTGCCTTGGGCAAGCCTAGAACTTGTACAATCGCCCTTAATGCCTGCTAGTCACGCCTCACCCCATATATGTTGAATGTTACAGTGTATCAGTTAACTACACAGTAGTTAGTGTACCTACATAGTCACTGCATTGCAATTGCAATGTAGTTGCTGCAGGCGACCTGTAACTACAATATAATTACCCTGTTGCATGTAATTAATGATTAGTTACATTGAAACGGATACTTAAAGTGTAGTCTTTTTAACTACCCCAGAGAGAGACACGTGCAAATTGCTTTTCTGAAGTAACCCCACCTAAAGTCCTTGGAATGCAAAAACTGCTTTGGGGTGGGTGGGACAATTTTGTGCAGCCTCATAGAACTCACATAAGAGAAGAGTAGTGATCCTTATGCATAACTTTTGCCATTCCCAGACAAGGGAGATATACTGTATTTTTATGCAGGGGAAATTGGTTGGAGAGGTCATTATGCTTGGGATATCTACCCCCATGCCTTGTTTTTGAGAAGTATTTTATTTAGAACATGTCCCTTCTGCAGAGAGAGAGAAATTTGAGAATCAGGTGCTTGGGGCAATATAACTGTGCCCTGGGTTATAGATTGGACAGTTCGATTGGTGAGCAAAGGACTCTAGGGATATTGGGAGGTGGTGCCTGGACTTGAATGAATTGGATATGCTACACATCTGGGGAACAGCTACCCCTAGGTGGCAGGGATTACACATTCTTCTCTAGTCTGCTCCAGACATGGTCCAAAATTGATAACATCTTTGCCACCTGGCAGCTGTACTCTTGTTGTTTCCACAAACATTAGCCCCATTGCTGTGTTGGACCATGCCTGGGAGGAGGTGGAACGGAAGGGCACTTGGCATGGGATCAGGCCAGAGCAGTACAACTGCCTTTTCCCAACATCTTGCAGCAGGTCAGTCATTTGAAATGTATTTGGCAGACCAGTGAGGGCTATACCAAGAATGTAACATTCCCACAGCCCCATTACGAGCTGTTTTGTGGGAAGCGTGATAGTGTCCTTTACAGTGGCACATATAACCTCCCCTCTGTCGAGACTGCACCAGCTGTATCTGTGGGTGCTCCGTATTAACCTGTCTGTCTACTGTCAGCTGTGAATGTATCTGCATATTGTTCTACGCAAAGTCTGCCGAAAGCTAATGTATTTGCATAGTATATTGCCTAAAGTCTACCAGACCATGCTTGTTAGCTGCAACTGTTTCCCCCTCCTTCCTATATATATTACTAGTTGTCTTTCCTTTCACCTTTGTCTGACAAGGAACCTTTGTAAATGAGCTTTTAGCTCAAAGGTGTATTTTGAATTGTAACTAAATAAATAAACATGAAGAAATGGAGGCTGGCTGTCAGATTTAGAAAAATCACTGAAAGAACTTGAGAAAAAAGGCATTCACTGATCACTCAGCAGAGTATTTAGGATAGGTGATGGCAGTGAGGGAGACCCTTAACTCCTCCTGACAATGCACATACAGTACCTCTCTTCTTTGTGAAACACTAGTTTTACAAATGGGACAATAAGCCAAGTTCTCTGCCAGAAAAGGGCAAAGGCAGGCAAACTTCAAAAATAATCCCCAGCTTTGAAACTGAATCGACCTTTTAGTCAGCACCTCCTCACAGATTTGAGAGGCATTCACTCATTTTATAATGACAGAATGGGATGAAAGGGCACAAGAGGTGAGACCCAGTTTGGGTCGGTTAGTGCTCTTTCTGCTTACACAGGAACGGGAGGGTGCCGATATTGCAACAAGATGTGTTAACAGTTACAGAGAGCAGGAAAAAGGGTAGAGTGGTGGGGCCAGATGGGCTCACTGCAGAATTCGTTAAAGAATTGCAGAAATCAGTGCGAGAACCTACCTGCAGTAGGTAATTTGGGAAGTGGTCAGAATAACACACGCAGAACGCCTGACAGCAGAATTTATAAACATTAGAACCAGGGGTCCAGATAACTTTTAGGACAGAGAAGTATTTACTGCCAGCTTCTTCAGCATGGAACAGGAACGTATTGCCAGCTTCTTCAACCTGATACAGGAATATTTTCATCTTAATGGCAGTAATGCTATTCACAAACCAGTCTTAGACCCCACACCTCTAAACTAAGTTTCAAACCAACTGGGCAGCTGCAGCCACTGGCTGTTTGACTGGTACTGCCGTGGAGTTTGAGATGCCTTCCTGATGCTGCACAGTTCTGCAACCTTATTTTTAACCTTTTGTCAGGTTACAACAACCCTTCTTGCTAGCCAGATAACTCCTGACACTGGCTCCTATATTGTTTTTATTTATTTATTTAGCTTTTGTTGACCGGGTAAGTGCACTAGACAAATCCTGCCTATTTTCAGGCACGACCGGGGGGGGGGGGGGAATACAGATGAATGCCAACTGATCTTGAACCAGATTAAGCTGTTGGTGGTATTTTTAGTGAATGAGGGAAATTTGGCCAGGACACCGGGGAAATTCCCCTACTCTTTTCGATAAGTGCCATGGGATCTTTAACTTCCATCTGAACTACCACCAATCCAGGCAGATGGGACCTCGGTTTAACATCTCATCCGAAAGACGGCACCTCAGAAATGCAGCACCCCTCTCATGCTGCATTACAGTGTCAGTACTGGGATATTAACCCAAGTGCCAGATGTGGGAACTGAACCCCACAGCCCTCTGATCTCCCGGCCTCAGAGGTGAGTGTGCTACCTACTAAGCCACTGACACTGCCATTGTACAGTCACAGTCAATACTGAGGCTCTTCTGTCTCCTCTGCTGCTTCCACACTGTTAATTCGTGGTACTGGGGCTGTTAGCAACATGTGGTGCTGCCAGTTTTTTGCATGTATAGCAAATATACTTTAGATGAGCATGGTGGGAAACACATTTCTTTTTTGTGTTTCTTTTTCCTCCCTTACTCACTGGGACCTGCTCCTCCTTCAGGCCACCTAGTACCACCCAGCGATTCCCCCACCCCCATGCAACTCTCCCCCAGAGCCTCCTGCCTCATATTGCAGCTGCCTACGGGTTAGCCCGTCATATCCCTTCGTCGGGTGGGTCCCTCTCCGACGAGAGGGGGGGCACCGGTTGGGCCAGGCCAGTGCACTCTTACTCTCTTGCCCGGGCGCTGTTGAGGCAGACGTTGCTCTGCTGGGAGTGCTTGAGGGCATCGTTTGGGTCGGCCACCGTAATCAGGCTGATCCCAATGCAGTTTCTGCTTTTTCTGATGTTTCCCGCATCAGTGTTCCTCTGCAGTGCTCCTGGTCTCCACCGGGGGCCGCTGCAGAGCGACATGCTCTCCTAAACCACCCCAGGAGAGGAGAGCAGCCCAACGGATGCTCAATCTTCTCCTTTCCCTGCCTACCCCTGGCGTCCCTGGTCCATTCCCGAACCCGGATCGTGGGTGTGGTTTGAGGTAAGGCGCCAGCGCCTCAGCCGTCTACGCCACTGGGCCGGTGTGGGAAATACCTTTCTAAAATCAGAAAGTGGTAGTAAATCGTGCAAAGATAGAACTCAAATTCTCCTTTGCTCCTCTTATCTGTTCCCCTGACTGGAACCACTGGACAAGTGCTATATTAATAAAGTGTATGTACTTCTTAATAATGACTGAGAGAGGAAACGTTAGACAGTATATGAATTACATGAATGAAATCTACGTATTTTTTATTTTTTTTAGTAAGTTATTGTTTCTCATGTTCCAGCATCCCTCTCCCTTGGTAAGCCCAGTTTCATCGCCAGGATCTCTGTCACTCTGCAAATTCTTACCCCAGTAGTTCGCATGCATATACATACACACTCGCACCTCGCTGGTGGAGCCAGATATGCAGGATCCAACCTCCTGCCCTTTCACCTTAATGAGGTGGGACTTCCCGTGGTTTATTGGAGCAGCCAGGGTCAGTGCCTGAGTGCACCAGGATCATCCTGCGAGGAACAGGCTGTTTCTGCTTTTCTGGTCTACCACCCCCCACAGAAGCCCAGTCAGAGGAATGCAGATCTCAACTGGTGTCCTCCCTTGCACCCACACTGCCAGCTGCTTTACTACCTGTGTTCACACATGTGACAGGAGAGCAGTGGCAGCTGCAGCCCTTCCTCCCTGGAGAAGAGAATGTTCTATGGGACATCTTCCTGGCCCCCGACTGCCCAAGCTCATTCTCAAACAAGACTGGCGGCATCGCAAGCAGTGGCACTACTGCTGCACCGACAGGCCGGCTTCAAATCTTATTTTTAAAACTTTGCCAGAGATGTCTGCTCCTTGGAAGGCTGACCCAGTGCCATGGTTACTGCCCACTTTGCTGACTCACAAGAAACCTGTGTCTTTTGCACTCCGCTGCCAAAAGATCAGTTCACTGCTGGCCTGCCAAAGGAGCAGCATGGGTATTGAGTGCAGTGCTGCTGATCATTCTACCTCTCCCAGCCAGAGAAAGGGTTTGACCATCAGTGTGTAAAGTCAGTGCACTAAGTGCAAACATGGTTGTTAAAGGAGTCAGTATGCAGTCAGGGCAACAGATAAGAGGAGTGAAGGAGTAATTCAGTCCCATTTTGGCATGACGTACTCCCTCTTTCTGATTTTGAGAATTTGTTTTCCAGCTGGCACATTTATAGTTTGTTGGTACACAGGCACATAATTGGCAACACCATGTGATGCTAGCAGCCCCAGCACCACACACTAACAGAATGGAAGCAGAGTGAAGACAGAAAAGAACATCGGTATCAGTTATGTACCATGTCAGGAGTTGCTAATCAGCTTTCCTGTAGGGTTGATGTAAACAAGCAAAATGTTACCAATGAAGTCACAGCACCATGCAGCAGTGAGGAAGTATCTCTAACCCCATGGCAGGTTCAGGCAAAGAGACAGTGGCTGCAAGTGCCCAGTGGGTTTGACACTTGATTTTGAGGCAAGGGGCTGAGACAAGTCTGCTGATGGCATTACGGCCACTTTGATGAAAATACTAGCAGGTTAGAAAAGTCAGCAGTAAATGTGTTATTTGGACCAGTGGGGGAGGAGTTGCTCTTTATGTGAGAGATAGCATAAAAGCAACAGAGGTACAGAGAATACAGGGAGGGCAGAGGTACTGTGGGTCACCATAGAGACAAGGAATGAAGCCACTATTCGGACTGGCATGATCTACAGACCTCCAGCGTGGGGTGGGGGACAGTTCCGAGGGAAGCCATCCAAAAGATGGCAAATGGGGAGAGGTGCTGCTGGTGGGAGACTTCAGTCTGCCAGATATAGATTGGAGCATCCCAGCTAGGAGCAGGGACATGCTGGACTCACTGCAGTGGGCATTCCTCAGGCAACTAGTTAGGGAGCTCACTCATAAAGGGGGCAATACTGGACCTTGTGCTAACTAACAGGGGCAGTGTTGCAGATGTTATGGTGGGTGGCCACCTGAGGGACCAGTGATCACCATACTGTGTGGTTCAGTATAAGGGCGGAGGAAGAATCGAGCCACACAAGGATGAGGGTCCTGGACTTCAGGAGGGCTGATTTTAACAAGATGGGGGAATGCGTCAGGGATGTCCTGCTGGGGGGAAGACTTGGGTGGAGTGGAGGAACTTTGGGCAAAACTAAAAGGGGGCATCGAGAAGACAACATACCTCTGCGTCAGGCTTGTAAGCAAAGCCAAGAGGAAAAAGAGACCACTGTGGTTCTCTAAGGAGGCGAAACACAAACGAACCCGTGCTTACTGGATGAGCAGGTGCTATCCCAACAACAATGGCCTGACAAAGTGTCCCAGAGAGGACATGAAGCGCTGGGTAGTGTGCTGCGGACTCCTTGGTCTGATTTCTTTGCATTTTTTGAGTTATTTTATATTTGGCAGAGTGCTTTCCCTGTTGTTTTCTCTCTCTAAGGAGGTGGCTGGGAAGGTAAGGATACAAAAGTTAGCATTCAGGAGATATAAGAAGACACAGAAAGAGGAGAATATGGAGCTGTAACTGCAGAAACAGAGGGAGGCAGGGGAATCAGTTAGGAGCGTAAAGGTGCAAACAGAGGAGAAACTAGCCCAGGAAGTAAAGAAAGGGGACAAGACATTTTCTAGGTATGTAGGTGAAAAGAGAAAGACCAGGGGAGGGATTGTAAGTCTAAGAAGGGAAGGGAGGGGACCAATAAAAAGCAGACATCTTGAATAAATATTTTTGTTCAGTGTTCACAGAAAAAAGGGAAGGAGAACGTCCACAGAAAAGTGACGAACATTGAAGGAAGGGAGGTGAACACTAGTCCATTTACAGAGGAGAGAGTCCTGAAGGAACTCACAAATCTGAAAGTGGATAAGGCAATGGGGCCAGACAGGGTCCATTCAGGGGTACTGAGAGAACTCAGGCGGATGCTGGCTGCACCTCTAACAGTCCTTTTCAACCTCTCACTGGAGGCAGGAGAGATTCCAGGGGACTGGAGGAGAGCAGGTGTAGTCCCACTTCACAAAAGTGGTAATAGGGAAGAGGCCGGCTGCTACAGGCCAGTCGGCCTGACTTTGGTGGTGGGGAAATTATTGGAATCACTACTGAAGGAAAGGATAGTGGAATATCTTGAATCCAGTGGCTTACTGGAAGCGAAACAGCATGGATTCATTTGGGGGGGGGGGGTCTTGTCAAACAAATCTAATCAATTTCTTTGACTGGGTGACCAGGGAATTGGATCAGTGAGAAGCAGTGGTTGTGGCCTACCTGGACTTCAGCAAGGCCTTTGACATTGTCCTACATAGGAGATTAGTAAGCAAGCTGTGTAGCCTAGGAGTGGGACCAAAGCTGGTAAACTGAGTAAGAAATTGGCTAAGGGATAGGAGGCACAGGGTGGTGGTAAACGGAGTTCACTCCAAAGAAGAGTGGGTGACCAGTGTGGTACCTCAAGGATCTCTACTGGGACTGGTCCTCTTTGATATCTTTATTAGCGACATTGCAGAGAGGATGGAGGGAAACGTCTGCCTATTCACGGATGACACTACATTTGCAACATGGTAGACACTCCGGAGGAAGGGGTGAGAGGGGATCTGAAAAGGTTAGAGGAGTGGTCAAGGGTATGGCTACTGGGCTTCAGTGCAAAACAGTTCAGAATCGTGTACTTGGGGCACAGAAACTCAGCGGAGGAGTACAGAATGGAAGGGGTGGTATTGATGACCACCAAACAGGAAAGAGACCTGGGAGTTATCATATTTGATGACCTAAAGGTGGCTAGGCAGTGTGAGAAGGCAGTTGGGAGAGCTAGCAGGATGCTAGGGTGCATAGGGAGGGGGATCGCCAGCAGAAAGATGGAGGTTGTGTTACCCCTGTATAGATCATTGGTGAGACCTCACCTGAAGTACTGTGTCCAGTTCTGGAGACCTCATCTCTGGAAGGACATAGAAGAGTGGAGGCGGTTCAGAGAAGGGCAACCAAAATGATGCAGTGCCTACATCAAAAGCCCTTTCAGGAAAGACTGAAAGACCTTGATATGCATACACTGGAGGAACGGGGGTGGGGGTGGGTATGATAGAAACTTTTAAATACGTTACAGGTTTAAATAAGGCTCAAGAGGGAAGCATCTTTCAGAAAAACAGATACAGAAGGACAAGGGTCTTGCTATGAAGCAGGATAGGAGGTAGACTCGGGAGATGTGCGGAAGTACTTCATGGAGAGGGCGGTGGATGCCTGGAACATCCTCCCAGTAGACATGGTGGGGGCAAAAACTGTAACAGGGTTCAAGAAAGCATTGGATAGGCATAAGGGAACCTTAGTGGTAAGATGGGGGATAAACTGAAGATCAATTAGGGTCAACAGTGACACTGTATGTAGGGAAACATGGGCTGACTAGGTGGGCCAAGCGGACCCATATCTGTGGGCAAATTCTGTTTTTCTGTATTCAGTACCATTTATGTGAAGTTGGGGGTTCACAGTCCACATGCATGTCACAGTGCCAGCTCCCAGTCAGCTCTCTTCCTTTCTTCCTTCCTTCTCTCTTTTCTTTCTTTCTCTCTGTCTCCTCCCCAAATGGGGAAGGAATATACAGTAGCAATGTGGATCTGGGAGGGAGACTAATTTTAGAAACAATCCATAATATTCCCAGTAAGAGACTGCAGTACTACTATTACTACTACTACTACTACTAGTAATAATAATAATGGGTATTTGGGTAATCATTGATACGCAGTAATAACACTGATACTGACTCTTTAAGATAATTTAAAGAGCAGGTTACTTGAAATGCCTAGTGTAGAATTGTGGGTGGGGGGGGGGCATGTTGGATTGACAGTGTATGGGCCTGTTTCCGATGTGCACTTACCTAGCCTTATCATAGGTAGGGAGGCCTGTTTAAATGGCAGTATAACCCAGAGGTTAGAGCAATAAGCTGTAAATGAGCTTGGTACATCCTGCAGACTTGGATTTGGTTCCCACAACCTCCACTTGCATACTGTGTGACCCTGAGCAAGTCGGTTAGCTTTCTTAGCTGCCCCTATAAACAGGCCTTGTGCCTAGTGAGAGAATGCACTCTTGATAGGGCAATACTGGACCTGGTACTCACTAACAGGGACAGTGTTGCAGACATCAAGGTGGGAGGCCACCTGGGAACCAGTGATCACCACACAATTTGGTTCAGTGTAAGAACAGCTGTGGAATCGAACCACATAAGGACGAGGGTCCTGGACTTCAAGAGGGCAGATTTTGTAAAGATGGGTGAATGCCTCAGGATGTCTTAGTGGGGGAGATGACCTGGGTGGGGTAGAGGAACAGTGAGCAAAGCTAAAAGGGTGCATAGTGAAGCCCCCCCCCTGCATCAAGCACGTGAGCAAACTCAAGAGGCAGAAGAGATCACCGTGGTTCTCAAAAGAGGTAAAAGGGAAAAGTTAAACGGGTAGCATTCGGAAGGTATAGGGAGACACAGAAAGAGGAGGATAGGGAGATATATCAGGGGAAACAAAGAATCCGGTAAGGCAATAAGAAGCTCAGAGGCGCAACCTGAAGAGAGAATAACCCAGGCAGTAACAAAAGGAGACAAGGCATTTTCAGGTACAGTATGTAAGTGAAAAAAGGAAGACCAGGGGAGGGGTTGTAAGGTTAAAAAGGGAAAGGAAGGACTGCAGATGGGGACCGGGAAACAGTAGACATCATGAACAAATAGTTCTGCTCAGTGTTCTCAGAGGAAGGAGATGGGGATGGGCCACAAAAAATGTAACAGGAGCTTTGGAGGGAGGTAGACACTAGTCCTTTTTCAGAGGAGACAGTCCTAAAGGGACTCGCTGATCTGAAGGTGGACAAAGCAGTGGGGCCAGACTGACTGTATCCAAGGTTATTGAGGGAGCTCAGGGAGGTACTCGCTGCACCTCTGACAGTCCTGTTTAATAGCTCACTGGAAACAGGAGTAGTTACAGAGGACTGGAGGAAGGTTGATGTAGTCCCACTTCACAAAAATGGCAGCAGGGAGGAGGCTGGCAATTATAGGCCAGTCACCCTGATATCAGTCGTGGGATAGTTAATGGAATCACTGCTGATGAAATGGATTGTGGAATATCTTGAATCCAGTGGGTTACAAGACCCAAGGCAGCATGGATTCACAAGGGTCGGGGGGGGAGAGGTCATGTCAAACGAATGATAGATTTCTAGGATTGTGGATATGTTGTTCATCCACACTTATTGGCATGTCCCTTTCCCCTTTAAGAATCATCAGAAGGTCTTGAAGCTGGCTTCTCCCACCCACCCAGGTGGTATATCCCTCTGCTGTGCCCCATGACAGCAGATCTTCCTTTCCCCTGGAAGATTCAGGTTGCCTCCTCTTTGCTGTTGCTTTTTGTAGGCCCTGGCTTCAAAACCTTTGGTTATTCCGAAACTTAGGCTCATTCGAGTTAGCAATGGTGAGTCTCATCGTTCCATCATGGAAGATGAATCTTCCCCTGAATTTCACTGGTGCCCATGCGGCCAAAAAATGTTGGGCACAGATCCGCATACCGTGTGCGTTTACTGTCTGGGTGTCGGCCATGACACCAAGACTTACGAGATGTGTCTTGCTTTTCACTCGAACGTCCTTGACGATCGCCTCACACGCCTCAAATTGGGCAGGCCTGAAAAACTGAATCCTCTGGTGAAATCTAAAGCGGCCCAGTGGGCGTTTAACGTGCCTGCGGGATCCGCCGAACAGCTGGAGCGAATGCAGGCCTTCAAAGAAGAAGTGGCGCGGGCCGCAGAGTCTTCCTTTCGGTCGTTTTTTGTTCCTCTCAACTTGGGCTCTACCTTTTCAGGTTCCTTTCAAGAGTTGTGCCAGTCTCTCCCCACTAAGGGTGAGGGACCTGTGGGCTCTCACTCCTCTCGGTCCCGTAAGAGAGATGAGGATCCAAATCAGCCTTCATCTTGGCGGAGACGCTCTTGGGATCGTGAGTGATCCCGGTCCCAGGAGCTGGCAGTATCGACTTCGGTTGAAATTGCCTCCTCGGCCGCTGGCTTCTCGGCCTTGCTGTCTGGCCAGTTGACCGAGGTCTCGATCCACGAGGTTGAGATCGTTCTCGATCCCATCGATCCAGTGTCGCCCGTTTTGGTCGACGACTCTCTCATTATTTGTCCACCCTGACATGGAACCTTTGTAAAAGAGCTCACGCACAAAGGTCTTCCGATATTTATAAATAAATATAAATAAATAAAATAAATAAATCAGTAGAACCCTGGTCCTGTCTTTTCCCATCGAGGAGATCCAGTCAGCTGGGGATTCCGTTGAGAAACTGGTCCCTGATCCCGGGAAGTCACCGGTCTCCTGATCGGCCGACTCGACCAGCCCGATTGAGGTCGAGATCTCAGACCCCCTCGACCGACAGGCCGAGGAAGGCGCACAAGTGCTCCAAAAAGAGGCAACGCCATCGGTCATCCTCGGATGAGGAGAGGCTTCGGCGAAAGCTCCACCAATGCTACGAGGATCTGATGTGGCAGCAGCTGATCCTGTCCGGGCAGAAGCTGACCACGGTCTCTACTCCAGCCATTACTTGACTTTCGCCACCTAGGCCGAAGCTGACTCCTCTGGAACTGGTGAAATCGGTTCCCCCGCCCACGGAGCCGGCTAAACCTGCCCCGGTTTGGCCAATATCGGTCTCTCCACCGATTGTGGTGGAACCACTGCCTAAACAGCCTTTGGGAGGGGTTCCTACGAAGAAAGCTCGCTCAACCCTGGGCCTTCTTCACAGGATCTCGGTCACCCTCATGCCTGATTGCCCCAGGCGTGTTGAGGGCGACCTTGGTGGCCAGCCGTTATGTCTGGATACCTCAGATTCAGATGGCACTGACCTTCACTCTCACTCGCAGGATGACGAGTCGGCTGGTGATCTGTCGACGAAGGGATTCTCCGCCTTCTCTCCGAATCCATGGGGATGCCCCTGGAACCAATCCAGAAACGGGCGGAGTACCGTCTCACTGACATTCTCAAGAGAGGGGATACCCCAACGGAAGCCTTTCCTGTGGCCAAAGCCATTGTTGGCCTGGCCTTGAAGCTTTGGCAGCATCCTGCCTCCTACCCAGCGCCGTCTGCCTGGATGGCCCGCAAGTATGTGGTGCCCATGGGGTCCCTCTCAGGGTGTACAGAACATCCCTCAGCCAAGAGCCTTGTGACCGCCTCTATGTTCAGACACACAGCTAGTTCTGCCGACACTTATAGACCCCCAGACAAGGAGTCCAAGAAACTGGACCACTCTGCCAGGAAGACAGGTAGTCTGAGAGCCACAGTCGTGGTTCTCTGATGAACCCGATCTGCCAGACTGCCACCCGCAGTCCAGGTGTGACGCCACCAGCCCCTCACAAAAGCGCAGGTAGTCTGCGAGCCACAGCCGTGGTTCTCTGATGAGCCCGACCTGCCAGACTGCCACCCGCAGTTCAGGTGTGAAGCCACCAGTCCCTCACAGAAGCGCAGGTAGTCTGAGAGCCACAGCCGTGGTTCTCTGACAAACCCAACCTGCCAGACTGCCACCCACAGTCCAGGTTTGAAGCCACCAGCCCCTCACAGAAGTGCAGATACGGACTTGCCCTCAGGGACTGATTTACCTCCAGGAAGGGAGCCCTGGCTGCCAATGTTGCTTTCTTTACATGAGGACAGTTGTCTCTGGATTTAAATCCAGTCTTTTACTGCTGTGGCCCACTGGCTGCATCAGCCCCAGGAGCACTCCGATTGGCTCCATATAGCTCTGCACTGTTAATGTTGATTATATTGTGCTAGATTATGTTTTCTGTTAAAACTGTCTTGCTTGTATTTTATAGCTGAAGTTTTCTGATTTAATGTAAATGCCTGTATTGTGTTCCTCATAAGACAAGTAGCGATCTCAGCTCAGGCCTTTGAACCCCCCCCCCCCATCTTTTTACGCTAGTATTGCATTTTAAATAGCCCTGTTATTGCTCTCTCAGACTTGGAGGCACCTTGCCTAACATTGTGGTCTGCAGCACCCCCACCGTTTAAGCCAGTCTGCATTTCTTTTTAGCTCCACGAGCAGCCCCACCCTCTCTTACTTTCTTATTTAATTCTCCTCTGCCTTCTCCTTCCAGGTAGTCTGAGAACCACAGCCGTAGTTCTCTGACGAACTTGACCTGCCAGACTGCCACCCGCAGTCAAGGTATGAAGCCACCAGCCCCTCACAGAAGTGCAGGTACGGACTTGCCCTCAGGGACTGATTACCTCCAGGAAGGGGACCCTAGCTGCCAATTTTTTTACGCCCCCCCCCCCCCGGTCCTGATTAAATACACATAAACCCCGCCCTGGCTCTCTAGCTCACTCCCTACTGGCTAATGCCAGCCACGCCTCGTTGGATATCTATGCCTTAATTTTCACTGGTCCTCCATCCTCCCACAGGAACCACTCATTTCCTTTGCCCTCTGTGCCTGTTCTCTCTAAGCTGCCACAACAGTTAAGGGTTTTCTAATGCTAGATCCGTGCCATGGCCCAACTACTAGGCTTCCTGCCACTGCTCATCCATGTTCTCTTCTCCCTCTCTCCCTCCCCTCCTGCCCCATGCCCCCCTTTCCTGCCCAACCTCACTGGGCTTCCCCACTCCTCCACTCTGGCGTCCACTGTCCATTTCACCCAAGCCTGGACTCACTCAGCCACATGTCCCAGCCCTTTTGTCTTCGTCCTATCACTCTCCTGGTTTACTTTTTAACTACTCCCCGCTTGCCCAGCACCAAATAATCACCCAAGCCTTCTAACTAAGAGACATCCGCTCACCGTCAGTCACATACAGCTGTTCACCCACTACCTGTCTCTTGTACTCCTGCTCCTTGCCGCAGGTGACATCCACCTAAACCCCAGCCCCCAAACCACACACCCCCTCTCAGTCGCTGCAGGCCCCCCTCCTGCATCGGACACTTCCTCATTTCTCCCTGGAGACCCTCTCCCACATGGCCTGTGCCTCCTGCACCTAAATAAAGAAGCCTAGTCCATAAACTTGACTCCCTCCAGGTACTTGCTGCCCACTATGCTCCAGATATCCTCACCCTGTCCGAAACCTGGCTCACAAAAAACATTAGCGACTCCTCTGTCGCCATCCCAGGCTACACTTTGGCCTGCCAGGACAGAGCTACAAGAGGTGCTGGAGTTGCCATCTACGTCAACTCGGACTTACACTATTTGGTTATCCTAGCCAAGTCTGAACCTAAAATCTATGAATTAATTTTACTCCAGCTGACACTCCCCTTCTTGCTACCAATCTACATTGCAGGAATATACTGCCGACCTGGCACACCATCCTCTGCTGTCACCAACCTCCTCAAGCAAATCTCCTGCCTAACCCCAACAGGGGAACTTTATATTATGGGCAGTCTAAATCACAACTCTCTAGCTCCTGCCCTCATCAAAACCAGAACTGAAATTGCTGCTCTAAACCTCTCTCAAATCATTACTGAGCCCACCCAGCTTAACCTAAAATTTGGAAACCACTCACTTCTTGATTAGGCTCTTACCACACACCCTCACTGGGTCATAAATGCCGGTATTCTTTCTGACTCCCTCAGTGACCACCACATTACTTTCTTAGTGCGCAAAATCCACTGCTCAAAATCCCCCCTTAAATTTCTAGTCCAATGCTCCTTCAAATCCCTCAATCTCGCCCTGGTGTACGACGACCTTGCATTAGCAAACTGGGCCCCAACCCCTGTTATGGACTCCATTGACGAAGCCATTCTCCACTTTAAAGACACTTTCCTCAGTGTCTGGGACAAACATGCCCTGCTGCGACGTACAAGGGTATGAGGCAACCATCTGCCGTGGATCACCTAAGAACTGATTGCATGTCAGACTGCCCGTGACAAAGCCTGGAAAACGCATAAATCCTCATGCCTCCCACAACATCTCTCCGCATACCGCATGCTCTGAAACAAGTGTACCAGAGCTACTCGCCTAGCTAAAGCAGAGTAATTCAGCAGCTCCCTACAGTCCAGCCTAAATAACCCCTCAAAATTCTGGAAGGTCATTCACTCCCTCTTCACCCCACCAGCTGCCAGTGCCACTCCAGTTCTAAATATTAACAACTCCATTCTCGCTGTGCCAGTAGCAATTGCTACTGAGTTCAACATATATTTCTCCACTTGTGCTGCCACTCTCCTCTCTGCCCTGCCAAACCCTGCACCTATCGCACCCTCTACAGACGTAACGAACCTGACTAGGCCCCACTCCTTTTCCTTCAGTGACATCTCTGCAGCAGATGCCCTAGATGCACTACTTTCTCTCAACCCTTCAAAAGGCAAATCCCCAGATGGTTTGGACCCTAAACTCCTCTACCTCTCTGCCTTTGCCATAGCAACTCAGCTTGCCAAATTCTTAAACCAATCTTTTGCCACCGCTGCCATCCCCCAAGCATGGAAGTACGCCCCAGTCATCCCCCTCCCAAAAGGAGGTACCCCCACCTTCCTTCCAACTACCACCCTATTTCCCTCCTCTGCATCCTCCCTAATAAGGCTTACCGACTCCATCCTGACTGGTATGGACAGTGGGCTGATCACCTCAGCCATCCTCGTCGACCTTGCGAAAGCCTTCGACACTGTCTCCAACCCCATATTGCTCTCTTGTCTCGCTGAATAAGGCCTCTCTGTTGCTGCCACCAACTGGTTCAGATCTTACCTCTCTGGCAGAACCCAGTCTGTTAGAGTCACAAATGCTATCTCCTCCCCTCTTCCCTTAACTACCGGTGTCCCCCAGAGGTCGGTTCTGGGACCCATACTGTTCTCTATATTCCTAAATGACTTACCGCTCATCTGCTCTACTACCTCAATCCACATGTATGCAGATGACACTTTACTCTTCTCCTCAGGCTCCGACCCTGAAGTGGTACAAACTAACCTCCAAGCCGACTTCAGCAAAGTACAGCAATGGTTCAGCTCTCACCAGCTCTCCCTAAATGTTAAAAAAAAAAAAAAAAAACTGTCACAGTGACTTTTGGCACACGACAACGCCTGTCCAGACTCCCATCCCTTCCCTATTTCCACACCCTGGATGGTCAAAAACTCAAAGATGTCTCCTCATTCCGCTACTTGGGGGTATGGCTCAATTGCCATCTTTCCTTCTCAGACCACATTGATGCTATTTCAAAAAAAACGCCCCATGCTCGGTGCACGTTATAGGAACTGCAGTAGCCTCCCTCCCCCGTCCGACGTGAACTGGTCCAGAAGATGATACTTCCCTCCTTTGATTACTGTGACATTGTTTACGGTGCAGCCCCTAAGTCCACCCTATCTAAGCTGGACACACTTTTTAATGCCTTCTGCCGCTTTGCTCTCGATGCCTCACCCCTTACCACCACTGTGACCTTCACTGTTCCCTGGCTCTACTGTTCCACGGAAACTGCTGCATTTCACACTGTGCTAAATATGTATCTAATCTATGGCTCGGCACCATCCCTTCCTACCTCACCTCCATGCTCTCAGCTGCCCCTTCCCCCGCCCATCATCTTAGATCCTTCGACTACTGCCAACTGTCAATCCCTAGGCGGAAGACTACTGCCGGGCAAACCGCCCTCTCACACCGGTTACCCAAGCTATGGAATGATCTCCCATCTCAAATTCGGCATTCCTCCTCTGCCCACTCTCTTTCTACCACCCTAGCTAACTTCCTCACCACTAATTGCCCCTGTACCTGACTCGGCCATGCGCCAGTTGCTTCCCTCCCCACTGCCCGACCAGCGGCCTTAGCTTTGCTTTAAACGCTGACATATAGCCCCAACCTATGCACTTTTGCCCTGTGCCTTTTTGTCCTGCACCATCATGTGTTCTATGTCTCCTGTTGCTTATACCTGCATATTACTGTGTGCTAAATTTTCCATTGCATTGCTGCTATTTGTCAAGTAATTGTTATATGCTCCATACAATATCCAGTGTACTCCATGAGTTGTTGCTTGTCGTTTAATGTAGTTGTGTCCATATGCTGCTATTTGCCTCTGTTATTTGCTCAGTTGATAAGCTGTGTGTTATCCAACCCCTTTGTACCCCCTCCCCACAGGTCGCACCAGGAGACGAGCATCTTGTTGCTCAGTGTGCCTTTCCTGGTGAAACTATTTCAATAAATAAAATAAAATAAATAAATAATATCTATGCAGCCTCCTCTTAAGGCCTCCGTCAGGCAGGCTCGGCCATCATCATGGTGCACTTTTCCCATGCCCTTTTGGGGTCCTTAAATAAAATTCTCCCACATTTCCCCACGGACCTTCAGACTACGGTCAAGCAGGTCGGGGACCAAGGCCATGCCGTTGCAAAGAAGCAGCTTCAGACACCTCTGGCCACTGGGGAATCATGCGCCCGTTCATTGGCAGCCACGGTTGCCTCACGCCGCAGGGCTTGGCTGAGGCTTTCCACCTTCACGGCGGATACCTAGCACAAACTTGCTGATGTTCCTTTCCTGGGCACCAATCTCTTCGGTCCAGGTGTGGATGGTCACCTTCAGCGACTTGAACAGTCCAATGCCACCTTGGACTCGGCTACTTCTGCTAAAAAGCTCTTCTGGCCCTAAGAAGCAGCAGCAGAAGAAGAAGCCTTTTCGGCACTCTGCTCCTGTGGCCCAGCAGTCCTCCTTTCAGAGAGCACAGCATCAGCAGGCACAGGCTTGGCTCCCCCAGCCCAAGCCTGAACCTCCCCAGGTCCTCAGAGGAGGTTAATTTCAGGCCCTGGACCCTCTTCCTCCAAGCCTGCCCACTGACGAGATAGAGGTGGCCACCCCTGTTCCCATCACGCCAGCTCTGGGTCCTCCTGTGGGGGGTCGGCTCCGCCACTTCCTTTCCACCTGATCCACTGTTACAACAGACGAGTGGGTCTTAGAAGTGGTCGGCCAGGGTCTGCCTCTAGAATTTGAGCAGTATCCACCCAGCCAAGCCCACGCCCCACAGGAGGAGAGAATATAGCCAACACTCTGTCGGCTTTGAGAGATGTCATAGCCCAGCTCCTCCTCAAGGAAGCAATGGTTTGAGTGGCAGATCCTCCAGTCAACCCAGGGTTCGTTTCCAGGTACTTCCTGGTCCCGAAGCGGACGGGGGGGCTGGCGCCCCATTCTAGATCTGCACAACCTGAATCAGTATCTCAGGCCGGGCACCTTTCGGATGGTAACTTTGTCCCAGATCATGCTACCCCTGGAGCAAAACATGTGGTTCTGCTCACAGGATCTTCAGGATGTGTTCTTTCACGTCCGTCTCGCCAGCGGTTCCTCCACATCAGATTAGAGGGAACACTTTACGAGTTCCAAGCCATGCCATTCAGCCTGTCATTGGCCCCATGGGTCTTCACCAAATGCATTGCAGTGGTGGCAGCCTACCTCAGATGTCGAGGGGTCAGGGTATACCCTTACCTCAACGATTGGCTCTTAGCAGGTTCCACCCAGCAAGAGGTGGAGAGGTCCAGGGACCTGGCCCTCCAGACCTGCTCTTAACTTGGCCTCCTGATCAACGAGACCAAGTCGGAGCTCATGCCTTCTCAGGTGATGTGCATCATCAGGGTAGAGCTCGACTCTCGTCGAGCCAGTGCTCAGCTCCCAGCAGACGGGGTGGAGGTTCTCTCCTCCTTTGCCCAATCATTTCTGGTTGGGCAATTGCGCCCTGCCCGGGGCTTTCTGCGGCTTCTGGGTTACATGGCAGCCTGCACCACCATGGTCCATTGGGCCAGGTGGCATATGCGCCCCCTTCATTGGGAGCTGGCCACCCAGTGGACTCAACACCTAGGTAATTTTGACCAGCTGATCACTGTGACCCTGAAGATGTGGGATGCTCTCCAGTGATGGACCGTCCTAGACTGGTTGCAGGAAGGGATCCCATTTGTCCGCCCCAAGTCGACAGTCATCCTCACGACCAATGCCTCTCTCATGGGCTGGGGAGCCACATGGGGGACAACAACAGGGCCCATGGGTTCTGGACCCCGAGGAGTCCCATTACCACATCAACCTGTTGGAGCTCAGAGCGGTCAGAAGCAGCTTCGGGGTCACGTGTTTCAAGTCCAGATGGACAATACCACGATCATGTACTACTGCAACAAGCAGGATGGCACACACTCCCGGCTGCTGTGCAGGGAAGCGCCCCGCATCTGGACACTCATGAGCCAACTTTAGGCAAATCTCCTAGCCATCCATGTGGCAGGAGCCTCAAATCAACTGGCGGATAAGCACAGCCACATAGGCGAGACATCCCACGAGTGGTCTCTCCATTCAGAGGTCGCTTACAGCTTGTTCTCCCACTGGGGCAAACCGATGGTGGACCTGTATGCCTCCAGGCAGAACACCAAGCTGAGGCTGTTTCATGCCCCCCCAGCGGGGATCACTGCAGGGGGATGCCTTCTGGAGGCCATGAACCCCTGACCTCTTCTACACCTTCCCTCCATTTCCCTTGATTCACAGGGTGCTCCTCAAGGTGAGGCGGGACAAGGCGCAGGTGATCCTGGTAGCCCCAGACTGGCCACGTCAGATCTCCTCAGCCTCAGCAACAGGCTCCCGAGGCGTCTTCTAGCACGCCCAGACCTGATTTCTGTCAGTCAGGGGAAGGTCCTCCATCTGGACCTTCAGTCCTTGCACCTGACAGCCTGGTACCTGAGTGGCTACATTTTCAGGCTTTGGGTCTCTCCGAAGATGTACTCACAGTAGTGGAAGCATCCAGAAAGGAGTCGACCAGAAAGTGCTATGCCTTCAAATGGAAAGGATTTTCCATTTGGTGTCAGGGCAAGGGCCTGGACCTTCTGTCCTGTACTGTGGCTAGCATATTAGACTACCTTTGGTCTCTGTCCAAAGGAGATCTTCTGTCTTTGACCCTTAAGGTGCACCTGGCAGCCATCTCTGCTTAGTGGACGCAGGCCGGTCAGCAGATGGTGGCACAAGAGAAGGTGAACTGGCACTTTTTCAAAGGGCCTTGATCACATATCCCCTCCGGTGCATGAACCTCCACCTCCGTGGGATTTAGTGCTGGTTTTGGCAAAGCTCACGGGCAAGCCATTCGAACTGATGCACAACTGTGAGATGGCCTTCCTTTTGGCTGTCACGTCTGCCAGAAGGACAGGAGAGCTCCAGGCGCTCTTGGTGGACTCCCCTTAGTTTTTCACAGGGACAAGGTTGTCCTGCTTCCCCACCAGAAATTACTCCCGAAGGTGGTGTCAGAGTTTCACCTTATCCAGGTGTTGACTGTGCCTGTGTTCTACCTGAACTACACCTCGGATGCTGAGTACAGGCTCCAGATTTTGGACCTGAGACGAGTTCTCTCCTGTTATAAGGAGAGGGCGGCAGAAATTTGGGGCGAGGTTCACCAGCTGTTTGCCACCTACACTGAAGCCGCCTCTGGCAGACCTGCAGCAAAGCGGACGATCGCAAGATGGATTACATCTTGCATTGATCTCTGCTATAGGTTGGCGAGGAGCCTCCCAGAGGGATAAGAGCTCATTCCGCATGCCATACTGCTGCATCGGTGGCTGCTTCCAGGGACATCCCTATCCAGGAAATCTGTTGGGCTGCCACCTGGATGATAACGACCACCTTCATCACCCATTACCACATTGACCTTGAGTCACGCTGGGATGCTGGTTTTGGGGCCTCAGTTCTCCAGCCTCTGTTCCCAAAGTAGTGGGTGTGCACCTTGCCTCACTGCTCCCAGAGAACTGCTAGGAGTCTGCCAATAAGTGTGGATGAACAACATATCCACGATCCTAGAAAAACAGGTGGCTCACCTGTAACAGTAGTTCTTGGAGTGGTATATGTTGTTCATCCCTAATTTCTCGACTTCCCCAGCTGTGTGAAACCTGGATTTCCAGCGGGCTAAGATCTCGCATCATGGGGAGGAGCCGAGGGCTATACCACCTGGGTGGGTGGGTGGGAGGAGCCAGCTTGAAGACCTTCCGGATTCTTAAAGTGGAAAGGTACATGCCAATAAGTGTGGATGAACAACATATACCACTCCTAGAACTACTGTTACAGGTGAGTAGCCTTTTTTTTTTTTGACTGGGTGATCAAGAAATTAGATCAGGGTGGAGCGGTGTATGCACCTAATTAACTTTCAGTAAGGCTTTCGACACTGTTCCACATAGTAGACTATATAAGCAAGCTGGGTAGACTAGGAATGGGTTCAGAGGTGGTAAATGGAATAACAAATTGGTTAGGGGATAGGTAACAGATGGTGGTGATAAGTGGAGTTCACTCTGAGGAAGGGAAGATGACCAGAATGGTGCCTTAGGGACCAATGCTGGGACTTGCCAACAAAATCTGCAATAGGGCAAACATTTGGGGGGGGGGGTGAAAAGGACGTGCAGAGACTTGAGAAAACATGAGGAGCGGTGAAGAGTATGGCAGCTGGGTTTCAATGCAAAAAAGTACAAAATAATGCACTGAGGGCACAGTACAAAATGTGTGGAGTGGTATTGACTACCATGCAGGAATGAGGCCTGGGGGTAATCGTATCTCATGACCTAAAGGTGACCAGGCAGTGTGTTAAGGCAGTTGGGAGGGCTATTGGGATGCTGGGGTGCATAGGGAGGGTATCACCAGCTGAAAGAGGTAGGTAGTGTTGCCTCTGTGTAGATTGCTGGTAAGGCCCCACCTAGAGTACTGTGTCCAGTACTGGAGACCACATCTACCGAAGGACATAGACAGAGTGGAGGCAAGTCCAGAGGTGAGCAACTAGAATCGTGCAGGGTCTGTATCAAAAATCCTAAGAGAAGAGACTAAAGCACCTCAGTATGTACACCGTGCAATGGGGGGTATGATAGAGAACTTTAAATACCTCATGGGGGTAAATAAGGTATAGGAGGGAAGTACTTTTCAAAAAATAAAAGGTCCTGAAGAACAAGGGGACATGCTATGAGGCTGGAGCAGGGGTAGATTCAGGAGAGATGTGAGGAAGTAGTTCTTCACAGAAAGAGTAGTAGATTCCTGGAACCGCCTTCCACCAGAGGTGGTGGGGGTGAAAACAGTTTGGGGGGGGGGGGTCATGAACACATGGGCTAGGCATAAAGGAATCTTAATTCATCTTAATCTTATCTTATTCACTGAGAGGGTGGTGGAGCCATGGAATGCCCTGCCTGGGAGGCTGGTGGAGGAGGGCACAGTGGAGGGATTCAAAGAAGGGGTGAGACAGGTACAAAGCGGAAACTGAAACTAAAGACGACCCTCTTGGGGGCTGGGGAGGGTGGTAAGGCGAGCAACTACTAGGTTGCTGGCTTTCAAGCAGACAAGACAGACCATTTGGCCTATTCTGCTGGCTTTTTAGTATGTTAGTATGTTAATGGAAAGCAGGGTTTTATTTAACTCCAAAAATTGATTAGTGTTTTGCTCATAAAAGTGCTAAAACATTGTGAAAATGCATAGCACTTGCCTCACTGTGTTTAACAAACATAACACTTCTAGAAAATCTATATAATTACTTTCTGTACAGTTAGCATTGTACCAAGAAAAAAAAAACTGCTAATCAATTATTCAAAATTCTGGGGAAGGAAGTGGGGGATGGAGAAAGCCGGGCATCAAATAAGATCTGCGGTGATACTGTTGATAGGGAAAATAGGTAGACTGGGTGGGCCAAGCAGTCCGTGTCTGCTGTCAAATTCTGTTTCTACCTGGTTACCAAAGAATAAAAACAATAAAAACTTTGGCAAGATGTGCCACTTTCACAAGGACCATGTGTGAATGAAGTTATCTGTTGCACCAAATGTCCTCAACCAACCCTAATGGAGAGCCATGAAGACATCCTGTGGTATGGCTTGTAAAAATCTCTTGGAAATGACTTGTACAAATTGTGTTGGCCCTGCATGCAGTGGTGTCTGTCCTGTGATGGGCCACTTCTAGCAGAAGTTATACAGGACTCAAATGTTGCCACATTGTTTTATTTTCTAGTTATTGAAGCAGCACAGTGAAGATGTGCAGGAATACAAAAGAAGAAATGGACTGCGGTAACCTACTAGGATTCTACTAGTCTCTGTAAGTATCATTGCTTCTTCCGTGTGGGCCCGTCACAAACACGGGAGGATATCTGACAGATTAGTCTAGGCATTGATTTGAGGAAACAAATACAGTTGTATTCATGCTTGTAATGGTTATAAATAATGGTTGCAAATACATATCTGACCATGCTAAAACAAATAAGAAATAAGGGTTCTTGCTTAACTTTTTTTTTTTGTGTTACACTGGGTAACCAGTCAAGTTGATCACAAATTGCAGTAGCCCACAGAAGATTAAACCCCGTTCCCAGTTACTGTGGGGGGTCAATTTTGCATGAAAACTGATGCAGCTTAATCTGGTTTGTGGCCAGAAAAAGGACACGTAATTGGTTTGCAGCTTTTCTGTAACTCCTAGAAATTCTGTAAACATCATGAATGTTAAAATTCTTCCACTTTGCCCTGGACTGTCCCTCAGAGCCCACCGCTGTTCACAGTATTCCTCCTCCTCCTTTATTTCACTTGGTGCCAGGTACCTCGTCCATTTGACACCTTTGTCTCCAAATTCTGGCTTAGCTCCCTCCCAACCTACCTTTCCTCCCTTCTCTCTGGCACCTGCAGTCCCCCACCAAGTAAAATCATCTGCTGGCCAAGTTGCTTTCTTCTTCTGCTTCCCCAAATATTCGAGGCCCCTCCTCCCTGCTAGTCACATGGCTTCTTCATCATACTTAGTAAAATCTCTCCACCTTGAACTCACCATTCACTCCTGCATTTGCTTTTGATCATGGGTTCAGGTTTAATCTGCCTCCCCCATATTCCTCTCTCTCCCCACCAGTTCTGCTCCTGCTCTAATTCCAGCTCCCCACAGCACCCCTGGATAATGTTCCCTGATTCACCTTGCATTTTGCTGCCAACAGCACTTCACTTAATTGTTGCTCTTCAGATGCTATGTTTTGCACACTTGATCGCTTTACTACTTCTTTTTAATTCAATATACTTTATTGTCATTTTCATATAAACAACCAAACAAGGGTATATAGACATACAAGCAGGTAGTCCAGAAAAATTACCTACAACACAAAAGCAACTAACCTAATACAAGCTACATTTACCATTTACAAAGATCCCTTCCCCAGGCCAAGCAAGGTCACCCAATATATAGTCTAGGAGTGGTCTATTTGTCTGGTAAGCAAGGTAATTTAGAGTAAGGTTTCCATATAGCTAGGAAAGCATCCAAGGGACCCCAATTAATGTGATATGTATACGCTCTGTTAGCCATTGAAGCAATATGTTTTTCCAACTGGAATGCCTTCAGGATTTCTTTATGCCATTCAGAAACCAATGGGGATAACTCATCTTTCCAGTGCCTCATAATTAACAATTTGACTGTGGCAGAGATTAGAGCTATATGGATTTTCCGCACTTTAGGAGTGACAGGTGGGAAACTGTTCAGTAAACAGACTTCTGGGGTTAACAGAGTATGAAGCCCGAGGAGCGGATCTAACAACCCCCTAATGGATTGCCAAAGAATCTGAATTCTAGAACATGTCCACAGCATATGGTAGAGAGTTCCCAGAAAATCAGCACATCTTGGGCACATTGGGGATGAGAGCCTACCTATCTGATAAAGCCTGACAGAAGTAAAATACAGATTGTGCATTATGTTGAATTGAATGAGGCTTAATCTATCCTGCTTCACTAATCTGTATGTGCACTGCCAAAGACTTTGCCAGAAATTATGGCCGGATACAAGAGAGAGTTCTTGGGTCCAATAACAACAGACCCCTTGGGGAAGGTGGGGATCTATGGCCTGCAATTCTTTGTATAGTTTGGAAACCACATGAGGCTGATTCGCTACCTCAGTGATCGAAAGCAGACACCCTTGGTACCTGTGCATCCCACCTTTTTCCCAGGAAACCTAATAATGCACTTTTAAGCTGCATATACTTAAAAGTCGAGCAGTCGTGGCCCACAAGATAAAGCTGGAAGGTTTGCAGTGGTATAGTACCATTCACAGTGTATACGTCAGAGAGTGTTTTGCTGGTTAAGTGGGGCCAATACGAGGTCGATACAGGCTTAGACCCAATTTTAAAGTGAGGGTTGCCTAGAATAGGCTGATCAAGGGAGACATGCCAATTAATGGAGAGATGGGCTTGCAATTGATGCAAAGCTCTGAGGGCCAACCAACTGGGGTGTTCAATAGTGGTCTAGGAAGTGACTTGGGTGTAGTATGTATCAGTGACGCCAGGGAGCAGTGGTGATGTTCAGCTAGATACTCCTGTGTGGGAAGTCAAAGAGGAGTATAAGCGTGAGGATCACCAGGATCTGTTTCACGTATTCAGTGAGTCAGGTTACTAAGATGGTGAGCACAGTAATATATGAAAAAAGAGGGGTCTGCCAGTCCACCGTGGGATTTAGGGACTGTAAGTTTAGTATAAGCTCGGTGAACTCTGTTAACCCCCCCCCCAATAAAGGAATTGAGCAGCTTTTGAAGTTTAGGGGACCATGTTTTGGGAAAAAGGAAACCCAGCATGCTCAATGGATACGAGAGATGGGGGAGTACATTCATTTTGACAATGTTAACTCTTCCCCCACGGTGAGAGGGGAAGTGCGCCCCATCGGTCTAAGTCTAGTTTAAAGGTATTCAACAAGTCCGAAAAGTTGACCTTTAACTTGGTGGACAAGTCTCTGGAGACTCAAATCCCTAAATAAGTCAGGGTCCCAGGTTCCCACGAGAGGTTATATATTGCCGCATCATGATGTGAAACGTGAGCATTGAGGGGAAGTACCTTAGTTTTAGAAAGGTTAAGCTTATAATAAGACACTTTCTGGAGAATCCTTCCACTTCCAATAAAACAACTATAAACCGTAATGGGCATTCCGTGGCCCATTACAGTAGGAAAGGAATGTCATATCACAAAAAAGGTCAACTGAGTCTTTTCAGAGAGTGTTCATATACGTCTCTTTCAGACCCTGTATAATATCCTTCGTTTGTCTGCCTTGTCATAAACGGGAAGAGCTGTCGGACACTAAAGAAAAAAATCTACCGAATAATTCAGATGACTGCTGGGTCCCACTGTCAGAGGTTAAGGAGGCAGATTTCTACCAATCTTATGACACATGTCAAATTATACTGAGACCGTAATCATAACCGTTGTAACCATTTGGTATAATTTAAGTTTAGTGAACAGCCTCATAGACCAGAAACGCAGATTATCTAATTTGTGCCCCAGGTATCATAGCTCTGCATAAGGTAGCAAAACATTCTCATTCGGGACCAAGAAAGTCACTCAGTCTAATAGAGGGACACACTGAAGGTGAAAGTCAAAGAGTAACCACCATCTCCGGTATATAGACGTAAAAGTTCGCCACATTTAGGCAAAATATTTTCGTTTGAACAGATCGGGGAGCAAAGCTTTTAACTCTTGGGTTGCTTGCGCTTTACAGTCGAATGAAAGCCATTGGTCTCCCTTTTTAACTTGGAGCACTGCAGGGTATCTCATGTGGAAAGGCTTTCTATCCGCTACTAGTTTGGAGACCAGTGGGTGCATCTCTTGGCATTTTGCTCAAACTGACTGGGGGAGATCTTGAGTTATTCGGAGCCTGTGTCCCTCCCATTGTACCTCCTGCAGTTCCTTAATTTTCACTAAAATATGTTGTTTGTCTAACTTGCAAATTCAGGGTCAAGGTAGAGAGCCAGGCGGTGCAGGAGGGCAAAGAGCCTGATGCACCTTTTCCATAACGTAGGTCACTCCATTTGGGACGGGCCCGCAATCCTTTCTCAGAGCTTCTGCACACACAGAACAGGAGCATTACCTTCTTCCCATTCAGGTACCCTGAGAATCGGAAGGTTATTCCTTCTGCTGCTCCCTTCAAGGTCTTCCAATTTGTCCTCCAGTTTCTTGATTCTCCGACCTAGGATCGTGTGGTCGTGCTCAGTCCGGAATTGCTGCTTCTCCAAAGAGACGAGCTGTGCCGTCGAATTGCCAACTCAAATGGTAAGTGCATCTACAGATATTTTAATTTGATGCAAATCTTCCAAAATGTTGGTGATAGCCACTTGTATGGGCTGCATTAACTCTATGAATCTGTCTTCAGAGAGAGTCGAGGAGGCTATTGCAGGCTTAGTGGTGCTTGTAGCCTGCTGTTTAGAGCACTTCGCGGCCTTCTCTTTCTCCGGAGGCAGGTGGGAGGTGAGTGCCACAGAGGCACTTTCTTCATATAGACCTCCATTATTTTAAGTCGGCACAGATCTAGAGAAACTCAAATAATGGGCAGTGATATGTATGAGAGATTCATGAAGAGAAAACCGCTGCTAGAGATAGTTTTATGCAGGAGAGGTACGGAGCTTCTGGAGACTGCTGTTGATCCTCAGATTGCCATCACGTGACCCCGGCTTTACTACTACTTAATTCCAGTCAGCTGCTGACTGAGGCCAACACACCGCCGCAGTCTTCATTGACCTGGCTAAGGCCTTTAACTCTGTATCCCACCCACTGCTTCTAGATACCCTTGAGGGTGCAGGGCTCGCCCTCCCCAACCGCCATACAGTGGTTTCACTCATACTTTGTAAACAGGCACCAATCTGTTAAGATCGCAAACTCCTCATCCCCCCTCCCTCCCTCCCCATTTTAGCGGGCATCCCCCGAGGCTCAATTCTCGGCCATATTCTCTTTTCCCTTTTTATAAACAGTGTCACATCACAACAGTGATGGTAATACAGCGAAGACCATCATAGTGACATTTTCGGCAGTTCGGTGTGATGGTCTGCTGGGTTCCTGACATTTTGCCTCCAAGGTGTTGCCCCTCCCCAAACCAACTCTAACTCAGCATTGGCTAATTTTAAGTGCTGGGGCGAAGCCCCAACCTAGATCTTACTTAGAGGGCTCTTGCAGTTGGTGGTACATATAGGACTGGCGGCAGACTGACGCAGGACTGGCTGTTCTAGCTAGCAGTCCCTAGCGGGCCGCCCCCACGTCAGGTGACTGGCGTCAGATGATGTTGGTACAAAGGGGCGGTCCCAGACGCCCGCCTTCCAGTTCTTTCCCGCCGTCAGCTCGTGCAGCACCTCGCAGTGAAGTTCATAACGCTCAGTCCTGTTGCTTCGTCGGTTTTTCTGAAAAGTATCAGTATTTTGTATTTTCTTCGTCAGGTAAACGTCGGTATATGTCATCCCCTTCAAAAAATAAGTGCGACTCGTGCGGCGCCCAACTGCTTCACAAAGACTGTTACTCCCTCTGCCTTTTCTGTTTAGACCCCGACCATGCGGTCGACAAATTATCCCCGCGCCTTCATTTCAATGCGGCCACCCATGAGCAGCGCCAGCAGTCTCTCGAAGCCCATCTTCTCAAGAAGAAGATGTCGCGATGGAGAAGAGTTGAAAGCTTGGCGGGTGATCGAGCTCCTCTGAAGGACACAAGAGCGGGACAAAGAAGGCACTGAGAAGGCCTCCTCCTCAGCGACTCTGGCGCAGCCCGCGCAAAGAGTAACGTCCCCTCGAGGATCGCCCGACAGCAGCCTCAAGGCTTTGGAGGCGTCGGCCGCCCCTCGAGGTTGAGTTCGAGCCCACGGGTGCCTCCGGGCAAGGGCTTTAGCCCCCAGTACCGCGCGAAACTGCGGCCCCTGCTGGTGCGGCGCCTCCCTCGCCCGGATGTCTGCTCCTCCGATGTCCGCTGGCGAAGGCCGCTAAGGCGCCCGACCCTTGGGCGGCGCGCGGCAACGTCCCCATCGGACTGGGCCTCTTCACATCCGCCCGCCTCCAGCGAGGGACCCCAGTCGGACGCCGGCTCCTCTGGCATCCGCCGGACCGGCCCTAAGTCGCGTAGCCGGCTCCTCCGGCGTCGCTGGGCCTCGAGCCTCGGCAGACCCTGCACCGTCTGTCGTCCCAGGTTCCCGCAGCCCTCGCTGCCGTCCGAGGCGAGTCCCCCTGCCTGACCCATGGATTTTTCCCTCTGTCCCAGGCAAGGCTCGGGATCCTGGGCCACCATCGATCCTCTTCCTCACAGAGCCAGATCTGGCGTCGGCTCCCCCAGGCGCCCGGCTCCGACGCGGCCCCACCGGCGCTGGTTCGGCGCTGGCCCTCCAGCGCCAGCGGGATATTCCTCTTCCATCGGGCCCTCCACCCCACGGGCCTATCACGGTCGATCCGCCCATGGGTTCCCGACTGGGCCGTCTGCTCCGGCAGCTCCTCCGGTGCCTGGGTATCCGCCATCTTATCCGATGCGGTTTCCCAGGTCCACAGTATTCTGCGCCGCAGTTCCCGGCGCCGACTCCACCTACGCCGCAGTACCCGATGCCGCAATACTCAGCTCCGGTATTCCCGCAGCCAGGTTACGGATACTCTCCTTACGGATTTCATCCATACAACTATCCCCCCCCTCCTCCTCCACCGCCCCCTAGGCCTCCGGTGGATCTCCAGGAGACTCTGGCCTCCTGGTGGGCTGAGGCCAAGGCTCAGCTCACCAAAGAAGTTGAGAGCCGTCTTACGGCCGGTGCCCGGCTCCCGTATGCCCCAGCGGCACACTCCCTCTCCACCTCAGGTTCCCGGGCTCTGCCCGGGATCCAGAGAGGGGCAGGACAGCGTCCGGGGATCCCCCCTAAGAACCCATTCCTCCCCTAGGCAGGCCAGGAGTCTTACTCTGCTCCGAATTCCTCTTCTTCTTCTTCTCTCTCGGACTCCTCGGATGCCTCCGATGGGTGTTCCGAGAAAGACGACGAGCTGCGCTCTCTGTCCAAGCCCCGGCTGAGGACTCCTCCAAAGTCTCCTCCGGAGGATCCTTCCTTCACGGAGTTGCTCAGGAAGATCCAGGAAGTCCATCAGTGGCGTTCTTTAGAGCCAGATCCTCAGTGGGTTAAACTCGTCGAACATCTGGACTTGCCCCTTACGGCTCCTACTCTAGTGCCACCCTGGATCGAGCCTCACACCCACCTTGTTTCCACTATTTAGAAACAACCGTCGGCTTTAGCCCCACTTCCTCAGAAGTCTAACAGGCTATACCAGGCTCCGGATGGTGTAGACTTTTTAGACTCTCACCCCCATGCAGACTCTGTTGTGATTAGCGCCGCTCACGGCTGGTCAGCACACCCGAAATATTTGAGCTTGTCTCCCCCAGATAAGGAATCTCGCCTTCTGGATCAGTATGGAAGGAAGATCTATGCTTCTTCCACACTGGGGATTAGGGCCCTAAATTATGTAGCACATGTGGGGGATTACCAGAAGGCTGTCTTTACCCAGGCAGAATCCAAGATTGACTCCTTGCCTGACTCCCAAGTCAAGCAGGAGTTAGCCGACCTGGTCCATTCTGCTCGTTCGGCCAGTCGTCATATTCTGAGGACGACCTACGATGCAGTGGACACCGCAGGACAGACTCTGCATTCACCGTAAGTCTTCGGCGTCATGCATGGCTCCGTGTGTCAGGTCTGGTCCCGGAGGTGCAGTCAGCAATTCAAGAAGCACCTTTCAGAGGGTTCTGTGCTTTTCGGTGGTGATGTCAAGGACATCATCACTGACTTGCAGGAGAAGGGGATGGCCCTTAAGTCTGTTGATTCAATGTACCATCCCCATCCCCCATAGCGCCATCCCTTTCGCAGACGCAGCTGGCCTCAAGCGAAACCTCAGGGAAGGCGGGCCACTAAATGTCGGGGCCCCCACAGCTGCCAGGCCCCCGCCACCCAAAAAAGCAACAGGTGCCCCAGCTGCGGCGCTGCCTCACACCACCTGACTCCTTCCCTCTCCCACCGCCTCCGGACACACCGGAGGAACCAGTAGGAGGGAGATTCTCCCTCCACCTTCCGTGCTGGGAGAGGATAACATCAGATTCATGGGTGCTTCAGATCATAGCAGAGGGGCACTCCATAGAGTTTCTGCAAAAACTTCCACGTCACCCCCTCTGAACTCCTCTTACTCAAGGGACCATCTTCCTTTGGTCAAGGAAGAAACCTCTGCTCTCCTTGCGAAGCAGGCCATAGAGCCGTCCCCCCTCACCTTCATGGGACGGGTTACTATTCCTATTTCTTCCTTGTACCAAAGAAGACGGGAGATCTCAGACCCATTCTTGATCTCGGCTCCCTGAACCTATATGTGGAATACAAGAGGTTCAGAATGCTCTCCCTTCAGACCCTCTTGCCCCTGCTTCGGCCGGGCCAATGGCTTTGTGCACTGGATATGCAGGATGCGTACCTGCACATCTCCATTCGCCCTTTGCACTGAAAGTACCTCAGGTTTGCGTTCTAGGGGGACCACTACCAATTCCGGGCACTCCCTTTTGGTCTTTCCTTGGCTCCCCGAGTCTTTACCAAATGCCTGGCGGTGGTAGCGGCCCACCTGCGTACTTTGGGAGTTCAGGTTTTTCCCTACCTGGACGACTGGCTCCTGGCGGCCCCATCCGGGGAGGAACTCCTGCATTTCCTCTCCCTCACCCAGCAGGTTTTCGCTGGCCTGGGTATCACCATCAACCATTCCAGGTTTCACCTGGATCCTTCTCAGAGACTCCAGTTCATCGGGGCAATCCTCAATATGACAATGTGCAGGGCCTTCCTGCCTCCGGACAGGGGGGCCTCCCTCCAGTCCCAGATTTCCCTTCTATCGGAATACAGGAGGGTTCCGGCGAGGTCGGTGCTCCGTCTCCTGGGGCTTATGGCGGCGGCCATCCCGACGGTTCAGCGCGCGCGCCTCCGCATGAGAATCTCTCAGTGGACTCTCCACTCTCAGTGGGATCAACTGGTAGACGACCTAGATCATCTGGTACTGATCTCCTTGCCGATGATAAGAGACTTGCAATGGTGGATGGTTCAAGAGAACCTATTCTGGGGGTCTCCTTTTTTCATCCTCCCCCCGATCAGACTCTGACCACAGGCGTTTCAGGCGAAGGTTGGGGAGCCCATCTGGGTCTTCACAAACCCAGGGCTTATGGTCAAAATTGGAGTTAGTTCTCCACATCAGTGTGCTCGAGCTTCGAGCAGTGCTGTATGCTCTCCAGGCCCTTCACCAATACATCCTTCCCGGTCACCTAGCTGTCCAAACAGACAACATGTGCGTGGTGTGGTACATCAACAAGCAGGGAGGGACTCGGTCCTACCTGTTGTGCAGGGAAGCGATGAGGGTTTGGGAATGGGCAACGCTTCACAACCTTCACCTCACGGCGATCCATGTTCCGGGAGTCGACAGTGTCCTGGCAGACAGGCTAAGTTGTTCATCGGCTCTGCCACACGAGTGGGAACTGAACGAAAAAGTTCTAAAAAGCATCTTCCAGATTTGGGGGACTCCTCAGATAGACCTGTTCGCTTCCTCCCAAAACGCAAAGCTTCCAACCTTTTGCTCGCTCGCTCCAGAGCGAGGCGCTTTCTGGAGCGACGCTCTGTCTCTAAACTGGAAGGACAGATTCGTCTATGCTTTTCCCCCAATTCCTCTGGTCCCTCATGTGTTGCAGAAACTTGCTTTGGAAGGAGTGAGAATGATTCTGATCGCTCCTTTCTGGCCCAGGCAAATCTGGTTCTCTCTTCTACAACAATGCTCAGAGGTTCCTCCTCTTCTTCCTTTATCTCGAGGATTGCTGACCCAGGATCAGGGGACCCTGGTCCATCCAGGACTCAAGTCCCTTCAACTTCATGCATGGCTCCTGCAGACCTAGCCCAATCTCGCTTTGGCGTCTCTCCTAAGGTGGCCAAGATTCTGGTGGAGGCTAGAAAACCCTCCACTAGGTCCACCTACGCCATGAAATGGAAAAGATTTTCCATCTGGGCTGCATCCAGGAACGTGGAGCCCTTTTCCTGTCCTCTGACCGTTCTGCTTGATTACCTGCGTCATCTTTTTGACCTGGGTCTCAGTCACTCCTCTTTGAAAGTCCATGTGGCGGCTATTT
Organism: Neoceratodus forsteri; assembly: GCA_016271365.2. Lineage (NCBI taxonomy): Eukaryota > Metazoa > Chordata > Ceratodontiformes > Ceratodontidae > Neoceratodus > Neoceratodus forsteri. The sequence continues at coordinate 198,509,887 of CM057453.1, forward strand.
CAGCCTACTATGTCTCTTTCACTGATAAGGCATTTGCCCAACTGGAGGTATCCAGAACTTTTCTCAGAGGGGTCCTTCGTCTCAAGCCCCCTGTCCGGACTCCAGCTCCCCCTTGGGACTTAAACTTTGTCCTCGAGAAACTTACCCTTCCTCCCTTTGAGCCTGCGGCTTCCGCAGACTTGAAGTGTTTATCGTGGAAGACGCTCTTCTTGGTGGCCATTGCTTCTGCTCGCAGAATTTCCGAGCTCCAGGCCCTGATGTGCAAAATCCCTTATCTGATTTTTCACAAAGAACGAGTAGCTGTTCGCATGAGTCCTAAGTTCCTCCCGAAGGTGGTAGTGGAGTCTACCTTAAATCAGTCTATTGAATTACCTGCCTTTTTCACGCAGTACTCCAACCAAGGAGAATACTTGCTCCATACCATGGATGTTCACAGGATTCTGAGATACTACACCGATAGGACGAAGGATCTTGGAAAGACTGATCAGTTGTTCGTCTCTTTTGCTCACAAAAGAGAAGGCAATGCTGTTTCTAAGCAATGCCTATCAAAATGGTTGGCCCATTGCATCACTTTCTGTTATGACAAGTACAAAAAGACCCTTCCGGGTCAAGTCAGAGGTCATTCCACTCGTGGAGTAGCAGCCTCTGCAGCTTGTTTCAAGAACGTGTCTGCGGCAGACATCTGTGCTGCTGCCACTTGGACTTCCGTCCATACCTTTACTAAACATTAGTTTGGACATTGCCTCTCGCCGTAGAGCAGGCTTCGGTTTAGCGGTCTTGCAAGGCCTCCTTTCTTGAGGCTTGCAAGGTTTCTTTCTACTTCTTGGAGTAGTTCCTCCTCCCGGTGCCTTTCATTTGTTCCAGACTGCTTGGGATTCTGTCCTATATGTAATTACCTACTGCAAGAGCCCTCTCGAAGTAAGATAGTACAGTTACGTAAGAACTTACCGTAACAGCAGATCTTGAGAGAGGCTCTTCATGATAAACTATCTTCCCGCCCTCCATCCCTAGGCTTTTCAGCTCCTTTTCCATTGAGAAATATCTGCTTCTCTCTCGTCCGGGCCTTCCGGGCCTGTGGCGGAGGAAAGAACTGGAAAGCGGGCATCTGGGACCGCCCTTTATACCGGCGTCGTCTGGCGGCGGTCACCTGGCGATGAGGCGGTCCCCACCAAGGGATGCCTAGCTAGAAATTTTCCGTGGGGTCCTACCACATGACATCAGTCCTATATGTAATTACCTGCAGAGCCTCTCTCGAAGATCTACTGATACGGTAAGTTCTTACGTAACTGTACTTTCCCTCAGCGACAACACAACACCAGTTAGGCGGTGTTGTGCCATGTCGCTAATATCAACAATCGGCAAATTCCATTTCGCCATGGCATGGTGGAACTTTATAAACCACCTCCCCCTTGTTCTGCTCAAACTCCCTCATTTACCTGTATGTGGATGATACCATCCTGTTCACCTCTGGCCCTGACCTACCCATAGTTTAGTCCGCCCTACAACAAGATTTGCACTGTGTGCAAACCTGGTTCCAGACAAACAAACTCAAAATAAACACATCAGAAGCCATTTCTGTGACTTTCAGAACCTCTCAAAGACTAGCCAAGGCCCCCCACCTATCACTTCTCTGGACATCACTCCTCTTGGCGAGGTCTCATCCTACAAATATTTAGGCATCTGGCTAGACCCACAACTAAACTTCTCAAAACACATTGACGCCATATCCTCTAAACTTCACCCTAAGCTCAGCATCCTCTACCGTAACAGGGACTGTCTACCCTTCCCTGTACGTCACAAACTACAGTGGATGCTACTTTCGACAGACATGGATAATGCAGACATTCGTTTTCTGCAGACGCAGTCTCGCTGCCAAAAGCTCGATCCCATTGAAGTAATGAAAACAAGTGTTGTTAACGCGGACTGTAAATGTCGCCTACCACGGCTGCTGAGGCACGGTTGTGTCAACATTAGTAACCTAATTAATGCCTTCACTTTAGCTCCGCTTGTCTCCGATTGCTTTAATTAGGTGAAAATTGCCTCAGTATAAAGGTGCCACAGTTACTCACCCGCCATCACACCTCTTAATCTGTTCGTGTCTGTGTTTGCTGTCTGCTCTGGAAAGAACTCCCATGGCTTCCTCATGCCATCCTGGCATCCCCCTGTCAAAAACAATTGACTGGTTATGGCAGATTAACACACTGCCAAAGCTTAGTGTTCAGGAGACAGCTCAGAGGCTTGACATCCTGAAGTCAACTGTTTCTGACTTAATTCATCAGTGGCACACAAACAAAAACCCAGACCGCAAACGTAAATGGGATGGTAAGGATCGGGAGATTGAAGAGGCACTGTTGATCTGGTTTGATGATGTTTGTTCATGAGATGCCATGGTTAGCGGCCCTCCCCTGCTGCAAAAGGTCAAGCAGCTAGCCATGGCTCTCAGAAAGGATGATTTTAATCCAACTGAGGGTGGCTCAATCGCTGAAAACCCCGCAACATCATCTGTTTCTGCCAAGCGCATGGTAAGAAGAAAAACGCGGACTAGGATGGAGCCAGCTCTTGGGTTCTTTCTGACTTGTTGGCCAGTTATGGACCATCCGAAATCTACAACGTGAATGAGACCGGCCTTTTTTTTAAGGTGTGTGGGGTAAGGGACCACGAGCTTCAATGTCTCTGCTCCTTTGGGACAGAAAAAGACAAGAGAGAGTGTCTCCGTTTTGGCATGCTGCAATATGTCTGACACTGACAAGTGTAAACTTTTGGTTGTTGGCAAATCTGCTCAACCTCTATGTTTTCAGGGTGTTGGACACTTGCCAGTGATCTACAGACATAACCGCATGGCCTAGATGACCGAGGAAATATTTACAGAGTGGGTTCGGGGGTGGGACTGTCGGCTGAGAGGGAGGAAGATCACTTTGGTGCTGGACAATTTTTCAGTACATCCTAATGTCCGAGGCCTGAGAAATATAAAGTTGGTCTTCCTACCCCCGAACACCACCTCAATAATCCAGCCGTTGGATCAAGGAATTATTTATGCCATGAAGAGGCACTACGTGCAGGAGATGCGGTCCAGAGTTTTATCTGAGATGGAAAACAGGGCAGAACTCACTACAGTAGAATGCGTGAAATACATCACACTGCTAGACACTGTGATGTTGCTACAGACTGCCTGGGACACTGTGTCACAACAAACAAAAAACTGTTTCTCTAAGGGTGGCTTTAAGAGTTCTGCAACTGACCCTGAAGACCCAGAAGACCCTGTGATCAGCACCACCGATGTCTTCATGGAAGACAGCATAAACCCTCCAGACGGGCTGACAGAGTCTGAGTTTGATGCCCTGTCCAGACTGGATGAAAATGGTCCCGAGCCACAAAAAGAACAAGATGACATGGCCCAAGTTCTGTCAAGCATGCTTCCAACTGTGAAAGATGGAGATGTGCCCGAAGATGATGAAGAAGAGGAGACGCAGATCCCCACAGTGTTGGCAAGCGATGTGCAGCCTGCTTTAGATATTTAGCGCCTTGCCATGTCGCAGCGACTGGACATCACACCGGATTGGGACCTTGGCAGCAGACAGAAAATGGATGGGAAAAGTACCACTTGGCACCCACCATGCAAACAAAGATCGCTAGTTTTATTGGAAAGTGAGTGAAGGTTATGTGTTTTTAAAGTTTGTTGTAATCGCCACACCTCCCTACTCACACCCTGTGCCCACTACTACTTGAAGAAGCCCTGGAAAAATAAAGGTATGGATTTTAACATCCCCCACACACCTAATACTATACAGTACCACAAGAAGAAGCCCAGAAAAATAAATGCTTGTATAATACTGTGAGCACAGAAGCACTAAAAACGCTGAAATACGCTCACAACAGCACTACGCTCTGTTCATGCAGCATACAGGACCATCCACTAAATAAAACAAATGAATACGCAGCACGCAACCGCTGAACAGCACGTTGCAAGTCCCGTCCGAGCCATTTCGGCGTATGCGGACACCACTGTCGGCAGACAATATCAGATTGCATAGATTAGTCCAAACAAAGCGGATTACACTGTATTGACTAAAATGATAACGCCCAATTTAGACTATGCTGACATAGTCTACTACACTGCGCTCGCCTCCTCACTTGCTAGACTGGACTTCCTCTCTTACGCCTTCTTCTGTTTCACATCAAATTCCCTCCTTAGAACCCACCACTGCTCTCTTCTCTGGATCTCTCACCTCTCTCCCATCATCGACTGATCCACTCTATCTCCCTTATTTCAAAGTACTGATTTTAATCTGCTCCTCTCCTACCGCTCTATCAACCTCATCTCTGCTCTCTCCTCATACTACTCCCTACATTCTAGGGACTCTCGCTCTTTCTCCCTTCCTAAACTATTCTCAAACGTAGGCAAATCCGCCTACTTCTATAGGTTCCCCTCACTTTGGAACACTCTGTCTCCTCTCCTTCGAAACTCATCCTCACTCACCTCTGTCAAATCCCAACTGCACCCCCACTCCTATAACATTGTATAGCACTTGCTCTTGACCCAATACAGCAGTTAGCGCTACTCTCACTTCTGCACCTCACCACGCTTATTCCATCCCTCCCCTTGCTACTTTTTGACCCCCTGTAGCCCTTTCCTTCCTTCCAGCTAGACCCGATTCCTACTGTATCTATCCAGGCTCACTGCCATCTGAGCGTAAGTACCCTGGTGATGCCAAGATTCCTTGGCTTGCTCTATACCATCTATCTGCTTTATGATTCTTTATGTATCCTGTTTGCTAGTACCTCCTGCCTAATTAATAGGTTGTTCTTTTTGCTGTTTTATTGCATTCCTGCATACTTGTACCTCCTACCTGATTGTAGATTGCCTGTATGATGCTACCTGATTGTAGATTGCCGGTATGATGCTACCTGATTGTATATTGCCGGTATGATGCTACCTGATTGTATATTGCCGGTATGATGCTACCTGATTGTAGATTGCCTGTATGATGCTACCTGATTGTATATTGCTGGTATGATGCTACCTGATTGTAGATTGTTTGTATGATGCTACCTGATTGTATATTGCCGGTATGATGCTACCTGATTGTAGATTGTTTGTATGATGCTACCTGATTGTATATTGCCGGTATGATGCATTTTATTGTATCTTGTATACTTTTTATCCTAGGTCCCTTCCCCCCTAGGTTGCACCTGGAAATAAGCTTCAGCTTAGTGTGCCTTTTCCAGTTACCAAATGTTTAAATAAAAAAAAAAAATAATTGTGTAACAGCAATTTTTATTTTTGTTACCTAATTGATGTAACTTACTGTTGCTCTCTCCTTATCCCCTTCCCCCCCCAGGACACATCTGGAAACAAGCTTTCCTAGCTCTTTGTTTTTTCCTGGTGAAACTTTTGAAATAAGATTAGGGGTGTCTTGGTATCACGGCTTCATGGTGTACTGCAGTATCAGAAGTTAGCTTATTGATAACATGAACAATTTCTGATACCTTGTCAAATTTCAAAGGAACCAGCTACAGTGAGCCCTTTGAAGATGCATGACAAACCCACTAAATAGTTTGAAAATTCACACACACTAAAGAATCCTGAATGCATATTTATGAAAGTGAAGAATATACAGTTGTGATAAGATTCCAAAGCAGTCAGAGCTTGGCTGTGTAAGACAGAGATTTCCTCCCCTGTGGAAGTCCAGTGAAATGGGTGAAACATTGGGCAGCAACTGGGGAACCTGTGCTGAATAATATGAAATACAGTAAAGCCTGAAAAAGAGTTTCAAACAACATGAAGTCTTGTTATATTATGACTATTGCAGTTTGCCCCAGCCTTAGAACTGCTCCGGAGGTGAAAGAGTTAACTTCCATGCAGAGCATGGAGCTTGGAGCGCGAGCTCGGTTCAGAAGCTTTGTTTGGCTGGTTTCAAACCGAAACCGTCAGATTCTTTACTCCGCCTCACTGAACAGTCGCTCCGGAGATTCCTCCTTTTGCTCGGTTCATTTCTTCGGTTTAAAGCGCTGTTTCTCGGTTTAATTTAACCGCGATTTCATTATTTTAACCACAAAACCGATCGGTTCAGGCTCTGTCTATGGTAATCGTAAGTAATAGATAGGGTTTTTTCTGTGTGGAACTTGTAAAAGTATTATCGGTTCGGTTGAACCGATCGAGTTTATTTAAATATAAGTTTAAAGCCTTTTAAGGCTTTTTAGAGTGCAGTTCCCGGTTCTTATCGGTTCTAAAAAAAACGGATTTCATTACGGTTTTTTCCAGGACCCGTGACATGGTTTGGAACTGATAAGGGTGTCTTGCCTGGCACTGCCATCAAAAGGGCAAGTTGGTTGGTTAGGCTGGCATCATGTCTGAGAAACCCAAAAGAAAAACCGGGCCCACTGGGTTTCAACACTGTAGTGTTTGTGGGGAAGCCTTTGCCAAGGCTGACCCACACACTACATGTGTCTATTGTCTGGGGTTTGACCACCTCAATTCAGACTGCCAGATTTGTAAAAATTTCCCTGCAGCCACCCTGGACAAGAGAGTGGGCAGGCTCAGGGAACGAGAGGCCAAAAAGTCCGCTGACCCGATGGCCAGCCCGGTTCGGTGCCAACCGAACCGGAGGGAGTGCCCTCTGACCAGGGTTGCCTGGCAACGAAAAGCTGGCTCTGAGGAGCCAGTTCCAGCAAGGAAATCTAAAAATCAGCAGGTTTGGAGTCCAAAATTCCTTCTCCAACTGCTGCTGAGATAGCCAGGGCAATACAGATTGTCCAGTCCCTGTCCCCGTTCCTCAAACTGCCACTGTCTGGCAAAGGTCGGTTCGGTCGGTTCCAGTGGTTCAGGATTATGATATAGAAGAGTTCTATGAACCAGAGGAGGGGGATGAGGATTATGATCAGTGTGAATGTGACTTTGAAAGTCTGGATGTGCCCATTGAACTGGACATCTCCCCAGACAGACCTTCAGGTGAGTCTCCCCCTAGGCTTTCTGAGTCCCCTTTTCATTTTTTGTTTTATAAAAAAGTTGCTGAGACCCTCCAGCTTCCCTTAGAGGAGGCTTTGGATGAGCAAGAGGAGCCTGACTATGTGGAGATGATGGATATCCCAGAGTCCAGGAGGTTGTCCATCCTTTACATAAATCCTTTAGAAAACAAACGGTAAAAATTTTAAAGCTCCTAATTCTGTGCCTGTGGATAAAAGATGGACAGGAGGTACACTTTGTCAGGTCCTGATACAGATTTTCTTTCACAGCAGTGCAGTCATGTTGGGGTAGTTCAGGCTGCAGCCTGTGATAAAGCTAATATTCCACTGGCTTCACATCCTCCTGACAAGGATTCCAGGAAGATTGATGCCATGGCCAAAAAACAATACATGGTAGCATCCTTGGGACTCAGACAAGCTAACTATATGGCTTATGTTGCAAGATACCAGAAATCTAGATGGGATACTGTCATGGCCTTAGCCAAACAGGTCCCTGGCCAGCTCGCAAAGGAGCTGGAGCAGGTGGCTCTTGATGATATTGAGGCATCTAAGGTGCAGTTCCATGCTGCAGTGGATTCTAATGATGTATCCTCTAGAGTCATGGCTACATCTGTGGCTTTTTCGAGATTGGCCTGGCTCAGGTGTACTACTTTGTCACAGGATACCCAGTCTAAGGCTATGGATTTTCCTGTGGTGGGAAATTCTCTGTTTGGGAGCAGACAGAGAATTATATGAAGAAAATGGATGAATATAGAACCACTTACAGGAGTGCACAAGCCAAGGGCGGCAAGCCACTCCTCAGAGGCAGCCCCAGGGGTAGGGGTGAGCCTTTTACCAGACTCAGGCCCCTCCTCTTCAGCCTATGTACAGAGGGGGTTCTTCAGAGGGAGAGGCAGATGGGGTTCGAGCAGGCCTGCTCCCACCCCTCAGCCTAAAGCCCCTGCCAAACAGGCACCTAATTGGATGCCCAGGTCGGCTCTCCACTACCTGTAGGGGGCAGGTTGGCTCACTTCGTCCAGGACTGGCAGTCTTTAACTTCAGACAGGTGGGTCCTGGAAGTAGTGAGCCAGGGTCTGGTTCTCAGCTTCAAGAAATTTCCAAAGATGAGAGCCAGATCTTTTCACCTACAAACCCTTTAGAGACTCTTGCTTTGGAAACAGAAGTCTCAACCCTCCTGGCTCTCAGAGCTGTAGAAAAGGTTTCTCCCCTTCACCAGGGCAAGGGTCTGTACTCCAGATACTTCCTTACCCCAAAAAAGACAGGAGAGTGGCGGCCTATCCTGGATCTAAGATATCTAAACAAGCACCTTTTAAAGCCAAAGTTCAAAATGGTGACACTGGGAATGATTCTACCCTCCCTAAGGCCAGGGGACTGGCTAGCCTCCCTGGACCTCAAAGATGCCTACTTCCATGTTCTTATCAGAAGCTCCCATTGAAAGTACCTCAGATTCGAACTGCCCTCAGGCCATTATCAGTTCAGAGCAATGCCCTTCGGCCTCACTTCTGCCCCAAGGGTGTTCACAAAGTGTCTGGCAGTAGCAGTCGCTCACCTAAGAAGGCAAAGATTGCCATTTTTCCCTACCTGACGACTGGCTCATTGTGGGTCAGTCTCCAGACCAGGTCAAACACACCTGCTAGTTACCCAGCAGCTGCTTACCTCTCTGGGATTTCTTCTCAATCTTCCAAAGTCAGTTTTGGAACCTGTCCAGTACTCACCTTTATAGGCGCAGAACTGGATACAAAGCAGGCCAGAGCCTTCCTTCCCTGGAAAGTGTAAGGACCTTAGTGGCCCTGCCGCCTCCTTCACTCTGCAGGTTTCTCGACCAGCAAGGCATTTCCTGCAGCTCCTAGGGCACATGGCTGCCTCCACAGCTGTGGTGCAAGGAGCAAGATTTCAGATGAGGGACATTCAGTTCCATTTGAGAGCTTTCTGGTCTCAAAGAGAGATCCTCTATCCAAATTAATCCCAGTGACTCGAACCCTGATCCAGGCCCTTCAGTGGTGGCAGGATCAGAGCAATCTGAGACAGGGGTGCTCTTCATCCCTCTGTCCCATTCCTTGACCCTTACTACAGATGCATCCCTCTTGGGATGGGGAGCTCACATGGGTGACCTCTCCACCCAAGGATTATGGTCCCCTCAGGAATCTCTGCTCCACATCAATCTGTTGGAACTCAGAGCTGTTTTTCTAGCACTTCAGGTTTTCTCTGCATCTGTTCAGAACAAGGTGGTACAGGTCAGAACAGACAACACCACTACAATGTGGTACATCAACAAACAAGGGGGCACTCGGTCTTCGGCCCTGTGCACCGAGGCAGTGAAGTTGTGGTCTCTGGCTTACTCCCTGAACACTTCCCTCATAGCAGTTCACCTCCCAGGCAAGGACAATGTCTTGGCAGATGCCCTCAGCAGGATTTCCCAGGGCCATTACAATGGTCACTGGATCCCCTAGTACTGGGGATAGTGTTTGCCAGATGGGGCACTCCTCAGATAGATCTTTTGCAGCCCCAGACAATTATCAACTTCCACTGTTTTGTTGCAGGCCCCAGTGTTGGGCTCAGTTCCTCTGGATGCCTTTCTCCCTCGATTGGGAAGGAAGTTTCTTTATGCCTTTCCCTTCCTCTCCTGTTCAAAGTACTAGTCAAAATCAGGTCTCAGCCCTGCAAAATGATCCTGATTGCTCCAGACTGGGCTAGGCAGCCCTGGTACCACTTCTTCTGTCCTTAGCAGTCCATCTTCCCTGTGTCTCCCCAGGAACCACAATCTGTTAACCTGTGCTCAGGGAGAGTTTGGTATCGAATCTCAAATCCCTCAACCTCAAGGCTTGGCTCTTGAGCAGTTAGAGTTTGCTGATTTGCAACTTTCTCAAAGTGTTCTCGAAATCCTGAAGGCTGCTAGGAAGCCTTCCACCAGGACTACCTATAACTCCAAGTGGAAAAGGTTTTCCATATGGTGTTCTGGGAAGCATGTTTCCCAGAATCTGCTGATCTACCTACTGTATTGGACTACATGGTCCATCTTAATTCTTTGGGACTGAGACCAGCCACCCTGAAAGTGCACTTGGCTGCTGTCTCTGCCTTCATTTCAGCAGGAAGCCCTCTTTCTCTCTGCTCATCCTGTATTTTCCAAGTTTTTTAAAGGATTGCTTCACACAATCCCCATTCAGGGACCCTGCCCTGCTTGGGATCTTAATGTATGCATTGCTCAGCTAATGCAACCCCCTTTGAGCCTCTGTCTTTGGCAGAGCTTAAGTATTGACTTGGAAAACCGTGTTTCTGGTAGCCATCACTTCTGCCAGGCGTATAAGTGAGTTACAGGCTTTATCAGTAGAAACTGACTTTATTTCCTTTCACAGGGATAAAGTGGTCCTCAGGACTAACAGGAAGTTTTGCCCAAGGTGGTTTCAGATTTCCACCTTAACCAATCTATTTCACTTCCAGTGTTCTTCACTGACCATTCCTCCTCTGGTGAGAGGAGGCTGCACAGCTTAGATGTTAAGAGGGCCCTAAGTTACTACATAGAGCGTACCAAGGGTCACAGGTTTGACTCCCTCCAACTGTTTCTCACTTATGGTGAGGTTGGGAAAGGGAGACCTGCCACTAAAAGATCCATTGCCAGGTGGATCGTTTCTTGTATACAATTTTGCTATCAAAAGCTGGGTAAGGTTCCCCCCTCAGGCCTGAGGGCTCACTCTACCAGAGGTACAGCTGCATCTCTAGCTGCTGCTAGAGACATCCCTATCTTGGAGATATGTCAGGCAGCTACTTGGAAGACAGTACACACTTTCACCCAGCATTACTCCCTGGATATTCAGGCCAGAAGGGATGCTCGGTTTGGCACAGCCGTGCTTCAGAGCCTATTCCCTAAGTAGGTTCTGCCCCTCCTCCATGGAGGTACTGCTGTGTAGTCTGCAATAGTCATAATATAGCAAGACTTCATGTTGTTTGAAGAAAAAATTACTCACCTTAGTTATGTTGTTTCTTCTAATGGAGTCTTGCTATATTATGACCTCCCCCCCAGCCTGCCCCTCTCAGAACTCCTACTTTGGGGTATGGGGTGGGTAGTCCTCTGTTGGCATTTATTGATGCCCTCTTTCATGTTTGGGTGTTGTGTTCATTTAGTTATTTTATCTTAATTTTTCTGGTCCACTGACTTGAGTCTTTGTGTTGGGACCAGTAAAAATGTGTTAATATATTAGTAGCCAGTTGGCTAGTGTAGGTTACAGCTTCCACACAGAACCTTAGTGAGTTTTTGCTCGTAAAGATCTGACTGTTTCGGTTTGAAACCAGCCAAACAGAGCTTCTGAACCGAGCTCGCGCTCTAAGCTCCATGCTCTGCATGGAAGTTAACTCTTTCACCTCCGGAGCAGTTCTAAGGCTGGGGCAAACTGCAATAGTCATAATATAGCAAGACTCCATTAGAAGAAACAACATTACTAAGGTGAGTAATTTTTTCTTACTGCCGTTGGTCGTGAGTGTGGCTGGTTTCTTTGAATTTTGACAGGTTATCTCACTTTAAAGGGACACTGTCAGCCTGTTTTTCATCAGATCATTTCTAGTTAAGAACTCACATTTTATGATTGCTTACCTTCTCTAAAATTCATTGATGTTGCTGTTTGTTTTTTTCTGTCTCCTTGTTTAGTAGAACTGAAATGCATGGCAATGTATATTTATAAACAACCTTGTTTTTGTTCACAATCCTGGATCTGTTCTTACTGCATACTTCCTGAGCATTAGAAACACACCCACACAGTGCAGTCACTCATGAGGCAGTAACCTCCTAAACTCCCACTGCATCATGTGTGGCTAGACTGTGTTGTGGGTGTTCCCAAGTCCAGGAAAGATGCAGTTGGAGCTGGTCAAGGAATGTTAACAAACGTGTTTGTGTGGTAACACCAGTATGGTGGGCAGTCTGTTTTTCACCTTTTCTAAGAAAAAAAGTGTCAGAATCAAACTGCCAGCTACATCAGCAGTCTTTACAGAATGTTGGCAATCATAAAATGTGTTTTTTAAACTAGGGACATTTTGAGACCTAAGGGGGTTGACAGTGTCCCTTTAACCAGCCCCCCAAACAAGACACTTGGAAAGTATACAGAGGGGGAGCACCTGAGCTGTGAGTTGGACAATTTCTGATACTCCTATAACTTTGTTTCAAGGTGTACCATGGTTTTCAGGTCCTTCAATTAACTGTGGGGTGTTTTTAGGGATGACTGTCCTGTCTGTGCTAACTCTGACACAAACATTTAAGGAAGCTTCTTTTTTTGTATACGAATAATTACCCCTGTAATACCACAATATTACGACTACTGCAGTATTGCTTGTGATACTTAGCATAGGCGGACTGTTTTCTTCTTCTAGAATCCAATATTACTTGTATACTGCATTACGCTACATTATTTCATTACAGCGCCCCCCCAGATCTGTTCAGTAGAGTGATATAATCTCAGCCCTCATTCCCTAAATAAGACATTACTGATATTCTCTAGTGTTTTTGTACCCTGTGTTGAATTTTTTTTTTTTTTGCCTGATATGTGATGGTTATTTAAAATCCACAAAATACACCATAGTAAGTAAAATTTTATTCATAATCATTACATGATATGAACATGGTCCGACCTCAGTTGATTTGAGGCTCATTTTCAGTGGTACCACAGGCATATAGAAAACTTAGTTGCTCATACATAGATGTCTGCGAAACCGAGGCCGGCAAACAGCAGTCACAGATTCATTTTCATGTAAACATTATCAGTGGATGCCATAGGCACAAGTTTACAAGTTCTGTGTTTACAGATTTATTTTCAAGTGGGTACCATGGTCGTGTACAACAACCGCATTTACAGGATTAGAGTATATATTGGACATTGGCATCAGAGATATTATTACTACACCATGGAAGAAAACATTGGTTATTGAATGGGTAAATCTAGATGTGCATGTAACTGACTGCAGCACCTGTATGTTATAATATGATGCTTTATTCGTTTCTGTCAGTTTATCCTTTGTACCATTCTTCCACAGATGGGGCTGAAAATGGGCCATTTGACTCAGATCACCTTCCTCGTTAACAAAACAAACAAACAAAATGACTTAATGTATTCTTCTCTAGGAACTGTAGTGCTTCTAGTAATACTCTTTCTTTGGTCTGTGCTTTTAACTGCTTTCTTTATTTTTTTTTAGTTTCACTAGACCAGTATTTTCTCAAAAGAAAAAGGCGAGAACATCAGCTTCATCTTGAAGAAAAAATTTTCTCTTGAAGCTTTGCGTACCGTACTGCTGAAATATGGAACTATGCAGCTAATATTTGACTGTATTCAGATTGAATGTTATTTTGCAATGAATAAAGATGGTGATATTTAACCATTTCTTGACATGGGCCGTTTTGTTATTGAGTGTCTCAATTTATGAAGTTATTATAAATTTGCATTGTTAACATGTATTGTTTATAGAACATTAATCCATGGGTGTCGGGGTACTGTGGAGAGTCTCTGAGTGCTGGGATGGGGGGCAGCAGTGTGAAACAGCATTACAGTTTAAAAGGTGCAGTGTATATGCCCTGCAGGGCTATCTGGAATCTGTCTGCACATGTGCATGCTTGTCCTGGTGGGGCTGCCATTATAGCAAAGGTCAGTTTTCTTAGTGTTTTTTAACCAGGTAAGTGTTTAAGACACACAGTGCCTACTTTCAGGTACCACCCAAACAACATGATTTCTCAGGACACAAATCAATATATTTCATCACGCCAGGCATGACACAGGTCAGTGATGGCAGGTCTAGCAGCCTGTGCATCTCCTCCATTAGCACAGCCCTTCAGCTGTATCGGTCCCTGCAAACCTACTCTACTGCAGAAGGTTTATGAATGTTGTATAAGACCTCTCAGAGAAGTTAGGCTGTAAGTCTTGGAAGCTGTGGTTGCAGAAGCCTAAGGAGAGAAAGAGAGGACTTATAATTGACAAGCAGAATGAAAGCCACACACGTTAAAAATTTGTCAGTGCCACTAAGACGAAGCACTGGCTGCACGACCAGAAACGATCCGCAGAGACACACATGCTGGAAATGTATGAAAACTGCTAAATGCTGAAATTTATTGCAAAAACATACAAATTAAGTCAACACTGGAGATCAGGTAGGCTACCCCAGCACATCACTAGCCTTTTTCGAAGGTGCTGGAGTGGACTGCCTGCTTCTGATTGTTGACTCTTATTTTTGCAGTAGATTTAATCATTTAGCTGTTTTCATATACTTCCAGTGTGTACGCCTCTGCCAAGCGTTTCTGACTTATAATTACCTGCTGCATCTGGAGAAGTATTGATGGGCTTGCATGACTGTAATGTGGGCTGGTGACAGTTTTTTTTCTCTTGCCTGTGCGGGTTTAACAGGTCGAAGTATCTTGTTCTACTGACTATATCAAGAATGCAATTGAAGTGAAAGGCCAAGAAGACACGAGAGAGAAAATCAGCTTTGTGAACATTGTATTTTTGCTTACCACATGCAAATTCTGGCAATAAGTGACTTAACCTGTAAGTGTGTCCATACCACATTAATGCTTAGAACAAGTTCTGTGCCAACCAACTAACCCTGAATGCCAAGAAAATGATCTCTGTTGACACCAGGCAGTGCCTGGTTAATATCCTGTCTCCCCAGGTTAACTGTTTGGGTGTATGTGGCTGGACTGTCTTCTTGATTTCTCCTGCCACATCAACACCATCCACAAGAAACTCCTCCATAAGCTTGAAGCGCATTAATCCTTCTCCCACTCAGCTTGTGGAGGATGAATTAAAAATTATCCTTCCAGCATTTGAGTATGGGGATGTGGTAGGCGGTGCTGCCCTTGAATCCACCCTAGCCAGACTGGGACCCCTCTTCCAGTCATTGTGTCACTTTGTTCTCAACTTCCCTCTCATAACTCATCACTGTTCCCTTTACTTCTCACTCTTTTGCTCCCCTCACTTGCGGGCAAACATTTTTGTCATCTCTAAATTCTGGTTGAAGGCACTCCCCTGCTGTCTTGGCTCTCTCCTTTCCCTTCCCTGTGTCTTACTCGCGCCATAATTCCACACCCCAACTCATTCTCTGTTATTCATGCTAAAACCTGCTGGGCAAGTTGTTTCTCCCATAGGGTCAGCAGGATCTAGTCTAGCCCCTTCCCCCCATTACATTTCACCTGTACCCTTTCCCCCAAGGCACATCTGGAAGTGAGCTATACTCAGCTCAGTATACATTCCTAGTAAAAACTTTAAGATAAAAAAATAAATGAAATTGATTTAGTTTGTATTTAACAAGTAGGTGTGCTGACAAACTCTTGCCTATGTTCAGGCACGACCTGGGAGATCACAACAAGGGAAAAAGTGCAGTGATTGACAGTAATACATTGTCTACAATAAAGAGCATTCTCAAGTGTGACAAATGTTCTGTACAGAATAATGTCTGAACCATTGTTAATTTATGTGTAACTGGCCAACAGAATTTTGTTTAAAGTGAGTTTCCAGAATACAGGAAAAAATGTTGAAATATGATAGAGATTCAGGTACCTCAGGGGTATAAACAAGGTGCAACAGGGTAGCATCGTTCAGAAAAGGTGTACAAGAACAAGGGGGCATGATAAGAGGATAGAGGGGGTAGGCACAGGGGCAACATAAGGAAGTATTTTTTCACAGAAAGAGTAGAGGATGCTTGGAACAGCCTCCCTGTGGAGGAGGTGGGGTTAAAAACGGTTGGTGAATTCAAGAATGCATGGGATAGACATAAGAGTACTTTCACAATAGGGAAGAGAGTGTAAGCCACAGATCAACTAGGGTCTGCGGTATTGCATTAGGTAGGGAAATGGGGCAGACTAGTTGGACTACACAGTCCTTATCTGCCATCACCTTCTATGTTTCCATGTAAGTATGATATTCAAAACAATTCAGCATATATGTCAGTAATGCTCTGTATTTCCACGCCTTTGTGCACTTCTAGTGAAAGTCTTCAACAAATAAATAGGGAATACTGGTTGCACAACCAGCCTGTGCTGTCACAGAGTGGTTCTGATTGCATCAGATCTCGAGAGCAAAGCTCATGAGGTACAATGCAGGGGTGCTGTGGAGCAGCCAATGAGAAAGCAGCATGTACCTCGAGCTCCTAAGAGAAATCTTATTAAAAGTTATAAAATAATGGCTTTTTCCCTCTTAACTGTATATTTATTAGGTTGGGTGATCAGACTATTGGAATCTTACAATATGAGAAAATCTAGAGGAGCTTCTAAGCCTTCAGCAGACTTTTGTGCACCCAAGAAGATGCAGCAGGAGGAGCGGCCTGCACAAGATGGTGGGGCCTCGGGCTCTGGTAACTCATAGAGAGAGGAAGCGTCCCTGAGCTCTGTTAGTGTCACTTTGCACCAACTGGTAAAAACGGTGCAATATCTGGGTAAGAAATTTGATGGCGATTACCCCGAGAGTGACTGCTCTGGAAACCTGAATGGACCACTGTGAAAAGACGGTCCAGTGCCCTGAGGCATCAGTTCTTAAAACCATGGATTCGACAGCTAACCTAATAAAAGAGAATGCTTTGCTGAGACAGCACCTGGAGACAGTAGAGAATCAGGCCAGAGAGAGGACCCTACGGGTAGTGGGGTTGGCTGAGGAAGCGGAGGGAGAGGATTGCCTTACTTTTACCCATACATTTTGCCAGCAATATTAGGACTAACTGAAGCTGATCCCTCGCTATCTATGAAAAAAGCTTACTGGGTTACTCCTCAGTGAGCGGCTCTGGACCCTGCTGCTCCTCGGAACTTTCATGATAATTTTTACCGGAATTGGGGACCGGGACTGAGTGCTGGCAATAGCTAGAAGACTTAGAAATCTGAAATATGGGGATGCAATGCTGTTGCTTTTTCCAGTTCTGTCTTTTAGTACTTGCCAATGCAGACAGGCATTTGATGGGACGAGGGGCCGCCTGTGACAACTGAAAGTGCAACATCAGATCTTACTTCGAGAGGGCTCGAACCCCACGTCAGGTGACCGGCGTTAGGCGATATCAGTATTAAGAGGCGGTCCCCCACGCCCGCCTTCCAGTTCTTTCCTTCCGTTTGCTTTCAACAGTGCCTCGCTGTTAAGTTCCACTGCTCGTCAGTCTGGTTTCGTAAAGTTAGTACCGCTGCTTTTTTGGGGTGGATTTTTCAAAGATATTCGCCAGGATTCCTTTACCTGCTGTATGTCATCCCCTACCACGTCCGAGCACAAAAACAAGTGCGACTCATACGGTGCCCAACTCCTGCACAAGGACGGCCATTCTTGGTGTCTAATCTGTCTAGGCCCCGACCACCCGGTGGATTCTTGTTAGCACTGCCTAAAGTTCAACGCGGCTACCCACAGAAGAAGGCAGCAGTCCCTGGAGGCCCACATCCTAAAGTAGAAGATGTCCTCCATGGAAAAGGAGCTAAAAAAGCTCCAGCAGGTTTCCACCTCCCCCGAGGGCCTTAAGAACAAGAAGAAAAGGAAGCACCAGGACCGGGACTCCTCATCTGCGGCTGCAGCGACTTCGGCTGGGGTCACGCAGACTTCAGGTAAACGCTCCTTCGGGGACCGCTCTCCCATGGCCGCCTTGTGGTGTCTTGAGGCGGCGGCGTGTCCCCTCGCTGCTGGTTCGCACTGGCTAGTCGGGAGCCTCCGGGACTAAGGAGGCATCCGCTCCCAGTAAGGCTGCTCCTACGTGGCCCTCTGCAGCCAGAGACTGCTAGCTAGAAATTTTTCCATGGGGTCCTGACGCCTGCCGGCTTCAGTCCTGTTAAGGTAAGTTCTTATGTAACTGTACTTTACTACTACCCACTAAACTCTGTATGGTGTGGAATGGACATCAATACTTATTTAACAATCCTAAAGAAGCGGATATGTTTGTACATCGTATTGAGAAGGAGATGACCGAAGGGGAGGAAGCTGAAAATTCTTCAGATGAAGGCTGAGAGTCATGCAAGTACTCTGTGTTTCTGTTGGGGTGACGGGTGGAGACCGTTGGACTTAATTTAATTTCATTGCCATTTATGGCTATTCTGCTGCTAATTTCTATTATTTTTGAGACTTTGACTTTAGTTCTTGATTTAAATATGAGCAGCATAAGAGTTTAAAGAGGTCTACCCATATTCGTGGTGCCGAATAGTAGTTTAGTTTCTGTTGTGACCTTTTGTAATTGGGATCGGGCATCAAGACTTTATTCAGTGAGCTTGCTCTGTGCAAGCAAATGTTAGAGTTAAAAATTGCTTGAATATTGCACTCTCCTAATCCTTTAAGGGATATGATTTTCTTCATACTGTTTGTCTGGTCTACAATGTTTTTTGGTACAGTAATAACCTGTGTATGATCTATATCCAGACGTGTTGATCTTATACTGATCACTAACTTTGATATTGACTATTGGGAACTTTGGGAATTGTTTGAATATTTAGATATTTTGTATATTCTGGGGTTATCCTTCGACTTTAAGGTCACTTTGGTAAAAGGGTAATTCTCAGAACATATCTTGTATATGATTCCCCGTTTTCCTTCCTGGGCTGCAAGCGATAGGGATACATTTTGTTATATATATTATAATGGTATTCCCCCCATGTTGTACCTAATGAGGGGGTGTCTTATAGTGATCCTTGTTAAGTGAAGGATAGTTTGTATGATGCACATGCTGTTATCCCTCTGTGTATTTGTGCCTTGTACGTTTTTGCTTACAAAATGCATAAATAAAAAAAAATAAAAAGGTACGATGCAGACAGAAGCCCAGTGTAGTAGCACAGGCTGCCCAACCAGTATTTTTTCTTTTTTTTTTTTTTACAGTGTATAGTTTTCTTTGTCATTTTTTTTCTTTATTTGTTAAAGTAAAACTGCAGAGCCACCAGGTGCAAGTCTCGAGAAAGCTCTCTTTTCCAGCTCACTACTTTCCTAATTTGGCTCATTTCATTGTTAAAAAAAAAAAGTGTGCATGTAGTGGTTCTACGACAGGTGGCTGCAGATTTCTGATCAGCTGATATGTTTTTGTACCAAAGAAAAGTACAGCCACGTTCCATGATCTTTGAACTGTGGAACAACATTTCAGCAAGGATGGAAATCCATACTGAACTAGGACCCACTATACGATTGTATTACTGAGAACATTTGTATGAAAAAAAATCTGTGATTCTGACATCTCATACTCTTGCTTTTTTCTCTGCTGAAATCACGATTCTCTGCTTGTGAGATCATAGTCCTTTCTGAAGCAACAGATTGTGATGTCACAAACAGAGGGAAAGCAAGAGTAGCAAATGAAGCCCTAGGGGTTTTCACAGATGTGCTCAGTAATAAAGAGTGAGGGAAGATGAATACTAAAGAGTAATGAAATGTAAACTAAATTGTGTCTGAATGTTAGATTTTAAAAAGTTGTTCTTGATACTGTGTAATTGCTTTAAAAAGATATGAGCGCAAGCTGAAATCAAATGGAGAAATTGTGAGCTCTGGATTATCACGAGTGATTTTTTTTCTGAGCTCACTTACCTCCAGTTGTGATGTTACACATATCAAGCCCCTTACCATCACATACCCGTTTTATACAAAAGGGGCTTTTTAGTTTTGTTCGGTTAACCTGTAGAGTTTTTGTGATACCTGTGTTTTTCCCCGTTTCTGGTTTTCTTCAGCGGCGTTCGGCTGCTAGAGTAGCTGACATAGACAGAGTAGTGATATTTTTTGCTGATGTGTACACAGTATTTTTATCTGATGCTTTTTCTCGCTGTGCACATGTCTGCTTCCTGATATCTGTATGTGGTGAGAATACGACTATTTACTTAGCGGCATATCACTAAACCCCTATTGTATAAAATGAGGTCTTGCAGTTTGATCCCACATTATTCATAGTAAAATATACTTGGTTATTTCTAAACATATGTTTATGTATGCTGTAGTTATCATCATACAAAAAAATTTTAATTGCAAACTCAACACGCTATGCAGGCACTAACATTGGTTTGCGCCAGTGCTCTGGGCAGGGCCATATTCAGAGGCCCTCAGAGTGCTGCCCAAACTGCTGTACTGATCCAAATGTGGGTTTCTCTCATGCATACTGGTACAGTGGTATAATCAAATGTTTGAAACATCATCTATCCATCATTCTGCAGCACTATCCCTGGTAGCCTAGCGGCCCCCCACCCCAATTACCCATCCATCATATGATAGTTCAATCCCTGGTAGTCTCTTGATCCCCTGCCTGCCCACCTGCTGAAGTCCCACCCCATTTGCCACTCACCACACAATGGGGGTAGCATGACTACTGGCACAGCCCTCCATTCACCTCCTTGGCCAGCCATCATCTGTCAGTCACACAGCACAATCATGTATGTGATCGCGCTCTGCAACTATCAGATGGCGCTCGACTGAGGAGTTGAGCAGAAGGTTGTATTGACTGCTATTCTACTCCCATGATATGGTGAGTGACAGTCTGGGTGTGGGGAGTTGCAGGACTGGGATCTCAGGGGGTGTAAAGGTGGTGGGACCACTAGACTACCAGGGATAGTGCTATAAAATACAGGGTGGGCAATTGGGGGTGGGGGCATCACTAGGCTACTAGGGATCAAACTGTCATATGATGGATGAGCAATCAAGGGGTGGTGGGGCCACTAGACCACCAGGGAAACAGTGGTAGTGACAGCATTGCCACTAATGAGTGGCTGCGTTGCATGCAAATGGCACTTAGCACACCCAGTGAGGTCATTTGCATGCTTGGGCAGAATATGACCCACAGGAGCCTTGGTGCTGTCCTGTTTTGGGCAGCGATATCTCCTGTGCACCATATGCAGCCTTGGTCCACGTCAGCACATCGCAGATTCACTTAGTGCTGTGCTGATATGTCCCAATATTTGGTCAGTGAGCATGCTCTAATAACTGGCTGAATATCATTTAGTGCCAACTGTTTGCTGTCTGCAAAGTATGCATTATGCCGATGGCTTCCCCTGAATACGGAGCTCTAGCTTTTAAAACATTTAAAGGGGAACAGTAAGCATTAAGAGCATGGCGCCCAAGTTTGGGGCTGATCCCAATTTGCACTATGTGTGCAAAACATTTGTTTGCAGTAAGTTAGACTGTACCTAGCTTATCCTGTTGACTCCAGAGCTGAATTTTGCTGTGCCTAGAAATCCCAGAATCCTCTACAGCTGATGCTGGAGCTGGTCTGCAGCTATGGGAGATTCAGCAACACAACAGCAAAGAATCAGCCAAACACCAACAATACCGTTTCAACTTTATTTCCAGTATCCAACAAGCAGTGGCAGTCCTCTGTGACTGTAATTAGCCCCAGGAGGACAGCAGGACCAACAAACAAAATATGCATTGCAGGCTTTTGAAGCTTCCACTGCTGTAGCCCAGCTCTGAGAGCAGCTACAGGGAATTCTGGGATTTCTAGTCACAGCAAATGTCAGCTCTTGAGTAAGGAGGATTAGCCAGATACAGTCTGATATACTGCAGTGAACAGTTAAATAAAAAAAGATTTTGCACACAAACTGCATATTGGGACCACTTGTGCTCTTTGTGCTAACTCTTCCCCTTTAATAACATGTGATAACCTTTTTCTGTACGTTTGAACTGAATACAAGTAGGGACCACTTATTTGTGACAAGACTATTGCTCTGAAAAAAAGGCGCAAAAGCATTAGGTGTCATATTCTCACTAGGCAGTCTCTTCTTTGTGAATTCCACATATGGACATTGATGAAAAGCATACATAAAGAAAAAGGTTAACGTTTTAAACACTTATCTAAAATGCATCAGCAGTTCAGTAAACTTGTGCTCATACATTTCAAGTCCCAGGTGTACTGTCCCAGCAAGTATTGAACATTGTCCCAGCAGCCATTTAATCACAGCTGTTGCTGTCTAATTTATCCCCCTCCTTCATTCATTGACCAGGTTTGAATTCCGTTGCAGTCTTGGACAGCTTCCTTTTCATCTGTGAATTGATATTGTTTCCCGCCATAAATTATGTGCAGTTGGGCTGGGGTCTGCAAGGTGCGTGCAACTCCAAGTCTGCATAATTGGCCCCTGACGGCAACAGATTGCTTTCACCACATTCTAGTCATGTACGACCAGTCCAGAAAGAATTACACTTGCTGTTCATACACTGAGATGTTGGCTTGGAATTGTGCAGCCTCTAGAAGCATGTTTTAAATTTCTACCCGTCATGATGAGCAGCACTGCCCTGGGACCCACACTCTGTTGAGGTGCTCTCTGGGGTTCATCCGATAAGCCTGCTTAGCGTTATTGCTGTCCCAGCCCTCGTCCAGTTCCAGTGCTGTGGGTATCCAAGTCTGGAGGTAAGCCATCAAATCATTCACCTCAGATCCCTCTGGTAGTACCACCACTGGACATTCAGTGCTCTCGTACCATTCTCAAAGGCCTCCAGTCTGTCTCTTTTTATTTATTTTAATTCAGTTTGTAATAATGATTTGTTTTAGCCTGCCTCCCACATACCAACCATTGCACAGTATACAATGACCTAGACTGGGCCACCCTCCATATGAGGTAATCCCTCCATATTGCCGTTCGAGGCGCCAAATGTTGGTCTGGGAAACTATCACGGTTATCTCACTGATATATTCACACCACCTTCAAACTCCCTTTACTCCTTATGGTTGGAGGATGAAAAAAGACTTCAATTTTCTTGGTATAGACACTCTGCAGGACAAGCCTCTATCAGATACAGCATTCCTCTTCTATGGAATAGTCTTCCCTCCTCTCTCACTATCATAACCAGTCTCCTGACTTTGAATTTTAAGCTTATGGAGTACTACGAATGGGGGTGATCTACAGACCTCCAGGACAGGCAGGAGAGAAAGATAAGGAGCTAGGGGCAGAACTAGAAAGGGGGGTGGCAAAGGGGGAGGTGGTGGTGGTGGAGTTGGAAGATCTAAATCAGCCAGATGTTGACTGGGTCATTTCAGTTGCCAGGAGCTCCAGAAGTCAGGCTGTGCTGGCTACACTGCAGGAGTACCTGCTGGTGCAGCTGGCTAAGGAACCTACTAGGTAGGTTGCCATTCTCAATGTGGTCCTCGCTAACTTAGAAGTGGTAGGAGGAGTGAAGGTAGGGGAACCACTAGGGTTCAGCAACCATAAATCTATATTGTTTGACCTGGCCCTTGGGATAAGTAAGTCCTCATCAAAGGCTGAAGCTCTACACTTCAGAAGAGGAGACTTCGGCCAGATGAGGGAGTTGGTCTGGGACAAGTTAGTAAGAGTGGACAGCATTAGGGATATGGAGGAAAGGGGGGGAGGGGCTGTGACAAACTCCTCTCTCTTTGGGCTGTAGCACCTTTCAGAAAGGTGTTTGCCTGTATATTTGCTGCCACCAACCTCAGGATTTTAGTAATTCCCTGCACTGAGCCAGGGAGGTCAACACAGGTCACTGTTTGACTTTGGTAGAATGCTCTTCAGATGCCAGACAGTTTTCCCTTTGCCAGTGAAAATTAAGCATGTAGTACCTTAGTAATTAAACCACAGCCATACTTCAGTGTAAATATGCTTTTACTAGAAAGCTTAGATTTCAAACCAGGCAGGATAAATACAGTGCACAGAGTCACCACATTTTATAAGGAAAGCAAAAGAAAAATGTTTTGTACAACAGATGGCAAGAAAGGAAAACACTACAAGCTATGTTATTCTATCACAGTGGTTCTCAAATGGTGAGGCCAACCTCGCAAGGGAGGCCCCAAACTGTTCCAGGGGAGGCCCAGTGAAGTCTGAGATTATACAGTATTTAAATTTTACTGTATCGTTTGGATGTTTTGTGTGCAGGGATGAAGCAAACTAAATATGGATAATAGGTGAATTTCTTTACTTATGCATAAACTGGTGATCACAAAAGACCCACTGAGCCAAAGCTTATATCTAGCTGTGTATTTATATGTAAACTGGTGAGTAGAAGGCACACTCAGTCAGTGCTTGTTTCTACAGTAGATGTTTGTGTGCAAATTAATGACAGGGAAAGGCACATTGAGCCAATGCTTGTTTTCAGATATGACCTTGGATAAGGGTACAGGAAGTTGCTTAACAACAAGGTAAGAGGAGGTGAGATGAAGGTGGCTAGGATGGTTGTTCCAGACAGAGAGGAAACCGAGTAACAAGGGTCCAAAAGTCAGAAAAGTGGATTGACAAGGATAAGCTGGGGTGTGGGGTTGGGGGTGGAGTACAGTAAGTTGAGTAAAAAGAGAACATACTCCGTCAACTTTATTAGTCTCACTTTATTCCTGGTGTACTGTGCAAAGTATGATTCTTTTTCTATGGGAAGGCCCTAGATTTTTTCCAGATTTGAGAGAGGCTCGATATCTTTTCATTGGCTTGGGGGAGGCTTACTATCATAGACTGTGAGAACTAATCTGATAGAATCTATCATAAGTCTTCTTGCCTCCACTAGGCTCACAGAGAAACTGTTATCTAAGCTGGCCCTTATTACCTCGCATTGGAGACAGGCCCAAACCCTCACGAATGATCGTCCCTGGTGAAAAGCACTCTTCAGAGGAATCCTCTCAATTTTATATCTTAATTTGCAACTCTGTGATGTCATCCCTTTGGATTGACCAACCATTTTTCATGTATGTGTTTAATTGTTCCAATCAGTTTAAAGCCCCATAGATATCCATTTAGATCAATTGAACATCCAGTTTATATTTGAGTGGTCCAGTCCTTTCAAACTCTGTGTGTATGTCCACTCCCCTGCTTGGTCACGCTCTCTGAAATTTATTACCTAGCCTTTTACCTTTTCCAGAGGCCGCTAGTGAAGTGGAATCCCAGTGTTTTTTTTTTTCAGAAGGCTAGAAAAATCCAACCCATTAACTCCTTCATTCCAATTTGTGACCCCCCCCCCCAGTGATGAAGACGTGCCCTTTGGGCCACCCCAAATGATATAGCCATTCATATAGCTGCTGAGAAGTGCCTTAAGTATCCAGCCTTGCCATTAGACCTGCCTGGATAGCCCATCTGCATTGGCATTTTGTTAACCACTGGGGTGCTGGATGGTCATGTCGTATGCCTGCAATACCAAACTCCAGCGTAGTTGTTTTCCATTTTGCCCACTTGACCTATGAAATCAGATCAGGGGATTATGATCTGTGACCACAGTAAATTCTCTCCCATATAGGTATAACCCCTAGGTGGCACTACCTCAAGGGCTACTACCCCTGCCTGCTGGGCAACCAGTAGGTTAAGGGGCCTGAGTTCTGAAACGGGTGCTTCCACCCAGAGGTCAGGGTTATTAGTGGTCAAACTAGCTTGGGCACAGTCATCTAGGACACTGTAACCCTCCTCAGTTCCTGTAAGTGGCCCACACAGAATGCAACAATTACCTTCACAGTACCCCCCAATATGCTTACCCTTATCCGAACATTTGGCACTTACCACCAGGGCTGGTTTCTCCAGTTCAGCCCTGGGGACCCCCTGTAAAACAAGGTTAGATAGAGCAAATGGCAGCAGCACAATACTTCAAACATAAGCAGGATCCACAGACTGTTTGAAATGCAGAAAAAGTAGATCTGATTTATTCAGGGGGGTTTGAACAAGGAAGGGGGATCAATCAGGTTAATTAGTTTACTTTCTCTATAGTTCTCACTACTGTGCATGCGTTATAGAGTCCCGATTACAGTCACACTCTCTGGGTACCCAGGTGAAGGGAAGATGGGTTAGCCAGGACCGTTGCCTGGGGTAGGCCGGTGTTGCAGCTGGTCGGGGCCCTGTGAGGGAAAGAAACAAACATGCACCACACTCTAATTGTAATCTGGAGCTGGAGGGCTCAGTTCATGAAGGAAAAAGAAAAAAACAATCGGGTGACACACTTTTGATTTAGCTATATGTTGCAAGGAACTACCCTGGTGACTACTCATGATACCCAAGACTGGACACAGGCTGGATGAGAATAAAGACAGCAGATGAACGCTCTGGATTGCCAGGAGAAGCAGGGCCCACACGATTCGCCACAGCGTCATTCCCATTACGGCGTGGAGCAGGGGGCTGATCCCCGGGCAGGTCTCTCGTCGATGGTTCTTCTCTGTTCAGCAGGGTGGGGTGGCATGGCCCTCGTGGCAAGGCCTAGCCACATGGAACTGATGGTGGAGTCAGTCCATTTGGGGCTGGACACGCTTCCAGCTAGCAGAATGCAGTTTGTAACATGGGGACTGGATTGCAACCTCCACACGGTACACGGCATTATTATATGTAAGGGACACCTACTGTACCAGGCAAGCACTCCCAGATCCCACTCATAAAGTCTCTGTTCAAAACAGGGAGCTCTGGGGTGAATTGAGATTTCTGGCAGGCCGATCGCACTTAGCACAATCTTCGGTCCTCCTCAGGTAAAGCTTGATCACCCTTCAGCCACTCACTGGGTTCTCCAGACTCGGATTTCGTCTAATAAAACTCTCCCTCTCTCCCTTCAAACAACATGAAGTCTTGCTATATTATGACATATGCAGTGATTCCCAACCTTCGAACTGCTCCGGAGGTGAAAGAGTTAACTTTCCATGCAAGGCATGGAACCTTGAGCTCGAGCTCGGTTGAACACTCTGTCTGTTGTTGCTCAAACTCAAACTGTCAGATTCTTTACTCCGCCTCACTGAACAGTCGCTCTGGAGATTTCTCCTTCTGCTGGGTTCGTTTGTCGGTTAAAAGTTTTATTTTTTTGGTTTTTTGACCGAAATTAAACTGCAACCGGTCGGTTCCAGCTCTGTCTGTGGTATTGTAAGTAATAGATAAGCTTACATTTATTCTTCTGTGTGGAACTTGTAAACGTCTTTTTCGGTTCAGTTTGAACCGATCAGATTGTTTTAAAAATTACTTTCTAGTCCTTTAGAGTGCGGTTCCCGGTTCTTATCGGTTCTAAAAAAAATGGATTTCATTACGTTTTTTTCCACGACCCGTGACATGGTTGGGAACCGATAAGAGAGTCTTGCTTGGCGGATTGCCACTAACGGGCAAGTTTGGTTAGGCTGTCACGATGTCTGAGAAACCCAAAAGAAAAACCGGGCCCACTGGGTTTCAGCACTGTGGCCTCTGTGGGGAAGCCTTTGCTAAGGCTGACCCACACACCACCTGTGTATATTGTCTGGGGTTTGACCACCTCAATGCAGACTGCCAGATTTGTAAGAATTTTCCTGCTGCCACCGTGGAAAAGAGAGTTGGTAGGCTCAGGGAAAGGGAGGCCAAAAAGTCCGCTGACCCGGATGGCCAGCCCAGTTCGGTTCCTACCGAACCGGAGGGAGTGCCCTCTGACCAGGGCGATACTCCTTCGGGCAAATGAAGAGCCAGCTCTGAGGAGCCGGTTCCAACAAAAAGGACTAGAAAGTCAGCTAGTGTGGAACCAAAAGTTCTTTCTCCAACCGCTGAGGAAATAGCTAAAGCAATTCAAATTGTCCAGTCTCTTTCCCCGGTTCCGCCCGAACCGACACCATCAGGGAAGCATTCGGTTCGGTCGGTTCCACCGGTTCAAGATTTTGATTTTGAGGATTTTTATGAACCGGAGGAAGGGGAGGAGGAGTATGAGGATTTGGAAGGTCTGGATGTGCCCATTGAACCTGACATTTCTCCAGACAGACCGTTGGGGCTCCCCCCCCAGGCTATCTGAGTCCCCTTCTCATTTTATGTTCTATAAGAAAGTTGCTGAAACTCTCCAACTCCCTGTTGAGGAAGCTGTTGATGACCAGGAAGAGCCTGTTTATGTAGAAATGATGGATATTCCAGAGTCTAGGAGACTGTCTATTCCCTTGCACAAATCTTTTAGGAAACAGTAAAAATTCTAAAAACTCCTCATTCTGTCCTCCCTGTGGATAAAAGGATGGACAAGAGGTATGCTTTATCAGGCTCTGATACGGAGTTCCTCACTCAGCAATGCAGCCATGTGGGGGTAGTGCAGGCTGCTGCCTGTGACAAGGCAAATATTCCTCTAGCCTCTCACCCTCCTGAAAAGGACTCCAGGAGGATGGATGCCATGGCAGAAAACAGTACATGGCAGCATCTTTAGGACTCAGACAGACAAACTATATGGCTTACGCTGCTAGGTACCAGAAATCCAGATGGGATACTGTGCTGGCCCTAGCTAAACAGGCCCTTGACCAGCTTGCCAGGGAGCTGGAACAGGTGGCTGCGGATGGTATTGAGGCATCCAAGGTGCAATTTCATGCTGCAGTAGACTCTAATGATGTATCATCAAGGGTCATGGCTACATCTGTGGCACTTCGCAGAATGGCTTGGCTCAGATGTACTACCCTGTCGAGGATACCCAGTCTAAGGCTATGGATTTTCCTGTTGTGGGCAATTCTCTGTTTGGGAGCAGACAGAGAATTACATGAAGAAATGGATGAATATAGGACCACCTATAGGAGTGCACAGGCCAAAGAAAGGCAAGCCACTCCTCAAAGACAGCATGTCAGGGGCAGGGGCAGGCCTTTTCATAGGCCTTTTTACCAGGCCCAGGCCTCCTCTTCTGCTTATGCCCAGAGGGGGTTCTTTAGAGGGAGAGGCAGATGGGGTACAAGTAAGCCTGCTTCTACCCCTCAGCCCAAAGCCCCTGTCAAGCAGGCTCCCTGATGGGGTGGCCAGGGCTGATTCTCCACTACCGGTAGGGGGCAGGCTGGCTTACTTTATCCAGGACTGGAAGTCTTTAACATCAGACAAGTGGGTCCTGGAAGTAGTAAGCCAGGGACTGGTTCTCAGCTTCAAAAAATTTCTAAAGATGAGAGCCAGATCCTTTCCACCTGCAAATCCATCAGAGGCATTTGCCCTAGAAACAGAAGTTTCTACCCTCCTGGCTCTCAGAGCTGTGGAAAGGGTTCCACCCCTACACCAGGGCAAAGGGTTGTACTCCAGGTACTTCCTTACCCCAAAAAAGACAGGAGAATGGCGCCCCATCCTGGATCTCAGATACCTAAGCAAGCACCTTTTAAAACCAAAATTCAAAATGGTGACTCTGGGAATTATTTTACCCTCTCTAAGGCCAGGGGACTGGCTAGCGTCCCTGGACCTCAAGGATGCCTACTTCCATGTTCTTATCAGAAGCTCCCATCGAAAGTACCTCAGATTCGAACTGCCCACAGGCCATTACCAGTTCAGTGCAATGCACTTCAGCCTCACCTCGGCCCCCGAGGGTATTCACAAAATGCCTGGCAGTAGCAGTTGCCCATTTAAGAAGGCAAAAGATTGCCATCTTTCCTTATCTGGACAACTGGCTCATAGTAGGCCAGTCCCCAGACCAGGTCAAACTACACCTTCAGGTAACTCAGCAACTGCTCACATCTCTAGATTTCCTTCTCAATCTTCCAAAGTCTGTTCTAGAGCCTGTCCAGCTTCTCACCTTCATAGGCGCAGGACTGAACACAAAAGAGGCCAGAGCCTTCCTCCCTCTGGAAAGAGCAAGGACCTTGGTCTCTCTGGCCTTCTCTTTCACCCTGCAGGTCTCTCAACCGGCAAGGCATTTTCTACAGCTCCTGGGGCACATCTGCTTCTACAGCAGTAGTGCAGGGAGCAAGATTTCAGATGAGGGACGTCCAGTTCCATTTGAGAGCCTTTTGGTCTCAAAGGACAGACCCTCTAACCAAATTGATCCCATTGACTCGAAGCCTGATCCAGGCCCTTCAGTGGTGGCAGGACCAGAGCAATCTGAGACAGGGGGTTCCCTTCAACCCCCAGTCTCACTCCTTGACCCTTACTATAGATGCATCCCTCTTGGGGTGGAGAGCTCACATGGGCGACCTCACTACCCAGGGGTTGTGGTCCCCACAGGAATCTCTGCTCCACATCAATTTGTTGGAACTCAGAGCTGTTTTTCTAGCACTCCAGGTTTTTTCCACGTCTGTTCAGAACAAGGTTGTACAGGTCAGAACAGACAATACTACTACAATGTGGTACATCAACAAGCAAGGAGGCACTCAGTCTACGGCCTTGTGCACCAAAGCAATGAAGTTGTGGTCTCTGGCTTATTCCCTGAACGCCTCCCTTACGGCAGTTCACCTTCCAGACAAGGACAATGTCCTAGCGGATGCTCTCAGCAGGATTTCCCAGGGCCATCACAAATGGGCACTGGATCCCCTAGTACTGGAGGTAGTATTTGCCAGATGGGGCACCCCGCAGATAGATCTTTTTGCAGCCCAGACAGTCACCAACTCCCCCTTTTTTGCTGCAGGTCCCCAGTGTTGGGCTCACTCCCCCTGGATGCCTTAGCCCTCAGTTGGGAAGGGAAGTTCCTCTATGCCTTCCCTCTCCTGTTCAGAGTGTTAGTCAAAATCGGATCCCAATCCTGCAAAGTCATTCTGATAGCTCCGGATTGGACCAGACAACCCTGGTATCCTCTCCTACTGTCCTTAGCAGTCCATCCTCTCCTGTGCCTTCCCAGGAATCACAATCTGTTAACCTGTGCCCAGGGACGGGTTTGGTATCCGAATCTCAGATCTCTCAATCTCAAGGCCTGGCTCTTGAAGAGTTAGAGTTTGTTGACCTACACCTCTCCCAAGGTGTATTGGATATCTTGAAGGCCTCTAGAAAGCCTTCCACCAGGGCTACTTATAATTCAAAATGGAAGAGATTTTCCATATGGTGCGCTGGCAAGCATATTCCCCCAGAATCTGCTGACGTGCCCACGATCCTGGATTATTTGGTGCATTTGAATTCTTTGGGGCTGAGACCAGCTACCCTGAAAGTGCACCTGGCAGCCGTGTCTGTTTTCTTATCAGCAGGTAAACCCTCTTCTTTTTCAACTCACCCTGTTTTCTCCAAGTTTTTCAAAGGGTTGCTTCACTCCAACCCTCCATTCAGGGACTCTGCCCCTGCTTGGGATCTTAATATTTGCATTGCCCAACTTATGCAGCCTTCTTTTGAGCCATTGTCTTCAGCAGAGCTTAAGTACTTGATTTGGAAAACTGTGTTTTTGGTAGCCATCACTTGCATGCGAGCATAAGTGAGCTGCAAGTATGTCAGTGGAGCCTGATTTTATCTCCTTTCACAGAGATAAGGTGGTCCTCAGGACTAACAGAAAGTTTTTCCTAAAGTGGTTTCAGACTTCCACCTTAATCAATCCATGTCTCTTCCTGTGTACTTCACTGACCATTCCTCCTCTGGCGAGAGAGGAGGTTGCACAGTTTAGATGTCAAAGAGCCCTTAGTTACTATATAGAGCGTACCAAGGGTCACAGGTTTGACTCTTCCAATTGTTCCTCACTTATGGTGAGGTTGGTAAAGGAAAACCTGCCACTAAAAGATCTATTGCCAGATGGATTGTCTCTTGTATCCAATTTTGCTATGAAAAACTGGGTAAGGTTCCTCCCTCAGGCCTGAGGGCTCACTCTACCAGAGGTACAGCTGCGTCTCTGGCTGTTGCCAGGGACATCCCTATCCTAGAAATATGTCAAGCAGCTACCTGGAAAACAGTTCACACTTTTACTAAGCATTACTCCCTGGACATCCAGGCTAGGAGTGATGCTCGATTTGGCACAGCTGTGCTTCAGAGCCTATTTCCTAAGTAGGTTCTGTCTCTCTTCCATGGAGGTACTGCTGTGTAATCTGCATATGTCAAAATATAGCAAGACTTCATGTTGTTTGAAGAAAAAATTACTCACCTTAGTAATGTTGTTTCTTCTAATGGAGTCTTGCTATTTTATATAAACCTCCCCACCTGCCCTTCTCAGAACCTCTACTCTTGGGATGTGGGTGGGCAGTGCAATGTTGGCACTTCATAGATGCCCACTTTATTTTCACCCTTCTTAGGGTGCTTAGGTGTTATGCTTTATTTTTTCTTTCTTGAACCCCCTGACTTGAGTTTGTTTTGGGATCAAGAACAAAAATGTGTTTTTGTGGTTAGTAGCCAGTGGGCTAGTGTAGGTTTACAGCTTCCACACAGAACTGTAGTGAGTTTTGCTCATAAAGATCTGACAGTTTGAGCAACAACAGACAGAGTGTTCAACCGAGCTCGCGCTCAAGGTTCCATGCCTTGCATGGAAAGTTAACTCTTTCACCTCCGGAGCAATTCGAAGATTGGGACTCACTGCATATGTCATAATATAGCAAGACTCCATTAGAAGAAACAACATTACTAAGGTGAGTAATGTTTTCTTCTCTCTCCCAACGAGCCGACTTGCAGGCAGCTATTTAGGTCTTCACACAGTTCTCCCGCTCGAAACTACGCAACGCTTGCTCAGCTATCACGAGCTGTTTCTCTCTTGACTCACCGCTTAGAACTGGCTCGCCAGCAGACAGCTCAGCGTATTCCCCCCGATCCAAACGGTTTGGTTGGTCAACACAACTGTCAATCACACATGAGCTCCCCTTTCAGTAGCAAAAGGTGCCAACAGTCCAAAACTACAATTCCCACAGGTTTGGGTCCATACAGTCCCTATGAGCAGGCTCCATTTTAGAGTCCCCTATTACTGATTGGTCCAATTCAGCAGTTCGGGACCAAAATGGTGGAGCCAAGCAGAACAGTCCTTGCTGCAAAGAAGGCAGGTTAGAACAAATTACATTATCATTACTACTCTAAATGATTACCAGCAATTAGTTACATCTTTCAGCAGGGCTCCCTCTGCACAATTAGCGATGGCAGAAACGGAGCAATTAGCAGGCAGCCTGGGTGGGACCCGAGCATGGAAACACTCGGTCCTCCCAGATTAATTATTACTGCACACAGGCAGCCCTTAAAGTGACAGTACACGAAGGCCACACAGGCACTCACTGGCAATACAGTTAAATGACTATGGCACTGAACACCAGCCAGGCAGCAAGCAATTAGGCAAGCTCGTGGAAGACTTTTTGGGAACCCCCATTGATAGGGGGGTTACACAGGTAAAGATGCAGCTTCTGAAGGGCCCACACTATTCCCAAGCACTCCTTCTTGATTGTGGCATAAGCCTCCTCCCTGGGCAGAAGCCCCCGGCTGAGGTACACTACAGGATGCTCCTCCCTATGCAGTGTAACCTGGCTCAGCACAGCACCCAGCCTATGGTCTGAGGCACCCACATGGACAATGAACTTTAGACTGCAATTGGGGCAGACTAATACAGCTGGCCTGCTTAAGGCCTTCTTTAGCTCCTGAAAAGTGGCCTCACAGCCCTCTGTCCACTGCACCTTATCTAGTTTTCCCTTCTTTGTTAGGTCTGTCAGTGGCTTGGCCAGATCACTGTAGTGAGGGACAAAACTCCAGTTGTATCCTGCCATCCCGAGAAATGCCCTTACTTGTTTCTTGGTGGTAGAAGTGGGCCAGGCCGGGATGGCATAGACCTTGGCAGGCTTCAGACAGATGCATCCATTACCCACCCGGTGCCCAAGGTAGGACACTTCTACCATACCTATCTGGCACTTTTCCACCTTAACTGTCAGCCCTGCATCCTTCAGCCAGTGGAAGCCCTCCCGCACATGCTTGATGTACTCCTCCCAGGTCTGGCTGTATATGGCTATGTCATCCATATATGCCAGTGCAAATTCACCTGCCCCAGACAGAATGCAATCCACAAGCCATTGAAAGGTTGCGGGTACATTCTTCATTCCAAAGAGCATTACCTTGAATTCATATAAGCCAAAATGAGGTGCTGAAAACTGATCTCTCCCTGGCTGCAGGGCTTAGAGGTACCTGCCAGTAGCCCTTTGTTAAGTCTTTTGTGATCAGATACTTGGCTCCCCCAAGTCGCTCCAGAGTCTCATTTGTTTTGGGCATGGGATAGGCATCTGACTCCATGCAGCTGTTGAGTCTTTTGGTAGTCAATGCAAAATCGTGTGGTACCATCCTTCTTGGGGATCAATACCATGGGCAAGGCCCAGAGCTTACTGGATTCCTGGATTACTCCAAGTTCCAGCATCTCCTTGAGCTTCTCTTTCACAGTCTGCTTAATCTGCTCAGGTACCCTGTAGGGAGACTGTTTCAGGGACACCTGGGTACCAGCAACCATCTGGTCCTCAGTCAGTGTGATGTATCCCGGCTTCCCTGTGAACATGCCCCCAAATTCTCTCAACACTCTCTGAATCTCCTGCACCTGGAGTGGTGTCAGCTGGTCAGAGAGGGTGAGGTTGTCCATGGAGGATCTGACCCGTGCCTCCCTGAGGAGGTCCACCAGTGGATCAGCCTCAGTTTCGTCATCTGGGGTGCTGCACACAGTGAGGACCAATTCTTCCCAGTCATAGTAGGGCATCATCATGTTAACATGATACACCTTTCGCCTGCATCTCCTGCCAGGTAGCACTATCATATAATTAACATCACTAACCTTTTGGACAATGGAGAATGACCTCTCCCATGCTGCCTATAGTTTATTCTGTCACACAGAGATAAGTACCATCATTCACTGTCCCACCTTGTATTCTCTGGCTTGGGCCCTGCGGTCATACCAGACTTTCTGCCACTTTTGTGCAGTGGCCAAGTGCTCCTGAGCAGTCTTCATGAGCTCCTTAAAGTGGGTCCTAAAGTTCAGGACATACTCCACAACAGACTCCCTTTGGGAGGCACGGTCACCCTCCCATTCATACTGAACCAAATCTAGGAGCCGCTCACCCTATGGCCAAAAAGAATCTTGAAAGGTAAGAACCCTGTGCACACCTGTGGGACTCCCCTGTATGCAAATAGGAGATGAGGCAAATATTTGTCCCATTCCCTCTTGTACTGGTCAGCGAAGGTCCTTAAAATGGTCTTAAGGGACAAATTAAATTGTTACACTAGGCCATTAGTATGGGGATGGTATGGGGAGGTTTTAAGCTGCTTTACTCCACACTTCTCCCACAAACTATTCATTAACCCAGACATGAAACTGGCACCCTGATCTCTCAGTATTTCCTTGGGAAAGCCCATCCAGCCAGATATTCCCAACAGTGCGTCAGCCACCTTTTCTGCATCAATGGATGATAAGGCCACTGCCTCCAGGTATCTTGTAGCATAATCAACTACCACCATGATATACCACTTACCAGTGCTACTTGGGGTGCTTAGTGGCCCTGCTATGTCCACGGGTACCCTTTTGAAGGGTTCATCAATAATGGGCAGGGGCACCAAAGCTGCTGTGGCATTGTCCCCCATTTTCCCCACCTTCTGGCACTGTGGACAAGTCCTACAGTAATTTGCCTCATCCTTGCCAATACCAGGCCAGAAGAAATTGTTTGTCAGCTACTTCTTCATCTGCTGCACACCCAAGAGGCTTGAAAAGGGAATATCATGGGTGAGGGCCAAAGCTACCGGCAGTGAACCTTAGGGACTACCAGCTGCTGGAGCACCTCTTCATCTAACCCTTCCCCATTTGTACATTCTCTGAACAGCAGCCCATTTTCCCAGTAAACTGACTCTTTGCTTCCCTGAGGGCCCTCAGCCCTGTTAGCTAGTTCCCTCAGTGTCTGCAAGGTAGGATCAGCCAACTGTGCAGCACCCAGCTCCTCTCATCTGACCCTTCCCAGCTCTCATTCAGTAGGAAGTCCTGTGAACTCCTCTGTGTGTGACTAGAGCTCAGAGCCGCTACTCCTAGCCATCCCTTCACCCGTGCTAGCCACCTCCTCAGCTGCTGAGGGAGGGACTGGTCCTGGTTGATTTACCCCCTCTTCACTTTCAGAGGCTTTTCCTTTTGCCTGGCTGTGAGTAGTAACACACACACAGACACACACACCAGAGATTTCCTGTGGTCAAAATCATATCCTATGATCACACTGGTAGGGAGGTTAGGTACGATTCACACTTCTTTTTCTCTGTGGCCACCCTCCCAGCTCAGAAAGACCCGGGACATCGGTATTTGGACCACAGGACCTATGACTACCTGAATTGTGGAGTATTGCCCTGGCAGAATTTGCTCTGCCTTAACTAGAT
Organism: Neoceratodus forsteri; assembly: GCA_016271365.2. Taxonomy (NCBI): domain Eukaryota; kingdom Metazoa; phylum Chordata; order Ceratodontiformes; family Ceratodontidae; genus Neoceratodus; species Neoceratodus forsteri. Next base: position 198,545,621 of record CM057453.1, read on the forward strand.
CCTGTCTCACCAGGGAGCTGGAAGCAGCTGTATCCCTCAAACCCTTCGTTACTTACCCATTAAGTACAACAGGGTGCACATGCTCCAGGGAGACCAGTGGTACTGCAGTCTGCACACAACCTACCCACATTTAGGTGCTATTTTGTTCAACCCCTCCCCCCAGCCTTTTGCCCCTTTACCAGTTTCTGAGGGCAGTTATATCTCAAATGCCCCACCTGATTGCAAATATTGCATTTCTTGGACCCTGGCTCTTGGTTCCCTTTAGAACCAGAGGGTTCTACTTTGAACTCAGGTATAGGCTGGTTTACTTTAGGCTGACCTCCCTGGGACCCCTTAAAACCATGTGCTGCCCCCCCCACCACCATGAGACTTATGCTGCATGTATGGCCTGCTGGCCACGTACATATCAGCAGTTGCTGCTACCTCCTTTGAGGAGCCACATGCCCTGTCTAGCAGCCATACACGCAGGTCCTCAGGTACAATTTTAAGAAATTGTTCCCTCACAAGCAAACCTTTCATTAGCTCTACAGTGTCTGCTTTTGTCCCATCCACCCACCTGTCAGCGTAAGTACACAACTGAACCTGCAATTCCACATAACTGTCTTCTGGGCTTTTCTTTAACTCCCTAAATTTTCTTCTGTAAGCCTGAGGAGTTCATTCAAAACATTTTAACAACACTGTTTTAATTTTATCATAATCAACATAGTCTTTACTCATTTTGGTAAATGCCTGCAAAGCATGCCCAGTAGGGTGTGAGATGAGTTTTCCACTGAAGCCTTAGCCTATTGAAATTGCTCACATACTCTCTCGAACTACCTTAAAAATAGATCAAGATCATCTCCCTCTCTAAACTGAGGAAACACTTTAGAATTCATTTTGGCTTCATGTGGAAAATCCTCTTCACTATTACTCATGATTTGCTGGATGCGCAGGGTCACAATCTCCTTCTCGTGCTGTTGTCTCTGGATTTCATGCTGTCATGCTTTTTCCCTGTCTGCCAATCTTTTTGCTTCCATTTCTGCTTCCAGTCTCAAGGCAACAGAGTCTTACATAAGAATGGTAATCAAAAGAAAAAGGTGCAAGACACCAATATGGTTCTCTGGAAAGGTCAGGGAAGAAGTGAGGGCCAAAAAGAAGGCCTTCACCAGGTACAAGGAAGAACAAGGGAAGGAAGAATGTGGGTAGTAACAAACGAGAACAGGAGAAACCAAAAGAATGGTCAGAAAAGCAAAGGCAGACAGAGAGCTGCATATTGCGGAAGGAGTCAAGAGTGGGGAAATACAGTTCTTTTGATATATTAGGTAAAGAAAGAAGAGGGGAGGCGGAATTGCTAGGCTAACAGAGGGAGGTAGGGTAATTGAAGAGGACAGGCAGAAAGCAACCATTTTTAATGACTACTTTTGCTCTGTATTTACAAGGGAAGACAGAGGGCCTCTGCCAAAGGGGTGACATTAAGGCAGCTGTAAGTGGGATCCTTGAAATGAGACAACAAGTATTTGTCAGTGAAAGGGCTATCAGCCATAAAGATAGATAAGGCCTTTGGCCCAAATTGGATGCATCCAGGGGTGCTCAAAGAACTGGAAATGAAACTAACTGAACCCTTGGTGGGGCTATTCAGTAACTCAGTTCAGACGGGCAGTTCCAAAAGACTGGAGGATAGCAGATGTAGTCTTGCTCTATGGAAGGGGGAGACAAGGAGCAACTGGGTAACTACAGACCTGTCTGTCTTACCTCTGTTGTGGGTAAACTGATGGAGACACTAGTCAAAGAGGACCTTATGAACTACCTGGAGAGCAGTGGACTCCAGGATAGTAAACAGCACGGGTCTGCAGCAGTCAGACCAATCTGATATCATTCTTTGACTGGGTTACTAGGGTAGTAAATAACGGCCATGCTGTGGATTTACTCTACTTTGACACAGAAGGTTGCTGAAGAAACTAGAGGATCTGGGTATAGTGAAGGACACAGAGTGGGTGAGAAACTGGTTGGAAGGGGACAAAGCAGAGGGCTGTGGTTAACAGAGTCAAATCAAATGAGAGGGAGGTCACCGGTGGGGTGCCACAAGGAATGGTCCTGAGTCCTGTCCTTTTCAATATGCTCATTAGTGACATGGGAGAAGGAATCCAGGGCAAGATGTGCCTTTTGTTTTGCCAATAATATTTTATTGACTATTTAACAAATAACATAATAGAGATAACAATAGCATAATATTAAATTGCTCAAAACCATAACATTCCCTTGAACAGAGCTAGCCATATACATACATATATAGCTATATAATTCTCATCTAATGCAAACAGTACATCAGAATTAAGTTTTAAAAATAAATATAAAAATAAAATTATCTAAAATAAATTCATACTTTCATAAATTCATAGCAGCAGTGCAATGAAAATGGGCTAAAATTTGACCCCACATTTTTTTCTTCCTAATCGATGCCAGATGTCTTCCAGTTTATTTTGTTGGTAACATTTTCTGTTTTCGTTATCATTTAAGAATTTTAAGAAAGTTTTTCAGGTAATTATTTCTCAAGAAAAAAGATGTCTGCCTCATTTCTGCATAGAAATACTATTGAGCACGCAAGGAGGGTACTAATACAGACAAACATGCAAATGTACATTACACAGCATAGGAAGCATTCAGAAAACCCAAATCAACCGTTTTGCCAATATTTTTCATAACCATAGCAGAAAATTAGCTTTTTTGGAATAACTTTTTTTCATTGCACTGCTGCTTTAACAATAAAATTCAGCTACTAATAACAAGAGTATGATCTATGAATGATAAGGGAGATAACTCCACTACTTGGCTGAAACCTTTTTCCTTACGACTGCAGACAAAAGGCAGACAACTGAAGAAAAAGAAGGCCATGGAAACAGAAACATGAGAGAGAAAGAAAGAATTCATCAAAAAAAGACTGTAAATGGAGATGTCCCTTGAGGCATTGAATGACAAACTTTAATGTCACCATAAAATGTACCCTATTAAAGTTTAAATTAGATCAAAATCATCACAATCCCAGTGTTGTATGGGAGAACAGTTTATAAATGGTATCCCATTTAGCCATAAAGACGTGTCTCTTTGCAGATGGCACTAAGCTCTGTGGCAGGGTAGACAGGAGCTGATTAGGAAGATGCAGAGAGACTTGGAACAAAGCCTAGGTACAGCGAGGGCCAGTGGGTCTTGTAGTTCATGTTCTGCTGAGGAACTACAACCTCCCTTGCCTGGAATTGCCAGAGGAGACACACGTTGGATAATTAGGTAGAAAAACCGTGGGCTGATTGCAGTTGTAACTGCAGGTTCCAAAATAGCATCCTTTGGAAGTCTTTTCAATTTATAATTTAGATTTTTGTGGTGCAAGTGAACAAGGGTCACATGACCGCTCCACTTCCTGGTTTGGGGCTGTATTTAAGCTCGCCCACGAGCGAGCGGGGCAAGCGCGTGGCTACGCATGCTGAGACACGCGCATTCTGTGCATGTCCGGCGAGGTCCGAAGAGACCAAGAGGTAAACAGAAAATATAAATTAATAGAGGGTACTCTAACTGGGGTAGATAGAGACTCGCACACAAATAATACCAAAAAATTAAAAATACCCAAACAAAATAATGGACTATACTGAAGATATAGATCAGCTGATGAGTCACCTATATCAGGGCAGGAGTTTAATGAAATGTGTCACGTCAAATGTACTATGTTGTGGAAAAAGATTTATTAAATGAAGTGGAATGTGATACATTTATCCAGTTGGGAGTTACCCTGTATAAGTTGAATAACGCTATGCTGGAATTAAAAAATCTGAAAGAATTAATGAAGTTAGAGCAGGAATATGGTATTAAAAACATCCCTCCCTGTGCAGCTACAAATGTAACAACACATGGTTTGTCAATAGATAGTAACAGAGGTAGTAACCAAGTAGATTTGTACAGTTTAAATCAAACACAAAACATTAGAGGTGAGCAGGAGACAGTGTTACATACAAATCCCACATTACCCGAGCAATTTATAACAAATCAGGGACTTACCAGTCATATTAATTGTAATACACAGTCCAAAAAGAGGGTAAGAGAAGATATGGTACATAACATTGCTGAACCTGATCCAACCCATTTAAATCTATCTAAAAACAAAAGCAAAATGATCATAATACTAACATACTAGCATACTAAAATGTCAGCAGAATAGGCCTAACAGTCTTTTGTGTCTGCTTATTTGGTCAGCCCCCACCCTGGGAACTGATCTTTCTGCCCCCCTCACCCTCTCTGATTTCTCCCTTCCCAGTCCCGGATATTCTTGCTGCACAGGACTTTGCTTCCAGAATCCTTCCCCAGTACCTGTCCCACCCCTTCTTGAACCCGTCCACCATCTCTGCCTCCACCAGCCCCCTGGGCAGTGCATTCCTTGGCTCCACCACCCTCTCAGTGAAGTAGCACCTCCTCCTTTCTCCCCTGAATCTCCCCCCCTCCAGCTTCCACCCATGCCCTCTAGTTGCTCCCTCCTCCTTCCTTTGGATCACCCTGACTGCTCCTCCCCTATTTACCCCCTTCATGTGTCTGAAGACCTCTATCATGTCCCCCGTTCCCTTCTCTCTTCCAATGTATACATATTTAGCTCTTCGAGCCTCTCCACATAGGTCCTGTTCCCCAAGCCCTAGATAATTTTGGTTGCCCTCCTCTGGACCCTCTCCGGGAGTTCGATGTCCCTCTTTAAGTGTGGCCTCCGAAACTGCATGCAGTACTCGAGGTGCGGTCTCACCAAGCAGTTATACAGTGGGAGTATCACTTCCCTCCTTCTGGAGGTGATCCCCCTAGTGATACATCCCAGCATCCTGTTGGCCTTGGCCATTGCCTTCCTACAAGTCTCAGAGTTGTTCATCTTGACATCCACCACCACCCCCAGGTCCCTCTCAGCCATTGAGACTTGTAGCATCCCCCCTCCAAGGGTGTACACTTGGCCTGGGTTTCTGGCTCCCAGGTGCAGTACCTTGCATTTCCCTCATTGAATCTCAGCTTCCACCTTCTAGACCACCTTTCCAGAGCCTCCAGGTCCCCCTGTAGGGCCATCCTCCCCTCCTCCCCATCCTCCACCACCCCCAGTTTTGAGTCACCTGCAAAGAGACTCATCTCACTCCTGATACCTTTCCTTATGTCAGAGACATAGGCGTTGAACAGGAGGGGCTCAAGGACCGATCCCTGAGGGACCCCACTAATGACCATCCTCGGGGATGAGGCTATCCTGCCGACCACGACCCTCTGGGTTCAGTCCTGTAGCCAATTTCCTATCCATCTGATCATCTGGTTCCCAACCCCCATTTCTCCCAGCTTATCCAACAGGCCACTGTGAATAACAGAGTCAAACGCCTTGCTGAAGTCAAGAAAGAGGACATCCACCAGTCTGCCCAGGTCCAAGGCACTTGTCACCCAGTCATAGAACTCCACAAGGTTTGTCTGACACAATTTCCCTGGGATGAATCCATGCTACCTATCGTCCAGGCACCCCAACTTTTCCAGGTCCCCCCGTAGCCTCTCCTTGACAATGCCCTTCATCACCTTGCCCATCGATGTCAGGCTGACGGGCCTGTAGTTCCCTGCCAACTCCCTTGATCCCCCTTGTGGATAGGCTCATCCCTGAGGATGGTCATTAGTGGGGTCCCTCAGGGATCGGTCCTTGGGCCCCTCCTGTTCAACGCCTACATCTCTGACATAAGGAAGGGATGAACAGCTAATATTTTTCAAATCAAACTACATCTTGCTGGGAGCTGCAATACTGAACACAGGATTTGCAAGAAAGCAAGTTGTGCTCACAACAGAGGGAGGTGAACCTTACAGTTGTCTTTGGTTTGTAGCAGATATTCTGAAGGTGGAGGCTACTTCTAACTGAAAGGTGAAATAAGGAACTTAGAATTATCAGGAAAAGACAGTCTTGTTACAATTCTTAAGATTTTCAGTGCAGGAAGAGTTTAAACCCTGGGCTAAACATTTGTCACAAATCCTGAAATAAGTGCAGGTACAGGTTGTGTATTTGACCCAGACAGTAAACTGTTTTTGTGTTTATCTTGTGTGCCTTAAAAGGAAATTCCAGACTTTCTCAGGAAGTGATTACATCATAGATACTTATCAGCCAATAGCTTTGGTAACAGACCTGAGGACAATAGTATTATAAGCAAGTGTTTTATAGCAAACTCATCAGAACAGCTAATATTTTTCAAATCAAACTACCTCTTGCTGGAGCTGCAATACTGAACATGGGTTTGCAAGAAAGCGAGTTGTGCTCACAACAGAGGAGGTGAACCTTACAATTGTCTTTGGTTTGTAGCAGATATTCTGCAGGTGGAGGCTACTTCTAACGAAAGGTGAAATAAGAAACTTAGAATTATCAGGAAAAGACAGTCTTGTTACAATTCTTAAGATTTTCAGTGCAGGAAGAGTTTAAACCTGGCTAAACATTTGTCACAAATCCTGAAATAAGTGCAGGTACAGGTTGTGTATTTGACCCAGACAGTAAACTGTTTTTTGTGTTTATCTTTGTGTGCCTTAAAAGGAAATTCCAGACTTTCTCAGGAAGTGATTACATCATAGATACTTATCAGCCAATAGCTTTGGTAACAGACCTGAGGACAATAGTATTATAAGCAAGTGTTTTATAGCAAACTCATCAGAACAGCTAATATTTTTCAAATCAAACTACCTCTTGCTGGGAGCTGCAATACTGAACATAGGTTTGCAAGAAAGCGAGTTGTGCTCACAACAGAGGGAGGTGAACCTTACAATTGTCTTTGGTTTGTAGCAGATATTCTGCAGGTGGAGGCTACTTCTAACTGAAAGGTGAAATAAGGAACTTAGAATTATCAGGAAAAGACAGTCTTGTTACAATTCTTAAGATTTTCAGTGCAGGAAGAGTTTAAACCCTGGGCTAAACATTTGTCACAAATCCTGAAATAAGTGCAGGTACAGGTTGTGTATTTGACCCAGACAGTAAACTGTTTTTTGTGTTTATCTTTGTGTGCCTTAAAAGGAAATTCCAGACTTTCTCAGGAAGTGATTACATCATAGATACTTATCAGCCAATAGCTTTGGTAACAGACCTGAGGACAATAGTATTATAAGCAAGTGTTTTATAGCAAACTCATCAGAACAGCTAATATTTTTCAAATCAAACTACCTCTTGCTGGGAGCTGCAATACTGAACATAGGTTTGCAAGAAAGCGAGTTGTGCTCACAACAGAGGGAGGTGAACCTTACAATTGTCTTTGGTTTGTAGCAGATATTCTGCAGGTGGAGGCTACTTCTAACTGAAAGGTGAAATAAGGAACTTAGAATTATCAGGAAAAGACAGTCTTGTTACAATTCTTAAGATTTTCAGTGCAGGAAGAGTTTAAAGCACAGCTGACTTATTTTGGGGCTGACTGCTTTCAGAGCACAAACCACCAGGCTGTTTTGGGGCTGGAGAGGTTTACCTGTGTCTGACTTGGATGTCTGGATTTTTCTGTTTGATTAGCAGGGAATTTTCTCTGTCAAATTGTTGTGTATGGTATCTTTCTGACAGGAAGGCACTCATCGCAGCGGTGGGTCAGAGCTCTTAGCTGATTGTTTTGTGAGGGCACAGTTAGGCCCAACCCCTTTCCACCCCTCACCCCACCCTTCCTTGGAAATAGTTCCTTTATACCTGGGGTTCTGACATCATTTCCTCAAGAGTGCAAGATGCATATCAATGTCATATCCTCTCTAGCATACAGCACTGAAAATATAAGCATACACATTGTATAATATATATATTTCTATATAACAAACACACACAAACACACACACACACAAAAAAAGTACATAATCATATGGGGAGTAGTGCAATGTAGTGGCTGTGGGGCAGCAGTCTTCTGGGAGTCTTTCTGGAGGCTGAGATGCTGCCCTATTTGCAGACAACTCTCTGCCCTGAGGGAGGAAGTTGCCCGTCTTCAGGCCACACTGGACAGCAGTAAGGGAACCTTCCCCCAGGCCAGACTGGATGGCAGGAAGGGAACCTCCCCCATCCAGGGAGCACCAGAGCCACCACCACTACCTCAGATGTTGCAAAGAAAGCACAGCAGTTGGACCACAGTGGACTCAGGGAGGGTGAGGATGGTGGAACAGAGGCACACCCAGTCAGTTGTTCCACTCCACAATCCATACACCATTCTGGGGGAGCACAGCTCCCCTATGGATGCACCCACAGAGAAGATTAAGGAGGCTGAGGACACCTGTCACAAGGGAGGCCCACAGGAAGGGAGGCAGAGGACACCACAAGGAAAGAAGCAGCTCTGGTGGGGCTCAAGTATGGGGATAGAACTGGGGAGCGAGGAAAACTGAAATAAGGTGCTGCCTGGTGCCATGGCTTGGAGGGACAGGAAGCCATCCTCAGGATCACGAGAACAGCTGCAGCGAGTCTGAGCGGACGTCATTGTCCACCTAGGGACAAATGACTTGGCTCAACATGAGATTAGAGCAGCAGAAGGACTCTTGTAGAACTGGGAGGGCCTAAACAAGTAGTACACACAGTATCCTTTTCCTCAGAGGTGCTGCCTGTCAATGGCATGAGTGAGGCAAGGTACTTTGTACCATGCAGTTTAATGAATGGTTGAAAAATGGTGGAGCACAGGGTTTGGCTTCATTGGGACTGGGGTTCCACCTGGAGGACACCAGCCTATACTGGCAGGATGGTCTGCATCTGTCCAGGAAGGAACAAGTCTTTTGAGCAATCGGTTTCAATGCTTCATTGGCAAGCTTTTAAACTAGTCAAGGGGGGGAGGCACTGATAAGCAACAGGAAAATCCCAGCCGCTCCCTACAAAACAGGGTACTAAATGAGAAAAAGACCGAGGTAGAAAGGTCAGTGGGGGATGCTGCAACAGAAGGTAAAGCCATCAAAAAATGGAAAGCAATGAGTTCCAATATCCATAGTCTGAGTAACAAGCTTCCTGAATTAGTGGCCTTGATGGAGGAGGAACATCTGGATATCATGGCAGTCACAGAAATATGGTTCGCACAAAACCATGACTGGGACGTAAACATACCAGGATACACTATCTACAGGAGGGACAGAGAGGGTAAAAGAAGAGGAGGAGTAGCTCTTTACATAAGGGAAGTAATCAAAGCAACATAACAAAAGGGAAAACAAGGAGGAGAAGAAGAAGCACTGTGGGTAATTTGAGACCTGCAATGGCACCACAACTGCACAGGGTTAGATACAGACTTCTCAGGGGAGGAAATGGACAATGAAATGATAGAAAGTATACTTAGTATAGCAGAAAAAGGGAGATATTGCTGATGGGCGATCTGAATATGCCAGATGTTAACTGGAGTGCAGTTGCAGCAGCCACTTCAAGAGTGGGTTATTCTAGATGCCTACAGGGGCATGCCTTAGACAACTAGTATTGGAGCCCACTCGAGAGGGAGCAATCTTAGACCTGGTTCTCTCAAATGGAGATGAAGAGAGGATCACAGATGTGAAGTGGGTAGCCACCTGGGAACTAGCGACCATTGAACAGTATGGTTCACAATAAACACAGCAACAGAGTCAAGCCATACAAAGGCAAAGGTACTGGACTTTAGGAGGCTGACTTTGCCAAATGGGTGAGTCCCTAAGGAATGCACTAGTAAATGGGCAGGAAGGAGGGTGGAAGAACAATGGGAATAATAAAACTGCCATCACAGAGGTAACAAGCCTTTGTGTGAAGCAAATAAACAAAACTAAACGATGTAAGAAACCACTATGGTTCTCAAAGGAAGTGGCAGTGAAGGTTCAAGAGAAAAGAAAGCTTTCAGGAAGTACAAGGAATCACAGAAGGAGCAGGACAGAGAACTGTATCAGTTAAAGCAAAGGAAGCTGGGAAGGCAGTCAGAACAGCAAAGGCCCAAACTGAGGAAAAGATAGCCCACTCAGTTAAGAAGGGGATAAAACCTTTCATAGGTACATCAGGAGCAAAGGAAGACCAAGGGAGGGATAGTGAGGCTTAATAAGGGGGAGGGGCAGAGGGTGACTGTGAAAAGGCGAGATACTAAACAAATATTTTTGCTCAGTATTTACAAAGGAAGAGGGAGGTACCTAAAACAAACAGTAGAAACACTCTGGATACAAAGTTGATACCAGCCCATTTACAGAAGAAAGGGCTCTGAAAGAACTCTTAAAACTGAAGGTGGACAAAGCAATGGGGCCTGATGGGATTCATCCCAGAATTCTAAAGAACTAGGGTAGAATTAGTGACACCACTGACTACCCTGTTTAACAAATCATGGGAGGATGGGGTGGTACCAAGACTGGAGGAGGGCAGATGTGATTCCCCTTCACAAAAGTGGGAGCAAGGCAGAAGCAGGATACTACAGACCTGTTAGTTTAACCTCAGTGGTAGGGAAAATGATGGAATCACTTCTGAAGGAAAGAACTGTCGAGTATTTAGAGGCCAGAGGGGCACAGGACCCAAGGCAGCATGGATTCACAGCAGGAAGGTCATGCCAGACAAATCTGATACATTTCTTTGACTGGGTGACCAAAGTAGTAGATCAGGGAGGGGCTGTGGACATGGCCTACCTAGACTTTAGCAAGGCATTTGGCACAGTCCCACACAAAAGATTAATATACAAGTTAGCTAGCCTGGGAGTGGGTCCCAAGATGACAGCCTGGGTAAAGAATTGGCTGGAGAATAGGACACAGAGAGTAATAGTAAATGGAGTCCACTCTGAAGAAAGAGGGGTTACTAGTGGGGCAAATCAGAGGGTTCAGTATTAGATCGGTCCTCTTCAATGTCTTTATAAGTGACATTGCAGAGGGACTGAAGAAAGTATGTCTTTGCAGATGACACAAAGATCTGCAACAGAGTTGATGCACAAGGTGGGGTGGAAAGGATGAAAAGGGACTTGGCAAGGTTAGAGGAATGGTCAAATGTATGGCAGCTTAGATTTAATGCTAAGAAGTGCAAGGTAATGCACCTGAGAAACAAAAACCAGGGGAAGAGTACACAATGGGGGTGAGATACTAACAACAACAAAAATGGAAAGGGACCGGGGATAGTCATATCAGATGACCTAAAGGTGGGCAAGCAATGTGAGAGGCAGCAAGGAGGGCTGGGGGGATACTGGGATGCATGGAGAGGCATCACCAGTAGAAAACAGGAAGTTATTATCCCTCTGTACATACAGCTGGTCAGACCCCATCTGAGTACTCATGCAGTTCTGGAGACCAGTTCGAAAGACATAGACAGGATGGAAGCTGTCCAGAGGAGGGCACAAAATGGTGCAGGGTCTGCACCGAAGACATATGAAGAGAGACGTGCAGTTAATATGTATAGCCTCGAGGAAAGGAGGGAGAGGTGGGACATGATAGAAACTTCAAGTACTCAAGGAATCAACAAAGTCCAAGAGGGTAGCATCTTTCAAAAAAAGAGGTGCAAGAACAAAGGGGCACAATTTGAAGATGGGGGGGGCGGCTCAGAGGTAATTTAAGGAAGTATTTTTTCACAGAGAGGGTTGTGGATGCATGGAATGGCCTTCCGGAGGAGGTCATGGAGTCAAAAACAGTGGTGGAATTCAAGCATGCATGGGACAGTCTTAAGGCAATTCTAGGGGGTGGGGGTAGGAAGAAGTAGGCTGCTGGTTAACTAGGATCTGCAGCTTATTCAGTAGGCAGAGAAATGGGCAGACTGGGTGGGCCAAGTGGTCCTTATGTGCTGTCAAATTCTATGTTTCTACGGCACTATATGCACCACCTTCCAGTCCTGGGGCACCCACCCTGTCCTCAGACAGATGCTGAAAAGCTCCGCCGGGGTTTTGCCAGGATATCTGCCAGTTCCTTCAGCACTCTGGGATGTAATTTATCTGGCCCGATGCTTTCTCTGTCTTAAGGGACCTGAGGGCTTCCCTCACTCTCTCTGCCATGATTTCCACCTCCACTACCTCGTCTCCCTGCTTTGCCTTCCCCCCTCCTGCCAGTGATGGCCCCCCCACTCCCCAGACCCACCAATCGGTAAGAGTCCCCCCTCCTCAGTTTCACTGTCTCCTCCCATGAATGAGGCAGCCCCCTATTTTCCTTTGTGAAAACTGAGGTGAAGTACTCATTTAGTATCTCAGCCTGCTCCCCCGGGTCTTGTTCCCATCCCTCCCCTGTTTTAATCCTGCTAATCTGCCCCTTCACCCTCCGCTTTTCTCCAATGTATCTAAAGAACCCCTTGTTCCTGCTCCCAATTTCCCTGGCCAGGTTCTGCTCCTTCCTTGCCTTAGCCACCCTCACCACCCTAGTGGCCCTTCTGGCCATCAGCTCGTACTCCCCTCAATCCTTTTCACTCCTTGAGCACTTGAAATGCCTATAAGCCGTCTTCTTTCCCCTCACCACCTCCTGAACCTCCCTGGTCCACCAGCAGGGTTTACGAGCCCTACCGCATTTTCGTCTTACTCTTGTACAGGTGCTGGTAGCATCCTGCACCCCCTCCTGATGATTTCCCTCCTACTGTCAGCATCCATGTCTGGCCCAATCCCATACAAATGCTTCTTAATGATCCTTCCCATTTTCTTGAAATCCGCCCCCCTGAAGTCAGTTACCTCTGTCTTTGTGCAGCCTTCAACCCCTCCTAGGTCCAGGCAGAACCAGACCGTGGCATGGTCGCTCCCCACCAATGTGTCCCTTATCTCCAGACCCCCAATCTGGTCACTGTCTGCCAGGACCACATCCAGTATCCACACCTCCCTGGTCGGTTCCTCCACCTGCTGAGTTAGGAACGTGGCCTGAAAGATATCCAACAACCTCTGTTCCCTGTCCACCAAGGATGTCATAGTCTCCCAGTTCATTCCTGACATGTTTAAGTCCCCCAACACCACCACCCTTCCCCTGCCCAAACTGCAGTGTCTCCACACATCTGCCACCAGACTCTCCTCCAGCTCCTCCGCCAGCGTGGACGGTCTATACCCCACTCCTATTTTTAATTTCTTGCCCCCCCTTGTTATCAAGGTGACACAAATCGCCTCCACAGTTCCCTCTGCCTCCTCCACTCCTCCTATGCCAATGCAGTTTTTGACTATTATTGCTACCCCTTCTCCCTTTCCCTCCCCCGTCCTTCCTGAACATGGTGTAACCCTCCAGGTTCAGGTCCTAGTCATGCCCTGCGGTGGCCCAGGTCTCAGTGACCACTGCCACATCCACCGCTCCCTCAGTTAGCATCACCTGGAGCTCAGGCATTTTATTGCCCAAGCTCCTGGCATTTAGCAGGACTACCTTCCACCCTTTCCATATACTTCCATTTCCCCTGCTCACGTTCCCATGGGGATTCCGTCTTCCCCGGTCAGCACCTTACCAGTCGGCCTATTCCTGCATTCTTCCAGCTCCCCGGGGGGGTGGAGACCGATTCCCTCCTTTATCGGACCCCCCCTCGGCAGCCTTTTCTCCCATCCCTCCCCCCTTCACAAGTTTAAACCCCACCTTTCACCAACGAACCCCTCTATTTTCAACTTAAGGATTTCCCTCCTTCCAAACTGAGATGGAGCCTATCTCTAGCATATAGCCCCTTATCCTCCCAGGTCTCCCCCCAATCCCCATCAACCCATACCCTCTGGCCCCACACCACTCCCTGAGCCACTGGTTTATCTCCCTAATCTTCCTCTTGTGTTCCCCACTAGCCCTTGGCACTGGCAGGATTTCTGAGAAGGAAATCATGCATCCTATGTCATGGCAGACCCTGGCAAGCACCCTGAACCTTGCCTGTATCTCTAGCTCACTATTTCCCTCAATGTCATTGGTACCCAGGTGGACCAGTACGTCCAGGGAACCTCCACAATCCTTTGCCAGGTGATATACCTCATGCTTGGCCCTGTGCACTGTTAGTCCAGGGAAGCATTTTGTTCTAACCAGGCAGGCTTCCCCCTCCGTATCCCACTTGATAGCCCTGATAATGGAATCACACAACAGGAGCACTCTGACCACCCCTTTTCCTCCATTTCCCTCCTTCCATGTCCCTCATCCTTTCTACTGGCCCCTCCCCTCAGCCGGCTCCTTGCTCCTCCCCCTATCTGGGTGCCACCTGCCTCCTCCTTTACCCTGGCCACCCCTTCCCCTCCGATCCTATGCCTCTCCTCCTCCTCCGCCCGAGTATCCTTCTGTACCCCGCTACCCCCGTCACTGCTCGCGACTGGTCCTTCACCCCATCTGCTATACTTGCCTGGCTCATCCTCCCTTCTTTCCCATCTCCGTTCAGCCCCTCCTTGCCTGTTGTGCTCCCCTGGCCTAAACTTTCAGCTCCCTTTGCTGTATCCTTCTTGTACTTCTGATCCCTCTCCTTGCCCTTTCCTCCCAACTGGTCCTTCTCCTTGTGCTTTCCTCCCTCTACCCCCTCCTCCTCCTCCTCCTGCTCTGATCCCCTGCTCCCCCCCATTTTCCTGCATTCCAAGTTCCCCCTGTTCTTCCTGCTATCCGGCCCCTGCCTCCTGCCCCCCACTCCCTTTCCATTTCAAACCGTCCCTGTCATGGCTACATCACCGCCCTTATCCTCAAGCAGAAGAAGAGAATTGAAGCGGTTACTGAACTTAAAGTCCGATCCACCTCCCTCCATTACTTCCTTCTGTCCAGCCCCAGCCATCTGCCTACTTCCCTGAAAATGTCTTCCCTTTGGGCCCCCTCTGTGAGGGTCCCCAGATACCTGCCTGCTTCCTTGGTAGTGTCCTCCTTTTGGGCCCCCTCTGTCAGGGTCCCTATGCAACCTCAGAGTACTCTCCTGCACTCCTTTCCCTATGCCCCCACCCCTAGTGCTTTGTGCAACCCTGTGGGAGAGCCCCTGCCCTATTCCCCAACCATACCTCCCCTCTCCCTCCAGCTGTCTCCTGATCCTCTCAACCTCCTCCCTAAGCTGTGCCAGCTGGTAGCACACTGGGCAACCACCGAACTTGTAAGCCCAGTCCAGTATCATGGCTGCCCCACACCCTGTGCTCCCCATCCCCCTCCCAAAGATGCCAGCCCTAATGACGTGTGGTCCCATCCCCCTCCAAGTAGGTTTCCTTGGGTGAACCACCAGGTTCCCCACTAGTCCAAGATACACCCCTGCCCACTAATCTGATCACGCACTAATCCCAGATACAGTCCCACAGTAAATAGGTACCCCCGTTACTAGGTGCAGTGCTACACAGTAAACTTATAGGGGAAGAGTACAACTCCCTAAGCTCCCCTGTCCCAGCCTTTAAACCTAACCCCTAGTGGCTAGAACTACATGTGCTGCACCTGAAGCCTTTTCCTCCAATTGCAGAGCAGGTGTTCCCCTATAAATGACCCGAGCTCTGGGGGGGAGGGGTGGGGAGGGGGGATTAGCCTATACCCAACTCTCATGAGAGTGTATCAGCCCTGTGTCTGCCCCTCACTGCACATTCAAGCACTACCAGCTAAGAAAATCTTTCAAGTCTACTTACTCTCCCAGCCTCCAGCTAGAAGCTTATTCCCCCTTCACTAACTGAAGACTGACTGAGCTGGCAGTCACACTTTGCATTCAAACAGCACTAATCCCCTGTAATATAATGCCTGCACTTACAGACCAGATAACTTTTAAACACACACAAACACCAAATAGTCTGTTTGAATCCCTTTCTCCTGCCCAAACTAAATACAAAAGCAATAAAAGGCTGCCCAAACTAAATTAAAAAGCACAATAAATGGCAGTTAAGTCCAGCTCTCAAATACAATTACAAACACACGGATAACCAGCTAAGAAAATCTTTCAAGTCTACTTGCTCTCCTAACCTCCAGCTAGAAGCTTATTCCCCCCTTCACTAACAGAAGACTGACTGAGAATAATGAATGATGCTTAGTACAAAATGGCAAAGGGAGGAGAAAGGGCAGACAGGCTCTGAATCGCAATGATATTAGTATTCAAAACAGATATAGTTTATTGCAGAATGATAACATGACTAATCCAGAAATTGTACAGGACTTTTCTGCTAGTCCTGAGTTAATATTACTGGGTGATTCAATAACACGGAAATGTGATACTAATTTTTGTAAAGGGGATAAAGAAAATAGGATGGCACTTTGTTACCCAGGGGCAAGGATAGATGATATAAAAAATGTAATTCCAAAGGTAATCAAACTCTGAGAAAATTGTAACAATACATGTTGGAGTAAATGACGTAGGGTACAGTCATGAGAAGGACATGTGTATGGATTTATTAGAGACTGCTATTCAAGTTAAGAATCTTGGTGCAAGAGTATTTACTTCAGGCATCTTACCAATCCCTAGAGCATCAGAAGAAAAAAACAAAACTATATCAAGAATTAACATCAGATTACAAAATTGGTGTCAAAATGAGGATATTGGATTTATAAAGACATGGACTATGTTTTCTGGTAATTTACATTTATTTAGCAGAGATGGGATGCACCTGAATAATGAAGGAGAAAATCAACTGAGTGATATTATTAAAGGACATATGGAACAAACTAACTTAAACTAAGTGATAGGGGGCACTGGAAATCAGTCACTACAAACAACCCAGCACCTGGTGTCAAACCCACAAAGTATATAAAATCAGATGTTTACTTAGTAACATCAGAAGCATGTCTAATAAAATTAGTGAACTGGAAGTCATATTACACTCTGAAAATATAGATGTGTCCCTAATAACTGAAACATGGCTTGGAGAGAATGACAATTGGAATTATAATATACAGGGTTATAATATCATACGTAAGGATAGGAAGGGAAAAAAGGGAGATGGAATAGCAGTCTATTTATCAATGAACCTAAAATATGTGGATATTACAGATAAGATTAAAAATGGTATAAGCAGTCACAATGAAACATTATGGATTAAGATTTTAAAGAAAAATAAAACAGAATTAATTTTGGGTCTCTGTTATAGACCACCTAATACTAAATCCAACATAATAGAATTAATGATGGATGGAATTTCAACAGCATTATAACTTGGTCAAGTAGTACTGGCAGGCAATTTTAATTTCCCAGACATATATTGGGATAAAAATGTTGCTGTTAACATTCAGAGCAAAGATTTTTTGGATTTATGTAATGAAAATAACTTAACTCAGTCTGTAAAAAAAAAAACTACAAGACTTAATTTACTTGATTTAGTATTGACAACTGAGGATATTAATTTTGTTGACTGCAAGACAACGTTTCCAGTTGGTAATAGTGATCATTCTTCTGTCCTGTTTACCCTGGATTATGAAAAAACAATTATTTCAGGGTGTACCAAGATATATTTATTTAATACCACAAATCCGGATGATATATACAAAGAATTAAGTAGCATACAGTGGGAGGATGTATTATCAGGAAAATTTGTTGAAGAGGCATGGGGTTTTATTAAAACTACCATTCATAATATTATAAACACCTATGTTGAACAAGTCAACAAATACAATAAGTCTGGAAGAAAACCTAAATGGTTAAATAAAAGCTTAACCAAATTAATAAAAAAGAAAAATAAAATGTACGGACAATACATCAAAAAGAAAACTGAATTAAATCGGTCACAATTTAAACATATTCAAAAACAATGTAAGAATAAGATAAAGCTAAAAAAAAGAGTATGAATGGCATTTAGCTAAAACAGCTTCAAAATCTAACAGTAATCAGTTTTTTAGCTATATTAACTCACTAAAAAAGAACAAAGGAGAGTTATTTTCAATTACAGTTGATGACATAGTCATTACAGAACCAACAGAAATTGCAAATTCATTTAACAGTTATTTTTCCTCCGTATATGCAGAACAGACTGTGTATAATATTCAGAATGATTATGGGATATTGGAAGGATATCATAGTTTTTCCAAAGAAGAAATAATTGCAGTAATTGATAAACTGAAAGAACATAGTGCTTCTGGAATGGACAATATAACCTCTACTATGCTTAAACTTATGAAAGACAATATCTGGTTGCCGTTGAAATTACTGTACGAAAAATCACTTAACTCTGGGAAATCACCCAAAGAGTGGAACAAATCTAAGGTTACCCCTATTCATAAACGTGGCAGCAAAATACTTGTTTCCAATGACAGACCAATAAGTCTATCATCTATACCATTTAAAATATTGGAAACCCTTATGAAAGATAGAATAAGTCAACATATCAATAATGATCCATTGTTTGATCAGAATTAGCATGACTTTAAGAAAGGGTATTCCTATGCAACAAATATGGTTACTTTTTACAATCAGGTTAGCAAAATGAAGGATAATGGTGCTCCTGTTGATATACTCCTGTCTGACCTTAGTAAAGCCTTCGATCGAGTTCCACATTGGGCAATTCACCAAAAATTGAAAAAATATGGAATAAATAATACTATTGCTAGATGAATAGATGATTGGCTTTATAAGCGTTCCCAAGTAGTTTCAGTTTGGGGTCACCACTCCACTGAGGGCATGGTGACAAGTGGAGTTCCGCAGGGGTTTGTGTTAGGACCCTTGATTTTCCAGATCTTTATGGCAGATCTGGATGATAACATCAGGAGAATTATTTTTAAATATGCTGATGACACCAAAATGTGTGACCCATGTCAGAATGCTGGCCAAATTCAGAACATCCAAAATGATATCAACACAATATGCGTATGGGTAAAGAAATGGGGGATGCAACTTAATTACAAAAAATGTAGTGTTTTACATATAGGTAAACATAATCCAAATCAGGTTTACTATTTGGATGGGGCACCGATTGAATCTAAAGTTACTGAAAAAGATCTTGGGATACTTATTGATAACAAGTTGAGCTTTTAAGCACAAAAAACATCTGTTATTGCAAAAGCAAATAGGGTAATAGTATCAATTAAAAGAAATATCAAAAGTAGAACATCTGAAGTATTGTTGCCATTATATCTTTCAAATGTGAGACCTATTTTGGATTATAGATCCCATATATGGTCTCCTTAAAAAATAACAGAAATTAGTAAAGTTGAAAAAATACAGAGAAGGTATACCAAATCAATAACCAGGATGAATCAATATTCACACGAAGACAGATTGGACAGATTAGGATTGCTTAGTTTGGAGGTCAGAAGACAGGTGATATTCTGTTCTTTTTTGATATACTGAATAATCCATTATTAATACGAACCTAGACATTGGATTTAAAAATGACCAACTAAATACTAGGAGACATCCATTACAGATTAAGAATGAGAGATTTAGAACCAAAGATGGAAAATACTTTTACACTTTACGAACAGTTTCACTTTGGAATAGATTTCCCTTAAAAGTTATTTTATGTAGTTCACAGGAAAATTAAAAAAAAATTCTTAGTTATATTTCTACTAATGGGACCCTTAATTATTATAATTTGTCCTAAATTGGAGCTATTATGGGCTTATGCCTTTTTTGCTCCTGCAGAACATAATGAACTTGTAAAAGCTTGAGAGGTGGTCAGAGGTTTGGCAATGGAAATTAAGTGCCATAAAGTGCATAGGCAACAGGAACCAGAGGACAGAGTACAGGATGAGGGGAATGGGTAAAGCTGTGCATGACTTCTGAGGAAAGAGACCTAGGAGTCATCATCATTAACCTCCTAAAACAATCAAACTACTGTGCAAGGCCTACAGTAAGGCAAACAGGATGTTGGAGGATATTGGAAAGGGTATTGAAAGCAGAAGGAAGAAGGTTTTACTACCTCTCAATAGATCACTAGCGAGGCCCTGCCTGTAGTACTGTGCCCAGTTATGGAGTCCTCACCCAAGGAAAGATAAGAACAGACCGGAGACAGTGCAACATAAGATGACCAAAATGTTTCAGGGCCAGCAGGGCAGATCTTGGAAGGATTGGCTCAAGGCACTGAACGTGTACACATTGGAGGCCAGGTGAGAGTGGGGAGATATGATAGAGACCTTCAAGTTCCTGAATTGAATGAACAAGGTGAACTATGAGGAACTATATAGTATAAGTAGCAGATCAAGAACACAGGGCACAAGTGGAAACTGATGCAGGGAGGGAGGTCCAAGAGGGAAGTGAGAAAGTTTCATTTTACAGAAAGGGTGGTGGATCTGTGGATCTGCCAGTTGATGTAGTGGGTGCCAAAACTAGTAATGGTTGTAGACATGGCTGGGATGGCTTGAAGGGCTTAGTGGTTACTCAGGGTGATAGTGGTAGGGTGGGGAGCATGGGTGTGGACAATGTGGGTTAGAACCCTGTATGTACAATAGGTCCCGTTTCTTTTAGGGTTTATCAGCAGACTGGATGGACCAGTGGTCTTTTTCTGCTGTCATTGTCTATTATTATTTTTCTACAAGGCCCCACTGACCTATCCTAATTGCCCTAGAGATGTCCTATAATTCCTTAACCAGGGCCCAGTTCTTCCCCCTACTATTACCATGATGTGAGTTGGGCTTTACTTTTATATATTCTGTTTGCCAGTGAATACCTTTCTCTGCATTCTCTAGTAGGACTAACATTCTTTGCCTGTATCCATGATATCTCAATGTGACTCAACTCTTTTTGTGGTACAACTCATGATGTATTATTGGTCCCTCCACGGCCTGTTTTTACTTTTCTGAATTGGAGACTTTATATATGCTAACTTTGTACATAATTATTACTGGAATGTTTGCATTGTGTTTCCTTTCTTTTTTTTTTTCCTTGTCACTACCATCAGGTCACAAATAGAAACATGCCCATCTGGACTCTGTTGGTTTACCTGGTAAAATATGTTAAAAAATAAATGACAGTACCATTGAACATTCATAATTCTGAGTACAAAAAGTACACTGTACAAAACATGTATCTGTATGTCATACTAGGAGAAAAGATTGTTTCCCTGTGCTACAAACATGTGGAGGGTTCCCTGTAATAAGGATCAAAAATAATTCATTGAAAAGTCCAAGATGAAGTAATGGCAGCATAGTCAATCAATCAATCAATCAAAATCTTTTTTTATCCAGTTGAACATCATTGAGCAGAGCTCTTTTACAAGATGGACCTGGATAGAACAGGGTCGGGTAACATCCATCATAAAAACATATAAATACATGTAAATAAGTATATAAACACAAACATAATGGTGCAGTAATAGGGGAGTCAAATGATAAAAGGAAGACAAGGCAAGCCATAACAGAGGAGGATTCAAATACAAGGGGGCAGGTCCACCATTGAACCATGCAACTGTATATAAACCATGTTCTCTATATAGAAGTACCAGTTCATTTACCAGGGACAGTCACTAGTACTAGCCGTGAAAATGGCTTGGAGAACCACCAATTAATGGCAGATGGGGTACCAGGAGGGGTATGTAATATGTAAGTGAAGGATAAACATTGTGAGAAGTGAAGTCCCAAGGATAGGTTGATAGAACTGATGCGGCGGTGGGGGCCTATGGGGAGAGGGAAAGGGGAGTTAGGACTTTTATAGTATGATTGCCTGTAGATTGTGGATGAGTGCAGCATAGAGTTGTGAAAAGAAGGCTGGAGAAAGCGGGAAGATAGACCAGTATCAAAGGGAGGACAGAGGCATCAAGGTGTTACATGAAAGCATGATGACAGACCAGAGCCAAGGAGGAGACAAGCACTAAAAGTAATTTGTGCGTGGTTAAATGGTACAGGTTAGCATGATGACAATTCATGGTCATGGGAAACAATTGCACTGATCATTTCTGAGACGTGAATATAAGAGCTTGAAAGATGAGATGCCGATGGGTGACCTCAGTTTCAGTTTTTTTTGCAATTTATTCCACAAGGAGGACAGTGTAAAGCTTATAGCAGCCATGCCAAAGCAAGAGTTAACTTTGGGAACCATCAGTAGGAGAGATTTGCAACTTCTCAGGGTGTAACTGCCTATTGGTTTATAGGAAGACAGTCTGTAATGTATTGGGGCAGTTTTTTGGAGATGGCTCTCAGGGTCCATAAGGCTGCACTTTTATCACGCCTGAATTGAAGAGAACTCCACCCCACTGATTGATATACGGAGCAGTGGTGAGTGGAATAAGGCAGGCCTGTGATGAACCTCAAAGCTCTATGATATAATGTGTCAAGTTTGGTGAGGTAGGAAATGGGACAGTGACTGTAGAGAATGTCAGCATAATCTATCAAGGATAGAAAGGTTGATTGTACCAGCTGTAGTTTGGCATCTCTAGTTAATAGTAATGGACTTGAAGCTATGCTACTGTCTGAAAAGTATTGTTTAAGTTCTTAACGCTCTGAATTAAAGTAATTTGCAGTAACTGTAAAGTCCATAGCCTAAACTAGAATAGTATAATCCCAATCAGTTTGAGATGCAAATCTTGTATCCCTGAACTATAGGATACATATAAGAAAAGGCAATAATTAATAAAAACACAACTAATGGGTGTAACAGTAAAGGCTCACTGTCATTAAATTCTCAGGCCGATGCAACAAGTACATCAGATTGAAACCAATATTAAGTGCACTAAATGGCTGTAGAAAGCCATTACCTCAGGTATAATAGCACAAAGAATAGTATGGACAGCAAGGCATTTCAGTGAAGCTGCGAGCAGTGAGGGAGACCACACTGATCATGTAGCCCAATCGATCCATAGTCACAAGGCAGCAACCATCTTAACCCCAACGATTCCTTGTCAGCATCAAAAAGCCTCAGCACCACCAAGGAACAGCTACATTTGTAATCTATGTTTCAATGGTACTCCCACTGCTGCATCTGGTATGCCCAGTATAATATGCCTTGTTGAACAAACATAAAGGCAAACTCCTGTAAGCCCACAAAGTGCAGCAGCTGCTATAGAAACACCCAGTTAGGGCTTTTAGCATTAAATCAATGTTTTTACTTACTTGCTGGGCTGGGATTTTACTTTGAAATATCCACACCATCTGTAATATCTCCAGAGTCGCCTGCAGCCATCTGCACACCCAGGTTGCTTCTGCTGCACAGGTTATGCTATTGAGAGCTACCAACCAATAGCAGAGTTTCTGGATTCCTCCTTGTGTTTGTATCTTTACTAAGAATGAACATTTCCTTGAATTTTACCCTGTTAATTCCAGTGAAATATTTACACTCTTCAATCATGTCCACCTGTGTCTCCTTGTCTCCAGCATGTATATATTAAGGTCCCTCAATCTTTCCTTGTATGCTTTCTCCCCCAGCCTTTAAATCTTTTTAGCTGCCCTTCTCTGTACCACCTCCACCATACACCTCTTAATTCTCCTTGATTATGAGGGGTGTCCCTTATTTTTACCCCTCAAAATTGCTCAGTCCCTCATCCGTCCCCCATGGAAAAGGTATTGCCCACTCAGAGAATGTGCCATAAATTCTGGCTTTAAAGCAAAAATTCATAATATTCTGTGATGCTAAATCAAAAATAAACGTTGTACAAGTAAACATAGTGGTTCTTACAGTGTTCTGAGCTTGTATCTCTGTGTTTAAGGATTTGTCCCTCCTTATGAGTGTCAGAGTCCCTCATTGTCCATCATTTTGAGGGTCTGTGTCCCTCATTTAAGTAACAGACAGTTACGAGTTATGCCTGTCACAGTCCTTCTGCAGGTGTGGGCTGCAGAACCTTGAACAGTACTCCAGGTGAGGGCTAAGCAGAGACCTGTGCTGGGGAAGGATCACTTCCCTTCCTGTACTACTGATCCCCCTCCCTGTGCATCCCAGCATCCTGTTTGCCTTCCCAACAGCCCTGTTGCACTGCACTGTAGATTTCTGGCTTTCCAATATTTTCACCCCCAGTTTCCGTACCTCCATTGTGCTCTGTATTACCAGTCCCCCCTATCAGGTATTGCCTTTCTGGGTTATTTTTCCTGATGTCCATTATCTTGCATTTAAATCTGGCAGTATAGCCTGGAGATTAGACCAGTGAGTGGTGAATGCGCTTGGTACATCCAGCAGACTCGAGTTTGTTTCCCACAACCTCTGCTTGCATACTGTGAGACTCTGAGCAAGTCACTTAACCTCAACAGTGTTCCTGGTCACCTCTGAAAACAGACATTGTGCCTAGTGGGCAGTGTTGGGTAAGTTACTTTTAAAATGTAATCAGTTACAGTTACAGATTACTCGGACATAAAAAGTAATCAGTAACTGTAGCTGTAATGCATATTACATTTCATATTACTTTATATTACTTTTGATAAAGTTTGTTTACTCATGGATCATATTTATGAGGTCTTGAAACACACAAAATCATCAAGAACAACAAGAATGGAGTCTTAGACAAGAAATCAGTTTGTATGTTATTTCATGTTTTCCATGGAAAATAGGAAAACAGTTGTTGCAAATAAAAAATAATGTAAACATGTCATTTCACATTATAATAAAGCACATCACATCATGACAGGATGAAACATATTTCTTAAAAATATGAATCATACTACTACATATTAATTTATCTTATCTGTTATTACTACAATAGTATATTATGCCTAATTTTCTTATTACAGACATGGATGCTGCTATTCCCTATTGTCATGTGTGGAAAGCTGAAAATATATGTTACAACAAACCTCAATACATAAGTACAGTCAGTGACAGTATGTACGGTACCTCATCTGATTTGTCTTTCTCTTTGTCTCTCCTTCCATTTCTCTCAGTCTCCCTTTTGCTCTCTCTACCTTTCTTTCTCTGTTTTTCTCTTTATCTCTCTCTCCCCTTCTCACTCTCTCTCATTCTCTTTTTCACTCTGTCTCTCTCCATCTTTCTCTTTATGTCTCTCTCTCCCTCCCTTCCTCTCTTTCACTTTCTCTCTCCATCTCTCTCTCTCTTTCTTTTTCTGTCTCTTTCTCTCTCTCCCCATCTCTCTCACTCTCTCTCTCTCCATCTCTCTGTCTCTCTCTCTGTCTCTGTTTCTCTCTCTCCATTTCTTCCTCTCCGTCTCTCTCTCTCTCTCTGTCTCTTTTTCTCTCTCTCTCTCTCTCTCCATCGCTCTCTCTCTCCATCTCTCTGTCTTCCTCTCTCTCTCCCTCTTTTTCTGTCTCTCTCTGTCTCTTTCTGTCTGTCTCCTCTCTCTCTCTCTCTCTCCATTTCACCCTCTCCATCTGTCTCTTTCTCTGTGTCTCTCTTTATCCATCTCTCTCTATCCATCTCTCTCTGCCTCTGTCTGCCTCTTTTGTGCAGTTTCAATAAAAAATAGAGGGATGTAGTACCCAGTGCTTGCTTTGTCATGGTAGGTTACATCAAACAAAACAGAATACTAGAAATCAAATGTTATGCTCAGTACAAGTATAGTACCATATTTAAGTGCCTTTTTTTGGGGTGGTGCTGGGGGGGGAAGGGAAGTTTTTCCATGCAGTCCAGTCTCATTTATCCAAACTGGTCTATTCCCTTTAAGTGTCCCTTCATAGTAGCTGACCGTGGTGAAGTTATTGAGTTTGCCTCAACTATGACTGGTTGTGCAGGCAATAAATTGTTGTCAAATCCTCATGATATTTTGAAGACCTGAATGTGGCTGAGAAGTTAACTGTGCCACTGTGCCAGATCACCATGGGTGCAGATGTGTAGTGACTATTGTATAGTTCACACCCACGCAAGTATGAGGTGGCAGTGGCAGGTTTAGCCAGTGTAGGACAATTATGTGTGGGGGCAGGAAGATCAGTAACTTTTTCAGAGATACTTCCAGTGCCCAAGGCAAGCACAACAAGAAAGCTGAGAATAGAGGAATTTAATGGATGGCTAAGAACCTGGTGTTATGCTAAAGGGTATGGGTTGTTGGGGGGGTGGAGAGGGACATGGGAGGAGAGTAGTCTTTATGCCAAGGACAGACTACACTTGAGTGAGGAGGGAAAGAAAGTGTTGAAACAGAGGATGGAGGAGTACATAGAGGAAGTTGGGAATTTAAACTAGGAGTGGGGGTGGCAATTGGGCAAGAGACATGCAGAGACCACAGGTTGGGAAACCATATGAGCTTACCCCCATAACAGTGACAAAGGACAAATGGCAAGTACTATTGGTGATGCTAGTAAAGGAGGGCAGGATGAGAGGGGGGAGGGTGGAAGGTGGTTACCCTTAATGCTAAGAGCCTTGGGAGGAAGACTGCAGAGTTACAGGTGCTCATGGCAGAGGGAGAGGTGGACACTGCAGCCATCACAGAAACATGGACCACCCAATACAATGACTGGGACATGTCTGTACCAGGGTACAGGTTATTTCATAGGGACAGAGTGATTGGGAAAGGAGGGGGGTGACACTATATGTGAAGGAAGGACTGAAGTGTGTAAGGGAGGAAGGGGAAGAGGGTAGTATGGAGTCACTTTGGATGCAAATCCAGGATTCCAAGAATAGGATTCTCAGAATGGGAGTGGTGTACAGGTCGCCATCTCAGACAGAAGAGTTAGATAGGGAACTAGTGAGACAGATCAGGAGGACCTATGAGAAGCGTAGTGTGGTGATTGTGGGGGACTTCAACATGCCAGAAGTGGACTGGAGTACCCCAACAACCGGAAACAGAAGGGAGCAGGTACTTCTGGATGCCTTTCAGGACAGCTTCCTGCTGCAAATGGTCAGTGAACCAACCAGGTTAGGGAATACTCTTGACCTTGTGCTGGCAAATGGGGACTTTGTGAGAGAACTTTCAGTGGAAGAACTGCTGTCAGGGAGTGACCACCCCTCAGTATGGCTCACATTGGACATGGGCAAGGCAGGAGTGGAATCTGGCACAAGAGTGCTGGACTTCAGGAGGGCCGACTTTGGGAGGATGGGGGAAGTGGTAAAAGGGCACCTGGCCAGAATTCAATCTAGTATGGACACTAACCAGAGGTAGGAGCTTATAAAGCTGGGGATAGTGGAAGCAACCAAAACCTGGTGCAAGGCCCAGAGCAAGAAGGCTAGGGCTAAAAAACTGAGCTGGTTAAGCAAGGAGGTCATGGAAAAGGTAAGGAGGAAAAGAGCTGCCTTTAGGAGGTACAAAAAAACAGGGAGGGGGAAGGACAGGGAGGAGTACTTGACCGAATCAAAGGAGGTGACAAGGGCAGTAACGCGAGCCAAGGCATCTATGGAGCTCACACTGGCACAAGGCATTAAGTAGGGGGAGATGGACTTCTTTAAGTACATCAGGGAGAAAAGGAGCTGTAAGGACCACATAGTAAGGATTAGGAAGGAGGGGGGTTGGGTGTAAGCAGGGTGCGATAAGGCAGAAGCACTAAATGATTACTTCTGCATGGTATTTACTAAGGAGAAGAGGGGGTGACACCCAAGGGGAGGAATGGCAGAAACAGGGGAGGGGTGACAGATGGGGAATCACGGAGGGCAGAGTTCAGGAGGGTTTGAAGGTACTGAGGGTGGACAAGGTGCCAGGCCCAGATGGCATCCACCCCAGGGTAATGAAGGAGCTGGCAGAGGTCTTTGCGGGACCTTTGGCAGACCTATTTAATGTCTCACTATACTCGGGGTATGTACCTCAGGACTGGAGGATGGCTTATGTGGTGCCCCTCCACAAGAGTGGCCCCAAGGATGAATTGGGGAACTACATACCAGTGAGCCTTACATCCATCATGGGTAAGCTAATGGAAACTATCCTGAAGGAGAGGCTGGTGGCTCTCCTAGAGGCCAAAGGACTGTAGAACAGCAGACAGCATGGCTTCATACATGGCAGATCCTGCCAAACCAACCTGGTGGAGTTCTATGACTGGGTAACTAGGCAACTGGACAGGGGCCATGCAGTGGATGTCCTGTATCTGGACTTCAGTAAGGCATTTGACTCGGTGCCACATGGAAGGCTGGGAAATATGTTAGAAGGCACAGGGGCAGGTGCAAAGCTGGTGAGATGGGTAGGGAACTGGCTTCAGGGAAGGCAACAGAGGGTGGTGGTGGGTGGGGAGCTCTCACACCCAAGGGTAGTGACGAGCGGTGTTCCACAGAGCTCAGTGTTGGGACCAGTGTTGTTTGGGATATTCATTGCAAACATATCACTGGACATCAAGAGCAAGATCAGTCTGTTTGCTGATGATACCAAGGTAGGAGCAATGGTGGACGACCTAGGGGGATGTCAGGGGTTGCAGGATGATCTGGCAAAGTTTGAAACCTGGTCAGACACCTGGCAACTGGGGTTTAGTGCCAAAAGGTGCAAGGTGCTGCATTTTGGGATGAAGAACCCAAGGAGGAGTTACCAGCTGGGGGGATTGCAGTTAGCCCAGACAGAGGAGGAGAAGGATCTGGGAGTGCTCATTACAGGGTCAGTAAACAACTCAGCACAATGTAGGAAGGCAGCTGCAAAGGCTAACAAAATGCTGGGTTGCATTGCAAGGGGTATATCCTCGAGGAGGGAGGAGGTGATTCTGCCACTGTATAGGTAATTAGTTAGACCACACCTGGAGTACTACATGTAGTACTGCCGCCCATATCTGAAGAGGGACATTAAGTTACTGGAGGGGGTGCAGCGTAGGGTGACAAAGATGATCAAGAGGCTGGGGGACTTATCATACGAGAGGAGGCTGAGGGAGTTGAACATGTACTCGCTGGAGGAGAGGAGGGACGGGGGACATGATTGAAACCTTTAAGTACATGAAAGGAATAAATAAGACAGGTACATAGGGGCTGTTCAAAGTAAGGGAGGGGAGGGACACCGGGGCCATGATGTGAGACTGTAGGGAGGAAGGTTCAGGAGGGAGATGAGACACTTTTTTACAGAGAGGATGGTAGCTGGGTGGAATGCGTTACCTGCAGAAGTGGTATCCAGTAGAAAAGTGCACTGCTTCAAAAGGGGATGGGACAGGACAAAAGGGATGGTCAATGGTGGGGAAGGGTGGAAGGGAGGGGCAGCTGCAGAATAAAGGGTGCTATCTGCACAATCGAGCAGACTTGATAGATCTCTAGGCCTTTATCTGCTGGCAAATTTTGTATGTTCATATGTTTGTATGTTAGTGTGCAGTGTGTGTTTGAGTAATGCATCAGCTGCGGTGCCCACCATGTCCTTTTGTGTGTGGCACACGTCCTACCCAGCCACATTACTAGTTTCTCAGTGCATGGTCACTGCCACTTCCTGGCACAATTTTGTGATGAATGAGTGCCTTTGACTATTGATTGCACTCCATAGTTCAAGATGATGAATGATGACGATGATGATGACCATGGCATTATGGCATTACCATTATTATGATTGTCTGAAGACAGAAGACCTCATGAGGAAGATGATGAATATTACAAGAGAAGAAGAAGAAGCAGAACATTTCAATGAAAAATGCTGGACAGCCACAGAAACATAGAAACATAGAATTTGACAGGAGATAAGGACCGCTTGACCCACCTAGTCTGCCCATTTCCCTACCTAATGGATAAGCTGCAGATCCTAGTTAACCAACAGCCTACTTCCTCCTACGCCCCCACTAGAATTGCCTTATGTCTGTCCCATGCATTCTTTAATTCCCCCACAGTTTTTGACTCTATGACCTCTTCAGGAAGGCTGTTCCATGTATCCACAACCCTCTCTGTGAAGAAATACTTCCTCACATTACCTCTGAGCCGTCCCCCCTCTATCTTTAAATTGTGCCCCCTTGTTCTTGCACATCTCTTTTCTGAAAGATGCTACCCTCTTGGACTTTGTTGATTCCCTTGAGGTATTTAAAAGTTTCTATCATGTCCCCCCTCTCCCTCCTTTCCTCGAGGCTATACATCTTAAGTTCCTTTAGTCTTTCTTCATATGTCTTCTGATGCAGACCCTGCATCATTTTGGTTGCCCTCCTCTGGACAGCCTCCACCCTGCCTATGTCTTTGTGGAGATGGGGTCTCCAGAACTGTACACAGTACTCCAGATGTGGTCTCACAAACTGTCTGTACAGAGGGCCAACAACTTCCTGTTTTCTACTGGTGATGCCTCTCCCTATGCATGACCAGTATCCACCCCAGCCCTCCTTACTGCCTTCTCACATTGCTGGCCCACCTTTAGGTTGTCTGATATGACTACCCCAGGTCCCTTTCCATTTTTGTTGTTGTCAGTATTGCACCCCCCATTGTGTATTCTTCCCCTGGGTTTTTGTTTCCCTGGTGCATTACTTAGCACTTCTTTGCATTGAATCTAAGCTACCATACATTTGACCATTCCTCCAACCTTGCCAGGTCCCTTCTCATCCTTTCCACCACATCTTGTGTATCAACCCTGTTGCAGATCTTTGTGTCATTTGCAAAGAGACATACTTTCCCTTCCAGTCCCTCTGCAATGTCACTTATAAAAACATTAAAAAGGACCGGCCTCATTACTGAACCCTGTGGTACCCCACTAGTAAGCCTCCTTTCTTCACTGTGGACTCCATTTACTATTACCTGCTGTGTCCTGTTGTCCAACCAGTGTTTTACCCAGGCTACCAAATTTGTTTATTAATCTTTTGTGTGGGACTGTGTCAAATGTCCTTACAGATGACAAAATACCTGTTGTTAGTATGTGAATGGAATGACATTGGATAAGTTATTGTTTTGCTTGCTCACCCTTGTTTTTGGTTTTTATATTTTGGTTAACTCAAAATGTAAAGGTAACCAGCCAGCAAGTGGCCCCTGAAAGTGTAACCAACAACTACAATGTGCTCTTGTGCAGCGTTAAAAGCGAAAAGTGTCACCAGCACAGCGCATGTTCACCTCATATCAGATCATGTGAAGATGAATAACATATCATGAGCTACAGCAGTCTGTAATCAGCAGAACATTTTAGTATTAAAATAATTAAGCTCCCTGTTTAGGGTGAGATATGTGCAACTGCAACACAACATGAGATGCCCACTCCTGATGCTGTTAAGCCACCACTGTTGAGAGTCCAGTCAAGACTGATAATAGAAGACAATAATATGCTTGTTGTCTAGGGGGAGATAGGAATCAGGTAATCAAGCATGTGTGCTACTAATGCTGCTGTTCCTGTTGTAACAGATGATCCAATGGCTGTTCAGGTGCTTGTTAGCTACACTGACAAGTGACTAACTGAATCATGCTCATTGATTGACTTGTCTGGGCAGCAGGGAAGGGGACGGACAGGGCAGCTAGGTCAGTGGCAGACAGATGGTGCCTGTTTGTAAGCTACAGCAGACTGGTAGACTGTCAATAGACCTAATTGTATTACGCTTATTGACTGACTTGTCTACTGCAGACAGTGCAGGACAGAGATAAGTGACTTGTGTCGTTCAGAGGCAGTCGTGTCTGTCAGTGTGTCTTTTTAAACTGGACAAGGAGACCGTCATGATCAAGAGACTAAACTTAATCATGCTTATGAGTGACTAGTCTGCCGCAGACAGTGGGGAACAGTTGAAATAAAAGGCTTAAAGTTGTGATGCCAAGAGATGGTGTGACCGTGGTGGTGTCTGTCAGTGTGTATTTGTAAGATGGACAAGTAGACAGTCATCAAGAGAGAAGAGACTAAATGTAATTAATCATGCTCATTGATTGACTTGTCTAGAGACACAAGTGGAGGGAGCGAGAACAGATAAGTTGGCCAGTGTTTCCCAGGTCACACCTGCCTGTTAAGCTACTTAGTAGAGAAGCAGACTGTCAAGAGACTTAACTTAATCATGCTCATTGACAGACAAATCTACAGACAGCAGGGGACAGTTCAAATAAACAGGTGGTGGTGCCTAGATGGTGGTACCAACCTGTTACTGAGTTAACTTTTAAGCAAGCAATATCAGTAGACCTAGACAGTCCTCACTTTTGTAAAGAATACTAATAATTTTGGAACCATGGTATGTTTCTCTGTATACTCAGATTTGGATAAGTAATTTTTTTTACTTAGGTGACAAACAAGCACAGTAGCAGTAGCACACACACTCAACAACAACAACATCATGCCATACGTAGCATTGCTAGAGCTTCTCAGTAGCAGTCAATGACCAGGACCAGAATACATCGATTTATTCCCAGTAAGTTTTGTTGCAGCGTAAAAGTAGCTGCATTTCAAAGTTTTTATCATCAAGCCTGTTTCGTCTAGGTATAAGGACCTGTCCACCAACACTGAACAGTCTTTCTACATGATCACTAGATGGTAGTGCAGTATTGTAACACAGTAATAGTTTCTTGATTGTTTGGGAAGTTTTGTAAACTTTCAGTATTTTTGTTGGTGTCTTTCAGGTACTGCTCCATTTCATGAAGATCTCCACCACCATGGGTAGGTTGCTGAGTTTCGTCAAATTTGAAGAAATCATCATCATCGTCCTCAGGACTGTCTTCAGATGATGGGCTGCCACGAACAGTATCTTCCTGATGTGACAATAACAGCACTTCATTCTCAAGCATGTTTCTCACAGCTCGGCCTTCCTCATCATTCCCTATCCATCTTAGATGAAATTGTGGTAACATGACGCTGGCTAGAATCAACTCTCTCTGCTCAAAACTGGTAATAAACCAAGTGTCTGCTGCTTTCAAGATTGCATCCAGAAGTGGTGATGCATACCATAATACTGGTCTCATAGCAAACAATTGTTTTTCAAAGCAACCAATGTTGGAAAAAGATAGCCTATATAGCATTTTGTTTCTGCCTGCAAAATATCCATCGAGTTTGCTAAAGGCTGCATTACTTTGCAGTACTCCACTAAGAAAGCAATGTCATTAGCTCAAAATCTTGTCAGGCCAAGTTCATCGCATATGTTATGCAAATCTTCTTCATCTTTTTCAACAATGGACTTTATTTTGTCAACCGCTCTATAGTAAGAATTTCACCTTGTGTCATCGGGGACAACTAGTTTTGTACCAGTTGTGTCAGAGACAGTTTCACTTGCTTGAGAACTTCGATGTACTTTGTTCCAAAGAGCTGAGCATTTGGCCATCATGCTGCGGAACAACTTTTTGTAGGCATCATTTGATGTAGCAGATTGTATATCCTTCACTGCTATTAAGTTCAGGGTATGAGCTGCACAGAGTTGATGAGAAGGAAGATTGTATGTCTCTTCCATGTCTTCATCCACATCATCTAAAATGTGGCATACGTCAGTGAAGCTAACAACATCTTCTGTGTCATTGTCTTCTTCAGCACTACGATTGCTGCTTCCCCTTGCCTGCTGTTCAAGGTCATCATCATCATCATTTTCCTCATAGAGAACTGTGATAGTGCCAATGATGGGCATATTGTCAGAGCCAAACACATGAAATGCCTTAACAAAGTTTGATCCATTATCCGTGACAGTTATAATAACCTTGTTCTGAATGTGATATTTCAAGTGTATCTGCTCCAGTTTTGAGGCAATAACCTCATAAATGTGTCTGCCTTTTATTCTAATGCACGCCAGTGCTGCCGATTTTCTCAACAATGTTTTCACATTTATCCAATGTGCAGTGACACCTAGGTAGCTCCTATTATGTGCTGTCCAAATGTCAGCAGTAGTACAGATGTGACATACATTGTTGAAATCAGTAATCAGGTTTGATTTCATGTTTTGGTACACTTACTCTGTCTGACAGTGTTTTACATGTCATGACTTTCTTATTTGGCTGCAGACCCATGACTAATCTGACAAATGAAGACTGTTCAGCAACACTGAATGACTGTAGATCTTCTACGACAAACTGAATAATAAGTTTGTCAATGCGAGACTGACTGACAAGGGAACTCTGTGGATTCAAATAATTGTTGCTGTAGAAAACATTTCTTAATTATATTTGCAGTTGCTTCGGATGACACAGAATTTCCACTGCTGCCTGAGCTGGAAAAGTCATCATCCACCTCTTCTTCTTGATCATCTCGTGACCTTTTATGAGCAAGGGTGGTCATGTCTGTATTAGTATGACCACTGCTGCTGCCTTTTGACACAAGTTTTTTGAATTTTTGTAAAGAAGAAGGATGGGTGCGTTCCATATGTTTTTTTAAGTTTGACGTACTATTTGTTGAGGTGGACAGCAGCTTCACTTTTGGCACACAAAGTTACACTGGACAGAAATGTTTTTTCCCTTATCAGATTTTTCCTCAAAGAACTTTCCCAAATACCACTTTTGAAAAACAGACACACCCTGTAACTGTGAGTCACTATGTGGTGGTG
Organism: Neoceratodus forsteri; assembly: GCA_016271365.2. Taxonomy (NCBI): domain Eukaryota; kingdom Metazoa; phylum Chordata; order Ceratodontiformes; family Ceratodontidae; genus Neoceratodus; species Neoceratodus forsteri. The sequence goes on from CM057453.1 coordinate 198,579,461, forward strand.
TCAGTGTAAAAGAGGATGAAGAAGAGGAGGAGGATGCATTTTGCTGTTCAGCCTGATCAGCCTCATTGTCTTGTTGTGTTTCTTGCTGGTTAACAGACATATTAACTGCAGAGGAATATGCCATAACTTGAAAATCTAAGAACACAGAAGTCAATGCAATGACACTGACAGAAGGTGACACACTGGACACTGCACACTAACACTGGCTAATCAGTAATCACAATTATTACAGTATGGTTTCCCTACAACTAAGATTACAGTTTACAAACAAATTCAGAAGTACAACAATAACTGTACATACTACTAAATGTACGTGTTTCAAACAGTAACAGTGGTTAAAGTGCATCTAGATGGACAATCTATATGTATTGCTTATGGCTTGTTACTTACTGACTGAGCAAACTGTTTTTCTTTCACGTGCTCTGTTATGCAATAAACACTAAATTACCCAGCTCAAGACTATTAACACGGAGACATGGAAAACAATCAGAGTCTTGGTATGAGAAATTCTGATTGATTGCAAAAATGTACAAGACTAATGCTCAAACTGTATGAAGAACACAATGTGAAAATGTTAATAATACTACCCTTTTTTTTGTTACTGGTCTGCACCACCTGGCCTGATGCAACAAAATGTGCTGCTATGTATCTTCTGGGCTCTGTCTTTGATATCTGCCTCAGCCTTGCTGAAGCCTGAAGACTTTGATGATGCTGATGATACCAACAGGCTAGTCAGATAGTCCTGTTTCTCAAGTACCTTTATAAAAACAACAAATAAGAGCTGTGGTATGCACGCTCAGCACAGTGCTCCACCACATCTGTTCTAACAAGTAGTACAGTACAATCGTTCAACTAGCTGAACCCCAGTTATCCAGACCATACCTCTCTATTATCTGAACTGTGACATTGTCCCCCAACTATCATTTGGTTAATGTTATTATTGATTCCTGATTATCCTGGTATTCTGATAATACGTGTTAACTTTTGTAGTGAGAGATCAATTCTTTGGTCCTCTGTAAATTAAATACCAGGAATACCTTTTTCATCATGACTCACTCTGATATGATATGATATGATATGATATGATATGATATGATATGATATGATACTGTACTCTTGCACAAGTTGCATTGCCTGAACATTGCTGTTATCATGTGACATGACCGTAAATTATTTATTTTTTTACCAGTAAATAAATCAGAAATACCCCCAAAAAGCTTGTATCTATCTCGTTTTTTTTTGTATAATTAATCAATGTATACAGTAAATTGTTACATAGATACATAGACAGTGTCAGCAGATAAGGACCTATGGCCCACCCAGTCTGCCCATTTGAGCTTGTAAGTTCAGTTTATGTTTTCCTAGAAGTCTGTTGCCCCTTGCCCCTGACCTCCAGAATTCCTTTATGTCTATCCCATGCATTCTTAAATCCCGTGATTGTTTCAGCCCCCACCACTTCCTCTGGCAGGGTGTTCCACTTGTCCACCACCCGTTCTGTGAAGAAATTCTTCCTCATGTTTCCTCTGAATCGTCCTCCCTCCAACTTCATCCCATGCCCTCTAGTCCTGGTACATCTTTTTTGCTTAAAAATAGTGTATTCCTGCACCCTGTTCCTCCCTGTGAGATACCTGTATGTCTCTATCATATCCCCTCTCTCCCTCCTCTCCTCCCCTCCAGGGAGTACATGTTCAGTTCCTTCAATCTGTCTTCATAGGACTTGTGATGCAATCCATGCACCATGTTTGTTGCCTTCCTCTGAACCTTCTCTACCCTGTCTATGTCCTTACGTAGGTATGGTCTCCAGAACTGTACACTGTACTCCAGGTGGGGCCTCACTAGTGTCTTGTATAGTGGAATTATGACCTCCCTTTTCCTGCTAGTGATGCTCCTGCCTATGCATCCCAGCATCCTATTTGCTTTACCTGCTGCCTTGTCACACTGAGCTTCTCTACCTTGAGGTCATCAGAGATGATAACCCCAAGATCCCTTTCCTGTTTGGGCGACTATATCCTCACCCCCAACTGATATATTGTGCCAGGTTTTTGTGCCCCATATGCATTATCTTGCACTTCTTTGCATTGAATTTCAACTGCCAAACCCCTGACCATTCTTCAAGTTTCTGCAGGTCCCTTCTCATTCTATCTACACCCTCTGGTGTGTCTACTCTGTTACAGAGCTTTGTGTCATCAGCTTAACAGTGAAATTTGCCTTCTAGGTCCCGGCGCAATGTCACTGATGAAGATGTTGAATAGGACCGGTCTCAGCACTGATCCCTGTGGTACCCCACTGGTCACTCCTTCCCTCTGTGAGTGACAGCCATTTACCACCACCCTCTGTGTCCTGCCACCCAGCCAGTTACCTACCCACCACACTACTGTCCTGCCCACACCCATATTCCCCAGTTTGTGTAGTAGTCTTCTATGTGGCACAGTGTCAAAGGCCTTGCTGAAGTCCAGATAGGCCATGTCCACTGCCCTCCCCTGATCCACCTCCCTAGTCACCCAGTCAAAAAATTAAACGAGGTTGGTCTGACATGACCTCCCCCTGGTGAAACCATGCTGCCTTGAGTCCTGTAGTCCATTGACAACCAGATGTTCCACCAGTCTGTCCTTCAGTAGTGCTTCCATGATCTTCCCCACTACCGAGGTGAGGCTGACTGGTCTGTAGTTCCCCGCTTCCTCTTTGTTCCCGCTTTTGTATAAGGGGACTACATCTGCTGTCCTCCAGTCTTTGGGTACCTCCCCTGTTTCAGTGATCGGCTGAACAGGATAGCCAGAGGTTCAGCCACCACCTCTCTTAGTTCTTTAGGACCCTGGGGTGCACCCCATCTGGCCCCATTGCTTTATCAACTCTTATTACTTCCAGTTCCTTCAGGAGCCTTTCTCTTGTAAAGGGACTTGTGTCCATTTCTGCACCATTCTCACCCCTTGTACTCCCTTCAGACCCATTACCCTCCTCTTCCTCAGTAAAGACTGAGCAGAAATACCTGTTCAATATGTCAGCTTTACTGTTGTCATCCTCAACACAGTCCCCATCCTCCCCCTTCAGTCTCACTATCCCTCCCTTTGTCTTTCTTTTTTCAATTATGTACCTGTAAAAGGTTTTGTCCCCTCTACCCACTGATTTTGCAATGTGTTCTTCTGTCTGAGCTTTGGCTTCCCTTACTGACCTCCCTGCCTCCCTTTGATTCTCCTGGTACTTCTCCCTATCCCCCTCTGCCTGTGTCTTTTTGTATTGCCTGAATGCAATCTTTTTGGCTTTCACTTTCTTTGCTACCTCTTTGGAAACCATAATGGTCTCCTCTTCCTTTTCCTCTTGTAACCTGCTTAATGCATAATTCTGTTGTTCTGTAATCCCCATTTTAAATACTGCCCACTGTTCCTCAACCCTGATTCCTGTCCCATTCCCTTAATGCCTCTTTCAAGTATCTCCCATTTTCCCAAAGTCTGCCCCCTAAATTCCAGGATATGTGTTTTGTGTGGTTTGGTTCTGCTCTTTCTGTGATTTCAAACCACAATGACTGGTGGTCACTGTTCCCCAGGTGCTCCCCACTGTTACCCCCCATCACACTGTCCCTGTTTGTGGCACAAGGTCCAGTATTGCCTTCTGCTGAGTTGGTTCCATGACCAGTTGCTTGAGGAAGGCACCCTGAAGGGAGTCCAGGATAAATCTGCTCCTAGTTGATGCTGCTGCTGGGATGCTCCAGTCCACGTCTGGAATATTGAAGTCTCCAACCAGTACTACCTCACCCTTGTCTGCCATCTTTGGATGGCTAGCATCAGCTCCCTATCTGTTTCTTCCTCCTGGGCTGGTGGTCTATAGACCACACCTGTGCGGATGGCTGTCCCCATTTTCCTTTCCAGCTAACCCACAGTATCTCTCCCCATTTGTTCCTCCTGGATCTCTGTGGCCCTTATGTCATTTTTCACATACAGTGCCACTCCTCCTCCCTTCCTGCCTGCTCTGTCTCTTCTGAATATGTTGTAGCCAGGTATGGCCATCTCCCAGTCGTAGTTATCATTACACCAGGTTTCAGTGATGGCCACAATGTCCAGGTCTGACTGCACCATGACAGCCTCCAGATCTTCCATCTTGTTGCTAAGGCTCCTGACATTTGCACACATGGCTTTCCATGATTTGACCTCCCTAGACTGTTTCACTGTTCTACTCCAGCCCCTTCCTTGGTTGTCCTTTATCCCTGGTTCTCCTTGCTGTCTGCCTTTCTGCTGAATTTTGCTCCTTTTCTGCCTATCCACCTCTTGGGCACTAATCTCCATCTTTTGCACACTGCTTTGAAGAGACAGCCACTCCTCTGGTTCACTGGTTCCACTGCTAGCTGTGGGGGGTGAGCAAGTAGGTACCCTTCTTGCTGGCCTGCCACCCCTCTTTGCTAGTTTAAATGCTTGTCAATGTAGCATTTAAACTTATCATTGAAGTGCTTGAGTCCCTCCAGGATGGATCGGCCGGTCAGGCTTGAACAAACCTCCATCCCTCCAGGTGGGTCCCCAGTCACCAATGAATCCAAACCCTTCCTCACAGCACCAGTTCTTCAACCATGAGTTAAAGTTCCTGGTGCATGCACTCCTATGCTCTCCCTTGCCTCTCGCAGGTAGTACCTCCGAGAAAGTGACAGAATTAGCTACTTGCTTGAGACCCCTCCCCAATTTCCTAAACTCTTCCTGAACTTCCTTTGGCTCCCCATTTGCCAGGTCATTAGTACCTAGGTGGATAATGACATCCAGCTCACCCTCCCGTCTTGTCTTCCCAGTGATCCACAGAATCTTCCTTCCATCCCTCCATGCCCTGGCACCTGGTAGGCACCTCACCTCCCTGTCCTCCCCCTCCTGTGTTCCTAGCTGGATTCCTCTTATGATGGAGTCCCCCACCAGGATTCACTTCCTCCTCCTCTGGGGTCTACTGCTTTCCCGCTGAGTGTCACCTCCTTGGCTAACCTCCACATCCTTTCCTTCCACTTTCTGGCAACTTCTATTTGGTTGTCCTCGCTTGCCAGTGTGGCATATGAGTTCTTGAGTGGAATAGGATCTGGGATGTGCCTCTGCCTGACCACTCTAGCTCTCCCTGAGCCCACTGTCATCCAAGTGCTCCTCATTCTCTGCATCCTTGAGGCAGTTGCATTGGATTGGGTGGTCTCTGGATAGGGGTGATGGTACTCCTGACCCAGTTTACTTCCGCTCTGAGTCTGGCTACCTCATCCCGCAGTCCAGAGAGATGCATGCAGATAGGGCAGCACCTCAGTGTCCAGAAGGTCTGCCTGAATATGGTTGCCTCACAGCCACTGCATTGCACCACTCCCCACATTATACTGCAATTATACTGCTATTCCACTACTTGTCTGCTACTGAAGCTCTCCTAGTTCCCTTTTTATTAATTTACTGTCCTAAAAATCCTGCTACTGATCCTCAGATAATTTTCTTTAAAAAATAAATAAATAAATGAGTCAAAACACTTGTGCTGAGGGTGGGCTTCTTCCCCCTTATGCCCCTCTTACTTCACACCTCTTACTATACCCTGTGTTTAGCTCCTGTTAATCAGATTTAACAGGGCATATAATTAAGAGTTGGGGAAGGGGGGGGCGAAAATTTTGCAGCAATTAAAGACAGCACAGAATTACACCACCACTACGTTTTAAATTTTCAACAGCCCAAAAACAATTCTAAGTAAAGACAACAAAGAAAGTACAGTGTCACTAAAAGCCCACAATCTAAGTTTAAAGGAAAAATAGCAATTACCAGTTACTCTAAAGCACTGAATTGAATATGTTTCCTTCCTTCCCCTTCTGGCTTCTTATGTTTTTTATGTTGCTTGTATTTATCATTGAAAGCACCATTGGTGTCACAGTTTTTCCCCAGTATCTGCGTACTGCCGTCAGCAACACCTGGCATGTTTTGATTTGAAATGCAGATATCACACTTCCGGTCAAGCTGAGCATGAAGGTAGCGTGCCTGTTGACTTTAAACTGTTTCAGACACAGCAATCATAGCACTACAGTGCATTAAACATTTGTGCTGTACTCCTAAATCTGAGACAGCAACTACTGTGCAGTATAAAAATGCTAAATATGCCTCCATTAAGTCTATCTGTAATTAAAAGCAGCGGACTCCAAAAACATAATCTTGCACATTGGGCCTGAGATATAGGAATGCAGTGCGTACATTTTCTGTACTGTACTATTACTACTATGATTTGTATCTGAAACACTTCAAGGTAGGCTAGTGGGTGGTCAGGCACTGGGAACGTTACATTATTGCTTAATTGGGAGTCTGTGATGTCAACATTTCAAAACATGCCATGCACTGACTCCCGAATGCAGTAATGGAAAACAAAATTTAGTTAATTTCCTATCAACTGTAAACAACAATAACAATGGAATTATATGTAAACACTCATAACCAGAACATCAGAACTAGCCAAACATTGCCAAATAAAATTCAAAGAAGTAACCTTACTTGGAGTATACACCGTGTAGGCAGTTGAACTTGGCAGTAGTGGTGTGCATTTCTCATCGTGCAAACACAAGTGGATGGTTCAGTGCTGCTGATAGTCAATACATGAATGTTATTGTTTGCTGTATTGTTAAATAATGAAAAGTCTGATATTGAGTAAGTAGTGCATCAATGTGATGGTCATTAATTATTCTCCATTCGGCTGCACACAACGGTTGTGCAGAGGACTGCAGAATAATAGTCATCACAGTGATGCACTAACTACTCAGAATTAGACTTTTCATTACAGTGTGGCCCGCTTATAAGCACATGCCACTTGCCAAGACAAAATGTTCTTATAAGCGGGCTGTTACTATAAGCGGGCCACCATTGAGTTCAGTTATACTGGTACCCAGGAGGTAGCACCACGACCCCCCACAGCCCCCCACTTAGCATGAAACACCAGGCTCACAACATTTAAACGTAAAAAAGTTTACTGTGTCATATAAACAAATAAATAATGTGCAATACTGTATCATACAAAATCACGCTCAAACATTTAAAAACAGTACAGTACTTCATTACTGATGTTTTATAAAATAATCAATTATTTTTTGGTGCTTGTAGCCGGACAGTGATAACTCATCTAAAAAAGCATCAAATTGATGAAATGAAGTTAGTGCACAGTTTTTGCTGAGGACAAAACGCCGTATTCTGTCCATGCACAGCTTCACCTCCTGAACAGATGGTGGTTCAAGTTGCTGCGGTTCTTCATCCTCGTCGCTGCTTTCCTCCATTTGTTTTATCTCCCGGCAGATGTCAACTTCTGTAATAGCCACGGAACACTCTAGTCCCTCATCTATGGTCACGTATTGTTAGATTTTGGCTGTTGTCATGACGCCAACAGGAGAGATGACCTCGGGAATTGATTGGTCCCTGGCACCACCATCTGAATCGGCATCTTCCTGTAGGTTTGCTGACAAATGGAACCCAGCCTTTTTAAAGCAGTTTCTAATGGTTTCAGCTGTTACTTGTCACCACACAGCATCTTGCATCATGATTGAATCCAGGATGCTTATCTCTTTGCTGAGTTCGCTAGCTTTTGCTGTTCGACCAGCATCAATGGAGATTAACAATTTTGACACAGTTTTCTTTCGGTATGTCAGTTTCAAATTTGTTATGACGCCCTGATCCATGGGCTGGATCAGGGAGGTCATGTTAGGGGGGAGGAAAACAAGGCGTATGTGATGCACTAACTACTCAGAATTAGACTTTTCATTACAGTTGTTTTGTATTAACAGACAATAACATTTCATGTATTGACTTTCTGACTACCAGTACTGCAGCATCCACTTGTGTTTGCATGATGAGAAATGCACACAGTGGTGTGTGTTGCCTTTCTGCTGCACAATTCCAGTGAACCAAGTAGCAAACACTTAGAAGTGGTTGGAGCAGATAACCTGTGAATGGAGTTGAGCATGTGTTGGTCTGGCCGGGTGTGGTCTGACAATCATCATGCCGTGATGTTCCACCCACCCCTACCCTGTATGATGAAGGTGCAATTGCAAACATCACAGAATAAGGATGGTCAGACCACACCAGACCAGACCATCACATGCTCACCTTCACTGGCAGGTTATGTGCTGTACTACTTCTCCAAGTGTTTTGGCACTAGGCTGGAGGATGGGGTTGAAGTGAACACTCCTTTCTAGCCTACTATGTTTGTGATGACATTGAAAGAAGAAGTCATAGTACCCAGCAATTAAAAGTAACAAAAGTGTACTTTGCTAGGCTCTGTGACAGCTCCCCTCCTCACCAGACCGAATCATGGATGCTGATGATGTTGACGTTGTTCACGTTCACATAGTTGATCACTGCATGCGATGAACAAGGGCCCAAGTTCAGACAAATCCTGTAATGGGAAAATGTACTGTTACGAAGTTGGCCCAAAAATCCAGTGCTGATTTGAGACACTGTTTCACTCCCTACCCCCTGCCCCACCACCTGCCCAGCAAACAAACCACATCCTATTCAGTTTAGGGACTATTTTGTGTTAATCTCACACAGAAAAATAAGCAAACAACATTAAACATAATATGCAAACAACAATAATTCAGAATTGTGACCCTGCCAGATATAATAATATAATAACAACAATAAACAAGGGGGTTACATTACTGTTCAAGTTAATCACCCCCCAGCTGGGGGGGCAATATGACACTTGACTGTGCCTTGTGCCACATTACACCCCAAGGGGTTGATTAAGTGAAACATAATGAAACCCTGCCCTGTCACCCAGTACTGCTTAAATAGCTAGCCCCAAGCCCCAAACCCTGCCCTGTCATCCAGTACTGCTTAAATAGCTAGCCCCAAGCCCCAAACCCTGCCCTGTCATCCAGTACTGCTTAAATAGCTAGCCCCAAGCCCCGGACCCCACAGCCCCCTCCATATCATAAATTCTCTTCTCTACCTAGAAGCCAGTGGCCCCAGCCCTCACCACAAAATTCCCTGCCATATGTAAGCTGGCTCAGTGTATTTTCCACTAGACCCATGTCCCCACCCCCATCACACGGTGACAGCCACCACCACCTCACACCTCCTAGTCATATGCACCACCCCACTGTCTGCTGCAGCAAGCAGGAGAGGGCAACATGACTGAGCAGCCTTCCACTCACAACCACAGCCTGCCACAATGAGTTGTTGTTGTCAGCAGACCAGTGGTTGGCCAGTTGCATACACATGACACAGCTCAGCTGACAGCTCAGATGGTGGTTGGCTATGGGTGGGGGGGAGAATGCAGTGCCATTTGCTTGGTCCAACACAATGTGGGAACATATATAGAACTGATGGACACGGGGGCCACTGCACACCATGGTTTCTACTACATTCCATACAGACTGTGAGTCTAGAGGGGGACTGGGGGGGGGCATTGACCCTGACTTTGACCTGACTGACAATAGGATATATAATATAATAGTATTGCAGTCGAGAGGTATCTTAGCAGTATGACTAAGGAATAGATTCAGGATTTTTGGACTGTATCTCTGAAAAACCCAACTCTGATAACTGAATCACATGCTGATGCAATGCATTTATCTCTAAGTTGCATCCACCCAAGCATCCCTAAAAGTAACATAATTAATAAGGCAGAGTCACACAGTGCATGACCTTCAACTCAACAGTGAAGATCAGTGGTGGTTATATGACTTACTTACCTTATAATGTATGCTGCTATAATTTTTACTGTCTTCTCCCAGTAACTTCATTCTGAACATCCAGTCAACCTAAGAATAAAGTAACAATAAAGAAATATTAAAGTACTGGAAAAGCACTGGAAAGGAAAGGTAATACAGGTAAAACTAAACCAGATTGACTTCCACATTGTACATGCTGACATCCCCAAATGTGCACCATTTAATTGCCCTTATCTGGACTGCCTCCAACCTGTCTATGTCCTACTCCATCCTTTTTTGCTACACAACACAGCATCCCTCTCTGTGTCCTGACTCCCAAGTGCTCTTCCAGCCATACATGTACAAGTGGCAGTAGTCCTGACTACTGTCGGATGTGGCTCTCTCCATCCCATAAGGAGCTCTAGGCATCCGTCCATTGACACGATGCTCCCCACACCCAACTATACCACCATCAATGACCTGGTCTCATTCTTGAATCCAGATCACTGGTGTAGTGACAAGTACCCCTGCTAATGCTGCACCAACAGGCCATGTTATACTTGTCAAGTTAAAAATATATATAGTTATTTCTTGGGACTTTGTGGCACCTCCACCCTCACCCCCTCCAGCTACTTGAACAGTACTAAATAAACGGAAAGAATACTGTGTGTCTTGACTACCTTATGTTCAGTAAGTGGCACCCCTCCCCCTTCCTCTCCATTATCCCTAACAAAACTATATGCAGATACAAAACACCAGTAAGGCACACCCTGTCCAGTCATTCCCCATCACGGTGGCCAGCACAGAACAATGAAGCGAGGCAGTAAATCGTAATTGTAAATCAGTGAGTAAATGAGCTGAGTAGTGCAAATATTTATTCTATTTGTAATACACTGAGAAGACTGGCCAAGGACGGAGGATAACTGGGGGGACAGTGCTGCCACCAAGATGGGGGACAAGACAGGACAGGGTGTGCTCTAAAGATATTTAGATGCATGGAGGCTTGCCAGGGATAAGATAGTTGAAGGGGTGCCACTCAGCTTCAGGGAGCCTGCCCAAGACACACAGGATTATTTGTGCTCATTTAGTACTGTTCAAGGAGATGAGTGAGGGTAAGGGTGCAGGTGGGAGGGATGCTGCGCGGCTTATCAATAAAAACCCATGCTCACATTAGGGTCCTTGGGTCCAAATTGCTGCCACACCATGGGATTAGGGGCACAGCTAAAGAGAAAGTGCCTGGGAAACTAATTATGGTAAAATCCCTTCTCCACCCGTAGTTCCTTGAAAGCTGCTATATCCAGCCCAAAGGCATTACATGGCAGTGAGCACGGCAGTGCAGAAACAATTAAGCAACAGGAAGAATCCATATGCCATGGTGATCAGCCTGTACATGACAGTGTAACTGGAGCCGAACTAGTGACTGGACACCCATATACCACTTTGACAGAACTCACAGCAGGCATTTATTTCAGAAAGAGAATTTTTTTGGGCGTAGCGAACAAGAACAGGAGATGTATTACTAAGTCTGGTGATTTATCAGGGACAGCAGGCAGGGGAACGCAGCCTAGGGTACACACTGCAAGTTAACACAATTTCACAAAAAAAAAAAAAAAACAATAAATAAATGATGTCCTAACATATTGAGGGAACCCACTGACACAGGTGAACGTGCACTGACTTGCAAGTATCACCCCTCCTCCAGCCACAAAGACACCAAACTGATCATCTGCACAGCACAGCACTAAGCATAACTGCTGAATCAGCAACAGCCCCCTGACCAGTGTGGAGTCCTGACTCTGCTTACTTGAAGAACTAAAACTGGAGCTGAACTGACTGGACTTGGTGGACAACTGGACACCCATATTATAGTAATATGACTTCGGCCGGCACGGCTACCAGCCTGCCACTGCCATCAACCATCACAACATTCCACAGTCAGTCCACTCCAGACCGCGTCTGAGACTGCTCTCTGTCTGCCACTCCAGTACAACATTCCACAGTCAGTCCACTCCAAACCGAGTCTGAGACTGCTCTCTGTCTGCCACTCCAGTACAACATTCCACAGTCAGTCCACTCCAGACCGAGTCTGAGACTGCTCTCTGTCTGCCAGTGCAGTAGGACTACTGCAGCGTGTGTGCTCAGTGCTCCAACAATCCAAACCAGAAACCAAGGCAAACAAGCACAAGAGACAACACAGCCTACAACTACAGGCTGAGAAACTGATAACTGTTACTTAAAGGACACTGATGATTAATTTGGCTGACTCCTTTGATTACTAGAATCAACACTGCAATGCATATCATATGCATGCATCATCTCCTAATTTTCATTTGCTACTACTCTGGTTCAAACTCTTTTAGTACAGAAAGTGGAACATGTTTGTCGCAAACAGAAAAAAAATCTCAAGGCATTCTCTACATCAGGAATTAAATCTAGTTTGTTCCCTCAACCTCAATATCCAGCATAATAAAATCAGCAGTCAGGGTAGCTAAAATGCTTAATAAAAGCACAATATTTAAAAAAAGTATTCTCTGTTTTTTGGGAGGCTATTTTTAATGCAATAGCCAATAGGCAAACTGGTGGTGGGCAGAAACCAGAAACAGATGGCTCTTGTCTCAGTCAGAAAATTGCTCTGGTCTGCATAATGTATAAAAAACACACAGATACTTGGATGACCGGATCTGTGTTTTTTTTATATGCAGCCTGAGCAGATCAGAGCAATTTTCTGAGGCAAGACTCAGACTCCTCTGTTTCTGACCACCACTTTACCTATTGCATTAAAAATAGGCCTCCAAAAAAGACAAGAGACGTTTATTAAATGACTGACTTTATGCTGGATATGGAGGGAACAGCCTTTAATTCCTCATGTAGAGAATGCCTTGAGATTCTTTGGAAGAAACATGCTGTCTGATTGATCCACACTTGATGCTGTAAAAAGGCTTTAGTTTAGGAACTCTCTTAGTATCTCCATGGTATTATGATTATGCAGTAGTTAGTTAGTAGTGTTTTACAAAAAATTAATTAAAATTAATTAAATACCTGGTAGGCTGTTGTGATGTCATCTTGTCGTCATCGACCCGACCTCTGGTGACCAGTCCTCTCCTCTGCAGACTGCTGGATAGACCCAGTACCAGGATGATAGATGTCCGGCAGCCCGTTGGTGAACCCTGCCTGCCCCGGGCTTGCTTCACTCCTGAAATGACTCCCGACTCCCTCGATGAGTCCATCCTGGGCCTAGTGGCGACCTTGGGTCCTCTCCGCTCTCTCTCCAGTCACGGTCAGGCCCTGCCACCCTATGCCCTTCTACTGACTCCAAACTTCAAGGCCGCTGGCCTCCAACTTCAGTCCCACCCCCGGACACACTCACTGTCAGTCTCTCTCAGTCAACATCTGACTGAACACGATGAAAATGGAGTCGAGTACCCACCCGACCCGGCCGAACCAACTCCAACTCGGGGATGAAGAGTCATGCCACTCTAGACAAAATGTATTTATTTTAAAGTGTCAAATGGCAGCCAGCCAGGCCTGGCCTAGATTTTTTTACCTTTTGCTGGGTGTAGTTGGGCAAGCTGCAACACAAGGTCAGACACTCAAGAAGGCAGGCCGCAATTTGTTGGCGCTGGTGGTTGCCAGACTGCGGGGCTGCCAGCCAGGTACCACAGACAGGGCTCGGCTTCTCTTGCAGTTGCTCAATTCGAGGAGGTCTTCTTTTTTTTTTTTTACACTCGCGGCTCACCCGACCTGTGGACTCCACTACAATTTTTTTTCCCCTGAGCTGCTACTACTGCCCTTGCCTGAGGATTGGACCAGCATGCTCCCACTGTCCCACCAAATCTCTAGATCTCGTGCTCTGCTTCCTCCAACCTGACCTCTTCTCACAATATGGTGAATGGTGCTAATAGGGCTTGTGCGGTAGGCTGCAGTCTGATTCGCTCCACCTCATCAAGTCAGAGGCCTGTAGGAACAGACTGACAGCAATGCTCAGCCAACCAGTGGCTGAGCCTGAGAATCATACCCACCCATACCATACCAGCAGCAATCCATAGCAACACGAGGAATTCAGCTTGGAAAAAAATGTTTTTTTTCAAAATTGGACCATTTTTTTAGGTTCTTGGAGCATAGGAAAGGGCAGAAGGGAAAACATGTAAAGTAATATATTGTAATGCATTACTTATACCAAAAAGTAATCAGTAACTTGGCGGAAATACTTTTTCATATAAGTAATCTGTAACTAGGACCCGTTACTAATGCATGTAATTTAATTACAGTAATGCATTACTAGTAACTCGTTACTACCCAACACTGCTAGTGGGCCTCACCCCTAAATGCATAGGGATCTTGGAAAACTCAATGAGTGTTCAAGAACATGGCAGTTGGGGTTCAGTGCCAAAAAGTGAAAATCATGCACCTAGGGCATGGAAACCCAAGAACTGAGTATAGGATGGGGTGAGAGGTACTGCCATTCACTAAGAAGGAAAGGAACTTTGGGTTCTCATATCTGATGACTTGAAAGTGGCAGGGTAGTGCGACAAAGCAGTGAGTAGGGCCAGTGGGATGCTGGGATGCATTGGGAGAAGTATCTCCAGCAGGAGGAGAGAGGTGGTGTTGCTACTGTATCACTCACTTGTGAGACCCTACAAGGAGTATTGTGTCCAGTTCTGGAGGCCACACTTCAAAAAGGACATAGACAGGGTGGAGACAGTCCAAAAGAGGATAACTAAAATGGTGCAAGGGTTGCACAAAAAAAACTATGAGGAGAGACTGAGGGATCTCAACGTATATACACTGGAGGAGAGCAAGAGAAGACATGATAGAGATCTACAAGGACCTCATGGGGGTGAACAGGGTGCAGGAGAGGCATCTCTTTGGAATGAGGAAGAGCACCAGGACCAGAGGGCATGTGATAAAGTGGAAGAGGGTGTAGTTTAAGAAGCATTGGAAGAAGTACTACTTCAGTGAAAAAGTTGTAGACACCTGGAATAGACTGTCAGTGGAAGTGGCGGAGGCATAAACAACAGGTGACTTCAAGCATGCATTGGATAGACATAAGGGAATATTAGTAAATAGGCAAGGAGGAGGGAGGGTTGCTGGAGACCAATAAGGGTCTGCGGATACAAACTAGGTAGCGACCATCTGGGCAGACTGGGTCAGCCAAGCAGTCCTTTTCTGCTGTCAAATTCTGCTTCTACCCTGTTACCAAAGGAAAAAAAAAACTCAGTTGCCATATCCTGGACTGTTTTTCAAGCACATCCAGGTCGTCTTTGCCCTGCTCCCATTTTCATTGTCCACTTACCCATAGATCTTGGTGTAATCCGTGAAGACGCAGCTCTTTTTCTTAGCAGATCTTTTCCTTAACTCTTACTCCTGTCTTAGAGGCATAAGTCAGGAAGCACAGGAGAAATTATAAAATTCATAAGTAGCATTTTATTATTATCAATAACAATAAAATAAAAAAATAAAATTGTGCAGGATAGCTCTTGATAAAAGCAGTTCAAACAGAAGTCCTTCATCTGAGAGTCTCTTTAACCCCCCCATCTCTCTCTATACCTAAACAAAATATTGCTCTCTTTTTATAAGATGTTTCTCCCTGGCGATTAAATTCTGCATCCTGTTCTTGTAAATTACACCACCTGTGTTCCATAAAATGTATTAAGACTTGGTCAGTTTCTTTCCTTTGACCAGACTGAAGAGTACATCAGGTGCAACCAATTAAGATATCCTGTCCCAGGACTGATTTCCTTCTAAGTCTGCAAACAAGCTTGTGGAGGTCAAAATGTGCCTCAAGGTTAACCCCTTGTGTTCCAGTTAACCCAAATAGCTGTCTATAATCATTTCAACAATATAACTGTATACATTTGCAAACCAAGGGATCTCAGGTTCTCATAAAGATTCACATATTTTTTTTGACCAAAGAGAAGCAAGGGAAGAAAAAAAAAGAATAGAAATAGCAAGTGAAGGCAGGGCAAAAACAAGGGGTAATTGTGGCACCATCGAAGTGGCCAATTCCTAGGTGCCACAAGGAATGTTTGATTGCGCACTCAGGCAAGAGATAAACAAGTGAAAGAATAGGAGAGGATAGAACAGATTATTGCTTTTAACTCTCTCTGCATAACAAATGGGACAGGGCTTTATCCAACCCTGTCACAACCCCTATGTTGCAGATAAATCTCTTACAGAGGACAGGCCCCAGGACTGAGCCCTGTGGTACCATGCTTATTACCTCCTTAACCTCAGAGTGCTCTCCCCACCACCACCCTCTGTGTCCTCCCCTTTAGCCAGTTTTCCACCTACAGTATGTTGCTTTCTTTTCCTCCACCCCTAGATCTCTTGGATTTTGGTTAGTGTCTTGTGTGGGACTGAGTCAAAGGCCTTACTGCATTGCAACTTTACAGTTTACTGGGGTGACAAAAAGGTTTGCAATGAAAAGCACCTTTACAAAACAGGCACACGCAAAGACTTAGGATGTGCCCTCGTGGATTATGATACAAAATTTCAATCTTAGCCACTGACTAAGAAATGTCAAAAGCCTCAGTTTTGCACAAACTCACATTACTCCCAAATGACCCCCGGGTTACACCTGGAAACAGGCCTTGGCTCTGTGTGCCTTACCCAGTTACCAGTGTATAATAAATAAATCAACAGAAAGAAAGCCTTACCTCCTGGAAAGGAAACCCAGAAAATGTAAGAATTTTTAGTTAAAGACAAGTTTATTGCTCCTATCTACTGGTCATTGTAATTATATATGACTGTCTCTGTAGTTATTGCTTAAGCTGTACTGTTTGTATTCCATTTTCTTGATGCTCCCTGTCCACCTCCAGCCATGTTACAACTGGAAATGAGCCTCAGATTTCTTCCCTGGTAAAATATGTTACCAATCAATAAATACACAGCCCTTTCTTATCCATGGTCTGAGCCACAATGTCTTTCATCATTGACTCAGACACTTTGCCAAGCACTCAGGCAAGACTTCTACTACTGTAATTACCTGGCTTTTGCCTTGCCTCCTTCTTTAATAGGGGGATGACTGTTTTCAAGACCTCTGGCACTATCCCTACCTGTGTGGAGCCCTGAAAAATATCAGCAAGGGGACCAGAAATAACCCCTTTTAACTTAACTATTACCCACATAGCATCAGAATCCTGGGATTTTCCCAAATTCACCACCTCCACAGTTGCTGTGCTGTTCTAGACCAGCCTTGGTATGAGCAATCATGTACCTGCATTCGTTCCATAATGCCCTACACTCTTACTTTCCTTGCTCTGTCACCAGAATCCTTCTGCTTATCATGTTATCTTTTAATCCATTAACTTCACCTGATGTCCTACAGACAACCATAGAGGCCTCCGCCTACCCTTTTGCCCTTGTTGTGCAGGGGTATACTGTACATCCAGTTACTGTCAACATAATATGCTTCTCCAGGGCCCCTAACTTTGTATTCATACTCCCACTCAGTGATGCAGTTGTCAAGTTTCCTGACTAATCTACCTTGGCTTGTCAAAATCTACTCTCCTGAAGTTTAGCTTCCTGGGCATATTTTTTGTGAAGTAGCTTCCCAGTATCATCTCAACTTCAATCCTATTATGGACACAGCATGAACAAGAATGAAAGGGAGGCAGTATAGCACAGTGGTTTAAGGCTCTGAGCTGCAAATCTGGAGACCTGGGTTTGAATCCCACAGCCCCCACTTGCATACTGTGTGACCCTGAACAAGTCATTTAACTTCCCTGTGCTCCCAGGTCACACCTGTAAACAAGCTTTCAGCTTAGTGTGTCTCTCCTGGTTAAACAATTGAGAAAAAAAAGCATAGTGATAATACTACCACTTGCTATGCCAGTGACCAGGATTGAAGCTCTTCTCCTCAGAGAAGGGTGAGATTTGCCTCCCACTACAATACTGCCACCTGGGTTACCCCAAGTGGCAGTGGAAGTGGGAAACCAGGAATGCTAAGAGTGAGGAGTGCAAGCAGACATCGGAGTGTCACTTGTGACATCACCCAAGAATGTTGTGTGTGTGTGGGCTCAAAAGCAGAAGAAACTGGAGGAAATCAACAACTGGGAGACAGAAGAAGCTACCCCAACCTTCCTTGATAATCAGGGGTCCTCTCGCTACTCCAGCCCCACAGGTCTGCTTCTTAAGGACTCTGTAATAGCTGGTCAAATATGAGGAGGAAGCCCACTGTGGTGCTGTAGGGCAGGGCTCTACCCCAAGGGGAAATCTAGGGGAACCCTGGCTGTATGCACCAGTGGTTCAGCAAAAGCAGGTGGCTGGAGAGGAATTATCTAGTAGGGCAGCAGACTAATGGTAGTGGTGGCTGGAGGTCTAACTGGTTGATGCAGAGGAGTAAAGAAAATGTTAAAAAAAATCTTGGGATCACGTGATGCCTCAGAGAGAGTAGCATCAATCTTGCAACTCTCTGGTCACCTCACTTTTTTTTTTTAACTTTATTTACTAAAGAGTCGGTAGGCAGTGGGAAGCAAAAACAAACTGCATCACTGTACATAACAAGTAACTTCATATACAGAGGTACGTGTGGGCTCCAAAGCAGAAAAGAATATCTTAAGCAGCAAAAAGACAAGGTTAAGATCTGTGTCAATATTTCATGGGTATTTCTTCAAGGCTAATCTACTGAGATTGTAAAAATCAGATTATCATTTGCAGTTACATTAAGGCTACCTTCTTAAAATAGAGGAAACCACATTTCACTCAGAGCCTTCTCCATTGGAGACCACATCTTGTCATACCTGTCTAGACGTCTCAGAACCCTATATTGGATATGTTCTAGTTTCATGTTGCTTAGTAATGTTTTAGCCCAATGGGCAATGGTGGGTGTAACCTATGCCATCCAATTCTGAGCCAAGACCTGTTTGCCCACCACTAAAGCCAATCTTCTCAGGGGATGTGAAGCTTTTGCCTGGCCCTCCCCACCTGTATATGCACCCAGTAGGATATCCACTGGATCCAAAGGGATATCGCATTCCAATACTCTATTAATCAGATGGTTTATCTCATCCCAGTACGACATCACTTTTGGGCATGTCCATACCAGATGGAAAAAGGAGCACCCCTGTAAGAAACATTTTGGACATTGATCTGAGACCTGGGGATTTATTTTATGAGCCAAAACAGGTGAAATAGGTTCTATGAACAATATTGTAATGAATGTTTTTAAGTCTATTATGTACCGACATGAACATACTTCCTCGCAGAGCCAAATTCCAATCTCCCCCCGATAAAGTGTCCTCTCCCAAATCTCTATCCCACCTATCTCTCAGTTTCTGGATCATGTCCGACTGGGCTCCCAACAGGGCTCTATATAATGCGCTTAGGGGTTTCACATTACTGTGCTTTCTACAGTGCTAAAAGACCTCTTCAAGAGATGTCCTTGTTAATGAGGGACTTCCCCCTTCTGGCTTGTAACACCTACTCAGCCTGGACTTTATCTGAAGATACATAAAATAAAGGGTAGGTTGAATGTTATAGACTTGTATTAATTCAGAAAAGGTTGAAAAAGATCCATTTTTAAATAGATGCGAGAGGAGGAAAAGCCCTTTCCGCTCCTATCTCACCAGGGTTCTCCCAACTGGGAATGGGGCACCTCCATCCTTCCATAAGCTGTATAGGATAGATCCCTCAGGTGATAAACCCCCTTCCTCCCCCAGAATCCGCAAGGCTTGCTTCCAAGATCTGAGAGTGGTCTTAGTAAATGGATTTCAAGGTGGCTCCCCCTCTCATATCCCAGAGCCCAGAGGCAGAAGATATTGAGCGAAAGGAGAGACCTTGGGGGGGTGCGACTCCATAGAAACCCAAGCCCGGGACGTAACCCCATCTTCCAGGCAATCCAAAACATGTGTTAGCTGCGTCGCAAGGGCATAAAGCTTCAGATTGGGGAGTGCCAGGCCCCCCTATGGATTGGCATCCATAATACTTCTTTTCTGATTCTGGGTCTACGATTTGCCCATAGAAGGGAGGTTATAGAGCCCTCCATTGACCACAGGTAACCCAGTGGCATCCCTACAGGTAATGTTTGAAAAAAATAAAGGCATTGGGGCAATATTTGCATCTTTACTAAATGTACTCTTCCCAGCAGAGACAAAGGGAATGACTTCCATCTGCAACACTGTTCCTTAATTGTAAGTGCTTGTAATTTAAGGCGCTCACTACTGTCACCTTTTGGGGAAGTTGAATTCCAAGGTATTTTATCACTGATTTGGGGGCATATCCACTCCATCAATATGGATTGATCCACCAGTATTTCCCAGTGGAAGCCACTCACTTTTACTCCAGTTAATCTTGTAACCAGACAGAGGGCCGTAGCCCTTAAAAAGGGAGGTCAGGGCAGGCATAGCATTCACTGGGTCTGACAGGAACAGCAAAACATCATCTGCAAAGAGTGAAATAACATGCTCCTTTTCATTAATCATAAAACCTCTAATCCCCTGGTTACATCTAATAGCCGCTGCCAACGCCTCAATTGTGAGAACATATATCAAGGGCGAGAGGGGGCAGCCCTGTCGAGTACCTCTAAAGAGCCAAAAAGGGCTCAAAAGCCTATTATTAGTGAGTATTTGAGCCCATGGGGATTGATACAAACTAACCACCCATTGGCAAAAGGCTGAATTTATTTAATACAGCAAACATGAAGGGCCATTCGACCCTATCAAAGGCCTTCTCCACATCTAGGAAAAGGAGACCGCCAGAGCCAACCCTTCCTCTCGATCCATGCCACATGATGTTCAGGACCCATCTCAGTTTATGTCTAGCCTGCCTGCCCCTGACAAACCCCCCCTGATCCGGGTGAACTACTCCCGGCAAAATACCCTCCAGTCTCCTTGCCAAAATCTTTGCTATGATCTTACAGTCTGCGTTAAGCAGTGAGACAGGGCAGTAGGAGCCACACTTTTTGGGGTCTTTACCTGGCTTGGGGAGAATCATTATTGTAGCCAACTGCTGAGATGTTGCCAAACCCCCAGCACCTCCTGGAGCATACCCATAAACAATAGGGATAGCTCTCCCCAGAATTTTTCATAAAATTCCAAGGGCGTCCATCTGGACCCGGGGCCCTACCTAATCTTGAAACCCAAATTGCCTCCCTAACCTCCTGGGCTGTAAGTTTCCGGCCAAGCATCTCATTTTCAGCTACCGATGGGGTAGGTAGAGGGACACTGTCCAGAAAGCTTGCCGGATCCAGATTTTGGGGGATCTCTGAGGTATATAATTTTTCATAGAATAATTTAGATGTGTTATTTATCTCTTGAGCGGAGGAAGTGCACTCCCCAGCTTTATTTTCTATAGCAACAATGGTTCTTTCCACCCTTTGTTTCTTAATTAACCAGGCCAGCCACCTTCCTGATTTATCTCCCTCAAAGTATTGTCCTGCCCTAGACACCATAATATCCCTCTCTATGCGTTTGGAACATATTTGATTGTACTCTCCCTTCAGGCTTTTCAGCAGCGCCATTTCAATAAGGGACTGACTACTCATGACCTGCTTCTCAAGTGTCATAATATGCGTCTCCAGCTCAAGTTCCTTCATCCCCTCCTGTTTCTTTTTAAATGCTGCATAAAAAATAGAGTTCCCCCTAACATATGCTTTGAGACCTTCCCATGTAATTCTAGCCGAAGTATCTTCCACCTTATTAGCTTCTAAAAATTCCTTAAGTCGTCTAGACATTTGCTGAATGAATTGAGGATGGTTCAATAAAGTAGGGTCAAGTCTCCACTGCCAAGTCCCCACCACCTCTGTCCCCCTTTTCAATTCTAAGTAGAGGGGGGCATGGTCTGAAATAAGAATAGGACCATACTGGATCACCTCTATTCAATCCATAAAGACAGGGGAGGCCAAAAAGTAGTCCAACCTAGTATAGACATTATGGGCATGGGAATAAAAAGAGAACTCCTCAGTATCAGGATGTTTAAAATGCCACATCTCCTGCAAGGCCCTCTCCCTTGCAAGATTTCATAGGGCCATCACACTTTTGGGGTAACGGCTGAAACGTGGATTAGAGTGGTCCAACATAGGGTCCCAATAAGTGTTAAAATCACCCCCTACAATCATCCTGTCGGGGAGCATAGCTAACGTAAGAGCAAGATGTTCAAAAAATTTGGGGCAGTCAAAAGCAGGACCACAAAGGGAAACCAGTACTATTAATTCTTCTTCCACAGTGGCTTGTACTAGAACATACAGTATCTCCCCTGGTTATCTATCTGGGAGGAATGGATCTGGACCCTGACCCCCGGACGAAACCAGATACAAGTGCCTCTAGCCTTGGATGTGAAATGAGAAGCTATCAATGTACCACCCCCATACATTTCCCAGCTGCCTCATCTCCTCGTGTGTTAGATGTAATTCCTGTAGCATAACTACATCTGCCCTCTTTTTTCCTAACATAGGCCCATACTCGTTTTCATTTTGCTGCCGTCTTAATTCCATTTACATTCCAGGATAGCAGCTTAAAACTAGCCATCTGGGGAGACAGATTAATGAGTTTGCCTCAAACCCCCCCCATACCCCGTAGCACCTGTATATGCCAATCCCATCCCACACGACTCCTGAAACTTTTTTATTTTTAAACCACTTAAGAAACAAACCCTCATATCCCTCCTCCCTCTTTGTAACCCCTAAAACCCCCCCTTCTCTATCCCCCATGAGGCATTTGAGCCTCCAAAAACTGTAGAACCAGCACAACAGGCACTAGGAGAAACAAGTAACTTAACTCCTAAAACAGCTGAGGATGGCAACAGCTATTGGTATCCTGCTTTTGTATCCCTCCTACTTTAGTACCCCACTTCTGCTTACGACCCCTTACATTGTGGATTAGCCACCTGGCCGTACTGTCACTGCCCACATATTAAATCAGCATGCGGAGCCCGGGAAAACCCCTCCAGGGCCCATCCACTCCTGTAGTGTAAAGAGAACATGTCCTGAATTTAAGCAAGTCTAAGGAAGTTTTTTAAGTATTATGCCATCGGAAGGCACCTCAGAGACAGGGCTGCCCATTGTTGCTTTTATATTATTATATCTGCCAGGGAAACTCCAGGTTGAGTACCCCATAAGGAGAGCCCTGACCCTGACATATACTTTATTACAGTGCCCTAATTGCTCAAACATCCTCTCAAATCCCAGGTGCCCCCCCCCCAATATCATTGCCAAAAACAACTCAGGCCATATCATATTAATGCATTGAAACCCCCTGCATGGCTCCCGGGCACCACATATGAAAAGAATAGTCAATTTCTTGTTTCCCCCCATCCCCCAGGACCTCCCCCCTCCATCTTTAGCAATTTGACATAAATGAAAACTGAAAATAGTATTTCTCCATACAAATTATAATAGACTAGCAATAGCTTAAGACTATAATATATTGAAATCCGCCAAGATCAGAGTCCAAAACTAGGTCCATTTTAACATTGTCTCATATTTAAAGTCTCTCAGAGCATAAAGATTGTAAGAGTAAGGCGCCAAGAAAAACAGACCGGGGAGGTGAGAAAAACTGAGGGGCACAGGGGAGGCCACCAGATCCAGCCATTATAAGCCTCTGACGAGTTGCTGACCCGGCCGGGCATTGCCCAACTCCCCCCCTAATCCATCTCCCGATGTCTCCAGAGCCAACTAAAAGAGAGAAAAAGCCCTGAAGCCTCTTGGCATTACCTTACTGAGCATAATTTCCTCTTATAAGGGAGCTCATCCATCAGCGTTATCTTGTTGGGGAGCCTCCTGCTCGATATACTGCATCGCCGCTTCAGGACTTGTAAAGGCCTTCTGGGGTGCATCTTTTCTCCGTACAATCAGGCGAGCTGGATATACCAATGCAAAGGGCCAATCAAGCTGGTTTAATCATCTCTTCACAGGCATGAAAGCATTCCGCTCCGTCTGCACTGTGTGAGAAAAATCCTGAAAGATACTAACAGGCCATGAATCTACTCGGATGGGGCCTCCCTTCCTTGCGGCTTCAAGCACCATCACTCTGTCTTGGTAACGTAGGAATTTTAATATACTATGCCACGGTCTTTCATTCGGAGCAGGGTGGCAACCAGGGGTTCTATGTGCCCATTTGCTCTCTAGTGTGCAGTCAGGGGGCAAGTCCAAATGTGACTTCAGCCAAGTTTTACAAAAAGCTGCACAGTCGCATCTCTCTGCTCCCTCAGTCAGGCCCACTATTCGAATATTTGTACACCTCTCCCTATTTTTGTGATCATCGAGCACTGCCTTTAATTTCTCAATTTTGGCTAAGGCTGACTGTAACTGGAGGGTCATCTGGGAGCATCAATCCTCCTGTGCACTCACGCGCTCTTCTACCACTGTTAAACACTCCGAGTACTGCTCTGCCATTTCCCCCAGTGTGTTCACCGTTGTTTGGAGGTGCGCCAGCTGAACGGAGACATTTTCAAACCCCGTATTCATTTTACAGGTAAGATCATACTTTAAATCATTGAATAGCTTCTACAAGGCCAGAAGCGGTGAATTTACATTGCTCTCCTCCACGTTAGCAGCTTGTCGTGGTGCTTGCACACTCGCCATGTTCTCAGCTCATGGTGACAGGGCCTCAGATCCCGATGCTTTGAGCCCACTGCTAGAGCTTTTAAAAGGTAGATGCCCTTGCTTTTTTGACATCTTGGGCAGCATATCAAGTTTATCTTAAGTTTTTTTACGGTTTTCTTGCTGGAATGGGTCCCAGGGAGCCGGGGGAAACTATATATTCGTCGATAAGGCACAGAGCTCCAGAACTATGCTGCCATTCTGGATGACAGCTTGGCCATGCCCCCCACCTCACTTTAAATGTAAAACTTTTATTTCATTTGGACGACCTAGACATCTTTTCAGAAGACAAGATCTACTCTACCGGGTTATTCTTGCAAATCTTCAGAATGGATGCTGAAATGAGAGCTCCTCCACCCAAAGACACTCCTCCACCAATTCCAGATAGAACAACGGGACCAAGTGGCCTAAACAAAAATGCATCAAAATCTCCGAATACATTTCCTAATCTAAACACTCTCACTGAAGAAAAATTTCTCTCCAAAATCTCACCTTTAAAGGAGACTATGTATACTACACTAATGGAAATCAAAAATTTAAGAACCAAAACTGAGGATCTTACCAGGAGAGTCGGCAATGTTGAAGTGAGGATTTCTTTGGTGGAAGACTGGTGTGCCAGAGTTGAGCCCGAGTTCCCTGCGGTACGACAAAAATTAAAAAAATTAGAGTTCAAGCTTGAGGACCTCGAGGGCAGAAACTGTCACAATAATCTTTCAATTTTTGGGATCCTTGAAAAATCTGAGGGCAGCAATTCAATTCACTTTGCTCAAGTTATTCTCAAGAATGTTGCCGGTCCCTCTCCAAATGGCCAGTCATACATTGTTGAAAGGGCACATAGATCCTTAAGACCGGCTCCTTCGGCAGATGAAGAACCCAGGCCCTTCATAATAAAATTTTTAAATTACTTAGACAGACAACATGTTTTGGCAAAAACTAAATCCAACTGAAATTTGAATTGGGACAGCCACAGAATTAGAATTACCCAGGACTTGCTGAAGAAAGTTCTGCTCTGTAGACAAGCTTTTGTCTCCATGGTGAGTAAATTAATTGTGGCAGAAATAAAATTTTAAATGCTCTACCTGACAAGACTATGCAATAGGCATAATTCTATTAATTTTACTTTTCAGAATCCAGAACAAGCCTTGAAGGAACTCCGCTCTATTTTTCTGAACTTATTTAAGAAATGACTCCACTAGTAAATGTATGGTAAATCCTGTACCGGGCTGTTAAGATGATCCTAAGATGATCCTAACAAGAGTTTTGCTATTGGTTATGTGATGTTCAACACTTAGACTTCTGCTACCTTCCCCCTTTCATCTTTCAGGCAAATAAATGCTGGATTATCTTTTTCAAGTTTTTACACTTCCTTGTCATGGTCTGGGCGATCTTGGGGGAGAAAATAAGACGTTGAAACCATGATTTTTCAAATTAAGAGGTTATTGCATGATTCTTTTTGGGACCCAGGCCAGACAAGTATGCTTTTATGGCTTTATGAACAGACACTGCTATGTTAGTTAAACCTCTTCCTAAGAGTGAAACAGTCGGGTCCTGATTTTCTACTTCCTAACAGCCTAGAACTTTCTGGAACTGGAGACCTGCGCATGCTATTCGATAACCCTCTGAAATCTCAGGCTGCTGGAGCATCGAGGAAGATTCTCATCATACTACAGCTTTTCTACTTTCAGAGCTGCAGGACTCGGCAACCACCTGCTCTTCTAATGCAAGATACAATAATTTTGTTCCCTTTTTTAAAGTTTATTGATGACTGTGAGAATCCTTTTTACATGCTTTTCTTAACTCATATATCACCTTTTGACACTAGTGTTTTGGAGCTGAGACTTAATCCAACATACTGACCCAATATTTGGTTTGGTCACATATTTTGCTTTGTAGTACGGAGTATCATTTTTTAGGTCAGCCCTATTATGGGATGATTTGCAGCTAGTTTATATGTTTTATATGTTTCACCCAAAGCTCAACAAATTTAGATTTAGCAAATTTATGTTGGTGCCTTTTCCTTAGTTATCTTGGATTTCCAAGAATAGGAGGTCATCAGGTCAAAGTTTGAATTGGGGTTCATGCGTGATCCCAACAACTGAAGTCCCGACAGGTTGTAGCCAGGCACTGGAATCCCGACAGTGTTAAGGTCCCGCCATTCAAATGACCGACAACTGAAAAACCAACACACGAATGACTGCCAGGTAAAATCCCAATTCTATTCCCCAGGCAGTTGGGATCACATTTCCTTATTACTGCTGTCTGTGTTTCCATGCAGCGCGCACTAAAATCCCCACTTGTCTGCCCTTGATACTGTTTTTCCCAAGTAACAGTTGTTTTCTGCACTCCTCAAAAGTCGTGCGGCATGTATGAAAAGCTGCTACCACAAAACATGAAACAATGACTTTATTACTTGCCTGTTTAATAGTAATATCGATAATACACAGACTGGGTAACTGAATATAAGAGACTCTCTCTCTCTCTCCCCCTTTTTGCTTAAGCATGATGCAAGAGAGAGAGAAAGAGAGAGAAAGGCAGTTGTGTAGCAGGCTGTATTAACAAATATGTACTGCACTGCTGAGATCAGAGCCTTGCTTTTATTTCTACACTTGTTACCCAATCTACACTTTTTCTCAACATGAGGTAAATGAGAATGTGAAGAATAAATGCTGGGAAGCTAGGGTTGCCACCTTTGGATGAGATGTACTAAACCACACCCCCAAACTCCACCCCTAACCCCACCCCTTTAATGACTAATGAGGGCATCACTTGTACTCTGATTCACTTGATTTATTCAGAATTGCTGCTGATATAACATTGTGTACAACTTCTTTAAATTACATCTTGATTAATATTTTTGATTTGTTTAATTTAGATTTAAATATTTTAAATTTCAGTGTTTATTAACATTTGGTTGGGTTAGAGAGGGGGTTCAGGGGACTTTCCATTCTGTGTACACAGCTTAGCTGACAAATTGAGTGACTACAAGGACATCTCTGACAACCAGCTATTTTGGATCAGGTGGCCATTTCTGGGAAAACTCTTTCAATAAATAAATAATTAAACTACACCAGTAATGGTGGATGAGATGTAATTACAAATATCATCTGCCATTTTAAGATGTGCTACTGTCCCTCCCATTGCTCCTACTCTAAAGTTATTTGTAATGTCAGAGAAGTTTTTAAAAGTGGTAGGAACTATTATATGCTGTTAAATACCCTATTTTTTTCCATGTCAGTCATACATAGCAGATAGTATGATATGTGATATGTGGTGTGGAGGCAGAATAGTGCAGTGGTTTAAGGATCTGAGCTGCAATTCTGGAGACCAGGGTTTGAATCCTACAGCCCAGACTTGCATACTGTGTGACCCTACACAAATCATTTAATTCCCTTGTGCTCCCAGGTTGCACCTATAAACAAGTTTTAGCTTAGTGTGTCTCTTCTGGTAAAAAAAAAAGAACGTTTTTAGAAATTTTTAATAAATTGCCTAAATTTGCAGTGCTATCAAATCTAGATTGTGTTCCTGTCACCTCATCAGCTACTGCTATCTCTCTTCCTTTTCTCATTTCTGTAGCTTAGAATGACATTAGCCACACTATTCTGTGCTGTTCGTCTGAGATGCCCAGAATGGTCTTCCTGGAATATCCAGGTAGTATGAAAATTGACAGCAATAACTACTGAGGAGAGAGAGGTGTAGTATTGCTAGAAATGAAATAAAATATAAGATTATTAATTTAACAACAAAAGTGGTAACAAATATTAGACTATAGGACAGACTCTAAAAGAAAAAAATGGTGAGCATTTAAAGGTACAAAAGCATTCCCTATCACAGCAGTCAAAGACCATACTCACAGTGCAGCCTGGAAAGGATTAGGTTGATTTGCTGCTAATGGTCTTAATAGCCGTACTTTGCACCTCTCAGACTTACTGGTATACAAACAAAGGTCTGCATGACATCAGAATCTGTTTGTAATCTGAACATGCAAGTAAAACAGTGAATGATTTCAGAATCTGTTTTACAAGTATGTGAGCATTCAAAATGACTGACCAAGTACTACCTCTAAATAAAACTGGATTAGCAGGTAAAGTTTCTGAAACATATTGTACATTATACAATGGCAAGAAAGAATCCTGGGCTCTGATTGGTCAGTCTGGGGTTGGACTGGTGATGTTATCCCAGTACAACATCACAGGTCTAGTCCAAGCACACACATGGCCGCATCAAATGTCAAAAAAATCACTCCAATGGCCATGTACAAGTTGCCCACACTTGGCATGTCTAAAGTGAAGTTTGCCAGTACTCTGCTTCATCATTTTTTTGTGAAATCCATCCCTCTTAACAGCTTACAAAGTTACCAAAACCCCCAACAAATGTCACAAGATAAACCCCCACAAAACCTTACACAATTATTCCCATGATCTCTTCAACAAACAGAAAAAACAATGTCACATGAAGCCACCAGTGTGATCGGCTTCACTGTTGGCACATGGTGCTCTGCCTGCAATGCTACGAGCGCGTGTACTTGCTGATTACTGCATTCATTCGGTTTTTCTGTAAATTTTCTCCCGGTATAAACTCACCATCTGTACTGGGAGAAGCCAAAATGAGACATCCAAACAGATCAGGAGGATGTGGGGGCTGAAGGTGGAGGACGACCACAAACTTAAAGTCCAAACTGCCTTACACACCATTGCCACACTTTACCTGAAAAGAGTGAGCGCATTACAGATGCAACATACTTTTTTCTTGCTTACTGATTGCCATATTTCACTTGTTTGTTCTATTAAAACCCTGTAGCGGAGGAGAATGAACACAGCAGCAAGATGAGAGCGGGGGGGAGGGGGGACGGGGACTGCCAGATGAGAGAAGCCACGGAACGGAAAAAGAAAAAGCTGCAATTGTGAGACCGTTGTGTGTGTGGGCAATCTACAACTTCAAGGTGGCAAAAGCGGGAAACAGAGAGAAACAACAGAGACATGCAATCTAACTAGAAAACTGGAAGTGCACAGTCCTAATGAGTGTGTGTGTGGTGGGGGGGGGGTGTTGAACTCAAGAATCAAATGCAGCATCACCACCTACTGATAAAATAATAGAACTGCACTATTTTTCCATTATGTATTCCTACTCAATGAAAAATCAGTAATAAAACACATTTAAACATATTTGCAATCCATTTTTTATTTAATTTTACAAAGAGCCATTGTATAATAATAATGCACTCCGGTGTGGTTGTGCTGGATAACGTCACTTCTGGGTGATTGTTCCCTTCGGCCTGCGGCCCTCGTGCTTAATCATCCTAAGCGTGACATTATCCCAGCACAACACACACCCTGACGTGCATTATTGCTTAAGTCCATACTGAGACAGGGAGCTACTCCTACTGTGTGTACCTATACTGACATGGAACCTTTGAAAAAGAGTCATTGACTCAAAGGTATTTTCCAAATCCTCTATAAATAAATAAATAAATAATGTGGTGTCTGTCTGGTTTCAGAAAAATGAAGGTGTTAATTAAGATAGTATTGTTTACCCTTCCCATGAATAATCTTCCAATTTGCTGGTGTGAAGTTAGAGGTGACAACTGAGCAGACAGGGACACATTTGGCTCTTTAAGTGCCCTGCTCTTGAAGGCACTTCCTGATTAGCATGCACTGCAAGCAAGCAAGCACACTGAAATGTCAGACACTTGCTTACAGTCAGAGGAGAAGAAAATGAAACAGTTAGTGGGGAATCTCACAGGTGCTGCTTGACCCACCATAAAAACTGAATTTGCAATGGTGAAAACAGGAGGACCGAATCTAGACCTAGAAAACCGAATCCATTTGGTCAAAAACTGAGTAGGTGGTAACCTTACTGGGAACAGCAGCACTTGTTGTATGTAATTGGGTGGGGTGGGGGGTGATCCTGTTGAATGATACACTCTGAGCCTTTGCCTGACAACAGATGTAAAGTAAGTACAAAAGTAGTATAGAACTAGAAATTTTAAAGATATATGTTTTTTTATTTCTTTTTTTTATCCACTGCAGCACCAAGTATCCACCCAGTCACGACCCCTGTTGCCTCTCACTCTCAAATTGGCTATTCTCCCTGCCCCCTGGCTTGCCCTTCAGGATGGGGCTGTGCCACTGGCCAAGGTGTCATGGACACAGTTCTGGAAGTGGTAGTCAGCCTGAGAGCAATAGTGGAACAGCGAGGCGGCTTTATAGAGTGCTGTGGTGGGGATTTTTCTGTTTAGATTCCCTCTGGAGCCAGATGCATGCAATGGCGTCAACCAAGACGCTCGCGCATACTCCCATCACGTGCTCCCCCTCGAGCATCTGCCGACTCTCCTCCATGTCTGCCGCACATATGCCCTGCTCCCCCAGCCTCTGCTAGGGCACTCAGATGCCGGTGCCAGATCCTTCTTCCCAGGGAAGGATAGAGCATCGGATGCTCTATCCTTCCCGACCTTGCTGACCCCGCGCCCTCGTCCATTCTCGAACACGTCGCCGCCGGGCGGGCGCAGTGTGCATCCAGCGCCTCAACCCTCAGTGCCACCAGGCTAGATATAATTTTAAAGATATTTTAAACATGGCCATATGGTCGGGATTGCGGTGCCGGTATTGTATATGGCGGGATTTTATATGTCGGGCTTTTGTACCTAGCCCCTTGAGTTTACTTTCATATGAAAATACTATATTCTTAATTTATTACAGAGCCTTTGATCTCCTTCATTTGGGGACACACTTTTATTTTAGGGATTGTCCTTCAAAGTGAGTTACTTATTATTTATCCTTCATCTTGTATTGCCCATATTTACTTAAACATTGCCTATTATGTATATAGTATATTATACAATGGGCACAAAAAAATAGACAGAATCCTGCATTTTCATTGGCTGGCTGGCACCTTTTCCACGTTGTAAATCCTCCAGCGTACCCACTGGAAAAAGGTGCCAGTCAGCTGCGGCAGAAATCCCAAGAAAAATCACTACGACTGTGATAAACCGGGACTGGCAAAACAGAGCGAGATACCCAGTGACAGAACACTGCAGCTCACACTACCGGCAGTTCCTGTTCCTGCTGAAAACCGACAACGAAATTAAACATATATATTATAAAAGTAGCTCCTCGCTAACTGCTTCCAACCCTCTTACTTTGCCTCACATTTTCATAGTGACTGCGCTCCAGCATAATACTCATGGGAACTCACATTTTTTTCCCCTCCTGTCCTCAAACTCAAACGCTGAGTCTCCCAACTTTCATCTGGGACACGCTGCCCCATCAGCTTTAATCAGACCTAAAGCCATGACAAACAGTAACTTTTCTGTGTCAGATGCACTGCTCCATAGCTTCCAAAAAGACCCTGAACCCACATAAAACACTTAAAAAACAAAATGTTCTTCAGTCTTGCAATAATTTTATGCACAGTAACCGGCAGCACGAGGTCCCAGACGATAGCCCTTTAGAATTCCCGCTGTAGGAAGACGCACGAAAAAACAACAACTCAAACTGCAAATCTTAATGCTCACAGTACAAAAAAAAAAAAACAAACAATTCAGTTCACAGCCTCGACAAACGAGATAAAAAAAAAACTGAAGGGGGGCATCACCACTACTCTGCCTAGCAACAAAGAACTATTTCTCTTTGGTGGAGCAATAAAATAACAAAATTGATTAAAAAGAGAAACAAAAAGTATTTCTATATTTTTCGTCACCCAAAAATGTAAGGTATTGCATAATAGCAATATACCCCTCCAGGGAGTGGGTAAACCAGTGGATTTACCACTTCTGGTGTGGTTAAGTCAAGTCTTGATAAAGCGTCTGATTACAACGTGAAACGCTTGACGTTTGGGGGTTGCTACCACTCATTTGTACCTTTTTCACAAAGTAATTGTTGTTACTGCATTAGCAGTTTTAGAGTGTCCTATCGTAAGAACTGGTTTCTTCACTGACATCTGTAGAGCCCGCGTTTTTGCCTTTATCGTACATATCACACAAAGTACCTTATCAATCATAAGTAAAGATCCACAGTGCTACAACTTAAAAGTCACAACAGCAATAAAACGAAAGAATTTGAGAAAACAGTTTTTGTTACAAAATTTGGTAGTGTGTCAGGGTAAATTGATGGAATAGTTAGTAGTAGTAGTACATCATTTTTATTCAATGAATACTGGAAATATTTCATTGAGCAAAGCTCATTTTCAATGGAGTTCCAGGCCCAGTAAAGTGCAAAGTTCCACAATGACTTAAACACAAATACATACATACACAAATCCTAATAAATAAACAACAACTAGGAAGAAACATTACAGTAACAAACAATATTTGTGATCAAAAGATCGATCTTTAAAATACATTGCACTGGTTACAGATATAAACAGTCTTTGTCCAAGAGGTACACCATTGAACGAATTTAGGAACATTAATTTTAACCCCTGGACCTCTTAAGTATTGAGGTGAATCATTCCATGGGGAAGCTCCTCTAAATGGAATAGGAGATCTTTCAATATTCAAATTGCAAATGGGGATACAAAACTGGACACCATGTGTTGACCTCTGGTCCCTTCCAAATTCCCTGAGCTTAAACAGCCCGACAATATACTCTAGAACCTTATGGTTCCAGACCCTAATCATAAAGTGCAATAGATGAATATTCCTTCTCACAAGTGGTCTATTCCAATGTAATTTGTTAAATAAAAGACACCTGTGAGTTCTAAACGGGACCTCTAATATAAAACAAGCCAGCCTGTGGAACAGTTGGTCCACTTTATTTAACAATACCCCAGAAGCCCCTCCCTAGAATATATCTCCATAGTAAGTTGCTGGGACTAACAAAGTTGCAACCACATTCTGACAAACCTCTCTGGACATGAACTTTTTATATCTATAAAGGGCTAACTTTTTATTCATACTTCCTATTAATGAATCTATATGTAGATCCCAACTTAAATGGGAATCAAGCCACATCCCCAGATATTTATAATGGTCAACCTGTTTTATAACTGAACCCTCAGACGTAACAATTTCCAGTTTCAGATCACAGATTTTATTACATTTATTTCGAAACAAAAGTACTTGTGTTTTATTTGCATTCAAAATCAAGTGATGCCTCCTAAAAAATTCCTGAGCCTCATCAAAAGCTTGTTGCAATGTTAACCCTATTTATCCTGGGAAACTCCTTCAACATACGATATGGTATCATCTGCGTACAGATGATACTGGTTATCCGGAGACTGGGGCCTAAACTCGTTCACATAAATATTGAAGAGCAGAGGCCCCAAGACTGACTCTTGGGGGACTCCACTCCTAAATCCCAAGATCCCAGATTTAAAGGAGGCTACCTCCACACACTGACTACGTCCCATCAGGTATGATGAGAACCAGGCTGACTGTAGCCCACTGGGCTGGTACTGCTGAAGCGGTCCCTCCACAAGCAACTCGCCTGCCTAGGACAAGCCAAGAAGGCGCCTGCTGCCCACGCTCCTCCTTGGCCCATAAGGCTGATCGGAGCGCACTGTGCTGATACCACTGATGTGGTCCCCTCCACAAGCAACCTGCCTGCTAAGGACAGGCCAAGAAGGCACCTGCTGCCCACGCTCCTCCTTGGCCCATAAGGCTGATCAGAGCTCACTTGGCTGGTACCGCTGACACGGTCCCTTCCACAAGCAACCCACCTGCCTACGACAGGCTGAGAAGGCGCCTGCTGCCCACGCTCCTCCTTGGCCCATAAGGCAACATCTGGTCCTGGACCCAGAAAAAGGGAAAGAGGATTTTTGAGCCTTCCTCCCAGTGAGAACTGAAAGGTTCCAGATGGCCCGGAGTGCTGACATTGGTTTCCTGCCCAACGCTGCAGCCAGTGGTGAAATCATTGGACTAGGGCATAGGACTGCAGAGAAACACTGACCTTTGACGTTTCTTCCTTTAGCAGCTGTGTAGTGAAGTCCTGATCTTTCTGCTTGCCAATTTACTCAGTTGCACTCTTCTGTGAGCAGTTCAGTACAGAGCAGCATTTACGTAACCTGCACTGGCCTGTCAGTGATTTGTTGCTTTTTTTTTGTCTACTTTTCCATTTGCAAATTATACTGTAAAGCCACTAGAGGGCAACAACACATGTAGGTTGCAATCCTCAACCCACTGCTCTTCCCTAACACTTCTAGTCCTGGGTCATTCACGCCTAAAGCAAATTATCAACATCCTAACATTCAGTGATGTGATCGGAATCTGTAAGCCTGTACGAAGCCGCTACTACCCTACCCAGAATGGTTTCCACCTCCCTCCTATTCACACCCTTCCTGGTTCTTACACTTTTCCCAGTCTCCCCCTCTACACCTATTGTCACTTCTCTCTCCCCTTCCCTTCCAGATAAACGGGACCTCTAATATAAAACAAGCCAGCCTGTGGAACAGTTGGTCCACTTTATTTAACAATACCCCAGAAGCCCCTCCCTAGAATATATCTCCATAGTCAATTGCTGGGAGTAATAAAGTTGCAACCACATTCTGACAAACCTCTCTGGACATGAACTTTTTATATCTGTAAAGGGCTCCTAACTTTTTATTCATACTTCCTATTAATGAATCCATATGTAGATCCCAACTTAAATGGGAATCAAGCCACATCCCCAGATATTTATAATGGTCAACCTGTTTTATAACTGAACCCTCAGATACCTCCTTCATTCTATCAATCACCCCCACAACTCCTCTTGTAAGCAGACCCCACTTTCCCTACTACCCTCCAGCATCTCTGTTTTCCCTTCCTAGTCACTTTGCCTTTCTTTGTTTCATATCTCCTTCTCTCCACCCCTCCCTTCCTTTTCCCGTCCCTCACGTATTTCCTACTCCAATTACAAAAGTCCTAAACTTCACTATTTCATCCTTGCCCTCCTCCTTCTTTCATCAGGGAACATCCACCCCAACCCTGGCCCTATTTCTTCTCCTACTCTGGCTCCTTACCCAAATAACATGTCTCCAAACCCCACTTCCACTACAGCCCTCCCTAATGGGTTGAAGCTCCTCCACCTGGACATCTGCAGCCTGCTACCTAAAATCTACCTCCTTCAAACTCTTATGATTTCACACACCCCTGACATCCTAATTTGACATGGCTCAAAAAAAGCACCCCTGACAGTGCCATTGCTATCCCTGGGTATTCCATCTCCAGATAAGATTGATCGGGTCGTGGAGGGGGGGTGGCCATGTATATCCTGTCCTCATTGTAGTTTACTACCACCCTATCTACCTCCATCCCAGCTACCTATGAATCCCTTGTCACCTGCGTTACCCTTCCTTTCTCAATCCCAATCTTTGTGGCTGGCATCTATTGCCGCCCAAGCATTCAACCCTCGGTCATGACTGAACTCTTAGCCAATACCACCTCCCTCTTACAATCTGGTGAACTTTTCATAATGGGTGATGTTAATCTAAATTGGTTGTCTCCCAAGTTAAACAAGCTATGCAATGAAGTTGCTGCTCTAAACCTCACTCAATTTATACTTGAGCTCACATGCCCTAATCCCAAAACACAAAACCACACCCTGCTTGACTGGGCACTCACAACCCACCCACACCGTGTCATTAAATCTGGTCTCCTCCCCGATGCCTTTAGTGACCACAACCCCATTTTCATTGTTTGTATGGTTCATCACCCCAAACCTCCCCCTAAAATCATACAGCTCTGGTCCTTTAAATCCTTAGACCTTACCCCAATCAGCTCTGAACTCGCTTTCACTGACTGGGCCCCTCTCTCCACTGCCATTTCTGTCGACCAAGCACTTGACTATTTTAAGGATAAATTCATTGCCACCTGGAATGCCTTTGCTCCTTTCAGATGGACCAGTGTCCGTGGGCTTCACCTCCCCTGGATCACCCCTGAACTACTGGCCTGCTTCAGGGAGCGTGACTGGGCCTGGAGAAAACACAAATCTACTGAACATCCAAATGACTACGCCAAGTACAGAATGCTATGCAATTCATGTACTAAAGCTACTAGACTGGCTAAGTCTGATTATTTCAACTCCTCATTCCTGACTAACACAAACTTTCCATCTAAATTCTGGAGAGTAGTTCATGCCCTATTATCTCCCCCCTCTCACCCTCTTCTTCCAGTTCTCAAAATAAATAAGACCCTAGTTTCCAACCTTGGCTCCATGGCCAATGAATTTAATGCCTACTACACCTCGTGATCCATGTCTCTTCTAAATTCCCTCTCCCCATTTCCACCTATTAACTTCAGCCCTTCACCTCAGCCAGTGTCTACCCGTCCCCCATTTACCTCTTCTACTATCTCCTCTGATGAAGCTCTTAATGCTCTCCTATCCCTCAACCTCTCTAAAGGCTCCTCACCACATGTGCTTGATCCTAAACTTCTCTACCTTTCTTCTCCTGCAATTGCTTATCCTATCTCCCTAATCCTTAACCTGTCCTTTATTTCTACCCAAGTACCCTCATCCTGGAAACATGCTGTAGTCCTTCCTCTCCCAAATGGTGGTGACATATCCACTCCTGGCAACTATCGCCCCATTTCCCTCCTTCCTACCCTTGACAAACTTCAAGAACATTTAGTTCTCTCTTAACTATCACCCTTACTCTCTGATTCCTCCTTCTTCACCCCCTTCCAATCTAGTTTTTGGAAGATCCACTCAACAACCACCTCGCTCCTCAGGCTTACTAACTCCATCCTTTCAGGGATGGACAATGACCTGATCACCTCAGCCATCTTTGTTGACCTAGCCAAAGCTTTTGACACTGTTTCCCATCCCCTGCTTCTTGATTCACTCTTCTCAGCTGGCCTTGCTCTGTCAGCCACCAACTGGTTTAAATCCTACCTCATTGGCAGGACCCAGTTGGTGAGAATCCTTGATTCCATCTCCCCTCCACTCCCCATCAACACTGGTGTCCCTCAGGGTTCAGTGCTTGGTCCCCTACTCGTCTTCATTTTCCTTAATGACCTTCCCACAGCCTGCTCATCCTCTTCTATCCACTAGTATGCTGATGATACTGTTTTGTACAGTTCTGGCAAAAACCCTGCTACTGTGCAAACCAGCTTACAGCATGACTTCAGCCAAGTTCAGCTCTAGTTTGCATCTCACCAGTTTTTTCTAAACACCAAGAAGACAGTCTCAATGACCTTTGGCACCAGGCAGAGACTCTCTAGGCTCCCGGCCCTACCCACCTTCCACACCCTTGATGGGACCATCTTGTAGGACACCTCCTCATTTAGATATCTGGGAGTTTGGCTGGACCAGCACCTCAACTTCTCTGTGCATATCGATGCTATCCTGAAGAAACTGTTCCCCAAGCTTGGTGCTCTGTACAGGAATCGTAGCTGCATCCCACTGACTGCAAGGCACGAAATTGTCCAGAAGATGATACTCCCCATGTTTGACTACTGTGACGTAGTCTATGGTGCTGCTCCCAAATCTTCAGTGACCAAGTTGGACACTCTCAACTCCTTCTGCCACTTTGCTATCGACTCCTCTTCCTGCTCCCACCACTGTGAACTCTATTGCTCTCTAACCTTCCTTCCACTATCTCACAGATGCATCTCTCACTGTGCCAAACTAACCTCCAAATTCTGGTTCGGGGGGCTCCCCTCCTATCTCTTATCCTCTCTCTCCACTCCATCTCCCCCCATCCACTCTCTCAGATCAAATGACGCCCGCACCTTGACGGTCCCGTGCCGCTCCACCCTCATCGGTCAGATTGGTTTTGCCCATCATTTCCCTAAAATCTGGAATTCCCTCCCCCCGAAATATGACACTCCTCCTCCAACTACTCCTTTACCTCTGCCCTACACAATTACCTTTCCCTCAGCTGTTCCTGCTTTAACCCACCTTAATACCTGTTCCCAGTTTCTGCCTTCCTACCATGACCCAACCCCCTGGCAGGGTTCTCAACATCCTGAAGGGGGAAATCAGGAAATGGCTACCCCTTCTCCTCATATTCATTTCTTGCCTCTCCCTCCCTCTCTTCTCCACCTGCCCTTCTGCGTCACCAATGTGCACAACCTAACCCCATCCTTTTTACTCCAACAGCACTTGCGTACTACCTTGAGCCTGCTCCTGGTAAACTCATGCACTATAAATGGTTCTATTGCATTATTACTGTTTTGTACGTTTATACGTGCTTTTGTATGATTTTGGACATGTATTGTAATTTACCCAATGTTCCACTACTGTTTGTTGTACAATACCTTGTGTTCCAGCTGTTGCTCAATCTTACAATGTTGTATTGTTTGTACTACCTACATACTATTGTTACTGATCATCCTTCACAACCCTATGTCACAGGTCCTAGGTCGTACCATGAGATGAGCAACTTGTTGTTCAGTGTGCCCTCCTGGTGAAACAGTTCAATAAATAAAAAAATAAATAAATAACCATTTGATTGGAAGATGGGACAAGCCGATCTCCTTGAGTCTGGACAGGAGCACCTGATGGTTCAGGGTGTCAAAAGCCTTTGCGAGGTCAATAAAAAGGGCACCTATCATTAACCTCCTGTTCAGATTCAGTTGGAGATCACTTATCACATTCATTAAAGCTGTTTGGGTACTATGTAAAGACCTGAAACCTGACTGAGAAGGAGACAATTTATTATTGTTATCCTGAAAAATCTTTAGTTGACTTGAGACAATTCTCTCAAGTATTTTAGAGACCCGAGGTAACAACAAAATGGGCATGTAATTCCCCAGATCAGTCTCATTTCCTGATTTAAATACAGGTCTGACCCTAGCTATCTTCCACCCCTCTGGAAATTCACCGGTCTTACAGAATAGATTAAAAATATGAGCCAGAAGGAAATCCAGACAAGGGGCCGCATACTTTAATAATATGGAAGGAATTCCATCATACTCTATAGACTTAGAAGTATTTATTTTAAGGAATTCCCTATGTACCTCTTCTGGAAAAATATGAGTAAACTCAAACACCCCCATTCCTTTAGGATCAAATTTACTATCCACAAAATCCTGCTCTACACCAATCTTATAGTCCTGACTATTCCTGTCAGCTAAGCCCTGGGAACCCACCTTAATAAAATACTCATTAAGGGCATTTACCAATCCGTTCCCCAAAGACAACGATGATTCATCCACTGAGATCTTAGTTACAGAGGAACTTTTATGAGTCCCCATTAGATTGGAAATAACCCCCCAAAACTTCCTGGGATTCTGTTTTTGATTATTACCTAAAGCTACCAACTTTCTGAGGTCTAAAATGGGGACAGTTCATCCTGATCATGACCCCCCCCCCCACCGTGTCACTCCCACGGACACCACTGCAGTCAACGCTGTGCACAATTAGTTAAATTTTGCTGCTTGCTCTGGTCATGACACCCCTCAGTAACACCAGCAGCAAACATTCAGATCAAAACAATATATCATTCTGCTGCAGCAAGTCCCAAACCATGATGTACAGAAAGTTCATTAGAAGCAGACCTGCATTAAATTGTGGTCAGACATTCAAGCTGCATGTATTGCTCCTCCTGATAGTCCCATCCAACCAACTTACACTCACTTCAATTGCTGAGCAAACTTCACTTCAGTGACTCCCACCACCACACCAGATTGTTTTCACACACTTCCCTACAGCTGATCAGGTTCAGGGTACCTTAGTTCCCTGCTGCCGGACTCTTCTCTATCTGGAGTCCCTCTAAGCTATTGACAGGCAGACGTCCACGTGTGCTTGTTTGCTGTACTACCCTGTCTAATCTAACAGGAAGGAGCATACTTTACTGTGCTCCCACTGACATGCTTTGCAGTGCAACACAGGTGCAGGGATTGAAGTTGCAAACTGCTGTCCAGCCCGAGCAGTGCCACTGTAGTGCTGAAATAACTGTCTCTCACGGATTAGCAGTCAGCAAAAAAAAAAAGGGGGACAAAACTGGGAAAAGTAAGCAAAAACTGGGACAAAAGTGACATTTTGCAAAACTTGTGGGGACACTGGGACATGCTACCTAAAATAGGGACTGTCCTGGGAAAATAGGGACAGTTGATAACTTTATTATTATCAAGCTTAGACTGTATAAAATCTTGTTTTGCCAACCTCACCTTCCTAGTGTACAAATTTGGGGCCTGCCTGTAAAGTGCCCAGTCATGGGCCTTCATAGATTTTTTTTGCCTTAGCCCATTTCTTTTTTGACAGTTTGGGGGAGACCCTGAGCTGGGAAGTGCTATCTGAGACACCCAAATAATTTCTTTTAAAAGGGGTAAAAGGATAAAAGATGATCTTGTGCACCATATGTACAGTGAACCAGATTTAGAGAGACAGCACAGGATGTGGATCTCACAAAGGCCCATAGGGATGTGTAGATGTGGGACCTGCAGGGCTTGCATTTATTGCCGACAAGCCAAATAACTTTACTTACTACTACTGGATAGAAAGGTACAAATCAGGGAATTCATCTCCTGTACCACAAACTATGTGGTGACATACTTTAGTGTGCCTGTATGAAAACCTACATTGGGAGAACAGTGCAACCACTGAAGGAAAAAATATTTGAACATGTGAGAAGTATTAGAAATGGCAACTACTTTATACCAGTGGGTGATCATTTTCTTTTTTTTTTTTTTAATTCATGTTTATTGCATATTTTGGCACAGGTATACAATAATTAAAAGTCATTTCCATCACTTTTGACTTTAAAAGTACATACAATTTACATCAGAGATGTCTTATTACGTAATCATATTTCATCAGCTAAAGCTCTTTCCACACTAATAATTTCTTTTTGTTTTACAAGGAGAGGCTAGTTAAATTATACCTTTCAAGTGGTCTTTAATAAGGCTCTCGTATCTCCATGCCCCTCCCTTGGTCTCCTCCACCCCAATCAATTTTCCGTATCCCCGGTAACCCCAGCCATGGAGTCCATCTCCTCACAAAACTCTTGTGTCCTCAGGTTTATTCTATAGGTGATCTCTTCCATGTCTTTAATCTCACCTATGATGGACACCCAATCCTGACAAACCGGTGGACATGGTGAGAGCCATCTTCTAGTTAGAGCTTTACGAGCCGCTGTGAGGAGAACATTCCACAAATAGGTCTTATCTACTCACCTAATTTCATCTGGTTTCATTCCCAGTATCAAGTTTCTGGGACCCAGGATGGACTCTATAGAAAGTACCTGTTTTATCTTCTGCTTAATTTCTGCCCAGTAATTTATAAGAGTCGGGCATGACCAAAAGACATGGAGACAGTCTTCCTTAACCGTCCCACACTCCCTCCAGCACGTCCCCGTACAGTTCTTGTCCCATCTACACTGGACAGCTGGTGAAACAAAAAAACTCATTCTTACTTTCCACTCAAACTCCTTCCACATTGGGGAAGATGTGGTCCTAGAGGTCTGTGCAAGAGCGGCAATCCACTCCTCCTCCACTAAATTCTCCCCCAGCTCAAGTTTCCACCTATTTTTAGTTTGGGAGACCCTACTCCCTCCCCTATCCCTTAGGGCTCCGTAGATAGCTGACACCTGTCTTCTGACTCTTGTTAAATTCATTATTTCAGCCATCGTGTTCAGCAACCCTACTAAGGATTTGGTTTGTTTATGAAGGGTTTGCAATTTATGTATATGGGCTCTTATCTGTAGATACCTAAAATAATCCACCTGTTTTAGGGAGAATATTTCTTTGATCTGGGTGAATTCCAGAACGGTAGTTCCCTCCATGACCTGGCCTAAGGAGTATAGTCCCACTCTCCCCCATCTTTTGAAGGCAAGATCCTGTCTGGATGGGGAGAATTGTGGGTCCCACGCAAACCATCTTAATGGCCAAACCTCCTCGTCAAGCCTATGTTTGGCCCATAAACGTCTCAGGGACCCCAAGGTATTTTTTACTGACATCAAAGATACATTCCCATCTCTAGTCTGGGTTCCTGGTGTCAGGGATCTCACCCCCAAGGGCACCCCATCTGTTAGAACCTCCTCAATTACCTTCCATCGGGCTGTATATGCTCTAGCCGACCACAGAAGGGCCCATCTTCATTGGGTGGCTAAAAAGTAGTCCTCCAAACTAGGGACATTCCTACCCCATATTTTTTATTTGTTTGTAGTATTGCATTTTTGATTCTAGGTCTCCTATTATTCCAAATAAACTTTGTAAGCATCCTCTGCCATATTTGGAATTGATTCTTATGTATTTTTATTGGGGGACATTGAAAGAGATACAAATATTTAAGGAGGGTATTCATCGATACTAATTGTATCCTTGAATATAGGGG
The DNA here is from genome assembly GCA_016271365.2 of Neoceratodus forsteri. Taxonomy (NCBI): domain Eukaryota; kingdom Metazoa; phylum Chordata; order Ceratodontiformes; family Ceratodontidae; genus Neoceratodus; species Neoceratodus forsteri. The sequence goes on from CM057453.1 coordinate 198,621,804, forward strand.
TAGGTTTAAGGCCTCCCACCTTTTAATGTCTTGCCTTATCTGGGTCACTATTGGCTCGAAGTTATATGTGTAGAGCATTGTTAGATTTTTTGGAATTTGGGTGCCAAGGTATCTTATTTTCCCTCTATTCCAGTTCGTGTCCAATAGCTGCCTTATATTAGGTGGAGGGTTGTAATTAAATTTCAGAACTTCTGTTTTATTTTTACAGTATTTAAAGTATATCCTGAGAATTGGCTGAACTTATCAATTATGGACCAGATTTCAGGGATGGATCTGTTCAGGTTAGTTATGTATAAAGGACATCATCTGCGTATAAGGAAATTTTATGTTCTTCCTCTCCTACCTATATTCCTTTCACCTCTCTTTCTTCCCTTATCGCCTGGGCCAGGGGTTCTATATATGTATCGAAAAGGAGTGGTGACAATGGGAAACCCTGCCTGGTGCCCCTCCCCAGATCGAACCTTCGAGAGATGCCCCCATTTACCCTAACAAAAGCCTGTGTAGAAGTGTGTAGAGCCTTGATCACCTCCAAAAATAGTGATGGAAAGCCCATTCAAGTACCAGAAACAGAAAGTTCCAGTTAACTTTGTCAAATGCTTTTTCTGCACCAAGACTCATTAGACAGGTGGGGATATGTTGTTTATTAATGATGTCAATTATGTTTATGGTCCTTCTAACATCCTCAGGGGCCTGCCTACCCTCTATAAAGCCAGTCTGATCTTGATGGATTAAGCCTGCAAGAAAGGACTGGAGTCTTCTGGCTACTATAGCTGTAAAGATTTTGTAATCTACGTTAAGAAGTGAAACTGGCCTATATGAACTACAATCCTTCAAGTCCTTTCCTTCTTTCGGGATCACGGTTATGGTAGTATAGTTCCATGAGGGAGGGACCGCCTCACCCTCCAGCTAACCCTGGTTATAAACTGTTTTTAGTATGGGGGCTATTTCCACTACAAATGTTTTATATAATTCTCCGCCAAACCCATCTGGGCCTGGGCATTTACCCACCCAGAGGTCCCCAACCGTATTCAGGATCTCCTGATGGGCGATTGGGCATTCCAATATTTGCCTTTGGGTCTCTGTAAGCCTAGGTAACCTCAAAGCTTCTAAAAATTCCCAGGCTGCCCCCGGGCATGGTTCCAGCTGAGGGTGGTATAATAGTTTATAGTATGTAACTAATGTATCCGCTATTTGCTCCCACTTATGTGAAATCTGCCCCGTGATCGGGTGTCGGAGACCTGTAACATGTGCCCGGGCGGACTGTTGCTTCAGCCAGTAGGCTAAGAAACGGGTGGCCCTTGGTCCCCCTTCGTAATAGGCCTGTTTTGTATACAGCAGGGCTTTCTCAGTCTCTAGCAACTGCAATCTCTGAAGTCTTATCTTGAGTTCCTTTATTTGGCTTTCTCTATTTCTACAGAATTTTAACTTCTGTTGCCCTTCTAAGATTTTAAGTTCCTGATTTAACTGTTCTTTTTGTTTAGCCCTTTCCCTCTTTTTATATGTGGCTATTGAAATCAGCCTCCCTCTAAGCATTGTTTTGACCGCGTCCCATAAAACTTGGGGTGTAGTGTCCGGGCCACCATTCAATTGAATGGCCTGTTTTATTGTTTCCCTAATCTCTTCTTTCACCTTCTCCTCTCTAAGCAGGCTGACATTTAGCCTCCATTGTGTTGGCTTTTTAGAAAGCTGAAGGTCAATTTCCACATAAATAGGCTTGTGGTCCGATAGGCTCTCGGAACCCACCCACATAGACTCAAACACCAATAGATCCCTTCCATATGTAAAGAACATATCTAGTCTCGAAAAAATGTTGTATCTTGGGGAATAATATGTATAACCCCTAGCTAGTAGGTATTTTTCTCTCCATATGTCCATCAATCCCGTGTCCCTCATGAGCCTTTTCAAGGGTTTGGAATTCTTCCCATTAGGTGCCGGGACACGTGAAGTAGTATCTAGGGACCTGTCCATGACTACATTCCAGTCCCCCCGCAATCACCACTCCCTTTGCCCTTTCTGCCAATAACTTAAACAATTCTGCAAAAAAGACCATGGATGAGCCTGGGGGAGCATAGACATTTAGTAACGTTACCTGGAGGTCCTGAACCCGTCCCATGACCAACACGTACTGAGCCCCTGCATCCACTATTACCTCCTCTTCTTCAAATGGGAGAGAGGCTGATAAAAGTATTGCAACACCCCTCTTTCTCCCACTCATGAGGGACGCATGATAGACAGTTGGGAACTCCCGAGTTCTTAACTTTAGAGCTTCTTTAGGAGATAGATCTGTCTCCTGTAGGAACTGTTTCTCACAGTTCTGATTTTTAAGGAATTTTGAAGTTGCTTTCTTTTAATAGGATGGTTTATACCATTAACATTATAAGATATTATTTTAGATTTAACCTTAGCCGTGTTTTAGGTTTTGAGCCTTTTTCAATGTTCTACTCCCTGTCTTATTTTTAATGTATTTAGCTTTCACCTCTCCAGTCTTTACATCCTCATTCTGCTTCAGGATTATTTTCTGTCTCTCTTTCTCCTCTCTAATGTCCGTATGCACCTGTCTACAACTGTCTCTGTGCCATTCAAAATGTCTAATGAAAAACAATAACCTGCTGGTTCTCAACCACCGACCAGCCTGAACATAAGTAGTAACATACGTTACTCTGTCTCCCTCTAGTGGGGATTCTATTCCTTTAACAGTACATAACCATAACTTCATTAACAAACAGACTGCAGCTTTCAAAAATTTGTAAATAAACATCTTTAAACAATTGCAGAATTTCCCTCCCTCTGCCCTCCTTTCATCATATAAACCTCTTTTATAATCTAGATAATGCAGAGGGAATGGAGTGAGTGTTTCTTGAAAGTCCCAACTTCCTAGGTCAGTCCAACTCCTTACGATTGGACTGGTTTGTGTCTCATTTGGGACACTTTGCCCTATATGATGTTGTGGGCTAAACCTTCTCAGAGCATCATTTCTGGGTGTCAACCCTGAGCTCAGAGGTAATACTGACGTCAGCAGAGCCAGAAAACAGAAGATGATTCTTTCGGACTCCAATTTTCTGAGCCATCCTTCCCCCCAGCCCCTTGGTGAACATGATTTGGAGATGTCCTCCTCTCTCCAATCCATTTAACAGTAATGCATTTTTCTTTTTAGTCCCCCGCTGACAAGCCACAGGGAATGAGGGGAAAAGCAACCAAAAGTTATGGCCTGCCAGCTGGCTGACTGCAAAGCTGAAGTCACTTTAAAAGGCGAGCAAGAATTGTTTCCCCTCTCATTCCCCCTCCCCCTTTTTCAAACTCTTACAATGTGTATGAAGGTTACAGCATCCAGCTATATTATGCTTTAATGTCCTTAAAATGTCCACGTTTTTCCCAGCCCTTCTCCATCACCCTATTCAGGACATGTGAGGGAAGTAAGGAAATCCTCCCCGCCCCAAAACCCTCCATAATTTCACAGCATCCCCCTCCAAGCCGCCTCCCCCTGCAGCCAGAACCCCCCCACCGCCCTTGAATTGAGTCCTCTGAAATGGCTATATGTCCATTACTGCTTGTACCTTCTGTTAAGTCCCTTTCAGCAAGTCAACCTCAGCAGGTACCCAGTTTGTGTTATGACCAGCACCTGTATGATTTTTCTTTCAGTCTATGGAGGTTCTGTCCAACAGGGGGGCCGTTGCCTGATCCTGTACCTCTGTTGCAGTAACTCAGTGATGTCTGCTCGGAGATTAGTTGTATGCGGCTGGGGGGAAGCGTCAGCCCTTTGCGTGCCACCGACCGGGCCGACCGCCGGAGCTCCTTCTCTATCCGTTCTTTCTCCAATCCAGGGACTGGTATTCCGATTTCTTCTAGGAAGCTTTTGGCTGCCAGCAGATCTTCAAAGACTTTAGGGCCTTGCTTGGTTTCTACCCTTAGACGTGCAGGAAACAGCATCTGTGCCTTTAAATTTCTAGCTCTGAGCTGCTTTAAAATCAGCCACATGGTGCGACATGCTTCCTGAACCCCAGCAGTATAATCATTGTCTATCGTTATACCATGTGGACCAAGCATGATTTTTTTCAACCTCCACGCCCTCTTAAGTATTTCCTCTTTTGAATTGTAGTTGGGCATCCGAACTACGAAGGATCTCAGATGAGAGCCAGGACTCAAGGGGTGCTGGGTGAGGGAGCGGGGCGCCCGATCCATGGATACATCAAATTCTACAGGTAGCTTTAGTAAGTCCCTTAGTATCTTTTGTAGAAAGTTAATTACATCTGTGGTACTCTCTTCAGCTCCCTCAGGAATACCATAGATCCTGAGATTTTGTCTCCTGCTCCTTCCCTCAATATCATCCAACTTGGCCCGTAGTTCCCGCTCCCTCGCCATCAAGAACAACAGGAGGCGGTCGTGGCGGTCCGCCTGCTCCACAACTGTAGTGAAGCCCAGCTCCAATTTATCCATTCTGTGCTCTATTCTACCAATGTCAGCTCTCAGCTCTGTTAGTGATGTGTCTATCTTTTGTACAGTTCTGGCTGTCTGCATTATTGAGGCTACTAATTGCGGGTATTCCTTGTCTGGTCCAGTCTCCATTGCCGTGCTGTCTTCGTCTTCGGTAGGCCCCGATGTTTTCGACATTTTTTCTCCCTGTAGTAAGAGCTGTATTTTTTGAGCCGGGGGTCTGTGCATTCCTGGTTGATCCCACTTTTGATCTGGTCATTTTTGCCGGCGACTGCATTTTTAAGTGTTTTAGATGCCAATCGATTCTATATTGGGCTGGGAGGCTCGCTAGTTTAGGCTGCCATTCAGGCTGCTTACGTCACCGGAAGTCTGGGTGATCATTTTCAACAAATTCCGTGCATCAAATCCCAGAGCCATGAAGTTTATGGGACTGGAATTTGTGAAAAAAGACAAAAGGGGTAGTGACAGGTTGAAATAAGCATTTGTCAATGCCGAATGTTCACCGTTGGTATTGCTGCTGTACCTGGTCTTGCTTCTACACTTGCTTACTTTATATTTGCCCAGGATAGAGTAGATGTGATGCAATATCTAATTTTCAGCGGTGTCCTGCTTTGACACATTGTTAGATTGTAATTACCCAGGATAGGGCAGCTTAGAGGCAATATTCTACTTTTAAGCGGGCTCCCACATTTTGACCCCAAATGTTCAACAGTCTTTTTATGACCTGATGTTATGATCAAGACAGGTGGAATTTTTAAAATCCCATCTCAAAGGATATTTTGCTGTGCAACTGTGGAAACAAGTTTCGGAGGGGATTTGAAAAATGACATCTGCCCTGTTCAGGAGATGGGGTAACACAAAGGATATGTTGAACATTAGGGGCCAAAATCTGCACAAAATAAAGTCATGAGTAAATGTTGGAATAATTAGTTTCCTCATAACTTAGTTGGTTTTTCACATTTTTACCCCAATTTTCAGCATAAGCTTTTTATGACCACTCCTACTGAACATGACAGGTGCCATTTATAAAACAATGGCTGAAACGTCATTTTGCACCACAAGTGTTAAAACACATTTTGGGTAGGATATGAGAAATAACAGCTGTCACAATCATGAGGTGGTGTGAGAAAATGGCTATGTTAAAAGGTTGGGATCAAAATATTGAAAATGACCACAGTTACGAGAATGCGTTGAAAAATTGCAACATAGACTCATAACTTTGTTGTTTTCTAATATTTTACCTCAAATTTTCAACATAGCCTTCTTATGACCCGTCATAGCCTTCTTATGAGCCTACCTCATGAACAAGGGTGAAGAAAATGTTCAAATCCTGCCCAAAAGATGATTTCACACCACAAGTGGGAAAACACATTTTGGCTAGGATTTGAAGAATGACAGCTGTCACATTAACGAGGGTGCTGTGAAGAATAGGCGATATTGAAAATCTGGGGTCAAACTATTGAATATTACCAAAGTTATGAGCCTGCATTTGCAAATTTCAATGTAGGCTCATAACTTTGGTGTTTTTTAAATATTCTTACCCCAAGGCTCAGATATTCAAACTGCACCCAAAAAGTGTGCAACAGCAGGAGCAAGTGCAAGTCCACTGCGCCCATGTGTAAAAAGCACGATATTCAAAAACTGCGCAGGTCAAGATGCACCTGCATCACAAGACTGAATATCGCACCACCTGCACCATAGCACAACCAGGGATGTGCAGTTGTGCAGTCCAGATGCGCCATAGCGCAACCAGGGATGCTCTGTGGAGCAGGGCAGCAGTGCAACAGCACAACCAGGAATGCGGAGGGACAGGATGCAGGGGCCCACCACCCATGCCACAGATGGGCAGAGGAGCACACAGCAGAATAGACATCGCCCCCCACACCCCAAGCACTGCACAACCGGTGGAGAGCCGGAATAACCACTGGCCCATGGATGCCAGCAACAAACCCACAGCCGAGGCATGGTGCCCCAGCACACCCCCAGACAAGCTGTGACTGGCACACTAGGAGGGCCGACCACCCCATGCCACACCATCCCACCAATGCAGAGCACACCCTGCACCGTGATCCCCAGACACCCTGCCCAGGAGCAGCGTCCACCAGTGTAGGACACCCTATGCATGCCACCACCCCCACTGTGACAATGCAACCCTGTGCACCACAGAACCATGCAAGGCAGCCCCACCACGAGCACCTGTCAGTGGGTGGCAGCACACACAGCAATGCAATGACTGCATACACAGTGCCACCATGCACGTCACCCCCGAGGTACAGCTGAGAGACCGACCATGAGTCGGCACACGAGGTACCCCACAAGTGACAGGACATGCCCCAGACCCCACCACCAGTGGTACAGCACCCTGCACACCCTCCCAAGGACACACCCCGACCCAGCACTGGCCACAACAGCCAGCGCAGACACCCACAGTGGTGCATGGAAGCATGCACCACACAGGATGCAACACAGTGCATGGACAAACACCCACCCATACCCAAGGGCACACCAACACAGGGACACAGTAGCGGGGCAACCAAGCCCCCAGCGTGTGGCCACGGAAACCGTGTACACATTGCCAGCACCCCCTCCATGGCACAGGAGTGTCAGCCACCCTGCGCAGGCACTGTGGAGCTGTACGCCACCAGCATGCGCCCGGAGCACAAGTGACAGACAGCGGTGCACATCCCCTGTGACACACACAAGCGACAGCATGGAGGTGGGACAACAACAGCGGAGGCCACAGTGTCACCCGAGGCAGACATGCACCACACCAGTGAGAGGAGGCAACCCGGCATTGTGCTGGGTACAGTGGCTCCACCACTGACATGCCAGTAGACCGTGCAGGTCACAGACATGCAAGGGTGTCAGCTGCACAGGCCATGGACGGCCTGACAGGTGCGCCATGGACACAGAGCATGCACCATGGACCACTGCACACAGTCATCCAGTGCACAGGGAACAACACATACACCACAGGCAGTGACTGATAGCTACTCCCACACCATACTCACTTCCCCATGGACACACACACATGCACATGACAGCACCACCCCTGATGCCATGCACACCACTGCAGCTGAGCACCTATAGCCCACTGCAAATCAGAGACCACCACAGTAGACATATCAAAGCAAATGTATTGAAAAACAGCAAACAAAACTATATACAACTATTTACAAAAGTTTGGGGGGAGGGCCACAAACAAGGTGGGGGTGGGTAAGGGGCAGGGGTGAACAAATGGTAGAGGGAAGGAGGGGTGTGAGGGTGGGTCCAGGGGGGTAGGGAAAATCAGGGGCATCGGTAATCTCAGCGGGAGCCCTGCTCCCCGCTCCAGCTGCTCCTCCCGCCATGATGCCATCTGACACCCAGCCTGCCTATCCTCTCCAGGATTTCCAGTGATGCCCTGGCAACATGTAGGATCTCCCGCAGTGCCTCCCTGATCGCCTGCAGCTGCCGTCCACCTAGGACAAGAGAGCAGAGTCAACAGGTGTGAATGCACAGCCCCATGCAGCCCACCCACTGTGCATATCATACGGTCATGGGACATACCTCTGTGATGGTGTGTGACCACCCACAGTGATCGCATCCACTAGACCTGCCCACCCAGGTGCAGCCATGCGGACCGCTGCACACACCCACCGGCTAAGTCCTGCACAGCACCACCGTGGCTGTTCAGTGACATGGCTATGTGGTGCAAAGGCAGTGGCACAGCCATGTACCCAGTGCACGCATGGACCACCATTGACGCACTCCCAGACATGCAGTGCCACTGGACAATGCTGACTGTACCAAGTTGCGTGCATGGTAGTGGTGTCAATGGATAGTGGCCATGCCCCGCTGCCCGCCCTGTTACACAGCATACAAAAGTAATCATGGATGTAAGGCACTCACCATCATCAGGCTGGTCCCTGCACCTGTCTGGTCCAGCCGCCCTCTCGGCCTGCTGTTGCTCACGGCGCAGCCTCCCCTCCCTCGCACACCGGCGTTTCTCTGGGCCTAGGGTGCAAACATGGAGAGAGGAACATCAGTACAATCCAGTAGCAAAGTCCCCCTGCCCCATGTGTGTGTGCAGTCCCACACAGCCATACCCATCCTCCCCCAACCCCGATACCACCACCACGGCCCACACTGGATGGCTCCTCCCCCATGTGCTGGACACATGCCACCGTGATACCCCTATGGATGTTAACAGTGTATGGATGGGGCACCTACCTGGCCATGGCACCATGCCCCTGCTGGCATGTGCCAGCAGGCGGGCAAGCCTTTCCGTGTCCCAGCACTGCAGGTCACCATAGCGGTGCCTGCACTGCTCCGCAGTCCTCTCCATGCCAGTGGCCTCCTCCAGGGCCACCGCCCACTCCTCCCACACCGCACTCCTGGCCCTGTCCAGGGGTGCCTCCCCAAATAGGGCAGCAGAATGAGGCTCCACTAACTGGACCAGACTGGCCAGTTCCAACTGGCTCCATATCTGTGCCCATCTCCGTGGCATCCTGCAATGTATCAGTGTCAAAATGGCACTCTGTAGCACACGTTTGCCACATGTGGATGCTGCGTGGTACAGCACTGCCATTCCCCATCATGCTGTCACTGAACAGCGTGATAGAGGTGTACCCATGCAGATGCATAGTGCCTGGGGCAAAGGTTGGCACAGGGTCAGGGGTCTCTCGCGCACGGACCGCCACAGTGCGATTGGTACTCACCGCATGTAGCGCAGTAGGGTGCTTGTGTGCCACTTCCTGTAGTGGCCTACTGCGCTGTGGACCCAGTGCACCTACGGCGCCCCAGTGCCAGAGCGCCATACATGTGAACAGTGCAGTAGCGCCACTGGCACAATGGTGGTCATGCCCTGCATTGCCTCCCATGCACAGCACATCAGCAGCACGGCAGGTGTCGGCATTAGCACCCCGGGCATGCGCCGTTCAATGTCCACTGCGTATGTCACAGAAATGCGCCCTTGCCTGAGCACATACAACACAATTGCGCAAAGTGCAACAGCGCGATATTCAACCGGCATATGCAAATCAGCTAATCAGCTATTCAATGGCGCTGATACCGCATTAGCATCCACTTAAAACTGCGCCTCGCCTCATTTGCATGCCTTGCGCTATAAAAATGTGACATTGGGCTGCAGTGGCCATAGTCTGTTATTGCAGTCTATTGTGGTGAGTTGCATGCTGTTTGGGAGTGTGGACTGTGGTGTGTGGGACATGCATGGGACTGCGCAGCCACAGGTAACACCTGTCATTCCCACAGGATCAAGAATGAGCGATCGTGAGGTGGAGGAAGAGGAACAGAGATGTGGGAGGAAGAGGAGGCCTAATTTCACCAAGGCAGAAACAGATGCCCTGTTTGAGGCCTACCCTGACCAGGAGCCACTGCTCAGCTGACAGTAGGAAACACCACAGGCCTGTGCTGCTGCATGGGAAGAGGTGGCGCCTGCCATCAACCTGCATGGCAGCCACCAGCGGTCCGTGCAGGAGTGCAAAAAGAAGATGGGCATGGACAGGCAGAGGATTAAGGACAAGGTGGCTGCCACCAGGGCAGCACGGGCTGTGACCGGTGGGGGACAGCCGGCCATGCAACGCCTGACCCCACAAGAAGAGCGGGTTGCTGGCAGTATGCAGCATTGTGCCATCGAGAGTGTTCCAGGTGGTGGATTCCAGATGGGTGATAGCCCGTCACTGCATGGTAGGTCCTGATCTGTCAATGGGGGGGGAGACAGGGTAGGGCAGATACATTAATGCTACTGTGTTCCCTTACAGCTCCTGAGCATCTACATGGGTCAGCGGTGGTGGGCTTGTCCACTGAGGGTGATACCATGGACATAGAGGAGGCCCCGTCCACCTCCACAGGTGTCTGAGGGTCAGGGCAACAGTGGGCCCGCCTGGCTGTCCGGACTGATGTTGGTGGAGCAGGTGCGGAGGAGGCCCTGCCCATGTCCCAGCATGCCAGCGTCCATGGATGCCAGCATGCTGAGACTCGGACTGGTGCCGGATCTGTCACTAATGATGATGGAGCTCACTTCATGGGCAGTGATACGTGTGGGCCACAGGATGGCCACACAGCAGGTAACAGCACGGGCATGGCCGTGGGTGGTGCCGCCGTGGAGGCCTGCGTGACATCTCAGTCCCAGCCTGTGCCTGTCTGCACCAGTGGGGCAGCACTGGTGTGTGTCCAGGACAGTGGGGCTGTTGCGCCCACTGCGGCAGCACTGTTGAGCCCTGGAGAGCGGCAGCCAGAGGGGCAGTGTCAGCAGTCGGCCAATGGCCATGGGGGTACAGTGTCGGGGGGCGGCATCAGTGCACCACCTGTGGACATGCCCAGGCATGGCCCTGGTGTGCAGCGCCCACCGTCAAGGGGTGCTGTCCATCAGGGCCATGAACACCGTGAGGGACAGCATGCCGATCAGGCAGATGACCTCTTAGATGAGCACACCTGCATACTCCAAGATTCAGTCAATCAGCAGTTGTGGCTTGTGACGGTGGTGGACGCACTCAGTGCAGCCCTGCCCCAAGCAGAGGAGCGGTGCAGCAGGGACACCAGTCTGCTCCTGTTAGGGATGGACTGGCTGTGGGAGGATGTGACTGCCGCCATTGACAGGCAGACACAGGTGTTCACAGCTGTCATGGCCACACTGGGTACACAGTTATTTGCCCATGCGTCGCAGAAACCGCGCAGTGCAATGTTCACCCCCCGTTCCTGGTGTCAAGCGACACCCTCCTTGTTGACACCGGGTTCAGCTGTGGGCATCCTGAGCACACCTGGCGCAGGCATTTTCGGTGTGCTGCAGACCCCTGCGCGAGCACGGTCGCGTTCATGCAGCGGAACCCCTAGGGGACAGTCGGTGCCACCCCATGAGGCCATTGGTCAGCCTGTCACTGCTGGCAGGTCTCAGCAGGGCCGCCCACACATCTATGGTGGCTGTGGCACTGTGGCACTGTGGCACGGGACTGACCTGTCTCCCACCAAGGCCACTGTCTGACGCTGCCTGTGTGCAGTGTGTTGTTCAATGTGCAGTGCACGGGTGGGGTACCCAGCCCTGCACACACACATACACGTTCCATCTGCACACCTTCCCGGCTGCTGTCTGCTGTTGTGTGTGCATGATGATGCCTGCGTTGCACTGTCTGCCACTGTGCAATGGTGCCCAGCATCTGACACACGCACAATGACAGGCACTGGGCGTGGTGGTCTGTGGACGTGTGTGTGGCTAGGGGTGGCGGTTGGGGTCGGCATGCCTCCTACCCTTTGTGCATGTCTTGTGGGGTGTGTGTGTGTGTATGTGAGTGTGTGTGTGTGACCGCGTGCCGTATTAGACCTTGCCCATCCCTGATGGCATGTGCGGTTCCATGCTCAACCAATTCCCTTTACGACATGCACCCCTGGGGTTTGTCCATGCATGTTTGTGGGTTGTGCCCTTGCCACTGGTGGTTGCACATGGCCCCACGTCTTACCTGGGTTGGTTGAAGTGCTCCTCTGTGATGGTGTCCCGGTGCAGCTGTGCCATCCGGATCAGTCGGGGGTCCCTTCGATCAAGGGGAGGCTGCTCGTCACCATCTCCACCAGCGTCCTCATCGTCCCCATTGCTGTCCCCTTCTTTGACCTGTACAGCTATCCCACAGACATTGGCCATGTTGTGCAGGATGCAGCAGGCCAGGAATAGCCCACAGGCCTTTGAGGGGCTGTACTGTAGGGCACTGCCAGATGTGTCCAGGCAACGGAAACGTGCCTTCAGCATCCTGAACACCCGCTTGATAATATTGCGTGTGGTGGCATGTGCCTCATTGTAGCATTGCTGCGATGGGGTCACGGGCCTCTGGTATGGTGTGACCAGCCAGGGATGGAGTGGGTATCCACTGTCACCTGTGTGTAGAGGGTGGACATTAGTTTGGTGATCAGCGTTGCCCCGCCATGGGCCATCTAGGCCAGTAACCATGTCACCTCTGACTATGCCCCTCCCAAGCTCCATGTCTTTCTGCGTGATTTGCATACTCACCAACTAGGTGGCCAGTGGGGATGTCCCCACTCTTGAATCTGTGGCACAGTGCAGACTGGTGCCAGATGAAGGCATCATGTGCTCCCCCAGGGTGTGTGGCACAGACATTGCTTATGCGCCCCCTGGCATTGCACACCACCTGGCAATTGATGCTTGCATACCCCTTCTGATTTATGCATGCGGCCCCTTCAGGGCCAAGTGGCATGCGGATGGCCACATGGGTGCAGTCTGTTGCCCCAAGCATGCCAGGCATACGTGCTACCCTGTGGAACTCCTGTATGTTTGCTGTGCACTCCACCGGTGTGCTGGGGAAATGGATGTACTCCACAGCATGTGGCAGCAGTGCACTGAGGAATTGGGTGAGGAGGCGTGATACAGCCGACTGGGTTATGCCTGTCGTGTCCCCTGTTGGTCTCTGGAAGGTACCCGTGGTGAGCAGGCACATGACAGCTGTCACTTTGGTCTCCACTGACACAGCATGGCTCCATCGTGTGGGTGCCTGCATCACATCACTGCACAGCTCACAGAGCCACCTCAGGATCGCCCAGTTCAGGCAGTACCAGCCCACGATCTCAGTATCAGTGTACAGCTCGAAGCTGGTGCGGGCTCAGTACTGCCTGTTGGGGGCATACCACCGACGGGCCCTTCCACGGCCGTGCCCCCCCTGCTGCCTGCCTTCTCACCCCCCTCATTACTGCCTCCATCTGGATGGTGGCACTGGCCATGTCCCTGGCTTGTGTTACCCCCCGCAGCTGTTTCACTGCTCTCCCCCGCTGTCCTTACTGCTACTCCCCCTGCACCGGGAACACCTCCCTGTAGTGGCTGTACTGCCCACTGTCTGTGCCCTCTGTGCTGTGTGGCACTTCCCAATTTTGTCCTGTGCTGTGGCACAGGCTCCCCACACCTTCCCTGTTCCTGGTGGTTCCAGGTGCTCTGTCCTGCTCCTGCCCTGTCCTGCTCACAGTTTCTGTGTGCCTGCCTGCAGTTCACCAACATGTGGCTTCCCTGTAGCGTTCTTGTGCCTCTCTCTTGTTCCTTTTTTTTGGATAATTTCCGCTATCACACAACTTCCGCTTGCTCCCCTATTGTGCATGGCGCATGTTGTTGAATATCACACTGCGCCATTTACTCATGGTTCCTCCCCCTTTAGTTGCACATGCATTCATTACCATTGCGCTATTCCGCATTGTGATTTGGGGGGCGCATCTGCCTCCCACTGAATATCGCACAATGGCACATTTTTGGACTTGTGCTGGTGCATTCCTGTTGCGCATGGTGCAACCCTTTTGAATATCCGGGCCCAAATGTTCAACATAGCCTTCTTATAACCCCACCTCATGAAGAAGGCAGAGAACATTTTCAACTCCTGCCTGAAAGATAATGATGTTGTCCAGTGACCGCAAAATCACCTTTCAGGACAGATTTGCCTAATTTCACTGCCATTGTTCATGAGATAGGGTCCCAAAAAAGGCATGTTGAAAATCTGGGTCAAAAATGGCCAAGTTATGCTACTAAGTTCAAAACCCCATTGAGATACATTGAACCGCATACCTGATTTCCTCATTTTGTGGTCTGGCATTGAAGAGTGAAGACATATCTGCAGTCCAGAGAGGATTACAGCATTGGACCCCCGGTGAATAACTAAAGGCTTTTACGGGGGGTGTGGGGGTGGGTGCTGAGTGGGAGGGTCAGGTGGGGAGACAATAACAGCTACAATAGACATTGATGGACAGTTTCCTTTTTAACAGATTTAAAAGGAAAAAAACTATGAGAGACAGTTTTCTTTATTTCAGGTCATGACACTGGGGGATTGGGCACCCCCAGTGTCATAGTTATATTTGGCAACACCAGGGATGGGCTCCTTGGTGTTGCAGATATAAAATGGCCAGGGTTGGGGGTAGAAGCCAGCACAGGGGTTGGGCACCTACATGCCAGAAGATTAACATGGGTTGAGCTGGGGGGGGGTGCAGTTACGGCAGGACAGCAGCAACATACATCAGTGGACAGTTTTCTTTTTTACAGGGTGAATTAAAAAAAACTACAAGAGATGGTTTTCTTTATTTCATGTGGCGAAACTGGGGGATTGTTCACCCCCAGTGTCAGTGTTATGTTGGCAGCACCAGGTGTGGACTCCTCGTTGCTGCATAACTAAAATGGGCGGGGTTGGGGGTAACAGCCAGCATGGGGAATTGGGCACTCTCTTGCCAGAATAGTAACATGGGTTGGGCTTGGTGGGGCAGTTACAGTGGCGGCTGCAACAGACATTGAGGAATGGTTTTCTCTTCTGCAGGGTGTATTTGAAAAAGAAACTACAAGGGATGGTTTTCTTTATATCAGGTGGCAACACTGGGGGATTGGGCACCCTCAGTGTCGATGTTATCTTTGTGGGGGTGGTGTGGTGGAGGTGCTGAGTGGGAGGGTTGGGTTGGGGGACAGTAAGAGTGGAGCAGCAACAGACTTCAATGGATGGTTTTCTTTGTTACAGGGAGTAGTTCAACCTGAGCAGGCTGATCATAATAGAACAGCTGTTTTTGCTGGGTGGTGTAGATCAAAGGAAATAGATTACCTATGATTGGGTCGGTTCTCTCCTTCGAAATACACAAAGTTTCCGCCCAGCAAGCCAGAACAGTGTCATGATCAGCCTGGCTGATGATTGCTGTGACACTGATGAGCCCCTTGCAGACCACTCTGCATTGGACTGACAGTGTTACACCCCTCAAAAACCATTCTCCTAACAAAAAGTTTGCATGGCGAACATCAAAATTATTGCAGAGGGAAACCTTTTGAATTTTTACCCTCAGCAGCCTGAAACCTGACGGAACAGAAGAGGATTGGGATCTAAATCCATTTTTTGTGAAAAAAGATGCTTATGTCCAGAAACAAATTAAGTTTGTTAACTCTTAAAATGTTTTATAGATCAGAAAAATGAAATGAGTAGTAATTCATTTTTGTTTTTTGTATTTTTCTGTCTCTATCCCTGTTTCTTTCTTCCAGCAGCATTTTGAATGGTGAACAATCCTCATGGTTTTAGAAGATCCCCTTGGATGGCAAATAATGCTTTTTCAGAACACAGGGTGATCAGCAGCATGTGCTACGTTTACTATATTAAAGTCTGTCTGTAACCTGCACTTTGCTCCTTTGTATATTATTTGTTGTGAATGTACTGACTTTTTGTGAGTATGCCTTTTACAAAGTTTGATAATATAAACTAGTAACAGGTCTGTTGCTTTCTTTGCTTGCATTAATGTATTATACATAACTGAATAGTAAGATTGGATTAACTGAAAAAAATTAGTACTAATTTGAGTTGGTTTTGTATTTTCAGTCTCCTTACTAGATCTTTCGCACTGCATTTTCCCTAAAAATATGCAATTTGTAGTGATGTTTCTTTAAGGTGTAGGAGATCACGGAGCACTAAAAGATCTCCAAAGCAACTGTAAATCTGTTTATACTGTAATCATCACCACCAAGTGTAAAGTTGGCATAGTAGCTGGAGACCTTTAAAATACTACCTAGCACACTCAGACCCCACCCCTGACAAAGCCTTATGTGGCAAAGCGACGGGGCACCTTGGTGTTTCCATATCAAGTTTGTTATGAGTTCTGCCAAGCTGTTTTAGTGTGATAAATTCCACATTCATACATAAACAGGTGGTTTGTGCCCTTTTTTGGTTTGCGTGCACTACTCTTTGTCTTGCTAGTGTTACATTGGGCATCCAGTCCCAGTAGCTGCACCTAGCACACCAGGTCTTGAACGTGCCGACTCTCCTGCACTCCCCATACAAACCCTCCATAGGAGGTGTAAAGTTGTAGCAAAGCACAGATACGCTTTGCTGTGGGAAGGGAAGGGTGGACAAGTGCAGAGGATGGGCCACTGCCTGTGGGCTTTCACCATACCGTGGGTACCACAACTGTGAACAGATGCTAACATATGTGTGTTTTTCCCTTGCAGGGGGCAGTGCCTACTCCTTGCACCCCTGGCTCCTCACACCTGTCCTCCATCCATCATCCCTGGCAGAGGACAGATACAATGCATCACACATCACCATATGCAAAATCATTGAGTGCATCTTTGGCATGCTGAAGATGTGGCTTCAGTGCCTGGACCATTCATGTGGTGCCCTACAATATACCCCTCACAAGGCCTGTGCCATATTCCTAGCCTGTTGTATACTACATGACATGGCTTTCTCCCGTGGAATATGCCTGCCAGTCCAAGAGATGCAGAGTGCATCTGATACAGAGACAGAACAGCTGGGGATAGTGGAGCAGCTCGAGAGCCAAGACCCCTGCATGGCCAGGAGGACCCAGGAGTACAGAGCCTGAATCATACATGACGCCTATGGTACTAGCAGGTGAATAAAAACCACACAGGACACTGTTGCATGCTACATGGCTGTATTAGCAGCACACAGAGCACAAGGTGGCAGAGCAACACCAGTAGCAAAACGTGTACACACAACAGAGGGTACAGTAGAAGTGGGCAAAGGGCATGTGGTGAGGCATTTGCATGGACATGGAATGCAGGTGTGCCTACCACACATGGCCACCCCACAGGGCTTGGAGGGGACATATATGTCATGTGGATTGAGGGGTATCCAGAGGGCGGGCTGGGGCTGCCAATATGCACACAGGATTGGCAGGGGGTGTGGGCACTGGGTACTAGTGTACAGTGATAGGAGTATGGCACATGGGGTCACCTGGTCAGAGCCACTATCTGGTGTTTGCATGTTGGGTCACCACGTACAGCCACCCCCATGTGGGGTACTGGCTGCACATGCTACCAGGCCATGGCACTATGCCCAGGGGCAATCCATGTGGCCCCTATACTGGCTGTGGGGCAAGAAAGATGTTGGGGACATGCTGAGTGAGGTGGGGAGCAGTGCCACTTATGTCTGTCTGCGTCCACCTCAGGCGCAAACTGTATGTCACTGTGGACCTCTTTGTGTGGGCAGGGTGGCCTGCAGAGACAGTAAGGAAGATGCCTGTGGTGATGGTGTCACTCTGGCCTGGTGCGACTCTGTGGGGAGCTTGACCCTGAGAGGGTCAACTTGTGTCCTGGTGTGGGGGGAGTATCCATGAAATGGGGGTCCTGGAGGTGCTCCCACTGTCTGTTTTGCCACCCCATGGCATCAGTGTATGCCATGGTGTCCACTGGGCCCTAGGGCTACACATACTGAAGAGGCTGGGGCTACAAATTTCTCTCACAGCAGCTGCCACCATGGTCATGACTTCCTGCCTGCCCTGAAGAGGTCTCCAATCCAGTTCTGCAGGGCTCTCAGGAACAGAGCCTCACATGCCTCCACCTGCTGCTCTGCCTTCTGCATGTCCTCATGCAGTAGATGGCAGAGGTTGGTCATGTCATCATGCATGAGGTGCTGGAGATGTGTAAATTCCCACTGTGCGGCAGTCTATAACTCCATGGCACAGTGCAGCATCTGCCTGGCATCTCACACATCCTGCTGCTCTCGACAACTGCCCTGGGGTACAGTGAGTGGCTGCACCCCTGGGCATTGTGAGCCCTGAGAGCACACCAGGACCAGGGGTGGAAGAGGGGGCCATGCTGTGATGGTCAAGTTTGACCTGGCATGATGGGTAAAGGGTGACGGAGGTGCAGACAGGCTGACCATCTCCTCCTGGGGAGGTGCACAGGCAGTGTGGGCAGTGGTGGTGATAGGTTCAGTGGTGGAGGTGGTGATGCATGGGCTCCTTTGTGTCTCGGACGTGGCAGTGCTAGGGTCTGGGGTGTACAGTGCATGTGTGTCAGGTGGGCTGCATGGCACCTGTGGCTGAATCATGGTGGGGTGACTGGCTGTGGGGGCCTGCCTGTCCAGTTGCAAGGTCACTTCTGTCCGCTCCAGGCTGTCGACTTATGTCTCATCATCAGTGTCATCCAGGGCCTCCTCACTGTAGTCCTCAGGGCAGTATGGCCAGCTGGGTGACGGCTACTGCACATGCAGAGACAGTCCAGCTTCTTCCTCCGCCATGCCTGATGCATGGTCTGTGCTGTAGGAAGAGGAGAATGGCATCAGTGTAGCATGCAGTACACAGTATGCCATGCAGGGTGGGGTGGCATGCCCCGCTGGCCAGTGCTGAGCACCAACACAGTGTCTGCTGACAGCTGGTGAAAGCAGGAACAACAACCCCACACACACACTAGCTACACAGGTAACCAGGGGTGGGGTGGCTAGGGTATGTGCATGACAGTGCTCCATGACCATGGCGTATGCATACCACACACATGCACGACACCAAACACTGTGCAAACTACACCCCACCACCAAGACCCACACACCCAGCACATGTGCCAGGATGCCCCAGCACCCATGGCACCAGACAGAAGAACTGAACACAGACATTCTATGTGCATGGGCATACCTCAGTGGTCCCTGGTGCAAAATTACCACCCCTCGTGGTGTCCAGGTGACATGCTGCAGGGGGGACCCCATGGCAGGCCCATTGCAGGTTATCGTGTGGTGATGGGGCTTGGGCAATGACAGCTCACACATTGTGTGCCAGAACCATGGTGGCAATGTGCCCCAAGAGTGGCTGGGAACCGCACATGTAACCCACACACATGAGGGGTGGACACAGGCAGATACTTACATGGCTGGGTGGCCGTTATCTGGGTCTCATACCTCACACCAGGCACCCCTGCCACATCCACAGACTGTAGCATTGACGCCACAGCCTCCTCCATTGGATCCAGGGAACAACTGGCCTCCGATGTTCATGGGCCTTCAACAGTGGCATGTTGCTCCTGGTGCAGGGTTGTAAGGGTGTCCTTTGTGTAGTGGCACAGGTCCCAGAACCACTTATGCACTGCCTCCACAGTCAAGCCCTGGCCACCAACAGCATTAACCTCATCTGTTATCTCTTCCCAGGCCTTCTGGACACAGTCATCATTGTTGCAACTATGGGACAGGATGCATGCGGTTCATCAGCACTGAAGCAGTGGGCACATTGCCTGTTACTGTTGTCCGTGGGACCTGCTGGAGGTTGTGGTATGACATAGGTGAGTAGGGAGTGCAAAAGTACAGTGCATGTGGCCATACAGTGGTCCTCCGCATCCAGGCTGGCTGTTGATGGCTGGTATGGTGCACCAGTGGTGACATTGGCTGACCTGTACGCAGTGCAGGCATATCATGGGGCCACCCCCAACCCCGGCAGCACACAAGGTATACAGTTAGCCCAACCAACATGTCAGCTGTGGAGAGCATACGCCCCCATACTGCTGGCCTGCCTGCCTGCCTGCAGCATGGACATAGCACCATGGCAGCCACCTGACAGGATGGTTCCTGTCTGTGGAGGTATGTCCATGATGACATGTCACAGGAGGACCATCAGGAATGCCCATTTTGGGGCAGAAACCCACAGAAACTTTGCACTCATGGAAGACAATCACACATTTCTTTGCTGAATGCCCATTTTGGGGCCCCCACATATGCCGCCAGCCATCACTGGGCAGGAGCCTGCTGTGTACCTCCAAGCCACAGTGCCCATCATTGGCCCCAGGCAGTGCATCCTTTACATCAGGCATGGCAAAGGCACAGGCCTCTGGCAGATGGGTTCAGCATATAGGCAGGGTCTGAGTGGGCCCATTCATGTCACGTGTGCCCAGGTGTGGGCCATGGTCACTGTGGATCCCCCCTTGACAGTGGTGCCAGAGGGTTGGCCTACATTCCCACTGCAGAAGGCAGTGAGTCTAGGCAGTTCTGTGCTGTGAGGCACAGGCCATGTGGAGCCCCTGTCCATTGGTTGGTCACAGCCCTGCCTGAGGGCATTGTCCCAAACCCAGTGCTGCCTGATGTTGCATGTGGTGGGCATCCTCCAGTAATCCCCTGACAGTCCCCATGTGGACCCAGTGCTACAAGCAACCCCCATGGGATAGGTGCAGCCCACAAGATGCATATATGGCACAGGCAGCCAGTAGCTGACACATGCACTCTGGCCAGTGATGGTGTACCACACAGACAGTCTCTACAGTTGCACATAAGTGGTGCCACAGTGTGTAGCACAGTGCTCCCCATGTGTGGATATGTACCACAGGCAGGGGATCATGCTCAACATCATCCTGTATGGTTCCAGTGCACAGATGGCAACGTTGCAAATGTGGGAGACACAAAGGTGTAGGTGACAGCCCTGATGTGTGCATGGCTAGATGTAGGACACATTCTTGGGGGGTCCCATCCTTGATGGTTGGGGTGAGCTGTGCCCTGCTTGTGTGGCTGCCAGCCTTACCTCTTTACCTGCCCACAGTGCAGCGTGTGACATGCTGTATACTACATGAACACCCTGGGTCACACCGCCACACACACCTGAATGTGCAGGCGCAGATCACCATGACTATGCATGGAGTATGGTCCACAAAGTGTGCCACACATGCAGCATACACAGTATGTCAAATCCTGGAATCTCTACACAGTATGTCGGCCTACCACAGCAACCCCCCAGTGTGGCATGTAGAAGTCCACCATTCCTATGTCTGTTGATGGTGTTGTGCCAGGCACATGGCTGGCAGACCCAGTCCTGTGTGTCCAGTGACATGTATGGTGGGTGTGGGGCTGGCCCTCAGGGCTCTGTGGTGCTGTGGGCAGGCCTGCAGCATGCTGTCATGAGGCCATGTGTTGGAGGAACCATGGCAGGCATTGCTATGTCACCCTGCATATTGCAGAGGCCTCCTTACCCAATGCACACCCCCGCACATCATACCAGTACACAGACCTGGATGTTCAGGGATGTCGCTGATATGAACACTGAATCATCCTCTGTCTTCCAGCATACTTGTGCTGCTGTGACTGAACAGTGGGGGATTGTCAGCACAATGTAATGTCATTGCATACAGGTGCAGACGTGCTAACAATACAGCACATTGTACACTATGTTTGTACTATATGAGCAGTCTGAGTGCATCATATCAGTTTTCCAGATGTGTTCCCAATTTAGGGTATTTGCCAGTATTTTGAAGTCTTTTGCTGAGATAGGCATGCCGTACACCTACCAGTGGCAGTAGTTCAATCCTCCTGTCTGGCTCAGCTGGGCTGCAGTTCCAGCTTGTTGGTTGCAGTTCCACTGTGCTGTCTAGGTGGTGCACTTGTTCTCTTAAGTAACCCAGGTGCAATCAGCCATGCTGATGTATGCGGAAAGTGCTGGAATGACATGCAAAGTGACCTTGTTGCCTGTACATTGCCCAGTGAACCTATTTGTATAGCTTGGCTAAATATAGGGACATAGTGCATCGTGCAAACTGGTTCCAACCTGCACAGACTGTTAACACTGCATCAGAGTGGTCCTGTGGGCTGCCTGTGATGTCATGAACTGGTGCTACCTCTATGTGGGTCAGTGCAGTGCTGTGCCACTGCATGACATAGCGCAGATCATGCTCTGGTCACGCATGTGTGACCCCATCATGTGCACGTTTAGCACTGTGCAAAGGCACCCTATGTTGCTTAGCCCATCTATAACACAGCACAAGCAGCATGGCCCTCCACAACTAGGAAGCAACATGCAAACAGGTTCACAGCATTCCCCAAGCAGCACCATGATGACTACCAGCAGAAGATGACCAAGCCTCCAGTGTGGTCAGTGCTGGACAGAGGTCGAACTGCCTAATTTGGTGGAGCTGGCGCTTGAGCTGGCATCCCAGCTCCTGTTAGACAGTGGGTGTAGGAAGGCCATGCTGCAAGTTGTGGTCCTCTGTAGGCTGCCACCTCACCAGGTGCATGGGGGTGGCATGCATTGGAGATCAGTGCTGCCACATGTACAGTGATCTGCTGAGGAGGAACCAAGCATGTCTATGACAATATAGGGGCATGGTGACCATTGGCACTGTGCCCTGGCCAGATAGGTGATATCTTAGATGTGGCACATGTGTGTATATGGGCAAGGGATGGGCAGGACCTGGGTAGGCACCTCATGCATGGTGGCTCCAGGGTGATACCATTGGGGGGTTACTGGGGTGATGTGCATTCCTGCACTGCACTGTGTGTACAGTGATATACTCCTTCATGTTGTCTACTTTTAACTGTTACATGACATGTTTCACAGCTTAAGCCACTGTACACTCTAGAGTTGCATATACAGCTGTGTGCCATCACTACATCTGCTTGCATCAACAAAGTCACATGCCACTGCACCAGGCATGGCTGTGCACAGCAGAGGGGCCATGTCCCCACGTGACACCTGGTGGCACCTGGTGTGCTGGGGACACTCCCAATGCACTGGCAGTCTGGTCTGCTGTGCCCATGGGACATGCCGCTGGTGTCATGTGTCACTGGTTGTGCCATGACCCCAACATCGCACACAGCATGGATGTGGCCCGCACCCACATGGCAGGCTGCTGTGCCATACCCATGTTACTGAGGGCCACGGGGGGCAAGACACCCACTAGCTGGCAGCACCCCATGGGATGCCTGAGGCACCATTGCCACACGGGGGTCCCGACCAAGTTGACCATCCATGCCCACCATGAGTGGCAGGTGTCCCCATCACATTGGTACATTGGGTGCTTGGGGGGGGGTGACAGACTTAGGGCATGGTGCTGCACAGTGCGGTTCTCAACTTGCCCCTTCTTATCACATCTATAGATTGAAGTTCCAGGGAAGGCGACCAAACCCACAGGATGACCCAGCCCAGGATATCACCTGAACAGTCCCTGAGCTGTGATGAGACCCCCTCTGGGTCTGGAGGATAGTGGCACACACATGAGTATGCAGTATGTTTGGATTGTCCCATAGCCACACTGTGGGTGAAGCCTACATCGAGGATGTGTCGGGCCCAGCTGGACTGTGCCACATGTCCCCATGGTGTACTGTGTCACCATCCATGAACCACAGGGCTATGAACATGGCATGGAGTAAATCCCTGCCACCACCACACATGCTGCCACAGGACACTTGTCTGTATGCCCACTCCTAGTGCCTTGTCATGTGGCAGCAGCAGTAGTGCTTCCAAAGCCTTGGGGCCCCCCCCCCGGAGGTGAGCCATTGCAGCCCTACACTGTCACAAAGCACTTGCGGCAGCTGGGGGCATGGGATGGAGTCACTAGGCACTCTAGATTTTCCCAGTGCACACTGTCACCAGCATCTGCTTGGGGCATCACAACACTGGGGAGCTCCCATTGGGTATGTCCTGTGGTCTCCCATGGCCAGGGACAGGGTGTGCCAGCTGAGATCCCCCCTGCTGGCCTATGGAAGACACCTCCACCACGTGAGACCCTGGCAGCACCTCCACAGTGGTCTGGCACTGGGTGGTGTGGGCCACAATGCTACAGGCCCCCTGTGTGCACCCCAGCCCAGACCACCTGGTCATAACAACTGGGGTTGTGAGGAGGCCTTGCAGCCTCACACTGGTCACAGCCCGTGTCACAGGGTGTGCCACCCACACAGGCCATGTGTCTACCAGTGTACTGTATAACACTCTGTCAGTCCCCTACTATACTGCCGGATTATCCCCCAGGCTGGCACGTGGCATGAGTGCTGCCCAGTATCGCACATGGGCTGTGATGAGTGCACACCTTCCCTAGGGTGGGTCCCACATCTGTGGCCTTGGCATCCCAGTCCCTCCCCTTGTGTGTATTTTGTTGCCACTGGACTGCTGGCATCTATGTGGTGGTTCCACGGCACCGTGGACAACATGTTGGCATGGATGCACAACATGGGTGGTGTAGGGGCTATTGCCTGCCCTGGTTGCAGTGGCACTGTGTGGAGTGTTGCAGCATAACAACATTGGGCCTGCATTAAGAGCACCATGGGAAACCCTGGTGGGCCATGGCTGGGTTGGGGGGGACTGGGGGGCTTTGTTGGGGTGTGCATTGGCCCTGTGGGTGGCAGCACACAGTACCCAACAGCAAGACTTTCTGAAGCTATGGAACCCCGGTGTGTTCGGCATTGGACAGCCATGCATGTGCCCAGCAGGGAGCCATGTTCCCTGTCCCTACAGGGCCCTGCCATCAGGCACAGTCCGCATCCCATGCAGGTCACTTTGCCAAGCCAACCACCACACTGGGGACCTGCCACCCTTGCCCTAGGGCCAGCCCCCCCCCAGGAGCTTTACCTGACTGCATAGGCGTGAACAGTGTTCTGCCCTTGTTCCCACGAGGGACCTTCTGAGCCAGGTGTTGGCCCTGCTATCCCCAGCAAGGGGGTCTGCTGCACCATGCCTTGTTTGGTGTGGTTACGCTGATGGTTGTCTTACCACCATCGGGACCTCCCAGGCCACTGACAGGTATGCTACCAGCCACACAACCCTGGCCTGAGCTCACCTCAGGTGCTGTCGCAGCCCAAAAGGGTCATCCTGTCCTGCCTGCAGCATTGTTTGGGCTGTTGCTGTGGCAGCAGTGCAGCATGTTTTCAGTACCCTGTCACAGATCACTCCACTACAGTCATGTGCACCATGCCCCGTCACAGCTTTCTGCCATCCGCTCCCCGCCCTCTCCGACGCTGCTATGTATGCCCTGTGTGTAACTGTGTCACCTCCCTCGGTGCCTCACAGTGGCCATGGCCAGCCTGCCCAGTGCACCATGGATGGCCTGCGCATTGCAGACCACCTCCACAGCCACAGGCTCACCATGCAGCTTGCTGTCCAGCTGTACTGCAGCCACCTTATGGCAGCTAGCATCTTGGTGCCGCTGCATCCTCCTGTACCACACATGTGTCAGTACCATACTTGCTGCTCCAGTGCACACATGACAGACCTGGGCAGCCATGACGCTGCTTGGTGACCTCCATACCTGTGTACCCTGGCAGCACGTGTTTCCCCCATGCTATTCTAGGCCTGTCACAACTACCACACTACAGGGTGGACATTTACTTTCGGGCAGGCCTGACTATGCCTTTTGGACCCACAGCTCTGTGCAGTCCCAGTGGGGTGAAGTGCTCACTATATGCCATAGACTGTGGCCCTGTACTCATCATATGCAGCTGCCCTCTCCCGCCACAACCACTGTCTCCTTGGCTTTTGTCCCTTCGATGCACCTGCCAGGCTGCCCTGCGCTCATATGGTGGCAGTCCTTTACACGGGTAGCAGCCACACATGTCCACATGTCCAGGAGTGTGGGCAGTCTCCAGTCAATGGGGCAGCTATGGCACCTGTGACCCAATTGTACCATGCTGTTGCATGTGCTGGGTGGGGGGGGGTCTCCATGGCTGTGAGTGCTAGCATAACCTACATGGTCCACCATGTCTGCACATTTCAGTTACTACATATTCTTTCTCACCATCGGAGACTGCAGAAAAATGGCAAGGACCTGGTAGCTGGAGTCATATGAGAGCTGGGACGATCTGCTACAGAGGATCATATGACAACAGCAGCTCATGTTGAGGAGGCTGAAGGCTGTGGAGGAGGCCTCCACACAAATGGTCAACATTCTCCAACAGATATCCCGCAACATCCAACTGCCACCTCCACCTGCACCATAGCATGTCCTCTGTTTGCCCAGTTTGCATACCCCACACCTGGCTTCCTGTCCCTTCCCCTGTTGTTTGGCCTGTTGATAGCCCATTTTTTATGATTCTTCTTGCTATGTTCTACTGTGTTGCTTATTTTGTAGATTAATGTTTATATTTTTTTCTACTGATGCTCCTGTGTCCTGTGTATGTTCTTTTCCTGTATATTCTTTGTACTGTGGTTCTATATGGTGTCCTCCCCACCAGCCCATGACCACCCCAGTGGGATACATCCTTCCCCGTCCTCTACTGAGGGTTTTACCCTGGTGGTCCTGTGGTTGTCTGTGGTGGACCCCCAACATGTCCATGGCTCCTCATCTGGCAGATGTGGGGTCTTGTTGGCTGTCACCTTATGTTCCACAAGTGTCATTCTGCACATGACTACTTCAGGATGGGCCACTTCCTGGTTGTTCCTGTGAGTAGCTGTACTACTGTACATGCCATTCAGGCTACATCCCTCATGTGATGTATGCCATGGCTGCATGTGTGACAGTCATATATATTGTTGTGCTCATGGGCATTAGTGCCTTCTGTCCCGTTTGTCGATGCTGTGTGCCATTTTTGTGGGCACTCACATTCTCCACATCTGGGGTTTCCTGGGTCCATGACTGCCATGCTGAGCTGCTGTGGCTGACTGCAATGCCCCCCCCCCCCCACAACCGTGCTGTCTTCAGTGCTGCATATTGTTTGCTCTGTGCTCCAGCCTGTGGCTTGCACAATGGCCTTAGCACCCTGTATTCAGAGGTCTTTGCACCGGCGCTATGCCTCTGAATATTGCAGGCTGTGGGCCTTGCGCAAGTGCAATGTGCCATGCAGCACAAACCTTGCACATGGACAATCTTTTGAATATCTGGCCACAGAAGTTTTCCCTCCTTGACAACACTGAATACAGGTCCCCACCTCTTTTGCTCAGAACCACCCTTTCAGTTCCCATAAAGGACAGTTTGTGAACCATGGGGTCTGATGCTTCCAAAATGTGGCAAGCTAGTACATAATCCCTATTCCCATGACTGACTGCCCTCATATGGTCCACAACCCTATCCTTCAGTTCATGTTTGTTGCACTCGACATAGAATGCACCACAAGCACAGCTTGTGAGGTAGACCACGAATGGTATCGCAGTTGATGAGTTTGTAAATTTCCATCAACTTACCACTGGCTGGGTTCAAGAAAGGGTTGCCTTCGTTAGTTACCTCCTTAATTACCTCACAATACTTACAACAGCCACACCTGTAACACCCCTTTGGCAAAGGTGGAAACCAAGTAGTGTTTGGTCTGTGAGGTTGAAGGCTGTGAATAAGTCTGTCGCCAAGGTTGGTGGCCCTTCGACAAACCATCCTCAGTGGACATGACACCCAGGGAAGTAACTTGTTCTCCATCTGGAGGATATTTCCATTCTTTTTCATGACCTTCTCACCCTCTGCAAACTGGGCATTAAAGTCAGTAACAAAAACTCAACACTTCTTCACCAGAGCCTCTGCACACTCGTGGTTGTAAGGGAGAACGCCTATTAGTTTGCTGTGCTGTCTCTCTCTGGCCCTACTTATGTCTCTCACATTGTTGTTATATCCCCTGTTGACAGATCTCTCTTCCAGAATGTCTGCATTTCTGTGTATCTATCTGCAAAACTACAGTTCCTGTGTATGTGCCACCTTTGACTCGATTGCACCTGTTCATGTCCGCCCCTTATCTACTCACCGGAGACCTCCATGGTTTGATGAGGATCTCCGGGGTTTAAAAATTGAGGGTCGGAGGTTAGAAAGACACTGGAGGAGATCTGGCCAGATGGAGGACAGATTGGCCCTGAGGTCACATTACGCGGACTATCGGGGGCAATCTCCCAGAAAAAGACAGAGTTTTTGACAAGGGAGACTGCTGCAGCAAGGAACAGACCGGCTCATCTCTTCTGCGTGGTAGACAGGCTTTTACATCCTGCCTGTCTCCATGTTGGGGGAACAGATTGTAGCACTAGGTGTGAGGAGCTTGCTCTGTTCTTTGCCAACAAGGTGTCCTCTATCAGGGCGGAGGTCTCGTCAAGTGTCTCAAAGGGGCTGCAGTGCACAGCCTGAGTTGTGTTAAAACACTCCTCCTGTCTGGGATGAGTTTGAGCTAGTCAGGGTGGAGGAGGTGGCTGAGATAATCTCGAAGCTGTGACAAACCCATTGCGATCTAGACCCAGGCCCAACCCACCTTTTGGTTGGTTGTCTGGACCTGATTGGACCTGTGGTTGGTGGGATCATCCGTATTTTATTGAGGAGTGGGGTCTTTCCATCAGTCTTGAAAGAGACCTTGGTTAGACCCCTCTTGAAGAAGCCCTCTTTGGACCCAGACTGTCTCAGCAACTACAGGCTGGTCTCAAACCTCCAATTTTTAGGGAAGGTTATGGAAAAGGTGGTGGCAGTTCAGCTCGAGAGATGTCTTGCCTCCTCATCCACCTATGAGCTATTCCAGTCTGGGTTCAATGCGGGGCATAGTACGGAGACTGCCATGGTGGGGGTGCTTAATGATCTCTTGATGGTGAGGGACAGGAGAGAGCGTACCATCCTAGTCCTCCTGGACCTCTCTGCAGCATTTGACACCATGGACCATGAGGTGCTGCTTGACCGCCTATGGTTCGGGTGTGGCCTGTCCAGTACTGTTATTACATGGTTCAGGTCATACCTGACAGAGTGCAAAGGGTGATGATGGGAGTTGTTTCATCTAACCCTAGGCCTCTGAGCTGTGAAGTTCCGCAGGGCTCGGTCTTTTCACCCTTGTTATTCATGGTGTACATGCTGCTGTTGGGAGACATTGTCAGGCGGTACAGGCTGGGTTTTCACTGCTATGCAGATGATACCCAGCCGTACTTGTCCTGTGCACCTGATACCCAGGTAGCAGCCTCCGTATTTAACAGCTGGCTAGAGGAAATCCAGACATGGATGACTCAGAACTGGCTTAGGCGCAACCCGGACAAGACTTGAGATACTGGTTATGGATCCAGGTCATTGGGGCGGAGGGGCATGGTGAGGGTTTACCACCTGGGCTTGTGCTGGGGGTTCCCCTTGCCCAATCTAGACAGGTGAAGGATCTGGGTGTGATCCTAGACAACAGCTTGACCTTGGAGGCCCAGGTGTCAGCCGTGGTCAAAAGTGAATTCTATCATCTTAGGAACATTGCCCGGATCCAAACCCTGATCCCGCCTGAAAACCTGGCCACAGTGGTACATGCTTTTGTCACGACCAGACTGGACTGCTGTAATGCCCTGTACCTAGGGCTATCTGGAGGCAACCTCTGCTGGCTGCAGCTGGTGCAGAACGTGGCTGCAAGACTAGTGTCGGGAATTAGAAAATATGATCATATTACCCCGGTCCTCTGCGAACTGCACTGGCTGCCAGTCAGGTGGCGGATTGTCTTCAAGATAGGGCTCCTGACCTATAAGGCCCTGCACAGAGGGGGTCCTGTCTATCTGCAAGATCTCCTTATCCCCTACCATCCACCCTGGGCACTTTGTTCTGCCGGGGGAGACATCCTTTGAGTTCTCAGGGTTAGGCTGCTGCATTCAGGGGATAGAGCATTCTCTGCAGCTGCGCCTACCCTGTGGAACTCACTGCCCAGTTACTTAAGGGAGGCTTCCTCAGTGGAAGCCTTTAAGAAAGGGTTGAAAACATTGTTGTTCCAGCAAGCTTTTATCAATTGATCAACAGTATATTCTTTTAAATTTGATAGAGCATTGCTCCCAGTTATAGTGATTTTGTGTTTGTATTTAAGTATGATTTATTGTATTGGTTTATTGTACAGCGCCCACAGTCTAAGGAAATGGGCGCTTTAAAAATAAAGTATGTATCTGTCTGTCTGTCTATCTATTTATCTATCTGTCTATCTATGTGCATGAACTGACTGGTCGGGATATTTTTCACGGTGTGACGGGGAGGC
Organism: Neoceratodus forsteri; assembly: GCA_016271365.2. NCBI lineage: Eukaryota > Metazoa > Chordata > Ceratodontiformes > Ceratodontidae > Neoceratodus > Neoceratodus forsteri. The sequence continues at coordinate 198,651,587 of CM057453.1, forward strand.
AGGAACTAATCAGGAGCAGGGTATTTTTGTCTGTGGGTTTACAGAACCGATCCAAATCCACTCCCTGGTTCCGGTTTCTAATGATTTTCATGTCTAGGAAAGAAATGCTGTCCTTGTCATACATAACAGCAAACCATCAATGTTTGTTGCTTTCCTCCAGGAACTTAACAAATTCCTTAAGTTCCTCTACTGACCCTTGCCACACCATCAAAATATCATCTATATGAACAGTGCCTCTGTGAAATGCAGGGTAAAAATTTGTTGACAGCATCATTATAGACCACATTATGATCCCAAAAGCCTAATTACAGATTAGCATAGCAGGGTGCAAACATTGCCCCCATAGTTGTCCCACTAAGCTGCAAGAAAAATCCCCCCAAAAGAGAAGCTATTACATTGAAGCACAAATCTTGATAATTCTACCAGGACGCCGGGGGGAGGGGGGGCTTCAGCATCCCTAATATCCAGATAGTGTCTGAGAGTCACTAAGCTCCCCTCATGGGTGATATTAGTGTAAAGTGGTTCCACATCGAGGGTGACAAAGATATGGCTACCCTCATTGTGGATATCCTCCAAAATACCCAGAACCTCACTAGAATCCCTCACATAGGACCCAAGTCTTTGTACAAAGGGTCTGATGTGCCAATCAATGTATTGGGAAAGCAGCTCCGTTAGTGAACCAGTTCCCAAAGTGATTGGTCTGCCTGCTGGGGAAATTAAGCTCTTATGCACCTTTAGGAGTGCATATATAGTAGGTCTAATGGGATGATTAACTGAGAGAAAAACCAGGATGTCGGAATCAATTTCATTTTTCATTTAAAAATGCTTCATCTAAGCTGAGAGTTGAGGCGCTGGACACCACACCTCGCACTGCACCAGTGACCCAGGTTCAGGAACGGACTCAGGTCGGCAGGGGTCGGCAGGGAGAGGGAGAATTGAGCATCCCAACGGATACTCTCCTCCCTCTTGGAAGGGTCACCAGGGGTACCTTGTGCACCAACATCCCGAGACAGCCGGTGGAAGCACGGGCTCTCCAGGGTTCTGGCGGCTCCGTTCACTGGAGTCGGGGAGGGGGAACACTGTCAGGTGCTTGGGAAAAGGTGTGCGTCAGCACGTCACCTCTCTGGACGTATGTCCTTGCGCTTGCGTCCCAGGGGGCTCAGTGAGCCTAGATGACAGCCACTCCAACAGCCATCCAGATCCAGAACCCACGGGCAGATCTCTGCTGTGCAGGTGCTCCATGAGTAGGAGAAGGTAAGGAATAACCGGGGCACTCTAGGGGACAGACACCGTGGTAGTGGACCCAGGAGGGACATGGGCAGTGCCTGAAGGAGTGGAGCACTGAGGGTGTCCAGGAGGTGTATAAATGGGGCAAGGTGCTCCAAAGTAAAAAAAAAAATGCTTCATTTAAGAAAGCATAAATTGCCATCTTGAAGGATAACATGGGGTCACAAGTCTATTGCTATTCTGCAGTTGTCTGATGACTTCATTATTATACTGATCCGTGTCCTATACCAACATTCTACCCCCCCCGTCAGCTTACTTGATAGTAATTGCTTCATCTGACTTCAGTGCAGCAAGTGCCTCAAATTCAGTGGCACTCAACTTCATAAAAGAAGGTGAAAACAGTGTACTGGCGATTTTAGCTAGAGCCTTCTCATAACCTTTAATAAAGATACCCACAGCAATGTTACTAGGTGGAATGAATTGGAACTTTCCCCAAAACCACGTATTAATAGTGTCCACAGTACTGATGTCCTGTGTAACTTCCAAATCGGGCAAAAGACTAAGTTCTTCAACACCTGCTGATGAAATACCTGAAATACCTTGTGCTTGGTGACCCATGTTTGTGTAGAAGCACTTCAGACAGAGCAAACGTCCACATTTCTGGAGATCAGTATAGGTTCCAAAATGTGGGACACTGCTGAGCAGCCAGACAGGAAGCAGCTTTCACTTTGAGCTCCCGAGAGACCTTTTTTTTGTAACTTATTGTTTATTAAGACAGAATAGCATAATACAATAATCATATACTGTAACAATGCTTTAACTCATACAGCACTTTGAGACTACATTTTTGTCTTGAATAAGCAAGCAAGTTATATTTCATAATTCGCACTTCATGACTCTGTCAAATCTTTCTATTATATACACTGCATTTAATTAAGAGCCCAAAAGTCCTTGCTCTCTCCCAGCTTTCCTCCTTTCTGGATGACTCCTCCTTCTTCACTCCCTTCCAATCTGGGTTTCAGAAGAACCATTCCACAGCCACCTCCCTAGTTAGACTCACTGACTTTATATATACAGCCATGGATGAAGGTCACATCACTTCTGCTATCTTTGTTGACTTGCTAAGGCTTTCAGCAGTCTCCCACTCCCTTCTCCTTGAAGCCCTGTCATCAGCTAGCTTGTCTCAGTCGGCCTGCAACTGGGTCCGGGCCTACCTGATAGGTAGAACTCAATCAGTTAAAATGGCTGACTCCACATCCCCTCCATTACCCATTGCTGCTGATGTGCTTCAAGTCACCGTACTTGGCCCTCTCTTATTCTCTATTTTTCTGAATGACCTCCCATCAGTATGCTCCTCATCTCTCATCCATATGTATGCTGATGATACGGTCTTGTTCACCTCTGGCCCATCTCCTTCCGATGTGTCTTCCAGACTACAGCTTGACTTCATTAAATGTTCAATGCTGGTTAAGATCGCATCAACTTTTCCTCAATGCCAAGAAGACTATTTCCATGACCTTTGGCACTAGACAGAGACTCTCTAGGCTGTCCTCCCTCCCTCCGGCTCCTTCCACACCCTTGAAGAGACTACCATGGAGGACACCTTTTTTAAATACCTGGGTGTTTGCCTGGACCAACACCTCAACTGTTCTCTACACATCGACACCATCCTGCATAAACTACGCTCTAAGCTTGGCGCCCCTTATGGGAACCGCAGTTTCTTACCTCTTCCGGTTCGGTGTGATCTTGTGTAGAAAATGATACTCCCTATTTTTAGGGATGCAGGTAAGCAGAGCCTGCAGCCCTCTTGCATCAGCTCTAAAAATGAGTTACCGGATTCAGACCTTGGAACACTTCCTTTGGAGTTTTCCAATGATCCTTCCATGTCTATGCAGCTCTTCAATTTAACCCTTGCTGTGCTACAAACTAAACATTTGTCTAGAGCTCAGTCAAATATATTTATTCTAGTTCTTTTGGCAGCCTTGTAGTGCTTCAGTGAGTACAAGCAACAATCCAAGAATCCAACTTGGGAAAGCAGCATTTGTAGAGCTATTGCAAGACAGATAACAGCGTCTAACTGCAGAGCAGTCTCAAATTACATGCTTGGTCATCTCTCCCAGTGTGTGTGTGTGCACAGCAATGATTTACAGTGCTTCCTCTGAAGACTTGATTTATGTTAACCTTTTCAGGACCTATGTAATTAGTGGCATTGGAACGCTATGGCTTTAGACTTGTAGGAATGGCAAATAAATGCTAGGCTGCTAATGCTTTAGGGAGTTTCAGAGGTTGAAAGGGGCATCATAGGTCATTGCAAAGAAATCATAGTGGTGTAACCTGCAGTGTTCCCAGATTGAACAAAGCATTTCCTTTTAAGGCACCCTCCTTTTCTCTGTATTTTCCATGTAAAACAGGGACAAAACTTCTGTACATGTTCCTGTATGCTCAAATCAATACATGTACGCAACTGACTTCATTATGCATGTCAGTAAAATCGTTATAAGAAATGTTAAGGCTGTTTTATGTGCTCTTTAGCCCTGTTACAATGTACTGATATAGGATAGCCTGGCTGAGATGCACTATGTCATGTTCAGTGGGCTCATACTTTTATCCATTTTGGCATAGTACTGGCACAGTCATCCAAATACTATAAAAAAATGTCTGAAAATATCTACATCCAAATACTGTAAATAATGTCTGTGACTAATGTCTGTAACGCATGCTTAATGTAATTGCTGTTATACCCTGTCTGTATTAGCTTCTGTCTTACATATGACGAGGTACCTTTATAAATGAGCCTCTGGCTCAAAGGTTGTAAACCCGATATATCAAATAAATAAAATAAATAAAATAGGACAGGTTTCCTGAGATGCAGTGTCTCATTTTCAGGGGTTCCTAACTTTATCTATTTTTACAATGTACTGATACAGCTTAGCTTGGCTGAGATGCAGTATTTCATTTTCAGTGGGGTCTTACTTTTACCCATGTTTACATCTGCATGCAATGTACTGACACAGGATAGATTTGCTGAGATACTAATGGTCACCATGTGCAACATGGCAGTGCTGACTTAAACTATGCATATGTGAGTATCACGCATATGTAGTCATGTCAGTGCTGCCATATTACGGCTGACTCCAGAGCAAACTGCACATGTGCAAGTATCAATCATGCGCAGTTCTGTAATCACAGCAGTATGAATTACATCTGACCCTGGTGTGGCAAGAGCACGGCATATTCTTTTCAACACTCTTGCCACTCCTAAAAGCTCTCCACAACTGTATCGGCTCAGTGCTGGCAAAAGCTAAGGGATGGGTAACACTGGGGACCATTCAACTATCTTCATGTCCACAGGCTCTATTGGCAGGTCTTTTTAGAAGACCACCATTTTCTGGGACAAAATGTGCTTCTTAATATAACCCCTAAACTTGCCATCTGCGACCTTCAGAGCATGTCCCAGTGTTCTGCTGGAGAATATATCCATATGTTCAATCCTGTCAATACCCCTGAGAATAGGAAGACTGAGCTCATGTCCCATCTCAGCCTGCTGTTCCACAGGGACAAGCAAAAGGATGAGGAGCACCCACATATGCAGAAAGCACCAGGACCACAAACATATTATTCAAAGTCCTTTATTTAACTAAAGCGCATAGTGCACCCACACATAGTGAGCATAAAAAAGTAGTGTCTGAGCCTTTCTGCAGCTGTCATTTCTCCCGACACCTGCCAGGTGTCATCAGGGAGATTCACTCTAATGACGGCCGGGAGAAGCATTTCTTTCAGAGTGGCTCAGTCATCACTTTTTTATGCTCACTACGTGTGGGTGCACTATGCACTTTACTTAAATAAAGAACTCTGAATAATGTTTTTGTGATCCTAGTGCTTTCTATGTGAGTATCACACATATGTAGTCATATCAGTGCTTCCATATTACGGCTGACTCCAGAGCAAACTGCACATGTGCAAGTGTCAATCATGCGCAGTTCTGTAATCGCAGCAGTATGAATTACATCTGACCCTGGTGTGGCAAGAGCACGGCATATTCTTTTCAACACTCTTGCCACTCCTAAAAGCTCTCCACAGCCGTATCAGTTCAGTGCTGGCAAAAGCTAAGGGATGGGTAACACTGGGGACCATTCAACTATCTTCATGTCCACAGGCTCTATTGGCAGGTTATTTTAGAAGACCACCACTTTCTGGGACAAAATATGCTTCCTAATGTTACTGCTAAACTTGCCATCTGTGATCTTCAGAGCATGTCCTTTTGTCCTGCTGGAAAACATATCCATATGTTCAATCCTGTCAATACCCCTGAGAATGGGAAGACTGAGCTCATGTCCCATCTCAGCCTGCTGTTTCACAGGGACAAGCAAAAGGATGAGAAGCACCCACATATGCAGAAAGCACCAGGACCACAAACATATTATTCAAAGTCCTTTATTTAACTAAAGTGCATAGTGCACCCGCACATAGTGAGCATAAAAAAGTGGCAACTGAGCCTTTCTGCAACTATCATTTTTCTTAGCTCCTGCAAGTCAGCATGGGTTTAAAACAGGAAGGTCCTGTCAAACTAATCTCATAGATTTCTTTGACTGGGTAACCAGAGTGGTGGACCAAGGGGGAGCAGTTGATGTCGCCTACCTTGACTTCAGCAAAGCTTTCAATACTGTTTCACATAGAAGATTGATTAATAAGCTGGGTAGGCTCGGGGTGGGTCAGAAGTTGGTCAACTTTGTGGCAAACTGGTTAATGGGCAGAAAACAGAGAATGGTGGTAAATGGTATACAGTCAGAAGAGATGCAAGTCACAAGTGGGGTACCTCAGGGATCAGTCCTGGGGCCAGTCCTCTTCAATATCTTCATCAGTGATATTGCAGATGGACTGGAGGGTAAGGTTTGCCTGTTTGCAGATGACACCAAGATCTGCAACAGAGTAGATGATCCAGATGGGGTGGGCAGAATGAGAAGGGATCTGGATAAACTGGCAAAATGGTCGGAAGAGTGACAACTGGAGTTTAACGCAAAGAAGTGCAAGATCATGCACAAAGGGAAGAGAAATCCTGAAGCCACCTGTAGGCTGGGAGAGGAGTTGCTGGCAGTCACAAGGGAAGAAAGAGACTAGGGCATCATCATCACCGATGACCTGAAATCATCCAAGCAGACAACTAAAGCAGTAGGTAAGGCTAGAGGGATGTTGGGGTGTATTAGTAGGGGTATCACAAGTCATAAGAGGGAGGTAATAATCCCTCTTTACAAGACACTGGTTAGGCCCCATCTGGAGTACTGCATGCAGTACTGGAGGCCACACCTTCACAAGGACATTAACCAAATTGAGGCAATCCAGAGAAGGGCAACCAAAATGGTGCAGGGACTGAATCAGAAAACATATGAGAACAGATTAATGGATCGCAACATGTATACCCTAGAGCAAAGGAGGGAGAGAGGTGATATGATCGAAACATTCAAACACCTTAAGGGCATTAACAAGGTGAAAGAGTCTAACATGTTTCAATATAATAAAAATAGCAAGACAAGAGGACACAGCATGAGATTAGAAGGAGGCTGATTAAGGGGTAATGTGAGGAAATTCTTTTTTACAGAAAGATTTGGTACTGAGGTCCCTCCACAATCATATGGGCTACCTCGGTATCGACCGGACCCTTGACCTAGTACTATCTCAATTCTACTGGCCCAAGATGGGGGCCAATGTTGAGCACCATGTAAGCACTTGTAAGCACTGCCTGCAGAGAAAAAGCCCTGCTTCAGAGGGCTGCCCCCCTTGTCAACATGACTACCAGCACCCCAATGGAACTAGTCTGCATAGACTTCTTGAGTTTAGAGCCTGATCAACAAAACATTGGCAATGTGTTAGTGGTTATGGACCATTTCACACAGTATGCACAAGCTTTTCCCACCAAAGATCAAAAAACCTCTACCGTGGCCAAGGTGCTAGTGGAAAATTTCTTCGTCCACTATGGTGCCCCCCCAGCTAATTCACTCTGATCAGGGCTGGGACTTTGAGAGTCGGCTAATCAAAAATGCTCTCTCTATGGGGGGTGCGAAAGTCAAGAACCACCCCTTATCACCAGTAGGGGGATCCTCAACCAGAACGCTTTAACCGCACCCTACTAGACATGCAAGGCACCCTCCACCCAAAAGATAAGCATAAATGGAGCCAGCAGATTAGCACCTTGGTACAAGCATACAATTGTACAAAGAATAATGCTATCGGGTTCTCTCCCTACTGCCTCATGTTCGAGAGAGAGGCCCAGTTGCCTATTGATGTCTGTTTTGGGGTTTCTCCCAATGGGATCCGAGCCGAAGATTACCTGCAATAGGTACAAAAACTGAAAGCTCAATTGAACCTTGCCTATCAACTGGCCCAGACAATGGCCGCCAAAAGAAATCTAGCCGACAAAGAGAGACGTGATAGAAAAGTAAAGGCTCAAAAGCTTAGGCCTGGAGACCGTGTGTTGTTGAAAAATTTAGGATTGCATGGTAAACACAAAATTGCTGACTGATGGCACCATCTTCCCCATGTCATAGTTGGAAAGTTGGATGATTTTCCAGTGTACAAAGTGTGCCCAGAGAATAACTCCAAAGCTGTCAAGACCATGCACCGTAACCACTTGCTACCTATTGGTCAAGTTATAATTGAGGCTGAGCCCACCGAGATTGATTCCCCTGGACCAGTGACTTGTGCTGCTGCTGCAAGAAAGAAACAGAGTTAGCTTGCCCCTGAGGTTGCCAATTTAAGACTTCCCCCGCAGCAGGCCCAGAATGATAGTAACTGCCAGTCTAACTCAGATGACAGTGAGTGTGATCATGCCTATTACCCCTCATATGAACTGAGTCAGTTGTTTCGTGGAAATCCTATGTTGAATTATGGGGATGAAACTGGACCTTCAGGACTGCCTAATGCCCTGGCATCATCCTTGGAGCCAATGCTCCCTGAAGGTGAAGTGCAAAGTATCACGTCTGAGGATGCTGAGTTTTAGTGTATCATGGAACTGTATGATTTGCCTTAAGGAGAGGCTGATGGTATGAGTCTTTCTGGTAACATGCCAGAACTTGAGGAACACTATGAGAGTGCTGACAACCCCCTTCAGTGCCAGAGTATCTTCAAAATGAGCCAAGTGTTGTAGAAACAGAGACGACAGAGCAAGGGGTTGACAGAGCTCTCAGTTTGGACATTCTGCTTCATGCAGAGGCACCCCTCACAAGTGAGGAAAGCTCCAAGACCATTGCTGAAAGTACAGAGACTGTGGTTGTTCACCCCAGAAAGACTGGCCAAGCTGTCAAGCCAGTGGTGCACTTCAGTTATGATTCCCCCGGGAGGCCAGTGAATTTGCCTTTCAATGTAGTCCACAAAGGTGTTTATGTTTCTCAGAGCTCACTGCCCAAATTGAGCTTGATGGCCCATTCCAGGTTACTTGTTTTGCCCTCTCGCCATGGTGTCCCTGCCCCATCCAGCGCCAAGTTAGCTGATAGGAAAGGGCCCCCCTCTTGCATTGTTTAGAGTACCAGAGGTTATTACATGATTCTGTATAGTAATGTTTAATTTACCTGTGTGAAATATGCATAATGTATTGTCAGCATAGAAATGATATAGTGAAGTACATTGAAATGTATAGTAAGGTGACAAGTTATGCCAATTGATGAATCAGATAGTACTTGTATAGCATGCTAATGGCATAAATGTCTTGTATATGTTGCATTTTCAATGTCATGATGGTACAGACTTGACACGGATGCCAAGTTTTCCCAGGCAGGGAAGGGTGTAACCCCCTTACAAATGGGGGTTCCCAAAAATCTTCCTTGAGCTTGCCTAAATGCTCACTGCCAGGTTGGTGTCCTGTGTTTTAGCAGTTTAAATATGATTACCAGAACCTGTATAACCTCTGTGTACTGTCTCTTTATGAGCTGCCTGATTGCAGCCTAAGTAATCTGAGAGGGAGCTCTGTTGAAAGATGTAACTATTTGCTGAAAATCATTTTAGAGTGATAATGATAGTGAAATTTGTCTAACCTGCTTTCTTTGTAGCAAGGACTGTTTTGTTTTGTCTCCACGATCTTGTTCCTGGAGTGCAAATTGGACCAATCAGTTCTGGTGGGACCTAAAATGTAGCCGGACTACAGGAGGTGTCTGAAGTCAAAATCTGTAGGAATTGTAGTTTTGAACTTTTTGTGCCTTTTTTGCAACTGAAGGGGTAGCTCTTGCTTTGACTGACAGCCAAATCAGCCAACTAAACCTTTTGGATCTTGGGGAGGTCCCGGGCTGCTTGCAGTTTTCAGTTAGATCTAAGCTGGAAGCTGCACAAGAAATAGCTGAAGTAATTTTGAGCAGCAATCCTGAGTGGATTTGCATGGGAAAACTGTGAAAGGGCTGAGTTTTTTGGCTTGCATGTCTGCTGCTGCTCCCGAGAGGGAGAGAAGAGAATTATTTTGGACTAAATCCAAGTTTGTGTGACTAAAGTAAGCTACTGAAGTGAGCCAGGCTCAACCTGAAGAAGACCGAAGATTTTGCTGAATGCGATCGGCCTGTCAGGAGTTCCAGCTACTCCTAAGCTTCCGGTGTGTGCAGAGACTTTGCGGGTGTGACATGGGAGTGCTTTGCCTGGTACAGTAGAATTCCCGTACATGTAAATGTGCTATGAGCTGCTAGTGGGTTGTGAGTCAGTTCCCCACTGTGTGAACTGTGTTCTGCTTGCTGGAAGCTGTATCCAGCTCAAAACGGACTGCATCCGAATTTGTCTCCATGCAGTCTGGGCCTTGCCAGACTGGCCCAGCCAGTCTACCCACTGCACAGAGAAGCCATCGATGAGAGACCTGCCTGGGGGTCAGCCCTCTGCTCCATGCTTGAACAGGAACGATGCCTCTGTGATTCGTGTGGGCCCTGCTTCTCCTGGCATTCCAGATCAACCACCTGCAGTCTCGATTTTCGTCCAGCCTGTGTCCAGTCTTGGGTATTGTGAGTAAATACCAGGGTAGCTCCATGCAACAACAGCTTAATCTGAGTGTGTCATCTGATTGTCTTGTTGTTTTGTTTCCTTTACAAACTGAGCCCTCTGGCTCTGGATTACAAATATTATGTACTGGTCAGGTTGTTTTCCATCACAGGGCCCTAACCAGCTGCAAATCCGGCAACAGTCCTGGCTAGCCCTTCTCTTCTCCACCTGGGTACACAGAGGTGTGACTGTGTGGGGGGACTCAAAGCGCATACATAACTGTTTGATTGATATAACCTTTAATCTAATTAACCTGATTTTGCCCCTTCCTTGTTCAAGTCCCCTGAATAAATCAGATCTAACTTTTTCTACATGTAATCTGACTGTGGTTCCAGTTTGTGCTCAAAGTACTGTACTGTTGCTATTTGCTCTGCATAACCTTGCTTTACAGGGGGGCCCCAGGGTCGAGCCAGAGGAACCAGCCCTGGTGGTAAGTGTAAACAGTGTGGGTACTTGTGTGATGTACCAAGGTATTATGAAAGTGATTATTGTACAGTATTCAGGCCACTAGAGGGGAAAGAGGGGTGTTACAGTGTCCCAGAGGGCTGTGCCCAGGTTAGCTTGACCACTACCAACCCTGACCTCCGGGTGGAGGCCCCCGTTTCAGAACTCAGGCCCCTTAACCTGCTACTAGCCAAGCAGGCAGGGGTAGTAGCCCTTGGGATAGTGCCACCTAGGGGTTACAGGAACAATACAGATGTGCATGAATAGATAGGCCATTGAGAAAGCAAAGGCTGATGGCACATTCATAAGCCAGAAAAAGAAATGAGTAGACTGGATGGGCCTTGCGGTCCTTATCTGCTGTCAACCTCTATGCTTCTGTGTTTCTGCCAGACGTCATCAGAGTGATTCACTCTGATGATGGCCAGGAGAAGCATTTCTTTCAGAGCAGCTCAGTCATCACTATTTTATGCTCACTACGTGTAGGTGCACTATGCACTTTACTTAAAGAACTCTGAATAATATGTTTGTGGTCCTGGTGCTTTCTGCATATGTGGGTGCTCCTCATCCTTTTGCTTGTCCCTGTGGAACAGCAGGCTGAGATGGGACATGAGCTCAGTCTTCCCATTCTCATTGCTGAGCACCATATTACTTGTTCAACTGCTCCAAATCCATTTTGCTTTGTTCCACATGGAGAGAAAATCACTATAACAAATGTAATGCTGTTTTTATTTATTTAAAATGGTAAAACTCACATGCAACATTTCACAGAGGCTCTGGAAAAATGCTGGAATCTCTCAGGCTTTGCTGCCAATGTTCACATATCTCCAGAACCGCTTGATGGTATTATAGCATTGTTACAATATACTGACACAGCCTGATAGCCTGGCTGACATGCAGCATGTCATATTCAGTGGGGCCATACTTTTTTCCATTTTAGCGATGTACTGGCACAGGATAGCTTTGCTGAGATGCAGGATCTCATTTTCACAGAGGTCCTAATTTTACCCATTTCTACAATGTACTGACACAGGTTAGCTTGGCTAAGATGCAGTATCTCATTTTCAGTGGGGTCTTACTTTTAGCCATGTTTGAATTTCAACAGAGGACACAGCATCTAACTGCAGAGCAGTTCCAAATTACATTCTTGGCCATCTCTGCCAATGCATGTATGTGTGTAGCAATGATTTTCAGTATTTCCTCTGAAGAATTGATTTATGTTAACCCTTTCAGGGACTTATCTAATTAGTGGCATTGGAACTCTTATGGTTTTATATTTGTAGGGAGGGTAAATACTAGGCAGCTAATGTTTTAGGGAGTTTCAGAGCTTGCAAAGGGCACCATAGGGGATTGAAAAGAAATCATAGGGGTGTCAACTGCAGTGTTCCCAGATTGAACAAAGCATTTCCCTGTAAGGCAACCTCATTTTCCCTGTTTTCCATGTAAAACTGGGACAAAACTTCTGTACATTTTCCTGTATGCTCAAATCAATACATGTACACAAGTGACTTCATTATGCATGTCAGTAAAATCACTATAAGAAATGTTAAGGCTGTTTTATGTGCTCTTTAGCTCTGTTACAGTGTGTTGCCATAGGATAGCCTGGCTGAGATGCACTATGTCATGTTCAGTGGGCTCACACTTTTATCCATTTTGGCATAGAAGTGACACAGGTTTGCTGAGATGCAGTATCTCATTTTCAGGGGGTCCTAATTGTATCCATTTTTACAATGTATTGATACAGCTTAGTCTGGCTGAGATGCAATATCTCATTTTCAGAGGGGTCTTACTTTTACTCCTGTTTACATCTGCATGCAATGTACTGACACAGGATAGATTTGCTGAGATACTAATGGTCACCATGTGCAACGTGGCAGTGCTGACTTAAACTATGCATATGTGAGTATCGTGCATATGTATTCATGACAGTGCTGCCATGTTATGGCTGACTCTGGAGCAAACTGCACATATGCAAGTATCAATCATGCGCAGTTCTGTAATCGCAGCAGTATCAATTACATCTGACTATGGTGTGGTGAGAGTACGGCATATTCTTTTCAACACTCTTGCCCCTTCTAAAAGCTCTCCACAGCCGTATCTGCTCAGTGCTGGCAAAAGCTAAGGGATGGGTAACACTAAGGATGACTCAACTGTCTTTATGTCCACAGGTTCTACTGTCAGGTCATTTTAGAAGACCACCACTTTCTGGGACAAAATATGCTTCCTAATGTTACTGCTAAACTTGCCATCTGTGATCTTCAGAGCATGTTCTTGTGTCCTGCTGGAGAACATATCCACATGTTCAATCCTGTCAATACCTCTGAGAATGGGAAGACTGAGCTCATGTCCCATCTCAGCCTGCTGTTCCACAGGGACAAGCAAAAGGATGTGGAGCACCCACATATGCAGAAAGCACCAGGACCACAAAACTGTTATTCAAAGTCCTTTATTTAACTAAAGTGCATAAAGCACCCACACATACTGAGCATAAAAAAGTAGCGTCTCAGCCTTTCTACAACTACCATTTCTCCTGACTCCTGCCAGGTGTCATCAGAGTGACTCACTCTGTTGATGCATAGCAGGGGCTGGGAGAAGCATTACTTTCACAGCAGCTCAGTCATCACTTTTTTATGCTCATACTATGCACTTTACTTAAATAAAGAACTGTGAATAATATTTTAGAGATCTTAGTGCTTTCTGCATATGTGGGTACTCCTCATCCTTTTGCTTGTTTCAGTTTTTTCATTGCTGAGAGCACCATATTACTTGTTCCGCTGCTCCAAATCCATTTTTGCTTTGCTCCACATGAAGAGGACACTAACAGCTACTAGTAAACATAAATGTGGATATTGCCTTTAGACCCTTCCAGGTATTCCTATTTTAATAATGCAGCTTCTCCTTAACAAAGGTATCCAAACAGAACCAGCAAATTTCTTTTTAAGTACTGAACACATTCTCTTTACCGGTGCAGCAAATGTAAACACTGGAGGAAATATGAAGAAACTGAGAGGAAAGCTTACAAAAGGTGTCAGTTGGCATTTCATGTGACTGCATAAATATGCAGAACTAAAAATGCTACATAAATTCACTGCCACTAAGTAAATGGCAAATGGTGGGGCTGGGGAAGGGGGGAGGGATTTGTCAACAGAAAAAGGGGGCTTAGTTTGCACTCAGAGGAGTGAGAAGATCAGTTTCCTTATATGGGACAGTGACCCACAGGGTGTAAAATGTTGAGGTTATTGAAAGTATGATGGATTATAATGATCTACATAGCACATTTTCTTAAAGCAGCAATTTTGTCATCAAAGAAGAAAAACGGTGGGTCAGACTTGACAACCATCTGACATTTTTCACAATCCCCCACTCAAAAATGAATACCAACACCATTTAACTTGCTGCACTATAAGACAGCACCAAAGAAATTAGCATCTATGCCCAGCTTCATGCTGCATTCTTTCAGCAGGGTCTTTATAGAGTACAGTACCACAATACATTTTCTTTACCTTATCTTCACTTTCATCTGAATGCACCCTAGTTCCCTTTCTGCCCTGATGATATGATATTTAGGGCTCAATTAAGTAAAGCTGTATCCAAATGTCCTCCCTGAGGACCAAGTTAAACTTTTTCAATGCCAAAAAAGACTAGCAATCCATTCCATGGCTTTGAATAAATTAAATATGGGGTGGTATTATACTTTGCGCATTCTTGTATTCTATGATTCTAGTATGTTCACCTATTAGGTTATGAGGCCATGTTGAATTTTATAAATACGGGCGCATAACTTTTGTAATATTCAATAACTTTACCACAACATTTCAACATAGCCATTTTGGTACAGTGACTCATGAATGTGACAGATGTCATTTTCTGCTCCTGCTCAATATGCGTGTTTGCAGCCCAAAAGTTGATTTTGCACTCCCTGCATGGTTGCACCTTTATGCCAGGAGTTAAACATTTTTTCTGCCCTTCTTTATGAGGCAGATTCATCACAAGGCTGTGTTGAAAATGTGGAGCAAAAATATTAAAAAAAAAATCATTTTCAATATTTTAAACCCAGATTCCTCTCCTGCAGCCCTATTGGCTCTGGCCAGAGTTTGTTGACTACTGTGATATAGTCTACAGTGATGCTCCCAAGTCTTCCTTCTCCAGATTGGATGCCCTTTTCAATGCTTTCTGTCGCTTTGCTCTCGATGCCCACTCCTGCACTCATCACTGTTCCTTGTACCATTCTCTCACCTTCCCCTCCCCTGAATGTAAGCGTCTCTCTCACTGCACCAAGTTTATGTCTAAATACTGGCTTGGGACTCTCCTCTCCTCTCCTATCTCACTGCCTCTCTTTCCTAACCTTCTTCCTTCTCCTGCCTCCTCAGGTCCACTGACACTCACTCTCTAGCAATTCCTTGTAGCTTCACCTCCACTGGTCAGGTAGCTTTCTCCTACTTCTTCCCAAAGCTTTGGAACTCCCTGCTACCTCCTATCAGGCTCTCTTCCTCCTCATCCTCTATCTTTTTAGCTCTTCATAACTTCTATTCCCCGAACTGTACTTGCTTTTAGCCATTCCTCTACCTTCCCTCCTGCCCCTCCTTCCCCTACCCCTTCCAAACTCCTATTTAGACTAAATACACACCAGTTCCTAGCCCCCTTCTCACCCAATACCACCCCATGCTTATCACCCACCTCTCTCTCTCCACTCCTCTAACTCCTGCCACTCCTCCTAGGCTCCCAACTAGAACCCTTCCTCCCTCCCTCTTCCTGCCCCTTCTCCTCCTGGTTCTCTTGGCCTATGTTCTGCCTCTCTTGCAGGGTTCTCTACATCCTAGAGGGGGTGCAGGTCCTGGTCCCACTCTCTTCTTCCCCTCATCTTTTCCCTCCCATGCCCTAATCCCCATCCAGGTTTCCTTGCAGCCTGAAGGGGTTTACATTAGTGCTACTGGTTCTCTCTTCCACCCACCACCTCCTAATCTTTCCCTGCCCACCTCCCCCCTTGCCCTCCTGCCCATCTACCCTTTCATTCTCTACCTCCCACTCTTCCTTCTCACTCCCCTCTTGCCTGGTCCTGACCCCCTTACAGGTTCTCTGCATCCTGAAGGGGTAGTTTTGATTTAGTCTGCCCCCCTACCCTACCTCCTCCCCTCATCCCACCTTCTACCATTGTCCTCTCCCTTTCTCCCCACACTGCCTTATAAACATCCCCTATCTTCTCTCCCCTCCTCCACCCTCCACCCTTGCCCTCACTTTTTGCTCATGTCCTAACAAATCCACTTCCCATCATATACTTAACCATCTTCTAGCACTTCAATCGTTGACTGCCTTTCTCTAACCAGTACCCTGCAGGATTACCCGGACTTTGGCTGCTACCCTGTCTGTATTGTAAACATGGCCTGTTGCCCTGGCTGGTAGGTCAGGGTCACTCTGCTCTGTACAATTAATATGATGTCTGTTTTGATAATTGTGTTTGTATTTTGTTCCTATATTGTTATGTAATTGTTTGTTCTCCCAACTTTGTAATCCTCCCGGACGCTTCTGGAAACAAGTTGTTCTCAGCTCATGTTGTCTTTCCTGGTGAAACATTTTTCCAAATAAAAAAAAATAATCCACTGCCATTAATTAAAGAAGGGAAACAGAAAGAGAAGAGAAAACATTAATGAGAACTCTAGAGGGAAAATCTCTCTGCTTTTGCACATCCATACATCAAATAAAATAATCATTATTTGGAACAATGTCTGTCATGCCTCTTTGTTTGAGAATGAGAGCTCACTTGTGTGTCCTAATAGTTTTGTTTAGATATAAAAGACATTTAATTTGAATTACAGTATGCCATCCACTTTCTTCATTTATTAATATATTTTTCTCTACTTAGCCTAAGATTTGCAGTAATTATTTCCATCTCTACTCATTGTTGCACCTTGGTTTTCCACTTGGCTAGAGTTGGAATGCTAGGGGAGAGCCACCCAACAGACATTCTTAAATAAAAGTTAATTTATTACTTAGGCAACTTGATTGCACTTCAAACCACATTTAATATCTTGGTGGACAGGTCTGGACTAAGAATGGTGAAACTGAAATGTGCTGTTACAGCATCTGCTAATTTTTTCAGCCAAAAGGATGACAGACCGAAGGACAGCCAGTACAGCATGTTAAAGTGGGGACCTCATGTGATACAGCAGGGGAAGAGGTATCACTGGTCACTGTGAACACCACTTTAGGACAGCTTATCAAAACTGTCCAGGATCTTGATAGAAAATGTCAGCTTTAGAAATGAAGGCAGACCTTTTGTTTGCACTGCGAGTCCCACTGTCCTCCATGAGCTCTATGTATAGTCGTAGAGGACTGTACTTAGTCCCTGGAGAAAAGTAGTCCCAGAAAACATCTGATCAGAGATTATAAAAGCTCTGTGACAAAAGCTGAGATCTCCATTATTAAGAATGCAGACCTCAATACAAGCCTTATCAAAGAAAATTCCCTTTTGCAACAAAAACTCAAAAACTGTAGAGAATCAGGCTCAAGAAAAAATATAAGGGAGGTCAGCTTACCAGAGGCAGCTGAAGAGAAGGAAGGTTTCGAGTTTGCCCAGTCCTTGTTGCCCACTCTTCTGGGATTCTTGGAGAATGAACCCCTGCTGTCACCTGAAAACAGCATATATAATAACTCTGCGATGGGTGCCATCTGTCCAACAATATTTTGTAATCTACACGGAGGGGGACAGAGATTGGGTGCTGTCAGCAGCAAAAAGATGAAACCTGCACTATGGAGAGGCAGCAGTCTTCCTGTACGCGGATCTTTCATATAGTGCCTGTCAGCGCAGGAATGTGTGTGAAGGTATAAAAACAGCAACAGCTGTTGATACTGGCAAAACTAAGACTTGCATGGAATGGGCAGCCCTTTCTGTTTAATGATCTTAAAGACACCAAGAAATTGGTCAGGAGACTTGAGCATGAGCTGGAACAAAACAATGGAGAAGATGCCTTTGATGGGGACTGATTATCTCCTTTTGCAACTTTGAACTCCTGATTAAAAATGTTTATAAAGCAAGTTTATTGTTAAATGTGCCTTTTTGCTCTTTTTCTCACTGATGGGGGATAGTTACTTATAGAATGTGTCTCAGTGGGTATAATCTCAGGCCGAGACTTTGCAGATGAAAATGGTGGATTTCCTGCTCTTCAGATTTCTTGCCTCTCCATCTGCTGCTTCAAGATGGGATGATTAACTGCAGATGACATCAGAGCAGTAGGCAACAATGAGAAGATTCAGTAGCCTGCAGTGCATGTTAGGGTATATGGGCTGGATATTCAAAAGGGTTGCACCATGTGCAATAGGGTTGTGCCTGCGCAAGTCCAAAATTACGCCATTCTGCCATATTCAGCAGGAGGCAGTTGCGCCCCCCCAAGTCAAGCTGAGCAACGGTGCAATGCTAATGAAGGCATGCTGAACCGGAGGGGGAGGAACCATGCATAAACTGCACAGCCCAATATTCAGCAGGCTGTGCAGAGTTGTGCAGGCACAACTCCCAACCTGCGCCTGCACAACTTTGAGCCCAAAAAAAGGAGTAAGTCGAGGGCCACCTACAGGTGAGCTGCCGCATTGCAGGGCACAACACAGCAGCTGCCACCTGTGGGTGGCCCTCAACTACTCCCTGTGCCCCGCCTGCAGCCCAATCACGGGCATATAGCAATCCCCCTCCCCCCGACTGGCCCAATCGCGGGCATAAGTGTAAAATTCCTCCCTCCCCCGACTGGTCCGATCATAGGGCATAAGTATAAATAAACCCCCACCCCCACTAGCCCAATCGCAGGCATAAGTATAAATAAACCCCACCCCCACTAGCCCGATCGCGGGCATGAATATAAATAAACCCCACCAGCCCGATCGTGGGCAAAGTGTAGAATAAAACCCACCCCACCAGCCCGATCGCGGGCAAAGTGTAAATAAAACCCACCAGCCCGATCACAGGCAAAAGTGTAAAATAAAACCCACCCCACCAGCCCGATCGTGGGCAGCAAAGAGTCTAACACCCCCCCAAGAACATATCCCTGGTGGTCCAGTGGACCTCAAAGCCCAATTGTGGGCTGCAAAGTGTTCAACCCCCCCCAAGGACCACCTACCCAATTCATTCACATATCTGGACTGCCTTGTACGGTATGGGCTGCATGCCCATTGGCTCTTGCTCTGCACCAATGGGTGTGTAGCCCTACCGGGCA
The DNA here is from genome assembly GCA_016271365.2 of Neoceratodus forsteri. NCBI lineage: Eukaryota > Metazoa > Chordata > Ceratodontiformes > Ceratodontidae > Neoceratodus > Neoceratodus forsteri. Next base: position 198,670,456 of record CM057453.1, read on the forward strand.
GTCAGTCGGCGGGCGACGGGGCGGCAGGCAGGTGGGATGCTGCCACCCGCCGCTGACGGGGTGAGCAGGGTGGTGGGGCTTCGTGGTGGGTGGGGTGGGAGCCACTAGATCACCAGGGTAGGTGGTCCTTGGGGTTTGACACTTTGCAGCCCATGATTGGGCCTCGAGGTCCACTGGACCACCAGGGATATGTTCTGGTGGGGGTTGGACTCTTTGCTGCCTGCAATTGGGCTGGTGGGGGGTGGGTTTTATTCTACACTTTGCTCGCGATCGGGCTGGTAGGGGTTGGGGGTTTATTTAAACTTATGCCCACGATCGGGCCAGTCGGGGGGAGGGGGGATTTTTACACTTATGCCCGTGATCAGGCTGCAGGGGGCATCGGTCCCCGACAGCTGCTGCCTGGCAGGGCGCCAGGCACAAGTCCTTGGGGATCGGCGCACCTGCATGCTAATGGCATGCAAATGGAGCCATAAATAGATGCAAATGGCCCCCCTGCACCTTGCATGAATTATGGCCCCATTTGCATGTCACCTTTTGAATATGGGAAATTTGTGCATGGCTCAATGGTACTTGCGCCACCGCATCTTCGAATGCTCCACTCTGACCACTTGCGGTGGTCAAGTTCCACTGCGCCATGCACAGTGGCTGTGGCCGGGTAGCGCAACTCTGTTGAATATCGCCCGCCACAATTCTCGCACAACTATTTTGTGCAGCTCAAGGGCTTGGCGCCACAGAATAGCGCATAGTTTGAATATCCAGCCATATATATATATATATATATATATTTGCGTTAGGGTATGTATAAGCTCTGATCTTTCATTTGCACTGCGAGTCCCACTGTCCTCCAAGAGCTCTATGTATAGTCATAGAGGACTGTACTTAGTCCCTGGAGAAAAGTAGTCCCAGAAAACATCTGATCAGAGATTATAAAAGCTCTAACATGCACTGCAAGCTATTGAATCTTCCACTGCTGCCTACTGCTCTGTTGTCATCTGCAGGGGACTCTGGGACTTGTAGTAACAGAAGATGTCAGCCCACAATTAAGCAAAATTAGTCTGATATAATCTGCTATACTACAGTAAACATTAAGTAAGTCGAAATGTTTCTGGCCACAAAGTGCACATTGGTACCAACTTCACACCTGAGTATGGGATCCTTTGTGCTGACTGTTCCCCTTTAAAGCTACACAGTAATGGAATATTGGGTCTCACTAGGGAAAATTATTTTTTGGTCCATGGGTAATTTCTGAGTTTTTGACAGGAAATGGGAAAGTGGGTGGACTTTAGTGCCATGGCCCCTCTGTGCCCGCTCTAACTCCATTAGCATTGTGGGAGATAATCTCTGAGGCACTCCACAGTCATGACATCATGGGTTGTGTACACCTGCTAGGTTGCTTGATGCACATATGACTTAAAGAAAGCCCATCCCACACTTGAGAGGGGGGTCTGCTCTCCTGTGGTCTGTTCTTATGTACATCAAAACAGGTTGCAGCACACTCTAGAGTGCCAGTGTGCTTCTTGTAAAGAACAAATGTTTATTATAAAGAACAACTTCATTACTAAGGTAAGAAGCCACCTGGCTAAGCCATTTATTAATATTCTACAACAAAGATCAAACAAGACCACAAGAGTATGTTTCTGCAGATATGCAACTGTTTAAAATTGCAAAACTGGCAGTCTTAGAGATGTTAGCACTGCTGCTTCTACTAGCGTTGGTTGTCTAGGAAAATGTTAGCTGAGAAATTGCCAGCTCAGTATTCAAATTATGAACATTATCGCATTATACAAGTATAGAGATTATTAGCTACCTGAACATCCCTGCTAGCGGTGCCAGGAACTAAAATAATGTCTGACCAACATAATTGAGCCCAAGGGAGGCAGCATAGCACAGCTGTTTAAGGCTCTGAGCTATAAATCTGGAGACCTGGGTTTGAATCCCACGGCCCCCACTTGCAAAAGGTACTCTCAAACTCACCCAGAAAAGTTTCCTTGCACTAGAAAATGCTTAAAATGTCTGAGCTGGATTCAGACATTACTGGAATTCAGTGGCACTAAATCAAAGCACCCGCAACCACTTTGTGCTATTTTCTACCCAAAAACAGTTCCACAGAGAAAAGGAAGAGCTATGGACCAAAATGGAGCCACCCAAATGTTATTTTATGGCCCCAAGTTCTCAAACAACTCCTAGCAGCATCTCATCCCCACCTACTTGTTTCTTGTTTCCAAATCTCCTGCTACATGAGAGCTGCAAGCTGACTGGCTCTCCGCTCTCGCGAGATTTCGGTCACCATCTTAGATGAGGATAAACAAACAAGATTTTACTAAATTCAACATATCTTGCAGTGGAGAATGGAACTAGCAATTGCTACAGCTTCTCAAGGCAAAGTCCCCTAACTTTTAACACTGACCATGAGAGAGAACTGAAGAAACATATTTTACAGAACAAAAAATGCTTCGGCCCCAAGCTGTGTCCTATTATACAAGCAACAATGCAAATGATTCCTCCCTCAGTTTACCACAGCCAAGCCAAGGATTAGCCAAAGCATCCTGCCCCCCAAAGGCACATGCCTTCTTTAACCAAGAGATAACCAAGGCATAAAAAAAGGGCCAAAAATGATACACAGCACTGTACTATATTGGGTCAGCATACAAGAAGGTTTGATTAAAATAACTATTTGGGAAATAGTGAACTTTAATATTCATTTCTTTCAGTAATATTCAGTTGTTTTTTCTCTCTTAAAGGCACAATCACATGTTAATTAAGGAACTGCTACTATGTACTGTGCGTGACAAAAGTAATGCATACCAATGTGAATGCTTGACTTGGCCCTATTACTTTAATAAAAAAGGGCTTGAACAAGATAATTTATCACGTTTTTGACATTTAAAGGACGCTAAATATAAAGCATGCTAACAGAGTCATGTATTGTCTGAGATCTGTAACAGATGACGAAACAGATTCCACAGCCACAGTTACTTGGAAACCCCTACCAGCAGTCCCAGGAGCTTAGTACATCGGGGCTACTGCATAATTAAAGGCTCTCATTCCTTACTTGGGCATATGCTATGAGTTCCCCTATGTGATGTTCAGAACAAGCATACCACCTTACTAAGATGCCTGACCTGGAGCCCTGCCAGTGGCTCCAGAGTCTATACATTGTTAAATGAGCAAGTGGCCACCTTAGAATGTCCGGAGTACCCTGCCAGCAACCCAGACTTCTAAAATACTAAGTAATGTGCCACAGTTCCCCCTCAAGACATCACTACATGACCGTCTCTGAAGCATTTTCTCAGTCCCTCTGTGCCTTACCTCAAAATGACATGTTCTCTAGACTTTTGTTATGGCATATTATGTCTTTTAAACTCACCACCTTCTTCTATCAAAAGGTAGAAGAAACTCCTTTATCATCTACCCGACCAAAATGCCATAAACAAGTAGGTCTCATGAGGAGGAGAAGCATTGAGAGACTAACCTAACTTGCCTATCCAGATCGGCAGCCGCAAGAAAGAATATCGCAAGACTTGCTGCTGTGATCTCGGAAAAGCTGTCCACTCACCCCTTACCCATGCGGGATTAAGGGTGTAAGTGGCTGTTAGACAGGAGATTGACTGAGAGTCACTGCTGCCATCTTGTGGAGAGCATAACTACACTCATAAATGTTCAACCAGCACAAAGAGCATTTGTTAAAAGCACCAACCGATCTAAAACAGCAGACCACAATGTGAGTAATGACGTATGAGGGAAACAATTTGAAAATCAATTAACTATTTGGAAAATACATTGGGGGCAGCACTATTACCACAGCTGTAGGCAAGGCAGCATAACACTGAGTCCCTCACTCACTCTAACCACATTTAAAGGGACAGTGCACACTTTAATGCACAGGCACAGCAATAGCCTGTGCAGTGCAGAACATTATTGATTACCGAGCAGGGGAAGAATTAAGGGAAATAATAAATAAATAAAACAATATATCTAAATTCCTCCCCCCCCCCCAAAAAAAAAGCACCCTCTCTATGTACCTTCTCTCAGCTTTCTGCAATGGCCAAAACAAAGAGCTGCAGCTGAACCAAGGTTGCAGCACACCCTACATGTCCAGCATATTTAACTAAATCTAGAGGCAATGGTAAGACTCATATTATTTCAGTATAAACCATATATATACAAATTATAAGATGATTGCCACTAAATACAGGATGCTATCAAAATCCAGCATTCTGGTTATCAGTTTGTGCTTATACCACTAGAATATACCAGGCAAAAAGTATAGAAAACTAATGCATGATGTATAACTTCTGCATATATCACAACATCAGTTTACAAGACTTTTAAGTAGAACAGTGCAAGTTACAAGTAAGGAGACTGACTACTTGGAAGCCCCTGCTAGCGGTTCCGGGAGTAAATGACCATAAAGTATCCACTAGGCCTTATAATGTAAGGAAATTGACTACCTGGATACCTCTGCTAGCGGTTCCAGGAGCAAACATCCATAAAGTATCCACTGGGCCTTATAATGTAAGGAGATTTGACTACCTGGATACCCCTGCTAGTGGTTACAGGAGCAAATGCTTCCTAAGGAAAAAAAAAAACAAGGCTCATCAAATTACCTGTATAAGGACAGCAAGGCAAATCTCAACCTGGCACCCCTTACAGCAGTGTCTGAGTGCAGGACAGTGGCCCTACCTCCATCCAGGTATCCCAGTTTCTATGGCAGGTCACCATTCAAACGGCCTCTAGCTCCATGGTGGAACATGACCGAAACACGGCTTTCCGTGACCTCAACACTACCGTTGTACCCCACACAGGGTATTTAAGGCTGTGGACCAACATGGAGCCCACCAAAATGTTTGTTTTATGGCCTCCAGGTCCATAGAAATGCCCAAATGACTCGCTCCTCTCCCCCTCATTTCTTCTGTTCTGAGATCACCCTCAGCATGGGAGCAGCCCTTTGGTTGGCTCCCAACACTCATGAGACCTCGGGCGCCACCTTTCTGATTGGAAAAACAGTGAGATCTCGCCATCGCGGAGATCCTGCGATAACTACTGCCTATGCTCCCAGCACGCTGAAATACAGCAACATTTCAACAAACAGGAGACAAACAGTCTGTGCAGTTAAGGTCTAGAAAGATACCTCAAGCGAAAAGAGAATATAAGATACCAAAGACCAGTCAAACAGATCCACTTATCTGCCAGCTAGACAAACATACCATTCTCATTCCTTTCGAGACAAGACAGGGGCAATTACAGCTACAGACTACACTATTACAGGCAGCCATACCCACAAAAAACATTGCATCAGATATCGCACTAGAAGGGCTCCCAACCAAGGTAGAGGAAACTACTCCCCCAGCAAAACCCAGTTGAAACAACAACTACTATTGCTACAAGCAATGCCAAAACATTCCAGTCAGTGACCGACTACTACTCTTCACACAAGCATGGGAGCAAACCACACAAGACAGGTGAGTCCCACAAGTAATAACTTAAGTATAGGATATGTGATACAACTTTCTCGCATTCCAACAAAGAACCTTCTAGTCCTATTCCCTGTGCTGAAAAACACGTTACCCCAACACAAGTCCAAACAGTGCTGACAGACTTAGTGCACAACAAGACCATAGACAGGGTAACACATTACAAAAAAGGAGAAAGGAGGATACTCCATATTTGACAAGGTACCCAAAAAGGGACCAGAGGGCTCCACCCAGTTCCAGACCTAAACAATTCTGTACACTTCACACCCTAGAAATGGAAACAATCAGGTCCACCTTCATGGTTATAAGCTCAGGAGATTACCTAACTTCACAACATTTGTAGGACACTTACATCACACTGCAAATTCATTCTATTTCACATATTGGGAAAACAATACCAATACAAGTGTTACCATTCAATCTACCATCAACCTCAAGTGTGTTCATGATGGTAACAATAGCATTCGCAGCAAAAAAAAAAAAAAGGAGAGAGAGTTAAGGGCATACAAGTAATACCCTATTGAACGACTGGCTGTTCAAGACCAGAACAGTAGAACAGTCTGTTCGAGTACAAACGCAGTAGTACACTGCCTACAAAATTGCAGCCGTGTAATAATCTATCAAAAAGCTACCTATCATCCCTAGCCAGTCTATAGATAGTCTAGGCTCACTGATCGATACAAATTCGGGTCTCGGCGACCCAGTAAACACCCAAGTCTGCTTAATTATTGCACAGAATACACAATTACAGAAACACAGAAATCCAGAACTTCAAGCAGTTTCACAAGTACTGGGAGTTATGTCATCATTGATAGACTTAGTGCCATGGGCCAAGTGCAACATGAGACCTCTTGTACCATTCTTGAGCAAACAGGGCCCAGCGCATGACATAGGCTTGGCACAGACATTAACACTTTCACCCTCCCTGATGGCACTAACATCTGCCAGACGTGGAGAAGAACTACAGGCACACTCATGCAGACCCCCACTCATAACATTCTACACTGACAGAATATCCCTTAGACCTATAATGTCATTCTGACCAATAGTATCATTGACAGTCCACATCAACCAAACTATTGAAATATCTGCAGAACCCCCTCAGGGGGAAATACAAAACAACCCACAGCTTAAAATGCTGGGTATGAAAAGGGTACTTATAAGCGACATTGCAGAGGGACTGGAAGGAAAAGTATGTCTCTTTGCAGATGACACAAAGATCTGCAACAGAGTTGATGCACAAGGTGGGGTGGAAAGGATGAGAAGGGACTTGGCAAGGTTAGAGGAATGGTCAAATGTATGGCAGCTTAGATTCAATGCTAAGAAGTGCAAGGTAATGCACCTGGGAAACAAAAACCCAGGGAAGAGTACACAATGGGGGTGAGATACTAACAACAATAAAATGGAAAGGGACCTGAGGGTAGTCATATCAGATGACCTAAAGGTGGGCAAGCAATGTGAGAAGGCAGCAAGGAGGGCTGGGGGATACTGGGATGCATAGGAGAGGCATCACCAGTAGAAAACAAAAGTTATTATCCCTCTGTACAGACAGCTGGTGAGACCACATCTGGAGTACTGCGTGCAGTTCTGGAGACCCAATCTCCGCAAAGACATAGACAGGATGGAAGCTGTCCAGAGGAGGCACTAAATGGTGCAGGGTCTGCACCAGAAGACATATGAAGAGAGACTTAAGGAGCTTAATATGTATAGCCTCGAGGAAAGGAGGAGAGGGGGACATGATGGAAACTTTCAAGTACCTCAAGGGAATCAACAAAGTCCAAGAGGGTAGCATCTTTCAAAAAGAGGTGTGCAAGAACAAGGGGCACAATTTGAAGATAGAAGGGAGTGGCTCAGAGGTAATTTAAGGAAGTATTTTTCACAGAGAGGTTGTGGAAGTATGGAACAGCCTTCCAGAGGAGGTTGTGGAGTCAAAAACGGTGGAATTCAAGCATGCATGGGACAGTCATAAGGCAATTCTAGGGGTTGGGGGTAGGAAGAAGTAGGCTACTGGTTAACTAGGATCTGCAGCTTATCCATCAGGTAGGGAAATGGGCAGACTGGGTGGGCCAAGCGGTCCTTATCTGCCGTCAAATTCTATGTTTCTATGTTAGAGGAAATATACAAAACAGACGGTTTGTAATGCTGCATGGGAAAGGAAAACCAGCTTCAAAATCATTGATTGCCATGTACCTTAAAACAGCAATCATGGAACCATACAGAGTGAATAACTCAACTGCACCAAGAGATCTGAAGGCTCACTCTACCAGAGCAATCGCAACTTCCTTGGCAGAGAAACATGGGAGTACTGCAGAGGAAATCTTTAGCAGCATGTAAGGACTGGGTACAAGACAACACGTCTGACCCACCCTAGCAGAGGATTACTGGTTTTTAATCACCCATGATGTCATGACTGTGGAGTGCCTCAGAGATTATCCCCCACAATGGTAGTTTACTCACCTGGTAAAGGTGATTGTGGGGAAATACATCTCTGAGGCACTCCACATCCCGCCCAACAGACATGTGAAAGACTCAACAAGTTTTCATACGTTATATGAATGTATGATACTCGCTATTACAAATTAGCAGGTTCGGACATCACCGACGTCTATATGTATAGTGCAGTAACAAAATAAAGTTACACAACAGTTTTCTACCACTAAGTGGTCACTACATATCTACACTCATTAACAGCAAAAGGTATTAACAGATTATTGTTACAGATACAGCTTTGGAATACATCAAACTGACCATAGGAGAGCAGACCCCCCCCAGGTGGGGGATGGACTTTCTTCAAGTCACATGTGCATCAAGCAACCTATCAGGTGTAGACAACCCATGATGTCATGACCGTGGAGTGCCTCAGAGATGTAGTCCCCCACAATCACCTTTACCAGGTGAGTAAACTACCATTGCTTATCTGTTTTGATTAAAGGATCATTAGCCCTTCCCCTTCTTTTCACACCTTTTTCAGACAGCAACTCAAACTAGTTTTGCTAGGCAAACCACCAGTTAGATCTTGACTGACAAGTTGCATTCCTTAGGATATCTATTTTTAGCTCTTTGATCTCCGAAGCCCTGTCAGTGAGTGCCCCAAGGCAAGTCAGTTGTAGGTGTGTCTGCCAAAGAATAAACTCAGTAACTCCCTAAACTGTTTTTTCTTGGTGTTCATAATTTATGAAAAATATTTGTCTAGAAGGGCACACTGAGTTGCAGACAGCTAATTTCTAGATGTGTTCGGGGGGGGACATTGGAGTGCACAACAAACAAGAAAAGTGTTTATACTTTATGTATGTTGGTGTGCTTCAGTTCTTTTCCACAAAGAGTTCATGATACGCGTGGGGGGGGTTGGATGATGGACCTAGGGTCTCTTCCAACTCTAAGAGTTATATATCTGTCCATTTATGCAGTGTAATGCATGACCTTTCATGATATATATATATATATATATACACATATATATACATATGTATATATGTAATAGATATACCACTCTTGGGTGTGCGGTTTGTGCTCTGATATACGCGCATCTTGGTGTCGTTGTGGCCTTGCGAGGCGAGGCGAGTGCGTTCAACCACCCAAGGCGTGTGTATATCAGAGCGCGACCGCACACCCAAGAGTGGTATATCTATCTTATAAAATGGCCCCTGTTGTGATGAAATAGTTCTACGTGGAGATGATAAATAGTTCAGAATAGGCTGTTTAATTTGAATTATTTTTAATGAATAAACATTTAACTGGATAACAGTGTAAGTGAATACAATAGTTAAACATTCAGAATAGGCTGTTTAAACAGTTGAACATTAATGAGTACTGTCACTTTAAGAGTGGTTCATTTTGGGAAGAAAACGTGTGTTGAACTGTGGCAGGAAGTGCTTAATGCTTTACAGTGCCAAGAAGTGCTGAACTTTAACGTGGGAGTTGAGGCTCATTTTTTCTTTCAGTGCCTTGTGTTTCTTTTATGTTTTGTAGTGCTTTTTCTGGCTCTGTGAGGGACGGTTGGAGGACGGCTGTGGTTTGGGGCTGCACGGTTATTTCTACGCAGCTTCCGGGTGAATTTTGTATGGGGAAGTGCTGTTGATCGTCTTCGGTATCTGTGGGGAAGTCTTCTTCATCATGTTTGGAGTCTGTGTTATTCTGGATCGGGTGAGTTTGTTTGTCCTCTGGTGCTCTGTGGGACCTGGCCAGTATGTATGTTAGAGGCAGTGTTTTCATTGTGGAAAAGGCGGGCTGCTGCTCCGCGGTAGTGTACAGAGGGCTCTCAGTGTGGTTCGGCTGCTGTTCGAGTTGGGAATGTCGGCGTTTGGGGCAGCTGTGGTTATCAAGCACTCGCTCCATTCTACATAGACTCTGCAGATTGTTTTACTGAAATTAAGAGAAACTCACAGCAGGGAGAACACTTTTTATCTTTTTTAAACAGAAAACGAGTTACTTTCAACTCGTGACAGCTTGTCACTTCCTGCAATGCGCACCGCTCGGTCACGCTATAGTTCAGGAAGGAAAAGTGAAAGTGCTGAAGGATCGGACAACTCTGTGTAGAAAGGGAGATTTTTTTAACAGAAAGTGAGAGTAGGAAGTAAGGGAACTGTAGTTTGTCTTGTTTTTTTTCTACACAGTTAGGTTTGTGTTAAATGGCTTGCATTATATTGTTTTGTAGAATTTAGGGTGGTGACACAGTGTGCAGTACTAAAAGTTAGTGGCTCTGCAGTAAGAGTGTGAAAATGGCAGGCAGAATTTGCTTTTTAGATGATAGTTTATTTAAAAAGGAGTGGTGGGATCAAGTACATCAGGTTGTACAGTGTGGGATTACTAGTCATATATTTAGTTATGCCTGTGGGTGCCACTTGTGTGTGTGTGTGTGTGTGTGTGTGTGTGTATGTGGGTGCTTAACTGCATTAGGCGTGGAGTGATCTCAGTGCTGGTGAGAAGGTTTTGAGGGCTGGAAAGTAGTTTAGGCATGCGGTCGTACTGGGAGGCGTGCGGTCGTTGGGAAATAATGCACGGTCATGTGATGCATTCTGTCCAATCATGTTAGTGGAATTTCTATGATTTTACCACCCCATTTTATAAATAAATATATATATATATATATATATATATATATACACTTTGAAGGACACTGCTCCCCTTGTTTCATTATTTATGTATTTATTCTTTGGTAACCAGGTAAGGTCCATTAGTCACAAGTGCCTGTTTTTATGGGCAACCTGGGAGCACTGGATAAGTTAAATGACTTACTCTGGCTCTGCATCACACACTATGCAAGTGGATGTTGTGGGAATCAAACCCAGATCTATTGGATGTACCAACCTCATTCACAGCTCGTTACTCTAACTTCAAGGCTATGTTGCCAATATTTATTGATTTATTTAAATAATTAATTCAGATTCAAATTAAACATGGGAGGCAAGACGTGGGTCCAGGAGATTTGGGTGAGTACCCAGAGAAGACTGTTGATGGCACTGGGGTGGAGTCAATAGAAGGGGGCAGACCAAAGTGGTAAAAGGATCATAAACTGACCATTAAAATAATTTACATTAAACAGACAGTCGGATATTCCTATGAAATCTGCAGTACCTATTTTTCGTGAGTGTCCCTTCATACAGCAGAATATACAAATGATTTAGTTTGTAGTGCAGTGCAAGAGGGTTACAGGTGCTAGATCCAAAGGTTTCTCAAATACAGGTTACTGATTGTACAGGATAGTCCATGGTAACAGCAGGAGAAAATCCCTGTGATGACTCTTTATACACACCCTGCAGTTTATGCACCAATCATTCTGTGTGTCTCCAACTGTGCACTCATGTGGAAATGTAACATTTCTCTACTGAATTCTACTAGATGTTTCACCAAGGGCAGTTCAAAACCATAAACCCTAGCTGACATGCCTACTATACCAACTTGGTATCAGACTCTCTTTCTTAAATTTGTCTAATGAAATATGTTGTCTTGCATCTAATGTAAACAACTTTATGACTTATTATGAAACAGGAACTGATTTTTTGCAATCCACATATCTGAGAAAGTAGGCTACTCAAGATGCTGTTTTTTTTTTTCAGTTAATTATTTTTCACCTTTGGCCCTTTCACCTTCCAGATGCCAGCCATCACAGCCCTACTCCCCTGTCTTTTCTCCAGGTCTTACCTTCACACTGATGCTGCGTGGACTGGGTGCTCATCAGGGTGCATGGTTACTGGGTGGTCAGGGTAAACTGGGGATTTCACATATTTTTTTCCTTTTTTCATTCTGTGTTTATTCTCTTATACCAGTCCATCTTCCAGGCTGCCACCAGCATCCTCCCAGCCCCGTCCAAGCCCACCTTCCATAATGTGTTTCTATGCAGTTTGTCCCTGTGGCAGAGTCCCTGGACTAGGGGCATCCCCAGCTCTGCCATTGGAAGACCTCATCTGTTGCAGGAGGCAGGGGTTAAACAGGTTCCTAAAGTGCCAGTACATCCATCAATGCTGGCATTCATAGGGCTTTTCTCCTCTTAATTCTTAAAACAGAGGCTGAGTTGGAAAAGGACAAATATCAAGAAGAGCCTGTCCCACAAAAAATGAAGCTATCCATGGGCTAGAGATAAGACTTGCTTGGCTGTCATGCCAGAAATTCACCCAATCCGTGTCATACAGCTAGTGTACTTTGGATAAGACTTGGTAGTGCAAAAGAAGGAGAAACAAAAATGAATGACTTTTTGAACCCTTAATGTAATGCACAAAGCACATGAATCATAAAGTTTAAAATTTAAATAAAGAAATGAGCACAAGCACAAGCATGTCACCCTGCAACAAAATGAAAGAGCATTACATCTCTATATTAGAACAATATTAAAACAAATGAGAGATAGGGATAAAAAATGGAACACTTATAGGAAACTAAGGGATATGACAACTTTAGTAGCATACAAGGCTGCTCATAATCAATGCAAATCTGTGATTAGAAAAGTAAAGTGGAAATTTTTCATTGAAAAACAGAAGCACTTTAAAGGAAGAAATATAATGGCCACCTGGGATTTAATTAATTAACTTTTGGGTAAAAAATCCAACCCTTCACCTCAAAGTTTAAATACTCCATCAGGATCTCTGAATGACCCTCCTTCCACAGCTTGGAAGATTAACAATTTTTTCTCAGATCTTTCAAAACATACTCCATGTGAGGTGCCTGACATCAGTTGTAGCTGCTTTGAAATCTCTGACACTGATTTAGTGCTGGCTTATCCAAAGTTTTATTTTAGGTCACTTACCCATGGAGAGGTCCTGTCATATCTCTTAAAACTTGACCCCCGACCAATCATGGGCACACATGGTGTGGACTTCAGACTCATGAGGATCACTGCGGATATTCTTTGTTACCCGTTGACCATCATTTTTTTATTTGTCACTCTCTTATTCACTGTTACCTAATATTTGGAAAGGTGCTGCTGTCGTTCCAAATTTCAAGACTGGAGACACAGCAAATGTTCAAAATTACCACCTTTTTCACTGGGTTCCATGTTATGACAGCGATTGAAAAACAGTGATCACTATCATAGCAAATGTATATCGCTGAAAAGCATTTCAGCAATATACAAACACAAGTGACCCGACTGCCGGCAAATAACAAGTGTTTATGCAAGAGGGGGATGTGCCCCCCAGCGCTCCCTGCACCCCCCTTACTTAGGATTAACTCTGGGGGGGGTGAATGTCCAGGAGGGGGTGAAACATGGACCATAAAAAAAAAAAATACAGAGCGCCACAAGCAGTGGCAAAAAAAATCACCCCCAACAGGTCCCAAACCCAGTTCCGGCTGCACTGTAGCCAGCCACTCTCACCACACCACACAATTGGCTTGGCTGCAGCAGGATCCCCAAGCTACACAAACCCTCCCTCCTATCTCTACCCTCCCCTTCCCTATCCTTCCCCTTCTGGTCACTCTAGTCGCCACAGCATTGCTACCCTAGCAGGGTAGCTGTTTATGATAGTGATATAAATGAGTCACCATTTCTACAGTCGCTCATTTAATATCTCTATCATCACTGGCTACCTTTTCACTGTTGGCATATTTGTCAAAAACATTAAAGCAGATAGTTTTTGATCAAATGATCTAGTCCTTGCTCAGGTATGATATGCTGATGTCCACGCAACATGGATTCTGGTCAGGATATAGTACGATGACTGCCTTGGTGGGGTTCACAAGCACAGTCCATGAGGCCCTAGATAAAGGTCTCTTTACAACGGCTGTGTTTGTGGACCTCACCAAGTCCTTTGACCTTGTTAATCATAAACTGCTGCTGTCATTTCTTCTCAGATTTGGCCTGTTCCAGAATGTCATTAGGTGGTGCCGGAACTATCCACTGGGCCAAACTCAATCCACAAAAATTAACAGTTCTTTTTCCTCCATGCCCCCTGTTTCACTGAGTGTTCCACAGGGTTCTGTTTTGGGTCCCCTTTTATTTAATCTTTTTGTACACTTTACCCTTTGTAAATTGTAACACACAAATGTCTATTTATGCGGGATGACACAGTGACCCTCACAAGTGGTGCCAGTTTCAATGATATACAAAAAATGTGGCCTTTGATTTTACAGAAAACCAAATCTGGTTCCTCTCAAATAAATTGGTCTTAAATTAAAAAAGACAAAATCCATCTTTTTTTATAATCATAGAAAGAAACCATTAGTTGAGTCTGTTCTCTCACTTTATAATCTTTTGGGGTGGAGATACAACAGGTCAGGACCTTTAAATATCTTGGTCTTATTCTGGAGGGCTGTATGACTTATGATCAACACATAACTCAAATGCTTAAAGCAGTTCACCAAAGGTAGGCGAACTATACAGATCAAATCCTTTATTCATACCATCTACTAGGTTGCTTTTGTCACAAAGCTTTCTTTTACCAGTGAGTGACACAGTTTATTATTTTATTTTATCATTCTGCTGAGGAGGGGTTGTTAGCTAGGGTTAAAACTTTACTGAATCATATAGTCTGATTTGCTTCTCAGTTGCCTTATCGGACTCATCATTGTGACTTGTTAAAACATATCAGATGGCTTCCACTTGACCTGAAGTACCAATTTCAACTGGGGATCCTTGCAAAAAAAAGTAATTTCAGACAAGGTACCTATTTCTTGTAACTCCGTTTTTAAAAAACACATTAGTTCTGTTTCAACCCATTCATCTGTGCACCAACATTTTGCGATTCCTGGAATAAAAACATCAGCTGATCAAAAAACAATGTTTTACAATTTACCATTATTTTTTAATTCCCTATTTTAGACTGTGTTAGTGTCTCTGTTTATAGTTTTAGACTTGTCTTGAGAAAATACTCACTTTCCAAGTGACAATGTAAATGTTTTATTAACTAGTGTTCTGTGTAAATGTATTCATTTATTTTGGTTATATATATTGGATGCCGTGTATACTATTTATTAATTTGTTTATGTGGATATATTTCTGTATGCTGTTCTGGTCACTCATGAAAACGGGTCTTTGGCCCATGGATTTACCTGATTTTAAATAAACAAAACAAAATAGACCTCTACTACCGCACTACTACTGCACAGTCACCTACCATTAGTGTCCCTTATAATGATTAACTACTTACTATAACAAACAGCTGATTTGGCTCTGAAATCATTCGTTTTGGTGAGGAACTACTGTACTCAATCTTTTATTGAAGTATACTACTGTATTAGTTTTTAAGGGTAGAAATAGTCCCAAAATGTGCAAATGCACAAGTAAAAATGCACAGGTGTGTCCAGTAATGTGTAGGCCTCCAACAGTACTTTTTTCCGTGAGATAGGCTAAGATAAACATACACATGACAGCCTGTCAGCCAGTCAGCACCCAGGATTCTTCTTATGCATTTTATAAAGACATTTACCGTTTTTTCAGTATAGAAGCAATGCCCCTCCTGGAAATCAGCCATAATTATGGTATTGTATAAACAAGGGAAAAGTGCTACTGATTCCAGAGGTTATTTCCCCTCTGAACCTGGACCCTAAGACTCCTTATTCCTTGAATGTATTACTCCAGGCTCACACTGCCCATTTCTCCTCTTGCACCTAGTTTTCCTTATCCTCTGTCTTTTCTTTCTTTACTCATCTTCACTAATAATATTTTGCACTGTTTGTACTGCTCCCTTGACACAGGACAGTATTACAACACCTCACTTACTCATAACACTGTATTATAATACTCCAGTTCTCACTAGTTTCGTATGTTTGTATTCAATTCTGTATTGCCCCTGTGGTATTGTGCTTCCCTATGTACCCCAGCTCTGGGAATGAGCTGTCATACTAGGCCCTTCTCAGGGAAACCCCTACAGTACATAAATAGAAGCACAGACATTTGCCAGCAGACGAAGGCCTTGCCATCTATCAGGGCTGCCCAGTGAGGAGCCACATACATCCACTTTAGGGTACAAGTCACTGCACCCTCCTGTCACCCTGTCCAGGTCTTTTACCTTATCTCATGCCCTCTTGAAGCTGTTCATGGATTTTTTACTAACACCCTTCTCCTATAGCTTGTTCCACCCCTCCACTACCCCTTTCATGAAATAGTACCTCTTAGCATACCCTCTGAATTTACCTCCTTCCATTTTACAGCTATTCCACCTCATATTTTTGTTTTCACTGGGCCTGAATAATTTACTGGGGTCCACCCTGTTGATATCCTATAGGTATTTAAAAGTCTGTATCTTGTCTCCACCCCAACACACACACACACACACACACACACACTCAGCTGAGTGCATATTGAGGTTCTCCAGACTCTGTTTCTACAAGTACCCCTACTGCCCCTGACTCATCTTGGTGAACCCTTTTTGCACTGCATCAAGTTGATTTATGCCCTCTCTGTGGTAGGAGTTCTTTAACTTCACATAGTCTTCCAAGTGAGGTCTCATCAGGGATCTGTACAGAGGCAGTACAGCCTCCTTCCTTCACTGATCAACTCCCTGATTAAGTAACCCAGCATCCTGTTTGCCTTACTCACTGTTTTATTGCATTGTGTGAAGGGCTTCAGGGTACTTGTAAGTGTGACTTCAGGGTACTTAAATATATAAAGATCTTAGCAGAGAGGTTTAAAAAGGTGTTGCCCAATCTAATAAACCCAGACCAGACAGTTCTCCCAAAGAGGGCAAATAACATCCAGAAACTGTTAAATGTAATATCAGCAGTAGTGGGGAGGGGGGTCCTGGCATTGCTGTGAATGTGGAAAAGGACTTTGGTTGCCTAAACTGGTCATTTTTGCAGGCAACCCTTTTGAAATTTGGATTTGGGAAAGGCTTCAGAGAAAAACTAACATTGCATATAACCCCTACTGCTCAGATTAGAGTTAATGTAACATTATTAGATAGCATTAATATGTATCATTTTATTAGAATTTTGGTAACCGGGTAAGCTCGCTGAGACCATGCAGTCCCTTTTTCAGGGGTGACCTGGGAGGCAAATGCAACACAAATACAATGCAAACTGGTGATACAGACTTCCGGTTCTGCCCTTGCAGCTGATGGCAGCCTAATCGAACTGCTCCGTTTTCCTCCTTAGCAATTTCCCCTCTAACATAGTGCTTTCTATATCAAAACATTCTTAGACCATGAGTCAGAGGGGAAATAAAAGTTCTGAGCCTATAATGTCCCGAAAGATGGACGACTACATTATGGATGCTGAAAGATCAGATTCTGAGGCCTCTGACATGGAGACTGTGCTCCCCTGGCCTACGCCTTCCTCTGCCAAATCAACAAGTATAACCCAACATACACCCAAGAATAAAAATAACAAAATTAAGCTTGATACTATATATTATGAACTTTGTGCTTTTAGAGCAGACATCAAGCAGCTTTAAGGTGAGATTCGCAGAGATGTTACACTTTTGGAACAGAGAGCGGATGACACAGAACACCAAGTCACAGCTGCTGAAAATAGAATAGATGATCTGGAGGGCCTAGCACAGAGATTGCAAGAACAACAAGAATTACTGGAAGTGTGTCAAGAAGACACAGAGAATTGGGCGAGGCATAAAAATATATGCTTGTTCTTTATTCCGGAGGGCGCAGAGGGCCCAAAAATAGAAGATTTTGTTTTAAGCTTACTCCACACTGCCTTGGATTTGCCATCAGATATGGTGCTAGATCTTGAAAGAGTATATATGGCTTTGGATCCTAAGCCTACTTCACCCATAGCCAGTCCTCGCTCAATAATTGTACGCTTTAACAGCTATGCAGTGAAGGAACAGGTCTTGCTAACGGCCTGGCAAAACCAAAAAATCTTTCACTCCTAGAAAAGATTCTACATTGACCACGACTATGCACTCCAGACAATGAAGCAACGAAGGGCCTATCTCCCACTTCTACCTACACTAAAAGCATGCAGCCTTAAATTTACTACACCTTACCCTACAAGGCTGACTGTCCTTCTTCCCTTGGTTAAATGGGAGTACTCTTCAACAGAAGAGGCACAGGAGGATTTGATCAAACAGGGCATCATCTTTTCAGAATGTTCTAGGGCTTCCTCCACATGGCCTCCTCTACCTCAGTGCTGGCAAACAGTGCCCTCAACAGACCACTAGACAGAGAAGCGAGACATTGGAGATGGCAACATCCCCGGTCCAAAACAACGCTTGGCTGAGTTCAGATGAGCGGACAACAACTCCATTGAGACCTAAGACTTAGATACACCCTCTCTACCACACATCAGATCTTCTTTTTACCTCAATGGGGATTGTCGAGGGTCAGGTACGAGGGTTGAGGGCTAGGACTGGGGGGCAGGCGATGAGGTAAGGGATTTACCCTGCCTAGGCCCCCGAGATGAGCCAGACTCTAGACTGCTGTGCCGCACATATACAGACCCTCTAAATTTGGGTAGGCCTGCAGTCGCCTATTGTGGCATGGCCTGAGGGCTCTATCTCCTCCCATACCCCGCGCTCTCCCGACTTACCTGTGCATCCTTAGTTTTTATTACATTATAATCCTAATGCCTAATACTGGAGAATGAGACAGAGACTCAAGACTTTATTTGAATTACTCTTCATCTGCTAATTATTTGGGGACTTTTTGGACTGCGCTTAACAAGCATCAGATTCTGACTGCAATCTCCAAAACTGTGAGGCCTAACAGGAGTCTTTAATTTGCTGCTGAATGCATCTTAGATAC
This sequence comes from Neoceratodus forsteri, assembly GCA_016271365.2. Taxonomy (NCBI): domain Eukaryota; kingdom Metazoa; phylum Chordata; order Ceratodontiformes; family Ceratodontidae; genus Neoceratodus; species Neoceratodus forsteri. The sequence continues at coordinate 198,689,057 of CM057453.1, forward strand.
TTATAACTGAGTTTGCATTGAAGGCTCTAATTATTGTGGGTGATGTTTGCATTAAGGGGAACATGCTGAGATGGTAGATTCTTGGGCTTTTACGTCGCTGAAAACATTAGGGTGATTAGTTACCTCCCTATCTTTTTCTGTTATTTCCTCTATGTAACTTTTTTCTTTTAGGTCCTCTGGGCCCGGGGCATAGATTACTCCGGACAAACCCTGGTTTGAAGCTAAATAATAACAGTGCTTCTCCAGTAACCAAAGGGAACGGATTTATAATTTCCCCTGCCTTGGAAGCCAATGGTGATTTACTACAAACTGATCTGAAAATATGTCTCTTGTACTGTGATGCTGACTTACTTTTTTACTCCGTTAGAGACATTGTATTATAAGTTGCTCAGTTATTATTTTAACTTGTGTTCTGCCCTGTTGGCAATAGAGTTGTGGTGTAGTGTTAGACATAATGCGACACAGTCTGAGTCCACTATAAGTATAAATGTAAATGTAAAAGGAGATTTTATTGAGGTGGGCACCTTGGCTGGGGAGTCCATAAGCTTATTAGATAGCAATGGGAATAAGAGGTTGCAATTGGGGGTGGGAGTGGAAGGGAATGTACTGAGAATGAGCTTGCTGGGGAGGTGCTCAGTGACTGGAGGAAGGGAGGAGGCTCCATTCTGTTTTAAAGCAGCAGACTATCTTTATAATAATGGTTAGTACCGCCCTTATTATGTCATTTAATGTTAATGGCATCCATAACCTCATCAAACGTAAGAGATTGCTCCATTTTCTTAAACAAGATTGACCTGATATTGTTCTCCTCCAGGAGACCCATCTCCCCCAATCAGAACATCTTAAGCTTAAATCCTGGGGATTTCAGACAGTGATTGCTTCCTCGCACCCCTCTGGGCATAGGAGGGGCACAGCAATAGTCATTCCTCATGGGCAGGGCCACTGGAAAATTGCAGAAAATTTTACCCAAAAATGTGGGGACTTTTTTGTAGAAATTGCGGGGGTTCACTATATATCCCTACTGCTCCCTAATAAATATTTTATTGTTTGCTGCAGCTTGTATTGATCACATGAATTGTTAGATAAATGTGTTGCCACTTGTAAATGCTTTTAATATGAAGAAAGGTGTGTGTTTTAGAAATGCACCGCAAATGAATCATTATGTAGCATATCTTCTAAAATTCAAGACATCTAAGTCATGTAGTGCTAATTACATTTTATTCAGTAATTTGCAGTTAGTCTGTACTGAATACATCCTGAAACAACATATTTTACCAGTTTCTAGATGTTAAATAATGAAGCCTGTTTAAACTACTTGCTTTGGTGCAAGAAAAAACTAAACAGATAACCAGGGTGCCTAATAAAGGTCTAGTAAGAAAAATGTTTATTTTGTTAAAATAATTACTGTTCTTAATCAGCACTATAAGTACATTTTAAAATCACATAATGAAAGTATCAAATCATACCAGTAGCTTTTCATTACATCATACAATAGTTTCCAATACATTGTACTTTTGTTCTACTCAGTTTGCAGTGATTTTACTTGGGTTGCAATTACTTTGTCTATCTGAAGGTAACTGTTTAACTATACTTAACCGGTTCAGCATGTTTTCAGAAATGTTTGCTTTTTGTAAGCTTTGTATATGAGTATGCAGTTGCGGCAGACTGACATGTAAGGAATCACTGTCACCAACCCCCTCAGAAGCACATTCAAGTTTATAATCAGCAGGGCCATCCAAACTCCTGACACATTTGAATCAAAACCCTTTCAGACTGAAAGTATTTATACAAGGAAAATCTACCCTACCATTCAAAAATAAGCATTGTGGTCAATGCTTCATTTAGATGAATGGGCACTTTGCATCTCTTCTCACAACCATTGTTTCAGTCTCTGTGTCAGCAGAAAGTTCTCTGATAGTCTGCTTTAACACAGATTTGAAGTGTTCAAGTCTACATATGCATGACCAGAGGATTCTGAAACCAAAGCAGGGAAATGAAGCACATGAAAGCAGTCACATTTGACCCCTTCTCACCTCACACTGTACTGTTTTGGTCAAATCCAAGTCTGTGTACTAAATTATTAGCATACCTGAGTAGATTTCCTTGAGGATTTAAATATTTTTATACAATTTCAGTCAAAAATTCCATGAATGTAAGAAATTGCAAGAAATTGTGGATTTTGTGCGGAGAAGGGTGAAAATTGCAGAAATTGTGGACAAATTGCAGTGCACCCACAATTTTCCAGTGGCCCTGCTCATGGGGTACCATTCCAGATTCAGAATCAACTTATAGACATAGAGGGTAGATATGTCATTGCGGTCGGTCAGCTTTACTCCACACAGGTTACTCTGGCATCAGTCTATCTCCCCCCAGGTAGCACAGTACGAGTGGCACAGAGGTTTTTTGATGATTTCCTCTGAGTGGCACAAGGTCTCTATGTGATCAGGGGTCATCTTAATGTTACCTTGAATGCAACCTTGGATACTTCAGTACCCAAAAGGCATAGAACAACCCCACTTCAAAAATATTTAAGGGCGACCTTCCCCACACTTGGGCTGGTAGATACATGGCGGCACTTCTTTCCATCAGTTAGAATGTACACACACTACTCCCCTGGGACCAATACCTCTGTACGGCTGGATTATTTCTTATCATCGGTTGAGCACTTGGAGTCAATCCAAGATATTTTGGTGGGAGCATCCATTCTGTCTGATCATGCCCCCCTTTATCTTAAAACAGCAGTTGAAAACCCCCAAAAGAACTCCTCCTGGAGATTTAATATATCTCATCATCATGATCCTGAATTTAACCATTTGGTGAAGGAGCGTATCCTCTTATAGCTGAAAATTACTCCAAGAAGACTTCTTTTGCAATAAAATGGGATACTCTTAAAACGGTGCTTCGAAGGAGATTATAAGGTACTTGACCCACAAGAAGAAATCCAGGGAAGCCCTTTAAGCAGCCTTACAGGCTGATTTGATACACTTGCAAAAGAGACTCAGTCAGGGGGATTTGACTGCTAAACCCCAAGTTCAACTTACAAACAAAAAATACAGAAATTAACTGATCAGAGAATAGAACAGCAGCTGCTTTATTTAAAACTTAAATGTCAAGAAGGTGGTCCTAGCCGGCCCGGTGGCACTGAGGGTTGAGTTCCTGGACACCACACCTTGCGCCACGTCGGTGACCTGGGTTCGTTAGTGGACTCGGGTTGCCAGGCGTCGGCAGAGGAGGGAGAGGATGGAGCATCCGATAGGCTGCTCTCCTCTCCCGGGGGGAAGGGCACAGGATTGCCTGATGTCTCAGTGGCCCCTAATGGAGATTGGGGGTACTGCAGGATGACCAGCTTGTAATATAGGGTGAGCGCGATGACGCTAGCAGGGTTGCCATGTGCCATGATGTCACTGCACATCACGCTCAAGGGGAGGGATGAACAGGGAAGGAAAAAACCCTCCAGAGGACAGTGGAGATGATGGTGGCTTCTGTGGCATGGCCCACATCCCCTCGCTGGCCCAGCTCACTGAGATCTCCCCAGGAGCCAACCCATAGGCTGTGCAGATCCCAGCCATGCCGGTAGGCTGGGGTCTGGTCCTGGCAGTGTGGGTGGGGAGACTTGGACGTGGGGGTTCAGGCAGGGAGTGAGAGACCCTCACCCAGTAAGCACCCAGGAAGGATGCCCTGTGCTACAGGGTGAATAAATAGAGTAAAAAAAAAAAAGAAGGTGGTCCTATGGGAGCCAGAAACCTAGCCAGGCATCTTCAAGGCGTCAAACAGCAGATAATGGTAACCAAGATGTATGATACAAAAGCTAAATCTCTGCTACTCCATCCTGGAGCAATTAGGCAGGCCATGGCTGAATACTATAAGGACCTCTACTCTGAAATTATTAGCCCTTCCCCCAGCAATTGGCTACTTATTTGTAAAATACCCCTCTTCCTCAACTCTCCCCAATACAGGCAGAAGGACTATTACGTCCTATTACTGCAGAGGAAGTTACAGCCACCATTAAATCTACCAAATCCCTGAATGCTCCAGGGCCTAATGGGTACCAAGTGGACTTTTACAAAAAATGGTGACAGCAGATTGTCCCGCTTCTAGTTAAAGCCTTCAGGGAGATACAAGAAGAGGGCCTTCCCCCCCTTCATGGAAGTATGCTGAGATTGCAGCCATCCCCAAGCCTGGAAAAGATCCCACCTTAATAGCATTGTACCATCCAATATCAAAATTAAACTCTGACGGTAAGTTGTTTATGTCTATATTGGCACACAGAATGGATGCCCTCCTCCCACAGTTGGTTGACAAGGACCAGGTTGGCTTTATCATGAAGTGTCAAGCACAAGATGCAGTGAGACGGATCCTGTTAATCACAGAGTGTGCCACACAATGACAGATATCAAATTTCCCTTCTCGGCCTTGATGCAGAGATGGCATTTGATAGAGTTTTTTGGCCCTATCTCTGGGCTACCTTAAAGCATTTTGCGTTCCCAGATAACTTTATCTCCCAGATACAAAAAATGTACCAATAAACCATGGCTTATCTTAAACTAGATGGCAGCTTGTCCCCACCCTTCCCTTTAGCCAAGGGCACCCGGTAGGGCTGCCCATTTTCCCCTCTGTTATTCACACTTTATTTAGAGCCTTTGGCTACTACTATAAAAGAAAAAATATAGAGGGAATACCTTTGAGAGGAAGGTCTTATAAACTTACATTAATTGCAGATGACATATTAATGACACTGGCTACACCTGACACATCTGTTCCAGCAGTCTGGGAACAACTCAACTATTTCAGAGAATTGTCTGGATATAAAATTAGTAGTTCTAAAATGGAGGTGCTTAATTATTCATTTAAACCATCTAAGATACTGAGGAATGCCTTCCCATTCTGTTGGAGCAGAGTTGAGATGAGATATTTGGGTATTAAGATACCGTCTAACCTAATGCACCTCAAGTTGGTCAACTTTGAACCAATTACCCAGCAAAGCACTGCAGACCTCTCCAAATGGATACAGTTGCCTCTGGGGTTAGTGAGCCGTGCAGAAATTATACAGCAAAATATTTTACCTCGCATACTCTTTTTTTTACAAACCTACCTACCCTGCCCTCCAATGCTTATTTTCTAGCTTGGGATAGGTTAATTTCCAGATTTGTGTGGGGAAGTAAGCCACCTCGAATTAAATTTAATTTCTTGCAGCTTCCTCGGGCTCAAGGGGGACTTAACTTACCGAATTTGAAAAGATATGCACAAGCTACACAAATCCGCACAGTCCTCCTACATCTTACTAGCTCTTATAAAGCATATTGGAAATATATAGAGGTGACTCTTAATGGTCTGGAGAACTTCCCTCCGTACATCCTAGGAACCCCTCAGAGGTATTTACCACTGAGCAGATTTTTCAGTTTACAAGGGAATTTTTTAAAGTCTGGATGCAAATATACCATTCCAGCCTATCTTCTTCAGAGAGGCATTTCCTCTCAATCTTAGCATATGATACAGACATGGTCCCACGGCAGGTTGCATCCTCACTTCAGGGATGGGAACCCTACCGTCTATGTTTTGTATTTCAGATTGTTGGCTCGCTGGGTATTTGCTCCTTTGCTTACTTGCGATCATTGTATAAACTTCCCTCAAATCAATACCCAGTTTATGCACAACTTAGGACTTTGCTCCTTCCCTATGAAGAACCTCTTTTCGAAGGTAGCAGAATCCCCATCTCACTTGGTGGTACTGATTATTCATCATCTGAAGGGAGGAATTCAGGAACGTATCATAAGTACCCTATATCAGGCACTCAGGGGATATAACACAGACACCTTGGATTCCATTAGACTTAGGTGGGTCAAAGATCTGGGTACTGAATTAGATAAAGATCTTTGGAAGAAGTCAGCCCTTCCTTATTCTAAAATCTCCTCTACAATGTACTGGAGGGAATTTGCATGGACAACTAGAGTATGCTTTTTTAGAACCCCTGATGTTACTGCAAAATATAGGGGACAGGAATATGGGGGATGTTGGAGGGGATGTGGCCACCCCCAAGCTGGAGGGATACACATACTATGGTCCTATACTTACCTCCAGACATATTGGTCTGATGTTACCACTGAGCTGAATGAAAATTTCCAGATACTGGATCTGCTTACACCGACCTTTGTCCTGACAGCGACTTCACCCACTAGGGTTGGGATAAACTGGGTTCAATATAAACTTGTGACACTTTTGATCCTGATAGCAAAAAAATGATAACCAGACTATGGTTCACTAAGCATATACCGGCTAAAGAGGCCTGGAGAAACTTAATTTATGAAGTATATAGATTGGAACAAATCTCAGCCAAATTTGAATAATTTTTTTTTTTTAGTTGTTTAACCAATGAATAGCACACTAAGCTGAAAGCATTTTTACAGGAGCAACCTGGGAGCACAGGGAAGTTAAGTGACTTGCTCAGGGTCACACAGTATGCAAGTGGAAGCTGTGGGATTCAAACCCAGGTCTGGTCTGCTGTATGTCACCTGATTTGCAGCTCAGAGCCTTAAACCACTGTGCTATACTGCCTCCCAATGGAATAATAAAGTGGTTAGCTTTACCAATCGATGGAGAAAATGGACTCAATACCAGTTAGAGCATTATTCAGATTTTGTACCATGATGTGGGATAAGCAGCCCAAATATTTCTTGGCAATCTTGATATCCGAGGGATCCGGGACCTGGACTCTCGGTTTGGGGTCGCTCAGGGATGGAGGTATGGTAGTAGTGAGGAGTTCACTTAAATGCTACATTGCTTCTTGCCACTTGCTGTATCATCCCCTAAACAAATTTCTACCACTGCTCATGTTTCTGTTTACACTCAATGAGTTTCTGTCTACAGCATTTTTGTATGATGCTTCTGGATATGGACTTGGACAAAGAACTGGAAATTACATATCTGTAAATATGAGATATCATCTGATGTATGAACGTATTACATACTGTATCAAGTTATGTTTTTATGTACAAAATAAAAAATATTTCAATTTAAAAAAAAATACAATGTAAACCAGTGAATACGTAAGTTACAGCCATGTGCAAGGGAAATACAAGGATTACATGAAAATTACAAAGTTTTATACAGCAGGAAATAAACAAATAAAACATTTTTTATTACATTGAAAATGTGCATATTTACAGAGGTTTCATTATAATACTCATAGGGGGACACAGCAGGGACGCCCCCTGTTGCCCCTCCTCTTTGCCCTCAGAGTAAAGCTCTTCATGGATACTGTCAGGACCCACAAAGACATAAAAAGTATCAGGGTCCATGGGAAGTAATTCAGAATGTCCTTTGTGCAGATTGTGCTCTCCTGTACTTTATCATTCTGAATCCTTCTATAAACCACTAATAAAACTTGTTTCTGAGTTTTGACAGGTGTCAGGGATTAAAATGTACTCTGACAAATCAGAAGTACTGTTTCTGGGGTGGGGGCCCAAAATGGACAGGATGGTTAGATTAATATCACTCAAACAGAGTCAGGTGATGCTGCTCAGCTGAAAGGATATACTGCCTATAGCTCACTCCCTCACTGAAATGCTTTTTCTGAGAGTTGGAGTCGATTAAGTAAGCAATAAGACACACCGGGGTGTGCATTAGACTCTTCTAATGCATGGCCTGGGGTGTGGGCTAAGTGCCTTCAGCTCCTGGCCATGATTTAGAAGTGTCTAATGCATACTCCAGAGTGTCTTACTGCACTTATAAAATGGGACTTTGTATTTATCTGCATGTAAAAATTAAAATGAATAGGTTAAAACGATAAAATAGTTACGTCTTTATCTCAGTTTTACATAAAATAGTCTCTCTGCCTGCATATGAGGTTATTTTTTTTTCCAGTTTAGGACACTTGTGGCCACCATATCTAGTTTTTTCAGAGTCAGTTATAATAATTAGTACATGCAGCTCCTACCAACCCAATATATAGAGAAACACACATACGTGTTTCCATTTCTTTTTTCTTTTGATTTTTCTCATTTTTCTTTTGAGTTTTTGAGTTTCTGTAGTACACAAAATTCCAGGGAGAGTTTCAGAAAAAAGAAGGTAACTCTGTCCTCAGATTTTGGTTAAATCTTCCTAACCGTACTCATCATTGTATTCTGTAGGAACAATCTGCTTCATTATCATTTGATAACAGGATTTTGTATAAAATGGGTATCCTGTTATACAAAGTCATGAAAGGGCTCTATCCTCTGTCCATAAGTGAACTTTTCCCCAGGCTTATCAATATTATCAGTACCAGGTCCCAGTCTAGATTCACTTCTAAACTTCCAAACTTCCAAAATTCAAAAGCACATTTGGGCAGAGATCTCTGTTCAGGGCACCCACTTTTTTTAACTCTATTCCCTCTGAGATTATTGAATGCAACTCTCTTTGGTGTCTTAAAACTAGTCTTAAACAATGGCTTCTAACAAAAAAGGAATGTACCTGTGCAATGCATTGAATAATGTTGTAAGTTACTGTATCTTTTATTGTCGTCTATTAATTGTTTGTATCTTAAACTTGTCACCTATGAAAACGGCATTTTGCTCATCTGGTCTACAAGTATGAAAAATAAAAAATGAAAATGAAAAAATAAAGCACAGTTTGGCAAAGGTTCTTGTTTTATGACAAAAAAAGGTGATGGCATTTTTGAATGGGAAACCTTTTATGTTGTTTTATGTTGAGCACGAGCCAAAGCGAAGAGAGTGGGCCTCTCTCAGACACACACACACCCCCTTTTATTCCTTTCATGATTTTTTTTTCTATAAGTGCGAGCATGATTGATTGGGAGTGTGATGGAAATGGCATCAAGTAGACCAAACGGGGGCAGGGAAGTGGACAAACAGCAGTCCATCTGGTAGCAGGGTAAAAGGCTCACAGATAGGAATATTGAAGTAAATGTGGTGCTCTCTTCAATGTACATGACATGGGGGAGGGGGCCTTTCAGGATCGTGGCTCAAGCAGCACAACTGAATTGATCATGAGAAATATGGCTTCAAAGGAAATAAATAGTGTATTTATATTGTAAATGATAGAAAATCTGTCAATTGTACTGCCTTGTGCTACTACTCATGTTTACCTCTGTGCTGCTGCATGTATATTTTCAACATGTACATGCTCAGTGAGGGGAAAACAGTGGTGGCTATAAATGGGCTCATGGATTTCTTTGTTGTCCTGTGATCCGCTTAGCTAGACTTGTTTTTAGCCGTGCATTAGACACTTCAAATGCATGGCTAATGACCAATCAGGAAGCAGGAGTTTCCCTCCCCATTTTATAAGGAAGCTATCTTCAACCTCTCATGAGAATTAAAAACACTGAAGCCAGAGCTGGCTGACTTGACCCACACAGTGGGAGACACCAAAGATCGTATTAGCTCCATTGAGGACCGCCAAGCACAAGAAGAACTGGAGCTTGTTGGACTGTGAAGAAGAGTCATTATGCATGTAACTACAATAGAGGATAAGGAGACGTTAATGAGGGGCCAACATGCTGAGCTTTGCCCAAACACTCTAGCACAACTGTAGCAAATGAGAAGATCTATATTATTGAGCGGGCCCATGGAGCAGCGGGCCCAATGCCCAGTCCAAATGAATGACCCAGCCTATTAATTTGTAACTCTTAAACTTCCTTGATTAAATTCATCTTCGGCACCAAGCCAGAGCCAAGGCAAACTACATTGGGAAGGCAAGAGATTTTTTTATATTTAATGACCTTACCTTATAAGCATGCTCTCTACAGGGAGAGTACAAGTACAAAAATCTAAGCTTCATGTAGGAGGTGTCAAGTTTTGCTTAGATTACCCTTTTGAACCTTGAGATCACAACCCAATCAGGCACCTGCTAGTTCAGTACTACAAAGGAAGCCTCAGAGGGGCTCCCTGCCATTTTCCTCACCTCTTTCCCACTTTTAAACAACAAGGAAGAAACCATTCATGAATTAGTTGAAGTGTCTAGCATAGGAACAGAGTAGGCATTGTTTTCTTTCCCACACCCCTGCCACTAAACACAGTCCCAGTTCTCTGCCTGAACTGCCCAAATGAGACTCTAGACTGTGTGTTGAAGACTCTTTTCTCCCTGGTACTTTCCGTCAGCATGTGGAGCTGACAAATGGAGGCCTGTGGCCTTGCTGCCACGTTTCTGAGACCCTGACACAGAATCTCTGCCCCACCCATTGCTCCTACCTTGGAGTAGTGTACATATGAACTGCAGGACAACTTTAATTAATGGGACTGGCTCATGCTACATGGGGGTGCTTATGTCAAGAAAGATATGTGGCCTGCCTTGGCCACTGAAAGAGTACACCCCCATGAGAACTGTCTCTGTATGCCCAAGGAGCACAGAAAAAAGTGTCACAGCCTAGGCCACATGCTGCTACTTTCACTTGGCTCTAAAACTTGTGTACCACAATCATTTGGGGTTTATTCAGCCAATTGTAAACAAGATGCTTGAGTCTTCAATGCTGAGACTTTTCTACAGGATCATGTTTGTAGGTTTTTTGAATAACTGTTGAGATTTGTTTTGTATTGCTGGTCGCAGTTAACGTTTTCATCCCTTGGGAGTTGGGGGCCAAGGTGGTCAGCTGTGTACTATTCCAGTCTTTCCATCTGCTTCACTGTTAGGAGCAGAGGTAGGGAATAAGCAATGCCTACACCCCCTCTCAGGGGCACTGCTGAATCTAACAGAATTTCTAGGTCTGGGTCCTATGGACAGGTTAAGCTTCAACAGCAGAGTACCTTCTGGACAGACAAGAAGATTAGGGACTGGTGGAGAGGAGGTGCGGTCCCTATCTCTATCAGAGAACACTGCTTATAACCATCTAGTTTTCAAACAAAGGCAGCTCAGGGTCTCGGTGCTCATACGTAAACAATTCCCACACTCAGAAGACAGAAATACACAGCACTCACCACCAATGATAAATAATCCAGACATCACTCCACAGATGCTGTGACAATCAATTTATTGAAAACATATTTAGTATAAAAACAATTTTACAGCAGAAGGCAGTGCACTAATTCCCCCAACGTTTCACTCCATAGAGCTTTCTCAAGAGTGGGTAACCCTGCTGTCTGCTGTCTGCTGACTTAAATTGACAGCTAAAATATTATAAAACCATATACCAAAGGATCCAAACTCCATTCAGACGTCCAATCCTACCCAAATATCAAAACATTAAAAACAAGATCCTAGATAATAAAACCTGAAAAATAGTTATTACATATAATGTTAGAGACACTTAATAATTTAATAATATACTGTAGGTACTACATTTAAAATGCTGAAGCATTCCATAATAGCCAAAAACACTTCTTTAAAAGGGAGAAGCAGGCTTATGTACCCTCATTAGGCTCAAAACAGAATGTGGCCATACTGAAGTGTACAAGCAACTTCAGTGTCAGATTGCTTTCCAGGGAAAACAGGGAAACTGGTAACGTCTTAAGGTTCAGAATAAGAGAAAAGCACATATCATGAAAAGAACAATCATTTCATAATCTGTTAGCAAAAAAACAAAAAACTTATTGAAGGGCAAAAAAAAGCTATAGTAACATTCACGGATACTGAATGTTTGAGGAAGAAAGTGAAACAGCAGAAAGTGACGGAGGGAACAAGAACAGTGAACAAGGGGGGACTGGAAGAAGAAGAAGAAGAAGAAGAAAACAGCAGACAAAAGAAATGTGTATAGAGGGAAACAGGGAAGAAAACATTTTTTACAAGGAAGGGCACTATTTCTAGATGTTCATATAGACCTGTCTATCTAGTGGCCCCTATTTTAAAAATCCAACAGTCCTCCCTCCTTGCTAGTAGATCACTATCCCCACCTCTTGTCTCTAACTTCACATGTTCTATCCCAGTGGAAATGCTAGGGTATATATGTAGGGGTATTACCAGCAGGAAGAGGGAAGTGGTGTTGCCACTATATATGTCTTTGGTAAAACACTACCAGGAGTACTGTGTCCAGTTTTGGAGACCACATCTCAGGAAGGACATACACAGGGTGGAGGCTGCCTAAAGGAGGGCTACCAAGATGGTGCAGGGTCTATATCAAACATCCTACAAGGTGAGGCTAAAGGAACTAAACTTGTACACCCTGGAGGATAGGAGGGAGAGGAGGGATATGATCGAGGTAGTTAAATACCTCACGGAGGTGAATATGATATAAGTGATAGGTATTTTTCAGAGGAAAGAGTGCTCTGGAAGGTGGGGGGGGGATTTAGAAAAGATGTAAGGAAATACTTCTTCACAGAAAGGGTTGTGGATGCTTGGAACAGTCTTCCAGTGGAGGTAGTGGAAGCGAAAACAGTGAAGGGATTCAAAAAAGCCTGGGATAAGCACAAGGGAATCATAAGGGTTAGGTAAGAGGTGGAACAGGAAGTGCTGTAGACCTGGAAGCTGACTTTGGGAGAATGGGGGGGAATAATGGGAGAGCAACTGGCCAGAATCCATCTGTGCATGGATGCTAACCAGAAATGGGAAGTCATCAAGCTAGGGATAGCAGAGACCACTAGATCCCTCACCAAAACACAAAGCAAAAAGGCTAGAGCCAAGAAACCAAGCTGGTTAAGCAGGGAGGTATTGGAAAAGGTGAGGGCAACAAGGGCAGCCTTCAGGAGATTCAAGAGATTGAGGAGGGGGAAGAATAGAGAAGAGTATCTGAAGAATACAAAGGAGGTGACCAGAGTGGTCAGGGTAGCCAAGGCTTCCAGAAAGTTTAGGCTGGCACAGGGCATCAAGAATGGGGAGAAGGACTTTTTCAGGTACATAAGGGAGAGAAGGATCTGCAAGGATCAAATAGTAAGGATCAGGAAGGATAGGGGTAGGCAGAGAAAGGGATGGAGCAGGCAGAAGCATTAAATTAATACTTTTGTTCTATATTTACTAAGGAGAAGGGCGGGCCACTACCTCGGTGGGCAGGGAGGGTAAGTACGGGGGGGAGAGGGTGACTGATGGGAAAATCAGTGTGGCCAGGGTACTAGGAGGTCTCAGGGCACTGAGGGTGGACAAGGTGCCAGGACCAGACGGCATACACCCCAGGGTACTGAAAGAATTGGTGGAGGTCCTGGCAGAGCAATTAGCAGATCTGTTCAATATCTCCCTAGGCACAGGCAGCATACCACAGGACTGGAGGATGGCTCACATGGTGCCCCTTCACAAAAAAGGTCCCAAGGATGAACCGGGCAACTATAGACCAGTAAGCCTCACATCCATTGTGGGGTAGTTAATGGAGACAATCCTGAATGAGAGGTTGGTTACCTTTCTGGAAGGTAATGGACTCCAGGACGGAAAGCAACATGGGTTTGTCTCTGGCAGATCCTGCTAGACTAACCTGATAGAGTTTTATGACTGGGTGACTAGGAAACTGGACAAGGGCCATGTGGTGGATGTCCTATATCGAGACTTCAGCAAGGCAGTTGATTCAATGCCACATGGGAGACTGGTTAGTGTCACAAACCTACTCCTGAGGGTCAGGCCCACTGAGCTCACAGTGCCCACCCTTAAGTACAATCTGTGAGGGGGGAAACAGGGATACCCTCCTCGTAGTTTAGAATGCTCACCAAGGTCATGACTGCACCTCTGCCACAAGGTTTCTGGGCATCCCTCTAGCTCTGGATAAGGGCATAATACCAGTCTCAAGTCTTGTGGACAAATAACACTTGATTTGGCCTTTTCCTTACAGGACATGCAACAGCCTGGTTCAAAATCTTTGTAGACTCTGGTATTCCCCCATCCTTCCAGATCCCTAACAGACCCTTTTCTCAATTTGGTTGCTTATGGTGGCCCTTCTGGCAATAACAGTTTTCACCAATTATTAATTAAACCTTCTACAGTCACACATAGGAGGGCAGATGTGATTCCTCTTCACAAAAGTGGGAGCAAGGCAGAAGCAGGAAACTACAGACCTGTTAGTTTAACATCAGTGGTAGGGAAAATGAAGGAATCACTTCTGAAGGAAAGAACTGTCGAGTATCTAGAGGCCAGAGGGGCACAGGACCCAAGGCAGCATGGATTCACAGCGGGAAGGTCATGCCAGACAAATCTAATAGATTTCTTTGACTGGGTGACCAAAGTAGTAGATCAGGGAGGGGCTGTGGACATGGCCTGCCTAGACTTTAGCAAGGCATTTGACACAGTCCCACACAAAAGATTAATATACAAGTTAGCCAGCCTGGGAGTGGGTCCCAAGATGACAGCCTGGGTAAAGAATTGGCTGGAGAATAGGACACAGAGAGTAATAGTAAATGGAGTCCACTCTGAAGAAAGGGGGGTTACTAGTGGGGTACCGCAGGGTTCAGTATTAGGACCGGTCCTCTTCAATGTCTTTATAAGCGACATTGCAGAGGGACTGGAAGGAAAAGTATGTCTCTTTGCAGATGACACAAAGATCTGCAACAGAGTTGATGCACAAGGTGGGGTGGAAAGGATGAGAAGGGACTTGGCAAGGTAGAGGAATGGTCAAATGTATGGCAGCTTAGATTCAATGCTAAGAAGTGCAAGGTAATGCACCTGGGAAACAAAAACCCAGGGGAAGAGTACACAATGGGGGGTGACATACTAACAACAACAAAAATGGAAAGGGACCTGGGGGTAGTCATATCAGATGACCTAAAGGTGGGCAAGCAATGTGAGAGGGCAGCGAGGAGGGCTGGGGGGATACTGGGATGCATAGGGAGAGGCATCACCAGTAGAAAACAAGAAGTTATTATCCTCTGTACAGACAGCTGGTGAGACCCCATCTGGAGTATCATGCAGTTCTGGAGACCCAATCTCCCAAAGACATAGAAAGGATGGAAGTTGTCCAGAGGAGGGCATCTAAAATGGTGCAGGGTCTGCACCAAAAGACATATGAAGAGACTTAAGGAGCTTAATATGTATAGCCTCGAGGAAAGGAGGGAGAGGGGGGACATGATAGAAACTTTCAAGTACCTCAAGGGAATCAACAAAGTCCAAGAGGGTAGCATCTTTCAAAAAAAGAGATGTGAAGAACAAAGGGGCACAATTTGAAGATGGGGGCGGTTCAGAGGTAATTTAAGAGTATTTTTTCTGAAGAGGGTTGTGGATGCATGGAGCGGCCTTCTGGAGGAGGTTGTGGAGTCAAAAACAGTGGTGGAATTCAAGCATGCATGGGACAGTCATAAGGCAATTCTAGGGGGTGGGAGTAGGAAGAAGTAGGCTGCTGGTTAACTAGGATCTGCAGCTTATCCATTAGGTAGAGAAATAGGCAGACTGGGTGGGCCAAGCGGTCCTTATCTGCCATCAAATTCTATGTTTCTATACAATATAAGAACTCCCATGCAAGTAGAATATACTTAGGAAAACAAAAGTTTTACTAAAATACTTAAAGAAATACAAGTACAACTAAAAAGAGAAAATTAATTTGGGTTATGTACTGTTCAGAAGAGACTGAGGTGCAAAAAGGGGGATGGAGTGGCCCTTTATGTCAAGGAAAATATCAAAGCTACAGAAATTCAAAATACACATAAGGAGCCATAAGAACTGTCGGTCACCATGAAAACAGGAAATAGGACAGCCATACAAACTGGGGTTGTCTACAGGCCTATAGACCGGGGGAGTACATAGACACATTACTGTTAGAAGATAAACAAAACATGACAGCTAAGGGGGATGTTCTGATAATGGGAGACTTCAACATGCCAGATACAGATTGGTCAATACGAGCAGGAACATCTGCCAGAACTAGACACATAGTGGATTCCCTGCAAGGGGAGGGCCTCAAATAACTAGTACAACAACCCACAAGAGACAGGGCTATCCTAGATCTAGTACTGACTAACAGGGAAAGGATCACAGATCTCTAGGTAGAAGGTCACCTGGGGGCCAGTGACCATCGCATGATATGGTTCAGTTTGGCCACTAGAACTAAATCATCCCATTCCAAGGCAAAAACATGGAACTTCAGAGGAGCTGACTTTGATAAGATGGCCAACAGAGTTAAGCTAGCCCTGGCATGAAGAAATACAGGTGAGAGGGTACAGGTAAAATGGGCAAATATTAAGGATGCAATACTTGAAGCAACATCCCATTGTTAGAGAGAAAAGGAAGTGCAAAAGAAGAAGGAAACCACTTTGGTTCTCAAAAACAGTAGGAGAAAAGGTCAGAGCCAAAAGGCTGGCCTTCAGTAAATATAAAGGAACACAGCAGGATGAAGATAGGGAGGCATACCAAACTTCCCTAAGGGAAGCGGGGAAGGCAGTAAGGGAGGCAAAGGCCCAAACCGAGGAATCACTAGCACGAACAGTAAAAGAAGGTGACAAGACTTTCTATAGATACATTAGTGAAAGGAGAAAGTCCAGAGGGGGTATTGCTAAGGTCAAAGGGGATAAGGGGGCATGTGAGGAGGAGGACCATGTAAAAGCATCTATCCTAAATAGATACTTCTGCTCAGTATTTACTGAGGAGAAGGTAGATCAGCACCATGGGCATGGGGGTGTGCACTAGTCCCTTCACAAAATAAAGGGTCCTACTAGAGCTCAATAAGCTCAGGGTGGACAAGGCAATGGGACCTAATGGCATACATCCCAGGGTACTAAAGGAGCTAAGGGTGGAACTTGCAGAGCCATTATCAGAACTGTTTGGTGAGTCTCTGAGCACAGGAGAGGTCCCAGAAGACTGGAGAAGAGCTCATGTGATCCAGCTCCATAAGAGTGGTAGCAGGGAGGAGGCAGGGAACTACAGACCAGTCAGTCTTACCTCAGTAGTGGGCAAGATTAGGGAGGCACTTCTTAAGGAAAGAATAGTGCAACACCTGGAATCCATAAGAGCACAGGATCCAAGACAGCATGGGTTTACAACAGGAAGGTCCTGTCAAACTAATCACATAGATTTCTTTGACTGGGTAACCAGAGTGGTGGACCAAGGGGGAGCAGTTGATGTTGCCTACCTTGACTTCAGCAAAGCTTTCGATACTGTTCCACATAGAAGATTGATTAATGAGCTGGGTAGGCTCGGGGTGGGTCAGAAGTTGGTCAACTGTGTGGCAAACTGGTTGACAGGCAGAGAACAGAGAGTGGTGGTAAATGGTATACAGTCAGAAGAGATGCAAGTCACAAGTGGTGTATCTCAGGGATCAGTCCTGGGGCCAGTCCTCTTCAATATCATCATCAGTGACATTGCAGATGGACTGGAGGGTAAGGTTTTTCTGTTTGCAGATGACACCAAGATCTGCAACAGAGTAGATGATCCAGATGAGGTGGGCAGAATGAGAAGAGATCTGGATAAACTGGCAAAATGGTCAGAAGAGTGGCAACTGGGGTTTAATGCAAAGAAGTGCAAGATCATGCACATAGGGAAGAGAAACCCTGAAGCCACCTATAGGTTGGGACAGGAGTTGCTGGCAGTCACAAGGGAAGAAAGAGACGTGGTCATCATCATCACAGATGACCTGAAATCATCCAAGCAGACCACTAAAGCAGTAGGTAAGGCTAGGGGGATGTTGGGGTGTATTAGCAGGGGTAACACAAGTCGTAAGAGGGAGGTAATAATCCCTCTTTACAAGACACTAGTTAGGCCCCATCTGGAGTACTGCATGCAGTACTGGAGGCCACACCTCCACAAGGACATTAACCAAACGGAGGCAGTTCAGAGAAGGGCAACCAAAATGGTGCAGGGACTGCATCCGAAAACATATGAGGATAGATTAATGGAACTCAATATGTATACCCTACAGCAAAGCAGGGAGAGAGGAGATATGATTGAAACATTCAAACACCTTAAGGGCATTAACAAGGTGAAAGAGTCTAACATATTTCAATATAAAAAAATAGCAGGACAAGAGGACACAACATGAGATTAGAGGGAGGCCAATTAAGGGGTAATGTGAGGAAGTTCTTTTTCACAGAAAGCGTGGTGGGTGCATGGAATGCCCTACCTCAGGAAGTGGTGGATATGAATATAGTGCAGGGCTTCAAACAGGAATGGGATAGGAATAAGGGAGCAATACAGATAAGTATGAATAGATAGGCCATTGGCAGAGCAAATGCCGATGGCACATTCATAAGGTAGAATAAGAAATGGGCAGACTGGATGGGCCTTGTGGCCCTTTTCTGCTGTTAACTTATATGTTTCTATGTTACCTACTTCTCCGTAGGTAAGAAAGAGCTGTGTCTGGTCTGGTCTGTAAGACTTAGTTCTGTCAATATAGTGGCTAAGTGCCCTTTTGACATCAAGAGAGTGAAGCCTCCTTTCTGGAGAACTGGAGTTCTCTGTGAAAAAGACAGGTAAAGTGATGGACTGGTTTAAATGGATATCAGACACCATTTTTGGAAGGAATTTTCTATTGGTCCTGAGGACCACTTCATCCCTGTGGAATGAGATGTAGTCTACATCTGTGCACAGGGCCTGTAACTCACTGATTCTTCTGGCTGAAGAAATAGCAACCAGAAACAGTTTTCCAAGTGATATACTTCAGATCTGCTGTTGCCATTGGTTCAAATGGGGCACCCATGAGCTTGGCAATGCAGATATTCAGATTCCAGGCCAAAACTGATTTCCTCAAAGGAGGGTACAAGAGGTTAAAGCCTTTAAAATACTTCCTGAAGCCTGGATGAGAGGCCATGGATCTCTCTTTACCAGCTGACAAATAAGCTGAAACTGAAACCAAATGTACCTTGAGTGTCGAAAGCTTCAGAGCTAAAGAATGCAAATGTGTTAGGTAATCCAGGAGAATGGCTAGGTCAGCTCTGAATGGGTCAACACCCTTACCTTTACACCATATGGAAAACCTCTTCCACTTAGCAGAGTATGTCTTTTTAGTGGTAGGTTTCCTGGAACCCCTAAGTACTGTCAGCACCTGTTCTGACAGTGTAAGATTAGCATACTGTAAGTCCTCAAAAGCCTTAGTGATTTGAGGTTGAGGTACAGTATCCTGCCCTGAGAGGATGTCAACAGGTTGTGCCTCCTGGGCAGATGAATTGGAGGTACTACTGCTTGAGCCAACAGAAGTGAATACCAGTGTTGCCTCGCCCAATCTGGTGCCACCAGTATCATCTTCGCTAATTGGCACCTCAATTTCAGCAGGGTCCTGAATTCAGTGGAAAAGGAGGGAAGGCATACAGGAACTTCTCCATCCAATCCAGTGCCAAAGCATCCAGGGGTAGTGTGCCCCTGAGAGGAGGCCTGCAACAGTATACTAGTAACTGGTGATTTTCTACAGAGGAGAAGAGATCTATCTCTGGAATGCCCCATTGTTTGAAAACCTAACTGAGTATTTGGGGATTCAGGCACCACTCGTGGTGGTCCTGACTTATCCTGCTGAGGGAGTCTGCCAGCACATTGTCCTTTCCTGGAAGGTGTATGGCTGATAGGGATACCTTCATGGAGTAAGCCAGGGACCACAGCCTCATTGCTTCTGTGCACAGTGGGGCTGACCTGGTTCCTCCCTGTTTGTTGATGTAATACATCGTGGTGGTGTTGTCTGTTCTGACCTGCACCACCTTATTTTGAAGATGTGGAACAAATGCCTGCAGGGCTAGGTACACTGCTTTGAGCTCCAGCAGATTTATGTGCAACAGGGATTCCTGAGGAGACCATCTGCCACTTGCTGTATAATCCAACATGTGTGCTCCCTGACCCAGAAGGGATATATCTGTTGTAAGAACTAAGGAAGGTTGTTCCTTTGTGAAAGGCACACCTACCCGAAGGTTGTGCTCATCCAGCCATCACTGCAGTGCCTGTAGCAGGCTGTGGGTGACTGGGATCAATTTGGACAGAGGTTCTGTCCTCTGCGACCAATATTGTCTCAAGTGGAACTGGATGTCTCTCATTTGGAATCTGGAACCTAGTTACCGCTGTGGTGGCAGCTGCCATGTGGCTCAGGAGCCTGAGGAACTCTCTGGCTGGTTTGGGTTTCCCTGGCACAAATGAGCTTGCAACCTGCAGAATGTTGTTTACCCTGTCCTGTGGCAGAAAAGCTCTGCCCAGGCTGGTGTTTAGTTCTGCACCAATGAATTCGAGTACCTGAACTGGTATTTGCTGAGACTTCTGTTCGTTTATGAGGAAACCTAGGGATTCCAGAGTAGACTTTGTTAGTGCCAAGGCCTGCTCTGCAGGTTGTAGAGATGGACCCACTACTAACCAGTCGTCCAGGTAGGGAAAGACTGACACCCCTTTTTTTCTCAGAAACTCCACTACCACGGCCAAACTCTTTGTGAAAGCCCTTGGGGCAGAAGTCAGACCAAAAGGAAGGGCTACAAACTGATAATGGCCTGAGGCCAATCTGAATCTCAGGTACTTTCTCTGAGAAGGTCTGGTGGGGATGTGAAAATAAGCATCCTTTAAATCTAGGGAAGCTAGCCAGTCTTCCTTTTGTAAAGTGGGAATGATTAGTGCAAGAGTGACCATTTTGAGTTGTGGTTTCAGAATGTGTCTGTTTAGAAGTCTTAAATCCAGGACAGGTTGCCAATCTCTGTTTTTCTTTCTTGTAAGGAAGTATCTGAAGTAGAAGCCTTTGCCCCCTGGTTTAGGGGCACCGGCTCCACTGCCTTGATTGCTAGCAGATATTTTACTTCTGCTTCCAGTAAGATTCTGTCTGCAGATGTAACTGGTGCAAACATTCTTGCTCTCATCTTGGGGAGAGATTTGAAGTTGAGTGCCAGACCCTGGCTCACCACCTCCAGGACCCACTTGTCTGTGGTGATAGTATACCAATCCTGGAGGTAATGAGCCAGTCTGCAACTAACTGGTGGATTTATGACAGGGGATGCGACCTGTACTAGCCCATCAGGGGTTCTGAGTGGGCTGTGCTTGAATCACAGGGGAGGGAGAAGCTCTCCTCATTGCTCTTCTGCTCCTTCCTTGAAAATATCATCTAGGCTGTTGTTGCAGCTGAGAGGCCTGAACCTGGAAAAATGGTTTGGGATAGGATCCCCTACCTCTGCCTCCCCTAGTGTGGGCCCTATAGGATGTGGAAGGCCTATCCTTAGAATTACTTCTATAGGGCCTTGTATTCTACCTTCTTCATATAGGCCTCTGTTTTGTCACCGAACAGCAAATTCTTCTCAAATGGAAAGTCCATAGCCTTGGCCTGCGTGTCCAAGGTCAGGTTTGTGTCCTTGAGCCAGGCAAATCTCCTATGGGAGACAGATAGTGCCATCAACCTGGCTGCATAATCGTTAGTGTCCACAGCCATGTCAAATTGGTATTTTGTGGCATCTAAAGTAGCTCTTGCTGTATCCTGTAGGTCCACTGCCACCTTACCTGGCCCTCTGTCAGCCAGGGCTAAGACTGCATTCCAGAGTGCCTTCTGGTATTGCACTGCATAAGCCATGTAATTGGCCTGTCAAAGTATGAGCGAGGCAACCATATACCCTTTTTCCCTCATTGCATCCATCTTCCGAGAATCCTTGTCTGCAGGATGGGTAGCCAAGGGAATTTTGGCTTTGTCGTAGGCAGCAGCCTGCACAACTCCTTCAGGGTCAGGGTGGCCAAATAGAAAATCAGTTGTTGTCCTATCAAGCTGATATTGCTTATCAGCTTTTTTGTCAACTCCTGGAATAGAATTAGGAGTTTGGAATATTTGTAACGCTGCCTTTTTCAAGGACTTATGCAGAGGCAGTAGTTAACTTTTTGTGGAAGTTAGCCCCATCATATCCAAAAATTCTGCTTCCTCCACATCCTCCTCTGTCTCCTGCAGAGGGAGGTTGAGTGTTTCCACCATGCTTTTAACAAAAGCATAATGTGAGGAATAATCCTCGGGACCCCTGGGGGGGGGACTGAACTCCTGTTCTGGAGAAACCTCTGGATCTATCGGTTCCTCCTCAAAATCATCATCATCCTCCTCAGGAAAGGATGCCTGCAGTTCCTGAGAAGGTGGAACCGGCACAGGAACTGGGGCAGTTGGTACTGGAACCGTTACTGCAGCTTGCAGTGCTTGCAAGACCTGTAGGCCTTGGCAATGTCTTCAGCCGAGGGCATACCAGTTTCGTCAGCTGGGAGCTCTTTAGCCTTCTCGGCCGGAGGCGCAGCGACATGCTTTTCCTTACATTTTTTCTTAAGGTTCAGTCCCTGAGTCCACTGTCCTTTTTGACTTACCCTGCTCAATTTTATCTGATCCTTTATCAAGATCCTTAGCTTTACCACCGTCTTTTCTTGTACCAGAGGTGGAGGAGCCACTTTCACCAGTATTAGTAGAAGCAGAGGCCATTTCTTCCAAAATTTTTTACCTTTTCTTGAGAGTTTTAGGACAAAATGTTTTACAAATATCACTGTTCGCAAAAATATGGCTAGTGCCCAGACAAAAAACACACAACGAATGTCTGTCTGCTTTAGCTATGATCTGACCACAAGACTCACAAAATTTGAAACCAGTGGGTCCTGTGCATTTTTTAGACTTAACTACAGGAGCCTCTGACATTTAGAAGGAATCGCTAAAGAAAATATATATAATTATCGGTTCCTTAGAACTGCATATTTCAAATATAAATAACCGCTAACAGTTCTGGGAACCGGGGTCTACTCGGTTCCTGACAAAAAAGGAAACTGAGAAACGAACAAATTTCAATAACATTTAGACAAGTATATGCGGTCAGGGAACCAACCACAAGAACTAACAAATATAGAAAAGTTGAGGTAAAAACCTCACTAGAAATAGCGGAACCCTCGGTTCCAAGGAACCGTGAAGGAACCGCTAATCACACAAAATATTCAAACAAATTACAAAATAACCAAAATTAAGGCAGCAATCTGAAATATATACTTAAAAAATACTACTTATAGATCAGATAAATGGATTTTAAAGAGGTTGAAGGAGAGCTCTCCAGGACATCTTCATTAGGCAGGCGGAGTAAAGAATCTGAAGCACTCAGAGTGCATCAGTTGCTAGAGCAGCAGTTTGAAATTGGCATGAGCCAATTGAGAGTTCCATCATTTGCATATAATTCCATCTCTCTGGGCAGTCCAACACAGGAGGCTGACTGCATCAGTTTAATCATAATGAGTGATTCCTGGGGTTAGAATACTGTATGTCTCATGTCACCTTCTTGTGTCTCGTCACATTCTACACAAGCCCTTGGCCTCTCCAAACTAGGATCAGTCCTCTGAGCATCTGCAAATTCTTTACACTTTCCCAAGGCATGGGACATGTCTCCTTCAGTTCCTAAACTGGGGTCCATAGCTCTAGCATCAGGGCATTCAGGGTCACTGCCATCCCTAACCTTCTGACCATTGGTTACCCCTCCCTCCTCAGAGTAATCTTCTGTAGCTGTTTTCTGAACCGCTACTTCGGGAAGTCCTACCTTCCTTTCACTACTCTCTGTTTCAGGAGACACAGGCTGGGAGCCAGCCTCCCATTGTTTTCCACAGGGGCTGCTATGGGGTCTAGGGAACTACAATCAACCTTTGCCGTCTGACTGTGGGTAACCACACACACCACCCCCTTCTGGAGATTGTTTCCTATTATCACATCCGGGTAAAGTTGTCTGCCACAGCCACTTTCTGCACACTTTCTCCTGTCTCACCCCAGTCCAGGAGAACACTAGCTAGTGGTAGAGTTTTTTCCTCCCCATTGAATCCCCTTACTGTTATGAACTAATTAGGTATAAGCTGTTCAGGCACAACCAAATCCCCTTTTACTAAAGTAAGAGACACCCCCAAGTCCCTTAACCCATGGGTCTGCACCCCATTTACAGTAACTGGGTGTATGTGCTCCGTCATGTTTATAGAAATGCTTTCAGGGATACATAGTGCACCCAACTCTGTTTGAGCACCACTTTGCCCACTCTGTGCCTTCTTAGGACACTGTTTTGCAGGATGCCCTGGCTGTTTGCAGAACCAACAATCATCATTTCTTTTATCCAATAAATCTGTTTTTTGTAACCTGGGGCTTTCCCTTTTCTGTGGAGGCAGTGAGGGTTTTAGCTGCCCTGAAGGCGTGCTTTTCCCCTTCTGTGCTGTCACACCTGCCCCACTCCCTTTCAGAGCAGGCCTTTTCCTGGCATAGCGGTCTGAGAGCTCAGCAGCCTCCTGTGCTGTTTTGGGGTCTTGGTCCTCTAACCAGGTTTTTAGCTCTGCTGGGCAAGCCCAAAAGAACTGATCCAGAAATACAGCCTCCTCAATTTTCTCCACAGAGTTTGCTTCCACTCCCTCCCACCAACATTTTAAAAACTTACGTTGCTTTGTGGCAAGTTCCTCATAGCTCATGTCAGGGCCTCTCCGGAGCTTACAGAACTTAACCCTGTATGCTTCTGGTGTTAATTCATACTTTTTAAGCAATGCAGCTTTTAGTTTTTCATAATTACTACTGTCCTGATTGTTGATTTGGCCTAGTACCTCATGCCCTTTCCCAGTAAGTAGCAGGGATAGCTGGAAGCTCCAGGACTCCCTGGGTATTTTAGCCTGGATACAGACCTTTTCAAACAAATTCAAAAATGCATCCATATCCTTCCCGTCTTTAAATTCAGCTATTAATTTGGAATTTAATTTATACCCCAGTCTTGGAGTTCCAGGTTCACCCCTGCCACTTACCTCCTCTGGCATTGGTCGTTGGAGTCATAGCTTTTCCAGTTCATACTTCCTCTGCCACTGTTTTTCCTCTCTCTCTCTCAGCCTCTCTTTAAAGCTGTCTTTGTCTTTCCTCAGCCTCTCTCTGATGCTGGTTTTCTTTTTCCTGCATCTCTAGTGCCATCTGGAACTTCCTCAGCTCGAATTCCAGCTCCAACCTCCTCAACTCTAGCTGCAGCCTGATCCCTTCTGGCTCTGGCATTGTGGTGGCCTTCTCCTGGCACTGTGGCTCTGGGTTCCCTCTGGTCTTGCTGTCCTCCTCCCTGGGACTGGACTCTCTGACATCTCTTGGCACCCCTACGCCCAAGGTCTGGTCCCTTTTAGTCACAGGCTGTGACTCGAGGTCCTGGGCAGTCGTTAGCTCATCGGCTGCCACAAGAGCCTCCACAGGGTGCTTTTTGGTTCACCCCTTGCACTGGACTCCTCTTTCCTGACACAACTCCTTCAGGTAGTCTGCAGTGTATTCACTGTAGATGGAAGCCATCTTTTTCCCTAACTATTGCTACACTAGCTTGCACCCAACAACAAAAAAAAACAGGTAGGGAACTTTATACTGTAACCAAATTATGTGTTTCTTTTTTAAAATCTCTACCTTAACTGTGTATGGACTGTTTACAGTTTATCAATCTGATACACTGGGCTCGAATTCAACTGTTATGCCTGTGCCACCAATATCTCTCGAATCACAACACTATGCAACCAGATCTCTCAGATCCCAATGCTGCGCACAAGATCTGTTAGGAACCCACTCCTGGGGGTCAGGCCCACTGAGCTCACAATGCCCATCCTTAAGTGCAATCCATGCGGGGGGGAACAGGGTTACCCTCCTCATCCTTTAGAATGCTCTCTGAGGTCACGACTGCACCTCTGCCACAAGATCCCAGGCATCCCTCTAGCTCTGGATAAGGGCACAATACTAGTCTCGAGTCTTGTGGACAAATATGAACCTTTCCTTGGCTATTACACAAAGGAGGAAGACCCTGGTGTCACACTCTCTTCAGGGTGGCAGCCTAACACCTGATTTTGCCTTCTCCCTACAGGACATGCAACAGCCTGGTTCAAACTCTTTGTAAACTCTGGTATTCCCCCTATCATTTCAGATCCCTTACAGACCCTTTTCTCAATTTGGTTGCTTATGGTGGCACCTCTGGCAATAACAGTTTTCACAAATTAATAATAAACCTTCTACAGTCACACATACAATATAAGAACTCTCACACAGGCAGAATTTCTTTAGGAAAACAAATGTTTTACTAAAATACTTAAATAAATACAAGTACAACTAAAAAGAGAATATTTATTTGGGTTACAGTATACAGGAAAAGAAAATGGAAAAATGTACAATGAAACACACTAAGACTGTTAGTTAATCTACCAGAGATATGAAGATTTCAAAGTCCAGAGAATCACTGATTTGCAAAATATTGCAGTTTTTCTGTAGCAGTCTTTGGCTCTTAGGCAGTCTCTGTGCTGGCAGTTATTCGCTTGTTGTCAGGAGAAGAGAGTCCAAACAGAATGACAAAAAGTGCCCTGAGTGTCTGTGCAGGGGAGTTTATATAAAAGCCCCCCTCCAGTCTGTGAATGAAGTCTGGCTTCTCCAGGTCTGTGAATAGAGGTTGGCCTTTTTCTTTTTAGGCCACCAGGTGTCACTCTTGCACTTCCCCACAGTTTTATTTTCCTGATAACCTTTGCTGGGTCAGATTCCTATAGTTAACCCAGGTTTTACAATCTCACACAGGCCTGTTAGAAGGATGTTTCCTGGCACTTATAAAAAAAAATGTTAGTGTACTGTGGGAACCTTTTCTGTCACATCTTGTCTAAGACCATTTCCCTTTTGATCTTAAGCATTCACAACAGTGGAAATAGTTTCTCTCATCCTGGGATTTTGAACTGGCTTAATTTAATTAATTATAAGGAATATCCTGTAATTTGTATGATTATACAAGCTGATTTTATTACTTCTGTTTCCCTTGCCAGTTAACATTAGAGGAATACTCATTGATCATGTATCCACAAGCTTTTTGACAAGAGCTTGTCAGATTCCTGCAAGCAAGGCCAGCCTTGTAGGTCAGAGGAAGGTCAAATCCCCTTTTTAAAAAACATCCAGTATTTTCTCTACGTGCCTTTGCTGACATAGGCATGTGCATAGAATTACATTAAAAACATGAACAACAGAATAATAGCTACAAATAAGGGCTAGCAGCCAGGCAGCCTGTCACAGTTAGTAAGCTGCTGTACCTGGGGGGCAGGGACAAATTGGTGAACTGGATCAAGAACTGGCTGCAGGGGAGGCATCAGAGGGTAGTGGTGGGGGGACTCTCATCTCCAAGGTCTGTAACAAGTGGGGTACCACAGGGCTTGATACTGGGGCCGGTGTTGTTTGGCATCTTCATAGCAGACATCTCACATGGCATTAAGAACAAGATCAGTCTGTTTGCAGATGACACCAAGACTAGAGCTGTGGTGGATGATGCAGAAGGGTGGCAGAGATTGCAGGATGATCTGAATAAATTGGAGGACTGGTCAGACACTTGGCAGTTGGGGTTTAATGCTAAGAAGTGCAAAGTAATACATTTCAGAGCAAGGAACCAAGAGAGATGTTATCAGATGGGAGGGATACAGTTAGCCACTACTAAGGAGGAAAAGGATCTGGGGTTGATAATAATGGAGCAAATGAACAACTCAGCACAGTGCAGGAAGGCAGCAGGTAAAACAAACAGGATGCTGGGGTGTGGTGCTAGAAGAATCACCTCCAGGGAAGGGGAGGTTATCCTACCTCTGTACAGGTCATTGGTGAGGCCGCACCTAGAGTACTGTGTGCAGTACTGGTGCCCATACTTGAAGAAGGTGTCAGATTACTGGAGGGAGTGCAGCACCGAGCCACAAAGATGATCCAGGGGCTGGGAGATGAGCCCTATGAGGAGAGGTTATGGGAGCTTAACGTGTGCTCCCTGGATGAGAGGAGGGATATGGGTGACATGATTGAGACCTTTAAATACATGAAGGGTATAAACAAGACTGGCATGGAGGGGATAGTTAAGTTGGGGGGAAGGGACATGAGGGGGCATGGACTGCGATTAGCGGGGAAGTTTCAGGAGAGAAATGAGGAGGCACTTTTTATGGAAAGGGTGGTGTCTATGCAGAACACTCTGCCCAAGGAGGTGGTATCCTGTAGGACAGTGAACAGTTTTAAAAGGGGATGGAACAAGGTGAGGGGAGGGTGACTGGGAGGGAGGGAAGGGAGGAAGGGAGCAGTAGCTGCAGTATAAGGGTTGCTAGCTGTGCATTCAAGCAGATTTAATAGACCATGTGGCCTGTATCTGCTGGCAGATTCATATGTTTGTATACAGTGAAATCATCACAATGAAAAAGGGCAGACTGGATGGGCCAAGCGGTCCTTATCTTCTGTCAGTTTTTATGTTTCTATGGTTTAGTAAACTTTGGTGATTCTATGGTGCATCTGAGGGGTCAATATGTGCAGCATGAACTTACTCTCGATTATCTCCTGCAATGGATCGCAATGGCCACCATGCGATCATCATTCCAATCCTTAAATTTTCTTTTTGTCCTTCCCACATAAAATACTCGACAGATGTGCTCTGCAACATAAATCACATAGGTGACTTGGACTTCATTGGGTAGGCTAGGTGGACCTTGAGGTCCTTCTCTGCCAACATCTTGTATGTATGTATCTATGTATGTATGTATGTATGTATGTTGGTGATGTCACATGCAATCAGATAATGTTCAGCCCTTTCTTTTCACCTGAGTTCAGAAAGATACTACATTTTTTCACTGGCTTACAGTATTTGAACCTCTCATTGTTTACAGCCTGAGGGTGGATCAGTCCAGCAGGTCCTAGCTTTCTGTACAGGCTGTGCAGAGTGAATAAGTTCATCCTTGAGGTTTCTGGCTCTCTTTTACACCATTCTGGGTGCCATACTGACAATATCCTTCAAAATATATTCAAACCCGAGGACCCCCAACCCCCACAATGTTTAATTGTGCTTTCCTTTATTTTATTAGTCCTAATGGAATATGTGGTGATAAAATTAATGCAGGAACTTTGTTCTGCTCTCCTCTCTTTAAATTTTGTAATACAGTATATCATTAAATTATTAAGGGCCTGATATTATATTTAAGGTCTATTTGTTGAGCTGTAATATCTAGGATCTTGTTTTTAACTGTTCTGAAATGTTTGTCGGCATGGGCATTTGAATGGAATTTGGATCCTTTGGTACATAGTTTTATAATATTTCAGCTGTCACATTATATGAGCACTAGTCACATTTGGGTGTATTTAAGTTGGCAGACAGCAGGGCTGGCACACCCTTGAGAAAGCTCTATGGAGTGAAATGTTGGGGGTGTTTTTACACTGTCTTTTGTTGTAAAATGTGTTTACATGTTCAATAAACAGATTGTCACAGAATCTGTGAAGTGAAGCCTGGATTATTACCATTGGTGCCCGGATTATTACCATTGGTGCCTGGATCATTGCCATTGGTGCCTGGATTATTACCATTGGTGCCCGGATTATTACCATTGGTGCCTAGATCATTACCATTGGTGCCCGGATTATTACCATTGGTGCCTGGATTATTACCATTGGTGCCCAGATCATTACCACTGGTGCTGGATTATTACCATTGGTGCCCAGATCATTACCATTGGTGCCGGATTATTACCATTGGTGCGTGGATTATTACCATTGGTGCCCAGATCATTACCATTGGTGCCTGGATTATTACCAATGGAGGTGAGTGACATGCATTTCTGTCTTCTGCCTATAACCATCTACTGGTCTTCAGACAGGTTTGAACTGCCAGCATGTTGTGCATTTACACATGGTTTGTTGTTTCATCCTGTTATACTGTGTTTTGATGCATTTTATTTATCATAGTTTTTGGGGTCTCTTGTCAGGGAGGGAGGGAGGGTTGATGTACAGAATATTTTCAAATAAGGCACACGGAGCATTGAGTGACATGCACAGGATACTCTGGGGGTGGTCCCACTTTTCATATCATATCTTAATAGAGGGCACAAATAAGGTACAGGAGGGTAGCATCTTTCAGAAAAAGAGATGTTTTAGAACAAGGAGTCATACCATGAGGCTGGAAGGAGGTAGACTAAGGGGTAACATGAGGAAGTATTTCCTCACAGAAAGGGTGGTGGATGCATGAACAGCCTCCCAACGGAGGTGGTGGGGGCACAGTTGGTTGGGAAATTCAAAAATGCATGGGATAGGCATAGGGGAACCCTAGTGATAGGAAAGTGATCAAAGCCGGAGATCAAGTAGAATCTGTGGTTTCTGCAGCAGATGGAAGAAATGGGCAGACTGGGAGGGACTAGTAGTTCTTATCTGCCATCCATTTCTATGTTTCTATGTAAGGCAATGCATCATAGTTCATGGAACATTAACAGTGCACAAATGAAGGTAAAGCAATATCAAGTGTTTCACCACCTCAAAAAATGGCACAGCCAGGTAGCATTTATCCAGAGAAACACATCTGAAAACAGAGCAAATTACCTCCTTTAGGAGAGAGTGGGTTGGACAACCCTATGGGGCAGGTGATGATACTCAAAAATTGGGGGGTGACTATTCTTATCACTAGGAGCACCCAATTCCAACTGTTACAAGAGCTTGCAGACTATGAGGGCAGTTACATATTACTTAGGGGCACGTTGGGCCAGAGGGAAATGGTACTCAGGTCAGTATATGGTTTGAATAGGGTTGATCCCATCTTTTTCACTGATCTACTTAGGGCTCCCATTCCATGGTCTCACTTACCTTTACTTTTTGCAGGAGACTGGAATTTGGTTATGACTCCAGAGATGGATAGATCCAATACTGTCAGGAATGCCCTAACCCTGGGACAGTGTGCCCTGAGAGAACTTACAGACACCTTTAGGGTCTTGGATCTACAGCAAGTGCTCCTCCCTCTCTAGGAAATACATTTTTCTCCACCCTGCAGAACTCCTTCTCCAGTATAGATTACTTCTTCCTCATCTCTGAGTTTCTTTTTTTTTCATATTCTATTTATCTCGAGGTTCTCCCCATAGTGGCCCCCTTCTGACTGATTACCACAGCCTCATCACCTGACTCCTCTGGGACTTACCTTAATCATTGTCCTCTGCCACAGGACTTGTGGTTGTGCTTGGCCACCCATGCGGGACCTGTAGGGGATCAGTCATTCATCCTGCTGCCCGGAGTGTTTTTTTTCTACATTTTCTCCCCTGGGCCCACAGATGTGCAATGGGCAAGAAGTACGAGCTCAGCTTCGCGGAGACAGCCTCAGAGTCCTGAACATGGGTTCTCTTCCCTGCATTGTGCTTGCATGTGCTGCCACCCAGCCATCGTTGGGTGGAAGGCAAGCAGTGAACCACTCTAACCCCTATCCCTGAGGAAGGAGAGCTATCTTGGAATGCTCAATACTTCCTCACCCGATGGCCCCTGAGCAACCCGGTTCCATTCCTGACCCCAGGTCACTGGTGTGGCAGGAGGTAAGGTGCCCATTGCCTCAGCCCTCCATGCCACTGGACCAGCTTATCTCTGAGTTTCTTAATTGTAGTCCCAGGTGTGGATGTGAAGCCAGAGTTGTTTTGGGTCATCATTTATTCCTCGACTTCCCTCCTCCTGTCATGTAGGGTACTGCAGGGCTCCATCTTATCTCCCATGTTGTTTGCAGTGTATATGCTGCCATTGGGGGACATTACAAGGTGGTATGAGTTGAACTTTCATTGCTACACAGATGATACTCAGCTCTACATGTCCTTTGTGCCTGATCAGGGTGGAGCGATCTCGGTCTTTAACAACTGCCTTTCCGAGATCCGGGGTTGGATGAGTGCCAGTTGGTTAAGGTTGAACTCTGATAAGACCAAGGTGTTGGTAGTAGAACCAGGTCACCAAGGTTTGGGGTTGCAAATGGGTCAACTCTCTGGGATTTGGCTCAGAGGCGCCCAGCTGCTGACCTCAAATCAGGTGTGAAATCTGAGCGTTGTATTAGTCAGTGACCTGACATTGAACTCTCAGGTGTCAGCAGTCGTAAAGATCTCATTTGACCATCTGAGGAACATTGCCCGGATCAAGCACCAGGTTCCACCTGGTGATATGCCAGCTCTGGTTCATGCCTTTGTAACCTTGCACCTTGATTACTGTAACACCCTATACCTAGGGCTACTGGGGGTTGATATCTGCCAATTACAGCTAGTGCAGAATGCGGTAGCCAGGTTGTTGACTGGTTTATCAAGATCTTGCCATGTCACTCCTGTGCTTGGCAGACTGCACTGGCTGCCGGTACATTAGCGGATCACCTTCAAGGTCAGGTTACTGACCTATAAAGCCCTACATCGACAGGGATCTGGCTACTTGCAAGATCTTCTGTACCCCTACTGCCCCCTCCACTCCACTGACAGAGGATTGCGAGAGATTCCCAGGGTCCGATTAAAGACTTCTGAGGTGCCCACTTTTGTATTTGCAGCCCTGACCCTGTGGAATTATCTACCTCATTGGATTAGAGAGTGCCTGACCGCTGACAGCTTTAAGACTCAATTAAAAACATATCTATTCAGCCAGGCATTTCCTGAAGAGAGTCAAGCTTAGTGGTACCACTATCTGGTTTATTTATTAGGATTATGTCTATGTTATGTTTTAATTATTAATTCTGGCATTTTGGCTTGTTTTTAGGATGTAAAGCACTTTCGTCTAATTGGAATTGAGCTGACAAATAACATTTTGATTGATTGATTGATTGATCGATTATCCGGTAAACTTTCTGCATTGTTTCTCTTGTGCTATGGATCAGGACAAAATTTGGAGACTAAACAAATAAATTTTAAAAGACAAGGAACTGCTGGAGAAAGTATGAGACTTTATTAAAGATTTTATGGCTAACAACAAATCATCTGTTACAAGGTCAGATACTCTTTGGGTGGTATTAAAATGTGTACTGATGGGTGAGTTTACATGCATCAGTACTATTCTCAAAACACAGAGGGAACAGTGTCTGAGTTACTCACAGATATAAGAACCCTCAAGAAGTTCATCACCACAAACGCCCCAGAAGAGACATGGATAAAGCTCAGCTCCTTGAGGGCAAAATACAATGAGCTGAACCATGAGCAGGCTTAACATGCCATATTTGGTCAAACACAAAATACTTTGGCCAAGGTGATAAAGCCAGATAACTGACTGCATTACTGACTGCATTACTACTGTAACAACAGGAGACATTCTGCACCATACAGCACCTCTTTTCAGAATGGGCAGGCCCCTTTAGTTATCCAGTCATGGGAAATTGCAGAATTATTCTGTAAATATTATCAAGACTTGTATGATACAGAGAGTAATGAGGACACAGATACCAACATTGAAGCATATTTTGACTTGATGCCGCTCCCTTCACTGGACCCCAAGCAACAACAGGCATTGCAAGCAGCCATATCAGTTTGACAACTTGGACACTGTAAGTAGTTTTAACCTGGACAAGGCACTTGGTCCAAATGTCTTCATGCCTGATTTCTATACAAAATTGGCCCCTGAACTGGCCCCATTTTTAGTACAGACCTATGAACACATACGTCAACACAGGCTTAAAGAAAACTCCCTCACAGAAACCCTTATATCCCTAATTTCCAAATCAGGAAAATATCATATTAAAGTGGGCAATTACTGCCCAATATCATGTATAAATCTCAAAATGAAAATATTGGCAAAGATCCTGGCCTCATGACTGAATAGGGTTTGGGGTATGCTGGTCAGCAAAGAAGAGTTCGGATTTATGACAGGCAGAGTTTCATCACACCACTTGAAGAAGTTGGTCTACCTGTTTTATGCATCCAGGGAGGTCTCCTTACCTACACCAGCAGTTTTGACCTCCCTGTATGCTGAAATGGCTTTTAATTGGGTCTCCTAGCCCTTTCTCTTTAGTGTTTTAACAAGATATTGTATCCTGGTTAGCTCTCTTACATGGGTAAAGGTAATATATATGCTGCCAAGAGCTCATATTATGGGCAACAGGGTGTGCTCTGCTCATGTCAGTTTGTACAGGGGTGCAAAAGTGAGTCAGACAGGTACCCTCTGTAGTATGCTCTGAAAGCCCAGAGAAATGAAATGAGAATGCATATAAAACGAGAGCGCTTGCAACAATACAAAACTAATAACTTAAGGCTTATGAGCTACAAGAACCCTCTTGTAGGGACGAATGTATAAAACAAGCTCCAGTGGATTCTGACTGAAGCAGTCAGCCATCATTAATGTTTTTCTCAACAAAATGGACTGAAATTAGAAACTAAAACAAGCATGATACGGAGTAAAAAGAAAGAAAATAACTTCTGACAGTAAAATTATGCCTAAAGTCTGTACATAACACAGAACCAGAGATCATAAGCCCCTGAGAAAGCTCAGCTGGGTGAAACGTTGGGCAAGATCGAGGTTTAAGTGGTTATAAAAAATACAAATAAATACACAAAAAGGAAAAGGATTGCATGGCTGGTTTGTGAAGATAAATGAAAGTTTGTACAGGGGATAAGGAAGGGATGTCTCCTCTCCCCATTACTTTTCAATCTATTTCTTGAACACTTGAACCTTAAGGTCAAACAGTGCAAAGATGTTACAGGGATGTATATAGGGCCATACCAATATAATTTGTCAGTTTATGTGGACGACATACTTATACACGTCACCCATCTGGGGACAACACTGCATGCAGTTCTTGGGATCATTCAGGACTCTGAGGCTGCATCTAACTATAAAATAAACATTGACAAGACTGAAGGTATGCTCCACAGTGCTTTAGTAGACAAGGAAGAAATTGTAAACCTGGGTCTGACATGAAAGCAGAACATTTAAAGTATTTGGGCATTCATTTGAACAAATCCACCAAGCAAATGAAAATCCATAATTCAGACAAACTCCTGAACCAGTTTATGACTGATCTGGACAGGTAAGCAAGGCTCCCATCCCAGTCACCTTGTTGGGCAAGATAAACATCAGAAAGATAAATCTCCTATCGAGAGTCCTGTACCTCTTAGGCATACTAAATGTTTTGCCCCTGATTTCCAGGTTCACTTAGTTACATCACATTATCGTGAATGTTATTCAGGAGAGCCTACCATAAGTTGGTGGCCCCCAAGCTCAAAGGGGGTTGCAGACTACATAACCTCTTCTTATACTATTTAAACCTGCATAGCAGTAAATACCTGCACTGGTGCATGGAAGAGGCAGAGGGGGCAGCACCCATGTACACTCCCCAATGGTTGGATATTGAGAGATACTTCTGTCAACACGGTCAGACCATGCCAAGGGCCCTATTAAAACTTTTCTCTAAGACCACCCCTAGGATATGTAAATCTACACCCATTCAGACTTCTGTATGACAAACCTGAGTCTAAATTCATAAAAACTGCTGCTCCAGCTATAGCCAAGCCTCTTGCAATCATATTTAATGTCCCTGATCCAGTGCACCATCCCTGTCAAATGGACAAGTGCCACAGTCATTCCTATCCACAAAGGGGGGTCTAAGGATCAAACTGAAAACTATCAGACAGTTTTTCTCCTGTGCTCTCTGATGAAGATGAAGGAGAGGCTGGATTATAACCAACTCCAGGAATACCTGGAATTCTACCACATCCTACTTGATGCCCAGCATGGTTTTAGAAAACACCATGGCACAGATACTGTACTGGTCCATCTGACCTCCAACATCCTGGGAACAATGGATCCAGGGCAATCTGCAAGAGCCATTTTCGTGGACCTTACCGAGGCATTTGACCTGGCAAACCACAACCTCCTGCTGTGTAAACTCAGACAGATTGGTCTGGATAATCTTCCTTGCAGCTGGTCTAGCCACTACCTATGCAATAGGAAACAGTTTGTTAAGCGGCAAGGTGGATAATCTGGTCTCAAAGACATTATAGTTGGTGTGCCCCAAGGTTCCATTCCAGGTTCCATGCTCTTCTCGCTATTTATCAATCAATCAAACAATCAATCAAACTTTATTTAACCAGGCAGTTACATCGCTGAGCAAGCTCATTTGGAGGATGGTCCTGGGCACAAAGAACAAATTCATTTTCAGTATTCAACATCATTTCATAACACAGCAGACACTGAAACAGACTGTTTTTAAGTATGAGGTCATTAGGTAACTGGAGCAAGACTTAGATAACAAGGGCTATATACAAATACAGGCAATTCATCATATATAGGTTAGGAGACAGTGGAGGACAGAGGGAGGAGGGGATGGCAAAGACACAGTGGGGGACAGTGGGAGGAGAGGAGGACAAAGACACACGAAGGGGGGCAGCCCTGCTAGGGTTGAGGCCCCCAGTGGGGTTGCCACGGGGAAGGAGAGAGGAAGCTGGGGGGGATAGTTACACTAAAAAGGAACGCCGGCTGACAGAGGGAATAAGAAGACCAGGGAGGTCCAGGAGCTAGGAGAACATTCAGTCCATATGCCATTGATTACCTGAAGCAGTCACATGCAGTCTTCAGGTATTGACAGAGCAGCTGCCTGAATATGTAGGGGCTAGGCAGGAGGGAAAGTTTAAGTGCTTTTTGTGTGTTGTTCCAAAGTGATGGTAGGAATAAGCTGATGGCAGTTGTGCCATGACGTGTCCTTGTCCATGGTAGCTTGAGGAGGAAAAAGGAGGAGTTCCGTAGGCCGTACGCACCTTTAGACCATTCGAACAGGTTGTAGATATAGGGTGGGAGTTTGTTAGAAATAGCCCTGAAGAGCCACATGAAGGTGTTTATTTGTCTCCTCATGAAGAGGAACGGCTAATCAATTGCCTGGTACTACAGGCAGTGGTGACTCCACAGGGGCATGTCAAGTATGAATCTCAAAGCGCAATGGTAGAGTGTGTCAAGCTTCTGGAGGGCATACTGGGAGCAGTGACTGTAGAGAAAGTCAGAGTAGTCAAGCAAGGGTAGAATGGTTGTTTGAATCAGCTGCTTCCTAGCTTCAAGAGTGAGTATATGTTTTATGTGGTAAAATATGCCAAGGTGCAGTCTTAGCTTTTTTGTTAACTCACTTAGGTGTACAATGAAACTGAGTTTATCCAACCAGACTCCCAGATATTTGAATTTATCCACTATTTCCAGAGGTTCACCAAGGAGGGTGATAATCTGGGGGTTACCAGGTGTCCCCATATTGTGGGAGGATTGTGGGGAGATAATCATGGCTTTGGTTTTTTGGGCATTGAGCAAGAGCTTCAGGCTTAGCCGGTTATGCTGGATGATGATAAAGTCCTGCTGTAACTCCTTGTAAGCAAGATCTAGAGAGGGGTTGGTTGTATAGAGGACTGTGTCATCTGTGAAAAGGTGAACATTTTCTGTGAGTATGCCAGAATCTATGCAGTTAATATAAAGTGCAAAGAGGATAGGCCCCAAGATAGAACCTTGTGAGATGCCTTGGGACAAAGCTTTTAGTGGGGACATTTCCCCTTGTGCTTTAATTTGTTGTCTTCAATTTGTGAGGTAGCAGTGGAAACACTTTACTGCAGCAGGGGTTAGACCAATACTACCCAGAGTATCAAGCAGGATGGAGTGATCAACCATGTCAAAGGCTTTGCTAAGGTCAAGGAAAAGTGCATAGATGTGCTGTTTATTATCCAGGGCTTTTAACCAGTCATTAGACACTTTGGCTAGAGCCGACAGGGTGCTATGCTTAGGTCTGAACCCCGATTGGGTTGAGTTAAGGATATTTTCATAGTCCAAATACTCCCTCAGTTGTGAGTTGACAATTTTTTCTAGTAGCTTGGATAATACAGGAAGAAGCAAGATTGGTCTGTAATTATTCAATTCTGTAGGGTCTCCCAACTTGAACAAAGGGATAATATGCTCAATTTTCCAACTGAGTGGTAGCTCCCCTTGGATAAGTGAGCTATTAAATAGGTGAGTGATAGGTGCTGTCAGATGATAATAGCCTGCTTTTAGAGAGAAGGGTTCTAACGAGTTGAAACCAGCACTCTTTTTGGTATCTAACAAGGGAAGAAGATACTCCACCTGTTTAAAGGATACTGGCTGGAAATTAAAGGGAGGGAAGCTGGTACAGGGGACAGAAGTAGGGCTAGTACCTACACTGGTGGCACTTGGAGCACTCAGTTTGCTAACAGGCGAGGCATCGAATGCGAGGCCTGCAGTAGCAAAGTGGTTATTGAGCTGGTCAAGGATCTCAGACCTATCTGTGTAGGAGTTATTGTTCACTACAATTTTGGCCAGAATTGGGGTGGCAGGGGAGTGTCCTTCGACCTCTCTCAATATTTGCCAAAGCTTGGCAGAGCAGTTTTTGTTTTCCTCAAGGGCAGACTGAAAGAAATGTGATTTTTTCCATCCAGATCAGTTTGGTGCAGGCATTCCTGGCTACTCGAAAGGAGAGCCAGTCTGAGTTAGACTGCTACTTCCTTGCCCTTTTCCATAGTGTGTCTCTGGACTGCAGGGCCCTCTTCGGGGATGGGCTGAACCAAGCAGGTGCCCGTTTCCTAGATTTCAGCTTTCTTATAGGTGCATGTTTATTGATTACCCTTCGTAACAGATCCTGGAAGATACAGAAGGCTCCAGACACAGAAGGCACGAGATAGAAGTCCTGCCACTTAATATTCCCAAGATCTGTCAGAAAGGCAGGGAGACAGAAGTGTTTTAGGCTGCACTTTAGCTTGAAGATAGAGGTAGAAGGCAGGTGTGGGGAACACCTGACACAGGCAACAGTGCAGTGGTCACTCAGGTCATTATAGAAGACCCCTGTATGGACGATATTATGTGGCTTGTAAACGAGCATAAGATCCAGCAAGGAGCTTCAGTCGGGGTTTTTTTTATTAGGTCGTGTAACCTCAGGGGTAATCTGAGTTAGCCCATGCTCATCACAGAAATCCTTGAACCTGTTGGTGCAGGCATCATTCCAATTAAGATTAAGGTCCCCCATTATGACGCATTCAGTAATCGCTTTTTCCAAGAGGGAGTGAAGGTGAGGTAGTATACATAGGCCAGCAGCAGGCAGCCTATAGTATGCAGCTACCAGTAGGGCTACTCCAGGCGATTAGGTTAACTTGAGGGCAAGACACTCAAATCTTTGGGCATTGATGTACGGACAATATCAGTGGTTTGGAATCTGTCCTTAATATATATGGCAACACCACGCCTCTGCTCGACCTGTCACACCTGTGTAGGTTGTAGCCAGGAATATTAAGCATTTTGTAGGGTACATGATTCTTAAGCCAGATTTCCGAGAACATTGCTACATCAGGCATTGCGAGTAGCACCCAGGCTTGGATCAGGTCAAATTTGTTGACTAGGCTGCATGCATTCATATGCAGGAAGCTCAGGCTCTTTAACTGTGGAAGCTCCCCTGGAGCAGCTAACAGACGGGGGGGGGGAGGGCCTAGGTTTAGTTCCACACTATCTGCATAGAGCAACAGCAGGATTAATAGTTTCCTAAGACATCTTACAAGGAATCTCAGGAAGGTTTTCTTAGGTTGCTTAGCATGGGCACTGCCTAGGCAGCAGAACAAGAGTTGGAGGGGCAATGAAAGGTGGTCAGAACAAATATTGCTACCGTAATGGAGAAGATAATGGATGTCTGCTCTGGGGGTGTTGGGCAGTAAGGGATGTGAAACGTTCTGATTGCATGCAGATTACTGCCTTTGGAAGGAGTTATCTGAGGAGCAAACACCGCCAGACTTGATTCCTGGCTTGTAGGAGAGTTCAGGAATGTTGTTTCTTTCAGAGTGTCCATATTAGGCTCCAATTTTAGAAGGAGGATGCAGCCAAGGAGGAAAAGGTAAGCTATGGACACCATCTTGGGAGTTCTGAGTAGCAGAGGAGAGGCGACACCTTATAGGCATTCTTGGGTGACTGACAGCAACTCTGTAAAGACGAAGAAACCTGGGGCAGGCCAAGGGCTATAGGGTCGAGTGTTAAGAGAATGATTTGGTGAGGTGGATTAATAGAGGAGCTGGAACAGACAAAAAAAGCCAGTGAAGGTTATAAACCAGTAAACATAGTGCAGTATAGGAAAGAAAAGGAGGAAAAAAATGGAGGAAGAAGTAAAAAAATGAAAAACAAAGCACTAGTTTAA
Source organism: Neoceratodus forsteri (assembly GCA_016271365.2). Classification (NCBI taxonomy): domain Eukaryota; kingdom Metazoa; phylum Chordata; order Ceratodontiformes; family Ceratodontidae; genus Neoceratodus; species Neoceratodus forsteri. The sequence goes on from CM057453.1 coordinate 198,728,635, forward strand.
GATAAAAATGTAGGTTAAAATAGGGTGTTTTAGCTAGGGCAGGGGGGTACCAAAGCAACTTGGTGATTATTGGGACTATGTAGAGGATAGCAAGGGAGGAAGCTCAGGTATGGACCTGTAGAGTAGATAGCAGAGCAGGTGCTAAACAATACTGATAGATAAGCAGATGGCGAACATAGGAAGATGTCTTAAAAGGGAGGGCAGGAATAATGTATGCCAAGGGAGGAGCTTAGAGAAAAATTCCCGATAGTGGGGGAGGAGGACTATTTAATAGCAGTCGGAGTTGGTGCAGGTGGGTGGGACAAATTACAAGCCGAGGAGCTGTTCAGCATCCTGTATTGATATGAGTGCCAGCGCTCTTTAGCGTAGCTCAAAATAGCTTAAAGCAGACAGTCTAATTTCAAAAAGAGTGCCAGAGACACTGTTCTGAGAGTGGGCCAATCAGAGGAGCACAGTGAGGTGGCTCGGCCAATGAAAGTGCCACGCTCAGGCTGGAGTTTCTAACAGTGGAGGGCAGCTCAAGTTCTGGGAGTGGCGTACCTGAGACTCGGGCAGCGGGGAAGGTGGCAGCTAGGGCAGCTTCCTAGGCACCACGGCAATTCTTCCCCACTGGTTCAGGCGGCTTTAGCAGTGGGAGCACCCGCAGGACTGGACCCTGTTAGGATAGAACAGAGTGAGGGATTAGCACCACAAAATGGTGGAGCGTCAGCAAAGGGCTGGCTTCACAAACAATACAACAGGGCTTCAGCGAGAGAAAGGGGAGGGGGCGAGCAGGCTTAGTTAGAGTCAGCGGGGGTCTCTGGTTAAGGTGCCAAACTTATCCCTGCAGACAGAGATTATAGTAAATTGAATGGAGGGGGGATGGGGAGAGTGAGACGGGGGAGAAAGGACAAGAGCTCTGATTTTAGGCAGGGCAGAGAGGAATCTGAATAATCTGAATGGCAGAGGTTGGAGAGAGAGAGAGAGACAGAGGAAGAAAGGACAGAATCAAGTGCAGAAACGGTTAAAAAAACATTTGTGCTAGAACAAGAAAACTTACATAGAAGCAGTAAAACAGTCAGCTTAAAACATACACTGTACAAAAGCAGTCATACTACGCTAGAAGGCTGGCTTACTAAACTAGCTAGAGTAGCAGTTTTAAGGGTCAAGCAAGATAGTCCCTTGCTACATCACAATGTCCAGCTTAGTTGCAATTAACACAGTCTAAGCCCACCTAAAAAGTTTAAACTGTCAGCGTTATGGCTATAACAATGAACACCTCAGTACAACAAGCAGTAAATGATTATTACATGCATGGTAATAAAGCATTAGGTACTGTGTACAAAATGAGAGAAAATAGCTGCAAATTACAAGCTGAGGAGCTGTGCAACGTCCTTTATTGATATGAGTGCCAGAGCTCTTTAGCGTAGCTCAAAATAGCTTAAAGCAAACAGTCTAATTTCAAAAAGAGCGCCAGAGACACTGTTCTGAGAGTGAGCCAAATCGGAGGAGCACAGCAAGGTGGCTCGGCCAATGAAAGTGCCACACTCAGACTGGAGTTTCTAACAGTGGAGGGCAGCTTAAGTTCTGGGAGTGATGCGGGCAGCACCTAGGGCAGCTTCCTAGGCACCACGGCAATTCTTCCCCGCCGATTCAGGTGACTTCAGTGGTGGGAGTGCTTGCAGGACTGGATCCTGAGATTCAGGCAGCACCTACGGCAGCTTCCCAGGAACTATGGCAATTCTTCCCACCAGTTCAGGTGGCTTCAGCGGCGGAAGTGCCTGCAGGACTGGACCCTGAGATTTGGGTAGTGGGGTGGGCGGCGCCTAGGGCAGCTTCACAGGCATCAGGCAATTCTTCCCCAACGGTTCAGGTGGCTTCATCGGCGGGAGTGTCCACAGGGGCAGTGTTCTGCTAACTGAGTTTAAAAGAGTTCTCTGCCCTGAACTGGAACTCCTCTGTCTCTCTTTTAAACTCACTTAGCACAACACTGTCCCTCCTAGTCTAAGGCCTTTTCCACACTGTGCTACTTAAAACGTTTTATCAGTGGTAAAATGTTTTAGGTGGCCGCAAGCACAGTTTGCGTTCACACTTAGCATGACTTGTGAACCGTTTTAGTGAACCATGCTCAAACCCTGCTTCGAGGTAGGCTTGAGCACGGTTTTCAAAAACGGTTCTGATTCTAATTCGGACTCTCCGTCAGTGAGAGCAGGACGACACGGTTTCCAGAGCACACTTCTGCAGCTTTCAGTGTCACCGCAAAGCATGATGGTAAGCAGCTCTCGGGTGCTGAGAGTACCAGAAAACAGACAGTACCACTGCAGTGAGAACATACAGACACGGATTTGTTAAGGCAGCAACATGTTTTCCAACTCACTTTACACAGCACGGACGCTTTAAAATGGTAAGCTTTAATCCGTTTCTAATAACATGTTAAAGAACCATTTTCCAGTGTCCCGCAGAATGAATAGGGCCTAAGGGAGTTCCATAGTCTTAAACCTGCCTGCAAAGTGCGGCAGAGCCAAACTTCAGTTCTATGCAGATGGCACTGTCTTATACAGTAGCTCCTCGGACCTAAACCAGATAAACCTTGCCCTGTACATGGACATCATGCTCCATGAAACCCAACTGCTAAACAACAAACTTAACCTAAATGTAAAAAATAAAAAAGCTGTACTGTTTGGCCCCAGACACCTATGTAATGATAGGCAGGCACTGCTCAAGCTATCCACCTTCTCTGGACTTCACATAGATGGTAGTTAACTCAATAAAATGTTTAGGGGTTCACTTTGACCAAGTGGACCTCATGTGGCTGCTGTTACTGCAGCTGTTCACTAAAAGGTTGATCTTCTCTACAGGCTTAATACTTACCACATCAAAGAAGCATGGCTAACCATTACCACCAGCGTGTTGCTGCCGGCGCTAACGTATGGTGCTCCCTTGCTTTATTCCCTGTGAGAAACAGAGGTCAGTAAGTTGAGAGTGCTGTACAATAGAGTTGCACACTTTACGGCTGGTGCCCACCCTAGGGATCACCACTGTACAGTGTTCTCTGCCCTGAACTGGAACTCCTCTGCCTCTCTTTTAAACTCACTTAGCACAACACTGCCCCTCCTAGTTTAAGGGAGTTCCTTAGTCGTAAACCCCAATGGCGTCTCCACCGCCTCTTGAACTTTTCAATGCTTGCTGTTTCACAAGCCAGGACAGGCTCAGGTTTGTGGTCATTTTTATTTTTTTGTATATTAATTTTTTTATTAACTTTTTGTTAGGACAATGACAATATCAAATACATCCACAATCATCCTGTTCCTTCCTACAGTTACTACTGTGATCTTAGTCTTATACAGGAGTAATTTAATCAGCATAAAATATTAAAAAAAAAAAAAGTTAATTCATTCTGTGAAGAGTCTCTTGTATCAATCCTTTCTTTTATTCTATTTAATACATTTCTCGTATGCTTTAGTATACCACATTTCTTATAAACATCTCCAGGCCATGGGTGTAGCTTCTTTTCTTATATTAATTAATCTCCTGGGTTTTAAGTCTGCCTTTAATTTTTAACTGATATTCACCCCCACGCCCCCATCTCATACTATCTGGTACTCTGCTGGGGACAAGGAATCCAAAAATCTCCCCCAGTCAAGTAAAAATTGCTCCTCTTTCCTTTCAAAGCAGCTGTCTTCTATTCGTGCGGACCTCCATAGCTCAGGGACTTCTATACAGGCTATGAACATGTTCTTGATGGACAGGATTATAAAGGCTTTTTATTGTATATGCTAACTGTACACATCTTGCTCCTGTTGTTATTGTGTATACCATGCTACTGTTGTTTTATGCATATTTTACTTGTATATGTGCCATTGGAATGTAGTCATCCTGCTCCTATTGTTATTGTAAACATCTTGTTCCTGTTGTTTTATGTATATTTTATTTGTATCTGTACACTTGTCCTTGCAAATGGCAGGTCCACCTTGTAAATGAGCTTGTTCAATGGTGATTGCCTAGATAAATAAAGATTTTGAGTGATTGATTGATATGTGAGCAGGTCTACAGCCAATACATGTATTGTCAGATTTTTCCACTGCTCCACCATATGCATTGCACATGAAACCCATGTGTTTTGAATGCCCTGTTTTGCCATTGCTAGCATTATCCTAATCCATCTAGGGTATAGGGCCCAACCCTCCCTTGCCCTATCTTCAACCCCAAACAAGAGTGATACTGTAGTAGTGTATTTGCTGCTGGGTTGTCCCAAATAGTTGTCATCTCCTGCACCACTGTACTCCAATATTGTTTAAGAGTGGTACACCCAAAAAGGGGTTCTGCATGCCATTCTACATTTGCCACATGTAGGCGAATTACCAGGGTGAAATGTGTGCACTACACTGGGTGGGCAGTACACCCTGTGCGAAAACTTATATCGAGGCTCCTTATATTTATTGCATGCCAGCAGTCCCATATGGGAGCCTAACACTGTATGTCAGTTTTCTTCATTAATTACCAGTCCCAAGTTTGCCTCCCATTGTTGTCTCACTTTCCCAGATAAATCCAGGAGGAAATGTCTGTTCCTATAAAAGGGCCAGGGAGTGGCCAAAAGTAAAGTGTTCTTGGCTAGGCTAAGACGGTGGAGGGTGTGGAGAGCACGGGCAGTAGACATACCTGTAGCAGTCCCGTGGCTCCTCCAGCATAGCTAACCTCCAGAATTGGGCCGGTAGTGGCGAGCTCCATGAGTTGGGTGGAGTGCGGCTCCCCGATGTACACAGTGCACTGGTCTGCAGTTCCCAGACTGAGACAGCGAGAACCATTTTGGTGGCTGGATCAAAAGGGTGCACTAAAAAAATAGAGCCGGGTGGGAAAACATGCCTTGGACCCTTCAGTTCCGCTGCCCAGTTGCGACCACAGACAAGAAAACCCGGGTGGGAGTGTGGCTCCCTGGCCATATTACAGACCCTCCCCAGCAGCGCAGCAGACTCGGGCTGTGGTGGTAAGTGGACCGTGAGCCTGATTTTGCATGTTACTCATGCCACAGGTGCCGGAAGGGGAGTTAAAGGGCCAGAGTGGGTTCCCAGCAACAGCAGAAAGCCCTAAAGAAGGGGGGGATTGGGGCAAAGGAGACATGGGCCGGTAGCCCAGATTTAAAATACTAAGCATCGCTGGTGCCAGAGGGTGACCAAAATGTAAAAGCCCCAAGGGAAGGGGGGAAGGACTGGAAGCCCGTGGGCTGAGTACCCAACAAAAGAAAAGTATAAGGAAGGGGCATCGTGGTTTTAAAAGCCCCAGGAGGACAAGGATAGAAAGGGGTGCTCTAATGGCCTCTGACCAAGGAAAGGGAGCAGACAAGGGACCCAGTGGACTGACGGTCTCTTTGTTCCGCTATGACACCATTTTGTACCGGGGCAAGGCAAGAGAGCATAGGCCCTCATTATCACTAAGGAGGGTGGGCTGTAGCAGCAGGCTCTCGTTGATCACCATGGAGAACCTGGCACTGGAAAAGGGGAGGGTCAGCAACCCAAGCCCTTACTAGTATTCATAAGGAGGGTGGGACCAGGTCTGGGAGCCCCATAGACCCAGGCATAGGGGTAATTTAAGGGGAAGTCACATAAGGGTATAGCACCCTACAGGGAGGGGAGGAGATGGTCCTGTGACCTAAGTGGCCCAAAGAGTTATGTGTAGTATCCTGGGCCTCCACCCAACTAAACTGCACTGTTGCCTGTCTGGCACCCCCTGGAGACTGCACCCTTTGCAAAAACCGAACTGTCTGCAAAAAAAAAATCTAAACTGTTTGCTTGCTCCTGGAGTGTGCTATTGATTTCCATCCTTGCATATCTGATGCCCAACTTCACCATTGTTGTCCGGACCAGCTTCACCAGAGCCTGACACTGACCCAGGGAGGTCCCTGGTCCATCCGCCATCTGCAGCAGAACCACCTCCAGTGTCATCAGCCTGTGCCAAAGTCTCGCCACAAGTGTTCCAGCATCAGCCCTGCGACGGTAAGTGGTAGAGAGCCGCTAGTGAGGTATCCATAATGAGTCAGCTTAGGAGCCACCCCGGCTCAAGCTTGAAGGACCACAGTTAACATCGTGCATGCCCTTTTCTTACTTTGCTGGCTGGCCGTAAGTATGTGCATGCCTGTGTCACTCTGATGAGGCTGCCAGAAGGTTCCATCACCAGCAGCCTTCTTTTTGGGAGGTGTTCTGGGTGCCGGGGACCTACCAGTGGTCATTGCTATAGATCGTCTAGAGAACCACCTGCCAACCAAAATTGTTCAGCCTCCTGCCCTGAGCCACAGAAGATCGCCAAGTTCTGTATTTTCCAGCTAGCCGTGTTCCTCCTGGTGTTCTGTTCATTCGGGGGATGCCCCGTTGTGGCCTGTTTGTAACAAGCGCTTTGTGGGGTCAGTGCCCACCTGCTGATCAGCCGAAGGAGAAGAAAGCCCAAGCTAGGATCATCAGGTTTCATCATCTTGGCCAAGTGCACGTAGGACTTGTACTCAAAGGGGATAACCCCCTGCTCTTGGTTCAACCAATTGTTGGTCCTAATCATATTGTTTGTTGTTTATTTTTATTATCCTGTAGCACTGCAGAAAAATGTTATCTTGTTTTTATTGTCCCTGGTAAATAAACCTTTTGCATCTTGGTCACTAAGTAAGCTTCCTGCCTCTCCTTCCAGATTCATCTGGCCCGTCCTGACATTGTTAGGGAAATTTTCGGCCTGCTACAAATCTTCCCTGGACAAATCCGTTCTGGTCCACATGCACTACGTAAGGCAGTACTGCCTCCAGGTGGCACGCCATCACATTCACCATGATTTTAATGTCGCAATTCAAAAGGGAGATGGGTCTGTAGGAAGTGCACTCATTGGTGTTCTTTCCAGGTTTTGGTACAACACATATGTTTGCCTCATGGCATGACTTAGGAAGGCCCCTTCCCCCCATGCCTCCTCCATCAGCACTCTCAGTGGTTCTGCCAGTACCATCCATAACTTTTCATAATAATTCTACTACTAGTCCATCTGGACCTCCTACCTTCCTTTTCATCAGACTTCCAATTGCCTGAGTATCTCCTCTGTAGTCACTGGAGCACCTAACATCTCCCTCTGCAAATCCGTAAGAGACGGGATTGTTATCCCTTCCAATAAAGCATTAGCTTGCTGTTCAGTGCCCTCAGAGTCTGCAGCGTACAACTTCTGATAAAACTCCCTGAAACACTGACTAATCAAGGGGCTGTCATGCACCAGGCCTCCATATCTGTCTCTGACTGTTGCAATGTTGCCAGAGATCCTGCCACCCTTTAACAGCCTGACCAACAGTGGGCTGTGTTTGTTTCCCCACTCATATAGACACTGCCTAGCAAAAAATAATTTTGATTTTGCTCCCCCAGTCAATAACAGATTTAGGGATTCGTGTGCCACCATCAATTCCCTCAAACCCTCCTTCCCCCCATCCCCAACTGCTCTCTCCATTCCATCTCTTTGATTGTCTTTTCCATTTCATCTTGCTTCTTCCTATGCTGTTTTTTTTATGTGGGCCACATAACTGATAACTGCTCCCTTTATAAATGCTTTCCCCACCTCCCAGTATAACCCTTCTGAGGGCACCGACCCCTCATTTGTACAGGCATACAGCTCCCACTGGGACCTTAAATATTTTCAGAAATCCTCCCTAGCCAATAAATACATAGATAATTTCCAGCCAGAGCTGGTTGTTCCTTTGCTTTTGCACACATTACTACATGCATCATGGCATGATCCAAAATATGGATGGGACTATGACTTACCCGTCACCCTAACATAAAGCTTCCTAGGAGCGTATACATAATCCAGCCTGGACCAGGACTTACGTGAACTGGAAAATAATGTGTATTCTCTGGCTCCAGGGTTAGCGGTCCTCCTTCTATCCACCAGCTGGGCATGTTGTAAGCTGCACCTGAGCAGCATCGTCATTTTTTTTTTTTTTTGCTTTCGTGCACAAGCCCACATTTTGTTCCTGCCCGATTTAGGTTTTTAGATTTAGATTTTAATTTAGGTAACGATACTTAGTTAGGGGGTGCTAAAATATACGAGCAGACTTGTTATGAAATAGCACCAGAGTAGTAAGCTGACCGATTGTGAGAACGAAGGAGTGGTGTTCTGCGGGAGGAATCTGCCTTGCTGTGTCGGTGCCTGAGTGGATGTCTGAGGGCTAATTGGAGGTTTGTAGGGATTTCCACTGAAATCTGCTCCTTCCCAGTGTGTGGACTGGGGGGTTATCATTGTTGTGACTGACTGCTTTTGGATTCGTTGGATCCGTGATTGGAGTGGTGAGGGAGTTTATGGCTGATTGGTGGCTTGCTGCTGGATCTGCCCTGCATGGGAGTCTGGGCTCCTGAGGCAGTCGGGGAGCCAGCTGGCTAGTTCCCGTTCTCCCAGGCCTTTGGGTGAGTCGGCTGGTGAGTGGACACCATCTGTGGGCTGAAGCTGCTGTGGCAGAGGATTTTTGGTAGCGGCCGCTGTAAATGGAGTGTGGGACCTTTGTGGACTCTCGACGGACCTGATGGACTTTATGGACAAATAAACAAGAATCCATTCTAAGACTTTAACCCGCAGACACGGTCAGATTTCCTTTTCATATTACCATCTGATGTGTTTTTGTAAATTTCTCAGGCAGTGAGAGTGCCTGTGAAAACTTTGCTTTTGTGAACTTCAGGCATTGAGAGTGCCTGAGCAACATTTTACCTGATAAATCTATTTGGTTCCAATGCATATACGTGAGAGGTGGTGCATTTGACTTTATATGGGCTTCCTCTTTTTCATGAGGTGGTATACTCGAACTGTACAAGGTTTCTTTTAATCTGCTATCTTAAGTACTATCTGCAAAAATATTATTGCTGTCTGTGCACGAAGGGTACTGCAGGATTTGGGATTTGGGGGGGTGTTAAAGGGTTATTATTTTTATTATTAATGCTTTAATTTTATTGTTTATTTTGTTTAAATCCTATCCTGTCTGTGAGAGAGAGAGGGTAGGAGTGATTAGTAAAGATTATGGGAAAGGGTGGGTTTTTAATGTGTTAGTTATAAGGGTTTTTATATCATTTATATAAGGGAAAGAAGTTATATTGTGTGGGGTTGTGAATTAGATATTGGGCTGTTACGAGTGTTGGAGATATGTGTTGGGGTATTGGGGATACAGCCAGGTGCTACTCCCCCTCAAGACTGAAGGATCTCCGTCCTTTTGATTATCCTTCACTTCCTCCTGAAGCATATTATAGATGCCGAGCATTTGGGATCTTAAGACGGAGGAGTGTAAGAGGTCGGAGATCCTGGAACTCTTTGGGGGATGGGAAAGGAATGGGCGGATAAGGACAGTGAGAACCAGGAGATGCCCTCAGGTGAAATGGGTGCAGGAACGAGGTTTGCCTTGTCTTGTGCCCATACCCAAGGGTTCTGATTTTGTCAGGCAGGAAGTGGAGTCATCATTTGACTCTCATCCCTTTCGGGCGGTGTTAAGCAATGCCAGGTCTATTAGGAATAAGACCACAGTAGTTGCAGATCTTGTTGCCTCTCTTGACTTGGCTTGCATCACCGAGACCTGGCTTGATGAGAAAGCGGGCCTTATTTTGGACTCCGCGGTTCCGGCCATGTTCTCGGTGATTCACCGCCGAGAGTGGACCATAGGGGCGGGGGGATTGCAGTCTGCTTTAGACAGGAGCTGGATCTTAGTGAGGTGCCAGCTGGATGTGCTGACTCCTTTGAGTGTATGGTGGGTGCAGGTGCAGGCTACAGGATCCTTCTCATCTACCGTCCACCAGGGGATGGGAGAGAGTTCCTGAGGGAGGTTGCGGACTTCATCGCCAAGATGGTATTGGAGTCCCCCAAATGGTTAATTCTGGGGGACTTCAATGCCTGGGTCAATGATGAACTCTCGCTGTTTGGACAAAACCTCCTCCAATTGATGGATTCACTGGGCCTGACATGGGTTATTACCTCTGCAACTCACGAGGGAGGGCACTCATTGGACTTGATATTCCATCTGGGGATGGAGGTTTCTGATGTGGAGATGGAGCCAATCGGTTGGTCCGACCATCAAGCCCTGAGATTCAGTTTCGCAGCCCCCCAACAAAGGCCTGCCCCTAAGGAATTAGTACAGTTCTGTCCTTTGAGAGGAGTTACATCGGAAGGCCTGATGATGGAACTGGACTTCTTGAGATTACCAATGGATAGCACTGACCCAGGGACCCTAGTGTTGGCCTATAATAAGGCGGTTGTGGGGGCCCTGAAGGTCATTGCTCCAACTCAAGTTCACCCCCATACTCTTCACCTGGGGGCTCCCTGGTTCACCAGTGAGATCCATAAGCTGAAGAGAGAGGGTCGAAGATTGGAAAGACACTGGTGGAAAACTCGCCTGGAAGTGGATAGGCTTAGATTGTTGTATCATAATAAGATCTACCAATCAACAATTTCCCATAAGAAGGCAGAATTCCTGTCCAGGGAAATTGCTACAGTGAGGAATAGGCTGGCCCAGCTCTTCTGGACTGTGGACAGACTGTGCAATCCAGCCTGTCTTCATGCTGGTCGAGCCTTGTCACAAGTACAATGTGAGGAGTTTACGCAATTCTTCGCTGATAAGGTGTCTACCATCAGGGATGACATCAACCAGCATCTTCCCATTGGGCCTTACATGGATCAACCAGGTGGTACTGATACCCAGTTGACCTGGTTCACCTTTAGCCAACTGGCAGTCATGGATATAGTGAGGATTATCCAGACTTTGCAACCTACCTACTGTAGTTTGGATCCAGGCCCTACTCACCTCCTAGTGGGGTGTGTAGAGGTTATAGGCCCGATCCTTACCGGGATAGTGGCGGTTTCATTAGAAAGAGGGATTTTTCCATATCCCTTAAAAGAGGCAGTAGATCGCCCCCTTTTGAAAAAGCCTTCCCTTGATCCCAACTGCCCAGCTAACTGCAGACCGATCTCGAACTTACCCTTTGAAGGGAAAGTAATTGAGAAGGTGGTCGCTCTGCAGCTGGAGTATCATTTGACCAGCCACAATATCTATGACCCTCTCTAGTCTGGCTTCAGAAAACAGCATAGTACTGAGACAGCCCTGGTGCGGGTACTAAATGATCTCCTGATGGCGAGAGATCAGAGGGCCTGGTCCATCTTGAATCTCCTTGATCTCTCAGCAGCATTTGACACCATGGATCATGGGGTGATGCTCAAATGCCTGTGGTTTTTCTGTGGATTGAGGGGAGCAGTCCACAGCTGGTTTTGATCTTTCCTGGAGGGCAGGTCTCAGAGAGTGGTGTCAGGGATTTATTCCTTGGCTCCTCACTACCTGCCCTGTGGGGTTCCACAGGGCTCGGTGTTGTCCCCCATGTTATTCGCGGTGTACATGCTTCCATTGGGGGACATTATAAGATGGTATGGGCTGAGTTTTCATTGCTATGCCGATGATTCTCAGCTCTAAAAAGTAGGGAGGTGGAAGGGCATAATTATACAAATGCTGGACTGTGTGGAAATAATGGGGTAACATTAGAAGATCTAAAAACAGAGATTGCTTATGGTAATCATCTCTTATTAGAGATCCTTGTACTTTTAAAATATATTCTGGTAAAAGGGAACCAGGAAGTCTTATTACCCCCATTAGCTACACATAGTAAATCAAAGGAAACGCTAGATCAAAGAAATTGTGAGGCAGGGCGAGTGAAGTGAATAACAAGTTGTCTACTGGAACAGCAGTGAAGTCAGTAAATGATGTAAGAGAGATGATTGGGAGAAAAGAGCTGGAAGAAACATATAATTTAGTAAAACAACTAAAACAACAGTGTAAACCTCTGAAAAAAAACAGTGTTAAAGGAAAAGTGGAAAAAACAAGTGTAGGGATAGAGAGTAAAACTGAAAAGGGCAAAGGAGAGAAGACCTCTGTAAGAGTAGACAGAAAATGTGAGCAGAATGTAAGAAAACTGTATATAGAAACAGAGGATGGCCTTTTGGCTCCTTATGAGGAGATAAATATAAATACAGAAAGGAGCTCTACTGGTATGGTTAGGAGATCTGTTCCAGTAAAGGATAGAGAAGCTCTGGTAAAAGGAAGGGAGAGAAAAATAACCCAGGAGCCTAATAACAACAAGACTAGCTTGAAGGAAGAGAAAATTAGAAAAGGCCTGTAGAATCCAACAATTTTTTTTCAAAGGAATCCCAAAAGCAAAAAATGAGAACTTGATGACTTTGAAAATTGCAATCTATAATGTGTGTAAGGGTCTCCTGGGGAACATGTTTAACTGGTCTGATATTGCATTAGTATAGAGATACTACACAGGGAAGGAAAAAGGATGGGTATGCATGGTCACTAATAAGACTGGCAGTCGGCAGTTAATCTTAGACTCAAGGGCCCATTTTGAGCAGATAGGTGTAAAGGCAGAAGTATCTGTATTGAGTGTCAACAGTAAGAAAGAGAAGATTTTTGAGGAAGAGAGAATTAGAGTAAGAGACCAATCTAATCAAGATGAAGCTCTCGCCCAAATGAAAACACAGAACACAATAACTAATTATATGGCACTGATCCAGAGGAACACACACTATTAGCTGATGAAAAATCTTGGGATGAAAATAAAATAATTAGAGGAAAAAGGGTCAGAGGCAAGAAAATAAATAGTAGTACAATATTAATGAGTAATAATAGCACAGTTACAGAATTAGGCTCTACCCTGGATGACATCCCAATAGGGAATACATTTTAACCACTGGAACCTGAGGTAAAACTGTGCTGACTAAATCATGATGGAAAGCCTTTCACTGAGTTAAGGCAAGATGAGTTGAGTATTTTATCTTGGAATGTGGTGGGTATGGGGGACAAAATAAAGGATGTTGGCTGGCAAACATTTCTGTCTAAATATTCTACAGTTTTACTATAAGAAACCTGGATGATCGACCTCAATACTTGTTTATTTGAGGGTTATCAGAATTGGAGGGTTATGGCTCATAGATTTTCCAAGTTTGGTAGGCCCTCTGGTAGAATCTGCACACTAACCAGAACTGATGTTGGCTTTGAAGTAAAATATATTTTTAAGGATGAGATGCAATGTTTATTGGCTCTTGAATTTTCTAAGCATAGGTGGGTTCACTGTATAGTTATAAATATTTATTTGGCACCACTACCCAGGACAAATGCAGCAATAGAAAAAAGAAAAGGAAACCTTGCAGTATCTGATCTCTCAGATCCAGGGACAATACCAGGGTGTGACCTTAATTATTGGTGGAGATTTTAATGCAAGAGTGGGTTCTAGTATGGAAGATCAAAGTAACTCTTGGAATCTGGATGATGCCCTGGGGATTCCAATAAGGGCCTCAACAGACCATAGAGAGAATAAGCGAGGGCAGATGCTACCTGAAGTTTTAAAAGTGACAAATATGAGAATTTTGAATGGCAGGTGCCCTGGTGATAGACAAGGGAAATGCATGTTTATAACAAAGAAGAGAGGAAGCATCTTGGATTCTTTTATAATAGATGCATTTTCATTTTATAAAGTTACAATGATGACCATCTTAGATGTTTGGGATAGTGACCATCTCCCAATTGCTCTTAACATTAGACAGAACTGTCTGGGAAAAGTAAGAAAAGAGAATGTACAGGGTAGGCTTTTGGCAGATGAACATATGGCCATTGTTAATAAGAAAAGAATAAGATGGTCTTCTAAGACACAAGAGGCAGTCAAACAAATTTTGCATAATATATTATCACAATACAAGGATATGTGCATAAAATGGTATGATGTGCATAATGCTGTAGTTTTGGATCATGGGGTAGTAGTGACCCACAGGTTTGATCTGTGTGGTATTCTTGAAGAACAAGTTTTAAATTGTTTGGGTGTTCCATTTATAAGAAAAAATAAGAAAACTAAGATGGGGGAGATTTAGCAAAATGGTTTGACATGTATTGTAAAAAAGCCAGCAGTAGATTGAACAAGCAGGGCAGGAGGTTAAGACAGACTCTGACATTAGAGGATATAACCACCTTTATTAATTTAGGAAAGGAATATAGATGTCTGTTAAACAATAAAAAAGTCAAACACTCTGCCGTCTTATGACTGGCCTTACAGACCTCCATAGTTGAGAAAGATTTTAAATCCTTCTGGCATTTGGTGGCTTATGGTACTAGTAACATCAGATTTAATGTAGAAGCCTACATTACAGCAAATGAATGGACAACAACTTTAAAAAAGTTTATAGGTGTGAGAGTGAACCTAATGCCCCTGCAGAGAATAGGATCTAGGAAGTTACAAACTATGAATTAAAAGAAAATATTATTTGGTCTGATTTTGTAGTGGAGGAGGTGATTGAGGCAATCAAAGCCCAGAAAAATAATAAGCCCCAGGGACTGATGGGGTTGAGGTGGAAATATATCGCTCTGACCCAAAGTGGTGGAGGGAGATACTGACTCTCATGTTTAATTATCTAATGAAGGCGGAGAAATTGCCCCCCCATTTGGTCTATGGAGGTAATTGCTCCAATACATAAAAAAGGTCCTATGGATGATCCTAGTAATTATCGACCGATTACACTTTTGAGCATTAGCTCAAAGATTTTTGCAAGACTTTTATTATCAAGGATAGAACAATGGGTGGAGGAATATAATATTCTCTCCACTTTTCAATTTGGTTTCAGGTGCCAAAGGTCTACTCTGGACCCTCTCTTTCTTCTTATTCATCTGGTTAATCAATATGTAAAGAGATGTAAAAAAAGCTATATGTTGCCTTCGTAGACATAAGATCTGCTTTTGATAGCATCAACAGAAATTACTTATGAGAAATGATGAAAGTCGAGAAGGTAAATGACAAACTGCTAACACTGATTAAGTTATTGTACACAGATACTAAGATAACAATTAGACATAATAAAGACAGAGCAAATACAGAAGTACTGGAAATTAAATATGGGGTCAGACAAGGTTGTATCCTGGCTCCTACCCTCTTCAATATATATATATATATATATTGAAAAAGTTGCAGAGGATAAACAGTACATCTGGTGGATACATCCCCCCAGGATATGTGACCTCCCAGTAAAAATCTTGCTTTACGCAGATGATGCGATTATATTTTCACAGACCCCACTAGGTTTAAAGCGTGCTATTAACTCGGTTATGAATACACTTGGGAAAATTGATTTAGAACTTAACGTATGGAAGACAAAGATTATGGTTTTTGAAAACGGTCTCTCAACTCATAAAATCTGGGTAGTAGGTAACCAAAACTTTGAAGAAGTTAGTTCATTTTGCTATTTGGGAGTGTGGCTCACAAAAAAAACTATCTCGGTCATTACATGTACAAAAAATTAAGGAAAAGATTGTTAAGTCCCTGATGGCCATAAATCGATTTGCTAACACGTATGCCCAGAATTCATATATAGCCCAGATAAAATGTTATGAAGCTAAGATCATGTCTCAAATGTTATATGCCTCTGAGAGATGGGGTATTCTGGGCAATATGGGTGAGTTAGTATACCTTAAAACCCTATTGGGGGTTTCTGGATTCACCCATACTGCAATGATTCATGCAGAAATGGATACATTCTATGAGAGCAAGGGCACAGAAAAGAGCAATTAATTTTTGGTATAGAACTGTTGTTTCATCATTTCCAAATTTCTGTCAGAATTGCATAAGGGAAGAAAATCTTGATAATGGCAGAAATGAATATCATCAGCTGAATATGCTTTTGAATAAAATAGGCCTAGAGAAAGACTATGTGTTAAACCCTGATAGAAACATACATAAATTTAGATCCTTGGCCATACAGAGACTTATGGAAGTAGGTGCATCTCAAGATCTTGCAGCTATACATGAGTTTTGGGATATGAAGCTCTATAAAAATATAAAAAAGTCTTTCTCTGTTGAAAAATATCTCCTTTTCTGTGACAATGGGGCACAAAGAAAAGCAATTTATAAGTTACGAATGGGGCAGATAAGCCCATTCTTTCCATATTTGGTGGGGGAGAAGCCATACTTGCTCCAAGTTGTTGTGATAAGAATATAAAATGCGAAGTGTCACATATAATCCTTATTTTATATGGGGCAGCCAAAAACAAGTTTTTAAATGTGGGTCTCCTGGGCACCTGGGGAATGCATGTGACAGTGTGAAATGCAATCATTGTTTTGAATATGGGCATTTAGCGAAAGATTGTTTGAATACATTTAAATGCAATTTGTGTGAGCAAAGGGGCCACTCCTATGCAAAATGTTCATGGGCCTCACACAATAAAGGGGAAAGTCTATCACCAGAGAATTTGGAAGCCAAAGCACAACAGAAGGCATCAATAGCAGTCTCAGAGAAAAGGCTAGAAGAGAGAATAAGGAATGAGAAGAAAAATGAAGGAAGTGAAAAAGGAAAGGAACAAGAATCTGAGAAGACTGATATAGATGGGGAACACATTACAAGGGCAGACAAATATATGGTAATACAGGAGAAAGAGAAAGAAAAAGACATGGAAATAGAAAATGAGGGAGAGCAAGAAGAAGAATGTAAAGACGAAAGTCAGATGCCCCCTCCCCCATAGGTTGATGAATTTAAACAAGTTACAAGAAGGAAAGCAGCCTCAAAAAGGCCTAGAAAGGAAATAAAAATAACAAAAAAAGACAGGAAGAATCCAGCTGGAAGGTTATGTAAGAACAGATATCAGATTTTATCAAAAAAGGGAATTGAGGGGACACAGACTTGGAAGGGAAAGAGTCAGCAGATTCCTTTAAGGCATCATCAAGAGAGACACTTTCAGATACAGAGGAGCAGGAAGAGATAAAACAGCAGTGGGAAGTAAGCAGAAGAACTAGGTCTCAGAATAAAAATGTCCAAAATTTAGGAGAAGCACTTCACTATTCCTTATCCTTAATACTATGTCTACCTTAAAAATAGCAACAATAAATGTAAACAGTATTAAGAGCCACAAGAAAGCATTATCTACAATGGAAAGTCTATCCAATTTTAACAGTCAGCTGATTTTTATTCAGGACGTTAGAATAAAGACAAATTATGAAATAAACAAAACTTCGAGGTTATGGACAAAAGGACCTTACTTTTGGTCAGTTGGGTTCGACAAATGTGACGGGGTGGGGAAAATATTTAATGATATACATCTGAAATTGTGTAAACTGATAGAAATAGAGCCTGGAAGGGCATTAGACCTAGATATTAACTTTGTGGATCATAAACTAAGGGTTATAAATATATTTGCACCCCAAACTAAAGCAGCTAGAGTAAGCCTGTTCACAGAAATACAGCTGTATCTTTTTACAGCACGAATGATCATCTGGGCAGGGGACTTTAATTGCAGAGTTGCAACAGGAGATAGTGATATAAAAAATCAGAAATGGTATAATGATACTAACAGCCTAAATGGAATCACAAAAGTAGCTAAATTATTAGATGCATATGGACACGTTCATACTCAGGAGGGAAACACCTATTTCAGAGGGGCTAGATCAACCAGAATTGATTACGTATTCATATCTGCTACCCATATTACTCCCAGCCTTACATGCGGTCCAGGAGGGAGAACCCCCCCACCCCCATGGCAATATGCCACCATATCAGCCATACTTAAACCCCATAAAGATGTTGAACACCCCACCTCATTTCACCCCATTTCAATGCTAAATTATGATTACAAAATGTTCAGGTCAGCCATGGCCTCTAGAATAGACCATTTACTGCCAGCTATTATTGACCCTGATCAAGTGGGCTTTATTAAGGGCAGACAGGCCCACAATGTCATAAGGCGTGCACATTTCTTAGTAGATTATGCCATAGAAAGACAAATCCCTTTAGTGCTACTGGGGTTAGATGCTGAAAAGGCATTCAATCGGGTCAGCTGGTCTTTTTTATCGCAGACGCTGGAACACTTTGAATTCCCAGAACAACTTATAAAACAATTACAAAATATTTATGCCTCCCCTAAAGCAAATGTTAAGGTGGATGGGGCACTTTCAGATACATTTCAGCTCTCTAAGGGAACCCATCAGGGATGCCCAATGTCCCCAATGTTGTTTGCTCTATATCTCGAACCCCTAGCCATTGCCATCAGATCTTCTCGGGACATAGAGGGCTTTCCATTGGGAGGTCACCCACACAAGATATCACTATTTGCAGATGATATTCTGCTGGCTCTTACCGAGCCTGAACAATCCATCCCAGAGGTATGGAAACAGCTACAAACACTTGGTAAGCTAGCAGGATATAAAATTAACCAATCAAAAACTGAGGTATTGACGTACAATTATATCCCTCCCTCCCACTTAAAAAAAGACTTCCCCTTTAAGTGGCACAGACAAGAGATGAGATACTTGGGAATAAAGCTCACAAGAAACCCCATTCATGCAGAGCTCTCAAATCTTGAACCTTTAACCCTAAAATTGACAGAAGATCTATCTTGTTTGCCATGTCTCCCCCTAAGCTTTTTGAGTATGATAGATACAATTAAGCAGAATATATTTCCCTACATATTGTTCTTTCTTCAGACACTGCCCTTCACCCCAGCTAAAACATATTTCCAAGCATGGGACAGAATTATATCCTGGTTTACTTGGAGCAGAAAGCGTCCCAGAATTAGATATTCTGTTCTGCAACTGGCCAGAGAGAGAGAGGTGGCCTTAACCTCCCTGACCTCAAAAAGTATGCTATAGCAGCCCAGTTAAGGGTAGTCCTACACTGGCTAAATAAACAGTACGATGCACACTGAAAACAATTAGAAGTAACCTGAGGAGACCTATACAACACTCAGGAGCTCCTTTTTGGGATGCTCCCCAAGTGCCAAGGCATAATGAATTATCCGAAGTTCACCAGTGAACCCTTAAAAATATGGCTTAAGGTCAGTAATGATTATTTTACATTCCCTGAAAAATTGTTCTTGGGAACACTGAAGTATAATGCAAATTTGACAGCAGGTCCCTCAGGCCCCTATGAAGTTCAATGGCAGAGATATGGCATTTTATTCATTTATCAGTTAGTAGGCAGAACAGGTCTTCTTCCTTTTGTCTCCCTTCAGAAGGAATATCACTTGCCCCTTAAATATTTTATTTATTTACATCTTAAATCATACCTTCAGCCATACGACCGGTCACTCGTGGCCCTAAGTGAAAACCCTACCCAAATAATACAACCGTTACAAGCTCATATCGGAGGAACAACCTCGGATCACCTGATTAGTAAGATATATAAGGCCTTAAATGAAAGACAGGGAGACTTAACCAACTCAATCAGGTTTAGATGGGAACAATAACTACAGGTATCAATCAGTGAGCTGGAATGACTCTGCTTTACCAACTATAAAAATATTTTTCTCACCATACTGGCATGAATACATGTGGAAACTCTGTTCTCATTTCTTCTGCACACCAGCCTTGCTGGCTAGTATGGGAGAATTAGGGGAGGGACAGTGCTGGAGAGAATGTGGGGAGATAGAGCAAATCAGAGCCATGTCCTTTGGTCATGTCCTAAGCTATCCAGGTTTTGGAAGGAGATCCTCAAGGAGCTGAGTGCAATTTATGACACCACTGATTCATTCACTCCCATATTTATATTGACTTTTATTAAACCAAAAGGTCTGCAAATTGACAAAAACTTGCTGAAATGAATTTCAAAATTTATAACAGCAGCCCACAAAATTATCACTAGACTGTGGTTTACAAATAAAATATCCACTAAAAAAGCCTGGATTGTTTTGTCCAGAGAAAAATATGCCCTTGAGCGATTCTCAGCTAAGATGATGGACAAAGTTCAAAAATTTGATGTACAATGGCAAAAGTGGATATCATACCAACTAAATCATTAGGATGATTTTGTACCTTAAGCTATGTACTGAACATGTAATTTTGCTCTTCTTTTGCACTGAAAAGATACTCGGGATATGATCTGTGATGCTTCTTGAACTTTAATGGGAATAAAATCTGGGTGGGATAGGGGAGGGCTCACCATGCTATGCCTGATTTGATTTGAATGGATCACAGACTGAACTTAAAATGAGTAATTATAATTCTCTGGACACTGAAGTAATAAGATGTAAATAAAAAGACTACAGTAAATAAAAAAAATGTATTCATATCTGAACACCTTAAAGTGGTAGAGGTATCAGTGCAGAGCTATAAATATTCAGACCACAGAATGGTTAAATGTACTATACAGTGGGGTAATTGACCCACCCATGGGAAAGGGTTATGGCATATGAAAAACAGTAAATTAGCTGATGAAAAACGTATTCAGCAATGGCAGCTATTATGGAACGCCAGATTATCAGTAAGATGTTTTTATGACAAATTGGAGGAATGGTGGGAAGATACAAAAAAGGACATAAGTCAGCTGTTTAGTAATTACACAGGTAAAAAGGCAGGATCAGAATATATTAAATATTTGCAGTTGAGAAATCAACTGCAAAGGCTAATATCCAGAACAGAAACAGAAAAAATGGATTACAGCTCACAAATCCTAACTATACAAAAACAAATGAAGGAGCTGCAGTATTACAGGGCACCGTCTCTATATCAGGAAATGAAGTTTAGAACTCAGTGCCAGAAACAGACGTTTGATCCTTTCCGAGACTGCAATTTAAGAACAGAAAAGAGATTTATAAAAAATATTAATGGGAGAAATGGCAAGTTATTAAACAGAAAAGAAGAAATTATGGCAGAAATAAATACATACAGTATGTCGAGGAGCAATTTGGACAGTTGCCACAAATTAAACAAGAGGAAGACTTTTGGGAAAACTTAAAAGTACCAGAATTAACTAATACAGAAAAAAGAGAACTAGAAAGACTGTTAACAGAAACAGAAGTTTTACAGGCAATAGACAATCTAAAAAATAGCACAGCCCCAGGAAAAGATGGGTTAAGTACTGAATACTATAAAATGTTTAAAGACCAGATAGCACCTGTCCTGACAGAAGTATTTAATGAGTGTTTGGCAGGAAAGCAGATGACATCTTCACAATATGAAACACTATTGATATTTATCCATAAAAAGGGAGAGAAAGCAGAATGAACAAATTGAAGGCTGTTAAGCCTACTTAATACAGATTATAAAATGTTATCAAAAATATTAAAAAATAGATTAAGTACAGTAGCAGAAAAATTAATTAGTCCTTTTTAATCATGTTCTATCAGGAACAGAGCAGTACAGGACAACTTATTATGGATAAGAGAACTAGTCACTAATTGTATGCCAGGGAAAACAAGTGGGTATTTACTCAGTTTGGACCAAGAAAAAGCGTTCAATAGAATATCACATGAATATCTTTTCAAGGTGTTAGAACATTACAGGGTACCAATAAAGTTTATAGGATGGGTAAAATGTTTGTATAAGGAAGCCAACCTAATAACTTATGTTAATGGATGGTTACGGAAAAAGATACATGTGAAAAGAGGGGTGAGACAGGGATGCCCCTTTAGTCCACTACTGTATGTGTTTGGGTTAGATCCTGTACTAAGGCACATACAGCAAAATGAGAAGATGGGGGACTTACCCTCAATAGCTATAGCCCCATTATAAAGATACTAGTCTATGCAGATGATATAGTGGTAACTTTGAACAGAATAAATGAAGGGAAATAAATAAAAATGGAATTAGATACATTTTCAGAAATATCAGGATCCAGAATAAAGTACAATAAAAGTGTAGGGTGGTGCATAGGAGAACATGAAGATCCACTGGAAAACATAGCAGTAGGGTTTTATTTAACTCCAAAAATTGATTAGCGTTTTGCTCATAAAAGTGCTAAAACATTGTGAAAATGCATAGCACTTGCCTCACTGTGTTTAACAAACATAACACTTCTAGAAAACCTATAAAAATACTTTCTGTACAGTTAGCATTGTCCCAAGAAAAAAACTGCTAATCAATTATTTAAAACCCTGTGCAGGCATACCTATTACAAAATAAGACATTAAAATATTAGGAATAACATTCAGTACACAGAACATGGCAGAAAAGAATTGGGAAGAGTTTGCAAACTGCTTCTAATTTAGTTAATCTTTGGAAGGGAAAGAGAATATCTAAACTGAAAAGAGTTATGTCAATAAAAAACCTTATTGATACCCATGTTTTTATATGTAAATTACATTTTCCCTATTCCAGAGGCATTAGAGACTAGACTATTGAGCGTATTCTTTCAGGGTCTATGGGGGAGCAGGCTGAACCCTATAAAAGGAATATCACGACTAGAACTAAGCAAGAAGGAGGATGTGGAATGGTAAACCCAATATTGTTTTACTACTATATAATACTTAAACACAATACTGACACTGTTTTAAAACCAAATGGTAAAATTTGGGCAGCAGGGGGTCAGAGAGTGGATAGAACCTTACAGAATACAATGGGAGAATGGAAATATGAGATACCAGAAAAAGCATAAAGATATTCCTGATTACACAGCATGGATAATTAGGAAAATTAAACAGTGGGAAACCACAGTGGAAACTGTTACTACAAAAACTAGTAAGAATTTGTATGAAACTATAAGAGTATCCAAATTTACAGAGGAATTAAAGATACCACAATGTCCAGAGGAAAAGGTATCTGAGGTAGTAAAAAATATCAGCTGTAAAAGAATTCCAGTATATGCATGGGACGTCAACTGGTTAAGTATGCACAGAAGAATAGGGGTACAAAACACACACAAGCACAAACAAATATCTGAAAGATATTGTTTAAGAGACAGATGTATTCAACAACTGGAAATACAGGAACACCTATATATAGAATGTCCAGTAGCTCAGGCTTTTGGGGAATTTTTGGCTAATAAATGGGATGAACCACTATATCGTTCAGTGATAAATGCAGAACTAGTGTTAGGGTTATATGGAACAAAATGAAATAAATATAATAAAAGCACTTTATGTTTGATTGGAGCAGTATTAAAATATTGCATTTGGCAGGCAATATGTGCCTGGATATTTCAGCAAAAAGTGACCACAAATCCAAAATTAGAAGCTAGTGTTAGGATGGAACTTCAAAAGATCTATCTACAGGAAGGAAGGAATATGCTGGTACAGCAACATAAGTTGATATGGAACAACTGTAAATTTATAGATAATGGATAAAGGGAATAAGAGAATATAGAAAGGGACGTAATTCACTATAAAAAGGAGACCAGAATGATTCCCCTCCTTTCCTTTTGGATTTTTTTGTAAGGAATATATGTGACATGGATTTATGAAGATGAGACAGAAATGTGTTTGTATGTATAACTATATATAGATAAAGGCTGGCCAACCGATAGAATAAGGGAAGAAGGAAGTAGAGGAAATGAGAAAAGGGAATGATAAATCATGTAAATATGTGTATTTATAACTTACTTTCAATGTAATATTTGTGCTGTTCATTTTCTGTTGTATTTATTTATAAATAAAAAAATCCCCCTACTCTTTTCGAGACGTGCGATGGGATTTTTAACATCCACCTGAACTACCACCAGAACAGGCAGATGGGAACTCGGTTTAACGTCTCATCCAAAAGACAGCACTGCAGGAGTGCAACTCCCCTCTCGTGCTGCACTGCAGTGTTAGTATTGGGATATTAACCCAAGCGCCAGGTGTGGGGATAGAACCCACAGTCTTCTGAGCTTTTTAAATAACTTACCACCAGACGGACCACTGATGTTCGAGATGTGGCAAGTATCCAAAGTGTCAGATGCCAAAGAGGGGCATTTGCATGGAGTGAGGGAAATCCGGCACATGTTTACCATTATAACCCTGTATTATTGTATTATGCAATATTCCTATATGTGATTAACTCCAGGCCACCACTGAACAAGTGACTTCTAGTTGCAGTGGGCTTACCTGATTAACAAAGTTCACACAAATAAATAAATAAATGACACTCTCGGCTCTGTAGATTGCTGCAGCTGGATCCTTACAAGGGCAGAGTACAACCACTTCTGTATAATCCTAATGTAACCCCTAGGTGGCGCCATCCCAAGGGCTACTGCCCCTGCCTGCTTGGCTAGTAGCAGGTTAAGGGGCCTGAGTTCTGAAACGGGTGCCTAAACCCGGAGGTCAGGGTTAGTAGTGGTCAAGTCAACCTGGGCACAGCCCTCCGGGACACTATGACCCTCCCTCTTTCCTTACTAGTGGCCAGAACAATACACAATAATCACTTTCACAATACCCCGATACACCACACAAGTACCCACACTGTTTGCACTTATCACCAGGGCTTTCCTCAGCTTAAGCCCTGAGACTCCTTGTAAAACAAAGGTTATACACAACAAAACAGCAGTACAGTACTCTTGCACAAACTGGAACCACAGTCAGGGTAAATGCAAAAAAGAGTTATATCCGATTTATTTAAGGGACTTGAACAAGGGAGGGGCATAATCAGGTTAATTTGCTTGAAGGCTCTATCAATCAAACAGTTATGCATGCACTTCAGGGTCCATAAACAGTCACGCACTCTGGGTACCCAGATGGAGAATGGTGGGCTACCCAGGAATGTTGCAGCTGGTTGGGGCCCTGTGATGGAAGAAAATTACATGCACAACACACTATTTGTAATCCTGAGCCGGAGGGCTCAGTTCATGAAAAGAAATCAACAAGACAATCAGATGACACACTTTTAGATTAGGCTGTTGTTGCAGGGTGCTACCCTGATGATTACTCACGATACCCAAGACTGGACATCGGCTGGATGAAAATCGTGACAGCAGGTGGTTAATCTGGAGTGCCAGGAGAAGCAGGGCCCACACGATTCACTGAGGCATCGTTCCTGTTCAAGCGTGAAGCAGGCGCTGATCCCCAGGCAGGTCTCTCCTCGGTGGCTTTCTCTGTGCAGTGGGGTAGTCTGGCAGGGCCAGCGTGTCATGGCCCAGGACAAATGGAGATGAACGCAGATTCAGTCCAATTAGGCTGGATAAAGCTTCCAGCAAGCAGAACACAGTTCACACAGTGAGGAAACAAATCATGACCCACTTTCAATACACAGCACATTTACATTTAAGGAAAGTCTACTGTACCAGGCAAACCGCTCTTCAGTCACGATCGCAAAGTCTCTGCACAAACCGGGGATTCAAAAGCAGCTGGAAATCCTGACAGGCCGATTGCATTGAGCAAAATCTTTGGTCTTCTTCAGGTATGAGCCTGGTAAAAAAATCAGTGGCTTACTTCATTCTCACACACTTGGATTTAGTCCGAAATAATTATTTTCTCTCCCTCTCAGGGGCAGCAGGCAGACATGCAGGCCACAACTCAGGCCTTTCCACAGTTCTCCCGCATGAAACTACTCAGACGGCTGCTTGACTGCCTCAAGCTGTTGTTTCTTCAGCTCCCAACTTAGATCTGACTCAGCTGCCAGCAAGCCTGGGACTTTCCCTGGAATCCAAAAGGTTCGGTTGGCTGATCTGTCTGTCAATCACAACAAAGGCTCCCTCTTCAGGTGCAAATAGGCACCAAAAGCCCAAAACTACAATTCCTACAGATTTTGACTCCAGACAGCTCCTGTAGTCTGGCTCCATTTTAGGTTCCACCAGAACTGATTGGTCCAATTCGCAGTGCTGGGCCAAATGGTGGGGATAAATAAGACAGTCCTTGCTGCAAAGAAGGCAGGTTAGACAAACTACATTATCATTATCACTCTAACAGGTTTTCAGCAAACAGTTACATCTTTCAACAGCGCTCCCTCTCAGATTACTTATGACTGCAATCCAGGCAGCTCTTAAAGAGACAGTACACAGAGGCTATACAGGCACTCTCTGGCGATCACGTTTAAACTTCTAAAACGCAGGACACCAACCTGACAGTGAGCATTTAGGCAAGCTCAAGGAAGACTTTTCGGGAACCCCCATTTGTACGGGGGTTACACTAATTTCAAAATGAGGGGCAATTATTACTACACCTTACTACATCTTTATGGAGACATAAGAATATTACCTGAGTGGAGCAGCTGGTATTCAGTGGCACACTTATTTTGCATGCCACTTTCCATGCTCGGTATGAAACCCAGAACAGGGACTGCTTCTGTTTCCTTCAAGTAGCACATATATTGATCACATATTTCAGGATACAGAGGTAAATGAACACACATGGGCTCACGTTCCTCCCATTAGCACACTGGGCCCTCAAACCCTACCCCGTCTCCAATCTATACAGCCAGGTATATGAACTTACTGTTAACAAAATAGATGGCTCTGCCCAATATTGGGAACAAGTGTTTCCCTCGAATGGAAAAACATATGATTGTGATTGAATCTGGGGAGATCTGTACAGCACATTAAATTTGACAGCTATCATTTTATGCAACTACTGTAAAAGTGTTGAACAGCATTTATTATACTCTTCACAAACTATATAAAATGGGAAAACTTCCCACGGATGCCTGCACGGGGTGTGATATGCAAGTTGGCACCTTGTTGTATATTTGTGGCAGTCTGATAAAACACTACCTTTGGGGAGGACTATACATGCTACACTGGACAACCTATTAGGTATACCATCAGTGCAGTGACTCCAACACCGCGAAGACCATCACAGCAACAGGAAACGGGCAAAAAACGCAGGTTGCTGTGATGGTCTGTGCAGTGACCAAGACTACCTCGCTGGGTGTTTCGCCCCCCCCAAGTCCAACTCCAACTTGGAGCTGGAATCCTAGAGACTGGGGGTGTGGGGGGGCAGAGCCCCCCACATGGGGTGGTTCAGGGGGCACAGCCCCCCGATTGATACACAGAGGCATCCCCGACACCTCAATGCCGACAGTCGGCACTGTGGCTGTTGCTGTCAGGGATGTCTCTGTGATAGCTGTCGCTGCAGCATGGTAACCCCCCCATTAGGCCTGGACCAGGCTTTTACTCCTAGAATATGTGTATTTGATGATTACAAAGACCAGTTCATAGGGGCGCAGAAATATCACATATCCTTAATATCTGCCTGGGCCAAAAAAATTTACTTAAACAGTGGCTAGATACAGAGGTACCAACGTTTAAGGAATGGTACAGTATTAGCAGGCAAAAGAATAGCCAGTATAAATCACAGGCTTCACGTGCACAAAAAGATGAGCGAAAGCTTTAATGCCCTTTTGTTAATAGCATGATGTATATGTAAACTATATGATGTCGCAGAGATGTTAAAGATTCTTTGTGATGTACAGATCCACAAGGAAGATGATTACATATATTAGACTGGTAATACTTTATAGCCTGATGTAGTACCTTGCACTAATGCTCATATGCAAGGCTTAATAAAGGAAGTTAATTATTATCTAAACAGATGGTCAAATTTCCCTATATATTTTTATTTGGCTGGAATTAAGCCATCTGGATAAATATTTTACCACAATTTCTGTCCTTGTGTTAGATTCTTCCCATTAGCATACCTAGAAAGATGTAAAAAACTGTAAATCTGTTATTCAGAAACTTTCTTTGGGGGAAGAAACAGCAAGAGTCGGTGGTAACTGGCTTGTACACCATGATAGTGAGGAGGTATGGTGGTATCAGATATGAAGTCGTACTACGTTACTGCACAACTGCAGTCCCTTGCAACATTAGCAATGTGAGACACCAAGACAGGTTGGCTTTATATGGAATTTCTAAGTATTGGGACATGAACCTTAGATCCTTCATTTAAAAAAATCCTGAACGTATTACGCACATTCAGAATAAATTTACAATTTTTATTTGCCACTCTATAATCAAGGAGAATGGGAGGGCTAGCCCGTGGTTCAATGTGAAATAGCTCCTCCCACAACCTCTACTTAATCCCTCTAACTTTTGCCTTGGGGTATTTTTTGTTGCGTTCTCTGAGCTCCCTCGTGGCTTGTGTGGCTGTGCCTTCTTGTGCTCCGCTGCCTGCTTTGTTTCTTTCTTCCCCCTCGCCCCCTCCCTCTCCTCCCTGTGTCTTCTGCCTACCATTTGTGCTATGCTGTGGTTTGTCTCTCCTGGCTGCTCTGGCCACCTCCCTGCTCCTTTTCTATTCCCTCCTTTGTCCTGGGGTTTTTCGTCCATTTCTTTTTGGGCGTTCTTTAGCCCTGATGATGCTTACGGGCATCCCTGCTCTCCTCCACTCATCCCATCTGATTTCTCTAGCCCCCGACAATGCTTACAGACACCCCGCTGTCCTCCACTCATCCTGTCTGCTTTCTCCTGCTATATGGGCTTCCCCTTCCTGTTTCCATGCACTTCAACCAGACAGCTGTTGCCAGCAGTAATTTCTGACAAGATGCATGGATCCTGCCTTTCTTCCCCCTACACCCCAAGCTCCTTCTCCTGCTTGCTCCCTAGGCCTCGCAGCTTTACCCGCTACACTCCTATTCCGCATGAACCGAAGGGACTCAGTTCAGCCTGGCTGAAGGGACTCAGTTCAACCCTCACCAACACCCACCAGTAAGTACCTCTGTTCTTTTGTCCCTGCTCTCAGGTTGCAAGGACCCCCACAGTCTTCCTTAACTACCAACCCTCTCTCCTCGTCAAGGGATAGCCCCTTGAGACAAGCCTTATGCTCAGGCATTCCCACTCATCTATATTTGAGCATAACCATCAGTTACCATTTTACTCCCCATGAAGCACATTCACTTCCCCAACAATGCGCACTAGCATTTCTACCTAAGCAGCACCACTTACCTGAGACATCCCCACTTTACCTATGCAACACCTCAGGCTGTCAGCAGGATAAGCAGAGATGTATCTGAAGCTCCTGCCTTACATTACTGTACCTATTTAGCTCTATCCCCACAGGACAAAGACCTTCGGGAGAGGTTCGGAAACTTACCACTGCTGCGGTCTCCTCGACTGAATGCTGCGTGACAGTTATCCATTACTTTTTGGTACAGAGCTTTCTCTCATAATTCTAGCTACCTCAGTCCTTCCCACATTCTCAAATTTCTCCCCACTGTACGCTTCAGGATACTGCCCCATCTGTTTATTTCCTTTGTATCTACTATCCTATCACATTAAGTGTATTTCACTATTAACCACTTTGTGCTTACTTTACCTACAATTTCGACATCAATCAATGATTCCCCATCCTGCACTATCATGTTCTACTTCTCCTCTCTCTCTCTCTCTCTCTCTCCAGCAGCACTGCATTTTTGCCTGTCTATACCAGCAGTATTCCGGACTCTGTCCCTAACTCACGCCTTCTGAGGTGCTGAGCAAAGGTAGGCTTCTCCTGTCTACCAGGGATAGGATTCTGTTACATTCACTATCTCATACTACTTACCTGCATGACATCCTCCATCCCTAACTCTGCTGGACAGCACTGAGTGAAGGTTAGCTCACCCCGACTACCAGGGATGGGAGTCATGTCTACAAGCTACTGAGTCTTAACACACTTCTCTACCTTATGCCAGTTGCCGCTTCCCTTCGGGAACAGAACTTCTTCACCATGCTCCCTTCTCATCCTACCTATGCCTAGATGCCTCAAGTCAGGATCTTCCACCTCAGCCATCACAGATGGGTGTCTGAACCTCTATTCCACAGCTGCAACTTTCTGTATTCTCAGTCTGATGCCGGGACGCTGCTTCCCTTCAGGAATATGACTTTGCCGACTTGCCTTCTACTTCCTACCTGGTCTGCAGCCTCGACTCGTGGTCCTATCCCATTGAATTCCATGGCTGAGAGTTTGAATCTGTATTCAACTGTTTCCACTGTTTGCATCCTAAACCTGATGTGGGTTGCTGCTTCCCTTCAGAAAAGGAACTTCTTCACCCATGTACTCTCATCATCCTACCTCTCCTAGCTGCATCCAGTCAGGATCATCTCGCCTCGACCATCATGCCTGGATGCATGAGCTTCCATTCCGTCGCTTCACATGTTTATTCTGCACCTGCTATCTGATGCCACAATCCATCTGGGACTGGATCTCCACCTGCTAGTAGTCATTATTTTTCTTTGCCTGCAGCCTTCCCTCCAGCCTCATCGCACTACCTTGCTTGGTCCACAGCCTGAGCTTGCATCACTGTTTCCACAGTATGCTTCCTCTACCCGATACAGGTCGCTCCTTCCATTCAGGAACAGGATCGTCACACTCTACCTGCCTTCCACCCTCGTCTTTGCCTGTTGACATCATCTGCACATCATCTCTTCAACACCATGGAGTCGTAGTCTGGCCCTGGATCCACTGGGTTATGGTCTCCTCTGTCTCTTGCCCAGTTGCTACTTCCTATTTGGAGAGGACCTCCGTTCTTCATTTGCCTCCATCCTCCTACTTTGCAGAGTGATATCGAAGGTTAGTTCTCTCTCCTCATTTACCATGCTTGGAAGCTCATTTCTACAGTCAACTGTCTTGATCTTACCTGCTGTCCACCAGACTGTCGCTTGCTGCTCCCTCCTGAACTTGTGTATCTCCCTAATGTGCCTTTACCCTTAACCATTATCTGGAGCATCATGCACTTCATCTCACCTCACCTATGTTGGGTAGGAGCCTGCGTCTGCACCTGCAGGTTCCACCTTATGCAATGTCCATATCCTACCTCATTACCACTTCCCTCCAGTCTCGGGACCTATGTACTCCAACTAACATCCAGCCTTCCTAATCACTCACCATCCCGCTCATTCATAGACCATCATACTTCTCCCCCTCGGCCTACTTTCCCTCACGATTTGGATCTTGCCAGCTGGTCCGATATCTATCTCGATCCAGTTTGACTGCCTCTGGGACTTCCTTGCTACAGGTAACCCATCCATTTAATGTTCGAGTTTATGTTCTCCTTCAGATGTGGGAATGTTATCATTCTTCTCTCCAGCACCTTCCATCCCTTTTCTAGTTGGTTGAGGCCTTCGTCAGATATTGGACCTATATACCTCAACCCTGTTGCTCTTAGTATGTCGCTTCGCTCCTTGGCTCTCCATAGATCATCTTCTAGTGACTGCTACATCCTTCCTGAATACTGCTGCCATTTGCTGAGGAGCCAACCCAGTCCTATTCCTTCCTGCACAGTATGACATCTGACTTCATTCACCTTGACACTGTCCTGGATCAGTAAATCAGTCCATTGGGATTTACTCCGGACTTTCCTTCCATCTTCGGATAGCGACCTTTCCATCTCCGCCTTGAGGGCTCGGGGCTTCATTCTGTCTGCTGTGGCTCTATTGGGCATCCTAAATATCCCTGGCCAGTATTCCTACTCAGGCAACTACTACCCTCATTTATCCATCGCATACTCCTACTCTGGCCATCACCACAGCTTTCATCCACTACCCATGGATTACTGTTCATTTCACTTTAGGGATCTACTTTGAGTACGTATTCTTTGGTGAACATGCCTCAGAAACCATTACATTAACTTAATGTTTTTTCATACTACCCAGTCAGCTCCCCTCGATCATTCTGGACCCTCATTTGACCAGATACTAGAAACATTCCTGTCTCTCTCCATTGGATACTCCCTATGAATCAATTCAGTCCCTGTGGACTTTCCTGTCTCTCTCCACTGGAGATTCCCTATGAATCCATTCAGGCTCCGTGGACATTCCCATCTATCATGCCTCTCAGGCTATCCTCTTGCAAGGAAAGGATGTAACCTCTTCTGGTATGCTCCAACCTACTCTCCATCATCGTGTAACCTCCCTACAAATGGGGGTTCCTAAAAGCCTCCTAGGAGCTTGCTTAAGTGTTCCCCTGCCTGTTGGAGTTCGGCATTTAAGCTGTTAGAATGGCACTGTGATTGCTGGTAGAGCCTCCACTTACTGTCTCTTTAAGAGCTGTCTGCCTGCAGGCATAACTAATGCTTTTCCAGGGGGGCTGGTGTTTCCCTGCTCGAATCCCACCTAAACTGCAGAGTAATCACTCCTTTTTGCGGTCGCTGAAGGTGCAAAGGGGACCCATCTGAAAGATATAACTGTCAGCCTGTAATCCGCTAAAGTGTTAGTAATATTGTAGTTTGTCTAACCTGCCTTTATTGCAGATGGAACGTTGTGAGTTGCCCCCCCATTTTTGACCTAAACTGCTGTGCTGGGCCAATGGGATTAGGGGAGCTATAACGTGGAGTTGGTTTGGACCAACCAGAATTTGGACTCCCCTGGGAACCGGCTTACAATGGGAATGTATAGCTAGTAGTTCTGGGAAGTGTAGTTTTGGACCTTGGCACCTTTTTTGCACCAACTGAGAGAGCTTTGGAATAATTGACAGCTGAGTCCAACAACTGAATCAGGTGGCACCCGAAGGGAATGCTCTGCCTCGCAACTGGGAGGTCAGATCAGTTGTGACCGTGAGGAGAGAAGGAGCTCTGTGCTGCTGCGATGTATAGTTTCGCGTGGGAAGTGCGTGAGAGGCCTGAGGTTGGTGTGTTGCCGTGGCAAGTTTAAGTCAGACTGAATCCGAGGTGACTGAAAGTGAGGAAGGCTGAAAAGTGGAAACCAGGCTCACCCTGTAGAAGACTGGAGAAATTGCTGAATCGCACTCGGTCTGTCAGGAACTGAAGCTGCTGATTGAACTCCCGGGTAGTTGCAGTAAGTGCGATCTGGACCTAGGAGTAGCTGCCTGGTATAGTAATTTCCTTTACATATAAATGTATTGAATGCGTGTGAGGGATAGCTATTCCAATTCTCTTTTCACCGTGTGTTGTATGCTGAAAGCCGAACTGAATTTAATCGGACTAAATCCCTCTGCTAGTCAAAGCAGTTGGGCCTGGCCAGTAGAATCTCATCTCCCTGCCTTGTTTGTCTGGAAATCCAGAACAACCACCTTCATCAGGTTCTCAGCTTGGAGTAGTGTGAGTACAAATCAGGGCATTCCCCTGCGACCTGTTAACAATCACCAGTGTGTCATCTAATCGCCTTTATTTCATTTCTTCAAGGACTGAGCCATCCGGCTCTGGATTACACTTGGGTGTTGTGCATATCTTTTTCTACAGGGCCCTATCCATCTGCACCTGATGGCCAACCCCGGGCAACGGACCTGCCTAGCCCTCCCCCCCAACCTGGGTATGCACAGTGTGACTTTTAAGACCCTGTATGAGTGCACAGTACTGTGATTTAATTCTGCCAATTAACTTGATCTCCCCCTCCCATGTTTCATTCCCCTTAAGTAAATCAGATTTGATGTTGTTGACTTTAAACTGTCTGAAGTGTCAGTACCTATGTAGCAGGCATTGCATTGGTTTGTGTATGTTGATTAACCTTATTTTACAGGGGGTCCTCAGAGATGAACTTCAGAATCAGTCTCGAGGGTAAGTGGTACCTTATGATTGAACTGCATGTACGTGTGGGGCACTGGTACTTTAATTTCTGTGCATTGTGTGGGTCATTAGAGGGATTAGAAGGGGTCTCAGTGTCCCAGAGGGCTGTGACCAAACTAGACCAACCGTTACAAACCCTGACCTCTGGGGTGGAGGCACCCGCCATAGAACCTAGGCCCCTCAACCTGTTGGTAGTCCAGCAGGCAGGGGTAGTAGCCCTTGGGATAGCGCCACCTGGGGGTTACATCTTGGAGGCACCACTGGGATTAGTGTCCTCTAGTGGCCACATGAGGGAATTACCCCATTATGTCTAATTTAAAGGAAAAAATGGAGGGGAGTACCTTGCCCAAGTTAAAGATTGATCCCCTTAAGTTGATGGTACACAAATTGATGGGGAGGTGTGAAGCTGAGGAAATGGACTCCCAAAATCCTGTTCTATTGCTGGATGTCCCCTTGGGGATTAAAAATGGTGACACTGTGTCCACTGTAGAACATGTTAAGTGTATGGGCAAAGTTGAAGTAAAGGGGTGATATGCTGACTTACTTGAACAAACACTGCAAGTGCTACTTTCATGCAGTTCCCCGATAGACCCTGAAAAAGTGGCCCCTGTGATTTTGCCCAAAGGTGTCCAGAAGGGATGGAGAGTTTTTCACGTATGTAGTGGTCTGGCCACCCCGTGTGAGTCCCCTAGTACCAATAGCTTTAAAGAAAAACTGCTTAAGTTGTTAGCCTCAGAAGGGAGAACTGCTCAGGAACTGGTAAAGGTGTTAGACTTCTCAGGTGACCACACGCCCCTGTATTCCCAGGTACATCTCCTGGGTCCCCCAAGAGCTCCATACTAGCCACACCACCTATGGTAATTCCCCCCATTCAACTGGATTCCTATCGGAGGTTGAGACTTTTCTCCGGTACTGTCCCAGTGCCTTCAGGGGAAGATGATTTGGAGACCTGGATGGACTATGCTACCCCTTTAGTACAAGAATGGCAGTGTTCTGAGGGGGAAAAGAGGAAGCACTTGATGGAAAGCTTGAGAGACCCTGCCCTGGAAGCCATTCGATTCCTACGGGCTACTAGTGCGGAGGCCACTGCTGTAGAATATCTTTCCACCTTAGAGGGAGTATTTGGCAGCACAGAAACCGGAGACGACCTATTATGGAAATTCAAGTCAGCTAAACAGTGGAGAAATGAGAAATTGTCTGCTTTTGTTACCAGGATAAAAAGGGCTTTGCAGAAGGCCCACTGAAAAGGGGGAGTACCTGCCAAAGAGTTAAACCAGTTCAGATTAGACCACATACTGAAGTCAGCAAGATGTTCAAGCGTAATACTACTGAAGCTCAAGTTGCAAGACAGAAGGGCCAGCCCTCCAGAGTACTGCCCTTTGATGAGAGAGATCCGTGAGATTGAAACTGATGAAGAGGGCTGGGAACCCTATGCTGGGGCTGTGGACACTTGTCAGACCCCCGAAAAGAGTGAGCTAGATGAGGCTCAACAGTTGAGAGGTTTAATTAAGGAATGAACTGTGACATACAGAGAACCAGATCTGTATCAGGCTCCCCCTGAGCCCAAAAGTGGAGTGGGAGTGCATGTTGTTTCCTCTGAGACCCAGATTGAGGGTAACCTGACAGCAGAACTAAGGGACTTAAGAGAGATGGTGGGGGAGCAGCAAAGGGCTGCCCTCACCCCCAACAGAAGTGGAGATCCAGAAGCCCTACGGTATAAGTCCCCAGTTCAAGAAGAGCCCCGCAGGGCTCCAGAGGTGCCCCAATAGAAAAGAGACCCCCCCTCCCTCCAAGGATACTAGAGACATTAATTTCTGCTACCATTGTGGGGAGGATGGACATTTTCAGTCTGCTTGTCACCTGCCAGAGAACTTGAGAAGAGTTACCAACAGCTTAGTGGCCTGGCATCGCAGAACCTATGCCCGGTCACCAGGGGGAGCCACCCAGAAAAGTTTTGCCACCAGGGCCAATGCCCAATCGATATCCCAATCAATGCCACCAGGATGGTCCGAAGTGGTGGGTACCTCCATGGAGACTACTGTGAATGTGAATGGAGTATCCACAAGAGCTGTGTTAGACAGTGGCTCCCAAGTGACAATTATGTTCCAGGACTGGTATCAGAAGCATTTGTCCAATGTACTCCTGCAACCATTGGAAGGACTACATGTTTGGGATTTGAGTGAAAAGGCCTACCCCTACTCTGGCTATATCCGAGTTTGATTGTCCTTTCCCACCTCTGTGGCTGGAGTGGCAGAGCAAGTGGAGACCTTGGCCTTAGTGTGTCTCTCTACCGGACTGTATGATGGGGTTCCGTTACTGATTGGAACTAATGCACATATGTTTGGGTGGCTGACACAGTTGTGTTATGAAAAACAGGGGTCCCGGACTGGTAAAGCTCTAAGAATTCCGGCCTTGATCCGCAGGGCCTATGATGCCCAGAAGGATGCTGACAGAATGGAACCAGAGGAACCGGTTGGAGTTGTCTGGAAAAAGGATCCTGAGTCTCTGATTTTGGCACCAAATGCCCAGTGTATCCTACAGGGAGAGGTTTGTATAAAAAAGGATGTCAAGAATAAAATATTAATGCTGGATGCACCAGGAGATGGAAAATTGCCTGAGGGACTGCTGGTCAAGCCAAGTATTCTGCCTGCGAGAGTCCATGCTCTGTCCCACAAGGCTCTGTCTTGGGGCCACTGCTTTTCTCCATCTTCGTGAACAAATTCCAAGCTGCTGCTGTCCACTGCAAGCCTATCCTTTATGCAGATGACCTGATCATCCTGACTTATTCCCCAGAGATAGGGGTCATAAATCACCACCTGAGTGAGGACTTGAGGAACATCCAATCCTGGATTCTGTCCCATGAGCTGGTTATAAATCTCAGAAAAAAACCAGGCCATGCTCTTTGGGTCTCAGGCCAGGATTAAGGCCGCCCCTGCTCCACTATGTGTTTCTGGTGTCGACAGGGTTAAGATCCCAGTTACTGACAATTTTAAATACCCTGGAGTGACGCTGGACCCACAGCTTGACCTTGGCCTCCACATACAGAATACCTGCAAGACTGTTAACTGCAAACTGGGTCTGGCCTATAGAGCAAAAAGCAATCTTACCCCGGAAGCTCGGATTGCACTTGCCAAAGGGGTGCTCCTACCCTTGCTCTGCTATGGGCTCCTCTTGTTTGCCTGCTCATCCAAAGTCCACCTCACCAGGTGGTCTACTGCCTATAACAATGTCTTCCATTTCGCTCTGGCCGCCCCCCCCCGTCTCACTCAGCATTGTGACCTCTAGAGCAGGCTAAACTGGCTCTCACCCACAAACCACATAGACTTCATCCTAGGGTGCTTCACCAGAAAGGTCCTTGGCACTGGTACCCCTCCAGGGCTTGTGAAATTCCTTGTCCCAGCTGACTCCTCCTCCTACTCCCACAGGTCCCAGGGACATGCCCTCCTTAACATACTGGCTACACGGACTCAAATGGGTGAGCAGGATTTTGCTGCATGTGCTTCCAGACTGTGGAACACTTTCCCTGCCCAGGTCCGTGCCTCGCACTCACAGGTGTGTCTTCGCTCCACCCTATGGAACCACCTTAAACTGTCCTCGGCTTGTGGCTGTCCCAAACCCCCGTAAATTGATCTATCACAGCACTCCTCTGCCCTGGAGGGCCTCCTGGGCAAAAGACCCAACTCCATGAGGTCACCAAGCTGTATTTAGTATCATATCTGAAGGATCTCAATACTGTACCCCTGGTACTGCTCCTAGCTTCCACAAGGTGTTTATTTTGTTATGTTCATACTGTATAATCTATGCCTCACCATGATTCATATGCTGTGTTGAATCTGTAATCTTCTGTCCTCACATGAACTGTAACTTGTCTAATTTGTACAATGTCATTTTATATACTTAAATCTGTTATTCCTGTACTCTCCCAGGTCGTACCTGAAAATAGGCAATTGTCTTGTCTAGTGTACTTACCTGGTTAACAAAAGCTAAATAAATAATAAATAAATGCTTTTGCCAGAAGAGTAATGGTTCAAGTTCATAATGTGTCTGACAGGGAGATTCGAGTAAACAGAGGTTGCACCCTGGCTAATGTGCATTGTGCGGATCCTGCCGTGCTACCTAGTAACAAGAGTTCGGGAAAAAGTGATAGAGTAACGCCTGACTTGTTTGATTTCAGTGACTCCCCATTGCCAGTTGATTGGAAAGTGAGGATCAGTGAGAAGCTTGCCCAGAGGGACCAGGTGTTTTCTTTGAAGGAGTGGGACGTAGGCTGCGTACAGGAGGCTGAGCACCATACCCATGTGCATGATGATAGGCCATTTTGTGAGAGGTCTCGATGCCTGGCACCTGCTGACATAGACGATGTGAGATGACATCTGCAAGAGATGTTAGCTGGTGGTGTAATACAAGAATCCAGAAGCCCATATGCTTCCCCCATTGTGGTAGTGAGGAAAAAGAATGGGACAGTAAGGATGTGCGTAGATTATCACACTTTAAACCGTCGGACTATCCCTGATCAGTATACAATGCCACACATTCAAGATGCTTTGGACTGCCTGAATGGTAGCAAGTAGTTTTCTGTGCTGGATCTTCGCAGCAGGTACTACCAGATCCCAATGGTCCCGGAAGACCGTGAGAAAATGGCCTTTATCTGCTCGCTGGGTTTCTATGAGTTCATGAAGATGCCTCAAGGGATTTCCAGTGCCACAGCCACTTTTCAACGATTGATGGAGCGTGCAGTGGGGGACATGAATCTATTAGAGTGTCTGTTGTATTTGGATGATGTTATGGTGTTTGGCAGCTCGCTGGAGGAACATGAGAGCCGATTGTTCAAGGCGTTGGACCAACTGGAAGACTTTGACCTGAAGTTTTCCATCGATAAATGTCAATTCTTCCAAACCTCTATAAAGTATGTGGGACACATAGTTTCCACCGAAGGGATAGAGACAGACCCAAGTAAAGCTGAGGCCCTGACCACCTGGCCACAGCCCTACAATCTAAAAGAACTGCAAAGATTCCTGGGTTTCTGTGGCTACTATCGGCATTTCATCAAGGACTATTCAAGAGTGATCTGCCCTTTACTTAATCTTACTCAAGGGTACCCTCCAACCCACAAAAAATACAAAAAGTCAACTTCCCCTGAGACTGAGAGAGTGTATTTCCGTCCAAATGAAGTATTTGGGGCCTGATGGACACCTGACTGTGAGGTTGCTTTTCATGAGACTATATATCAACTTACCCACACTCCTGTTTTGGCCTATGCAGATCCAGCAAAACCTTATGTCCTGCACACTGATGCTAGCTTGCAAGGGTTAGGGGCTGTGTTGTACCAGGAACATGAAAATGGTCTGAGACCTGTGGCCTTTGTCAGCAGAAGCCTGACTCCTTCCGAAAAGAACTATCTGGTACACAAGTTAAAATTCCTAGCTCTGAAGTGGGCCATCGTGGACCAATTCCACGAATACTTGTATGGGGCTGAGATACTGGTAAAAACTGACAACAATCCCTTGACTTATGTTCAGACGTCAGCTAAACTGGATGCCACTGGCCACAGGTGGCTCTCTGCATTATCCACTTACAATTATGCTGTTGAATACAGAGCCGGTCTGACCCACATAGACGCTGATGCTCTCTCCAAGAGGCCTGATCCTCGAAATGACTGGGTCAGACTGTCAGAACCTGATATTCGAGCACTCTGCCAGAAGTTTGATCAAGAGGAGCCAGCGGTCTCAGACCCAGTGAACTGTATGGTGTATTTTTTGGGGCCCTCTGAGAATTGCAT
Organism: Neoceratodus forsteri; assembly: GCA_016271365.2. Classification (NCBI taxonomy): domain Eukaryota; kingdom Metazoa; phylum Chordata; order Ceratodontiformes; family Ceratodontidae; genus Neoceratodus; species Neoceratodus forsteri. Next base: position 198,767,512 of record CM057453.1, read on the forward strand.
ACCTGCTGCTTATTGCCACTTCTCTGCCTTAGACATTGGTGCTTTGCCTCAATTCAATAATGACAATATTCAGCGGGCTGAACCCCAAGATCCCATGATCAAATCAGCTTTAGAAGCCCTCTACGCAGGCAGGGAAAGATGTGTCCAAATTACATTCCACTGATTTGAGAACTGCATTGTTACACAAGCAAGGTCCTAAGTTGAAACTGATCAATAGACTGTTATACAGAGAAATAGTGGACAGAGGGGGACAAATAGACAAATAACAGCTAGTTTTGCCCACTGCCTTTCGAGACTTGGTGCTGAGAGCCCTACATAACCACATGGGGCACCTTGGTATAGACAAGAACTTGACTTGGTAAGATCCAGATTTTATTGGTCTAAAATGGGGGCTGATATCGAACAACACATTAGAACTTGTAGTCGCTGCTTACAGAGGAAAGCTTTGCCACAGAGGGCTGCCCCTCTTATTAACATCACCACCAGCACCCCCATGGAACTGGTCTGTATTGACTTTCTGAGTTTGGAGCCAGATCAAAGAAATATCAGTAATGTGCTGGTGGTCACTGACCATTTCACAAGATATACCCAAGCTTTTCCCACCAGGGACCAGAAGGCATCCACTGTGGCCAAGGTACTTATAGAAAACTTCTTCATTCACTATGGGGCACCACAAAGAATCCATTCTGATCAAGGGAGGGGATTTTGAGAGTCGTTTGATCAAAGAGATGCTTTTTCTGTGGGGAGTGCGAAAGTCCAGAACCACCCCTTACCACCCCCAAGGGGATCCACAGCCTGAACGTTTCAACCGCACTCTGCTAGATAAGCTGGGCACCCTCCACCCTAAGGACAAGCCTAGATGGAGCCAACAAATCAGCACCTTGGTACATGCCTACAACTGCACAAAAAATGATGCCACTGGGTTCTCCCCCTACCACCTGATGTTTGGAAGAGAAGCTCAACTGCCGGTAGATGTATGTTTTGGGGTTTCCCCCTGATGGGGTTCGAGCTGATAATCATTTACAGTATGTGCAAAAGCTAAAGGCCCAATTAAATCATGCGTATCCACTGGCTCAAACCATGGCTGCCAAAAAGAAATTTGGCCAAAAAGGAAAGGTAAGACAAAAAAGTGAAAGCACTGGAACTCCAGGAGGGGGATCGGGTGTTGCTAAGAAATCTGGGACTGCATGACAAACATAAGATTGCTGATAGGTGGCACCATCTCCCCCACATTGTGGTAGGCAAACTAGATAATCTGCCTGTGTACCAAGTAAGGCCTGAAAATAATTCAAAAGAAGTGAAAACCATGCATAGAAATCATTTGCTACCCATTGGACAAATCTTGATTAAGGCTGAGCCCCCAGAAAATGCTCCCTCTGGACCAGTGACTAGAGCGGCTGCAAAGCAAAAGCAAAGAAAGTCTGCATCTACAAATGTTGAGTTAAGGTGTTCCCCACCAATAGCCCCAGTTGAACAGGACTGTCAGTCCATGTCAGAAGAAAGTGAGTGCGGCCTTGAATACTACCCTTCTTACGAACTGAGTCAATTGTTTTGGGGCAATCCCCTGGTCATTTCTGGAGATGAAGCTGGGCCTTCTGGACTGTCTAAGCCCCCTGCTTTGTCCCTGGAGCCAATGCTCTCTGAAGGTGAAGTGCCAAGTATTAAGTTGGATGACCTAGACTCACTGTGCATGGTGGAGCTGTATGAGCTGCCAGAGGAGGAAAATGCTGAACTGGAACAAACTGGTGATATACCAGAACAAGAGGAGTATTTTGAGTGCCCGGATGGTTCACTGCCAGTGTCAAAAAACTCTCTCTATGAGCTAAGTGTTGTGGACTCTGAGATTGCCACCCCTGGAGCTGAAAGTGCCCCAAGTTCTAGCCCCTCTACCCCAATGGAAGTTCCCCTGACGAGTGAAGACACTGCTAAAAGCGGGGATCAAAACACAGAGACTGTCACGGTTCCCCCTAGAAGGACTGGTTGAGCTGTGAAGCCTGTGGTACGTTTAAGCTATGAGTCCCTTGTTAGACCCGTGAACCTGCCTCTTAATGTCCCAAGCTCCTTGCTCAAACTGAGCCTGGGAAATAATTCCAGATTACTTGTCTTGCCCTCTGAGTATGGTGTCCCTGCCCCTTCCAGCCCCAAGGTAGCTGATAGGGAAGGGCCCCCTCTTTTCAAGTTTCATGTGCAGAAAGTGGTGACCTGACGCTAAAATGTTACTGTATATGTAATGTGGTAATCTGTAGTAAGCTGTGAAATACAGAATAACTGCATATGACCGAGAGTTAATACGTGATGTGATTTAAAGGATGCAAATCTAACTGTTAGTAATGTAAATATGTTTAGTGGTTGCTTTAAAATGTTATAAGGGTACCTACTTGACGTGGACGCCAAGTTCTTTTCAGGCCAGGAAGTGTGTAACCCCCCTACAAATGGGGGTTCCTAAAAGCCTCCTAGGAGTGTGCTTAAGTTATTGTCAGTGTCAGTGGCTCAGTAGGTAGCACACTCGCCTCTGAGGCCGGGAGTTCAGAGTGCTGTGGGTTCAGTTCCCACATCTGGCACTTGGGTTAATATCCCAATACTGACACTGTAGTGCAGCATGAGAGGGGTGCTGCACTTCTGAGGTGCCGTCTTTCGGATGAGACGTTAAACCGAGGTCCCATCTGCCTGGATTGGTGGTAGTTCAGGTGGATGTTAGAGATCCCATGGCACTTATCGAAAAGAGTAGGGGAATTTCCCCGGTATCCTGGCCAAATTTCCCTCATTCACTAAAATACCACCAACAGCTTAATCTGGTTCAAATTCAATTGCTTATCATCTGTAATCCCCCCCCCCCCGGTCACCCCTGAAAAAGGGACTTCTAGGGGTCAACAAAATTCAACAAAACAAAACAAAACAAGTATTTCCCTGCCTGTTGGCGTCCGGCATTTAAGCCATTAGAATGGCACTGTGAGTGCTGGTAGAGACTCCACTTACTGTCTCTTTAAGAGCTGTCTGCCAGCAGGCATAACTAATGCTTTTCCAGGGGGGCTGATGTTTCTCTGCTTGAATCCCACCTGAACTGCAGAGTAATCACTCCTTTTTGCGGTCGCTGAAGGTGCAAAGGGGGCCCATCTGAAAGATATAACTGTCAGCCAGTAATCAGCTAAAGTATTAGTAATATTGTAGTTTGTCTTACCTGCTTTTATTGCAGATGGGACTTTGTGTGTGTTGCCCATCCATTTTTGACCTAAACTGCTGTGCTGGGCCAATGGAATTAGGGGAGCTATAACGTGGAGACAGTTTGGACCAACCAGAATTCGGACTCTCCTGGGAGCCGGCTTACAATGGGAATGTATAGCTAGTAATTCTGGGAAGCGTAGTTTTGGACCTTGGCGCCTTTTTTGCACCAACTGAGAGAGCTTTGAAATGATTGACAGCTGAGTCCACCAACTGGATTGGGTGGCACCCGAAGGGAATGCTCTGCCTCACGACTGGGAGGTCAGATCAGTTGAGACCGTGAGGAGACAAGGAGCTCTGTGCTGTTGTGGTGTATAGTTTCGCGCGGGAAGCACGTGAGAGGCCTGAAGTCGGTCTGTTGCTGTTGCAAGTTTAAGTTGGACTGAATCCGAGGTGACTGAAAGTGAGGAAGGCTGAAAAGTGGAAACCAGGCTCACCCTGTAGAAGACTGGAGAAATTGCTGAATCGCACTCGGTCTGTCAGGAACTGAAGCTGCTGACTGAACTCCCGGGTAGTTGCATTAAGTGCGATCGGGACCTAGGAGCAGCTGCCTGGTATAGTAATTTCCTTTACATATAAATGTATTGAATGCATGTGAGGGATAGCTATTCCAAGTTTCTTTTCACCGTGTGTTATATGCTGAAAGCCGAACTGAATTTAATTGGACTAAAAACAGCAAGCTGGTAGGAAAGAGGGCTGCAGTTATTTTCTGTTTTAACTGAAATATTTGAATAGTTTGTAAGTGAAATTAGTTCTATGTGTTAAAAATTATTACCTTGAATTAGAACTGTTACTTGGGCTGTGATATTGTAACTTTGGAGATAGTTGTTTGGCAGGGATAATTAGAGGGAAATTTAAATGTGTTTGCTAAAGAGCCTCCACCACCCTGGTTTGTGTGCTTTCTTAAATACTGAAAAGCCACTGGGGGTTGGGATTGAAGGGCTGAGTACTTCTGTTAGGGGCTGAAATTCGAAGCAACAGGAGCTGGTGGGCCTGTGACATCATACGGTACCTGATGTCTGCTTACACACACTGTTAGTGGGACCAAACACACACTGGACTGTATGTGTTTGTTAGACTTGGGAACTTTATTGGTGGGGTTGAAATTAGGTTTGTAAATAACTACAGTCAGTATAGAGAGAAACTGTACTCAAGGGGAAAGGGACTGAGAAAAGGGTGTGCTATTATAAACAGAGGGGATAATCAGGGTGGCCATATTCCACCATGGCAGGCATCTTCGGAAGGGTTGTAGGCTGCTCAGGCTGTGGGATGGCAATAATTCCTAAGTGGGCCTGGAGAGGAGCTGCCCACTCTGTAGACAGCTATCTTGTATCAGGAGTGAGGTATATTGGTTGGGAGTAAGCTGTGGGGGCTGGGGGGTGTCCAAGGATGAGGAGGTGGATATGAGCAGCAGAAGGTGGGCTGAGGGAGGCTGGGCAACGCCTGAAATTACAGGACGTTATGTTACAGCAAGCAGGAGGGGGATATTAGGACAGAGGACCTTAGATAGGAGGTTGGTGCTAAGGGGAAGCATACGGGTGAACATTCTGAATACAAAGAGACTAGAGGGGAAGAGTCAGGAGGGGCTGTTGTGCGGAAGCCTAAAACAGCAGACTGTGGGAAGGAGCTCCTAAGGTGAACAGTGCAAGAGAGGAAGAAGAGGTCAGTTTAGAGATGCAGTCAGGGAAACTCGGTTACTTGATGGAGGCTGACATAGAGTGTCACAATAAATTTGAGCTACTACAACCTAGAGGGGAGGAAGGTTGGTGGAAATGAGGAAACTTATACAGAGGCCGGGGAGTCGGATACCATAGGCATCACAGACCAGCTGTGAAAGGATAGACATAGTCCCAGAGGAGAAGGGGAAACATATGTTAAGCAAATGGGGAGATGCAACATATTCCAGACATGAGGGAGGAGAGCATGATTGGAGAGAAACTGGGAGACAAGGAGGTGGGAGAGGACCCCTTCAGCAGGGAGGTCAGTACCAAGGATGGGGCCATAGCTAAGGGACCCACAGAGAGCCTCTGGAGGCAGGGGTACTATTACAAGGGGGGAGGATGGTGGTGTGGGGGAAGGGGAAACCATCAGGGCCAGGATAAATGGTTCAGATAAGAGAGGGTTAAAGGGGACACCTATTCAGAGGGGGTTTGAGTTAAGTGGGCAAAATAACGAGGGAGGCAGAAAGGGGAGGGTGACAAGGGGGTCTCTAATAAGGCAGGAAGACTCCCATGAAATTGAGATCATGAATAAAGGGGGGGAAGGGGGGCTGAGAGGGCATAGTGGAGGTAACCATAAGGATGATGGCGGTGTTAAGGTTCTGTTACTGGGAGACTCGATGATTAGGGGTATCCATTGAGAGGGACAGGGGAGTGGATGCCATAGCCAAGTGAAGGTAGTGAGTATCTCTGGGCTGACAGTGCACAGAGCAAAGTTCATGGTGTATGAAATGGTTAGGGATTGTGGAGGGAAACCGGATTTCTTGGTGCATTTGGGAATTAATGATCTAGAGGGAAATGGCGTTTTGGAAATCCAAGCAAGGTTCCAAGAACTTGCCAGAGTCTGTCGGGATAATGGATGCAACATTTTCGAGATATTGCCAGTACCAAAGGCCTCAGTGGAGAAAAAATGAAGCTCACAGAGGTTAATGACTGGCTCAGGAAGTGGGGTGAAAGAGAATGGGATGAGGGTGTTAGGGAACTGGAATGGAGTTTGGGAGGATAAGGGACTATATGCCAAGGATAGGTTTCATCTTGCCCCATTAGGGAAGGAAGTCCTTAAACAGGGATGGCTGACTACATACAAGGAAGGTGGGGTTTAAACTTGTAAGGAGGAAGGGATAAGGGAGGGCTGATCAGAAGCCCTCCTCCAGATGAGGGAGTAGACTTAGCCCAAGGGGGAGGGGGGAAACAGACTGGAGGTGGAGGTTTCAGGAGGAGCAGGGGAGGATGGAAGCATAAGGAATCTGGGTGGGGTTACCAAAAGAAGATCAGGGATAAGTGGTGGGGGTTGGTGTTAGTAAATGCCAGGAGCTTGGGAAACAAGTTGCCAGAGTTCCAGGCCATGCTGTTCGGGGGGTGGATGTGGCGGCAGTCACGGAGACGTGGGCCAACAAAAACCATGACTGGGACCTAAATGTAAGGGGGTACACTATGCTTAGGAAGGATAGAAAGGAGGGCAGAGGGGGTGGAGTGGCTATGTTCATTAGAGATGACATAGAAATTGCTATGGTAGAAGAGGCAGAGGGAAACGTGGAGGCCTTATGGGTCACATTACGATCCCCAGCAGGAGATAAGGTCAAGCTGGGAGTAGCATATAGGCCCCCCGGGATGAGTGATGTTCTAGAGGATGGTTTGCTGGACAACATCATTGCCCAGTGTGGTCCAAATGGGGAAGGAGTGGTGTTGATGGGGGACCTTAATATGCCAGGTACAAACTGGGGAACCATGTCCTCTAAGGTGGCCAAGGAGCAGAGGCTGCTGGATGGCTTCTAGGATGTGTTCTTAACACAGCATGTGATGGAGCCCACAAGGGAGGGGCATGTCCTGGATGTGGTTCTGGCAGATGGGGATCTGGTAAGGGACATGGTTGTACAGGACCCCCTGACTGGGAGTGACCACAATACTGTCTGGTTTCAAATAAGCATGGGGGGAGTGGGGGTGAGATCTAGGACACTGGCAGTGGACTTCAGGGGGGCAGACTTTATGGGCATGGGAAATATTCTCAAGGATCACTTGAAGGGGATTACCTCAATGACAAATGTGGAAAGGAGATGGGAGGTCATAAAACGGGGACTTCATGAGGCAGTCAGGATCTGCGCTAAGTTGAAACGTAAGGGAGCAAGGTCACATAAACCATGCTGGTGGTCCAGTGAGGTACAGGTAGCAGTCAGAGAAAAGAAGGCGGCCTACAAAAAATATAAAACAACAAGAGGGGATAGGGATAAGGAAATGTACCAGCTTGCATCTAGAAAAGTCACCCGTATGGTGAGGGGAGCAAAGTCCAGTAAAGAGCAGCGGCTGGCACAGGGGATACATGGAGGGGAAAAGGGGTTCTTCCGGTACATTGGGGAGCGGAGAAAAACTAAGGGCCATCTCAGCAGATTGAGATCAGAAGGAGGGTGGGTGGAAGAGGCGAGGGACCAGGCAGAGGTATTTAACGAGTACTTTGCCTCTGTGTTCACTAGGGAGGGGGATGGGATATCTACAAAGCAAGGCACGAAGGGGATAGAAGTGGCAGGGAGTGGGATCAGGGGAGCAACAGAAATGGAGCAAGAGGGAGGGAAAGGTACCCCAGGGGTGTCACATCTGGATAAGGATAAAAAGACCAGTAAGGTGGAGGGGACGGATGATGCTATCTCCGCCAAAAGGGTGTGGTTAGCCCTCAAGGCCCTAAAGAAAGACAAATCTCCTGGGCCGGATGGCATTCATCCGAGTGCTATGGGAATTGGCGGACATACTGGCTGCACCCCTGGCGGAGCTTTTCAGCAGGTCACTTGAGACAGGGAGGGTACCTAGGGATTGGCGAGAGAGGCACATGTGGTACCAATCCATAGGGGGTTGAGGGAAGTACCAGGAACTATAGACCCATCAGTTTGACCTCGGTGGTGGGAAAATTAATGGAGAGTATACTAAAGGAACGATTGGGGTGTACTTGGAGGAGGTGGGAGGTCTGGATAGTCGCAACATGGGTTTGTGCCAGATAGATCATGTCAAACCAACCTTGTGGAGTTTTATGAATGGGTAACATCAGAACTGGACAGGGTAAGCCTGTGGATGTATTATTCTTGGACTTCAGCTAGCATTTGACTCTGTCCCCACAATGGTCTGGTGGAGAAACTGATGGGGTTAGGAGTAGGCCCTTTGATGGTCAGATGGTTTGAAAACTGGCTAGCTGGACGCACTCAGAGAGTAGTGGTCTGTGGGGAGCTCTCGAACCCTAGAGAGGTAGGTAGTGGGGTACCACAGGGCTCGGTCCTGGGTCCGATCCTGTTTAATGCATACATATCGGACATCAGGGAGGGTATAGGGGTGTGAAATGAGTCTATTCGCGGATGACTCCAAGATGGGAGCAGTAGTTGAGGGAGAAGAGGGGAGGTTGGCCCTGCAAGGGGACCTGGACACCCTGGAAAGCTGGGCTTACACATGGAAATTAAATTTCAATATCACCAAGTGCAAGGTGTTGCATCTTGGTCGGGGAAACCCTAAACACAGGTACACCCTGGGAGGGGAGGCGCTGGATGCCTCAATAGGGGAAAAAGACCTAGGGGTCATGGTGGATACATGTATGAATAACTCTGAGCAGTGCAGAAGAGCAGCTAGCAAGGCAAACAGGATGTTGGGATGCATCGTAAGAGGAATCACCTCTAGGAGCAAGGAAGTGATTCTGCCGCTGTACAATGGACTGGTTAGACCACACCTTGAGTACTATGTACAGTACTGGAGACCACACTTGAAGAGGGACATACAGCTCCTGGAGAGGGTACAGAGGAGGGCAACAAAGATGATACGAGGGCTAGGGGATTTGACTTATGAGGACAGACTTGAGGAGCTCTGCCTGTTTTCATTGGAGGAGAGGAGAGACAGGGGACATGATTGAGGTCTTCAAGTACCTCAAGGGAATAAATAGGGTAAACATGGAGGGATCTTAGACTAAAGCAGGGAGGTATCACCAGAGGGCATGGTTTGAAGTTGGAAGGTGGAAGGTGAGGGGGAAAAGAGGAGGAGGTTTTCACTGAGAGGGTGGTGGACCCTTGGAATGCACTGCCTGGGGAGCTGGTCAGAGATCCACAGTGGAGGGCTTCAAGAGAGGGTGGGACAGACACAGAAAGTGGATGTATCAGATGATGGCCTGTCCTGGGGGGTGGGGATGGATGATAGGAGTTTCTGGAGCACAAGGGATGGGAGGGTCTCGGCACCCAACTAAGGATCTAGGTTTGAGCAGACTCGATAGACCATAAGGCCTAATCTGCTGGCAAATAGTATGTTAGTATGTTAAATCCATCTGCTAGTCAAACCAGTTGGACCTGGTCAGTAGAATCTTATCTCCATGCCTTGTTTGTCTGGCAATCCAGAACAACCACCTTCATCAGGTTCTCAGCTTGGGGTAGTGTGAGTACAAATCAGGGCATTCCCCTGCGACCTGTTAACAATCACCAGTGTGTCATCTAATTGTCTTTATTTCATTTCTTCAAGGACTGAGCCATCTGGCACCGGATTGCACTTGGGTGTTGTGCATATCTTTTTCTACAGGGCCCTATCCATCTGCACCTGCTGGCCAACCCCGGGCAGCAGATCTGGCTACCACCCCCCCCAACCTGGGTACCCAGAGTGTGACTTTTAAGATCCTGTATGAGTGCACAGTACTGTGATTTAATTCTGCCAATCAACTTGATCTCCCTCTCCCATGTTTCATTCCCCCTAAGTAAACCAGATTTGATGTTGTTGACTTTAAACTGTCTGAAGTGTCAGTACCTATGTAGCAGGCATTACATTGGTTTCTGTATGTTGATTAACCTTATTTTACAGGGGGGTCCTCAGAGATGAACTTCAGAATCAGTCTCGAGGGTAAGTGGTACCTTATGATTGAACTGCGTGTACATGTGGGGCATTGGTACTGTAATTTCTGTGCATTGTGTGGGTCATTAGAGGGATTAGAAGGGGGTCTCAGTGTCCCAGAGGGCTGTGACCAAACTAGACCAACTGTTACAAACCCTGACCTCTGCGTGGAGGCACCCACCATAGAACCTAGGCCCCTCAACCTGTTGATAGTCCAGCAGGCAGGGGTAGTAGCCCTTGGGATAGCACTACCTGGGGGCTACAATTGCTTCTCCGGATCCCGGGACTCATAAGATACCTCGGAGCACCTTGAACATTATAGTTTTATCCGCAGCTTCCTACCTTCACTGAATTTGTTGACCATGTTATTAGACTCTTACTTCTTCAACAGATATTGCTTGTTCTAAGACCTTCCCAGCTGCCTTCCAGAACATTCATTGTTGGATCTCCACCACCTAGCTGCTTATTAACGCCATATCATCCAAACCTTCCTTTCTGTTTGGCTCCTGGATGTCACTATTCTTCAAACAATCATCCGCACTTCTTCATCTAGTACCTTCAGTCGAGTTAACCACCCTTCCAGCAGACCCTCCAGCCTCTTCTTCACACATTATCTACATTAATCTCTCCAGTAAAGACTATCACCAAGATCAAGCTCTTCCGATATCCATCTGGAAATCTGCAACTGTAAAGGCAAATTCACTAACCCAGTCTTGCCTCCAACCAGTCTTAATCAGCCATAGCACTAAGATCCTGTGGCATTCCACACTACTTGTCTTTACTTCCAATTCAGCCTACAAACTCTTCCATAGATCCACCTCCAAGCATCTCTCAAGTATTTTGGCATCGGAGTACCCGTAAACTTAACCAACTATAATCCACCACAGTGCATCTCATGGACAATCATGCCACAGAAGTACCCGTATTTACTTCAGCCAGCCTATCAGCATAGCATACACAAATACTGTTATGACATCATGCCCAAATAAGCCATTCAGCTCCTTATACTGAACTTCCAATCATTCTATATATATTTGGTTACCATCTGGACTGTATCTGCACATCTTCCTCTATTTTGTCTACTAGTCACTTATGGCAGTACTCCTATCAGGCACCCAAAAACTCACCTCTGCTTATTTGCTACATTATGGATACTTACTTAGCTACCCATCGCTCACTACTACAGCCTTTGCCTCCAGCCTTTACCTTGACAGTCAAACCTCACACAAGTCGGATCAGTCACCTATGACTTCAAAAATCATCGCATTTCCCACCATTCACTGCCTGATACCATATCAGTCAAATCATGCTCTCCCTGCTCTTATGCTCAAGCAATCCCTTTGTACAAGCATCTTTCATCACCTCAGAAATCTGGACTTCATTCACCCTTCTTCAACTGGACCTGCTTCACTCTTAGGATTCTACCGCTCCTTCAGAAACTACCTACTCTTCAACCTCAGGATCATCATTCAAATCTGCATCATCCATGGATCAAGGATGGACCATCATCTCTCCAAGAAGCTCACCTTCCTCATTAGCTATGGTTACTAGAACCTAGATCCTTCTCCTCTTAGTACGCCCAGAGGACGGGCAGACCACTGGCCATGGGTCCTCAGAGGTTTCCTCCACCTGGGGGGGTTTCCCTCTCCTGAGTGCCAGGGGGTCATATTTTTCACAAGTTGGAGGAGGTAGCTTTTTGGGCTTTCTGTTTCCTACAAATTCCTACCTACATACTCAAGGGTGGGAATAGAGTTTAGCCACAAAAGGTACTGCAAGTTACACAAGCACTATATACCCCATCACTATTCCACAAACATTGAATGGGAGGGCTAGCCCGTGGTTCAACATGGGGAATAGCTCCTCTCACAATCTCTACTTAATCCCTTCACAACCACACCTCTCTTGATTAGGGAGTGTTTTCTGTCCACCACCTTCCCCATCTCCTCCTCCTTCTCTGGTGCTCTTCTCATCCTTGTTCCTGAGCCTTCTACTCTCTAGAAATTCCTACCTACATACCTACTACTCAAGGGTGAGAATAGAGTTAAGCCACAAAAAGTACTACAAGTTACACAGGCACTATATACCCCATTGCTATTCCTCAAACATTGAATCAATATCAAATGTGATTATGTCAATAAACACTCACTACTCAGTATTCTAACTTCCCATCTAGCAGGACAGATGGCACTTTCAAATGGTGGGCCAGGTTTGGACTGTTGAGAATAGGACAGTTTCTGAACAGGAACCAATGCACACCTGTTAATGATATTAAGGAGGAGCATCGGTGCCAGATATGGTCTTTTACAAATATCTCCATATTAGGAGTTTCCTCACTCAAGGGGAGAATAAAAGTGTCCTGAGGAGCAAATTGGACCCATTAACAAATTTTCTTTTCGCAGGGCAACCTTTAACAATCCCAACAGCAAGAGTTCTACTTCTGTGCTATAGAGCTACCTTCAGTTAGACCCATTAGAAAAATGCAAGGATAACTGAGGTAGGGCATCAGGGGTAGAACTGGACACATATACATGGAAACAGACATGGTACAGTATCTACAAAATTATAGCTTCTAATGACAGGAGGCATTTCCGGTGGAAAGTAGCAATGAACTGTTTTAGGACATCATCTGTCTCACCTTCCGTGGTGACACAATTAATAATGACAGGTGCTGGAGGAACTGGGAGAAGAACCAAGACCAATCGCTAGCCAGGAGAAAGTAGTTGGAGGACTATAATGGGACTACCTCCTAACATGTCCTATATATGTTCGTGTCCCAGTATCTGAATGGTACAGGTGTAGAATTGGCATCTTGGTGTCAGCAGGAGGAAGCAGGCATGCAGAGAACTTTGCCAGTCCAGTAAGGTAAGGCAGACTACCTGTGTACCTTTTGTTGCCTTTTTAAAAGGGTTTACTGTCAGTGGGATGGGGGAAACAATGGTGTAGAGTAGGGAGAGTAAGACCTACAAAGGTCAAATGAAGGTCAACTGAAACACACAGTAGGGTGGGAACAGAGGCAACACCCTATCTAGGGTAGGGGGAGAAAGTGAGCATAAGAAGCCAATTATCCTAAGTCATTAAGGATCCTAAAAAGGGCTTTGAAGAATAACCCTATCTAGGGTAAGGGGTTGAACACAGACTAGGAAGGGGAATGGTAAAGGGAAACCAAGAAGGGAGTTAGTGATAAGGGAAGTCTACAGGCAGTGGAAAGGCAGGGAAGTAAAAAGTCAGGAGGATAAACAAATCATCAGTAATGGAAGTGGTACAGTGTAATGGGTGTTGTGCATCAATCTTCAGAGACACATTCTGGAAACTAAGGTGTTGCCCCATATGCAAGCACCTCTCTGGGCTGAGAACCAAGGTTGCTGGACTCCAGGCTGAACTGGCACAAGTACAGAGCACCATCTGCCTCACTCAGGGGCCACCTAGTTTGCCGCCACTCCCTCTAAGGATGTCAGCAAGCAGCTGGACCTTGGTGGGTTCTGGGAGAGTCGGGGGAGAAATGAAGGAGAGCACCCTTCATACTTTACCGCTGTGCAGTTCCTCTGCCATTCTGGTGGGACAGGGAAGCCAAAAAGAGGCACTGAAGGCAGGAGTAAGACAGAAGATGGGGACCTCAAGGGAGCAGGCCTCAAGGAGGGTGGGAGAGGCCCCCAGCCAAGGAGAAGGCAGTTGTTGATGGTGGACTTCATACTCAGGGGGACTAAGTGGGGGGCTAGGTAAGGGAGGGACAGGGTAGTAGAATGCATTCTAGGTACTTCGGTGGAGAGGACTGGAGGACAAATCTTGGAGATTGTCAGGAAAAGTGGGTAGGGAGGGAGCTGGATGTTATTGTCCATCTGGGGATAAATGATCTGGCAAGGAACATGTAGGAGTAATGCAGGACAGGTTTAGGGAGCTGGGGAGAGGCCTGAAGTGGGTAGCTTGCACAATGGCCTTCACTGATATGTTAACCGTGCACTACTGGGGGAAGGCTAGGGAACTCCACACCAGGTCTTTCAATGAGTGGTTGAAGGCATGGTGCAGGGAGGAGGGTTTTGGTTAAATCAGGGACTGTGGTCACATCTGGAGGGGGGTGGAGGCCTGTACAATGGCCTCCATCCATCCAGGAGGGGAACAGCAGTCCTTGGTGGAAGGTTTAAATGCTACTCTGATGGACAATTAAACTAGCCAAGAGCGGAGGCAGAAAGACTGAGGAAGGCAGAGATTGCTCCCTCCACCCCAGAGACTAGTGCATCAGGAAAGGTTAACCCAGGGAAAAGGAACTCCCCAGAGGTTGATACAAGCAAAGAGAAGGACAGAATAGGCAGGTATGGAACTTCAGCTGGAAGAGAGGGGAAGGAGGGAAGGCAGAAAGACAACATAACATGGGAGAGCAGAACTAGGGTAACAGAGAGGCGAGGGGGGGAAGAGAAGGAAGGGGAGGCAGTATATTTATTTATTTATTTAAAAGAGATTTACTAGGAAAGACATACTGAGCCATGAAGCACGTTTTCAGATGTGTCCAGGGGGAGGGAGTAAGGGATAAGCACAAACAAGTAGAAGCACAATAATAACAATGCACCAATACACAGTAATAATGATACAACAATACACAGTGGGTGGGATATTCAGACTGCGCCAAAAAGATGCGCAATAGAGGGAGCAGGCACAAGTCCAGTGCGCCATGGCACAACGGGTGCGATATTCAAACCATGTGCAGCACAAGGTGTGCCTGCGCAACATGGCTGAATATCACACCCGATGCACCATAGTGCAACGAGGGATGCGCAATTGAGCAGGGTCGATGTGCAATAGCACCCCTAGGGATGTGCAGGGACAAAGACAAGAAGCAGCTGAGCAGCAGCCATGGATGCACCATGCGCAGAGGGGCATTCACCAGGACAGACAGACCAATCCCCCCTCCCCAACCCCCCCAGGGCAAGGCCCCCATGAGCTGCACAACCAGACGGGTGCAGGACAGACCACTGGCCCATGTCCCCCGGCACTGAAATACACATCAGATGTGACCCAGCAGTCCCCACCTGCTGGGCAAGGTGCCTCGGCACCATTCCCCGGCCAACAGAGATCAGAACGCAAGGATGGCCAGGCCCCACCCATGCCACAGCACCACAACAATGCCGACCACCCCAGTACAGTGAGCCCGAGACACCAAGCCCAGAAGCATGACCAAACAATGCATGGCACTGAAGGCATACCCCACCACCATGCCAAGGCATCCAGTCGCCCCGGGGCGCAATGCACATGTACCACATTCCCACCATGACCACCCACCGCATGCAGTGACACCATCCACTGATGCCACCACAACCCACACAAGGCCCTCCAGCATGGCCCCCACAGAGGCACAGCAAGGTGGGTGACCCAGCACCAATACCCAAGGGACCCCGGACGTGAGATGGGCAGCCCAGGATGGTGCCAGCAGGAAGGCACTCCAAACACAGGACCTGAGCATGGTCCGCCACCCATGCACATACCCCATCCCAGCACCAGCCCCACCAGACACCACAGCACCCTCCTGTGGCACATGGAGGCATGCGCCACACAGGAGGCAACACAGGGCACACACAATGCCCCTTCCATCCCAGTCCCATGGGTGCCCTGGCAAACTGCCACACAAAGCAGTGCAACAGACACTGCCGTCGTGAAGCCCACGGTGCCATGTACCTGCGGCCTGCCCACCACCATAGTGCCGGTGAGCCTGCCATGTGGCAGTTGACCCATGTGCCTGGCTACCCTGATAGCAGGCACAGGGGCCTGTAACCAGGCCACCACTCGCATGCATCAGGACCCCGTGTGATAGCAACCAGACCACAGGCACTGCCCCAGTCACCATGGACTGCATGGAGGGGGCAGACAAAAGCATCCCCCACAGTGGCGACAGGGACAGACGTGCAGTAGTCCAGGGCCGGGATGCCAGCTGCAAGTGCGCCATGCCTGGCAGGTGGCAGGTATGGACTGCCCCTGAAGGCACACCAGCAGTCAAGCATGCGGTTGTGGGGTCGGCACAACCATGCATACCATAGTCACGCATGGTGGTGGTGTACCAGCAATGGACACAGATGCACAGGCACGACACAAACCAACAGGGGTGGCTGGGACATGGCACATGCACCCCAGCTTGCTGCACAGAGGCAAACAGTGCATAGGGCACTCTACACAGTCCTCGGAAAGAGCCCATGGCCCCCACCCACACCAGTGGAGGAGCCCCGCCAGACACATCCATGGCCAGGCCAGCACCACCCCACAGTAGCCATGCACACCACTGCAGCAAGGCACCATGTGCCTGCTGTAAATCAGAGACTGACACGGATGTAGATATAAATGTATGTATTAATAAACAACACAACAGCAACATAAACCATGTACAGATATTTACAATGGGTGAGGGGATGTGCAAGAACGCAACAAGAGGGGAGGGGAAGGGCAGAGGACAATGGGAAAGGCAAAGATGGGGGACATGGGGTTGTGGGATACAGTCCAGGGAGCGATGGAGTGGAATCAAGCACTGCAGGCCCTACCAATGACCCCAGTCCTCTCTCTCCTCCCTGTGGCGCCTGTGGTGCCGCCGATGGTCACCCCTGTCCATCCTCTCCAGTAGCTGCAGTGTGGCTTGGGTGACCTGCAGGATCTCTTGGAGGGTCCACTCCATGGCTGCCCAGCGCAGTCCACCTAGGACAAGGGAGCAGAAATGGTATGAGTGACTGGCCTGACCAATACAGCCCACCCAACGTGCATGGTGTGCATCAGTGGCCTGCGCCCCTGGGATGGCATGCGACCACTCACAGTGAGTGCACCTACATGATCCGCCTACCCGGGCACCCGCCGCCATGCAAACCGATGCACACCTTAACCGACCATGCACCGCACAGCACCATCCTGGCCGTTCGGCATCATTGCAATGCAGTGGAAAAGCAGTGCCACACTCAGGTGCTGAGTGCACCCACAGCCCACCTGTGACACTTACCCACATGTGCAGTCCCACAGGACGGTGCAGAGGGCACCGCAGGACATGCACAGCTGGAGGGGCCATGAGCAGAGGGTCCATGCCTCACCATCACCCCCCCTGCAACCCACCATGCACAAGTGTATAGGGAATCATGGTACTCACCTGCATCCTAGTCAGCAGGGTGCTGCTGAACCCTGGCACCACCACTGTGCCCTGGCTGCATGGCCACACCTCTGGCGTTGTCCTGCCCACGATGCTCCTGAGCCATCCGAGCCCTACGGTGGTCCTCCGGGCCTAGGGGGGAACATGGAAAGAAGCACACAGTACACGTCTGACCCATAGGCTCCCCCACCAGTGCGTATGCCCACACAGCCTGTCAGGGCTGCAGTGGATGAGGGTGGACATGATGCACCCCCACAACCGACAACACAGGTGCTGGCCCCTTCTGGCAGCATGGCCTGCTGAACCCTGTGCCCCGAGGACAGTCGGATATGACTAGTGATGGTGAAGGAGCACCTACCTGGCTGTGGCATGGCTCCCCACCGGGCACGCACCTGCAACCACCCCAGGCAGTTGGGGTCATGCCACTGGAGGTCCCTGTAGCGGTGCTGACACTGCTCCATGGTTTGACTGCTCCCAGTGGCCTCCTCAAGGCCTTCGGCAACCTCCTGCCACACCTCGGTGTGAGGCCTCAGGAGGGGCACCTGCCCAGACAGGGCACCTGTATGGGGCTCAACAAGAGCCACCAGGTTCGCGAGCTGAATCACATTCCACACAGGAGCTCTGCTGCATGGCATCATACAGCCTCTGCTGAGCTCAAAATGGTGCCTGGTAGCACATGTGTCCCACTTGCTGAGGCAGTGCGGTACTGCACTGCCAATCACAATCATGCAGGCACCAGATTGCACAATGGGGGGGCAGTCATACGGCCGTACGTTGCCTAAAGGGCAAAGAGCAGCCGCAGGGTCAAGGGTCTATCCACGCACGGAGCACCACTGCACTATTAGGAGGCCCCTGTATGGTGCACGGTAGGGTGTATGTGTGTGCTGATATGCAGTGGCCTACTGCGCAGAGGTGCCATGGCACCCACGGCGCACCACGGCACATGTGTCCATTGGACATACTGCGCACGAGTGCCACAGGCACAGTAGTGGCTGTGCACTGTACTGCCTCCCATGCACGGAGCGTATGTTGCACTGCTAGCGTATGTGTCAGCACCATGTGCATGCATGGTGTGGGACTGATTGCACACGTCACCATGGTGCACCACAACTTGAGCATGCTCAACACCATTGCGCAAGATGCAGCCACGTGATATTCAGCCAGGATTTGCAAATCAGCTCATGAGCCATTCTACAGTGCATCCACTGCATTTGCATCCCATTACAGTTGCGCATGCCCTCATTTGCATGCGATGCACTATAAAAGCAACGTGGAAATGTACAGGCCATGGATTGGTATTGCAGCCTTTGGAGGTAAGTGCCATGCTGTGGAGACGTGGGGACAGTGGTCTGGGAGGGCTGTGTGGGACTGCACAGTCCATGGTAACACCTGTCCATATCCCCAGGCACAAGCATGACCAAACATGAGGAGGATGAGGATCAGGGGAGGGTGCAGAATTGGAGACCCAACTTCACCAGGGCGGAATCAGATGCCCTGTTTGAGGCCTACCTCGACAGAAAGCCACTGCTCAGTGGACAGAGGGGCACACCACAGGCCCATGCTGTGGCGTAGGGTGAGATGGCATATGCAGTCAACCAGCAGGGCAGCCACCAGCGTTCCATGCAGGAGTGCAAGAAGAAGATTGGCATGGATGGGAGGAGGATTAAGGACAAGGTGGCTGCCATCACAGCAGCGTGTGCAGCCACTGGTGGGGGCCAGCAGGACGTGCTTCGCCTGACGCCACTGGAGGAGCAGGTGGCTGGCAGCATGCGGCAGTGTGCTATAGAGGGTGATCCCGGCAGAGGTTTCCAGATGGGCGGCAGCCCATCACTACATGGTAGGACCGGTGCTGGCAGTGTGTGGGAGGTGGGGGGTGGGCTCCTGGGCCAGACGGAACCACTAACGGTACTGTGTTCCTTTACAGCTCCTGAGCATCTGCATGGGGCAGCGGTGGTGGGTGAGTCCACCGAGAGGGCAGCCCTGGAACTGGTGGAGCGCCCATCCACCTCCACAGGTGTCCGAAGGACTGACCACCTGCAGCCTGCACAGCTGTCTGGACTGATGCCTGTGGTGCTGGTGCGGATGAGGCCCTGGCTGTGTTCCAGCATGACACCAGTCACAGTGTCCTGTGTGTTGAGACACAGATTGGGGCCAATTCCAGTACCAATGATGACGTGACACACGTCCTGGACAATGATGTTGGTGGGTCACAGGGGTATCCCACGAATGGCATTCACCTAGGCAGCAGTGTGGGCAGTGCTGGCATGGTTGCCTGTCCAACAGCCCTTGTCCTGGCCATGTCTGTGGCATCCAGTGGGGCAGCACTGGTGTGCGGACGTGGTAGTAGGATTGGTGGCGCTGCTGCAGCCACGCTGGTGGCGCCCAGCGATCGACGGCCGAAGGGGCAGTGGCAGCAGCTGGACTGTGTTGACGTGGGGACAGGGTCAGGGGGTGGCAGCAGTGCACCACGTGACAACGTACCCCAGGATGGCACCACCATGCGGCACCCACCGTCATGGGGCACTGTGCCACAGGCTCAGGAACATCATGGGGGCCAGCATGCTGGCCATGCAGATGACCCCTTGGATGACCACAGCCGTCTACTGCTGGCATCTGTGGATCAGCAGGTGTGGCTCATGGATGCGGTGGATGGACTCTGTGCGGAGCTGCGCCAGGCAGAGGAGCGGCGCAGCAGGGACCATGCCCTGCTTCTGGCAGGGTTGGCTCAACAGGGGGCGGATGTGACCGCAGCCATCGACAGGCATACCACTGCGATGGTGACTGCCATGGATACACTGGCCGACCGGCTGTGTGCCCGGCCACGCACACCCCGCAGAGTGCAATGTCCACCCCCCGTTCGCGGCGTCGGGTGACCCCTGCCATGTCAACGCCGGGTTCAACTGTGGGCATACCAAACACGCCTGGTGTGGGCATGTTTGGTGGCCTGCAGACACCTGCATGGACATGGTCACATTCACGCAGCATCACCCTGAGGGACCATCGGTGACACCCCATGAGGCCACTGGTCAGCCTGTTATGGCTGACAGGTCTCGGTGGGTCCGCCCATGCATCCGTGGCAGCCGTGATACTGTGCTGCATGACTGACCCTTCCACCTCCACGACTGCTGTCTGCCGCTGCTCAGTGTGTGCTGTGGTGTTCTGTGTGAGCGCATGGGTGTGATGCCCTGTCCTGCATTCACATGGTCCCTGTGCACACCCTCCCAGCTGCTGGCCACTGTGGCGTGTGCATGATGATGCCAGCATAGCGCTGACTGCCACTAGGCAATGGTGCTCAGCGTCTGAGGCACGCACAGTGCCAGCCACTGGGTGTGGGTGTGTTGGGTCCTGTGTGGGTGGGGGGGGCTTGTGGGGGTGGGTGTGCATGTGGCCCTGTGGGCATGGGTTGGTGTGTGTGTGTGCCTGTGTGTGCGTGTCACGTGCAGCCCTGCTGTTCCCTGCCTTTGTGTGCAGACCCCCGCCCATTCCCACGCCCCTGCTGCCGACTGTTCTTGGTGTCTGCCCCTGCCTGGCTGTCAGCTGTGCCCTTGCCCCTGGTGCCTGCACATGGCCCTGTTGACCTACCTGTGTGGTTCAAAGTGCTCCTCTGAAATGGTGTCCTGGTGCTGCTGGGCCATCCGGGCCAGCCGGGGATCCCTTCGCACAGGGGGTGGCTGCCCAACACCAGCTGGCTCGGCATCCTCATTGTCCCCACCGCTGTCTCCCTCCTTGACCTCAGTGGCTATCCCACAGTTGGTGGCCATGTTCTGCAGGATACAGCAGGCCAGGAATAGCCCACAGGCCTTTGAGGGGCTGTACTGTAGGGCACTGCCTAACATGTGCAGGCAATGGAACCGTGCCTTCAGCAACCTGAGCACTCACTTGATGATATGCTGTGTTGTGGCATGTGCCTCATTGTACTGTTGCTGTGCTGGGATCGAGGGGTGCCGGTATGGTGTGAGCAGCCAGGGCTGCAGTGGGTACCCACTGTCACCTGTGTGTAGAGAGCTATCGTTAGCATGGTGGTCTGTAACACTGTGCCACTGGCCTTCTAGGCTGTTCTCCATGGCACCCTTTCCCGTGCCTCACACCCCCTCATCTGTACCCTTCTTCTGGCGTGCACTGCATATTCACCTACCAGATGACCATTGGGGATATCCCCACTCCCGAACCTATGGCACAGTGCAGACTGGTGCCAAATGATGGCATTGTGTGCTCCCCCAGGGTGCGTGGCACAGACATTGATTATGCGCCCCCTGGCATTGCACACTGCCTGGCAGTTGACACTCGGGTATCCCTTGCAGTTGATATATGCCACCCCCTCCAGGCCAGGTGGCATGCGTATGCCAACATGGGTGCAGTCTATGGCCCCAAGCACACCAGGCAACTGTGCTACCCTGTGGAACTCCTGCATGTTTGCTGTGCGCTCTGCCTGTGTGCTGGGGAAACGGATGCACTCTGCAGCATGTGGCAGCAGTATGCTGAGGAATTGTGTGAGTAGGCGTGACGTGGCTGACTGGGTTACGCATGTCATGTCCCCTGTTGGTCTCTGGAAGATGCCCATGGCGAGCAGGCACATGACAGCTGTGATCGTTGTCTCCACAGACAGCGCATGGCTCTGTTATGTGGGTGCCTGCATCTCCTCATTGCACAGCTCAGAGCCACCTTAGAATAGCCCGGTTCAGTCAGTACCGGCCCACAGTCTCAATGTCACTGTACAGCAGCCTGTTCTGGGCATATCGCTGATGGGTTCTTCCACAGCCGTGCCTCCCTGCTGCCTGCCCCCTCACACCCCTCATTATTACCTCCATCTGGAAGGTGGCACTGGCCATGTCCATAGTTGGTGTTCCCCCCAGGCGGCTGTCTACCTGGTCCTCCCCAGCTGGGTGCTGCTGGTACTGCCCCTGCACCGGGTGCACTCCTGGCACATCACCACTGTGTGCCCTGTCTCTGCCCCACTGCTCTCCTTTCTCTGTGGCACGCTCAGCCCCTCATGCACACACACTCACTCACACACACACTCTCGCTCGCACATGCCTCCAGTGGTTCCCGTCCACCTCTTGGCCACACCTGCCCCCTGCTTCTTTGCATAGCTCCCTGCTGCTCTGTCTCCACACTCCCCCACTATGGCTCCTCTGTAGCACAATCATCCTCCCCTCACTTGCTCCCTTTTCTATTCACTCAAATCCGCTTTCGCACAACTTCTGCTTGCTCTGCTATTACGCACTTTGCCTGCTGTTGAATATCGTACTGTGCACATTATTTCTGGTACCATCCCCTGCACTTGTGCATGCATTCATTACTGTTGCACTGTGGTGCATTGTGTTTTGTACTGCATATCCGATGTCGCTGAATATCGCACTTTGGCGTATGTCCGCTCTTGCGTGGGCACATCCATATTGTGCATGGCGCAACTGCTCTGAATATCCCACCCAGTACGTACAATAATACACATTACCAGGGCAAATAATAATGCTGGTTAAACATCAGAAGTGTGAAGTACCCAGCACACACAAGAAAGTAATGTCACAAATATAGGACAGGGTAGGAGAGAGAAAGTAGACGAGGGTGAGAAAGAGAGGCTGGGGGGAAGGTAAAGTAGTGGTGGGAGTAAAAGAGAGAGGAGAAGAGAACAGATTATGGTGGGTAGGATGAGGGGATAGAGTGTTGAGGATTAGTTTAGAGGGAGAGAGGGACAGAGAGAATGAAGAGCCCTGTGTGCCAATGCAAGGAGTCTGGGAAACAAAATTCCTAACTTTGAGGCAATCATTGCAAAAGCAGACCTGGATCTGGTGGCCATAATGGAATACATGGACAATCACAGCTGGGAAATGGCTATCCCAGGCTACACCATATTCCAGAAGGACAGGTTAGGGAAAAAATGTGGAGGGATTGTTTTATGTATGAAGGAGGCTGAAAGGGCTACTGAGATCTAGGGGCAACAGGGGGACAGTGAAGGGTTGGAGGTACTATGGATCAGCCTAGAGATAGGGTTGGGGGCCAATATTCACATGGGAGTGGTGTACAGCCTTCCAACACAGAGGGAGGATTTAGACGTAGATGTAGATTCGGGCATTCTGGCCACAGCTACACCAAGAAGCAGGGCCATCTTCGACTCCATATAAGAGTCCTTTCTCAGGCAGCTGATTTTGAAACCCAATAGGGATGGGGCAGTGTTGGACCTGGTACTTACAAACAGAGACAGCATTACTGATGTCACAATGGGTGTTCCCCTGGCTACAAGTGATCACTGTACTGTGTGGTTTGGCATATGGATAGGACAAGAAAAAAAACATACACACACACACACACACACACACACACACTGAGATGAGGGTCCTGGACTTCAGAAGGGCAGATTTTAAAGAAATGGAAAACTGCCTCAGAGAACCAGGGAGAGAGGGGAGTGGACATAAGTTAATTTCAATGGAAAGAGTCCGGAAGGGATTGCAAGTGTAACCACCCAGTCATAGGAACATAGGAACATAGGAAAGTGATGGCAGAAGGGCCCATCTAGTCTGCCCATTTGTCTAGCAACTGCTAGACTTGCTGTGAACCCCCCCACCCACTTTTCAACAACCCTCTATGCCTGTCACCTGCCCTCTTGAACCCCCCCCACGGTGTTCTCTCCCACCACCTCTCTTGGCAGCCCATTCCAGGCATCCACCACCCTCTCGGTGAAGAAGTACTTCCTGATATTTCCCCTAAACTTTCCAACCTCAAGCTGGAGATCATGGCCCCTCTTCCTGGGGCACCACTTCAGTTGGAATAGGTCATCTGTAGGCACTTTGTTGATCCCTTTTAGGTACTTAAAGGTCTCTATCATGTCCCCCTGCTCCCTCCTCTGTTCCAGGGAGTACATGTCTATGGCTGCCAGTCTTTTCTTGTACTGCAGCTGGTCGAGGTCCCACACCATTTTGGTAGCACTCCTCTGTACCCTCTCTACCCTTTCCACATCCTTTTTTAAGTATGGCCTCCAGAACTGGAACCCACACTCCAGGTGCGGCCTGACCGGCTGGGTGTACAAGGGAACCAGGACCTCTTCCTTCCTGCTAGTGATCCCCCTCCCAATGCAACCTAACATTCTACTGGCTGTTGTCACTGCCCTCCCACACTGCCCAGTCACCTTTAAGTCCTGTGAGATGTCAATGCCCAGGTCTCTCTCCTCAGTGGTCACTGCAAGTTGTTTTGCCCCAGGCTGTATTCTGCTCTCTTGTTCTTTTTGCCTAGGTGCATGATTTTGCATTTAGCTATGTTGAGTGCTAACTTCCATCTCCTGGTCCATTCTTCTATTTTCCAGAGGTCCCTCTGCATCCTCTCGGCCCCATCCTGCATGTCCACCCTGTTGCAGATCTTGATATCATCTGCAAACAGGCTCACTCCACCCCCAGCCCCTCCGCTATGTCCCCTATGAAGATGTTGAAAAGCAGGGGTCCCAGTACAGATCCCTGCAGGACACCGCTAGTGACCGCTGTTACTCCCGAAGGTACCTCGTTGACTGGCACCCTCTGCCTCCTGCCCTCCAGCCAGTTTTGCACCCATCTTGACATCCCCCCCAGACCTAGGCACTCCATTTTATACAGTAGCCTTCCATGTGGTAGCGTATTGAACACCTTCCTGAAGTCCAGGTAGGCCACATCCACTGACCCCCCCCCGATCCACTACCCTAGTGACCCAGTTGAAAAACCTGACCAGATTCATCTGGCAAGACCTGCCCTTGGTAAAGTTGTGCTGCCTGGGATCAAGGAGGCCAGTTGCTTCCAAGTAACTGCTGATTCTGTCCTTGAGCAGTCTTTCCATGAGCTTGCTAACTACAGAAGTTAGACTTATTGACCTGTAGTAGTTCATGTCATGCCTCCCCCCTCCCTTGTGCAGGGGCAGAACATCAGCACTCTTTCAGTCCAGTGGGATTTCCCCCAAGTGTAGGGTTTTGTTGAACAGAGTAGTCAAGAGGGTTGCCAGCTCCTCTCTCAACTCCCTTAGCACTCTATGGTGGACTCCATCCAGCCCCATGGCCTTGTCCACCTTTAGGCCCTTGAGTTCCCTTAAGATCTCATCTTCCCAGAAGGGGGCACCTCTACCCCGCCCTCCCTTTTTCGGCTGGCCTGGAGATTCCCCCTCCCAGTTCCCTTGGGTTACTAGAATCCCATCAGTGCCAGAGCTAGGTAGGGAAGGCAGCTGGTGAATAAATAGTTAAATGGGTTTTTCACCTACTCACTCTCTTGTTTACTTGGTCTCAGCTGAGATAAGAGAGATGAGGCCATTTTGAACTCTCACAGCAGCATAAGCCACAGTAGCTGGCTGTGAGTGGGGAGTTTTAGAATCTTGAGTTAGTCTGTCAGTAGCAGTTGGTAGTGTTGGTCAGTAGTTGAAGTGTGAGGAGTGAGAGCTGCTGTGGGCTCTGAGAGGAGAGCCTGTTTTCTCACCCTAGTCCTGAAAGTCACCAACCTGCCAAGAGAAGTGGTGGAAACCATTGTCTGCAGCAGGATTTCCTGATTTTCATCCCTGGAGGGATGAAAAGGACAACTAGAGAATGGATCCTAGGGGCCATCCCCTATTTGATCCAGGACAATTTGAAGCTGCCTGCACTGTTCTAATTGTGAGTAGATCTGACTTTGTGCTTCCTGAAGAAAGTACCTGTACTTTGGGTGTTTCTCTGGTTAAAAGGGAAAGGTACACCAGTTCTGTTCTATGTTTGAGACTTTTCTCAGTTTAAAGTTGGCTGACAATTGTGGGGTCCAGAGGCAGACTAATGCATATTGTTCAGGACTTTAATTTCCTACACTCCCAGAGTAGTGTTTCCTAATGCTGGATGTGAAAGTTCATTCAAAGATGCATTTTCCTAAGTGTTTCTCAAGAAGTTTTAAGTTGTAACTCTGAAAGAATGGCTGGGTATGGATGTGCAAGTGAAGGGTGGGCAGCCCCCCCCCCCGGAGTAACCAATTCAGCACTACAGGTTCCATAAGGGCACCTGGTTATTTTGGACATGGTAGCCAATGTCTGAAGAAGAAGTTAACCCCAATGGAGTGGGTAGTGCTAGTAATGAGCCCCAGTGTGCTCAGCTGTGGCCAGTTGTGGCCAGTGCCACTAGAAGAAACGGTTCAGTTGTGGCTAGTTGCCACTTGCAGAAGTTCAAAGTCCTATGCCATATGGGAAATGTGTGTGCTCAGTTGTGGCCAGTGCCACTAGAAGAAATGTATGTTCAGTTGTTTCCATTGCCATTGAAGAGAATTCAATGTCCTACGAAATAAGTGAATACGTAGAGTTTCTGTCAGATACAATCGTTTTGTTTTTCTGCAAATGCATTGTGCCATGATGTGTAAACCTTGGAAGTCCACCCTTGCTTTAGAGAACATCTTTTTGGAATAAAGTCACACTCTAGAACCCCAACCCTGGTTTGGACATTTACGTTTTTGCTTCCTGTGTGTGGAGTTACTGGGTACCCCTCCAGAAGTATAGGTCTAGCATAGCCCTAGCAAAATGTTCTCTCCTCAGAACCTGGGTTATTTGGTCAAATGTATTTCTTTTGTACACCCCACCTCTTTTTCTGACCTCTAGAAGTAATGAGCCTGGTATACATTCCCAAAGTCAGGGATGGTACCACTGTCCGAAGTAGTTTGTGCCCAGTCAAGGGTACCAAGGGGTAGCTAACTGTGTAAAGTAGCGGGGGGGGGGGTATGTGTGGTTACACAAGCCTTAGGAAAATAAGGCAATGGGACTGGATGGGATTCATCCAAGGGTCCTAAAGGAACTGACCACAGTGCTGGCCACCCCTCTAGTAGTCCTTTTTTAGCACCTCATTCCAGAGGATTAGAGGAGGGCTGATGTGGTCCTCTGCACAAAAGCGGCAGTAGGGAGGATGCAAGCAACTACAGGCCAGTTAGTCTTACATCAGTCGTGGGGAACTTAATGGAGACACTACTGAAGGAGAGGCTCGTGGAGCACATGTAGGCAAAAAGGCTACAGGATCACCGACAGTACTGTTTCAGAGGGGAGAGGTCATGTCAAACTAATCTCATAGATTTCTTTGACTTGGTTACTAGAGGTGGATCAATGGAGAGCAGTGGATGTGGCCTGTCTGGGCTTCAGCAAGGCTTTCGACACTGTGCCACAGAGGAGGCTACTTAAGAAACCAAGCAGCCTGGGAGTGGGGAGAAAGTGACAAGCTGGGTATCAAACTGGTAAAGGGATAGGAGGCAAAGGGTGGTGGTAAATGGTAGCCACTCAGGCAATAGGAGAGTGACTAGTGGGGTGCCACAGGGTTCGGTGCTCGGACTGGTCCTCTTCAATGCCTTCATAAGAGACACTGTGGAGGAGCCTGAGGGAAAAATGTCTCTTTACAGATGATACAAAAATCTGCAACAGGCTTGACACTCAGAAATGAGCAGGGAGAATGGAAAGGGATCTGAGGAAACTAGAGAAATGGTCAAGGGGTGGTAACTGGGTTTCAGTGCCAAAACATGCAAGGTTATGCACTTAGGGCTGCAGAGCCCAGGGACTGTGTATAAGATGGGGCAGTGGAGCTTAGAGTCACCAAGCAAAAAGGAGACCTAGGAGTCATCATATCTGTTGACCTCAAGGTGTCTGGGCAGTGTGACAAAGCAGTGAGAAAGGTTAGCAAGATGCTGGGGTTTATTGGGATAGGGATTTTCAGCAGGAGGAGGGAGATGGTGTTGACATTGTATCACTCACTGGTGAGGCCCGAGTGCTGCAGGAGTCTTGCCCCAAATAACTGTTTCTAGTGCCAAGGCCCTATCTGGAGTACTGTGTATAGTTCTTGTGGCTGTACCTCTGTAAGGACATTAAAAGGGTGGAGGAACTACAGAGGAAGGCAACCAAAATGGGAAGGGGGTTGCGCAAGAAGCCATACAAGGAAAAGCTGCAGGAACTCAACATGTGCTCCCTGGAAGAGAGGAGCATGAGAGAGGACATGACTGAAACCTACAAGTACCTCACTGGAATGAACAAGGTGCAAGTGGAGGGTCTATTTCAGGGAAAGGAAGGCACTAGAACAAGGGGGCATACAAAGAATCTAAGAGGAGGAAGTATAGGTGAGATATGCAGAAATACTTCTTCACAGAAAGGGTGGTGGATGAGTGGAACAGCCTGCCAGAGGAAGTTGTGGGGGAAGAGACTATGGGGATCTTCAAGCATGCATGGGATATGCACTGGGGCATGTTAGGTAGAGAAACGGGGTTAGGAACTGACACCTATGACAAACTAGGGTCAGTGGTGATGGAATAGGGAGGAACAAGGGGCAGACTGGATGGGCCTAAATGTCCTTTTCTGCTGACGAAATCCATGTTTCTGTATAAATATCTGCTTAAAAAAAATACTAAGCCAGTTCAGCTTGTCAAGAAAATAAAATGTTCTCACACTAGGTATTAGTATACACTACAGTACGAAGAAAGGGAACTGAACTCCTATGGGTAGAAGGCACATACTGCTATCGGCAGCTGTCAGTGAGGAAAGCACAGTGACTAAAGCTGACTCATACTGCAACATAAAAAAGATGGGTGAATGCCTCAAGGACGCCCTGGTGGTGGTGGTGGGGGTGACTTGGATGGAGTGGCAGAACTTTGGGCAAAACTAAAGCGGGGTATAGAGAAGACAACATATCTCTGTGTCAGACTAGTAAGCAAAGGCAAGAGGAAAAAGAGGCCACTATGTTCTCTAAGGAGGTGGCTGGGAAGGTAAGGGCAAAAAGGTTAGCATTCAAGAGGTATAAGAAGACAAGAAAGAGGAGTATATGGAGCTGTATCAGGAGAAACAGAGGGAGACAGGGAAATCAGCTAGGAGCGTAAAGGCGCAAACAGAACAGAAAATAGCCCAGTAAGTTAAGAAAGGAGACAAGACATTCTTGGTGTATATAACCGAAAAGAGAAAGATCAGGGGAGAATTGTAAGACTAAGAAGGGAAAGAGGAATTGTGTGGAGGGGGGCCAAGAGAAAGCAGATATCTTCAACAAAAAGTTTTGTTCAGTGTTTACAGAAGGAGGGGAAGGAGAAGGGCCACACAAAAAAGTGAAAGAACATTGAAGGAAGGGAGGTGGACACCAGTCCATTTACAGAGGAGAGAGTCCTGAAAGAAAGCAAAAATCTGAAAGTGGATAAGACAATGGGGCCAGATGGGGTCCATCCAAGGATACTGAGGGATCTCAGTGAGGTGCTGGCTCACTTCTGACAGTCCTGATCAACCTCTCACTGGAGACTGGAGGGGTTCTGGGGGACTGGTGGAGGGCAGATGTAGCCCCACTTCACAAAAGTGGTAATAGGGAAGAGGCCGGCAGCTACAGGCCAGTCAGCCTGACTTTGGTGGTGGGGAAATTAGTGGGAATCATTACTAAAGGAAAGGATAGTGGAATATCTTGAATCCAGTGGCTTACAGAACCTAAGACAGCATAGATTCACAGGCGGGAGGTCTTGTCAAATGAATCTAATGGATTACTTTGACTGGGTATCCAGGGAATTGGATCAGGTTGGAGCAGTGGATGTGTCCTACCTATATTTCAGCAAAGTCGTCGCCGCCATTCCACATAGGAGATTAGTAAGCAAGGCCTTCAACAGGGTTCCACATAGGAGATTATTAACAAGCAGGGTAGGCTAGGAGTGGGATCAAAGGTGTTAAACTGGGTAAGAAATTGGCTAAGGGATAGGAGACAGAGGATGGTGGTAAACGGAGTTCACTCTGAGGAAGGGAGGGTGACCACAGCAGTACCACAGGTATCTGTACTGGGACTGGTCCTCTTTAATGTCTTTATTAGTGACATTGCAGAGGGACAGGATGGAAAGGTCTGCCTGTTCATTGATGACACTAAAATCTGCAACAGGGTAGATAATCTGGGATGGTGGAAAAAATGAGAGGGTATCTGAAAAAGTTAGAAGAGTGGTCAAGGGTATGGCAACTGGGCTTCAATGCAAAAAAGTGCAAAATCATGCACTTGGTGTGCAGAAACCCAGGGGTGGAGTAGAAATTGAGAGGAGAGCTTTTGATGACTGCCAAAGAGGCAAGAGACCTGGGGGTTATCATATCTGATGACCTAAAGGTGGCTAGGCAGTGTAACAAGGTAGTCAGGAGAGCTAGCGGGATGCTGGGTTGCATATGGAGGAGGCATCACTTTCAGAAAGATGAGGTGGTGTTACTAACAATGATTCATTGATGTTAAATACAGGGGTAGTAGCACAAGAGCAGCACAAACAGAGGTAAGTAACCATATGCCAGGAATCAAAGTATTTTATTTTATTTATTTAGTTTTTGTTAACCGGATAGGTGCACTAGCCATAAAATGACTATTTTCAGGCACGACCCGGGAGAGTACAACAAAAAGAGAACAGTTAAACAACAGCAACATGGGTATAATAATACAAATAGAGGAACAGTACAACAGTGCTACAAAAATACAATGGGTAGAAACAACAAAAAATAATGGCAAGCATTATACAGATAATGGCAGTAAGAAATATAATAAGTGCAGAAACCATGAACCCGACCTGTGGAGTGAAACGGTTAATAAGATAGTAAGGTTATATAGAGAGAAATGTGAGGAATGTTCAAACATAACAAGAAAGGCTGACAGAAGGAAGGTCGGGGTGGTAATTGGCAAAACAACAGTGGATGGTCAGCAACAAGGTTTGAGAAGGAAGAGAGCTAGTAGTCAAGAAGTTATTTACAAAGAGAAGGAAAAATATGGGAAGGGGAAGAGAAGACAGTCTTGGAGCTGGATTAGAGCAGGGGTGACACTACTGGTAAGTCTCAGGAGCTTCAGGTTGGGTCAAAGCATATACAAGCATCAGCTAAGGATAGATAATGACAATATTCTCTTTTAAATCCAAAGTGAGACTGAGACAGCCGGAGGTTGAGTGGAAGAGCATTCCATAGCCTGGGAGCAGAGAATTGGAAGGCTCCTGTGCCTTTAGCCGTCCGACATCTCGGAACATAGAGCAAGGATTTGTCAGCTGATTGCAGGCCATGGGAGGATGGTTGAGGGACCAGCAACGCTGCCAGCTGGGATGTTTTTTTCCCCCGGATGATCGAGTCCATTAGTGATCCAAGGTAGTATTGTCTACTGGTAGAGGGTGAGAGCCAATTCAGATCCTTATAAAGAAGGCGACGAAGAGGCAAATTGGCATATAAGTTACATCCCATTTTAGTAGGGAGGTTTTATGGGCAGAGGTAAGAACAGAGGTGCCATAAGTAAGGGTTGGGAGCAGAATACCTTGGGCAATTGCTAATTTGGCCGAGGGTGTAAGCATGTAGCTCGTTTTGTAAGCTACTCCCAGTTTCAAGTTTACAGCTTTGCACGAGGACTGAATGTGAAGATTAAAATCCAGGGACTGGTCCAGCAGGATCCCAAGGTACTTGAAGGAAGTAACATTTTCAAGTGGAAATCCTCCTGGGTGAAGAACCTCCAGCAAACTAGAACAGACCTTAATCTTCAGTGCGGAACCTAGGAGCATGGCTTTTGTTTTCTTTTCATTTAGTACAAGCTTATGGACTAGTAGCCAGTCTAAGACCTTATTGAAGTCTGAAGTAAGTAATGTGTTTATGCAGGCAATACTAGAAGAACTAGTATAGATGATCAGGTCATCAGCGTAGAGAATAGCTGAGCAGGATTTCAGGACCTCAGCTGCATTGTTGATAAAAATTGAGAATAGAAGGGGCCCAAGGATAGAGCCCTGGGGGACTCCAAGGTTAATAGTACATGTGTTGGACAGGAAGGAGTTAAATTTGACAGCTTGCAACCTGTTTGACAGGTAGCTACAGAACCAGACCACAACAGGGGTAGAGAAATGGAATTTATGGAGAGTGGAGAGAAGCAGGGGATGGTATACAAGGTCGAAAGCCCTAATGAGGTCAATGAAGATGGCACCTGTGAGTTTTCCAGAATCCATGTTGGACAGAATATCAGTAGTTAGTTGAAGAAGAGCCGTGGTGGTGCTATGACCTTTTCTGAAACCATGCTGGGTGTCTGAGAGGAGACTGTAGCGTGTAAGGTAGTCAATGGTCTGTGATGCAACTATTTTCTCTAGGATCTTGCTAAGGACAGAGAGAATTGCTATAGGTCTGTAATTGGCCATGTCCTTTGGGTCACCTTTTTTAAAGACAGGCGTTACTCTTGCAGATTTCCATAGGTCCGGCACGGTGCTATGGATAAGGGATAAAGTGTAGATTCTGGAAATCAGAGAGGCAATGAGTGGAGCAGCCAACTTAAGAAGATGAGGTTCCAATGAGTCAGAACCAGAGCTGGTATTGGCAGATATGGATCTCAGTAATTTCAGAACTTCCGCTCTTGATATAGCCTTGAAATAGAATGGTGGCACTGGAGGAACATCAAACGATAGGGCAGTATGGTTGTCTGATGGTAGCGTGGTAGGTAGATTGGAGTGTGATCCACTAGGTTGTAAAGCCAAGGTATAGTGTGACAGATCAGAGAAATGATTGGTAAAACTGTTTGAGATGGTCCTAGGGTCATTACAATGTACCCCATTTATGATCATTTCATCAGGAGTGACCGACTGCGAGGTACCCAGAAATGTTTTGACATGGGCCCAGAATTTCCTTGAGTCGCAGGCTGAGCTTTGTAGAAGGTCCTTGCAGTATTTTCTTTTAGTAGCTCTAACTTGTCTCTTACATCTGTTCCTTAGTTCACAACAGACAATAAGATCTGACTGTAGGCCAGTTTGTTTGTAGCAAATACAGAGCTTCTCCCTCTGGTGCAGATTAGCAAGGAGGTCTTTATGCAGCCACCTCATCTGTTTTCCTCTGACCCTCCTAGTAGTCTTGGGGGCGTGTTTATATTGAATGGTAAGAAATTCATTTATGAATATCTGTAGAGCAACCTCCACATCCTTTGTTTGATAGATACCTGTCCAGTCAATATTGGAGACATCATAGAGAAATGCATCCTGGTCAATATGAGCTAGATTTGTAAACGTGATTAGTCTTGATGGAGGAGATGGAGGCGAACATAGATAGGATACAAAAAGTGGGTGAGTGGTCTGTTAGTGCATCTGCAAGGTTCCTGCTTTCGTTACTTTGTTCCATATGGTTAACCATCACCCAGTCTCAGGAGGTAACCGCTTGATGGGATGACGTGGCTCTAGTTGCTTCCAGAGATCAACTGGTGAAAATTATAACCAGCTAAGGTTGATGATTGCAAGGATATTTGAGCTGACCCTAACCAATTGAGGTTAAGATCACCTAGGATGACAGCCTCATTATGATTTACAGTCTGGGAGGTGATGTCAAGGAGTTCTTGAAGACCTACTATTCCCCAGCAGGGAATTATAGGCACAAATAATATGTAGCTTTTTTCCCCAATACTATAGTTGCTCTGCATGAATTCCGCACTGCGGAGAGGCAGATGCTGGGACAACAGAGATGTTGAGGTGGTTTTGAAGAGTAGCAACTCCACCTCCACGCTTGGATGAGGATCTATCCTCGCTGAACAGGGAATAGTTAGGCGAGAGCATACGCCATCAGGTATACCGGTTTTAGCCAAGTTTCTGTGAGACAGAGTACATCAGGATTGTAGAGTTTCACCCAGTCCTCGAGTTCCACATGGTGACAGGTAAGACTTCTGATACTGATGTGGGCAATTAATAATCCTTTCTTGGACATGCCAGATAACTCATTTGGGGAAAAGAAACAGGTAGGTGGATCTGGATTTAGTTTGATGTCCCCAGATAACAGAATAATGATCATGGCTAGGAACCAAAGCCTTGCACAGTGGCAGGTTAGAGTGAAAGCACATCTCCATGGCAGCTTCCTCCTGGCATGTAGAGGATAATAGATGCTGCCTCTAACAAGGAGGATAGGGTTAGGCTGAAGATCAGGCTTTGTCTCTGCAATCAAGTTAGAGAAACTATAGTTGCATTAAGCCTCTGAGGAGTCTTTTGCCATTTGGTTACATGGGAGAGCCCATGTGGCAGTATCCAGGCTGAGTAAAAGGACAAATGACAGGAGTGCCCATAGCAGACTATTCTTTGCCATAGTGTCACTATTTGACTTAGGTAGGAAGGCTAGTGGTATACTGAAACAGAGGATTAGCTCTTAGGGATAAAGAGATAGTGTGTGTAAAATTAAGACTGCCAAGGGTGACTGTGTTACACCGTTTTAACCTTTGGTTGAAATTAGAGATACAGCAAAAACAACGAAGTGTTTCCTGCTAGCGTAGCAATTATTTAGAAGAAGTGGATCAGAGAAGCAGAAAGTAAAGCCCCGCAAAGGTTAATTAGGAAAGCAGACCAGCCGGAGGCTCTACTTGTGGTAAAGATTACAGTGAGGAAATGAAGACCTATTCAAGATATGTCAGAAGGCACCCCTAGTGGCGGAATTTTATAAGGAACCAATGAGAGACTAGACAGATAGCAGTAATGGTCAGCAAAAGTCAATGCAAAGCAGAGGGTGCTGAAGCCCAGAGACTGATAATCCGACAGAGAAAAGGCAGGGCCAAACAGTGGCTGAGCAGAGAGCAGCAATCCAATTGCAGGAGGGTGGTAGCAGGTGGCTGTCTATCAAACCCGCACAGTGCTATCCCGGAGCAGCCAGGACACTTAACCAGATTTTAAGGTGTCCTGTTCATCAGGAGGATGGAGGTACGGGCAGCCCGATCAAGTGCAGTGGATCTATTTTAAGATATAAAATGTAGGTTAAGATAGGATGTTAATTAGCTAGGCCAGGGGGTGCCAAGGCAACTTGAAAATTACTCGGGGTAGCAAGGGAGGAAGCTCAGGTATGGAACTGCACAGTAGATAGCAGAGCAGGCGCTAAGCAAAGCTGACAGGCAAGCAGATGGTGAAAATAGGGAGATGTCTTTAAAGGGAAGACAGAACAAGTGTTAGGCCTAATAGCTGCACTCTGTATCTTTAAGACGAGTTGCAATATTAGTGAGAGGGGAGGATGAACATTGCTAGGGATGATGTCCAGGGGGGAGGGAGGGTATTTAATAAAGGCTGGAGGTGGGCGATGGGAGGGTGGGCATAAAAATTCAAGCAGCAAGGAGACAGAAGGACAGAAAGTGAAAGAGAAATTGAATTATTTGCAGGGCAAAGCTTACAACTGTGACCCAAATGGAATCTGATCTAAACAGAAAAAACTGTATCACTTTAAACTTAGTTTCTGATCCAGGGTAGCTTACCACTGGACCTTAAAACAAAGAGAGCTGTAATATTTTACAATCTACAAACCTGCAGCCTAAATGAACTTGCACTTCAAACTACCCTAGGAGTGCAAAATTGCTGTAAACAGGCTTAGGTTCGCGTTTAAGTTACGATTTACAAGACAATTTGGAGAGACTTAACAAGTACCACAATCAGAATATAACATTAGCTTAAGGTCCAGAGGAAACAGCAGTAGCAAAGAATTAAAGAACTGCAGCAGCCCATCAGCAGGCAGAGTCGATGGTTCTGGACAGTCCAGTTTCTGCGGCGTACCTTTGGTCTGGTGATCGACGGGCAGTACAACAAGGAAGACAGCCGGTGAACAGAAGGGGTCCACCCGGCTGCTTGCAGCAGCAGAGGCACCCATGTCAAGGGTGAAGCTTCGGTCTGGTGATGTACCACATCATTTGGACCAAAATGACGCAACACTGTTACAAGGGGTACACAGCTGGAGAGATAGGCCACCCTTAAACACTTGCAGACTCAAGGCAGTCTTGAGTTGGCAAATAAATTTGTTTCAAGAGTCAGCTGAAGAAAAGGCAAAGGCCTTCCTAGCAATTCACTCCTTACCCTCGCATACAGTACAAGTCGCATTAAACTGTTCCACCAATGAGTTGGTTTAGCATTGTTTTTTACAGTTGGCAGTGCATTTGCAATTCCTATTGCATTGCTTTTCAATGCTTAACCAGCTCATGAGCAATGCTTGTAAAATGTTTTTGCAGCTCATTTGGATTGCATCAGGAGTCCAGTCACAATGCAATGCAAAACTGACTTTTAACTGTT
Source organism: Neoceratodus forsteri (assembly GCA_016271365.2). Lineage (NCBI taxonomy): Eukaryota > Metazoa > Chordata > Ceratodontiformes > Ceratodontidae > Neoceratodus > Neoceratodus forsteri. The sequence continues at coordinate 198,803,337 of CM057453.1, forward strand.
AAGAAACAGTTTTTGCAGGGCTTTGCACTGGACCCAGCAACACTTAAGCAACTCAATCAGAAATGCTAAAACAACTCATTGGAGGAACAGTTTAATGTGACTTGTACTGTAGTTTTAAAATTGTATGCAGCAGTTGAGTGGAATGAAAAGGTACTGAGTGCCTAAAGTGAAATAGCAGATATTCAGTAGCCTTTCCTTGAGAATGGATAAACAACATAGAAAGCTAATGATCTTGGCCTGCAGGGCTAAGTCATGTGAGCTGCTAATAGAAAGTGCAGTGGTGGAGGGGGTAGAAGTTGCATGAGATGATGAATCAACAGAATTTGCTGAGCTGTAAAAGTGCAGATTTGCTGGTAGAGTGATATTTAATGTCTCTGTAGTCTGCAGCAGATAGTAGGAAGTAGGAGACCTCCCATTTCCTGTCTTGTGCTCTCAGATACCACTTGAACCTATATAGGAAGTTGAGCTGGATCTTACATGGGCTAGGATATGATCAATACGTGAACCATACATAAGTGAGGAGTCAAGCCACACATCCAGGTATGTCAATACATTAATTTGTTCTAGGACATTATCATCTAGAGTTTTGAGTGGGAGTGGAGCATTAGCTTTTTTTAGCAGGTTTTGAGATCCAAACATCATAGTCTCAATTTTGCTCAAGTTTAGGATCAATCCAGGGGTATAGCTACAAGGGTACAGGGGGTGTAGTGGCACCCGGGCCCATGAGGTTTGAGGGGCCCAAATCATAATTTTGATGTTTATTCAAAACTGGGAAGGGGCCCTGCAACATTGCCTTGCACCCAGGCCCTCTAGGAATTCGCTATGCTACTGGATCAAACAACTATTCTCAAACTGCTTGGCTATAACAACAAAGTCAGTCGGGAAGTGACACTAATCTCTGACAAGGCCCATGCACTGGAATACCAATACAGCCTTGGTCAGGTTCACAGATGATCTGTACCATGGAATAGATGGTGACATTTTACTGGTACAGTCTTTGTGGACCTGACCAAGGTGTTTGATACTGTGGACCATGTTATGTCTTTGGTCAAACTTTCAAATTTGGATTTTGGTGAAGCTTCTGTTAATTGATGTGAAGACTATTTAAATAATAGAACAGTTTGTCTGTGGATCTGGAGAGGTTGTTGTGCGGCATCCTGGGTTCAGTTATGAAGAGTTGTTAACTGAACCGCATGGAGAGAGTGTGAGATGGCCATGCTTTGGACTGCATATGAACTGAATATGCGAGTCCGCTTTACTATATTTTCTGAAGAAGTGGAAAACTTTTGTGGCGCTGTCTTTTTTATGTCCCAAGTCACTGTACTGTCACTGTAATTGAACCACAGCTGAAGCACAGAAAGGGAAAACAACGTCTTTGTTTCTTATTAATGAGCTGCAGAGCTGCATAGTGGGAGTGTGTGAAAGACAGCTGGGTTACAACTGCATATTAACCGGGCATGGAGAAAGAAGTTGTAATTCAAGAAAGACTGCCTTTGAATAGTCATGGAACACTGTACTGGCTTATGCACTGAAAGTCAAACAAACACACAGTTAAGCTCTTAAACCCTAACATGAGATGCTTGCTTAAGAGCATTTTAAACATAAACTGTTATTCATATCAGACTAGTTTCCTTTCTAAAGCCTCAAGGACTTTAAGCAGCTAAGATGTGGCGGATAGAGGAAAACCCTATAATTATAAAAAAAAAACTGTACATGGGAGACTCAGCACAAAATTACAAAATGGAGCAAAAACAGTTTATATTGCTGATGTCAACAAAACTGGAGATGTACAGCTTTACAAAATAAAGAAGAAGCAGATGGAGAAAAAAATGGGTAATTTGGAGTATATGAAAAAGAAGACAGACACTGAAAATAGTAAAAACAAGATGTTGCCTGTGAAACAAAAAAATAACTATTTTTTTAAAATGGTTAACTCTGTACAGGGAAGTAACCATGCAAAAGCAATGATGGCACAAGCTAAAATGCAAACAGGAAAAGAAACAGAACATAGAAATGCACCTGAGGGCCAGAAACCTGGGCCAAGTGTACACCCTGGGGGAGGGAATGCTACAAGTCTCGATGGCTGAGAGGGACCTGGGGGTGGTGGTGGATGTCAAGATGAACAACTCGGAGACTTGTAGGAGGGCAGCAGCCAAGGCCAACAGGATGCTGGCATGCATCGCTAGGGGGATCACCTCCAGAAGGAGGGAAGTGATACTCCCTGTGTATAACTGCTTGGTGAGGCCACACCTCGAGTACTGCATGCAGTTTTGGAGGCCACACTTAAAGAGGGACATTAGACTCCTGGAGAGGGTCCAGTGGAGGGCAACCAAAATGATTTGGGGCTTGGGGACAGGACCTATGAGGAGAGGCTGAAAGAGCTAAATATGTACACATTGGAAGAAGAAGGACCGGAGACATGATAGAGGTCTTCAGGTACATGAAGGGGTAAATAGGGGAGGAGCAGCCAGGGTGCTTGAAGGAAGGAGGAGGGGGCAACTAGAGGGCATGGGTGGAAGCTTGAGGGGGGAAGATTCAGGGGAGAAAGGAGGAGGTGCTACTCCACTAAGAGGGTGGTGGAGCCATGGAATGCACTGCCTAGGGGGCTGGTGGAGGCAGAGACAGTGGAGGGGTTCAAGAGGGGGTGGGACAGGTACAGAGGAAGGGTTCTGGAAGCAAAATCCAATGCAGCGAGAATATCCAGAACTGGGAAGGGAGAAGCCAGAGAAGGCGAGGGGGCCAGCAAGGTCAGCTCCCAGGGTTGGGGCTGACCAAACGAGCAGACTCGAAAGACCATTAGGCTTATTCTGCTGGCATTTTAGTATGTTAGTATGTTAGAGATGATGATCAGAGAGCCGTAAGCTCTGCACTGCATGAGCTAACTTATAATAAAACTATTCTGAGCACTGCTCTGGAAATAATAACAAACCAGCAGCTACGGAAGAGGGAAAACAGAAACTGTATGTGTAGAAAAAACGATTTCAAGATGGAAGCAGGAAAGCGAGAAATGGTGTTCGGAGATCGAAGTCAAAAAAGGGAATAAATCGAAGGCAGAAATGCCACTACATACCATGAAGGAGGCTTCTAACAAATAACAAAATGGAACCCGAGGACCTTAAGACAAACATTCTGTTGGTCCAATTAGGTAATAGTGAGGGTGAATTTTCTAGTTGTGATGAAGGGGGAAGGATTGGAGGATGAATGTTCAGAACAAGAAGAGGAAGAGGACAACTCACAAGAACCAGATAAATATTTGTATTCCACATTAAAGATCAAAAAGTCAATGGTCTTAGAAATGCCCAGCACCAGTGGCACAGAAAAAGAAGAAGTGGTGACTGATTTAAAGAACTGTGGAAAATATCAGCACTAACCAAACAGGAAAGGGGGATGTTATAAAGCCAAGAGACAAAAATTAAGTATCACAAATGAATGAAGCTTACAAAGAACATAAAGAAGATCAAAGTAAGAAGGATGGGGGGGGGGGGCATGGCCAGCAGCCGAGCAGCGAACAGCTCTCTTGCTGTGCTCCAGAGGAATTCACTTTCTTTTGCTGGTATTAACCAAACTTAACTTTTAAAAATCAATAATTAACGTGCCTACAAGAAAGAGCTTACCTTTAGCTATCAATAGACTACAAAATTATAGTGGCCCAGATAAGATAAAGCCGAAAATGGTCTGTGGTAATAAAGCAGCAACTAATGTGGAGGGAACCAGATCTAAGAACGCTAAGGCGAGCAGCAGTAAAGAAGGCCCTACTGGACCAGGAGACCAGGATGGATTGCAGCTATCCAACGCAGCTCTACTGAAAGCGATTCAGGGTCTGGATCGCAAAGTAGTGGGCTTCCAAGTGGAGCTCAAACAGATGCACACTAAAGTGGAGCTTTTGCAAGATGAATTGAAAGAGATGGATAAAACTGCTGAAAGGGCCCTAACAGTAGTATCGGGTCTTGCCAAAGAAAACTCTCTTCTCCGGCAACACCTGGAAAATGTGGAAAACAATATTAGATCCACACACATTCGGGTGTTGGGATTGCCAGAAAAGTCTGAAAGGGATTGCTCTACCTTGTTTGTTCAGGACTGGTTAAAGGACCTGCTTCAAACAGAAGATAATGTTGATACTTTAGAAGTGTACAGAGTTATGCCACGTGGTAGACTGCCTACGACTGTAGCGGGGGAGTTCATTCCCCGAACACTAATGGTGGAGCTTGCCACAAATGCTCAGAGGGATATAATCCTACAGAAGGCAAAGAGTCTAAGCTCACTCACTTGGCAAGACACCAGAGTGCACATCTTCCCTGATTTGAGTTACGCCACCCAGATGCGGAGGAAAAGTTTCGACGGGGTTAGGGCACGGCTCCAAGCGCTAGGAATGCACCACTTTCTATTAATGCCTGCGAGTCTACGTGTGCACTATGGTGGAAAGGCCTACTGGTTCGCAGAGGCAATGGATGCAGCAAAACTACTAGAGAAGCTGGAAAGACAGTTCTCAGCCAGAGGGGAATCTTCCGAGTCAGAGGGAGAACAGGAAATCTGATTGTACTAACTTTCCGACACAGAAAGACAAAGGAGATCGAGGGGACTTAATGCGAAAGGATGTTTGATTAAACCTTCCAATTTGGGGGCAGTACTTAAAATAATAATAATAAGTATTTTCATAGATATATGCTTTATAATGCTCTAGTATGGGATCCTATTTAGTATAAATGTAATACTGAATTGCGTTTATCTACCCCCCCTTCTCCTGTTTCGCTTCTGGTCCTTGTTTACATCCTCTCAGAGGAGAGTGGTAGCAGTCTCAAATGTGTCTAACGTTCCAATATAAGAGAACAAAGTTTAAAGGGGATGATTAGTATAAAGTCTTATAAATGCATGATTTAAATGTTACTTGTTTGTTTGTTATTGGTTAGTCAAAATTTAAATGCAACTGTATAATTCTCTTATCAGAGCAGGAGAGCTATGCCTATGAGAGATTATCTGATATTTAAGAAGTGGGATGGTAACCCTTAGATAGGGCACTCGATTACAATTGGATGGTTTTGATATCCCAGCTCATGGCTGCAATGGCCTATAGTGGGTGTTTCTTTTTCCTATGGACTACTGGCTGTTTTTAAACAGTTAGCCATTTCATTTATGGACAACTGCTGGATTTTATTAATGGACATTATTATCTTGCTAACCCCTATGTGATGTACTGAGTTCAGGGGTAATGGACCTGTTAGTTACTGTAAAAATCTGGAGCTTCTACTTGAAGCAAATGTATTAATTCTGGTTACCTACCTGAGGTTTATTTTATGTAATGGTTTATTGCATAACTCAATAAAAAATATAAGTACAAAAAAAGATGGATAAAAATGAGCAAAGACAAAAAAAATCAATTGGAAAAAAGTGGATGCAAATGATCAGCAGAAAAAGTCTCCCCCACACACACACACATCACACAGTGGGCAAAATTCTACCCAAGAGATAGGAGAGATTAAGAACAGCCTCAGAAATTTGCAAAAAAGTAACAAAAGAAGTTGAAATGTGTCAGAAGGAAATAGCAGACATAAAATGTTAATACAATTAATCAAAAGCAGGTTGAGATGCAAAACTGAATATCAGATTTGAAGGACAATATGGTGCCAATGAAAAGAAATGACATTTCTCACAATCATATTCAAGAATTACAATACAAACTAAAGGCCTTTTAAATGCGGGCAAATAGAAAAATATTAAGACTAATTGGGATACCAGAAAAATGGGACAATGAAAATCATTTTAAAACCATCGCAATACAAATATTGGCATCACTTATGGAGTGCGAGGCAGATGATAAGACATGGGAGATTGATAGGTACATTGGGTTTTAAGACAGTGAGCAGAAGATGATGCCCCACTAAGAGTGGTCATACTAAGATTATTGAAATCTGAGGATAAGGAAAAAATCATGCTTAAAGTGTAACAAGAAACTAATTGACTCTAGGGGATATTGCAATGTTTTTTATCAAGATTTACCATGAGACTTAGTTACATGATGGAGAACTTTTGCTAACATAAGGAGGAAAGCTGGCCCAGTGGCTTGGAGGACTGAGGCATATGGCACGTCACCTCCAACCATGCCGGCAACCTGGGTTCGGAAATGCAAGTGGGTCACTTGGAGGCTGCCCTGGGGAGGGAGGGAGGACTGAGCAACCCTGTAACAACTCTCCTCCTTGGTGAGGTGGGTTACAGCATCCCACTGCTCATCTGCTGCCTGGAGGACTTTGGGTGGCAGCACAGTGGGGTCACTCAAGGGGAAGAACCACATGCAAGTTGCTGGGCGCATCTCTGTGGATGTGAAGTGTGCAGACCCTCTCCATGGCACATGCCGAAGTCCCTGAGGTGAAAAAGTGGAGCCCCACTGGCCACAGGATGTCCCCCCTTGCAGGCTCCTTACCAGCAAACAGGAACCTCTGAGGAGACCCTATGGCAAAGGGGGAGAATGAGCAAGGTAAGGCCCGGGGAAGGCGGCCAGGCTGCCAAAGGAGACAAACAAATGTTTAAAAAAACAAACCTTAGGAGGAAGTTATGGGAAAATGGTACCATATAGATTAAAAGTTTTCTACATGGACAACAGCTGGTTTATACAGACATACAAGAAGCTGAATTTGATTTGAGAAATAAAGCGCTTCACATATTCAAAGACTATTCCTTAGACAAATGTTTAGGTATTGCAAATGGAAGTGAATGGATAGGAAGGAGTTTTACATTTTTTTTCCTAAAAAAATTAGGAATTAGTAAGAAATATGATTTACTGATGAGAAACTGAAGAAAAAGTATATAAAGAATTAAGAATAAAGCATTAAGAATACATTGTCAGTTTCTGTTTTCTATATATAAAAGAATGGGAGGGGTGGGAGGGAAGCCTCAAAGAGAAGCAGAATAGATGCTGAGCTCATGGGACCTGCCCCTAATATGTTGGAGTGCAAATTACCTATGGAAACTGAATGCATGACACGGGTACAGAATATACATGTAAAAATGTTTCTTTAATGTGATGTATTAATGAAATAATTAGGGTTATTTTTTCCTTGTTTGTCTATGTGTATTTGTTGTCCGTTTATTATCAAATGTATTGTGTATTGTGTCCTTTTCTTTTTGTTTGTGATGGAAAACTCTAATAAACAGAATATATATATAAAAAAAATGTTTCTTGTGTTAAGCTTTTTTAAGGGAAGTTTTTGTAAATACAAAGATTAAAAAGTATGGGTAATTTACTAATAGATAAGTGCAGTTATTGTGTGACTGTAATGCAATACATGAGGAAAACAGTTTTTGTGTATCAAAAGGTGAAAGAAATGAATCACAATGAAAAGAGAGAAAAATGTAAAAAATTAGATGGGCGATGTACATAACATTAAAATTAAAATACGTATTGGATTTTGGAATACAAATGGGGCAAATTCAAGGAAAAAAGTGGCTGAACTATTAACATACATTAATAATTTGAACATAGATGTTCTTGTTCAAGAAACCCACTTAACAAAAGAAAAACAAAATAAATTGAAAAGAATGAGGATTTATTAAGTATAAAATATAAATGGAATGCAAGCAGAATTGTATCTAATTATTATGTTTTTTAAAGTTTTCTTTGAGGCATCGGTAGCTCTTTAAGAAGCCAGGCTGGATGTAGGTGCCCCTCTCAAGCAGCAATAAGGTTAGAAAAAGTGTAGTCTGTTAGTGGGAGATTAGATTGTGGGTCAGCACATACAGTAGGAGGCAAATAAAGGCAACTTGCAGCATGATTAGGGTCACCATTACACCAGCTATAAGATACATTATAACAGCTCCACAAGCACATCATGAAAGATAACAAGCAACCAGGCAGTAGTGATACTTATATTGCCAGCCTAGTGCAAAGAGAAGGCAGTCAAGGTGATGCAGCTTAATAGCGTCACGGCATTATCTTGAACCGGACCTGTCGCTCTCGGTGTTTGACCTCCCAAGTTGGAATCCTTAGTTGGGGGATCTGAAGTGTGTGAGGGCAGAGCCCCCACAGAAAAAAGATTTTGGTAAATTGTGCAACGTGACATTCTGCCGTGCACGGCAATGACCCTATGCCGTACAAACCTAGTAGACTAAGAACAGGATCCTTGCTGTCTCATATGTTTTACAGAGGCCTAATCACATCCAACAAATAGCAGTTCAACAATAATAGAGACATTTTGATAGGGGGTAATGCAGTAGTCATGGTGAGTTACAGGCTGCACCCAGCAGCATGACCTTCCCTCATTCCGACTGACTCCAGCAGACTCAGACCCTCCACTCCTGCTGTTGCACTCACGCTGGGGCTGCTCACATGGGACTGCTGGGGTAGGAGGGTGATGTACTGCAGGGGTCCCACCCCAAATGAGCACTTCTTGTGCTGATTGGCTGGAGAGATAGAACAACTCCAGCTGTTCTCTGAGGACAGCAAGCTGGTGAATGGGGAGAGGAGCCCTGGTAGAGTTTAGGCTCATTCCCCTTACAAGATGGTGGCTTGGACCATATGTATGTGTGTGTGGGTCCATTCAGGTCAGTGAGGCAGACAAGAATGCAGGCAGCAGGAGAGAAACAGTCCATTTGAGTGCTGCAGGAGTCCTGCCCTGAACCAATGCTCCTAGTGCCAACTGGCTGGAGAGGTAGAGGAGCTCCAGCTGCTTTCTGAGGACAGCAAGCTGGTGAGTTTGGAGGGGAACCTTGGTAGTGTTTAGGCTCAGTCCCCTCACAAGATGGCAGGCTGGTCCACTGGGGGGGGGGGTTTGGTCAGGTCGTCGAGGCAGACATTACTCTTGATAAAGCTATCAAGATGACATAGTCAAACATTGGGAAGTATATTTTGTGACTATGGGGGGGATAAAAGAGGAAAAGAAAATAAGGGTTGGGGGATTTGGAGGAAGTTGGGAAATATGATTCCTGTATAGCAGGGCTGGTAACTACATAACCTGCAATATCCTATATTACCAATGCATATGTACCTTTCATTCTATTAATTCATAAGAACACTTCCTGTATACCACTGTATAATGGATAATTGCTATATGACAATACTGTAACCAACAGTTTGGATTTGAAATGATTCTATATGCATTTCTTCAGGTACCATGAAAACTCAATAAAGATGAGATTATGTTAAAAAAAAAAAGATTGGACCAGGAACTTATTCATTTTTTAACGAATGCTTGGGCATTCAGAACTCACCCATGGGTTGCATTTTTTAAAGCCCCATGCCTGCCTTTGATTTAGGTCAAATTTCAAAGGGGCTGTGTCAGCCTGTGTCCCTGGACACAGGCATGTAAGGGGTACTAGCAGCAATCTATTGTGTGCCCAGCACTGGATGCATGCAGCTTCTTTCAAATTCTGGCAGGCTTGAGTGGCACACTGGATGAGTCTTGGCTTGATAAGTAGAAAGTTTGATTCTACCCATGAACAGATTTTGGGTTAGCTAACAGGGACTAGACCTTCTTCAGATATATAAGCAAAAAGAGGAAGACAAGGGGAGGGATTGTGAGGATAAGAAGTGCAGGGGGAGACTGTGCAGAGAAGGATCTGGAAAAAGTAGATTCCCTGCACAGATTCTTCTACTCAGTCTTCACACAGTGGTGGGAGAGGGGAATGAACCACATAGAAGCAGCAGAAACACTGGAGGGAGGTAGACACTAGTCCATTTACAGAGGAAAATGTCCTGAGATGACTTACAAGTCTGAAACTGGATAAGACTATGGGGCCAGACAGGGTACATCCAAGGGTGCTGAGGGAGCTCAGGGAGGTGCTGGCAGTACCTTTGACAGCCCTATTCAACAACTCACTGGAAACATGGGTGGTTCCAGAGGACTGGAGGAGGCAAATATAGTCCCACTCCATAAGAGCGGCAGCAAGTAAAAGGCTGGCAATTATAGGCCAGTTCATCTAACGTCAGTGGTGGGGAAGTTAATGGAAACACAATTGAAAATAAGGCTATTGGAGTATATTAAATCCAGTGAGTTACAAGACCCAAGGCAGCATGGATGGATGGTGGTGGGGGAGTAGTGTCAGATGAACCCAGTGGATTACTTCGACTGGGTGACAAGGGAAATAAATTTGGGTGGGGCAATGGACATAGTATACTTAGACTTAATCAAGGCATTCAACACCATACCATATAGTAAGCTTATAAGGAACTTGGGCAGATTAGAGGTGGCACCCAAGGTGATAACCTAGGTGAGAAACTGGTTGATGGATAGGCGACAGAGGGTGGCGGTAAATGGAACTCACTCTGAGGGGAGAGTGACCAGTGGGGTACTTCAGGGCTTAGTGCTGGTACCAGTTTTCTTCAGTGTCTTCATAAGTGACATTGCAGAAGAGCTGGAAGGGAAGGTATGCCTCTTTGCCCGAGGACACCATAATCTGCAATAGGGAAAATGCTCAAGAGGGGGTGGAGAGAATGAATAGAGACCTAGGAAGACTCAAGAAGTGATGGAGGGTATGGCAGCTGAGTTTCAATGCAAAAAGTGTAAAATCATGCACCTAAGGTACAGAAATTGAGGGGTGGCGTATAAAATGGGGAGGGGGAGTTGGGGGAGGTATTGACACTCACAAAGCAGGAAAGTGACCTTGGATTTATCTTATCTGATGACCTCAAGGTAGTAGTAGTAGTAGTAGTAGTAGAAGTAGTTGTAGTACAAATTTTTATTCATTTTACTATAGAAGAAACATGAACATGGTCACAATCCCAGTTGAGCTGCTAGGCTCATTTACAATGGGTACCATTAACACAAGGCCTATAGTTATATAACAATATACTGCTTATACCTATAACAAATAGATAAAATATAATACTTTCACTTAAATATTTTAAACACAAACATATATGTTACAATCATCATTAAACACATTACTAATATAATTATTATTTATTTATTTATTGAGCTGTAAGAGTACACCTTTGAGCTGGAAGCTCATTTACAAAGGTTCCACGTCAGCAGAAGATAACAAATTACATACATTTCAATAACAAACAGACAACAGTACATGCATTTCAAAAATGGGACCTTACAGAGAATATAAGTGCAGTGAAGTATAAAAAGTTAACAATACTGGTGAATGTAAAGTTACATACAAAGCGAGAATAGAGCTGTAATACTTTACCTATTAAGCAAATAACAATTCATTACCAAGGTATTAGGGAGGGAAGGAGAGAGATGGAGGGGTGGGAATAAGTGCATCAAGGAGAAGATAAGATGTGTCAAGGAGATTAGGCGGGGGTAAATTAGGGGTCACTGGGAAGGGGGAGGTGGGACTGCAAGAGGTGAATGCGGGCAGGAGGAGGGTAAGCAAAGGAAAGAAATAGGGTTAGCAGTCACAGCTGCTCAGGTTGGCCAGCAGTCACAGCTGCTCTGATTGGTGAGGTATTGGTGAAGTTTTCTTTTAAATGGCCCCAGCCTGGGCTCACAGGTTTAAGTTTTCTTTTAAATGGCCCCAGCTTGGGCTCACAGGTTAAGTCCTGGGGGAGTTCATTCAGCCAAAAGGGGGCACGATACGCGAACGACCTTTGTGTCTGAGAGGTGCGAAAGAAGGGGACAATCAGAGATTTTCTGGCATTGCTTCTTGTGCAGCGGGGGTTGGGGGCTGTGACGAGTAGCTTCTGGACAGCTGAAGGGGATAGGCCAAGACAAGTCCCCCCCCCCCCGAGTAGACTTACTTGGTACTGTACTCTGCCTTGAAGGTTTAGCCATTTAGATGTGCATAGAGGTCACAGGTGTGGTTTTGCCTGTTTGCACCAAGGAGCAGCCTGTAGGATTTATTTAGGGCAACAAACCCTTTTCAGAGTGGAGTCCGGGGCTGCCCCATAGATCACTAATCCATAATCAATGACAGACAGTATGGAACTTTTTATGGCATGAGACAAGGTATCTTGAGTCATAGAAACATAGAAACATAGAATTTGACGGCAGATAAGGACCGCTTGGCCCACCCAGTCTGCCCATTTCCCTACCTACTGGATAAGCTGCAGATCCTAGTTAACCAGCAGCCTACTTCTTCCTACCCCCACCCCCCAGAATTGCCTTATGACTATCCCATGCATGCTTGAATTCCACCACTGATTTTGACTTCACAACCTCCTCCGGAAGGCCGTTCCATGCATCCACAACCCTCTCTGTGAAAAAATACTTCCTTAAATTACCTCTGAGCCACCCCCCTCTATCTTCAGATTGTGCCCTCTTGTTCTTGCACACCTCTTTTTTTGAAAGATGCTACCCTCTTGGACTTTGTTGATTCCCTTGAGGTACTTGAAAGTTTCTATCATGTCCCCCTCTCCCTCCTTTCCTCGAGGCTATACATATTAAGCTCCTTAAGTCTCTCTTCATATGTCTTCCAGTGCAGACCCTGCACCATTTTAGTTGCCCTCCTCTGGACAGCTTCCATCCTGTCTGTCTTTACGGAGATTGGGTCTCCAAAACTGCACACAGTACTCCAGATGGGGTCTCACCAGCTGTCTGTACAGAGGGATAATAACTTCCTGTTTTCTACTGGTGATGCCTCTCCCTATGCATCCCAGTATCCCCTCAGCCCTCCTTGCTGCCCTCTCACATTGCTTGCCCATCTCTAGGTCATCTGATATGACTACCCCCAGGTCCCTTTCCATTTTTGTTGTTGTTAGTATCTCATCCCCCATTGTGTACTCTTCCCCTGGGTTTTTGGTCAGGCAATGTCAGTTCCTGTATAGAAGGACAATTCTAGGTTTACTACCTTTACGATTTGTTCTGTATGCTGAGCAAAGGAGAGAGAGCTGTCCAGGGTGATGCCAAGATATTTGAAGGTTTGCACTTGCAAAAGGGTTGCAATAAAGGGGTATATGTCTGAATGGGGTTCTGTGACTAGCAGTGTGCCACAGGGCTCTGTTCTTGGAGTGATTGTTCAACATACTGGTTACATCAATGCAGGCTACAACAAGGACATGGATGAGTAAATATGCAGACGATTGCAAAATCGGTGGTATTGTTACAGAACAGGCTTCTGCCACTCTATTTCAACATAATTTGGATCAACTAACAATTTGGGTCAAAGAATATAAGCTCATATTTAATTAGTCAAAATGCAAAAAATCATGCATCTAGGCAGAAACAATCCATGCTATGATTGCAAATTAAATGATGTTCAGCTAAGAGTAACCAATGATGAAAGAGACCTCAGAGTTCATATAATATCAGATCTTAAGTCTGATAAACACACAAATATGATAACGAAAAAATGTTATGGAATCTATCACTGCATTTTGAGAAATAGAAAGAGCCGAGATCCAGAGGTCATAGTTCCATTATACACCTTCTGATTAGAGCTCACCTGGAGTACTGTTCCCAGTTTTGTGCTCCTTATACTATCGAAGGTAAAAAACAAATTGAGGAAGTACAGAGAGGCTAACTAAAAAAGTTAGTAATATGAATAATAAATCATATAGTGTAAGACTACAGGAATGAAATCTCTTCTCTATGGAATACAGGAAAACGAGAGGTGACCTATGTCTTGCATTTAAAGTATATCAGAAAGAGGCTCTCTTACATACCTTAGGGTTATAAAAGCATATTTGTAATAGTTCAAATACTAGGTCACACGTGTAAATTAAAGGTAGAAGTAAATAAAGCTACAAAAAGGAATCAATGATATAACCAATGAATTATTACGTTATGAAATACACTTCCTAGATATGTAACCAATAGTAAAGATATGGAAACATTTAAAATTAGACTGGACAAACATACGAAAGAAAGAAAGTTTTACCACCATTAAACATTATGGTGGCAAGTTCACTAAAGGACTTCGGTATACATAACTTGAAACCCCCTTCTATGATTCTATTGGGGTGAGAAGGTTATTGTGGATTGTCAGTTGAAACTCTTTATACTTATTGTGGGGGTTCACAAATAACATTAATTTAGTTTTTTTTATAGATCATTGTAAGCTTGTTGTTGGTGAACCAAGCTTCAGCAGCAGTGAAATCACTTTGCAGTTGAGACTCAAGTTGGTGTGGGTCAGAGTTTTTAGAAAAGATGACAGCGTCGTTTTCATAGAGAAGGATATGTTCTTTGCAAACAGAGGGGAGTTTGTTAATAAAGAGGCTGAACAAGAGTGGGCCAAGCCTTAGCTCATCCTACTCGGGTTGTGTTATGCAATGCCAGGTCGATGAGGAACAAGACTGCCATTATGGCGGACCTGGTATCCTCGGCTGACCTGGCTTGCATTACGGAGACCTGGCTGGACAAAAATGCTGCCCCCACTTTGGAGGCAGCAGTTCCAGCTGGGTACTCCATGATACACACCCCGAGGGAGGATTGCAGGGGTGAGGGGTGGCCATTAGTTTTAAATCCAGCCTAAACCTCATGGTGCTAACGGTAGGTCCTACTTGGTCCTGTGAATGTGTGGCTGCTCGAAGCAGTGGTGGTACAGGTTTCAGGGTCCTCCTGCTTTACCACCCCTGGGAGTGAGTAGAGATTTTTTGAAGGCGATCGAACAGCTCATCGCCAGCCTGGTGCTGGAGTTCCCCAGGTGATTAATTCTGGGGGACTTCAATGCTTGGGTCAGTGGCAAGCTCTCGAAATTTAGGGACAATCTCCTTAGGAGCATGGAGGCCCTGGGCCTGACACAAACAGTTACATCAGCAACACATTCGGGTGGCCACACACTGGACCTGTTTTTTTCTATAGTATTAAATATTATTGACCTCTGTGTTGATCCAGTTGTTTGGTTGGATCATAGCACCAAGAGGTTTACGTTTGGAGTCCTCCTCTGATGGTCCTACCCCTGCGGAGATGATCCGGTATCGCCCGTTAAGAGGAGTTTCCTCTATGGGACTGTCAGCAGTACGGGACCTATTGAGTGTTGTGGCAGCTTGTGAGACTGGGTCGGAGGAAGCAGCAGCAGCCTATAATCAGGCTGTTGCTCCGGCCTTTGACTCAGTCGCACCCTTTAGTGTCCACCCCGTCTACTCACTGGACACTTCCTTGGTTTGATGAGGAACTCCAGAGTTTAAAGATTAGGGGTTGGAGGTTAGAGAGATGGTGGAGTAGATCCGGCCTGATGGAGGACAAATTGGCCCTGAAGTCACACTATGTTGACTATCAGGGGGCAATCTCCCGTAAGAAGGCAGAATTTCTGTCTAGGGAGATTACCACGGCGGGGAACAGACCAGCTCAGCTTTTCCACATGGTAGACAGGCTTTTACATCCTGCCTGTCTTTGTGTTGGGGGAGCAGTTTTGAGCACTAGGTGCAAGGAGCTGGCTTAGTTATTTGCCAACAAGGTGTCCTCTATCAGGGCCAAGGTCTCCTCGAGTATCTCTCAAAAGAGCTGCAGGGCTCGGCCTGAGTCTTGCTGGAGCACTCCTCCTGTCTGGGATGAATTTGAGCTGTTTGGGGTGGATGAGGTGATGAGGATAATCTCAAAGCTACGGCCAGCATATTGTAATCTAGACCTAGGCCCGACTTTTGGTTGGTTGTTTGGACCTGGTTGGACCTGTGGTTGCTGAGGTTGCCTGGAGTTCCTTGAGGAATGGGGTCTTTCCACTGTCCTTGAAAGAGGCTTTGGTCAGACCCCTTTTGAAGAAGCCCTCATTGGACCCTGATTGCCTCAGCACCTACAGGCCAGTCTTGAACCTCATGTTTTTAGAGAAGGTCATAGAGAAGGTGGTGGCTGTGCAGCTTGAGAGACACCTTGCCTCTTCATCCACCTATGAGCCTTTCCAGTCTGGGTTCCAGGCGGGGCATAGTATGGAGACTGCCCTGGTGGGGGTGCTAAATGATCTCCTAATGGCGAGTGACAGGAGAGCCATACCATCTTGGTTCTCGTGGACCTCTCTGCGACATTTGATACCATGGACCATGAGGTGTTGCTTGATCGCCTGCACATGTACGGAGCCACACTGGGACTGAGGAAGCCCCAGGGCCATGCTACGACCTGTGGACGCAGGTGAAACCTGTGACCATGATGATGCACGTGCACCCACGTTACCACATGGGTGGCCCAGCCCACATGCCGTGACCTGTGCCCTTGTGGCAGAATTGCCGCAGAAGCACTGCCAGTCACGGGTTGGTGTAGTCACTGTGAGTGCAATAACACCATAGGGTGTTGCATTGTGGAATGGCAGGGTAAGTGGAGAGGGAGTGGTATCGGCAAAGCCTGGTGGTGGGCACACCGGGGTGCAGAATTTACCATCGAAAGCATGTGCAGGAGTATATTGTGCACTGTGCACAGGCCCCTCCACTACGTTCTCCCGTATTGTCATGGCAATATCTCATGGAGCCTCTGTATTAGCAGTGACCGCCCCCTTGTGTTCCACATGTCTCACAGAGCAATGCTCCTCATGGTGGCACAAGGTTGTCTGCAGTGCCACCAGGTCCTTATGCAGGTGCACCTGTGTGTCCACAGCTGACCTAAGCAACTTGTTATGGGTGGCAAGCATAGGGTCCTGGGGGAGTTGTCCCTTGACCTGCACCACTGGGAGAACATGGGGTAGGCTAGGCACCCTGCCCCTGGTGGGCAGTGGAACCAGGGCAGAGCCAACTGGTTGCATGGGGCAGAGCTGCTCAGCAGTGGCATTGGATGCACGTGAGGGCTGAGCCAGCTGCTGGACATGCAGCTGCTCAGCAGTTGCAATCAGGTGGATGTCAGCTGGGGATTGCTGTATGGCCACTGCTGAGCACACTGGTATGTGCTGCACCAGCATAGTTGTCTGCCATGCATGGAGCACAGTGTCCTGCATAGGGTCATATGTGTGCCATGCGGCAGTGGACACGGAGGCGCCCACAATTGCACCATGACACATTGTATCCTGGATAACTGAGCCGATGAAGGTGTCCACATCCACGGTATCACTGGCAAGCACCTCGCCAGGGTCAATGTCATCCAGGACCTCCCACTTCAGTAGCGGCACGCCCATCAGTGATGGGGTAGCATCATCATCCTCAAAGGCAGTGCTATCCACGCCATCATCATCAGCACAACTATCAGAGTTGTCATCATCATCATCATCATCAGCATCCCTAGCATCTGCGACATCATCAACTGCACCACCGGCACCACAATCACCAGCTGCACTGCCCACTGGCAGTACTGCTGTGGCAGAGGTGTGTGTCGCACCACTATGGACTGTTGAGGGCCATATGTAACAGCGTGATGGCCCGATGAAATGACACTTGTCCCTAGCCTCTCTGCAGCTGTGGAAAGAGAAAAGCAACAGTGTGAGAGCGTCCACACCATGGCCATCGTCACGCAGACAAACAATACTGGACATGTGATGTCACTGTCTGTGCAGGCCTGGCAGCCCCCCTGAGTGTTCCATGTGCCACATAGTGTTGGAGGTATGTTGTGGTCATAGGTGTGTGTAATACACATGCAGCGACTGTGTGTGTGTTTGTGGGGTGTGCAGGGTCACCAGACATGGATTGGACATGCACCCCCAGTACAGGTGTTGTAACATGCATGTGATGATCCCACAGTACAACAACATATTCACGCCTCTGTGCCAGTGCAAGTTCGACCTCCCATCCTCCGCCTTGGACACCATGCAGGAACTCCAGTTGGAAGGTGGTGGCCATCAGTGCCTCATGCACCATCAGCTTGGGTGCACTCGATGCCCACCCATGGCCAGCCTATCCCTGCACACCTGTGCCAGACGCTTCTTGGTCCTGAGGCAGAGTCCACTGGCATGCTTCCTGCATTCCTAGGATGTGCGAATGTATGGGCCCTGAGCATTCACTGCCTCTGCAACCTCCACTCAGGCCTGATCATAGTCCTGGCGTATCCCCTCCTTCCTACACAGGACTGCCCCCCACAATATATAGGCCTCAGTCAGGGCCTTCAGCTTATTGATTGTGAAATTCAATCTGCAACGCCTACCAGATGGCACCAGTGGCGCTGTAGCAATACAAAACACTGCATCAGTCATGGCAGCGGTGCCCTTTGTGTAGCACAAAAGCTCTAGGAATACAGGTTTCTACACACATACAGTACATATGGATGTGAAGGCCTACCTCACAGGGAGCAGCTCCTGTGCACACCACTCAGTAGGGTGGTGCATGGCCCATCTTATGCTAATTCACAGGGGAATGGATGGATCTGTCCTCTGTAATGAGATGCTAATTCCATGTTTGTGCAGGGGCACAGCAATCAGTCCATTTGCATATGCAGAAGGAATATAGCATTCTAACACGCCGCACATACTGTTTGCGATCATGTGCATGCATTTGCGTCATTGCTCCCATCGTGCATACCGCTGGTACACCGTGCACAGGCAGTATCATGTCAGTCAAACGTGCAATGCTGTACCGGTGCTGCTGTGAAGTGTACAGCCGTATTGCCCAAGTGTGACAGCTCTGTTCATGCATACGGCGCTACTACATCTGCCCTACACAATATGGCCAATCACACACGCGTGTTTGTGGGTATCATGACCCTGCATTGCCACCTACGCACATGTCACTGCGCAGGTGCACAGGCTGCCTCTGTATGCCCTATCACGCTACAGCGTGGCGCTAAACCATGCAGCCTGTGCAAAGCCTGAAGTGGTGAATCACACACATGGCACAGAACACAACCTACCCAGGGACTAATCCTGCTGCAGCACAGGTGGTTGCACAAGGAGCATGGCAAGTCAAGGGAGAGCGGTGGTGGGAGCCAGGAGGAACCAGAGGTGGTCAGAAGTAGAGGTTGCCAACCTGGTAGACCTAGTAGTGCCGCTGGAGGGCCAGCTTTTTGGGATAGACAACCAGGACACCCCAAGGTCTGAGGTGTGGGCCTGGGTGGCATGTGGCCTGTCTCACAGGACTGGAATCTACCGCAGCAGGGAGCAGTGTCACCACTGGTTCAGCAACCTATGCAGATGGGACCCCGAGCGCCTGGCATGGTACTGGGACATGGTCTGGGATGGCACAGTGCCACACCCAGATATGTAGTGATGCCTATGTTGTGTGACAGCATGGTTTGGCTTAGTGCTATGTGTAGGGACAGCATGTACACATGTTGCCTGTGTACTGTGGTGCAGGCATACATGCCCATACAGGCATTGTGGACATGTGCTGCAGCATGTCTCCCCGCGACACTGTGCATCGGTACCTGTGCGGACAGGTGTTCACTGTAGGGCGTGCGTCCCAGGTGCCGATGCAATACACACTGCCACAGATGGATGCAGGGGCACACGCTGGGTTGGGGTTGAAAGAAAGCTCTCCCACAAATCGTGATCCTTCAGTATATTTGCAGTGGAAAATATTACCTTTATGTGTTCTATTTAAATAATTTGGTAGATCTTAAGCCAGTCGATAAGCGCTATGAGTTTGAAAAGAATCGGCTAAATATTTTGCAGTTAATTTGTGGTTTTAAATCTCAGCACCTGTGTTCACTCAACGATGCCGTCAGACATCGGGGCAACACCGGCGTCAGCATCAGGACAGTCTCGGGGCTCCCCCCGAAGGTCACCATAGGTAAATGCAATGGCTCAAGGCAGTAATAGAGATAAAAAATGGAAGCACCAACATTTCAGACATAGCATTTATAAAAGATGCATTTCATGATATGCATTTGGACATTGGATGTCTTAAAAACCAGACAGAGGCTGAAAAAGATAGAGCAGACATATTGGAAGAGAGGTTCAGCATAACTGAAGAAAGATTAGCACTAATAGAGGAAACATTATGTAAAATTGAGGATAAAGCAGAATTTAGTATGGGGAAATTAGAGACATTAGTGGCTAAAGCAGAAGATTTTGAAAATCATAGTAGGAGAAACAACATTCATATTGTTTGGATCCCCGACATGTCAGAAGGATCAGACATAGTCAGATTTTTACAGAACTTTTTACCTTCATTGTTAAGTTTTTCTTGGCCAAGGCCCCTGGAGATAGAAAGAGCTCACAGAGCTCTGAGACCCCTCCCCAAACAAGGTCAGAGACCAAGACCTGTTGTTGTGCATTTTTTACGATTCAGTATCAAGGAAGAAATCCTTTCTATGGCCAGACAGAAAAAAATTGCTTTTTTGGGGTCAGGACAAAATCCTTTTGTTTCAGGATTTCTCTTTGGAAGTTGTTGAGAAACGGAAAGCATACGGGGATATTCATTATGTGCTTCAACAATTAAAAGTTCCTTATTATAGCAAGTATCCAGCTGTGTTAGTGATTTCAAAGGGAGGTGGGGTCACATACTTTTAAATGCCCAGAAGATGCTTGGAACTTTATTATCAGGACTTGGCCAGAAGCTAACTCTATACTCAAAAATAGAGCTAGCAGTCATTATGTTTTCAACAATCCTCCAACTGACATAATCGGAATGCAGTATGCCAATCATTCCACCCTAGAATGTCAGCCTCGAGATTCTTCCCTGCAGCACAACACTCGAGCTATGCACGGGGTCACGGAGCAATACTCTGACTCTTCAAGATAAATAATCATTCCAGTTCTTAAACACAGCATAAGACACCCTGCTTCTAAGTCTTCTGTACTGAAATCCACACCTTGGCCTAATAAAATTAATAGAACGATACAGCCCTTTCTCAAAAGCAAACCTACTGTAAAACAAACGGTAATTCCTAAATCTTCAATTCAAAACCAGCAGATCAAACACAGACAGCCTCAATCTTCCTAGCTGGATGTTCAAGAACTTCTCAAAAGTCCTTTTAGCCCAGTACAAGACATGTTCGAGGAGATGATTCACTCACCAGATCTTTCTGCGTCTGAACTGGGAGAAACTGAGACTTGAGGACATTGCAGGATGGGTGAGGAGCGGCTGAATATTGAGACTTGCAGAATGCGTGACTCAGACAAAACAACTTCCGGTGGGCCACTGCTCTTGTCAACAGGAAGTTTGGCTTCATGCTAGCTTCGTCATATCAAGCTTTCCTAATTTATAGGACTTTTTCAATCCTTTAATATTATTGCTAGACTTATGTTTAGGTGTGTTGTTCTAGTTTTTAGTTTTGGTGCTGATTAGATCTCGAGGAGGTCAAAGGGGATCTATGCCAGGAATACAATTGGAAGAAGGCTTAAGGTATTGTGCCATTTTAAATTATTGGCATGTAATGGAAAAGAGCGTTGCTAAAATGAGCTCTATTTTAGAATTCCCTTTCATTTTTTTTATCTTTGATCTGGGGCTGTAACTGTAACCATGCACAGATACCCTTCTTTTTATATCTCTCTCTCTTTCTTTCTCCTTCTTCCTTCTATTTTCTTCTTCTTTCTGCCCTATCTTACCTTTCTCTATGTTATATTCTCTTCTTTTACTCATAACCTCCCTTTATAGTTCATTAATTGTACCTCTTCTTGAATTATCTTTTTGTTACTGTTATCAGATTAAACTTGAGATATTGCCCTGTATTGGCCTCATTCAGGTGGGAATCCTCTAACACAATTTTATACAATTTTGTATTATTTTCTTACTGCCAATTGGTATCACTGTCTTTTTTTTCTCTCTCCTTTGTTGGTAAGTCTGTACTTAGATTAATCTTATTGTCACGTACAATTTATTTACCTTTGTCTTTTTCCCAGCAGTTGGAGGATACTTCAGATCTAAATGCTATGTACGTTTTAAAACTTTTTGAAAACTTCAATAAAAAGATATAGTGGAAAAAAAATGAGCTCTATTTCAATGCATTCACTAAACTGTAAGAGAAATATCACATTGGGGTCATGAGGGAAAAATGAAAGTTTTAAGACGCAAAGCTGGGGTTTCATAACGTGCTTTAATCACAACAAAATAGTTACAGGATAGGCTGGAATATTCTTAGTCTCTGGGTTAGTACAGCACATAGTTTAATAATATGGGGGGTGGTGGAATGCAGGTTTTGCTTATATTGAGGCTCTTTACATATTTTTCATGATTCCCCAGGGTTACTTCTGATTTGGATTTGTAGACAGCTATAACAAGGGAAATATTTATTATTTCCACTTAAAGCTCTTATTACTTGCCGTTTTTGTGCGTTATGGGCTAGGAAAGCATTTTATTCTTTTAAATATGCATTCACTGCAGCTATGGAAAGACACACTCAGGTAAATGCCGTCAAATGGCTTACTAAATTAGACCATGGAGGGTCTGGCATCTGAACTCATTATTCCTGAGGTATCTCTATCAAGGTATTGGATGCCTTTGTTGCAGGGTCACGAGAAGGAACAGTTGATGCTTCTTTTTGTCTTCCATAATGATGGGTGATAACTGGATATGAAGAAATTAATAACATTAACAGAGACAAGAATGCATAGGGATGTATTTCTTGATGCCTTCTCCAGGGCTGTTTATTTAATATTTTGTTGAATGTGGAATGGAGGAGAGTATATCTTCTCAGTGCCATTACTATAAATAGACCTTGCTGACTGTCTAGATCCCTGAGTCAGAATAATGGGGAGGGTATGTTATAACTCATGGAATTTGGTAGCATGGGCTGGAGACTAACTCATTGACACTGAGAATACTGGGTGGAATACTGAGGTACTATTAACATGGAATTTCTTCACAGTTCTAACTTAAAAGTGGGTCATTCTCAATATAGCTACCTAAAGGACGCGTTGTTCCACTTTGGTACACCAGTGAGAGTACTCACGTCCTCCTTGAAGTGTATGTGTATATGTTGTCTGTGTCTGTGAGTGTGGGTGTGTGCTAGTGGGTTTAAAGTACTATAGGTGTGAGATAGAGAATTTAAGGTTTTTTTTATCTATTAGTATTATAATTATATTTTAAACTTACTTAGAGTGTTATTCTCCTTAGGTTTATTAGTGTTTTACAACTTTATTTACTAAGATGGGCACTGTAAACATTGTTTCATGGAATGTTCGGGGACTGGGTTCCCCTATCAAAAGGTATCGTATTTTGAATCATCTAAATAAACATAAAACAGATTTCGCTATGATACAAGAAACCCATTTGTTGCCAGCTGAAGCTGACAAATTAGCCCGCAGCTGGGTTAATACAGTAGAGCATTGTAGTGTTTCCTCCAAAAAGAAGGGAAAGGCTATCCTCATTAGGAAGGGAGTGAATTTCACTACACATAGTCATATTACAGATCCTGATGGTCAATATCAGGTTCTGTTAGGTTCTCTTTATGGGAAAAAAGTGGCTCTGTAACATATATGCACCAAATAACAGTCAGAAGGATTTCTATCCTTCAAGGGCATACACATCTGCACGCGCTCCTCCCAACGCCATGCCCCAAGCTCACCCCCCTTCCATGCAGTGCTAGCACACTGCCCCCAGCCTCCGCCAGAGGTCGCTAGTGCGCCGACAACTGGTAGCCCCCCCCCCGGAGAGGGACAGCAATCCACAGACGCTCAATCTCTCTCTGCCCCTACTGACCCGAGTCTGTTTCCGAACCCAGGTCACCAGCGTGGAGCGAGGTGTGGTGACCAGCGCCTCAACTCGCAGCACCACTGGGCCAGTATTAGGGAGGATTTTACAGGCAGACTAGGTGGGCTTGGAGGTCCTTATCTGCCGACAGAATCTATGAATTTATAAGTAAATGGGCAGGGAGGGTTGCTGGAGACCAGCTAGGGTCTGCGGAGACAGATTAGGCAAAGAACATCTAGGCAGACTTGGTGAGCCAAGCGGTTCTTTTCTGCTGACAAATTATGTGTTTCTGTGAGAGACAAAGAAGGCTAAGGTAATCTGTTTTATAGAAGAAAAAAGAGAAAACAGGTTCCCTCTTAAAGAGGAAGATATGAAACAGGGTCAGAAAGAACACTGTCCCATTTTTATTGAGGAAAATTATAAAAAATAGGAATCTTTTTAAAGGTATGAGGTTGACTCTGAAGGCAGCAAGGTGTTAATTATTACAAACCTTAGCTAGAGTTGTTTTTCTTGTTTATCAGAAACACATAATTTGTCAGCAGAAAAGAACTGCTTGGCCTAGACGGAGTCCACCCTAGGGTGCTGAGAGAGTTGGCAGAGGTCCTGGCAGGGCCATTGGCAGACCTGTTCAATACCTCTCTGAACTTGGGGTGCATGCCCTGGTACTGGAGGAAAGCACATGTGGTACCGTACCTCTCCATAAGAGTGGGCCCAAGGACGAACCGGGAAACTACAGACCGGTGGGCCTTACTGTAATTGTGGGAAAACTGATGGAGACAATCCTCCAGGAAAGACTGGTGCAATTTCTTGAGGATAACAATCTCCAGAACAGCAGGCAGCATGGCTTTGTCTTGGGCAGATACTGCCAGATGAACTTGGTTGATTTTTATGACTGGGTTATGAGGGCACCGGACAGGGGATATGTGGTGGATGTCCTTTACCTGGATTTCAGCAAGGCCTTTGACTGTGCCACACAGTAGGTTGACCTGCAAGTTGAAGAGTCTGGGAGCAAGGAGGAAACTGGTCAGATGGGTTGAGAACTGGCTGCAGGGTAGACAGCAGAAGGTAATAGTGTGGGGGAAGGGTGGTGGAGACATCTGAACCCAGGACAGTAACAAGTGGTGTACCACAGGGCTCGGTGCCAGGACCGGTTTTGTTTAACATTTTCATAGCTGACATTGCAGTATGGATTAAGAGCAAGATCGGTCTCTTCGCAGATGACACAAAGATTTGTACAGAGGTAGATGGGGGGGAGGGGGAGCAAAAGTACATCAGGAGGATTTGGCAAAACTGGAAGAATGGTTTCACACTTGGCAGCTTGGTTTCAATGCCAAGGAGTTCAAAGTGATGCATTTAGGAGGCAAGAACCCAGGACACAGTTACTGGCTGGAGGATGTCCTGCAAACAAAATCCGAGGAGGAGAAGGATCTGGGAGTGCTGGTAACCGGGGAGATGAATCACTCTGCTCAGTGTAGGAAGGCAGCAGCGAAGGCAAACAGGATGCTAGGGTGCTTATCAAGGGGGATTACTTCTAGGAGTGGGGAGGTTATCTTGCCCCTGTACAGGTCCCAGTTGAGACCACACCTAGAGTACTGCGTGCAATTCTGGCACCCCTACTTGAAAAGGGACATCAAGCTACTGGAGGGGGTACAGGGCAGGGCAACAGAAATGATCCTGGGGTTGGGGGACAGACCATATAAGGAGAAGATGGAAGGAGGCAGGTTCAAGAGGGAACCGAGGAGGCACTATTTCACAGAAAGGGTGGTGGCAGTGTGGAGCACTCTGCCAGAAGTCATATCACTGCAGAGTGTTGGGAACTTCAAGAGGGGGTGGGACAGATTCAAGTGGAGGGTACAAACTGGGAGGTGGGGGAGGGCAAATAGGGGGGAAACTGCAGTCTAATGGACCGAAGTGCTGCACACTCAAGCAGACTAGATAGACCGAATGGAGTGTATCTGCTGGCAATTTTGTATGTTTGTATTTCAAACCACTCAGAAATGAGAGCTAATAGAGTGTGTCATGAAGAGAAGAAAAGGTCACAGTGAGGTCAGATCAGAAAACAAGACATAGGGAGGCTCTGAAAAAGGGCTCTCTTTACACACTCAGAACTCTGATAAGGTGCAGACTAAGAAGTGGAGAACAAGAAATACCTACCCTAGTCAAACAGGTATGAAACACGAAGCTGCAAGAGATTATCTCTTACTGCTAAGAAAGCGGGCCTACAATTTTGATACAAGCAAGAATGTTTGAGCAGATATGGAATGCAAAAGGGGTCACCCACAATAGGGAGAAAAAAATGTGGCAGAAGTCAGCTATGCCACAGGGAAAACAACGAACGTGAACAGTATCACAAGGACTTCGGACATCAGACGCAGAGTACAAAAATGAAGGAAATCAAACACATGTCAGTACAAGACATATCACTCACCTCAACCAGATTAGTACCTCAGACAGTGCTGTACAGCCCCCCTCTATATATATATATATATATATATATATATATATATATATAAATAAATAGCTATGGAGACGCTGCACAGTGGGGAAGGGTGCACCAAGAACAATCGCACGCCACTCTAGCCTCTCTCAAACAAACCACGAGACACTCCGATACCCAAGACAAACCCCTCAGCACAATGAGATACACCTGAGAACACATACCTTCTATATCAGCCATCAGTTCACACCAGTATCGCATCACCTCGCCCAAATGAACAGACGCTGTCAATACCACATCGCTCTCATTCACTACACCCTTCACTCACATTACATAGCCCTATTTCCTGTGCCCTACTGATGGTATATTTAAGCAATATACCACGAGAGGGTGTGGATAATGGCAGGATTTACCCACCACGCCTGGTGTGGTGGTTTGCTCACGAGGCGCAGCCTAGGTTGCTGGCAAAGGCACCTAGCTTCACCTGAGCTCTTTTTTTCTAGGTTTGCTTGTAAGGCTAGAGCAAGGAACAACATTGTCAGAGCAAGGAAAAAAATTAAGGCTTCTTTTGGCTAGGTAGATTTACTGTGTTGCTATTTTGTTTTGTACTCACAGGTTTTGTTACTTTTTTTGCTTACATTTTACTGCTTTATTGTTCTCTGATTCAAATTGCTGTTGCTAGCCTTGCTTGTCAAACAGAAAGCAGCTAAATAAAAGAAGCTACATTTTCTTATTAATTTAAAACTTATATCTCAGCAGGAGTCAGTGTCTGTTGAGATTAAGTAGACAGATAACTTTATTAGAAGTAGAATGGGTCTTATTTAGGGTTAAAAAAAAGAAAGGAAAGAAAGTCAGTATGTCTTCTGTGCTGGGAAGGGGACTGTATCAGATGACTTTGCTAAACCAGTAGGAGAAAAGAAAGCTTAATTGGGGGTGTGGCTTAGACACTACAAAAGCAGGTGACTCAAATTACAACTTCCTGTTGCTAGCCTTTTTTCTTACCAATTGCCCTCCATCCCACCCACTCTAAGCCAGTTCTACTTTTATAGCCACTGGATTTGACTGTCAACAGGAACTTCCTGTTTGGCAGTAGGAAGGGAATGATCATAGAGAAACATTGGTTTTGTCAACCCTAAAGGAAAAAAGTAGCTCACTCTTCCCCCCCCTAGCTGCGGTGGTCTGACATTGAGCAAGGAAGAAGAAGGCTACTGAAGAAGATAGAAAGTTGCTGTCCAAGAACAGGAAGGGTGAGAGTTGTAAGGAGAAGAGAGAGTAAGCATACAGAGAAACAGTAGTGGGGACACAAAATAAGACATGATAGGAGTGGTGCAGTGCAATGGCTGTGGGGTGGCAGTGTTCCAGGAGATATTCTGGAGGCTGCGATGCTGCTCTATCTGCAGGCACCTCTCTGGTCTGAGAGAGGAGGTTGCCCATCTCCAGGCTGACCTGGCTAGGATTTGTGAAACCTCCTCCCCCACCCAGGGACCACCAGGGCCAATGCCACTACCTTAGAGGTTGCCAAGAAAGAGGAGAGGCTGGACCTGGGTGGGCTCAGGCAGGGAGAGGGTGGTGGAACAGAGTTGCATCCCTCCAGCTGTACCTCTCCACAATTCATTCGCTCTTCTGGTGGATAGTGGATCCTCTATGGAGGCACCTGCAGTGGAGACCAAGGAGGATGCTGGGAACCTTCACAAAGGAGACCCACAGGAGGGTGGCATGGGACCCCACAGGGGAAGGAAACAACTCCTGGTGGGGGACTCAATCATTAGTGGGGTAGAAATGGGGAAGGAAGGGGAGAGGGAGGTAAGGTGCCTTCCTGGCGCCACAGCTTGGAGGGACAGGAAGCAAATCCTCAGGATCGTGGGAGGAGCTGCACGAGGGAGGGAGCTGGATGTCATTGTCCACCTAGGGACAAATGACCTGGCTAGGAATGGGATCAAAGCAGTGCAAGAGGAGTTTGTAGAGTTGGGGAGGGGCCTTAGACAAGTAGCGCATACAGTAACCTTCTCGGAGGTGCTGCCTGTCTAAGGCAAGGGTGATTCTAGGGCACTCCTCACCAGGGAATTCAATGAGTGGTTGTAAAAGTGGTGTGGAGCTCAGGGTTTTGGCTTCATTGGGGACTGGGGAGCCACCTGGAGGGATGCAGACCTATACTGTTGTGATGGTCTGCATCTGTCCAAGGGAGGAACCAGAATCCTAGGTGAGAGGTTTAAATGCTTCATTGGCAAGCATTTAAACTAGCCAAGGGGGGAGGCACTGAAAAGGAGCAGGGAAATCACAGCCTCCCCCCACAAAACATGGTAATTAGTGAGGTAAACACCAAGGTAGAGAAGTTATAAGGGAGCAGAACAGAGGTAAACGTAAAAAAAGGCAAAGGCAGAAAGGGCAGGAATGGGGCTAAAAGGGGTAAGGCTATCAAAAAGTGGAGGGTGATGAGTACCAATGCCTGTAGTCTGTGTAACAAGCTCTGTGAACTAGTGGCCTTGATGGAAGAGGGTTGCCTGGCTATTGTAGCAGTCACAGAAACATGGTACACAGAGATCCATGACTGGGATGTCAACATACCAGGATACACAATCTACAGGAGGGACAGGGAGGGTAAAAGAGGAGGAGGAGGAGTAGCTCTCTGTGTAAAGGAAGAAATCAAAGCAACAGAACTAAAGAGTAAATAGGGAGCAGATGAGGCACTCTGGGTCACCCTGGAGACCGGAAATGGCACCATAATCTGCATGGGGTTGTATACAGACCCCCATCTCAGGGGGGAGGGAATGGACAAGGAAATGATAGAAGGCTTCCTTAGAATGGCAGAAAAAAGGGAGATATTGTTGATGGGGGACCTGAATATGCCAGATGTTAACTGGAGCACCTTCGCTGCAGGCACCTCCAAGAGCAGGGTCATTCTTGATGCCCTACAGGGGGGCATGCCTCAGACAGCTAGTATTGGAACCCACTCGGGAGGGAGCAATCTTAGACCTGGTACTCTCAAATGGAGACAGAGAAAGAATCTCAGATTTAGAAGTGGGTAGCCATCTGGGAACAAGCGACCACCAAACAGTGTGGTTCACGATAAACACAGCCATACAATCAAGCCATACAAAAGCAAGAGTATTGGACTTTAGGAGGGCTGACTTTGGGAAAATGAAAAAGTGCCTCAGAAAAGCACTAGCAAACAGGCAAGAAGGAGGGGTGGAGGAACAATGGGGAGTAATCAAAACAGCCATCACAGAGGCAACAAGCCTTTGTGTAAAGCAAATCAACAAAACACAACAAAGGAAATAAATGCTATGGTTCTCAAAAGAGGTGGCAGGGGAAGGTTAAGGAGAAAAGGATAGCATTCAGGAAATATAAAGAAACACAGAAGGAGCAGGACAGAGAACTTTATCAGTTAAAGCAGAAAGAGGCTGGGAAGGCAGTCAGAATAGCAAAGACCCAAACCAAGAAAAGGATAGCCAATTTTATAGGTACATTAGGGAGCGAAGAAAGACCAAAGGAGGGATACTGAGGCTTAATAAAGGGGAGGGAATGTGGGTAGAGGGTGACAGTGAAAAAGCAGGGATACTGAACGAATATTTCTGCTCAGTATTCACAAAGGAAGAGGAGGGGGAGGTACCTAAACCAAACAAGAGAAACACTCTGAAGACGGGGGTCGATACCAGCCCATTTACAGAAGAAAGAGTTCCGAAAGAACTAATAAAATTGAAGGTGGACAAAGCAATGGGGCCTGATGGGATTCACCCAAGAATTCTAAAAGAACTAAGGGTAGAACTAGTGACACCGCTGACTACTCTCCTTAACAAATCATGGGAAGATGGGGTGGTACCCGAGGACTGGAGGAGGACAGATGTGCTTCCTCTTCACAAAAGTGGGAGCAGGATAGAGGCAGAAAACTACAGACCAGTTAGTTTGACCTCAGTGGTAGAGAAAATAATAGAATCACTTCTGAAGGAAAGAACTGTTGAGTGCCTAGAGGCCAGTGGGGCACAGGACCCAAGGCAGCATGGATTCACGATGGGAAGGTCGTGTCAGACGAATCTAATAGATTTCTTTGACTGAGTGATCAAAGTAGTAGACCAGGGAGGGGCTGTGGACATGGCCTACCTAGATTTTAGCAAGGCATTTGATACAGTCCCACACAAAAGATTAATACACAAGTTAGCCAGCCTTGAAGTGGGTCCCAAGGTGGTAGCCTGGATAAAAATTGGCTAGACAACAGGACGCAAAGGGTAGTAGTAAATGGAGTACACAGTGAAGAAAGGAGGGTTACTAGTAGGGCACCGTGAGGGTTCAGTACTGGGACTGGTCCTTTTAATGCCTTTATAGTGACATTGCAGAGGAACTGGAAGGAAAAGTATGTCTCTTTGCAGACGACACAAAGATCTGCAACAGGGTTGATACACAAGATGGAGTGGAAAGGATGAGAAGGGACTTGGCAAGGTTGGAGGAATGGTCAAATATATGGTAGCTCAGATTCAATGCAAAAGACGTGCAAGGTAATGCACATGGGAAACAAAAACCCAGGGGAAGCATACACAATAGGGGGTGAGATACTGACAACAGTAAAAATGGAAAGGGACCTAGGGGTAATTATATCAGATGACCTAAAGGTGTGCAAGCAATGTGAGAAGGCAGTAAGGAAGGCTGGGGGATACTGGGATGCATAGGAAGAGGCATCAATAATAGAAAACAGGAAGTTGTTATCCCTCTGTACAGACAGTTGGTGAGACCCCATCTGGAGTACTGTGTGCAGTTCTGGAGACCCCATCTCCGTAAAACATAGACAGAGTGGGCTGTCCAGAGGAGCAACAAAATGGTGCAGGGTCTACCAGAAGACATCCGAAGAAAGACTGAAGGAGCTTAATAGGTATACCCTTGAGGAAAGAAGGGAGAGAGGGGACATGATAGAAACTTTCAAGTATCTCAAGGAATCAACAAAGTTCAAGAGGGTAGCATCTTTCAGAAAAAGAAATGTGCAAGAACAAGGGGCACAATTTGAAGATAGAGGGGACGGCTCAGAGGTAATGTGAGGAAGTATTTTTTCACAGAGAGGATTGTGGATTCGTGGAACAGCCTCCTGAGGAGGTTGTGGAGTCAAAACAGAGGGGAATTCAAGAATGCATGGGACAGACATAAGGCAGTCCTAGTGGGGGGTAGGAGGAAGTAAGCTGTTGGTTAACTAGGATCTGCAGCTTATCTGTTAGGTGGGAAAATGGGCAGACTGGGTGGGCCAAGCAGTCCTTATTTGCCGTCAAATTCTGTTTCTATGTTTCTATGTTGTGCGTATACTTTCTGCTGCATTGTTACAGGATGTGCCTACAGGTTTGTTACTGTTTTGTGCTTACAGATTACTGCTGTAATGCTCTCTGATTCAAATTGTTTTTTGCAAGGTATATCTTCTTCGAAATTGTTACAGGTGGTGCTTACAAGATTTACGGTTTTATCCCTCATTAGGCTAAGCTTTCAGGGCTAATTAAAGGAGCACATACAAGATACAGACTGAGAGATAGCGACTGCATTTGTTGTTGGTTGAGTGTTTCTGCTCTTATCTCGTTTCTTTCATCCGTGGTTCTTCTTTTTCACCAGAGGAAGGGCCCAACCACCCACCCCATCCTCAACCACCCCAGCAAAGCAGGAAGGGGAGGATCAGAGGGGTATCCACACAATGGCCTCACTTATATGGACACAATTAATTTATCTTGTTATAAAAAGTTGTGCAAGGCCGGCCTGGTGGCGCTGAGGGTTGAGGCGCTGGGCGCCACACCTGCGCCTGCCCGGCGACCCGGGGAACTGAGAGCGGACTCGGGTCGGCGGGGTCGGCCGGGAGGGAGGATTGAGCATCCCAAGGATGCTCTCTCCTCAGGAGGTGGATTGTTAACCCTGAGAGGCCGTGGGAGCACCGCGCTGGGGGTAGAGGCTCCATTCCTGGAGTCCAGGGAGGGGGGACGCCATTAGGCGCTTGAGGGAGGCGTGCATCAGCACTTCGCCCCTCTAGGACGTATGTCCTTGTGTGCCGGCGTCCCAGGGGACGGAGGTAGAGGGACACAGAAAAGCGGAAAAACAGACCTCGGTAGTCCTAGATGAAGACTGCCCCATCCAGAGACCACATAGGACAGACCCCACTGTGCTGGAGAAGGAGAGGAGAGAGAAGCACTCTAGGGGCAGATCCGGGGGCGGGCAAAAAGCGGATATGGGCAGTCGGAAGGAAGGGGACACCGAGGACAGAAAGGAGGATAAATAAATAACACACAAAAAAAAAAAGTTGTGCAAAAACAAACAAAAAAATATATTAAAAAAAAAAATCAAACTTTTGCTTTCATTTTCCTTCTAATTACTTGGACCAGGTTATAAACTCGGCAACTCAACTGGAATGGATATTATTAACTGCAGGTACTCTGGGACACTTTTCAAAAGTGCAGTTATATAGGATTTAAGATGCTGTTCTACATGCTGGACCACTAGAGATCTAAGGGCTCAGCTCCAGGCAGCATGGGCAGAGACTGCGTGCCTCAAATCGCATATTCAGGAGGAAATATATTACAAGAACCGCTCGCCATTTCCCCAACATCCAACTGAAGCACCTCGACCGCAGAGGGTAGTTGGTCTGGGAGGTTGGAAGGTGGTTAGGAGGGGCAAATAAGGTGCCCCATCACTCAGTGCTCTCCAACGTATCACCTCCACAAACCATATCAAAACTACAAACAGGTATCTGCCTCTATCTCCAAAATCAAACAAAGGGGTAGAGGACAATGCAGAGCAGGACACTACAGCACAGGAGCTAGCACTACAAAACTTGCCCAAAACAGGGACCCAAACAAAAAAGCAAAAAGGAAATCCAAAACACTTGTGATCATAGGAGACTCCATGATTCGGGAAGTTGATACCCACCTCCGGCTGGGGTTAATGGTCAGAGGTCTCCTAGGTACATCAGCATGGAGAGACACTGACCGCATTGCTAAAATTGTGCAGGAAGAAGAAGAAAACATTGACGACCTGGTACACATAGGGACTAACAATCTCGCCAGCTGGTCAGTCGTGGAGACCAAGGAACACCTGTCCAGGCAGGGAGACAAACTGTCATCCATTTCGTCCGGCATCTCCTTCTCTGAGATTCTGCCAGTCTGGAGGGGGGGCAGATGGATGGAAGGTCAGAGAAGGGGAGATAGGGGAGCTAAATATGTGGTTCAAGGGCTAGTGCCAGGAAAAAGGACACAAATTTGTAGGTAACTGACAACAGTTTTGGGAGCGAAAGTTCTTTAAATTCGATGGACTGCAGCTGACTAAGGAGGGAGTCAGTGCATTGGGACAGAAGTTTGATGTCTTTGCAGAATATTTAAACTAGCAAATGGGAAGAGGGGTCCAGTACCCGATACATTGAACAGGAAGAACACCCCTACCCCCTCAGCTAGTGATCAAACAGGAGTTCAGCATGTTTGTAGTTAATTTGCATCACCAGGTAAGGAAAAAGGTCCGTCTCCCTATACCCAACGCAGGGGAAAAGCCGGACCTCACCCCACAACTAATGCACCAAAATCTAGCCAATGGAAAATCATGTACACAAATGCCCGCAGGCTGGGAAACAAGATCCCAGATCTGCAGGCAACAATAACAGAGGTTAAACTGGACATAGTAGCCATTAGGGAGACATGGTTCACCAGTAACCACACTTAGGAGACTTCAGTACCCGGCTATATACTGTTCAGAAAAGAACGAGATGCGAAAATGGGGTGGGGGTGGAGTGGCCCTTTTTGTCAATGAAAATATCAAAGCTACAGAAATTCAGAAAACACATAAGAAGCCAGAAGAACGGTGGGTCACCCTGGAAACAGGAAATGGGACAGCCATACAAACTGGGGTTGTCTACAGGCCTCCGGATCAGGGGAAGGACATAGACACATTACTGTCAGAATATACAAAACATGACAGTTAAAGGGGAGGTTCTGATAATGGGAGACTTCAACATGCCAGATACAGACTGGTCAATACCAGCAGGAACATCCACCAGAACTAACTAGACATATAGTGGATTCCCTGCAGGGGGAGGGCAAGGATCACAGATCTCCAGGTAGAAGGTCACCTGGGGGCCAGTGACCATCACATGGTATGTTCAATTGGGTCACTAGAACTAAATCATCCCATTCCAAGGCAAAAATATGGGAATTCAGAGGAGCTGACTTTGATAAGATGGCCAACAGAGTTAAGCTAGCCCTGGCAAGTAGACATACAGGTGAGGGGGTACAGGCAAAGTGGGCAAGCATTAAGGATGCAATACTTGAAGCAACATCCCATTGTGTTAGGGAGAAAAGCAAGAGCAAAAGGAGGAAACCACTTGGTTCTTAAAAACAGCAGCAGAAAAGATCAGAGACAAAAGGTTGGCCTTCAGGAAATATAATTTATTTATTTAGTTTTTGTTGACCAGGTAAGTGCACTAGACAAAATCTGCCTATTTTCAGGCACGACCCGGAGGAGGGGGATATAGATGAATCCCAACTGACCATGAAACAGATTAAGCTGTTGGTGGTATTTTTAGTGAATGGGGGAAATTTGGATAGGGCACTGGGGAAATTCCCCTACTCTGAGTAGGTGGAGCCTTTGCTGCTGGCTGCAAGATGGCCAGTTCGCATGATCCCCTGGAGGAGATGGACGCTGTTAGCTCAGGGGAGTCGGCCTCCTCCTCTGTGCTACCTTCTCAAGAGGCCCCAGATGCATGTCTTGCTGTTGCTGATGTTAGTAATCGACTATTTTTGAATTTGACTCCGTTCTTGAAGCGACCCTAAAGAGTTGTTTCCAGTCTACCTGATGTGCAAAGTGGCTCCACGTTCAGTTCCAGTCTTCAGGAGCAGCGGAGGCATTAGTCCTGCAATTGCAGCTTTTAGATTCGGCATTGCGAGTTTCGCGAGCATCACCTTGAGCGCCACTTTTTGTTCTCCTTCGCGACGTCGGACATGGAAAGCCCCCAGTCGATGGCCTACCGATGGATTCGGCTTCTGTTCCTGCTGTGGAGAATTCTCTTCAGCCCCCTGCTACTGCTGTTTCTCAGACTACTTCAAATGACCCACTTCGACTACCGACGTCGGAAAAGCCAGATTCTGAAATCCCTGCAGCTATTCCCTGCTCTGTAAGTGACTTTAGCGCTACAACTGCTTCCGTTTCGTTTTCGGAGAAACCCACAGTATTTTTTTTCTCAGCTACACAGGAACCTGGCTGGTCCAAACGAGGGGGTTCCTTATTCCCCAAAAAAATTAAATCTGGCCAAAATACTGATTTAGACTGGTCACCAGAGTCAGCTTTATTACATGCTGGCTGGGAAAGAGATATTGAAGGGACTTGGACTCCTGATTCTCAGGACCCTGTCTACATTAATATGCTTCAAAACTCTGCTAAGAATAATGACCTGAGCTCCAACGAACCCCGGAGTGTGACTCTTTCTTCTTCTACTGTTACTAGTGACACTATTGTTGTTTCTAAGTCTATTTCTGCTGTACCTGAACCCACTACTGTTTTCTCAGGACCTACTTTGTTACCTACTGTTGCTGCACCTAAAAGTTCAACATTTAAACTTACTGATTTATTTTCCTCCAAAGGCAAACCTGCACCTAGGAGGAATGCAGTACGTTTGCTTTATAAGGGTGGATTAGAACTCCCACCAGATCGTTTGTATATAGCTAAAACCCTCCTTAAGGGTTCCATGAAGTTTTTCTTCTGAGATTTTGCCCTGATTAATATAGGTAATTCCAATTTTGATGTTAGTTTTAAACAAATGTCTGGGCTTGATAGATTCTGGGCCCAATATGACAAACTTCAGACTACACCCATTTGGTCCCCTTCCAGGCCATCCTCTCACCAAACCTGCCATTCGTAACATTACTGTTGTTTTAAAAATGAGGAGTTCACATTGAAGACATTTTATTTTGGTTAAACAAAGCTGTGAAGTCTTGAATAGGCCTACCCTAATCTAGACTCTGAACAGATTTGGGATGGCAGTTGGAAGGTCCGTGTTAGCTTTTTCCACTAACACTGGCCCACGACATTTGCCTAATTTTTCTTTCTAGGTAAAGACAAAGGGCTTCATTTTTCGCCCGGACAACCCAAGTCCTGTTTTAAATGTGGGTCACGTGCCCATTTAAGTTAACTTGTGATACCCTTAAATGTAGCCACTGCTTTGAATACGGTCATATTGCAGCTAAATGTACTAATTCATTTAAGTGTAACTTATGTGATGGGACTGGCCAGTATGGCAGGTGCCCTGGGCCTCTCATAACAGAGAAGATTGTCCCTCTCATGATGGCATTATTACTATTGCTCAACAGTCACTTGCCCATAGTCTAGCTTCCTCTAATCCAGAGGTTACCCCTCCTCCGGTAGTTGGAGATGTCTCTTCTGTTCCAGTTTTCCAACCCTCTTTTCCTGTTATACCTACTCCTACTGCCATTGTGGTTTCCCCTGATACTACACCCGTTATTCCAGATATGGATATGCCTCCCCCCCCTCGGGTCAAGGGGGAGATAATTTTAGTTTTACCACTGTTACCCATAAACGGACTAGGAAGGGTTTAGCTGTTGCTACTCGTAGTAAGGAACCCCCTGCACGGAACTGGCAAACCTCTAACAAATTTGCGGTTTTAGCCACAGATTTTTCAGACAAAGACTCGGGGGGTGAGGATACTGATTCCTCCTCTCTTCTTTCTTTCCCGGATGGGGGTGATAGGGCTGATACGGATCCCATTGCAAAACGTACTAGGCAGCGACGAAGGGGTAAGTCACCACCTATTACTTAAATCCTGTCTTCCTTAAAGATCTGCTCTTTAAATGTGAACAGCATTAAAGGGAAGAGAAAATTAGGGGAGATTTTTTTAACCCTTTCTGATTTACAGTGTGACATTATCTGCCTTGTTGACACTAGATTAAAGACCCATGGGAATTATTCCAGGCCTCTAAGGCATGGACTGCAGGCCCTTCTTTTTGGTCTGTTGGACCTGATACTTGTGATGGGGTCGGGATATTGTTCTCCAGCTCTAATTTTACAGTCTCTAGACTTGTAGATATTTCCCCTGGTAGAGCTTTGTTATTAGATTTCTCATATAAATCTGAGAGATTTCGTATGATTGGGACCTACGCGCTCAAACCAAGGCTCAGAGGGCTTCCCTTTTTCACCAAATTAAGCCATACCTTTTTTCATCCAGATTACTCCTATGGGTCGGAGATTTCAATTACGCCTACATCAAACAGATCGAGGCCTAAAGACTTCCAAGTTATTTTGTGACTCTGTGGCTTTAAATAGTGTGGTCTCTATGGCCAAGCTTGTGGATGTTTATAGACATTTCCATAAAACAGGTGGGTCAACTTTTTAAAGGGTCCTTACATACTAGGATAGATTTTCTTTTTATCTAAGATTTTGATTTTACTTTCCTGTACAACTGTGGCTACGATTTTCGGATCACGTTGCCCTATGTGCCACTTTCCTGGGACTCTGCTCCTAGATGTAAGAAAGCCAGTTGGCGTCTTAATGATTCTCTACTTAATGACCCTCTTTTTCTTAAACTTTGGCACAAAGAGTTTACAGCTCAGTTGTCAGTAGTTGATTTTTATGATACTGGGATGGATTGGTGGGAGGAATCTAAGCTAAGCTGGAAACAGTTTTTTCAGAAGGTAGCGGCAAAAAAACAGACTACTAAATATTTGTCTTATCTGTCACTACGGCATCAGCTACAGCACCTATTCTCTTTAGCTAGCTCTACTACTCATGATTTTAGCTCTCAGATTAGTGAGGTCAGCGCTAAAATGAGGTTATCCCAGTATAATCGTGCTGACTCTTTGGGTCAGGAGGCGCGTTTTGGCACTCATCTTACTAAAGGTTGTTTAGACCCGTTTAAGGCCTGTAAAGATAGAGTTGAAGCTAAATTAATTACCTCTCTATTGTCTCCATCGGGGGAGTTACTTAAGAAACCTGAGGATTTGCTTCACTGTGTTGAAAATTATGTTTTCAACATGTTTGGCACTAAAGCTGACCTTGACAATGCGGATCATTTTCTTCGCTCACTGTCCTTACCTCAGCTTTGGACTCTGATCGAAACAAGCTTTCTTGGTCATTACTGAACCAGAGGTCTTGGCGGCCATTACTAGTTTAAAATCACATTCTGTTCAGGGTCTGATGGCCTAACCCACATTTTTCAAGACTTTCTCTGCTGATCTTGTTCCGGTTCTAACTATTCTCTATAATGAGATGTTACATTCTGATGCCTTGGCTACTTCTATGAAAGACGCTTTACTGATTTTACTGTTTAAGAAAAAGGGGATCCTTTGACATTACAAATTGGAGACCAATCAGTCTGCTTAATGTGGATTATAAGATCCTTGCCAAAATTCTTTTATCTAGAATGATTACTTTGGCATCACACATGATTAGCCAACTCAAACCTTGGTATCCCAGGCAGCATCTTTCTGACAATTTGATTTTATTGAGAGAATTGTTTACTCTGGGACAACAAATGCTGTAACAGGATGGATTATAAGTTTAGACCAGGAAAAGCATTTGATACAGTCTCTCATGAGTTCTTATTTCTAGCCCTGAAGGCTTTTGGGTTCCCAGTATGCTTCCTTTCCTGGCTTCGTTTATTATATAGGAATGTTGTAATCGTCCTAATGTGAGCGGCTGGATAGGCCGTCCTACTATTCTGGCCCGTGAGGAGTCGTCAGGGTGCCCGTTAAGTCCCTTATTATATACCTTTTTATTGATACTCTTTTGAGAGCCTTTTTCTTTGCCCACAGATTATTGGTTGCTCTGTACTCCTCCTCTTTACCACTTAAAATATTAGCTTATGCGGATGATTTAATTTTGGCTGTGGATTCTTCCACGAAACAAGAGGATATTGTTCAGGTTTTACAGGCATTCTCTTCTGTTTCAGGTTCTAAGATAAATTTTACAAAAGTATTTGTGTACCACTAGGGCATACTTCCCTCAAGCCGGGCCTTTATGCTGGTGTTTCTGCATCCACTACTGTTTTTTCGCATTTAGGTATTTTTTTGGTTGTGATGATCCATATCTATAATTGGAATCTTGCCTACAAAGGCAGATAATGTGATTAATGGGTGGAAAAAGCATTTAATTGGGAAGAAAAGCAGGTTGTGCTCCTTAAAACTCTGGTTATACCGATTTTCCTGCATCTTTGTTATGTGTTCCCCGCCCATTTCCCTATTTTCCAGATTAACGGGATTTTTCAAAGGATTGTGGGGATCCAGGCTAAACCCATTAAAAGACATATTACTTACAGACTCGCTCAAGGAAGGTGGACTTGGTATGATCCACCCGTTGTTTTTTACAGCCTTTTCTTCATTATAATTATGGGAAAGTGCTGAAACCAGGGACTGTTTTTGGAAGCCCTATTTTTTAGCATGGTTCTCCCTCTGCCTTGATAACTGGCAAGCCCGTTATAAAGGGTTATTTCAAATCCCAACTGATCCTCTTATGGGAAAGAGAGTTTTAAGATGGCCTTGACCTGGTGTCTTCATCCTCAGGACTTTTGTATCTTATCTAGACCCCAACTATATGAGCGACTTTTGAGGTTGGAGGCTCGGGAGGAGATTGTTTTCCGTTCTGCCCCTCTGGGCGTCTCCCTGGGTACTCCACCAACTGCTAAATCAGCGGCTGCCATCGTATTTATGGGATATGGTATGGTTATGCAACTATGATAGACTAGGAGTTAACAACAATCATAAGCATAAAGCCTTGTCTTTGAGATATTGTCCTAGATCCTCTTGCCTCAATGTTTGTGAAACTCAGCAACATTTATTTTGTGAATGCCCTTTTCTTTGGAAGTCTGGTCTACCCTATCTGCTAACTGGGCAGAACCCTTGTTGGCCTCTCTTTCTTATGAACATGTTATGTTTTGCACGAATGACCTGCTTAATAGAAAGTATCATGTTGACAGTTTATATATAATTTTTGATATTATTCGTTATTATTTATGGCAAGCCAGATGTTTGCTAGTGTTACACCAAAAAAATATTTCCATTCATGAAGTATTTTGTAATATTAGGGCTGTTTTGTGTTCTGTAAAAAAGTCTGACTTCTTACTTTTTTCTACTTCGCAAGCTGTATTGTTTTGGAAACATTGTGATACTTTCTTCTGTTAACTGATTTTTGCCTTGTTTGGATTGTTTCTGTTTATTGAGTTGTTTGGTTTTTTTGTAATGAAGCCCACTTTATTACCAATAAAATTCCCCTACTTGTCCTGTGGGGGGGGGGTTGCTGCAGCTTGCTCTATGGACAGTAGTGAAGTTGGAGTCAAGGTGGAGGTGGTGTCGACTGAGGTGGAGCGGGACATGGATGTTCCTGCTCGGGATTTGCAACGGCTTGCCCCGGAGGTCAACGCTGGTTCCATGCTCAGTGCTTTTACAGAGTGGATGGCAGGACAGGCGCAAGACTCTTCGGGCGGGTTGCTCGCGGGGGAGCTGCAGGCAGACTTAGATGGTGCTGATCCAAGAGTTGCTCTGCTGGTGGAGGCTGCATCATCTTCTGCAGAGCAGGCCCCTTTTGGAACATGGGGCATTCCGGAGGGCAATATTTTTGGCACCTGGAGGCCTGGAGAGCTTCCGAGCTGTGCAGAAGATGGCGGTATATGGGCTCAACCTTTATGTGCCTGGGCTGCTGTGGATTCACGGAGGACTGGTGCTGGACATGATGGAGAGGAAGGGGTGGCACAGGTATGGAAGGCTTTGCCTTCAACTTTCCTTTTTTTTTTTTTGTATTATGGTATTTATTGCCCCCGTCGCACCTGACCGGACTTCCCTTCGGGCCCCTCTATGGATTACCCCACCCCAGTGCATCCAACCCCACCGCCCCACATCGCAGCCAGCCCAGGTATCCCTGATATATCCCTTTGTTGGGAGGGTCCCTTACCTTCGTAGGGGAAGAGCCTATTTGGCTAAGTCCAACGACCCTGGGTGCTGCTGAGGCGGTTGATGGAGGTCCGGGAATGAGGATGGGGGGCCGTCATCTGACTGGCCAGGGCGCCATTTTTCAGTATTTTTTCCTCCAAGGAGAGACGTGCCATGACATCTAGGCTTATGCCGACGTCTGTCTCTCCCCAAGCGTTGTGGGTCGGATGTCATGCTGAACCCCCAGCCTCCTCTAGGGGTCAGCAGACAACCAATCTGCACCCTCGCCCTCCCCCCAGAGAAGGCGAGCTGTCAGTGGATGCTCCCTCCTTCTCCCCCCGGCCGGCCCTCCAGCAACCCGAGTCCATTCCCGAACCCAGGTTGCCGGCGTCACAGGCGGAAATCCAACCGCTGCACCATTGGGCTGAACTTTCCTTTTTAAGGGGAGGCTGGTACACGGCACTTGGGAGGGGGCTATGACAGGCGCTGGGATGCCTGGAGCTCAGACTGATGGTGGGCCCTTACCTCCGGAACATGTTGGGGATTGTGTTGGAGGCCCATGGGCTACAGATCCTGCATCTTGAGAGGCTGTTTCCTCCTTGCGTGGACCGTTTGACCCTCCCTTCCCCTCTCTGCTGGAGGTAGGGCCTGGGAGGCAACTGACTCTTTCCCCCTAAGCAATGGTCCCCGGCCCATGCTTTGTTGGATGCGGGTTGGATGCCAGACCCTACTGGACAGTGGCACTCTGAGCTCCCTTTGGATCCTAGGGAGCCCAGCTATTCTCTGGAACCTGGACTTGGGGACTTAGCTCAGGTGGGGAAGGCGGGCGCTGGGCTTGGATGTTCGGGGGACTGTGCTTTCGGAGGCTCTGTCCATTTTGCCAGAGTCCAACCCCCCTTCTCCTCTGGCTGCTGATGGGATTTTTTCAGCCATGGCCTCTGGGGCAGTTTTACCCACTCAGCCTGCAATGGGAACTCCTGGTGCTGTACACCCCACTGGGGGGACTGGGGCCTCTGGAGGTGTGCCCCGGATGCCTGGTTTATCACCTTCTGATTTGTCTTCTGTAACCCCTGCTCTTCGAGACTCCACTATGACTCAGCCGGCACAGGAATTGTCTTGGGCTGACAGGGTGGACTTAGAATTTCCACAGACTTCAGCTCAAACCGCCCACCCTCGATTGGCTGAGCAGGCTTCACGGTCAGCGGCTGGTACTTGGTCACGATTCAGGCAGTAGAGCTCTTTTACATCTTCACCTGCCCCTGCTTAGAGATGCAATGCAGTCCGTCTCTTTTATAAAGGGGGACTGGCCATGAAGCCCGACAGGGCCTATGTCAGGAAGGTCCTGTTGTGGTACTCCTTACTTGTGACACCTCATGAGCTGTATGTGTTGCTGCATGCCCCTATGGATGGGTATTTTGATTTAAGTTTCCAATCTCTGGTATTTCTGGTGGACCCCATTTCAGGCAGTCCCTATTACCAAGCCTCCAGTACGTATGCTGACAGTCCTACTGAAGAATGAGGGGGTTAAGGTACAGGATGTGCACTACTGGTTGGCTCAATGCTGCGAGGTCCTGGGGGAACTGGAGCCTGTTCTGGACACTGAGCTATTCTGGACAGGACACTGGCACTTCCAGATTAAATTGTGGCATACAGCCACCAGGTTGCAGCATTTGCCAAGTGTTTTTTGTCTGGGAAGGGACTGGGCACAATGCTTCTATCCAGGACAACCTAAGACATGCTTTCATTGTGGAGCTGATGCGTATCTTAGCAATGCTTGCGCCGCAATTCAATGTAACTTATGTCTGGAGAGGGGTCACACGGGAGCACAATGTTCCAATGCATTGTGTTGCAATCTCTGTGATGACACTGGACACTCTTTTCGTACTTACCCTTGGGCCATGCATAACCAGAGAGACAAGGTAGACAATCAGGATCACATTTTGGAACAGGCTCATCGGGCACAGCAGCAACAGAGAGAAAGGGCACTGGCTACAGCCATTACACATGTGGTGGAACCAAGGTGGTGCACTCTGGGGTGCAGAGTGTAACCCCTACGCTTTTGAAAGTTCTGTTCCCTACGTCTCGGGCTCCTCAGCCCCAGCAGGAGGCTTCGGTCTCCATTCTTGATATGCCAGTCCAAGGGGTGCTTTGGCCTGCCGAGAATGATTTGAAGGGGGCCTGTCCTGCCACAAGTAGTCCTAT
Organism: Neoceratodus forsteri; assembly: GCA_016271365.2. NCBI lineage: Eukaryota > Metazoa > Chordata > Ceratodontiformes > Ceratodontidae > Neoceratodus > Neoceratodus forsteri. The sequence continues at coordinate 198,846,136 of CM057453.1, forward strand.
GCCCCCCCCCCCCACACACACACACTCAGGATCTGAAATTGGTTGACAGGAAGTGGTCCCTGCAGTCACATAAGTTGCAGGGAGCACAGGATGGAGAGGTGGCGATCCCACTGGCTAATAAATTCACTGGCTTGATGAAAGTGGATGGGGAGGAGCAGCATAATGCAGAGATGGAGTATTCCCCCTGTGCTTCGGAACATCCTTCTGCTACTACTGACACTGAGGTGTAAACCCCTAAGATGGTGGGCAAGGCCAAAGTACGGCAGAAACAGAAGATGGGGAGTCGCCTGAAGACGGATCCAAATATGGACTGTACCTGATGCGTGTGTTTGTCTGTCTAGTGTTTGTTTGTCCTTTTCTTTTTCTCTCCTTTGTCTATTATGACGACTTTGTTTCGTCTGGCCACACTGAATGCCAACAGCGTCAAGTCCCTGGTGAGGAGAGGTATACTTTATTCGATCTTTTGGGATCTGGACTATGATGTCCTTCTTCTTCTTCAGGACAGCTGTTTACACACTACCAATGATATTTATCAAACCGGTAGAAGTTGATGTTGGGGTCTGTCCTTTTGGTCAGCAGGTGTAGACCGCTGTGTGGGTGTGGGAATTTTATTTACTGGCGATGCCTGGTGAGTTACAAGATTGGCTGATCTTGTTCCAGGATGTGTGCTCCTTTTGGATGTCACCTATCAGGACATGCTTCTCTGATTTATTACTGTGTATGCTCCCCAGGGTGAAAAGGATAGGACATATCTGTTTCATTTGATTTGCCCCTACTTTCACACTTCCAGGTGTGTGATGTGTGGGAAGGGGACTTTAATTATGGTCTGTCCACCTCTGACCAGGGTGGATGCACTATGAAGACTTTTTGTGACACCTCCGCCCTTCGTGAGATCATGCACGGTGCCTCTTTGGTGGATGCTTATCAGGTGGAACACCTCGAAGGGGTGCAGCACTTATCACCTGGTGGCACGTGCCTCATGAATAGATTTCCTTTTTGTCTCTCCTTCTTTGGTCCCAAGTCATGTGACATTAAGTCTGATTGAGGTTTCAGATCATCTTCTACTGGGTGGCTCTTTTGGCCTTACTCCTTGTTTTGACCCCAGCAGGGGTTATTGAAAACTCAATGGTATGATCTTGTGGCAACAATTTGAGGGGTGGGTGTTAGAGGAATTCCGCTGAGCCTGCCAATCAGTGGCCTGTGTACATGGAGATCCAGGGTGCTGGTGGGTGAACACTAAAGCGGATCTTAAGCTGTTATGTCTTTGCCTTACTAGGGCAGTTATTAGGTCACAGTACCTTGAATACTTGGGGCTGCGACATCAGTTTATGCATCTCCTTTCATTACAGTATGGTACGAAGGGGATTACTTGGACCAGATTGCACAAATCACGACTTGCATGAGGGCTATCCAGTATGATAGGGGCAAGTCTTTATCAATGGAGCATCAGATGGGTACCAGGATGACGATTGGGTCGATAGACCCTTTTGCTAGTTGTCGTCACAGAGTGACACACAGACTGATTACTGGGGTTCACACTGCTTTGGGGCAAATAGTATTAGTGATTCACCAGGATTCAGTATTGCAGGAGTACTTATAGCGTACGTCTGGCTGTACCCTGGAGGTTGGCGTAACAGATGCTTTTCTTGCTCAGGTTGAGATTCCTAGTATTCCCCGGGACTTGCTTGTTCATCTTATGAGGTACATTACACTGATGGAGGTGGAATGGGCCATAGCCCATCTACACACAAACTGGGTTCCGGGCTTGGATGGTTTGACTTCGGAATTTTATTGGGTGTTTCATGTTCGGATGCGGACATTTTGATGGTCTTTTTCAGTTAGATTCTGTGGGAAGGGATTCTTCCTTGTTCTATGTTGGACGCTCTTCAAATCTTGTTGTTTAAGAAAGGTGATTCATTTGAACTTAGCAACTGGATGCCATTATGCCTTTTGATTATGGATCTGAAGCTTTTGATGATGATATTAAATGTACGTCTGGCTGCGGTGGCTCAGTACGTTATCTCTCCAGTGCAGACGTGTGCCATCCCTGCCAGGCACATGCTTGATATCTTGATTCTCGTTCGGGAGTTGTTTAGGCTGCGGTGTAAGCGGGACATGGTGGGTTTCTTTTAACGTTAGACCAAGCACAGGCATTCGATAGGGTATCACACTCCTATCTGTATGCTATTCTTTGGCACTGCGGAATCCCTCATAGGTTTTGTGACTGGCTTCATTTGATTTATGATTTGGCCACATTGACACCTTTTGTGAACGGGCATTTGGGTACTCGTTCCTCTTTAAAGGTGGGGGCTTGGCAGGGGTGTCCTCTGAGCCCCCTCCTGTATACGTTTTGTCTGGACCCCATCCTTCGGAAGATATTGCTACACCCACATATTGGGGGTATCAGTACCCCTTCATCTTCTGGGACCATGAAAGTCATTGCCTATGCGGAAGATGTTACCCTTCTGGTTCAGAATATGGCCTCCGGGTGTGTCGCATTGGATGTTTTTCGCTCTTACGGTCCTATTTTGGGCACAGTTTTGAATCTGTCAAAGTGCACTGCGATTGCGCTAGGGTCACAGATCATGAGGGGTGGCTCAATAGGAGGAATTCCTTTGATGGCTGGACCTGTTTGTATCCTGGGGGTTTATTTTGGGGTTGGGGATATGACTGCTTACAATCGGGATTTGAAATTGACTCATTGTGCTTCCAGGGTCTCCCATGGAAGTCCTGGAAGCAATCCAAATGTAAACAGGTGGCTGTAGTTAGGATGTTTTTATTTCCCCTTTTTCTACATTTAGGACAGGTTTGCTTGATTCCCAGGGACATGGAAACTCGCATTTATAGCTTATTTTTTCAAACGATTTGGGATAGTAGGTTGAACCTCATTAGGCGGGATGTCCTGTATCTCCCCATCAGGGAGGGGGGTTTGGATATGTTTTATCAAGTGGTTAAGTTAACGTGTCATTTTGTTAAATGGAATATTGGATTATTTCTCGATGAAGTGGATAGGTGTTGGAAACCCTGGATGGCAGTTTGGTTCATTCCCGTTTTACACCAGTGGACACAACCACATTTTTCTCCTTTACTATCTAGAGGAGCAGACTTCGATGGCCACACAATATTGGAAAATTGCAGAGATGGAGGAGGGCGTATGCACTCCTCCAGTTGTCTCTTCCCCCATTATTGTGTCAGGATATTTTGGCTCAGTATTTTTTTAAACCTCATGGGTACCCTGGTATTCCACAGGAGCGGTACACTCTTTTACATGCTAACTTGGCTGATCCCCTCACACCCTTCAGGATGTGGGATGCCCTATGGCTCAGCAGTCATGGTAGATTAAGTGTGAAGGCTAATGCCAAGCACAGGATCATGGCGGATCGCTTTTGTCCCCGGGTGGGGTGTGTACAAGTTTTGGAAACTATGTCTCATTTTTTACTGGAATGCCCCTTTGCCGGAGCATTCTGGGATCTTATGGCAAGAAAATGAGGGGATCCGGGTTGGCGGTCACTGTCGTATGAGGCAGTCATATTGGACTTTCCCCTTCCACTGAGCTATATGGAGACTCATGTGGGAGGCTTATTATTACTCTAAGTATTTTTTATGGCATGCCCACTGTGTTTTTCTTTTGCAGGCCCTGTTTCTGGCCCCAGATGCGGTACTCCTCATGGTGGAAAGGGAATTACACTTTTTATTAATGTCTAAATGTTCTTTCGGGAGGCGTGGGGGTAGCCCCTTGATGTGGAGACATGTGCAAGCTCATTTTGAGCCTCCCTGAAGGTGGGGGGTGGTTCTTTTTTTTTACTGCACTACACTTCACTTGTAGATGCTGGGCGGGTTGGGGGGTTCTCCCCCCCTTCTTTTAACTAGGATTGTTTTTTGTTTTATATTATTTCTCTTTTTACTATGTGATTTAGGGGGTGGTGGTGGGGTTGTATAGGGCTGACTGACTGTCAGGTGCGTTGGGGCATGGGTGAGGGTAGGGGTAGGGATTGTACTTCTTTTTCACTTGTTTGTTACTGTACATTTTCATTCTCTGGCGTTATTTTCATTGGTTGTTGCTGTAACTTCTTTTCCTGTATGTTTTATTGTCCAATTAAAAATTCTCCTACTCTTTTCGAGAAATGCCATGGAACAGACAAGATGGGACATCGGTTTAACGTCTCATCCGAAAGACGGCACCTCAGGAGTGCAACACCCCCCCCCCATGCTGCACTACAGTGTCAGTATTGGGATATTAACACAAGTGCCTGGTGTAGGAATAGAACCCAAAGCCTTCTGATCTCCCCGCCTCAGAGGTGAGTGTGCTACCTGATGAGCCACTGACACTGACATATAAGGGAATGCAGCGAGATGAAGATAGGGAAGCATACCAAACTTCCCTAAGGGAAGCAGGGAAGGCAGTAAGGCAGGCAAAGGCCCAAACTGAGGAAACACTAGCACGAACAGTAAAAACAAGGGGACAAGACTTTCTATAGGCACATTAGTGAAAGGAGAAAGTCCAGAGGAGGTATTGCTAAGATCAAAGGGAATAAGGGGGAGTGTGTGGAGGAGGACCAAGGAAAAGCATCTATCCTAAATAGATACTTCTGCTCAGTATTTACTGAGGATAAAGTAGGGCAGGGCCCACAGCTCAGCACCATGGACACAGAGGGGAGGGAGGGAGGTGTGCACAAGTCCCTTCACAAAAGAAAGGGTCCTACTAGAGCTCGCTAAGCTCAGGGTGGACAAGGCAATAGGACCTGATGGCATCAATCCCAGGGTACTAAAGGAGCTAACGGTGGAACTAGCAGAGCCATTAGAATAACTGTTTAGTGAGTCTCTGAGCACAGGAAAGGTCCCAGAAGACTGAAGAAGAGGTGGTGGTAAACGGTATATGATCAGAAGAGATGCAAGTCACAAGTGGGGTACCTCAGGGATCAGTCCTGGGGCTAGTCCTTTTCAATATCTTCATTAGTGACATAGCAGATGGACTAGAAGGTAAGGCTTGTCTGTTTGCAGATGACACCAAGATCTGCAACAGAGATGATCCAGATGGGGTGGGCAGAATGAGAAGAGATCTGGAAAAACTGGCAAAATGGTCTGAAAAGTGGCAACTGGGGTATAACGCAAAGAAGTGCAAGATCATGCACATAGGGAAGAGAAACCCTGAAGCTACCTATAGGTTGGGAGGGGAGTTGCTGGCAATCACAAGGGAAGAAAGAGACTTGGGCATCATCATCAAAGATGACATGAAATCATCTAAGCAGACCACTAAAGCAGCAAGTAAGGCTAGGGGGATGTTGGGGTGTATTAATAGGGGTATCACAAGTCGTAAGAGGGAGGTAATAATCCCTCTTTACAAGACACTGGTTAGGCCCCATCTGGAGTACTGCGTGCAGTACTGGAGGCCGCACCTGCACAAGGACATTAACAAAATGGAGGTAGTCCAGAGAGGACAATCAGAATGGTGCAGGGACTGCATCAGAAAGCATATGAGAATATGCTGGCCTGGTGGCACTGAGGGTTGAGGCACTGGACGCCTCACCTCGTGCCATGCCTGCGACCTGGGTTCGGGAATGGACTCGGGTTGTTGGGGGTCGGCAGGGGAAGGAAGAGGATCAAGCATTCTAGGACAGCTCTCCTCTCTCTGGGGTGGGCATGGGGCTCGCATCGCTCTGCAACAGCATTTGGCGGCTGTCGGGTGCACTGCAAGTTGCGGCACACAAAAAGAGGGTTGGAGCACACCAGACGTCGGCACGTAAGTGCGCTGTACATCACTGCACGCTGGCTCCAGGGGAATGCCAAAGGCAGAAAAATAGTGGGGCAGTCGTGGTGGCTGATGGCTGTGCACTGCACCCCCAGACCTGAGAGGTGCACCCCCAGGTGTTGGTTCCCGGTGCGGGGGGGGGGGATACTGCGTGTACGCCAAGCCTGTGAAGGAGAGTGTGTCACTGGCCAGACCGGGTCCGGGGGTGCAGGTGCCGGTGGCTGGACGACCTGCCATGCCCGTACCGCAAGGAGGAAAAATAATGATATAAAAAAATAAAAAAACATACGGGGACAGATTAACGGAGCTCAATATGTATACCCTAGAGCAAAAGAGGGAGAGAGGTAATATGATCAAAACATTCAAACATCTTAAGGGCATTAACAAGGTGAAAGAGTCTAATATGTTTCAATATAAGAAAAATAACAGGACAAGAGAACACAGCATGAGATTAGAGGGAGGCTGATTAAGGGGTAATGTGAGGAAGTTATTTTTCTCACACAGGGTGGTGGATACATGGAAGAGCCTACCTCAGGAAGTGGTGGGTATGAATACAGTTCAGGGCTTCAAAGAGGCATGGGATAGGCATAAGGCAGCAATACAGATGAGTATGAATAAACAGGCCATTGACAGAGTAAAGGCCTATGGCACATTCATAAGGTAGAAAAAATGGGCAGACAGGATGGGCCTTGCAGTCCTTATCCGCCGTCAATGTCTATGTTTCTATACAGTTTAAAATGAATGGATTACAGGTAACATTTCATTTAGTATGGTGTCCTAAAATTGGACAGAGACAGTCAACATGCTGTTGTGTTAGTTACTTCAGATTTTCTTTATTTCATCAGATACTCTTATTCTTATAGATGTCAAAACTACCTTCATATTTGCACGGGCCCAGATAGTCAAAGGGGCTGCACATGGCACAATAGGGGTCAGTCACATAATCGTGCCTGTGTAGTACAGTATGGTCTGCAAGCCCATTGGTCCACACTGGCGCATTTCTTTTGAATATCACCCTGTCCTGGCCCCGGTGCAGCTCGGTTGTGCTGCGCCCCCACATGCGACATTGCCCGGAGTAGTCTGAATATCAAGGCCATGGTGTACTACGACTTAAACCATTGAGTTATCATTGTGTATTTGTTTTGTATATTTGCTAATCATATTGTGGAGTTAATCAATAATAGATACCCTGGCAGCTTTACCTTGCGTACTTATCATTGTTTAAAGCATTTCCCTTTAAGGTTCCAAGTGTTCATTTATATCCATGTAAGTTTGTTTGTTTGTTTGTTTATTTTTATTCTGTATAACCAGTGAGCAACAATATGCCCATTTTCACTGGTGCCCAGTCACAACAAAAACACATATATACAAAATACAAACTTACAAATACAACATCATTTAAAACAACAACACTTTGATTCATCTAACATAAATCTTTTTAAAACCCTCTTAAATAAAGGAATTGTAATACATTGTACAATATAACAAGGTAGATCATTATATAATTTTACTGCATAATATTGTAAAGAATTCTGTGCAAATGTGCTTTTACAATAGGGAATCCTAAACTTGAAGTTATCCTGTGACCTGGTCCTCACTCCATTTACCAATTTTGGAAACATTTCACAAATAATACTCGGTAAAAATCCTAAGTAAATTTTCTGTAAAAATACTAATATACGTAATCTAAATCTATCAATTAAAGACAAACACCCTACAAAACTATAAAGTAAACAATGATGAGTTATTTTATTCTGACCTGTAACAAACCGAATAATATTATGATAAGTTGATGTAAGCTTATTACGCATTCTTTCTGATGTAAATAAATATATTACTAAACCATAATCAATAACTGAAAACAACAAACTGTTAACCAAAATTACCCTAACTTCATAAGTTAAGTACTCTTTCAACCGATATAGCATTCATAGTCTTTGATGCAATTTACCAATTAATTTCTGAATATGTAATTCAAATGATAAATTACAGTCAATGACCAGGCCCAGGTAACAAATTTCAGAAACCCTTTCTATATTATTTCCATAATTATCTTTTAAAGTCAGCTCAAAATTCACATTAGATCTTGCATTTCTAAATATCATGCATTTTGTTTTAACATGATTCAACACCAAGTTATGCCCTATAAACCAATCATGCATTAAACTAAATTCCATCTGTAACTGTTGTTGTACAATTTGTCCAGTATCACCAATACACAATAAAACAGCATCATCTGCAAATAAAATAAGTTCTGTATCCCTACATATTTTAGGTAAAGAATTTAAAAATAAAGAAAACAACAAAGGACCTAAAACTGATCCCTGTGGGACACCACATATAAAATTACCCTCATCTGAGGTTACACCATTCATAATAGTTTTCTGCACCCTACCAGTTAAATAATCATTAATCCATAATATAACTTCATTAGAAAAATTAACCTCAAGTAAACTCAGTAACAACTTCCCGTGGTCTACCAAATCGAATGCCTTGGTGAGGTCCACAAAGCCAGCAGCTACCACTTTTCCCTCATCTAAAGCTTTATACACCTGGCCCGTGAACCTCACCAAGGCAGTCCCCGTACTATGTCCCTGCTGAAAACCATGTTGAGAAGGGGTCCATAAAAAATATTTATCCAAATAACTTTTTATCTGATCAGAGACTATTCTCTCTAACAATTTAGATAAAGGAGCTAAAAGTGTAATAGGTCTATAGTTATTAACACTAATCTTACTTCCGTTTTATATATAGGCCTTACTATACCACATTTCCATTTGTGGAAATACATTATTAATGAGGGAAAAGTTACAAATTTTAGTCAACATTGGAGCAATTAATAACCCAGCTTTTTTAAGAATCCTATAATCTATTCCATCTACCCCCAAATAAGGCCTAGAATCTATCTTCAATATATACGTCAAAACATCCTTCTCAGTAAGTTCCTGAAAATAAAATTTGGGCACTCCACCTTGTTCCCTACTATTTTCAGCTAATAACTCTTTTAAATCTGAATTAGCTACACGTCCTTGTATATTAAACCTCTCTAAGTTAGTAAAATGAGAATTAAACCCATTTACTACTTTGATTGGATCATTAACCAATTGACCATCTAATTGCAAAGAAATATTATCCAATCTCTTACTCTTTCCCATTAACCCGTTCAAAACTTTCCAAAGGGCCTTGGTATCACATAATCCATTACCCAATTTATTTTCCAAATAATCTCTTTTCGCTTTCCTAACCTTTGCTTTACATAAATTACGCAATCTCTTGTATTCTAATTGAAGGCCTACTGTCTTATATTTCCTAAACCTATTCCAAGCCTTATTTCTATCATTTATTAACTTCCTCAAATCAGGATTAAACCAAATTTTCTCCTCTGCTTTTATTTTAACAATTTTATTCGGTAATAACTTATCACAAATACCAATAAAATAACAACAAAACTTTTAGAAAGCTTCATCAATATTAGAAATAACATCTAGGAATGACCAATTAACTGGACTTCTTTTAAAAAAGACTGCAAGTGAAAATCAGAAATGTTCCTATACTGAATAGTTCTATGTGGTTCCTTAACATATTTAGCTGTCCACCCACAATAAACAGCACAATGATCACTTAGACAGACCGAACTAACTCCCGACTTAAACACATGCCCAGGATAATTTGTAATAATCCAGTCAATTAGAGACTCATATCCAGTTCGATAATTATATCTTGTAGTATCAGTCACCAATTGAGCCATTCCCAATCCTGATACTAAATTCCTAACATCTAATGCTTGTTTAGATAACCAATCTAAATTAAAATCTCCCAAAATTAACAATTCTCTTGAGGGAGGAAAAGATAAGTCATGAAAAAAGGCTTCAACTCCCATATTAACATTTCGAGGCGGTACATATACATCAATTAAGTAACGTGAAGATACCAACATGTATGCTGATCGTGCACCTTATACCCTTGAAAATCCAGATCCATGTGTGGCGGAGCCACTAAAACCGCCTGCCTAATTTAAGCGGTTTTAATCGCCCTGAACACTTCATCATCAACAGTCGCCCTTTCCTCTCCTGTATTGGGGGTTGTCAGTTGGAATATATTGACTGTGCTCAGTAAAGAAGGACCAATTTTTTCTAGTTATTTTTTGAAGTTAAACATTTTTATTGTTTGAGTAAAATAAAAAAGAAGAAAGGAGACGGTGCATACATACATACATACATCAGCTATGACTAGATGAGTAATTTTGGTGTAAAGGTTGAGGGGACAACCTCATTCACAACCAGCCTTGGATTGTGAGCACTGCGCTACCCACCAAAAAGTATATTATCTATGGAAAAATAACATTATTTCTAACAACATGCTTTTCAAAGCTAATACATATATGGAAAACACTGAATATTTACACAGAAATCTTTATTTCAAGTACATTTTTACCTCACTGACATCTACTAGCATCCCCCCGGCCACACCCATTGATCTCCATCTCTATAGCAAGCTACCAATTCCCTGGCATCTAGCAGCTTCCCCCACTCTTACCTGAAGATCCAGCACTGCAAGAGACCATATGGCAACTGACACAGCCCACCTCTCACCTTCTCAGACAGCCACCAGATGGGAAGACAGGGAGCACACGGACAATATACAATATAGGGTGCATATCCCCTGTATTGTACAGAGAGTGTGGACTGTGGACTTACAGGGTGCAGGCTCCCTGTGCAGTACACAGACCACATGCTGTCTGTGCAGTACATGGTCTGCACTCCTTGTAAAATACAGGAGATACATGACCTGTAATGCACATTGGACGTGTGCTCCCTGTGTTCCCATTCTGCAGTCGACCGAGTTGGTGAGATGTATGTTGTTCTGGTTCCCATATGATCCCTCACCACACTGGCCCTTAGGTAAGGAGGAGGAGTTGGCAGGGTTGGCTAGTCAGTGCCTTTGGTGTCAAGGAGGAATCCACTAGACATCAGGGAATGGGTAGCATGCTATAGGGATGGTATCAGTGGGTGGGGGTGCCACTAGATGCCAAAGAGGTATGTTGTGATACTGCAGCCAGTGATTGGAGGTCAAGGTTGAACCAGTGGACAGCAAGGACAAAATTTCACATTTATGGGCTGACAATCAGAGGGTGGAGGACCACTAGGCACCAAGGACTGCTTCCTTTATGCGGGTGCAAGCAATCGGGTTGTGGCAGAGACTGTCATGCTGCCACTTCTAATGCAAATGTGCCCATAATGGAGCAATAAAAACAAATTACAATGCAGCTGCTCGTCTGCTCCAACCTCCTCCTTAATATTATTCTGGTTTGAAAGCTGCAAAACTGACATGATGTATTTGGCTGCTCCAAGTCCTTATTGTGTTTAAAGCAGAGGTTACTTCTACTTAAAGCATATTAAGGAAGGAGGAACAGCCAACTGAGTAGTTTCTTTTTTGTAAAATAACAAAAAATGACATATCTCCTACCTTTCAAGCTCTCTACCTGTCCACTCCACACACTGTTCATCCACCCACCTACAAGGTTTGATTTTTATTTATTTACATTAACTTTGGTAAGACAGAAAACATTTGCTGAAAGAAAAAATATTACAAGACTGGATTTGCATGTTAGACTAACCGTAACACTCATCCCACCCAGCCAGCAGCCCCTACCAAAGTAGACATCATCAGATGACACAAAGGAGAGATGCTAGACAGCATTTTAAATCAGACAGTCACAGGAACAACACAGCAGCTCACCAATAAACATAAACACCACCTACCCTTCCCCTCTTGCAGACTACAGCTGAGTTAGCTCAAGTAAAGAATCTTTTGGAGGTTAGAATTGGTTGTACTGGTCACTGGTGGAGCCAGACACTACAGCAGCAGGGAACGAATGCCCGACACTACACTCACAGGGACTGAGCCAGACACTACAGTAACAGGGAATGAATGCCAGACACTACAGCAGCAGGGAATGAATGCCAGACACTACAGCAGCAGGGAACGAATGCCCAACACTACAGTCACAGGGACTGAGCCAGACACTACAGTAACAGGGAATGAATGCCAGACACTACGGTAGCAGGGAATGAATGCCAGACACTACAGCAGCAGGGAACGAATGCCCGACACTACACTCACAGGGACTGAGCCAGACACTACAGCAACAGGGAATGAATGCCAGACACTACAGCAGCAGGGAATGAATGCCAGACACTACAGCAGCAGGGAATGAATGCCAGACACTACAGTAACAGGGAATGAATGCCAGACACTACAGCAGCAGGGAATGAATGCCAGACACTACAGCAACAGGGAATGAATGCCAGACACTACAGCAGCAGGGAATGAATGCCAGACACTACAGCAGCAGGGAATGAATGCCAGACACTACAGCAGCAGGGAATGAATGCCAGACACTACAGTAACAGGGAATGAATGCCAGACACTACAGTAACAGGGAATGAATGCCAGACACTACAGCAGCAGGGAATGAATGCCAGCAAAAAGAGGTTGCAGATTGCAGCAGGCTTCTTTCCCACTCCCTGACTCCTTGCCAAATTAGTGTAATGACCAATAGCATGTGGCCCCTGCCAGCTGACAAAATGTCTGTGCAAACTCCCACCATCTCCTCTGCCCAGTTCCTGTGGTTGATAAATGTGTACCCCCACACCCACCAAGCAAAGCATCCATTCACTTACCACCACCAGTAACCTCCTACCTCCCTGAGACTCATAGTTCAGCTTCAGCAGTACTGGACACAACTTCCAACTGACACAGTAGCAGGCAGCAGTGTAGGGTGGTATTCTGGTCTTGGAAAGAAAGAATTAATCCCCCACAATTGCAGGCGCCCATCTTCATCTTCAGATTCCTTGACTCCTCCGACCAACTTAAGCTCCTCCATCCAGAGACCAGGCAACGGCAGCAGCAGCAGCATTCATTTTTAATAAGAAGGTGGCACAGAGGGAAGTGAAGCATAGTTCAATGTCATAACAGTGAAAGTTCTTGGGTGACTCGCAAAACAGCAAGTACACCCTACCGAAAACCAATTAGGCACATAACAATAAACACTGAAGACCAACTTGGCGCACATTTAAAATAATGTTTAACAGCCCCCCACATACCTCATATTTATATAATCACCTATGGGGGGTGCGGACACTAGAGGAAAGAAGAGGGACTGACAATGGCAATAACTTAAAAAAAAAAAAACACCTGCTAAAGCAAAACACAGACAGAACTGTAAGAAGTCCCAAACCCAATACCACCAGCACTGCAGACAGTATCCCTACCCGCTACGCTAGGCAGCTAACTCAGCGGCACCATGCTCCGTGTCCCCATTTAGCCCATCCCTCTTCCTCCCCCCTCCATCTCTTTTCCCTCCCCATTCTTCCCATCCTCCCTTGATACTCCCTCCCCCTCGCTATCCATTCTTCATCACTGATCATGAAAGTGACCTAACTGAAGAGCTCATTTCTGAGTCGCTCAGTTTGGTTCACTATTATGGTGTGCCACTGTGAAGTACCACAGTTTTCTACTGAAGTCATTGGTCTCCCACTCATTCTTCTTATTTGCTCTTGCCCTTACTCCACTTCTGATAGTGGTCTGTCACTTTCCCCTTCCCTGCTGCATTCACAACTGCTCCATTCTGTTTCCAGCCAGCATACTTTATGCAGCAATGGTTCCCTCCCTCCCTGTTCTAAGACGGCAGTACTGCACTCTCTCTCTACTCTCCTAACACAAACTGTTTGCTTTGCCTGCTGCTCCTGCCATGCAGTGCAGAAGGTGCCTGTTCTCTTCTGCTCTGAATGTCCCACCTGACCTTTTCCTTTCTAGTTATTAAATTCTCTAGTGCTAGGCTAGCCATTGTGAACTTTTTTGCTTAGCACTGTAACAGACATTAGTGCAGGTAGGCTGACATGAGTCACTACTCCGCAGCTGTGCGCCGGACGTGTACTGAGGTGCCACTGCGCAGCTGGCCCGGTCCAGTTATATCTTGCAACCACGTGTTTCTGCACCTTGCTGCCCTTGCTCCGGAGAGCGCCCTGGAAGCGCGTGCCTCCCTTCTGTTACGTGGGGCGGGGCTCATGACAGAGGCAAAGCAAGTCTGTCATCGTGTTCGTCGCATTAGCGCATTCCACACACTACCAGCGTGTGAGTGAAGGACAGCGGGAAGACCCTCAAGCTCCCTATTGCTGCTACCACCATGTATCTGTGCAGGCTGACCTTGCAACGCGTCGCCCCGCTCATACGGGGCTCGAGTTTCAGACTGGCCACTCTCGGTAAGTGTGAGAGTGTCGGCAGCTGTACTTGAACCATACACCCGACCCTAGTGTATGTGTGGGAATGGTATACGGACGGTACCTCCGGTCGCAGAGAACCTTTAAGTCTCGACCAAATAACCTTTACCGTGGGCTGTGACTGAAGACACTACTTCTGCAGTCCAGTAGCTGGGTAGTACAGTTGCTTTACTGTGAACGGGCACTGCAACATAGTATTTAGTTTTGGCGTTCGGACTCGTGAAGCAAGCAAGTTAAAGGGGGCCGTGTCAGCTGTTCTTTACAGTGCAACCAGGAGCGGAGCCTCTGAAGGTCACACTGGTTTATAGGAGCCTTTGATTGAAAGAAGTGACGGGTTATACGGGAATTTGAATTACGTACATTATAGTTTAATGACTACATATATAAATGCAAATATTTGTAGTTACACTTATTTTTGTAACCGTTTTTTCTGTACTTTAACTCGATGCAAGAAATACAGTGCTGCTCCTGGTTTGCATACAGTAATTGTATTCATTTGATTTCCGGTTAACATTTATTGCTGTATAGATTTATTCAAGTACACCGACATGCAGATGTCCTTATCTGGGTGAACCGTGGCAAAGGAGCGTGAAAAACGATTTGAGTGCAAAATCTGCATGTTGTGCAATGGTTAGTCGCTACAGCCATAGATTGCTGCAGGAAGGCAGAGTGGGAGGGTTGCACTCGTTAACTGGCGTGTTGGCAGGTGTACACACACTGCACGTACACATGTTTACAGTTTGATTAGTTTAAGTGCATGTCCTGAACTATACGTTTATTTCTAACCAGTATCATTGCAGTCGGTAGTGGTAGCCGCTGCTGCATTTGATATTAGCTACTGAGTTGTGTCTGTGGCTTTTTTATGTCCTGTAGTTTAAGGCATGATGTGGATAGAGGTGTACAAACAGATTACATGAGACATCTGGCAATAATCTGCTATAGACAGTGATACAAGACCACCACACACAGCCGGCATCAGTGAGGTGGGGGTTGTGCAGCAGTTGGATAGTATACTAAAGGGAAATTCCTGGTTACATCCGTGCTCCTAAATGTTGTAAACATTTAGGGATTTGCTGGGGCTTCAGACCCAGCCCAAGCATTGTTTCATACACAATGGAAAGTTACAGCTCATTCCGAGAGGCTGATTCTGAAAACTGACAGGTGCAATTACCTGGTCTCTACCATCTGTATGGATGAATACCCCACAAGTGCCACTAGCAAAACACATTCCTTTTTGGCACCATGCATACTCTTGAATGTTTCATTTATTATTGGGGGATTGCACGCCAGAGTGTTATGGATTTTTGAGTGCATCAGACAGGCAAAACAATTACCAGCTATAAGGTAGTCTTTTTGCAGTCCCCTTTCTATATTAGTAAATTTAAAAACAAATCAGTTCCTACCTGTTTTTAGAAAATTGACTTAATTATCCTTTAGAAGCATAGCAACTTAACTGGTCGGAACGCAGAATTTTACATTCATTAATTCCTATTATAAAAAGGGTCTGAGAAATGGAGCTTTCTGATTGGCTGCAAACATTCTAACAGCCTTATGTTAATCTTTTATTAACATACATGTAGAGCTTAACCATATGTTGAACAAGGTTTAACACTGTTTAAAAATATGTTTTATTATAATAGCAATAAGGCACTCCCAGGGATTATGTTAATGGTCAGTTAATCACCCTCTAGGGGCATGTGGCACTCGGCTACACCTCGTGCCACATTACACCCCTAGAAGGTGATTAACAGACCATTAACATAACCCTTGGTCATGCCTTATTGCTTAAGTAAACACACGGGTTGTCACTAACAAGTACTACTTAGCAGCCGCCAAACTGAGGGAAAATAAAACCCTTTTCCATTTAAAAATAAAACCCAAAACTTTTTTTCAATTAAATCATAGTAACCCATGTCAGGGCATAGTTTTCTTCAAAATCAGCACATTTCTGGGGTTCAATTGAAGGCACTCGACTTTTACCAAATTCACATTCTGTCCAATGTTAGCCTCACTACATGAAAATAAAACCTATTTCCATTAAAATAAAACTTTTCTCTAGTTTGTAAGCACAGTAGCCTACTTTCATGAGAATTAACGCAATTCCCAGGTGCATTTAAAAAGCACCCGATCATTGGTCTGATGCCTTCCGGTTCACTTGGTGCGTACATTAATTCTCTTTAGAGGTGCATATCTTTGTGGAGGGGTTATGGGATAACAGATGGACCAGACACTGAACTTCAGTTTCTACACACAATCTTTGTGTGATGTTCCTTCAAAATACAGGAGATAAACTTAAGCAATAGCATATTCCTTCTTCAATACATCAAGTTTGCAGCAACAGACTATGTATGTCCTTCCTCTGCACTTGTCATCACCTACTGACCTAAACTGATCTAAACTTTTCAGTGAAAACCCTTCATCCTTATGGTTGCCTTGTTTGCTTGGAAGGTGGGGGCTCAAAAGGAAAAAAAAAAAAAAAAACAAGCTACAAAGAACCTCAGTGCAGAAGCACTGAAACAAGGGTTACCCTAAAGGGCATTGACAATAAGCCAAGTTTCAAAGAAACACAATATCACACATACTTCCATAATGCAAAGCATCATGGGATATATGCAGATCACATGACATTTTAGACTGGCTCAGTTTACAGCAATTTATATACATTTTAAGTAGCACAACTAACTTAATTTTTATACTATATAGTCACCTAGTACTCTTTGCTTTATCAAAAACTCTTAGTGCCATGGTATTGCCAACATTTCCAGGTTTCATACACGTGAGGTATGTGCATCAATGTATTTTATGACATAGTGCCATTGCATACTAAATCCAACAATGAGGAACACAGCCAGTTGTTTTATATCAGCTCGGAGGTCACAACAGTAATTCCCTGTACGAGGACCTGAGAGGGAAAAGGAAAATTTAAAAAGGACGCTATCGCATAGTCAAGAAAGGGGAGGGGTACCCATAGGTGGCCAACCTTATGGACTAGAAATTGTAATGAATAGATTAGGCTAAGAAAGAGAACTGTTGCAACAGATTTAAGAAAAGGTTGGTCCTCAAGAGTGGCAGGAGCTCCCTGTCACAGTCCTTTTGTGAGTTATTCCTTACATACTGCCGCAAATGGTGACTGCTGATTTTTTTCCCCAGAGGTGTGTGTTTAACCTGGGTGTGAGACTACAAAAATGTAGTAGTTGAATATTCAACTACTTTGGAGAGTATTCATGTATTCGGCTGTATACGTGTATTTGGAATCCATGTATTCAGCTCCTTAGCCGTTTGTTTATCAGACGAGACTCAGTCTTTAATCATTTCCCACCTACATGGCAGTCTTGCCCATCCTCCTGTCCACTCTGTTCTCCAGGGAATAGACCCCATCCCCCACCCTCCTAGCACCACACCACCTTCCCCCCACCCACTTGTCCTAGGTGAAGTACTAGAATGAATAATAAAGGTCATGACTGCCGCTAACTGCAGTCGAGCAAATTCCATCCTGGCAGCAGCACACTACTAGAGGACGCAAGTCTGCTTCCATTCCAGACAGCAGCTGGCTGGGTTGGAGGGAAAGCAGCGCTGGGTGCCTGCCATGGGACCGCCTTTCTTTTTGTCTTGTTGAGTGATTGGGGGTGGGAGGCGGGTGGTGGGTGTCAGAGTATGGGGTGGGCTTGGGGAGTGTGTTTTCACAGGGTCGAGCAGTGGGAGCAGAGGGTGGCTATTGGAGCATTAAGTGTCAGCTGGGATGAATTTTGCTTGATTGGGGTTGCCTCGATCAGAACCTTTAATTATTCATTACAGTGCTTCACCAAGGACTGTGTGTGTGTGTGTGTGTGTGTGGAGGGGTGGGTGGGTGAGGGTTGCTGTGAGAGTGGGGTAGATGGGCGTATTCCTCTATCAGGGTGGGGCGGGGAGGGCAACATTGCCATGAGGGTGGGGGTGGGATGGTGGTTAAAGAATTGTAAAAATTGTTTTTTTTTTAAATGGAGTAATTCTGCAATGAATACATCTGCCGAATACAGCTGATATTAGGACTTTTGTCAGATAACGGCTAATATACTGTGTATTCAGTAGTGGAGTCAGATTTGGAGTACATCTCTTTTTAACTTAATTTGGTCAGTGACTTAATCTGTTTTCTATATACCTGTGCAGTTTGTAGGCATGAACAATGATTCCCTGTGTTGCAGGCCCCTAATTTCATCCAAAGGTAATATAAATAAGGTTGCTTCACTCTGTTTTGCCCTACTGTGAAAACTAATTTGTCTCCATTGCAACACCCCATCACCTCACTCATGCAGGGTATCATAGGAGTTGATGATATGTACCTGCAAAAGCCGGCAGCAGTTAGTTATACAGTCATTCAGTTCTTTACATGTCTTGTGAAGTCCCTGTATTCTCTAAAAACAATTTTTTCTAACTCCTATTGTTGTACACTTTAAAGCACACAAAACAGCAGGACACTTACTATGCCTTAAAAAGTTTCACAGCCAGCATAAGACAAGAACATGAGGACTGCAGAGGACAGCAGCAACACCGACTAATACAATACAACCACTGCAAGCTTTAGCACTAAAACATTCCGTTTTGTGATTTTATTATTTATTTGTAAATTCGGATACAACCTTTGAGTTAAAAAACTCTTTTACAAAGGTTCCATGTCAAGAACAGAAGACTTACATTTAAGACACGTTACAATTACGGGGCATTCCTATACAATCATAGAGGTTTCAGCAGATATACTGTAATTTTACATTGGGAATGACAACAGGTACATGAAATGCAGGAAACTCTTAATTGATGTGCATAAAACACATACTTGGAGTAAGTAGTGAGCTGCCCTGATGGGGCCGTGTCAGGAAGGCACGGGAGGTGAGAAGTCAAAACATTAGTTACAGGGAGGGAGAGGAAGTGAGCTAAAGAGTGAGGTATAAGGAGAGACAGAGACAGTGAAGTGGGAGATAGTAGGTGGTAAAAGCGATGGAATAAACGAAAGTGAGAGATAGGAGAGGGGAGAGGCGGGGAGGCGTGAGTGAATGATCCGAAACAGAGGGGGATAGGCAGAGTAACAGGGGGTGAGTGGGAGGAGAGAGAGAGAGGGAGAGCGCTAGAGAGGAGGTGGGATGGGGGAGAGGGGGTGGGCCAAAGGTGAATGGAGTGGGGGGACAAACTGGATAAGAAGAATATAATAACAGAGGTGTAGACAATCCCGGGAAGGGGATATAAAGGGAGGGGGAATATGTAGCAAGAGGACACGGTCAGCGAATGAGGAAAAGGGGTCAGGGTATGGGGCTAATTTTGGATAGCAATTGGGGCGCAAGGGGAGAGATGTACTAGAGGGAAAAGCCCAGAATCAGCTCTGACATTCACAGATGCTCTTGCTAGACAGAAGCTGCTTAAGTTTGGTCTTAAAGGTAGTGAGAGTGGCCTAGTTAAGTACATGCAGAGGTCTCGTTTAGTCACAGAGGTGCTCGGTAAAAGAAGGAACGTTGCCCCAAGGCAGTCCTCTGAAAGGGAACACAGAGCAGGCTGAGCTCAGCACCTCTGGTGTTATATTGTGGCTTGGCAACCGTGTAAGCAGATCAGATATGCACAGTGGCGTTGAACCCAATAAGGCCTTCTTCCCTAGAAGGCAGGTTTGTTACCTTATTCTGTTTTTGAGAGACATCAGATTGGATTTCTCATACAGAGTGCAGGTGTGTGTGAGGCGTTCCGCATTTAGTAGCAGTTTGCACACTTTGTTCAGGGCAGTGACCACCCTCTTGAGTGCCGAGTCAGAAGCCATTCCATAAACTACAAGTCTGTAATCCGTAAAGCTACCAACAGTCCCTATTTTCCCAGGACAGTCCCTGTTTTAGTCAGAATGTCCCAGTGTTCCCACAAGATTTACAAAATGTCACTTTTGTCCTGGTTTTTGCTTACTTGTCCCAGTTTTGTCCCTTTTTTCTTTTGCTGACTGCTAATCCATGAGTGACAGTTATTTCAGCACTACTGTGGCACTGCTCGAGTTGGACAGCAGTTTGCAACTTCAATCCCTGCGCCTGTGTTGCACCGCAAGCATGTCAGTGGGAGCACAGTAAAGCATGTTCCTTCTTGTTAGATTAGACTGGGTAGTAGAGTAAACAAGTGCATGTGGATGTCTGCCTGTTAGAAGTTGAGAGGGACTCCAGACAGAGAAGAGTCCGGCAGCAGTGAACCAAGGTACCCGAACCTGATCGGCTGTTGTGAAGTGTGTGAAAACAATCTGGTGTGGTGGTGGGAGTCACTGAAGTGAAGTTTGCTCAGCAATTGAGATGAGTGTAAGTGGGTTGGATGGGACTGACAGGAGGAGCAATACGTGCAGCTCGAATGTCTGACCACAGTTTAACACAGGTTTGCTTCTAATGAACTTTCTGTACATCATGATTTGGAACTTGCTGCAGCAGAATGATGTATCGTTTTAATCTGAATGTTTGCTACTGGTGTTACAGTGGGCGGCATGGCCAGAGCAAGCAGCAAAATTTAATTGATTGTGTGCAGTGTTGTCTGCGGCGGTGCCCGTGGGAGTGACACCGGGGGGGGGGGTCATGATCAGGATGGACCGTCCCAGTTTTAGGCCTCGGAAAGTTGGTAGCTTTAGTAATCCACTATGGATAGTATGGAGCTGGAGATGTAGAGCCAAATTGCATTTGGTGTGAGGCTTTTTCTGTGTCTGTACAGTACGCCGAGTTTGGAATTCATAGCCTTCACTATAGCGTCTGTGATGCCTTACGTGAGTGGGGTTGTGTCCTTAGTAATGGAGTCAAGTAGATTTTCACACCAGATTTAAGTACCTTCATTTATGTTTAAATTCTGATGAAATTAGGAGGGTGCAATAGAGGCAATAGAAACATGGAAACATAGAATTTGACGGCAGATAAGGACTGCTTGGCCCACCTAGTCTGCCCATTTCCCTATCTGATGGATAAGCTGCAGATTCTAGTTAACCAACAGCTTACTTCCTCCTACCCCCCACTAGAATTGCTTTATGTCTGTCCCATGCATTCTTGAATTCTCCCACTATTCTTGACTCCACAATCTCCTCAGGAAGGCTATTCCATGTATCCACAACCTTCTCCGTGAAAAAATACTTTCTAACATTACCTCTGAGCCGTCCCCCCCATCTTCAAATTGTGCCCCTTGTTCTTGCACATCTCTTTTCTGAAAGGTGCTACCCTCTTGGACTTTAATTCCTTGAGGTACTTAAAGATTCTATCATGTGTCCCCCCCCCCTTTCCTCGAGGGTATACATATTAAGCTGCTTTAGTCTCTCTTTGTATATCTTCTGGTGCAGACCCTGCACCATTTTGGTTGCCCTCCTCAGAACACCCTCCACTCTGTCTGCCTTTGCGAAGATGGGGTCTCCAGAACTACATGCAGTACTCCAGATGGATTCTCACCAATTGTTTGTACAGATGGATAACAACTTCCTGTTTTCTACTGTTGGTGCCTCTCGCTGTGCATCCCACTATCCCCCCAGCCCTCCTTACTGCCTTCTCACATTACTTGCCCACCTTTAGGTCATCTGATATAATTACTCCCAGGTCCCTTTCGATTTTTGTTATTGTTAGTATCTCACCCCCCACTGTGTACTCCTTCCCTGGGTTTTTGTTTCCCAGGTGCATTACCTTGCACTTCTTTGCATTGAATCTGAGCTGCCATACATTTGACCATTCCTCCAACCTTGCCAAGTCCCTTTTCATCCTTTCCACCCCACCTTGTGTATCAATCCTGTTGCAGATCTTTGTGTCGTCTGCAAAGAGACATACTTCTCCTTCCAGGTGCTCTCCAATGTCACTTATAAAGACTTTAAAGAGGATCGGTCCTAGTACTGAACCCTGCTATACCCCACTAGTTACACTCCTTTTTTCACTGTGGACTCTGTTTACTATTACCCTTTGCGTCCTGTTGTCCAGCCAATTTTTTATCCAGGCTACCACCTTGAGACCCACTCCAGGGTTGGCTAACTTGTATATTACTCTTTTGTGTGGGACTGTTTCAAATGCCTTGCTAAAATCTAGGTAGGCCATATCCACAGCCCCTCCGTGGTCTACTACTTTGGTCACCCAGTCAAAGAAATCTATTATATTCATCTTACACAACATTCCTGCTGTGAATCCATGCTGCCTTGGGTCCTGTGCCCCACTGGCCTCTAGGTACTCAACAGTTCTTTCCTTCAGAAGTGATGCCATCATTTTCCTTACCACTGAGGTCAAACCAACTGGTCTGTAGTTTCCTGCCTCTGCCCTGCTCCCACTTTTGTGAAGGGGAATCACATCCACCCTCCTCCAGTCCTCAGGTACCACCCCATCCTCCCATGATTTGTTAAAGAGAGTAGTCAGTGGTGTCACTAGTTCTACCCTTAGTTCTTTTAGAATTCTGGGATGAATCCCATTGAGCCCCATTGCTTTGTTCACCCTCAGATTCAAGAATTCTTTTAAAACCCTTTCTTCTGTGAATGGGCTGGTATTGACCCCTCTATCCAAAGTGTTTCTCTTGTTTGGTTTAAGTACGTCCTCCTCCTCTTCCGTTGTGAATACTGAGCAGAAATATTCATTCAGTATCTCTGCTTTTTCACTATCCCCTTCTGCTCACATTCCCTCCCCTTTATTAAGTCTCCATATTCCTCCCTTGGTCTTTCTTCACTCCTTAATGTACCTATAAAAGGTTTTATCCCCATTCGTAACAGAATTAGCCATCTTTTCCTCGGTTTGGGCCTTTGCTATTCTGACTGCCTTCCCTGCCTCCTTTTGCTTTCACTGATAAAGTTGTCTGTCCTGTGCTGTCTGTTTCCTTATGTTTCCTGAATGCTGTCCTTTTCTCCTTAACCTTCCCTGCCACCTCTTTTGAGAACCATAGTGTTTTTTTCTTCATTTTGTTTTATTGATTCGCTTCACACAAAGGCTTGTTGCCTCTGTGATGGCTGTTTTGATTATTCCCAATTGTTCCTCCACCCCTCCTTCTTGCCCATTTGCTAGTGCTTTTCTGAGGCACTCACTCATTTTCCCAAAGTCAGCCCTCCTAAAGTCCAGTAGTGTTGCTTTTGTGTGGCTTGACTCTATGGCTGTGTTTATTGTGAACCACACTGTTTGGTGGTCGCTTGTTCCCAGATGGCTACCCACTTCTAAATCCGAGATCCTTTCTCCGTCCCTGTTTGAGAGTACCAGGTCTAAGATTGCTTCCTCCCGAGTGGGTTCCAACACTAGCTGTCTGAGTCGTGCCCCTTGTAGGGCATCAAGAATGACCCTGCTCCTGGATTGTTTCTGCAGCAAAGGTGCTCCAGTTGACATCTGGCATATTCAGGTCCCCCATCAACAATATCTCCCCTTTTTCTGCCATTTTAAGGATGCCTTCTGTCATTTACATGTCCATTCCCTCCCCCTGAGATGGGGTCTGTACACAACCCTCATGTGGATTGTGGTGCCATTTCCTTTCTCCAGGGTGCCCCATAGTGACTCATCTACATCATGTTTATTCTTTAGTTTTGATATTTTAATCCCTTCCCTTACATACAGAGCTACTCCTCCTCCTCTTTAACCCTCCCTGTCCCTCCTGTAGATTGTGTATCCTAGTATGTTGACATCCCAGTCATTGTTCTCGGTATGCCATGTTTTAGTGACTACCACAATATCCAGGCATCCCTCTTTCATCAAAGCCATTAGTTCAGGGAGCTTGTTACACAGACTACAGGCATTGGCACTTATCACCCTCTATTTTTTGATGGCCCTACCTCTTGTAGCCCCATCCCTGTCCTTACTGCCTTTGCCTTTTTTTGCATTTGCCCCTGTCCTGCTCTCAAATGACTTTCTACCTCGCTGTTTACCTCGCTAATTACTGTGTTTTTGGGGGGCTGGGATTTCCTGCTTCTTTTCAGTACCTCCTCCTTGGCTAGTTTAAATGCTTGCCAATGAAGCATTAAACCTGTCACCCAGGATCCTGGCCCCACCCACCCAGACAGATGGGAACCGCTTCGCGCCAGTATATGCCTGCATCCTTCCAGGTGGCTTCCCAGTCCCTAGTGAAGCCAAAACCCTGAGCTCCACACCAGTTTTTCAACCATTCATTGAATCCCACGATGTGGAGTACCCTAGCATCATCCTTGCCATAGACAGGCAGCACCTCCAAGAAGGTTTCCGTACATGTTACTTGTCTAAGGCCCCTCCCCAACTCTATAAACTCCTCTTGCACTGCTCTGATCCCATTCCCAGCCAGGTCATTTGTCCCTAGGTGGACAATGACATCCAGCTCCCTCCCTCGTGCAGCTCCTCCCGCGATCCTGAGGATTCGCTTCCTGTCCCTCTGAGCCATGGCGTCCGGCAGGCACCTTACCTCCCTCTCCCCTTCCTCCCCCACTTCTACCCCCCCAATGATTGAGTCCTCCACCAGGAGTTGTTTCCTTCCCCTCTGGGGTCTCATGCCATCCTCTTGTGGGTCTCCTTTGTGGAGGTTCCCAGTATCCTCCTTGGTCTCTACTGCAGGTACCTCCATAGAAGAACCACTCTTCACCAGAACAGCTTATGAATAGTGGAGAGGTACAGCTGGAAGGATGTACCTCTGTTCCATCACCCTCTCCATCCCTGAATCCACCTTGGTCCAACCACTCTTCTTTCTTGGCAACCTTTGAGGTAGCGATGGTGGCCCTGGTGGTCCCTGGGTGGGGGAAGAGGTTTCAGGAATCCTAGCCAGGTCAGCCTGGAAATGGGCAGCCTCCTTCCTCAGACCAGAGAGGTGCCTGCAAATAGGGCAGCATTGCAGCCTCCAGAATGTCTCCTGGAACACTGCTGCCCCACAGTCATTGCACTGCACCACTTCCATCATGACTTATTTTGTGTCCCCTCTCATGTTGCTTTGTATGCTTACTCTCTCCTCCCTCTACATATTTTTCCACCTACTTTCCTACTGCCTATGTTCCCCTTACAACTCTCACTCTTCCTGTTATGGGACAGGAAATTCCTATAGTCTTCAGTAGTTTCCTTCTTACCTGCTTGGACTCAGACTTCCAGCAGCTGGGGAGAGCGCTATTTTTTTCCTTCAAGGTTGATGAAACTAATGTGTCTCAGTGATCCGTCCCTTCCTACTGCCAAATAGGAAGTTCCTGTTGTCAGTCAAATCCAGTGACTATAAGAGTAGAACTGGCTAAGGGTGGAGGAGTGGGAAACAGGGCAGTTAGTAAGAAAATCTGTAGCTTTTTTCAGTCAGCTGCTACTTGCTCTGAAAGCAAGATTCCTTTCTGCCAGAAACTAGCAGCAGCTTTTAGTCAGCTGCTACTTGCTCTGAAGCAAGATTCCTTTCTGCCAAAACCTAGCAGCAGCTTTTAGTCAGCTGCTACTTGCTCTGAAAGCTCACTTTGTGCCACCAAGCTCTGAACAATAATTGTTCATGCCTACAAACTACAAAGATGAACAGAATAAAAGTCTGAGAGGACTTTCCCTTTAATTCAGTTTTGCTGACTGTTCTAAAGTGACAGTGATTTTTTTTTCAGACTTTGCTTTGTTTGACTAGAGCTGTGATTGGTGGTGTAAATGTATAGCAGAGTCAGTGGCCCAGCATGTTTTACACTTGCCTCTGAGGCCAAAAGATCAGATGGTTGTGAGTTCTTCTACCACACCAGGAACTTGGGGTAACAGTCACAATACTGACACCTTAGTGTAGCACGAGGGGGTACTGCACTTCTGAGGTGCTATCTTTTGGTTGAGACATTAAACCGAGGTCCCAGCTGCCTGTTCTGGTGGTGGTTCAGTTGGATGTTAAAGATCCCATGTCACTTCTCAAAAACAGTAGGGGAGTCTCTCCCATTCACTAAAAATACCACCAGTTTAACCTGATTCAGTATTCCCCACCTCAGCTTCTTCCACCTTAGCTGCTATGTCTGATGAAGGGCTGTATGCAGCCTGAAAGACTGTGTTTTGTACATTTTGTGTTGGTCCAATAAAAGGTATTAAATCATCCATGTTGTTCATCTGAATAAATATGTCAGTTCACATCTCTATCTTTCCCTAGGACAAAGCTGAAAATAGGCAGAGCTGCCAAGTCCTCCTTTCCAGTCAACAGAAACTAAACTACCAAACCACTGAAGGTATTCTTCACAGCCTGAAAGCATTTACCGAGCTGTTGGAAGGTCTTGGTAACCACTTGTGTAGTTTGTTTCCCCGTTATTTCTGGTTGATAATATATTTTGGACCCACCTAGATTTTATTTCAGAAAGAGTTGGGTACTATGAACAGTGATTGGTTAGAGAGGGGGAGAGTGTGTGTGTGTGTGTGTGTGTGTGTGTGTGTGTGTGTGTGTGTGTGTGTGTGTGTGTTGCGGGGTGCACATAAGGCTCCCATGTCCTACACATAGCCCATAATATTTGAACTAGTGAGAATGGCACTAAACAGGTTAGCTCCTCGCTAACTGTCGTCTGTGGAATTGCTAGAAGAACCATATTGCAAGGTCCTGTTAGTGAGGCACTAAACCAGTAGAGTGTCAACGTTGAAGCATGCCAGGCGCCTGTGCATATTGCCTGACTGTGCCTTGCATACATGTGGTCTGGCATACTTGGAGGTTTGTGGAAACCTTAATCAGCCATTAATGCTGTACTGGTTATCACCTCCACAAAACTGGCACTAACTGTGTTGGTGCCCTGCCCCCGCATGAGGTAGCCACCCAGGTGCCATGTATGTTTGCTAATTCCTGGTGGTCTAGTGCCTCCCCAGCCTGATCGCTGTGCTGTTGGACTATCACTGGAAGCCCTGGTAGTCTAGTGGCCACTGATCCCTGTGCTGTGTACCTTTCGCTGTCAGACCTGATAGTTTTGTGGACCTCCTGTTCCCCATGACAGGGTACCAGCTCCTCCACCGATGCAGCTTGGGGATGTCAACTGGCACTTAACCCATCACTCATACCCAACCGTGGTGATATCTGCTGCACACAGCCTTTGCGAAAGGAAGCAAGTCTGAATGAGGACATTATTAGGTGTATGCATGTGTACTTGGAAATATTTTTGTATACTGGTGTGCTAGTCATACCCTTTACACCATACGAACATAAGAATGTGCCAGCAGAAACAGACCACCTAGTCTATCTAAGTCTGCTCGAGTGTGCAGCTAGCATCCTTGGTTTGCAGCTGCCCCACTCCCCTCCCATTTGTCATCTCACTGCCACCCCTCACTTCCCCCACCCTCACTCTCCCCTGTTCCCTGTCCCATGCCCTTTTGAAACTGTTCACAGATTTACATGATGCTACCCATTCTAGTAGGGTGTTCCATTTTGCTACCACCCTCTCTGTGAATAGTGTCTCCTCATTTTCTTCCTAAATTCCCAACCCCCATTCTTAGCGCATGCCCCCTGGTGACCCTCCCCCTCCTTAACTTAAAGACCCCATCTGCCCTATCCTTATTGATTCCCCTCAGATACTTGAATGTCTCTATCATGTCCCCCCTGTCCCTTCTATCCTCCAGGGTGTACATATTCAGGTCTCCCAGTCTGCTGTCATAGTCTGTCCCTTCCATTCCACATACCTTTGTTGCCCTCCTCTGCACCCCCTCCAGTAGCCTAATATCACACTTTAGGTATGGCCTCCAAAAACTGCACGTGATACTCTTAAGTGCGGCCTTACCAGCAACTTGTAGAGGGACAAGATCACCTCTCTTCACTTGGACGAAAACCCCTTCACTATGCACCCTAGCATTTTGTTCGCTTTTGCAGCCACTCTCCTGTACTGGGCAGTGTTGTCCATGGTCCCTGTTATCATTACCCCTAGGTCCTTCTCCTCCTCCTCAGTGATCCCCAGCTTAACCCCTCTCAGCCAATATTCTCTCCTTGGGTTCTTCACCCCAAAGTGCGTAACCCTACACTTCTTTGCATTGAACCCCAGCTGCCACCTCTCTGACCACTCCTCTAGCTTAGGTCCTTCTGCAGCTGCTTCCATCCCTCCTTTACATTCACCACTGCTCCGATTTTGGTGTCATCAGTGAACAGACTTATCTTGCTCACCACCCCATGTGCAATGTCTGATATGTAGAGCCCGAACAATACTGCCCCCAACACAGAACCCTGTGGCACTCCACTCGTCACCGGCCCTGGAGTTGGGAGCTCCCCTCTCACCACCACCCGTTGCAGCCTCCCACTCAGCCAGCTTGTAATTAGTTCATCATTTTTGCCCCTACCCCTACACCAGTTAGCTTCTCCCCAAGCTGCCCATGAGGCAGAGAATCGAAGGCCTTGATGGAGTCCAAGTAAAGAACATCTACCGCATGACCCTTATATAGCTCACTTGTCACCTAGTCATAATATTGTATCAGGTTGGTTTGACAAGACTTCCCTGAAACAAACCCATGCTGCCTCACATCCTGGAGGCCATTGTCCTCCAGGTATGACACCAGTATTTCCTTTAGTATTGTCTCCGTGAGTTTGCACACTATGGAGGTGAGACTTACCGGGCGATAATTACCCGGTTCATCACTTGGTCTGCTCTTGTGTAATGGTACTACATGTGTCATCCTCCAGTCCAGTGGCAGACATCCCGACCCCAGTGAGGTGCTGTACAGATCCGCCAACACCTCCGCCATCTCCCTCAGCTCCCTGGGGTGGATACCATCTGGCCCTGGTGCCTTGTCTACCTTCAGTGCCCTCAGTCCCTCTAGGACTCTACTTGCCTCAATTCTTCCATCTGTCACCTCCTCTCCCCTTGTCCCCAACCTTCCAGCCCATGGTGGTAGTGGTCCCCCCTTTTCTTTCGTGAACACTGAGCAAAAGTATTCATTCAGTGCTTTTGTCTGCTCGTCACCCTTTTCCATCCACTGCCCACCCCTTTTTATTCTCACTATTGTCTCCTTGCACTTCCTTTTTTCCCTGATGTATCTCAAAAAGTCTTTCTCCCCACTGTTAATTCCTTGCGCTAATCTCAGCTCCCTCTGGGCTTTGGCTTCTCTCACTTTTCTGGCCACCTCCCTGGACCATCTTGCATACTCCTTCATGTCCACTTCCTTCCTTGTCCTCCTATACCTCTGGTGTGCCTCTTGTTTTGCTCTCACCACCTCCACTACCTCGCTGTTCAACCAGCATGGTTTTCTTGCTCTGCTCGTCTTACTCTGTGTCTTGGTGCAGGCTTCTGTTGCCTCTGTAATCCCCCTTTTAATAAGATCCCATTTCTGCTCTGCATCCATCTCCTACCTTATGCCCTCTAGTTTTCCTTTCAGTACTTCCTGCATCCTCACAAAGTCTGCCCCCCTTGAAGTTTACTACCTGAGTAACGGATTTCTCTGGCTCCCCACACATCATGATATTAAACCACACCGTTTGGTGATTGTCATCGGCTAGTGGGTCCTCCACCTTTATTTCCCTTACTGCCTCCCCATTCAACAACACCAGATCTAAAGTGTTCTTTAGCCTAGTACAATACGGTATGGTGAAATGACAAACTTAGGAGGTACCTTGGAGACCACCCCCTTCCCGTCACATAGTAGAGACCTTCAAACACCCACCTGAAATATGGATTGGGGGGTTGGACAAGTCACCTCACCGGAAGACATATTTTGCATGTGTGTTCTGGGGTCCCACCTGCATGTCCAGGAGGGGGAGCAAACATTTAGTTCCATTTTGCCGAACAGTGCAGAAGATATGGCTAGTACAGTGGTCTTTGCAAATAATTTTGAAGTCTGTACATGTAAGCAGTATTGCTGCATAACCAACATGGTTCCTATCACAAAGGCTGTGTCTGGTAGGTGGTGACTGGCAGTGGCGAGGAGTGGTGGATGCAACTGCCCTTTTGGTGCCATGCCAGGCGACAGTGGAATAATGCAGATACACAAACTAATGCAGCAAATATTACAGTAGCAGTAAAACCATACAGTGTGAAAACTGTAGCAAGTCCATGTAAAAACAGATCATCCTTAGCTCAAACCCATAAAGGGGACCATAATATAAAGAGATATATAATAATGCCTCTGGGGTGTTGTAAAAGTACCTTTAACTAAGCTCCAGGACAGTATGTGAGCAGTGAGATGCAACAGGCTATGATTATGGACCCACAATAACATCCCTTTGATGTGTTGTTTGGCATGAGATACAGCTGACTTCTTTTAAGCACCCTTGATAAGTGCAATTATTGCCTATATTGTGTGTTGTGTTTTTTTTTTTTTTTTTTTGTAAACCTCTCTGAAACCATACACATACAGGCCTCATTCCCAGAGTTAAGACATCATGGGTATGCAAATTCTTGGGTAAGCCAGGTTGACAAGGCGTCACCAGAACAGACTGCCTTTTAAACAGGCTTGTATATTTGATCCAGCTTAGGCTTAGAATGTCGGAGTACAGGCACATGTTTCATCCTCTTTGGGACTTGTCCATATACTGCAGTTCTAATCTAAACCTGGCACGTTGTCAAGCTCCTAGGCAGTGTTGGTTTAGAGCACTTGGAGTGAGCAGTTTGCAGGGAAAGTTTATGAGATCTGTAAAAGGATGTTAGGGAGAGAAAAAAAAAATCAAAATTGTTTCCACATCCCTGCCCTGAAGTGCCTTATCATTATTATAAAATGGCCTTTAAAGCAATAAATGACTTAAAAATACACCAGTGTAATTATGATGAATAATTACTTGGCTGGATAAGACAAGACACATGATCAAATGGCTCAATTTATCCTTATGACTTTTTACATACGTACATGCAGCGGTGCAAACATACACATAAACAGGCTTCTGTACAATTTTATGTATCCAGAACTCTCTGCTGACTTGCATGCTCTTTCTAAAATGGCCTCATCCCCTTTCTCCTTCCTCCTTCTCTGTGTCCCACCTTGCAACCTGATCACAGGCCCACATTATCAAAAGAAATGGGCGCGCATCTCTGAAAAAAACAGAGATGAGCGGCCCATCTCAAAAGTTGCTCCACACTCCCATATTCAAAGGAGGGAGTTGTGATGCCCCTCTTGAGATGGGCCATGGCCCAAAATTAATGTATGTGGCCGAAGTTGAGGAGACATGCCCATAAATATCCCACACATTGGGATATTCAGAGGAGATGGGCTGCCCCAGTGTAGGAGATAAGCGGCGCAAGGTTAGGCATGGAAAAAACGTGCCTGACTCCTGGCACCTACAGGCAGGCTGCAGTAGTGCACATAGCAGCACAGCAGCCTGCCAGCCCCTGCAGCCCAGTGGAACCCTCCCCCAGCCCTAGTCTTCGCTGGCAATGCGCCACGAAAGAATGCCCCATATTCCAATAGTGTAAGTTCCCCCCACCCTGTGCAGTGCACTGTGCCCATTCACATCATATTGCCCCTGTTCCATATTGTAGGGTCCCCCCACCCTGTGAAGTGCACTGTGCCAGTTACAGTAGATTCCCTGTTTTCTATAGTGCAGGCCCCCCCACCCCATGCACTGTGCCCATGTACTGTCCAGTGCTCCTATCCCATTTCCCGATGAACATATTGCCAAAAACAACCCCGTTTTCCATAGTGTAGTGGAACCCCCACCCTATCCCGATCCGCAGTCGCACATATTTGCTGAAAACAACACCGTTTTCCATAGTGTAGTGGACCCCCCACCACAATCCGCGATCATAAAAGCCAGTCCTTAATAGCGGTAAAATTCTGGTCACGTTTCCATAATGTAATTTTGGCCCCACCCCAGTAGGCATAACCCCCACAACCCAACTCATGCTGGCATTTGGCACAGCCCTGCACACACCTGCCATGGCCAGCCGCCAACTGATGGGACTGAGATCTCCTACTGTACATATGACGTGCCCAATGTGCTCATTATATGTACAGTAGGAGATCGTGGTCCTGATCATTCGGAGGCTGGATGTGGCAGGGTGTGAAGGGATGTGCCAGCCGCCGGCATGGGTCAGGTTGTGGGGAGTGCAGGGTGGGGGTTATGACTACCAGGGTGGGGGGACCACTCACTATGGAAACTTGCGGACCGGGACTCTATTTCAATTAAGGCTTGTGGACCACGGTGGCTTTTGCTATCAGGGACCAGGATGGGGTGGGGGGTTCACTAAACTATGGAAAATGGGGTTGTTTTCGGCAATATGTGCAATCTGGGATCAGGACAGATGGAGGGTCCACTACACTATGGAAAACGGGGTTGTTTTCGGCAATGTGGGCATTGGGGACCTGGACAGGGTTGGGGGTACTCTATACTATGGACTACTGGGGTTCTTTTCTTTTGTACTGTATGGGCAGCAGTAACCGGGGGCTGGAGGTGGGGGGGTAGGCTGGCCCGGTGCATTCTGCCGGGCTCAGGCATGCAAATGGACCCATAATGGGCATGCATGAGGCTTGTTTGCTCCATGCATGCCTAATGGTCTGATTTGCATTTCCTGGCTAAATATTGCCTTTGTGTGCGCAGCGCATCTGGGATGCACTGACACATCCCCCATTGGTGGTGTGCAGCCCATTCCCCAGGATGCACTGGCACACTGTCCATTGCCCCACTTTGTGCTACCAACGCAGGCTGCCATATTCAGACGGGATGCACAATCCATTGGGGTCACGCATCTTGTTTGAATATAGCATTTGGATGTGCCGGCGCATCTTTTTGGGTGGCGCCGGCATCTGGCCCCCTTTGAATATGGGGACCACAGTCTCTGGACAAGTTTTCTCCACTGCTACCTCTGCAGTCTGGAACTCCTTTGCTGCAGTGTTGGAAATGAAAAATATCACTGGGGGAAGCACAACTATCTTTTACGTGGGATTAAATATCCCTGATATGGATTTTGGGACTAAATGCCTCAGATGGGACTTGAATCCAGGCCACCTAGAATACTGTTCAGTTGCGCTGCCTGCTACGCCATCAAGGCAACTGGAAACTGGGCTGTCCCAGTACTGTTTTCCAATGCACAACCTGGTGCTGCACAGTTAATTGTCATAAGCGGAGAAGAATAACTGCTGTCTGAATTGGTACAAATTTATAGGGCTTTCCCTACTACTCTGCTACTCGGGGCACCCTTTGATTCCCGTGGTAAACGGAGATTTGTCCAGATTTTGCCTTACAGGCCTATACTGTCATCATGCCCATTGTGTCTGTTGGTAGGGTGTTCCATAGTTTCGCTGCCCTTTGGGGAAGATGCTGCTCCTAATGCTACCCCTGAATTTACAGCCTCTGAGCTTCAGGTTGTGTCCCTGTATCCTGCTGGAGAACACAAGTTCAAAAGCCTCTGTTCAATCTGGACTATACCCTTGAATATGACGGCATGTGTTAATTAAGCAGTGAGGCACAACGAGGTTGGGGGGGATACTATGAGCTCCACCCCCTGCGTACCTAACCACATTTGTCGAAAGCTGGTGTGGTTGGCTGTGGAGGTGGGATTACAGGTGGTTAACCCACCTTCCGGAATCCCATTACAGTTATTAGGAAAGGGGACTTAGCAGCATTTTGTAGTTTTTTTTTGTTTTTTTTAACCTTCTTTTTATTATTCATATTTTAACTTATATACATACAGGTCATCAGTTTTGATTTTACACAATACATTTACAACTGATCAATTAATACAAACAGTTTTAAGGGTCATCCAGTTCATCCAGAAACAGGTATCATAGATATTTCGACAGGTTTGTTGCTCCCATGGATGTTACAATCTAATTATGTTTAGTCTTAAAAGATCATAGGCTTATTGACTTACATAGAATTATGAGTTGGTCAGCAGAACATCGAACTGTTTACTTTTTACCCTTTTCCCACTAGTTAAGTGATGCAGATCCATGTTCCCAAACTAATTGTCATAAGGGCTCCAACCACAGCATTTTGTAGTTTTAAAAATTAAAAAAGTGCTACCAAGTGGCCTGTCTGGTAGCACGTCATGCTGGTGTACTGGCAACCTGGGTTTGGGTGCAAACTCTGGATCTTGGTCTGGCAGCCGAGGGGGCTGGGGGTAGTGTAGCAGCACTGCCAGCTGGAGTGAGATGGTGCTGTCGTTCACCAACAAGGTGACAGCAGTGGGCCAGGGAGCTTGACTCCTCCACAAGTACTTTTCTGTGTGTGAGGCCCCGTGTTCGAGAGATGGGAGGTTCCAGTGGAACGGGAGATGTTCAGAAACCTCCTGTGCCCCTCAGACTGTGTGACAGCCGCTGGTGGTCTCAGTCCCCACACCATGTGGATCCCCACTGACTGTGACACTGTAGGGAGCAGCAGATGAGGTGGGAGGCCACTGTTAACAAGTGTTGGATGAAAAGGCAGAGGCAATGACCTGGAGGAAGACAGCTTTGTAATAAAAATAAGAAAAGGCAGCTCCCATGTGCCCTTCCCTGCGTCAGGCAATGTTAGGGCACACATTATGGATCTGTGTAAATACCTCCGCTATTCACACAGATCCTAGCCAATCAAAAGGATGGATTTCCAGGTCCAGTTTTAGCCTGTAACCTCAGCATTAGTGGTAACAGTTTGTTGTATAAAACCACAGTCTGTCATGTTTGTTGCTGCCCCATTTACATCGATAACAAAGTGCAATGCAACGCGTTATAATTTGGCAAAGTGTTCAGAAAAAAAAAAGTATCAATGTTCTATATTATATATGATGGTTAGGTTTGGGTAGGCAGCTCAGTGCAAAATCATGATCCCCCCCAATCCTGTATTCTGGTACAGAATCATTTGATCTGCCAATTTTGGTGAAGTTTGGTTTGGTGTATTTTTTGTCTAGAATATCAAAAAACACAAATATAAAATGGACAAGGAAGTCCTTGTGTCCTGATTTTCTGAGACTTGGTACTATCCATGGCAGCAAGAGAGTACCACGATAGCTAAAACAAGTCCCTGCCAACCAGGGCAACTCACAGAATTCATAAGCCACCTATTTCCTAATTTCCATCACAAACATGGCTGCAGCCTTTACTCATATATAAAAAACTTCAACTAGGCCCTAAAAATAAGAATCCATTAAATTAAATGAAGTAAGTAAATAATTTAATGTTATTTACACTCATGAGCCCCCCTTTT
The DNA here is from genome assembly GCA_016271365.2 of Neoceratodus forsteri. Taxonomy (NCBI): domain Eukaryota; kingdom Metazoa; phylum Chordata; order Ceratodontiformes; family Ceratodontidae; genus Neoceratodus; species Neoceratodus forsteri. The sequence goes on from CM057453.1 coordinate 198,881,092, forward strand.
ATACACACACACACAGATAAAAAAATCAAGTACTGTTCACAGTTTCCATTTTTGTGTGCACTTAATGGTGTGTATTTTAGATGACTTGTACTGTCACATTAAATCTAGGTGTATTAAAGAGATGTTTTCACCATGGTGCTTCAGCCTTGAGAGAGTGCAAGATTAGCATGAAAATGTTCGGCTGTTTGGGGAGGGGCACGCTATTTCAGCTATGTGCTGGCATCTGGTGCAATAAAAGTTTTACTTTTGCATATAACCTGATTGCAACTTGCTTTTTATAGCAGTGGCGAAGATGAAGTCGAGCTGTCGTTGGTTCATGTGAGTAATTGCTTATTTGGCTCCTCTTACTTTTAGCCACCTGTCTGCTTTTTGTATGTTACATTGTACTATTTGACGAGCTTAAGCACACCACTGATTTTTGTAGAGCGTATTTTTTGAGCAGTATGAATGCAAACGCTTCTATGGCTGGCCTCGATGCCCGTCCCCTGCGGGCTTCCTCTAGTACATTTGTTGAATCACTTTTTGCACAAGATGGATTTAATCCTTTTTTGAAACCGCAAATGTCTCATCAATCAAATAATGACATTTTGAAATCGGACCCTGTTGAGACGAATGATGTTTTGGATATTAAAATGGCTTTTTTACAGCTTGAAGGAGTAGCGCTGAAAGCTAGGAGATTGTATTGGCAGAAAACATCTCTTTCTGCATACCTAGCTGTTAATCGAGCACCATGAGGTCTAAGATGAATTCTTGCTCCAGCCTTTGGTTTGGATAGAAAAATGTTTTTAACCAGCTGGCAAAAACATCTTTTGAAGTCTACATTAGGACTTATTGAGTATATTTTAAAAGAAGGTGTTGAGTTTGAAAAAGAGATAAGAGTTGAACTTGATGAAAAAGAGAAGGTGGCATTAACATTTGAGATGCATGTTGAATATTCGATTTACTGGAAAAAATTGGAAGATGCCATTAAAAGACAGGACATTAGAATAGAAAGAAAGAATAAAAATCAATAAATTTGAACGTGATCGTAGAGATTATAAAGAAGGACAGATATTTAATTGGAAACACCAAGGAACATCACGAAGGTCTATTTTGAAGAAATCTAAGAAAATTGTACCCCATTACAACAGGGACGTCTACACCAGTGACTCCGGCTCTGATAATGGTGTCTCCTCTTTAGTGTTGGGACTACAGGGAGAAATTCCATTGAATCAGGAGGCTTTCAGAAATCAGGTGAGACGGGGATTCCACACAAGTTACGATTCAATCTCCCATGAATCCATATATATACACCCAGGAACAGCATCAGGGCGAGAACTTTGGGACCCGCGTTAGCAGCCTTCATCCACATTCCAACCCCTCCTCCCCTCAAACTATGACTGTTTCATCAGATCCGAGAATAATATATGGGGAAAGCGTTCATTTACCTGAACCTTTCCCTAGACGGAGTCTGAGAATAGCACGTTTTCGAATGGACGTACAAGGAGGGGAGCAAGAGGGAGGGGCAGACAGAATGGTGGGAAGAGGGAGAAGCAACAGCTTCTACAGGCAACTGCGGGGTCAGTACAGACAACAGAGGAGGGGCCGCAAATATTAACATCTTTGTCAGATTTAGATTTAACAGAAGGGGAAAGCAATATAGTTTATAATAATTCTGACTATGTACTATCAGATGCAGAATCTTCTGTCTTACAAAAGGGTCTTTCTTTTGTACCTACACGGAATCTGAATGAGTTCAATAGAGCTGTGGATGTTTACAAATTCCCTCGTAAACTCAACTTAAAAGCTCTTTTTTTATAAGGAGAACAGTGAGATTTCTACTGAAAGAGTTGATGTTCACTCATCCATTTTGACATCTGACTGTGAACAACAAAATCTTTTCAAACTGAAATCCACCTACATTCCCCCACAAAATGGTGCAGTTTTGATTTTTGAAAAAGCTTGTCTTAGAGATCTTGAGGCACTTTCTGTGCCACAAGCAAAATATTATAATTGCACCATTTTAGAAAGGGAGGCAATTAAAAATCTTAAGAGAAACGAACATATTATTATTAAGCCTGACAATTGGGGGGGGGGAATAGTGTGTAACAAATCAGATTATGAAATTGAACTATTGAGACAACTTGCTGATGAAAATTTCTATATGCATCTAAATGGTGATCCCACTGACAAATATAAAAAAGCCATTGATGTCATTTTGTATGAGGCATTAACACAGAGTTTGATTGATAAAAAAATCAAAAATGTTTTGATCAAACATCCTATTAGACCTGTATTCCGTGGGCTGCCTAAAGTTCATAAGAGTTTGATTAATCCACCATCAAGGCCAGTAATGGCAGGGATTGGGTCTTTGACAGATAATTTGGCAAAATTTGTGGATTATTATATTAAGCCATTGGAAATGAATACTAGATCGTTTTTGGGTGACACTACGGATTGAGTAAATCTCCTGGATGATATTGACATCTTGTCTTCATTATTTGTCAGCATGGATGTACACTCATTGTACATTAATATTCCTAGCGATGAGGGTCTAGAGTGTATTTATGATGCATTGTCTGTTGGAACATCCTGCTCACAGCCTTTTGTTAATTTTCTTGTGACATCAGCAGAAAAAGTTTTGAAATGCAGTATTTTTTTCTGTAAAGACTATATGTATTTGCAACAAAGGGGCACGGACAGGGGAGCTGTTATGGCCCCAGATTTTGCCATTTTATATATGGCTGACTGGGAAAATAGGATGATTTATAGTGAAACTAATCCCTTTTGGCCCCTTATTGATTTCTATAAGTGTTAAATCGACAATTTATTTTTTTATATGGAAGGGTACTAAACATGAGTTGTTTCATTTCACAGAATATTTGGGACAAAGTAATCCAAATGTACGTTTTGAGGTACATTCGGATTTACAGGAGATTTTTTTTTTAGAGTTGTGTATCATTAAGAAATTAGATGGTAGTGGTATAGGGACCAAATTGTATAGGAAAAGTGTTGACAAAATTCTGTCTTATCTTATGATAGTTGCCATCCGCAACATATTACCAAAAACATTCCTGTTGGACCATATTTGAGAGTAAAACGGGACTGTTCAGATTTGGTTGATTATGAGGAAAGTGCAGTAGATCTAACAAAATGTTGTCAAGCAAGGGGCTATAATAAAAACATTTTAAAAGAAGCACAGTTGAAAGTAAAAACGAGGAATAGATCAGATTTATTGATACATAAAAAGAAAGTTTAACTTAATCAAAATTATAGTGATAAATGTAAGTTTATTACTACTTTTAGTCTGCAGGCACATTTGGTTAGAAAGATCATTACCAGTAATTGGCATATTTTGACAACAGAACGTAAATTGGATTATGTCACAAAAACACATCCACAATTTATTTATAGAAGTGCACAAAATCTAAAGGATTGTTTGGTACATAGTACATATTGGGTTTCAAAAAAAGAGAGAGTTGATCTTGCCAAATGCCACTTATTCATGCAAAAACTGTTCCTTCTGTAAGTACATTAAGCCAGGTGAATTTTTTAAACATCCTGTTTCTGGCCATGTATATCAAACAGAAGGTTTTTGTGATTGTAATACTAAAATATAGTTTATGTTGCTGTCTGTAATAGTTGCACCAGTTTTTCTATTGGTAAAACATTACAGAAATTTAAACTGAGACTTGGCCAACATACAAGAAGCATTGCACTGTTGGATGATGTTAACTTAGTGCTTTGGCACAACATGTTAAAGTGATGGGGGTAAAGCACCAGTTCACTTTTCAAATGCTCGAGTTTATGAAGGAACATATTCGTGGACGAGATTTAGATAAGAAATTGAGACAGAGGGAATCTTTTTGGCAATATAAAACTAAATCGTACATTACACCGGGGTTAAATGATTTCTTTCAACTGTCTCCATATTTATGAAAGCTATTTACCTTGTTTCATATCTGGACCATTATTGGTCCTTTTTAGCCTAATTCATATTTATGAATATTTACATTTGATATGTGAAATTAATTTTGTATTTGTTTAGATTTGTTCTCCTTGTGAGAAATGTTCATGATGATTTAGTGTGTTGTATATATTTTTTGATTAATGGAAATCCACTAATTTTTGTGTGCACTTAATGGTGTGTATTTTAGATGACGTGTACTGTCACTTTAAATCTAGGTGTATTAAAGAGTTGTTTTCACCATGGTGCTTCAGCCTTGGAAAAGTGCGAGATTAGTGCGAAAATGTTCGGCTGTTTGAGGAGGGGCACACTGTTTCAGCTACGTGCTGGGGTCTGGTGCAATAAAAGTTTTACTTTTGCATATAACCCGATTGCAACTTGCTTTTTATAGCAGTGGAGAGATGAAGCTGAGCTGTCGTTGGTTCATGTGAGTAATTGCTTATCTGGCTCCTCGGTTGCTTTTAGTCACCTGTCTGCTTTTTTTATTGCTGGTGTTTGACCATGAAAATTCCCCCTCCTATCCCTACCACTTTGCCAGAGAATTCCCTGCTCCTTACCTGGCAGCAGATACAATTGAGGTTCTGGCTCCACTTCAGGCCTGTGTGTGTGCGTGTGTGTATGTGTGTCTTTGTTTGTATGTATGCCAGTTGAAGTCTAAAGAATTTTGAATTCAAGTATTCCATGTTACCATTCTGTGTGTGTGTGTGGAAGGGGGACTGCAGTCTACTACTGGAATAATGCAGAGCTTTGAATTCTTCTATTTCATGGTAAACAGTCACACAGTGTATTGAGTGTAAAGAAAGATGGATGACTGACAGGTGAAAAACATCTCTGGAGGGACTATTTTACATTATTTAGCAACATTTTAGTTTTTTTGTGACTTTGAAAACTTTTAGAATGTTCTTTTTTTAAAAGTTACCTATGGGCCCATTTTATATAAGCAGTAAGACATGGCTGGGTGTTTGGTAGTACTGAGATACCCACACACCCAGAGGCTGAATGCATTCTGCCTTTGGCCTCGTGCCTCACTATGCTTCTGGGTGTACTGGTATCTCAGTGCTACGAACACCTAGCCATGTCTTATTGCTTACAAAACACACATTTTCATGCACCACTACGTCTGACTTGAGCGGAACAGCCTGAGACATGTGAATTGACTTCATCAGGGCTTAGAGATAACAGTGAAGGGACCATTGTTCTACCTGGGACTAGTGGCAAGTAGCCCATTCCTGATGTTGGTCATGTCACTGGTGCTACATCTCTCTCCCTCACACTTCCCCCCCCTTTTCCATTCCAACACTGGGTGCCCAACTGTAGCGTTGGGACAGATAGAACTAAACAAAATAAACATTGCAGAAACTGGGAGACCAACCCAGGTGCTGATGGAACTCCCCCATTCCAACACTAGGTGCCCAACCTCAGTTTCTGAAAACTGTTAAAGAGCTAGTGTACAGCCTGGAATTAATAGTAATTTTTGAATGCAGTCCACTATCACTACTTATATTTTTTTTATTTTCTGTTTGCTAATGAGAAGATTTTCCACCAGGCAGTACTGGGCTGACATGTGGAAGCTAAAAAAAAGTGAGTTCTGTTCATCCCACTGTCACAATCTCGCTCAGCCAGTCAACCCTCTACTCCCAAAGTGCCAACCTCTGCGCGTATGATTTGAGTACAGTGAACAGACAAGGTAACCCTCTTGTCTGTTTTGTGGGTTCAAGTCATCTAAGTCTCAAGCTCTGAAGGGATTCAAACTGATAACCTCTTGTTAGCGTACCCAGTTATCAGGCTCAGATAATTCTGTCTTCGGGGGGCAGATATCTTTGCCTACAGGCACCCAACCAGGTCTTTCAAATGAAACCTTAGAACTCAATGCAAGACATTCAGAGAACTCTATCCATTTCCCAGTTTGGTATACAGTAAGCCCATACACAGTGTACTTATAACCTTTAAAAGCTCCGCTTAAAATAAAAAGAATTGTCAAGGCAGTCCAGCAGTTTCGTTTGTGTAAAAAAAAAAAAAACGTTACTTTAAAAATATCAAAACAGAACAATAATTACAGAACAAAATATATATCCCAACACATACAGCCTTAAAACAAACAGGAAAAAGTACAGTTCCTACAATACATATATTTAGACTGGTCTACTCTTACTCTCTTTCAGTGCTGTGATGATTCTCCCTCAGTCAGATAATATTCCCTTGTCTCTCTCTGTCAGGTTCTTTCAGCACTTAAACACAGTTCTGAGCCGGCCTTCTCATGAGGTCACTAACTCCGGCTTGGTGTATCAAACTCTATATTTTACAATACAGGGTCTCCAAATAAAATATTGAAAAAAAGATGACATGACCTCACTGACTTTCCTCTCCACAGGTTAACTGGTCAGAACTGGTTTTTGCTCTGCTACGCATACATCTCAAAAGTTTCTTTGATCTAAGTCACTGTATTCAAAGCAAAAGTGTATTGGCCTCTTTAATCCCGTCTGGACCTTGGAATCTACACCTCAGGTCTTTCTAATGTAATTCAAGGGTTCCCCGGGAAAATATATTGGACCTTCCAAATCTGTCTGGGTCCTCCCTGGCTCAGACATCAAACCTCTTCAATGTCCATTCTGGCCTCTCTCCGACTCTCCTCCCCACAAGTCCTTCCTGGCAAATATGCAAGTCAAAGGATCTCCCTGAGGGCATTATGAATGGCTAATCTTATTTCCTGGGATGAAAGCAAATTGATAAGGTAATTGCACCCCAGATCTCTGCAGTTTAAAATACTTCCTGTCCTTTGAACTTATCCCTGGGGGGTCTTGATGTGCCAGTTCCAGTAAGACAGTAGTTTCCTCAAACTGGGTTTCCCATCACATATTTTATATGTAATAAAAAAAATTAATACAGCACTCGAGCACTCAGAGCTGGCTGTCTACGTTACACCCACTGTATCATCAGAACTGTGACCAAACACATTGAAGTACCACAACCCTTGCAGCCTGAGCAGTGACTTTCACAAGTTATCAATCAAAATGCAGGAAATTGTGACATCACTAGTAACCAAGAAGAGCCAATCCCTGCTGCTTCACGTGAAAGTGAATAATCTGGCAGTGAGAAATGGTTACCCTTGGTTACTAGTGATGTCTCAGTTTCCTGCATTTTGATTGGCAACTTGCGAAAGTCACTGCTCAGGCCGCAAGGGCTGTGGTGCCTCAGTGTGTTTGGTCACATTTCTGATGATGTAGTGGGAGGAACAGAACTGACAATTTTTAGCCTCCAGACAGAGTGCTGCTCAACACGTCATCCTAGTACTGCCAGATGGAAAATCTTCTAATTAGCAAACAGAAAAAAAAAATACTTCAGATATAAGTGATAGATGACTACTACATTTAAAAGGTACTGTTAGATTCAGGCAGAACACTAGTTCTTTAAACAAACAAGAAAAACAGTGCCACCATACCCCTCCCCCACACACACACACTGATTCTGACATTGGGGAAGTGTATTTTTTTTTTTTATGGATGGCATGAGGAGGGAGGTTAGATTGAGGTGCTAGTGGGTTAGGGTAAGGTGGTTATACAGATATGTAGTATGGAATTGGGTGCTGGTGACTGAGGGGAAGGGGAATTATTTTTACACATCTGACACTAGATTTGTGCACTTGGGGTCTGATGGGGGGGGCTTGGTGAGGTTGGGGGAGCCACTGGACACCAATGACTGCTTGGTACAGAGGTGGGATGGAGAATGGCTTGCCAGTGTACTACTGTGACTGTTTGTCACGTGGTGGGGTAGGGGCAGGGAGCTGCACTGGGACCAGTTACTGCTTGCCATTAAAAGTATTGATCACGTTGGCCACAGGCCTGCATTGTCAATATAGTGCATATAATTTCCTTCTTAGAAAGCAAAGAATATCATTGTGAAAAAAGCTACATCGAGGCATCAGTTAGGGTTGACTCAATACCACAAAAGTAAGGAAGTGCGATGTTAGGGTAAAATAAATCCCTTCATTAGTGAATCTGCTGCATCGTATTTCCTTGGATTTAAATGATCATGTAATGCAGTGTTGGAGTTGCCTTAACTTCGGCACTCTCTCACCAAGCATTTCTGTGTGGGTATTTTCCTGTGACTGTAAAAGACAGTGCCAAAGTTAGAGCAGTGCCAACTCTGCATTGCATGAGCATTCAGAATCTCACAGACCACGCCACAGATTCATCAAGACTCACTGGAAACATTTTTATGTACTCCCTTCACAATTTTTCCCTTTTTTTTATTTATTTTTTTTATTTATTGTTTAATGTTTATGCTTCGGCTATGCCTTGGGCCCCCATCACCACAGATCAGGCCAAGCCCTACCCACTGACAAGTCTATCACTTAACCTGTGCAGTTTCCAAACCCACAGCTTTGGGACCCCCTCCCACCATGATGGGATCCAGCCTGCTGCCTCCTCCTTAGTTCCATGCAAAGTTTTTATATATGATATATATATTTATACCATGGGTGAGACCAATTCCAATGAGATTAACGATGCTATTTTCACTGCAGTGGAATAAATCCTCCTGATGTTAGCAGAGTTAAAATAAATACCGTTTATACCTACTCTGCTGACGTCAGCCACCTGCACCTGAAAACACTAAGAAACACCCCTGTAATTTGCTGAGTTTTGAAACAGTCCCTAGACTCAAATGAAGAGAATTAACATAGATAATCAGTCAGCTGCAGCAGTCCTTCAAAATGTAACAATCTGCAGATATCTTGCGCTGCATTTCAAAACCCGAGTGTACTAGATCACTGAATCCTGCATTCCCACATATCTACCTAGGAAACAAACAACAAAATAATAAGCAGCATATTCCAAACATGCAGCTTCCACATTATCAAAACTCTTTTATAATCATGCCACGGAGCAACAAAGTGAACATCAGAAAGTAAAGCAAACAGTAATATGAACGGATTCTGACTCGCATGGAGGCACACGACGGCGGTGAACACCAACAATCATGTCAGTTATATCTCCAGACTTACAACGTCATATTTAGCATTACTTTTACCTTAAAATGCTTATGTCATTGTTTACGGGGGCAGGGACGCTGCCGGAGAAGTGTTGCCAGCCATGATGACGAGACAGACCCTTGAAGCTGTGAGGGATCAAGTCGTCTGGGCAGGAGTCGGGTCACAGCGGTCAGAAACCAATCGGGGAGTGTCTTTAGTTTGCCCGCCCCTTCACACAGTGCAATCATGTGTGATCTCTACAAAGTGTGCCACTTCAGCCCGTTCAGTCAGTGAGACAAATCGTGCAGTGAGTGGCGCGCTTTCAGCGTGGAGAGGAGACGTCAACTTGCGATACACTCTGCAGCCGGTGATCGCGATCGGACTAGTAAGTCCTGACTCCTGATTTACTTTCAGAACAAAAAAAGTAAAATACTAAAGCTCTTTTAAGAGCTCTTGATTTAGTTCTTTGGTCAGACTTGCCAGGCTTAACGTTACTACTTGCAACTTGGAGGGGGAGGGTGACGTCTGGCTAAATTCAGACTACAGAAGCTGCTGGTGTTGTCTCACTGTATATTAAATAAGGACATCCTGAGGCAATAGTAAAAGGAAAAATAAACAAAAAAACAAGTAGACTGCGGGGGACAGCCACCGGGGGAAACTAAAAGCAGCAGGGGCCCGTTCTTGCTTTCTGCTTTTATCTGCAGTCACAGACTGAAAGACTAGGAGCCCTGCTGAATTTGCTAAAATCAGGAAACAAATTTGCATTATCTCACATTCTCCTGCCTCTCATAAATACAAAATCCTTTTCACTCAACTGGATCTCCTATCTGAAATGCACTCCCCCCTCAAATTTGTCACTCTTCCTCTACCCATTCCCCATCAACTGCGCTGACAAACTACCTCGCAGTAAACTGTGTCTGCACACAAGAAATTAACCCCCCCCAAAAAAAAATTTCCACTGCCTGTCCAGTGGCACCGCACTATCCTTGGAAGCTGGCATATGTGTGTGTGTGTGAGATATATGTAATAGATAAACCACTCTGAGGTGTGCGGTCGCGCTCTGATATACGCACAGTCATGTGATGTGTTTTATCCAATCAGGTATGCTATTATTGATTGATTTTTTTTCCTACCTATTTTATAAAATATATATATATTATTTATTTACAAAAATATGGCACTTACCCGCATACACTCTTGTCTCTCTCGCCTGTCTAGTTTTAGCCCCAAGTGTTATTCTACAGCACCAATCTGTACTCTATATGTATGTATGTATGGAAGTATGTATAGTAGTTATATGTATTCCTCTGGTATACACTTTTAGCTGTCTGTTACAAATGTAACCAAGTATTACCTTTCTCTTCTGTGTAACTGCCTAATTGTTATTATGATAACCTGTGTGTTATCCTCCCCTTGTACCCTTCCCCCAGGTCGCACCGGGAGACGAGCATCGTTTTGCTCAGTGTGCCTTTCCTGGTGAATCAATTCAATACATAAATAAAAAGCTATTTTTTACTCAAGTGGAACTAAACTATCAACAATCTAAATAAAGCGCTACTGAGAGCTGAGGAAGCTATCTGAAATCTAAATAAAATGGATATTTTGGAGCTACTGAACTACGTTCTAAAGGACCTAAAATCCAACTAAATAAAAAAGCTCTTTCAAGAATTACTGTGAGCTGAGTGAGCTTAAAACTCATTAAAAGGCCTTTAAAAAAGCTACTTGGGGGCTACCAAAAATCTAAAATAGTTACTTTAAAGCCTAAAGGGCAACTGTGAGCAAAGTTAGCTCAAAACTATATGAAAAAAACAAACTCCTTTAACAGCTACTGTGCCTGTGGGTTTTACTAACTAAAATCTGAAAAGGAAATCTCTTACAGATACTGCACTGTTGACTACTAAAATCTTAAAAGAATGACTTGTTAAAGCCTTCAAGGACAAGTGTGAGCAAAGTTGGCTAAAATCATATCCTGTAAGAGCTACAGCTAGTCTGCACCTGTGGGCTGTATTGACTAAAATCTGACTAAGAAATCTCTTACAGAAACTGAAGTAGCATTTTGGACTAACCAAATCTAAATTAAAAAGTCTCTTAAAAGAGCAGCAGTGGACTGGCCTGGTGGCGATGAGGGTTGTGGCGCTGGATGCCACACCTCGCACCACGCCAACGACCTGGATTCGGGAACGGACTTGGGTTGCTGGGGGTGGGTGGGGGGATGGAGGATCGAGTGTCCCAACGGATGCTCTCCTCCTCCTGGCTTGGGGTACCGGGGTGCCTTGGGGCACCCGATGCTCCTGGGGCTGGTGCAGACATGGGCTTTCAGGGCCAACGGCGGCTTTTCGAGGTGCCAGGGAAGGGAGGATGCTATGGGCGCTTGCAATGGTGTGCATCAGCACGTCGTATGCTAGGACATATGTCTTTTCATGCTGGCATCCTTGGGGGGTCTAGGGGAGAAAAAGGGGAAAAATTAATACACCCGGCTCCCTGCGCACAGATGAAACCAGGGTGGGGTTGCCTAGTGGGATGCCCAGTGATCAAGTAGGAGGGAGGCACGAGGCCTCCAAAGCTGTGGGAGCCAGGCAAAAAAAAAAAAAAAAAAGAAAAAAAAAATGCTTTAACTACATAATAAGCACTTCCTTTAATTTCACACACACTTGTTCCAGCAGTCAAAAATAAACGTATAACTCTCACGGAATGCCGAAACTACTATTCTGAACGGTCCTATAAAAATAACACAGTGAGCAGCATAACAAATCTAAAATGTGCACCAAGCATACAAACACATGACACCTAAAATGTCTAAATAAATCTTGAACATCCAAAAATAAAGACGCAAACCTGCCAAGAGAAATCACTACCATCTTTCTCACTGCCACAGAAAATAACCTCCTCCTCCTTAGCCAACCAGTTACCAAAACACTGCACACCCAATCCACACACACCAACCAACAACGGCTCACTACAACAACCCATTCATAAAACTTCACACACACACACACACACACACACACACACACACACACACACACCACCACCACCACCACCACAACACCAGCATCATTTAAAGTGACATGACCCTCACAAGAACAAACGTACCTCTCTCATTGGAATTGGTCTCACCCCTGTGGTATAAATAGCACACATGATGTGCAGATCATGAAATATGGAAAATATTCTCACTCCTGCATCATGAGCACTGTATATTTCACTCTGCAAGAGTGAGAATATTTCCATATTCCACTCCTGCCCATCATGTATTCTATGAATATATATATATATATATATATATATATATATATATATATATAAAATCATAGATGTACTGTATGTATATGTGTGTGTGTGTGTGTGTGTATATATATATATATATATATATATATATAAAAACACTTCCAGTTCCTGTCGCGCAGAGTGTAGTGCTGCAATTCACGTACAGTTTACACAATTATGCACATTTTGCTACGTGAGTTGCTGCAAATTTTACTCAGTTCAAGTCACAAATTATCCACGAAGTGCAAATTGTGGCACTTTGCATAGTAAAATTGACCACAACTGTGGCAAACTGAGTAGGGCACAGTACGTTAATGCTGTGCATAGCAGCTGACTTTGCCACAAATTCAGTGGGGAGTTAAAAATTTGCAACACACCTACTCCTCCTGAGCACAGAGGCAGGAGTGTCATGGTTCCACTCCAGAGGGTAGTAGTTGTGACCCAGGCTCATCCTGCTCTAGGCAGGTTCTTTTTTCTTTTCCCTGTTGCTGTGGCCCCATCCCCCGGGGACATTTGTGTACTGAAGAGGTCCATGCTGACATGAGCAGAATGTGCTTCCTGCAGACCCCAAGCTGTATCCTCCCTTCCACTGTGCTGCCTCCACACTACCACCTGTGGTCACCTTGGTGGCAGTGTGGTGACGGCTTCCCTCACCTGAGGAAGACTGTGTCTTTTGGGACACTTGATCTTCCATCCCGCTGGCCCCTGGCTGCCCATTACTGAACTTCAGTCATCAGTGTCATGGGTGGTAGTCCTACTGCTGCCTCAGTGGACTGGCGCATTTTCTTTCTTTTAGGTATTAAGGGTCAACTCCACTAATGACTAAATGCAATTTATTTTTGCAGTCAATAAATGTATGATATAAAAATAGAAAGTCTCATTGCCACAGGAGCCACCTTGTATATGTGCTTCTTGTATGCCCAAGGAGTTAACCTGTTTCAGTATTTCTACAGAGCAGTGTACTGCCTAAAACTAATATTAGTTTTTAAAAGCAGTCAACAGTTATCTTTTATGTCTGAGGTTATTTTTTCTTTTCCCTTTAGTTAATTAGAAGATTGTTTACCTGATGTTTTGTAGATGTGATCTGTGGAACGGTACTCTGCCTGGCAGTTGATTGTCTAGCTCAGTTCCTCTCATTACATCGTCAGAATTGTGATATCACTTCCAGTGAAGTCATAGAGCTGATGATATAGTGGGAGGAATAGAACTAGCAGTGGCGGAGCTAGAGGGGGGGATGGGGGGCGGTCAACCCTCCTAGCTGCCCCAGTGTGAGTAGTGGTGCCCCACCACGATCTTTATTCACTGTTTAGTGCCCATTGTGGAGTCCGCGATTGACTGAATGGCACTCTCCCTGGCTCCCAAATGCTCCCAAACCTGGCTCCGCCACTGAGAACTAGATATATATCGGCTGCCAGGCAGAAGGCTAGTCCGCATATCTAGCATAATGCTATCACATAGGAAACTTCCTAATGAGCAAAGGTAAAAGTGCTTCACAGATACAGTTACTATTTACTGCTGCTTAATATCTGTAACATTCTTCTGTCTACATTAGCTGTTTAATAAACAAATCTCTTCCATCTACTGAACAAGAATGTCTTGATGAAGTTTTGGAGTATTACTAGTATGTGTTCACAACACTGCATAGCCTATTTGACTTATTTCCAAGTCCAGTATCTAGGACAGGTACTTTCCATGCTATAAGTTTTAGGCCTCAAGCAAAGAAAAGGGCGCGTGCACTAACGTGAGGGCCACTATTTATTTAAAACAAATTTTGCATAGGATGCCAAACTCCCCTACGTACCACCTCCATGCGGAGGGATGAAGCCTCGGCATGGAGGCGCTATGTAGGGGTGTTTAGTGTCTGAGCAAAATTTGTTTTAAATAAATAGCTGCTCTCAAGTTGAAGTGTGCGCCCTTTTCTTTGCTTCACCTGGCCATATGATGCCCCACTTCAAGGAGGCAGTGCTGTCTGCCAGGTTCACTGCTTACTTTGTGGGTCCTCCATCACATCCCTCAGTCTACTGTTGTATCTGCAGGTTCAACTTGACCCTGCTTGGGGGCTGCCTGTGGCACACCAGGGAGTAGTGAAATGTGTAAGCGCCTGAACCATCCCACAGTTGACTGGTGTGCAGGCCCAGGTGGCATGGAGAGAGCCTATGGGATCCATCATTTGGCAGATCAGGGGCTCCATTTCTCCCCAGTTGCATCCTGGTGATGTGCCTGTCCACAGGTGGTCACCCACACAGCCAAGGGCATTACCGCTTGCTACTGCTAGGAGCCAGTGTTGTGGTGGCCCAGTTGGATCCTCCTTCCTTGAGAGAAGAGTGTTTAAGAAACCTTCTGAAAGCCTTCCTGTTGGCTATTGCACCTAATCCAAACAGCATCTTTAAGCCAATTCAGTTTGGTTTTTGGCAGCAGGCTGCACTGATTAAGGTTTGCAGTGACCTAGTAGTGAGGGATTGGGCAGGGTTCTGTTCTGATCCTCTTCAACATGTCATCAGCTTTCGACAAAGTAGGCAGTCGGGTGATGGTTGATGGGTTTAAGAAGAATGGCTGTCTTGAGACAATGCTTGCATGATTCCAGTTGCTTCTCGTGGACTGGACAAATATGGTCATGATGGCAATTTTCCTGTCGAGGCCAGTAGACCTGGGTTGTGGTGTGCCCAGCTGTCAGTCCTGTTGCCAGTGCTGTTCGCTCTTTGTACATATTTCTGCTAGGGAAGATTATTAGGAAATAGGGTTTCTGTGCTATGCAGATGACATTGTGACACTCTGCTGTGGTTTTCCTTGTGATTAAATTCATCCATGCTGGTGCTTGACCAATGCCTGTATGAAATCGATACATAGATGGCCACTGACTGGCACTTAATCCAGGCTCCTAACTCATTGGGGGACATATTTGGTACAATTAATAACAGCTGTGGCAGACATATTCAGGCTACTAACTTCAGAGCATCACTTGAATCATCTGGAATCTTGTGCCATACTTGGGCGTGACTCTCAGTCCTTGTTGTAAAGAATGGAGCCTGCTAAATTTCGCAAAAATCTATTTTGGGCTGTAATTTTGTCATTGGTCGATATTCAAACTTGTCACAGTGGTAGAGGCAACAAAGAAAACATGACGCTGCATCTGGTAGTGTTGTGAACCCCACCGTTCTGGCCTCGGGGGACACTTGGCTCTCAAATTACTTTTTCTTGATGCCCTCTGTGAGGTTGATCATCTTAAAACTTGTGCCTAGTAAACCAGCATTATGTCTAATGCAGTTTTGGGGGTATGATACCTTTTTATTGTGAAAAATGAGCTGCTGTGGTTTGGGTAATAAAATTCATTGCTTAAGTGGAGTCTTCATTAAAATTGCCACATGATATTAATTCATGTTCTCTCATCTAAGCTTCATGAATAGACTGAGAGAATACTTTTATATTTTGTTAGCAACCAGAAAAGGGTAAGCAACTGAACACATCACTAATGGAAGAAAAAGTGCCATGGCTTAAAAAGGGTTGTGTCTGGTTCACCTTAAAAAAAAAAAAAAAAGGTGGCGGGGGGGATAAAACTTGGCATTGTGTTGTAAACTCTGTAAATTCAATGGGTAAGATGACATCTTCAATAAGGATGCAAGCAGAATATATTTAGTAAAATATGGGTACCTGGGAATGCTTGTCATAATGTTGTATAAACAAAGGTTGTTTTACTAGTTTGTTAAATTCTTTAACATTACTGCATGCAGTCATCAAGTCTCAGGAAAAAGACTCTGCTTTTTTCATTTATGTTGGTGTGGTGTGAAGATTTTTAGGGAGGTCTCCTGTTTCTAAGGAAATGGCAGGATAGCACATCAGATGAGTGTGTCCTCGAGATGATTCATACAGGTAATGAAATGGAACTAATTGCATCCACTTGGGTGCATCATTCAACCAGTTGTCACTACCCTCTGGGTCACTTGTCTCTCTTACTGAAAAATCTAGACTCTTAGACAGTTGATTGACCCTTACCCCTGGCCAAACAGAATTGGGGCCTGTATTCCAGATTCTTCCTGGTTCCCCAGAAAACGGGCAAGTCACGTCCTGTCCTAGACTTCCAGGACCTTAATGAGTACATTTGCATATAAAAAGTTTGCTTGGTTTCCCTTTGTCTTTTTTCTCTCTTACTTGGGGTTTGGCTGTGTGTCCTGAATATGTAGGATGCATACCTGTCTGACAAGAATCAAACCAGCCATAGAACATACCTACCCTTCCTCCTGAAGGGCAGGTACTATGAATTTCATGCCTTGCCATTTGGCTTATTCTCCGCTCCGTGGTCTTCACCAAGTGCTTAGTTGTGGTGGCCGTGTAGCAGCCCGTTATTTACTCCCATAACTGAACTATTGACTTTTAAAGGCACCACCCTAGGATGTGGCTTTTGAAGCATTATTTCAGACTCACCAGTTGGATCAAATGAAATTCTTGGTCAGCAAATCTAAATCCATTTAAATGTCTTGTCAGTGCCATTAGTCATAGGCAAGGTGTTGGACACAACCTGGGCATGGGCACTCATCCTTGATCCCTCTGTATATGCTGTACTGGCCCAGGCAATACTGGTTGCCTCCAGCTTCCGAGTCATGGCCCGGGTTATGCTAAAGCTCCTAGGTCTGCCTGACTGTGGCTGCAGCTGTCTTTGTTCCTATGACTCATCTTCATATGACCATCTCTCATTTGATGTTTTGTGCTAAGTGGACTCAGATAGTTGATGACGTGGATCACTCTGTTCTGATCAAAGAACCCTTTTCTGCTGCTGCTGATGGTGGTTGTGGTGGTGGTAGTAGTATAGCGTGCCCAATCCTGTAGGCTCTGGGTGCATCACAAAATGTACAAACAGCATGACAGTTTTAAAAAGTTACAGCAAAATTACGTCCTATAACTATCCTAAATAGCTAATGTAGCAAGATAATGTCACAATATCAGAATATCACTTAATAAGAAGGGAAAGCCAGAGAAAATGAGTGGTATTTCAGGCCCTTATTAAACATTTCCATTGATGGGGGTCTCCTTCAAACCCTTTGGTACTGATTCCACAGGATGGGTACTGCTACAGTGAAGACCTGAGGACTTCCTGGAGATCGCCTCCAAGGAATGGAGAAGGTGATAAGGAGCATCTGGACAAAGGAGCTCTTTCACATAGCTGGGGCCCAGGTCGAGTAGAGCTTTGTGTGTTAAGAAACCTGGCCTAAAGGGGATGCTCCTCCTGACAGGCAGCCATTGCAGTGCCTGCAGAACTGCAGTAATATGCTCGAAGCAAGCAGCACCGGCAACCAGTTTAGCCATGGTGTTTTGCACCAGCTGCAAGTAGCGTGTCAGACCTCCATATAGCCCGAGGTAAGGAGCACTGCAGTAGTCCAGTCTGGATGTCATAGCAGCAAGCAGCAGTGTCTTAAGGTCCTCAGGCCTTGGGTAACGCCCAATCCAGGTGATATTTCTAAGATGGAAAAAATCCACCGTGGACCACAGCCGACACCTGATGTTCTAATGTTGGCTTGCGATCCGTGGTGATGCCCAGATTTATTTTGCACCCCATCTCTGTCCCTGTCTGTGAGAGAGGTGGCACCAGAACTAAGATACCACAAACTACTTAATCTGGTTTTGTAAGTCAGTTTGCATCTGTATCCCCCGGGGACAAGGCTGAAAATAGGCAGAATTGCCTAGTTCCCCTTTCCTGGTCAACAAAAACTAAATAAAACAACCCTGAGGCCATCATCGGTCTCAAATCTACCATACTTCTTCAGGACACCCACATTTACTAGTAGCACTTCATCTTATGTAGGTTAAGTTTGGGCCAGTTGGAGGTCCTTCTTCCAGTCACTGATATCAGACAGGCATCTGTTCAGCACATCAGCAGCATTCCTCCTCCCAGGAGAAAAAAACGGATATAACAGAGTATCATCACACACAGCAGTGAAACTGCAGACTGTATCGTTGAGTAGCTTCTCCCAGAGGCAGCGTACATACTGCAGGCAACATATCAAACCTTGAGGGATCCCACAGTTCAGGGCAACAGAATGCAAGGAGAAATTTCCTGACCCTACCTGCTGCACTCTGCCTGAAGAAAGCAAGGACGAATCACTTGAACCACCTCAACATAGTGCTTATGAGTCCAACCAAATCCCTCAGCTGAGTTGTTAAAATCCCTTAATCTATGGTATCGGAAGCTGAACAGAGATTGAGAACAAGAATAAAACATTCCTCTTATCTCTTGCCAAGAGAAGATCATTTTGCACCCTGACAAGTGCTGTTTCTGTGCTGTGACGTGCCCTGAATCCTGACTGGAAAGGCTTATAGATGGAGGGGGAGCCTTCAGGTCAGCCTCAAGCTGCATCACCACAGACGTCTTGACCACGATCCCTAAAGGGAAGGTTCAAGACAGACAGGCCTGTTGCCAGGCAGGATGTCTTGGTCTAGTGATGGTCTCTTCAGGAGGCACTTCACCTTCGCCTTTTTCAGGTCAGTTAGAAGAGCACCCTTTCTAAGGGAACATCAGACTACTTATACAATCACCAGACCCAGAGACTCCCAGCAGTACACCAGCAGTCTGGTTGGTCTCTGGTGTAGTGAACAGAAAGTGGGATGCAGCTCTGAGAACCTCTGTAGTTGGAGGTGGCCAAACCTCACACCAGACTGAAAGAAGGCCTGCGCCAGTCATTGCATGGGCCATGCTGGACCATGACAGTTAGTGGAGACTGCTGATTGAATACCTTGTCAAGGAAAAACTGACCAAGCTCCTCATATCACACTTGTGTCATCTCTCCCCTGGACTGTAGGCAGACTGGATGCAAGATCCTGTCCACAGTGTTGAACAGCTGAGCAGGTCTGTTTTTTTTTTTTTTTTCCTCTGCAGCAATCGCATGTGCCTTTCTTGGAGTAATTGCCTCCTGATGCTCCTTATAATGAACTTTTAGGATTAGCCTATTCTCCTGCAATCCCGATGTCCTCAAAGAACCCTCCAATCTCTACCCTTTGGCCTTCTACTGTCTCAGCTCCTCAGTAAACCAAGGAGTGCTAAGACTGAAGACTGTAGGGTGCACAGAAACTGGTGTGAGAGAGTAGATGTGTCTGCATTATAGGCCTCCACCGTGGCCTCCGCTCCCTCAGCACACACCTGCAGTAGACTTGAGCAGCTCAATGCCAACAGAAGCCCAAAAGACTCAAAGTTATGTAAAGGCCGGCACTGAACTAACTCCACTGGTGAAGTTCTTTTGGTGGGGGCTGATAAGAAGGCTCACGGCATGATGATCGACCAAACAATCCGATCAACACTGACATTAGTTAACAGTGAACCCTGGTGAGAACAATCAGGTCCCAAGGCATGGCTGAATTGATAGGCTGCAGAAGTAACTACCTTTATGAAGCCCGACATAGACATATGCTGAAGGAATTGGTGCCCTTGTGCAAGGGAGTCGTCATTGACCCATACATTAAAATAACCCACCACCAACCACTTAGGTTGTTCCAGTGCTTGGCTGACCATAAACTTCCTAGTTCTTGCAGGAAAACAAGACTTACATCCCAGAGGCCAGTATATAAGAAGGATCCCGCTCCCTATACTTGCATCTATGCATTCAAATGACCTAGCCACTCGCACTGGGTATGCCACAAGCTTCAAACCAGATCTGAAGCAGATAGCCATCCCCCTATCCCCCTCCACCTCGGTCAGTGCACCATTAAATACCTAGAGTTAGAGTAGTCTTCTAACCAAGTCTCACTGGTGCACACCAGATCCACTGAGGGGTCTACAATAAAATCTGCCACTATCGCAGCCTTAGTCCTCGGGGACTGGTGGTGAGATCACTCACATCTGCTTCCTGGTCCCCCTTTTTTTTTTCTTTGACCCCTTTTGACAGTCCTCACTTACAAATGCATTAGGTGGGGCTGGGGGCACATCTGTCTGGGCCCTGGTCGAACACCGTCTCCATGTCAACATTCTGGCCTTCGTGCTTTCACCCCAGAGCAGTCTAGTCAAGATGGTCGTGGACATCTGTATCAGCCAGAGAAGGGAGTACCCACTCCTTCCTCCCTGTTCATTGTATACATCAAGACAATATTTTTGTCTGACTCTCTGAATGTCTTAGCGAACTACTGTATTTTGGCAGGTTGGTGGCTCAGTCACATAAGTGTGAACTCCTGAATGATGTAGTCGGAGACCCCTTATACTGCTGGCACCAGCCTTTTTGCATCCCCACTAAATGCAAAATTGCTGTGTTTCTGTTTGCTTGTTCCAGGGCCAGGATTTTTTTTGGCAAGGTGCATTATCCCTCTGCTGGAAAGGGAGATTTTTGTACATTTGTCCTTCAATCCCTTTAATTCTGTGAGTATTGGTTAAACTTCAGGTGGAAAGGGTGGCACATATTACTAGTGACCCATTCTGGTGCAAACAGATTGGTTCCCTCTATCTCTGGCAGTTTTCAATGGAGTCCCCAGTCCCTCTCCTCCTACGAATGGAGGTGGAACTGTTGTCATAGGATCAGGGCTGTCCGTTGCACCCAGACCTTTAGTCCCTGTACCTCTGTGTCTGACTTCTGAGGATATGAACTCTCCTGCTTTAGGATCTCCAATGCTGTTTATGAGGTTCTTATGGCAGCTCGTAATCAGTGTACTTGGCACACTTACTTCCATGGAATGGAAGTGTTCCAGTATGTGGTGTGCTTTTTTTTTTTTTTAATTAAAGTTTATTGCATATTCAGGCACTATTACATATCTCATATCACATTATAATTAATATGTTCATTATTTGTTACAGGAAAGGAGTCTAATATCTTACACATTAGCACATTAATATTAGATCTGGTCTAACAATTATCTAACTCAATCCAGACCCTTTTATCACTTGAATCCATTTTATAGGTACTTTATACATTCTCTATGCCTTATTCATCTCTTAGGTCTCCTCCCTCCTGTTACCCTCCACCTCCCTTCTCAGGCCTCTCCACATCTTTTCCCTCTCTTATTACTTCTGAGACTTCATTTCCCTGTGACAGGACCCAGGGTGTCCATCTACTGACAGACTTTGGTGTTCTGGAGTTTATTTTATGTGTCAGCTCCTCCATTCTCTGAATCTCTTGTACAATCTCCACCCATTGCTGGGCGGTAAGGGGATCTGGGTTGAGCCACTTCCTCGTAATTGCCTTGTGGGCAGATGTCAGCTGTATGTTCCATAAGTAGATCTTATTTCCTCCTCGTATTTTCCTAGGTAGAACCTCAAGTATCAGCTGCTTTGGGCCTATGCAATCTGCAATTGAGAACAGTGTAGTTAACTTTCATTTTATGTCTCCCCAATATTGGGTCAGTCTTCGGCATGACCAAAACACATGCAGTTGATCCGCCCTCAAATCTTGGCAGCCTCTCCAGCATGTTGGTGGACAATTTCTGTCCCATTTACTCTTAATATGTGGAGTTATGAAGAATCTCATTTGAATCTTCCATTCGAATTCCCTCCACCTTGGGGAGTATGTGGTTCTATAAATTTGAGCATAGCTAATTTTCCATTCCTTATCTGTGATTGGTTCGCCCATCTCAAGTTGCCATTTATTTTGGAGACTTATTACCTGACTGCCCTTCCTATCCCTCAATGCCCCATAAATAGCGGATACATGACCCCTTTGTCTCTGTGAGGACATTATCTCCTTTATCACCCCTCTCAAGTTGACCAAAGCCTGATCTTGGATCTGGGGACCCTGCAGTGTTTGTATATAGGCTCTAATCTGAAGATATCTGAAGTGGTCGACCTGCCTAAGTGTGCATCTTTCTTTAAGTTGAGCAAACTCCACCACCCGGGCTCCATCAAGGAAATCTCTCAGATTGCGGAGACCCAATCTTTCCCATCTTCTAAAGGTGAGGTCTTGTTGTGCAGGAAGGTACCCTCTGTTCCAAGCAAACCACCTTATGGTCCATAAATCCCCAGGAAGTTTATGTTTAGACCAGAGCCACTTCAGTGCCCATAATGTGTTTCTTACTATAAGTAAAAGTGTATTGTTGTATTGGTGTGGTGTATCTGGCATCGCAGCCCTAGCCCCCAGGGGCACCCCTTCTGTAGTGGTTAATTCCAGTGTCTTCCAGTGAAAGGAATAGCCGCCTGTGGACCAGAACAAGGCCCATATGGGCTGCGCAGCCAAATAATAATCTTCCATGTTGGGAAAAATTCCACCCTCCAAATTTTTTATTAGACTGCATGATCTGGCTCTTGACTCTAGGTCTCTTATAATTCCAGATGAATTTAGAGATCAGCCCTTGCCAAATTTGAAACTGGTTATGGTGAATTTTTATTGGGAGGCACCTAAACAGATATAGAAATTTGGGTAAGATATTCATGTTGATTGATTGACTGACTGAATTTTCGAGTAGAGGGGCAGACTCACAGTCCCCCATTTCTTAATGTCTTGTCTAGTCTGCTTGATAAAGGGTTCAAAATTGAGGGCATATAGGCTTGACAGATTTTTTGGGATTTGGGTACCCAGGTATTTTATTTTATAAGCACTCCATTTCAGTGGCAATAGTTGTATATTCATGGAGGGATTATAATGGAATTTCAGTATTTCTGTTTTTTTGTTTGTTGAGGGCATAGCCCGAATATTGACCGAACCTATCCAGGATGTTCCACAGTTGGAGAATAGTTTTATCCGGGTTGGTTAGGTATAATAGAACATCGTCTGCATACAGAGATATTTTGTGTTCTTCCCCTCCAACTACCACTTCTTGAACCTCTTGATCCTCTCGCAGGGCCTGGGCCAGAGGCTCAATATAGAGAGCAAATAATAGTGGTGACAATGGGCATCCCTGTCTGGTACACCTACTAAGTTCGAATCTCTGAGAGATCCCTCCATTCACTCTGACACAGGCCTGTGGAGAGGTGTGTGTGTGTGTGTGTGTGTATATATATATATGTGTATGTGTGTGTGTATGTCTGTATATATATATATATATATATATATATATATATATTTATAAAATGGGTAAGGAAAATGAGTGAAAATCCACTATGCTCATTGGCTGAAACATGTCATATGACCGTGTATTATTCCACAACGACCGCACGCCTTCCAGTATGACCACACGCCTAAACTACTTTCTAGCCCTCAAAACCTTCTCACCAGCAGTGAGATCACTCCACACCTAGTGCAGTTAGCCACACACACACACACACACACACACACACACACACACACACACACACACACACACGCAACTGGCACCCACAGGCATAACTAAATATACCACTAGTAGTCCCACAGTGTACAAGCTGATGTGCTTGATCATGCCATTCATTTTTAAATAAAATGTCATGTAAAAATCAAATCCTGCCTGCCATTTTCACAGTCTTAGTGTAGAGCCACTAACTTTTATTACTGTACGCAGTGTCACCAAGCAGTCTCAATTCTACAAAAAAATATGGTGGCAGGTGTTTAACAGGAACCTAACTGTGTACTAAAAAGCAAGACAAAGTACATTTCTCTTAGTTTTGTACTCTTACTTTCTGTGAAAAAAATCTCCGTTTGTAGGGAGAGTCGAGTGATCGTGGAGCGCTTTCACTTTTCCTTGCTAACCTATAGCGTGACCGAGCAGTGCGCATTGCGGAAACTGACAACCTTTTACGAGTTCAAAGTAAGTCCTTCTCTGTTTAAAAAAGATGAAAAGTGTGTCTCTCCTGTTAGGTTGTGTTAGGTTTGAGTAATAGAAGCTGCAGACTGTATGCAGAAGGGAGCAACGACACGCTGAGTGAGTCGGCAGCTTTAGGAACACAGACGGAAGCCAGAGCGAGTGTTGCTATGACAACACTCGCTCTGGCTTCTGACTACCTTCCTAATCCTGTCTGATCTTGGTGAATTATTTTTGCGAGGATGGGATTTAGTCTAGCAGCTATTACTGCCGTGAAAATTTCATAATCAACATTTAAAAGGGAAATCGGGACCGGCCCGGTGGCAGTAAGGATTGAGGCACTGGGCACCACGCCGGTGACCCGGGTTTGGGAATGAACCCGGGCCGCTGGGGTCGGCAGAGGGGGGAAGAGATCGAGTGTCCGTAGGACTGCTCTGTCTTCCCGGGGAGGGTAGGGGAGAAGCGATTGCTCCTGGAGCGGCCTCTGGTGGCAATCGGGTGCCCAGCATGGCGGCGTAGTGAACGTAGGGGCGGAACTGCGCCTAGACATTGCCTTGCTACGCCACACTCCGAGGGGGAAGGACAACAGAAACAGTGGGAATACCCCTGTGGACATCCGTTGAGATGATGGAGGCCCCGGTGGAGCGCCCACATCCCCACGCCGGGCCAGCGCACCCAGGTCTCTCCAGGGCCGACCCGGCGACAAGGGTGAGTCCTTCACACTTAACTACAAAGAGCCATCAAGGGAGGGTGGACCCAGCCCCGGAGGTGATCCGGGGGTCAGACTTGCCGTTGTCATCCGGGGGGAAAGAGCTGGGGAGTGCGAGGGTTCAGAACGGGAGTAGAGGCACATCCGAAAGGGCACTCCCAAAGGATGCCCGAGAGGTTCAGAGGAGATAAAAAGAAAGTTAAAAAATAAAATAAAAGGGAAATTGGTCTGTACAAGCCACAGTCCTGTAAGTCCCTTCCCTCCTTGGGAATCACTGAGATAGTAGTGTAATTCCACGATGGTGGTACCCCCTCTCCTTCCTGCCATACCTGATTAAATACAGGTTTGAGTAAGGGTATTATTTCAGCAGCAAAAGTCTTGTATAGTTCATTGCCAAAGCTGTCCGTGCCCAGACATTTACCCACCTTGAGGCCTTTGATGGTTTGGGTTATTTCAGAGAGTGAAATCGGTGTCATTAATACTTGCCTTTGTAGCTCTGTGAGCTTAGGTAGATTTAGTCTATCCAGGAAATCCCTCGTTTCCTCAGGGTATGCCTGATCAGGTGCTCTATTTAGCTGTTTGTAATATGCCACCATAGCTTCCACAATCTGATCCCATTTATGTGAGGTTTGTCCCGTAACCGGGTGTCTGAGGCTTGTGACAGCTGCTTTTGCCGCCTTCTGACTCGGGCGATAAGCCAGCAGTCTGGTGGCCCTATGCCCCCCTTCGTAATAGTTTTGCCTTAGGTAATGCAGGGTTTTTTCAGTTTCAATTCTTTGTATTTGTTATATCCTATTTTTAAGTCCCTTTATCTCTCTTTCCCTGAGTTTACAAATTTTAAGTTGTTGTTGTTTTTCTTCCAAGTTCCTTAGTTGCTGCTTGAGCATTTCTAACTGTTTAACCCTTCCCTCTTTTTATATGTTGCAATAGCTATTAATTTCCCCCAATCATCATTTTAATTGTATCCCACATGATTTGTGGGGTTACCTCTGTGCTGTCATTTTTTTAACAGTCTGTTCCACTACCGTCCTTATTTCCTCTTTCACCCCTTCATCTCTCAGCAGGCTAGTGTTCAGTCTCCATTGGGTAGGTTTTTTGGGTAACTGGAGCTCTAGGTCTGCCATGATTGGCTGATGATCAGATAATGTCTCCGTTCCCACCCTCATAGAATGGAATATGTGCAGATGTTTGGCATACGTCCAAAACATGTCAAGCTTCAAGTACACCTTGTGTCTCAGGGAGTAAAAGTTTAGTCCCTTGCTAAAGGGTATTTCTCCCTCCATACATCCGCTATCCCTACATCCTCCATTATCTTCCACAGTAGTCTCACAGTCCTGTTATTTGGTATTGGAACCCCTGAGGTGGAGTCCAGCAATCTATCCAAAATAACATTCCAGTCTCCTTCCGCAATGAGGACCCCACCTTGCCTTCTCAGCTATCCTTGTAAGGAGTTCTGCAAAAAATGAGATGGACGAGTCCGGAGGAGCATACTCATTCACCAAAGTGACTGGCTGATCCTGCACCTTCCCCCATCACCATTACATACCTGGCCCCGACATCTGACACCCCTCCTCCTCTAAGAAGGGGAAGGCATCAGACAGCAAAATAGCCACCCCCCCTTTTCTTTCCTCTATCCATGGACGCATCAAACAGTTTCGGGAATCTCTCTTTATTTTTTAGTTTCTGAGTCTCCAATGGAGTTAGATGCGTTTCCTGAATAAAGTTGATCTCGCATCTCTGATCTTTCAAAAACTTTTGTATCTGTTTTCTCTTTATGGGATGGTTAATACCATTCACATTATATGAAAGCACTCTTGAGCTAACTGAGGCCACGTTGATGTTTGTTGTTTGCACATACTGCTTTAGTCTTGCTTTTTCCCCTATTTAAGACTCCACCTTCCATCCCTCTATTCTTAGTTTTATCTTCTGTTCCAGATCCAACATTCCCCTTGTTGTTGATTGACTCCCCTCCTTTACTACTAGTCTTTCCTTCCAAGTTAACACAGTGCCCTTCTGCATGTTTCAATAACATTAGCAATTTTCCAGCTCTTAACTGTGAGCCAACTTTACATATGTATAAACTTATAAACAACTTTAACTCACTAGGTGGGAGTATAACCTTGTTCACAACCTTGAACTCAAATAAACCAGAAAAAGGAATAACTTTACAATCTTTAACTTTCTGGTTGGTATGGTTTTTTAGTGGAGGAGACGTCCTCCCCCCAGGTCCAACTTGACCTTGGAGTGAGGCCCCCACCCCAGTTCCAAGGAATCTTTTAGTCCCAGCATCTCCAGAACTAGCAAAGCCCAATCCTTTAAGTAGGGCAGGGAGTGCTGAGACCCCGGGATCATCTCCCAATGTCCTCGGAGTTCTAAGGTCAGCCCCTAGGGCAACCATTGGGATGGTGTGCGCCCCCTTCGGCGCGCTTTGCCCCTGCAGGTGGTATGGCAGTGCCTCTTATAGGGGCAGCTGTAAGATCTTGGTCTTTGCCCCTGAGGTACCATCAACATCAGCAGCAGTATCAATAGCATATTTCCCATTTCCGTGAAAATGGTTTTATTCTGCTCTCCCCCAGTCATCCTGACCCTTTTATTGGAGCACTTCCCTCCATTAATCTAGATATGTCAGCCACCCACCCCTATAATTTATTGAGAACAGAAAATACCACCTTTCGCTGCTATCCAGCGTAAATCATTGCATTCGTTTTCAATGTTATTGCCCCCCCCCCCCCCAATTATTAATGACTCTCCCATTTCTGAGGACCTGACTTGCATTATTTAATTTAATCCCCACTGTACAGGTCCAGTTCTGGAAACTCAACAATCCCCACAACCGTGTTCACAGATGTTTAATGGTCCCAGAGTTCAGGGTGCCCCCCCCCCACCACCATCGTTTTGACGAGGGGTCTGGGCATCGTCAATGTAATGCTCCTCATTCGTCGATAGTCCCAGACAACCGCAAGTATTTTTATACTGTTGATTCCTTTCTCAGACGATCGGACCCCTCCCCCCAACCCAAGGCACGGCACTGCCATAGCTTTGGGACTATTATTAATTTATATATGCTGACCGAAATCGAGAACACAGTACCTTTTGCCTCTCCTCAAGGTCCGTGGGAGAGATGTCCAGGGTGCCCCAGGCCATAGATCCGCAACATCTGCCCTATTCAAGAGTCCGTGCTTGCATGCAAGACTTCCATCTCCTCCGATTCGGTTTCCTCTCTCTCCCTGCCTGCGATATAATACCCTCCAGCGGGATCCGTGGGGTATATGGCCTCAGTAGTGCAGTGATGTCGGCCTTCAGAGTGGACGGCTGGGACACATTAGAATGATGTGTTTTCATCACTCCATTGCGAGCCCCAGACCACACAGCTCATCTCAGCTCCTTCTCCAGTCGCTCTTTTCTTAACTGGAGCATCGTTATTCCTAGGTCCTCCAAGAACCGGGAGGCCACCTCTAAGTCTTCAAATATCTCAATCCCCATGTTGGTCTCCACTCTTAAATGAGTGGGATACAGCATTTGGGCCCTTACATTCTTCGCCCTTAGCTGCTTCAGGACTGGCCACATTGCTCGCCTGCTCTCCTGCACTTGCGTCATGTAGTTGTTATCTATGGTGATTCTTTCTTTGCTGAAGGTAATAGTTCTCATCCTCCACGCCCTATGGAGTATTTCCTCTTTTAGAGCCATACGTGGCCATCTTGGCGACAAAGGATCGTGGGCGAGCATTAGGGTTGGTGGGCCTCTGTGCGAGCGATTGGTGAGCTCTGTCCGTAGACAAATCAAAATATGCCGGCAGTTTCAGGGTATCTTGTAAAACCCTCTGCAGGAATATGATGGGATCTGCCGCCTCCTTTTCTGCCCCTTCAGGGATGCCATATACCCACAGGTTTTGGCGTCGACTTCTCCCTTCTAAGTCATCTAACTTGTTCACCAGCTCCCGCTCTCTCACCATTATGAATAGGAGGAGACGGTCATGTCTATCAGACTGTTCCATCACAGAGGTAAGCCCTAGCTCCAGCTTGTCTGTATGGTGTTCTATTTTACCTATGTCCACCCTTAAAGCTGTGAGTGAGTTGTCTATTTTGGTCACTGTTTTGGCCATCTGCAGAATGGTCTCTGCCAGGTGATTACAGCCCTCTTCTGTGCCGGTCGCGGACGCCATGCTTGGTTCGTCTTCAGTGGGCCCAGACATTCGGGATGAGTTTTCTCCTTGGAGCATGATTTGAAGCTTCTGTGCCGGTGTCTGCGGACCCTTTACCATAACTGTTTTCGACCGCGTCGCTTTAGCCGGCGATTGCATTTTGTTTCCCGGTGGATGCTGTTCGATATTGATTCAGGATGAGGAGAACGATGAACTATGCTGCCATCAAGCTGCTGACATCACCGGAAGTCCACCCGTGGTGTGCTTCTTGATCCCTGGACCCTTTCTTGTGTCCAGTGCATCCTCTCATGGATTACCTCCTGTGTCTCTGTTGAACTCTGCCTCCAGTACTCTTTTGTGAAAAGTGCACATTTTGGCCATTTCTGCCTCTCGTGCCCTCATTGGGGGGGGGGTGAGACGGTGGCCCAGTTGGAGGTATTCTGCAGGTTCCTTAAAGGGCTCCGGCATACACTAGGGTAAGGCTAAAATATTTCCGCGGTAAAAAGCGTCTGATTTCCGCGGCATTCACAGTCACTGCAGAGATCGAAGGAACCAGGGCAAGTTGCAATTCAGGAGACACGTGGGAGCACAGTGGCCGATTTCGTGGCATTTCACTGTCGCCGAAGAAGCTGAAGCAGCACAGTCTAGTCCTCTAACCCCCTTCCCACGTCCCTAGTCCGAAGGATAGCGAGCCTTTTGGAGGCTATTTCTCCTCCTTCCCTCAGTCGCCAGCTGTAAAACTGAAAATCCAGCATGATTTTGGATTTGGTGATTTTCACTGGGGACTACCGATTTCACGGTAATCATGAAATCCGTGACCCCAGTGAAAAAATTTTAGCCTTAACTATGGGTCCTCTGGTATTTAAATTGGTCCTGATGCAGGACCTTAATTTGGGTCTGGATTCCCTTACAAAGCCTCCCTTTGAACCATGTATTTTCTTTTATGGAAAATGCTTTTCCTAGTAGCATCACTTTGGCTTGGCAGGTCTTCCATGCTGCTGGCTTTGGGTGTTTATTCTTTGTATCTTATTTTTCACCTGGATCAGGTTTCACTACATGCCTAGTCTGTGTTCATTTCTACAGCATTGATGACTTCACTTTGAATCAAACTATTCTCTTCCATGTTTACTTTCTTTCCCTCCAGGTAGATTGTGTGGTGTGTGTCCTGTATTTGCTTGATATCTGTTGAACTTTATGCTTATTTGGATCATACAAAGGACTGCAGAGGTTTCTCATAAGTTTTTGTTTTATTCACCACACCGGATGGTGGGCACCCCTGTTCCAAAGCAGTGCCTTTCCAAATGTTTGCCACCTTGCATTTCATTTTGTTTCCAGAAGTAAGGTTAAGAAGATTCCTGGCACTATTATACCTCCTGTGGCATGGCCGCTCCAATGGCTTTTTTTTTTTGTAATGTCTTATCTGCCGACATCTACTCCACTGCCTCATGGAGTTAAGTCCACACTTTTACTGAACATTACAGTGTGTACCTGGTGTCCCATGAGCAGGCTGACTTCAGCCTTGCCATCCTCCAAGGCCAACCATCTTACAGTAGGGTCCTATAGGTTGCTGCTTTCTGGCCTTCCTTCCACTTTACTTTATGTACTGCTTTGGAGTCATTCTAAAGGTGTGGTTCTACATGGAGGGAGGTGTCCTCGAAGATGGTTTCTTTACTAACAAATAACAGTAGATCCTTGAAAGAGTCTCCTCTATAGACCCACAGTTCATCCCCCCCCCCCCAGGATTTCGGGTAGCATACTGTAGAAGACAAACCTGTTGTTGCACTCTGGGCCTTCTGCTTTTTTGCACCCTTTTATAGGATTTCTATTCCGAAACCATCTCCTCTTTTGTGTGCCTGGTCCTGGTTCTAGTTTCCTGTTTCTGTCATTCTGTTACAACTGCAGGCTTGTCTCTAGCAGAAAATTGAGATGGTATGGGGCTGCCCACAGCACAGATGTGCATCAGCATGGGTGCTCCCAGCTAGTCAAAAATTTCTAAGTGGTCCTGATGCCAACGGCTTACAGTTCCAAAGGTGTGGCTCAGTGGAGGAGATTCTTTTTGAAGACCTACTGTCATTGGTAAGTAATGATGATTTGTATGTTGAACGGTTGCACACCTCCATCTTCTCCCTGTGGGAGCTGCATCTTCTCTGGCACCTTCTCCATGGTGACCCGCTCGACTGCCAGACGGCGACCTGCAGGTACAGACACAAGGACATAGCCCGGCCCTTGGAGCCGCTGCCCCGCTAGAATCTTGGCGCTTTCTGTCTCCACTGGCTGATTGGTGCTGTATCTCAGTTCCTCAGCCCTGATTGGACACTTGGCCTTCTCCTGCCTTCCTGTAACCAGCTGGTTTCACTTCCCTAAGCTGCTTCCCTCGCACTAACTTTTTATATTATTGGTTTTATTTTGGTGCTGTGTATACTGCATAGGCTTCAGCATTTTATCCTGTTTTTTTTTTTCTAAACCAGGAGAGATGCACTAAGCTGAAAGCTTGTTTACAGGTGCGACCTGGGAGCACAAGGAAGTTAAGTGACTTGCTCATGGTCACACAGTATGCAAGTGGGGACTTTGGGATTCAAACCCAGGTCTCCAGGTTTCAGCTCAGAGCCTTAAACTACTGCACTATACTGCATCCTTTATCTGTTTTGTATCAATGCCTGGAGTCTACATTGCTGTGATTTAAATTGCCAAATACTGCTAGAATTTTAGGCTGTATGTTCCTCTCTGTCCGTTAACTCTGCCTGAGCCGACGGAGTAGCGCTAAATGTTCTTTTTAAAAAATAATTTTGATTGATTTTTGGTTTTTACTTTTTTTAGTGCTGAATTTTCCACTAGCAGATTATATCTTCTAGCCACTAGAGGGCTATATCTCTGGTAGGAGTGAAATTTAGTGTGTCCATTCCACCATTAGCAGGTTATACACAGCTGCCACTAGGGGCTCCTATCCTATTTGGCACAGTACACACACTGTTCCCCAGCTGTTATCATCACAACTCTGTGTACATTTGCCTGCTTCCTATGTCTCCTTCGAAACCAGGGCTGCATGCGAGCTCTTCTTCCTACGAACGTAGGCTACGTCCACCTCCTCCAGTCCCTCTCTTTCATAATGCTGCTGAGTCTAAGCAATGGCACGTCACAAAGTGATATGCTGGTTCCCCTGTCCCATACCACTATTGAGCATAAGCTCCATTATGACCCCCTGCTTTACCACAGGTAATTTTACATTGTTAACCATGGGTCACTGGTTCTGCCACTGGCTCCTGCTGCCTCCACAGGGGTGGCTTACCACTGGGGTCCCTGCCTCATACCCCACCCTAATTCCTCCACTTAAGCTCACGGTACTGTGCTTGGAACACAGAAGGCGCCTCAGCCCTAGAAGATCCAATAAGCTTTTCTACAAACAACTTAAAGGAAGCTTGCTCAGAATCATTCTACTTTTACCGTTTGTGTCAGGCAACGTTCACCCTAACCTTGGCCCTGCTGGACCTGTGTCCACACACAGCCACCCTAAAAAAGGGTCTTTTAAGTTGGCAGCTGTCAACATCTACAGCTCACAAACTAAATTGGATAACCTCCAAGTCTGTATCTCGCAACATAGCCCTGACATTCTGTCAGTGGTGGAAACGTGGCTTTCCCCAAAGGTTTCTGACTCTGCAGTTGCTCTACCTGAGTATACCCATTACCAGCTGGATAGGCTCACCAAGCGAGGTGGTGGCTGTGCCAACTACCTGAAAGAGACACTTCAAGGATATGCCCTGCCTACGGCCAGTCTGGGCTGCATGGCCCAGGTGCTAACCATAAAAGTACTGCTTGGGGTCCAAAATAAAGCTTTGACAGTAACCTCTGCCTCTTTTCCTCCAAAAGACAATAGGACAGGCTTCCACAGCTTAATGGACTACATTAGTAGCCTCAACCACAAATCCAAAACTTTAGTACCAGGTGACCTAAATGTTAACTGGTTATCTGCTAGTGCTTCTCCATACAAAGATGCTAGCTCGTCGCTCCACCTTGCCCAACTTGTTACATTCCCAACAAGGACTAACTATAAAATGGGAACAGGTATCCTTCTGGACCTGATACTCTCCAGCCATCCACAATGAATCTCCAACGTGGCAGTACTTCCATATTCTATGAGTGACCACTCCCGTTTCCTGCAGTTGGTCCAATAAATTCTGTAAGCCCCCATCTCTGACTATCTACAGTAGATTGTTAAAACGTGGGCATCTGGAACATCTGAAAAATGACCTCAGCAACATTGACTGGCCCCTTCTTGATGCCTTTGATGACATCAACCTGGCACTGAATTATTTCATAAAACAGTTCAATGCCTGTGGTGCCCATGCTCCCATTAAGAAAATGAAAGTTCATGGCACTGTAAACCTCTGGATTACACTAGAACCCATTGCTATGATGAAGCATAGAGATCACCTCTGGCATTGTGCCAGGGCGTCGGTCAAACAAGCAGATGTTCAGGAGTACAAGAAGGCAAGGAACGCCTGTACTTGTGAAATCTGCATCATGAAATCCAAACATCATAGGGAAATGCTTGCCAATACCTGGGGAAACCACAGATACTTCTGGAGCAACATAAAAGATGTCACTGGGAAAGACTCTAAGGTCTCACCCTCCATGCTCAATATCGATAGAATTCCAACCTTGGACCCGCTAACCGTAGCAAACACATTCAACATCGCATTCACGGACCTATCCAGTGTCCTCCCTTCAGACTTCTTCATGGATAATGACTCTCCCAGTACCTTCTGTCCTGCTAATAGCCCCTTGAATCACCTCATTTTTACTTAAAAACAGTCTCAGCATGAATGGCCAGGAAATACCTTAATAAAGTATTGGGTAAATCACGGCATAGCAGTGACTCACTGGATCTTTAGCTCATAGTGCTCACTCTTGAGGAAGTGCTGATGCCCCTCACTAAGCTCATCAGTCTATCGCTAAAACTCTTGCAGTTTCCTCAAGTTTGTAAATCGGTACTTGTGCAAATTACAGACCCATATCTATTCTCCCACCAGTATCCAAGGTACTTGAGTGCATTGTTGCTGACCAACTGGTGGACTACCTTGAAAAATACTCTATCCAGTGCCTACAGCAACACGGGTTCCAGAAGGGGCACAGCACCATCTTGGCCCTGATGGAATTCACTGGCTTTATTCATCAATCTCTGGATCAGGGCACCTTAGTAGGAGCTGCCTTTATAGTCCTCACTAAGGCGTTCAATACTGTCCATCACTCTCTACTCCTCCAACAGCTTACCACTACTGGCCTTTCCTCTGACACAACACTTTGGTTCAAAAGCTATCTTGAAGACCACTCTCAACGGGTGAAAATAGCCAACGTCATATCTGACTGACAGCCCTTCCACTCTAGCATGCCACAGGGCTCAATCCTGGGGCCACTCCTATATAACCTACCTCATTTCTGCCACCAAAGGATCCTCCTGTATGCAGACAATGCCGTCATCTACTCCAGCAGCCATGACTCCAAGCAACTGGAACTTCACCTTCAGAGTGGGTTTGCGGAAGTGGAGGACTGGTTCTCTAAACATAAACTGATCCTCAACTACAGGAAAACCAAAGTAATGATGTTCAGCACCCGAAACGAGCACAAATCCCATACACTTACCATCAGAAAATGTCTTGGAGTCCCTCTTGAACAAATACCACATTTCAAATACCTGGGGGTCACCTTAGAACCTTTGACAGCTGTCTATCCTATGCTAAACATATAGATAATGTAGCCAGGGCTATCAACGACAAGATTGGTCTCCTACATAGACATAAACACTGCCTTACTCCAGAAGCCCTCCGACTTGCTATATATAGTTCCATCATCTCCATTGTAGACTATGGTCTTGTAATCTATGGAGTAGCCCCCATGTCTTCATTGCGCATGATAGCCGTTGCTCTGAACAAGGCATGCAGACTACTCACGGGGTCCACAGGCTTCACTCACACCTGTGATCTTTTTTGCAGAGACTGGTTGGCTACAGCTCTCCATGAGGATCCAATAACAAACCTGTCTTTTAGCCAAAAAAGCGCTTCTCGGCTTCCTGCCACTAGGCACCGCAAACCTGCTTAAGCCCCCACTGTAGTTCACAGCATATGCGGAGCTTGAACAGCCATCATCTCCATGTTCCTAGATGCCGGACAGCCCAGGGGCAATGCTCATTTGCCTACAGAGCACCTCACTGGTTTAATACTCTTCTTAGTGATATAACTACCGTACCTAAATTGGGACCATTCAAATTGAAGTTACCCCAGCATCTCCTGGTCAACAGTTCTTGCGACTGCTTCACCTGAGACTCCCATCTACTAGCATTCAGTCTTGTCCACACAAGTGGATAACCCTGTATCTTTGCTGTTACCTCTATAATTCTGAGGCTACCCCTCTTTTCGCACTTTGACAAGGCCCTGGCTACCCCGTCCACCTCACCCCCACCCTCCACACCAGCTTGACAAGGCCTATGGCTGCCATTTTCTACCTTTCTTAGCCCTCTGCCCACCTCACTCCTTGTCCCTACCCCCCCACCAGCTTGACAAGGCCCTATGGGTGCCATTTTCTACCTTTCTTAGCCCCTGCCCACCTCACTCCTTGTCCCTACCCCCACACCAGCTTGACAAGGCCTATGATTGCCATTTTCTACCTTTCTTAACCCCCTGCCCACCTCACTCCTTGTACCTACCCCCACACCAGCATGACAAGGCCTGTGGCTGCCACTCCCTACCTTTCTTTCTCCTGCCTTTATCCTTCCCCCCTCTCATCTGTGCTTTCCTCCTATTAGAACGCTAAAACTGCGTATAGATACAGATATATTTGCTCACTTTATTTTACTGTTTTGGAAACATTGTACTTTCACCCCTTTGTATGTTTTTTCCTCCCTTCCCCACTGACGTGGAACCTTTGTAAATGTGCTGTCTGTGCTCAGAGGTATTGTAATCCAAGAATGAATAAATAAAAAATAAATAAAAAAAAGTTGTAATTATCATTTTACTAATATTAAAAAGCTTTCCACAGTAACTGAGGTCACAGAAGTACGATATGTAGTGACATTTGTGACTGGGCCTTCAGGAGTCGTGGAGAGCAGTCACACTGCATGTTTTGTGGTAAATCCTTGGCCTATAACCTTGACTGAAGTGCATAATCTTCTGATTTATTTATTTAAATTTTGATGACAGGGTAAGCCCACTGAGCTCAATGATCCCTTTTTCAGGAACGACCTGGAGTTAGTTACACATGTAATTTTCAAAACGGCATATCTGATGCCAGTAGGGAATAACCCCCTCCTCCATAGTTCATGTCTTAGAGTGGGACAGTGTCTGTGAAAAGTACAGTTGCGTAAGAACTTAACGTAACAGTAGATCTTTAAGAATATCTCTTGCAGCAGGTCATATCACATGGGATATCAGCCTCAGGTGTCCTTTCCTCCAGATGACTTCTCAGCAGTCGACCCTGGGACCTCCCTTTAATGTTACTACATAGTGTCAGTATGGCACGTATAAAAGGGGGAGGTCCCAGCTGCTCCTCAGTTCTTTTCCTTCCTAGTGACCGAATGAGAAGCATTTCACAGGCCTCCGATGGGAACCGAGAAGGGAAATAAGGCAGCAGCTCGTGGAGTCGTAAAAAGACAAGAGCAAGGCACTCTTCTGAAGTAACAGCAAGGGGGAAGGAGGGTGGAGCAGCATGACCTGCTGCAAGAGATATTTGCAAAGATCCGCTGTTAGTGGTAAGTTCTCACGCAACTGTGCTATCTTCTTCGAGACGATCTTTTGCAGTGGGTCATAACACATGGGAAGATTCCCAAGCAGTTATTATGCCAAGGGGAGGAGGAGGAGGAAGCGAACCATTAGGACTATGGCCTGTCCAAATTTGGTCCGCTTTTTGGATGCGATGTCTAGACTGTAATGTTTTGTGAATGTATATACAGTAGACCACGTGGTGGCTTTGCAAATTTCTAAGGTGGAAATGCCCCAGAAACACGCCATGGAGGCAGCCAAGCCTCTGGTACAATGGGGTTTCATAACCCCTGTGAGAGGGTTGTCGTATCTTGTATAGATAAACAAAATGCAGTTGGCCAACCATATGGACAAGCACTGCTTTGAAGTCCAAATGCCCTGGTCTCTAGGGGCGAAAGAGACAAAACGTTGCTCAGTTTTTATCAACTGTGAAGTGCGGAGAAGATAATTTGTCAGTGTTCTGTGCACATCAAGAGTATGAAGCAGGGATTTCCCTGGATTCGCAAGCTCTGCATAGTACACTGATAAGTGTCAGTGGCTCAGCAGGTAGCACACTCACCTCTGAGGCTGGGAGATCAGAAGGCTGTGGGTTCTATCCCCACACCAGGCACTTGGGCTAATATCCCAATACTGACACTGCAGTGCAGCATGAGGGGGGGTGCTGCAATCCTGAGGTGCCGTCTTTCGGATGAGTCGTTAAACCAAGGTCACATCTGCCTGTTCTGGTGGTAGTTCAGGTGGATGTTAAAGATCCCATGCCACTTCTCAAAAAGAGTAGGGGAGATTTTATTGAAAAACACATTCCAAACAAATACAGTTGAAACAAAATAAATCGTAAAAAACAAACAAAAAATATATCCAGGCAAATCACAGAGATAAGAATATTAGATATGCAGATGAGCTAGATGTGTTCTAGTAAGGACCCAACTCCCCATATTTATATTTAATAAAATAAGTGAAACCCCACCACCAATTCAACACCTGTTGTGAGGAATATAATGAGCAATCCGTAACATAAACATTCTCAAGTTCATTTGAAACTAAAAGACTGAGGCATTCATATGACATCCTCTTGTGATGTAATACCCATTGATATCTTACTTGCCACACATAAAACCTAATACAACAAAGGAAAACCAGTAGAGTGTCATGACGATAATGTGCCAGTCCCACACCATACTTCCATAGAACCAATATATCATAAGTCAGATGCCGGAGCCAACCCATTTTCCATTTAAAAGCTAGGAAATCCCATAATGCTGTAACATAGGAGCACTCCAGCAAAAAGTGCTCCATGGTCTCCGTCACTGCGACACAATCCATATAAGGGCAATTTCTTTCTTCAACCACTTTATGTTTAGCATTCCCTCTTAAATTTAGTCTACCATAAACAGTAAGCCAAAGATTCTCCCACATTTTCCGGGGAATCCTATGAAGGGTGAGTTGTCTGAGAATAAGACCATTATCCACTGAGGGACAGTTCTTAAAACTAGGCTCTAATAGATAAACCCTGGTAAGGATATTATGCTATAACAGTTTAGCAGATTCCATTTGAATGGCGACTTTCGTAACCCCCCATTTGTGTAATTTCTGGGCAGCTGATTTAAAATAAGGGGGAATATGTATATGGGAATGTAATTTAGGAGCTACATTGATCCAAACAGTAAGATATTTGTCTAAGGATTTCCTCAACCAGGCATTGTGAACCAATCCAGACATGATAAGAGCACTGTGAACTGTATGTTTAAAGAATAGAACATGTAAAAAAACCACAGGTTCAACCATCCCTAAACCCACCTCCTTAATCCCTAAATAGGTGTAACACCGTTTAATCGGATTCAGTTTGTTACCCCACAACATCTGGAAGCAAAGGCTATAAAGTCGAGTTTCCAGTTGGGCAGGTAAAGGGTAAACCATAGCCACATAATGTAATAATGGTAAGATGAATTTCTTAAGAATCATAATCCTCTTAAGTTTAGTAAGTCTCCACTGCTTCCATCTGTGCACCTTCAACTCTGCTTTATGCAGTGACAGCTCCCAGTTGTCAACAGGAAGGTTTTGAGGCCCAAAAACTATTCCCAGAATTGCTGTTGGATCATGAGAAACAGTCATTCCTTCCACCAGGCCCAGACGATCCAGTGCTGTCCCTATTAAAAGACCCTTACTCTTAGTCATGTTAAGTTTCGCATTCGACACTAGCTGATATCTTTTAATTTCCTGTAAAAAGAACACAATCTGTTCTTTATGGGAAAAAAACCACAAATATCGTCTGCATACGCCTGAATGCGTAAAGCTTGTGGTATCCCAAGCCCTGACAAACCCTCCCACTGTGGGTGCATCCCAGTGTATCTAAGCAACAGATCCAATGAAAAAATATACAAAAGGGGGCTTAAGGGGCACTCCTGATGAACCCCCAGATGAATATCGAAGCCTTGTCCAACAAGCCCATTCAGAAATGGCCGTACAGTAAAGAAGGAATACAATAGCTTAAGTTGTTTAATACAAATCAAAAGTACTTTATACGATTCCAAAGCTAAAAACAGATACGGATGATAAACTCTATCAAATGCCATTTCCTGATCAGCCACTACCACACAGCCCGACAGTCCCGAAACATAACAATGATCAATCACATCCCTAATTGTCATTAAAGCGTGCTGAATTCTCCTATCTGGGAGCCCACAGTACTGTTGTGGAGAAATCCCTAGGGAAGCATAATATTTTAAACGATCATTCAAAAGATGTGCAAGAATTTTATAATTGGTGTTTAACAAAACAGTAGCCTTCCATTTACTGATGCAGGATCTATCTCTTTTCTTAAAAAGATATACTAGTAAACCTTCAGCAAAGGAAGGGTGTATCATATCAGTATTAAACCAGTGTGCATAGACAGTAACCAAACTGTCTGCAACCTGCTGACAGAAGGTTTAATAGAATAAATGTGGAATGCCATCCAAACATGGCGAAGTATTATTGTTAAGAGCCATAATGGCCCTTATATTTCAGCTTTAGTAACAGGGGCCAGTAACTGAAGTATTTCAACAAGTAA
This sequence comes from Neoceratodus forsteri, assembly GCA_016271365.2. Taxonomy (NCBI): domain Eukaryota; kingdom Metazoa; phylum Chordata; order Ceratodontiformes; family Ceratodontidae; genus Neoceratodus; species Neoceratodus forsteri. Next base: position 198,920,537 of record CM057453.1, read on the forward strand.
ATTGGGGACCAAAATCGGTTTTAAAAAATTCATACTGTTGTGTTTCTGAATTGGTGAATATGGTGTAAGTGTCTTATAATGCTGCTTTATTAACTCGGCCAAACTGTCAGGTGAACTCACCCTTCGTTCATCTGAGGAGATCAAAAAATCCATAGTCATGCTCTTCTTGATAGTCTTACAGGCCTCAAAGGGTTCCCCCCATAGGAGTGCCTTAAGTACCATTGTACAACATTGCCTGAATTATCCGTGCCCTATCATATTGAAACAATTTCATAGTATCTTTAACAGTAGTAATCTGTGGTGAATAATAATAGGTAGAGAGATCAGCCAAGGAATATAACTTTTGTAACTGCCGTCTAAGAGATAAATACTTCAAGAAGTTATTAGTTCCCAGTGATTTGCCATATTTCACGAACCAAGTCCTTATATCATGTTTGGTATTGAGCCACCATTCTCCTTTATCTGGGTATAAACATTCCACTGATAATCTAGCTGTAAGCAAATCCCCCATATTCCGAATAACAATTGGGTTGGTCAAAACTGAGGTGTTAAGTTTCCACCTACCACACAAAGTGGACATTACCACCACTTGATCCAAGGACAATATTAGTAGAAGATGGTCCGAAAATTCTACAGGAGCAATATCTAATGACCCCGTAGGTAGGTTTGGGGAGATAAAAACATAATCAATAGTGGATGTATAAGAATTCCGTATATAGGTAAATTTAGGGCCTTTTTTGCGATACATGTGGCAGTCAATTAAACCCGTGGTAGTCACAAGTAGGGATGTAAGTTTGTTATGGCAGTCATACACGTCATTGATTCCATGACGTCTGATCTTTATTCAGGACTTCCATGACTTTCGCTAGTGTCATCATAATGTAGCAGTGATGACAGTGCCACAACATTTACTACTGTTTACTAATGATTTCATGAACAAACAATGAGTCATTAAAACCTCATCCATGACAAACTTGCATCCCTAGTCCCAAGCTGTGCCAATGCGTTTGAATCACAATAAATTTTGTTACCCTCATCCCGCTTTCGTTTTCTATCCCTCACAATACTGCAATTAAAATCCCCACATAAAGAAACTTTATAGTTCATGACCAAAAAAGGCTGGATAGACTTCATATGGCAGACTTTCTCCGCTTATAGATGGAAATAAACCGGCAATCCATATGTTTACAGAGGCCACCTAAAATCAACACTCTACCTGGGACCAAATCAGTTAATTTACGTAACATAAAACAATAGGAGTGAAACAGTATCCCCGCACCATCCGCCTTATCTAGGCCAAATGACCAATAAGAGGGGCACCAAACCCAGTCTCTTTTAAACCTCCAAATATGGTCCTCCGTATACATCCAGGTCTCCTGAAGTAAAACAACATCTAAATTAATGTCATGTAAATACTGAAAAACAGTTTCTCTTATCTGACTTCTGTAAGCTATGAACATTAAGTGAACCTAAAGTACAAAAGACCATTGAAATGAAGAAAAAAATAGCCTAAACAAGGGTTAGCTAGTTCTTTCCTTTTCTTCTTTTTCCCTTTATATGTTCCCTGATCTGTAGCCTGTGAGCCCTGCTCTGTGAAAGATTTTTACAAGTCAGAGTCCCCTTCATCTCAGAATCTTCCCAAGTTGTAAAGAGGGCAGAATAAGAATTCTTTGTTTCCACCGAGGAGGGTGGGGGTCAGAAGATGCAGTTTTTACAAACCTTGAGGATCTTCTGTGAGGTAAAGGATACTGTGGAGGTGGACCAGGGTCCCCAGCAGCTGTACTACCGGGGTCGTCATAACAGACGGGAGTCAAGATTTATGAAACAAGGGACTGATCCAAAGCGTCATGTGGTGGATCGGGGGTAATGGGGAACCGTCAGGAACAATTATGGGATCATCAGCATGTGGCCCCGGGGAGAAGGAGAGGGGAGGGTCCGGGGGCCTTTGGAGCAGCAAAATCAGCACTGGCAGTGTCCTGTGCCTGTTGAATAAGTAACTCAGGGCTGATACAAGACGCCTTACTGCGCGCAGCCCATGGGCGTTCCCCAAAGACATGTCCAGACTCCTCGCTGAGATCACACCAAGTGTGGTTTGAACATTGCAATGTGATGTGGCCGACTTCCCCACAATTATTGCATCTGGGCTTATCACAAGTACTGCAGAGCTGTGTCAGAGAGCCACATTTGTAGCATGCCCGTGGCTGCCCTGCATAAAAACACACACCTCAGTCTCTTCCCAGTGAAAAGGAGTGAGGGATATGTTCAATACCAGTGTCATTCTGGCGAAGTTTGACCTTATACTTCCTACCTCTGGTCCAGAAAAATTCACTATCTAAAATGGCTTCAGGTTCCCCTAGAACCTCACATTTCTGAGATAACCAATAGGTAATGTCCTCTACATGGACCCCCTCATTGCAAAACATGACCGTAACATATTTAACAAGAGGTTTAGTCAAAGGTATCACAACAAATGGAGTTCATGTAGGGGAAAACTTAACCTGCCCATACCTTTCCCAGAACAAGTCCAATGCATAAGCTGTATGGAAACTGACATCAAAATTATCCTCCCCCGAGTTATTGATAAATGCATAAACCTCCCTTGGAGAAAAGTGTAGGGAATCTTTTAAAAGAACCTTCCCTACATGATACCTATCAGGCCTATCCTGCAACCCCCCTTGTATCTAAATTCTGATATGAACAGCGTTCCTTCGGGGTGCTGCTTCCTTTTTAGTTTTAGAAAAAAGTTTGGACAATAATGGTTTGTACTCAGAGTCAGAACATGTGATAGTATCCTGTAAGAGAAGGGGTCCAGTATCATTAGTAAGACAAGATGCCAAAGGAGGGAAAGACTGTAAGCCATTTGCAATAGCAGTCTCTGTGGGTGGGCCTTTAGCAGAATCCGAGGGAGGAGGTATAACAGATGCTGCTAGAGCAGTAGGTGAAGAACAACTTTGTTCAGACTGCATAGTTCTGTGAGGCTTCCACTCTGGAGAAGCTTGCAAAATGGGAAAGGGTGAGTCCCAGGCAGGGTCAAGGACCCAGATTTCCCCAGGAGACTGCTTCCACCCTGCTCCTGACAAGGCCTTCTGGGGAGACCACGGATCACTAGGGAGAGCTATCGCTGAATGAACAGTAGATGGCGCTGTAGCGAGTGTTTTGTCAGAGCAGTCAGCAAGGTTCCGATGTGCAAGGAGAACAGCATCCCATTTGTTTCTGACCTCGCTCATTTTCCCCTGCTTGAGCCCAGATCCGGGAAAGATAAAGTCAGTAAGTCCCTTTTGATCAGTATTACATGTCTGAAAAACAACATCAGTCAATTCCCCCACTACCTGGGTCTGTTTAAAAATAAATCTAGCAGATTTAGACAAGGTAATCACGGGGGGTTTGGACAGCGGTCAGACAGTCGGGCGGGTCTAGATGCGAGCCTCGCTCACCTGTAATCACAGGCGCAGCATTAGTTTGATCAGGAGAATAAATGTGAGGGAGTTCAGGCTTCAGGCACACACCATGAATGGTGTCAGAATTGCCAGCCTGTGAGGAATCCTTAGGTAAATACCCTGAATCAGACTCACCCAGCCCTAGCGGGGCGTTAGTAGTTGTAGCACTATCCAGTAGTTTGACAGGCCGGCCGTCCGAAATAACAGCAGAATCTTCAGAGTGCAGCGAAGCGAGTCATGCTGCTAGGCGGACACTTTCCACTCTGTGGCGTTCTTCCTCAAAACGTACTATAGCCAGAATTTCCTGCTGTTTAAGATCCAAATTACAGGTTAAATCCTTCTCCTTCGTAATGGGAATCTGTGAGCTTAAATCTTCTGTTGAAACAAAAACATCAGCGATGTCGTCCCCTGATGCAGTGTCAAATTTAGTAGATTTCACTTCTTCAGCCTCAGGCATACCTAGGAAAGGAGAGGAGGCCAGCTCTCCTTTCTCCAAAGTATCAGCACCCTCCGGTGCTCCAGCCCGAGTGGCCATCCTGCAGACAGACGGCAGGTCCCTCTACAGCTCAGCAGGGGAATTTCCCAGGTGCCCTGGCCATATTTCCCCCCATTCATTAAAAATACCACCAATGGCTTAAACTGGTTCAAGGTCAGTTGGCTTTCATCTGTATTCCCCTCACCCTAGGTCATGCGTGAAAATAGGCAAGGCAATTTTATTTGTAGAGCGCCCAATCCCAGAGGCTCTGGGCACCTAACAGAGTTTAAAACCGAACACAGACATAGAACAGTCATAAATAATTATAACAATAACAGATTGATAAAAACTAAGTGTAGCAGTTAAATTATAAAGGACTTTCGGACTGTCGCATATGGGCCTAGAATAGGATGGGATCAGCAATCTGCGAAAGCCAGGACTAAGAGGTGGGCTTTCAGCCTCTGTTTGAACACCTCGATCGAGGGGGCCTCCCAGACTAGAGGTGGAAGCGAATTCCACGGGGTCAGCCCAGAGACGCTAAATGCATGATCTCCTGAAGTCCTGAGCTGAACCCTGGGAATGACCAGGAGGCCCTTCGACAAGGAGCGAAGGGAGTGAGCATAGGTCGCCAGTGTCAGGAGCTCAGACAGGTAACCAGGACCCAGTCCATATAGGGCCTTAAAGGTGAGAAGACCCACCTTGAAAAGGACCCTCCACCTGATCGGCAGCCACTGCAGAGCCCGCAGGACCAGGGTCACATGACTGGACCTCGAAAGGCCCATCAGTAACCGGGCCGCCGTGTTCTGCACCAGCTGCAGTCTGCGAATGGTCCCTTCTGTGACCATGAAGTACAGAGAGTTGCAGTAATCGAGCCAGGAGGTCCCAAAAGCATGCACTAGCAGTGGCAGGTCCTTGGGCGGAATGAGGGGCTTAATCCGGGCAATGTTCCGCAGATGATAAAAACCACTGCTGACAACAGATGACACCTGGTCTTCAAAAGTTGATCTGTTGTCAAGGATCATGCCCAGATTTTGCACCCTCCGAGAAGCCACCAATGGGGCTGAACCTAGTAAAAACCAAGTATTAGCCCCAGGAAGCAACCCATCACGCCCACAACCAGGCTCGATCACCAGTACCTCCATCTTGGCTGGGTTGAGTCTCAGCCAACTGGAAGCCATCCAGTCATTGATTTTTAGCCAGACAGTTGTTAAGCATGTCGATAGTTCCTGATGTTCCGGGGTCAAAGGACAAGTACAGCTGAGTATCATCTGCATGGTAGTGAAACTCCACCTTGTACTGTCGAATAACCTCACCCAGGGGCAGCATATACACCGTGAACAGCATCTGCAACAAGATCAAGCCCTATGGCACAAGATAGGGGCATCGGTGAGGAGAAGTTCCCCATCACTACCCGCTGCACCCCTGTCTGAGAGATAGGACTCAAACCATCTAATGACAGTCCCGGCAAGTCCACAAAATTTACAGAGCTGATCAAGAAGCGCAATGTGGTCCACAGTGTCAAAGGCCGAAGAGAGATCGAGGAGAACAAGAACTGACCTGTCTCCTCTATCTCTAGCCCTGAGCAGATCATTATGTACCCTGATTAGAGCTGTTTCTGTACTGTGTGTAGCCTAAAAACCTGACTGAAATGGCTCATAGATGTCCGAGGACACCAGGCAATCTTCAAGCTGATGTGCCACTAGCTTCTCAACAACCTTGCCCAAAAAGGGCAGGTTGGAGAAAGGACGGTAACTCGTCAGGTGTCGGGGTTGAGGGAAGGTTTCTTTTAGGAGGGGCCTCACCAGCACTTCTTTCAAAGCTGCTGGGAGGACCCCCTCCACCATCGAGCACCTGGTAATCCTGGCAAACACCAGGCCAACAGCCTTGACACCTCCCATTAAGAAACACATTGGGGCCGGGTCCAGTTCACAAAATGTGTGCTTCAGCTCTGAAATCACCTTAGTCACTTCAGACACCTCCACTGGCCTAAACTCCTCCCAGATAGTCTGAGTGCATCTGCAACCCCCAGCCAGACCACTGCGAGGCAAATGCCTCTCTGGCACGATCCCCGACCGGATGGCCAACTCTTCTGTTGGAGAGAAACAGAGCAAACTCCTCACACAAAGTGGATGACAAATTTTTTTTCGGCTGCAGGCAGACTGAATGAAGAAGCCTGTCTACAGTCCGAAATAGCTGAGACAATCCATTTTTTCTGTGCAGCAATTTCCCTGAACAGGATGCGAAATTGCCCCCTGGTACTCCACAGGGCCAGTCTGTTGGCCTCCAGCTGGGCCCTCCTCCAGCAATGCTCCAACCTCCGACCCTTGATCTTCATCACCCTGAGGTCACCATCAAACCAAGGGGACCTCAAGTGAGAGGATCTGGATCATATACGAACTGATGCGAGAGCATCCAGAGCTTTGGAGACCACTCTATTATAGGTGGCCACTGCCTCTCCGGAACCGAGATGGTCAGCTAATGCCAGTAGTCCCTCAGGGCTTACACCCCTAAAGGGTGGTAGATGACCATTTTCACAGGGGGAGGACTAACATGGGGGGCCACAAACGTGAACTCCACGGTACAATGATCAGACCAAGCAACCCAATCAATCTTAAGGTTATCAACGTCAAGTCCCAACTATAACAGCAGATTGAGTGTGTGGCCATACTGGTGTGTCGCAGAAGCAACTACTTGTGACAAACCCAGTGAATACATCAACTGGAGGAGGTCGTAACCGAAACACAAGGATTCATTGTCGATCCAGGCATTGAAGTCCCCCAGGATTAAACACCTGGGGGACTCCAACACCTGGTCGACAATGTACTCTGCCACCTCCTGCAGGAAATCTCCCCACCCCCGAGATGGCGGTAAATGAGGAGAAGCCTGTAGCCTGCACCTGCACCACCACACACGACAACACACTCAAAGGATCGTGTGTCACCAACTGGGTGCACTGTGAAGCCAAGGCTGGCTCGAAAAACAATGGCCATACCCCCTCCCCTGCAATCCTTCTTCTGGCAGTGCACTACGGAGTACCCGGTAGGGACGGCGGCCTCAAGGACTGGGCCGGCATCGTCACCAAGCCAGGTCTCTGTTATGCAAGCCAGGTTGACAGCGGAAATCAAGTCTGCAAAAATGGCAGTCTTGTTCCTTATTGATCTGGCATTGCAGAGCACTGCCCGCAGAGGATTTGAGGACGTGGCTGGACCTCTAGCTTGCCTGCACACTCGATCCGGTGGGGATCCTGGCTACGGAGACCAAACACGTCTGGCTTCTCCCTCGGCTCCGTTTACACCCAGGGCATCTCCTGGACCAGACAACCTCAGTGCAGCTCACCTCCCCCTCCTCAGCTGCCCTCGGCTCCCTGTGGATCACTCTTCTCCTAGTAATTCTGACCTCCCTATAGCACCTCACTGCACTGGCAGGAACTGGGGATCAGTAAAGGAGGGAGGGCACGGAGCCAAGTGGCAGTGTAGGTTATTCTGTCGGGGCTACGGCACCAACACATCTTTGCCTGGCTAGTCTAATCCCCACAAGAAAACCAAAAATACACAAGATTTCACCATGCAGAGACTCTCACATGATAAAAACCTCTCCCCCAGCCACTTAATAAAACAAAAAACCAAAAATGAAATTGTACCCTACTAAAGCAAACACACTCACTTCACTCACACACACCTAATACAACACTATCCTACACCTCCACATACACTTATCTCCCTAACTCACAATACACAGTTAAAAGTCTTAACCCCTGCACGCCCTCCCCCAAATCACTTAATGCTATACAGGCAGCAAAATTATTTCACAGGAGACAAAACGGAGTGCTGGTATCAAAAGTTCCCAAAGAGAGCAATGTCCAAAAAGTCACAGAAGCAGAAAATGTCTATGGGCTGGCATTGTTTCCTCGGACAGTAAAACTCCCCATGCAGGACACAGCTTGCCTTCTCTTACCAGGCCAGCCAGCCCTAGATCCTGGGGGTAAATGAACTTCTACCCTCCCAGGGAGAGGAATCTAATTGCTGACAAGTTCAGTTTATATTTACCTACAAGGTAGCAGTCTAACCCAGAGACAAGCTGGGCAGTAGTTCTGGAAAGGTTCTCACACCCACCAGAAACCCTACACCTTTAATGCCAAAGTCAAAAGATGAAAAGTCGGAGCAAACTCACTGGGCCGGGGGAATGAAGAAAACAGGCACCCCTCTCACTGGTGCCCAACCGGCCTTCAATTCAGGGCGAAAAGACAAACCACAGTCCGGGCCAGGGAGATATCCACAGCAGCCCCCTCTGGGTACCGATAACTACATGCACGTCCAGCCCAAAACACTGCACCAGAGTCACTAGTCTAGCCACAGAGCAGGGTCCTCTAGAAGTGGAAACCCAACTCCCGTCTCAATGGTTCCCAGTAGTCCAGACACTGAGAGACTCCCAGAGACAGCCAAAAGGCCCCAACACACCACAAGTTCTCTCTCTCTGAAGTTTGCAAGTCCCAAGATGACCCACTCTATTCAGAGCACTGGGGCACCAACAAACAGCAACACAAAAAAAGGGCAAATAGCCGGCAGCAGTACAGTTCCTGGTTCTGGATACCCGCAGAGCTCTCAAATGACTTCAGCCACCAAGACTCCTCCAAAAATGGTCAGGTAGGAATGCAGCACTCCAGCTCCTAATCTGCAAAAATAAAGCTGCCCCCTCACTCTAACTCACTAAAAGTCCCTTACAAAAACTAATGATCCTTGCACCTAATGCCTAGCCTTGTTAACAGACTTAAAAATGTTTCTTTTTCCAAACTTGGGACAGAATAATAGTTATGAAGTCGCCAATTCAAACAAATTTGCTCTCCTATGAAAACATTTTCAGTAAAATGCAGCTTAAGGAGGAAAAATGTCTGGCTCAGTTAGAGCCTCTGCAAGCAGCAGCCCAGCGTGGCCGCCATCTTGCTCCATGCTTGAGGGTACAAGCAAGCAAGAAGTCCTCCAGGCAGGAAGATGTTTTTAGGAGTCGGCAAGAATTTGTGTAGTGCACTCACCCAGTCAACAGAAACTAAATAAATAAGTGGATAGCCTGATTTAAAGTAAATTCAGAAACAACATTTGGCAAAAACGACTGATTTGTGCATAAAGATACCCAGAAATTGCAAGTAGGGAGGTTTGCACATTAGTGCCTGTTACTCTGAAATACATCTTGCTGACGTAATGGCAACTAAAAATATAGTTTTCCAAGAAAGATAAGAGTTCACTGAAGTCAGGCTCAAAAGGACTCATAGTCAATTTTCCAAGCACAAAATTCAAATCCCACGCAGGGACTGGATCCCGGATGGGGGATGAAGGTGCAGAATACCTTTTTAAAAAGGTTTGAATCAAAGGTAACTGGGAAAATAGTTTGTTGCCCACAGGTAAATGAAATGCAGCAATGGCCAAAAGGTGGACTTTTACAGAGGAATATTTCAGTCCGCCCTCCGAAAAGGAGAGCAAATAGTCTAAGATGCTCTGAGGGGAACACTCATAAGGATCAAAGTCCTGGGTAGATGCCCAAATGGAGAAGCATTTCCACTTCATTCAATAGGAAGACCATGTAGACGGCTTTCTGGCAGCCTGGAGGACTTCCACCACCTTTGGGGACACCCTGAAGTATGAGAGGACTATGTTCTCATGAACCAGGCATGTAGATTGAGGGAGTGAAGGTCCGGGTCTAGCAGGGAGCCTTGCGCCTGGGACAACAGTGCCCGGCAAATCAGCAGAGGGAGGGGATCTGGTTCCGAGAGCTCTAGAAGCAGAGGGAACTAAATCTGTCTTGACCAGAATGGTGCTACGAGAATCAGAGATGCCCCATCCCAGACCAGTTTGAATAGTACTCTCTGAACGAGAGGAAAGGATGGGAAGGTATAAAGAAATCTTCTTGTCCAGGAAAGAGAACACGTCCCACCACGCAATTCTAGGACTTCGCTCTAGAGAGCAGTAAAGAGGCAGTTTTGCGTTTTGTAGAGAGGAAAATGGGTCCAACTCCAGTCGGCATATTGGTGGAAGACGTCCTTTAGGACGCGTGGTAGGATTTCCCACTCATGGGCCAGGACAGTGGATCTGCTCAGAGCATCTGCCAGAGTGTTGGACACTCCAGGGATGTGGACCACCAGAAGACTGATACTTCTCTGGATCACCCAGTACCAGACCCTCATCAATTCTCTGCAGAGATGGTAAGAATGATTACCTCCTTGATTGTTTAGGTAGTGAACTACCCCAGAATTGTCTGCACCTGCAGGCAACCTGGGGTAAGGGGAGTCTCAAACGCCTGTAAGGAATAGAGGACTTTCCTCATCTCCAAGACATTGATGTGGATACTGGTCTCTACTGGCATCCAGGATCCTTGGGCTCGTACGTGTAGGAGATGACCTCCCCACTCTGACAAGGAGGCGTCTGTAGTCAAAATGAGACACGGGACAGGAGAACAAAATGGCATGCCTCGCATTAAGTTGTCCATGGACCTCCACCATTGTAGTATTCGAAGAGCCAGGGAAGACATCAGGATTGGGGCATCGAAATCATCCTTCCGCTGGTCCCATTGGACTCTCGGGCACCATTGAAGGACCCTCATATTCAGCCTGGCATGGGGAACAGTCGGTATCATGGCCACCAAATGACCCAGGAGGTGCAGGTAGTCTCATGCCGAGACCAGTCTGCTGGACTCTAGTCTGCGAGCCAAAGCAATCCGGGCGTCCGCCCAAGCCTTGGGTAAAAATACCATCCCCAAGGAAGTGTCGTAACATTGCTCCGATGTAGAGGAGGTGTTGCACGGGGGCAATCTTGGATTTTGGATAATTTACAGCTATTTCTACCCAGGCAAACAACTGAAGGGTTCGAGAAAGCGTGAACAGCAGCCTTTAGCAGGAAGACGCTTTCAGGAGCCAGTCGTCCAGGTAAGGAAAGACATAGAGGTCTTCCCTGCAGAGGGCCACTGCCACCTCGGGGCCAAGGAAAGGCCAAATGGGAGGGCTCTGAACTGGTAATGATGACCCTGGAACAAAAAACGAAGAAACATCTATGAGCAGGGTGCATCTGGATATGGAGATACGCATCCTTCATATCAAGAGAGCAGAGTCAGTCTCCTGTGTTCAGCAAGGGGAGAAGTGTCGGAAGAGACACCATCCTGAACTTTCGGTATTTGATATAGAGGTTGAGACTTCTTAAATCCAAAATGAGGCGCAAGTCCCCCGTCTATTTGGGAACCAGGAAAAAATGGGAGTAAAATCCCGCACCCTTCTGTGGAAGAGGAACTGGTTCAATGGCATGTTTTTTGAGCAAAGCATTTATTTCATTCTTTAAGATCAATACTTGGTCTTGGGGGTTAGAGAGAGACCCTTGGTGGCAAAGCAGAGGTATCCCTGTGAACTCCAGTGTGTGTCCTGATTCAGTCAATTGTAGGAGCCACAGGTCTGAGGAGATGGTTTGCCACCCTTGTAGGTGCAGGGAAACCTTGCTCCCCGATGGCCGTGGGAAGTGTCTCTGGTCCCGAGCCGGAGGAAGACCTTCGATAAGGCTAGCCCTGCTGGAAGCAGCAGGGACATAACTAGACATTTACGGGACATTTCTAGGACCAGGTCATGTCAATTGAGGCTTACGCTTGTTGACAAGTGGTTGTTGAGCATAGGGACATGACCTATAGGGGTGGACCCTATAGGACCCCCTGTAGGCCGGTTTTACTTTTGGATGGTACAGGGTATGGACTGCTTGAAGGCTATGACCGGAGTCTTGTAAATCCTTCTATATTTTTTTTTTGTACTTTATTTTTATCCTTTTATCATAAACATGACATTAGACGAAACATATAGCAAACAGACCATCCGGTAGATCAACTTTTGGGAAACTTATTCCTTAATCAAAGGAAATCTTATGCATTTGCTATATAGTAAACATCGTTAGGGGAATCTGTAATAACTTTATCCAAAATTAAGTCCATTTTGTGCTGCTTGTAATAGTCCATGAGCTACATGGCTATATCGAATGTAGAAGGATTGTCCGGCAATTCCAGTCCAATAGATTAACAGTGTCCTAAAAGGGTCTATTGTTGCCAAGGTTAAAACCTTAATGGAAAAAAAAAAAAAAAAAAACACCTTTTAGTAGTGTTCATGCAGCAGGATAAATTCCTTATCAATAAAAATAAAACAACCGTGCCCCATCCTCCCCTTATCTCCCAGTAACCTGAAAAAAGGCACAATAATATTTCTTATTGCCTGGGAAAGACTTCCCCAGTGGAAGGTAATGAACATTCTGCCAAACAAAGAGAAACTGTCCCCAATTTGAAGCAGACATTTGACCCATAACTGTATGAATTTAACAATATAGCAAAACCAAGCATTGCAGGCTCGCAATTAAACAAAACAATACCATTTAGCTTAGAGCTTTAAGCTGTACCAAAAATCAAGTTCAATGTCCCTGTTTCTTCAAGTGGCTCCCAAATTGTCCCCCCATCAGAGTCCTCAGCTTAATCACTAGACTCGACTGCCTTATGATCAGCCCCCTTGCCAGCTTCAATAGGATTCAAAAATATGTGTATCTTACTTTGATAGACGATCCAAAGCTGGGCTGGGAAAATCTTTGGATGCAGTACTCCAAGCTCCCATAGGACCTGTTGTACTCCATTGAACTTCTTCCGACATCTCGTGGCATAGCTGATATGGGGGATGTGGACCTGGCAGTCATCCTGGGACAGAGTGGCAGCCCGACATGCACATCAAAGGATCTTACCTCGTGCCCCGACTCCCAAGGTAACCAGCATTAAAGTCCAGGGCTCGTCTGAATTATGTAGATGTCTGTGGGGGGTCCCCAGTAAACTTTCTGAACCTCCCATGCTCCATCTGCTCCCTCCAGTAACAGTTTTTCGGTAAGCCAGTCCTGGATAAACATTATCGGGTGATCACCCTGACAGCCTTCAGCTAAACCCACTATACGGATGTTGGTAGACCTGGTTTGGTTTTCAAGTGCTTCCAGTCTCACCCATAGGTGTTGGGTTTCTTTAGCCATGAGGGTGGTAGCACTGGTGGAAGCCTTGGTGCGCTTACGCACCTCTTGCATATCTCCCTTCAGTCCATCAAGCACAGTTTTTAAAACCAGGACACAACCATTGAAATCATCCACCTTCTAATTAAGAGATGTCATAGAGGTGATTTGTGTCTGAAGTTTATGCCCCAGAGTTGTAATAGTTTCCCCTGAGCTGGATGCTTCTTCAGCCTGTATGGCTTCTTCAGGTCTCAAGACCCCGCCAGCTCTTTTACTTTTTCCTGCTCCTCCAGTCGTTTTGTCTCCCTTAGGATGGTCTCTCTTAGGGTTGCCCATTTTAACAAAATCAAGGTCGCTCTTTCCACTAGTAAAGGCAAAAGTCACTTCCCAAGCCCTGAAAAGGAGGATTAGGGCAGATTTCAATTTAAGTTGTAGAGGGCTTCTAAAAGATGCTGGTCAGGCTCCACAGTACCCCCCCCCCTTGTAAATCCTTCAACATTTCATGGGTTTGTGGACCAAAAAGCTGATCACCCTTAAAGGTAGCATTAAGGATGGATTGTTGTACGTCCTATGAAAATCCTGACACTCTCAGCCAGGCATGACATCTTAGACAAACTCCTGCAGAGGATGTACAGGCCGCAATGTCAGCGGCATCATAGGTGGCCCTGAGCAGGTGGCATACAGCCGCCACAGTAGACATCTTGGCTGTCAAATCTTCCTGGGTAGAACCCGCAGGGAGGGACTGGACCATTGTATGGGAGACTTTTTGGATTTTCTCCTGATATTTCAGGAGGTGTCCCATGTAATTGAGTATACAGAGAGACATCATAGCTGAGGCATAAACCCTTTTCCCCATAACATCCAATTTCTTGGATTCCTTATCTGGGGGCTAAGCACTCATGTGTTGTGAGCGGCATTGATCACCACAGAATCCAGCCAAGGCGGAGACATAAATTAGGGGTGGTCTACCGGGGCTTGATAAATCCTATCAGCCTTACGAGGATTGGAGGGAATTTTAAAGGGTCACTTCCAAGCAACCCAGATAGCCTCTTCAAAGGCATCCACCAAAGGGGGGATGACCAGAGTGGGGCATTTCGGTACACCTAAATACTGTGCCAGTTTCTTTCTTGAAGCATCCTGCTCAGGAACCTGGAACCCATATGTTCTCTGGAGATGTATCATAATGTCCGAAAACATAGGATCATCAGGCGGAGAACATGGTAATTCAGGGGTAGGCTCACACTGTACAGACGAGGCGGGCAAGAAGGACTGCTCCAGCTCCATACCATCGTCAACTTCTAGGTCAGCCAAGTACCAGTTCTGCAGGAAAGGGTCATCCATGTCCACAACCTGAGGTTGAAAACCTGGGGGAGACAGGGGAAGAGCTGGCTGTCCTCTGGGTCGAAGAAGGCCAAGAGGGAGCAGAGACCGGAGGCAACCCTTCACTGGGGGGTGGGAGGGGGCAAGGGGTCTTTGTAAGGTCCAGGACAGTATTTACTGGGGCCTGAACATCGGTCATGACCATCTGCCCAGCGGAAATAGCGGGGGTAGAATGGATTGAGTGAACAGGAACCACTGACTGTATTGAAGACAGTAGTGGAATCAAGTGAGTAGCTGTTGATGTGGGGTGTCTATAAGACCCCAGGATTGTCGATGAGGATGATAACAGAGCCCTTTGAGGAAAGGCCGTCATCGACAAGAGAGTCATCGATGGTCCAGAAGCCATCATCGATGGACTATGGCTAGAAACCAGAGAGAGGAGAGGCAGCGATGGAAGATGCATATTCACCCTGGAACCCACTGTCGACACAGGAGCCAACAATCGTCGATGATGTAGAAGACGATGTTACAGTGGCAACCTTCTCAGTGCTCCACTTTCTGATAGTGATCGGGGAACTCATCATCAGCAACGAGGGTGCGGCAGAAACGTGCTTAGTTTTGCTGGTATGTTTCTTACTGGGACCCTGTCCCGTCGATGAGCAGGGTTCACCCGTAGAGTGGTGAGACCCCAAGGAGGATGTCAAATTCCTGGGCTTGGAGCATTGCTACTGCTCCAGGAGGGCAAGCTTTTTACTCTGTGAGGAACTCACAAAGCTGCTGAAGCCTTCAGCGTTTGGTGGCCTTGTTGAACCAGTTACAGAGGGTGCAATCTCAGATGTCATGTTCAGGACCAAAGCACTGAACACAGATATCGTGGAGGTCCTCTGTAGCAATTCTCCGAGCACAGGTACACTTCAAATCAAATCGAACTTTATTTCTATAGCGCCTTTCAAAAACCAAGGCGCTGTACATAAAACTGATTACAGATAAAACATTAAAACAAGACGCTAAAATACTTTAATCATTAGGGAAGGCTAAGTTAAATAAATATGTTTTCAACTCTTTCTTAAAACTATCAATCGTCAGGCATTCTCTTAGCCGACAAGGTAGAGAATTCCACAGGGTCGGAGCAGAAAAAGCAAATGCACGGGCACCTGATGTTTTTAAACGTACCCTGGGAATCTCTAGCAGTCTCTCATCATTGGATTGGAGAGGACAGGAGGGGCAGTAGGGTATCAAGAGGTCTTGCAGATAACCGAGTCCCTGGTCATGTAGGGCTTTGAAGGTTAGCAAACCAACCTTAAAGGTGATCTGCCACTGAATAGGCAGCCAGTGCAGTACGCGTAGCACAGGAGTAATATGACTGGACCTGGAAGTCCCAGTCAAAGGTCTGGCTGTCGCGTTCTGCACTAGCTGCAAGCAGTGGATTTTAACCGCTGGAAGCCCTACATAGAGAGAATTGCAGTAATCAAGGTGGGTAGTGATGAAGGTGTGGACCAGTGTTCGAAAATCATCCGAAGAAACCAAGTGTTTCACCCAGGCTATATTTCTCAGATGGTAGAAAGAGGATTTGACAACAGCCGACATCTGAGACCGTAGTGTCAGGCCGCCGTCAAAAATAACACTGAGGTTATGCACCTGGTCTGAAGCAGCAAGCTGTATGCCATCAAGCAAAACGCCTGATGCCTGACCAGCTTGCATACTCTCCCCCGGACGACCAGGGTCCACAACCAGCACTTCAGTTTTATCCAGATTCAGTCTCAGCCAGCTAATACTCATCCAGGTTCTGATCTCAGTAAGGCAGTTGTTTAGCACGGAGAGTGCAACATCCTGTCCAGGCAGCAAAGACATATACAGTTAAGCATCATCTGCATAGCAGTGAAAACTCAAACTGTATCACCTGATGATATCTTCCAATGGTAACATATACACTGCAAACAACATGGGGGCCAAGATGGAGCCCTGTGGCACCCCTCAAGATGGGGAATAAGTGCCAGAGGAGTAAATTCTAGTGGTAACTCTCTGAAGCCTGTCTGCGAGGAAAGAATGGAACCATTTGAGGACTGTACCAGACAGACCACAAAGCAGCAGCAGGCGCTCCAACAGCACACATTTGGAATAAGGGATCTGAAGACGTGAGTAGGTGAACCTGTTTAGAATGAACATTTGGTCAGTAGAACTCTTCGTCAAAGACTGGTAACCAAAGCTCCGAAGCAGGACTTGTTACATGCAGGTCGCAGCTTAAAAGAACTGAAGAGTAGCTGGGACCTCCCCCTTTTATACATGCCATCTTGGGTCAACTGCTGAGAAGTCATCTGGAGGAAATGACACCTGCGATTGATATCACATGTGTTCTGACCTGCTGTAAAAGATTCTCTCGAACCGCTCACCCACCCTCCTAAACTGTCTCCCACTGATTGTCACTACCCTGTCTAAACTAAGTTCATTCAAACTTAAAGGAAAACTACACTCAAAACTTGAAAAAATACATGTTGTGCAGAGTGTTTTTAATTTGTATGTGAAGTTCTAGTGTTTCCTTCCCTCTGACTGGTATTAGGAGTTTTTCCCAAATTAGCCTGCTAGCTTTATGCTAGTTTTACGACCCCTGGGGATCTTCATACCTGATAGTGTAATTGTATTTCTTGTTCCCACAGTGCATCTTGTCTCATGTGACTGTGATGTAAGAGAGACCAACATTCAGCACACACATGCCAAACAAATTAAATATCTTGGAAGCTTTACAAGCTGCACAAAATTACCAGCAGCAAAGTTTTTCAGGACAGTAAAACCTTTAGGATGAGGGTGGTCACCAAGCTGAATTCTACAGATTTTAAAATATAGCCATCTCTATTGTTGTGAACTGATTGTAATGCAATGCTTTCTGCTGGATTTATGGTCTCTACATCACCATCACATGAAACAAGGTGCATTGTAGGACAAAGAAATACAATAAAGCTATTTGATATGGAGATCTCCAGGGGTCGTAAAACTACCCTAAAGCTAGCAGGCTAATTTAGGAAAAACTCCTAATACCAGTCAGAGGGAAAGAAACACTAGAACTTCACATACAAATTAAAACACTCTGCCCAGCATACATTTTTTCAAGTTTTGGGTGTAGTTTTCCTTTAAGCTTTGTCAACACCTCCTTGCGCTAAATCATTGTGATTGCATTGGCTAATTCTCACTCCCTCTTGCCTGACATCATGCATCTTCTTCCCTATCTCCTGCCCTTTCCCCCTCTGCCTCTTGGCCCCCTTTCCTCCTAAGCTTTGCAAATTTAAAGCAGATTTTCAATGTGGTCTCAATGCTAGAACCAAGGCTGGCCCACCAGCGGTAGCACTACTGTTTGTGGCAAAGGCGACCCAGGTTTGAAAGGGACTTGGGTCACCGGAGAGCCAGCTGGGGGGAGGTAGACGCTTCTCCCCGGGAAGGAAGGGTTGGCATCCCTGCCGCAATACCACCACCTGGATGACCTGGGTGGAGGTGCAGCTGGCATATGTTGTGGGAGGGAAGGACTTCGGCTGAGTTCCAGAATGCCGGCATGCCTAGCATGCTTGCTCGTTGGTCCTTTGTGTGTGTGTCTGCTCCTTAGGGAAGGGGCGTAACAAGGAAAAAGGTCCTGCAGCTGACCAGGTGATGGACCCTGGTACCACCGCACAAGTGACAAGGTATAGTTGTGGAGAGAGAAGGGCCAAAAATAGAGAATATTAAAAACAAGTGCTAGAACCAAGACTAAGAAAGTGCAGCCTCTTTTGGATGACATGTAGCTGGTTACCCAGAGAAAGTGCCATCTATATGGAATATGCTGTATAAGACTGTATTGCAGGATGGTGATACCAACCTGAACAAATTATTAGGGAGAGTATAATTTTATTTGTTAATATTTTTGATATTATCTGCAGGAAGGTTTACTTTCGGATTATTACTTACAAGTTGCATGTTGTTTATACCCACAGCACCTGTTCGTCAGATGTCTTCTGGCAGTGTTCCTGGCTCTTCTGGAAACAACTGGATGTACTTTGCAGTGGTTGGTGCCTCCCTGACTGCCGGAGCTGTATATGTAAGGAGTGAATTCAGTTCTCATGTCACACATATTCATGTGTTGAAATCAAAGAGCAGCTGACACCTTAGGGGCAGGCACTTAGTGGCAAGGAGCTGCCTGCCCCAGGACCTAAATTAGTAAAAGAATTAATACGTTTTTTAACTTACAAGAATCATGATCTTACTTCTGAGTTTCAAGTCAGCCGCCGAGTGCCTGCCATGGCCCTGCCCACAAAACTGCATTTTAATGATGTGAAGTGGGGAAGGAGCTGCAGGGCCATAGATAGAATTATAATGGTATAGAGAGCAGTGGCGGCCTTTAGGTGTAACTTCTATGTATTATAGACACTTGTACATTTTAGGGGGGGGGGGTAGTGCATGTTACTTGCATCATTAAAATGCGGTTTTGTGTGTAGGGCCGCAGCAGGCACTTGGCGGCGGACTTGAAACTTGGAAGTAAGATCAAGGTTAAGAACTTTAAAATCCATGCTAAAAAAAGTTAATTTATTTGCTCATTTAGGTCCTGGGGCAGGCAGCTTCTTGCCATTTGCTGCCGACAATCACATGTCAGCAGCTCTTTAAGCAGTAAGGCATGATGGCATGGGTTATTGAGGGATTTATCCATACCTTGTGCGATGTCATGAGGTGCAGCCTAATAACTTCACATGAGAAGTAGGTAATTCCCCCTCCCACCCCAGTTAATCACATCCTGAATGCCTTATTGCGATTTTACAATGGATCTATGTGTAAAATAACTTTAATGTGTTAAATTATGTTTTTATAAATGCCCTTCCTCAGCTATGAAATATTGCAGGATTTACTCACGGGTAAGACCTTAACTGACCAATCTGGTTACAGGGCTTGTTATGTACATTGTATAAGTAAGCAGTAAGACCTGACAGGGTGTGGAGTACTGGTGGATACTGGCACAGGTGTGATGACTGACACCGCAGGCTGCCAACCATTCCAGTTTTGTGCCCATTTGATATGTTGCAGGTTAGTAGCACATTGCTAGCTGAAGCTTCATGAGAGCTTTGTATCAATGGGTGCAGGCATAGGTAGGTGGGCATGCATGCATAGGCAGGTGTATTTTGTGAGAGTGAGCAAGCAGCAGGAGTATGACGTAAACAGCATTCTATACAGATGTGCATGGTTAAAAAGCAGCTGACTGCTACTGGCAGTAGAGGCCATCACACTTGCTGTCATCCTCCTCTTTGCTCACTGACATCACAGTAGCATTCATTTTTCACAAATCTGGGAAACATCTAAAATGTACCGGTTCATTTTTAGAAAAGTATGCTTCTCAACATTTTTACTGGGGAGACTTTCTCATGTTATTCACAGTTGCACCTTCATTACTAAATGTCATCTTTGTATGTGCTTGAAAGAGGGCAGCTATGCATTCACTGGGCACCTTGGACATTCTGTTGGCTACTACATTAAAGCCACATCACTGTATAGCATTAACGTTTTTGAAATTTCTGTACCATCTAAATGATACATATATTCTTTGCAAAAAACTGTCTTAATGCACCAATTAGGGTTCAACTTATCAAAACAGAGGTATGCAGACCTAACTCCCTGCCCCCAAGCAGCAAAAAGAAAACAATTAGGGTTTGGGGTTCCAGAGTCTTGGTGAATAAGTGGTTTGGTCATCCTTGGGGTTTATTTTATTTATTTAGTGATTGGGAAAAAACCTTTGAGCACAAGCTCTTTTACAAAGATTCCACGTCATAGATTGCAAAACAAAGTACAGTAGGAGAAAGCAAAGGTACATTACAATGAACGATACAGCTTGGATTCAGAACTTACAGAATAACTCAAAACATAGGTACAAGTTAAATAACAAGAAAAAACACTTTATGAGGGTAGGGGGGAGGGGAATAAGCAGCCACAAAGTGCCTTGTCAGTAGTTCAGAGGGACAGGGATAGCTGGCAGAGGGGTGAAGAAGGGAGGTACGAGAGTGTGAGAGAGAGAGAGAGAGAGAGAGAGATAAGTACTGCGGTGGAGGTAAAAGGGTGGGGGAAGAGGGCTGATAAGGTATAGGGAGAAATGGTGGGGTGAGTGGAGGGGAGGCTGAGCAGAGAGGACATGCTAGAGTAAAATGGCGGGGTGTGAGGGGGGCATGGTCAGGTAGCCAGCATTAGTAGTGACTGTTTGGGAAAGTCACGGGACTGTGAGTTGGGAGAGGGGGTAGCAGGTGCCGAAGGAGCATGACGCAAACTGATTGCTGGGGCAAGTCATGAGAAGGGGCAGAGGGAGGAGATACCTGAGGCCTGCTTAGTGCTTGCTAGGGGGCAGAGAGAGAGCAGGTTGGCTGGGATCAGGGGCAGATGCACTTAGAGAGTGTTATTAGGTGCTGTTTGAGGTCAGTTTTGAATTGTGCCAGACAATTGGTGGCCAAGAGCTTCCTAGGAAGTTCATTCATCCATAGGGGGGCCGGGTAGGTAAATGCACATTGCCCGAGCGAGGTGCGATGGAAGGGGTTCGCCAAGGCCCCTCTAGTCCTCCCTCTGGTGACCTGTAATGAGTTGGCCGCCTTGTTCAAACTGCCTACACATGGTGGTGTTTTACCCAATAGAGCCTTCTTCCCTAGGATGCAAGTCTGGAATTTGACCCTGTTTCTTAATGACAGCCAATTTACACGTTCATACAGAGTACAGGTGTGACTGCCACGCCAGCATCCAGGGTGAGTCTGCAGGCTTTGTTGAGCGCAGTCTGAACCCTCTTGAGCACTGTATCCATTGCCGCCCCATAGACCTCTAGTCCATAGTCAATAGTAGATATAATTGTGCTGTGGACTGAGAGGTGGAGGGCACGTGGAGAGAGGTATTGCCTGTGCCTGTACAGGACACCAATCTTGGTATTGACTGTCTTGACCAGAGAGTCAATACATTGTGCAAATGTGAGGGTATCCTCTATTATGACCCCCAGATACTTGAACAAGTGGACTTGTTCCAGCGGCTCACTGCATGAGTTGGAGATAATGAGGGGGTGGTGCTTATTTTTGTTGTGGGGGCTGGACATAAGCAAGACCTTGGTCTTCTTGTAGTTTAGTAGCAACTTATGACTACAGAACCAGTCCTTGAGTTTGGAGGAGTTCTGCTTCTCAGATTGTAGGGCAGTCTGAGAAGTGCTGCTGCTCAGGAAAACAGCATCATCTGCCTACAGTATGAGTTTGGTGTCGCAGGCTGTGGGAAGGTCATTTAAGAAGAGGCTGAAGAGTAGGGGCCCCAGCATTGATCCCTGGGGTACCCTGAATGATACCCCTCTTGCGCTGGATACTGTTTGCCCAATTTTGACACGTTGATTTCTTCATATCAGGTAGTCTTAGAACCAGCAAAGGGCATTGGGCACCACACCCATGTTTCGCAGTTGGGTTAGCAACAGGGTGTGGTTGACTGTATCGAAGGTTTTGGTGAGGTCAATAAAGGCAGACCCCACCAGTTTACCTTCATCCAGGGCCTTATGTGTATAGTTTGTGTAGTTCAGCAGGGCAGTGGTGGTACTGTGATTTTGTCTGAAACCATGCTGGTTGGGGCATAGTAGATTATACTTATAGAGGTAGTCAATGAGTTGACCCGCCACAATCTTTTCCAATGCCTTGGACGGGGGGAGAGGATAGAAATTGGTCTATAGTTGGCTACCAGAGACTTGTCACCTCCTTTATGCACTGGCATAACTAGGGACTGCTTGGAAACCGCTGGGAATTGGGCCAGGGACTTAATGTACAGCATGGTAATGGGCACTATAAGAACATCCAGGGTGAGGGATAGAAGTTTCATGTCTATCCCGTCACTACCCAGTCTGGTCTTACCTAGTATTTTTTTGACCACAGTAAGGGCCTCCTTCACTGTCACTCTTTTAAAGTAGAAGGTCGGGTGAGAACACTGGATAGATACGTTGTTGGAGTGGTTCAAGCCAGGCTGAAAATAGGCAGGTGGTAGTATTGGGGTAAGATCAGTGAAGGCCTTATTGAAGGCTTCTGCAATAGTAGAGGGTCTGTAGTGGGGGTGTTACTGATACTGAGCAGCTGAGGGTGTTTCTTGTCCTCCTTTCCAAGGATGCTTTTGATGTTATCCCAGAATCTTTTCCCATCACCCCAAGAATTGCAAAGCTGGGCCTTGTGATAGTTGGCTATGGCGAGCCGGATTAGCTTGGTGCAGTGGTTCCTGGCTGTTCTGTAGCACTGGTAGTCATGCTTGCTACCTCTGTTGTCAACATTTATTCCCCTCCCAGCTCGTAGTCTCCTGTCTGAAGCACAAGCTACTGTCTTACCTCTTCCTAAAGGTGGTGATCCTACTTGTGATAACTTCTGTCCTATCTCTGTCTCTCTCTCTCTTCTCTCTCTCCCCCCCCCCTTGCCTCCATGGCTAAGTTACAAGAATACCTTGTACATTTTAGCTCTCTTCCTTCCTTCACTCTTCCTCCATCTTCATTCTTTTCCAGTCTGGCTTTACACACTCCCACTCCACTTCTACCCCACTACTCTTCGTCTCACTAACTCCATTCTCTCAGGTATGGATCAGGGGTTGATCACCTCAGCCGTGTTTGTTGATCTTGCTCAGACACGTCCTCTCTTTTTGGACAAGCTTAAAGCAGCAGGACTTTCTGACTCTGCCAGTCAGTTGGTTTCGTTTTTACCTTGAGGGAAGGTCTCAAGCTGTCGGGATAGGAAGCTCCATTTTATCACCACTCCCCATCTTCTCAAGTGTTCCTCAAGGGTCTCTCCTGATTCTTATTCTCTTCATTATTCATGATTTATCTCTCTCTGTTTTCTGTATCCATTTGTATGT
Organism: Neoceratodus forsteri; assembly: GCA_016271365.2. Classification (NCBI taxonomy): domain Eukaryota; kingdom Metazoa; phylum Chordata; order Ceratodontiformes; family Ceratodontidae; genus Neoceratodus; species Neoceratodus forsteri. The sequence goes on from CM057453.1 coordinate 198,943,600, forward strand.
AAGCTGATAATGCACCCTGGTTCCATTCTAACAGACTTTTCCTCGGTGACAAAAAAAAAAAGTTTCCATGACTTTTGGTAGTCAACAGAGGCTTACCAGAATCATCCCTTCTCTTTATTTCACATCCATGATTGGCTGGACTGACATCTCAATTTCTCGGTGCATATTGATGCCATGTGTGACGCTCTGCCCCCTTGCTTATGATTATTGTATGATATCTGTAAAATAAATAACTGGTCTGTGTATAAAATTCTCACACAAGTTAGCAGATTTGGCCTGTAACTTTAAAGGTCAGTAGCTAGAACTACAGGATGTGATTAAACTGACCAGGGGAACCAGTTAATTTACTGACTTCCTTACAGAGAGGCACTTTATTACCTTTTTATGACCTGCCCATGCTTTTGAAGTTGGAAACTAAATATGCATTTTATGATATCAGGAAGGGACGTCATTTAGGCTGATGCTGTATGTTTTCTGTCACCTAGCTGAGAGTTAGTGACAGAGTGTGAGATAGTAATACATGCAAGGGGATGTGTTGATCAGACTCATAATTTGGGAAATGGCTAGTTACAGATTTTTTAAAAGCATGACTCGCATCCTCAGCGACACCGATGTAAGAATATTAAAACTGGGGAGGTTCTAACTGACCTCATCAAATGGTTTGGGGACAGATAGAGTTAAGAATGCAACATAGTATGGAATGGACACATATGATATAGACTCTGACTATGAGAGCACTTAGAAAGGTAATAGGTAAAAAGCAATTAAGTCTTTGTGGTAGGAGTGCTGTTATGAAACTTTTTTTTTTGTTTTATAAGATTGTATAAGATTGTAAGTTATATGATATATTGCAGACATGAGGTAGGAGAGCACGACTGGAGAGAAACTGGGAGACAGGGAGGCGGGGGAGGGGCCCCCTTTCAGCAGGGGGGGTCTGTACCAAGGATGAGGCCCTAGGTAAAGGGGATCCACAGAGGGCCTCTGGAGGTGGGGTACTATTACAAGGGGTGAGGATGGCAGTGTGGGGGAAGGGGAAACCATCAGGGCCAGGATAAATGGTTCAGATAAGAGAGGGTTAAAGGGGACACCTATTCAGGGGGAGTCTGAGTTAAGTGGGCAAAATAACAAGGGAGTCAGAAAGGGGAGGGTGACAAGGGGGTCTCTAATAAGGCAGGAAGACTCCCATGGAATTGAGATCACGAATAAAGGGGGATGGGGGTTGAGAGCGCATAGTGGAGGTAACCATAAGGATGATGGCGGTGTTAAGATTCTGTTATTGAGAGACACAATGATTAGGGGTATCCAGTGAGAGGGACAGGGGAGTGGATGCCATAGCCAGGTGAAGGTAGTGAGTATCTCTGGGCTGACAGTGCACAGCGCAAAGTTCATGGTGTACGAATTGGTTGGGGATTGTGGCGGGAAACCGGATTTCCTGGTGCATTTGGGAACTAACGATCTAGAGGGAAATAGAGTTTTGGAAATCCAAGCAAGGTTCCAAGAACTTGCCAGAGTCTGTCGGGATAATGGATGCAATATTTCCTTTTCGGAGATATTGCCAGTACCAAAGGCCTCAGTGGAGAAAACAGTGAAGATCACAGAGATTAATGACTGGCTCAGGAAGTGAGGTGAAGAGAGTGGGTTGAGGGTGTTAGGGAACTGGAAAGGAGTTTGGGAGGATAAGGGACTGTATGCCAAGGACAGGCTTCATCTTGCCCCGTTAGGGAAGGAAGTCCTTAAACAGGGGGTGGCTGACTACATTCATGAAAGGTGGGGTTTAAACTTGTGAGGGAGGAGGGATAAGGAGGGAGGGGCTGACCAGAAGCCCTCTCCTCCAGATGAGGAGTAGCCTTCAAACCCAAGGGAGGGAAACAGACTGAGGAGGAGGTTTCAGGAGGAGCAGAGGGAGGATGGAAGTATAAGGAACCTGGGTGGGGTTCGACAAAGGGGATCAGGTAAGCAGGTGGGGGGGTGGTGTTAGTAAATGCCAGGAGCTTGGGAAACAAGTTGCCAGAGTTCCAGGCCATGCTGTTCGGGGTGTGTGGATGTGGCGGCGGTCATGGAAACATGGGCCAACAAAAACCATGACTGGGACCTAAATGTGCGGGGGTACACTATGCTTAGGAAGGATAGAAAGGAGGGCAGAGGAGGTGGAGTGGCTATGTTCATTAGAAATGACATAGAAATTGCTAGGGTAGAAGAGGCAGAGGGAAACGTGGAGGTCTTATGGGTCACCTTACGAACCCCAGCAGGAGGTAAGGTCAAGCTAGGTGTAGTATATAGGCCCCCCGGGATGGGTGATTTTCTAGAGGATGGTTTGCTGGACAACATCACTGCCCATTGTGGACCAAAAGGGGAAGGAATGATGTTGATGGGGGACCTTAATATGCCAGGTACAAACTGGGAACCGTGTCCTCTAAGGTGACCAAGGAGCAGAGGTTGCTGGACGGCTTCTAGGATGTGTTCTTAACACAGCATGTGATGGAGCCAACAAGGGAGGGGCATGTCCTGGACGTGGTTCTGGCAGATGGGGATCTGATAATGGACCTGGTTGTAGAGGATCCCCAGACTGGGAGCACCCACAATACTGTCTGGTTTCAAATAAGCATGGGGGGAGGGGGGGAGATCTAGGACACTGGCAGTGGACTTCAGGGGGACGACTTTGTGGGCATGGGAAATATTCTCAAGGATCACTTGAAGGGGATTACATCAATGACAAATGTGGAAAAGAGATGGGCGGTCATAAAACGGGGACTTCATGAGGCAGTCAGGACCTGTGCTAAGGTGAAACATAAGGGAGCAAGGTCATATAAACCATGCTGGTGGTCCAGTGAGGTTCAGGTAGTGGTCAGAGAAAAGAAGTCGGCCTACAAAAAATATAAAACAACAAGAGGGGATAGGGAAAAGGAAATGTACCATCTTGCATCTACAAAAGTCACCTGGATGATGAGGGGGGCAAAGTCCAGTAAAGAGCAGCAGCTGGCATAGGGGATACATGGAGGGAAAAAGGGGTTCTTCTGGTACATTGGGGAGCATAGAAAAACTAAGGGCCATCTCGGCAGATTGAGATCAGAAGGAGGGTGGGTGGAAGAGGCGAGGGACCAGGCAGAGGTATTAAACGAGTACTTCGCCTCTCTGTTCACTAGGGAGGAGGATGGGATATCTACAAAGCAAGGCACGATGGGGATAGAAGCGGTAGTGAGTGCTATCAGGGGAGCAACAAAAATGGAGCAAGAGGGAGGAAGAGGTACCCCAGGGGTGTCATATCAGGATAAGGATAAAAAGCCCAGTAAGGTGGAGGGGGTGGATGATGCTGTCTCCACCGAAAGGGTGTGGTTAGCCATCAAGGCCCTAAAGAAAGATAAATCTCCTGGGCCGGATGGCATTCATCCGAGAGTACTATGGGAACTGGTGGACATACTGGCTGCACCCCTGGCGGAGCTCTTCAACAGGTCGCATGAGACAGGGAGGGTACCTAGGGATTGGCGATAGGCACATTTGGTGCCAATCCATAAAGGGAGGTCGAGGGAAGTACCAGGAAACTATAGACCCATCAGTTTGACCTCGTGGTGGGAAAATTAATGGGGAGTATACTAAAGGAACGATTGGGGGTGTATTTGGAGGAGGTAGGAGGTCTGGATAGTCAGCAACATGGGTATGTGCCAGGTAGATCATGTCAAACCAATCTTGTGGAGTTCTACGAATGGGTAACATCAGAACTGGACAGAGGAAAACCTGTGGATGTATTATTCTTGGACTTCAGCAAGGCATTTGACTCTGTCCCCCACAATGGTCTGGTGGAGAAACTGACGGGGTTGGGAGTAGGGCCTTTGATGGTCAGATGGATTGAAAACTGGCTAGCTGTACGCACCCAGAGAGTAGTGGTCAGTGGGGAGCTCTCGAACCCTAGAGAGGTCGGTAGTGGTGTACCGCAGGGCTCGGTCCTGGGTCCGGTCCTGTTTAATGCATACATATTGGACTTCAGGGAGGGTATAGGGTGTGAAATAAGTATCTTCGCTGATGACTCCAAGATGGGAGCAGTAGTTGATGGGGAAGAGGGGAGGTTGGCCCTTCAAGGGGACCTGGACACCCTGGAAAGCTGGGCTCACACATGGAAATTAAATTTCAGTATCACCAAGTGCAAGGTGTTACATCTTGGGCAGGAAAACCCAAAACACAGGTACACCCTGGGAGGGGAGGCGCTGGAGGCCTCAACAGGGGAAAAAGACCTAGGGGTCATGGTGGATGCATGTATGAATAGCTCTGAGCAGTGCAGGAGAGCGGCTAGCAAGGCAAACAGGATGTTGGGATGCATCGTAAGGGGGATCAACTCTAGGAGCAGGGAAGTGATTCTGCCTGTGTACAATGGCCTGGTTAGACCACACCGTGAATACTGTGTACAGTACTGGAGACCACACTTGAAGAGGGACATACAGCTCCTGGAGAGGGTACAGAGGAGGGTAACTAAGATGATACGAGGACATGGGGATTTGACGTATGAGGACAGACTTGAGGAGCTCTTCCTGTTTTCATTGGAGGAGAGGAGAGACAGGGGGGACATGATTGAGGTCTTCAAGTACCTTAAGGGAATAAATAGGGTAAACATAGAGGGGATCTTTAGACTAAAGCAGGAAGGTATCACCAGAGGGCATGGTTTGAAGTTGGAAGGGTGAGGGGGGAAAGAGGAAGAGGTTTTTCACTCAGAGGGTGGTGGACCCTTGGAATGCACTGCCTGGCGAGCTGGTTCAGAGATCCACAGTGGAGGGCTTCAAGAGAGGGTGGGACAGACACAGAAAGCAGATGTATCAGATGATGGCGTGGCCCGGGGGGTGGGGATGGATGATAGGGGTTTCTGGAACACAAGGGGGGGAGGGCCTCAGCACCCAACTAGGGATCTGAGGTTCGAGCAGACTGGATAGACAGTAAGGCCTAATCTGCTGGCAATTAGTATGTTAGTATATTTTTCTGTGTTTAATTTTACCTTTTTATCATAGTTTTAGTAAACAACCATTTCTTTGAAATATTGCCTGGGTGTCTTCTCAGTTTCTTTTTGCATGTGATGTATATGTGGTTAAGTCTGACAGCTGTTTGAAAGGCTTGATGGTGTTACTAAGCTTGGAAAATGTGAGAATATACCTAAGGTCTCTTATAGAGTTTTAAGGGTTCATTTTGGAGACCTGGCTGGGAGCCCATGGCGAAAGATTGGATTGCAGTCCCAAAGAGGGTACATATCTGAGCCTGTAAATTGGGTATGCTAGCATAAGGTTCACAGTTTGAATCCCTCCAGAACTTGAGGCTAACAGGTGATTCAGACCCAAAGCAGACAGGAGGGTTACCCTGTCTGTTACCTGTTCACACTATTGCACTCTGAGGTTGGCGCTGTGGGAGCAGAGGGCCTAACCTGCAGAGTGCATTTGTGACACCATACACTATAAGAAGCTTTTTGCTCTGTACAGGGGGAAAAGTGAGCATCCCACTTCCTGCCCATTGAAAGAGTGTTTTGAAGATGATCCTCCTTATTTTTGATTATGGTGACAGTCTATATTGGAGCTCTGAATCCTCCCTTGCCAGACTGAACTCCATATTTCACTTTTTGTCATTTTGCCTTAAACTGTTTCCCCTTGTACTCACCAAGGCTCACTCTGCTCTACCCTTTCACTTCCCTTTTTTGACACCAGCTGCCTTTCCTAGTGTTCCTCTTTTATATCCTAATTCTGGTTTGGTTTGGTTTCCTTTCCTCATACCTTGTATTACCTACTGTTCTCTTCAGCTTCTTCCTCTTATCCTTTCTACAGTAATATTTCCCATTCCCTGTCTGTTCCTTTTAGAACATCTACTGTTGGTCAATCTGTTTTCTCATATCGTTTTCCTAAACTCTGATCCTCCCCTCTCCTGTGAATCTGCTCTGCTTCTTCTGCTCTCTCCACAAGTCTCTAGGGATTTTTCTACTCCCACCTGAAACTGTACCTCTTGACTGACTTCCCCTCCACTAGTATTGTGTTTGCCATTTTGCTTCCCTTATCCCAAGGCTCTACATGTATGAGTAGTTCCCTCTCCCGTCAAAACTATTTTACCTACTACTTGTATCTGCTACATTGATTTGTCTTGCAGTGTTTGTGATTTATGCTGCTGTGATATACTGTATTGCTGTACATGACTTTGTTTTTGTAATTTTGTTTATTCAGTTTTTCCACCCCTTGTTCTGTCTCCACTTCCCTGACCCCCAGGACGAATCTGGAAACGAGCTGTTAGCAGCTCAGTACGTCTGTCATGGTGAAACTTAAATAAATACCATCTTTGCTGGAATTTGGTAGAAGACTGTGCACTGTTTTGTTTTACTCATGAAATCATAGTCTGAAATCCCCTTACAGAGAGTGGTGTATTATCTGCTAATGTTGCTTACAGAGGTAGTTCTAGGTTGGGCCTCCTTCTTGCTGTGTGTAGTAGGAGCAGACTTATGGACTCTCTTCTCTTCACTAAATTAGATGGTCTCAGTGTTCAACTATTGGGAGACGAGCCTATCAAATTTCACCAAATACATTTTGGGCTATATTTTTGTGACCCATAGGTGGTGGTGTTTACCAAATCACCCATACCCAAATACTCTCTGTCAGATGGATCATCTTCAGAGTTATGCTTAGTAATCAAGTATGATATCTGGTAAAATTGGGGGCATGCTACTTGTGGGTTTTTTTGGGGGGAGGGGGCTAGATCGTATTTGGCAACATGACAAATACTATAATTGTGGGGACTATGTTATGGGCAACATATTTTAAGGTGTATGTTAATCTTCTTAAAACTTGTTACAGTATTGGATGCCACCAAGAAAGTATGACATTAGGTGGTATTGGGGATGCAATTCACAGGAGTCATGACTCTTGGGGTTGAGTCTTCCAAAGCAAATTGGGACAGTAATAAGTCATGCTTAGGAGACTAGAGACAAACTTGTGTTCTGTCTCTTGATGACCATCACAGTGCATGCTTTAGAGGGTCATTGTGTCAAATTATATTGCTGCATGACTTTGTAAAAGCTACATCTGGGGAGATGGGCCAGAGGAGGGATACCATGGTTTGTTGCCTGGTGGTGTTTCCTTATTGATATCCTACTGTTCAAACATAGACAAAGTGTGTTAAGGAGCTGGATTTACTGTATGTACTGTATGTGTCTTATGTTCTGGTGTGTTATAGAAGTATATACACTTGTACATCATGAGTTTGGCTTTATGCAAACTCTGAATTAAAAACATTTAACTACACAAAAAGTTACATTTTGTCATTTCAGTATTGAAAACAGCAGTGCAAAGAACTGTAATTGCATTAGAGTCTGGCCTCTTGTTGCCTGCTGAATCGTGTCATATCATAGGATGTTAAGTAAGAAATGAAAGAATGGCTGTTAATATACCATTGTCAAGTCCCCTGATTTTTGGTTTTTACTGTAAAACCTTGTCAGATTCTTGAATTTGTGCATGGAATTTGGCGTTTTAGGCCAGATCAGTAAATCTGCAGAACTTGTTTTTCCTTATAATTGCTTCCTGTACTATTTTCAATTTGCTGTAATGCTCTGTATATTAAGCCTTCTTTTATTCTGATTATTTATGTGCATTCTAAAAGGACGACAGTAGAATCCCGCTAAAATCTAGAAATTTGACTAGCAATCAGCAGTGCAATTCACAGAATTCAATTCTTGAAAATGGTATTTCATTATTTTAATCACTGTAAATCAGTGGCCTTGGCTATTGTAACAACTTACTGACGGGACATGCCTTGGCCTTCAATAATATCAAGCTTGGTAATGTCTTCCTTCACATGCATAATGGGTTCTAATGATAAATGAATCATTATTTCCCCTCATTTCTTCCATCAGACTTTTTCTCTGCCACTGCCATCCACCCAGTCTTTGGATCTGGGGCACTACCCTGTGGCGACCTCCAAGACTGTCTACCATTACCCCCATTGATCCCCTCATGTGGGAGTTACTATAACGCAGTGCCTGTAAGTGTCGCAGAACAGAGGGTTTATTTTTTCCCATTTTGTATGTGATTTGGCAGTATGAGTCATTTGGCTTGAAATTAGTTTGTTGTTTTTTTTTTTTGGGCACTTTCAGTCAGTGCGTATGTGGTGTATATTAGTAATGTGTCTAAGACTTCTTCTCATTGCTTCCAGCTGAAATCAATTTGGGAAAAGGTGTGCAGAAAGGAGATGCTATGGAAACAGTAGTTTGATTTGTGTGTTGTGTTTGACTTGTGTTTGTTTTTGCAGTGTTTTGTATTAGTTTTAAAAAAAAATGACATTAATTGGGTGCCACTGATAAGTGCACACCTCATGTTTATTTAGTTGTTTGAAAACTGACTGGTGAGGCACACTGAGCCAGAGTTCATGTCAAGATGCAACCAGGGCTGGGGGGGGGGTGCAGATGTAAAAGAACAAATTAAAAACAATTAACAGGAAATTAACAAACAGTGAAATAGCTAACAAGAAATTGCAGATAACACGGGACCTGCAGCTCAGTGAGGAAGCACAAGTGTGTCTCGTGCTCCACACTGTTAGTGGTTTAAACTAATCGTGGGCAGCTACTCAAGCAAACATCACTCCTGTCGGTAGTTACTTCACATGAGGCAAAACCTTAATGGGAAGACCAAAAGGAGTGAGTAAATCAGAGGAGTCTGGTTTGGGTGTTGGGCCTGCTAAGGAAAGTGTGGAACAGCAGCCTTCAGAACAGAGCCCCAACAACTGGTTACTGTAGGGTCACTGCAGAGGATCAGAAATCTGATAACCCAAACAGTACAGAGAATGGACATGAAAATGGACCAGCATACTAAACCTCTTGTTATCGTGGAACAGTACATGGAAAGCATGGCGTAGTCTATGGAAGAATCCAGCAAGATGGCGGGTAATGGCTGGCTACTACCACAACTCCTCTGATTCAGGAGTGAAGCACAGTAAAGAGCCACCTAGAACAACTTGAAAACCAGACAGTCAGCGAACATTAGGCTCTCAGGTGTTCCAGAGGGCTCAGAGGTGAGGGACCTAATAACTTTTTTAGAGCGATGTCTACCAGAGGCAGTGGATCTTGGGTATGCTGTCCCTATCATCTGTGCTTTCTACTTTACCCACAGATGAGCTACTGGAGCGAATGAAGAGCCCCCTGCTATTTTGCTTACCACCTCAACTTCAGTTATACAGGCCCAGATCCTCTGAGAAGCCCGGGAACAAACACCAGTTTAGATGGGTGAGGACAAAATCCTTTTTCTTCCCTGATTTATTTGTATGCCACCATGGGCTGACATAAAGCCTTCGAGGAGATGGCAGCAAAGTTAAAGGAGGCAGGATGGTGTATAGGATTGTGTTCCCAGCCCGCCTTAAGTTCACAGTAAAAGACAAAATGTACAGTTTCACTGACTTGAAGGTAGCCAGAAACTTTACTACGAAACTACCCCAAAAAATGAACGTTGTAGCAAAGGAGGGAGAACTGTATGAGGAAGTGAACACGACACAGTAACTTTGAACTTTTCAGCACTGACTGGCTGGCTGGCGTTTATGTGCTGAATCGCAACGTAACACTGGATAAAATGGACCATGGCAGTTTTGCACTTAAACAACTAAAAGTACAGCTGAATTTGTTGTCAACGTGTTTTATTTGCAACAGGTCCAAAACAGCTTTTACTGTTTCCTGTTTTCAGCTGCATAGCAAGGGTTATTAATGGTGTTTGAAGGCATGCATGTATCTTTCTCACACTGACAGTAGTGAGGTAACACTGGAGGAGAATTAGTTTAATTTGTAGGTGGGCTAAGCCAAAGTGATCCCCTACCAGTATAGTGCCCCATGTGACAAATGGTGGGATGGTTTCACTCTCAGAGTTCTGGAGAGTTGGGCAGCAGAGAGGACATGACCCTGTTTCAAACTAGTGCACACGGAGCAGCAGCATTTTTGAGGCTATCCCAGCTGCCAGATAACACCTAGAATTTACTAGTAGGTATACCTCCATAACTGATGTCTCGCTATGCTTGCGAACGTTAGAACCAGTTTTTACTTTTAATGCTTTGCTAATTACAAACAGCTCTGTTTAAACCAGTTGACACTTTGCTTATGCTGAGTTTCGGTCCGATGAACTGTCTTTCTCACCAAGAGTATATGTGTGGAGTTTGAGACATGCTAATTTTATGGGATTAATGCTAAAGAAAAAAGGAATCTGTGTATAGCCAATGGGCAAGGATATCTGTACTTATTTCCTGTATTCCTACAGAGCAGTAGCTACATAAAGGCCATTATTGAGGTTTGCCACACCAGCATTTGAAATATGTGCATCCCCCACCTGTGTATTAAACATAAATGAGTCACATTCACTCTGTATTGACTGTTGTGATGTTCTAACTACTTTGTACTGACCTTTTCTGGGATGTAAATACTTAAATGATTTTTTTTTGCAAAATACAGTTTAAAAAAAAAATTGCAGATAACATATGTGCAGACTATTAATAATCTTTAGTTAGTAATCTTTATCTAACCAGGTGGAACACCATTGAGGAAAACTCATTTACAAAGTGGGCCTGGACAGTAGTGTTGCTCAGATGGATCTGGACAAATCCAGATCCACAGATACCTGCCCTTTGCAGCAGAATAGTGGATCTGCCGGATACTTCCACTATCTGCCTGTGGATCCAGCCATCGGATCCTAACCAGGATCCATCACTATCTGGCCCTGGATCCTAACTATGTGCCCTAGGATCCCTGGATCCATCACTATCGGGCCCTGGATCCTAACTATGTGCCCTAGGATCCGTGGATCCTGTCTGGTTAAATGACCTGCCTGGTAAGGTTTTGTCCTACAATAAGTTGGGCCCCTTTAAACTTAAACTCCAGCAGCATCTCCTAGCTTTAAATAGCTGTGACTGTCCTTAGCCCTACCGCTGCCCTCTTACACCGCCTGTCTACCCTGTAATGATGAATTTCAAGACAATGTCTTCTGAGACGGCTCCAGCCTATCCTCCCACGTAATGTTTATCTCAAGAGAGTATCTTCTCAGACACCTCCAGGCTTTCCCGCTCCCTCCCACCCCTGACCCTCTTAACCCTGTCCTTTGACCCCCACTCATCAATTCTTACCTCGTCCTGCTTCCATGACTCTTCATTTCTTCCCCTTCTGTTCTTTTACTCTTCTCTCAAGATAGAAATTGTGCTCTGACCAATCTCCTCAAAGTATCCCTCTCTGTCCTGGTCCAATGCCTCGTTTAGTACCTTGGTCCTATATTTTATCTTCCCTTTGCCCTGTCCCTTGCCTCCCTATCTACCTTGGTCCCATGCCTTTGTTTCCCTTAACCCTAAGCTCACTTATACTACCAAGTAGTCTACTAAGTTTTGTTATTACCTCTGTTGCATTAATAGCATCTGTAATTAGTTTACCCACCTTGTATTAATCTTAAGCATCACCATTCATATTTCTTCTGATTATACGCTCATGCATACTGTTGGTCTGCTTGTTACTGTTATTAATGCCTTGTACTCTGATGTTCTCTGTTTTCTATGCATTGTATGCTAGTTATTCTATGCATTGTATGCTAGTTATGTAATTTTCCCATTTTCCTGTATATTTTGCTGTATTTGCACTGTCTATACCTACTGCACTATTGACGTGGAGCCTTTGTAAACGAGTCTCTGACTCAAAGGTTGTAATTCCAAGATTTCAATAAATAAAAAGATCCTGACTAGGATACCTGGATCCTAACCAGGATCCATCACTATCTGGCCCCGGATCCTAACTATCTGCCCTAGGACCCCTGGATCCTAACCAGGATCCGTCACTATCTGGCTCCGGATCCTAACTATCTGCCCTGGGATCTGTGGATCCTAACCAGGATACCTGGATCCTAACTCGGATCCATCACTATCTGACCTTGGATCCTGCATCTGTCTTTGGCAGGATAGCTGGTAGGATCCAAGTCAGGATACCAGTGCTGTCTGACAGATAGTGGTAGGATCCACAAAAGCACTATCCGAGCAACACTACTGGACAGCAATACAATGTTGATCATACAAACGTAGGTAAACGGAGTCAAAGAAAATACACTAAATACATTACAGTACAGGAGGACGTACTAGTATAGTTACTACAAAAGGGTGGGGTATTTACAGGGTAAATGCAGTATAAAAACAGAAATATGTTTATAATATATACGTGGGTCCTTGACACTAGGATTCTGGTGCAATGAAGAGTAAGCAAGCAAAAAGTTTACAACGTCTACGGCTAATTGTATTGTAAGACTACAAAACAGCTATAAGATATGACGTTCAGCAGGATGTTGATGTAAAGAAAAACTCGCTTGATAAAGGGGGAAGGATGTAAGTGAAAGGAGAGAGGTGGGGTAGGGACCTGGAGAGTGGAAGAGGGAGGAGGAGGAGGAGAAGGAAGGGACAGAAGGACGAGGATATATGAGTATATGTGAAAATTAGATTGTAGGGAGCCATGATTATAACTATGATGTATTCAAAATAAACGCTGTTAAACAACAAAAAGCATATAAAACTGCATATATGGTAATGTTCAAAAGCTAAACCAGAGAAGGCAGTCGCGTGACCCGGAAGTCAAAATAAGATGCTGCAGTGTCAGTAAAAGAAAAGAAAAACTTCCTCTGCAAACTGTTTGGGATTAAGGAAGGGAAACACAGGGGGGGGGGGAGTAGCAAAGAATGGGTAAGGTAATGGAAGGAGTATAGGACAGGGTTTAATAAAAATGTGTGAAGGGCAAAAGCAGGTAGGGGGGCTGTTTCAGAGGTTAGAGAGGCAGACAGAAAACATGTGGAGCAGTGGATATTTTGCAACAGATACTGAAAAAGGATTGCACTTCAGAAGAGGGGAGGAAGTAGGAAGGGATAGAGCGGAGAGGAGTTTTGAAAGGTGAGAATGAAGATATATCAGAATTTGCAGAGGAAGGGGGCAGTGGAAGGGGTGTGGAGACTCTGGGAAGGTAGAGTAGGTCTGTGAAAGAGCAGTGATGGTAAGAGGTGTCAGACATGCTTTTAAAGTCAAATGGCAAAATGAGGTGGAAAAGGGAGTCCAGTCTGGCTCTAAGAAGGTTTTGGAGAAACCTGGTGGCCAGAAGAAAGACATGATGGGAGTGGTGCAGTGCAGTGGCTGTGGAGCAGCAGTCTTCCGGAAGACGTTCTGGAGGATGCAGTGCTGTCCCATCTGCAGGCACCTCTCTGGGCTGAGGGAGGAGGTTGCTCATCTCCAGGCTGAGTTGGCCAGGATTTGTGGGACCTCTTCTCCAACCCAGGGACCACCAGAGTCACTGCGTTGCCTCAGAGGTTGCCAAGAAAGAGGAGCGGTTGAACCACAGTGGGCTCAGGGAGGGTGAGAGTGGTGGAACAGAGGCGCATCCCTCCAGTTGTACCTCTCCTCAATTTCTATGCTGTTCTGGAAAAGCGTGGTTCCTGTATGGAGGCACCCGGGAACCTCCACAGAGGAGACCCACAGGAGGGTGGCATGGGACCCCACAGGGGAAGGAAACAACTCCTGGTGGGGGACTCCATTGTTAGGAAGGTAGAACTGGGGGAGGAAGGGGAGAGGGGGGTAAGGTGCCTGCCTGGCGCCATGGCTTGGAGGGACAGGGAGCGAATCCTCAGGATCACAGGAGCAGCTGCACAGGGGAGGGAGCTAGATGTCACTGTCCACCTAGGGACAAATGACCTGGCTAAGAAAGGGATCAGAGCAGTGCAAGAAGCATTTGTGGAGATGGGGAGGGGCCTTAGACAAATGGCACACACAGTAACCTTCTCGGAGGTGCTTCCTGTCTATGGCACGGATGAGGTTGGGGTGCTCCACACCATGGGATTCAATCAGTGGTTGAAAAACTGGTGCAGAGCTCAGGGATTTGGCTTCATTGGAGACTGGGGGTCCACCTGGATGGATGCAGGCCTATACTGGCTTGATGGTCTGCATCTGTCTAGGAGGGGAACCAGGATCCTAGGTGATAGGTTTAAATACTTCATTAGCAAGCATTTAAACTAGCCAAGGGGGGAGGCACTGGAAAGGAGCAGGGAAATCCTAGCCCCCCCCCCAAAAAATCAGGGTACTAAGTGAGGTAGACACCAACATAGAGATGTCAATAGGGAGAAGCACTGGGGTAAATGGAGAAAGTGACAGACTCAATAAGGACAGGGATGGGGCAAAAAGGGGTAAGGCCATCAAGAAATGGAGGGTAATGAGTACCACGCCCGTAGTCTGGGCAACAAGCTCCCTGAACTGGTGGCCTTGATGGAAGAGGGATGCCTGGATATTCTAGCAGTCACAGAAACATGGTACACAGAGAACCATGACTGGGATGTTAACATACCAGGGTACACAACCTACAGGAGAGACAGGGAGGGCAGAAGAGGGGGGGAGTAGCTCTCTATGTAAGGGAAGAGATAAAAGCAACTGAACAAAAGAGTAAACAGGGAGGAGAGGAGGCACTGTGGGTCACCTTAGAGACTGGAAATGGCACCACAGTCCGCACAGGGGTTGTATACAGACACCCATGTCGGGGAGGGAATGGACAAGGATATGATAGAAGGCATACTTAGGATGGCAGAGAAAGGGGAGCTACTGTTTATGGGGGACCTTAATATGCCAGATGTTAACTGGAGCACCTTTGCTGCAGCCACATCCAAAAGCAGAGCCATTCTTGATGCCCTTCAGGTGGCATGCCTCAGACAGCTAGTTTCGGAACCTACTCGTGAGGGAGCAATCTTAGACCTCGTACTCTCAAATGGGGACAGTGAGAGGATCTCAGATATAGAAGTGGGTAGCCATTTGGGAACAAGTGACCACCAAACAGTATGGTTCATGATAAACTCAGCTACAGAGTCAAGCCATACAAAAGTGAGGGTTCTAGACTTCAGGAGGGCTGACTTTGGCAAGATGGGAGAGTGCCTTAGAAAAGCACTAGCAAACAGGCTAGAAGGAGGGGTGGAGCAATAATAGGGAAATATCAAAACTGCCATCACAGAGGCAACAAGCCTTTGTGTGAAGCAAATAAACAAATCAAAATGAAAGAAAAGCCACTGTGGTTCTCAAAAGAAGTGAGGTGAAGGTTAGGAGAAAAGATAGCATTTAAGAAGTATAAAGGAAACACAGAAGGAGTAGGACAGAGAACTGTACCAGTTAAGGCAGAAGAAAGCAGGGAGGGTAGTCAGAATAGCAAAGGCACAAACTGAGGAAAAGATAGCCAACTCGGTTAAGAAGGGGGATAAAACCTTTTATAGGTATATCGG
Organism: Neoceratodus forsteri; assembly: GCA_016271365.2. Classification (NCBI taxonomy): domain Eukaryota; kingdom Metazoa; phylum Chordata; order Ceratodontiformes; family Ceratodontidae; genus Neoceratodus; species Neoceratodus forsteri. Next base: position 198,958,845 of record CM057453.1, read on the forward strand.
GGAGCGTAGAAAGACAAAGGGAGGGATAGTGAGGCTGAATAGAATGGATGGTGGGTGGGCAGAGAGTGACAGTGAAAAAGCAGGGATACTGAATGAATACTTCTATTGAGTATTCTCAAAAGAGGAAGTGGGGGAGGTGCCTAATCCAATTAACAGAAGCACTCTGGAGAGGGGGGTCGATCCCAGTCCTTTCACAGAAGAAAGGGTTCTGAAAGAACTCCTAAAAGTGAAGGTGGACAAAGCAATGGGGCCAGATGGAATTCACCCCAGAATTCTAGAAGAATTAAGCAGAGAACTAGTGACACCACTGACTACCCTTTATAACAAATCATGGGAGGATGGTGTGGTACCTGAGGACTGGAAGAAGGCTGATGTGATTTCCCTTCACAAAAGTGGGAGCAAGACAGAGGCAGGAAACTACAGACCTGTCAGTTTGACCTCTGTGGTAGGGAAAGTGATGGAATCACTTCTGAAGGAAAGAATTGTTGAGTACCTAGAGGCCAGTGGGGCACAGGACCCAAGGCAGCATGGGTTCACAGCGAGAAGGTCATGTCAGACGAATCTAATTGATTTCTTTGACTGGGTGACCAAAGTAGTAGACCAGGGAGGGACTATGGACGTGGCCTACCTAGACTTTAGCGAGGCATTTGACACAGTCCCACACAAAGGATTAGTAGTCAAATTAACCAGCCTTTGAGTGGGTCTCAGGGTGGTAGCCTGGGTAAAACATTGGCTGAACAACAGGACACAGAAGGTAATTGTAAATGGAGTCCACTCTGAAGAGAGAGGGGTTACTAGTGGGGTACCACTGGGTCCAGTCCTTTTTAATGTCTTTATAAGTGACATTGCAGAAGGACTGGAAGGAAAAGTATGCCTCTTTGCAGATGACACAAAGATCTGCAACAGGGTTGATACACAAGGAGGCATGGAAAGGATGAGAAGGGACTTGTCAAGGTTGGAGGAACGGTCAGAAGTATGGCAGCTTGGATTCAATGCAAGGAAGTGCAAAGTAATGCACCTGGGAAACAAAAACCCAGGGGAAGATTACACAATGGAGGGGGGAGGTAGTAACAACAACCAAAAATGGAAAGGGACCTGGGGGTAATCATATCAGATGACCTTAAGGTTGGCAAGCAATGTGAGAAGGCAGTAGGGAGGGCTGGGGGGATACTGGGATGTATAGGGAGAGGCATCACCAGCAGAAAACAGGAAGTTGTTATCCCCCTGTACAGACAGTTGGTGAGACCCCATCTGGAGTACTGCATCCAGTTCTGGAGACCCCATCTCCGCAAGGACATAGACAGGATGGAGGCAGTTCAGAGGAGGGCAACTAAAATGGTGCAGGGTCTGCAAGAGAAGCCATACGATGAGAGGCTAAAGGAGCTTAATATGTATACCCTTGAGGAAAGGAGGGAGAGGGGGGACATGATAGAAATGTTTAAGTACCTCAGTGGAATCAACAAAGTCCAAGAGGGTAGCATCTTTCAGAAAAAGAGATGTGCAAGAACAAGGGGACACAATTTGAAGATAGAGGGGGAAGGCTCAGGGGCAATGTGAGGAAGTATTTTTTCACAGAGAGGGTGGTGGACGCATGGAACAGCCTTCCTGAGGAGGTTGTGGGGTCTAAAACTGTGGGAGAATTCAAGAATGCATGGGACAGACATAAGGTAATTTTTGTGGGGGGGTAGGAAGAAATAGGCTGTTGGTTAAATAGGATCTGCAGCTTATCCTCTAGGTAGGGAAATGGGCAGACTAGGTGGGCCAAGCAATCCTTAGCTGCCGTCAAAGTCTGTGTTTCTATGTGATGTCATGGTCCAGACTCCAGGTAGGCTCACACATGCGCGGTGTCTGTCAGCCGGCAATACCAGTTTTGGCCCCAGATTTGTTTGCTGCGTGGCTCGTAGACCACGGTAGGAGGACTCGGTCGGTGTTGTGGTACTCTAGAGCGGCAGCGCCAGGCCAGCGATTAACTTTATCCCTGGCTGCATCCTCAAGCCGGACGACGATGCCTTGGAGTGGACCACAGTTGGCGGTGGATTGCCACCGACACGCTCTCTGCCAGGACCGGGAGGAGCGCCGGAGTTCGATCGGGACCTTTTCGTGACCATGTGGATGCTGACATTCTGTATTTTGGATCCCCATCCATCTCGATACCCATTCCCAACAGAGAGACCACCATTCGTCCCAGAGGAGGGCAGAGGTTACTAGCAGGTGTGGTCAAGTTATGAGGACTCGCAGCGGAGCCAGCGGTGAGTCCGTTAAAAGAAAGACAACAGATTGCACCTGGAGTGGACTAATACTTAGGATTGACGTGTGTGATTGCTGAGTAGATGGGACTGGGCTGGTGAGGCATTGATAACACAATATTGGGGTGGGATTGCATTGCACAGTTAAAGGTTGGGGTGGGATTGCACAGTGGGTGGAACGTGGTGGTGTTAACTACATTTTAACTACATTTTTGGGATAGGGTAGAATTGCAGTCATTGCACAGTGGATGGGACTGGAGGTAGTGGATAAGGGTATCATAAAGGTAGGGAAGGGGAATAGTTTATTTAGGTCTCATGAAAGAGGGTGGGTAATAGGGTGATACCAGTGTAGGAGAAGGGAAACTGAAACACAACATTGACGTGTATTTATAACAAAATATTCTTTTATTTAAAATAGTGCAGAAATGTACAAAAAAGACAAAAGTTTTTATTTAACTACAAGGTTTGATTGTTGCCCTGTTTTCACAAAACCAGTGAGTTTTGTTGAAAATAGGACAAACATCAAACTTTGTATTTAAATAACTCCAGTACTAGACATAGTAAGAGAAAGAGATTACAGGTCTGAACAAAAGTTGAATCAAGACTGACTCTACTTGCTTACTCAGGGAAGGTCAAGGTGGATTAATGGGGCAAGACACTTGCCCTATTAATCCACCTCAACCCTCCCTGAGTAAGTCCCACCCTGAGAATCTTTAGCACTGAGCATTCTGCTCAGAATCCTTTTAAACTAAAACTGGTGGGTTCCACAGATAAGCTGTGGCTGTCATTTACCTACTTCACAGCTTAAACCAGCAGCAAGTTATGGTTCCTACTCAGTTTATCAATACTTTCTGGTCCCCAGTTGTTTAAAATCTTCTAAAGTGCTTTAGCATTTCTATTTAGTCCGAGTTCTGTATGAGTTTTGAAAGGAATCTGCTGCGAGACTGAATTTTTGAATAGCCATAGTCATTTTAGAGAAGCTCTACTAATTCTTCCCAGTAATTAGAAGTGGAGGTTGTGGGAATCAAACCCAGGTCTTTTCGACTCTCCTGGATATACCAAGCTCATTTAAAACTAATTACTCTAACCTCTAGACTATACTGCCATCCAGTTCAAAGCAGTCGAGAGCTATGACTGCGTGAGGAGAATATTCTGGATCCAGAGTGTCCTACCGTGTTACCTACCAGGAGGTGGCAGGAAAGAAGGGAGGACAAAGCAGGGAGCAAAATTTTGTATGGTAATGTGAGGGGTGTTTGGTTCTGTTGTTTTGTTAGCAGTTATTTAAGCAGTAAGCCATGAGGGAGTGAATAAGCCATGAGGGGGTGTGGGTTATCTGGGGATTTACCACCACCGAGTGGGTAAATCCTCACCAGTTATGGTAAATCCCCTGATAAGCCAGATCCTCCAAGTGACTTATTGCGATTATACCAGTGGAATGAAGTGAAGGATTAAAAAAATATTTAAAAAGTTTAAAAAAAAAACAAAAAAATTTTTTATTGATTTTGAGGTGTGGTATCGTTCCTGTACAGTAAATAGTCTGAGCAGGCAGTCTGTGATGTGCGCGCAACCGCTAACGTTAACAGCTGCCGTGTGTGAGCTGCTGCTTTGAGGTACAACCTTCTGATGAGGAAGAAAAAATAGCTTCTGTGAAGCATGGAATTTCAATTTTTTTTTCTGTTATATGTGTCTTACTGCTGCAGTCACTGTGTTGTGTGCGTGAATTAGACGTTGCTTCGCTTTGATGTATGAAGATGTGGTTTTGTGATTCCCGCTTAGCGGGGAAACAAGATAGCAGTCGGACTTCCGTGATTTCGGGTTGGATTCTTTTTTAAACATGCGGCTGGCTGGCACCTTTTGCGGTGATTATCGGTGGATTTACAACGGAGGTAAGGTGCCAGCCTGCCGTTCTGATTGGTTGATGTCCTAGGTCCATGGGGTATAATAGCAGGTAGATTTCTGTGATTGTTGCCTATAGAGGGTAGTAGGGAAATCAACTGGGGACCCCCTCTGACTTTTACAGGGGTGGTCCCCTCAAGGGCAGTAACCCAAGATTGGGGGGGGGTTGAAACATTGCACAAAAACACAAAAAATAAACATTTTTGTGATATTTTTTTTTTGTTTTTTAAATGTTCATCCACCCGGACACATGCCATACTAGTACTGCAGAGCAGTATGTCACTGAGTAGCATGTATTATCAAAAGCAGGCTGTCAACAAAACCAGTTTAAAGGTACACATTACACGCGACACACTGATTTGAAGTATTACCACGGCCCATCAATGCATTATTTCTGGTGTGCAAAGTGTTATGATGTGGGTCATTTTTACTTTCTTGCTGTTTCTGTTATTTATGCTTCATCTACTGCAGTTGAAATCCTGAAATCTATCTGGTGATGTGACTAGGCCCTGGCTCTTTATTTTTGTTAGTGTCTGTGTCTCAGTCACTGCTCCCCTTCCCCCTTTTGTTGCAGTGCCTTTGTAGAATAAAGATTTACATCTGACAGATAATGTGAAAACTTATAAGAAAGGCAAAATGGGCAGCCTATCTGTCTCCGAGTGCAATAATCTGCTATCTGTATAGGCTTCTTGGAAGCATTCTGATTTAAAACGACCCACATATTTTGCTAGTGTAACCTGCAGCATACACCTGTGGTCACCTGTCATCATGCAGTTTACACATTTTAGGGTGGAGGGGAGAAAAGTGGGTGAGTTACATAACCTTTGTCTGCACAGCTTTCTGGGGAGTGGGTCAAAGTGGTGAGTGACAACACAAGAGACTATGCCAGTAACTAGGGAGGGGATCAGGGTGGGTAAGTGACACCACTAGTGTCTGCAAAACTTGCTGAGGGGTGGGTCAGTGTGGGTGAGTGACACCATCAGAGGCAATGCAGGTAGCTGAGGAGGGGACAAGGTGGGTGAGTGATACCATCAGTGTCTGCATCATGTGCAGGGCATTAGGTCAAGGTGGTGAGTGACAACAAAATACAGGCACATTTGGGTAATGTGCTGATACTGAAATGGCGTTTATTATGCTGTGCTATCTCTTCAATAAAAACCCCGGCCCCCAGACCCCCGCCATTTCTTCAGGCCCCAGGAAAAATAAGTTAGCTGCTATGGCTAGGTGGGATGAACACCATCAGCCCGGGAAGATTTGTCTATATTTATACCCCTTAGGAGTTTCTATGCTTGCATGCTAGTGACTGCCTAAAAGTAAAATAAGGGTGAATCAACAGATTCTGCCACATGAGAGGGACTGCAGTATAGGCAAGAGCAATGTTTCTCAAAGTCACGAAAGTAGTCATTGAAGATATTTGATATATCCAGTGGATCTGTTAGGTTACTGTTGTTGTGTTCTAGGCTTAGCTGATGCTGCTGTTTGGCGGGGTTTAGTAAGTTGTTTAAGCATTTCCAGAAGCTCTTAGGGTCTGAGAGGTCTGCTGCTCCCTGAGGTGACTCCTTTTTGCTAAGTTTACAAAAAAAAGGGTTTTTTTTTTTTTTTTGGTTTGTTTTTTTTAACATGTGTTTCGCAGTATTCTGCAATGCTCCCAATCAGATTTCAGGTTAGTGCATTTGAATTTGGTCCAGGCCCTGCCTGTTGTTCATGACTTTGGAGATTCCTTTTGTTAGCCACCTGGATTTTAAACCTTTTAAACCTCCTTCTTGTTAAAGGCATGTGTTTATGCATTACTGTAGAGAATTCTGTTTGATAAAGAGACCATTAAGCATTCAGTGATGGCCCCAAGCACATAGTAAAACAAAGTGTCCGAATAAAGTTTCAGCTATATGCTAATGGCGACGTGTCTGTTGTCCCTAGTCCAAAATGAGAAATGTCTAAAATGCTTTATTGCCCTCAGTCCAAAACAGGAAATTAAAATGCCCCAAAGGCTCTTTTGTCCCCAGTCCAAAATGCTCTTTTGTCCTAATCCAAAACAGGAAATGAAAGTGTCCAAAATGTCGTCTGCACAATCTTTACCAAAATATTTTAAGAAGAAAATAAAATTATGGCATGTAGCTAGCACATCTCAGCTTTGTCATGATAAAGTGGGGAAAACCCTTAATCCTAATTCTAAAATATAAAAATGTCTCTTCTAAGAATAACTACATTAACTCTAGCGCAGTACTGATATAAACATAACTATAATAAGGAAAGACAGCATCCCCAGAGAGAGCATTTGCCCCATGACTGAAACAACGATACTATTTTATTTATTTATTAATTATTCGGAAACAACCTTTGAGCAGAAGCCCTTTTACAAAGGTTCTACGTCAGAGAATAAAAACAAATAGTGGAAAATACATAATATACAGCACATGATAATAAACAGTTCACTGAGGTGCAGCAATAACAATTAACATAGGGAGATAGTTAAAGAGCAATTGATCCTTGGCAGTGGGGAGAGTAGACGGGTTCAATGGCAAACCAGGGGCAGGTGGGAGAAGAGGGTTAGGGGGCCAATGGTGATGGGTGATTACAAGAAGTTGGGGGGGAGGGAGAGGAGGGGGTATGAGATGTGGTCCGCGTGGAGGAGAGGGGTAGCGGTGAGGGGAAAGGTTAGCAGTCTGATAGAAAGACTTTGTCAGAAAAGAAACTTAGGGAGTGGGAAGTGGAAACAGTAAGGAAGGTCGGAGAAAGCCTGAGGGTAGGTGACAACAGAAGAGGAAGGGGGCCAACAGTGATGGGTGATTACAAGAAGTTGAGGGGGAAGCGAGGGAGAGGAGGGTGTCTGGAAGGTATGAGGTGTGGTCTGTGAGGACAGGTAAGGAGGGGGAATGTGGTGGGTGTGCAGGGGGGAGGTGAAGTTGAGGGGTGGATGACATAGGCTGCTTAGAGCGAAAATTGAGGGGTGGACGATGTAGGCAAGAGGAGTGTTCGTGTGGCAAGAGCCATCTTAGGTGCCACTAGGACAGTCACAAGTGTTCCTTGAGAGGAGCTGCTTTTAAGTTCAGACATAAAGGCTAGCAAGCTTGTAGTTCCTTGTGAGACTTCCAGGCGCTCATTGAGCCACAGAGGGGCTCTGTACGCGAAGGCCTGCTGCCCATGTGTGGTTCTGTGGAGAGGGACAGCAAACACACCCAATGCCTTACTCCTGGTTCCGTACTTTGGGTCGGCTTGGTAGAGGAGGTCAGTGATGCAGAGGAGGGTGGAGCCCAGAAGCGTCTTCTTGCCGAGTAGGCAGGTTTGGAATTTTATTCTATGCTCCAGTGACATCCAGTTCACCTGAGAGTACAGAGAGCAGGTGTGGATGAGTCAGTCAGCACCAGTGGCAAGTCTACATGCCTTGTTTAGTGCTATTGCTACCCGTTGCAGAGCAGTATTCATGGCTGATCCATAAGCCACCAGCCCATAGTCAATGATGGATAAGATCGAGCTGGTGACAGAGAGATGGCGGGCATTTGGAGTGAGGTTTTTCCGATGTCTGTATAAGACTCCGAGCTTGGAGTTAACAGCTTTGACCACCATGTCTATATGCTGAACATAAGATAGGGTATCGTCAGTAGTGACACCCAGGTAAAATGAGTGAACCTGTTCGAGCAGTGCATTGGCTTTGTTTTTGATGGATAGGACAGGGAATCTCTTCTTTAGATGTGTGCTGAATGGGAGCAGTGTTTTAGTTTTTTTTTTATAATTGATGAGTAGCTTATGTGCACTGAACCAATCCTCAATCTTATGGAATCTACTAACATTCTCCAGACTTTGTTTTTAGCTTAGGAAATCATACTCTTCCCAATCAGAACCCCCCTCCCCCTATTCCAGACCAGACATAATGTTAATATCAAAAAATGTACTTCCCTTCACAAACCAGTTGTCCCCAAAGTATTTTCCCCCAAAATGTCTGGCAGAAAACCAGAAAGGTGATTTACAAACATAGTAGTTCATTCTTGTTTAGTATCATCTTCCTCCAGGTGTGTTGAAAATGCAGTCCTGATCTTCTTAGTCAATGTTCCAGCGTTTGTCGAGTTTAAATATATGTAGACATGACCCCTATAGTCAACTTTCAGTCAGACAGTAAGCAACATGTAGTGGTTGACACCAGGCTCACATAAAATTGCCCAAACACCATCAAAGCTTTTGCCAGTGCTCTGGCTCTGAGCGATGGGTGTTTACTCGGCATGCAGGTGACTCTGGTTCGTGCCCCGAGCTGGGGACATTGGGAGCGGCTGCCGGCAGGGAGGGGGTTCAGAGTGTCCCTCAGATGCTTCCCACCTGGGGGGGGGGTGCGTTGCTGCTCATCTAACATCTCCTGGTGGTGGTTGGGTGTGACATCCTAGGGAGTGTTGGTGACCATGCACTGCTGGACGTCCCCTTCCAGGACGCACGCTATGTCACGCCTAGCATGGGAGGGCAGGGACCAAAAAACAGAAAATTGGCCAGCCAGCTACGTTGGGTGACGGCCACTCATCCCCTTCATGTTGCAGTCCCCATAGCGCACCTCCTTTGTCCCCACCTCGCCAGGGGCACTGTACTAGTAATCTCTACCCCTCACCCCTGCTGGGGGTGAGGGGCCCTTGGATTAATGCCAGACCTCCCGGGTGCAAATCGCAGGATGTGACCAGCATAGGCAGACAGTGGAGGTGGACTGGTGGGCATAAGGGGTCTTATGCAAGCCCGAAGGAGTGGCGGGCTGGGGCCAGGGTGGGAGCAAAAAGAGCATCATAATAAAAAAAAAAAAAAAAAGCTTTGCTGCACTGCAAAGTACTGAAACTCTGGCCCAAAATAAATGGACCTGGTTGTCACTACATCTCACCACTCTGGTTCCCCTAGCAGCCGGTAAAAACTCTCTCAGTCATCCTCCCTGCCCAACACAACCAACAATGTGCTCACTGCTCTGGTATTCTCAAGGGGGGCGTCTTAGTGTGATCATGTAAACCTTTGATAGCTACAGGTGCTAACAGCCCTAGCTTCATCGGTATTCATGAGGCTACAAAAGTGTTAGACTCATTAGGGCTGTACTAATACCTTTTTGAATATTCGGCTGGGAATATTACGATTATTGAACCAACAAGACCCGAATATTCGTATTTAACCAAGTAAAGTAACCCTCCTTCCCCACCCTTAGACAGCAGCCAACCCCATGGTTCTACAACCACTTTTGCTCTGTAAAAAAAAAGGCACAAATTCTTTTGGAGGTGACCAGCACAACCCAACCCGTCTCCACAGCCGGCCGCCAGGATTTAATTACAATTTTAAAAGTTCAAATCCTCACCATGGTTCGTTCATTACCACCCCCCCGTAGCTCCATAGCGAGCAATAGCCCCTGCCTCCCCTGCACTCGGCCTGTACCTAGAACAATATATAAGTGTAAGCAAAAGGCAGCTGGCACAGTGTGCCCTCATCCATGTCTGGCTGCCTTCCTGTGAAAGAAACCACGCTTGCTTTCGTTTATATAGAGAACGAGCTGATCACATGATCAGCTTGTTCTCTATATAAGTGCAATCCAACACAGTTTCATTCACAAAAAGGCAACCGGACGTGGAGGAGGCGAGCAATAGCTTCTGCTTACATTTACATATTGTTCTAGGTACAGGCAGGGTGTGGGGAGGCAAGGGCTACTGCTGGCTATGGAGCTACAGAGCTACGGAGCTACGGGGGGGAGGGGGAATGAACGGACCATGGTGAGGATTTAAACTTTTAACGTAGTAATTAAACCCTGGCGGCCGGCTGTGGAGGCGGATGTGGTTGTGCCGGTCGCCTCCAAAAGAATTTGCTGTTTTTTTGGGGTTTTTTTTTTTTACATTGTAAAAGTGGTCGGAGAACTTGGGGGGAGGGGGTTGGGTGCTGTTTGAGGGTGGGGGGAAGGGGGTTATATTATTCCCTGAATACAGACAAATAGTGAGCTATTAGTTTTTCGCACAGCCCTGTTCCTCATATTCTGAGTCCTATGGCAACCCTGTAACACACACATTGCAAACGCATGCCAAGTTTTCAAGCCTCTCCAAATGTGCCCTCAAGATGTCATTTTCTTTTAGTAGTTCAGTGGACATCAATAAAGCTTTGTCAGAAGTTTTCTGAGACTCATCAGCCAATGACTGTACCTTATCGAATTTGGCTTCCGGCAAGGTGGAGCTGGCGTTAGAGGCGTCCACCTTTTCATCCAGCATTTGTATAGCTGCTGGAATGACTAGGGGCTCCGTACTCAAAACAGACACAAGTATGCCAGTTCCAGGTTGCTGGGGCCTGACTTTGCTCCCTCACTCAGTGCCGATTTGTTTTAGTTCCACCATCACTGCTGCCTGACAGTGTTAAGACTGCAACTTATTGCAGATAATATTCACAAGTTTTAACCTGAGCTAAGGTTTGCATAAATAATAAAACAGCCATTTACCAAAATTCATAAGAGAGCGCCTCATACACACGTCCAATCAGTTGGCTCTGCCCCCAGAATTTGCCTTTTTCAGGAATAAGGGAGAGTTTGTTCGAATGAAACCATCATTGGACAATATCAGTCAGGTTGTAACAATATTTCTAGCTCAGTGTTGGAGGCTCCCTAGGAAATGAGAAAGGTGCCATCCCTCTACCTGTGATGCATGAAGAGACCCTGACTAAGGGGAGGTTGTTGAGGAAAATCAAAACTAGGATGGATCCAGGGTAAAGCCCTGTAGTACTCAAGATCTGAAGGGGAGAGGGAAGGATCAGCCATAGTCAACCTGAACCAAATGCTGCTAGTCAGCATGGTAGGAGTAAAACCACCAATTCGCAAAGCCAGACAGAATGGCTCTACCAAGTTTATCCAGGAGGATGGCATGGGCCACAGAATCCAAGACCTTAGTCAGGTTTGATGAATATATCTGCAGTAATCTGGCCCTGTTCATCCCTGTAAGAGTGGAGTCTTTGATCTTGAGAAGGGAGAAGATGGTAGAATGGGATTTATGAAAGCCTGGTAGGGAGAGAGCAAGAAGGAAGAGTCAAAGAAAGATGTATTTACCCATCCCCCAAAAATGGGGGCCTACCTTAAATGGTCTAATGGTCCCAACAACAGCCCTAGCCAATGAAGAAGGTCCTCCTTGCCCTCTGGTCCTCCCTGCCATAGAACTGCAGCATGGAGGGCCGGCATGGCATGGTAGCAACAGGAGCCCATTGTGGGAGTTGATCCATGGCTGTCTCTGATCTCTGCAACAGAAGGCTGCTCTGGCAACTTCAGGGTGGGCTGACCCTTTGATCTTTGAATCTGCAAGCTGTACTTTAATCCCGCGATCCCAGAATGTTGCAGTGGGGATGGGACCAGTGAAGAAGAGAGCCATTGAGTGCAGGCTGGAGTGCTTATCGACCCCCTGGAATTAGCTGTGGGCCAGAAGCAGGAGGACTCTGCATTGGAGAGCCAAACCAGCATGTACAGGAGCAGGTATGGTGGTACAGTGGCTGAGAGAATGGCTACACTACCAGTCCTTGCTCATGGCCCCCCAGCAGGGAAACTGGCAGTGCACCTGCAGCAATAACAGCTATACTGGCCCCAGGGCAGACAGTGGGGTTGGAACATGATAAAATAAAGCCCAAAGGGATATTAAAGCAGCAGTGTAATGAAAAATCTTTAACCAAAAAGCTAGTTTCAGCTACAAGTAGTAATAAAGAAAAATATTGGCATATTTGTCAAATATACTTTTTTTGGTACCTGCTATGCTGCAAACCGTGAGTTTTAATTTTTTTCTATCCTAACCTTTGCCAGGTCTGCAATGCTATTTTTTAAGCCACAGGTAGTGGCCCTTTCCCCCCCACTGAAAAAAAAAAAAAAAAAATTTATAAAATATTCACTTTTTGGTGGGCTTAAATGTTATCACCAAATAAAATGGGAAGATGCAGGGAATTTGTTACAGTGATTAAAAAAGTAAGGTGAAATATTTTGCTCAAGTTTGTTGCACTGCTGCTTTAAGGGAGGCAGCAGGAGCTGCTACGATTATAGGCTATATAGGCACTAAACCATATGTAAACAAACATGGTTGCTGCCGTGCCACAGCAAGCCCCCTAACCCCATAGGTACTGCTGGGAAGGGTTCAGAAGCACACTCCATTCTTTGCCTATGAATTTGGACCAGTCCTGAACTCAGGTTTGCATAGGAGCATGCATGCAAACCTGGTTCAGCTGCCTTCAAGCGATGTATGGTTTCCCCGTGAACTTGCTACCAGTCGGAGCTCAACCATGGAGCACCTAAGGACTGGGGGAGACAGAAATTTGGGTTTGGTTTGCTTAGTCTGCATGACGGGGATACTGTGAGCTTGACTGACTGGCTACCAGGGGACTGTATTCCTGGTAGGCCACAGAAAGTGTGTACACCAAAACCAGTTGGAGAATGAAGTTTCTAGTTGTAACTGAGGAGGCATTTGCGTGGGACTTGGCAAGCTTGCCCTACAAGAACGTTCCCTACCAGGGAATAACAGTAATGTGTTTGAGGTTAAGGCCACCACCTGATCTTCAGGTTCTGCAGAACCCCCTCCCCCCATCAGAAGCATCTTTCGAGATGCCCCCTGTTGTTGTGCTTCTGAGGCTCTGAGATCTAGGGATAGTGTGGAAGAAGATCTAGTGAAGATGGCCCTTTCATTCAAGTGCATTTTCCAGATGATATAACAGAATGAACAAGCACCCCTCAAAAGTCCAAAAATGTTTGTAGCCCCTTGAGAAGCATTATTCGAGATGTTCTAGCCAAAGCCACCAGCAGAAACAGATTTGAAAAGGGTGTGAGAAGCCAAGCAGCAGATGAGAGTCCAGGCATCCACAAGCGTGTTAAGCAACACCAGGAGTTAACTGGACATTGCAGTTTTGATTGCCCCTACAATCCTGTTTGCCATGCTGTGCCTGTGTAAACAAACAAAAAAAATTCTGTGCTGAGAGTTCAGCACCTCAGTAAATCTACTGATGTAAACTATGGCTTTCTGAGTCGGCCTGCGTTGCTTCATTAGGCTCATTCACACGGCCAATTCTGGGCCATTTTTGGTGGTGCACAGCAGCGAGATCATTGCTGCTGTGCATGCCTGAATGCCACCCTTTTGCCATTTTCATGTAGTGTTTCTTTGCGACCGCGATCCCTCTTTTCTTGGGATTGTGTAGTGGTGCAGGTGTTTTGCACCATTTGTGCAGACTTCTGAACACCTGGCACCACTCACAGTGATGCCAGCTGAATAGCCAGCCTGCAGTTTTGGGAAGACGGTGGAAAGGCAGGAAGCAAGCTTGCAACAGTGCACAGCTATATAGTGTGAACGCTGGTCGGCAGTGTTATTAGATACAGCTGTGGATTCGGTGGGAACGGCAGTGATCCTGATGCCTGCCGTATGAACGAGGCTATTAAGGAGAGAATTTGGTGCTGTAACATGCCAACGACTAAGCTCAGGCTTTCGGAGCCCTGCACAGCTCTGTGGAGCCTTCGGAACCTCTGATTCTGTGGAGCCCTGGTTTGCAGAAGTCTGGATTCTGAGCCCATGGAGGCTGAAGCCTGAAGCAGACAGCGACTCGATGGCATCTTAAATGTACAGAGCATCCTGAGGAAATGACCAGAGAGGATGGTATCTTAGAGAAGAGTTGCTATATTGGGTCCACTGAATTCAAGTTCAAGTTTATTTGCAAGAAAACTTCATTGAGCATGCTCATTTACAAGGAGGTCCTGGTAGGACAGAGTAGTACATCAAAATACAGTACATAAATTGGCAGGTAAGCAGATTATACATTAAGGAGCTAGGTACATTAGTACATAGTGCAATGGATAGGCACCTCCCAGTTAAAACAAAGGCGGGAGAAATAGGTTTAAACAGCAAGAATATCAGTGCATCGGAACAACAATACATAGTGCAGTAAATTGACAAATCACAGTTCAGATACAGGAAGGAGAAATCTTTGTACGTTGAGAACTAGAGTATAACCATCATCATTCAAGTGGGAAAACAATAGGTGCTTGAGGCCATACAGTAGGGGAGAGGTAGATGAGGGGGAGGGGTGCTTTTAATGTTAGGTTAGCTTTACAAGGGAAATACTAGGGGAATACTACCCAATATGACAGTGGCAAGTTTTCTTCAGCGCCTTAGTGGTCAAAGATTTGAAAAAGTTTACAGATACCAGTTCCGTGAGCTTAAGCGAGGTTTGTAGTTTATTCTAGGTGGCCGGTATGATGTAACTGATTGTGGCTCTGCCATGGAGAGTGTGTGCTTTGGGTACATCTAGCAATATAAATTTCTTTCCTTGGGGAGTAATAGCTGTGTGACCTACAAAAAATGGGAAGTGATATACGTTGGGAGTTTTTTTCATTAGGACTTTCAGAGCCCAGGTGCTGGTGTGAAGCATTCTTCTTGTGCCAAGGGATGACCAACCTATGGCTGAATAGAGGTCACAGTGATGTGTTCTGTAATGCACGATGGTTATAAAGCGCAGGGCCCGGTGATATAGGGTGTCCAATTTACGAAGATTGGACATTGTGCTGCTGTTATAAATAATGTCTGTGTAGTCGATAATTGGCAGGAAGGTGGCTTGTACTAGACTCTTCCTTTTGGCGCTGAAGAGGGAAGAAATAGAACTGAAATATCTAAAATATGAATAAAGAACTTGATTACAGTGGCACGAAAGAATCTAGAACTAAAGGAGCCAACAGGGACATAGCATCCGTGAATGGAGAGCCAACAGAGACATAATATCCGTGAATGGAGAGCCAACAGAGACATAATATCCGCGAATGGAGAGCCAGGTTTAGCCAGTTTTGCTGCTGCTGAAGTTGAGCTCTTCTTGGGTGTGCGGGCTGGTGATTGTGGTGCTAATGCGATCTGAAGTGGATTGTTGGTAGGACAGCAAAGATTGCAGGTGGATCAGAGTGAGATCAATGGATGATCAGCCAACTTGGTAGAGGCGAGGCAAAGCTATATTAGTAGTACCGGAGGGTGAATCAGAGTGTGGTTTACTGGCAGCTCTACACTGAAAATTACCACTGAATTTTTGCTGCGCTGCTGTGCTGTGTTCCAGTTT
Organism: Neoceratodus forsteri; assembly: GCA_016271365.2. Lineage (NCBI taxonomy): Eukaryota > Metazoa > Chordata > Ceratodontiformes > Ceratodontidae > Neoceratodus > Neoceratodus forsteri. Next base: position 198,974,024 of record CM057453.1, read on the forward strand.
TTCCTTGGATTTTCTGTTCATGTATGTGAAAAAGTGAATCCGAGTGAACCCGAGAGACTGGTGAGATTATGAACTGATTATTGTAAGTTTAGTGAAAATTGCTTACAGATCTGTAGAATACTAAGCACTTTATGGAACTGAATTTTGGTGCTCTTCAGTGACTCTTTCATTTTAGTTTAAGCTGTATAAGGGCTCCTTTCAAAGGTTCCATTTTTATGTTTGCTTGTGCACGAAACATTATGCAGCAGCTTAGGAGAGAAGCGGGTTGTGGAGGTGCAGCAGTGTGGCGGCGAATGCCAGCACTGCATTTGTGGGCATGGCGGTGTGCACCCAATGCAGGCCCAGTGCCCTGATGACACTGGTTCTGCAGAAGTGCCACCAGCTTGAAACGATTTGGCCGCTGCAATGAGGGCCCGCCTCGTCATTGCAGCGTCAGCAATTCCGTTGCAGTGAGGGAGCGACCTGTCATTGCAGGGTGGTACCTTGCCTGGTGTAACATTACCGAAGACATGGTGGCTCTGTCACGGTAGCCTCAGAGACCCATGGCCGAAGTGCCTAATCCCCTGTCGGCATACTACCACTTAATTTGCTGATGGGAGCCCACTCCCCATTGGCATAATATCCCCACCCCTTCCAATTTCTGTTGTGTGTCAAAGGGTGCCCAATCCCCTCGGCATCATGTGCCCCCTTCAAACAGTCTTTCTTTGCAAATGGGGGGGCCCAATCCCGTCATCTTCAGTCCCCCTTCCCAGTTCAATTTTCAGGCGGGGATCCACTCCCGGTCGGCATCATCAGCCCCCACCCGTTTCTGTGCTGACAGGGGCCCAATCCCACGTCGATGTTGGTCCCATCCCCACAAATGCAGGTGGCGCACTGGGAGCCCACCCCAGTGCACCAAACACACCTGCGAAAGAAGAAAACCGACTTGCATTGTCTTTTTTTTTATCTGTAAATGAGAACACGGTCCCTTGATGGGTCTGGTGCCCTTCCCCCGACCCACGCCCATCCTCTGTGTACCCCATCTCTCACACACACACCCACCCCATGCTTACCTCCGGAGCCCGTCGCGACAATCTTCGGTGGACCGGGAACACGTCTGCACTCTTAAAAGCCAACCACAAACTGAAGAAATGCTGGTAAGCTGTATAATGGCATAAATAGGGTTTTTTCAACTTTGGTGCATATCTCGGGCATTTTGGGGAATTTTGGCACCAAATTTTCAACATAGGGTTATTGGAACCCATACTCATGAATTCAGTCACTGTCATGACATTATTTGGTCCCGAAAGGTGATTTTGCGGTCACTGCGCAGAGATCACCTTTCAGAACTAACAAGAACAACAGTGCCACTGTTCATGAGGTGGGCTCTCAAAAAGCCTATTTCGCGAAATTTGGTAAAAAACATCCAAAATGACTCTCTTTACGAGCGGTATCAGTAGTCACCACGCATCAGAATCTCGCGGTAGATTTGTAATATTTTCACCCAGATTTTCAACATTGGTATTTTCCACACCTCCTTATGAACAATACAGCTGTCATTTTACACATCCTAGCGAAATGTGTTTTGCACTTCGGCGCAGAATAGCGCGGTTGCTGTGAAATCAGTTTTCAGGACAGATTAAAAAAGAACAATGGCGCTGTTCATGAGCAGGGTCCTAAAATGCCTATGTTGAAATTTGGTGGCGAAAAGATCCATAAATGACTGTGTTACAAGTGTGTTAGCAGTTCCGCGCCCTTACGCAAATTGCAATATTTTCATGCCAGATTTTCAACACTGCCATTTTTTCACACCTCCTTATGAACAGTACAGCTGTAATTTTTCACATCCTGGTCAAAATGTGTTTTTGCACTTCCGGCGCAGAATAGCGTGGTCGCAGTAGGATATTGGTGTTTGGGACAGATTAAGAACATGCAAGTGAGAGAGGGGGAGTGAGCAAGCCCAACAGAGCTCTGTTGGTACTGCTGCAGATTTCTTTGTGGCCAGAAAAAGGCGCCAACGCAGCAGGAGCCCAGTACAAAAGGGCAGCCTGCAGTGCCAGGAGAAACAGAATGAGCAAGTGAGAGAGGGGGAGTGAGCGAGCTCAACGGAGCTCTGTCGGGACTTTAGAGTTGCCCACCCAACCCCCCAGGGTCCTGTGTGTCTTATATTACAGCAGGGTCTCTGGGGTGGAGACAAAGCAATGATTGGATACTTTTAGGATTGCTGTAATAATACAGATTTAGTTGTTCTGTGTATTTCTCTAACTGAGCTAAGTACTGAGCTATAGTGTTAGGATTGCAGTAATAATACATATTTATTTGTTCTGTTTATTTCTCTAACTGAGCTGAGTAATACTTGGAGTGCAATACGATTTCTAACTGGGTTAAGTGAAACTGAGAGCTGAGAACAAAGAGTATGGTAGCTGAGGGATGAAAAACTTACATGGGGGCTTTAGGATTGCTACAGTAATACAGTATCTAATGGATGAGATTAGAGACTGAATTAACCCAGTTGGCAAGGGGGCAGTAGGGAGACTAGTGTGGGGGGAACAGGAATTTGAGTAAATAGGGCCCTAACAGTTGTAGTGGGGTACAGAAACTGGGAGTAAGAGCCCGTAACATAAGATGGGGGCCAAAATGGGGTAGGTGCCGCATGTCAATAGGGCGGGCATCTTTGGAAGGGTGGTGGGGTGTACAGGGTGTGGGTCCGCCATGATCCTGGACTGGGCTTGTAGGATGGGGGGTATGTGGTCTGTAGGCAACTGGCTAGTTTGAGGGAGGAACTGTGGAGGTTAGGGAGGAGTCTAAATGGCAGGGCAGATGGTATGGTAGGCTTCCTGGCTGAGGGAATAGGGGATGGCAAGGGGGATGGAGGAAGAACAACTAGGGGCTGAAACTGACCCCAGTATCAGAGGCACTAGCAGAAAAAGAGGACAAGGAGGGGGTGCTCGAGGCGAGGGGGGCTGCTGATGGGGAGGATGAGACCACGAGGAGTACCAGGAAGAGAGCAGATGGCTGCGGTAGGGAGAGACCAGGGGTGGGACGGGGTGGGTGGGCACGGAGGGAACAGGTAGGAGGGGAACCGATGGGGGAAGAGATGTGGGAGGGATATGATTAGGAATAGATTCGAGCCTCTGCTATGGGGAGAGAGGTGGGAGCAGGAACATACTGAAGGGGGACAAGCGGGCATGATTGGGATGGCAACAGGTAGGGGAAGAGATAGAGGGTGAAATGGTAGAAGTGGGGCTAGTAAGGAAGGAGGGGGTTGACTGGAGGAGGGAAGGCTACAGGAAGGGGGAAGGATGGGAGGGGCATCACTGTCTGGGTCGAAGGGAATGGGGGCTCTAAATCAACAACAGCTTGGATAGGAGAGAGGTTAGAAATCAGCAGGGAAGGAGGGGAGGTTGACATGGGATGCCTAGTAGGAAGTAGTCAGGTTGGGAAGGGATTCAAGGGGTATGGGAGGAATAGGGCAGAGAAAAGGGGTGAGGCAGAAGTCACACAGGGTGCAGCTGGTGGGGGTAAGGGGCAGGGAAGAATGAACACTGGGGTGGTGGAAGGGGCATTAGAAGGGAAAGGGGGTAGGGATGGGGGTACTCATCCTGGGGAAATTCTATACTGAAAAGGGTGAGATGGGGTGGAAGGGGGAAAAGGCACAGCCATATTTGGGATGAAGCTATCCCAGGGTTGACTGCAGGAGGGGCAGGGCAGGCACTGCTCAATTGTGCAGCGAGGGGGTGGAAGAAACCTCATTTAGTGTTGCATGGGGGTACAAAACGACTTGGCGGGGGAGACTGTGGAAGTAGTGAGGGGGAGGTTCTAGGAGTTGGGTAGGCAGTGTGAGGGGTTGGGGGAGTAGGTGACATTCTCGGAGGTACTCCTGGTACCATGTGCAAGCATGGGGAAGAAGGGTAGGTTCAGTGAGTTCAACGAGTGGCTGAGGGATTGGTGCCACACCAAAAATGACACCAAAAGTGACTAACTGGGTAGAGTCTGGAGGAATAGTGACTTGTACGCGGGGGACAGGCTACACTTGAGTAGGAAGGGGAGAGGAGTATTAAAGGTGGGATTAGAGGGGTATATCTCTACTAAGGTGGATTTTTTTTTTTTACATTTGTATTTATGCACCTTGCCGGTCAGCCCCCATCCAACTGACCCCCTTCCCAGCCCTGTCCCACGGAATTACCGGCATTTACCTTGCCCAGCCAGGAGTGGTGCCTGCAGAGAGTTGGTCTTCATCCTGCTGACCCGGCATATTTTTCCTCGATTTTCTCCCAGGGACCCCAGGAGTATGCAGCATGCGCGTGAAGAGCAGCGCGTCATGATACAACAGTTCTGATCCCTTCCCCACCCCATGGCCTAATGCTAGGCACCCTCTGGCCCATGCCACCCTAGCCTCCACTGGGGGTCGCCATCAGCCGAGGGATGCCACACTCCCTCCCTGGAGAGGAGAGCTTGCCTGCCAGCAGCTCAATCCAGCTCCGCCCTGCCCCCCCCGTGCCGACCTCTGATGGCCTGGGCTCGTTCCCGAACCCGGGTTTCCAGCATGGGTTGTGGTAAGGCACCAGCACCTCAACCCTGTATGCCACCGGGCCGGCAGCTACCTGGATTTAAACTAATGGGGGGGGGGGGTGGCCAAAAGACTAAGGCTGGTAAAAAAGTTCTGGACAGGGGAGCCTAATGAGCTCGCCCTCCTAAATATAGGTAAAGGCAGTGGTGTAGTAACCCTGGGAAGGGACAGGCAGAGTGGTCTCAGTGTAATGCAGAAGGCACCACCACCTAGTAAGAATAACGAGGAGGAAGGGTGCGGACTGCTGGGAGGCAGGACACAGGCCAAGGAGAAGAGTGAGGAGAAGGAGGGGTACGGGTGGAAGGTGGTCTTTCTCAATGCAAGAAGCCTGGGGAACAAAACTGCAGAGCTTCAGGCACTCCTTTCAGAGGGGAAGGTGGACATTGCTGCAGTGACAGAGAATTGGGCCACATAGTACCATGATTGGGGCTTGGCAATCCTGCAATACAGGATATACAGCAGGGACCGTGGGGTTGGAAGGGGGGGTTGCACTCTATGTGAGGGAAGGGATCAAATTCATAAGGGACAAGGGAGAAGAGGAGAGGACAGAGGTGCTTTCGGTGCAGCTCCTGGACTCCAAGGGCAGAAAGCTGAGGCTGGGAGTGGTGTACAGACCACCAGCCCAATCCGGGGAACAGCATGGGGAATTAGCAGAGCAGATAAGTAGGGTGTGTAGAAGGGGGAGGAGTGTGGTGATAGTGGGGGGTTTTAACCTACCAGGGGTTGACTGGAGCACCCCGGCCGCTAGCAGTACCAGGGAGCAAGTGCTCCTTGATTCATTCCAGGATGGCCTTCTGACGCAATTGGTAAGTGAGCCTACAAGGCTTGGTAGCACTCTGGACATAGTACTGGCAAATGGGGAGGCAGTGAGGGAGGTAAGGGTGGAACCCACTAGCGGGTAGCGATCACCAAACAGTGTTGCTCGTTCTCATGCTGGGCAGGGAGACAGGTTGCACGGGCACTAAGGTGGTGGACTTTAGTAGGGTGGACTTTAGGAGGAATGGGAACAATACTGCAAGGGAGACTCCAGGATATAAAGCCGAGGATATATGTAGAACAAAAGTGGGGAGTCATAAAGACTGGGCTAATAGAGGCCACAGTAGCCTGCACCAGGGCCAGGAGTAAGAAGAGCAGAGGCAAGAAACCATGCTGGCTGAACAAGGAAGTGCTGCAAGGGGTGAGGGCAAAGACGACTACATACCAGAAGTACAGGAGAACAGGGAAGGGAGGGGAAAAGGAGACTGACGGGAGTTGGTCAAGGGAGGTGGCCAGGAGGGTGAAAAAAGCTAAGGCCTCCATGGGAATTATGATTAGCACAGGGCATAAAGGGAGGAGAAAAGGACTTTTTTAGGTACGTCAGGGAAAAGAGGAAGTGCAAGGAACATATTGTGAGAATAAAGCGGGGAGCGGATTGGGTGGAAAAGGGGGAGGAGCAAGCGGAAATTCTAAATGAGTACTTCTGCTCCATTTTTACTAAGGAGAGAGACAGTCCACTACCAGCATGGGCTGGGGGGTAACAGACAAAGTGATCACAGGGAGTAGGGTGCTGGAGGGGCTGAGAGCAGTAAGGGTGAACAAGGCACCGGGTCCTGATGGCATCCACCCCAGGCAGCTGAGGGAGATGGTGGAACTGTTGGTTGAGTCACCAGCAGATCTGTTCAACACCTCCCTAGAAACTGGGTGTGTGCCCCAGGACTGGAGGGTGGCCCATGTGGTGCCCATAGACAAGAGTGGGCCTAGGGAGGAGCCAGGAAATTATCAGGTGATCAGTCTCATGTCCATAGCGGGTAAGCTTATGGAGGCGATACTGAAGCAGAGGCTGGTGGCATTCCTAGAGAGTGATGGCCTCCAAGATAGCTGGCAACACAGGTTCATCTCAGGGAGGTCTTGTCAAACCAACCTAATAGAGTATTATGACTGGGTGACAAGGGAGTTAGACGGGGCCATGCGGCACATATCCTGTATTTGGACTTCAGTAAGGCCTTTGATACAGTGCCTCATGGGAGACGGGGGGGGGGGGAGCTGATAGCAGTGGGGGTGGGAAAAAAGCTGACTAAATGGATAAAGAACTGGTTACAGGGGAGGGTGCAGAGGGTGGTGGTGGTGGGGGAGCTCTCGGCACGTAGAGCAGTGACAAGCAGGGTGCTGCAGGGGTCAGTACTGGGCCCAGTGCTATTTGGGCTCCTTATCTCTGATATAGCATATGGAGTGAGGAGCAGGGTTAGTCTGTTTGCAGATTATACCAAATTGGGGGCAGTGGTGGACAAAGAGGATGGATGGGAAAAACTGCAGGGGGACCTAACCAAACTAGAGACATGGTCGGTGGAGTGGCAGTTAGGATTCAACGAAAAGAAGTGTAAGGTGATGCACTTTGGGGCTGAGAACCAGAAGAGGGACTGCTGGTTTGAGGGGTGAGGTTGGGGATTACAGAGGAGGAGAAGGACCTAGCGGTGTTGGTAATTGGGAGCATGAACAGCTCAGCCCAGTGCAGGAGAGCAGCAGCGAAGGCAAACAGGATGCTGAGGTGCATCGCAAGGGGGTTCTCATCCCGACACAGGGATGTGATCCTGTCTCTCTACAGATCATTGGTCAAACCGCACCTGGAGTACTGTGTGCAATACTGGAGGCCATACCTGAGGAGAGATATAAAGTTACTGGAGTGGGTGCAAAGGAAGGTAACACAAATGTTAAAGGGGATGTAAGGAAAGGAATATAAAGTTAGGCTGAAGGAACTGAACATGTACACACTGGAGGAGAGGAGGAATAGGGGGGTATGACTGAAGCGTTTAAATACCTGGGGGGGTAAATAAACCTAGTACGCGAGGATGTTTGAGCTGAGGAATGGAAGAGAGATGAGGGGCACGGACTAAGGTTGGAAGGGGGACGTTTCAAGAGGGAAATGAGAGGCACTACTTCACTGAGAGGGTGGTGTCTAGTTGGAATGCACTGCCAGAGGGGGTGGTAACATGTAGGACAGTCAATAGCTTTAAGAAGGAGTGGGATAAAGCAAGAGGAAGAGTCGGGGGCAGGGGCTGGGACAAGCGAGGGAGGAACTTAGGGGGAGGAGGCTGGGACAGCTGTAATCTAGGGTGCTAGCTGCACACTCAGACAGACTTAGACTGATTGGTCTGTTCTGCTGACAGATTCACATGTTCATATGTATGTTCATATGTAAAATCACAGTGACTCTGTTCATGAGCAGAGGTCCTAAAATGCCTATGTTGAAAATTTGGTGACAAACATCCATAAAATAACTGTTACAAGCGTGCGTTGTGCAGTTTCCACGCACCCTCGTAACTTTGCAAATTTGTAATATTTTCAACTCCAGATTTTCAACATTGGCATTTTTTTAGACCTCCTTATGAACAGTACAGCTGTCATTTTTCACATTCTGCCTGAAATATGCGTTTACACATCTGGTGCAGAATCACGCGGTTGCTATGGGAAATCACTGTTCAGTACATATTAAGAAAATCATAGTGACACTGTTCATGAGCAGAGGTCACAAAATGCCTGTGTTGAAAATTTGGTGAAATAATTCCACTAAATGACTCTGTTACGCTCCTGCGTTGCGCAGTTTCCATGTACTCTCGGAAGTTCAAGCATTTTTTTATATTTTCACTACAGATTTTCAACATTGCCATCTCTTCACACCTCCCTATGAATGGTGCAGCTGTCATTCTTCACATCCTGCCCGATCTATGTTTTCGTACATCTGGCGCACAATGGCATGGTCACTGTGGGAACTCAAAGTTCGGGACACATTGACAAAATCACAGTGCCACTGTTCATGAGAAGAGGTCCCAAATGCTTTCAGGAGGTGGGGGTCTCAAAAAGGCCATGTTGAAAATTTGTAGTGCAGATACCAACAAACGCCTGGGGCATTAGGGTTTCTAACCATAACGTCCCACCCTGTACAGACTGACAGGCATCAGGGGTGTGCCTTTGTATTGCCCACTGTAATATTCATGTCGTTCCACCCCCACTCCCTGCAGCCAGTGACAGGCGTCGAGGTGTGCCTTGGGCTCTTCGGTCCCAGAATTCACCCCATTCTCCTATATTGCACCCATTTCAGCATATGACCTTGTGAGGTGGGATGACTGTAAAGTGGAACACCCCAAAGCACACCTCAACACTTGTCTGTGTCTGCAGGATAGGGTGAGGTGAAATGGCATGAACGTTGTGGGCGACAACCCAAGTGCATACCCAATGCCTGTCCGTCTCTGCAGGTTGGAGGTGGGGTTGGCGTGAAGTTCACTACTTCACTGCCATTCGTACTCTGCATCTGTCTTAACTCCTGCATTTCCAATGCTAATACCAACAAACAAACATTCGGCATTGACAAATGCTTGTTTCAGTTTGAGGCTACTGGAACCTGCAATGATATGGATCTGCACTAATCCTTTATAAAAACTAATTGTTAGTGTTTCCAACATCTTCAACTCAGAAAAGAGGCAGTAATTACTTCGCAAGATATATTTATATTTAACCCTTTTAAAATAGTAACTTTCTGAAAGTGATTTTTTTGCACCACACACACTGGTGATGTGACCAGTGCTTTTTGTATAAATAGATGCTGAAGCCTCTTTCATTTTGCTTGCTGCACTCTGGGGGCATGGACGTGCTTTCAAGTTAGCTGATCCTCCTAAACAATTTGTTCTTAACCACTGTATGGTAAGGATTTACTTTATATTGTAGCTGGAACTACAAGGAGTTTATTAATTTAGCAGTGTTGATTTTAACTCTGTGTTACCTTTTATTTATTTATTTTTTTGTTTGTTAGAAAACATTCCATGGAAGTCTTTAAGTAAATGCCAATGTCTGCTCCTAAGAAAACCCAAGAGCCCAGTTTTTTTTTTTTTTTTTTAATGCTAGTGGAGGAAACTGCTGTATAGCTGCAGAGCAAAGTGTTTGTGTGCTTCCAAACACCAGAAATCCCACTATGAGACGTAGTTTCTCCAGATAAGAGCCCCAACTACAAATTTTAACCTGGGCAGTTTAAGGCAGCAGTGGTGTGGGTTTTAAATGTAGGACACCAGTACTGTAGTATTTGACGCAGACAGTCCTGATTTTATAAAAAATTTTACTTGTGCTTCTGAGTGCCAGAGTGAGAGCACTGCTAGCCCTTACTTCCGGGTCCCAGGCCGCAGGGACAAGGGCCAGAAATTCTGTCTCCAGAAGGTGATGGTAGGTGACTCTTAAGTTAACTATAAAACTTGACCGTAGTTATGGAGACTAGTCTAGTCAAAACAATGTGTGAAGACCATACCTCTCAACCTTTTGTCCCCCAAATGTGGAACGTTGCCTGTCAAAATGTGGAACAAATGGACAAAATGTGGAACACTTAATCAAATCTTTACCCTGGAAGCTCAAAACACTGTTAAAATGTTTCATTTATGTTCAGAAAGTCTGATACTAATTGAATAATATATTTTTTGCATTATTTACTATGGATTTTTGCTTTAAAATGTTGACTTTGAATTTGGAACAAGTCCTCACAATGTGGAACAGAGAGCTTTTGTGAAGTAAAATGAATGGCTTTCCTCGTAATGTGGTACAGTTGAGAGGTATGGTGAAGACGGTTTGCTTGTGTCGTGTGACAAATGTGGAACGGATATAGTAAAACCAGATTACATATAAAGTACGCCCTTCACATGAGGCAAATGCATAGCCTACCATACAATGCTGGGTGAGATTAAAGCACTGAAGGGAGAAATACAAAAACTAAAGCAGAATTGCGAGATAGGAAAGACATCGAACTTTGTCCAGACATTGACCTCTGAGAATCTTACTGTGTCAACAACTGATAAGAAAGCTAGAAAAAGAAGCAGGGTGGAAGAAAATGGAATGAATACTACAGTGGAGGAAATAAGGAACCCTAACAGGGGGAGAGAAGATTACGAAGACTGTGAAACAGATTGGTGCCTAGTGGATAGAATTAAAAGGAAACAGAAAGGAAAAAGAGCAGTAAATCTGGCCACAGAATTGCCATTAACAAACAGATTTGATGTCTTAAATGATAGATCGACTGAAACTAGAGACTAGGTGTCAGCGTGGCTCAGTTGGTAGCACATCCGCCTCTGGACCAGAAAGTCGTGGGTTCTCGTCCCACACCGGAATTGAACTTGCACCTAAAACGCTGCCATCTGAGTGCAGTATTAGGGGGGTGCTGTACTGCTGGGGTGTGCCGTTCTTCGGATGAGATGTTAAACTGAGGTCCCTTCTACCCATCCTGGTGTTGTCCAGGTGGAAGTAAAAGAACCCAGGGCACTCTTCGCTAAGAGTAGGGGACATTCCAGGTGTCCTGGCCAACATTCCCCTACCCATAAAACCGGTTCATGCAATTATCCAGGCTGTGTGTGGGTGTTGATATGCGATATGGCCGCCACTACACATTCAGTCACTTCACTACCAGTCTAGCATTGCTTGTAAAGCACTTTGGGATACACTGTGTATGAAAAGCGCTACACAAATACTGATTCTTCTTCTTCTAAGTCCTGAAGTACAACCACAAAATAACCTGGTAATTGGTGACTATATTAGACATACAGATTCCATTATATGTGCTACTGAGAAATTAGCAATACTGTCCATGCCTCCCTGGAGCAAGGTATAAGGACGTTTCTAGCAGTATAGACAAGTAAGTAAATAAAGTTTAAGCAGAAGGATCATACTAGAGTAGTACTACATGTTGGTATTAATGACATGGGTAAATCCCATGAAAAGGATATCTGTTACGAGCCTTGGATTTAGGAAAAATAAGGGACAAGGGGTGCATGGTTGCCATTTTGGGAATTCTCCCAGAACCCAGGACGGGAATGGAGAAAAAAACACTCACACAGTTGAGCTTATAAACACCAGATTTTTCAACTGGTGTAAGAGGAATGATATTTTATGGATAGTGGCAGTGTGTTCACCAGTAACAATCATCTTTTTGTGAAAAATGGCTTATATTTGAATAAAAAAGTAGCAGAGTTGCTGGGGCACCAATTCCTAGGATTTTTCAAGCAAACAAATTTTTCCGGGGTGGGGAGGGGTAATTATAGTGTCCCATCAGAATAGAACAAGTAATTATTATAAGGCATTGTTAGTCGACTGGTGCCCTTCATTCATCACCAAATGACCATTACAGTATATAAAAACAATGTGAAAGCTTCCCCCCATAGACTATAATGGAGCACGTCCCTGCGCACTCCATGGCTTTACATCATAACGTGGCTGTTTGTAGGGGTGGAGCGTGGGCAGCTCTTCAGATCGGGAAGTCAGAGTGACCCGGTGAAAGTGACTTTATGAGGGCTATTACATTTTAACTCTTGGAATGTTTTTGGTCATCTGTACATAAACATCATTTCTCTGAGGTAAGGCACCGATATATCAGGTGCACAGGCTGAGGCTGGTAAGTCTCTCTCAAGAGGTTCACCAAAATTGTACAGCCCCTGTACCTGATATATATATATAGGTGCCTTACCTCTATGGCATTCACTTATTTTGAAGATTGCATGAAATAATCCAGTCTGTAAAAAAAAAACTGTATCGTTCGTAAAATTAAGTAAACCAGTTAGTCGACCAGTGCCCACATTTCAATACCAAGTGGTCATTATAATGTTAAAAAATGATTGGAAAGCTGCTGCCCATTGACTATAATAGAGCGTGCCCCCGCGCTCTCCCTAGCATCTCATCATCACGCTAGTGAGCGTGGGGGAGGAGTGGGGTGGCACTTATAACCTGGAAGCCCTTGAGACCCAGTTTACTTAATTTTATAAAGGTTAGTTTTTTACAGATTGGATTATTTCAGGCAGTCTTAACAATAACAGCAAGTCGTGGCGGTAAGACACCTATTGTATATATCAGGTGCAGGGGCTGAGACTGGTAAGTCTCTTTAAAAAAATCAGAATACACATGGTCACCCTCTTCAACTTTCAGCACAAAATTTTAAAACAACCAAGTGGAAATTCTTCTTTACACAATGCGCTATAAGTCCTTAGAATTCCCTACCCTTGGATATAGTTACCAGCAATACAAAACCTGAATTTAAAAATAAATTAAATTGTTATCTGATGAATGGTGGTACAATTAATTATTACAATTAATCAGGAGCATTTTGTGTGCAAGTCTGTTGCCTCCACTCCATCCTTAGTATGAGCTTTAGTATGTTCCTGTGTTGTCCCCTTGCAGAGGAGAGTGCATCTTGGGCTCAAAGAGTGGGGTGGATGGTATGGGGCAGCTGAGAAGAGTCGCCCATAATATTGGGAAGGGAGGGAAGTGGGAGTCCTTAGTAGAGGAGGCCCCCAAGGATGGAGGAAGAGGCTCCCAACCAAGGAGGAAGTAGCTGCTGGTGGGAGACTCTATTGTTAGGGGCATAGACTTGGGAGAATGGGGAGGAAGAGAGGGAGAGGTAAAGTGCCCAAAAGGTGCTTTGGCTTGGAGGGATGGAGAGTGTATCCAGAGGACCACTGGGGCAGCAGGTGATGGGAGGAAGCTAGAGATCATTATCCATGAGATGACAAATGATCTGGCAAGGAACAAGATAGGGGTAGTGTAGGGTAACTTCAGGGAGCTGAGGAGGGCTTCCAGTAGGTGGCACGCATGGTAACTTTTGTCAAGGTGTTACCTGTGTATGGCTGAGGAGAGGAAATGGTACACTGCACCAGAGCATTTGACAACTGGTTGAAGCTGTTGTGTATGAAGGAGAGTTTTGACTACATTTGGGACTGGGGGCCAACCTGTGAGGATATGGGCCTCTGTAGGAGGGATAGCCTGCATCCTTCCAGGAAGGAGACTGCAGTTCTTGATGGGAAGTTTAAATGCTACTTGGATGAGCATTTAGAGTTGCTGAGACTGATAAACCAAGAGAGGCAACAATTATGATGGAACATCAGGAAGGGGGGGTCTGAAGGGAGTTAACTCCACTAGGGCAGGGGTGTAAGAAGACCGAGGTAAGGGACAAGACAGAGGGAAAAAGAGGCATAAATTGGATAAGCAAAGGAAAAAGATTAAATGATACAGGAAACAGAGAAGGTTAAAATGGAGGTCGGTCAGGAGGAGCTTCAGGAAATGGCACAAGCGGGGGGAAGCAAGGAGGGAGGAAGGTACGGAGAGCCATTTGTGCCAGTGCACGGGGTCTGGGAAACAAAATTCCAGACCTGGATGTCATCATGGCTTAAGCTAGCCTGGATTTGGTGGCCATAACAGAGCTGTGGTGTACAGAGCACAGTGATTGGGACATGGCTTACTTGGCTACTGTCTGTTCAAGAGAGACGAGGCAGGGTTGGAGGAGAGATGGGGTTGTAACTATGTAAGGAAGGGAATCAATACCACGAAGGTACATGGGGCACCCAGAGGAAAAGGAAGGGCTAGAGGCGCTGTGGGTCATCCTTGAGAGAGAGAGAGAAGCTCTGAGGCCGCTGTTTGTGCCAGAGTAGTGTACAGACCTCCAGGGCGGAGAGCGCAGTTGAATAAGGCACTTGGGGAAAGCCATCATCAGAATGACAAGTAAGGGGTAGGTGCTGCTAATTTTTGACTTCAATCTGCCAGATGTGGAGCCATCCAGCAACGACTTCAGTAAGGAGCAGGGCCATCCTTGACTCCCCTACTAGGGCTTTTCCTAAGCAGCTAGTCAAAGAACCCGCAGGGACAGGGCAGTGCTGGGCCTGGGGATTACTAACAGAGACGACATTGTAGATATCACAGTTGGCAATCCCCTAGGTACTAGTGATCACCGTTCAGTGCAGTTTAACATAGACAGCAGAAGATGTAAACCACACAAAGCCAAGAATCCTGGACTTCAGGAAGCCGATTTTTATAAAATTGGAGACTGCCTCAGAAATTGCCTCATAGAGAGAGATTTCCAGAGAGGGATAGAGGCACAGTGAGGAAAAAAATAATACTATAGGCAGGGAATAATGAGCAGACTAGTGGGGCCAGGTGGTCCTTATTTGATGACAAATTCTGCATTTCTGTTTCTGTGTTAAGGCAGTCAGCCTCTGCGTGAAAGGAAGTGAGTAAAACAGAAGGAGAAAGAGACCATTATGGTTCTCTATGGAAGTGACCAAGGTGTTGAAGGAAAAAAGGGTGGAATTCAGGAAGTGTAAGGAAATGGGGAGAAGAACAGGGATATGTAAAGCAGAGGGAAGCAGGAAAGGCGGTGAGGGGAGCAAATGCATAGACAGGGCAAAGTATAGCCAAAAGGGTAGCTAAAGAGAAGTCTTTCTTTAGATACAGAAGTGAGACGAGGAAAGCAAGAGGAGCGACAGTGAAGGAATAGGAGCGTGGAAGGGGAGACTGCATAGAAGAGGATCAACAAAAAGCTGCCATCCTGAACAGGTGCTTCACTTCACTCTTCACAGTGGGATACGGAACACCAGGGAGTTGCAGAAATGGGGTGGAGGGTGGAGACGCAAGTCAGTTTTTGAAGGAAAAAGTCCAGAAGGGACTTGCAGCTCTGAAGGCTGACAGAGCTATGGGTCTGGACAGGATACACCCAAGGGTACTAAAGGGACTCTATGAGGTGCTAACTGCCCCACTTGACAGCCTTATTCAACAGTTTACTGGAAATAGGTGAGGTTGATCACTGCAGAAGAGCTGACATTCCTCTACATAAGAGCAGCAGCAGAGAGGAGGCTAGCAACTACAGGCCAGTCAGTCTTACTTCAGTGGTGGGGAAATCAAGGCCAACCCTTTTAAACAGAAGACTGGTGGAGTATCTTGAATCCAGTGGGCTGCAAGACCACAGGCAGCATGGATTCATGGGGGCTGTGTGTGGGTGGGAGTCTTGCCAGATGAACCTGATTGATTTCTTTGGCTGGGTGATCAGGGAAATAAATCAGGGGAGATCAGTGGATGTGGCATGCCTGGATTTCATCAGGGCCTTTGACACTGTGCCACACAGGAAACGATAAAAAAAAGAAAAATTGAGCAGCCTAAGGGTGGCATCCAAAGTGGTGAATTTCGTTAGAAACTGGTTAACTGATAGGAAACTGGTTAATGGATGGGCAACAGAGGATGGTGGTTAATGGCTCTGTGAATGATAGTGACAAGGGGGTTGCCATAGGGCCCAGAACCGGGACTGGTCCTCTTCAATGTCTTCGTAAGAGACACTGCAGAAGAATTTGAAGGGAAGGTGTGCCTTTTTTCAGATTATATCAAAATCTGCAATAGGGTGGATACTCAGGAGGGGGTAGAGAGAATGTGCAGGGATCTTCAGAAACTCGAGGAGTGGCCAAGAGCATGGCAGTTGAGGTTCAATACCACAAAAGTGCAACATCATGACATCTAGGACAGAGGAACCCAGGAGCTAAGTATAGAATGGAGTGGGGGGGGGGTGGTGTGTACAGACAGTCACTAAACAGGAAAGGTACCTTGGGATTTTGGGATTATCATACCTGAGGTAAAGTGGCAGGGCAGTGTGACAAAGCAGCTGGTATAAACATAGGCCGATAGACCCACAGCCTTGTCCACCATCAGAGTTACAGATCCTCTCAGGACACTTTCCTCTGAAAGTGGACCTGCATCCACCTTGCTCCTTTCTTTGTTTCTGTTACTCCTTCATATTCCATTCCCCCCCCCCACTGTGAAGCCTGTTCACGATGGCAGCTATTTCATAGTCCTCGTTTGCACAGTCTCCCTCTGCCACCCTTCTATTCATCACTATTCTCCCCTTGCTTTCCTCTTCTCAGTTATGTATCTGAAGAAAGTCTTATCCCCTTTAACAACCCGTTTGGCTAGACATTCCTCTGTCTGTGCCTTTGCTCCCCTCACAGCATTTCCTGCTTGCTTCTGTTTTAATTGGTACACCTCCCTGTCCTCCTTCCTCTGCGTTTCTTTAAACCTCCTGAATGTCACCTTTCTTTTTCATTTACATTTTATTCCCCGATTTCCCCGCAGTGGCCTCCATCCTACTGACCCCCACCCCCAGCCCCATCACCTGGCTCCCCCGGGATCTTACTTTAGCTGTTCGTGGGTTCTAATGGCTGCCCGGCCACCGGTGCAGAACCTGCGGGGGGCCGGTCGCCATCCTATCGCTATGAGGTGTTTTCCTCCAGTTTTCTCCCCAGACCCATGCACGTGCAATGGGCAGGGCAACTGCCCATGCCTCCGAGTAGGCAGTCTTGTGCCCTGTGCTTGGGTCCACCCCATTCTAAGCAGTGTGCCTGTGCTGGCCTCCAGCCTCCGCTGGGTGTCAGTCTACAGTGTGCTATGTTGTCCCCCCTCCTCCAAGGAAGGAGAGCTGTCATCAGAAGCTCAATCCTTCCTTGCCTTGGCTGACCCCTGAACAACCAGAGTCCATTCTCGAACCCGGGTCACCAGCATGGCTCAAGGTGTGGCGTCCAGCACCTCAGTGCCACCGAGCCAGCCAAATGTCACCTTTTTATTTTTTACTTCACCACCTTGACCTCTTTACTAGAGATCTATAATGTTCTCTTTTTCCTTTTGATTTTACTCACTTCCTTCTTGCAGAGGATGGTTGCTTAAATTATGCATTCTTATTGGTCCCGACTGTGCCTCTACCCCTCCCAGGGAGTCCCCCTACTGTGAGGCAGTTTGAGGCAGTGTCCCATTTCTATAAAATCCTCCTTCCTAAAGTCTAGGACGCTTGTCCTCATGTGGTTTGCCTCTGCTACCTTTTTTGTTAAACCACAGTGTATGGTGATCACTGATACCTGGGGACTGCCCACTGTGACGGCTGCAATACTGTTCCTGTTTGTAAGCAGCAGGTCCAGCACTGCCCATCCTTAGAGGGTTTGTTGAATACCTGCCTGAAAAAAGAGCCCCTGGTAGAGAGTCAAGGATGACTCTGCTCCTTGTCGAAGCTGCCGTTGGAAGCCTCCACTCCATGCCTAGCATATAGAAGTCACCACCTAGAAGCAACTCCCTCTTACTTGTGCCATCCTGATGAAGGCTTCCCCAAGTGCCTTATCAAACTCCTCTCCCTGTGACTGGAGGTCTGTACACTACACCAGTGCAGATAGTGGCCCCAGAGCCTGTCTTCAGGATGAACCTCAGCACCTCCAGCCCTTCCTTTTCCTTAGGGTGACTCTGACCCTGTATCTTCAAGGCCTTGATTCCTCTTCCTCACATATAGCTAGAACTCCTGCTCTCCTCCCTGCCCTGTGTCTCCTGAACAGAGCAGTCTGGTATGTTCTTGCCCTAGTTGTGGTGCTCAGTGTACCACGAGTCCATTATGGTCAACAAATCCAGGCTAGTATCCACCATGATTACCTTCGGGTTCGGAATTTTATTTCACAGACAATTTGCCTTGACGGACATGCCTCTCCATACCTTTCTCCTTCCCTGCCTGTTTCCCTGCTGTTCCCGCCCGCCAGTGCTGTCCTGTCAAGCTTCACTTGACCCATCTCTTCCCTTTTTACCTTGTCCATTCCTTGACCCCTTTACTCTTTTATAATTGCTTACCTGATTTTATATCTCCCTTTCCTCTGCCTTGTCCCCACCCCTGTTTTCTTTCACCCTGACCCTTGAGTTTATTCCCCCTCATGCCCTCTCTCCCTTATGCTACATCATCGGGGGGGGGGGGTGGCAGTTGTTGCCTCCCTAGGTTCTACAGCCCACCCCAATGGCTAGTTAAAATGGTCATCCAAGTAGCATTTAAACCTCCCACTAAGGACTGTGGTCCCTTTCCAGAAGGATGCAGGTCATCTGCCCTATGGAGGCCCATATTCTCCCGGGTTTGTCCTCAATCCCCAGTGTAGCAGAAGCCCTCCTTTATGCACTATACCTTCAACCAGTTGTTAAATGTCCTTGTGCGTAGTACCCTTTCTTCTCCCTGGCCGTACACTGGTGAAAACGGCAATTGCCACCATGCGTGCCATCTGCTTGAGGCCCCTCCCCAGTTCCTTGAAATTGTCCTGCACTCCCCCTTACCAGGTCATTTGTCCTTAGGTAGACAGTAATGTTTAGCTCCCTCGCAGTTCCTACTGCCCTAGCGATCCTCTGGATATGGTCTCCATCCCTCTAAGCCAAAGTAACAGAAAAGCACCTCACCTCCTCATCCTTTCCTCCCCCTCGCTCCCAAGTTTATCCCCCTAGCAGTTGCTTCCTCCTTTTCTGGGAGCCTTTTCCTTCCTCCTTGGGCCTTCCCCTTCCGAGGAACCCCACTTCCTCCTTTCCCACTGCTGTGGGTGCCTCCTCTTGGTTGCTCTGTCTTGCCAGTACAGTGAAGGAATTCTGCAGTGCCCCGTCCTACCAATATGTGAGGAATTCCTGCAGTGGTGCAAGCTGAGGACCATGCACCCCCGGACACGCGAAGTACAACTGCTCTGCCTAGGCATTCTCTGAGAGAGTGATGGCAAACTTGCTGGCCTCTGGGTGGGGCAGAAGGTCCTCTGCACCCTTGACCATTCAGCCCAGCGTCCAGCAACCTTTGTCATCAACCCAGAGAGGTGAGTACAAATGGTGCAGCACCTCAGTCTCCAGAAGGTATCCTGAAACACTGCAGCCCCTCACCCACTGCACTGCACCACTCCCATAATCTTTCCTTCCTTTACATATTGTCTGTTGAAACTTCATTGTACCCCGTACCCTACTGCCTCCTCTCTACTCCTGTTGTAGTCCTACCTCTCTCTTTTGCTTGCATGAAACTTATATATTATCCTACCCTAAATAAGATGCCATTTCCCCTTTTCTGACCTACCTACCTACCTACCTGTACCTAACCTGCCCTGGTGATTACTGCTGTTTACCCACTTGCTTGAACTTTGTTACCCTATCCTTTCACTTGTCTGAAACATATTTGCTACCCTCCCCTAGATGAAGTGTCTCTTGCTTCCCCCTTTTTTTTTCTTTTTTTTGTAACTCATCTTTATTCAAGAATAAAAATTACAGGTTAAATAGCACTTTGTCTCATCACTTCGGAGTTACAAATTCGGATTTATACATCAACTGGCCAAGTTGACAGTTTATACAACTATCTGTTTCTTCATTTAATCCCTTGAACATTATCATCTAATCAAAACTATCGGTACGTTTTAAACAGAATAAACAAGCCTGGATTTCATACAGAGTAAAAAAAAAAAAAAATAATCTGGAAAAGAAGGGCAAAGAAGGCTGACTTTTACTTTTTCCATCAATTGATAAACTTGGAATATTGAAGGAAGGCAGTATCTCATCTATCCAATCTAAATATATTACTTTATGTTTTCACATTTTACCTATCAGAGAGAAGTGAGGTTAAGGGGGGGCGGGTGCGAGTCCCTAATAAATTAATCTATAAATTGATTAGCATTTGTCAGGCTAGAGAAAAGGACCAAGAACTGGGAGAGCAAGTGGTCTATGGGCCTGATCTGTAATGGTCCCCTAGTGGCCTCCCAATTAGATGGCAAGGCAAATTTTATTTAAAAGACGCCCATCCCGGAGATTCTGGGTGCTGAACAAATTAAAATCACATACAGATTACACCAACAATATTATTGTATATACAAAATAACACCAACAATATAATAAACTTAGTAATAAATATACTACACTGTAACTCATTATTATAAAATTTATAAATAATTTATTAAGAAATAAATACCAAAATTAAATATATAACCAGGGACAGAAATTTAGGCACGGAAGTCAGACATCAGATAGGATTAAAGTCAAAATCGGGGAAGGCCTGATTGTACAGGAAGGCCTTGAGGTATGCTTTGAAAACCTTAACTGAAGGGGCCTCTTTTATAGCTGGTGGTAGCGAATTCCAAAGGATGCGGCCGGCGACACTAAACGCTGTGTCACCGGCCGTTTTTAACCTCGTCCTGGGAATTGCAAGGAGGCCCCAGAGGAGGAGGAGGAGCGAAGGGAGCGGACCGAGACAGCAGGTGTAAGAAGGTCCTTCAGGTAACCAGGGCCCAGGCCATGTAGGGCCTTAAAGGTGAGCAAGCCCATCTTAAAGAGGACCCTTCACCTGACCAGCAGCCAGTGCAGTTCACGCAGCACCGGGGTGATGTGACAGTAATTAGACTGCCCCGTCACCAACCTGGCAGCTGCGTTCTGCACCAGCTGTAGCCGGCGGAGGGTACCTCCAGAGACCCTGAGATAGAGTGCATTGCCGTAGTCAAGCCTAGACGTCACAAAGGCATGAACCAAGGTGGGGAGGTCCAGGGGCAGAACTAGAGGCTTTATCCTGGTGATATTCCTCAGATGATAAAAATTAGTACGAACAACGGACAACACCTGAAACTGAAACGTCAGTCTGCTGTCAAGAATAACGCCCAGATCACACACCCTAGAGGATGCCTTCAATGGTACAGACCCAAGAAAAGCCCAGTTTCTGCACCAGAGGCCCATCCTGTCATGCCCTCTGTTCGACTCCACCACCAGTACCTCCTTCTTATCGGGGGTTCAGTCGCAACCAGCTGGAGGCCATCCAGTCATTGATCTCAGCAAGGCAGGTGTTCAGCACATCCACTGCATTGGATGTCCCAGGGACAAAGGAAAGATACAGCTGGGTATCATCAGCATAGCAATGAAAACCCAAGCTGTACTTCCTAATGGGCTCTCCCAGGTGCAGCATGTACACGGCAAACAACATTGGTGACAAGACTGAATCCTGGGGTACTCCACATGACAGGAGGCTGGGGAGGAGGAGGAGAAATTCCCCATCACTACCCTTTGCCTCCTGTTGGTGAGAAAAGACTCAAACCAGCAGATGACGGTGCCGGCGAGTCCACGGAATTCCCTCAGGTGGTCAAGTAACACATGATGGTCCACTGTGTCGAATGCTGGGGAGAGATCAAGGGGGGAATGAGAATTGTCCCCTCCCCTCGATCTTGCACCCTAAGGAGGTCATAATGTACCCAAACTAACGCAGTTTCTGTGCTATGCCTCACACGAAACCCAAACTGGAGAGGCTCGTATAAACAATGGGCCATAAGGTGCTCCTCGAGCTGAAGCGCCACCACCTTCTCCACAGTCTTACCCAAAAATAGAAGATTGGAGATGGGACGGTAATTTGCCTTGATGCCAGGGTCAAAAGATGGTTTCTTTAGAAGGGGTCTCACCAGTGCCTCCTTAAAGACATCAGGAAAGACCCCCTCTGACAAGGAACACTGGACAATCAAGGCAAACACCGGGCCAACGGAGTCAACATATCCCATTGAGAAACATGTCGGCACCAGGTCCAGTTCGTAAAAGGTGTGCCGCAGCTTGGGAAGCAACCTCAATGACCTCCGCCACCTCCACTGGTCTAAACTTGTCCAAACTAGATGGAGTGCTTTCCGGATGCCCATGGCGACCACTGTCGGACAGAATATGGCTCACTGGTAGAATTCCCTGCTGGATGGCAGACACCCTGTCAGAGAAGAACCGAGCAAAATCTTCACATAAAGCATTCAAAAAGGCTTTTTTCGACTGTAGACAGGAAGGACGGAGAAGCCTGTTCACAGTCTGAAAGTGCACAGTTGTTCGGTTCTTCCCAGCAGCAATCTCCCTGGACAGGAATTCTGCTTTCTTACAGTTGATTGTCCCCGGTACACACCATAGTGTGTACGCAGGACAGTTTGTCCACCTCCAGCCTGGTCTTCCACTAGCAGCTCTCTAATGTCTGACCCATAATCTTCATTGCCTTGAGCTCCCCATCATACCAAAAGGACCTCAAGTGAGAGGATTTGGGTCATACACAGACCAGAGCAAGGAAGTCAAGCGCACCAAACAACGCCTTATTATACGCAGCAACTGCTGTGCACCCTTCCCCCAACGCATGCACTATCCACACTAGATAGATCAGCGACCGCCAGAAAACCCTTAGGGGTTAAGCCCTTCAAAGGGTGGTAGCTAACCATCTCTGCAGGGGGAGGGCTCTCGGGGGGGGCCCAAACAAGAATTCCACCATGCAATGATTGGACCAAGCGACCCCGATCATTCCTGAGATTATTTATCTCAAGCCCCAGTGAGAAGACCAGGTCCACCATATGGCCGCCCTGGTGGGTCACGGAAGAAACTTCTTGCATCAGGCCCAGAGATGACATAATCTGAAGGAAGTTGCAACCAAGCCAAGAAGTTTCATCATCGGCCCAAACATTGAAGTCCCCTAGCACTAAACATATGGGGGCCTGTAATGTTTCACTGATGATGAAGTAGGCTACCTCCTGCAGGAATTCTCCCACCGCCCAAGGGGCGGTAAATCGGGAGAATCCAGCAACCTACATCCGGACCTCTACGAACAGCCATGCACTCAAATGAACCTGGTACTCTGACTGAGCACAGGGTGAAGCCTAGTTCAGATCTAAAACAGATGGCTGCCCCCGCCCCCTGTGTTCTGCTCTGGGGCAGTGCACGGTATACCCGGTGGGATGGCAGCTCTAGAACCGGCCAGCATAGTCACCAATCCAGGTCTCCATGATGCAAGCCAGATTGACCAAAGAAATCAAGTCAGCAATAAATTGCGGTCTTGTTTCTGATCGATCTGGCATTGCAAAGCACTGCCCTCAGGGGATTGGTGGACAGTGCAGCCCCTCTGGCTACCTGCCCATTCAGTCTGGTGGGAACCCTGGTGATGGGTACTAAACACATCTGGCCTCTTCCTAACACCTGTCTAACCCCAGGGAGCCTTCTGCACTCAACGACCCCAGTCCTGCCCCCTACCACAGTGCACAGGCACCCCCCACCCAGTCGAACAATGTCGTTCCTCTTTATTCCAACCTCCTGACAGCACCTTGCTGTAGTGGTGGAAACTGGGAGGTTGGAAAAAGGCTGCAGATCGAGCAACTGGGATGCCCCGTACACTATCCTAGCCCGCCCCAGGCCCTCACACCTGACTACACAGCCCCAGGCCCACAAAATACTGATTAAGCAATCACACAAAATACAAACATACACTAAAAACAGAAAATACTAAACCACACACACACACACATATTAATAAACTAAAACCCTCACCATCCATCCAAACAACCCCCCATCCACAACCAGAAACAGCAGGAAGCCCAATTTATAAGCCTTGAAAGTCTCAGAGAGCAAATTGCAGCTCACATAGGGGATCCAAATATCAGGATCACAAATGTATATTACTAAAAAATAGCCAGCAAAAAGCCAATTTTCACAGACAACTACTTCAAGGCAGGGTCTCTCTCACTGCCCCAGTCTCTTCAGTCAGATGTTCTGGCAGAAACTAATAAACATACATCCATACCAGGGAATCCTGAATGCCTCCCAGAGCTGCTCTCACCAGCTACTGGGACTCCAAAACACTTACCAGGGTGTAGAAATCTTTAGCCCCTTAAACGATAAATCCACAGGGGCAACCAGTCCAAGTCCCAAGTGGCGTAGCCTCCACCTTGATCCACAAGCAACCACTCCAGTCCACTAAGCAAACCAAAAACCCCGAAAACTCCGCAGAATCACTCCGGCAGATCAGTCTCGCCAGCAATCCCTTGCCGCGGGGACACTAACGTGGAAGTGCCCTCTGCGACCACGTGCCCCGGAAATGCAGTCCCGCTGATCACGAGAAATGAACCCCATGTTGGTGGTCCTCAGTCAGTGTAAAACAGGAGCACCAACAAGGTGCATAGTTCTCGGCTGCAAATGAGAAGAACTGTGAGAGAGTTCTGCTTCCCCAGTGGAGCTAGTGGGTGGGTTTCCTCCAGGGTCTGCCCCTCTGATAATTAAGAGGGCATCTTCCAATGAGGTGCCACAATGGACTTAAAACAGCGGCTAAAATGGGCAGCAGTAAAAACGGAACCCAGGAAAAACACCAACAGGCCAGCAACCAGGAATCCTGGAAAACAATGCACAGAGATAGGTGAGCTGCAAAACTGCATTCAAAATAAAGTTTAGAAGTTTATTAGAATTTCGAATAAATACCTTTGAGCCAGTGACTCTTTTGCAAAGGTTCCACATCAGTAAACAAAGAATAGGAGTACAAATTGAGTGAGATTAGCAGGCAAGCAGTTGGAATACAAAATTAAAAACTGTATACATAGGCTAAGAGCTACAGGTAGTATAATTAACAGAACAACACAACCAAACATACATTTAAGAATGATGAGTCACAGCAAACAATATTTACATGCGTTAAAGCAGCCAGGAGAGCACTGTCAAAGGGAAAGTGGGAGTGGAAAATTGAGTTGCCGCAGGCTAAGATTGGAGGAATATAGCAGGGTGGGCTAGGCCTGTGGGAGGGTAGAGCGGGGAGAGGGTGAAGGGTAAGTGGGAGTAAAATCAGCAAGGAGAGGAGCAGCCAGTTGTGCCAGGTAGAGTAGGAAAAATGGGAAGAGAGAGTGGGCGTAGAGGGGTAACTGGGAGGGAGGTAGAGAGAGAGGTGGGTGGGAGGCAAGGATCGCGGAATTTGTGCAACAATGGGTGGTGAGCAGTTACAAAAAAGGGAGAGGGGAAGGGAGGTGAGAGAGAAGGGTGGTGGACCAAGGCTAGGGAGAGAGGCAGGAGTAAGAGGAGGTGGTGGGGAGGGTGGGGGGCTTCTGAGGTGGGGATAGTGAAGTGGTGCAGAAAAACAGGAGTGGCTGCCAGGGAGATTAGGAGAAACAGTCGCAGGTGGCCCTGGCCATAAACGTTTGACGTAGTTTGTGTTTGAACAAGCAGAGGTTGCCTAAGTTGGTGAGTTTGCTGCCCAGGGAGTTAAACATCTTAGTGAGCCCCTGCAAAAGACCACTGGCCTTAGGAGGTGTGACAGTGTGAAACAGATGGTACGGAGTTGTCAGAGATTCTTGTGTTACGGGAATGGTTGGCTGGGCTTAGGAGAGACTGAACTCTAGGGGGCATGAGTCCTGTCAATTACTTTTTTGCTAATAGGCAGGTTTGGAATGTAATCCTTCTCTGTAGTTGCAGCCAGTTTGACTGTTTGTAGAGGTTGCTGGTATACGTACAGTGGGCAGCTCCAGTAAGGAGTCTGCAGACCCTATTCAGCACTGTAACAATTCGACGTAGTGCTGTAGCTGTGGCTGCTCTGTAGATAACAAACCCATAATCAATGATGGAGACAATAGAGCTGTGTATTGCCAGTTTAAGGGTGTCAGGTGTCGGGCAGTGTCTGTGTTTACAGAGAAGGCCAATATGGATATTTACAGATTTCGCAACTGAATCAATATGGATGGAGAAGGACAGCGTAGGGTCCAGGGTTACACCAAGGCATCTGAAAATTTGCGTTTGGTCCAGGGTCACCCCGAGCTATTTTTGATAGCTACAATAACTGTTGATGCTTATGTTTATGTGTGCCATGGAACAGCATAGACTTTGTTTTTTTGTAATTTAGCACTAGTTTCTGGGAGACGAACCAGGCTTCAACTTGCATGAAACTTTCCTGCAATTGTTTCTCCAAGAGGGGGGGTCAGAATTCGTAAAGAAAATCACTGCATCATCGGCATACAGGATAATGTTTTCATCACAGGCAGAAGGGAGATTGTTCAGGAAGATGCTGAAAAGAAGGGGTCCCAAAACTGATCCTTGGGGAACAACACTCCGTACAGGTAATTTGGAGGAGAGGGAGTCACCAGTCTTAACTTGTTGTGACCGGTTGGAGAGAGAATTGTTGAACCATTGTAGAGTATCATGGGAAAGCCCAACATTGTTCCTGTAGTAAGGGGTAGTTGACTGTATCGAAGACCTTTGGGAGGTCTATAAATGTGGCACCAGAAAGTTGTCCTTGGTCTAGTGCTAGATGAATGTGGCCCATAAATTCAACGAGTGCAGAGGTGGTGCTATATCCTTTGAGAAAGCCATGTTGCTGTGGACATTGCAAGTTGTATTTCTCCAAGTACTCCACCGATTGGTCTGCAATGATTTTTTTCAAGGGCCTTGGATAAAGGGGATAGGATGGAGATGGGCCTGTAGTTCCCATGTATTGCCCTATCCCGAGACTTGTGTTTTGGGGTCACCAGGGCGGACTTCAACTTGAGCGGGAACTGGGAGAGTGTGAGGGACCAGTTAATAATCTTGGTAAGGGGGTGCAGGACATCATCAAGGGTGAGGGCAATGAGCTTTAAGTCAAGTGTGTCCCCACTTGATCTGGTTTTTCCAAGCACCTTAAGGAGGTATTTTTTGCATGCCTTTCAGTAACTGCCTTGAAATAGAAATGTGGATGATTTGTATCCAGAGTCCGTTGTTATTGGAAGGCCATGGTTTGGTTGGTGTCAAAGAAGTTAGAATGAGGCACATGACTGAGGTCAGTGAATGCCAGATTGAAAGTATTGACAATTGTGGCAAAGCTTACTACCTAAGCTTCCTCACTTCCCAGCTCTGCCTATACAAAAAATCCCTAACTGAGCACATTGGCTAAAATTTAGGTTCTCTCGGTCCATTCAAAGTGGATGAGAACACACACGCCAAATTAATTCCAGTCGCTCTCCAAAAACTGGCAAAACGGGCAATAAAAATAGTTATTTGGAGGAGAATGCTCTCTCAAAGAGAGCTAAGCAAGCTGCAGCACAACACTGCTGCCATCTTGCTCCTCTTCCTCCGCCTAGATGCTCCTTGTGTTGTTAAAACTTAGTCACCCGAGTCATTCTGTCCCTCCTTATCTGCCCAGTTGAGCCATGTGGCCCACACTTTCATCCATTTTTCTTCCCGTAGATAGATCCTTGAAGTCACTCTTTCCATCTCACAAATTTGTAGGACTCTGCTGCTCCACTCATGGAGGGTGGGTGATTTGGCACTCAGCCAGTGGGATGTAATACACTTTAGTGCCACTACAAAGAAGGCAAGTACCAACTTTCTTTGGGAAGTGTGAAGTCCAACTACCATGGCGGTTCCAAGGACCCATTCTGCAAACTCGTTCGGGATAGTTATTTGTGTGATCTGCCTCACCATCTCCCCAGCCATGTGCTAAAACCCCTTACTTGTCGGGCAAGTCCAGAAAATATGGTAATGTGAGCCAATATCACCACATTGTCTCCAGCAGAGGGCAGAATATGTTAATGAAAGTGGTAAGTCACCGTTGGTTGTCCGAAAATATCTAATTAAAATTTTCCAAAAATATTCTCTCCACCCAGGGGAGGATATGACCCTCCAGCCCACCTTTAACTTCTTGTCCCAATCCGCCTTTGAAATTACCCCAGGTTGCTCCTTTTCCCATGCCTGCCATATGTTCTCCAGTGGGTCTGGGTCCACGTCACACAGCATGGAATATAGTTCTGATATGTGTCTCGCTTTTCTCCGCAAAGTAACTATACTATAAATAAAGTCTTCCCAGGGAGACCTAGGCCTACCAAATAACTCCTTATGGTCTGCACTGTTTATGAAATGTCTGACTTGCAGGAATCTGAAAAGATACTTATTTAATTTAAATTTCTCCTTTGCCTGTTGAAAAGACATACAAATGCTCTTGTCTAGGAGTTTTGTGAAGCGTGTAAGACCTTTACTTTCCCAGATGGCATACCCTTGGTCCATTTGAGGGGGAGAAAAGTTGAATGGTATCTGATCAAAGACAGCGGGCCTAACGAAGGAGAAGATGCCAGTTTTTGCCTCACCTTGTCTAAAATTTTTAGGGAGTGTTTCACCCATGGATTGTTGACTATACCATGGAGTGGCCCGGCCAGGTCAGTGCATGCCAGGGAGAAAAGTGGTTGGGGGAGTCCTTCCCCATTTTCTACTTCGTACCACCCTGAGGCCTGGCGCTGTTTAGCCCAGGTGCATATTGCCCTCATTTGACTTGCTAAATAATATTTCTGAAAGTCTGGCATGCCTAGGCCCCACTGAGTCTTCGATCTCTGCAGAACCTTTAGTGCTATGCTGCCCCCCCTCCTCCCACCACCACCACCACCATCAACACACACACAAACTTGCTCACCCCTGCATTAATTCTGGACTGAAAGGAAAGTGGTATGAGAATTGGCAGTGAGGAAAAAAGGAATAGGAAATGCGGAAGAAGGTTCATTTTAACTGAATCAGTTCTACCTGCCAGAAACAATGGTAACAAGGTCCATCTGGCCATATCATTCTGCATTTCGTTCCAAAGTCTAGTATAGTTAATCCCAGGTAATTGGGAGTGCACTGTAGTTATCTGTACCCCCAAGTGTCTTATCTGATTGTTTTTGGCCCACGAAAAATGAAACCCAGATTTGAATCTCCCTGGACAGGCCCTGTTTAGTGTCATAGCCTCTGACTTATCAAAGTTAATTTTATAGCTTGTTAGCTTCCCAAAAGTCTCCAGACATTTCCTTTTTCTAGCCCTCCTGACTGTACCCACCTTCTCCTAGGTATCTGCTACCAGTTTCCCACTTGTAGTATGTATACAGCCTGCAGCTCCCTTCACTGTTGCTGGTTGTACACTGTAAATAGTAATGTTTCCTCCTTGCCTTGGTCTGGTGTCCCCCTGCAGATTTTCTTGCAGACTGGGGATAGATGCTCTACTCATATGATGTGACATGAGCATGATGGGATACGCTGGGTGTTACTCCTTTTATCTCCCCTTCCTGCTTCCCCATGTCCCCAGATTGCCAGTGCATACTAAGCATCAGTCAGCTCCACCTCTCAATCACACACGTGATTCGCAGGGCTTTCTTAATCTACTCACCCCCAAGATTAATTTTCTGAGCTAGGTTCCCCATGCTACCTGTTATAAATTTAAAGAAAATCTGAAGTGAAAAATCTTTCCATCACCTACGCACTTAGAAACGTAGACAATGACAACAGAAAAAAGACCAGTGATCCTTCCAGGGTCCTACCCCCCCCCCCCCCATTCACATCCCCGTTTCTGCCACCCCTAGCAACCACTATACCCTTCGGTCAGTCCCAACTGTGCTTGAAACCACCAACAGTTTTAGCACCCACCACCTTGTCTGGTAGACTGTTCCACAGCTCCACCGCCCTTTCTGTAAAATAATACTTCTCCTCTCCCTTCTGAACCTCCCTCATGTCCACTTGATCACAAGCTAGTATTCAAGCTAAAAAGTTCCCTGCAGTTCACCTTGTTAATTTCTTTGAAGAACTTGAAGGTCTCCATCATATCTCCCCTCTCCCTTCTGGTCTCGAGCGAGTAATGTCAAGTACCCTGAGGCGCTCCTGGTAGGACTTGCCCTGTTGGCCTGAATCATTTTTGTTATCCTGTGCTGCCTCCAGCCTATCCCTATCTTTGCTGAGGTGAGGACTCTACAACTGGGTGCAGTACTTCAGGTGTGGCCTCACTAAGGATCTGTATAGGGGCAGTATTACCTCTTACCTTCTGCTATCAATACCCCTCCCGTTACAACCCAGCATCCTACTCACTTAGCTGTATGCCTTGTTGCACTGACTCGATTGTTTGAGGGACTCACTGATGATCCCTCCAAGATCCTGTTCCACAGCTGCAATGGTAAGTCTCACCCCACCCATCCAGTGCACTGTCCTGGGGTCCTTGTTCCCTAGGTGCATTACCTTGCACTTTTGGGTGTCGAATTTCAACTGCCAAACCTTAGACCACCCCTCTAGCTTTTGTAAGTCACTCTGCATATCCCTGATTCCCTCATCACTGTCCACCCTCCCACAGAGCTTAGTGTCATCTGCAAAGATACACAACATGCTGTTGTCCAATTACACCCCCCCCCCATGGAGGGGAACTATATCTGCCACCTTTCAGTTCTTCTGAACTATCCCTGTCTTTTGTGAGCTGTTGAATAGATCTAACAAGGGGTTAGACCGTTCTGCTGCCAGTTCCCTGAGTAATCTTGGATGCAAACCCTCTGGTAGGGCTGCCTGCCCTTTCTGGACCCTTTCACTTGTAAGTATTTACTGCCACATCTCCAGGATCCCCTTAGTGGTTGTATTGATGCCACTGTCTGGCAGGGGCCCACCACTCTCACTAGTGAAAACTGAGCAAAAGTAATCATTAAGGACTGCAGCCTTTTGTCTGTCCTCTTCTATCACCCTACCCTCCACCTTCCGCTAGCCTTATGGTTCCCCCTCCTTTTAAGATAGATATGAGGAAGTGCTACTTCAGTACAGTAGAGGGTGGTAGACTGCTGGAACAGACTGCCAGCAGAAGTGGTGGAGGCCAAAACCGTCGGGAACTTCAAGCATGCATGTTAGAGACATAGGAAGTATATTAGTAAATAGGCAAGTAGGAAGGAGGGTTGCTGAAGACCCACAGGGGTCTGCGGAGACGGATTAGGCAGAGAACATCTGGGCAAACTGAGTGGGCCAAGATATTCTTTTTTCAGACAAATTGTATGTTTCTATGTAAAACACTGCATTTACAGGGGTATAATTTAAGAAAAAAAAAGTGGTATTCTTGGCGGATTACCAGAATTAGAATTTTGGTAATCGGCCATGAAATTTGAAATTTCACCCAATTTCCATAGATTTTCGTATTTGTAATAGTATTTATCAAAAAGGTAGAACAGGATTAGTGAACCAAGATATAAAAGTTTATCTTTACATAGCAAAACTAGTAAAGCACAATTTAAGACTTCCACTAGCTAATAGAGCAGAGCACAGTTCCCCTGGGCAGACATCAGTATTTAAACCTGAAGCACATTGTGCATGGAAGAATACTCGTCCTCTACCAACATTAACTAGGTAGAACCCCAACTAGTAAGAAGAGTGAAGAGGGGTAGCTAACAATGAGTACAGCGAGTCCAAGGCGCACGTCATTTAAGTAGATGAGCCATGCCACGTACCCGCCCAACCTCTTAGGCATTCCAGAATGTTGTGTCCTGGCCACGTGAGCAAAAAATACCTCTATTGGTGCCATGTTGTAAGAATCCGCTCACTCAGTTACCCCAAGTTCCAATATAAGGATTAAACCAAAATCAAGTATAAATCACCCCAACCTCCATTCAAGAATACACATATATGCACAACATTAAAAGGGAGAAACACTGGCTGATCCATTGCAACTATAAATAGGAAAAACTGACCATCTGAACTTTTTATGCCTCCTTCGCCCCTCTCGGCTCTGGTCTTCCTTGGGAGCACATGGAGTCATCCCCCAATGGCTCACCCTACCTGGCCATCCTCCGTCGCCCATGTAGCCTTGGTTATACCCCCCGGGTGGGGATGGGGCGGGCCTCAACACAGTAGTAACGTCGGTCAGGAGGATGCCAGGTGGGCGGCCGTAAATCAGCGGCAAGCTCCTGGTGCTCCGTCTCCGCCGGAGCCGAGAGGCATTTTCCCTGTTTTTCTCGTATCTGACATCTACCACTCCCCCACTCCTCGCTGTCCTCCACAGTGCCTGCTGTATCTCCAGCCTCCACCAGAGATCAGCAGAGCACCGATCCGGGACCCTTGTCCCTCCCCGGGAGAGGAGAGCTGTCCTCTGGACACTCTATCCTCTCCTTCCTCTGCCAACCCCCAGCAACCCAGGCTTGCTCCCGAACCCGGGTCGCCGGGATGGCGCGAGGTGTGGCGTCCAGCGCCTCAACCCTCAGTGCCACCGGGCCAGCTCCCATCTGAACTTTTAATAATTTTACATGATCAGTCCTCCTGCTCTTCAGGAGGAGTGTCCTTGCTTTTCCGATTCACCCCTCTGTGTCAAACATTTAGTGAGTCAATCGCCAGCTGCTTTAGGGTCCATAAAGGAGTACATTTTGTTTTGCAGGGTAAAGTGCAACCCAGCAGGAAAACTAACCTGTACTGCACTCTTGCCTCCCGTAATTTCTTTTTTTTTTTTTTTGCGCCTTGCCCTTCTTCCCGGCTGCCCACTCCTTCGGGTCTCTATTGCCCCTCCCCGACTCCCACACTGGCTACCAACCTCATATGGCAGTCCCCCCGGTAACCCGGCATATCCGTTCGCTGTGTGGGTCCCCCTCCTTCGAGGGGGAAGGCACCAGTGGGCCGGCCAGCGCACTGTTTCATTGGTCCGGGGTACTGCTGAGGTGTGTCGGTCATGGGATCGGCGGCAGCGGAGGACGGAGAGACCATCATCTGGCCAGCCAGGAAGCATTTTCCTGGTTTTCTTTGGGGAGTGACATCCTGACATCAAGGCATACGCCGACGTCTGTCACTCCCCTTAAGCACTGGACCCAGGCGTCACTGCTGTGCTCCCAGCCTCCGCCAGGAGTCCGCATGCTCCGGTGCGCATCCCCACCCTCCCCCTGGAGAAGGAGAGCTGTCCCAGGCATGGGGGGGTGCCGCCAGGCGCAGCCGGAACTCGGGTGGCCACCCACAGGTGGCAGCTGCCGTGCTGCGATCCCATTCACATATCTGGAATGTGTAGAACGTTATGGGCTGTATGCCCATTGGCTCACACTGTGGACCAATGGGCGTACAGCCCTACCGACGGATGTCAGTCGGCAGGCGGCGAGGTGGGTGGGTGCTGCCTCACTGGCTGACCGGGGGCAGCAGGGCGGTAGGGCTCAGTGAGCAGGTAGGGAGGGGGTACCACTCAGACCACCAGGGATATTGGACAAGTTTTTTTTCTTTACAAATGCCCGCGATCGGGCAGATAGCAGTCCACTGGACCACCAGGGATATAGGACATATTTTTGTTTTACAAATGCCCGCGATCGGGCAGATAGCGGTCCACTGGACCACCAGGGATATTGGACGAATTCTTCTTTTATTTATACAGATGCCCGCGATTGGGCAGACAGCGGTCCACTGGACCACCAGGGATATAGGACATATTTTTGTTTTACAAATGCCCGCGATCGGGCAGATAGCGGTCCACTGGACCACCAGGGATATTGGACAAATTCTTCTTTTATTTATACAGATGCCCGCGATTGGGCAGACAGCAGTCCACTGGACCACCAGGGATATTGGACTTATTTACTTTTATTTATACAGATGCCCACGATCGGGCAGACAGCGGTCCGGGATATTGGACATATTTTTTTATTTATACAAATGCCCGCGATCGGGCTGTGGAGCACATTGCCGGCTGCAGGGGGCGTCGGTCCCCGACGGCTGCTGCCTGGCAGGGCGCCAGGCGCAAGTCATCAGGGTTCCGGCACCTGCAGGCAAATGGGGCCATAATGACATGCAAATGGCCCCATGTGTGTCTTGCATACATTATGGCCCCATTTGCATGTTAATTTTTGAATATCGCGGTTGCTGTGCATGGCGCAATGGAACTTGCGCTAGCGCATCCCCATACTCCACTCTGGCCACTTGCGCTGGCGCAGTGCCACTGTGCCATGCACACTGCGGGTGGCCAGGATGTGATATTCAATGCTGCTGAGCCATGGCGCAGCTCCGTTGAATATCGCTCAGTCCACACCCTCGCAGCCAAGTTGAGCTCGCCAGAAGCTTCATAACGCCACAGCCTGGCGCGGTTGAATATCTGGGCCCAGTGTCCAATAAAGTGCAGGAAGGGCAGGCAGGGGGAGCTGCAGAGAGGATAAAGTGAACACCACTAATGTCTCCGAAGAACAACATGTTATGAATGCCTAACCTATTACAAGCAGGTTGCTTATAAAAAGGACAACAGTGAAAGCACATTTCTAAACAGATTGGGAGAATACTGCATAAGATTCTTAAGGTCAAGTGACCAGTAAAGGAATGCTGCAAGCTTCAAAAATGCGGAGCTAAGAGTGGGACCTTCAGGGCATAATGCAGATGTTTGTACTGCTGATATCCTTCATAGAGAGATAGTGCTATTGGTGAATCTCCACATAAGTCCTCTGTATAACCTCCTCCTGACAAACTGGGACCAACATGGGGAACTCAAACCTGTCGCGGAAACTGCCTCTAGATAGCAAACATTCTCTACAGTGGTGTTGCACCAGAGTAAAAGTACAAAAAGGCATTCTACTTCAGCCTCAAAAGCTAAAATTCTTGGATAAATGGGGGATTTCTGCACAGAACACCGGAGGAAATGGGAATGGGGACAACTTCCGGGAGAGCATAAGGGCACTGTACGCTTCCTATCAGGCAACCGTAAAGGTGAACTGCCTGCAGTAGGACCATTCTTTCTGACCAGAGGGACCAGATGGGTGCTCCCTTCCCCCTATTGTTCACACTGTGTATTAAGCCACTGGCAGTGGTAGTATGCCAGGTACTGGTTGTGGAGTCGGACAGAGGGTGTGATAGGATGGCACCTGGCTCAAATACAAGTTTGTTCCTGGGGTCTGTGCCATTGAAGGCCTTCTCTAGGGTACACGATCTTGGTGTGACCTTTGACAGCGGATTGACATTTGAAGCCCAGTTGTCATCCGTTGTCTGGGCCAGCTTTTACCATCTGAGGAATATTGCTAGGATCAAGTCCATAGTTCTGCCCCAGGACCTCCCAACCCTAGTACACACCTTTGTGATGTCAAGGCTAGACTACTGTAATGCGCTCTACCTTGGGGTCTCAGGAGGTGCCCTCCACAGACTGCAGCTAGTGCAGAATGCAGCTGCATGGTCGTTGATGGGTCAGCCGAAATACTGCTATGTCACCCCGGTGCTGCGCGAACTGCACTAGCTGCCAGTCAGGTGGAAGGTCCTCTCTAAGGTAGGCTTATTCACCTTTAAGTCCCTACACGGGCTGGGCCCTAACTACTTGTCTGACCATCTGACTCCTGCTACCTCGATCCGTTCCCTGCACTCTTCCGGAAGGGGCCTCCTTGCGATTCCCAGTACGAGGTTGAAAACTGCTAGTAACAGAGCATTTAGCATCGCTGGTCCCATCCTGTGGAATTCGCTTCCATCATCTGTATGGGAGACTCCTTCAGTTGAGGTATTCAAAATCCGCCTAAAGACTCACTTATTTAGTCAGGCCTTCCCGGACATTTTGTATTAGATCTTGCCCTGGGTTGGCCCCTTCTACTTTTTCTAGTTACAGTTCTTTTATTATAGTTTTTAATATGTGTGTTATTTACTTCTTTATATTATTTTTTTAAATTACTGCTGTAATTTTATTGTTTTTGAATAGTGCTTCTGATTTGTACGGCATCCAGAGCCTCTGGGATTGGGTACCTGGAAAAATAAAACTTGCCATGCCAAAATAAAGCAATAGAAGGCGTGACGGTGGGAGGTTGAGACCACAAAATCTCACTCTGTGCTGGCGATTCATTGGTTGTTTTTCCTGACCTCCCAGATAACCTCTGTACCCACCCTTTTGGACGAGCTGAAGATGTATGGAGAAATCTTCAGTTACAAAGTACATCTGGAGAAGTCAGAAGCCATCTGGCTAGGGGTCAGCTGCCCCCCTGATTTCACAGTGAGGTTCCCCTTCAACTGAGTAAAAAAAAAAACACGGTCCAGTACATCGGGGTCAGAATCTTCCCATCCCTTTCCTCCCTATTTGATCTTAACTATGAAAAAATATTTGGGGAACTCAGGGGAGATATTGCCAGATGGGAGCTCTTAACCAGTTGGCCTGGGTAGGAGAGCAGCCACCCTCAAAATGAACGTTGCTACTTAGGTTTTGGTTTTTGTTACAGGCTTTGCCAGTTGCATTCATGAAAGCTTCTGGAGGTGAGTGCAAAACTCCACTTTGGTTGGGCTGCGGGCACAGGATTAGTAAGACTCCTCACCCTCCCGAAAGAAAAAGGAGGCCTTGCAGTGCCAGACTTCCAGCTGTATTATTCGGCCATACAGCTGACCCCAGTAGTATCATGGACCAAGTATAGGGGATACACAGGATGCCTGGAGATGGAGGCAGGTCAACCCTTGCTGGTCCCCTTATATATCATCCCACACATACCCATCCTTTAATGCAGCTTGCAGGAGGTTGAAAAACACCCTGCACATGATCTTAAGGGCCAAAAAGCTCACACACACGCATGCGCTTGCACTCACTTGCACACACACACACACGCATACCCAACAACATTGGCCCCCTTGCCAGTATAATTGGGGACCCAGCCTTCCGCAGATGGAATAGACTTACGCTAGTCAGATAGAGCTCCTTTAACAAAGGCTCTTGTATCAGTTTTGCTGCTCTATATGGGAAATATGGTCTCCCAAGGCAGAACCTATACCGTTACCTGCACAGGGTTTTAAATAAGCTGCGAAAATTGATTAGCATTTTCTGTTAATCAGTTGTAAAGATGCATAGCACTTGCCTCCATTTGATTAGCAAAATAAAAATACTAAAAAAAAATGTGTATATATACAATTTTTAAAAATATTTTAGCCTGAATAAAAATTCTCATTAAAATTAGCTCTGTCTTTGCGTGATTTGTTTCAGTTGA
The DNA here is from genome assembly GCA_016271365.2 of Neoceratodus forsteri. Taxonomy (NCBI): domain Eukaryota; kingdom Metazoa; phylum Chordata; order Ceratodontiformes; family Ceratodontidae; genus Neoceratodus; species Neoceratodus forsteri. Next base: position 199,010,555 of record CM057453.1, read on the forward strand.
ACACAGACACAAGACTAATTGGCAGTATAGCCTAGGATTAGAGTACTGAGCTCTGAATGAGCTTGGTACATCCAGCAGACCTGGGTTTGAGTCCCACAACATCCACTTGCATGCTGTGGGTCAAGTCACTTTATCTCCCCTGAAAAAAATAGACACTTGTATCACACACACACCAGCACATCTATGGCAAAACCCTTCCCTCACCGACCTTCACCACCCTCACCACTCATGTCCCCTGCCCTCTCGACTTTTTGAAACTGAAATGAGGGGCATGGACACGCAGTATGAATGACACTGGCAACTAAACATATGCACAGCACCCACTAGAAGTTTTTTAAACTGCTCTGCCGGCCCTATGTTGTCTGCCCCGCTGCCCTACCTTCTGTACAGCCTGCAGGTTGTCCACTGTGACCAGGTTGCTTGTGTCGGGTCATAGAACTTGCTGTATGCTGCCCATCCGCTGTAGTCCTTGCTGTTCCAGACCACATCTGCCTAATTAGCCACATTTTCCTGGTGGTCTCCTGGTCGGCACACAAAATGCTGCAACTGCAGTCTGATGCACCCGGAAACATGCAGCTTGGCGCCTTTCTACAGTTAGGTGCTTCCGACCAACCAGCTTGCGGGAGTTAGTGGCTTCCAATCAACCAGCTTGCAGGAGGGAAGGGCGCCAGCACAGAACTAGTGGTACTAGGGCTGAGATGGGAGGGGGAAGAGTCAGCCACAGAATGCATTGCATTTTTTTGTGATGCCGAAGTAAAATGGATCGCAAGAGCAGCCGAATCGCATTGCAAACTGCGATGCGATACTGACTATTTAAAACCCTATTGCAGGTCAGATGCTAGTTGTCTTCTCAGGATAGATCTGCCAAAATAGGCAGGGAGCTTACCCAGCTAGAAGACTTCCAACACTCAATTAAGCCTAAATCTCTGTTGGCCACTCTGAGCCTTTCAAAAACAACCAGGAACTACTTCCTGCTTAAATAGTTTAACTCTGCTTCTACTCCTTTGTCCTTCTCTGGAACCCCTACACCTCTTATACTATTTTTACGCCTTATTCTACCTCTCCTATTGCCTATCCCTCTGTTCAGAGGCAGTGACTCCCTCCACTACGCCAGTCAAACCTACAGATTACTTCTACGCATTCAAAAGCCCTTTCTCTTTTGATCACCCTGAGCTTATCAAAATTAACCTGGAACTTCTCCCTGTTTAAATAGTTTAGATCTGCTACTACCCCTCTGTCCCTCCCTGCAACCTTTAAGGTTTACCTCATACCTTTCCCTCCTTGTCTCTCATTGCATCTCCCTCAGCGAGTCTTGAACTATAGCTGTGGTAAACTTTTTTTCTCTCTTGAGTCTGCAACACCCTCCTCCAGGCCAAACAGTCGTCCTGATTTCTCCCTTCTCTAAGGATGCCTTTTTCCTGACCTACTGAGATGGTGCCCAAGATGACTCCCCTGCCTGCCCCAGCTTGGAGCACTACAAAAGGCTTGCGTATTGCCCGCATGAACATCCAGAGTCTTAGACCCAAGCACCCTGAGCTTGAAGCCTGGATCCGCCATTATAGCCCCAATGTACTTGCTATCTCTGAGACCTGGCTGAAATCAGGCATCCTATTCAATGCGGTCTCTATCCCTGGCTGCTCCACATTTTGGAAAGATTGGCCATGTAAGCATGAAGATGGCGTGCTCATCTAGGCACAACCCATCCTGTCTGTTTCTGAGCTGCCCCCCCCCCCCATGATACCTCTCCAGCTTAATCCATCTTAATTACCATAGTTCTTGGGCAAGTGAAGAAATTCCTTTTTGGCTGTATCTGTCTCCCTCCCAGTGCTCCCGCTACATCCCTCATCTCCCTTATCTCATCCTGAGCCGGCCCCCGTCCGCAGACCTGGTGCTCTGGGGAGACTTCAGTAACAATTGGTTAGGTCCAGGGTTGGGGTCAGTTCACAGTGCATTGGCTGACATACACCTTTCGCAGCCCATCAGTGAACCCACCAGGCACCATAATAAAACTGGTCATCACACCTTTCTAGACTGGGTTCTCACTAATGCCTTCCCTTTACATCAAATCTTCTGGTGTTCTCCCTGATGCATTAAGTGACCACTCCCTACCTGCATGTGGCAGAACAGTTTTCCTAACCTACCCCCCAAAATCATGTCAGCCAGGGACATGACCCCCTTCTGTCCCCTGACCTTTCAAACTTCCCTATCCCTGGCTGACTGATCCCTAATTAACCTACTACCGGATGTAGATTCCGCTTTGGAATACTTCACCAACACCTTTAACTCTGTAGTCAACCTCCATGCCCCTTTGGTCAAATGGAGATCTAAGGGTGCTAGTGCCCCATGGCCTGAAACCTTTATAAAACCTCCGGCCTACCTGCTGATTGGCAGGCTTATAGGCTATTGCACAACCAATGTAAGAGTAAGCTACATTTTGTCAAACCCTTATTCCTCCGCTCCCTCCAAGCTAGTAATCTCTCCAACCCCAAGGAATTCTGGAGACAAACAAACTCACTTCTGAAGGGTAAATCCTTCTCCTTGCCCAACACCATGCATCGTAATGACTCTGAGTTCACCGACCCCACAGCTACTACCTCCAAGCTTAACCAGGCCTTCACATACCTCTCCAAACATAAGGCCTCCCTCCCAGCCCTTGTACCTTCTCCCCCTCCCCCTCTTCCACTTTTACTAGCCCCTCCTTTCACCTTAAATTGGCCACACGGAAAGAGGTACTACATCACCTTAGGAGCATCAAGGAAACCACCTCACCTGGATTTGACTTCCTTGAACCCCGCTTCCTAAAACTTGGGGCTACAGCCATTGCCTCTCCTGTATGTGACCTAATTAGCAAATCTTTCTGTTCTAGCATTGTACCTAGCAAGTAGAAGGCCGCCATAGTTATCCCTATTTTATTTTATTTATTTATTTAGCTTTTGTTGACCGGGTAAGTGCACTAGACAAATCCTGCCTATTTTCAGGCACGACCCGGGGGAGGGGGATACAGATGAATGCCAACTGACCTTGAACCAGATTAAGCTGTTGGTGGTATTTTTAATGAATGAGGGAAATTTGGCCAGGACACCGGGGAAATTCCCCTACTCTTTTCGATAAGTGTCATGGGATCTTTAACATCCACCTGAACTACCACCAATCCAGGCAGATGGGATCTCGGTTTAACGTCTCATCCGAAAGACGGCACCTCAGAAATGCAGCACCCCTCTCATGCTGCATTACAGTGTCAGTACTGGGATATTAACCCAAGTGCCAGATGTGGGAACTGAACCCACAGCCCTCTGATCTCCCGGCCTCAGAGGTGAGTGTGCTACCTACTGAGCCACTGACACTGCTATATTTATAAGAGTGGCCCAAACTCTGCATTTGAGAATTACCGGCCTGTCTCCATACTTTGCCTCCTTGCCAAAATACAAGAAAAAATTCTTCATATGCAACTTCAATCCTTCCTGGAGATTAATAGTTAGTTTTCCATGAAGCAGTGTGGATTCCGTAAATCCTACAGTTACCCACACTGCCCTCATTAAGGTTACATCTGACATCCTCTCCGCAATGGACAAAGGTCTTGTTACTGGTGCTTTATTCATCGACCGTATCAAGGCCTTTGATCTTGTCCACCATAACCTTCTGCTACACACACTCGTTTTCCTCAGTCTTGATGCCGTGTCATTAAACTGATTCTCTAGCTATCCACCAGCCAAACACAATGTGTGAAATGGGCTGTTCACACTTCCTCATTTAGTGCCATAAAGGATGGGGTCCCTTGGGGATCTATCCTTGGCCCACTTCTGTTTTCTTTATTTATAAATGAACTCCCGCCATACAGTGGAGGGGCATCAGTCTAGCTGTATGTTGATGGTGCCATTCTGTACAGATCCTCCTCCAACCCAACCTTGCTGAACTGTGACTTGCAGAAGGACTTCCTTAAGCTTGAGTCATGGTTTTCCACCAAGAAGAAGAAATCAATACTCTTTTATCATCGGACCTCTAAACTAAGCTCCCCACACCCATTGGTTATAAACTCGTCCCGTGGTGACCCCTTAGATCAGGTACAGTCCTTCAAATACCTGGGTGTCACGCTGGACTCCCACCCCACATTTAACATGCATGTTTCCACTGTAGTTAAAACTATTCACCAAAAGCTAGGGTTGCTGTACTGCCTCCTGCCCTACCTCACACACACCCCTCCTGACTGGCCATAGCTTCCTCCTCATTGCTTCCACTTATCTCCTATGGAGCCCCCATACTCCACTCAGGTCACCTCTCTTGACAGACTCAAGCAAATCTACCACAGGGTCGCATGCTTTGCCCTCGGCGCTAACGCTAGGATGCACCACTGTTCAGCCCTGGCCCCCTAGGCTGGGCTTCCTTTGAAGCCAGACTACAATACCCCACCCTCTGCCTTACCTACAACTTTGTTCAAAAATTCACTCCTCCCTGCCTCATAGACATTGTCCAATGTAAACCCATGACGAGGTCCCTAAGGTCATCCGACCTTCCTCTTCTCTCCATTCCAAAACCCCGCCTGGCAGTGGGTCGACATGCATTTGCTTTTCCGGGCCCTCCCTCTGGGACTCCCTACCAGCTGCAGCTCTGACATGCCCCTCCATCCACTCCTTCAAGAGTTCTCTTTAAATCCAACCTTGCCTCCCCTCAGCCTTGCTCCTGTGCCTAAGTTATCCCACCTTGGCTTCCAGCTTATTCCCTTGTCCCTTCCTTTCTCTCTTTTGCTCTACCCTATTCCTGCTCTGCAGTGTTCTGACTCTGAGCTGTTTCGCTCCCACTGTGATCCAGTGTTATTGAATTATCTGCCGCTGTACCAGCATCTGCTGTTTTATCTGTGAAACCGACTGTATGAACTATAAAAATCTCTGCCCTTGCATCTTGATTATCTATTGTAAACCATTACCCCTGTACTTGCTTATTCTGTATACTTTTGTAAATGTTGTAAATACTATACATGTATATTGTATTTTGTGTATTTATTGTGTTCTGCAGACTATTGTAAAGTGCTTTAGAGAATGGGCTTCAAAATCCTAGAAATCTGATAGGGTGGTAGAGGTACATTAACTTGCAGTGAGAGCCCTGTGAATAAAAAGTGCCAGCCATGCCAACCCACTAAAATATCCCAGTGCCCACCCTGCTCTCTAATTGGCTGAAACACCTTATTTCCATTTGAAATTGTTGCCATTTTGTTACCCTCGCTTAGCGAGAGATCTAGGTAGCGAGCACCCCCCCATTCAGTCCGTAACCAGTAATTATAAATAAAAAGAAATCACAGCAGCATCCAAAACAGTACCTAATATTTTGTGTCTGGTGGCGGGACAGTTCTTATTTGTAGCTCTTCCTGTTCCCGCAAAACTGATTCACCAAACGGTGCTCACACTCCTCTTCCGACTCTCGGTCCTCAGGGCAGGCAGTGAGGACCAAAAAAAAGCATTTCAATGTGAAGTAAATCATCACATTGAAAGAAAAAAGGAACACTACTGTTTTTTCTTAGTTAAAATATCCCAAACCAATCCAGACTCGGTACCTGCATTGCCAACTATTAGCTGTTCACTGATGCCGCTTCTGATGTCCCGCCACAGTGCTCCTCTTCAAACTTCCGGTCCTCTGGCTCCGAGCAGGCAGCAAGACCCAGAGTCTCGGTCCTCTGAGCAGATTGGGAGATGGTAAAATTAAACAAAAAAACTTTAAATCCCCAGGGCAGGCAGCGGGGAAGGAAAGTTCCAACCGGAAGGATATATGGTTCTGGTCCCCAGAGCAGGCAGCGGGATCGGGCAAAAACAGGAAACATAATCCGATTCATTCCTGGTCTTCACGATAGGCAGCGAGTACTGGGATACTAAGCAAAGAAAAGGAAAAAACAAGTCAGGACACAAAAATAAGCAAAAACAAAACAAATCATCACTGTAATACTAACATACTAAAATGCCAGCAGAATAGGCCTAACGTTCTTTCTAGGGACGTGGATATGTTGTTCAGTCCACACTTACTGGCAGGTTCCTTGCCACTTTAAATCTTGCCAGAAGGTCTTCAGGCTGTCTCCTCCCACCCACCCGGGTGGTAAAACTCTCGGCTCCACCCCATGACGCCAGATCTTCCTCACCACTTGGAAGCTCAGGTTCCCTCCTTAGCGCCGTGCGTTTTAGGCCTAGATCCACACTCTTCGGTCAATCTGAAACTCATTCTTAAATTTAAAAGACTTCAGTCTTCTCTCTCCCTCATGGCTGTGATGGACAAATCGACTCCCGGATTTCGTCGGTGCCCCTGTGGGCAGAAGATGTCCCGGACCAATCCACACTCCACGTGCGTTTATTGCCTTGGACTCGGCCATGACTCACAGGCTTGTGAGTTGTGCAAATCCTTCTCGGCTTCGGTCTTGGAGGACCGCGCTGCCCGATTGCTGTTGGGGCGACCCGAGAAATGTTATCCTCCTGGCCAAGCTCTAAGGAGGCCTGTTGGTGGTAGCCAAGGCCATGGGCTCGGGTTGAACAGTTAGAGCAGATGATCGCCCTCGAGGAGGAGGTGGCCCAGGCTGCATCATCATCATCCTCTGTCGCGGCATTTATCCCGCTCTTCTTGGGCTCCTCCTACACAGCTTCTTTCAAGCAGCTTTGCCAATCCCACACCACCAAGGGAGAAGGGCCTTTGGGACATTCCTCTCAGTCCAGAAAGAAGGACTCTAAAGGTAAGTCCCACCGTCGACGTTCGTGGGAGCGGGAGAGGTCCCCTTCCTCGGACAGTCAACACTTGACTTCGGTCGAGGTTGTGGCTATGGCCGCTGGCTTCACGGTCTCCCCGTCGGGTCAGCCGGCCGAGACAATCGTCGACACGGTCGAGATTTTTCTTGACCCGTCGGATGGCTTGTTGACTGGAGAAGCCGACAACCCTTCTTCACCGGTTCCCCAGGTGGAAACCAAGGACTTGCCTGTGCCTCCTGTGCTGGAGTCTCCAGTTAAGGTCCCTGAACCGAGGGAGGAGCAGGATTTCCCCTGCCCCCTCTCAGACCTACCCTTGGAATCCCCGAAGGTCTCGGTCTTGGTCTCGGACCACTTCCAGGTCCAGCTGGTCCTGCCAACGTTGACGGTCTTGGTCTCAGCACCATGGAAAGCATCAGCGCCACTCATCCTCGTCGTCCTCTTCAGAGGATAGGCTCTGGTGCAAGTTGCGTCGGCGCTACGAGGATCTAATGTGACAGCAGCTCTTATTGTCCGGGAATAAGCCGACTCCGTCGCCTTCTCCGGTCATTAAGTGGCTGTCACAGGAGTGGCTGAAACAACCTCTCGTAGTAGTCGAGGAGCTGAAGCCGGCACCAGTTGTTCAGCCGAAACCGGCTACGCCACCCATTGTGGTGGAACCCCAGCCTCCACAACCTAAAACTTGGGCCCCGACCAAGGATTCTCGGTCGGGTCAGGGCTTGCCTCATTGGTTGTCGGTCACCCTCACTCCTGATTGACCTCGGCAGGTGGAAGGTGGTTCAGACACTCAGCAGCTGTTCGCAGACTCCTCTGAGTTTGATGACGACGACTCCTTGTTCTCCAGGCCGCTTGACCTGGAGTCCACTGAGGGTCAGTCGGTGGACGAGAGCCCATCCTCGTTCCTTGGAATGCTTCGACTCATCTCAGAGTCCACTGGGATGAAGCTCGAACCCATTTCAAAATGGGCCAAGTATCCCCTCATGGAGATACTGGACCGAGGGGATTCCTCCACGGAGGCCTTCCTGGTGGCCGAAGCCATTGTTGGCCCGGCCCTGGAGCTATGGCAATGGCCAGTTTCTTGTTCAGCACCTTTGGCCAGGATGGCTCGGAAGTATGTTGTTTCCAACGGTTCACTCTCCGGTTTCTCAGAGCAGCCGTCTGCAGAGGAGCTAGTGACCGACAGCATTTTCCGGCGTTCCGGGAACACTCGGGATGTGGAAAAGCCACCCGATAAAGAGTCCAAGACATTGGACTACTCTGGGCGAAAAGTCTACGGTGCTTCCTCCCTAGGCCTTTGTCAGGCTAGCTCGACCATCCTGATGGCACACTTTTCACACGCCCTTTTGGGCTCCCTGGATGAGGTGATTCCTCACCTCCCGGCTGACCTTCAAATGACGGTCAAACAGGTGTGGGATCAGGGAAGGGCGGTGGCCAAACAGCAGCTCCAAACTTCCTTGGACATCTCTGACTTGTGTGCCCGGTCAGTAACGGCTGCGGTGGCCATGCGCCGCAGAGCTTGGCTGCAGATCCCCACCTTCATGGCGGATACCCAGCACAAGCTGGCAGACGTTCCCTTCTTGGGTACCGATTTGTTTGGTCTTGGGTTGGAGGGTCATCTGCAACGGATCGAGAAGTCTAACGCCACCTTGGACTCGGTCACATCTGCCCAGAAGGACAAAGGCCACCAGCAGCAGCGTAAGCCCTTTCATCCTTCAGCCCCTTCGGCATGTCTGGCCCAGCAACACCAGCATCAGGACCAGCAGGCTCGCACTTGGCACCCCAAAGCCAAGCCTGCTGCTTCCTCCAGCAGGAAGCCGGAAGGGAAAGGTCCAGGCGGCTCCTCGGCCGGCCCTTCCTCCAAGCCTGCCCAGTGACTGGTTGAGGGGTGTCACCCTTAACCTCGTCACTCCTCCCCGAGTTCCCCCCATGGGGGGGTGGCTCCACCACTTCCTTTCCGCCTGGTCCGATATCACCACAGACCACTGGGTGTTGGAAGTGGTAGGCAAGGGTCTGCCTCTGGAATTCTAGCAGTCCCCACCCTATCGAGCCATCACCCCACGAGGGGCTATGGGTTCCGCAGTCTCTCTGTTGGCTCGTCGAGCCGACATTGCCCTGCTCCTCCAGAAGGAGGTGATCAGGGAGGTGGCGGATCCTCCTCCAGACCCAGGGTTTGTGTCCAGGTACTTCCTGGTCCCAAAACAGATGGGGGGCTGGCACCCCTTTCTAGACCTACACGAGTTCCTAAGGTCCTGTACCTTCAGGATGGTCACTCTGGCTCAGATCACTCTATCCTTGGAACAAGGCATATGGTTCTGTTCTCTGGACCTTCAGGACGCGTTCTTTCACATCCCAATCTGTCCGTCTCACCAGCGATTCCTCCGCTTCAGGGCAGAGGGATCCTTTTACGAGTTCCAGGCCATGCCCTTTGGCCTCTCTCCAGCTCCCAGGGTCTTCACCAAATGCATGGCAGTGGTGACAGCATTCCTGCGGTGCTGAAGGGTCCGGGTGTACCCTTACCTGTATGACTGGCTGATTGCAGCCCCCTCCAGGTTGGAGGTGGAGTGGTCCAGGGATCTGGCCCTCCAGGTCTGCTCTCAGATTGGCCACCTTATCAACGAGGCCAAATCGGAACTCGTGCCATCGCAGGTGATTTAGTTCATCGGGGCAGAGCTCGACTCTCTTCGAGCCAGAGCACAGCTCCCAGCAGACAGGGCCGAGGTCCTTTCCTCCTTTGCCCAGTCATTTCTGGTTGGGCAGTTGCGCCCTGCCCGGGACTTCCTGCGCCTTCTGGGCCTCATGGCAGCCTGCACCAGTGTAGTCCGTTGGATCCGCTGGCATATGCATCTCCTGCAGTGGGGGCTGGCCTGCCAATGGTCACAGCGCTCTGGTCCCCTGGACCAGACAGTGACCCAGGAGATGTGGAACAGCCTCCAGTGGTGGCTCATTCCAGCTCATCTGCAGGAGGGTATCCCATTTGTCCACCCTGAGCCGATGGTCACTCTGACGACCAATGCCTCTCCGATAGGTTGGGGTACCCATCTGGGGGAGCACAGAGCCCATGGACTCTGGTCCCCTCAGGAGTCTCGATGCCACATCAACCTGCTGGAACTTCAAGCAGTCCGACTAGCCCTCACCACCTTTGCTCCATTTGTATGGGGTCAAGTGGTCCAGGTTCAGACAGACAACACCACGACCATGTACTACCTAAACCATCAGGGCGGGATGCACTCCTTGCCTCTGTGCAAGGAGGCTCTCTGCACTTGGTCTCTCGTGAGCAGGCTGGGGGCAGATCTCCTAGCCATCCATGTGGCAGGAGCCTCCAACACTGGCCGATGCCCTCAGCTGGATAGGTGCTGCATCTCACGAGTGGTCTCTCCTGCCGGAGGTAGTACAAGATCTGTTCTCCCACTGGGGCACTCCTCAGGTGGATCTGTTTGCCTCCAGGGAGAATGTGAAGCTGAGGCTGTTTCAGGCCCACCCCCCTCAGCAGGGCTCGCTGCAGGGGGATGCCTTCTGGAGGCCATGGACCCCGGGCCTCTTTTACGTCTTCCCTCCATTTCTCTTGATCCACAAGGTGCTTCTCAAGGTGAAGAGGGACAAGGCGCAGGTGATTCTGGTAGCCAGATCTCCTCAGCCTCAGCTCCAGGCTCCCGAGGTGACTTCCAGCCTGCCCGGATCTGATCTCAGTCAGCAAGGGGAAGGTACTCCACCCGGACCTTCAATCCCTGCACTTGACAGCCTGGTTCCTGAGCAGCTAGAGTTCCAGGCCTTGGGTCTTTCCAATGAGGTCCTCAACGTCATTGAGGAATCCCGTAAGGAGTCTACCAGAAAATGCTATGCCTTCAAATGGAAGAGATTCTCCATTTGGTGTCAGGATAAGGGGTTGGACCCTTACTCCTGTTCTTTGGCTAGCATTCTGGACTACCTGTGGTCCCTTTCTCAGCTAGGGCTTCGGTCAACGATCCTTAAGGTGCACCTGGTAGCCATCTCTGCTTACCGGGTGCGGGCCAGAAAGCAGTCGGTGGCGGAGGAGAAGGTGGTCGGGCGCTTTTTCAAAGGCCTTCATCACATATCCTCCGTGTGAGAACCTCCACCTCCATGGGATCTACTGCTGGTACTGGCTAAGCTCATGGGCAAGCCATTCGAACCAATGCACAAGTGTGACATCTCTCACCTGTCGTGGAAGACTGCCTTCTTGGTGGCTATCACGTCAGCCAGAAGGATGGGAGAGCTCCAGGTGCTTTCCATCGAGTCTCCTTATCTGGTCTTCCACAGGGACAAGGTTGTCCTGCGCACCCACCCGAAATTCCTTCCGAAGGTGGTGTCGGAGTTTCACCTTAACCAGGTGTTGACTCTGCCGGTGTTCTACCTCAATCACACTTCGGAGGCCGAATATAGGCTCCATACTCTGGACCCTAGAAGAGTGCTCTCTTATTATAAGGAGCGGACAGCTGAAGTTCGAGGAGAGGTTTGCCAACTGTTTGTCACCTACGCTGAAGCTGCACATGGCAGACCTGCAGCCAAGTGGACGATAGGCAGGTGGGTCACCTCTTGCATAGATCTCTGCTATAGGTTGGCGGGCATGGAGCCTCCCAAAGGGATAAGAGCTCATTCTACCTGCCATACCGCTGCTTCGGTGGCTGCTTCCAGGGATGTCCCTATCCAGGAAATCTGCAGGGCTGCTACCTGGAAGTCAGCACACACCTTCATTACCCACTACCTCATCGACCTTGAGTCATGCTGGGATGCTGGTTTTGGGACCTCGGTTCTCCAGTCCTTATTTTCCAAGTAGGGGGTGCGTGTCTTGCCTCCCTCCTCCCGGAGAACTGCTAGGAGTCTGCCAGTCCTTAGAAATACAGGTTACTCACCTGTAACAGGAGTTCTAGGAGTGGTATATATCCACACAACCCACCCGACCTCTCCAGCTTCGACGCACAACATGGTTTCCTGCGGGCTAGATCTGGCGTCATGGGGCGGAGCTGAGAGTTTTACCACCCGGGTGGGTGGGAGGAGCCAGCTTGAAGACTTTCCGGCAAGATTTAAAGCAGCAAGGAACCTGCCAGTAAGTGTGGATGAACAACATATACCACTCCTAGAACTCCTGTTACAGGTGAGTAACCTGTATTTTGTGTCTGCTCGTTTGGTCAGCCCCCACCCTGGGAGCTGACCTTGCTGCCCCCCTCGTCCTCTCTGGCTTCTCCCTTCCCAGTCCTGGCTATTCCCACTGCACAGGACTTTGCATCCAGAACCCTTCCCCTGTACCTGTCCCACCCCTTCTTGAACACCTCCACCCTCTCTGCCTCCACCAGCCCCTTGGGCAGCGCATTCCATGGCTCTACCACCCTCTCAGTGAAGTAGCACCTCTTCCTCTCTCTCCTGAATCTCCCTCCTCCAGCTTCCACCCATGCCCTCTAGTTGCGCCCCCCTTCCTTCGAAGCACCTTGTCTGCTTCTCCCCTGTTTAACCCCTTCATGTACTTGAAGACCTCTATCATGTTCCCTGGTCCTTCTCTCTTCCAATGTGTACATATTTAGCTCTTTGAGCCTCTCCCCATAGGTTCTGTCCCCCAAGCCCCAGATCATTTTGGTTGCCCTTCTCTGGACCCTCTCCAGGAGTTCAATGTCCCTCCTTAAGTGTGGCCTCCAAAACTGCACGCAATACTCAAGGTGCGGCCTTAGCAAGCAGTTATGCAGGGGGAGTATCACTTCCCTCCTTCTGGAGGTGATCCCCCTAGCGATGCATGCCAGCATCCCGTTGGTCTTGGCTGCTGCCCTCCTACAAGTCTCAGAATTGTTCATCTTGATATCCACCACCACCCCCAAGTCCCTCTCAGCCATTGAGACTTGTAGCATCCCCCCCTCCCGGGTGTACTCTTGGCCCGGGTTTCTGGCTCCCAGATGTAGTAACTTGCATTTCACTGCATTAAACCTCAGCTTCCACTTTCAAGACTACCTTTCCAGAGCCTCCAGGTCCCCCTGTAGGGCCACCCTCCCTTTCTCCCGATCCACCACCTCCCCCAGTTTTGAGTCATCTGCAAAGAGACTCATCTCACTCCTGATACCCTTCCTTATATCAGAGACATAGGCATTGAACAGGAGGGGCCCAAGGACTGATCCCCAAGGGACCCCACTAATGACCCTCCTTGGGGATGAGACTATCCAGTCAACCACGACCCTCTGGGTCTGATCCTGGAGCCAATTGCCTATCCATCTGATCATCTGGTTCCCCACCCCCATTTCTCCAAGCTTATTTAACAGGCCCCCGTGAGGAACAGAGTCAAACACCTTGCTGAAGCTAAGATAGAGTACGTCCACCGGTCTACCCAGGTACAAGGCTCTCATCACCCAGTCAAAGAACTCCACAAGGTTTGTCTGACACGATTTCCTTGGGATGAATCCATGCCGTCTATCGTCCAGGCACCCCGACTTTTCCAGGTCACCCCAGCCTCTCCTTGACAATGTCCTCCATCACCTTGCCCACCACCGATGTCAGGCTGATGGGCCTGTAGTTCCCAGCCACCTCCCTTGATCCCCCCCTTGTGGATAGGCACTATATGCGCCACCTTCCAGTCCTGGGGCACCCACCCTGTCCTCAGAGAGATGCTGAAAAGCTCCGCCAGGGGTTTCGCCTGGGCATCCACCAGTTCCTTCAGCACTCTGGGATGTAATTTATCTGGCCCCGGTGCTTTCTGCACCTTAAGGGACCTGAGGGCTTCCCTCACTCTCTCTGCCATGATTTCCACCTCCGCTACCTCACCCCCCTGCCTTGCCTTCCCCCCTCCTGTCAGTGATGGCCCAGACCTGACAATCGGCAAGGATCCCCCTCAAGTTTCACCATCTCCTCCCATGTATGATGCAGCCCCCCCATTTTCCTTGGTGAAAACTGAGGCGAAGTACTCATTTAGTACCTCAGCCTGCTCCCCCGGATCTTGTGCCCATCCCTCCCCTGTTTTAATCCTTCTAATCTGCCCCTTCAACCTTTGTTTTTCCCCAATGTATCTAAAGAACCCCTTATTCCCTCTTCTAATTTCCCTGGCCAGGTTCTGCTCCTTTCTTGCCTTAGCCACCCTCAGCACCCTAGTTGCCCTTCTGGCCATCAGCTCATACTCCTCTCTATCCCTTTCACTCCTTGAGCACTTGAAATGCCTATAAGCCGCCTTCTTTCCCTCACCACCTCCTGAACCTAACAGCTCCCCTTACTGACAACTACCGGGGCAAGTATTCCAGCAGTAGAGGGACTACTTTATTAAAAAAGGATTAAAATACAATTAATTTTTTTTTTTTTTTTTTAAGAGGATGGTCTTAATTTTTTTTTGTAATTCTATAAAAAAAAAAAAAAAAGACTCATCGCCCATTTTCTAAGCGCAATAATACCCTCCGGGGTGGGCAGTATTGGGCAATACCATACCTTCCAGGGGCTATAAGGCCCTCCCTCCACCTGCGGCATCTGACCTCATTATGCCCCTGGGAGGTCTGGTATTGCCCAGTACTGCCCACCCTGTTGGGTACTATTGCTTGCATTGTGCACTTATCGGTTGCTGTTATGATTGTTTCTGTTTAAATAATGGCTAAAACAAAACTAGCATTCTGATTGGCTAAAACAGCCTGGCATCAGGGCTGTTATTTCTTAACAATGGCCCTGTTAAAAACAAGTTCCAGTTGGCACTGCCCTATGACTAACACTATCCTTTGGCACCCTGAAATCAAAACCCGCCATCTGCCATTTTTCACCAGCTCGCTTAGCGAGACAGACTTCTTTACACATTGTTGCAGCACAATCCAAAATAAATCTATGATAATACTAAACTTTTTTCGGCTTAATACCCACATTTCATTGAGCGCCGGCCGCGCCTCTCAAGACATACTTTTACACGGGAGTTCCGTAGAGTCGCACAGCACCACAAAAGGAAAAATAAACAGGTACCTATCTTGAAATACCTATAAGCAGGCAATACTGAGTAAAATAAACAGCTCTCATCTCTGTTTTCGTGTGTGACTGAGGGACAAGGGAGACATAAATCGAAGTGACAAGCTGAAGAAGCAGCTGTCCTGTCTCAGTGTGTGGAAAAAGAAAGTAACAGCACAAGCTCATGGCACACACACAAACACAGCAGTGCCCACCTGTGCTCATTCCAGTACTACAGGGATTACTTTACTAGAAGAGTTACTTTTTTTTTTTTATTTACAAATATTTATTCTTACATAGTTTTCCAAAACAATTATTTATTTATTTAGTTTTTGTTAACCGGGTTAGGTGCCGTAGCCAAAGTTGACTATTTTCAGGCACGACCCGGGAGAATACATACATAAAATGAGATGAGATTATACAATACATAGTATATAGTACAGGCACATAGTATATAGTACAGGTAGGTTAGAATATAGATCAAGTCAGACAGTACTCGAGATAATACTTATAGCTATGTAGAGATGACAACAGTGACATTAGTACATGCAAATAACTGAAACTGAGCTAAGTGGCAGCTGTAAAGACATTTTATAGCAAAGCTTGTTCAGAAGTGCAGCAGTGTCTTGGGTGAAATAGGGTGGTTATCTGTTATGCATTAAGTGGGATCAAAGCTTGTGCAGGGGTCCCGGGATAGGTGGCGATATAGTTCTTTTTTGAAGATTGGGTGGGAGTTAGCCTGCCTCAGGGCAGGAGGGAGGGAGTTCCAGGTGGCTGGGGCAGTGCAGTGAAATGCTCCAGAGCTTTTTGAAGTAAGACACCTGGGAATGGTAAGTAGAAATTTGTTTGCCAAGCGTAGTCTGTGGGTAGGTGTCTGCGGTACAAGTAGAACTGCAAGGGAGGAGGGGGTTTGGTTACGGATTACAGAGTCTGTGAGGGTCCCTAGGGAGTATAGTCGGTAGGCAGTTGGGGAGAGCCAGCCTAGGTCGCTATACAGTGTGCAGTAGTGCTTGAGGCGATGGGAAGAGGAAGCATACCGACATATGTTATACGCGATATCCCATTTATGGAGAGCAGTCTTATGGGCATTAGCAAAAGTGGAGACACCATATGTCAGCGCTGGAAGCAGAATACCCTTGGCAATTGCCAATTTGGTAGATGGTGTTAGCAGGTGACAAGTCTTATAGGCGATTCCAAGTTTGGCATTTGTTGCTTTACAGGTTGACTGGATGTGCAGACTGAAATCAAGGATTATCAAGAAGGACTCCCAGGTATTTGAAGGATGTGACACAGTCGATGAGAGACCCCTAGAGTCATGGACTAGGAGGGGTTCCTTACAGGCCCTGAGTTTGAGGGCAGTGCCAAATAGCATGGCTTGGGTCTTCTTTGTGTTGAGGATGAGCTTATTAACATTTAGCCATGTTTGCACATTCCTGAAATCCAAGGAGCGGTTTTTGCTAATGATGTTAACTTTGTCAGCGCTGGAGTAGAGGACGAGATAATCAGCATATAAAATAGCTGAGCAGGAGAGTATGGTATAATCTATGTTGTTGATGTATAGCGAGAAAAGAAGGGGTCCCAGGATGGAGCCCTGGGGTACTCCGATGTCAGTGCTGGTCACATCCGAGGGAGCGGAGTTAAATTTAACAAGTTGTAATCTGTTTGATAGGTAGTTGTTAAAACAGTCAACTACTGAGGATGAGAAGTTAAGTCTATGCAGGGTTGAGAGAAGCAGGGGATGATCAACAAGATCGAAAGCTTTGGTAAGATCGATAAATACTGCTCCAGTGAGTAGGCCTTTGTCCACGTTGCAGAGTACATCGGTGGAGAATTTGAGAAGAGCGGTTGAGGTACTGTGCCCTTTTCTGAAACCATGCTTAGTGTCTGAGAGAAGGTTGTTCTTTGTGAGATAGTCAATGGTTTTAGTTGCAACAAGCTTCTCCAGTAGCTTGCTTAGCACAGAGAGGATGACTATGGGCCTGTAGTTGTTGATATCCTTTGGGTCTCCTTTTTTAAGGATAGGTGTAACTCGGGCAATCTTCCAGAGATCTGGGACAACACCGAGAGAGAGAGAGAGACAGAGTGAAAATCTTGGCCAGTGGCGAGGCAATCAATGGTGCCGCTAGCTTCAGGAGTTGTGGCTCGAGTGAATCTGAGCCGGGGCTAGTGTTTTCGGATATGTTTTGCAATAGCCTTTGGACCTCGGATCTAGATATAGCTTTAAAGTGGAAAGGTGGGGTAGTAGTTAGTTGGCAGTGGTCAGCACCAGATGCAGATCTCTGGGGTGTGCAGTAGGGCTGAGATGCTGTGGGAGGTGAAGCGAAGGACGAGGTGTACTGAGACAGGTCCGTGAATAATCTATTAAAGGCATTTGCTATAGTGTTCAGGTCATTGCAGTGTACACCATTTAGGATCATATCCCCTGGGGTTGATGACTGGGTAGCCCCAAGAAAGGCCTTGATGTGTGTCCAGAATTTTCTAGGGTCACTAGCAGAGTTTGTGAGCAGTTCCTTGCAGTAGATGCTCTTTGCTATTCTGATTTGTTTTTTACAGGCGCTCCGAAAGGCCCTGTAGGTATTGTAATCCTCCGGTAGTCTGGACACTTTATACTTCTTCCAGAGTTTGTCCCGTGTGCGTAGGTTAGCCAGCAGGTTCTTGTGTAGCCATCTTGTTTGTTTACCCCTGACCCTTCTGGTGACCTTCGGGGTATGTTTTATCCTGAAGTGCTGTGAAATTATCAATGAAGATATCAAGGGCTATTTGAACATCATGGGAGTGATAGATGTCAGACCAGTTGATACAGGATACACCATAGAGGAAAGCTTCCCCGTCCAGTTTGGCAAAGTTGGTAATTGTGATGTAGCGTGGAGGGGTTGGGGGAGCAGTCTCCGGGCTCCATACACAGAAAGTGGGGGAGTGGTCTGTGATAGCATCTGCCAAGATGCCTGCAGTTTGCACATGGTCAAGGCGATTCACCAGTACCCAGTCTATGAGGGTGGAGGTAGTTAGAGAAGGGGTGGTTCTAGTGGGTTCAGTTAAGATCTGGTGCAGGTTATAGCTCTGCGTTAGTGTCAGTAGTGTGCTGTGAGTTGTTCCCAGCCAGTTTAGGTTAAAGTCACCTAAGATTATGACCTCATTTTGCTTGGCGTTTGTGACGGTTTGATTAAGTGAATGCTGAAGACCTGTGATACCTCCAGTGGGTGGGTTGTAGGAGCAGATAATGTGGAGTTTTTTTGCACCAAGGGCAATGGTTGTGTGTAGGGACTCACGGACTGAGGTTGAGCCAGTGGGTGGGCAGACCGTAACATCAAGATGGTTTTTATGGAGGATAGCAACCTCCACCCCTCCACGTTTTGGGGAAGGCCTATCTCTCCATATCAAGGAATAATTGGGCAAGGAACATAAGGAGTTCGGAATGTGAGGCCTGAGCCATGTTTCAGATAGGCACAGTAGGTCAGGATTGTACACTTTCATCCATGCCTCGAGATCAGCAAAGTGCCTGGTAATGCTCCTGATATTCATATGGGCAATGAGAAGCCCTTTTCCTGAGACAGCCGATAGGTCAGTGGGAGAGTGGTGGACAGAGGGGTCAGGGTTAAGTTCTACGTCCTCTGACAATAGGATGATGAGGAATAGGAGAAACCACAGTTTAATAGTGTGGAATGGGAGATGAACCAGTTGTGTCATTTTGTATTTTCTGAGCATACGAAACGAGTTGTAGGTACAACCCTTCAGAAGGATAAGGGTGGTGTAGGCACGCACATGTTGTGTTTTGGCAGTTTGGTTGGAGAAAGTAAAGTCATTGTGTTGTGAGGTATTCTCTCCATAGTGGTTATTGATTGGAACAGAAGTAGATACCCCATGTAAGCATAATAGCAGGATCAGAAGCAGGATTCGTCCTCCCAATCTATGAGTTGCCAGTTTTGGCAGGAGACTGCAAATGTTTTTACAGCTATAGCCCATTTTCTAAGTGTAATAATACCCTCTAGGGTGGGCGTTATGGGATATAATGGACCTTCCAGGGGCTTTAAGACCCTCCGCCTGCGGCGTCAGGCCTCATTACGCCCCTGGGCAGTCTGTTATATCCCAATAATGCCCATCCCATCAGGTATTATTACTTATGTACCTCTCCTTTTACCATCCCCTGGGTCACCCCTGAAAAAGGGACATTCTGTCTCAGTGGGCCTACTTGGTTACCAAGATTCAAATAAATAAAATAAATTAAGACTTCTTTACTGGGCAACAATGCTGGCAGGAAAGGGGGCAGTATCTAGAGTGTATAAGGCCCTAATGGGAACTGAAACCCATGAGCTGACCCAGCTCTGCTCACGGTGGGGAAAAAGAGACCAGGATCACAAGTATGTCTGAGAAGTGGGAGTATATTTGGGTGAGATGATGGAAATTAAAGTAACTATGTGAGTTTTTTATTTAACGTTATGGGCTTCATAGCCCGCTACCCTGGGGCGGCGACAGCCCCTTGTGCTAAAAGTGTAATTTATAATGCACTCTATACTGTTTAGGAACAGATCATAATTCTGGCTGAACTGCCAGCCAGCTGTTTCCTTCCCACTTCCTGCTCCACCCCCCGTGCTCCCCCGTTTTGTGACCTGGAACCAGGGAGAGCACGGGGACACGCCCCATACTAGTCTGTGGGGCTAATTTTTAATGATTTTTCAAATCTTTAAACTGCCGTTTGATAAAAATTAAAGCTACCACTCAACTAATAGGGATCCTATTGGTTGGTGGTGGCTTTCATTTTATCAAATTACAGTTACAAGGTTGAAAAAATCATTCTGAAACTGGCCAGTGGTGCTGGCCTGGATGACACACCTCGTGCTACACTGGCAACAGGGTTTTGGGAACGGACAGAGCGGTTCTGCACAGGGTCTAAGAAAACCAGGGAAAATGGCGTCTTGGCTGACCGGATGACGGCCACCCAGACCCTCGCCTCCACAGAGCCCTCGGACAGCTGGGACCAACCTCAGCATCACCCAGGGCCATGAAAGATAAGCTGCAAGGCACATTCTCTCCGGAAGGAGAGGACCCGTCCAATGAAGGGATACATCGGGTTACCCTGCGAGTGACTGCAATGTGAGGCAGGAGTTGGCGATGGGGGTTCTCAGGAGAGGTGAGTGTCCTGGTGGCCCAAAGGAGAGGCCAGTCAAGACAACAAGGCAGATAAACACATAATGTAAAAAAAAGAAAAAAAGAAAATCGTTCTGAAAATGAGCCCCATAGACTTGTAAGGGGAGTATCCCCATGCCCCCCCCCCCCAGTTCCATGTCACAAAACGGGGGTGGGTGCAGGGCAGATGGACCAGGAAGTGGGAAGAGATTAGCTGGCTGACAGTTCAGCCAGAATTACAATCCCTTCCCAAACAGTATAGAGTGCATTAGAAATGATACTTTTAGCACAGAGGGGCTCTCGCCGCTCCAGGGTAGTGGGCTATGAAGCCCACAATGCTACACCACGCATTTACTTTAACAGCCTCCCCAGGACAAAGGGAGTTCAGGTGGAAGTGTCTGACCAGATTTTTCACACCTCATCCATTACTCAGCACTTTAGAGAAGGGAACTTGAACTTTTGCTGGTGGGGGTGCAGGGATATAGGCTCGCACTACCATATATTTTGGGCATACCCAAGGCTGCAAGCATATTAGATGCAAATCCATGAATACCTTATTAAATTATGGGAGAAGGCTATCCCATTCACCATGCATTTAAACATTTGGTGTTTTTTGGGGGTCAGGACCCCCGTGATGGGAAACCGTTCACAGAACAAGGTGCTGAGGATCCTGTGCTCTGCAGCTCTAAAAGGAGTGACAGTAAACTGGCTCTGGGACACCCCACCTTCACTGGCCTCTTGGAAGGACAGGGTAGAAAAGATCATGGAAGCCATAACTGCAACACTCAGGCTATCCCCAGAGCTAGGAAGCACGAGGGAGCTTGGGAAGGATGGGGTGCCTGCATAGAGAGAGGTAAACCTGACAGTTGAGCCTGACACCCCTGAGGGCCCCAGTGAGGGTTGAACCCGGGTTCTGAAGGGCCACCACACTCTAAAGCTTGCCTATCTTCCCTGCACTAGCTCTCATCTCTTACTCCACTTACCCATCCTAAATAGTCACCCACTTGTCCGACTTAGACAATTGCCTTTGCTATCTTGTTTGCATAGACAACCAGTGTGGGCCATTTATGCCCGTATTACTATGGTTAAATGTTATGAACTTTATTGCCAAGTTACAGCAGTCTTAAGATTGTCTCATTAAATGTAACTCCTGGATATGCATGTCTGTAAACCAGAGAAAGTACGTGAATGTAGAAGTAATTGTATGACTATAGGGTGCAAGTTTTGCATTTACAATTTTTCATGTACTGGGGAGAGTGGGGCTCCTGTCTCCCCTGTTGTTCAGTCTCTTGTATTGCCTTGAAATTTTTGAACAAAATCAAGTAAAAAAACAAAAAAAAAACACAGGCTTGCCAGATGCTGTGTGAGTGGCAGATGGTGTATCATAATCAGGGGATGAATTCATTCACTGCTGATTCAGCGGGGTGTACTTTGCTTTTCTTTCAGTCCCAATTCTGAACAGTCACACAGAAAATCATTTATGATCAGCTTGAGTTATACTCCTAGTCCTAGACTGGTTCCAGAGACTGTGTTGTACCACCATCTGTTTGCAAGTTTGCATCTTTGTAGTGTACCCATGGCATCTGCCATTTCAGTCAGACCTGCTGAACCAGGGTCTGGCCAAGCACCCCCCAGTCACAACCTCAAGCTGACGATGAGGAAATTTAATGGGCACTTTGGAACTCTGCAGTTACTCCCAGGAGGTTGTGCTGGCTCTTTCATATTCCAGAAAGTCATCCACCAGCAAGGATTATCGTAATATATTGAGATGTTACCTGGGTCAGCTTATGTTTTCCCAGCCTCTGTGGTGAGTGTTTGTTTTTCATCAAAGGGATGTTGACGTGAGTCTCAGCCCTGTGTCAGTTATTATACATGTTTTGGCATTAGGAGTTCTGCTTTGCCCCTTTGTAGGCCAGCCATGCTTATTCCCATATCGCTCGAATCTGCAGGGCAGTTCTAATCAAATTACCACTGGAGGAGTTTGCATGGAGATGCCGAAGTCGATTCTTTAGGGCTCCAGCAGTTCTTACCAAATTCCTTCCCCTACAATATGGGCATTGTTGGAGACTATGTGGCTGCAGGGTCGCCACTCTGGGTCATTTTTGTTTGTTATGCCCTCATCTCATGCCCTATCTGCTCTTTCTTCAAAATGTGCTATTGATCTTGTTCAGTTAATCTGTTAAACTTACAGCAGAACAGTTTCTGTTGGGACTTTTTCCGGACCATGCTCCTCCTTGGGGGGAATCTATACTACCAGTCTGTCTTCTGGCAGCCAAGAAAGCAATTATTTGGCGCTGGATGTCTGAACAGATCCCAACAATACAAGAATGGAGAAACATAATGTCAGAGATCTATTCTTCAGAGTGTTTTAATATGGAGATGTTGGGTAGAGGTTCATCTCCTATGAGGAAATGGCAGTGCTGGGCCAACTATTGTGCTTTATCAGATTCCGCCTTCTGCCCTTGAGTAAGATTTAGGTGAGGAGGCCTGGTGGCTACCTTTGATGAATTGAGGGAGTAAACTAGGCCCAATGGGCTGGGAGGGGGGGGGCGCTTGGCTTCCTAATAAGTGAACAACACCAAGAATGGGGGTTTTATGGGGATGGACCTTTACTGGTGACATTAAGCCAACAGCAAACTACCTGAAATATATGTAAAAACATTGTACTTTCTACAACCTTATGACTATAAAGATTGACTGACAGAATTTTGATAATTGGTTACATCAAACACTATATGTATCTCTTTCTCTGTAACAGTGTGGTGTAAACATTTATAATAAAAAGTAATTTAAAAAAAAAAGCCACTGGAAGTAGAGTTGCACCTTGGAGCCTAAACCTAGTTCTTGATGCACCCATAAGGGCACCATTTGAGCCTCTGTGATCATTGTAACTGATGTTTCTATTAAGGTGGCATTCCTAGTGTCTATCACATCAGCAGTAGAGTTGGTGAACTTTCCATTACTGAGCCTTACATGGTTTTTCATATGGATATGGTTATTCAGCGACCCATGCAAAAATTTGTGTCCATGGTCAATGCACAAATTCATGTTAATGAGGAATTGATTCATTTGTTTTGTCCAAACCCTCAGAGTGAGTTGAAGAGAAAGTGACATTGCCACAACTCAAGACGTGCTATCAAATACTGTCTGAATTGCAAGTCTTGTCGCTAGACCACAGCATTTATACTTCACAACCAAAGGAAAAGAGGCCATAGGGCAACAAAGACCACCATTTCCAGATGGATATCAGAGTGCATCACAGAAGTCCTTAGATTAGAAGGCCAACAGACTCCGGTGGGCATCACTTTACTAGGGCGGTGGCAGCATCCTAGGGTATCTGTAGAGCAGCCACATAGGTATCTCTTCACACTTTTACCAGATAGTAAGCTAGATATGGCATCTTCTGCAGAGGTCACTGTGGACCATAAAATTCTTCAGGCTGTTGTAGCCCAACCTCATGTTTCCCTCTCAGCACAGAGGTTCTGTCAATCTTTTACTGTTTTCTAAGTTGAGCCCTTTATTCAGTTGCTCCTTTATGGCTTATGGGACTACTGCTACTAATATCACACTCATTAGTAGTGACAGAAGCCCCCCCCCCCCCATGGTGGAGGGAGAAAGGAAAATTTCTTGCATTGATAATTTGCTTCACTGAATGGTGTCTCTGTCACTATGTGCCTTCCTTTTGTTTATTTTGCTCTTTCTATATCTGCTGAATTCTCAGAGTCGTTTATGTATTTCAGAACTGGTTGATGAAAGTTTTTCTTTTCTACGTAGTAAGATTTTCAATTGGGTGATTCAAGCTATTGTATAGTAGAGATACCTAAGGAAGAGGTTATATTAGTATCAGAGGGTATTATGGCTCTGCAACAACACCATGTGGGATGTCTTCAAACTTTAAATCTCCTGCCTGTTTCCAGTGGAGGGGTTAGCTATATCCGATACATCGAACGAGAAGAACACCCCTCCCCCCTCAGCTAGTGCTCAAACAGGAGTTCAGCATGTTTGTAGTTCATTTGCATCACCTGGTAAGGAAAAAGGTCCAGTTCCCCATACAACACACAGGGGAAAAGCTGGACCTCATCCCACAACTAACGCACCAAAATCTGTCCAGTGGAAAATTATGTACACAAATGCCCACAGTCTGGGAAACAAGATCCCAGACCTGGAGGCAGCAATGACAGAGGCCAAACTGGACATAGTAGCCATTAGCGAGACATGGTTCACCAGTAACCACACTTAGGAGATTTCAGTACCCTGCTACGTGCTGTTCAGAACAGACTGAGGTGCAAAAAGGGGGGGCCTTTATATCAATGAAAATATTAAAGCTACAGAAATTCAGAATACAAATAAGGAGCCAGAAGAACTGTGGATCACCCTGGAAACAGAAAATGGGACAGTCATAAATGAGCTGGGGTTGTGCACAGGCCTCCAGACCAGGGGGAGGACATAGACACATTACTGTTAGAAGATATACAAAACATGACAGCTAAAGGGGAGGTTCTGATAATGGGAGACTTCAACATGCCAAATACAGATTGGTCAATACCAGCAGGAACATCTGCAAGAACTAGACACATAATGGATTCCCTGCAGGGGGAGGGCCTCAAACAATTGGTACAACAACCCACAAGAGACAGGGCTATCCTGGATCTAGTACTGACTAATGGGGAAAGGATCACAGATCTCCAGGTAGGTTACCTGGGGGCCAGTGACCATCACATGGTATGGCTCAGTTTGGCCACTAGAACTAAATCATCCCATTCCAAGGCAAAAATATGGGACTTCAGAGGCGCTGACTTTGATAAGATGGCCAACAGAGTTAAGCTAGCCCTGGCAAGAAGAAATACAGGTTAGAGGGTACAGGAAAAGTGGCAAGCATTAAGGATGCAATACTTGAAGCAATATCCCATTGTGTTAGGGAGAAAAGCAAGAGCAAAAGAAGGAGGAAACCACATTGGTTCTCAACAACAGTAGCAGAAAAGGTAAGAGCCAAAAGGTTGGCCTTCAGGAAATATAAGGGAACACAGCAGGACAAAGATAGGGAGTCATACCAGACTTCCCTAAGGGAAGAAGGGAAGGCAGGCAAAGGCCCAAACTGAGGAAACACTAGCACGAACAGTAAAAGAAGGGGACAAGACTTTCTATAGATACATTAGTGAAAGGAGAAGGTTCAGAGGGGGTATTGCTAAGAACAAAGGGGATAAGGGGGAGTGTATGGAGGAGGACCAAGTAAAAGCATCTATCCTAAATAGATATTTCTGCTCAGTATTTACTGAGGAGAAGGTAGGACAGGCCCCACAGCTCAGCACCATGGACATGGGGAAAGAAGGTGTGCACAAGTTCCTTCACAAAAGAAAGGGTCCTACAAGAGCTCGCTAAGCTCAGGGTGGACAAGGCAATGGGACCTGATGGCATACATCCCAGGGTACTAAAGGAGCTAAGGGTGGAACTAGCAGAGCCATTAGCAGAACTGTTTAGTGAGTCTCTGAGCACAGGAGAGGTCCCAGAAGACTGGAGAAGGGCTCATGTGATCCCGCTCCACAAGAGTGGCAGCACGGAGGAGGCAGGGAACTACAGACCAGTCAGTCTTACCTCAGTAGTGGGCAAGATTATGGAGGCAGTCCCTAAGGAAAGGATAGTGCAACACCTGGAATCCATAGGAGCACAAGATCCAAGATGGCATGGGTTTACAACAAGAAGGTCCTGTCAAATTAATCTCATAGATTTCTTTGACAGGATAACCTGAGTGGTGGACCAGGGGGCTGCGGTTGATGTTGCTTACCTTGATTTCAGCAAAGCTTTCGATACTGTTCCACATAGAAGATTGATTAATAAGCTGGGTAGGCTCGGGTGGGTCAGAAGTTAGTTAACCTGGTGGCAAACTGGTTGGCTGGCAGAAAACAGAGACTGGTGGTAAACGGCATACAGTCAGAAGAGATGCAAGTCACAAGTGGGGTACCTCGGGGATCAGTTCTGGGGCCGGTCCTCTGCGATATCTTCATCAGTGGCATTGCAGATGGACTGGAGAGTAAGGTTTGCCTGTCTGCAGATGACACCAAGATCTGCAACAGAGTAGATGATCCAGATGGGGTGGGCAGAATGAGAAGAGATCTGGAAAAACTGGCAAAATGGTTTGAAGAGTGGCAACTGGGGTTTAATGCAAAGAAGTGCAAGATCATGCACATAGGGAATAGAAACCCTGAAGCTACCTATAGGTTGGGAGGGGTGTTGCTGGCAATCACAAGGGAAGAAAGAGACTTGGGCATCATCATCACAGATGACCTGAAATCATCTAAGCAGACCACTAAAGCAGTAGGTATAGCTAGAGGGATGTTGAAGTGTATTAGTAGGGGTATCACAAGTTGTAAGAGGGAGGTAATAACTCCTCTTTACAAGACACTGGTTGGGCCCCATATGGAGTACCGCGTGTAGTACTAGAGGCCGCACCTACATAAGGACATTAGAAAAAAATGGAGGCAGTCCAGGGAAGGACAGCCAGATTGGTGCAGGGACTACATCAGAAAACATGAGTCAGATTAACGGAGCTCAATTTGTATACCCTAGAGCAAAGGAGGGAAAGGAGTGATATGATTGAAGCTTTCAAACATCATAAGGGCATTAACAAGGTGAAAGAGTCTAACATGTTTTAATATAAGAAAAATAGGACAAGAGGACACAGCATGAGATTAGAGGGAGGCCGATTAAGGGGTAGTGTGAGGAAGTTCTTTTTCCCAGAAAGGGTGGCGGATGCATGGAATGGCCTACCTCAAGTAAGTGGTGAATATGAATACAGTGCAGGGCTTCAAACAGGCATGGAATAGGCATAAGGCAGCAATACAGATGAGTATGAATAAATAGGCCATTGACAGAGTAAAGGCCTATGGCACATTCATAAGGTAGAAAAAATGGGCAGACTGGATGGGCCTTGCGGACCTTATCTGCTGTCAACTTCTGTGCTTCTATGTAGCTACCCACTTGTTAGGAGTGACAGAAACATCACTTGGTGTGCTAAATTACCCAATGATCAGAGGTGACCCAAGTTCATGAAAGAGTTCGGGCCACTAGGGACTAACCATGAAAAGGAGGACTGAGCATCCTTAGGGCAGCTCTCCTCCTTTTGGGTTAGGTAGGTCCCGCGAGTCCTGCACCACAGTCATTACCTAGCAGATTCTAGGTGGTATCACAGCTGGCACACCACCAAATGCCATAACTTTGCAAGTCTCAGTATGTGTATCATAGCACACCTGCTCCTTGTGGGGCAGAAATTGTGGTAAAGCAGCCCTGATGCTGACACCCCCGCAGTTTATCACACTACCAACTTTGCACCCCACCTAGCACTGCAGTGGTCCTGGAAAAGTAGTAGTAGAGTAAGTCCAGGAGAAGGTTAGTGACGGGGCTGGGGGGTTGCCATTCAGAGGTAGGCAGACCAGAGAGAGTTAAATAGCTACATAAAAATATGCAGAACAATGCTTTGTGAAATTTTGATTAGTCTTAAAACAGCCATTGTTGGCTGGCTAAAGGGTGTAGCAGCACTTCTTCCTTATATAGCTGGTTTACTGATGGTAGCAGTCTGAGCATTAAAACTATATGTATGTGCTCATGCTGAAAAAAATAATGTTCTCTTGGGCTGGCCCATTGCAGCAGCAGTAATGCTAATGCTTGCAGTGCAGTGCAGGTGATTCAGGTATGTACGCAACCCTGGGTTGCCAGGAGCTGGCTGGTGAGAGGATGATCTGGGCATCCCAGCAGACACAGTCCTCTGGGGAGGGAGGATTGTCGCCTCCATTACCGTACTGCCAGCTGGATGACCATGGGTGGTAGTGACGTTGGCGGTACATGGGGGGGGGTCAGCTAAGTCCTACTCCATCATGCATGGCATACATGGGCATTGAGCCCTTAAGTGCACTGATGCCCTGAGAGGGAGAACAACAAGGAAAAACGTTGGCAGGAGCGGGATTATCCTGAGCGGGCTCTGTCACTCATCACTGGCCACCTCTGCACCCAGTGTTCTGTCTCTGTGTCCAAGCCTATGAGGTTGAAAGCTTGGAGGGGGGAGTGACAGGTCAGTCTAGGGGGATGGGGGGGATGTTCCAATTAAGAGAGTATAAAGACTAGATTATTAAAAATAATAATAAATCATAATGTAACCCCCCCTACAAATGGGAGTTCCCAAAAGTCTTCCTGGGACTGGCCTAAATGCCCATTGCCAGGCTGGTGTTCTGTGTCCTAGCAACTTAAAAAGTATTTGCATGTGAGTGCCCTGTTAGCCTCCATGCCTGTCTCTTTAAGAGCTGCCTATTTCATAGAGTATAATCAATCTGGGTAGGGGCCGAGTAGTTTCCTGGCTCGAGTCCCACCCAGGCTGCTGTATTATTGCTCCATTCTGCCATTGCTATTTGCACAGAGGGAGCCCTACAAGAATCTGTAACTGTCTGCTGATTATCTGCTTTAATGGTAAAGATAATGTAGTTTGTCTAACCTGCCTTCCTTTGCAGCATGGACATTTCTGCTAATCACCACCATCTTGGTTCTGGACTGCCTATTGGGACCAATCAGTACCTTTGGGGACCTTAAAATGGAGTCTGTCCCCAGGTGTCTTGTGGGAGTGAATTTCTGTAGGAATTGTAGTTTTTACATTTTGGCGCCTAAATGGATCTGGAGGGGGAGCCCTTGCTTTGACAGACAGTCGGATCAACCAACTGAACCCTTTTGGATGAGAAGGAAGTCTCGGTGCTGCCTGCAGCAGAGTGTAAGTCTGGAGTTAGAGTTGAAAGAGTGAACAGCTCGAGTGCTTCAAGCAGCTGCTCCTTTGTGGTGTGCAGGGAAAATTGGCGGGAAGGCTGTGTTTGGCCTGCCTGCTACCAGCTTCACAAGTGAAGAGACCTTGAGCCTGACAAGAGACTTCTTCCGAATTTGCAGCTTTTGTGATTGGATCCTGATTTGTGACAGATTGAATCCTCCTGAAGTGGAACAAAGATTTGCCTCAGTGCATTTGGCCTGTCAGGACTTGAGACTGCTGCAGAGCGTACGGTTTGCGCAGAGACACTGTAAATTGCAACCGGACTGTCATCTGAACTGTGATATTTGCCTTGCTTTTACTACAAGTGTGCTGAATGCTGATAGTGGGTCGCGATTTGGTTCCCCACTGCTTGAATGTGTCACGCTTGCTGGAAGCTGTATCCAGCACTTCCGAATTGTTCACCCAGTCTGGGTCTTGCCACCTCGGCCCAGACAGCCGCTCACACCGTAGAGAAACAACTGAGGAAAGACCTGCCTGGGGATTCGGCTCCCTGCTCCACACCAACAAACAGGATCAGCACCACAGGGCTTTGTGTGGGCCCTGCTTCTCCTAGCAATCCAGCACTTCATCCTGAGGTCTCCATTTCATCCATTCTGCATCCTGTACTGGGTAGCGTGAGTAAACACCAGGGTAGCTCCCTGCAACAAAGCTCAAATCAGAGTGTGTCAACTGATTTAGTTGTTGTTGCTTATTATTTTTGGACTGAGCCATACGGCTCCGAATTACAAATTGTGGGTTAAAGTGCATGCATGTTTTCTTTCCATCACAGGGCGCCAACCAGCTGCAACGCAGGCCTACCCCAGGCAATGCTTCAGGCTAGCAGTAGTTCCAACTGGGTACCCAGAGTGTGTGTGACTGTGCTGCAGGGACCTTTGAGTGCATGCCGTATAGCCTGAATTATTCAGATCTCGAATCAACCGCCAGATTCTGCCCCTTCCTTGTTACTGCCCCTTAAATAAATCGGATCTAAATATTTTCGCACTGAAATTGGTTGTGGTGTACCTCTGTACAAATAGCATTGCAATACTGTTGGTTGTCTTGCTGAATCTTATTTTACAGGGGGTCTCCAGGGCCGTGCCAGCTGAACCAGCCCTGGTAGTAAGTGCAACATGTGTAGGGTTAAAACTGTTGTCGGGGGCAAATTGCAGTTGTGTATTCTGTGAATCATTTAGGCCACTAGAGGGAAACGTGTGGGGTAACAGTGTCCTGGAGGGCTGTACTCAGGTTAGCTACGCTACCACAAACCCTGTCCTCTGGGTGGAGGCACCTGTTTTCAGTACCCAGGCCCCTCAACCTGCACTGGGTCTCACAGGCAGGGGTAGTATCCCTTGGGATAGTGCCACCTAGGGGTTACATCTTGGAGGCACCACTGGGATTAGCGCCCCCCCCCCCAAGTGGTCAGAAGTTAGAATTATTGTTGCTGGAATATGGCCACACCAGTAGAAGTCACTGTGCACCAGTTGATGGGGTGGTGTACAGGGCAGGAGATTGTCCCCCAACATGCCCTGCTTATTCTAGACATTCCCTTGAGTATTAGTAAGGATGCCATAGAAGGGGTCCTCTCCAAAGTCGAAGGTTTGAAAAACGCTGTGGTGGTGGGTCGACAGGCTGATTTAATGGCCCAAACCCTCATGGCCTTGGTGGAGTGTAGTGAACCCGTGGATGGCACTAAGATGCCAACGACAGTTATCCCCGAAGGGTTCCCAACCACTTGGAGAGTAATAACCAAGGACAGCAAAGACCCTAAGGAGGATGAGCCCCCACCCTTATCTGAAACCCTTGAGGAAAAGAACTGGTGCTGGAGGAGTGTAAAACAATTGAGGATTTTAAAAGGTTATTCCTGCCGCCCAGAGGTGTTCCTTTCCCAGCACCCCTTCCCACTGCAGCTCCTGTGCTCGTGCCAGTGCAGATGCCCACATTGACACCTGCAGTTAGTTACAATTCATACCACAAACTGAGGATGTTCTCAGGCACCCTCCCCACCCCCAAGGGGAGGATGACTGGGAGACCTGGAGAGATTATGTTGCCCCTTTGGTACCTGAGTGGCAGTGTGCAGAGGTGGAAAAGTGGAAGAGGATTATGGAGAGCTTGAGGGGTCCGGCCCTGGAACCAATTAGGTTCCTGAGGTCCACCAACCCTGATGCGCCTGCTCAAATGTATCTGTCTGCACTTGAAGGCCTATTTGGCAGCATTGAGTCTGGGGAGACTTTGATGGTGCAGTTCAAAGACACTAAACAGTGGAAGGGGTACTGTTTATCCACATATGCCACTCGTCTGGAGAGGGCCCTACAGAGGGCTTACTGAAAGGGTGGGGTACCAGCTAGCGACTTGAACCGTGTGAGGTTGGACCACATACTGCGATATGCCAAATATTCTACATTGCTAATCTTTCAGTTAAGGCTCCAGGATAGGAAGGGTAATTTCCCCGACTATTGTGACCTGATGAAAGAACTCAGGGAAGCTGAAGGTGAGGAAGGAGATGGGAGTTCCAGCACAGGTACAGCCAGAGTAGCCTCCGCACAGGGGAACCCCTTGGAACCAGAGGCTGCTGGGAATACTTCACAGTGTGCCAAACTACTGAGAGAGTTCAGAGAAATGAAAGCCACCCTTCTCCCCCAGCCCCTTTCCAATGACACAACAGATCCTAGCCTCTCTCAGAGTGCGTCCACTCTGTGGGTGGGGGCGCACACTTTGGCATCCCCTGCAGATAGCAGTCAGAAAACTGAAACAAAGGAACTAATGTTGGCAATAAGATAATTGTTGAGATGTCTTCCACTGCCATCAACACCCCAGGGGGAGGTCAAGCCCAGATTGCCCATTGTTGGTACCCCAGCTCCAGCACAAACTATGTACTCCTCTCAACCTCCTAGTTGTGAATGGAGACCAGCTCCCAGTGTGATGTGTCAGCCACGTCAAACTTTGGAAAGCATGTTTTGTCATAATTGTGGGAAGGATGGGCATATGAGGAAGAATGTCAGTCCCCGAAGGACCTAGATAAAGTTGTATACGGATTTCAAGGGGAGCTTCGGAAAGCAAGACAGTGGCCGAGGGGTGGCGGCAATGACCACAGTGAAGGCACAAGAAATCCTAACTCAGACTTCTTTGTGGCTAAATCGTCTGTCCAGGCCTCTGCTACTGTTCCTCCAGACTGGTCTAAAATAGTAGGCCCTTCGATGGAGACTACTGTGACTGTCAGTGGTATCCATGCTCGGGCTGTGCTCGACAGTGAGTCGCAAATGACCATTGTATTTCAGGACTGGTATGACAAACACTTATCTGATGTGCCATTACAATCTCTGGAAGGCCTACATGTGTGGGGCCTGAGCGACAAGTCTTATCCTAGGATATGTCCGGCTCTGGTTGTCTTTTACTGCGGCTGTAACTGGTGTAGATGAACAAGCAGAGACACTAGCCCTTGTGTGCCATCCTACGGGATCGTGTGATGGGGTTCTCTTGCTCATTGGAGCCAACTCCCACGTGTTTGGAAGAGTAGCACAGCTGTGTCAAGAGAAACAAGGGCAACAGACTGGGTGGGCCCTGAGAATTCCAGCCTTGATAAAGAGAAACTATGACTTGCAAAAACAGACTACAGAAGCGGACAGAGATGAGCCGGTAAGGATAGTGTGGAAGAAAGATCCTGATTCTCTGATACTACCACCCAACGCTCAGTACACCTTTCATGGAGAAGTTTGCCTTAGAAAGGAGGTGAACAATAAAATATTGATGCTGGATGCACCTGGTAAAGGGAAGTTGGCAGAGGGGTTATTGGTTAAACCTAGTATCTTACCTGCCCGCGCCCATGCCTATACCCGATGAGTGATGGACCAAATATGGAATGTGTCTGATCGAGAAATTCAAGTGAATAGAGGATGTACGTTAGCTGCAGTACACTGTGTGGACACTGCAGTACTGCCCAGCAATAAGTATTCCAGTGAAAAGGAGGAGGTGATCCCAGACCTATTTTACTTTGGTGATTCCCCACTGTCTGCTGAATGGAAGACTCGAGTCAGTAGGAAACTTGCCCAGAGGGACCAAGTGTTTTCCCTGAAGGAATGGGATGTGGGGTGCATCCATGTTGCTGAGCACACTTTCAGGCTTGACGACGACAGACCTTTTAGAGAGCGGTCCCGCCGCCTTGCTCCAGCTGATACATATGATGCTCAGAGGCACTACAGGAGATGGTAGCTGCTGGCATTATTCAAGAGTCAAGAAGCCCCTTTGCGTCTCCCATCGTAGTCGCGCGCAAGAAGAATGGGTCTGTGAGGATATGTGTAGATTATCGAACCCTAAACCAATGGACTGTACCAGATCAATACACCATGCCCCGCATACAGGATGCCCTTTATTGCCTGAATGGGAGTCAGTGGTTTTCAGTACTTGATCTATGAAGCGGGTATTGTCAAATCCCGATGGCCTGGGAGGACCTTGAGAAAACAGCCTTCATTTGCCCCTTCAGGTTCTACAAATTTCTGAGAATGCCTCAGAGGATTTTGGATGCCCCCACTACTTTCCAGAGGTTGATGGAACGTGCAGTTGTAGACATGAATTTGTTAGAATGTCTAGTATACTTGGATGATGTGATCGTCTTCGGACACACCCTAGAAGAACATGAAACCAGATTATTCAAAGTTCTTGACTGCCTGGAAGAATTCGGCCTCAAATTATCTATTGACATGTGTCAGTTTTTCCAAACATCTGTAAAATATGTGGGACATATAGTGTCAAACGAGGGAATATAGACAGATCCTAGTAAAGTAGAGCCCCTGACCACCTGGCCCCAGCCAACTAACTTAAAAGGACTGCAGTGTTTCTTGGAGTTTTGTGGCTATTATTGGTGGTTCAGTAAAGGCTATTCAAAGGTAATACGGCCGCTTCTCAGTCTTACTCAAGGCTATCCGCCTATCAACCGCAGGTACAAGAAGGGATCCCTCAAGGAAGAAGAAAAGGTGTATTTCTGAACAGGTGAACCATTTTGAGCCCGTTGGACGCCTGAGTGCGAGACTGCATTCGTTGAGATCATCTAACAGCTTATTCATGCCCCAGTACTTGCCTATGCTGACCCTACCAAGCCATATGTCCTGCGTATGAATGCCAGCCTGAAGGGACTCAGGGCTGTGTTGTATCGAGATTATGAAGATGGCGTGAGACCTGTGGCCTTCGCCAGTCGAATCTTGACACCATCTAAGCAAAATGATCCTGTTCACAAGTTGGAGTTTCTCACTCTAAAGTGGGCCATAGTTGACTAATTTCACGAGTATCTTTATGGGCCAAAATATTGGTAAGAACTGATAACAACCCCCTAACATATATACAGACCTCAGCCAAGCTGGACGCCACTGCACACTGGTGGCTTTCTGCCCTGTCGATTTAGGATTATGCGGTTGAATACTGGCCTGGACTGAACCATACTGATGCAGACGCTCTCTCCTGGCGGTCAAGCCCTCAAGACAGTTGGGTGAGGCTGTCAGAACACTGTATTAAAGCATTGTGCCAAACATTTGACAAAGATGAGCAGCCATCCGCAGATACAGTGGACTGTCTGGTGGACTGTTTGGAGCCTCTCTGATACTTGCATACCTGCAGCCTATTGTCATTTTTCTGCATTGGACCTCAGTGCCTTGCCCCAGTTTGATAGTGACAGCATTCAGAGGGCTCAGTCCCAAGACCCTATGATCCAGCCCGCACTTGATGCCCTTCATGTGGGGAGAGATGTGTCTAAACTACATTCTACTGACTTACGGACTGAATTATTATTCAAAGAAGGCTAAAGACTAAAGTTGTGAGACCAGTTACTCTATCGAGAGACAGTAGATCATTGGGGTCAGTTGGATAAGCTGCAATTGGTACTACCCACAGCCTTCAAGCAGCTGGTACTGAGGTCCTTACACAATCACATGGGACACCTCGGTATTAATCGGACTCTCGACTTGGTGTGGTCTAGGTTCTGCTGGCCAAAGATGGGGGCTGATGTTGAAAGCCATGTCAAAACCTGCAGTAGGTGCCTTCAGAGAAAAGCTTTGCCCCAGAAGGCTGCTTCTCTTGTTAACATTTCAACCAATGCCCCCATGGAACTGGTTTCCATAGACGTTCTGTGTCTGGAGCCTGATCAAAAGAACATTGGCAATATACTGGTAGTAACCAATCACTTTACCCGATATGCACCAACTTTCCCGACCAAGGATCAGAAGACCTCCACGGTGGCCAAGGTGCTAGTAGAAAAGTTCTTTGTCCATTATGGTGCGCTCCAATGTATCCATTCTGATTAAGGAAGGGACTTTGAAAGCAGACTGATCAAAGAGATGCTCTCCCTGTGGGGGGTGCGAAAGTCTAGAACAACTCCTTACCACCCCCAGCCGGAACGCTTTAACAGAACTCTTCTGGATATGTTGGACACTCTTCATCCTAAAGACAAGTCTAAATGGAGCCAGCAGATTAGCACCTTGGTACACTCTTACAGTTGCACCAAAAGTGATGCTACTGGGTTTTCTCCCTATCGCTTCGTGTTTGGGAGGGAAGCCCAGTTGCCTGTGGATGTCTGCTTTGGAGTCTCTGCAGATGGGGTCAGAGGAGCTGAGAACTATTTACAATATGTACAGAAGCTGAAAGCTCTATTGAACCATGCGTACCAACTGGCTCAAACAATGGCTGCCAAGCGAAACCTTGCTAACAAAGAGAGACATGATTGACAGGCAAAGGCTCAGGAGTTGTTGCCTGGGGATCAAGTGCTATTGCATAACTTGGGATTGCATGGCGAGGATAAAATCACCGACAGATGGCATCATCTTCCACATGTAATAGTCAGCAAGTTGGATGATTTACCTGTGTATAATGTGCGCCCTGAGAATGAGTCTAAAGCTTCAAGACCATGCACAGAAACCACCTACTGTCCATTGGCCAAGTAATCATTGACGCTGAACCATCAGATATTGCCCCTCCTGGGCCGGTGACTCATGCTGCTGCTAAAAACAGACAGAGTCAACCTGCCCTAGTTGTTCCAGACCTAAGGCCTCCCCCCATGGACGGCCCAAAATGATAGTGACTGTCAGTCCACCTCTGATGATAGTGATTGTGACAATTCTTATTACCCGTCCTATGAACTGAGTCAGTTGTTTCGAGGTAACCCTATGTATAATTGTGGGGATGAAGCTGGGCCTTCAGGACTGCATAACCCTCCAGCTTCCTCCTTAGACCCAATACCTTCTGAAAGTGAGGTGCAAAGTATCATGGCTGAAGTAACAGATTCTTTGTGTCTAGTAGAACTGTTTGAATTAACCGAGGAGAAATCTGATGTCGTACATCTCTCTGGTGACATAACAGCCCTTGAAGAACCCTATAAAAGTGTTGACAGCACCCCTCCAGTGCCACAAAGTCCAACTGTGTCCAAGCATCCTCAGGATGAGCAACCTGGGCCCTCTTCAGAAGATAATGAGCAAAGCATTGTGGAAATAGAATTTGCAGTGCAAGAAGCTGATAGTGTTCCCAATCTGGACATTTCAACCAGTGCAGAGGCACCCCTCACTATAGCAGAAGACACCAATGCCAGTATTGACTGCCCAGAGCCTGTGCCTGTCTCCCCCGGAAAGTCTGGACGAGCTGTCAAGCCAGTGATGCGCCTTAGCTATGCCTCCCCTGGGAGGCCTGTGGATTTGCCTCTGTGTTCTTCACAAGGGTGTTTACATTTCAAAGAGCTCACCGCCCAAACTGAGCCTGTCTGCCACTTCTAAGTTAATTGTTCTTGCCTCGGAACATGGTGCTCCTGCCCATCTAGCCTTAAGTTAGCTGACAGGAGTGGGCCCCCATCTGTATTGTTCAAAGTGCAAGAAACTATTACATGAATAAGTATAGTAATATCATTACGTAGATCATAGTAGAATCAGTATTCAATGTGTGAAAAATGCAAAGCTGTTGTCACTATGAATATAGTATATGTATAGAGAATACTAAATAAGTATAGTAATGTGATAAGTTTACGTTTTACGGATGCCTCAGTCATGATCCTATCTTGTGTAGTAATGTCACGTATATATCGTACAGTATATCGTCTTTTTCCATGCTGTTGTGGTATAGACTTGATGCGGACACCAAGTTCTTTCCAGGCGGGGAAGGGTGTAACCCCCCCTACAAATGGGGGTTCCTGAAAGTCTTCCTGGGGCTGGCCTAAATGCCCACTGCCAGGCTGGTGTTCTGTGTCCTAGCAATTTAAAAAGTGTTTGCATGTGGGTGCCCTGTTAGCCTCCATGCCTGTCTCTTTAAGAGCTGCCTATTTTGTAGAGTATAATTAATCTGGGTAGGGGCCGAGTAGTTTCAGGCTCGAGTCCTGCCCGGGCTGTTGTATTATTGCTCCATTCTGCCATCGCTATTTGCGTAGAGGCAGCCCTACAAGAATCTGTAACTGTTTGCTGATTATCTGCTTTAATGGTAAAGACGTTGGAGTTTGTCTAACCTGCCTTCCTTTGCAGCATGGACATTTCTGCTAATCGCCACCATCTTGGTTCTGGACTGTCTATTGGGACCAATCAGTGCCTTTGGGGATCCTAAAATGGAGTCTGTCCCCAGGGGTCTTGTGGGAGTGAATTTCTATAGGAATTGTAGTTTTTATATGTTGGCGCCTAAATGGACCTGGAGGGGGAGCCCTTACTTTGACAGACAGTTGGATCAACCAACCAAACCCTTTTGGATGAGAAGGAAGTCCCGGTGCTGCCTGCAGCAGAGCGTAAGTCTGGAGTTGGAATTGAAAGAGTGAACAGCTCGAGTGCTTCGAGCAGCTGCTCCTGCGTGGTGCACAGGGAAAATCGTCAGGAAGGCTGTATTTGGCCTGCCTGCTACCAACTTCATAAGTGAAGAGACGTTGAGCCTGACAACGAACTTCTTCTGAATTTGCCGCTTTAGCGATTGGATCTTGATTTGTGACAAACTGAATCCTCCTGAAGTGGACTGAAAATTTGCCTCAGTACGTTTGGCCTGTCAGGACTTGAGACTGCCGCAGAGCATACGGTTTGCGTAGAGACGCTGTGAATTGCACCCAGACTGTCATCCGAACTGTGGTATTTACCTTGCTTTTACTATAAGTGTGCTGAATGCTGATAGTGGGTTGCGAGTTGGTTCTCCACTGCTTGAATGTGTCACGCTTGCTGGAAGCTGTATCCAGCACTTACCGGACTGTCTTCCAAATTGTTTACCCAGTCTGGGCCTTGCCACCTCGGCCCAGACAGCCGCTCATGCCGCAGAGAAGCAACCAACGAGAGACACGCCTGGGGATTCGGCTCCCTACTCAACATCAGCGAACAGGATCAGCACCACGGTGCTTCATGTGGGCCCTGCTTCTCCTGGCAATCCAGCACTTCATCCTGAGGTCTCCATTTCGTCCATCCTGCATCCTGTACTGGGTAGCGTGAGTAAACACCAGGGTAGCTCCCTGCAACAAAGCTCAAATCAAAGTGTGTCCACTGATTTAATTGTTGTTGCTAATCATTTTTGGACTGAGCCATGCCCATCCGGCTCCAGATTACAAATTGTGGGTTAAAGTGCATGCATGTTTTCTTTCCATCACAGGTCTCCAACCAACTGCAACGCCGGTCTACCCCGGGCAACACTTCAGGCTAGCCGTAGTTCCAACTGGGTACCCATAGTGTGTATGACTGTGTTGCAAGGACCTTGGAGTGCATGCCATATAGCCTGAATTATTCAGATCTCGAATCAACCACCAGATTCTACCCCCTTCCTTGTTACTGACCCTTAAATAAATCAGATCTAAATATTTTTGCACTGAAGTTGGTTGTGGTGTACCTCTGTACAAACTGCATTGAAATATTATTGGTTGTCTTGCCAAATCTTATTTTACAGGGGGTCTCCAGGGTCAAGCCACCTGAACCAGCCCTTGTGGTAAGTGCAACAAGTGTGGAGTTAAAACTTGTCAGGGACAAATTGCAATTGTGTATTCTGTGAATCATTTAGGCCACTAGAGGGAAAGGGGGGGGGGGGTAACAGTGTCCCGGAGGGCTGTACCCAGGTTAGCTACGCTACCACAAACCCTGTCCTCCGGGTGGAGGCATCTGTTTCGATACCCAGGCCCCTCAACCTGCACTGGGTCATGCAGGCAGAGGTAGTATCCCTTGGGATAGCGCCACCTAGGGTTTACAATAAAAATAACTATCTCTCATGGCAAAAAGACAGCAAAGTGAAGCTCAGTCCAGACAGCATGAAGGACAATATTTTTCAATAAGAGAGGCCCCTGACTACACATAAACATATTAAAATCGCTTGACTTTACTAGAGTGATACATTTTAAGTTATTTTTGTAATTACGTCAAATAGTGAGTGTACCACTCACCCCCACACTACAAAAATGGAATTGTCCACATCAGGCTGTTGCATGAGATACCTGCTATATATCCAGAATGAGAGCCCCTGTGATTCTAGTCCTTGGGGCAGGGGAAAGTAATACAGTGGGTGTGAAACTGGTTAAGGACTAGAACCCAGAGGGTAGTTCTAAATGGGGGAGTCTCCAGGAGATGGGAGTCATGAACGGAGTATCCTAGGAGTTGGTACTGCACTCCTTACTCTTCAGTATATTCATAGTGGACATAGGGGTGGGTCTATAAGGAAAAGTTTGCCTGCACAGAGCCCTACATCAGGTAAATGGCAGACTCTACACTTGAAAAATAATTAAGGCCCTACAGCAGAGGTCACTATCTGTTGCTGCCACTGTACCTCTCTGTTGGCGACATGCTGGATAAGCACTCTGTCTCGCCGCTGACTCACTGACTACTGGTTATAGGTAGTGTCCTGTGTCAGTCGGCTGGATAAGCACCCTGTCTCTCTGCCGACTAACACAGGACACTACTGGCAATCAGCACCACGGCTTTTGCGCTCCATCTCTCGCCAACGTAACATTCCACCACTAAAACTCGCTGCCTGGCACAGAAGGAAAGTAGAAAGAGTGGAACACACCACAGAAACCTGGCAGTGCTGAGCGACATGTCCCGCTCTGCGGAGAATGTGGACCAGTCACCGGGGGGATCTCTATTTCTCAAGCACAACGGACACTGTCATGGGGAGGGAAGACACTCTCGTGCACTCTCAAACACTCTTGGTGAGCGGAGGAAGTGGACCAAACACTGTCTGGGTGGGGTGGGGTGGGAAGACCTCTCGCTCTCAAGCACTCTTGGTGAGTGGAGGTTGTGGACCGGACACTGGGGGGGTGGGAGAATCTCTTTCTCTCGTGCTGTCAAGCACTCTGGGTGGGGGTAGGGAATCTCTCTCCCTCCCTCAAGCTTACCCCACTGATATTGTGGATGATGTGCACCAGACACCGTCAGGGGATCTCTCTTTCGCTGTTGAGCAGTCTGGTTGAGCAGAGGATGGGGACCGGACACCATTGGGAGGGAGAGTACAATCTTTCTCTCTTGCTCTCAAGCTTACCCCACTGATATTTAAGCAGCATTACCAGAATGTTTTTAACTGTAATAATTAATTTGTGACTGCGATGCTATTTTGAATGTGTTGTCAGGTGCCGAGCCTGTGGTATTGGGCACCTAAGAAATAAACGAAAAAATTAACTTCCGTGGCTGCACTGTAATTTTCTGATCTTTGTCTGTGATCACACACAATGGCTGCCACTCATCTCTGTGTCTTGAATCGGGGAAGAATTTCCTGACAGTAGACTGAGCACCTCATTGCTATCTAGGTAAGGAGTGCAGGCACCATAACCATGCATTAAAGAGTGAATTTAATGCACAGTCAGGTGCTGCAGCTAGCCCAATCAGCACACTATCTCATCCCAACCCATGTTATTATATGGTTTTATTTATGTTTGATCGTACTGTGTGTCTACTGTGTTCTTGTGACTGTGCATGTGTTAATACAGCATAGACATATGTATATATATATATATACATAAGTGCTTTTTTGGTGCACATGTACACACACACACACGCGCGTTATGTCTTTAGGGAGGCTCTCAGAACACAAGCATTTAACAATATATAGGCCTTCTGCTGTCACATTCCCATCCATGGAGAGAATCCTACTGTGCTAATCTAATTTATAACCAATTAGGATTTCAATTACTTTTTTCCTTTTATTTCTGCACATATCCAGTTATTTACTTCTCTTATCAACAGAACTGTCACATCCACGTGTAAAAGTTTATTTTTTTATTTTCAGTTCTGCCCAGTGTATTTAAGGTTATTTCTATACAGAGTCTGCCATTTACCTGATAAAGCGCTCTGTGTACCCTGAAAGCTTATTTTGCAAATCTCTTATTGGTCCAATAAAAGGCACCAAATCACCCACTTTGTTTATCTTTTTGTACAAGGAGCAACACAGTTGAAAACATTCTCCATATGATTATTGTAAAGGTTACTATAAGGATCCAGTATGTAAACTGCAGCATTATATAGGTAAATGGGGCTTTTGAGATGTCTTCTGGCTTATCAAGAGTGTCATCTCATGCCTTTTTGGGGGTCAAGAACTGTGAAGCAAAACTGAGCAGTTCTGGAACCTTAAAGAAGCACAAGATGATGCTCTTGATAAGCCAAGAGACCACTCAAAAGTGCCATTAACCTTTTATAAATTATGCCGCTTGTTACTCTCAACTGTGAAAGTATTAAAAAAAATGCAATGTGCAGCTAACAGTACCTGGCCCACCCACCCCAGCCCTGCCCACTTGCCAGCCTCGTTTCCCAACAAGTTTAATTCAGACTTCAAAAAACAGCATTCTGTCTCCAAAAACCGCCCAAGTCATTTCAGTCACTGTCTCAAGTTGCAGATGATCTGCATAGCGAAGCAAAGCTAACATTACCTGCTTACTCACCTGCCAGCCAGCTGGTGTGCCTGTTAGCCTTGTATCCCGACAAGTTCAATTTAAACTGCCAAGAAAAAAAAAGTTCTCTCACCAGAAGCAGCCCGGATGATTGTATTCAGTTTTAATCATGCCAGTTGTCTCATGTTGCTAACTAACTATCCATGTCCTGAGGT
This sequence comes from Neoceratodus forsteri, assembly GCA_016271365.2. Lineage (NCBI taxonomy): Eukaryota > Metazoa > Chordata > Ceratodontiformes > Ceratodontidae > Neoceratodus > Neoceratodus forsteri. The sequence goes on from CM057453.1 coordinate 199,052,075, forward strand.
TTTCAGCACCCCAACTCCATGGGCGGGAGGGACCTTGCATTCTTAGTTTAGTAAACTGTTTGCTAACAAGATTTTTTTCCTCTTGGTGATTGTTTAGTTAATGACGGTATTAAAAAAAAAAAAAAAAAAAAAATGCCAGTGTTCTTTCCCACTTAGTGGCTCATTTACTTAGCAGCTTTAGTAATGTACACAGTAAATGTTTCCATGATTTTAAACACACTGCTTGATGATCCATGATGAGGAAGAAGATCAGACAGCTACATGCACAGCAGAATGCAAGTACATATTCACAGTGTTGTGGTGTTGAAAACTACATCAATGGATGGTAGTTACAGACGTGAAACAGCTGGCATGAACAACGACCCAGGCAGCTTTTGGTGAGAGAATGCTGTTTTTTATTTGGCAATTTGAATTGAACTTGTCTGAAGTACAAGGCTGGTGGGTGGGCGGATGAGCTGGCAGGCAGGTAGATGAGGGTAGGGGTGGACCGGATACTGTTAGTTGCACATTGCAGCAGTTGGATTTATACTTTCACAGTTCACACACTTTTGGTAATGAGGGCTACTGTGGCTTAAAGAGCAGCTCTCGACTAGCCCCCACCCGCTGACACATATCCTGCAACTGACCTGGCCAGGAGTCGTTTTCCATCAATGATTCCTTTGTGGGCTACTGTTTAAAAATGTTATTTCACTCATAACTTTATTCTGCTGAAAATGGAATCCTACGTCCACGCCCCCATGCCGGCTACCCGGCCCGTTTTGTGATGTCAGTAGCGAAGGCTGCGTGTGCGTACTGACTTGAATGGGGTGATTTTTCCCAAAGGCTTTATAGTATCTGCCAATGTTGGGTTTAAGAAAGCAAGCGACCGCTGGGAAGTAGAGGACCCGCTTTTGTCGGGGCGGTCGCTTTGATTTCTTAAAATCCGTAAAATACATAAAACCTGAAAATCACCAATAATCAATGAACACACAGCAGTTTATGATCTCACTAAAATGAAACTGCGTGTCTGCAAAGAGCAATATACAGAATCGGAACTAGTTCAGTTTTTGCCAGCGGGTCCGGGAATGAAGTTATGAGTGGTATTTGTTCCTATGACCTGAAATCATTAAACGACTCACAATGGAAATGCAAGATATCAGCGAGCTAGTCAGAGTGTGAAGCTGCTCTTTAAAAAAAAAAAGGAACAAATGTGGAATGGTCACAGTATTCCAGCACCAAGGAGCATGATGCGCATGAAGTTCTCTTTGCTGCATAAGAGATCTTCACATGCATCACTGCCTCCAGTTGTGTTCTGTAGGACCTAAAAAAGGCATGATTTATAACATTTAGTAAATATCTTCAGTAAAACAGAAAAATACTTTTAAAATCGTGATGTGGTGTATCCATTTTGTGGTCAGGAAAGGTGCTGTGATGACATAATTGGCTCACCAGCTGTAAGTGTGCAATGAAACAGATTAAGCTAACTGCTCCTACAAATACATTGTCAAATTGTGAAGAAAAGCACTGAATTCTCTTGCTTAACTGTACCAAACATAAAATCCAGAGTTTTCTTAGCAGTGTAACAGGATGGGATCCCTGCCAGCACAGCCCATCTGTCCTCACCTGCTGCAGTAAACGCTGTTAAGAATGGTGAGGCAGTGACATCATCACAATACCCTTCCTGTCCACAAAATGGATACCACCATATCCCTATTTCAAATGTATTTTTCATTGCTGTACTAAAGTTATTTGCTAAATGTATCCTTCCAACCAATTTCTACTCAACTATGTTAACTGTTGAAATAATTATGTAGCCCCTCTCCGGCGCCGTCCTGGAAAGGGCCACTGCTCCTGCCGTGCAGACCTGACTACGGGTTTGGAACCTGGGTTCCCATAGCTGACCTACGGGGGTCCTTTCCTAAAAGATAAAAATAAAATGTCGGTGGCTCCACCCAGAGTACATATTCAGTGGGTCTGATTGCTTGCAGTACAACCCCCTGGGATGTCGTACCAACCCATCTCCCCAATAGTTACCCAAGACATAGACTTACCAGGATTCGAACCGCCCCACATTCAGTTATCATTTGCCTTTGCCATCTCAGCCAGTAACATGCTTGCTAAAACTAGGCTCTGGATTCACTTCTGCTGCAAAACATTAACATCCAGTTTATTTACAGGTGGAGGGTTTAGGATGGGGTAAGTGGAATAGAGTTCAGGCATTTTTAATATTTGCAGTTTCCAGTAATCACATTTCCCCTTCTGATTCAATCCCATATCTCAGTCATTTGCAGCCACCAGGTCTATCTAGCTGACTAACTGCTGCAGGTGTGCTCAACCGAGACCCACAGGTCCCAGTCCATTTAACCCCAAAATCCAGTACCTGGGTACCCACATTTAAAGTTGCAGGCCTGAGGTGCAGCTGGTAGCCAGTGTTGGTGCGCTTGGTGAATTTAACTGTTTACATCCTTTCCCTTGTCTAAACCTCTGCTCTATCTCCAGCCCTGGTATGTGTGCTTAAACTATTTACAGTCCCCAGGTGCAGGGCAGTTCCTGCTTTTTAGTAACAGTTCTGCAGAATCAGACCTTGGATGGCACAGTTCACTCAAGTCCTGGGGATGGATGGTAACACAGGCAGAACCAGGCACAATGCTTGAACAGGGGGCACAGAGGCTGCAGCTTGCTCTGTCTTTCCTCTTGCTTGCAGATCTTGCAGCTTGTCCCCTTCAGCCATTTAGAGGCCTCGCTGCAGAGCACGTGTGCAAAGCCTGCCAACTACAGAGGACCCAGACCAGGGAATGGCCCCACGGTCCGGGTCCCTCCAATCAGAGCACCCTAACACACGGGTACAAGACCTGTGATCCCCTGCAGTGGCAGACCCCACTTGATGGGGGTTAGCGAGTTCCCCACCTGGCCCTGGGTGTCAGCAGGAACATTCAGCACATTCTCTGCTTCTCTTTCTTTCTCTTTCCTGCCACAGTGTGTAGCCACAGTAATCTGTTTCTCTCTTTTCCTTGCTGTATCTCAGGAGCAGACAATAGGCACCTGACCCAGAAAGGCACCTGTCCATCCTTCTGCTTTCACAGTCTCTTGACTTCAACACAGCTGCATTCTTCCTCAGGGTCACACGTATCTCCTGCACTCAAAGTCCCTTTTCTCACTGAGCAGGTACATAGCAATTCTCTGAGTTGAAGAGGCTCACTTTTCCTTTTCTTCTCTCAGCACATTTACATTCTCTTATTCCTCATCATTCCTCTGCATTCCTGTCTTTTCCCAGGCTTAGATGCAACCTGTGTCCTTTTACCAGGTTCAGGACACAACCTCTTTTCTCATCTTCTTTATCTCACCGCTGTGGTGCAATTTCAGAACAACGCAGAAAATTCAGCAACCTGCAGCTTTCCCTTTTTCCTTTTCCAAGCTGCTCCTTCATTGCTTCTGCTTTCCTTTTTACTGATGGGGCGTGCACTCCCTATCCTGGGGGACAGATTGCTGGCAGCCCCCAGGCAGACCCATCCTGCAGTACCATTCACTCCAGGGGCAAGAGCCCCCCCACCCGAAGGAGCTCCCACCGAACTGACTCAGTCTCTAACTGTCCTTAACTTTTGGGAGCCCTTTCCTCGCTCCCCATTGACTGGAGCCACTGTCCTTAGGAAAAGTTAATATGTATGAGGCTCCCTCGATGCTTCATGGGTGCAGAAAAAGGCACCTAAACGTTCCCCGGTATCTTCCCCCAAAAGTCTGCTCGCACAGTTCCGGAGTCCCTGGCAAGAATCCTGGCTCGGTGGTTGGCTGGCAGATGTCACATGGCTGCCCAACATGGTGGCCGAAATAAACCGTGTCCTCAGTTTACACAGAGTCCCAGATTTCAAGTGTCCCTGCAGCCAAACCCTGTACTTTTATTTGTTCATTTCACCAGCATTAAGTAGCCACCCATGTGCCCTGTTAAGCGGCTGCCTCTTTTAACCCATCAGTCAAACCTTTTTCCAGTCACTGTTGCCGTCTTACATATCCCCTAGGCAGCTAGTACAAGGTCCCATTGCAGTTTATACAACATTCCACTTGCACATCCTGCGATTGTCACATGAAGCTCTTTGACTTTTCATTTTCTCCTACATTTTGTAGCAGCCCCTTTCCTCTTTTACCCCCGACATAGGTTTTAATTGATCCTTTTTCTTCTGCCTGTCGCTACTGCTAATACTTTTCCCCAGTGCTAGACAGGCTTCTGATACTTCAAAGGGACGCCGCCTCATGAATATTAATGAGGCGGCTCCCAAATGTCCAAGGGCAATTGACGCTCACAAATTTGTCTCTCTGCCCTCTTCTGCCATCTCTCTGGCTGCCCCAAGGTCTCCGGTCCCTCTCATTTTGCCCAGTGGGACTGGTACCACTGGAGAGATAGATCCAAGACCACCATAGAGACTGATCCAAAGGCGGCCGAACGAAAATGTGCTTATGCACATGCACGGAGCTCGCCGGCACCACTGTTCCATTTCTCAAGCCGGTGGCTCCGCGAACCAGCCCTCCGGGCCCGCTGTCCCTTAAAAACCATGCAGGGGCTGGCAGGAGAGACAGGAAAACACGGGAGCAAACCAGGAAATGAGACCCAGGACAAAAAAACAATGGGGGGTAGAAGCAAAACCCCAGGGGGAAATTAGCCTTTTATGGTGGCTCACAGGTAAGCCCCCGATGGAGGGGTTACAATTATATAGGGAATTGCACACATTCCCTTTAAGAAATGTGCAGAGCTCAGATCATCTCAGGACTCGCACCATGTGGTGTGCACTATTTAGAAAAGTATAATCAAATTTTGTCTTCTATTGCAGAGACAGAGACCATGATATTCTTTTACCTGAACATTTATGTTACAGCCATGTGGCTCATGGACTTGTATACGCAGCTATTAATTTTCAGTTTCATCATAAAGTACTTTTTCTTTACCCTAACATACTAACATACTAAAATGCCAGCAGAATAGGCCTAACGGTCTTTTGTGTCTGCTCATTTGGTCAGCCCCCAACCTGGGTGCTGACCTTGCTGTCCCCCTCGCCTTCTCTGGCTTCTCCCTTCCCAGTTCCAGATATTCTTGCTGCATTGGATTTTGCTTCCAGAACCCTTCCCCTGTACCTGTCCCACCCTCTTGAACCACTCCACTGTCTCTGCTCACCAGCCCCCTAGGCAGTGCATTCCATGGCTCCACCACCCTCTCAGTGAAGTAGCACCTCCTCCTTTCTCCCTGAATCTTCCCCTCCAGCTTCCACCCATGCCTCTAGTGGCCCCTTCCTCCTTCCTTGAAGCACCCTGACTGTTCCTCCCCTATTTACCCTCTTCATGTACCCTAAGACCCCATCATGTCCCCCGGTCCCTTCTCTCTTCCAATGTGTACATATTTAGCTCTTGAGCCTCTCCTCATAGGTCCTGCCCCCAAGACCCAAATCATTTGGTTGCCCTCCTCTGGACCCTCTCCAGGAGGTTAATGTCCCGCTTAAGTGTGGCCTCCAAACTGCACGCAGTACTCAAGGTGCCTCACTCAAGCAGTTATACAGAGGGAGTATCACTTCCTCCTTGGAGGTGATCCCTCCAGCGATGCATCCCAGCATCCTGTTGGCCTTGGCTGCTGCCTCCTACAAGTCTCAGAGTTGTTCATCTTGACATCCACCACCATCCCCAGGTCCTCTCAGCCATCGAGACTTAGCATCCCCCAGGGTGTACACTTGGCCTGGGTTTCCAGCCCCAGGTGGAGTATCTTGCATTTCCTGCATTGAACCTCAGCTTCCACTTTCTAGACCATCTTTCCAGAGCCTCCAGGTCCCCTGTGAGGCCACCCTCCCTCCTCCCATCCACCACTGCCCCAGTTTCGAGTCATCTGCAAAGAGACTCATCTCCTCCTGATTCTGTCCTATAGTCAGATACGTAGGCGTTGAACAGAAGGGGCCCAAGGACTGATCCTGTGGGACCCACTAATGACCCTCCTTGGGATGAGACTATCCCACAACTACGACCCTCTGGGTCCGGTCCTGGAGCCAATTGCCTATCCATCTGATCATCTGGTTCCCCACCCCATTCCTCCCAGCTTATCCAACAGGCCCACGTGAGGAACAGAGTCAAATGCCTTGCTGAAGTCTAGAAAGAGGACATCCACTGGTCTACCCAGGTCCAAGGCACTTGTCACCCAGTCATAGAATTCCACCAGGTTTGTCTGACACAATTTCCCCTGGATGAATCCATGCTGTCTATCGTCCAGGCACCCTGACTTATCCAGGTCCCCCCAGCCTCCTTGACAATGCCCTCCATCACCTTGCCCCACCGATGTTAGCTGACAGGCCTGTAGTTCCCTGCCACCTCCCTTGATCCCCTTGTGGATAGGCACTATATGCACCACCTTCCAGTCTTGGGGCACCACCCTGTCCTCAGAGATGGTGAAAAGCTCTGCCAGGGTTTTGCCAGGACATCTGCAAGTTCCTTCAGCACTCTGGGATGTAATTTATCCGCCCGTGCTTTCTCTGTCTTAAGGGAGCTGAGGGCTTCCCTCCTCTCTCTGCTGTGAATTCCACTTCCGTGCCCCTTCTTCCTGCCTCCCCCCCACCTGCCAGTGATGCCTCCCCCTCTCCCCAGACCTGCCGATCGGTAAGGGTCCCCCCCTCCTCAGTATCTCTGTCTCCTCCCATGTATGATGCAGCACCCCCATTTTCCCTGGTGAAAACTGAGGTGAAGTACTCATTTAGTACCTCAGCCTGCTCCCCCGGGTCTTGTGCCCATCTCTCCCCTGATTTAATCCTGCTAATCTGCCCCTTCACCCTTCGTTTTTCCCCAATGTATCTAAAGAACCCCTTGTTCCCTCTCCTAATTTCCCTGGCCAGGTTCTGCTCCTTCCTTGCCTTAGCCACCCTCACCACTCTAGTGGCCCTTCTAGCCATCAGCTCGTACTCCCCTCGATCCCTTTCACTCCTTGAGCACTTGAATTGCTTATAGGCTGCTTTCTTTCCCGCACCACCTCCTGGACCTCCCTGGTCCACCAACAGAGGTTTTGGGCCTACCACATTTCGTCTTACTCTTGCACAGGTGCTGGTAGCATCCTGCACCCCTCTCCTGATGATTTCCCACCTACTATCAGCGTCCATGTCTGACCCAATCCCATCCAAATGCTCCTTAAGGATCCTTCCCATTTCCTTAAAATCCCCCCCTGAAGTCGGTTACTTCCGTCTTTGTGCAGCCTTCTACCCCTCCTAGGTCCAGGCAGAACCAGACCATGGCATGGTCACTCCCCGCCAATGGGTCCCTTACCTCCAGGCCCCCAATCTGATCACTGTCTGCCAGGACCACATCCAGTACCCATGCCTCCCTGGTCGGTTCCCTCACCTGCTGAGTTAGGAACGCCTCTTGAAAGACATCCAACAACCTCTGTTCCCTGGTCACAGAGGATGTCATAGTCTCCCAATCTGTTCCTGGCATGTTTAAGTCCCCCAACACCACCACCATTCCTCTGCCCAGTCTGCAGTGTCTCCTAACATCTGCCACCAGACTGTCCTCCAGCTCCTCCGCCAGGGCAGGGGGTCTATACACCACTCCTATTTTTACTCTCTTGCCCTCCTTGTTATCAAGGTGACCCAAATCGCCTCCATGGTTCCCTCCGCCTCCTCTACTCCCCCTATGCCAATGCAGTTTTTGACTATCATTGCTACCCCTCCTCCCCTTCTCCCCCCCTGTCCTTCCTGAACGTAGTGTATCCCTCCAGGTTCAGGTCCCAGTCATGTCTTGCAGTGGCCCAAGTCTCAGTGACCGCTGCCACATCCACTGCTCCCTCAGTTAGCATCGCCTGGAGCTCGGGCATTTATTGCCTAAGCTCCTGGCATTTAGCAGGACTACCTTCCACCCTTTCCCTATAGTTCCATTTCCCCTGCTCGTGTTCCCATGGGGATTCTGTTTTCCCCTGGTCTGCACTTTGCCAGTTGGCCTTTTCCTGCAGTCCTCCTGGTCCCCAGGGGGGTGGAGACAGAGTCCCTCCTTTATCGGCACCCCCTTGACAGCCTTTTCTCCCATCCCACCCCCCTTCACAAGTTTAAACCCCTCTCAAAGACTTAACTGTTGATGTAGACTGACATAATCGATACATTAAGGGGAATGGCACCCTCAGTATAGTTTGCTAGTTTGTATGTTCTCTATGTGCAAAGTAATAAACGTAGTGAAAAAAACTCCAGGGGATAGACAGGGTGGAGTGTGGGGAGCTTTTTAGGCTGAGCACCAACATGATTACAAGATGGAACGCACTGAAGTTATTGGGAAGGAGTTTCAGGAGGGAGAGGAGGAAGCATTTCTTCATGGAAAGGGTGGTGGATTAGATAGGACAGGTTGCCTAGGGAGATGGTGGGGGTAAAGTCAGTGACAGGATTCGAGCATGTATGGAACAGGCACATGGGTTATCGTTAAAAGGAAAAATCATCTGGAGAGGATGAAGAAGCTGGGGGTTGCATAGGGCCCCTTACACCACATAGAGTAGGTAGGGTTAGGCTAAACTGGATGGGACTTGTCCTTTTAGCCAACATAATCTGCAGTCCAACCCCATTTATCTGACCTGCATCGGGGACATCCAGTCGGGTTGGATAAACGGGATTGCATGAATGCACATCAGTACAGTATTAAATTCTCATAAACTCATTCACTCATACATGCAGTGATACTGCCAGTTAAAATGTCATTGTTCAAAATATAGTACATCTTTATTGAAAGCTTTTTAATAAAGTGCTAATAAAGTGAAACTATTTAAACTGTTTAAAATATGGTTTACACAAATGTTTCATTTAGTGTAGTAGTCTTTTATTGATTTTTGTTTGAGCGTGTTGTGCTGCTTTCTTGCGGCATGCTGTCTTAAGCTTCTTAGCAGCATAACTTGAATCGGGTCACAGTCAGGCTGTGATTTCAGGTGAAGGATTGCCTGATCGAAGTGCTGGACAGCTTCACCATGAGTAGGTTCAGTCAGAGGAGGGTCTACAGTGTCCAAATTGTGTTGGTCCTGATCTTCTTTGAGTTCCTGCTGGGGACGGGGTTACTATTTCTACAATTCCCTCATTGGATAGCAGCTCATGCCCCTGTTCATGTTCAACACACAGCAACCATTGCTGCATTTCATCTTCAAAAGGAGGGTTGGGGAGATCAGCAGTGAGCTTAGTGATTTCAGAAGACGACACATCACTATTCTCAGGGAGGCAGAGAGATTGGAGAGGACAGTGAGATTGGGTTGGTGAGTCAGTTCTTTGATCTCTGCCCGACTCGTTCTAATGCCAGATTTTCTCCATGCCTTCTGAATTCAGGTCTCAGGCACTCCCAAGCCTCTGCAGCCATGTAAACCATGTCTTTTGAAGTGATTGATTTTATGATTTGGCACAGAGGTGTGTCGTACTTATCACAGGCTAACACTGTCTGAAGCAATTTTTTTATATAAGCCCCCCTGATCGCATGGTTGCAACTTGGAAGTGGTGTTAGGAGGAAGAAACATACAGAGTATCACCCCCCCCCCCCATGCGCACATCAGCAACGTCCGGGTGTGCAGGCGAATTGTCCACTAATAAGAGAGGTTTTAGGGGTAGGGATTTTGACCTCAGATAGTGCTTAACTTGTGGTACAAAATGATTGGAAAACCAATTTGAAAAAATATCTGTGGAGCTGGCCCGGTGGCACTGGAGCTTGAGACGCTGGTCGCTACACCTCATGCCATGCCAGCAACCTAGGTTAGGGAACAAGCCCAGGCCGCCAGGGGTCAGCAGTGGGGGAGAGAGGATCGAGCGTCCCAAGGTCTGCTCTCCTCTCACTCTCTCTCTCGGAAGGAGGGTGACTTGTTGTCCCGCTCGTTGACTGTCCTCTGGTGGTGGCTGGAGGGCAGTACAGGTCGGGAGGCACATACCGACGTCCATGCATTGGTAGGGAAGGGGGGACGGGAGAAAAGAGGAAAAGGAGCCGGGCAGGTTCCGTGATGGCCCCGCATCCCCGAGGGCCGCCCTCAGTGTCTGGTTTGGGTCTCTTGGGGGGGGTAGGCCGGCACCCTCCTCCCTGGCCTCACCACAGGGGGAATTTCTGGGGGTTAGCAAGAGTGAGGATGCATGGGACTGGAGAGTGAGTTTCTCCGTGAGGAGGACGACAGCCACCTGCCAGGGCTCAAGGTGGAAAAAAATATAATAGAAAAAGGAAAAAATATCTGCGGTCATCCACGCACTCCTCTGTGACTCGTACTGCACCAGGAGGGATGCCATGTTCATATGTTTGAAGCATCTGGGCACCCTTGATTTCCCGACCACTACCAGCCTTAGTTTGTAGCCAGCAGCATTCAGACACCCAAGGACAGTCAGTCTGTCTTTCTGCTTTTATATGCCAGGAGCATCTTTCTCTGACCCATGTGCCAGTGTATGCGCTGGCAAGCCTCGCAAAAAGAGACCAGTTTCATCCACACTGAACACTTGTTCTGGTAGCAGTCCTTCCTACTCAATAGTGTTCAAAAACTGATTGATGAATGGCTCTGTGTCATCATCCGTGGCACTGAACCGTTCGCCACACAACCTAAGCTGGCAAATTCCATGCCTCTTCTTAAACCGATCCAGCCACCCCTTACTGGCTAAGCATAGACCACTATCACCAAGTCATGAATGGAATTGGAGGGCATTTTCTTTAAGGAGGGGACCAGAAATTGTGTGGAACCATGTGTACATCACAGCATCCCGCTGCTCGTCTTTGCTGCTCCACATATGTTTTCGGTTATCAGAACCGGCAGCCGTCTCCATGCAAATAGCAAAGTCTTTCAGCTTCTCCTTTGCTTGCCTAATATCGCTAATCATTGATTTGCCAACTCCATATTTCTGAACCAGTGCCACAGCCTGCTCACCGTTCTCCCACCTTTCAACAATCTGCAACTTCTGAGCCACGGTAAGCATTAATCTTTTTCTTTTACCAGACAGAGACAGGGAATCCATTTCAAAAGGAACAGCTACAGCTCCGTACTCTTCGGCAGTGTAAAACATATCAAGTACTGAAGCATACCTGACAAAGCACTTAACATTGGCTATATTGAGATGTTAGCCGCACCTCATCAAGTGCTTAGTAAGGTCACTAGGTCACTGAGCTGTACTGTATGCTCCTTAATTGCTGCAGTTGACAAGAGCCGCAATGTTACATTGTGATGTAAAAAAAAAAAAAAAGGCAGGCTACTGTGTCAAACGGCTGACATCAATAATAGTTGGGGACATAGTACTGGTTCATTAGATAGGGAGGTCCGAATTTTCGGGATTTGGATAAATAGGGTTGAACTGTATGTTTCTGTGTTCTCTTAAACAATATGCTTGACTGAGAAATTACTCAGACAGATTTTTGTAGCTGAATATATTCTGGAAAAATAGCTACAAAAGTGACATAGCTGGTGTGAATGTAACAGTCATTTGGACCCAAGTCATAGATTTTGGGAGTGGGGGTGGTAATACAAAACTGATATGATCAGCAGCTATCAAACACAAAGCTGGCATAACTGAATCCTCAAAAGGGATCATATCAGGCTATTCCACAGCAAACCTACACAAATTTCTAAGCAAACCAAAGGTTTGAACTCCTCGGACAGCGTGCCTTGAATTTTTATTTATTTGCTTTTGTTGACCGGGTGGGTACACTAGACATAGGAATGCCTATTTTCAGGTACGACCCGGGAGGATACAAATGAAATACAAAACAGCAACATCAGTGTGACGCAGCACTCATAAACCATACAGTAAAGAGTTAGCCAGGAGAGTAAAGAACATCTCAAACACTAATAAGACTATAAAAATACATGGTCAAGCAAAGTGGGTAGTCGAAAACATGGATAACAAGATCATTGAGAAGAATGAGATAAGTGCAACACAGGTTAAGAGATTCATATAAGTCATTAGCATGAAACAGTGAGCAGTAAAAAGCCAGTTAGCAAGTCCGAGATACAACAGTATCTGGGGGAGGCGGAGGGGAGGGGGTAGAGGAGAAGAGGGTAGTTTGGGGTGTATAACAGGTAGGGTGGAAGTAGGGAAAGGGCAAGCAGAGCAGGGGATAGGTTTATGGTGGCTGGAAACAGGTACAGGGACTTACTGTGAGTAGGTGTTGACGGTGGAGCTTCTTAAAGCAAGTATGTGTAGGGGCAAGACGAATTGCTAGAGGGATAGTATTCCAGTATTTAGGGGCAGCATGGGAGAAAGCTTGTGTACCCATTGTGGTCCTACATCTAGGGATGTACAGAGGTGTCTGGTCAACTGAACGGAGACCATAGGAAGGGGTTTGAGGATGTAGCAGCAAAGCAAGAGATTGAGGGAGGCCTGCTCTTATAGTTCCATAAATTAAGGCGCCATAAGATAGGAGGCGATGGGCCACAGGACTAGGCCATTCTAGGTCCGCATAGAGCAGACAGTGATGTTTGAGCCGAGGAGAGGCAGAAGCATAACGGCAAATGTTGTTATATGTAGTGTCCCATGTATGGAGGGAGGTCTTGGTTGCACCTAGATAGATGACAGAGCCATAAGCCAAGGATGGGAGAAGAAGGCCTTGTGCCACGGCAAGCCTAGCTGATGGGGTAAGGGCATAGTTAGTACGGTAGGCTCCTCCAATCTTGGCATTGACTGATTTACAAGTTGCATTGATGTGGAGATCAAAGTCCAAGGATTCATCAAGAAGAATACCAAGGTATCTAAAGGATGAGGTGTTGACTAACAGGGAATTGTCAGAACAGGATATTTGAAGGAGTTCAGTTGACTTTAATTTAGCTGGAGGCAAAGAGCATTGCCTGAGTTTCGTTTCATTAAGAACAAGACGGTTCGCAGTAAGCCAGGATTGTATGTTTTAGAACTCTAGAGATAGAGAGTTAGTTAAGTCCGATACATTGCTGGCACTTTGGTAGAGTACAAGGTCGTCTGCATAGAGCAAGGTAGAGCAAGTAGACACTTGTTGCGGGAGGTCGTTTATGAAGATCGAGAAGAGCAGTGGGCCAAGTATGGATCCCTGTGGGACACCAGCTTGTATGGAAGATAGGTCTGACAGGGCTGAGTTAAAAGCAACAGCCTGCTGTCAATTGGTTAGATAACTATGGAACCAGTTCACTGATTCGGCTGAAAAACCAAGGGAGGTAAGCTTAGTAAGGAGAAGGGTGTGATCAACAAGGTCAAAAGCCTTGGTGAGATCAATGAAAGTGATACCTGTCAAGAGACCGGAGTCCATGACTATGTAAATATCATTGGTAAGTTTCAGAAAGGCAGGAGAAGTACTATGGCCTTTTCGAAATCCATGCTGGGAGCCGGAGAGGAGGTTGTGTTTAAGGAGATACTCTATAGTTTGCCTTGCAACTAGTTTTTCAAGGATTTTACTGAGCACAGAGAGAATGGCAACAGGCCGATAATTGGCTATCTCTTTAGGATCACCTTTCTTTAGGATTGGTGTTATCCTAGCTATCTTCCAAACATTAGGAACTACACCATGACATAGCGACAGGTTGAAGATTTTAGTTAGGGGGGAGGCTATGAGCGGGGCAGCGACTTTCAGAAGCCTAGGTTCAAGACTGTCAGCGCCATGGCTAGTATTGTCAGGGATTGTCAGCAGCAGCTTAAGGACTTCAGATTTAGTGACAGTCCGGAACCTGAAAAGTGGAAGTGAGAGCATCGGAACCTTGGCCACAGGAGAGGGTGCCAGGTGGCTAGAGGGGGAGGAGGCTAAGTAGCATGACAGATCCAAAAAATGATGGTTGAAAGAGTTGGCAATGGTCATAGGGCTGTTACAATGTACGCCATTCAGCAGCATATCATTTGAGGTGGAAGGTTTATCAGTACCAAGGAGAGTTTTGATGACAGACCAAAATTTACGCGAGTCTCCTCCAGCACTAATTAGTGAATCTTTACAGAAAGAGCTTTTTGCTAGATGGATGTTTCTTTTACAGGAGTTTCTCAAAGCCCTGTAGTGACTGTAATCTGCCTGTAGTCCTGAGGCCTTAAAACGACACCAGCTTTTGTCCCTGTTACGAAGCTGAGCAAGGAAATCCTTGGTTAGCCACTTAGTTTTTGTACCTCTGATACGGTGAGTGACACGAGGCATGTGAAGGTCCTGAGAATCAACAAATTTATCAAGGAAGTAGTCTAGGGCAGATTGGTCACCTATCTTTACCTCTCTTAATGCTCAATCAATGAGTGAGAGATCATGCAGGAACTGTGTCAGATTAAAATTAGCCATGTTACGAAAGGTGATTAATTTCGGATGGGGAGATGATTGTCTAGCAGCACACCAGGTCCAAAAAACTGGGGAGTGGTCACTAATTGAGTCAGCAAAGGTACCAGCTGAGACGATGTGGTCAAGACGGTTTGTGAGGGCCCAATCAATTAGGGAACTGGATCGGGAGGGTGGGGCCATGACCCTGGTGAGGTCAGCGATCAGTTGATGGAGGTCATAGTCTTGTACAATAGTATGTAGGTATTGGCAGGTATTGCCTAACCAGTTTAGATTTAGGTCCCCAAGGATGAGGACTTCATTACGTCCAATAGCTAGGCTCACCTGGGAGAAGAGATCCACTAAACCTGGGGTACCACCCCTAGGAGGGTTGTAGGCACATATAATGTGTAGCCACTTTGATCCAAGTTGGAGAGTAGCATGAATAGCTTCACAATATGAGAGAGTGAAGGAGATATTCCAGTGTAACGAGAGGTAGGGTTTATATAGGACTGCAACCCCACCCCCACGTTTAGATGAAGACCTGTCTCGTCTTATCATTTTGTAGTTAGGCAGATGGCATAAATGATCAGGTGTGGAGGGCTTTAGCCAGGTCTCTGTCAAACAAAGAATATCAGGATTATATTGGGTGACCCAGGCCTCAAGTTCCCCATTGTGGGGAAAGCTTCTGATATTCATATGAACAATGCGCAGATCCTTGGCATTATTCCAGTAAGTGTCAGAGATGGGGACATTATATCTGGGTCCTGGATTCAGCTCAATATCACCAGCTAATAGTAGTGCCAAAAGGAGCAAGTACCACAGTTTACGGTGAGTAAATGTGATAAGTAGGGGGGCAATGCACCGAGAGCGATCTTGCAGTGGATAGATAACATGGTAAATGATCCGATTTGGGACAGAAAGTGGTGAGGTGGCTAATGGCATATGAGCCAGGATAAGCATATTTGAGAAAGTGTAGTCTTTGGGGTGATGGTAGTGACCACTTAGGGAGAGAGGGCTACTAACCATCGGGATCCACATAATGGTAACAAGAATTGAGGCTTGTAGCAGTAGTACACCCAGGTCAAATGCCCAGGGATTTGAATGCAGGGAGGGCATTTTATGTAGGTATGTTGCAGTGAGCAGGAGAGGCTAGTAATAAGATTTTGAGCAGAGCCCACTAAAAACAGCCAGGAGCAAAGGCTGAGAAACAGGAGAGATAAGCAGGGTTTGTTAGGACTGTAGATGCCCTCTAGTGGTAAAGTGATATAAAGTGCGAATGAGAAAGTAGGAAGATGGTTAGAATTACACTCCCACTGGGCGTGGCATCAGAATTATAACACTATATAAGTAATGTCAGGGGTGGTGGGGGACGGGTGGGGAGCAGATACGCAGGCTGCCGCGGGAAGTCCTCGATCAAAGCAGAGCCCCTTCTGCAGTCCCCAGAAGCCGGAGGTGAGTCCAAAACCAAATGGTGAACAGGCGCACCCCAGCTCAGCAGACCGAGCTAGAGCAGTAGTCACACTAGTTGAGCAGCCCCTATTGAAAACCTCGAGTCCTGCTAGGTAGAAAGTAGCCACAAACCACTGGCACAGCAGCCCGTAATTGTAGAGATGGTGAAATCCCCCCGCGGTAGCAGTCACAGAAAATGTCACCAAGATTTGAATGCCACAAAAACAACCACTGCGTTGCCTATGAGTGCTCCGCCAGTAGAAACAAATTACCTTGATTCCTTAAAGTAGAAAAAACGGCTGCAGCGCGCTCCAGGGCAGGGTGCCCTTCAGGGGCAGGGGCTTGATTCCTTAAAGTAGAAAAAATGGCTGCAGCGCTCTCCAGGGCAGGGTGCCCTTCAGGGGCAGGGGCTTGATTCCTTAAAGTAGAAAAAATGGCTGCAGCGCTCTCCAGGGCAGGGTACCCTTCAGGGGCAGGGGCTTGATTTCTTAAAGTAGAAAAAATGGCTGCAGCATGCTGCAGGGCAGGGTGCCCTTCAGGGGCAGGGGCTTGATTCCTTAAAGTAGAAAAAAAGGCTGCAGCGCGCAGAGATTGGTGAAATTTGTCAGGACAGAATGACATGAGAAGAATTGGCAGGGCAGCAGACTCGCAAATAGGCAAGAACTCAAGACATTACTTCAGGACACGGAATCAGCAAGGAACCGATAGGCAATGGGAAAAAAAAACTCTTGTTGTTTTTTTGTTTTTTTTTATCGCAGCTTTGTTTCTCCTGCTGCAGCACCTTACCAGCTGGGGCATCCAGCCCCGGCCCTGCCTGCAGGCTCACTCGATGATGGGGTCTGTCACGGCCATCGCCGATCCGCTGGAGGGCTCCCCTTCCCTGCCAGCCGGATCAGCCGAGCACCCCCCCAGCGCCGATTCCACAACAGTCCTCCCCAGATTGCAGGGCGCAGCCATCAGGCTGCTCGGTCACGCCCAGCCTTTCCCATTTTCTCCCAATGGGAGCACGGACATGCAATGACATCCATGCACCAATGCTGCCCCCCCATTTCCAGACACCCTGCCTGCAGTACCACCAGGCATCCCCAGGGACAGCCAGAACGAGGTGTGTAACCCACCCTTTCCCCCAGGACTGGGAGAGCAGTCATCAGATGCTCAATCACAGTCCGAACCTCAGCGGCCCAGGCTCGTTCCCGAACCTGGGTCACCGGCATGGAGCCAGGTGTGGCGTCCAGCACCTCAACCCTCAGTGCTACCGGGCTGGATAACTTCTTGTTGTTAAACAGTTAATGTGTAGTTTATCTTTTGGGGTGTGTGTGTGTGTGTGTGTGTGTGTTTTGTTTTTACATTGTAATTTCCCTATGTAAAGAAAAACATTTTATTATGCCACATTGTGTTGGGGAAGTGAGGGAGAAAAGAGGCAGTCTAGCCTCTGCTGAGAGAATAAAGCTTATACAATAGCTTGGTTACTGAGACATCTTCCACTAAAATGTGAAAAACAAAAACAAGGCGCTGCGTCAGCATGTGGTCTAAAAGTAAAACAAAATGGTTATATTAAATGCACTCTGAAAATAGAAAACGGAGTTAAAAATCTACATTTCAACCTTAGGTCTTCTTCAGGAAATATCTAAAAGAGATTAAAAAAAAAACTAAAATGCTTTGTGAAAGAAGCAAAGTCATGTGGCTGTATAACTTCTCTGTTTTAGGCGTACAGAACTATTACCTCTGACAAATCCAGATTCCAGGACCGAGTTGGTGTGCTTGGTGCCACATCAAAAAATGAGTGGGTTCCCAAACCTTGGCCACCACCTTGTAAGTGGAGTTTTACATCTCTTCTATCTCTTCATTTAGGGGGGGTCAGCGACAGATGTAAAGAATATTTGTTAACCAGTTGTCTGCCAAGTGTAAGCCAGTTTGGCCAGTTTTTTTTGTGGTTGGATATTGGTTGCTTCCACTGAGTTTGTTGCCTGCTGCTTTGTTAATCCTAGGTGAATCCTAAGACCACACTGCACTATGTGCAATGTCCCATGTTACCTGTGGGAGTTAAAAGTCCTCATTTCTGAGGCAGGACTTCTAGACTTGTGAGGCAGTTTCTTCTTTCTTGCAGTACTCACTGTTTGCTTCCGCAGCACAGTGCAGTCCAGCCATTGACTGAGGTATCCTGTCATGTCACACATGATATCGGATCCTGAGTATAACGGAGGGGCTTCAGGATCAGTGAGTGGAAGGGAGTTTAGCGCTATAGCAAAACATTATTTTTGAATTAAAAGTCACCGTAAATCATGGGATGCATGCTCTAGCCAGTTCTGAGTTCCCAGAGTTGAATTCCTGGGGCTTGACTACATGTTGCAGCTGTTAATCTTTGGTTTTTAGAACTTGTCATATGCCCTCAAGTTTATTTAATTTTTAGTGCATTCTTCTTGAATGATGATTCAGACTACATTTGTCATGAATGGGATGAATTTATATGGTAGTACCCTTCTCATTTCCTATATAGGGGGAGGTGGTTGACAACTCCTTCTGCTTCTCCTCTAGTACCTCTCCGTTACTGTTTTAGGCTGCCACAGTTGCACAACTCCATCCAAGGAGTCAAGTGTTTCTTCCTTGCAGCTGAGGACAGTTCTGTTACTGGGCTGGTTTGGGGGGCATGGGTGGCCTTGACCTCTGCCCAGTAGGCAGGCATCTAATTTTCATGAGGTGCACAACACCTGCAGGTCCCAAGAGCATGAAATCTAAATTCACAGGCACGTCCTGGTCTCTTGAGTGCTGGGCCACATAGTGCTGCTGCTGTTTTGCTGAGTTGTCTTCTCAGCTCCTCTCCTTTGTTATTTAATCAATAAAAGAGAAATCCCACCAATTTAAATCTCCAAGCAAAGCAACAATTCTGCTGATTAACTCATTTAAGGGACATGTTTTATTACCCAGTTAGTCCTTGCAAGTGCATTACAAGAGTGCTTGCCACCATTTTGTGGGTCTGCAGCGTGCTTCTGCTCCTTGGGTTATGCAGAATGTGCACTACCAGGTCTGCCATTGCTCAGCAGTGCACATTTGCATAGAGTGAGCAGTGGAATTGTGCTGTGGGCCCACAAAATGGTGGCAGGCAACACTGTGTATTTAAAGTTCTGGAGCACTCTTGTAATACAGCTTACATGAATTAGGTCCTCATATATTTCTCATAAGGGAGGCAGTATAGTGCAGTGGTTTAAGGCTCTGAGCTGCAAATCTGGTGACATCCAGCAGACCAGACCTGTGCTTGAATCCCACAGCTTCCACTCGCATACTGTGTGACCCTGAGCAAGTCACTTAACTTTCCTGTGCTCCCAGGTCGCACCTGTAAAAAAGCTTTCTGCTTAGTATGCTACTCTTGGTTAAACAACTAAAAAAAAAAAAAAGAGTTAATCGGCAGACGTGCTTTTGGGGGAAATTTTAAAATTGGTGGTTTTCTCCTTTAAAATATGTCTATCACACTGGCACGATGGCCCAACAGTAGCACTACCTCTTATTGTGTCCATGAACCAGATTCAGGATTGGACTCTGGTTGCTTGTGGGGGCTGGCTTGGGGAAGGAGGATTTAGCATCCTAGGGGCGTGTCTCCTCCCGGGGAAGGGAGAACAGTGTTCCATTTGTTTGCCACCTGGTAGAGACCAGGAGACAGCACAGCACAACTGCAGCAAAGGGAGGGGCAGTTGCTGGACAATGGTATGCCTGTCACTGCACTTCTGTGTGTGTGTCACTGCATGCTGGCAGCCTTAGGTAGAAAACCAGGAGATGGAGGAAAAAAACTGGCCTGCTGGTGCACCAGCACTCCCCCCTCTGCCTTTTTGCAGGTCCATTTGCAACCAATGTGGCAGGCTACCAAATAATATTGTCTTGGGCATTTAAGCCCATTAGAAGTATGTTGACGGGCCGACCCAGTGGTGCTGAGGGCTTAGGCGTTGGTCTACCTTCGCAATGCCGGCGACCCATGTTCGGGAATGAGCACGGACTGCCAGGGTCGGCAGGGGAGGGGAAGGATAGAGTATCTGGTGGACTGTTCTCCTTCTCCGGGAAGGGGAGGTTTCAGCTGTCAACACCTGGTTGCCCCCTAGCGGAGGCTGGGGGACACAGCTTCTGCGCTGCAGACAAGGGAGGAATTGGGGCAGATGCTTGGAGGGGAGCGCGTGCAGATGCGTGCACGCTCCACTCCGCAGGCGTCATTGCACACCCCAACCCCTAGGGGAAGGAAGCAGAAAATCACTCGCCGCAGCAGTGTGATGGAGGGCACCTCGCAGGCTCTGCTCCTGGCCAGCCACGGCACTGGCCCCTTGAATCTGGTCTCCGGTGGGGGTTGGGGATCCCCGCCGACCCCATGAGGGCGGCAAGCCCTGGGGCCAGGTCAGTGCTGGATGATGGACGTCGGGGGACGGGGCTGGGAGCGCCCTCTGGATATAAGCCGGCAGATATAAAGTAATGGCTGTAAAAAAGGAAAAAAAAGAAGTATGTTGACAGGCCACAGGGTGCCTTTGGGCAAGCTGAGGAAAAAGCTTGATTGGAAAAGAAAAGAGAAAAAAAACAATCTAGTTCAGTAATGCATCTATTAGAGATAGTAAAAGTGTATACCGTTCTATAGATACATACATACATATATGTTGTGAAGTTTTAGAAAAACAGAATGACATGACATGCATAGAGCTTGCAACAACTTACTAAATTATAAACTGTTTCATTTTTTTTTCTTTTTCAGCCAAAAATGGTGAGTATGAAAAAATAATCTGATTTCCTAATTGTGATGATTAATCTTTTTTTTCTGTGAACTCTCTTTTTTGGTCAGTATTTGTTTGAATAAACATAACAAGATTTCCAATTTTGATGGGAAAATTGTGGAGTAAGCTTAAATGGAATGCTCTGAAATGTAAAATCTGCTTGCAGATCTCTGCAGTACATAAGTTTATGGATAAGTTGCTGTGTTTAGTTGTTGACAAACTCTGTTCTGAATAATTAGAATGCATAGTTTGGAGGGGGGAGGAAGGGAGAAATTTTAAGAGAAATATACAGTGAGGGACATCTGGGTACAAACAGCATATTCTCACACGCGGGATAATATCACAAACTGAAGCAGGTTCTTCCCAGGTCCAGTACATCTGGCAAAGTTAACACAAGAGTCTGCTCACCCAATTAATACTGTCTTAAGATTTAATACATTTTTAAAAGCACACAATCCCTCAACATGAATTACACTCAACAGTGTTTTGTGGATGCACGTGTGCTACTTCAGGGATAGTGGTGCATCAGGATTTAATAATATATAAAAGTATGTTCAATAATCTATTCAGCGTCTGTCTGAAAAAGTTTAATAGGAACTGAAGACACTTTAAGCACACCATATTGAGGCATGAAAGTAAAATGTTATACTTTTCTGTACTATGGAAGGGATGAATAGTAGGACTATATAAATGGTTATTTAAGCCTGTTATTCACCCTGGACATGAATAATGTGTTGTTTTGCATGCAGCATGTTATTTTACCTGTAGCCTCATCACAGTGGCATTTAGTGTTCCACAGGGTAAACAGGAGGCAGTGCTCCATTCAGCTCTATGGAGGATGTTTTTGAATGCCTTTTTTCTGAATTTAAATGGGCATGGGGTAAAAATCGAAGCCTATGTTCAACTCACAAGGCTGTTATCAGGATTTGATCAGGGAGGTACCAGCTGCCCCACCGAGACGGCAGGAAACCTGGGACTCCAGGAAGCACCTTATTCTTTCTCTGCTGCACAGCCTGGTGCTACACAGATAATGACATTTTTTTCATACACAAGGGTGCGGTATGTACATATATGGAATCCAAACAAACAGAAGAGAGAAAGTAAGAAGTGCCTTAGCAGGGATTTGAACCCAGGCCACCTGAAATGAAATGTAATTATCCATGCAGCACCAGGTTGTGCATTAGAGAAAGAGTAAGGAATTTCTGGAAGTCCCAGGTTTCCGGTTGTCTTGGTGGCGCAGCTGGTACCGTATTCACAACTGTTTCTGGGCAGCTTGCGTTCAAATCCCAGCTAAGGCACGTACAACTTTGTATCTTCTGTTTGGATTCTATATAAGTGCACAGTGCACTATTATGTATGAAAAGTTTGTTCAGGGAGGCCAGAGGTGGCCCTGAACTGAGGATAGTGAAGGAGGCAAGGAAAATGACAGAACCTTCTTTCGCTACATAAGTGAGAAAAGGAAGTCGGGGGGGCAAGTAAAAAAACAACTGGCGGGAGGGGGTACAGTGAACAACACAGAGAAGGTAACATTCTGTATGAATTTTCAGCTCTGTCTTCACAGTGGAAGTAGGGGGTCCACTACCTGGGAGTGGGGTCAGGTTCAAGGGAGAAATGGAGCAGATGTTGGGGGTGAGAGTGGTTACTGAGATAAGAGTCCTGAATGGAAGTAAATCTATGGGACTGGATAGTTTTCACCTCAGGGTACTAAAGGAGGTAGCACAGGTTCTGACAGGGCCACTGCCACAGCTGTTCAGTATTGCTCTCTGCAGTCGGGTGGCGTCTGAGGTTTGGAGTGGCAGATGTGGTGCAACTACCTAAGAATGGAGCTCAGGACGACCCCAAGAACTATAAGCCAGCGAGTCGGACTTCCATTGAGAAGAAGCTGGAGACCATATTCAAGGAGTGGATAGTGGATTTGCTGGAGCTGCATGGACTGAAGGGCAAGAGATGGTTATGTCAAACAAATTTGATAGATTTCTGTAATTCAGCGGCACAGATGCTGGAAGAGCAGGCAGGTGGTGGATGCATCTGCACTCTGCTCTGACAGGAAGGGACTGTCCAGAACTGCTCATGTGTGTTGGAGATGTTGACACAGGATAAGAACTGCTTTTTGCTTGTTGACCATGACACCCAGTTCCTCGAACAACTGCCTTGTCCTCCTCAGAGTGTAGATAGATGTGTAGATGTAGATAGTGGCCTCCTTGGATGGAGCCTCGAAGAGTCAATCGCCCAAGTAATGGAAGACATAAAGACCTTCCTTTTTCAGAGTCACTGCTACTACTGCTATACATTTGGTGAGCACACCTAGCCGCGAGGGCAAGACACAGAACTAATAGTGCATGCTCTCCAACATGAATCTGATATACTATATGTGGTATTTGTGGATTTTAATAGAGAGATATGCATCCTTCTTATCCAGTGCATGCAGCCAGTCCCAGTGGGGATGAGGGCCTGAAGGTATACCATCTAAAATTTTTTTCTATTCAGTGTACTCATTCAGACTGAGGTCTAACACAGGGCTTAAGTCTCCTACCCACTTTGGGACCAGAATTTAATGGAAATAAAAGCCTGTGGAGGAATGAGCTCTATGGCCTTTTTCTGAATTAAAGTCAGAACTTGTTTTTTGAGAAGAGACTGGTGGCATGGAGGGTAATGACAGGCCTGTGGAGGATGCACTGGAGGGTAGACAGGAGCTCCAGAGCATGGCCCTGTTCTGTAATGTGCAGAACCCACTCATCTGTAGTGATCTCCCTCCATTTTCATAGAAAAAGGGAGATTCTCTCCCCCCCCCCCCAATTCCCTGAGTCTGTAGCGGAGGGAAGGCATTGGGAGTCAGAAGGTAATCGGGTGGCAGGAGCACCACCTGTACCGAGCACTGAGTGGCTTTTGGATCTGGTACTGGGGAGGGTTCCTGAAGACAACCCCTGCCTGGGTTACAGGGATCCTTTTGAGAGGCACAAACCCCTCTAGCAGGTGGTCTATGAAAAGAACCCCCTACCCTGACAGCTAGAGCGCTGTGTGGTTGGTTGCTTCAAAGATCTGTCATTTTTGAGGACTGAAACTCCTTTGGGCCATTTCTGTATCATTAACCTCTAAAGGTGGCATTGATGAAACTGTTGTACATCAGTAGCAAGGCCAGCTACTCTAAGCCAGGAATAGCAGTATAGGCAGATTCCGGAGGCAGCATCCCTGGCATAAGCAGCTGATGCATCATATGCAGAGTGTAAGAGGTGTTTCCCAGTTTCAAGGCCTGCTGTGGCAGTCTTTACAAGATCAGATTTTATGGTACTATCAGGTAATGCAGCAAATGTTGGACATCACAGATTTTCCAAGCTATTTTGATGTTTAGCCATGTAAGCTTGATAGTTGGCAGTCCTGAGTCCCAGGGAAGCAGAGGCATAAGTCCTCCTGTCTAGGCAAATAACCTCCTGGATTCCTAATCAGGGGCAAGGAACTCATGTGCGTGGGGCTGTGGACTTATCATGGGTAGCCATAATGACCATCAAGTGAATTTTAGAATGAAGTGTATAATACTGTTTGGAAAAAGGAACAGGATATTTTTTATCCACCTTTACTGGGACAGCAGACAAAATACCTGGTCTGTGCCATGCAACAGTGGTTGCATACTCCAGTGCAGGAAACAAAGGAGGAATGATAACTGAAGGAGCAATTGGAACCTCTAAAAAATCAAAAAGATTAACCTTTAGAGGAGTCTTCCTTCTCAGCAGCAAAACCCGTGACATCCTTCATGTGTCAAGAGGGCCTGGAAGGAGTATCCTCAGGAAGGAGATCTTGGAGCATACATAGCTGTGTTCTTCACTACAAGCGGACACGGTGAAGTTTGATTCAAAACCTTCTTGGAATGGATCCACATCCTCCTCTTTTAAATTTCTTCTATATTCAGGAGGTCAGGATTGTATTCCTCTTTGTTGTCTGGTATGATAACCGAAGTCTCCACTGGAGCCAGTGGCAGCTCTGAGGGAGCAATATGCAGTGTCCTTTGGGGGCTGGATGGTGACTGAGTCAACTGGCTAGGACCAGTTGATGGCAATGCAGACAAGAGGCATCAAAATAACTCTTGACGCAAGCCGACCAAGTGGTGCAGAGGGCTGACATGATGTAAAGCACTTTACCTCTCCCACAATGGTGATCTGAGTTCAAGAACGAGCTTGGGTTGCAAGGGGTCAGTGGCTGGGAGAGGATCAAGTGGCCACCTGGCAGCTGCTCTGGATTGGAGTGGTGAGTGATCCTGCTCTTGGCTGCCACCAGGTGGAGGACTGGTGGTAGTACTGACGCTGTGTGGGTGGAATGGGGCTGGTGGTTCCGGAGCACATGCACACCTCCACAGGCATGCATCCTCTGTGTGTTTGCCATAGTCTTCTGGAGGGGGGAAAAAACCTTGAAGGAAAATTGAAGGGGTGCAGGGGTTCATGAAGCTCCTGTCTGAGGTGTTGCAGCCTGCCCTGCTGCTTCATTGAGGAGACACTGTCTGAATGAGGGTCTCCGGGTGGAGGGTCCCTCTTTCCCCTAGCCCTGACGCGGGTTGGGATCCGCAGGGACCGCAACCCTCAGGAGAGCGGCAGTAGGCCTGCTGCCCAAGCACTTGTCTGAACAGCCACCCGATCAGCCCAGGAACATAAAAACCTTCTTTACAAAAGAAAAAAAATACGCTGTGGCCAGCACCAGTCAGAGTGACTGTCATTGATGAGTTACTACCCGATGACAGGGGCTGCAAACTGCCATCTTTATCAGTGAACAAGCCTGAGGGGTTGCCAGAGCAGAGGCCGCAGCAGTGGACGACACCTGCTGTTTTTATATACTCTCCTGACAAAACAGAGATCGAGATCGCATCGGTGATAAATGAATCTTTCTTTTGTGCTTTGTATGGTGACGGTCTGACGACTTCATGGACGTGTCCTTAGCCTTTTCCTGGGACTTAGATGACCTCAGTGATGAAACTCTTGTCGAATACTGGGGGGGATTTCTCAGCAATGAACATTAGTCTGGAAGAAGACCCCAGCATGGAACCCATAGCTTTCATAGCAACTTTTCCTTGTGCTTCAAATGGTGATGGGTCTTATGACTTTGTCAGTGGGGTTTTATCTTTCTCCCGGGACTTCGACCTGCACCGCAAAACCATCGCCAAACAGTGGGGGATTTCCCAGCAATGGTAATCTATCTGGAAGGAGAAGCCAGAGTGGAACCCACTGCTTTCTTGGTGGCATCCATAGCTTTCGTAGCAGTGAAGGTTTCTAGGACCCTCCAACAGCATCTACTCATGGCTTAGATGAATCCCTGGCAAGTCTTACAGGCATGGATATTGTGGGATAGATCCAAGCAACAAATGCAGATGGTGTGAGTGTCATCCAAGTAGATCTTCTGGCTGTAAGTAAAAAATCTTAACAATGGTGCTTTTGACTGTGGCATGCAATGTAACAGAAATATACAGTAAAATAAAGAAGTCGATAGGTGGTTTTCGTTGTTTCTCAGCGTGATCTGACTTGTGATTGATTGGTAGAGAAAGAACTGAGGAGTGATGGGGCCATCCACATTATATAGGTGATGACACTGTATGTCATCTTGGGTGGCACCTGGCTAGCAAAAGTTACCAAGTGGCCCCAACTCCAGCAGTTTATGGTTCCAAAGGTGTGACCTAATGGAGTTGTTTTTAACACTCTGTTCCTAATACTAACAGAGTTATTTAAGGTTGGAAGTAACTCTTGGTTCATTATGTTGACTCCCACCGAGTACTAATGTATAGGTCTAATCTAATAACACAGAACTGGGGTTATAGCTCTATAAATAAAAAAAAAATAACATAAATGAAACTATAAAGGTATAACATTTTACTTTCATGGTTCAATGTGGAGTGCTTAAAATGCTTGTTTCTATTATGCTTTTCCAGATAGACATCGAGCCAATTAGGGAACATATTTGAATATATATATATATATATTTTTTTTTTGACTTAGTATTTATCCATCTTACTGCCCCCACTCACCAGTCATTCAGACTTCCTCTGCTACGCTGTCCTTCTCCTCACCGGAGTCTGCCCCTAGAGTACTTGGTCCCACATAGTTCCTTGATGGCTGGATTACCCCCCAGTGTGGGGTGGGTAGACCCTCTCTAACTCACCAACCATTGATCGTGGACCTTGTACAGCAGAATCTGCCCCGACGATCCGGTGCTGTGAATCGTCACCTAAGCGGGGCAGGGTATTTTCCTATATTCTTCTCTGACGCGCGGCAATGAGGTATTAATGAGTGAGGAGGTGCGGTGAGATGCACCACCTGCTCCGCCCCTCTGCCGACGTCTGCCCCGTTCCCATGCTGCTACCTCCCTCTACCGCACCTACCATCCGAGCTCCCCCAGGTGGCGGTATCACGGCGGGAGCTTGCTGCTTGTCCCCTCCAGAGAAGGAGAGCAGCCGTCGGGCGCTCCATCCTTCTCTTCCCCGGCCGACCCCCGGCAGTCCGTGCTCATTCGAACACAGGTGCGGCATGGTGCAGGTAAGGGCGTCCAGCCTCAGCCCCTCAGCCACAGGCGCCCTGAATATATATTTTTAGTTTCTTGTTATGGTAGACTCACCATCCCTGAAGAAGTATTGTAGAGTGTAACTTGTGGTTTTATAAATCTATCGACACTCATATGATGGGGGTGAGCAGAATTTTGTGTTAATGTGTATGAGAAATATAAAAGCAGTCCTGAATGATAACCTGACAGTGCAAGGATGTCTTGTGGCAGCATTATCCTAAATTCAGGTTACATTAGAACCAATTCCTCTCAAAAGAGCAGGCCAGACTGGACAGTCAACAGACCAAGATGAAACTCCTGAAGTTGTTTCTAAGCACCCCCCCCCCCAATCAGGGAATACCCACTTCTCTTGCAATAACACAGAACAATGATGTGAATCATATAATACATAATTATCTAGTAATGTATAATTTCTATGGACATTTCTGTGCAGTGAACACAGTTTTTATCAGAATGAGTAAGATGTACCTCAAAATGTTAATAAACATCAAGTTTTAAAAAAGTCTACATTCTCCCTTAAATTGGGACACTCTGTGAAATGGTGTACTGAACTTGTTGGTAAATGTAAAACACTTCTGCTGGTCAGGGCTTCAGAGTCCATGAATCCGGGAACCCTGAAATCATTTGCATCCGACACCAAAGCATTGCTCACACTGCAAGTACACTGGCATTACTCCTCCCTGGGTTGTTCTCCAGTGCATGTACAGCACATATTTTCTGTTTATGGAACTGTAGATTTGGGCAGGCCTGCCTGGAGATCCAGTGATTAAGGTGCTAGTCTTCTACAGACATGGAGGGTTCATTTCTCGAAGTGTTGCTTCAGCTAAGCTGGCAGGAGGTTGGAAGGCTGTCTAGTGGATGCAGCTGTGCTTCCAATGAGGGTTACTGCCAGCAGTCTGGCTGCCTCCTGGTGACCCAAAACTTCACAGGATCCCTTAAGTGAGAGGGCATAAAGGTATAAACTCCATGACCTGCCGTGATGTTAACGACACCTGTTTCTTCTAGCATGGAGTCCTGGAGCCCCACCCAGGGGGGATTCCATTGGTCTGGGGCTCCCCCAGTGCACAGGAAGCTCTGCGTTCCAAAAGAGCAATGGAACTTCAGAGTCCGGGTGGAGGAGAACCCCTGGAGCAGCATCTAGGAGGAGGAGACAGTGGGATTCAAGGACTCTCACCCCTAATACTGTTGATTATGCCTGACCTGGTTGTTAGAATTGACTGTGCGTTGTTTGACGGCAAGCGTACAGAAATGACAGGAGCTGCAGTCTTCACTGCCCCTTGAGTAAATCTTGGAGTTCAGGGCTGTGCTGATTTTTAGTTCCTCCCACTTCCCTATACTCCTTGTAAACAAAACAGAAGTTTCTAACTATCTGGATTCTGTTCACTATCCACACGGGCAGTAACACTGAGCATGCTCAGTCACTGAAAACTTCCTTTAAGCTTGACTCCTCCTACCACCCAGTCGTGCCTCTTCCAGCTCTTCAAGCTTTTCTACCACTGAAATGAACAGATCTCCTTCACAGTTCCTGCTAGTGACTGGAGCTTCTGAAAGGTTTTCAGGCTATTTTTTCAAATCTCCATCTAATTCATCTTTTGCACCATAAGTAACTCACTACCTCATTAGAACTATAGACTAGAGAAGGAACACAAAATTCAGAAGGTGCATTCTTTGAAAGTTCACCATATCTTTCACTGATGACTATGATGTTTGAATCTGCTGTCTGAGTATCGTTCATGATGTGGAAGACTGTCACTGGTAGCAGTTCATGTACCAACAGACCATCCAAAAACATCAACTGTAGCAGCAGACCCTTGTGGGAGCCAGCTGTGTTGGCAGGTTTATCCCCACAGTTCAAGACCCAGCAAGAAGAGGAGGAATGGGCCTTCAAACAGGATTTCAGTGGGTCAGTGTACTTGTGATCAACCTACTGTTTAGATAAATTAATTTGGTGGGCAAAGAGTCTGACCCTGTGGGGAAATAATTGGCTGTTCCATGACATAATGGGGTCACTGCAGTCCAGACTTCTGAAGATGTCGATCTTAATGCAAATTCAAATGCATGGTAAGGTCCTTTGAGGATTCTTCTCCCAAGAACATCAGTATAAGAGTTAGCACTGGCTGAGCTTGCAGTTGGTCAAGTCTTTCCTTGACCATGGACTTGTTGAAGCTGGCCGCCATCTAAGGGGGTTGAACTGCCTGTGGAGTTGATTGATCTGCCACTGAAATTCCATCTTGCTGGACTCATTTGCTGGTCGATCCGTCAATTGAGCTTCCATCTCAGACTCTGCTCAGGGTCCCTTTTGGCTGGTCAGATCCCTGTTCAGCTGATTGTCATCCTGACTTCATGGGAAACCAGCTAAGTCAGCAGTCAAAGACCCATTCAAGTCTCAGTCTTGATCAAGCTCCTGATACTGCCGTCATTGCCAGCTGAGGTGGACATCATTGATCTCATCTTCCTCATTGTTGGGCTCCTGTTGTCCGTGTTGAGCCAGTCATCAGCTGCAAGACGCAACCTGGCAATAGTGGGCAGTGCATGACTTTCTCACAGTCTGGGTCAACAGTCGTTCCACCTGCAGGTCAGATGTGGAAAGTCCATCTTCTAGTCCTTCTCATGCCTTCACTTGCCTCGCCACCCGAACACCAGCAGTGCCACTGTGGTCCATTCAGTTTGAACCCCACCACTGCAGCCAGAAAGTGGGCATCCTGATCACAAGAACTCCAGATCTGAAACAGGACTTACAGAGGTTCTGTTGGTGGTAGTGATCTCATACAAGTGGATAGTTCACTCTCCACATGTTTCTGGATTCACTGTATCTAGACTCCTGACTGGTCGTGGGTCTGAGAGAGTTCCTGAGATCGGGACTTGAGTAGTCTAGCTCCAGTCATGCTTCCTAGATGATAGGTTATTCATGTTTTGCCTCTCTCTTGGACAAAATGTCTTAGACACGAGACAGTCTGTTAGGTCCAGAAAAAAGTAAACCTGTCCATTGGGGAGTATCCTTAAAAAGGATTACTCTTCAAGGGTAGACTTAACCATCACACCAGCAGTGCTGGGCCATACACTGTATATCTGGGAGTACAGCTCTTCCACTTTGGAGGGTGTACCGCAAGTATGCAGTACCCTTTGAAGATTACATGAGGTTCCTGGGGCACTGTTCCCAGGAGGATTTGGAGGCATATGTGGTGTTTTGCAGGGCTGCAATTCAGGGGAGATTTATAAAAGCCCCTGAACAAGGAGTCCAAGAAACAGGATCACTACAGCCAGAGTCTATGCAGTTTTGCTCTTGAGCATATGACATGCCGTCTTGGTACAGCCATAAATTATTTAAACAACTTTGGCCTGTGGCCCCTCCTTCCAGAGGATAACCAACAGGATCTCTTCGATACCTATGACCTGGGCTATGCCATTGTCTGGGTTATTTGGTTGCCAAGAGGCAGTAAGGTACAGAGGAGTTTCAACAGGCACTAAGGTACATGAAGGAAAGAGCATGAGTTGTGCACTACAATAGGTGTGGAGACAGTCTTTTGGGACACCTTCCGGAAACTGAGGTGCCACCCCATTTTTACACACTCCTTCTGGGTTGAGGGGCAGAGGGTGCTTGACCGGGCCAAAGTGGCAAGGGTGCAGAGAACCTTCTGCCCCACCTGGGGACCACTAAGTCTACCCCCACTCTCCCAGGGGATGCCTGGGCAGAGTTTTATTTTATTAATTTATTTATTTATTCATTACAAATCGGGTTTACAACCTTGGAGTGGATGGACCTTGGTAGGCTCTGGGAAGGTGGGTGAGATGTGAAGGGTTCACACACCTCAGCCTGTACCATTGCACACTTCTTTCACCATACTGGCCGGATGGGGCATCTGGGAGGAGGCATCAGTAGCAGTAGGAAGGGAGGAGTTGGGAATGTCAGAAAGTAAGGCCAGAAGGAGGGAGGAAGAGGCCCCCAGCCAAGGAGGAAGCAGCTGCTGGTGGGGGACTCTTTTGTTAATGGGATAGGCTTGGAACTGGGGGATGAAGGGAGAGGGAGCTGGTGCCTGAGAAGTGCTTCAGCTTGGAGGAATGGAGAGCAGATCTAGAGGATCACTAGGGAAGCAGGAGGTGGAAGGGTGCTAGATGTCATTGTCCATCTGGGGACAAATGAACTGGCAAGGGGTAGGATAGAGGTAATGCAGGGAAATTTCAGGCAGCTGGGGAGGGGCCTCAAGCAGGTGGTACACATAGTGGCATTTGCCGAGGTGCTATCTGTGTACATCCAAGAAGAGGAAAGGGCATTCTGCACCAGGGCTTTTAACAATTGGTTAAAGACGTAGTGCATAGAGAAAGGCTTTGACTTCATTGGGGAGTAGGGGCTAACTGGTGGGGGGGGGGAGAATGGACCTTTGTTGGGAGTCGGCCTGCATCTTTTTAGGAAGGGGACCACAGTCCTTAGTGGGAGGTTTAAATGCTAGTTGGATGAGCATTTAAACTAGGCTGGGGGGTGTTTGTAAAACCAAGGCAGGCAACCATTGCATCACCCCGGATGATGAAGCAGCAGGGAGGGGAGGGCCCAAGGGGAGCAGGCTCTGCCAGGGCAGGGGCACAAGAGGATAGGTGGGGACGAGGCCAAGGATGAGAGGGTATAAATCAAGAAAGCAAGAAGAAAGGAGTAAAGGAGATGGGTAGTGGAGAAGGCAACAAGGGAAGATGAGGGGTTAGGTTAGCTTTGGGAACAGCACAGGCGGGGCAGAAGATATGCAAGGGAGTAAGGTGATCACCGTACTGTGGTTTTAACATCAGCACAGGAACAGAGGCAATACACACAAGGACAAAGATCCTTGATTTTAGGAAGGCGGAGTTTAAAGAAATGGGAGACTGCATCACAAACTGCTGGGGGAGACGCACAGAGGGTAGAAGTGCTGTGGGGGGGGGGATATGGGATGGCGCTATTATGGGAACCAGCCTCTGCATGAAGGAGGTGAGTAAACGTGCATATGCTAATGTAGCTCTCTGGAACAATGAGATTTCAACAACCGTAGCATGGAGACTCCCAGGATAGTTACAGGGGTCTAGCATGAACAGCGAGAACAAAATAAAACCCATATATACACACACACACACACACACACACACACACACACACACACACACACACACACACTCCTAGCAGTCACCACCATAGATACTAAGACACAGGTCACGGAAATATAGTAAATGGTTCCAGCTTTATTGAGGTGGCATCACTTACAAAATACACCTTGACGTGTTTGGATCGCTCCTTTATCAAAGACTTGTTTAGCCACAAAGTAGATTGCCTTATATACACATAGTATGCTGTCTAACAGACAGTTGAATTGGATTGTATATATTCACAATGAATAAGTTGTTAATTTGTTATCTTTATTATTGTTAATTAAACATCACTGCATATGCATAAAAAACGTTTTTATGTATGCATATGTAGTGATGTTTTGAATTTGTATGTAGTTGGTCGCTTGTGATTCACTTCACTTTATTCATTGTGATCATGCCACAATCAGTCCAGCTATCTCTTGTTATGATGTCATACTATGTATATATAACACACTCTAGTTTGTGGCTAAACATGTCTTTAGATAAAGGAGCTGATCCGAAATGCGCCAAGGTGTGTTTTTTAAAGGATGCCACCTCAATAAAGTTGGAACCATTTTTTTTTTTTAACCAGGAGAGAGACACTAAACTGAAGCTTGTTTACAGGTGTGACCTGGGAGCACAAGGAAGTTAAGTGATTTGCTCAGGGTAACACGGTATGCAAGTGGAGGCTGTGAGATTCAAACCCAGGTCTCCAGGTTTGCAGCTCAGAGCCTTAAACCACTGTGCTATACTGCCTCCTTCCTTTTACTATATTTCTCTGAGCTGTGTCAGTATCTATGGTGATGAGTGCTAGATTTCATATGTGTGTGTACTTTAACTTATCTTTAAGCACCCCATCCCAGTGCGACCTCCTTTTTTTGTAGCAGTAAATTAAATATGTGTATCCCCAACAGCTACAGGAAAAGAGATGTCTGACATGGAAACAAAATTTACAAGATACGAGGGTATAGTTTTGCTTTAAATGCCTGTTGTATTGTGGAGTGCCCTGGAGTGTGGACTTGTGACAACCAATGGGAAGTCAAGAGTCTGTAACCAGTAGGGAGCACTTAAGGCTAGAAGCAGGCACAAATGGGGTCGCCAGTGAGGTGCAAGCTGTTATGGGAAAGGGTGTGGTTAAGGGGTCTGCCTGGAAAGAGGCTTCCTCAGAGTTAGCTTTGGTTTAAGATAATTGTCTCCTGCTGATGCTACTTTTTTGTTGTTGTTGTTGTTGTTAAAGACTTATGCTTTGGGTGCCGAGTGAACATGCCACATGCTTGATTCTTGCAGGGCTCTTCTTTATTGAGAGCGCACAGCAGAATTTTGTGGTGAGCCTCCCAGCGGCTTATCACATGTGCTTAAGCCACCCAAGGTGGACTGGTGGCAAAATAGACCATCGGCAGATGAATCACATCCTGCATTGTGCTCCGAGTTGGTTGGGAAAGAGCTGTTGCAGGGTCAGAGTTCACTCCACCAGACATACTGCTGCCTCCAATGTTCACCAGGTGCATTCCCGTTTCAGAGATCTTCAGGGCTGCTATGCACACTCTTTTATGTCCCACTATGGTATTGCTTTTTGTGGTGCCTGCCTCACCCTCTTCTCCTGGAGGACTACTTTGATTGGTCCAAGCATGAAGTATGGTATTGGGCACTGGTGCATGGCCTTCAGTTGGTGGCCATGTTTCTCCCAAGTCTCCAAAATGTCTTGGCAGGCAGGTTAAGCAGGTCCCAGTCAATGGTTAATTTTGTGTCCCCACGCAGTGCAAAACTGCCACATTTCTGCTTGCTCACTCTAGGGCCCAGAGTTTTTTGTTATTTTTGTGAGATGTGTCATCCCTCTCTTGGAAATGGAAATTCCTCTACACATTCTCCCCATTCCTCTAATATGGAAGATTCTGTTCAAGTTATGGGTGGAGAGTGGCACTGTCATCCTCATTGCTGTGTTCTGACGTCACCAGATATGCTTTCCACTCTCAACATCTGGTGGTCGAGCATCCTGTTCTTTCACATCTGTGTCAGGGTCTGTTGTCACAAGGCAAGGGGTCCCTGGTCCATCTGGACTTGAAGTCCCTACACCTGCATGCCTGGCTTCTGAAAACGTAGCCATTACACGTTGAGGGATATCGCCTAAGATTGCTGATGCCCTGTTTGTGGCTCAGAAACCCTTTACCAGACATACTTATTCCTTGAAATGGATGTGTTTCACTCTGTGAATTACTTCCCAAAATATGGATCCATTTACATGTCCTGTGAATTCTCTATTGGAATACTTGCTTTCCCTATCTGATTCAGGCCTGCAGTGTTCCTCTGTTAAGGTGTATTTGGCCGCCGCTATATCAGCTTTCCATACCCCTACTGATGGGCATACGGTTGCTCATTTAGAGGCATCCCATACTTTTCTGAGAGATATACTTCCTATGAAAGTTCCTATCCACAATCCAGGCCTGCCTCGGGAATTTAATTTTGTGTTTGAGAAACTGTCATTGCCTCTCTTTGAGCTGGCCGCGAGTTGTGGCTTACATTTCTTCTCATGGAAAACATAATTTTTAGTTGCTGTGACTTCTGCTTGAAGGATTCTCGAGCTTCAGGCTTTAATGTGTAAGCCTCCTTATTTTATTTTTCACAAAGACAGTCTCTTTGCTAACAAATCCTACATTTCTGCCAAAGGTGGTATCAGAGTTTACACTTAAATCAAATGACACCTTCCAATTTATTATCCTGAACATGCTCCATACTATATAGAACACTGAGATACCATGTTACTCGCACAAAGAACTGCAGAAAGTCCTCTCAGCTTTTTTATTTCGTTCACCCCAGGGAAGGAGGGCACTCCTGTGGCTAAACGATGCCCGTCTAAGTGACTGGCGAGTTATATTACATTTTTCTATGGGAAGTACGATTAAGGAACTTTCTGATGCTTTCTGTGGTCACTCCACAAGGGGCATCAACACTTTGGTTGCTTGTTTCCAAAATGTCCCTGCTGCTGACATACAGAATGTGCTGTGGCTACAGGGAGCACTGTTCACTAAACATTACATTCTAGACATCACCTCTCTTAGATGTACTCTAAGGCCTTCTGTCCTGATCATATATCAGACTGTGCCATCCTCCCTGCTTACTTTGTACTGCTTGGGAGTCATTCCAAAGGTGTGGCCTTATGGAAGAGATATCCTCGACAAAGACAGAACAGTTACGTAAGAACTTAACCGTAGCAGTAGATCTTACAGAGAATCTCATCCATTAGGCCATACCGTAACCTTCTTCCTTCCCCCTTTTTTTTTTCTATTACAGCTGTTTGGTCCCCGTCCCCTCCTCCCGCCAATTGGCGATGGGGACATATAGTGATTTTACAGGTTTTTCACCCCAACCCCCGAGGCCCCTGCACATGAACATGCAAGCATGTGGAGGCACGCTATGCTCCCCATAGCACCAGCTCAGGCCCTTCCAACTCCCGGAACTGTTTGCCTCTCTGCCTGTGCTACCCACTGGACCTCCACTCGGTGGGAGTGTAACTGCGGGGGGTTGCCAACCCACCTTCACCACCCTCGGGAGAGGAGAGCTGCCATCGGCATACTCAATCCCCACCCAGCACCTCGATGACCCAAGGTCGTTCCTGAACCCAGGTCACTGGTGTAGCGTGAGGTATGGCATCCAGTGCCTCAACCCTCAGCACCACCAGGCCGGCTCCCCCTTTTGACATTCTGAGGGTTACATCAGATACTATGCCTGAAGTCTTACTCCGTGCATCCTAGTTCCTGTCCCATGCCTTTCCTTGTTTGCCTGGTATTGGTCTAATCTCTGGTTCCTCATGGTTAGAGGCACTCCAGGGCTAATCACCAGCTGGGAATTGATGAGTATTGGGGTTACCTATGTTATATACTGTATGCATCAATGCTGCAGGTCATTGTTGGTGACCCCTGGCTAGCAAAATGTTTCCAAGTGGTCCTGACGGTGGTGGCTTACAGTTCCCAAAGGTACAACCTAAGGATGAAATTCTATTGAAGATCTACTGATCTTACTTTCATTGGGAGCTCTTGCAGCAGGCTGTTACCATTAGGACTAATGCTGCAGGCCTTAGGACCCACCGGAAACATCTTAGCTAGCAGTACCCAGCAGGGCCTGCCCCCCCCCCACGTCTGCTCCGCCCCGAAGTCAGTCATGCCATAAAAGGGGGCGGTCCCCAGCTCCACCTCAGTTCTTTTCCCGCTGCAGACTCGCTCTCAATGGGAAAGTCTTAGTGCATTTTTTCAGCAGTTCTAGTGAAATTAGTGAGTCTGTTGATTTTTGAAGTTTTTCTTCTCCTCTTTCTTGGATTCTCATGTTTCTTCGACTACTGTCACATTTTTTCTCCATCTTCGGTCTCGTCCTCTGGCCCGAAGAAGACCAAGTGTACCTGTGGCCACCAGATTTCATCAAAGGACAGCCACGAAGCCTGTGTCAATTGCCTGGGTCCAGACCACGACCTTCAAGCCTGCAGAATCTGCAATGGCTTTACCAGCAGGACTAGTATCAGGTGCCTGAAGACCCTGCAAACTCACCTTTTGGAGAAGCAGATGACAGCATGCAGAGCTCTCCCGGGGAAAAGGCCAAGCATCGGGACAAATCCCATCATAAGTCCCGTGAGAAGAACCGTAGCCAGTCCCACCAGCGGTCCAGGTCACATTCTCCCCACAAGAAGGCTTTGTCTTCGGGCTCGTGTGGTTCCAACCATTTGCGCTACTGCAGGCATGAGGAAAAGGCGAAGTCCGCCGCTCCCGCTAAGACACAGACACCGACCCCGGCAGGGGCTGCTTCTGTTAAAGCTCTGACCAAGGTGAAGGCCATGCCGCTTCATGTCTATGCGGCCTCAGTGGATGCTTCTAAGGCATCTACTTTAGTACATGCCTCGGCCCTGTTGAAGAAGGCCTCTGTCATGGCTTTACCCATGCTAGGTAAGTCGGTGAAAAAGGATTGGGACCCTAAAACCCCTTTGAGGTCCTACCCTTCCAAGTAGGTGAAACCAGAGCCGGCCTTGGCCAAGACATCAGCCACAGAGTCCAAGGCCGATCTACCTCAAGAAGAGGCCGCACAGGTCATGGTACAGTCGCTGGCTCCAAGGTCTTCCACTCCATATGGCTCTTCCTCAGAGTCTTCTCCCGGGGCCCCTCTAGACCTTCCGGCTTCACCGATTCCCCTGAAGGGGATGGTGGCTTTGGTGTTTAACAAAGAAGAGCTTCAAGAGCTCTTTTCTTTCTGGTGGAGCCACGTCAAGAAAGATGAGGCTCCCCCGAAGCTGGATGCGACACCAGTCCCTGACTGGCCAGACATCCAAGACACTGGGGATCATTTTGTAAAGTTGCCTACTAAACCCCCAGATGAGCGGCGCAAAATGTCCAGATCCCACTCATCCTCTGTGGTTAGATCCCAGTCCCGGTCTAAGGACCATCGACGGCACCACTCACAGTCTTCCAGCTGTCGCCAGTCCCAGCCCAAGAACAAGTCCTGCAGACATCACAGGTCTCTTACCAGGCATGGATGCTCTCCTAGCAGTCACCGGTCTTGAGACAGGTACCGGTCTCCACTCCATCGTCGGTCTCCAAGCCGGCGTTGGTCCCATGGCCGATGTCGGTCGGATAGTGGTTGACGTTCATGGAAGGGAAGTCCTTACAGGCCTGGTTTGGCCTCCCTTCATCCTACTAGGAGCCAGTCTTCATCATCCTCTTTGTCAGACCAGTCCCTCAGTTGGGGGTTCTCCTGATGACAAAGAGACACCTCGTTTACCTCCTGATGATCCAACTTTTATGGACGTCATGCGGCACATCCAGGCCTCCAGTGAATGGGAGATGGAGGACCTGGATCTGGAACGCTGGAGACTGGTAAGATACCTGAGGCAGAAGGAGCCTAAACCATTGGTAGTGCCTCCTTTAGTGGATACATTCCGCCAAGATCCCGGCAGTTCCCAAGAAATCGGACAGGCTGTATAGAGTGCCAAGGGAGGAGCCCTACTTGGCAGAACACCCTCAGGCTGACTTGATGGTCATAGCAGCTGCTTATGACAAGGCTCGACAGCCCAAGTACCTTAGTTCTCGGCCTCCCGATCAGGAGTTCCGTTATCTGGACCAGGTGGGCAAGAAGGTATACTCTGCAGCCACCTGTTCCATATGGTCCAGTACCAAAATGCTTTATGGGAGAAGGAGCAAGAGATGGCCAACACCTTGCCAGACTCCGTGCAGATGATGAAGCTCCTGGACATTCTGAAATTGAGCTCGGACATAGGCACCCATGTTCTGCATGCCTCGTATGACACTGCAGATAAGGGCGCGCTGCGGCGGGCCAGCGCTAGCTGTCTGCTCCATGGCGCCACACCTGGCTGTGAGCCTCAGGATTCTCCCAGGATCTGCAGACCAGAATCAAGGACCTTCTCTTCCATGGTTCCATACTGTTCAGGGCGGAGACCGAGGGTCTTATCTCTGATCTCTAGGAGTCTAGGAAATCAATCTGGTCCATCCAACAGATGTATAAGGGGGACCAGAAACGATTCCGCAGACGGCCATTTTGGAAGACCTGAGGTCAACCTGCCCGTGGCAATCAGATGGCCCAGAGAGGAGGCTTTAAAAGGAAGGCTGCAAACCAGCAGCCTGGGGGCGCTCCCTTTCGAGCCTCAAAGTCCTCCCAAGCCTCTCTGCCAACCACCAGCTCTTCCCAATGACTCCCTATTGACCCTCCCTCCTCTGGAGGAAGTACAAGGGGAAGGCAGTAGGGGGTCGCTTCTCCCTCCACTTGGAGGGATGGAGCAAAATCACTTCGGACCTTTGGATCCTAGACATTATAAGGAGGGGACATACACTGGAGTTCACTCAGATCCCCCCCCACCGAGACACCACCAAGGTCCTCAAGATATCCTCCTTCTCACATACCTCTCATAGAAGGAGAGATTCAGGCCTTCTTGCAAAAAAGGGCAATAGAGCCAGTCCCCTGCAGCAGCGGGGAAAAGGGTATTATTCCCACTTCTTCCAGGTTCCAAAGAAAACTCAGGATCCACGGCCCATCCTGGACCTCAGCTCCTTAAACAACTATATAGAATACTGAAGGTTCAGGATGGTGACCTTTCCTGATCTAATTCCTCTGCTGCATCAAGGGGACTGGCTTTGCTCCCTGGACATGCAAGATGCGTACATGCATATCGGGGTCTTCCACCCTCACAGAAAGCACTTGAGGGTCCACTTCCAAGTGGGATATTACCAGTTTCGGGTTCTGCTGTTCGGCCTCTCCTCTGCTCCTCGAGTCTTCATCAAGTGCCTAGCAGTGGTAGCTGAGGCTCTAAGGTGCAAGGGACATTGTGTCTTCCCTTACCTGGACAACTGGCTCTTGGCGGCCTCATCAAGAACACGCCTCCTTCACACTCTCGTGGACACCTGTACGGTATTCTGAGAGTTGGGAATCACCCTGAATCTTTCCAAGTCATTCCCAGAGCCCATCCAAAGACTCATCTTTATAGGTGCGGTCCTGGACACGGTCCAGGACATGGCCTTCCTCCCACAGGAAAGGGGAGATCGCCTGTGAGAAGTGGCACAAGCGATCCTAATAACCCCGCAGGTCCAAGCCAGAACCTTCCTCAGGCTTCTGGGGTACATGGCAGCAGCCATCCCAATAACTCCATTGGTTCGCCTCCACATGAGGGTCCCTTAGTGGATGCTCAGGGTGCAGTGGGACCAAAGCTCTGATGGTCTCGACCATATGGTCAGGATCTCCGAGCCAGTTAGAAGGACTCTTCTTTGGTGGTTAGATACCCTCAACTTAGAAAAAGGGGTCTTGTTTCGGCACGAGCCTCCGAGTTGGACCTTGACGATGGACACCTCCAACTTCAGCTGGGGGGCTTACCAAGGGGACAGCCAGACTTGGGGCATTTGGTCCTTAGAGGAACATAACCTCCACATCAATGTGCTGGAGATGTGAGCAGTCCTCAACGCCCTACGGGCTTTTCAAGAGGACATAAGGCGCCAGGCTATATTCTCGTTCAGTCGGACAACACAGCCTTTGTCTTCTACATTAACAAGCAAGGGGGAACACACTCCTACCCCCTGTGCAGGGAGGCGATGAGAGTCTGGTATTGGGCCCTGGAACATCACATCTCCCTGACTGCAGTGCATGTTCCAGGCTTCCAAAACACCTTGGCAGACAACCTAAATCGGTCTTGCTCCAAGGCACATAAGTGGGAGCTACTGCAATCAGTAGCAGACCAGCTCTTTGACACTTGGGGTCTTCCAGAGCTGGACCTCTTTGCGTCCCCATGCAATGCCAAACTGCCAAGTTTCTGCTCGCAAGAGCACGTGCCTGGTGTTTTTTGGCCTTATGCATTGTCCCTTTGTTGGATAGGGAGGTTCCTTTCTGCCTTCCCTCCCTTCCCTCTAATTCAGAGGGTTCTGTTGAAGGTACAGGCCAAGGGGGCTCGGATGATCCTAATCGCCCCGCTGTGGCCGTGGCAGATTTAGTTCCCACTACTTCAGTGGTTTGTCGGATCCTCCAATTCCGCTGCTAATATGCTCACAGTTGCTGTCCCAGGACCAGGGCAAACTGATACACCCAGATCTCAAGTCCCTGCACCTTCATGCATGGCTCCTACACACATAGTCAAGATAAGGCATGGGGCCTCCCAAGAGGTGGCAGATGTTCTCATTTCGGCAAGAAAGCCCTCTACGCAGTCCACCTACGCTATGAAGTGGAAGCATTTCTGCCTTTAGGCTTTGTTGCATCATCTGGATCCCCTTACTTGTCCAGTGAACTCAGCCTTACAGTACCTCCTCCCCTTATTGCAGCAAGGCTTGCACTACTCCTCCATTAAAGTGCATATGTGGGCCATATCTGCCTATCATGCTGTGGTAGAAGGCAGGACCCTAGCCCAGTTTGATGTGGCCCACACCTTCTTACAGGGGATACTTCATATAAAGCCTCCCATTAGGGATCCAATTCCCCCTGGAATCTCTTTCTTGTGTTAGAGAAGCTTACTGTCCCTCCTTTTGAACCCGGAGCAGGGTGTGAGTTGCGTTATCTCTCCTGGAAGGTGTCCTTTTTAGTTGCTGTTACTTCAGCTCAAAGGGTTTCCGAG
This sequence comes from Neoceratodus forsteri, assembly GCA_016271365.2. Classification (NCBI taxonomy): domain Eukaryota; kingdom Metazoa; phylum Chordata; order Ceratodontiformes; family Ceratodontidae; genus Neoceratodus; species Neoceratodus forsteri. The sequence goes on from CM057453.1 coordinate 199,093,133, forward strand.
CTTCAGGCCCTGATGTGCAGGGAGCCTTATTTGATTTTTCATAGGGGAAGGGTTTTCCTCAGGACAAATCCTAAGTTTCTACCCAAAGTGATTTCTGAATTAACCCTCAACCAGTCGATTGACCTTCCAGTCTATTATTCAACCCCTTCCAACAGGGGAGACGCTGTCTTACACACTTTGGACGTCCACAGGGCACTGAGGTAGTACTTCAGGCATACAGCGACACATCGCAAATCGGAGCAACTTTTTGTGACCTTTGCACCTCAACATCTTGGCAAACCGGTGTCTAAACAGACTATATCTAGGTGGCTAGTCCACTGCATAGTCTTCTGCTACAAGTTCAAAAAAACTCTACCTGGAGTGGTTAGAGGTCATTCTACCAGAGGAGTGTCTTCCTCCTTCGCTTCTTTGAAAAAACTCTATTCGAGACATTTGCGCAGCAGTTACTTGGAGTTCAGTACATAGCTTTATCAGGCATTACAGCCTGGACATCGCTTCCAGGTGCCGAGCCGGTTTCGGCCTGGCAGTCCTTCAGGGACTACTGTCCTGATGTGCTGTCTTCCTGCCTGTCTAGGCAATGCCATCTTGTTGGCTTAGGTCATCCTTCTGCTGGGTCTTGTTACCTCCTTACTGCGGGACTGCTTGGGATTCAGTCCTAGTGGTAATAGCCTGCTGCAAGAGCTCCCACTCAAAGTAAGTTAGTACAGCTACGTAAGAACTTACCATAACAGTAGATCTTCGAGAGTAGCTCTTGCAGCAGGCGCTACTTTCCCGCCCTCCTTCCCCCTGGAGAGTTTCAGAATGACTGGAGCCTGGTTCGCTTGCAGGGGTCTGTTCGTGGGTCCTTGGCGGATGAACTGAGGTGGAGCTGGGGACCGCCTCCTTTTATGGCATGACCAACGTCAGGGCGGAGCTGACGTCTGGGGGCGGGTCCTGCTGGGTACTGCTAGCTAAGATTTTTCTGGTGGGTCCTACGACCTGCGGCATTAGTCTTAATGGCAATAGCCTGCTTCAAGAGTTCTTCTCAAAGATCTACTGTTACGGTAAGTTTTTACATAACTGTACTTTATGGCAAGTTCTTATGTAACTGTTATTTACTTGTAACTGTAGATATTCTTTGAGGATATCTCCCGCCATTGAGCCATATGGAACTGTAAGCCATCAGCATTAGGGCCATCCAGAAAGTTTTGCTAGCAGGGACTGCCCATGTTAATGTGTCTCGTCACTGCCGATATAACATGGGCGATCTCATCAAGCCTTAGTTCTTATTTGCGCAGTCAGCTGCTCTTTGGTCCACCACTGCTGAAGAACGCTGTCAAACTTTGCAGGTATTGAAAATGCTGCTACTTGCTTTTTTGTTATTTTAAAACTTAATGCTTCTATGCTGCCATCAAAAGAAAAGGAACCGTAGTTTCAGTTATTGTCTGTATGGCGCCATTAAGATATCTCTGCGTGTATTCGCTGCTTATGTTTTCTCACAACATGAAGGCTCACAGTATTTGCCAAACCTTTAACCAGACCACTGGGAGACATTGTAAAAAGGCCTTAGAGTTGTATTTAAACAATCAAGGCAGTGGAGAAGAAGCAAAGCACGTTGAAGGTGGCTTCGTTGTCATCCCTTCCCTCTCTTGCCCCCCCCGGGTTCAGTGTTGATTCACTGTTCTCTGCGGTGGATGGTATTCACTGCTGATTCACCCAGAAAGAGGGACAAGGTTGCTAAGTTGGCGAACAAACACCGCTACTTGGACAAGAAGAAGCACAAAGTAAAGGATGCCTCTACAGCCTGGTCCCAAAGAGGTAAGTCAAGCGAAAAATACAGCCCCCAGGTGAAGGCCTCCTGTTCTCCTGCCCCCTCCCGACCATCTCTGTGACACCGAGGTCAGGGTCTGGCATGGGCTCTGATCCCCCATAGGGGGATTCACAGCTGATTCCACCATTGGGCACTGTCTCATTGACGGGTCCATCATCATCAACCCTGTAGGAGGCCCGTTGACACACAGCTACTCTTATCAGATGATGTTTGAGGTATTTCAAAGGCTAATGCCCTGATCAACATAAGAGTTCCCTCTGCCTGCAGTAATGCCTGGCAGGGATCATCTTCAGTCAATGGTAAGTCCATCGACAGTGCTGTCTTAACAGCCTCCGTACTTGTAGATCTGTTGCCAGTACCTACTGAAGAGGAGAAACTGGAATACAGTCCAGAATATATGGAGGAAGAATATGAAGAAAACATGGAGGAAGATCTGGATCCTCTGGTTGTAGTGGGTTCCAACTCAGATTTGTCCTCTTGTAGTGAAGGGAATGTGAAAAACACTTCAAGATCACCTCCTGAGGATGCTTCTTTTCAGGCTTTTCTCAGGCAGTCCAATCCCAACTAGCATTTGTCACGCGGAAGAGTACTCCTCTGAGAGAAATCTTTGAGTTTGTGGAGGTGTCTACCTCACCTACCATACCTGTTCCTCCAATCCATTTAGCTCAGGAGGATGCCATTCTAGCTACCTGGCACAGATCCAGTGTGCTGCCTGCATTCGCAAGCAAGGCTGATAAACAGTATCCCTTACCTTCTTGTAAGCCATATTATTCCTGTCAACCAGAAGCAGATTCAATGGTGATAATAGCATCCCATGCCAGGTCAAAGGCTCCAGAATACATGATCTCTCTCTTCCTGATAAGGAGCCGAGGAAACTTGATGTCATGGGGAAAAGAACATTTGCTTCATCATCTGTTGGGCTCCGAATTTCAAATTACTAGGCATATGTAGTTAAATATCAAAATTGTCTGTGAAAATCTATAGATACTACGGTTGACAAGCTGCCAGATGGCCCTGATAAGCTCATGGTCCAGTAAACTGTTCCTAATGGCCCTGAGGCTGGAAAGCACCTCCTAAGATCTGCCTATAATTCTTTAGATGTGGCTGCTCATGTAACTTCCTCTGGCATTTGCTTAGGCTGTCATTGTTGGTTACGTGTTGTAGGTTTTGCATTTAATGTCCAGCAGTTGATCTTTAATGATCCTTTTAGAGGAAAAAGGCTTTTTGGTACTAATGTTGAATGTGCCCTAAGGGACCTTAAGACATCCAAAATTACCCTGAGATCTCCGCACATACTGAACCCCTAAGCCCCTTAGTAGGCTCGGGTTCAGTTCATAGGCCCTAAGCCTGTCCTAGCTAAGGTTATTCGAGGGGTCCCGGCCATAGTTCTCAGTGTCCACAGGCCTCCCCCAGGCCAGTGTGCCTCCAAGTGCCCATACCAGGCTCACCAAGGGTGCCAGTTTTGGTGGTGCACCTTCCACCCCTGGCACCTTCTGACCCACTTCTAGACCCTGCAGCATCCGGGGGGGGGGGGCACATCCCACTCTTCCTATCAGAGTAGAGGGAAATCACTATAGATTTCTTTGGTGTTGAAGATGGTTCAATAAGGGCATGCTGTAGAGCTCCTCACTGTCCCTCCGGAACACCCTCCCTTGCGCTTCTGTTACCCTCCAGATCATCTTTCCCTGGTTCATACCCTGACAGCAAGAGAGCCCATCCCGGTTGCAGAAATGAACCTGTGCTATTCTTCCTGGTGCAAAAATGGACCGGGGATTTAAGGCCTGTCCTAGACCTCCAAGGCTTCAACCTGTTTGTAGAATACAAGCAGTTTTGAATGGTCTCCCTGCAGTCCCTCCTACACTGCTCCTGCAAGAGGATTGGATGTTTGCCCTTGATATGAAGAATGCTTACATCCATATCAAAATCCACAAGTCTCAAGAGACAGTACCTGTGGTTTATGTACCAGGGCTTGCATCTTGCCCTTTGTTTTTATTATCTGCAATGCATGTCTTTACCATATTCTTTGGCGCGGTTGCAGCCACCCTGATTCAGTGTGGGGTACCCATCTGGGCCTGTTCTGGGCATAGGTACAGTGGTACCCCTTGGATACAGTTCTGTACAGCAATACTGTGGAGATGAGAGCTATTCTTCTTGGCCTACAGGCCTTGGCCATCCTCCTCCCAGGTCATCAGGTGTTGATCCCTACAGACAACATTTCAGTGATGTACTTAAATCAGCTGTCAAGGCATTGTCCACTCGTATCCAGAAGGACAATGAGAGTCTGGCATCGGACAGCATGTTCCTGTCAGCTGCCATCCTGCCCGACCCCCTTGCAGAAAGACTCTGCAACCCCTTCCTAAAGTGTGATCACCCAAACATAGACCTTTTTGTGTCTCTGTATAGTGCAAAAGTGCTGCATTTCTGCTGGCTTGTTCCAGGGCCTGGAGTTTTTTGGTGATGCGCATTGTCCCTCTCTTGGAGGTTCATGTACACCTTTCCCCTGTTTCCTCTCACACAGAGGGTTCTGGTCATGTTGAGGGCTGAGTAGTCCTCCTTGGATATCCTTCTTCACAGCAGTACTCTGGAGATGAGGGCTGTTCTGCTTGGCCTACAGGTCTTGGCCACTCTCCTTCTTGGTTATCATGTGTTGATGTGTATAGACAACATTTTTGTGATGTACTAAATCAACCATCAAGGCAGTCTGTGCTCGTATCCTCTCTGCAAAAAAGGCAGTGAGAGTTGGGCCGTGCAGTACATGTTCCTGTCGGCCATCATCCTGCCCGACAACCTTAACCCCCTTGTAGATTGTCTCAGCCGGTCCTAGGCACTCTGCCATGAATGGGAGTTATTGGATTCCACTCCATTGTGGATGACCTCTTTCTAAAGTGGAGTCATCCAGATACAGACCTTTTTGCATCTCCATACAATGCAAAACTGACTTGTATCTGCTTGCTCGCTCTAGGGCCTGGAGTTTTTTTGTGATGAACATTTTCCCTCTGTACACTTTACTCCAGTTCCCTATCGTACAGAGGATTCTGTTCAAATTGAGGGCAGAGTCAGCCACCTTGATTGTGGTGCCCTCTTACTGGCCCAGACAAATTTTGTTCCCTCAGCTTCAGCAATTGGCAGTGGAACCCCATGTCTCTCTCCCTGTATGAACGGGACTTCTGTTGCAGGAATAGGGTGTGCTGGTGCATCTGGATCTTCAATCCCTGCACCTCCATGCCTGGCTCCTGTGGATGTAGAGCTCTACTTCTTGGGGGTTTCCCTGGTGGTTGCAGCTGTTCTGCTGGTAGCTCAGAAGCTGTTTGCTTGGTACACCTTCTCACAAAAATGGAAATGTTTTATGATATAGTATGCTGACCATTAACTGGACCCCCTTTACATGTCCAGTCAGTGTGGTAATGGACTACCTCCTGTCCCTTACAGACCCTGGCCTCAGGTGTTCCTCTGTTAAGGTACACCTGGCTACAGTGTCCGTTTTTCATGCCCTTACTGATGGCAGAACAGTGGCCCAGTTTGCGGTTTCTTTCAGGTTCCTCAGAGGTATTCTATTTCTGCACCTCCTTGGTCTACAATCCAGTTCTAGTTTGGGACTCTTTTGATTCTGGAGACCCTTACTGCACCTCTTTCAAGCATGCTGCAACTCGTGAGCTGCACTTCTTCTTTTGGAAGACACTGTTCCCAGTTTGCTCGACGCATTTCTGAATTGCAAGCTCTAGTTGCAGATCTTCCTTTTTTTTTTTTTTTTTTGTTTAATTTTCCACAAGGATGGTGTTACCTTGTGTACCAGTCCTCGTTTTTTTGTCGGAGGTAATTTCTGTGTGAACACGGAATCAGAATGTTGTCCTTCTGGTTTATTTCTCAACTTCTACATATAGTGGAAAACGCAGACTGCATACGCTTGATGTCCGTTGGATGTTGCAAACCTGGATCATACTGTGGAGTGTAGAAAATCCTCTTAGCTGTTTGTGGCTTTTGCACCCCAGAATGGTGGGCTCCCCTATTTTGAAGTGGGGTCTTTCCAAATGGTTTGCCTGCTGCCATTCTTTTTGCTGTCGAAAGTACGGTAAGCAACTTCCTGGTCCTGTCCATGCTCACACCACCCATGGGGTGACTACTTCCATGTCTTGTTTCCACAGTGTATCCGCTGCTGACATATGTGCTGCAGCCACTTGGGAGTACTGTTCATACATTTACTAAACATTACAGTCTGGACATTGTCTCCCATAGATGTGCCGGATTTGGCCTTACTGTCCTGCAAGGCCTCCTTACTCGGGGGTCCTTGTATCCTTCCTTCTCCCCTCTGTGCTTTGGTACTGCTTGGGAATCATTATATGATGTGGCTCAGTGGAGGGTGATGTCCTTGAAAAAGAGAGAATACTTACTCACCGTAACAGTAGATCTTCAATAGAATCTTCTCCACTGAGCCACAGCTCTCCCCTTCCTCCTTCCCCTTTCTCAAGTGATGGGTGGTTCTCCTCCCTGCTCCTGCATGCTGGTTCTCCTCTTATGCCTGAATTTGAGATTTTCAGGTTTCCATGTCCTCTCCTGTGTGCCTGATTTGGTCCTGGCTGCTTTGGTCCCTGCCAGTTCCGATAATCCTCTAAGCTGGTCTCCGGCGAGGAACTGAGGCATGATGGGGCCGCCACATTATACAGGCAGTGACGAGGCACGTCAATGTGGGTGGCTCCAACTATAAAAAATTTCCAGGTGGTTCTAATGCTGACAGCTTACTGTTCAATGATGTGACTCAATAGGGATCTCTTGAAGAGCTGCTGTTACAATAATTACCAATTCTTTCTACTATTAAGTTCACATTCACATAACCCACCCAGCCTTCCCTGTGAGGCTTGCTTTTGGTCCCTGTGTTAGGTGTGCAGCTTGAAAGTGGTGGGAGTGGAACTGGAGGACATATGATTGGGTGGTAGGTGCAGTGAAGCTTGAAAACTGTGGAAGACTGCTGAAGTGTGGATGTAAACTAAATTCTAGTCCCTCTTCTTTACAGTGGTGAATTTCCTTGGGGGGGGGTATCCAGTGTTTACAAGAAGCAACAATTTATGATTCGCAGATTCCTTTGAAAGCTAGCCCACTGAGCAGCGGCTATTTTGCTGCTTGCAACACTGTTGACCCAGGTTTAGGAACAAGCCCAGGAAGCTGGGAAAGGAGGATTGAGTGCCCCGGAGGACATTATTCTATAGAGTGGGAGGAAACCAGATCCACTGCACTACTGCCAACTGTGTCACCACAAGTGGCTGTGCGGTAGGAGTGGTGTGTTAGGGAGGGGAATACTTATGGACTTTGGAACACCAGCTTGTACCTGTATGCATGCTTCACTAAGCCCACTCACTGGCATCTTGGGGCAGGGCAGAACATGTGGAAAGCAGTGTGCATAATGGTACAGGCACTCTCTGGCCTAACTGAAGTTAACCGCCCACCTTCTCCCAATATGTTTTTGGGGGAGGGGGGCGTGTTGCTCCCCAAATGTCCCACCTGGGGCGGGGAGGGACCTTGGAGAAAGGGTAAGCAGTGGAGAAGGCTTTGGATAGGGTTGGGAGGTAGCCTAGCCAAGGGAGGGACAACTCCGGGAGGAAGTAGCAGAAAAAAAAAAACCTGTGAAATGTCTTATGAAGGAAAGAAGCTTGTTATTCAGAGCAGAGTTAATGTCCTTTTTAAAGTAACACTTGGGGCTTTGTTCTCAGAATCCTTTGTGCCACACTGTGAGAAAATTGTTTAATTTTAGTTGTCTCAGGCACGTAATTCAGCCATCACAGCCTCCTTTGTGAGTCTCACTAAGATGGCAGAGTAGCAGAAAGTCATGTGTTTTGGCTTGCTGCATAAATTCCTAATTCTGTAAACACACACACACACTCATTGATATGTAACTTTGCGCTGTTTAAGAGTAGTACTCCAATTTGACCCTGAGCATATTATACCTTGATGTGATTGATGCTGTGCATAATATATATTTAATTGAGACTTGAGCCCTTTATTTTAATATGAGCATGCTTTTCCTGACACTTTTCCATGTTGGCCCTTCTCTCTCCTTTTCATCTGTGAACAGAGGGACCAGAATCTAATATATGCATGTAGTGGTAAAATTTAAGACGCATACTAACATAGTTCTTAGTCTTTTTACACTTGTACCTTCAGTATCTTTCTAATTCTTTTTCTGCTCTCAATCTTTTAGAGTAGAAGCTGGAAAATGGAAATCCGTCATATCAAACACTGACGAAGTACAAACATTTGTAATTTTGAAAGCCTGTCCACATATATAATGTGCTCCTCTGAATTAAATTGGAGATTTTTTTTAAAACAAAATTCTACTACATAGCCTTCCTGTGGATGCTTAAGTCAGTAATATGTGGAAGAAAATCAAAAGAGGTTTAATGTAATATTAAAACCATATGTACAAAAATAATTGTGATTATTTTGGACTGTCCAATAAAGTACACAAAATGTTGTTCGGATGTTGATGCATTTGCTATTGATTCTTTGCACAAACACCATTACAATAAATCCAAATACCATTACAATGGGGTTCAGTGACTAAAAGGAAACATCAGCTCAGAAGTGATGGGAAGCTTTATCATCTATTGTGTATATCCTTTTGACTTCTCAGCCTGTGCTCGCTGTCCTTTTACTTCTGCTTCACTCCCTTTTTCAGTGGATCATATTTACCTTAAAGCAGCAGTATCTATTAGTGACCGTGTAGATTTTTTCAGCAGTAGTCTTTATGTGGCAAAAATATCAAGATGCCCATTTTTCTTTTTTTTTTCTCTCATTCTTGAACCAAGATACCAGATTTTGAAGTTTTTAAAATTTCCCACTCCCGTGCCATTCCCACCATAAAATAAAAATCATGGTACGGTGTTGTGCTGTTTACCATCAGAAACCTGTGGTAACACCATCCTAATACATCCACAGTATGAATCTAGCATGTACATTCAACAGGTATCCTCCGTAGAAGAGATTTTTAAAAATTGCGAGCGGTGGCCATCTTTAAAGATGTGGGTCATTAATTAAGAAATTAGCTATAAAAATGTTATAATAATATCTGCAAAAATGAAAAAATATGGCTTCTCTAACATGAGAGTTTGTGTGGGAGGTGACCACACCAGTGATAATTCATAACAATGGTAACCACCTGACTAATAACTGTTGGAGGGGGTGTGGCCAAGTAGGAACTCACAAACTATCTCCTGGAGCTGTCCTAGATTTCAGAGGTTCAGGAATGTGGTTCAACAAACAATGAGCACAATACAAAACACCCTAAACACCCAAATCCTTACACATGTGATACTTTGGTGCTGGGGAAATTCCCAGAAGGGATCCGATGGCAGTGGCTAAAGCTATAACCCAGAGGTGGCTGTCAGAATAGACCCCAGATGAATCTCAGTGGTTGACTTGCTGTGCACAGATTAAAGAAATGGAAAGAATAGCAGTTCATCTCCGCTAGCAGCAAGAGAAATTTACTGCAAGATGGCTCCCTTATAATGAATTTCTGTGTGAACAGAAGGGTATATCAATGTGGAAGTCTTGACAAGGGACGCTTGGGTTAAGATGCAGCCTGATAGGTGGACCCTAATCTGTTAAAGCAGGAACTCCAAACAGGGTTATCTTCCAATTAGAGGGTACATGGTAACATTTCCTGATACCTGACACGAGTTTTGCTCAGTGTTAATACGCGAGAGTTAGAGTTGAGACCCATGATGCCCTCATTGGGGAGTTCAGTCATTGTTTATAGGTTTGGTTTTGGGGGGCTGTAATTCAATTAAATATGAATCACTTCTGGATGTTCTCGGATAATATTGCACACTTACAAGGTGTTGTCTTAATGTAGTTATATGAATGGTCATTGTATTTGTTCAGTGTGAAAAAACGAAATTGCTATTTAAAAAAAAAAAAAAGAAAACTAAAAATAAACTGAGCACGGCTCTAAGGATGTCAGAAATACATTTTTGCAAAAAAAAGATATCTTGCCGACTAGTAAATACTGCTACTTTAAAGATTTTAGACTGCATGCTGGCTTACATTGTGTGATGCACTTTTACTTGATTCTTGATTTGTACTAACTGCACCTGTTTTCCAATTCTTTGTATATTTATGTTTTTCATGCTTTTTTTTTTAATTTGTTGACCGGGTAAGCACACTGGTCCACAGACCATTTTAAGGAATGACCTGGGTATATATAGGGAAAGACAAAGGTTAGAGATAAGATATGCATGGTTATAAACAAGTTGGGAGATACATTTCCAGGAGTAACTAAAAGTAAAGATAAAACAAAGTGTAAAAAAAAAAAATGGAGAGAGTTTAAATAAAGTGGCACAAAAACACACAAGTTAAACAGTTAGATCTTGCTTCGAGAAAGGCTCTTAGAGCAGGCCACACTGGTATGCCGCTAGGCATTAGGACCACACGGAAAACTTCTAGCTAGTAATCTACCACGGGGGACCTCCCCCCTCCCGTCTACGTTAGTCATCTGACATCAGTACAGGCTATATACAAGGGCAGTCCCAAACACCTACCCCAGTTCTTTTTCTGCCGTCAACCCATGCACGTCGGACATAGTGAACGTCGCAGCTACAGTCGACATCCATTTCCCACATTTCCTGCGCTTTTTTATTCTTTTTATTTCTCAGTTCAATGTAAAAATTTTTGGGCTGGCCTGGTGGCGCTGAGGGTTGAGGCGCTGGACGTCACACCCCACACCACGCCGGTGACCTGGGTTCAGGAATGAGCCCTAGCTGTCAGGAATCGGCAGGGAAGAGAGAGGATCGAATGTCCAGAGGACAGTTCTTCTTTCTCTGGGGAGGGCTCCAGGCTTGCCCAGCACTGCAGTCTCCTCCGGTGGAGACCGGAGGCACTGTGCATGTCAGGGCAGCAAGTAGTGGGGCGGAGCTGAGGCGGGCATCACCAGACACCATTGCACATCTGAGCTCGGGGGTCGAGGGTGAAACAAAGAAAAAACACTGCCGACTGGGTGAGGTGATGGTGAACTCCAGAGGCCAAGGCCCACACGCCCAATACCGGCTGCACCCACTGACTCTACCCTCTGTGGACTCCCGGCCTCTCCAAGATGCTCAGGAGAGATGGAAGTCCTGCTCCTGATTCAGAAATCAGGGAGCTGTGGTTCAGGTGGATGGTCAGGAGCTGCAGGTCGAGAGAGGGAACCCGAGAGATTCCCCAGAAGGTGGGTGAAGAAAAAGAGTTAAAAAAAAAAAAAATAAACATCAAAATTTTCAGTGTTTTCCAGATGAGTTTGTCTTCTGCACCAGCCTCTTCTTCTGACCCCTTCACTAAGTGCACCTGCAGCAAATAGATTCCAGAAAAGGATGGTCACTCTTCATGCCTGATCTGCCTAAGTACCAGCTATGACACCAAAGCCTGCCAGCACTGCCAGAAATTCAACCAGGCCACTCGGAGACATCGATTTGAAAATGCTGGAGAGCCGCCTTCTAAAACAGAAGCTGCTTGCCATGGAAAAAGAGCTGCAGGCCAGGAGCTCTTCGGCTTCAGCAGTGCAGTCCTCCGGGGCCTCTGCTTCCTCTCACAGAGAGAAATCAGGGAAGCAAACACTGGGAGAAGCACCGAGAGTGGGCCCAGTCAGCTTCCCGGTCATGGTCTCCTCACAAATCTTCTACCATGACTGCATCCTCCCATGGGGGAAGGGGGCGGCAGTGCCTGCAGCCCTGTCCTCCTCCGGGCTCCTGGCAGCTTCTCTGCCTGCCCTTATCTTTATTATGGGTGGAGGCTCTTAGGGGCAGGGAATCTCCTCTCCTGCACCCCAGCCCCTGATGCTCAGGCCCATTACTTCCACGGGCACTCAGCCAGGTGGCTCGGTTAGTTCTGGACTCTTGGGTGGCGGTTCTGTGCCTGTAGTCCTCCCATTCCCAGCTCTTCCTTTATAGGTTCCCACCCCGGGGACAGACACCAGTTCCACTAGGCAGTGCCTCTGGCAGCCCGACGCTGTTTCCTCCTCTCCGGCATCGCCCTGGCTGTTGCCCAGGGTATCTCCTTCCCCTCAGACACCGGCTTCCCTGCGGATCCTTCACCTGGGTGCTCTAGACCATCACCTGCTAGGCTGTGACCGACATTGCCGACTCCCCAGTCGGTGGACCCAATGCCAGCATCACCTTCGCCTGAACTGACGCTGGCTGGGCCATCACCGGATTGTTTTCTGGCACCACCGAATGGGCCATCACCAGATTATTTTCTGGCGCCGTATATACCAGTGCCAGTTTATCTGTCACCTGCCCTGCAACCATTGGTCCCCAACCCAATGCTGGGGTTGCCTTTCTTACTTGTGTATAACATTGCGCCACAGATGGATTACATTACATGTTGATCAATGTGGTGGGCATTCATGCAGAAACAGACCCCCACCCATCATAGTCTGCCCCTACTTCTCCCCAGAATCCACAGCCCAGGGACACAGGCAGGGCTGGACCTTCAGACCCCACACGTCAGGGACCTCTGGAACTGGCATAAGGCATACCAAATGGTGAGTCCTGTGAGGATGACTCTGAATCCTCAAGGTCTTCTTCTTCCCCAGGGGAGTCTTTGGGTGGTGAGGATATGCCCAAGGAGGAGGAGCCTAAGTGCCCCATCCAGTGATCCATCCTTCATGGATGTATTGTGCCACATTCAGTCCATTATGGGATGGGAGACGGAGGAAACTGACCCAGAAAGGTGCCACCTAGTCATTTTCCTTCGGCTGAACGATGCCTTGCCAGTTGTAGTGCCACTCTTGATTGAATCATATGAGGATGTCACCAAGGCAACTTGGGCATACCCCTCCACTACCCATACTCTTCCCAAAAAGGCTGATCAGCTTTACCACGCTCCGGCAGATAAACCTTTTATGGGGAGCCACCCGTAACGGATTCTGTGGTCATTAATGCAGCCCATGACCAGTCCAAGAAGCCCAAGCACCTTAGTACTTCTCCTTCATCAGTTATCTTGCCCATATGGTACAGTACCAAAACGCCATATGAGACCAAACCAGGGGCCTGATCCAGACACTGCCTGAGGATCCCACAAAAACTAAGCTTGCCTGACTCATGAAATTTTGTTCAGATGTGGGTACCCATGTGTTTCAGGCATCTTATGATGCCGTAGACACCTCTAGGTGAGGGGCTGTGGCTGGCGTTTTCTCTTCAACACCATTCCTGGCTCCATATTTCTGGCTTTGCCCGGGATGTTCAGGCCAGCATTCTAGATGCTCCCTTTAGGGGCTCAATTCTTTTTGGAGGTGATGTCCAGGACCTCATCCTCTAACTTGCAGGAGTCTGGCAAAGCCCTCAGGACAGTCCATTTGTTCTACCATACTCAGCCTAGAGTGAACCAATGTCAACCCTTTCTTCGGTCCTCACACAAGTAGTCTCGAGGCAAACCTATCAAGGGCCAACTACATCATGAGACCTCCAATGCCCCCGCAGGGGCCGCTACTGCCCGATCTCTCCGGTGACCCGCGGCTGTCCTGCCCACTCCCACCTCCACCTCCTGACTTCTTTTTTTTTTTTTTTTTTGTTTTCTTCTTTATCCTCCTACCTACCTCCGGAGCCCTTCCCTTCCGTCCGCTCATGTCCCCCTGGATCACCTACCTTAGTGATCTGCCCCTAGAGTGCCTCTTCCTCCTCTCCTCGCACAGTGGGGTCTGTCCTGTAGGTGGCCCTTGGGTGGTACTGGAGCGGCCTTCATCTAGGCTGCTGGAGGGGTTTTTCCGTTTTCCTCCCTCGGATCCCTCCCCGGGGCGCCAGCACTTGGGGCGTATGTCGGTGGCGCGATGCTGACTGCGCCAGCCCTCATGCGCCCGGCATCCCCCAGCTCTGGCGAGCGAGCAGCCCATCCTTCCCTACCGCCGGTGCTACCACCGGCTATGGAAGGGATGCAGAACGCAGAGTTGCTCTGTTACCCACCCCTGAGGGAGGAGAACATCCGTTGGGACGCTCGATCCTCCCTCTCCCCACCGACCCCCAGCCGCCCAAGTCCATTCCCGAACCCGGGCCGCCGGCGTAGCGCGAGGTGTGGTGTCCAGCGCCTCAACCCTCAGCGCCACCGGGCTGGCCACCTCCTGACTTCTTATCCGACAACCCCCCAACCAAGGGTCCAAGGGAGGTGGTCATGGGTCAACTCTCTTTCCAATTGGAGGGGTGGTGAGCAGTGACCAAGGACAACTGGGTGCACCAGCTCATTGTTCAGGCTCACACTTTGGAGCTGGTGAAGTGGCTGCCTGAGGCCCCTCCTGTCCACTCTACCTACCCTCCTGCACATCTGCCTCTGGTTTCAGAGGAAATCCGAGCACTTCTGCAAAAAAGAGCCATAGAGCCCATCCCACAGGCTCAGTGGGGAAAGGGATTTTATTCCCACTCCTTCCTCGTCCCCAAAAAGATGGGACCTTTGGCCTATCCTAGACTTAAGCAATCTGAATCTCTGCATAGAGTACTAACACTTCAGGATGGTGACCCTCCATGGTTTGCTTCCCCTGCTGCACCAGGGGGACTGGCTGTGCTCTCTGGATATGCAGGATGCTTACCTGCATATCCAGATTTTTCTGGCTCACCGTCATTTCCATTTTCAGGGTGCCCACTTCAGTTCAGGGCCCTTCCCTTTGGCCTTTCCTCAGCCCCACGGGTATTAACCAAATGCCTGATGGTGGTGGCAGTGGCATTGAGCAGGCAGGTCTTTTATGTATTTTCCTACCTGGACCACTGGCTGCTAGCAGTCCCTTCCAGGGAGCACTTGCTTCAGACCCTAGAATGCAACTCCTATCTGTTCTGGGAACTAGGAGTCACAGTGAATCTCCTGAAGTCCTGCCTCTCCCCTTGCCAACACCTCCAATACATCGGGGCATTCCTGGACACCTGCCAAGGCAAGGCCTTTCTGCCAGAAGACAGGGTGGCCCATTTGAGGGAGCAGGTTTGTCTAGTTTCCATGAGCGGTCAAGTTCCTGCCAGAGTCTTTCTGCATCTCTTGGGTCACCTGGCATCATCAATCGCAACAGTGCTCTTGGCCTATCTGCATATGCGGATCCCACAGTGGACCCTACAAGTCCAATGGCATCAACGCACGGATGATCTTGACCAACTGATCCTGGTCTCCGACCCGGTCAAGAAGGTTCTGACTTGGTGGATGGACTCAGCCAATCTGCTCGGGGGAGTTCTCTTTCAGATCCCAACTCTCTGGCAGGTCCTAACCACAGATGCCTCTGGCAAGGGATGGGGCACCCATGTGGTCAACCGTCAGACTCCGGGTACCTGGTCTGACATAGAGCAAGCTGTTCACATCAATGTCCTGGAGATGCGAGCAGGTCTATATGCCCCCAGCAAGCCTTTCAGTCCCATCTCCTCCCAGGCCCTCTTCTGGCTCAGTTGAACAATATGTGTGTCATGTACTACATTACCAAGTGGGGGGAGGGACTCAGTCTTACCCCCTCTGTGTCGGGAGGTGATGAGAGTGTGGTACTGGGCCATCGAGCACAATCTGGAGCTCTTGGCTGTCCATGTTCCAGGCATCCAAAACATGTTGGCTGACAGTCTTAGCTGCTCCAGGTCTCGGGCTCATGAGTGGGAACTTTTCACCTCAGTAGTTGAAGATCTGTTCAACAGGTGGGTTGCCCAGAGTTGGACCTCTTTGCATCCTCACTCAGTGCAAAACTGCCACTTTTTTTGCTCGCTTGATCCCGGGTCTGGAGTTTTCTGGTGAGATTAATTGTCCCCCTTTTGGAAGGGGAAGTTTCTGTATGCATTCCTTCCCTTCCCTCTGTTGCAGAGGGTTCTGCTCAAGCTTCAGCTGAAGGGAGTGGAGATGATTCTCATAGCTCCCTTCTGGCCACACCAGATTGTTTTTTTTTTCTCTGCTGCAACAGTTGGCTGTGGAACCACTGGTGCCTCTACCTCTGTGCAAAGGATTGCGCTACCAGGACCAGGGCACCCTGGTCCATCTGAACCTCAGGTCTTGCATCTGCATACGTGGCTCCTGCGGACCTAGCTGTTTCCCACTTTGGGGTTTCCTCTAGGGTCACTGATGTCCTGGTGGTAGCCAGAAAGCTCTCCACCAGGGCCACTTATGCTATGAAATGGAAGTGCTTTTCCATTTTGGCCACTGTCCACCATTTGGATCCATTCTCCTGCCCGGTGAACCAGGTGTTGGACTACCTCCTTTCCCTCTTGGATTCAAGCATGGGGTACTCGACTCATGAAGTGCATCTTTCTGCCATCTCTGCCTACCATGCACCCATTGAGAGCAAAGCTGTTGCCCAGCTTGAGGTATCCCACACATTTCTGTGGGGCATTCTGCATCTGAAACCTCCCATTAGATACCCAGTTCTCCCATGGGATCTTAATTTTATGTTGGAGAAACTCACTTTACCTCCCTTAGAACTGGCTGTGAGTCGCAAGCTGCGCTTTCTGTCATAGAAAGCACTTTTTTTAGTTGCTGTTAGTTCAGCTCGAAGGATTTCTGAGCTGTAGGCTCTTATGTGTAAAGAGCCTTATTTGTTTTTTCACAAAGACAGGGTGTCTCTACATATTAATCCTAAGTTTTTACCCAAGGTGGTGTCTGAGTTTACTTTAAATCAATCCATCTACCTTCCACTTTATTTTCCTGAGTATTACAATCAGGGGGAGGCATTGCTCCATACTTTGGATGTTCACATAATGTTGTGGTATTATACTAACCACACCAAGTCTTTGAGGAAAACTAACCAGTTGTTTGTTTCATTTTCCCCCAAGACAGAGGGCGCTCCTGTTTCCAAACAGTGTTTGTCTAAGTGGTTGTCGAATTGCACTGATTACTGCTACCTCAAGTACGACAAACACCTCTGGGGATGGTCAAGGGCCATTCCACTAAGGGTATGGCTGCCTCAACAGTTTGCTTCCAAAATGTGTATACTGCTGACAACTGTTCAGATGTCACCTGGAGTTCTGTCCTCACTTTCACCAAGCATTAACTTCGGGACATCACTTCAAGGTGTAGAGCCAGCTTTGGCCTGGCAGTCCTTCAGGGCCTTCTGTTATGAACTCTTGAGTGCTGTCTGGTCCCCCTGGTGATTTCAGCCTGGTGATACCAGTATCACCTTGGGACTCAGTCCTACAGGTGTGGCCTGCTGCAATAGCCTTCCTCGAAGTAAGATAGTACAGTTATGTAAGAACTTACCATAACAGTAGATCTTTGAGAAAAGCTCTTACAGCAGGCCCTGCTTTACCTCCCTCTTTCCCCTGCTTCTCTTTTTCTATTGCTTCAGTGTTTTTGGCTCTCAGGATAACCTCCTTGGTTCTCCATAAGGTGGTCATGCAGAGTGTCCATCATTAGAACTGAGGTAGGCATGGGGGGGACCGCCCTCCTATATAACCTGTGCTGACATGCCCCTGTGGTAGACTGCTAGCAAGAAGTTTTCCATGTGGTCTTAGTGCAGGACGGCCTAGTCCTACCTGTGTGGCCTGCTGCAAGAGCTTTTCTCGAAGATCTACTGTCGCGGTAAGTTCTTTCGTAACTATATTAGCATAGTTAGTACAAGGGGTGCACATATACACTGACAAGACAGTAGCGAGTATTTTAGGCTGCACAGCTGCAGTAGGGTGCACTCAATAGGTGACCCATAAGCTGTGATTTAAAGATGGAGTGGGAGAGGGCAGTTCTAATTCCCACTTGAAGGGCATTCCAGAGGAATGGGGCAGCCGAGGAGAGAACCATTTTGCCCACGTTATTTGTAGTCATTTAGTTGTTGCTGTTGATCTCAAGTACTGTTCACTTTACATGGGTTGAAGTAATGACCTTGTTACCAGCTTTTTTATTATTTACTCTTTTTGCCCCCAACTGCGGTATATGCTCCCTTCCACTGGAGCCCCCCACCAGTCCCATTGTCCCCAGGACCTGCTGAGCTCCTTTACCCAATGGTGTCTCCCTCTCCCCCCCATGGTGAGGCTGCCCAGTTGGGACCAGGTCCCGATGGGGACCAAATCCGCACAGTGCTAACACTGGTCAATGGGTGTGGGGCCCGAGTGACTTTGGCTTCATTTTGCTGCTGGCCTGGATTTACTGTTCTTGCCCTTCCTGATGGAGTCTGCGACATAAACATGCGCATGCAAGCACACAATGGGTGTACATATGCGCAGGCCAGCCAACTCTCCCACCCTGCTGCCCGCTGTGCGAAACTGCACCTTTTGTGTTTCCACTGGAGGCGCTCATGCACAGCCGTCCCTCCCTCAATGGCATGCTCATTCCCACTCCTCCTGGCAGGCCCTTAAGTACCCCAGGCTTGTTCCTCAACCTGGGTTGCTGGCATCATGAGCAGCAACCCTACTGCTGCACCAATGGGCCAGCCCATGTTATCAGCTTTTGATAAAGCGAGTTCTCTCTCTGTGCCAAATGGCACTCTGCTGGCTTTAAATGGTTTTGGATAAAGTCCCCTTTTTTTTTTTTTTTGCTTACTATTTTCCCTTCCTACTGGTGGCTCCATTCAGCTGGGACACCCCAGCCCTGTCACCCCAACATCCGCTAGGACTTACCACTGGCCAGTACCCCCAGAGCTTGTCCCCCCTGGCAGGTCAGTGGGTCCCCCATTCCTGCCATGAACTGGATCCAGTAGATGGACCAGCAAGCCCAACTAGTCAAGTGCAGGGCCTGCAGTTGTCCCAGCACTATCCTGCCATTGGCATCCATGTTCCCTTTTCTTCCGTAAGTAGTGGGTATACAGTGTCACCATGGCGTACGCACTCGCCAAACGTCAGGGTCGGGCCACCCCTTCTGCCTTGGAGGCAGTCCTGGGTGCCTTCCCCCAGCAATCCACAGGGGCCAGGCGTTCACTGGGTTCTGCAACCCCCACCACACACCCCCGGAGGGCCTGTCCTCTGGATGCTTAATCCTCTTCCCCTCATCCATCCATCTGTCTCTCCGTCCCAAGCTCACTACCAAACTCGGGTAGCCAGTGTTGCGATCGGTACTGCTACTGCTGTGTTGGCAGGTCACTAAGCCTCCCCTTTATTCTAAAGCTGATCCCATTGTCCATGCCATTCATTTTATTTATACATGGACCACTGTATTGCCATCTTGTGAGGTTTCATAAGTTGGAATGTAATCTAGATCTGCTTAGGACACCAAAGTCAGCTTAGGTAGACCTTCCTACTGTGTGTGGTCCGACAAACTGTTATTTTTTGTAACCCTTTGCTTTGACCAGGTGTCTTTTTTTAGAAAACATGGAAATTAAAAATTAGAAGGGTTGACAGACAACTGTCTCAGGCAAAGGGTTATTTTTTGGTTTTATTTTTCTGCCATATGCTTCATATTTTTATGTTGTGTTAACAATATTATTTTAAGATGAAGAGGTGGCATCTACTCAAGATTTGGAAACCAGTGAGGAGCTCACGAATGCTGAGACAGGGGAGGTGGAGGCAGCCTCCATCAGTGCTGCAGAGCAAGAAGAACAGGCTGCGATTGCTGTGGAACCTGAGCGTGCTGCGCCCCAGGCTGAAGAAGAGTCTCTATCCATGGTGGAAGAAGGAGCCCATGAAGGGCACACTAGCTCTGAGACTGCCACAGCTGAAGGTTAAATTACTCTTGTGTGCAAATTTCCTGTGTGCAATGCCAGAACAGTCATGCACCGAGACTGTTACTGCTGTGTAAAAGAATCAAGTTGTACTGTTTAGCCTGAGAGCAGCCTCACGAGACCTAAAGATCATGTCACTGAACAAACACCAGACATTATACATTTATAAATGCACTAAAATATTAGTCCTAGGATTGAAAGTGTACATACTGTGTATTCCACAAGTGAATGAGTGTGTTTGTGTATTTATCTATGTATAATATGTGAGCAGTGACACATGACAGGGTGTGCATTCTTTGCAATAGAAAATGCAGCACTGTGTTTTAGTAAGTACAAATAGATGCAGTAGGTGACCTTGGTCATCCAATCAGAGAGCAATATTTCTGGCGGTCATCTTGACTATGTATTATGAGGCAGTAATTGCATCAAGAGATTCTGGTAACATGATTACCATGAGAGCAGAAATGCGAGTGATTAAATCATGTTACCCAAGCCTTGAGATATAATTATAGTTCAGTGAACATGCTTCACTGTTGTTTTTTTTTGTAATATGGTGTCATGGTCGCATTGTTTGTTTTAACAAGAATAACAATTTCTAGGGACATGGATATGTTGTTCAATCCACACTTACTGGCAGGTTCCTTGCCACTTTAAATCTTGCCGGAAGGTCTTCAAGCTGGCTCCTCCCACCCACCTGGGTGGTAAAACTCTCGCCTCCACCCCATGACACCAGATCTTCCTTACCGCTTGGAAGCTCAGGTTCCCTCCTTTGCACTCTGCATTTTAGGCCTGGATCCAGACTCTTCAGTTAACCCGAAACTAATTTTAAAATTTACAAGACTTCGGTCTTTATCTTCCCTCGCGGCTGCGATGGACAAATCGACTCCCAGATTTCGTCGGTGCCCCTGTGGCAAAGATGTCCCGGACCGATCCACACTCCATGTGCGTTTACTGCCTGGGGCTTGACCACAATTCACAGGCCTGCGACTTGTGCAAGTCCTTTTCAGCCACGGTCTTAGAGGATCGCGCTGCCAGACTGCAACTTGGGTGCCCTGTATCCTCTAGTCAAGTCAAAGGAGGCCCGTTGGGTGGTGTCTGCAACTGCGGGCTCAGTTGAACAGCTCGAGCAGATGATCACCCTCAAAGAAGCGGCCCAGGCCGCAGCATCATCTTCTTCGATTGTGGCATTTATCTCACTCTCTTTTGGCTCCTCCTACACGGCTTCGTTCAAGGAGCTTTGTCAAACCCTCTCCACCAAGGGAGAGAGGCTTTCGGACATTCCTCTTGGTCCAAGAAGAAGGACTCCAAGGGTAAGTCCCACTGTCGATGTTCGTGGGAGCGGGAGAGGTCCCCTTTCCTGGATAGTCGACTCTCTACTTCGGTCGAGGTTGCGGCTAAGGCCACTGGCTTCACAGTGTCCCCGTCAGGTCAGCCGGCCGAGACACCGGTCGATGCCGTCAAGATTTTTCTCAACCCATTGGATGGGCTGTCGACTGGAGAAGCCAACAACCCTTCTTCACCAGTTCCCCCGGTGGAAACAGAGGACTTGCTTGTGCCTCCTGCGCTGGAGTCCCCAGTTAAGGTCCCTGAACTGAGGGAGGAGCGGGTTTCCCCAGCCCTCTCTCAGACCCACCCTCGGAAACACCGAAGGTCTCAATCTCAGTCTTGGATCTCTTCCAGGTCCAGCTGATCCCGCCGACATCGGCGGACTCGGTCTCGGCACCGTGCAAAGTGGTGCCACCGCTCATTCTCGTCTTCGTCCTCTTCTGAGGATAGGCTCCGGCGCAAATTGCATTGGTGCTACGAGGATCTAATTTGGCAGCAGCTCCTTTTGACTGGGAATAAGCTGACTCCGTCGTCTTCCCTGGCCATTAAGTGGCCATCACCAGAGCGGCCGAAACAACCCCTCGCTGTAGTCGAGGAGCCAAAGCCGGCACTGGTTGTTCGGCTGAGACCGGCTGCGCCACCCATTGTGGTGGAACCCCTGTCTCCATAACCTAAAACTGGGGCCCCGACCAAGGATTCTCAATCGGGTCAGGGCTTGCCACATCGGTTGTCGGGTCACCCTCACTCCCAATCGACCTCGGCAGGTGGAGGGTGGCTCCGGCCCTTGGCAACTGTTTGCAGACTCCTCAGAGTCTGACGATGACTCCTCCTTGTTCTCCAGGCCGCTTGACCTGGAGTCCACTGGGGGTCAGTCAGAGGATGAGAGCCCATCCTCGTTTCTTGGAATGCTTCGACTCATCTCAGAGTCCACTGGGATGAAGCTCAAACCCATTTCAAAACTGGCCAAGTATCCCCTCACGGAGATACTGGACTGAGGGGATTCCCCCATGGAGGCCTTCCCGGTGGCCGAAGCCATTGTTCGCCCGGCCCTGGAGCTATGGCAGCGGCCAGCTTCTTGTCCAGCACCTTCAGCCAGGATAGCTGGAGTATGCTGTTCCCACTGGTTCACTCTCCGGTTTCTCAGAGCACCCCTCCGCGGAGGCTAGTGACCGACAGCATTTTCCGGCATTCTGGGAATGCTCAGGATGTGGACAAGCCACCCGATAAGGAGTCCAAGAAACTGGACTACTCCGGGCGGAAAGTCTATGCGGCTTCCTCGCTAGGCCTTTGTCAGGTCAGCTAGGCCATTCTGATGGCACACTTTTCACACACCCTTTTGGGCTCCCTGGATGAGGTGATTCCTCATCTCCCGGCTGACCTTCAGATGACGGTCAAGCAGGTGTGGGATCAGGGAAGGGCGGTGGCCAAGCAGCAGCTCCAGACTTCCCTGGACATCGCTGACTCATGTGCCTGGTCAGTAGTGGTCATGCGCCACAGAGCTTGGCTGCGGATCTCTACGTTTACAGCAGATACCCAGCACAAGCTGACAGATGTTCCCTTCTTGGGTGCCGACTTGTTCGGTCCCGGGGTGGAGGGTCATCTGCAAAGGATCGAGAAGTCCAATGCCACCTTGGATTCGGTCACGTCTGCCCAGAAGGACAAAGGCCACCAGCAGCAGCATAAGCCCTTTCGCCCTTCAGTCCCTCCAGCATGTCCGGCCCAGCAACACCAGCATCAGGGCCAGCAGGCTCGCACTTGGCACCCCAAAATCAAGCCTGCTGCTTCCTCCAACAGGAAGCCAGGAGGGAAAGGTCCAGGAGGCTCCTCGGCTGGTCCTTCCTCCAAGTCTGCCCAGTGACTGGTTGAGGGGTGTTCCCCCAACCTTATCACTCCTCCCCGGGTCCCCCCCCCCATGGGGGGACAGCTCCACCACTTCCTTCCGGCCTGGTCCGATATCACCACAGACCACTTGGTGCTGGAAGTGGTAGGAAAGGGTCTGCCTCTGGAATTCGAGCAGTCCCCACCCTATCGAGCCATCGCCCCACAGGGGGCTATGGGGTCTGCAGCCTCTCTGTCAGCTCATCGAGCCGACATTGCCCTGCTCCTCCAGAAGGAAGTGATCAGGGAGGTAGCGGATCCCCACCAGACCCAGGGTTTGTGTCC
This sequence comes from Neoceratodus forsteri, assembly GCA_016271365.2. Classification (NCBI taxonomy): domain Eukaryota; kingdom Metazoa; phylum Chordata; order Ceratodontiformes; family Ceratodontidae; genus Neoceratodus; species Neoceratodus forsteri. The sequence goes on from CM057453.1 coordinate 199,115,980, forward strand.
AGGTACTTCCTGGTCCCAAAACGGATGGGGGGCTGGCGCCCCATTCTAGACCTACACGACCTGAACAAGTTCCTAAGGTCTCATACCTTCAGGATGGTCACTCTGGCTCAGATCATTCCATCCTTGGAACGAGGCATGTGGTTCTGCTCTCTGGACCTCCAGGACGCATTCTTTCACGTCCCGATCCATCTGTCTCCCCAGCGATTCCTCCACTTCAGGGCAGAGGGATCCCTTTACGAGTTCCGGGCCATGCCCTTTGGCCTCTCTTCAGCTCCCAGGGTCTTCACCAAATGCATGGTAGTGGTGACAGCATTTCTGCGGCGCCGAAGGGTCTGGGTGTACCCTTACCTGGATGATTGGCTGATTGCAGCCCACTCCAGGCTGGAGGTGGAGCGGTCCAGGGATCTGGCCCTCCAGGTCTGCTTTCAGATTGGCCTCCTCATCAACGAGGCCAAATCGGAAGTCGTGCCAACGCAGGTGATGCAGTTCATCGGGGCAGAGCTTGACTCTTTTCGAGCCAGAGCACGGCCCCCGGCAGACAGGGCCGAAGTTCTTTCCTCCTTTGTCCAATCATTTCTGGTTGGGCAATCGCGCCCTGCCCAGGACTTCCTGTACCTCCTGGGCCTCATGGCGCCCTGCACCAGCGTGGTCCATTGGGCCCGCTAGCATATGCGTCCCCTGCAATGGGGGCTGGCCTGCCAATGGTCACAGTGCTCCAGTCCTCTGGACCAGCCAGTGATAGTGACCCAGGAGATGGGGAATGCTGTCCAGTGGTGGATCATTCTGGCTCATCTGCAGGAGGGTATCCTGTTTGCCTGTCCAGAGCCAATGGTCACTCTAATGACCGACACCTCTTTGATTGGTTGGGGTGCCCATCTGGTGGAGCTCAGAGCGCACGGCCTCTGGTCCCCTCAGGAGTCTCGATGCCACATCAACCTGCTGGAGCTTTGAGCGGTCCAACTAGCCCTCACCGCCTTCACTCGGTTTGTACGGGGTCAAGTGGTCCAGGTCCAGACGGACAACACCACGACCATGTACTACTTAAACTGCCAGGGCAGGACGCACTCCTTGCCTCTGTGCAAGGAGGCTCTCCGCACTTGGTCTCTTGTGAGCAGACTGGAGGCAGATCTCCTAGCCATCCATGTGGCAGGAGCCTCCAACACTCTGGCCGATGCCCTAAGCCAGATAGGTGCTGCATCTCACAAGTGGTCTCCCCTGCTGGAGGTAGTACATGATCTGTTCTCCCACTGGGGCACACCTCAGGTGGACCTGTTTGCGTCCAGGGAGAATCCGAAGCTGAGGCTGTTTCATGCCCGCCTCCCTCAGCAGGGCTCGCTGCAGGGGGATGCCTTCTTGAGGCCGTGGACCCCGGGCCTCTTCTATGCCTTTCTCCCATTTCCCTTGATCCACAAGATGCTTCTCAAGGCAAGGAGGGACAAGGCGCAGGTGATTCTGGTAGCCCCAGACTGGCCCCACCAGTACTGGTATCCAGATCTTCTCAACCTCAGCTACATGCTCCCGAGGCGGCTTACAGCCCGCCCGGACCTGATCTCAGTCAACCAGGGGAAGGTACTCAACCCGGACCTTCAATCCCTGCATCTGATGGCCTGGTTCCTGAGCGGCTAGAGTTCCAGGCATTGGGTCTTTCCGACAAGGTCCTCAACGTTGTTGAGGCATCCTGTAAGTAGTCGACCAGAAAATGCTATGCCTTCAAATGGAAGAGATTCTCCATTTGGTGTCAGGATAAGGGGCTGGACCCTTCCTCCTGTTCCTTGGCCAGCATTCTGGACTATCTATGGTCCCTTTCTCAGCTAGGGTTTTGGTCGGCGACCATAAGGTGCACCTAGGAACCATCTCTGCCCACGGTAGCGGGCGGAATGCAGTCAGTAAGCAGGAAAAGGTGGTCGGGTGCTTTTCAAGGCCTTGATCACATATCCTCAGTGCGAGAATCTCCACCTCCGTGGGATCTACTGCTGGTATTGGCTAAGCTCATGGGCAAGCCATTCGAACCGATGCACAGGTGTGACATCTCTCACCTGTCGTGGAAGACCACCTTCTTGGTGGCTATCACGTCATCCAGAAGGATGGGAGAGCTCCAGGTGCTTTCCATCGAGTCTCTTTATCTGGTCTTCCACAGGGACAAGATTGTCCTGCTCCCCCACCCGAAATTCCTTCCAAAGGTGGTGTCGGAGTTTCACCTTAGCCAGGTGTTGACTCTGTCAGTGTTCTACCCCAATCACACCTTGTAGGCCGAATATAGGCTCCATACTCTGGACTCTAGAAGAGCGCTCTTTTACTGTAAGGAGCAGATGGCTGAAGTTCAGGAGGGTTCGCCAGCTGTTTGTCACCTACACTGAAGCCGCACCTGGCGACCTGCAGCCAAGCGGACGATAGGCAAGTGGGTCACCTCCTGCATAGATCTCTGCTGTAGGTTGGCGGGCATGGAGTCTTCCAAAGGGATAAGAGCTCATACTACCCACCATACCGCTGCTTTGGTGGCTGCTTCCAGGGACGTCCCTATCCAAGAAATCTGCAGGGCTGCTACCTGGAAGTCAGCACACACCTTCATTACCCACTACCACATCGACCTTGAGTCACGCCGGGATGCTGGTTTTGGGACCTCGGTTCTTCAGTCCTTATTTCCCAAGTAGGGGGTGCGTGCCTTGCCTCCCTCCTCCCAGAGAACTGCTAGGAGTCTGCCAGTAAGTGTGGATTGAACAACGTATCCATGTCCCTAGAAATACAGGTTACTCACATGTAACAGGAGTTCCAGGAATGGTATATGTTGTTCATCCACACAACCCACCCGACCTCCCCAGCTTCGACGTGCAACATGGCTTCCAGCGGGCTAGATCTGGCATCATGGGGTGGAGCCAAGAGTTTTACCACCCGGGTGGGTGGGAGGAGCCAGCTTGAAGACCTTCCCGGCAAGATTTAAAGCGGCAAGTAGCCTGCCAGTAAGTGTGGATGAACAACATATACCATTCCTAGAACTCCTGTTACAGGTGAGTAACCTGTATTTACATACAAACATATGAACTTGCCAGCAGATACAGGACTTTTGGTCTATCTAGTCTGCTCGAGTGTGCAGCACCTCAGTCCATTAGACTGCAGCTGCCCCCGCATATGCCACCCCCCCATCTCCTGCCCCCTCCTGGTTTGTACCCTCCCCTTGAATCTGTCCCACCCCCTCTTGAAGCCCCCAACACTCTGCAGTGATACGACTTCCTCTGGCAGAGCGTTCCACCCTGCCACCATCCTTTCTGTGAAATAGTGCCTCCTCAGTTCCCTCTTGAACCTGCCCCCTTCCAGCTTTATAAAGTGTTCCCTGGATTCCCTTTTGTCCTTCAGATTGAATGTACACCTGGTGTCTACTCTGTTCAAATCCTTCAGGTACTTGAAGGTCTCAATCATATCCCTCTCTCCCTTCTTTCCTTCAGGTTATTGAGCTCTCTCTCACCTCATATGGTCTTGTCCCCCAACCCCAGGATCATTTTTGTTGCCCTGTACTGTATCCCCTCCAGTAGTTTGATGTCCCTTTTCAAGTAGGGTGCCAAAATTGCATGCAGTACTCTAGGTGCGGTCTCACCAGGGGATCTGTACAGTGGCAAGATGACCTCCCCACTCCTAGAAGTAATCCCCCTTGCTATGCACCCTAGCATCCTGTTTGCCTTCACTGCTGCCTTCCTGCACTGAGCAGAGTGGTTCATCTCCCCGGTTACTAGTGTCACAGACACACTCCTGGGGGGGGGTCAGGCCCTCTGATCCCACAGTGCCCAACCTCGAAGTGCAATATGTGAACAGGAGGCAAACAGGGAAACCCTCCTGTTTGTTTTGGGTCTGAGCAACTACCAGTCTCCAGTCCTGGGGTCAAATATGAACCCTTTTTCGCTAGCATGCCCAGGTAACAGGTCCACATTTCACATCCTCTTCTGGGAAACAGTGCAATACTTAACCCAGCGGGCACACAGCCTGGTTCACAATCCCCATTCTGACTCAATTGAGACCTAGGTATTTTCTTACCCTGCTTCATATGGTGACACACTATAAGCACTTTAACAGTTCTGTCAGAATTATCAACATTGTCCCAGCATTCACACTCAAAATGAGAAAATCTCTCAGGCAGGATTTTAAAGAAAAAGTTTACTAAAATAAAAAATTAAAAAATAGTACATAAAATACAAAACACAGAACATATAACATTAATGGTATAGTCATAAAAATAAATGGACAAGTATAAACAAACCGCCTTATACTGAGTAACTGATCCTACCCCAGTTTCAGGTGGTAAATAGTGGTGCTGAAATTACCTAATTTTGGTAGACGTGCTTCTTAAGAGTTCAGAACTCAAGTTTCTCTTGAAAGTCCAAACACAAGTATGCAGTCTTCTCTCAGCAACTTGACAATATCAGGGGGGAAGTGCCCCACTCAGCTTGTGAGGTCACAGCCCTGCGGTGATGCTGGCTATGAGATCAGTTTAATCCTGCATCCTGAATTAGTCACGTGCATCAGCACACGGCTATACACACTTTTTTAATTAGTGAGCCACATAGCATGAATTATGACAGGACAGAATATCCCTTTGATCTCTCAGAACAACATCCTACAAGACAATTTTCTTAGCGATGAGGAGTTTCCCAGGTATCTGTCAGAGTTGGCTTACCTCCTGATGTTGTAAAATGTAATATTTTATAATAGGTTTTCCTAGGTTCAAAGTAATGGCTGGTTTTACAATCTGTTAAAACCTGGTGTCAAAAGGAAGCTCTTAATTAGTTTTTCCACTGGGTCAAGGATAGGGCAGATCCTTCTTTTCTCTCTGTTCAAATCCTATGTTCCAAGATGCTTTGCTGCTTGGCCTGTTTTCCTAAGCAAAAGTCTAAAACATGTATTTATATCAAAACCACATGCACATAACTAGTAGATGGTTATCACATCACAACCAGCACTCCCAGATCCTTCTCCTTTTTGGATTTTGTTAATGAGACACCCTCCAGCCAGTAATATTGTCCTGGGTTCTTGCCTCCTAAATGCATCACTTTGCACGTCTTGGCATTGAAACCAAGCTGCCAAGTGTGAGACCATTCCTCCAGTTTTGCCAGATCCTCCTGAAGTACTTTTGCTCCCTTCACCCCATCTACCTTGACACCCAAGTAATTTGGTTACTGAAACTCAATTTAAACATGCCAATTGTAACCAATTACTTATAAAAAAAAAAAAATTCAAAAGTCAACGTTTTAGCGCTTTTGCACTGTGTTTCCCCTTAAACACAGTAAATCATATTGAGCTGCATGTTAAACTGGACCGTGCAGATTTGTTTAGTGGACTACAGCCACAGATGAAAGCATGCTGCCAGCTGAAGCCAAATGTGGGTGCGGTTGGAAAATTAGGCAACTGCCTGATCGGTACAGTGACTCGGGGTAAGCACAAGGAATGTAAAGAATGTAGGATATCGTAATACCATCGATGTGATGTCACATCGGTAATATCAGCTTATGACGTCAGAGTAGTGGTATTAACAGGATTTCAATTCAGCCATTTTCCTTTTGGACCAAAAAAAAAAATTACCAAACATATAACATATATGCCTCCGTAATTACTATATATATATATATTGAAAGAGTGGGTGCTGTATCAGTATGATGCAAGTTTAAAAGAAGAAAATGTAATAAGGCAAACAAAGGGAGGATATCACATTACCATCGATCACCAACTCTACTCTCTCCTCAAAGACCATTTTGGCACAGTCTGCGCGTGCACATAATCCCCCTGTGTCCCCTATCCTAGTCAAAGGGGTACTTAACTCCTGACGCCGGTCACCGTAAGCTTAAAGTGGGGGTGGGCAATTTATAATTTATGATTTTATCATTTATAGCTTTGGGTGCTAAGTCTACCTGAGTTCCTGGATCTCTCACACAGTGGAGTGGAGTGCAGTAATTTGCGTGTATTGCACTGACTTGTAATTAATTTCTGCTGTATCCATGGATTTAATGTGCTGTGCTCCATATTGCTGATGTAGCTTATTTCCTGTAATATCCATGTATGTAATTTGTGCCATATTTCAGATTGCTGTTGTAAAAAAAAAAAAGTCCTGTATTGTCCCCCATGCTCCCCTCTCCCAGGACACATCTGGAATTGGGCAGTAGTCTGCTCAGTATGCCTTCCTAGTGAAACTTTTAAATAAATAAGTCATATAATTACTAGTGTTCACTGGTCATCATCATTTTAAAACACCACTGGAGAGTGTAAATGTGGGTCTGCTGCTACTGTACAGGCAAGCAGTTGGTGAGGGCAGTCCTCTCCTGCTAGCTGGCTCCGAGGGAGGATATGATCACTACTGTATTTCTTTTCACTGGTATCTACTTGAAAATGTCATAGAAAGAGTAACTTCATGATTTCCAGTTGGGGGCTAAATGTGTGTGTAACACTTTGACCTTTCTTTGACTTGTCCGCATATTTGTCTTTTTTTTGTTAATCTATAGTTTGCCAAATAGTGCTCACTCTTATCTTGTCTTTACCCATACCTGCATCACAGGAGGGATATTTAAGTTGTTAAACACAACTGTAATTTCAGCAGTGTTCACAAGTGTTACAGTGTAGCAACAGTGAACTGTTAGGTTGTCTGTACCAAGCCCATTAGAAGTTCAGAATTTCACAAAGCATTTTCTGCCATCTTGGATTTCTCACTAAGTGGTAGATTCAGGATTTATATAATATTGTTTTGAGGCAGCATAGGCTAGTGGTTACAGCATCAAGCTGTGAACTGGAAGAATCGCGACTGAATACCCACCCCGTGACCTTGAGCAAGTCACTTAACCTCCCTGTGGTTAAACTCTCAATTTTTGCCTTTTGTACTTGTACCCCCTAAGCTTTACTTCTCCCTTTTAGATACCTGGTAATGACTGCCAATTTTTCAGTATTTTCCAGAGTGCTTTGAATAAAAACGTCACTCCTTGTCTTCTATTTTACTTGAAACAGTGATATTGTTTTGTTTTTTTTTGTTCTTGTTTAAATGCAGCATCAAATGGCTTATTAAATTGTTGCCACTTAGAATAGCTCTATTTTAACAAAGTTTATTGAATTGTATTATGTAGTAAGACAGTATAGATATGTGTGTGTTTTTCGCCTCCACCTGTTACTGGTAATGGCTAGACCCACCAGCTTGGTCTGAGGGCTTCTGATTTCCCGCCAAGTCACTGCTCCTCAGGGTTATTTTCCATTCCAGACCTCCCAATGCCACCGATGTTACCCAGAGGGGAAGGGTCAGCCCAGAAACATCTGCAAGTGGTTCTAGAGAAGGAAGACAGCAGAGGGACTGTGGGTGTGGCAGGGGGTCAGCTTTCCAGACAGGGCATTGTTTTTGTGCCTATTGAGTCCTCTCCCACCTCCCTATGACAACAAGCATCGCTGCAGTGTTCTTGCATGGCCTGTGGGGGACCGGTATTGCATGGTCACCCACAATGCCAAAGCTCCCCACAGACCACTAGAAGTACTAAGACTGAGAAACCTGAGTCTCCCCAGCCCAGGTATAGCATGTTCAGAGTCCCACTGGGCTGGAGCAAGGGATTCAACATCGTTTTTATCTTGTGCCTGTAGCAAGTGCCACTGGGCCAGCCAGAAGCTGGATATTGATTGTTATCAAGTTCTTTTGCTTTCATCAAAATATGCAAAGTAGAATCTTTTTTTTATATATAGAGATTTTTATCCTCCAGAGCCCTGGCAGGCGGCTGAGGCCCTCCTAACAGAGGGACTCTCTCTCTGGTCCCACTGCTCCTGCACTCGCCGATCCCCGGTAGTTCCCCCACATATTGCCTCCCATGGTGGGGCCAGTAAGGAGGTTGCTGGCTTCTCCTCTCCCCCAGAGACCCAATCCAGAAGCCGGGGATGGCCCTCTGGAGCAGTGGACCATCATCAAACCTGCCAGGCTCTTTTCCTCCATTTTTTCCTATCCCCCACCAATGTAAGGATGTTGGACCAAGCCTGACGAACTGTACTGCCCTTCAACCACCGCGAGAGGGCAGTCAACAAGCGGGATGACAAGTCCTTCCCACACCCCGAGAGGAGTGCACTCCTTTAGGCGCTCAGTCCTCTCTGTCCAACACCAGGTGGCCTGGCTCGTTCCCGAACCTGGGTCGCCAGTGTGGCACGAGGTGTAACCATCAGCACCTTACCCTCCAGCGTCACTGGGCCAGCTTGCAAGGTAGAATCTGAAGTATGTTGTAGAATTCAGTGGTTGTTACAGTTTTGAGAAGTTGCTCTCACTAATAGAAGTTGTAGCTCATTTTTGTAAAACCCAATAAAAGTTTAACTGGGAAAGTAAGGGTGAGCAGATAACAGTTCATTTCTAGATGTGTCTGGGGGTAGAAAATACATAAGTAATAAGCTATGACAGGATGCATTATAGGCTAAAGGCAGAGTGTTTTTATATCCCTGGGAAGTGCATTAAAATTCTATGAAGCACACCCTGGAGGGGTTTATTACATTTCTAAAATGGTTCTAAGTAGGTTTTTGAGATGAGAAAAATGAGAGTCCGCATCTGACTGCGCATTTATAGAGATTTAGAAGATGGGCTTGAAAAATAAAGCATGCTGTTTGGCTGACTGCCATGTCCAGACATGCATTTATTTTCAAAAATGCCCTGTTAAAAATGAGTGCTACTTCAGGGTGCCCCATTGCTTAGGGTATCCTTGGGCCACCCTGAATTGTCAAATTCGCCTGCCGCCATTTTTTTCCTGGTCGCTAAGTGAGCCATAAACTAACATCCAACATGATTTTTTTTCCCATGGCAAGATCTTGACAAAGTAAGGCACAGAAAATCAAAAACTAATTTGTAAATTAGCAGGGCTGACTAAAAAATGCAGCTGGTGTGTAAACTGCCTTCAGCGAGTGAGAGGGAGAGCCCAAACACGAACACTGTAGCTCTGGTACCACTAGCGGCATGAGAAGAGGAGTGGTACGTTCTTTGTTTTCTGTATCACAGATGGAGGTCCAACTACAGTATGGAAAATTAAGAAAGTGACCGCTCCTCTCATACACAGCAGCAGTACCTGAGCTACCGCTGTCTCTTTCACTGAAGGCAGTTTATACTGGCACAACCTAGCCAGTTTCTCATCAGACTGTAAAAAAAGGGTAAAAAGCCATATACATAAAAATACCTTTTTTTAACTAGTAATCCTAGACTCAACACCTTACAGAACTGTCCTGTGGCTTCCAGCACTTTCAGCCTTGTCCCACCGGGTCCTCGGAGCATACCACCATGCTGTCTAAGTACACATCATTCCCTCTTCCGTTATGCCGCTCAGACAGAGGGAGTAAGTTTACTGTGGAGTTTGCTCGGCAGACTTTACTGGTACAGAAATGAAGTAAAAAAAATCAAATGCAGGGGCTTCAAAATATAAAAGAAAATGGAAGGTGAATGGGGCAAGGGGAGGAAGGAACTCATCTTTGGGACAAAATACCCAGCAAGCACTACAGAGCCCTCTATTGGCTAAAGCAGTAGATCCAGGGACTACTTTACCAAAACAGGACTAAACATTCAATTATATTCATTTTTTTCCTTTTTTCGCATACAGTTTCTGGATTTTTGTGGGGTTTCTCCCGGCCCCTACACCCACGCGTCCCCGACATAGTGCGTTCATGTGGAGGCATGCACATGTTGTTCAGGACACCCCTTCCCTTCCAGTTGCACCACTGACCACTTGTGCCGGCACCGAACCTCCATTTGGTGATGGCGGGGCTATGGGCGGGCGACCCCACCCCTTACCCGGGCGAGGACAGCCAACGCTTGATCCTGCTCCCACCCTCCCGTGCTGGCACCCTGGTGACACGAGGTCATTCCTGAACCTGGGTCACCGGCATAGCATGAGGTGTGGTGTCCAATGCCTCAACTCTCAGCGCCACCAGTCTGGCTTATACTCATTTTTTTTTATAGTGTTACTTTAGGAGTTTTTGTAAGCCAATAAAAAGACACGTAGCCCATTTTCTAAGTGCAGTATTATCCTCCAGGGTGGGCAGTATGGGCTATACCAGACTTTCCAGGGGCTGTAAGGCTCTCTGACTGTGGCATTGGGCCTGATTACATCCCTGAGGGGGTCTGGTATAGTCCAATACCACCCACCATCTTGGGTATTGCTTGCTTAATGCACAGTCAGCCAGTGAGATTTCTAGATTTTTTCTTGCCATTTTATAAAATAAGGTAAAAGAATAACAAGTTCAACAGAAAACCCTAAGTAAATGGCAAACTAACTGCACCAAAATAGGAACCAGGTATAATACATGCAGATGTGCATATTAATATTAAGTGCAGTGTAAATAGCACAATTTGTGTAAGCTAGATAAAAATTACAGTTAAACAGTAGCAGAAAATCCCAGCAGAGTCATGACAGTTTTGGGGTTGGGGGGCTCAAAGCAAAATCAGGGCTGGATCAAGGTGTGGGAGGAGGGATTTCCTATGGGGAATAGATTTGGAATGTGAAACAGTGCTACCGGGTGGTTAGGAAGTAAAAAAGGAGGGGGGGGGTGCAGAAAGGTATGGAGGGAGCCAAGCCAATATTTGGATATAAAAGAGGCACATTGAATAAGGTGCCTGGCATCAAGGGAGGGAAAGGGAAGTGTAAGGATAGCAGTGGTGGATATTGGGGCGGGGGGCAGTCCAAAGCCGAATGACAGAAGTAGTAAAACAGGGGGCCCATCTGGCAAGGGTGAATTTGAGAGTGACACTATAGACTGTCACCATAGTAAAAGATTAAGAGGATCATCTTCAATACAATCTCACAGTGCTTAGGAAGCAGGATACTCCCTTTTTCTGTAGAACGCACCAAGCTTTGGATGGAACTTAAAGGGGAACAGTCAGCACAAATAGCCCCCATATTCAAGAGTGGGGCTGGTCCCAATGTGCATGTTGTGTGCAAAAACATTTGGATTTACTTACTGTTTGTTTAGTTCTAGGCTGATGTGTTCTGTTACTGCAAGTCCTATACTCTCCTGCAGATGATACCAGAGCAGTAGGCAGCAGTGGGAGATTCAGTAGCCTGCAGTGCATGGTTAATTTATTTAAATTTTTATTTATTTAAAATGTGATGACCGGGAAAGGCACACTGAGCTGAGGCTTGTTTCCAGGTGGTTAAAGTATATATATGTTCTGATCTTTTGTTTGCTGGTCCCACTGCCCTCCCTGGGCTATTACAGTCACAGGGGACTGTATTTAGCCTCTTGAGAAATCTGATCTGGCACACATATCTGATCAGAGATTATAAAAGCTGTAACATGCACTGCAAGCTATTGAATCTCACTGCTGCCCACTGCTCTGATTTCAGCTGCAGGGAATTTTGGGGTCAGTAGTAACAGAAGATATTGAGGACATGCCTTCCACTAGGTCACATCTTAGCAGCTGTACCGGTATCAGCACTAGGACCTCACAGAAACTTTTCTAGCTGGGTGCCTCCCACAACAATGTCATGTGTCAGCGTTTATATAAATGTGAGTGGCCGCATCATTGTTTAGTCTTTATTTAAACAAAGTGCCTTTCATTGTCTCTGCATGCTGCTGAAATTGAAACATGCTTTATTTCGGTACTGTAGTTGTAAGAAAATACACACACACTTTGTGTGTGTGGAGATAAAATTTACAAAGAAGATACACATACACAGTTTTTGTGTGTGTGTTGTTTGGGCCTGTCTAACAGCATGAGGACTTCTGCCAGAGCTTCAACTGAGCAACAAGGCAATGCTGTATGAAAGAACTAGAAAATGTCCTTCTCCAAAGAGCCTTAGCAGCCATGTAAAAAGGAGCAAGACACAAAATTGATGTCACCATCCACACTGGACAAGACACAGCCACCAAAGTCAGTGGACTGGGACAAGGAAATGTCATTGTCATGGCACTACTCATCATCATAAGCATAAACACAGAGACGAAAAGAAGTTTGCTTCCCCAGTGAGATCCCAGTCGCCGTTGAGATAAGGTAATCCTACAGCATTATCGCCCACTCTGGCATTGACAACCCCACCGCCCAACTGTCACTGACACCAAGGTCAGAGTGGTTTAGGAACTGCTGTACCTGCTGTGGATGCTGCAGTGCCATTGTTGGGCCAGGGCACGTCGTTGATAAAAGTAGTCATAGCCCCTGGCCAGGACATCATTGACTTTCAAGCTGTGCTGGCGTCATTTTCAGAGATAAGACACATTCTGCCTGCCTTACCTGTGCAAGCAGTTATCCCGTCGACAGGGTCGATCGTCTTTCTGAACTCATTGAAGACTGCTTCAAGTGCACAGCAAATTTCCTCCTCCTCAGCCACTGTCATTGTCTCCGGTGCCTTTAGCAGCTCCCAGTGTCAACAAAGATGTTGATGAGGTGTACAGTAATTCTGACCTCATGGTAATAAAGGAGGATTTAGAAGAGGATTATGAAGGAAAAGTGTGTTGCACCTTATTGTAGTTCTATCCTCTCGTCCTGTATTGAGGACTCTGGTATATATGAGATCTCCTCCTGAGTATACTACTTTGCAAGACATAATGCAGCAGATGAAACTGCTATGGGCTTTGCAGTGAAAGATGGTTCTACTAAAAATAATTTAATGGAATTAATTTTTGGAGGTTCCTTGCACACCCTTCATTATAATTCCACTTATTTATACTGCATTAGAGGATGCTACCATTGCTGCATGGTACAGACCAAACTCACTGCATGCAGTTCCCAGAAAGGCTGATTGGCAGATTAGCCCCATCTGCTAAGCTTTATCATACCAACCAGCTAGAAACTGACCCAGTAGTCATCATGGCTGCTCATTGTTTGTTTCTTTGTTTTATTTTTTACCAGGAAGTGGACTGGGCATAGCCCTTTTTCAGCCACACCTGACACGCAACATTACAATACAAAATTACATTTACACAAACTACAAAAAAATAAAACACAACTGCCAACAGTATCACAATATAACTTCTTTAACAATAAATGTTTAAAATGAGATTCTGAATGTGCTTTTTGAATCAATTCTCCAAATTCAGTTAAAAATAAAGGTGCGTACCAAGAAAATGCTTTCCTACTCATTTGTAACCTGAAAACAGGAATAGCATATTGATTTGAACAATTTTGTTTTGTACCCCTACCATGATCTTTAGCTACAATTAGTATATATAAAGACAAGGGATCTCCTTAACATTTTATCCGAAAAACTAAATTTACTAATATACAATTTAAATGGTTAATTGTAGAAAGTACACCAAGATCTAAGTAAAGCTGACAATGAGTTCTGAATGGGGCAAGTAGGGCAAATCTACAAATAGCACTATACAAAACTTTAGATTTTGACTCAAACAACTGATTACAATGTGCAAAATTAATACTTCCATAATCTAATGTTGGAAATAGAACTTGTTTAGTTATAGTATACGGCTGGACCTGGAAGAGGGCCAAGACCGAGATCAAGACCTTCGGGGATTCTGAGGGTGGGTCAGAGAGGGGACGGGGAAAACCCGCCCCTCCTTCGGTTCAGGGACCTTACGGCTTCTTCTGTTAAAAATTTGTATTTGTATATAGAAAGCCAAGTTTCTGATGGATTTTAACCCCCCAACTTCTCTAAATGAGGAACCATACTAAGGTTTGGATCTGGGTATAAACCTAGATATTTAACAATGGTAACGAAAGGGAGAGGATTACCACCAAGTCTTACTATATGAATTGGGTCAAGTTTCTGAAGTCTTTTTGAAGAAGCAAACATAACATTTGTTTTAACTTCATTAATAACCAATTTATTAAACTGAATCCAGTTTGCAATAATATCATGTTGTTTTTGGAGGGAATCCTGAATTTCGTAACTATTTGACTCTGATAACCAAAACACAGTATCATCTGCATACAATAAACTATTAATATTAGAAAAGAAAGATGTAAATCATTAATAAACATTGAAAATAAAAGAGGACCTAACACCGATCCTTGTGGAACACCTTCCGTTATCTCTCTGGATTGAGACATGTGGCTGTTAACTTTAGTTCTAGGGACGTGGATATGTTGTTCAATCCACACTGTCTGGCAGGTTCCTTGCCGCTTTAAATCTTGCCGGAAGGTCTTCAAGCTGGCTCCTCCCATGCACCCAGGTGGTAAAACCCTCGGCTCCACCCCATGACGCCAGATCTTCCTTACCGCTTGGAAGCTCAGGTTCCCTCCTTAGCGCTCTGCGTTTTAGGCCCAGATCCACACTCTTCAGAATTTCCAAAACTAATTTTAAAATTTACAAGACTTTGGTCTTCGTCCTGTCTCGCAGCTGTGATGGACAAATCGACTCCCGGCTTCCGTCGGTGCCCGTGTGGGCAGAAGATGTCCCAGACCGATTCACAGGCTTGCAATTTGTGGAAGTCCTTTTCGATTTCGGTCTTGGAGGACTGCGCTGCCAGACTTCTTTTCAGGTGCCCTGAAAAATGGTATCCACCGGTCAAGTCTAAGGAGGCCCGTTTGGCGGTGTCCGCAGCGGTGGGCTCTGCGGAACAACTGGAGCAGTTGATGGCCCTCGAGGAGGGGGTGGCCCAGGCCGCTTCTTCTTCCTACACGGCCGCGGCATTTATCCCGCTTTCTTTGGGCTTCTCCTATACTGCTTCATTTAAGGAGCTTTGTTAGTCCCTCTCCACCAAGGGAGAAGGGCCATTGGGACATTCCAGTCAGTCCAAGAAGAAGGACTCTAAGGTAAGTCCCACCATTGACGTTCATAGGAGCGGGAGAGATCCCCTTCACCGGACCGTCGATCATCGACTTCATTTGAGGTTGCGGCTTCACAGTGTCCCCGTCAGGTCATCCGGCTGAGACATTAGTTGACGTGGTCGAGATTTTTCTCAACCCGTCGGACGGTTTGTCGACTGGAGATGCTGATAACCTTTCTTCACTGATTCCCCCAGCGGTTACCAAGGAATTGCCTGTGCCGAAGTCCCCAGTCAAGGTCCCTGAACCGAAGGAGGGGCAGGTTTTCCCCCGTCCCCTCTCTGACCCACCCTCAGAATCCCGGAAGGTCTTGATCTCGGTCTTGGCCCTCTTCCAGGTCCAGCCAGTCCCACCGACGTCAATTGTGTCTGTCTCGGCACCATGGAAAGCAGCATCGCAGCTCATCCTCCTTGTCCTCTGGCTCCGGCGCAAGTTGCGTCGGCGCTATGAGGATTTGGCGTGGCAGCAACTTCTATTGACCAGTAACAAGCCAACTCCGTTGCCTTCTCCGGCCATTATGTGGCTGTCACTGGAGCGGCCGAAACAACCCCTCGTGGTAATCGAGGAGCCGACCCCGGCACCGGTTGTTAGGCAGAAACCGGCTGCTCCACCTATTGTGGTGGAACCTCCGCCTCCACAACTGAAGACTGGGACCCCGATCAAGGATTCTCGGTCGGGTCAGGGCTTGCCCTATAGGTTGTTGGTCACTCCCACTCCCGATGGTCCTAGGCAGGTGGAGGGTGGCTAAGGCACTCGGCAGCTGTTCGCAGACTCCTCGGAGTCTGACGACGACTCCTCCCTGTTCTCCAGGCCGCTTGACCTGGAGTCTGCAGGGGGCCAGTTGGTGGACGAGAGCCCATCCTCGTTTTTAGGTTTGCTTTGACTCATCTCAGAGTCCACTGGGATGCAGCTCGAACCCATTTCACAGTGGGCCAAGTATCTCCTCATGGAGATACTGGACCGAGGGGTTTTCCCTATGGAGGCCTTTCCAATGACTGAAGCCATTGTTGGCCCGGCCCTGGACTTGTGGCAGCGGCTAGCATCTTGTCCCATGCCTTCAGCCAGGATGGCTCGCAAGTACGCGGTCCCCACCGACTCACTCTCCGGTTTCTCAGAGCACCCCTCTGCGGAGGGGTTAGTGACTGATAGCGTTTTCCAGCGTTCCGGGAAGGCTCAGGACATGGACAAACTGCCCGATAAGGAATCCAAAAAGCTGGATTACATGGGGCGGAAGGTTTATGCTGCTTCCTTCCTAGGCCTTCGTCAGGCTAGCTCGGCCCTTCTGATGGTGCATTTCTCACACGCCCTTATGGGTTCCATGGATGAGGTGATTCCTCATCTCCCGGCTGACCTTCAGACAACAGTCAAGCAAGTGCAGGATCAGGGAAGGGCAGTGGCAAAACAACAGCTCCAAACTTCGTTGGACATTGGTGATTCTTGTGCCGGATCAGTAGTGGCTGCTGTGGCCATGCGCCGCAGAGCTTGGCTGTGGATCTCCACCTTCACGGTGGACACCCAGCATAAGCTGGCAGATGTTCCCTTCATGGGCACCGAATTGTTCAGGCTGGGGGTGGAAGGCCATCTCCAGAGAATCGAGAAGTTCAGTGCCACCTTGGACTCGGTCACATCTGCCCAGAAGGACAAAGGCTGCCAGCAGCAGCAGAAGCCCTTTCACCCTTCTGCTCCTGTGGCACGTCCGGCCCAGTAACACCAGCACCAGGGCCAGCAGGCTCATACTTGGCACCCTAAGGCCAAGTCTGATGCTTCCTCAAGTAGGAAGCCTGGAAGCAAGGGTCCAGGGGGTCCCTCAGTGGGCCGTTCCTCCAAGTCTGCCCAGTGATGGGTTGAGGGGTGTCGCCCAACCTCATCACTTCCCTAGAGGCTCCCCCCTTGGAGGGACAGCTCCGCCACTTCTTTTCCTCCTGGTCCACTATCACCATGGACTGCTGGGTGCTAGAAGTGGTAGGCAGGCATCTGCCTCTGGAATTCGAGCAGTTCCCTCCCTGTTGAGCCGTCCCCTCACGGGGGAGGGACGGGTTCCGCAGCCTCTCTGTCGGCTCATCGAGTTGACACTGCCTTGCTCTTCCAGAAGGAGGTGATCAAAGAGGTAGCAGACCCTCCTCCAGACCCAGGGTTTGTGTTCAGGTACTTCCTGGTCCCAAAGCGGACGGGGCTGGCACCCCATTCTCGACCTGCATGACCTGAACAAGTTCCTATGGCCGCACACCTTCAGGATGGTCACTCTGGCTCAGATCATTCCATCTTTGGAACTCGGCATGTGGTTCTGTTCTCTGGACCTTCGGGACACGTTCTTTTATGTCCCAATCTGTCCGTCTTATCAGCGATTCCTCTGCTTCAGAGCAGAGGGATCTCTTTACGAGTTCTGGGCCATGCCTTTCAGCCTCTCTCCAGCTCCCAGGGTCTTCACCAAATGCATGGCAGTGGTGACAGCATTCCTGCAGCACCGAAGGGTCTGAGTGTACCCTTACCTGGATGACTGGCTGATTGCAGCCCCCCTCCAGGTTGGAGGTGGAGCAGTCCAGGGATCTGGCCCTCCAAGTCTACTCTCAGATTGGCCTCCTCATCAATGAGGCCAAGTCGGAACTCGTGCCTTTGCAGGTGATTCAGTTCATTGGGGCAGAGCTCGACTCTCTTCTAGCCAGAGCCCGGCTCCCGGCGGACAAGGCAGAGGTCCTTTCCTCCTTTGCCCAATCATTTCTGGTTGGGCAATTGTACCCTGCCCAAGACTTCCTGTGCCTTCTGGGCCTCATGGCGGCCTGCACCAGCGTGGTCCATTGGGCTCGCTGGCATATGCGTCCCCTGCAATGGGGACTGGCCCCACCAATGGTCACAGCGCTCTGGTCCTCTGGACCAGCCAGTGACTGTGACCCAGGAGATATGGGACGACCTACAGTGGTGGCTCATCCCAGCTCATCTGCAGGAGGGTATCCTGTTTGTCCGCCCCGAGTCGACAGTCACTCTAACGACCAACACCTCTCTGATCGGTTGGGGTGCCCATCTGGGGGAGCTCAGGACCCATGACCTCTGGTCCCCTCAGGAGTCTCGATGCCACATCAACCTGCTGGAGCTTCGAGTGGTGCATCTAGCCCTCACCACCTTCACTCTGTTTGTATGGGGTCAAGTGGTTCAGGTCCAGACAGACAACACCACGCCCATGTACTGCCTCAACCGTCAGGGCAGGATGCACTCCTGGCCTCTGTGCATGGAGGCTCTCTGCAGTTGGTCTCTCATGATCAGCCTGGAAGTGGATCTCCTAGCAATCCATGTGGCAGGAGCCTCCAACAGCCTGGCCGATGCCCTCAGCCAGATAGGCGCTGCATCTCATGAGTGGTCTCTCCTGCCGGAGGTAGTACAAGATCTGTTCTCCCATTGGGGCACCCCTCAGGTGGACCTGTTTGCCTCCAGGGAGAATGCGAAGCTGAGACTGTTTCATGCCCACCCCCCTCAGCAGGGCTCACTGCAGGGGGATGCCTTCTCGGCCGTGAACCCCAGGCCTCTTCTACGCCTTCCCTTCATTCTCCTTGATCCACAAGGTGCTTCTCAAGGTGAAGAGGGACAAGGCACAGGTGATTCTGGTAGCCCCAGACTGGCCCCACCAGTTCTGGTATCCAGATTTCCTCAGCCTCAGCTCCAGGCTCCCGAGGTGGCTTCCAGCCTGCCCGGACCTGATCTCAGTCGACAAGGGGAAAGTACTCCATGTGTACCTTCAATCCCTGCACCTGATGGCCGGGTTCTTGAGCAGCTAGAGTTCCAGGCCTTGGGTCTTTCCGACAAGGTCCTCAACATCATTGAGGCATCCCATAAGGAGTCGACCAGAAAATGCTATGCCTTTAAAGGGGTTGGACCCTTCTTTCTGTACATTGGCTAGCATTTTGGACTACCTGTGGTCCCTTTCTCAGCTAGGGCTTCGGTTGATGACCCTTAAGGTGCACCTGGCAGCCATCTCTGCTTACCGGGCGTGGGCCGGTAAGCAGTCGGTGGCACAGGAGAAGGTGGTCGGGCGCTTTTTCAAGGGCCTTGATCACATATCCCCTCTGGTACGAGAACCTCCACCTCCGTGGGATCTACTGCTGGTATTGGCTAAGCTCATGGGCAAGCCATTGAAACCGATGCACAGGTGAGATATCTCCCACCTGTCATGGAAGACCGCCTTCTTGGTGGCTATAACATCAGCCAGAAGGATGGGAGAGCTCCAGGTGCTTTCCTTCGAGTCTCCCTGTCTGGTCTTCCACAGGGACAAGGTTGTCCTGTGCCCCAACCCGAAATTCCTTCCAAAGGTGGTGTCGGAGTTTCACTTTAACCAGGTGTTGACTCTGCTGGTGTTCTACCCCAGTCACACCTCAGAGGCTGAATATAGGCTCCATACTCTGGACCCTAGAAGAGAGCTCGCTTATTATAAGGAGCGGACGGCTGAAGTTCAGGGACAGGTTCACCAGCTGTTTGTCACTTACGCTGAAGCCTCACCTGGCAGACCTGCAGCCAAGCGGACAGTAGGCAGGCGGGTCACCTCCTGCATAGATCTCTTCTATAGGTTGGCAGGCATGGAGCCTCCCAAAGGGATAAGAGCTCATTCTACCCACCATACCGCTGCTTCGGTGGCTGCTTCTAGGGCCGTCCCTATCCAGGAAATCTGCAGGGCTGCTACCTGGAAGTCGGCACACACCTTTATTTCCCATTACCACATTGACCTTGAGTCACGCCGGGATGCTGGTTTTGGGACCTCGGTTCTCTAGTCCTTATTCCCTAAGTAGGAAGTGTGCGCCTTGCCTCCCTCCCCCTGGAGAACTGTTAGGAGTCTGCCAGACAGTGTGGATTGAGCAAGATATCCATGTTCCTAGAAATACAGGTTACTCACTTGCAACAGGAGTTCTAGGAGTGGTATATGTTGTTCATCCACACAACCCACCCGACCTCCCCGACTTCGATGCACAACTTGGCTTCATGGGGCGGAGCTGAGGGTTTTACCACCCGGGTGGGTGGGAGGAGCCAGCTTGAAGACCTTCTGGCAAGATTTAAAGCTGCAAGGAATCTGCCAGACAGTGTGGATGAACAACATATACCACTTCTAGAACTCCTGTTACAGGTGAGTAACCTGTATTTCTTTGACTACGCTTTAACAAATAACTCGAAAACCAATTTAACTGAACATCCTTAATTCCTAGTTTTCTTAATTTGTGTAACAGAATATTATGGTTCACTATGTCGAAGGCACTGGCCAGGTCCACGAAGACTGCACCATTGGCCTTACCTTTCTCTGCTGCCACGAGTACAGCATCCGTGAACCTGGCCAGTGCCCTCGCAGTGAATTGACCAGCTCTGAATCCATGCTGTTGATCAACAAGTATACTCTGTTCCTCAAAATATACCAATAATTGCTGGTGAACACACTTCTCCAGTAGCTTACTAATTTCAGATAACAAGGAAATAGGCCTATAATTAGACACATTAAATCTATTGCCACCTTTGTAGAGAGGAATCACAATGGATTCCCTCCACAGGGCAGGTGGGCATGATAGGTCTGAGTCTCCTAAGCACATGAGTACTTTGTGTCCTGACAAGGAATCTAGGAGATTGGATGTGATGGGCAAGTGTATATATGCCTTTGCCTCACTGGGCCTTAGAATTGCAATTTATCAGGCCTACTGCAGCCCATGGAAAGCTGCAAAGGCTGCAGCCCAGGCTTTGCCTGAGGGTTCTGCCAAGAATGAGTTAATTAAAACTTTAACTTCTGGGGCTGAGGTTGGCAAACATTTGCTATAATCAGCCTATGGCAGCTCTGATGCTTCTGCCAGAGATGCAGCTTCTGACCTATGTATCAGATGCTATTCTTGGCACAGAGTTGCTAGTTTTGCTAATGATGTACAGCATGCAGTTTTAAATGTCCCCTTTAGAGGGACACAACTGTTTGGTTATGATGCTAAAGAGGTGCTCAGGGGCCTTCAGATATCCAAAATGACCCTCAGATCTGTCAAGTCCCCCTGTCCCTCTCCTTGTGGGGGATGTGGGATGGGATCCTTTTGTCATCCTGTTAATAAAGGTGGTCATGCCTATCTTCATCAAGGCCGAGGTAGGGGAGACGACCCTTTGCCAGGACCCCTCCCCCCAGGTTCCCATTCAGAAGCACCCAAAGCAATCGGTGCTGATGGCTCTGCCTCCACCAGTTCTGCATGACCCTTTGACTACATCCCACCCTCCGCTGTTACCTCCAGGGGTGGTTGTGGTGGGCCAAATCTCCCTGCACCTAAACCAATGGTGGGAGATTACAACAGACAAGTGGATTCTGGAAATAATGGCAAAGGAGCATGCTATGGAACTGCTGGAAGCCCCTTCCGATCATTCTCCATCTCTTTCCTGTTATTCTCTGGGCTTTTTTGTCCCTTCTGAAGGAAGAAGTGCAGTCATTATTCCATGCAGTTGAACTGATTCCTCTGAAACTGAAAACTAAAGTGTTTTATTCCAGATACTTCCTGCACCCAAAATGGGTCAGGGGATCTTAATCCTTTACTGGACCTCAAGGACATCTCCTTCATTGAGCCACACCACTGTAAGCCGTCGGTGTCAGGACCACTCGAAAACCTTTGCTAACTGGCGGGCACCCACAACGATGTACTGCATCAGTGCCTATAAAGTGTGGGTGGCCTCCTTGCTCCTCAGTTCTTTCTTCTGGCATTGACTGCTCATCAGACCTACAGAAAAACAAAGCTGTTGTTTTCTTGTGTATTTTTTTATTTTCTAACTTAAACCTTCTTGACATTTCTGTATGCCACTGTCAAAAGAACCTTTATTTAGGTTTCGTACCTGTGGATACAAAATCTACAAGTACAGTGCTCACACTGTGTGTTTGCTCTTTGGGCCAGTCCCACAATGTAAGAGCAAAGTGATTTCTCCCTCATGCCTGGCCACTGCAGACAAACACCCAGGTTATTGGTTACACTTTCTCCACTGAGATCAGTTAGGATGACTGAGAAATACAAGGAGAAAGTAAAATTGTTGTCAGAACCTTCCTCTAGCCACTGTAAATATAGAGGTAAACCTGCTTCACCGTTGCAGTCAAGGTCTCCATTGAAGGAGGGTAAGTACTCATCATTGTCCGCTCGGGTGGCATTGACTACAGCCTCCCCCAAGCCATTACTGAGACACCAAAGTTGGGTCTGGCCTAGCACATTGCCTGCAGTCCCAAGAAAGGCCAGCAAGCAGTACCCTTTTTAGTCTGTCAAGCCATACTGTGCTGCACAGTCAGAAACTGATTCTGTGATAGTAGTGGCTGCTCATGATTGCCCTAGGGTCCCTAGAGTGATGAGTACTCATCTGTATCTCCTGACTAAGAATCCAGGAGATTGGCTGTAATGGACTTACATCTCTTTGATGTTGGGACTAAGAATTTCGAATTACCAGGCTTATGTGATTAAGTATCAAAAGAGCTTGTGAAGTCTGCCCTACTGTTCAGACTCTTCCTGATAGCCCTGCAAAGGCAGAACTAAATAAAGCCACGTTGGATGTTATTGCTGCTGGTAAGCATCTATTCCAGTCTGTGTATGGTAGGTCTAATGCCTCTGACAGGGCTGCTTCCCTGAGGAGATATTCTTGGTTCAGAGTGGCTGACTTTGCTGCCAACATACAGCAGGCTGTATTGAATACCCTTTTTAAGGGCACCAAGTTATTTGGGAAAGGTGTGGAGAAAGCACTAAAAGACCTTCAATCATCCAAAAGGACTCTGAGGTTTGTGAAGTCCTTGACCCTGCAAAATACAAGAGAGTGCTGTAGGTGTGCATTTCATAGGTCAGCAGGTCATGACAGCTGTGGCTACCATCCACAGTACTGTGGCAGAAGAGGCAGTCCTCCTCCAGGTTCCTCAGTCAGTGATGGCTATTTCAAGGCAACCAGAGGTTCCGGTTCAGGCATCCCCAGTGCCCTGACACTTTCTGACACCCCACTTCCTCCTCCTCCACTGTTGCCTTTGGGGGTACAAGTGGGTGGAGGATCTCCCTTCACGTGCCAGAATGGGGAGAGGTCACCATGGACAAGTGGGTCCTGGAAACAGTAGAGAAAGGCCATGCCCTGGAGTTGGCTGTCCAAACTCCAGTGCACCCTCTGCCTTTTTTTCATTGTCCTCCAGGTTACATGTCACTGCTGAGACAAGTGCAACCCCTACTTCTAATGAAAGCAATCAACCCTGTCCCTTCCAAGAAAAGGAACAGGAAGTTCTGTTCCAGATACCTTTTGGTTCCCAAATCCAGAGACCTGTGTCCTGTATTGGACATCAGAGAATTGAACAGATTTATCTAATGCAAAAAGTTTTAAGTGGCATTTCTTCAGGCTGTCATTCCCCTGCTGCAAAAAAAAAAAAAAAGGATTGGCTTTGTGCTCTGGACATGAAGGATGCTTACTTTCATATCAAAATCTGCCACTGCCACAGGCAGTACATCCACTTAATGCTGGAAGACAGCCATTATCAGCTCCAGGTCTTGCCCTTTGGCTTATCCTCTGTGCAATGGGTATTTACAAAATGCTTTGCAGTTGTGGCAGCAGCCCTCCAAAAGGAAGGGATTTGTGTCTTCCCATATCTGGATGACTGGTTCCTGTGGGGCCTGTCCAGGAAAGTAGTTCAATACACAGCATCCAGAACACTGCAGTTGTTTGAGGACCTGGGTGTTGGTTACTGGACACAGCAGTAGGCATTGCTTTTCTGCCTGCAGACAGGACTGAGGTCCTAGTAGTCCAAGCCCATCTGGTATGCAGGAGACATTATATGTCCACCAGGACAGTACTTCATCTTGTGGTACTTGTGGTAGCTGCCATTGTTACAATCCCATTTGCCTGCCTCCATGGTAGAATCCCACAGTAGAGTCTTCGGGTACAGTGGGATCAATTGACAGACAAATTGGAACACATGGTACTTATCACGTTTCCCCTTGAGTCGCTGTGGTGGTGGATAGAACCCCTGCACTTGTTACATGGCATCCTGTCTTTCTCCCAACAGTGGTGCAGATCCTCACAACAGATGCCTCTGGGTTAGTATGGGGCGCCCACGTGGGCCCACTCTAGACAGAAGGGTTGTGGACCAACCTGGATTCAAATCTCCACATCAGTGTTCTGGAGATGAGGGCTGTTCTTTTTGGTCTCCGGGCCTTTGCAGAACATGTAAGTCCAGGCCCCCTGTTAAGGACAGATGTCAGTGTTATGCACTAGATCAACAAGCAAAGGGGCACTCACTTTTACCCTCATGTATGGAAGTAATGACAGTATGGCACTGGGCACTGTCACATGGCCTTCAGTTGATAGCTGTATTTCTTCCGGGAGTCCAAAATGTCTTAGCAGACAGGCTATGTCAGTCACAGTAATGGATTAATGAGTGGGAGTTGCTGTCCTCTGTAGTAAACATCTTCGCAAGGGTGAGTCATCCAGAGTTTGACTTTTTTTGCTTCCCTACACTGTGCAAAGCTGCCACATTTTTTGCTGTCTTGCTCCATGCCCTAGAATTTTTTGACAAGGTGTATTGTCCCTCTCCATGAAAGTAAGTTCCTTCACACATTCCCTTCAATCCTTCTCATTCAGATGGTTCTACTCCAGCTGTGGGCAGAATGGGTTACCTGTATACTGGTGGCTCCCTTCTGGCCTCACCAGATATGGTTTCCCCTGCCACATCTGGCAGTGGAACCTCCTGTTCAGTTACCCTGTGTTGGACTCTACTGTCACAGGATGGGGGGGTCCCTGGTCCATCCAGATCTTTAGTCCCTGCATCAGCATGCATGGCTCCTGAGAACATAGCCATTGTGTGTTTTGAGGTTCTACCCAGGTGGCTGAATTTCTTATTGGTAGCTAGAAAGCCTTCCACAGGACACACATGCCCACTAAAATGGAAGCAGTTCTCCTTATGCTGTGCTTCCCATTCAGAAGATCATTTACATGTCTTTTTAATACTGTACTAGCCTACCTCCTCTCTTCATCAGACTCCAGTCTGCAGTACTCTTTCATTAAGTGCATTTTGGCTGTCATTTCAATTTTCTGTGCCCCTATTGTCGGACGCACAGTGGCACAACTAAAAGTGTCCCATATGTTCCTTAAGGGTATTTTGCACTTGTGTCCCCCAATTTGTAAATTGGTTCCACTTTAGGACCTTAATATCTTCTTTGAGGATATCTCCCGCCATAAAGCCACATTATGTAACTGTAAGCCATCAGCATTGGTACCTCCCAGAATGTTTTGGCAAGCTGGGGCCACCCACATTGATGCACCTTGCTGGTGTCTGTATAAAGTGGGCATCCTCAGCATGCCTCCATTCTTTCTGCTACCATCAACTGTTTGTTGGTCCACCACTGCTGAAGAATGCCATCAAACTTTTGCAAGTATTTGCTGTTGCCACTACTTTTAAATTTATTTTAATGCTGCTGCCAAAAGACAATGAACTGCTGTTCCATTATTGCCGTTGTCGATGTTAAGATTTATAAAGATGACTACTACTCTGTTTGTATCCATTGTCTCTGTACAAACCACAACGTTAAAGCCTGCTCAGTTTGCCAGGGCTTTAACCAAGCAACCAGGAGATGTCACAAGAAAGCTTTAGAAAAAACCCTTTTGATTCAAGAAATGGAGAAACAGGTTGCAGTGAGAGTCACATGATGCCTTCTAGCTGAAAGCAGCATAGAGGAAGAGCTCCAGATGTCAAATAATTATAATCCACAAAAATCGGTTTTATTTCCAGAAGACTTCAAAATAAAAATATATCTCTCAATTCAACTACCTGAAAAAACAATAAATATCAAAAGATCAACATAAACATTAGCAATGAATAAAAAGGAGACGGAGAAAAGGAATTGCAGGAGACGCTGGCTAAAATAAGAGAGAAAGAAAAACTACTTAAATCAACTACCCCCTGAAGCTGACTGGTTAAATTTAAATAATGTAGTGGACAACTATCTCGTATCAGGAGTGAAGTATATTAGTTAAGATTAGTTAAGGAGTAAGCTGGGGGGGGGGTGTCCAAGGATAAGGGGTGTGGATATGGGTGGCAGAAGGGTGGGGCTAAAGGGAGGCTGGGGCAATGCTCAGAAATTATAGGACATTATGTTACAGCAAGCAGGAGGGGGCGTATTAGGACAGAGGACCCTTAGATAGGGATGTTGACGCTAAGGGGAAAACTTATGGGGTAAACATGCCAAATATAAAGAGAGTGGAGGAGGAAGAATCAGGAGGGGCTGTTGTGGGGAAGCATAGAAGAGCAGACAGTGAGAAGGGAGGAGCTGTTGTGGGAAAGCCTAAAAGAGCAGACTGTGGGAAGGGAGCTCCTAAGGAGAACAGGGCAAGAGGGGAGGAAGAGGGGCAGTCGGGGGAAACTGAGGTTACTTGATGGAGGCTGGCATAGAGTGTTATAATAAATTTGAACTACTAAGCAACCTAGAGGGGGAGGAAGGGGTTGGTGGAAATGAGGAACTGATACAGAGGCTGGGGGGGGGGAGTCGGATATCCATAGGGCATCACAGACTGGCAATGGAAAGGATAGAAATAGTCCCAGAGGGAGAAGGGGAAATGTAAATGTTCAGCAGATGGGGGAGATGCAACATATTGCAGACATGAGGGAGGACAGCACAACTGCAGAGAAACTGGGAGATGAGGCAGGGAGGGGCCCCCTTCAGGAGGGGGGTCTGTACCACGGATGGGGCCCTAGGTAAAGGGAGGTTACAGAGGGCCTCTGGAGGTAGGGTACTATTACGGGGGATGGTGGTGTGGGGAGGGGAACCCATCAGGCCAGGATAAATAGTTCGGATAAGAGAGGGTTAAGGGACACCTGTTCAGGGGGCTGAGTTAAGTGGGCAAAATTACGAGGGAGGCAGAAGGGAGGGTGACAAGGGGTCTCTAATAAGGGAAGACTCCCATGGAATTGAGATCATGAATAAAGAGGGGATGGGGGTTGAGCGCATAGATGGAGGTAACCATAAGGATGATGGTGGTGTTAAGGTTCTGTTATTGGGAGACTCGATGATTAGGGTATCCATTGGGAGGGACAAGGGGTGGATGCCAAGCCAGGTGAAGGTAGTGAGTATCTCTGGGCTGATGGTGCACAGAGCAAAGTTCATGGTGTACAAACTGGTTAGGGATTGTGGAGGGAAACTGGATTTCCTGGTGCATTTGGGAACTAATGATCTAGAGGGAAATAGTGTTTTGGAAATCCAAGCAAGGTTCAGAGAACTTGCCAGAGTCTGTTGGGATAATGGATGCAACATTTCCTTTTCAGAGATATTGCCGGTACCAAAGGCTTCAGTGGAGAACAAAATGAAGATCACAGAGGTTAATGACTGGCTCAGGAAGTGGGGTGAAGAAAGTGGGTCGGGGGTGTTTAGGGAATTGGAAAAGAGTTTGGGAGGATAAGGGACTGTATGCCAAGGACAGGCTTCATCTTGCCCTGTTAGGGAAGGAAGTCCTTAAACGGAGTGGCTGACTACATTCAAGAAAGGTGTGGTTTAAACTTGTGAGGGGGGAAAGGGAGGGGCTGACCAGAAGTCCCTCCTCCAGATGAGGGGAGTAGCCTTCAAACCCAAAGGGGAGGGGGAAACAGACTGGGGAGGAGGTTTCAGGAGGAGCAGAGGGAGGATGGATGTATAGGAACCTGGGTTGAGTTTGACTAAGGGATAAGGGGTGGGGGTGGTGTTAGTAAATGCCAGGAGCTTGGGAAACAAGTTGTCAGAGTTCTAGGCCATGCTGTTGGTGGGGGTGGGGGGGGGATGTGGCAGCACTCACAGAAACATGGGCCAACAAAAACCATGTCTGGGACCTAAACGTGTGGGGTACACTATGCTTAGGAAGGATAGAAAGGAGGGCAGAGGAGGTGGAGTGGCTATGTTCATCAGAGATGACATAGAAATTGCTAGGGCGGAAGAGGCGAAGGGAAACGTGGAGGCCTTATGAGTCACCTTACAAACCCCGGCAGGAGATAAGGTCAAGCTGGATGTAGTTTATGGGCCCCCCGGGATGGGTGATGTTCTGGAGGCTGGTGTGCTGGACAACATCATTGCCCAGTGTGGACCAAAAGGGGAGGGAGTGGTGTTGATAGGGGACCTTAATATGCCAGGTACAAACTGGGGAATCATGTCCTCTAAGCTGGCCAAGGAGCAGAGGCTGCTGAATGGCTTCCAGGATGTGTTCTTAATACAGCATGTGATGGAGCCCACAAGGGAGGGGCATATCCTGGACATGGTTCTGGCGGATGAGGATCTGGTAAGGGACCTGGTTGTAGAGGATCCCCCGACTGGGAGCGAGCACGATACTGTCTGGTTTCAAATAAGCATGGGGGGAGGGGGAGAGAGATCTAGGACACTGGCAGTGGACTTCAGGGGGGCAGACTTTGTGGGCATGGGAAATATTCTCAAGGATCACTTGAAGGGGATTACAACAATGACAAATGTGGAAAAGCAATGGAAGGTCATAAACCGGGGACTTCATGAGGCAGTCAGGACCTGGGCTAAGGTGAAGTGTAAGGGAACAAGGTCACATAAACCATGCTGGTGGTCCAGTGAGGTTCAGTTAGCGGTCAGAGAAAAGAAGGCTGCCTGCAAAAAATATAAAACAATGAGAGGGGATAGGGAAAAGGAAATGTGCCATCTTGCATCTAGAAAAGTCACCCGAATGGTGCGGGGGGCAAAGTCCAGTAAAGAGCAGCAGCTGGCACAGGGGATACGGGGAGAGGAAAAGGGGTTCTTCCGGTACATTGGGGAACGGAGAAAAACGAAGGACCATCTCGGCAGATTGAGGTCAGAAGGAGGGTGGGTGGAAGAGGCAAGGGACCAGGCAGAGGTATTAAATGAGTACTTCACCTCTGTGTTCACTAGGGAGAGGGATGGGATATCTACAAAGCAAGGCATAATGGGGATAGAAGTGGTAGTGAGTGGGATCAGGGGAGCAACAGAAATGGAGCAAGAGGGAGGGAGAGGTACCCAAGGGGTGTCACATCAGGATAAGGATAAAAAGGCCAGTAAGGTGGAGGGGACAGATGATGCTATCTCCACCGAAAGGGTGTGGTTAGCCCTTAAGGCCCTAAAGAAAGATAAATATCCTGGGCCAGATGACATTTATCCGAGAGTACTATGGGAATTGGCAGACATACTGGCTGCACCCCTGGTGTAGCTCTTCAACAGGTCGCTTGAGACAGGGAGGGTACCTAGGGATTGGCGAGAGGCACGTGTGGTGCCAATCCATAAAGGGGGGGCTCGAAGGAAGTACCAGGAAACTATAGACCCATCAGTTTGACCTTGGTGGTGGGAAAATTAATGGAGAGTATACTAAAGGAACGATTGGGGGTGTACTTGGAGGAGGTGGGAGGTCTGGATAGTCGACAACATGGGTTTGT
Organism: Neoceratodus forsteri; assembly: GCA_016271365.2. Lineage (NCBI taxonomy): Eukaryota > Metazoa > Chordata > Ceratodontiformes > Ceratodontidae > Neoceratodus > Neoceratodus forsteri. The sequence goes on from CM057453.1 coordinate 199,145,031, forward strand.
GCCAGGTAGATCATGTCAAATCAATCTTGTGGAGTTCTTTGAATAGGTAACATCGGAACTGGACAGGGGAATTATTCAGGGGCGTCATTTCAGCAAAATCATAGGGGTAGCAAGGTGGGGTGGGCATGATGTGGGTGGGGTCACGGTGGGTGGGGCCACGGTGTGGATGGGGCCACAGTGTGGGCGGAGCCAGAGAGGGTGGCATTTGTCAATGTGACATAGAGCTAGTTACCAAGTAATTTAAAATGGGTATGAATTGGATAGTAAAGTCTGAATATAAATCTGAAATGGGTCATTATCCAAACAGTGGCAAACACACTACGATCCTACGCACTTCCATAAATGCTCACAGTACCAGCGGTTCCCGTTTTAACCGTCTAAAAAATTCTAACTTGTATTTTTGAATCACCTCCTCAGTAGCCCCTTCGTAACAGCAACTTTCCTGTGTCGGACGGACTGCCCATCGTTTCCAAAAGACCTCGAACCAACATAAAACACTTAAAAACAAAATATTCTCCGGTCTTGCAATAATTTTATGCACAGTAACCAGAAGCACGAGGTCACAGATGACAGCCCTTTAAAATTCCCGCTATAGGAAGACGCACGAAAACAACAAATCAAACTGCAAATCTTAATGTTCACGGAAAAAAACACACACACACACACAATTCAGTTCAGAGCCTCGACAAACGAGATAAAGAAAACTAAGGGGGCATCACCACTACTATGCCTAGCAACAAGGAACTATTTCGCTTTGGTGGAACAATAAAATAACAAAATGATGATTTAAAAAGAGAACAAAAGTATTTCTATATTTTTAGTCACCCAAAATGTAAGCCATTGCATAATAGCATATACCCCTCCAGGGAGTGGGTATACTGGTGGATTACCTCTTCTGGTATGGTGTCACCGGCTGCACCTCATGACCGAACCACACCAGCCAAGGTAAATCCATCAGTATACCCACACCCTGGAGGGGTATATTGCTTTATTATACAATGTGGTAAATCGAATGAGCCAAATCCTGCAACCTGATTGGTTGGCTGGTACCTTTCCCAGCGTGGTAAATCCTCCAGTGTACCCATTGGAAAAAGTACCAGCCAATCTTCTATCGTGCCAATCCGGTCGCTTTCATTTTGATCGAAACTGCAGCCATTTGTCCTGTCGCCGCTTTGCTAAAACACCGCGGTAAATATTAAAAAAAATTACATCCTCCTTCCAACCGTACGGACTTCAGTTACTTACAAAATATCTAAAAAAAATTAAATAAAACTACATTTGCCATTGTATAATATAAATTTATCCCTCAAGGGTGTGGGTATACTGGAGGACTTAACACGACTGGTGTGGTTCGATCACTTGGCTGTGCCTCGTGACCGAATCACACCAGCTGTGGTAAATCCTCCAGTATACCCACACCTTGGAGGGATAAATTGCTTAATTAACATACTTGTACAACTTACCCATATATTGAACAAGGTTTAACACTGTTTAAAAAAACATTTTTTATTATAACAGATATATCTAGAAAGCAGGTTAGCACATTTCTGTGGCATGTAGGCACTCGGCAATGCCTCGTGCCACATTATGCCCCTAGAGAGTGATTAACAGACCATTAACATAACCCCTGGGAGTGCCTTTATTGCTTAAGTGTTGGACGTGGCTCTGTGGTCAGTACAACAAAGGGCTTCTTTCCACTTGTCCGAACACGCTGCTAACATCTGAAAGCATCATGACGTCATGGGACTTTTTTGTAGAAGCAGTGTACAGTTACAAATAAAAATGGTAATTGTATCTGCATTCCTTTTCACATTGACGATTACATTGAGTAAGCTGTTGCACTGCTGCTGCCAAATGTTCAGAGCCCAGCCCAGTTTTTTTTTTAATCCCCCCCACTCCAAACACACTGACACACACACACACACACACACACACACACCTAAAGCTTAGTTGTCCTGCTTGCTCATTTCTTATCATTTAGGCAGATTTAGCTGAAGCGGGAAAACTGACTGTTGTCCCCGTGGTTAGAGAAGAGTACAAAGAAACTTCAGGTTCAAATCTCACTACAACTCAACATCTAGCTTGGAGTGAACCCTTGAGCAGGTCAGTTGGCCTCCTTATGCTGTAAATCTCTCCCAGATGTAAAACTGGGCAGGAAGGAGTGGGGGACCCCACTGTTGTTAAGATGTTTCATAGCTGGACTACTATCCTGGAGCCGTGGGTGTAGGCAGGCACACTCCATGTACACCATGGTGTACACTTGTATTGAAGGGGGGCAGCATATAGGTCCTGAACAGCTTCCCCAGTCCATGGACACAACACAGAACCAGCAGAACCTTTCTGTGTGTTTATATGTCAGCACCAGAAGGATTGGCCACTGCTACTGTCTTTGCAGCCCAGGGGCTATACAGCTTTACAGGATCTGGGCTGGTGTATTGGTGTCCCAAGGAACAATGCATGACATCTGCATATACCCATGCACGGGGGCAACCAGTATCGGGGAGTACAAACGTCGTGTTGATTGTGCCATACAGTGACACACACACAGTCCTGGTGTACATATGTATATTGTCTGGCTACACCTACACCCTGCCTGTAGCAATATACTGTACCACAAAGAACTAAGAAGATTCAGGTTGCGTGCAGCGTCAGTTGCTTGGGCCCCCACATCATTCCACAGCTCAGTCCAAACAAACACAAGTGAGAAAAAAATGTCCTAGCCTGCCAGCAGGCAGCTGCTTACCTTACCACCTTTGCTGGGCAATGCTGATGGCTGTACTGACGGATGCTCTCAACCCTCTGCTACTGCAGCTTCTCCCCCGCTGTTCCTCCGTAGCTCCACTTCAGCTCCAACAGAAGAAAACTGCTGGCTTCTGCTCCTCCTCTGTCTCACCTCACCTGCCAGATGCCTAAATCCTTAGCACCCTCCCCACCTGTGTGCAAGTGTAGCGATCAGGAGCAAGGGCAAAGGATGGGGACTTCGGGACCATCAGGCCTCAACAGTAAAAGAGGAGTTCCGAATTGCTACTGTACTGAGCAGCTCACTTCTGAAGCCCCCTCCCTTTTCTAAGTCAGTGACTGGCCACCACACCACCCGGTGACCCGGAGAGTCTGTTGTAGGCCTCAGGCTCACTCAGCCTGCCTTAGCTGCCTAACTAACCTCCTCCTTCCCGACCCGACCTTAATGGCAACCCCACCTGGCGGCACCACCTGCAGAGTGCTCCAATCGTCACCTGCCTGGCCCACCACTCACTCTATTCTCCCCAGTGTCACTCCTGCAGCACCAGAGTGCCTGGTAGTCTCCCAACTGGCCGACTGACTCCTCCCAACCCAGTCCTGACCTGGATGCACGCTCTCTCCCGTCTCCCGGCTGACACACTGCACTGCCGACTTGGCAACAAGTGGTCCCGCCCCGACTTGCACTGCAGTTGTCTTCTGTTTTTGCTCTGCCCGGCCGCGTTTCGCCTGCCGATGGATTGCAGTGCGGATGATCGGATCGCCCACGCCCCGATCTGCTGCTCTCGGCTTGAAGCTTCCTTCCTTGGCTTTAATACTGTACACCTACACGGTACACCTGCTGCCTAGCCTCTTACTGTCTGCCTGCATGATGGACCCGTCAACTCATACCGATTCTCTACGTGACGCTGGCATCGTAGATTCGCTACTTAAGCCAGTCCTCTCCCCAGCCAATCACAGAAGTGCCAGCCCCAGCACAAGTGGCACTTGCCAATCCCAACCAATGATTTTCGGGGGAGGCAAACTAAGCTACAGACAGTCGGCGCCATCCGATCAACTGTGCTAATTTAATGCCAGCACAGCAGACTGTCAGGCTCCCTGAAACCTCCAGTCCTCCTCACACAGCAGCACAAGTGTGCGCATGGCCACGGGGCATGTTATGCCGCCAAGCAGCAGCTGGCAAAGCGCATCCATTTTAAGTGGAGCCACGCCGAGGTGGTCCCAAGGGAGCCAGGGCAGGCAGGGGTCGCAAGCCCTGTCATAGGGGTTGCATCATTTTCATAGGGGTCGCGACAAGTACCCTGGCGACCTCTAAATGACGCCCCTGGAATTATTATTCTTGGACTTCAGCAAGGCGTTTGACTTTGTCCCCCACAATGGTCTGGTGGAGAAACTGATGGGGTTGGGAGTAGGCCCTTTGATGGTCAGATGGATTGCAAACTGGCTAGCTGGACGCACTCAGAGAGTAGTGGTCGGTGGGGAGCTCTCAAACCTTAGAGACGTCGGTATTGGGGTACCGCAGGGCTCGGTCCTGGGTCCGATCCTGTTTAATTCATACATATCGGACATCAGGGAGGGTTTAGGGTGTGAAATGAGTATCTTTGCTGATGACTGCAAGATGGGAGCAGTAGTTGAGGTGGAAGAGGGGAGGTTGGCCCCTGCAAGGGGACCTGGACACCCTGGAAAGGTGAGCTCACACCTGGAAATTAAATTTCAATATCACCAAGTGCAAGGTGTTACATCTCGGTTGGGGAAACCCTAAACACAGGTACACCCTATGAGGGGAGGTGCTGGAGGCCTCAACAGGGGAAAAAGACCTAGGGGTCATGGTGGATGCATGTATGAATAACTGAGCAGTGCAGGAGAGTGTCTAGCAAAGCAAACAGGATGTTGAGATGCATCGTAAGGGGGATCACCTCTAGGAGCAGGGAAGTGATTCTGCCGCTGTACAATGGACTGGTTAGACCGCACCTTGAGTACTGTGTACAGTACTGGAGACCACACTTGAAGAGGGACATACAGCTCCTGGAGAGGGTACAGAGGAGGGCAACTAAGATGATACGAGGACTAGGGGATTTGGCGTATGAGGACAGACTTGAGGAGCTCTGCCTGTTTTTATTGGAGGAGAGGAGAGACAGGGGACATGATTGACGTCTTCAAGTACCTCAAGGGAATAAATAGGGTAAACACGAAGGGGGTCTTTAGACTAAAACAGGGCAGTATCACTAGAGGGCATGGTTTGAAGGTGGAAGGGTGAAGGGGGAAAGAGGAGGTTTTTCACTGAGAGGGTGGTGGATCCTTGGAACGCGATGCCTGGCAAGCTGGTTCAGAGATCCACAGTGAAGGGCTTCAAGAGAGGGTGGGACAGACACAGAAAGCAGATGTATCAGATGATGGCCTGGCCCAGGGGGGTGGGGATGGATGATAGGGGTTTCTGGAACACAAGCGGGAGAGGGCCTCGGTACCCAACTAGGGATCTGAGGTTCGAGCAGACTCGATAGACCGTAAAGCCTAATCTGCTGGCAATTATTATGTTAGATAAGTACCATCAGTTAATAAGGGACAAGGATGAAAGGTCTGTTTTTAGAACCAAGGCAAAAAATGTAGAATAGGGACATAGGGCTGGGAGACTGATGGCAGTCCCACTCAGAAAGCAGGAAGCGGTGTGTATTATCACAGGAATATATAAACAGGGAAAGGCGGAATTAATAACAACTGTAAGGGAGATAGCTCAAGAATGTAAGGCATTTTACTAGAATATATACATAGCAGAAGACCTCTCCCCCCGATCTAGAGTCTAAAATTAAGAACTTTATGACAGGAAGTACTCTACCCAAATAGCTGAGGGCTGGCAAGCCCGGTGGTGCTGAGGGTTATGAACATACGAACATATGAAATTTGCCAGCAGGTAAAGGCTTAGAGGTCTATCAAGTCTGCTCGAATGTGCAGCGAGCACCCCTTATTCTGCAGCTGCCCCTCCCTTCCACCCTTCCCCTTCATTAACCCTCCCCCTTGTCCTGTCCCATCCCCTTTTGAAGCAGTCCACTGTTCTACTGGATACCACTTCTGCAGGAAACACATTCCACCCAGCCACCACCCTCTCTGTAAAAAAGTGTCTCCTCATCTCCCTCCTGAACCTTCCTCCCTCCAGTCTCATATCATGGCCCCTGGTGTACCTCCCCTCCCTTACTTTGAACAGCCTCTCTTTACCTGTCTTGTTTATTCCTTTCATGTACTTAAAGGTTTCAATCATGTCCTCCCTGTCCCTCCTCTTCTCTCCTCCAGTGAGTACATGTTCAACTCCCTCAGCCTCCTCTCGTATGATAAGTCCCCCGGCCCCTTGATCATTTTTGTCGCATGGTTGAGGCACTGGACGCCACACCTCACATCATGCCAGTGACCTGGATTTGGGAGCAAGCTGAGGTCGGAAGGGGAGAGATGAGGATCAAGCATCCGTAGACAGCACTCCTCTCCTCTCCTCTCTCTGGGGGAGGATCCAGGACCCGCGTGCAGTAGCAGAGGCTCCCGGCAGTGGCCGGAGGTACTATGTGAGGCAGGACTGCAAGTAGAGGGATGGAGCTACAGTGGACGTCCAGAGACATCATTGCATGTCTGAGCTTGGGGGGGGAGGGGCTTAAAACCAGAAAACCCTTATTGGCCAAGTGAGGCGATGGCGAATCCCTGGTAACCAAGGCCCTACATGCTCATGTCAGCCACAATCCCCAACTCTACCCTGGGGACCTCCGGCCTCTCCAAGGGAGCCGGGAGAGTAGAGGGTCCTGAACCCGATAATACTGTCGGTGGAGCAGTTAAGAGTCGAAGGTTGTGTGAGCTAGCCTGAGAGATGCCCCAGAAGGTAGGCACAAAAACAGAATCTACACAAAAAAAAAAAAAATAGCTGCGGGCCAACAAGAATTCCTAAGTGCTGACATCACAATAGCAGAAATTCAAACATCCATTAACAGCCTAGTTATAGACAAAGCTCTGGGACTGGTTGACTACACCCCAAACTTCTATAAAACATTTGCCCCGGTATTAAACCCTTACTTAGCTAAGGTCTACTCTTAACAGAAGGGTAGTTTGACTTGACTTGTCTTTTACCCAAGCATTAATAACACTTATCCCCAAACCAGTAAAAGACCTACAGTACATCAGGTGGCAAACTACAGGTCTATGTCATTGATCAACCTGGATGCCAAAATCCTAGCAAACCTGCTAGCCATCAGGCTAGGAAGAGTTTGGGATAGTTTATTGGGAAACTAGCAAATCGGCTTTATGCAGGGAACACATTTCTCAGATCATAATTAGGAAACAGGAATCGTTTATCTCTACATCCAGGAATCCTGGTGCACCTGCTGTGCTGGTTTCCCTGGATGCAGAGAAAGCCTTCAACAGAGTATCATGATCATATCTCTTTGGTGGACTAAAGTATTACAACCTGTTGGACATGTCTTTAAAGTGGGTTAGAGTACTGTACTCAGAACAGAGGGCCAAGATAGTCTGCAATGGAGTGTTGTCACAGGAGTTGACACTGCAGTAAGGAACCAGGCAGGGTTGTCCCCATCACCATTATTGTTCAACTTATTCCTCGAACCATGGGTTCATAAAATTAAACAAGCACCTGAGGTCAGTGGTATCCAGTTGGGTGACATCCAGCATAAGTTGTTGGTTTATATGGATGAGGTACTGTTACACATCAGGGAACCAGTGACTTCCCTGCCTGCAGTATTCAAACTAATCAAGGACTTTGGGAAAATAACAGCATATAAGTTGAACCAAAACTGTAGTCATGCCCCTAAATGCAGGGGTACAAAAAAAGAGACATAGAAGATCTGGGATTGCAGTTGCCACCTAACAATTTAAGATACCTTGGTATAGAAATGACAAAAAATACTTCCTCTTTGAAAAATAGAAACCTAGAAGATCTCATAAGTGTGATAAAACTTGACTTAGAAGATGGACCAGACTCCCACTCTCTCTCACAGGGAGAATTAGTCTGATAAAAATGAATGTTCTCCCCAGAATACTTTACCCGATTTCTATGCTCAGTTTGGTCCTTACCAAAAAATGGTTTAAAAAACTGCGCTCAAGAATATTGCAGTTCATTTGGACTGGGAAAGCAGTATGCAGAGAATATTTATTTATATGTTTTACCAGGAAGGCACACTGAGCAGAGTACTACTTGATTCCAGCTGTGTCCTGGGGGTAGGGGGATAAAAGATAATAGGCAAATACACAATCAGGATGATATACAAGGAACAGAACAATTAGGTTTGGTACATCTGAAAAATACAGAGATATAGAGACAATAGGCAAGATATGTCAAAAGTCAAATCGTGCATTAAGATATCAAGAACTTTGCAGAGACGACACAATATCAGCGTGGTCATTTGCCACAGGTGCAAGTGGCGGAGAAATGCACTTTAATGAAGGAGTTGAGTTGCTGAGTAGGGGGCGTGAGCCGGATGGCAGCAGGGAGTTTGTTCCACAGATTAGGCATGCGGTGTTTGAAGACAGCCTGGCCAGCAGAGGAGGACATATGTGGTACAGACAGGAGACGGGTATACAAAACTTACAGGCCCCAAGAACATGGGATGACTTCAAATGCCAAACTTCCTCCATTATTATCTAGTCACTCGTGGTAGCAAATATGTGAAATGGTCTAGACCACAGAATGAACCCTCAAACCAAAAGTACTCACCAATCTTGCTAACCATAGAGCAATATCTTTGTGAAAAGACAAAAATTGACATTCAGGCATTATTCCGTTGCTCTTGGAAAAAAGTACCGAGAGAAATTAAGGAAACACCCAAGGGAGTATCCATACTTGCTCACTAACAGCTTTGTAGGGAACTCAAACTAGATCCCAATGGAGATAGTACCCAGCCACTTCTTAGCAACCCTAACTTCCTTGTAGGACAGAGAAGGATAAGTACAGCTCCATGGAAATAGTGGACTGTGCCATGTGTTAAGCACTTAGTGCAGGAAGGGAAATTAGAGACCAGTAGGTCTTTTCTAGAAGTGTCAGGTAATGGAAAACGCATTACTTTTCAATATTTACAGCTAATGTATGCAGTACAGAGTTACATGGCCCACTTCCTTAGTCCGGCTTCCATGGGTCAATGCAGAGTCAACTACAACAACTGGTAAATAGCCCTAATGCTATTTTGAAGCCGTATGCTACCATTTCGGCAAAATGCCTTCCCATTGGGTCCAAAATAGGACACTACTGGGTGCAAGCTTTACAAGACTCAAGTGCAGGTTGGGAGTGGAAAAAAATATGGATCAATTTGTACAAATACATAAAAATGGAACTCCCGCGTTTGATTCAAATAAAATAATAATATGTATTTTACCCCTGGAAAAACTCTACAAAATGGGATGGTATTTGCACTGGATGTAATGAATCCATAGGTGGCTTGCATCATATTGTGTGGGACTGTGTCAAGGGTAAACCCTTGTGGGAAGGTATCAAAGCTAAAATGGATCCTTTGCTAAGTCTGGAAGGTGCCTTTACACCAGACAGCTGTGCAGCTGGTCACTGTGATGGGCAGCTTCTCATTACCCAGAGGTACCATATTAATAGCAACAGCTAAGAAGCTGATATGAAGACATTGGATAGATGATTCCATACCATCATATGTAGAATAGCATAACAAAATACTAGCTGTGCTGAGAATACAAAACTTAGTTGCCAGCACTAAAAATCATTATAACAGTTATAGAAAGAAATGAGAACAGCTGCAGGTTTTGCTAACCTTCGATCCAGTATTGAGATAGTGGTACACTGTTCAGTTCATTGTCTGAATACCTTATTATAATATAATATCTGGTATCTCCTAAGTCATCATCAAATGTAAATAACATTGGTTTTCACTAGTGTGTGATACTCAATTGTGTATTGATTAAAGCTAAATTGCCATTAAGCGGGGCATGTATTGTAACAAATTGTTAGGTAATTAGTGTGTTTGTAAGTGCGCATGTCAATAAACTGAAAAAGGAATAAATATACTTTGTTGGAAAAAAAAAGAGAAACAGGTTGCACTGTCATCAACTGCTTCTGCTTCCAATTCTCCACTGGTCCGTTGAACTCCACAGTCAATGGCAGAAGTCTCTGACTTGTTAAAGAAAAAAGATACACCTTTGAAATCAGCAGAAAAATACCACCATTCTGAGATGGATAAGTTCAGAAAAGAAAAGGATGCTTCTCCTTACCATTCCCATTCACCGATATGACGGCATAAGTTTACAGATAGATCTCAGGCTTCGGCCTTGGGACCTGCTGCCCCCCTCCCCCGGCTGTCTTTCAGAAACCAAGGCCAGATTCCAGCTTTGGCTCATCCTCCTCATGACCTTGGGACTCGAAGCCCATTCTGCCGTTGAGCACTTTCTCATTGTCAGCTCTGTTGTTGACAACTTCTTCAGAGTTTATTGATGCACAGACATTGTATCAAACAGTATCAGAGCTGTTTCAGTGCCTGCTGTCATCGTCGATACCTGCTCATCGGCACCTCTGGCTGGCCAGTCAACATTACCGTCGATGTTTAAGTAATCTGTTTATGCTTCTCTGCTGGGTTCAGACAGGCTGCCATTGACAAGATTTCTGCCGATGGCTCCTCCTCAGTTGTTGCCCTGTCCCATCAACCCTCAGCCTATGATGACTGACATTGATAAATTGAAATACAATCCAGAATTCATGGAGGAAGAGATCATAGATGTGATTGGTTCAATCTCCACTCTGTCCTCTTGCTCGAAGAGTGTGAAAAGCGCGCTTGGATCTCCACCTGAAGACATCTGTTTTCAAGCCTTCCTTAAACTGGTCCAGGCTAAATTTGGGTTCCAAGTTGAACAAGAAGACTCTTCCAAGAAATCTCTTTGAGTTCTTGGATGTTTCCACTTTTCCTACTGTGATGATTCCTCCTGTGCATTCTACAATTGAGGATGTTAATTTGGCTGTCTAGCACAGGTCTGCTTAATTGCCTGTAGTCCCCAGGAAGGTGAATAAACAACATCTGTCCTCTTCTGCAACGCTGTATTATTCTTCACAGCCTGAAACAGACTCTGTAGTAATTATTGCTGTTCATGACGGATCCAGATCACCCAAACACATGAGCTCTCTTCTTTCAGACAAGGAGTCGAGGAAGCTAGAAGTGATGGGGAAGAGAACTTTTGATCTTACTTTGAGAGAGGCTCTTGCAGCTGTCCAGCACTGGTAGGACTTAACTTCCAGGTGCCAAGACCACACAGAAAACTTTCTAGCTAGCAGTCTGCCACAGGGGACTGCCCACCACCGTCACCCACTGACATCAGCTTATCTTATAAAGGCGGGAAGTCCCCATATCCTCCTTGGTTCTTTCCCATCGTCGACCAATGTTCATTGGACCTTAATGGACGCTCCAGCTACAGTCTACCATTTCCCATGCTTGTCATGCTTATTTTCTTTATTTTCTGCAGTATTAACATTGATTTTTCGGTGTTCCCATCATCGAGTTTGTCTTCTCCACCTTCCTCATTTTCCAACCGCACCACAAAGTGTGCCTGCAGCAAACCAATTTCTGAAAAAGATGGTCACTCTGCTTATATCCTGTGCCTAGGCCCCATCCAGGACATCAAAGCCTGCCCAATCTGCCAGAAGTTCAACTAGGCAACTTGGAGACATCACCTTAAGATCCTGGAGAGCCATCTAATCAAGCAGCAGCTTGTTGCAATGGAAAAGGAGCTGCAGGCCAGGAGCTCTTCGGCTTCACCAGCTGAGTCTTTTGGGGTTTCATCCTCTTCTCAGTCCTGGGAAAAATCTGGTGGGAAGCACAATCACCAGGACAAACACCAAGACCGGGACCAGTCTGCTTCCCACTCGTGGTCACAGCACAAATATTCAACTGTTATCCTCCCACATGCCGGGGGTGGGGTCGGCCCCTACGGCCTCACTTGCCCTTACTTCCGCAGGGCTGCTGTTGGCATCACTGCCCACCCTTATCTCTGTCTTGGGTGGCGGCTCCCCAGGATCGGGGACTCTGTCTCCTGTTCTTCAGCCCTGATGTTCAGGCTTATTACCTCTGTGGGTTCTCAGCCAGGAGGCTCATCCGGCATGGGTACTACCAACATCGGTTCCTCTGCCACCTTCATCCCCCCCCAGCCAAGGCACTGCCTACGTTATTCCCCTTTGTGGGGGTCTGATGCCAGTCCCTCTTGGCAGTGCCCGCAACATGCTACCAGTGTCTCCTCCAGTCCAGTGTTGCCTCTACCTTCACCTGGGAGGTCTTCTCTCCCCCCCCAGGTGCCTGTTCTCCTCTCCCAGCACTGGCAGATTCTCCTCCAAGGCATCCTCAACCAATATCCGCTGGGCTGCCACCAGTACTGTCGCTACCCCAACCTGTGGGCCCAGCACCTGTATTACCTCTCCTGCACCCTGTGGATCCAGTGTCGGTTTTGCCCTTACCACAGCCTGTGGGTCTAACGCTGGTCCCACAGTTGGCACCCACTGGCCTGCCACCAGGGTATCCATACTGGCCCTGATGCCACCTTTTCCTTACCTAATGTCAGCCTACCCTTACTGCTGGTATACAGTTACCCTGCCCCAGTGGACTACAATGCCTTGTTTTCTGCGTGGTGATCTTTCATGCAAAACCAACCCCTGCTCCTCAGAGCCCACCTCTGGTGGACCGCAGGGGACCAGCTGCCCCCAGATTGAGCCTTGAGGGCAGTCAGGTACCAATGCCCCCAGTACACCCAAGTCCACTGATCGAGACCCGATGTTGGTTCAGGCACTTGCCTGGATGGATTCCCATGTGCCAAAAACAAGCTATATCAGGATGACTTTGAGTATTTGGAGCCTTCCTCCACCCCGTGGGGCTCTTCCAAAGGCGAAGAACCCATTAAGGTGGTTCCTAAGTCCCCTTTTAATGATCCATGAATCATGGACATCATGAGGCAGATCCAGGCCACCATGGTCTGGGGAATGGAGGAGCAGGACACAGAGCAGCACCGTCTGGCCATTTATTTGAGGGAGCGCGACGCCCTCCTCATGGTTATGCACTCCCTGATTGACTCATGATGATGTCACAAGGGCAGCTTGGAATCACCCCCTTGACCACTTCTCCAGTGCCTAAGAAAGCAGACAGGCTGTACCACGCTGTGGCTGTTAAGCCCTTTTAAGGGGTCATTTTAAAACTGACTCTGTGGTCATCAACGCAGAACATGACCGCACAAAGAAGCCCAGGCACCTTAGTGCTCTTCCCCCAGACAAGTAATCCAGGCAGCTGGGCTACCTGGGCAAGCGTGTCTTCATGCCCACCACCCTGGCCATCCGGGTTATTAACTACTTGGCCCACATGGTCCAATATCATAATGTTCTCTGGGACCAGGCCAGAGAACTAGTTCAGGCTTTGCCTGACAACCCTTCCAAAACACAGCTCACCCAGCTCCTCAAGGCAGGCTCCATTGTAGGCAGCCATGTTCTTCGGGCTGCTTATCATGCTGTGGACACCTCAGGCAGGGTAGTGGCTGCAGGAGTCTGCCTCTGGTGCCATTCCTGGCTCCAGGTGCCGGCTTTGCCTCTGATGTGAAGTCCAGCATTTTGGGTGCCCCCTTTCAGGGTTCCGTCCTATTCAGGGTGGTGTCCAGGATCTTATTTCCTTCCTACAGGAGTTGGGCCATGCCCTCCAGTCCATTCACTGGTTGTACCATACCCAGCCTCTAAGACTGGTCAATGACCTCCATTTCTCCACTCCTCCCACAAACAAGCTTGCCCCCTTCGGCCAAAGGTTAGGGTAAATGCTAAGTGGTATCAGCCTCATCCACAGCCACCACCTGAACCCCTTGAGCACCCACGGCCACCGTCCTGGCACCCGTTCATACCACCTGACTTGTTGGTCTACCCCTCCCTTCCAGAAAGAGCCCTGGGGAGGCTGTTGGGAAGGGGGAGACTGGTGGCAGGACATTACCTCAGAGAACTGGGTCCTGCAGATCATAGAACATGGCCATATATTAGAGTTTCTCAAGTGGCCCCCAGAAAATCCTCCAGCAGACCCCACTTACCCTCCCTTAGCTCATCTGTGTCTCATCTGGGAGAAAATTATGGTTGTTCTGCAAAAAGGGCCATAGAACCTGTCCCTCTGGACCAGTGGAGCAGGGGATTCTACTCCCACTTCTTCCTGGTTCCCAAAAAGACTGGCGCTCTCTGATTCATCTTGCGTCTGAGTCATCTGAATTTGTACATAGAGTACAAATGCTTCAGAATGATCACCCTTCAGGGGTTGTTGCTCCTCCTGTACCGGGGAGATTGACTCTGTTGTCTGGACATGCAGGATGCATAGCTGCATGTCAAAATGTTTTCATCCTATCTGCGCTTCCAGTTTCAGGGAGCCCATTTTCAATTCAGGGGCCTCCCTTTTGTCCTGTCTTCAGCCCCCAGGGTCTTTACCAAGTGCCTGACAGTGGTAGTGGCTGCTTTGAGGAGGCACAGCTTCTACGTGTTTCCCTACCTTGACGATTGGCTGTTCGTGGCACCGTCCAGGGACTGTCTGGTCTCGACCCTGGAGTATACCTTATGCCTTTTCCAGGTCTTGGGTATCACCATCAATCATCCATAGTCCTGCCTGTCTCCTTGCCAGCGCTTCAAATATGTAGGGGTGGTTCTGGATACCACCCAGGGCATGGCCTTCTTGCCCATGGACAGGGCGGAATACCTGATGGCCCAGGCTCATTTGGTCTCTTCCATTTGCCAGATCCCCATCAGGGTCTTCCTGTGACTCCTGGGTCACATGGCAGCAGCCATTGCCATAGTTCCCCTCGCCTACCTTCACATGCGAATACCTCAGTGGACAGTGGAGTTCAGTGGGATCAGCACACGGATGACTTGGATCAGATGGTCTGTGGTCTCCAATCCTGTCAGATGAGTCCTGTCATGGTGGCTGGAACTGGTCAAATTGCTTCAGGGGATTTCCTTTCAACTCATGGCCCCTCGTTAGATTCTCATAATGAATGCCTCGAGTTTTGGCTGGGGAGCTCATTTGGATGCTCACCAGACTCCAGGCACTTGACAGAAGTGGAATAGGGTCTCCACATCAATGCTCTGGAGATCCGAGCAGCTGTCTACACTTAGCAGGCCTTCCAGACTCATCTCCTCCCTGGTCCACTGTTAGTGCAGATGGACAACATGTGTGTGGTGTATTACATCAATAAACGGGGGGGACTCACTCTTACCCCTTGTGTCAGGAGGTGGTGAGGGTCTGGTACTGGACCATCAAGCATAGTGTGGAGTGCTCGGCTGTCCATGTTCCAGGCATCCAAAATGTCCTGGCAGACAGCCTAAGCCACTCCCGGTCAAGGGCTCACAAGTGGGAGCTTCTGACCCCGGTACTCGAAGATCTCTTTGACAGATGGAATCATCCAGAGTTGGACCCTTTTATGTTCCCACTCAATGCAAAACTGCAACCTTTTTGCTCGCTCAGTCCTGGGCCAGAAGTTTTCTGGTGAGACTCACATGTCCCTCTCCTGAAAGGGGAGGTTTCTATATGCTGTCCCACTCCTCCAGAGGGTGCTGCTGAAACTCCAGTTGAAAAGGGCAGAGAGATGATACTCATAGCCCCCTTCTGGCCATGTCAGATTTGATTTCCCATGCTGCAGCAACTGGCGGTGGAACCCCCAGTGCCCTTACCCCTGTGCACTGGCTTGCTCTCCCAGGACTAGGGCACACTGGTCCATCCAGATCTAAAATCTCTGCATCTCCATGTGTGGCTCCTGTGGACACAGCCATCACCCACTTTAGGGTTTCCTCTAGGGTTATGGATGCCTTTCACCAGGGCCACTTACGCCATGAAATGGAAGTGCTTCACCCTTTAGGCTGCTTTACACCAGTTGGACCCTTTCGCCTGTCTGGTGAATCAGGTGTTGGAGTGCCTTCTCTCCTTTTCAGACTCGGGCTTGGGGAACTCCTCCCTCAAGGTGCATATTCCTGTCATCTCTGCATACCATGCACCAGTTGAAGGCAGGGTCATGGTTCAACTTGAGGTGTCTTGCACCTTTCTGTGGGGCATTTTGCATCTGAAACCTCCCATTTGGGAGTTAGTCCCTCCGTGGGATCTCAATTTTATGTTGGAGAAACTCATGTTACCTCCCTTTGAACCAGCTGTGAGCTGTACTTTCTGTTGTGGAAAGCACTCTTTTTAGTTGCTGTTACTTCTGCTCAAAGGATTTCTGAGCTACAGGCTCTCATGTATAAAGAGCCTTATTTGGTTATTCACAGACAGGGTGTCTTTGCGTACTAATCTCAAGTTTCTTCCAAAGGTGATGTCGGAGTTTACTTTAAACCAGTCCATCCATCTACCGGTTTATTATCCTGAGTACTCTAGTCAGGGGGAGGCTTTGCTCCATATTTTGGATGTACATAGAATTTTGCATTACTGTACGCAGCAGACCAAGACTTCATGGAAGTCTGATCGGTTTTTTGTTTCATTCGCCCCCAAGAGAGAAGGCGCACCCATTTCCAAACAATGTTTGTCTAAGTGGTTAACCAATTGCATTGTTTATTGCTACCGTAAGTACAACAAGGACCTTCTAGGAGTGGTTAAAGGTCATTTCACCAGTGGTATGGCCACCTCCTCAGAAATGTGTCTGCAGTTGACATTTGTGCAGCCTCCACCTGGAGTTCTGTCCACACCTTCACCAAGCATTACAGTCTATACATTGCTTCTAGGCACAGGGCCAATTTTGGCCTTGCCGTTCTGCAAGGCTTTCTCTCTTAGGCCATTGGCTGCTGTTTAACCTCCTCCCAGTGCTGCTTGCTTTTTGTTGCTGAAACTGCTTGGGACTCCATCCTACCGGTGTTGGCCTGCTGTAAGAGCCTCCTCGATGTAAGATAGAACAGTTACGTAAGAACTTACCATGACAGTAGATCTTCGAGAGGAGCTCTTGCAGCAGACCCTGATTTTTCCTCCCTCCTCCCCCTTCTTTCTCTCTGCTGTTTACTCTTTGATTTACATGGGTTTTCTGTGTCCCTTTTCCTGTTGGCTCTTGGGAACTTCCTCGGTTCATCTTTCACTGCCTGCTCCGGATCTCCGGCTGGAGAACTGAGGAGGGTTTGGAGGACTGCCCACCTTTATAGGATAGGCTAGTTGCTCTGGACGTAAAGGATGCTTACCCTTATGTCAGAATCCGCAAGTTGCACAGAAGATACCTACTGTTCATGCTGCACAGCTCACACTACCAGTTTCATGTTTGCCCTTTGGTTTGTGTTCTGCACTGTGCATCTTTACTAACGTTTTTTTCTGCAGTAGTGATTGAATAAAGCCAGTCACTGCCAAAAGGTATATTATTGCTGCATGGACATTTTTAATGATATCCGTTAGTAGAAAACAGACATCAAAACAACATCACTTCTCACAGGCAAAGTAACAAATCCCAGCTTTAACTTCCATGGTTTATTATCACAACAGTTAGCTGCCTCTAATTGTGGTATGGCTTGGTGCTTTGACTCTACTCAGGTGTTCTTCAGGGAACTAATTGGCCTGATGGTGTCTGCCATCCTGACTGTTCTGCTGTCCCACCTCCACATGAAGATCCTGCAATGATTCCACAGGGCTCATTGGACTCAACACTTGGATGAGTTGGAGCATCTCACACAGATCACTCCTCCTCTTCATCATTCCCTGCTCTGGTGGTTGACCACTCCAACCTAGAGGAAGGGCCACTGTTCCTGAGGCCATTTTCCCTGCTGGTGATGACCATGGGCGACTCAGGTTCAGGTCGGGGTGCTCCTTTAGTACCCAGGCCCAGTAGGGCCCTCTAAATATGGTGCTTCACAGCAACACCCTGGAGAAGAGGATGTTCTGCATGGCCTACAGTCTTCACCACCATCCTTCCAGGGAATCCGCTATTGATTCATGCAGGCAGTATGTCAGTGATATACAGTATATCAATTGACAGGGTGGAGTTCATTTGTATACGCTCTGCAGAAAGGTAAAGATAGTTTGGCACTAGGTAGTGAAACATGACTTCTGTATCAGCAGTATTCCTCCCTGGGACCCTGAACACATTAATGGAGCACCTCTATTGATCCCATGTGCTCCATCATGAATGGAAACCCTTGGATTTTAATGTTTTCAAAAATGGGGTTGTCAGGACAGAGACCCGTTTTTATCTCCATACAATGTAAAACTGCTGTGTTTCTGCTCACTCGCACCAGGATGTGGAGTGTTTTTTGGTGAGATGTGTTGTCCCTGTCTTGGAAAGGGAGGTTTCTGTATTCTTTCCCCCATTCCTTCTAATACAGAGGGTTCTGGTCAAGCTGTGGGCTGAGCATGCAACCCTGATTCTGGTGGTTACTCATTGGCCCAGGCAAGTTTGGTTTCTGCTTCTCCAGCAATTGGCGGTGGATCCTCCTGTCCTGCTCCCTCTGTGAGCTGGACTTCTGACAGTGCAGGGTGCTCTGGCATACCTGTGTCTTCTTTCCCTGCACCTTCATGCATGGCTCCTAAGGACACAGAGCTGTGCCACTTTGGGGTTTCCTTAGCAGTGGCTGATGTTGCTTTGGCAGCTTGAAAGGCGTTAACCCAGTACACTTATTCACAAAAATGAAAATGTTTTACTGTGTGGTATACTGGGCATGCCTGGATCCCTTTAGATGTCCAATTCCAAAAGTGTTAGACTACCTGTTGTCCCTTAAGGACTCAGGACTTTGGGTATTCCTCAGTAAAGGTCCACATGGTCGCTGTGTTGGCTTTTCATGCCCTAACAGAGGGCAAGACTGTGGTTCAGCTGGAGGATTCTTGTAGGTTCCTAAGGGGTAGCCTCCTTCTACACCCCCTCCTCCATCCAAGATCCGGTTCCAGTGTGGGACTTTAATTTGGTCCTAGAGACTCTCACAGTACCTCACTTTAAGCCAGCAGCTACTTGTATGCTGTGCTTCCTCTCTTGAAAGACACTGATCTTACTTCGAGGAAGGCTCTTGCAGCAGGCCACACTGGTTGGACTAAGCTGTCAGGCACCAGAACCACACAGAAAACTTCTAGCTAGCAGTCTACCACGGTGGACCACCCCACCCCGCTGATGTCAGTCAGCTGACATCAGCCTAGCCTATATAGAAGGTAGTCCTCCCCCCACACCTACCCCAGTTCTTTTCTCACCATTGACCCACTCACATCTGACCTTAGTGGACGCTGTAGCTACAATCAACCACAATTTCCTGCATTTTTTTATTTTACATTTCTTTTAGTCTTAAACATTGAATTTTCGGTGTTTTTCTCAATGAGTTTATGCCTTCTTTACCAGCCTCATCTTCCAACCGCTCCTCGAAGTGTGCCTATGGCAAACGGATCCCTGAATAGGATGGCCACTCTGCAAGTTTCATCTGTCTAGGCCCCAGCCACGACACTGAAGCCTGCCAGTTTTGCCAAAAATGCAACCAGGCTACTCAGAGAAGTTGTCTAAAAACTCTGGAGAGTCACGTTTTGAAGCAGAAGTTGGTCATGATGGAGAAGGATTTGCAGGCCAGGAGCTCTTTGGCCATGCTGACACAGTCCTCCAGGGCCTCTACTACTTCTTCCCAGAAGGAGAAATCCAGGAAGCACAAACACCGGGACTGGGACCGGTCAGCTTCCCGTTTGCAGTCACCCTGCAAACTGTATCGACCCAATGGGGTTGTCCTCCCACCGTGGGGTTACGCTGAGACCCCACTTCCTTCAGGCTCCTGATGGCTTCACCACCCACCCTCATAGCTTTTTCGGTCAGTGGCTCTTCGGGGCAGAGGACTTTGTCTTGTGATGCATAATGCCCTTATCCTTGATGGGCTCTCAGTCAGGTGGCTTGGCTGGTGGGAGTTCCTTGGGCTTCGGTTCCATCACCATTGCCCCGGCTATGGTGCTGCCTTCATCAGTTCCTGTTACTGGGACTGACATCAGCCCTTCTGAGCAATGCCCGCAGCAGGCTACCACCACTACTTCTACTCTGGCGTCACCTCTGTCCTTGCCTCAGGGGTCTCCTTAACCTCAAGCACCTGCCTCTTCAACTTTGCCGGCACCGGTGGATCCTTCCCCTGGGTGCTCCAGGCCACCACCAGTGTTGCCACAGCCCCAGTCCATTGGCTCAACTCTGTCACCCCTGCTGCAAAGTATGCCGTAGCCAACACCTGTTGGGCCAATACTGAATTCTCACGTGATGCCAGGTGGTCCTGCACCTGAGTACCCACCGCTGGCCCTGCCGCCATCATATTTATTTATTTTTTTAACTCTTTTTCCCTTCAGTCATCGGCTTGCAGGAACTCTCTCAGAAGAGACCCCACTTTTACAGCTCCTATTGTCCTGCCTGAGGCCCTCCCGACCAGGGAGTCAGGTGCTCGATCTCTACTCCCCCACTCCACAGAGTCCCCTGGCTTCCACACACCCTGAGGCGAGGCCACTTTCTCCTACCTGGTGCTCTATTTAGAATCCAGTTGGCCGTGGCTCAGGAGCAGAGAGAGAGAGAGAGATCCGGGAGAGCTGGTCAGGCTGGGTCCAGCGGTGGGCATGTGGGCCGACCCCTCAAGGTTCGTTGTCGTCATCCTTCTGCACGCCAGTGGTTTTCCCCTTTTTCTGTCACCCCCTCAAAGGTGCAGGCGTGCTCTGATGACCAGCGCATGGCAGGCGTACACTTGCACGCAGGACCTCTGCCAACACCTTCCCCCTCTACATGAACTCTCAGCTGCAGTGCTCCCAGTCTCCAGCAGGAACCACCAATGCTGTGGGTGCAAGTCCCCCTTCCCTCCCAGAACAGGAGAGCTGTCTGTAGGAAGCTCCATCCTCCCCTCCCCATCCGACCCCCAGTGGCCCGAGCTTGCTCTCAAACCCGGGTCGCTGGCGTGGAGCGAGGTAAGGCAGATGCCTCAGCACCACCGGGCCAGCTGCCATCATATCCTTACCCGGGGCCCTCTTATCCTTATCCACCGGTGTATAACCTCCCACTCCCAGTGGATTATAGCATCCTGTTCTTGGCATGGTGGTCCTTTTCCAGAGGTAGACCCCCACCCTCCCAAGGGCTGTCTCCACCATCTCCACTATGTCCTCCCTGAGGCCCACCACCCCAGGATCCAGGCCAGGCTGGACCTAGTGATTCCCACATTTCGGGGTCCTCCAGGGCTTGACCTGACATCAGCTTAGGTTCTCACAGGGATGAGCATCTGCTACTGGCATTAGCCCCAGATAGCAAAAGTACCGAGGATGACTTGGATTACTCGGAATCTTCCTCTTCACCATGGGAATCCTAGGATGACCCTCCTAAGGAGGTTCCAAAGTCCCCCCCCCAACAATCCAGCTTATATGGATGGCATGTGCCACATCCAGTCCATTATGGGCTGGGAGATGGAGGAGCAGGACCCAGAGGGACACCTCCTGGACATTTACCTACGGCAGCGGGATGCCGTCCCAGTGGTGGTGCCCCCTTTGATCGATTCCTATTAGGACATCACAAGTGCAGCGTGGAATCGCCCATCTGCCACCTCTCCTTTGCCTTGGAAGACAGATCGCCTGTACCATGCCCCAGCTGGCAAACCCTTTTAAGGGGGCCACCCTAAGACTGATTCTGTAGTAATAAATGCGGCACATGACTGTACTAAAAAGTCCAAGCTTCTTAGTGCCCTTCCCTCGGATCAGGTGTCCAAGCAACTGGACCACCTGGGCAAATACATGTTTGCATCTACTACCCTGGCTATTTGGGCCCTGAAGTATCTGACCCACATGGTCCAGTATCAAAACGTGCTTTGGGACCCAGCCACAGAACTGGTGCAGACTTTACCAGAGGACCCCACCAAGACGCAGCTTGCCCAACTTCTAAAATCCGGCTTGAACATTGGCAATCACATCCTCTGGGTGGCTTATGATGCTGTGGATGCCTCTGAGCGAGGGGAGGCTGCTGGGGTCTGCCTCTGGCACCATTCCTGGCTTCAGGTGTCCAGCTTTGCCTCGGATGTACAGTCCAGCATTTTGGATGCCCCCTTCCGGGGTTCAGTCCTTTGGGGGGGATGTCCATGACATCATTTCCACCCTGCAGGAGTCAGGGTGGGCCCTTAAATCAGTCTATTCACTCTATCAAACTCAGCCTAGAGTGGGACAATGTCAGCCCTTTCATAGGTCCTCCCATAAGCAATCTTGAAAACCAGCCTGCCAAAAGCCAGCAGAAGCATAAGGCCACAGCAGCCCCTGCAGCTGCCACTGCCAGAGCCCCAAGGACACCAGAGGCTGCTCTATCAGCACCTGTCCCATCTCCTGACTCCTTAGCTGACCCCCCCCCAGTCGAGTATCTGAGGGAGGCAGTCAGGGATCAGTTCTCCCTCCACCTAGATGGGTGGCGGGATGTGACCACAGACAACTGGGTGCTTCACATCATAGAGCATGGTCACACACTGGAGTCTCTAGAGTGGCCTCCAGAAAATCCCCCAGTAAACTCCACTTACCCTTCCACCCACCTGTCCCTCGTTTGGGAGGAAATTCAGGCTCTCCTTCAAAACAGAGTCAGAGCCCATCCCTCCGGCTCAATGAGGAAGTGGGTTTTACTCCCACTTCTTCCTCCTCCCCAAAAAGGCTGGGAATCTTCAGCTCATCCTGGACCTGAGCCATCTGAATCTGTACATCAAGTACAAGGGTTTACTGTGATAATCACACTGACGGACTAGCGCAGCACAAAACTGCTGACAAACAGTAGCATTGACAGTATCTCCGGGAATAAGTAATTTTCTATGGTGGGCTCTGCCCCCACACCCCCTAGTAGATTATAATGAACTTCAAGGGGGTACACATGTTAGGGAATGGGCAAAATTCGAGTGGGTGGGCAGACTGACTTGGGGAACTCCACAGCGGATGGAATTTGGGTGAGGGGGAGCAAGAGGACAGAGGGGTAAGTTCATTCATTCATAAAATTTGTATTCAAATTTGTGAAAAGGATAGTTGTAACAATACTCCATTGAGCAAAGCTCATTTCAAAGGAGGTCTTTAATTTGTACACTCATTTCAACAGGTCAGTTTGTACACTCAGCTCAACAGGTCATTTATACAAAAAAACAATAAATATAAACATACAGTAACCAAACATTTAGTAAAAACTTGCAAACCAATAAATATGAGACATAAAATTGCTATACACATATTCAAATTAACAGAGAATTACAACAGGGTTATGGCTTTGAAACTTTTATCATAGAACCAACTTCTAACTGGGCTTAGTTGTACAACCTGATTAGTCAGTCTAAAATACACTGGCATATTATTCCAGAGGAAGATACCCCGCCCCTGAAAGGAATTCTTACCTACTTTTAAATTATGACAGGGTGCTTCAAATTCTAATCCCTGTGCTGACCTTTAGTTTACCCTAGGTTTCCTCACTAAGAATCCATCTACAATATAGGCAGGCATCTTACCCTGAGATACTTTATACATAAGATTTATAGTATGCCAATCTCTTCTATAGCTCAGACTCATCCACCCCAAGGATCTGTACATGTGGCAATGATGGCTTATCCTTGAGGCATGCAGAATGGAGTGAGCCAGCTTATTGTAAATGATGTCCACTTTGTGGAGAAACACTTTTGAGGCACCTGCATATAAAAAATCCCTGTAATCTAACACAGGTACTATCATGGCAGCTACAACTTTAGAGTGTACCTCCTGTAATATAAAATATTTAGCCCTATGTAACATTCCTAATTTCCTGCCCAGCTTAAGTAGAAAAATATCCAGATGTGGAACCCACCTGAGTCTATAATCCAAAATCATCCCTAAGTATGTATATTGTTCTACCTGTTTTATTTGAATTCCCTGAATTGATTGGATATTTAAACTGTTCCCAGCACACCCCGACTGAGAAAACAACATTCACTGAGTCTTTTTTATATTCAGACAATGTTTGTGAATTCTAAAGAATTCTTGTAAATACAAAAAAGCATCTTGTAGATTTTGTTGGATCTCTGGTAGATATTTACCCTCTGTATAAATGACAGTATCATCTGCATAGATATGATATTTTACAGAGGGATGGATACATTTCAAGTCATTAATATAACATTGCAAAGCAAGGGGCCGAGTATCAACACCTTAGAGACACCTGTGCCGATCTGTACTGGGGAGGACCTAAAATGTCCTACTTCAATTACTTGTTTTCTATCAGTCATTCCAATTCGCAGCCCCTCACCCTCATAGAGTAGAGTCTGGACAGGACATGGTGCAGATTGTCAAAAGTCTTAGATGAATCAATGAACAAAGGCCCCACTGACATTCTCCTGTCTAGACTGCCCTGTATGTCTCCCACTACCTTTAGCAATGTTGTATTTGTGCTATGTGCAGACCTAAAGCTTGACTGAAAGGTGTTCATCAATTTATTATCTTCTAAGTACTCCCACAATTGTAGGGCCACCAGGCTTTCAAAAAGTTTTGAAATTATCAGCAGTAATGAGATGGGGCAATAATTGTTTGTCATGCCTGGTCCCCCCTTTAAATATGGGGACCACCTTAGAAAGTTTCCAGCCCTCTGGGAATTCACCAGATGTTAAAGAAAAATTAAACAGGTAGGTTAAGGGATGAGCAGTACAGGGAACCGCATATACCAACAGTTTGTATTGAATATTATCGAGACCGATTGCTTTTCTGGTGTTCAGTTTAAAAAGAGCCTCCATTACCTCCTGCACTCCCATCTTCCTAAATTTAAATCTTAAGTGGGTATCTAGCTCCGAAGGTACCTGATTAACATGTCCCCTAAAATCAGAATTAGGATCAAATTGAGTTAACTGTATACCAATTTCAGAAAAATTTAAATGCATTAACCACTTGGTTATTCACTGGGACCAAATGTGCATCCAACTCTATCCTTCTCATGTGTTCACTGTTTTTATTACCAGTTTAATCTGACATTTTCCTCTAAAATAACCTTGGCTTTTGAGAAATATTGTTGTCAAATTCTGATCTATAATACGCATGTTTAGTTTGTCTAACCTGATAAATATATTTATTTCTGGCTTGTCTATAAGGAATCCAGTCCTCACTGTTTCCAGTTGATTTAGCTACATGATATTTTTAACCCCTGTCCTTTTGTAATTTGTGAAGTGTAACATTATACCACCTTTGATTATTAGATTTCACTTTCCTTTTACCAACTGGGGCATGTAGATTGCTTATCCTTAAAAATTCATCCTGAAAAAATGCCATGCATCAGAAACATTAGGTATTAATTCATGTCTATGCCAGGCTATATTTTCTAAATCTAACATAAAATTAACATAATTAAAATTCTTATAGGTCCTCCAGGTAATTATTTGGTCTGACTTTGTAATCTTAAGCCATTTTCTTGGCACAAATGTGACTTGATGGTCTGAGAAGGCATTGGGTAAGACGCCACTCTAAGAATACACTAGGGGACGATTGGGAAAGATTAAATCCAATAATGTAGACTTGTGAAAATTTTTTGGATTTGTCCTAGTAGGGTCCTTCACTAGTTGAATGAGCTGTAAACTATTTGTTGGATCAACCTGGGTCCAATTTATATTAAAATCACCCAAAAGCAGTAATTCATGTGTAGCTTAGTATTTTACCATAAAATCTTGTAGGCTATAGAAAATGCCATTTTCCACTTTTGGAGGTTTATAGAGCCCTGTAATTAGTATGGGTTTAATAAAATTAATCCTTAATTCAATCGTTATAACCTCTAATCTCTGGTCTATTAGATCACTTTTAATTTCTGTTACTTCCAGTTCTTCATTAACATATATCAGAATACCCCCTCCCCTTTTGTTCCTGTCATTTCTAAAATGTTGGTACCCTTCTATGACAATAGAAGTATCTGATATTTTTTTTGTGCAATCATGTTTCTGTAATAATTGTAACTTTTGATCTATAGTGACTTATCCAGTCCTTAATTGTTCCCAGTTTATTCCCTATACTCTGTGCATTAAATTGTACAACACTAAACTCTGTTCCCTTCAAAACCTCCACATCCATGGAGTAACAGGGCCTTGAGTTGGGGTGAACATCTCCACATGTCATTAAAAATAACAACAAGACATATTTAGTTAGATCACCATAACAACTTTGACCATTTCTATTGCATAATTTCTTAGAAAAAAGGTATAACTCCTTTATTATATGTAATGTAGTAGAAGATGAGGGTTTAATCACCCACTGTGAGTCCCAATACATGCATATCAATTTTATAAGGTCAGTGTGTAAAGAAGTTGATAAATGTTCGGGACTTACTTCACGAAAACCTGGCAAAAATAAGCTAATATCCCAAGATAAAGTACCTCCAGGTAACTAAAGCTCCATTTCAGTATAGTTTACAGTAGGAGTAAATCTGTCTGAGCCCCCTGCTTGAAGGAGACACAGAAAGTTGGGGCAGAACAGCTTGGGGCAGGGGGGGATTTACCACACTGAAGCTCCATTTCAGTATAGTTTACAGTAGGAGTAAATCTGTCTGAGCCCCCTGCTTGGAGACACAGAAAGTTGGGGCAGAACAGCTTGGGGCAGGGGGGAATTTACCACAGTACGTGCAGGAGGGAATGCAAGGGGTGGGCGGGCACACGGCAACTGAGAGAAAAAAAATTAAAAAGGAAATAGAACCCGGGATGGCCATAGGGCTCGCCACCATCCACAGACAGTTGCTGTATCTGCTGAGCCACGATAATGGCATGCTGGCAAGCAGACATTTAGAAGGTGAAAATAGTCACAGGGATAGCGCTGTTATGTCTGTGCTGTGTTTTCCCTGTCACTGTTTTCATTTACGCTACATTGTCCTCACGATTTTGTACTTTAAAATAATACCACTGCTATATTCACTGGATACCAAGTACAAGCGCTTCTGGATGGTTACTCTCCAGGGGCTGTTACCCCCTTTTGCACTAGGGGAATTATCTCTGCTCTCCGAACATGCAGGATGCTTACTTGCACATCTGAATCTTTCCTGCCCATCGTTGTTTCCTCTGCTTCCACTTTTAGGGAGCCATTTTCAATTTCAGGCCCTCCCTTTTGGCCTTCTGTCCCCTGGGTAGTTACCAAATGCCTGGCATTGGTGGCAGTTGCTCTCAGGAGGCAGGGCTTCTACATGTTCCCCTAACTGGATGATTGGCTGCTAGCAGCCCCCTCCATGGACTGTTTGGTTAATTGCTTCCATTCTTTTACTTTTTCTGGAAATTACTCAAATTCAGTTGTGCTTTATATTATTTATTGTAGTTTTATATTTCCGTAGTAATGTACCAGAAGAATATTTTGCCTGGATGGTCATAGTGGTTTGACCATCCCATAAGTCTATACCTGATTGTCATGCCACACTTACCAGTGTACGTTTATGGTATCTATTCTCTTGACATTCAATAAATGTCAACTTAAAAGTTTAAAAAGGAAGAAAACCTCATTAGAGACCAACCCGGTATAGCAGAGAATAACCTGAGTTTGAAGAGCTGGGCCAGATTGACCTCTCAGAACCTCCCTATAAGAACAGGATTGAGAGATAGGTGTCAATCAGAAAAGATTTCTGCCCTGACCCTGTCTCCTCAACTGGCACATCATGGCCCTTCCCCGTTGAATCTCCTGAGAGGCTGTCTTGTGAGTGCTTTATCAAGATGCCTAATGCCCAGCACTGTACCACAGCTTCACTCCAGCTATGACATGCATCCTCGAAAGAGCACAACTACTGTAGCCGTTGGGGCATGTAGCATGTAATGCAGTACATTCACCCTGGCACAACCTAGTGGCATACCAGGCAAAACGATCACAAATCACACAAGCCCCCCACACTTAGGGCTGGCAGTATAGCCTAGAGATTACAGTAATAAGCTGTGAATGAGCTTGGTACATTCAGCAGACCTGGGTTTGATTCCCACAACCTCCACTTGCATACTGTTTGACCAGAGCAAGTCATTTAACCTCCCCAGTGCTCCCTGGTCACCCCTGAAAACTGGCATTGTGCCTAGTGGCCTTACCCAGTAAGCAAAGAGAAAAAAAGAATACACAGGTGCCACAGGGTTCAGTGGTGGGGCCAGTCCTATTCAATGTCTTCACTGGCAACATTAGTGTCTGGAGGGAAAGGTGTGCCTCTTCGTAGATGACACCAGGATCTGCAACAGAGTGGACACATTGAAGGGAGTGGAAAAAATGAGAAAGGACCTAAGCCTAAGTTGAGTTTCAATGCTAAAAAGTGCAAGATCATGCATGTGGGTCACAGGAATCCAAGGGAGCAGTACAGGATGGGTGGAGATATTCTGGCCACCACAAGTCAGGAAAGAGACCTGGGGGTTATCATATCTGATGACCTGAAGGTGACAAAACAGTGTGAAAAGGTGGTGAGGATAGCAAACAGAATGTTCGGGTGCATAGGGATGGGCATAACAAGCAGGAGGAAAGAGGTGGTGATGCCACTGTACAGATCACTGGTGAGGCTTCAGCTGGAGTACTGTGTCCAGTTATGGAGGCCACATCTCCGGAAGGACGTTGACAAAATAGAGGCAGTCCAGAGAAGGGCAATGAAGATGATACATGGAGTGCACCAAAAGCCCTGTGAGGAAAGAAGGACCTTAATATCCATTCACTGGAGGAAAGAAGGGAGAGGGGAGATATGAGACTTTTAAGTACCTTAGAAGAATATACAGGGTACAGGTGGAAAGCATATTTCAGAGAAAACTCTGCACAAGAACAAGGGGGCATGATATGAGGCTGAAGGCTTGGGTAAAGTTAGGAGGTACTTTTTCACTGAAAGGGTGGTGGAGCCGTGGAACAGCCTTCCAGCAAAAGTAGTGTATGTGAAAGCAATACAGGGGTTCAAGAGTGCATGGAATAGACATAAGGGTATCCTATAGGGGTTCAAGAGTGCATGGAATAGACATAAGGGTATCCTGGAGATGTGCGGAGCAGGCGAGCCACCAATCGAATAGGATCTGGGGCTGCAGCAGTGAGTAGGGAAATGGGCAGACTGGGTGGGCCATATGGTCCTTCTCTGCTGACAGATTCTATATTTCTATGTTTCATAATACCAATTAACTGTGGTTCAGAGCTTAGTGCTTATGTTACATACTGGCCAGTAAGTAGGATAATGCTTGCAAGGTACTAGTAGTATGAGTGATTTGTGCTTGGGTACTTTAGCATAGACATGAGCAAGTCAGTGATTATAGTACATGTGAACTGGATGGTATATGCAAGGTGCTTAGATGCTTGAACTGATGAGTCACTTGTTATGATTTGATAGTTTTGGCCTTTCTCTGTATCCCACCATAGGAAGGATGCTTAGTCCAGTATTATGAGACCCCCCCAAAAAATAATGATATCAGCGATTGTTCTGTATCCGACTGTTGGAAAGTCGGTAGGATGAACCCCAAGAAAATGAATAGCAGTATGATCACCTCCTCCAACTCCGGAGAGTGTGACCAGTAGCACGCAGCAGAGGAAAAACTCCCTTGGGGGGGAACCTCTGAGGACCCATGGCTACTGACCTGCCCATTCTTCTGGGCATACCAAAGGAGAGTAATCCTAAATAAAATTTAATTTAATTGGCTAATCCGAACCCCAAAGTTGTAGAACCTGATCCAGAGAAATGGAGAACTGAAGAAGTAATGAATCGTGACATGTCAGGTGAACAGAGAAAGCATCCTCTTAGTAAAGTTCGAGACTCCATGTGCAGGCTGGAATGATAGTAAAGTGGAATCCATGGTTGATATGAATTTGAAGGCGACGAGTTGCAGTGGTGAAGCACTCCAGCAGGTGAGGACTTCTCAGAGGAGAACCAGGAATCAAGGCTAAGCGTCCATGTCCACGGAATGAGGACAGTTGGGTCATGTTCCGCTTGGCAATCTTTGCAAAAAAAAAAGGACCATAGCAATGATGCCCAGAAACTAGCATATGCTGTGTGATTGGGGAGGATGGAGCCGCAGGAACCTCCAATCCAGAGAAGGGATGCAGGTAAGTGAAGCAGGTAGATATCTTAGTGCGTATAGGTAGACAAAAGTCAGATGTACTTCCAGGTGGAGGAGCAAAGTAGGTTGTAAAATTGGTGAGTTAGTCATGATGACCTCTAGGCCCTGTAAGGGCAAAGCAGGTAATAAGAGCAGTAGGGTAAGAAGTTGACCTGTACATAGGTCAGTAGTAGTAGTAGCAGTAGTAATGAATCTGCAAGATGTAGACATAGTAGCAGAGGAGTACTACATCATAATATATGCACGGTATACAGCAAGGAGCATGAGGAATTAGAAACAGCAAAATTGAAGTATTGTCTGTGATCAGAATAGTTGCATAGCGATGAATGCATCCACGTTTTGAAGCCAGAACGGTACAGTAGCTAGAATTGACTTGGTGAGAATTGTCTGACGAGTCCTGAATAGTCGAGCGTATAAGTCATAACTAGGGATAACTGAAGAGCTGAGTCGAATGAAGTAGCGTTGTCACAGGGTCCAAGCCGTAGAGCATAAATCATGAGATTGAAAGTCTTGGAGAAGCTCAACTAGGGGTCCTGGAAGGAGTGTAGTAGTAATTCATAAGACTGAAGTGGCAAGGCAGAAGCAGTCAGATAATAGATAATGTATGGCTAAACAAATCCTGGAAGTGAGTCCATAGTAGAAAGGAGCTCCTAAGGCTGGCAGACACGGTGGCAGGCAGGCGTATAGTAGAATATGTGAACCTCCAGGCCCCGAAGCTGGGTGAGGCAGGTGTAGTGTAGAAATAGTTGAACCCCCAGGCCCGATGGGCGAAGCAGGTCAGGTCATAGAAGCAGGTGATTATGGTATAGTAAATAATGGCAAGGCACCTCTGGCCCGTAGGGGCGCAGGTCTGTTGAAGTGCGATACAGTGAACCTCCAGACCCGAGGGTCGAGGCAGGTTGTAGAGCAGTGGGAGATAAAGCAATAGTAATGTTGAATTACATGCTATGCAAAATAGTAGTGAGGTAGTAGGGAATAGATTGTAATGGTATTGTTTATGGTAGCATAATCCTGAGCCAATTCTGAGCAGCATAGAAATATTCTGAGGCATACGTATGAAAGCAGTAGAAGGGTGCTGTAGACTGTCATTTCCTAATAATTGAAGATGGGAAAGTATGCAATGAAAAGACCTGAGTGGATGAGTTGGCATCTCAACCAGAGGTAATAGTCATCCGAAAACTGTAGTAGAACTATGTCGTATGCTTAAGCAATGATAAGGAAGGCAGTACGAAACAGTAGTAGCAACTCCAAAGGAGTTGAATCAGTAAAGCAAGAAGCATCCTAGGGAATTGAGGCAACTATCTGATGTAATCCTGAATTAAATCCAGTGGAGGGAAGAAGCATATCCGTGTCAAATGGAAGTAAGGAAGAATGGTAAAGTGAGGCCGCAATGTCCAGGATCCGGGTAGTAGGACCATAGGTGAGGAATAACTGGCAGTGTATCCAGTCCTGGTTAGTAAAATGAATGGAGCGTGGCAGCTAAGCCCCACGAAGGCTAGCATGTCAGCTAGATCGCATGTAGATTAGCCAGTGAGTGGGGTGGCAGCTAAACCCCAAGGGTAGCACGTGCGGCTGAACCCCTTGTAGGTCAGCTGGTAAAGTAAGTAGGGAGTGGCAGCTAGCCCCACGAAGGCTAGTGTGTGCAGCCGGACCCCACAAAGGTCGGCTGGTAGGTAGTTAGGGAGTGGCAGCCTAACCCATGAGGCAGCTGGACCACACGTAGGTCAGCTTGAAGCAAGGTAGGAACAATAATATGACTCAGGTGAATCAGAATGGTAAGCATCTGGGGATAGTAATGTAATCCTAAAACATGGTCTGATAGGTGATTCTCAAGGGAGCAGTATGAATGACCGACTACTACAAGGTCGGCAATCAGTTGATCGACGCCGAAATACCGACGCACTCACAAGATCGACAAAATAAATAACGAAAAACGAATGACTGACAGGCTTTACTTTCCGGATTTTAGTGAAAATGCGCAACTATAGCCAACACTCAATTTAAGTAAAGCTGTCGGTCATTCGTTTGTCGTTATTTAACTCGGGGACAACAAACAATTACATTTTGCTGCACATCGCCAACTGGATGAACATCCGGGGGGACAAGATAGTGCCCACCTGCTGGGGTCTCTCATCTGTAACTGCCCTGTTTCCAGATAAAATAGCCCCTTCTGTGTCAGTGTGTGTCAGGGTTGTCTCCAGCCGATCAGTCATGCCACTGCTCAGTAAGATCTAAAAGTCACAGCTGCTCAGTATGCACTTGACTCAGTACTGCAGTAACTGACATTTTTTTCAGAAGTCAAATTTGCTTCACCATGACCTCCCTGCGGTCCAAGAGCTCTGGGTGGTGAGACCCTGAACTAGCCAGCAGAGATCTCCACTCCGAATCTGTAGTCCAAAGGCATCAACTGGAACAGGTAAGCGGTAACTGCACCGAGAGGTCTAGTTTCTCCCCTTAAAGCCGATCACTCCCAAAATTGGCCAAAATGTATATCGCAACATCCTTAACAAAATGTGCTTCAGTTTGCTGAATGAAAATCTCTTTAAAACTGTTTTATTCTGAACGGATCAATTTCAGTGGAGGAGCTTGGACTCAGATAGCCATCTCTGTCTAGCACCAGCATGAGACCTCTAGTCAGGCCACTTTTTATATACATAATAATGCATGGTACTATAGCAAACACTCAATTTAAGTAAAGCTGTCGGTCATTCGTTTCTCGTTATTTATTTCGGCGATCGTGTGAGCGCATCGGTATTTCGGTGTCAGTCAATTGATTGTCGACCTTTTAGTAGTCGATCATTCGTACTAGACCCGATTCACAATGGGGCACGGCTGGTCCTGGACAGAAGGAGAGGAGGGATCCCTTCCAGATGCTGCTGCTCAGAGGTCGTAGGAAGCAGTAATAACTAATAGCATGAGTCCAGATCACCTCGTGGTTAAATATTGGAGATATCATATAAAGTAATTAGAAGTGCTGTCTAAAAGGAACTTGTAAGCTTCCTGAATGAATACATGACCAAGCAAGGTCAAAAATGGCAGCATAGTGCACTGGGTAGCTGTGGAACGAGTGCTGTATGGCAGTAAGCAGGATGCCCTGCATGCCACAGAATGAACCTAGTGTCATAAAAGTACAAGCTGAGTCAAGATCAGCCAGCAAGACTGTATTAGAATCATGGCTGCAATATCCAAGGTACCATGGCTTACATGTCAGTGCATGAAAAGCTGTAAAATATGTCCGTGTACCTGCATGGCAGTCCCTAGTAGTTGTCAGAGATCAGTAAGAAGCCATCAGTTTAGTCGTAGCTTAGGTGGGATGCATGGAATATCCAACACGTGAAGCTGGTACAGAATAAATAAGTAAGAATGTCAGGCAGAAGTACAACATTAGATGCGTCAGGAATGCATATGGACAAAGGGTTACAGGCGGCTCCAACACAAATGAGTAAGCTAGGAAGAAATGATGAGCCAAGCAGTAAATATCAGACATCAAGTGTTACTTCCAGGGTTTAAATGAGGCAGTGTAATAATTGCATTGAGATCCTCAAGGCACAGCACCACACGTAATAATATGAATAAGGTACGCTGGGAGACATTTATAGGTCGAGTGTCATATAATGCCATGAAATCGCATCTGGCATCACTGGGTAGGAAGGTATAGGTATAAGGAATGTAATCCGAGGAGGAAGGCTGATAGCTTTGGAAACGGGCAAACGGATGTGAAGGCAGCACAGTGTCCTGTGGGGTAGGAACGGAAGTCCATCTCGGTGGAGGTGGCGGTCGGCCGCAATGGAGTAGAACAGGTGGTGGCAGTCTTAGCGGTTGGGCAACAGGCGGAATTGAAATAGGAGACTCGGCAATAGCGGGGGGATGGCTGCTGAAAGGAGTGTAGAAGTACTGGAAGAGTGCAAGTAGAGCCCAAGAAAGGGAGCCAGAAGGTGGAAGAGGCGAGCTAATGCAAACCTGGCGTAATAGGTAAGGAGACAAGGCATAGTCCCCCCCAAAAGAAAAAGAAAAACACACAGGTGCAGGGAGGGAGCTGGGGGAGCAAAGAGGCAAGCAAGCAGAGAAAGGGAAGTTGGGGAGAGAAAAGAGCAGCCGAGCACCACAACACGTCATCAGCGAGTGCAACTCGCTCTAAGCAGGGTGGTGTGCAGCCTGCTGGCTTAAATAGGATGTGGGGGAGGAGCTTTTCCCCCACTTAACTACGGGCATGGCCCTGCATTTATAATTAACATAAAATGTGATTCAATAAGAATTCCAAAGTCATAAGTGTACAGATAGAAGAAGAAGGAAGTCCAAAACCCCCAGGGTCAGCAGGACAGCTAGAGCCCAAGCTTGGGAGGGGGGGGCTGAATAAAACTCGACCAGAAAAATCTGTGGAGTGATAGGAGCCAAGTGGGTGGAAGCCACTCCACTAGTCCCTATAGCAGAGTGCAGTGGCTTCAAGGGAGGCCTGCCATGCAGTCCAACATGCACCCTGTGATGGGGTTTGACAGCTGTGTCCTTCACCACTCAGCCACCTTCCTTAACTGGTGCGTTGACATCCTTTCTATGAAAAAAAAAACAAGGGACTCTGTTTCACCTTCAGTTTAGGCACTGATTTGGGGGAATTGGCTGCCTAATACATGGAAGTAGATATCAATATTGTAAAATAGTTCCACACATGCTAAGTATGATTTTTAGTAGTTCTGTATACTGAATAACAGATTATAGATTTTAGCATTGCTGTATAAAACATTTTTTAAGTAAACTGAATTGTTCATTGTCTTTGAGGGTATTGTTTTATTCTTTCTATTTGCTGGTTGAGGGATAGCCTTGTAAATGCAGCCCATTTCCAGGAATTGCAAATTCCTTTGGGATTTGCTTATATAATTAAAATTACTGTAGGCAAATTCCCTTTGGATTTTAATTCTCCCATGTTCACTAAGCCACTCTGTTTATCACTGCTGAGAATCATCTAGGTGCTCGAACTGGACATGCTTCATCCCAGATCGTAGTTTGTAATTTTTTTTCTCAATACAATGCTCAGAAAGTGAATGCACTGGGGGGCTACTCTGTGCATTATAGGCTATGTGAATAGTGTGGTGTTAGTTAATACATTTATGTACTTTTTACTTTAGCTGAATATGTTTTTGAACGGTTCAGTTTAAAAAATGTTGTAGCCCTGCATATTTTTTCTTTTTTATCTAAGGTAAAGCTGAGCCAGTACGCTGCAGGTTAGAAACATGGGCATGCAGTCTCATCCATAATGCACTATGGTATTGTATATACCAAATAAAAAGTCTGATTTTCATGAGGCCAGCATGCACAGTGATTGGCTGCTGCACCAGGCATTAATCTAGAAACACCTGGTACAGTTCACAACACCACAGTGCATGTTAAATTTAAACTTATAATTGCAGTGACATCCTCACAACTGAGTATTACCCGTGGCTTAACACCCAGTCTGGGGTTAATGGCCCATGGTGCCTGGGTGTCGATCCCCTGAAAATGCCTGATTATAAAGGCATTATTGCTTTAATATCTTCAAGTATATTCAATTCATTTCTTAAAATAAGATTTATAAAAAAAAAACACTCCATTGCCTCATAAAAAGCCAGAGCCAATATATGTCGCTCAGTAAGCTTTAATACTCACAATTTGCTGTAAGTTAAAATGGCAGTTGAACAGCAAGAGAACCCCCCCCCAAAAAAAAACATGACTCCATTTCACACTAAATAGTGCTTTATTCTGTTCTGTTCTCAGGGAACAGTGGTGAATGTTGATGCATAGACCCACTTTGCAGTGTACTGTTAAATGTCTCTTTAGACTGTCCTTCAGCCTCGTTACTGATCTTGTATCGATTCTATAGCTCACCCTGTCTTCAGTATTTTATTTCTGCTGCTCATTACCATGCCTTTTATTTTTTGGGGGGGTATTATTTTCTCTCCTCCAGAGCTCCGGCTACGACCCCCCCTCCGTCATTCCCCACAGCGCCATCCCCGGACATCAGACCCCCTCCCTTGTGCACCAAGTGACTTACCCTTCGCAGCAGGGTGGTGGGGAGTGACTCAACCCACCCCAATGGATACATGCCAGGGAGGTGCCCTTCCAGGAGCAGCGCCCTTGAGGAACAACCGTGCTGCGGGCCTTGCCATTGTTTTCTCCGGGCGTGGTCATGGCATGCAATGACGCCAGCGACTGGTGCATCGCATGCTCCTGTGCATGCCCCAATCAAGCTGCCTGCCACGCCCCGCCCCATAGCTTGCAGTACGAGCTGTCGAGCCCCCAGCCTCCGCTAAGGAAGTCAGGCAAGCCCGGCCGCCTCCAAATCCCCCTCCCGGAGATGGAGAGCAGTCCCTTGGACGCTCAATCCATTTTCTCCCCGCCGACCCATGGCAACCCATGCCCGTTCCCGAACACGGGTCGCCAGTGTGGCGCGAGGTGTGGTGACCAGCGCCTCAACCCTCAGCGCCACCGGGCCGGCTACCATGCCTTTTATTTTAAAGTGAAGGGTTAAGGATTTGCTTGTTCCTAAACTTCAGTCACCTTATGTACACATTTTTACCAGCGTTCCCTGAGGAAGTGATGTCCAGCCACGCAATGTTGGGCATTCTCTGAGGTGAACTATTCATTTATGCCATTTGTTTTGTTTTTGGTAACGGGGTAAGTGCACTAGACCTAGAAATGCCTATTTTCAGGCATGACCCAGGAGGGTACAAGTCAGATAGAAAACATTAAGTGGATACAGAACAAGAATAATGGGCAGTGGGTTTAAGGCAGATTCCACACATCAAGAGTGAACAGTAAATACAAGGTGGTACAAAGAAAAATACAGATAATGAGTGCAGTTACTTACAAGAGCACTTGTTGCAAGCAGTTAAAATTTAATAAATTGGCATTTATCTAAACAAGAGTATTGTACAAAATGAGGATTACATTGATACTATGGCTTGCATGTCTCATGACAGGGGTAATTATTTATTTACTTATTTACTTACTTATTTATTTATTGTCTTGGATACAACTTACAACCTTGGATACAATTACGTTTGTTCAGTGAGGAAGTAACCAGCAGAGCTGGAGGAGACGTTAGTATGGTCAGAGTTACCCTGAAGTCTAATGATCCAGGTGTGGGGAGATGATTCTTTTCTGGCATGTAGGAAATGAAACAAATAAAACAACAGTGAAGGTACATTTGTATAATATTTGTCAGTACACTACATCATAAAGCACGAGCATGGTTTCTTACAATAATATAGAGTGTAAATAATGTGGGTGTGTCAACACCAAAACTCAGTGGCATGTTTAAGTTATATTGAGCATACACTTGGTGCGTCAGCAGTTGGAACTAGAATGCTGTTTCTGCAATAAAAACAAAACCATGCAGTAACATGTTCTTGGCAAGGACTTGCAGGGATTGATGATAATTTGTACACATCCTCCCACTCCTTGGGAAGGGAGCAACACAATGTCTGCCACACACTTGGCCCCAGTGGCCTAGGCAGAAGGGAAACAAGTGAGAGGGAGGCCCTGGATGGAACACTAAGAGGAATCAGTGCCAGTAAAGAGCTGCTATTGCATCGTGGAGGCGGGTGTTGAAGTCTGCTGCCTGGCAGTAGTATACTGGGTGTGGGCAGGTGGCATGTGGAGGCACAGTAAAGGCATGCTATCAGGTTGGTATTGGCTGGAGCATCATCATAGGGTAGGAATAGGATCTTTCACTTACACTGCAGGAAAGTGCAGATCGCACAACCTGGCCTGGAACCTCACCAAGCCATTTGACACCCAAGGTGCCTGAGTTTATGTGCTGTAGGCATGTTCAGACAGGAAACGGTAGAGAGGGATGGGAGGTGAAGGTAGGAAAAACTCGCCGCACATTAGACTGGACACCCAGCAGAGTTCCTAAGGTCATGTGAATGTACTGACAGGGTTAGACTGGAGTGAGCCAGGGTGACTGTGGTGAGATGCTAAAATAGAATGTAAAAGAAAATGCCCTTTCTTTAAAATGAAATGGAGAGTAGTTGTTCCATGAGGTTCGAGGCTTAGGACAGTGAAATCAGATGTGCAGTGCCTTCGAAAAAGGTGGGCAGCGTCTACTGCCGCATGACTGCTACTGCTGGCCCAGGGGCGTGGGAGCTATGACAAGAGCCCTGCTGCACCTCGACATGTGCTAGGGATACAGTGTCTGGCATTCTGTATGCATACATGTGCCAAACAGCGCTCCTTACTAATTTGCCCCTGAGGAACATTTATGATTTTTCCCTCTGGGGTTGTTACTTCCTAGAGGGGACCTACTGCAGGTGGTCTGTGGATGACAAGAGGATGGGGCTTGATGGGAACGAAGAGGGGAGCTAAGGAGCAACTGTGGAAAAAATGGAGAGAAGGGTAAATAAAGAATTAAAAATATGTGTTCTGTTTAAAACTCTGTCTTACCTCCCCCAAGTTGATAGTGTCTCTTTAAACTCCTTCATACCTATCTGTGTTGATGCACTATAGGGTGTGTGTGTGTGTGTGTGTGTGTGTGCGTATATTATGGAACGGCAGACTGCTCCTTTCTCCCAGCAGCTCCAGTGAGCTGTAGTACAAATTGGGGACGCAGACTAAGATTCAAACTGGCTTATGCAGGGAAAACAAGTGCTGTGGAGCTCCTGTCCATCCACCCAACACCACCAGCCATAGAGGCAGTGGGCAGTGGGAAGACCACAGTGACAGCAGTCCAGGAAAGAGCAGTCCTTTCCTGGGCCCCAAGATACCAGGGGTATTTCTTATAATGAAAACAAACTGCTCCTCTAGACAACCAGGAAAAAAAATAATTGTAAAGGGTTTTTTTTCTATTTTTTTTCTGTTCCGCACTCCCCCAAAGGGAGCTCAGCCTCGTCTGCATGCTGCCTCCCAGGCCCAGCCTTATCCCTCTGGGTGGGGGCACCTGGTGGGCACCCCTCCCCACAGTCCTTGGTATCATGCCCTAGATTACCTCCCAGGGTGGGACCATGGGAACAGGCCCCCCCCCATCGGACACTATTGGCAGTAGGGACGTCAGGCATCATACTCGGGTGGGGGGGGCTGGAATTTTTTTGTAGCTTGTGGCAGTACCTGGGGGTGGGGACATGCAATGACATCCTGCGTCCACCCCGCCACCCCAGGTAATGGCACCAACACAATGGGTCGCCCCAGCCTCCACCAGAGGTCCGTGGTGTGTCAGACAATCTACCTCCTTCCCTCTGGAGAAGGAGAATAGTCTGTAGGATGCTCAGTCCATCTCCTCCCGGCTGGCCCGCTCACATCCCGAGTCCGTTTCTGAGCCCGGGTCATCAGCGTCACAGACAGACGCCCTGCCTCTGCGCCAGCAGGCCGGCCTATAATGGGATTTAAAAAACAAGAACAATTGTAATGCAAAGTTGCCATTTTATAGGTTTCCATAGAAATCCATTTTTCAAATTCCATCCCATTCTGCACATTCTGAAAGTCATTCTGCATGGTTCTGTGGGCAGAACGACATTCATAAATCACAGGCAAAATCTGTTATACTGCGCTTTATAATTTCTTTGGAGGAATAGTTGCAGTCTCAAGCTAGAGTTGATTCATTCCCTGTAACTGCAGTGCATGCAGTCTCATTTAATGAGGAAGCACTGATACTGACAGGTGGCCATATTTCTTCAGTGCTGTGGAACAAGTCTGGACTTTTGCCTTTTGTACTTTCTTCCTGCATTCAGTCTGAAATATCTGATGATGTGTACCTATACCTTTTCTTCATGTTTCTGGTAACTGCTGCAACACTAGACATATATATTTACTAACACCACCAACAGCTTAATCTGGTTCTGTAAGTCAGTTTGCATCTGCACACTATCCCCCTTCCCTTTCCATCGGGTTATACCTGGAAACGAGCCATGGCTCAGGGTTCCTCTCCCGGTCATCAACTTTCAAATAATAAATAAATATATCGTAATTGATTTTTGCTTGTGGTAGTTGTCACTATCGTACTGCTGTCTCAGCTGACCAAGTGTTACATCCTAAATATGAGATGACTGTAGTCTAGTTGATCAAATTTGTTTGCACTAATGTCATAGTGAACTCTCACAGGCACTCTGTTCAGCTGTTAATGTTAAGTTCAGATGGGATGGAAAGACTCACTTGAGGAATGTGATTATACAGGAATTATTTCTGAGCCCTTGGCATTGTGACTGGTTTTCTGAAATCCACATTCCAGGCAAGGAGATCACACTTCACAGATTACATTAATTGTAAGTGCCCTAAACTTCGTGGAGCTGGTGCTGAGTCCACTGAACAGAGGCAGCTCTCAGTGGCATCTTATCCTACTCGTACCAGCAGGTTATGTAGTACACCGGTGGCAGAGAGCAATGTGTGCTGGAAAGGGACAAGGTGTGCAGGAAACATGGTGGTGGACTAGGGCAGTGTTTCTCAAATGAGGCCACCAAGATCTTTAGAGCCCCAGTTACAAAGGTAAGGGAATGGACAGTTTCTTACACATGGGAGACACAATTTAAATAAAACTTCAGCAGGGTCTTCATTTATTGTATACAGTGTAAAAAGAGATTTGTTGTATCGGAGGCTGTTGGGTGAACAAATAAGGAGTGAGGCCACCAGTAAGTTCTGATGGCTGCCCATTAAGGCCACCATGATTAGGTGATTGAGAGACACTGGGATAGGGCAAGAATTTGAACTCAAATCAAGAAAAAACTTAAGTAAATCTCTGTTAGTGTCCCCAGGATGCTGCACATCAAATTGTATTATGTGATGAGCGGAATAGTAATGACAGTTTCAGTGAATGGACTAACTTAGTATCAGAAACTTTTATTAGTATATTAAAAAGATGTAAATTGAAACACTGAATGATACAGACTTTTTTCCAATTTTTCTAAAAGAAGAGATTATGACTTTTTAACTCCATTCCATGCTTGAGCTTTTCCTTAAGGGAATGTGCATTATTGTTATGGCACTCACAAAAGAAACCTAAAGATCCGAATTAAAGGACTGTGCTCCTTTAGCTAAACAAAATATAACCTCCCAATGTGTGGGACTTACCATCAGGTTCCTTGGAACCCACAATGCCATTTCTCATGGCTGCTGCCACAGATTCTTCACCCATTCCGCCTCGAGTACTACAACAGGAGGAGCAGCACATTCACAACATCAATATATTTGATGTTAGCACCATTGAGTTGCTTGCCAGACTGCAAATGTAAGCTGCACATTGAGGGATGTTCCTAGCCCAAGGGTAGGTAGCAAGGCAGGGACAAGTGGAAACCATACTGACTGGGAGATTTGGATGCAGCTAGAAGCTGCCAGAGAGGGACTGAATTTAAAATATAAACAAACATGGCCGTTAAAATCACCACAGCCCAATGAAATGGAACTGTGCAATCTTAAGGTTTATAGTTTTAATTTTTCCTATTTGAATTATTTGTGAAATAAGACACAGAGAATTTACTTATACTTAAAGACTTCATAACCTCACAGAAGTGACATTACTGGACATTGGTCACTGTGGGAGTACATGAACAAAACAATGACCAAACACTGTAATTATAACAAGGATTTACAGCAAAATGTAATATAATTTGTGGAGACATTGAATAAAAGACTATGAAGTTAACAAAATAAATAAATCACCCCGACTCAGTTTTCAAGTAGACCTGGGGGAACAGGAGTTGATTTCATGGCAGTGTCCATGTTTGCTTTTATTGTAAGCCAATCAGGCTTCAAGATGCAAAATGTGAGGGCAGTAAAGCCTAGAGTTGCATCCTGGTTGTGAGGGCATGGATTTCACCTGGGAAATGCAGAGCCAATTAAACAAAACAAAACAAAACAAACTGTGCTGATCAAACCACTCACCGTCTGAGGGTTTGGTCAGTCCTGAGAGCTGTGGCCAAGGAGTACAGTTATCCATGCAGAAGCTCTGAAAACCTGCAACTGCACAGCTCGATGGCTAGTTGTACTTCCCATGTCTATTCATTATGAGTGGCAGAAGACAAAAACCGACAGATTGGGGAGCCCTATTTCCACTCCATACAGAACCTGGCTGCAGCTCCCAGTTGGGAGCCAACTCGTCTACTTCCTGCCACACTTGTCCACTATGTCTTCAGACAAGTGGATCCTGGAAGTGGTGGGATCAGGATTGACTCTGGAATTCGAGATCATACCTCCTTGTCAGTCTTGAGCACTGTTTCTAGAGTCTCTCCCCGGACGATAGAGTGAAGTTCTTCAGCTCTTTGAACGGCATGCAATAGAGCCTATCTCAGAAAACCAAGCTCAGCATGGGTTCAAGACATGGTATTTTCTGGTGCCCAATGGGATAGGGAGCTGGTGACCCATTCTCAATCTGTGAATGTTACACAACTTCATTTGCTGTCAGAAGTTTTTGTATGGTTACTATACACCAGATCTTTCTGTCCCTGGAGCCAGGGGCTTGGTTCTGGTCCCTGGACCTCTAGGATGCGTACTTCCACATTTCTATTTGTCTGTCACTCATATGGTTTCTCCAGTGTTGCATGGACTGAACCCTGTATCTGTTCAGAGCTGCGCATTTTGGCCTGTCTTTGGCACCCAGGGTGTTCACCAATTGTCTGTGAGTTGTGGAGGCCTTTCTCAGGTGCAAGGTATTTCTGTACCTCAGTGACTGGCTCATAACAGAAGCTCATTGTGGGATGGGGAGCAGTCCAGGGATTTGGCTACTCGGACACTTCTGGGTGTCCACCTGAGGATCAAGCTCTCCAAGTCCATGCTCACCCTACAACAAGTGATCCTTTTCACTGGCACAGAGGCAAACTGCCTCCGAGCCAAAGCTTGTTTGCCCCTGGACAGGGCAGAGTACCTGTCCTCCTTTGCCCAAGCATTTTGGGTTGGACACTGATGCCCGGCCTAGGATTTCCTATGGGTCCTGGGCTTCATGGCCATGGTACATTGGGTCCATTGCTGCATGTGACCCATTCTGTGAGAAAGAACAGTTACGTAAGAACTTACCATAACTTACCAAATACACTGATTGGCAACTCTTTAGATGATGTTCCATGTCTATTTCCCAGTTTTTCATGAACATACAGGCTAATAAACATGCTGTCTAATACTGTGAATTGATATATAACTGTACACAAAAATATTTAATTTGCATAATTACTAATTGGCATTGTAACAGTATTCTGGCTAAGAAATAATGGTATTGCTTTCACAGTTATTGCCTAGATAACATGTATTTGCAAGTGTGCACACTTACATTTACCAGAAGTCAGTACTGCAGCTGCGACGTAAGTTCTTATTCAGAAATCAGTCCCCATGAACTTACTACTTACTAAATATGCATTCTAATATTGGCCCCGATTCACATAGGTGGCAGGGAATATGTCAGATGTGCATACCCAGGCCTGGCGATGAACAGCAGCCATCCAGTCAGATGGACCGCCCACCAGCAGACTGTATTCTACACTCTGTGTGAAGTGGGAAATTGTGGGATATGGCTGGTCCTTCCAGCACTGCTGTCTTCCAGTAAGGGAACATACTGGTCTGCCCGTGTTCGCCAACATGCCCCCAGTCCTCAAGGTATAGTCAGAGGGCCAGGGTAGCTTGGTGTGAATGATTGTGCCATGGCCATCACCCCATTTAGCCAGTGGGAAGGGCATGTAAAGGCTAAGGAAGAGTTCCTTATGGTGTATCTGGTGTGACCCACCATCACTCCACACAGCAGATTGGGGGCGAAGCATGGCATGTAGCCATGCTCCACGCCTAGCCACTCAACTGGGCAGCAGCAGGACAGGGGTGTGGGTGCAGAAGAGGTGAGGGTCAATGCCATGGAAGCAACACATTCTTAGTAACTACAGCACTGTTACAAGCCAATAAGTAATTATGTAAATTAATTATCTTTATTGTATGCCAATTAACAATATTAGATTGCATGTTTATTTTTGTTACAGAGTATACAAGTGGTGGCTCTGGGATTCAAGCCCAGTTCTCAAGTTTACAGGTCTGTGCTCTCAACCACTACACTATACTGCAGTAAGTTCATAAGGGAATGATTTCTGAAGGATAATATACATCGGTAACAAGTGTCACTAACTACACTATAACTACTGTATAATTACACTGTAACTGCACTATTATGTAGTTGTAAACTGGTTTCACAATGCGTGTTGAGTACTTACACAATTTTAACTGTGCTGCTTCTGTGGCATTGACCCACACC
Source organism: Neoceratodus forsteri (assembly GCA_016271365.2). NCBI lineage: Eukaryota > Metazoa > Chordata > Ceratodontiformes > Ceratodontidae > Neoceratodus > Neoceratodus forsteri. Next base: position 199,188,857 of record CM057453.1, read on the forward strand.
TCTTCTGCACCCACACCCCTGTCCTGCTGCCGCCTAGGTGGGTGGCGGGGGGGGTGGGTCATGGCTACATGCCATGCTTTATGCCCAATCTGCATGAAGTGGTGGTGGGTGGTGCCAGATACACAGGCAGGGACCTTTCCTTAGCCATTACATGCCCTTCCCACTGGCTAAATGGGGTGGTTACCATGGCACCATCCTTCACACCAAGCTACCCTGGCCCTCTGACTGTACCATGAGGGCAGGGGGCACAGCAGTAAACACGGGCAGACCAGCAGGTCCCCTTAATGGAAAACAGCAGTACTGGGAGGACCAGCTATATCCCACAATTCCCCACTCCACACAGAGTGCAGGATACAGTCTGCTGGTGGGCGGTCCATCTGACTGGATGGCTGCTGTTCATCACCAGGCCTGGGTATGCACATTTGACACATTTCTTGCCACCTATGTGAATAAGGTCCAATATTAGATTGCATGTTTAGTAAGCAGTAAGTTCATGGGGAACTGATTTCTGAATGAGAACTTACATCACAACTACAGTACTGACATTTGATAAATTCAAGTGTGCACACTTGCAAATACATGTTACCTAGGCATTAACTGTGAAAACAATAGCATTATTTCTTAGCCACAATATTGTTACAATGCCAATTAGTAATTATGTAAATTAAATATTTTTGTGTACAGTTATATATCAATTCACAATATTAGACTGCATGTTTATTAACCTGTAAGTTCCTGAAAAATTGGAATACAGACATGGAACAGAGTTGCCAGTCGGTGCATTTGAGTGTAGCAGACTGAAGATACATTGTAGTCATACTTTAGTTACCATTCCTATTAAATATTTAAGTTTTTCAGTGTGTGATTACCTTTTAATTAAATGTCAGATAGACATAGGGCCCCATTTTCAAAAGGTTAGCCCAGCACAAACCAGGTGTGTGCTGCGCTAACCAGGAGTCATGCTAGCTGTCAGGGCCGTGCCCATATTCAAAGGACAAAGATGTGCGATGCACTCCTGACAGCGCTATCCTGCACAGTATTGTGCTGTGCTTATGCAAATGAGGGTTCCCTCATGCATATGTGGCACAGCACAATATTGAAAGATTTCAGAAGCGCTAAATGGCCATCAGCAGCGGCGCCATTCAACGGTTCTTAAACCCAGCCCTTAGTGCACAGACCCATCTGCATATTGTCAAGGGCTGGGTACCCTTGTGGTTCAGCAGTCCCTCCCTAGCCCCGATCTCCATTCACATAAAGTTCCCCAAACTCCCTGGTGGTCTAGTGTCCCTCTCCAGCCCTGATCCCCATTCACATAAAGTTCCCCGAACAGACTGGTAGTCTTGTGTCCCTCCCCAGCCCCGATCCTCATTTACATAAAGTTCCCTGAAATCCCTAGTAGTTTAATAGTCCCCCCCTCCCGATCTCTGATCTGTGTACATATGTAAAAAACCCTGTTTCCCTGGTAGTCTGTGGTCCCCCACCCCACCCTGATTCAATGTTATAATAAAAAAAACAAAATTCTCCCTGGTAGTCTAGTGGTCCCTGTCACAAACACACTCAGCAGGTCAGGCCCTCTGCTCCCACAGTGTCAACCTCCGAGCGCAAGAGTGTAAACAGGTAACAGACAGGGTAACCCTCCTGTCTGCCTGTGGGTCCGAATCACCTTTAGTCTCAAGTTCTGGGGGGATTCAAACTGTGAACCTTATGCTAGCGTACCCAAATGTACAGGCTCAGATAATCTTTTCTTCAGGGGGATGCAAGATATCTTTCGCCTAAGGGCACCTAACCAGGTATCCACAATGAACCCTTAAAACTCTATAAGAGACCTTAGGTATATTCTTACCTTTTCCCAGTATGGGTAACACCATCAAGCTCTTGAACAGTTTTGTCAGTCTTAACCCTCTATATGTCACATGCAAAAGAAAGAACTTGGAAGACCCAGGCAGTATCTTTCAAATGAAAGGTTTACTTAAAAATGGATACAAATATGAAAAATGTAAACACAGAACAATATATCAAGTAGCATACAATCATTTAAAAGAAAAGCAAAGAAAACTACAGACAAACTCCCACCAACATACAATTAGACTTTTTCTATCTACTGTATTACCTCTGTAGTGCTTATAGTTAGATCTTGTTTCTGAAGAACCCAAATAGATATGTCACTTAGATCAGACACAAGTCCTAGGTTAAACTGTGTATCTCTCACACACACCCCTTCTGATGTCATCTAGCTCCTCTTTGTTGAATACAAAAAATATACAAACAGGATGTCCTGTGAGAAGGTATATTAAATAAGGTGACATCAGCAAAAACTCATTTCCCAAATATGACTCCTTAATTAACATTTTCTCTTTTGATCTCGAGCAGTTCCTACTCCCAAGGCATATCAAAAAGTGTTATAGTTTTTTAACACCAGTTGATATTAAATGTTCTTCCTCTTAAGACGTCATAAAAGTTTATGATCTCCATCCTCTGGCAGACTCATAAAGTCCCATTTCATTTCCACTTCAAAGAGCCTAGGCATATCATAAAAAGTAATAAAATGCCATTCTGAAGTAAGTCAGTTAATTAAATGGTTCCTGCTTCACTGAAACCTGGGGGGGATCACCCATGGCATAGCTACCTCATGTGAGACAATCACACACTACATTTATATATTACAAATATCATAGAACAATCATAACCAGCTGGCCAAGTGTCACAGTCCTCCCCACCTAGACTGAATTTGGGGGCTCTATCCCCTGCATGGGATGAGCTTCCCAAGTCCGTTCACTCCTCATAAACACGCAACAGGCCATCTGCTTTCTGATTGGTCGCTTCAGCCCTATGTAAGACTGTCATGTCATACCCCTGCAAGGCAAGACTCCATCTTAATGTCTACCATAAATTTTTCCCATTTGTGTCAGCCAAACCAGGGGGTTGTGGTCAATTTGTACCTCAAAATGCTGCCCATATAAGTATGGCTTCAACTTCTTTAGGGCCCACACTATGGCAAGACACTCTTTTTCCACAGTAGAATAAGCCTGCTCCCTGGGAAGTAACCTTTTACTCAGGTACACTACAGAGTGATCTTTCCCTTGGTTGGATGTCTGACTCAGTACTGCCCCAATACCCACATCTGAGGCGTCAGTCTGAACTATAAAGGGTCTGCTATAGTCAGAATTTGTCAACACAGGAGCACTGCACAGTGCCTCCTTCAGCCTGGTAAAGGCTTTTTCACAGGCTAGTTCCCAGGTAATTTTCTTAGGCATCCTTTTCTTTACCAGGTCAGATAGGGGAGCAGCCAAAGCACTTTAATTGGGTACAAATTTCCTGTAGTACCTTGCTGTCCCTAGAAAACTCCTGATGTGCTTCTGCATTTCTGGTCCGGGCCATGCCTTGATCACCTCTATTTTTATTTGGTTGGGATGGAGCTGTCCCTGACCTACAACATGCCCAAGGTATGCCACTTCAGCCATGGCCACCTGGTACTTCTCAGCTTTGACAGTGAGCCTGGCCCTCTGTATCCTGCCCAGCACCTCCCTAAGGTGGGAAAGGTGTTACTCCCAGCTGGCACTAAAGATGGCAGTCTTATCCAGGTATGCCATGGCATACTCCTCAGCATCAGGGTTCACTGGCCTTTGGAAAGTGGCCGGGGCGTTCTTCATTCGGAAAGGCATTAATTTAAATTCAAATGAGCCTATCTGAGTGATGAAGGACAACCTCTCCCTGGCTCTGTCGGTTAACTCTACCTGCCAATACCCCTTTGTCAGGTCAGTAGGCGTAAGGTAGGTCACCCCTCCCAACTTGTCCAGGAGTTCATCCATCCGTGGCATTGGGTGGGTGTCTAACTTCGTGACTGCATTCAGTCCACAATAGTCCACACAGAAATGAGTAGAGCCATCTCGCTTGGGCACAAGGACTACAGGTGAGGCCCAGGGGCTGTGGGATCTCTGGATTACCCCTAAATCTAACATTTCCTCCACCTCCCTCCTAATGTCCTTTTGGACAGCCTCTGACACCTGATATTCTGTCCGCCGTATGGGAGTCTGTGTCCCTGTCTCTACATCGTGGGTTGCTAAGGGGTTAGTCCAGGCTTGGCGCTAAACAGGGGGGCAAAGTCTGCTAAAATCTCCCTTACTTCCTGGATCTTGTCCGGGGCCAGCTGGGGAGACAATTTAACTGCCTCCACAGAGGACTCCCACTTGCTTTCTTCCAGCAAGTCCAGAAGAGAGTCTCCTTCATCCGTCCCCTCCCCAGGACTACATACTGCAAACACCATGTCAGCCCTATTAGCATATGGCTTCATCCTGTTGACATGGTACATTCTTTCTGTCTGTCTTCTGTCAGGTAACTCTATAATATAGTTCACATCATTTACCTTCTTAACTACTTTGTATGGTCCTGCCCACTCAGCCTGCAGCTTGTCCAGACTGGAAGAAGTACCATGACTTCCTAACCCACCATGTACGAGCGAGCTCTGGCTCTGCAATCGTACCACACTTTTTGTTTCTGTTGGGCAGCTGCTAGGTTGCTCTGGGCTGTCCCCATAAGCTCCTTCAGCCTTTCCCTAAACCTAAGTATGTAATCCACTATGGGAGTTCCCTGGATGGTGTGCTTGCCTTCCCAGTCCTCCTGGATCAAGTCTAGGGGCCCATGTACCTGCCATCCATATAAGAGTTCGAAGGGGGAAAATCCTGTTGACTCCTGGGGCATCTCCCTGTATGCAAACAACAGGTGGGGAAGGTATTTCTCCCAGTCCCTCCCATGCTGTTCAGCAAACGCTTGGAGCATTGACTTCACGGTACCATTAAATCTTTCCACAAGCCCATTGGCTTGAGGGTGATAAGGTGTCGTGTGCCTCTGTATCACCCCACACTTCTCCCACAAACATTTCATCAGGTCCGACATGAAGGAACCCTCTCGATCAGCGATAACCTCCTGCAGAAACCCAACATGGGAGAAAATCTCAAGTAAGGCATCTGCCACTTTGTCTGTCCTCAGTGAGGATAGGGCGACTGCCTCTGGGTACCGGGTGGCATAATCCACCACAATCAGGATGAACCTCTTCCCGGAGGAGCTGGGGGTATTTAAAGGCCCCACAATATCCATTCCCACCCTCTGGAATGGCTGTTCCACTATGGGCAATGGAATTAGTGTGGCCTGTGTTTTCTTACCTGCCTTCCCTATTTCTTGACACCGGTGACAAGACCTGCAATACTCCTTCACCTGCTGGGTGAAGTTGGGCCAATAGAAATTCTGGGCTAACCGTTGTGTAGTGCACATGATTCCCAGATGACCAGACAAGGGAATATCATGTGCAATCTTGAGCAACTGTTCACGATACCCCTGGGGAACGACAAGCTGCCTGCCTATCACCCCTCCTTCTGTCTTCACAGCCTGAGTATACATCAGTCCATTTTCCCAATAAACTTTATGTTTACCGTCACCTCCCTGTGCTCCGTCAAGAGTCGGCCCAAGCCCTCAGCTTCTCCAGACTAGGGTCACTTTCCTGAGCAGCTGCAAACTCCTTACACATTCCCAAGGTGTGGGACAGGTCCCCTTCAGTCTCTAAACTAGGGTCCATAGCACTAGCATCAGGGCACTCAGGATCACTGTCATCCCTAACCCTCTGACAATGGGTCACCCCTCCCACTTCAGAGTAACCCTCCACAGCTGTTTGGTTAACTGCTACTGGGGAAATTTCTACCCCCTTTTCATTAGTCTCCATAACAGGAGACACAGGCTGGGGAACCAACCTCCCAGTGGTTTCCACAATGGCTACTGTGGGGTCCAGGGAACTACAATTTTACCTTGACGCTTGGCTACGGGTAACTGAACACACCATCCCCTGTTTGAGATTGTTGCCAAAGATGATGTCCACTGCTAAAGTTTTGGCTACAGCCACCTGTTGCACAGTTCCCCCAGTTTCATCCCAGTCTAGGAGAACACTAGCGAGGGGCAATGTTTTCTCCTCTCCAGTAAAGTCTTGTACATGTAACCCCTCACCCCTGCCTTTTTACTAAAACGACAGGTGGCATGCTGTTGGTGTTGGCAGCAATACCTGCTGGGGACCTGGGTTCGGGGAGGATGAGGTTACCTGGCACAAGGGGACCTAGGTTTGGCTACTCTGCACAGGGGCACCCAAGTAAATCTGAACAAAGGAAGCAATAACTGTAATGTCCAGAACCAGGATTGGGATTTTTCAGTGTGGCTTTTATTCATAACTAGCTGAACATAACAAAGCATAGATGGACCCCCAAGGAGCTACGTTTACTGATAATGCAGATTGGAGACTACCAGGCAGTCCACTTAAAGAATGAACCCATTTCTACTAATTTCAGGCTCTGGACCCACCAGGCACACAGCCCGGACTTGCATGCGCTTTGGATACACAGCCCGACTGGCCCAGCTCCCCTGCCGGCCACTTGACTGACAGTCCATTTAAAGAATGAAGCCATTTTACTTGTTGTGGCTCCCCATACCACTTAGAGTCTGCGACCCCTAGAGAGATTTTTTTTCTTACTTCTTCTGACTCCCATCACACAAAGAGAATTCTTTTCCCAAGTTGTGGCTCCCCACACCACTTAAAGTCTACGACTCCTAGAGAGATTTTCCAATTTGCGACCCACGTCTGGGTACCTACCTCATCACTGGCCAGGTGCATGAGGCAAGTAGCAATCACAGCAGAAATCCGTAGAGGTGGACCTGGTTACTAAAGATGGGGGGTTTGCCCACATCCAGCTCCCACAGCCCATACCTGGCCATTTCTCTGGAGAAACTAAAACTTCGAAATTTAGATTAAACGGTGAATGGACTGTAGCACCCCCTCTACAACATTAGTTGAATTCATACAGACTTTAGATTTTGATACTACTCCATTTGTTTGTCCTAGTACAATAGGCCTCCCAAATAGTAGTCCAAATCCCATACTTCTTCACGTTTTCCAAACTGAAGAAACACATTGATTGCCCTCTCAAATTAGAGCAAACTCACCCTTTCGTTGCAGGTGCCCCCACAGGCAAAGTACAACTTCTTCCACTTTTAAGACCAAACATAAACTGTAAACAAGGCAGCTTTCTACCTTTAGCAGACATTAGGGGATTGCCCCTGAAATCCACAGAGGGATACTTTACTTTCTCCCCCCCCTGGAGGAAGGGGGGCACTGAGACCTGGACAGCGGTCTCCACCAGTTGAAACTGGACACACTCCTCTTTCAAAAGGTAAACAGGAACTGACTTTGAAAACTCCCAACGTTCTATCTCACTCCCTCTGCTGCAGATTCCAATGTGGCTTATACAGCTGCGACAGTTCTATGGTAATGTCATCGCTCAGTCTCAGCTGAGACTGAGAACAGAGTGAGACAGTGTGAAACCCATTTAACTGGAGTTTCACAAGCTGCCTTCCCTGCCTACCACTAGGTCTTACTGGGATTCTAGTAACCCCGGGTAACAAGGGGTTACATACAGTTTCAAATTCATTGGGTATAAGCTGACCAGGCTCTACCAGATCCCCCTTTACCAATGTCAGGGATGCCCCTGTGTCCCTTAACCCTTGTGTTTATACACCACTCACCGTGGCTGGGTGCATGTGTTCCCTCATGTTCACAGGTATGCTTCCAGGGACACACAAACAACCCACTTATTTCCTAGCCCCATGTTGTATGTTGCTCGCCCTTTTGGGACACTGTCTGGCAATATGCCCAGTTTCTTTACAGACCCTACATTTGTTTCTTTTCTCAGATAAATCTTTTCTCTGAATCCTGGGGCTAACTGTTTTCGGTGGAGGCAGTGAGGGTTTTAGCTGCCTTGATGGCATGCTTTTCCCTTTCTGCACTGCCACGCCCACCCCATTCGCTCTCAGAGCAGGTTTGCTCTTGGCATAGCAGTCCGAGAGTTCAGCAGCCTCTTATACTGTTTTGGAATCTCGGTCCTCCAGTCAGGTTTTCAGCACTGCTGGGCATGCCCCAAAAAGCTGTTCTAACAAAATAACATTTTCAATTTTATCTACAGAGTTTGCTTTAATTCCTTCCTACCAACATTTTAAAAACTGAAATTTCATGGCTAGCTCCTCATAGCTCATATCAGGGCTTCTCCTGAACTTGTGGAATTTAGCTCTATATGCTTCTGCTATTAAAGCAAACTTTTTTAAAAGTGCAGCTTTAAGTTTACTGTAATCATTACTGTCCTCATTGTCCATTTGACCCAATGCATCCTGAGCTTTTCCGGTAAGTAGCGGGGATAGCTGGAAGCTCCAGGACCCTCTAGGAATTTTAGCCTGAATGCAAACTTTTTCAAAAGAATTAAAAAAGACATCCATATCCTCCCCCTCTTTAAATTCAGCTATCAATTTGGAATTCAGTTGTAGCCCAGTCCTGTAGTTCCAGTTAAACCCAAGCCACATACCTGCTCTGGTGCTGGTGGTTGGAGTCATAGCTTCTCCAGTTCATGTCACCTCTGGCGCTCACGCTCTTCACAGACAGCCTCCCACTGTTCCTGGTCAGCCTCTCGCTGTTCTCGCTCCCTCTTCGCCTCTGTGGCTCATTTTTCTCACTCCTCTTCTCGACGTTTTCGCTTTACCTCTCACCGTTCTGGTTCAGCCTCCCTCTGGAACTCCAGCTCTATTCTGCACAACTCAGTCTGCAGCCTGATTGTTTCTGGCTCCAGAATGCTGGTGACCTTCCCCTGCTGCTGTGGCCCTTCACTGGCACTGGCCCTGCTGTCATCCTCACCGGATCTGGACACTGCACTGGCGGCTGGCCCCATCACGCTCAATGTTTGGTCCCTTACAGTCGCAGTCAGTGACTTGATGCTCTTTGCATCTGCTGCCATCACAGCATCTATGAGGTTCTGCTTGGTGGCTCTCCTCTCCTCTCATACAGGATTCCTCTGTCCTGGCACAACTGCCTCAAGTAGTCTACAGTTTGCCTGCTGTAGTTGGAAGCCGTCTTCTTCCCTAACTAAGGCTACTCTAAGTTGCACTTTATAAAAAAAATAAACAGGTAGGAACTTGACTGTAAGCAAAATTATATAGTCCTGTTTCCTTTTTAAAAATAAATCATTGCCTTTTTTTTGCAAGTGAGCTGAACAGTATTAAGCTGGCATGTTAAACAGTTAAAGCTTATGTTACCAAATTTATCCGCACTGCTGCCAACCAGTCTGTCACAACCGCACTCAGCAGGTCAGGCCCTCTGCTCCCACAGTGCCAACCTCTGAGCGCAAGAGTGTGAACAGGTAACAGACAAGGTAACCCTCCTGTCTGCTTGTGGGTCCTAATCACCTTTAGTCTCAAGTTCTGGAGGGGAGTCAAACTGTGAACCTTATGCTAGCGTACCCAAATGTACAGGCTCAGTTAATCTTCTCTTCAGGGGGATGCAAGATATCTTTTGCCTAAGGGCACCTAACCAGATATCCAAAATGAACCTTTAAAACTCTATAAAAAACCTTTGGTATATTCCTACCTTTTCCCAGTTTGGGTAACACCATCAAGCGTTTGAACAGTTTTGTCAGTCTTAACCCTCTATACGTCACATGCAAAAGAAAGAACTTGGAAGGCCAAGGCAGTATCTTTCAAATGAAAGGTTTACCTAAAAATGGATATAAATACGAAAAATGTAAACACAAGACAATATATCAAATAGCATACAATCACTTAAAAGAGAAGAAAATAAAACTACAGACAAACTCCTACCAACATACAATTAGACTTTTTCTATCTACTGTATTACCTCTATAGTGCTTATAGTTAGATCTTGTTTCTGAAGAGCCCAAAAAGATATGTCACTAAGATCAGACACAAGTCCTGGGTTAAACTGTGTCTCTCTCACACACCCCTTCTGATGTCATCTGGCTCCTCCTTGTTGAATACAAAAAATATGCAAACAGGATGTCTATGAGAAGGTATATTAAATAAGGTGACATCAGCAAAAACTCATTTCCCAAATATGACTCCTTAATTAAAACATTTTCTCTTTTGATCTCGAGCAGTTCCTATTCCTGAGGCATATCAGACAGTGTTATAGCTTTTTAACACCAGTTGATATTAAATGCTCTTCCTCTTGAGATGTCATAAAAGTTTATGATCTCCATCCTTTGGCAGACTCATAATGTCCCATTTCATTTCCACTTCAAAGAGCCTAGGCATATCATAAAAAGGTAATAAAATGCCACTCTTAAGTAAGTCAGTTAATTAAATGGTTCCTGCTTCACTGAAACCTGGGGGAGGGTCACCCATGGCACAACTACCTCATGTGAGACAATCACACACTACATTTTTATATTACAAATATCATAGAACAATCATAACCAGCTGGCCAAGCATCACAGTCCCCTCTCCCTGAGCCCCAATCTGTGTTATAATGGGAAAAAAACATTCTCCCTGGTAATAATAATAAACTTTATTTGTTTCAAAAAATACCAATGTGCTTTTACAGAACACATAACAATAAATAATTAAAACAAGTTAAAATAGCAGAATTCCACAAGTTAATACTCAGGATAGGCAAGGGAAAATAAAAATGTTTTGAGAGCGGATTTAAAGCTCTCCACAGTCAGGCACCCCTTATCTGAAGAGGTAGGGAATTCCACAGGGTCGGGGCCACAAAGGCAAATGCACAGGCTCCAGAAGTCTTCAAATGGACTCTGGGAATCTCCAGCAATCCCTCCTTGGCTGAACGGAGTCATCAGAGGGGGCGGTATGTACAAAGGAGCTCTTGAAGATTACTCAGTCCCTGTCCACGTAGGGCCTTATAGGTTAGCAAGCCAACCTTGAAGGTGATCAGCCACTGCACTGGCGGCCAATGCAGTCCACGCAGCACAGGTATGACATGGTTAGATCGAGAAAGCCCAGTCAACAACCTGGTCGCAGCATTCTGCACCAGCTCCCTTAGTCTGGATCCATGTTAAAATAAAAAAAAAAAACATTCTTCCTGGTAGTCTAGTGCCCCCCGAGCCCCAGTCTGTATTACAATAATAAAAAAAAATTCTCCTTGGTAATTAGTAGATCCCCCCCCTCACTGAACCCCAATCTCATTCAGCAGAAATAAGTTCCTCACAGCCCTGGTGGGCTAGTGGTCCCTCACCCCGGTAGGCAGTGACCCACCACCCTGCTCCCCACCCCAACCCAAGCATGTGACTGGCACAGCCTTCCTCACACTGCCATGGACAGCTGTTGACTGAACTGTACTGGAGCACGTACAGTATACAGCAGACACTCATTGGGACCAATGAGCGCATACTGTATACTGTACCTACTCTGGTAAAGTTCAGTTGGTGGCTGGCTGTGGCGGTGTGAGGAGGGCTGTGCCAGTTGCCAGGTCGGGTTTGGGGGTCCACTTTTATTATAACATCAATCGGGGCTCTGGAAAAGGGAACCAGTAGACTACCAGGGAGAATTATTTTTTTTGTTTTTAATTATAACACGGATTGGAGCTCAGGGAGGGGGGACCATTAAACTACCAGGGAGAAGTATTTTTTTATTATTATTTATTTATTGCATTTTTCTTCTGTTTTCTCCCACTTCCCCTGCCCGCACGTCCTTGGCGGAGTGTGCACATATGGAGGCATGCGAACATCTTGCACTGCGGGATGCCCAACCCTACCCATCACCTGTAGCCGACTGCGCCACCACCAGACCACCATCCGATGACAGCAGGACTGCAGACGGGTGACCCACCCTCCCAGGAGGGAGAGCAACCACTCAATCCTGCTCCCACCCCCCCCCTCATACCGGCACCCGATGACCCGAGGTCATTCCTGAACCCGTAGTGTGAGGTAAGGCAAGGATAACTTGTTGCCACCAGGCCAGCAGGTGTTTTTTTAATTTTTTTTTATTATTATTATAACACGGATAGGGGCTCAGGAAGGGGGGACCATTAGACTACCAGGGAGATGGTTTTTTTTTCAATACATGGATCGGGACTTGGGGGGGACACACACTCACATGCAGATGAGCCCATAATTGGCATGCATATAGCCCCATAGCGCCGTGCATGCCCAGTGGGCCCATCTGCATGTTTGGGCTGAATATCACTCATATGGGCTGTGGCACTAACCAGTGTGTGCTGTGCTGTACCCTAATGGGCGATCTTCAGTCCTGCACTCTGGTAGTGCTGTGCCGAATATGGTGACCACTTGTAGTGTGCCATGCTACTGGGGTCCAATATTCAAACGGGGTTGTCAGTTCAGATCACGCTATCTGTTTGAATATGGCACCAGATTTTTTCGCACTGCACACCTTTTTGCGCACGCAGCCGGCCGCCTCTGAATATGGGGCTCAAAGATTGTTGAAACAATGCACAAGATCTGCATTCATTTGTAGTTACACTTGTGAGAAAAAATGTAATAATGCCAAAATTAATAACATGGTAGTTACACAATAGATTTGCTGTTACAATTTGCAATAACTATTATATGTGTAGTTGCCCTTGTAAGAACAAATTACATAATGCCAGAAGAGATACAGTGGTAGTTGCACAACAGATTTTCTGTTACACTTTGCAACAGCTATTAAATGTGTAGTTACACTTGTCAGAATTAATTGATTTGTGCCGAAAGGGAGACAGTAATAGTTGCATTTGTAACTCCTACTTTATGCATATTGTGTAAGTACACAACACGCAAATGTGAAACTAGTTAAAAACTACATAGTAGTTGCCTGTAACTGCATAGTAGTTACAGTACAGTTACAATGTAGTTATACAGAATTACAGTGTAACTAATGACTCTTAAAATAAAGTGTTACCAAAAAAAGCACCTTAGTATTAGAAATTTGGGCAAATCACATACAGAATACATGCCCTACTTTGCTTATCCCTGACTGACCTGAAAGCATAGCTGGCACTTTTACTCTTACTAAAAACCTTTAAAGAGGCCCTAAAAAGTAACCCCCCCCCCCCCCATGTTTAGAAGTAAAAATTAGACATTCTTTCATCTCGTGATCCTCCTTACATACATAAACAAAATATGAAGTACTATTCACAGATTTAATATCTGTTGTTTGTTTGGTGGCCATGAAAAATTCCTCCCCTGTCCTTATCAGCTTTCCAGGGAAATCACTACTGCTTTTCCTACCACAGATAAAGTTGAGACTTTGGCTTCACTTGGTAAGGCCTTCAGTTTTGTGTGAGTGGGTAAACATTCTGCCAGGGAAATTCAGAAGAAGTTTGAGTTCCTGTATTCCATGATAAACAAACATTCAGTCTATTGAATGTGTTGAAAGACAGATGACTGACAAGCGGGGGGGGGGGGGGGGGGCAACTTTGTTTACTAGTTACTTTTAACAAAAGAAAATAACAGTTTTAGTTTAAAAAGTTGGTACATTTTTTGTTGTTTACATTTTTCTTAGTTTAACTTTTTTATATGTCCAGTAGAACACTTGAGGGTGGTGCTGGTTTGGCTACATAACTGCCCTTCCAGGGACAATTAAGCCCTCTGCCTGCGGTGCGGGGTTCCCTACACCCCTAGGCAGGCCTATATCTCAACCTAACCCACATCCTGTTGTCTTATTGCTTTCCCTAAACTGTGCATTAATGTAGTTTTTGCTATTAACTTTCTGTCTTTTTTGAGATAGCTTGCCAGTACCTACAGTACTTGCATTGGGCTATATGCAAAGCAGCTGCCTTGTTGGGTGCATCCCATACTCAGAGTAATTGCCATGTCTGGCACATCCCAGAACCTGTAGGTTGCTTTGTATAGGGATCTGCTGGCAATATGCAAAGCAGCTGCAGTTGCATAATCTCTCATCTTGCTACAGACCTGTAACAGACTACATGAGCAGTCCTGCACATCACTCACAAAGCAGCTACATCATCATATGTAGTGCACCAGACCCATAGTGGACTTTGTGAGTGCTCCAAAACAACTATATCATAACACACATTGCACCAGATCTGTAGAGGATTTCGCAAGTGGCCCGAAAAAGTTGCATCATCGTGCACATTATGCTGGATCTGTAGCAGACTTCACTAGTGACTCAAAGTAGCTGTATCTTTGCACACATTGCAGCAGACCTGTAGTAGGCTTAAAAAGTAGTACAAAATAGCTGCAGCACCAGATGCCCACCCCAGTGCCTAGGTACACAGCATCTCCCCACTTGTAGCCATTGGGTGCCCATACCTGGCAGCTCGCTATCCACACTTTTCAGGTTCCCGACATCAAGTGCCCAGTACCTCCCTCAGGCAAGAAGTACAAAAGTAACCTCCACCATATCCACTACCACCCATACTCCCCTTCTCCTAGTATCCACCTTTTGAAATGATGATCCTTTGTCGGCAGCTGGCACAACCCGCCCTCCCACTTGGCCCACTGCAGTCAACTAAAGAAAAAAACTGGAAAAGAACAAGTCCTGAAATTTGGTAATGAATTGGTGCAGTCAGAATCATCTGTCTCTCTACACCTGACATCTGTTTGGAATTATCTCCCTGCTTGTCTCCGTCTCTTTTAAACCCCTTCTGAATTCTCCTGTTGCTCCATCCTGCTGTTCCCCTTGCAGTGGCGTGACTGTGCTCCTTACAACCAGTTATCCAAATGTTTGTATGATTGATGTCTATATTTTTGGTTTTTGTTCAACTGTTCCATTTATTTATTGTGCCTTCCCATCATGCGGGGCCATCTCTGTTAATTTATTGTGTTGTTATTTTAGCTGTTACCACTGTGATTTTTGTAGATAGAGTTACTTCTTTTTATCATGAATTGTACTCATTTTTCCCTCCCGTTTCCCCAAGTCACGCCTGGAAGTGATCCTTAGAAACACAGAAACATAGACTCTGATGGCAGAAGGAGACCAATGGCCCATTGAGTTTGCTCATAGTTGTTGTCCCCCCGGCCTAGTGCCACAATGGGTTATTTACCCCAACCTGTTCCTTTCCATTCTCAGGTCCCCCAAGTGGCATCATGAGTCTCCTGGCCTTGTCCCATCTGTGTTTGAACCCATGAATGGCCCTTGCCCCAACAACCTCTGCCGATAATCTGTTCCAAGGCTCCACCATCCTTTTAGTGAAGAAAAACTTCCTTGCATCCTTCTTTAATTTCCCCCCACCAGTCTCCAAGCATTTCCTGTCTTGTGACTGTGTCTCTATTTTTAATAAACAGATCCTCGCAATTTACACTACTTATACCCCTTAGGAACTTATAAGTCTCAATCGTGTTCCCCCTCCAGGATTGTCCTCCAGCAAGTACATGCACGGCTTTCAGCCTTTCCTTGCTGGCCCTGAATAATTTTGTGACCCCTCACTGCGCTGACACCAGCATATCAGTGTCCTTTCTCGGGTGGGAACTCTAAAACTGGGCTTAGTGCCTTGGCTCAGTGCACCTTTCTGTTCACCAATTTTCAAAGAAGTATATAAATGTAGTAATTGGGCATGAATCAGAACTTAAAAAAACATCTTTCTTCTGCTGGTAGCTTGGTCATTTTGGGCCCAAATGAATGTGATGTCGAGGCACAGTTCAGGAAGCATAGGAAAACCAGGAGCAGTTTCAAAATTCGCAAATAGCGTTTTATTATTAATAACAGCACAATAAAAAAATAAAAATTGTTCAGTATAGCTATTTACAATGGCAGTACAAACATAGAAAACAGAGTCCTTCTGAGTTTATTCTTCTCAATTTCAAATCTGTCTCTGTCTCTCTCTTGCACAAGCATTGCTGCTTTTTATAGAAGTCTGTGCCTGGGAAACTCGTTAAGAAAACAGCATACTTCTCACACAATGTTCTTGTAAGTTTTCAGTGTTCTTGCAGGTGCAGCAAAAAGAACATCATGACTCAGAACTGACCTCTTGTAGCCAGCTCTGCAAAGATTTTGCATCCGGGATTCTCAGGTTAACCCCTTGAGTTCCAGATAACTTTGCAATCATTTCAACATTATAACTATATACAGTTTTAAACAAATAGATCCCAGTATCAGTTACATTTCCACATAAATATTCACATATTTTATACCTGCAGATATGCAAGAGGGAAGAAAAACCAGAACTAGCAAGGGAAGGCAGAGAGATAGCGAGAGGCGGAGAATTGCAAAACCGTCCGAGTGATCAGTTCCTATGTCTCACAAGAAAATTTGGTTGCGCAATCAGACAGACCAGAGACAGAAAAGAAGAGGATAGAACTGACCCTTGTGTTTAAACTCTTTCTGCATAACAAAGGGGGAAGGGTCTTATGCAGCCCTATCACAAGATGCCCTAATAAATTCCCCCCAAAACCACATAAGTGTCATCTTGTAAATTTGACACAAAATGTGTTGCATGGTTGTGATGGTCTGGAGACTTGGGCTTCCATTTGGGTCCAAAATGGGCAAAAATTGCCACATTATCAGCAAAAGTAAAAAATCTGAAAAAATAGATCCTGACACATGCTTTGGTAGGTAGGTAGATAGGTAACATTTATTTATATGGCGCCCAGTCCTGGAAGCTCTGGGTACCTTACATAAAAACAGGCAGGGTAATGCAAATAAAATAAATTACAGAAATAAATACATTAAAATACATCATGCACATAAATACAAATTTAACACAATAAATACAGTCTTTAAGACATAAAATAGCTCTGGTTAGTCCGGGTAGACTAACTTAAAAAGATGAGTCTTTAAACCCCTTTTGAAAGCCTCCACTGTCAGGGCCTCCCTAACAAAGAAGGGCAACGAGTTCCAAAGGGCCACTGTGGCACCTTCAAATGCCTGGTCACCAGATGTTTTTAACCTGGCCCTTGGAACTGCAAGGAGGCCCTGAGTGAAGGAGCAGAGGCAGTGGACTGAGGTGGCAGGTGTCAGAAGGTCAGTCAGGTAGCCAGGGCCCAGTCCATATAGGGCCTTATAGGAGTGAGGTCACATGACAAGACCTAGACAGGCCTGTCAGTAACCTGGCCACTGCATTCTGCACCAGCTGCAGCCACCAGAGGGTTCCTCCATTGACCCCAAAATACAGAGCATTACAGTAATCAAGCCTGGATGGAACAAAGGCATGTACCAGTGTTGGCAGGTCTTTAGGTGGAACTAGGGGTTTAATCCTGGTGACATTCCGTAAGTGGTAAAAAACACTTTGGACCACAGATAACACCAGAACATCAAGTGTCAATCTGTCTTCCAGGAAGATGCCAAGATTTCTCACGCTAGGGGAAGCCATCAATGGAGTTGATCCCAGGACCAATACTGTTGCCACTCCGGAGGCACATCCATCATGCCCATGACCTTGCTCAGTCACTAGGACCTCTGTCTTGGGATTCACTCGCAACCAGTTAGAGGACATCCAGTTATTGATCTCAACCAGGCAGTTGTTAAGCACTTCCATGGCATCCTGTGTTCCAGGGGAAAAGAAAATACACAGTTGGGTATCATCTGCACAGCAGTGAAAACCCAAACTGTAATGCCTAATGAGCTCACCCAGGGGTAGCATGTACACTCCGAATAACAATGGCGACAAGATCGAGCCTTGAGGAACTCCACGTGGCAGGAGCTTTGGGGGAAGAGGACAAATTCTCTATCACCACCCATTGCTTCCTGCCTGAGAGATAGGAGTCAAACCAGTTGATGACAATACCGGTGAGTCCACAATATTCTCTAAGGTGATCCAGAAGCACAGAGTGATCCACGGTGTTCAATGCTGAAGAGAGATCCAGGAGAACAAGAATTGCCCTGTCTCCTCTATCTCTTGCCCTGAGGAGGTAATTTTGCACCCTAACCATCGCTGTTTCAGTGCTATGCCTAGCCCTGAAACCAGACTGGAATGGCTCATAGATGTCAAAGGCCATGAGGTGCACCTAGAGCTGCTATGCTACTATTTTCTCAACAACTTTTCCTTAAAATGGAAGATTGGAGATTGGTCAATATTCATCGGGACATTACTGTCAAGTGATGGCATCTTCAAGAAAGGTCTTACCAATGCCTCCTTCAAGGCATCAGGAAATACTCCCTCTGCCAATGAATACCGGATAATCCTGTCGAACACTGGACTGACAATCTCAACATATCCCGGCAAGAAACATGTCAGGGTCATGTCCAGTTCACAGTAAGTATGCCTCAGCTTTGAAATCACCTCAATGACCTCAGCCACCTGCACTGGTTTAAACTCCTCCCAAACAATAGGAGTGCCTTCGCTCTCAACCGGCTGATCACTGTGAGACAGAATTTGCCTCACTGACGAGATCCCCGAAAGGATGGAGGACATCCTGTCAGAGAAGAACTGAGCAAACTTATTGCACATTGCAGTTGAAAAGCTTTTTTCAGTTGTAGATAGACTGGGTGAAGTAGTCTGTCCACAGTCCGAAAAAGCTGAGATGGTCTGTTCCTCCTTGCAGCTATCTCCTGGACAGGAACTCTGCCTTCTTACAGTCAATTGCCCCTTGGTACTCATGATAGTGAGCACACAAGGCCAGTTTGTCTTCTTCAGAATGGGTCTTCTGCCAGCAACACTCCAACTTCTGACCGTTGATCTTCATCACCATGATAGTTGAATCAAGCCAAGGGGATCTCAAGTGAGAGGATGTGGGTCATATATGGACTGGTGCAGTGGCATCAAGTGCCCAAGATACTGCCTTATTATAGGCGGCCACCGCCTCACCCATGCCAATCAAACATGCAGCAGTCACACCAGATAAGTCAGCTACCACTAACAGTCCCTCTGAGGACAGTCCCCTTAAAGGGCGATAGCTGATCTTCTCAAGGGGGGAGGGTTATCGGGGGCGCAAATAAGAACTTCACCATGCAATGATCGGACCAAGCGACCCAATCAGTCTTGAGGCTCATGACCTCAAGCCCCAGTGAGAAAACCAAGTCCAATGTGTGTACATGGTGGTGGGTCGCAGAAGTAACTACTTGTGCAAGGCTCAGTGATATCATCAACTGACCTCCAACTGGTTATGACCTCCAATTGGAGGTCATACCAAATTGCAAGGATTTGTTGTCGATCCAGGCATTGATGTCCCCCAGAATAAACTATTGGGGGGACTCCAGCACGCTGTCAATTATGAAGTCCACTACCTCCTGCAGGAAATCTCCTCCTGACCCTGGAGGGTGGTAAATGAAGAGAATCCTGCAACCAACACCTGGGCCTCCATGCACTGACACACACTCAAAGGATGTGGTAAAACCCACTGGGTGCATGGTGAAGTTCAAGCAGGATCTAAAGCAGATGGCCACACCCCGCCCCAGCATTCCCTCCTCGAGCAGTGCACTATAGAGTACCCAGTGGGAACAGCCGCCTCCAAAACTGGCCAGGCATCGTCACCCAGCCAGGTCTCCATAATGCAAGCAAGACCGACTGATGAAATCGAGTCCGCCATAACTGCGATCTTGTTTCTCATTGATCTGGTATTGCGTAACACAGCCTGAAGGGGACTGGTGGATGCTGCTGGCCCACCGGTTGCCTGACCACTCAATCCAGTGGTAACCCTGGAAATGGACTCAAAACACGTCTCACCTTTCTCTTGGTTCCATTTGGTCCCAGGATGTCTTCTGTTCCTAACCGCCTCAATACCATTAACCTCCGCTGAGTCCATTGTGCCCTGCTTCCAACCTGCACACTCCCTAGTAATCCCCACTTCCTTGCAGCACCTCACTGTTGCAGAAATGAGGAGGTCAGTAAAGGGGCAGAGGTCATGCAGCTGGGATGCAGTGTAAGCAGTGCTGAGGGATCCATGACTCCTACACATCCCCGGCATTAACCAGAGCTCCTATTGCACTGATACCCTTAATAAAACCTTCCTGTCACCCATACAGCATAAACAAC
The DNA here is from genome assembly GCA_016271365.2 of Neoceratodus forsteri. Taxonomy (NCBI): domain Eukaryota; kingdom Metazoa; phylum Chordata; order Ceratodontiformes; family Ceratodontidae; genus Neoceratodus; species Neoceratodus forsteri. Next base: position 199,208,553 of record CM057453.1, read on the forward strand.
AAACTCACTGAATTATTTCAGACCTATCCCTAAACATACGAATATACGAAAACTGCCAGCACATACAGGCCATACGATCTATCAAGTCTGCTCAAGTGTGCAGCTAGCAGACCATTATACTGCAGCTGCCCCTCCTCCTCCCTCCCTCTCCTGTGAGACCATGCCACTGCTTGCTGACCCCACCCCCTCCTTTTCCCTCTTTGTGAACATCCCCTTGAACCTGTCCCACTCCCTCATAAAACCTCCCACTGATGTTAAGGACACCACCTCGCCTGGCAGGGCATTCCACCCTGTCACCACTCTTTCTGTTAAATGCCTTCTCATTTCATTCCATTTTCATTTCTCATTCTCATTGGTGCTGCTCCCAAATCTTCCCTGATCAAGTTGGACACTCTCTTTAACTCCTTCTGTCACTTTGCTATTGACTCCCCTTCTCGCTCCCACCACTGTGAACTCTATCACTCTCTATCCTTCCTTCTACTGTCTCACAGACGCATCTCTCACTGTACCAAACTAACCTCAACATTCTAGTTTGGAGGGCTCCCCTCCTATCTCTCATCCTCTCTCTACACTCCACCTCCCCCCACCCACTCTCTCAGATCAAATGATGCCCGCACCTTGATGGTCCCTCACCGCTCCACCCTCATCGGTCAGACTGGTTTTGCCCATTGTTTCTCTAAAATCTGGAATTCCTTCCCCCCTGAAATACATCACTCCTATTCCAACTTTCAAACTTTATTGGATTTCAAATTGAGATAAAGTTATCTCTTTTGCAATTGAATCCACATTTAACATAACAACACATAAACAGACATACATACATAATTTTCAGTTTCAATATAATATTGATTAATTTAAGTTATACACAAACCCAAATATCAATAATTTATCCATAACAATTACAGTGTTTGCTATATAAAGTCATTAAAAAAGATTTAAAATGGTTAAATGGTAGCAATACTGTGCATTTCCACCTTTTGGATATTTGTTCCCAAGTTTTAGGCACTAAATTTGAGATTGTTTTATCACCAAATTTTGTTCTGCTTCTAGATCTAATAAAACCTTTCCAGACAGAAGATCTTAAATTATGTTGATTCTGTATTCTTACTTGCAATATATTTAACAAAAAGATAGGCAATGACCGTTGTACAAACTTGTACACAAGTAAATTCCAATGATAATCTCTCCTATCAAATAATGAAAGGAGACCCGAATTTTGAATATAGCACACAACGATGAGTTCTAAAAGGAAGATTTGTTATAAATCTCAACGCACTATTGAAGAGAACATCCAAAGAACACAGCAATGATTTTTTTGCATTTTTGTAAATTATATCACCATAATCTAATATTGGTAAAAATAAGGCAGAAACCAATCATTTCTGAATCTTTAAACTAAAGAGAGTTCTATCCCTATAAAAGAAACTCAGAGGTCTCTTCAGTCTCATTGACATAGACATTATATGCAATTCAAAAGTCAAATTTGTATCTAGTATAACTCCTAAATATTTATAGAAGTTTACTCTTTCCATGTCAATTGCTGATAAAGATCTAAGCTCCTTTATAGTTGAATCTTTAAAATCTTTCCTACCAAACATCATCCACTATGTTTTTTTCTCATTCAAAAGCAATCTCAAATTAACAAGTTCCCTCTGTATTTTATTAAAATCTTGTTGCAAAACAACTATTGCCATATCCACATCATCACTCATGGTGTACAAAATTGTATCATCTGCATAAAGTTGTATACAAGTTTTTAGGTGAATAGTAATTTGGTAAATCATTTATATATACTAGAAAAAGGAGGGGGCCAAGCACAGATCCTTGAGGTACCCCATTTAATAGGGTAGCTGATGTTGAACACATACCTCCTATTTTAACAGATTGTAATCTCCCAATCAAGTAACTATGAAACCAGCCTAATGCTGGAATACCTAATCCAATATTTTTTAACTGATTAAGTAATATAATATGATGAACTGTGTCGAATGCCTTTGACAAATCCAGAAATAATGATGGAACTTCCTGTTTTTTGTCAAAAGCATTCAACAGGTCATCAACTACTTTTAAAATTGTATATGTAGTATTATGCCCTTTTCTAAATCCTGATTGTAGATGTATTATATTATGCTTAATAAGATAATTAGTCAATTGAATACTCACAAGTTTTTCAAGTATTTTTGCACATATTGGTAATACTGAAATTGGTCTATAAGATCCTGGGTTTGATAGGTCACCCCCTTTAAATACTGGAGTAACAAAAGCTGTTTTCAGATCAATTGGTAATTCACAACTATCTAAAGAAAAATTAAAAATATATGTAAGATGAGGTGCTAATAATTCAGCTGCCAATTTCAGAAAAAAAGGGGGATCTCATCACATCCAGGACCTTTCCTAATATTTAAAGTCTGTAACTGTTTTTTAACATCATGTAATTGAATTGGACTAAATGAAAACACAGGTCGTTTAAGTCCACTACCAAAATCAATATCCAAAACAGGGAGCAGCAAATCTGGATGCATTTTATTAAATGCATCACCAACAGAGACAAACAGGGAATTCAATACATTCATCTTGTCAACATCAGTCACAAAAGTTTTTCCTTCAGATGACAAAGATGTTGGCAAGTTAATTGAACCTTGACTTCCCTTCATCAAATTTATACCTTTCCATAGTGCATGTGGATTTTTTTCTGATGAGGAGAAATAGTCTTCATAATATTTCCTTTTTTGTTTCCTTATATTTTTAGTACAATTATTTCTAACAACCTTAAATGCCAAGATATCTTTAATTTCCTTAGTAGTTTTAGCTATATGCCATAATTTTGATTTTTTTTTTATTAAATCCTTCAGTTCTTGTCTTATCCAAGGCACTCTTTTTCTTTTATTTACGTCTTTAAATTTAAGTGGGGCATGTTTATTTATAACTTTCACAAGAGACCATTTGAAGAAAAGCCATGCTGTGTGTACATCTGGACAAGTATACATTAAATTCCATTGCATTTTTGCCACATCATTTAAGTATGCCTGTTCATTAAATTGATTAAACATCCTTACATAAATAAATTGTGATTGTCGTTTCTCCATCTGAGTGTCCCTAATACACGAGATGTAACAGTGATCACTCACACCATTTTCATGAACTGCTGATATATATCTTTCAGGTCTATTTGCAAATATTAAATCCAATAAAGTATGCTTTTCATTATTTGATTTATGCAGTCAAGTAGGTGTATTAATCAATTGCTGCAAATTAAGAGCTGCAAACTGATTTAGAATCATTAATTACGGAATTAACATATTCCAATTAAAATCTCCAAGCAATACTGTCTCACAGTTTATAAAGGGAGCAATATGTTCACGCAAAGTTTGTAATGCAAAACTTTTAGCAGATGGGGGTCTATAACAGACCATAATAACTGGTGACCCTGTTTAATAACCGGATTATGAGTACTGTCAAATGCCATAATAACCTGAAATCGGGTTATTACAGCATTCTCATCATTTAATACACTGCGCTAAGTCACGCTAAGCCACGCTAAGTCGCGCTACACCATGCTAAGCCACGCTAAGTCACGCTAAGCCGCACTAAGTTGCGCAAAGCTGTGCAAACCCGCACAAAAAAACAGCAATTATAAAAAATAAAAGATAGGTAAGTGTGTTTTTATGGATTTATTTTACAAACCCTCAGTGTGTGATGACTGTATAAACCTCTCGAGCTTCGCTCTCAAGGTGTATAGGTCATCACACACCTTGGGTGTGTAAAAAAATCCATAACACACACTTGCCTATCCATTATTCTCTATATAATATTTAATAAGAGACCTGTATTTCCTTGTATTTGTACAATTAACAAATCCAATTGATCTGGAAATGTTTTAGCAAGTTTCAATTGACCCTTATTATGTTTGCTTGCACGCATGTGCAAGAAACATAGTGCCATCATCTGAGTTTTTCAGAGGTGTGTCAGCATCTTCCAATTCGGTCAGTGTGTTTGCAGGCGTGGTCACAGTTCTCCAATCACTGCTGAAGCTGTCTATGACAGCAGTTGAAATGCAGTGGCATACAGTTGAAAGAGGAGCTACGCTCAGTGAGCAGCTCCTCCCCCCCCACACACACACATATCAACTGTGTCAGTTGCCTGATAGGATGGTGTAGTCTTGTCTAGCTTAAAGAGACAAGCCACACATCATTACTTTAATAAACTGTTCCCTGCCAAAGCAGGACCATCAAAATGTGTGGGTGCCTAACAGTCCTTACACATGCCAGTTCTCCGAAGCACACCTTCATGGACTCCATGGGTTCTAATCCTCCAGAAGAAAAATACCTCAGCATTTGATGCGAAAACTCAGGCTTCGTTGTATGTGTAATTCCAAGCGTTTTCTCTTACTAGACTCTGTCAATGTGAACTCCCCGCTGCTAAAACCTTTGCAAACGAACTTGAGCATACTGTACTACCTGCAGCTGAAGCAAAAGAAGAGCCAGAATGCACAAAGGAGAACATACTGCTATGCATTTCAGCAGCAGCCAGTGGGGGAGGTTTTCATGACTGAAGCACTTTAGTGCGCCTTTTAGTGCTGTCGTATACACACCTGTGTGGTAATTCACTAAACTGCACACTTCGTCTGGTAATGCAGCTTCAAAATATTTTTTTTTTCTCTGAATTGCCTGAGCTGGCATTTAGATAGAATTACACAGCTCTTTCTCAAATCAGATGCTCAATGAAGTCACATCACCTTGTGACCCTTAACATCTTAGGGTTGAATATCTGCCCTAACAAAATAGTGAAAACTAGGTATAGAAAAAGAAAACACAAATTCAACCGTAGCTCACAATCGAATCCACCCTTTTCTCCGGTGAATCTGAGGCTACCTAACAGCCAACCCCTGGATGCTCATGCACTCCCTCCACCCACACAACATATGGCTGACAGGGGTGCTGTTGCATTTTATTTCATTATTTCCTGATCCTGTTGCTGCCACCATACTGATACAGTAATACTTTTTATGGCTTGAAAACTGCTTGACATTAGCTGAATTATAAATGGCATCCCTGTTTGATGCTGTGGTGCGGAATATGGTGGTGTTCAAATTTTAAGCCAAGTGTTACATGCAGATATGGTGTTATTGACTCATGTCACTTACCATTTTATACATCTATTGATTTTTTTTCAATTCACTTTTGCTAACAGAAGTTGATCGCAGGGATTCTGGTGTCACAATTCAGTTCAGCGATGTGTAACATCTTAGTGCAGATGCTAAGTAACTGTTTTAAAATGCTGAAAAAGTTAACAGTCATGAAAATGCATGAACTTCTTTCTTCAGTGTCTGGAGCTGTAGTGGTGTTATTGGCAAGTGCATGTCCCTTTGCTCCAGATCTATCAGTGAGATGTCTATTCTGTGCAGTGGACAGTGGCCGAATGTTATCAGCTGACAGTTTTCATTTCATTATCATCAGATAAATATTCAGGGCTTTGCAAATGCAACTTTGCTGGTAGCACAGTTTCATGCCCCCAAGTGTCTCATCAGTTAGTGGTTATATCTTAACCGATGATCACAAAAAGTATGAAAAAGATTTGCCGCTGAGTAATGTAAATGCCAATCCACCTAAGCACCTTTAGGCTGCAAACATAATTTGAACATATAGGGATTCTGGACCGGTGTATCACTCCGTGGCACAGCAACAGTTAATAAGTGTAAGCACATTCTCAGGACATTGTTTCACTTGCCCCTTCTCCCCACTACGATCCTGGTCACCTGAAATAAACCTGACATTTTAGTATCTGTTTTACATCTTGGCTCAGTTAGGCAATCAGCGCTGTAAGAACATAAATGGACATATAAATGGAGACTATCAGAACATGCCGTGGGTGCTTGTGCCTTAGTCCAGCTGTGCAACATCAGCTTGAAGCTCAGGTAGGGCTTACTGTCTACCACTTTCTTCACCCCCCCCCATGAACCTGTACCATTTCATATCCTCCCTTGCCTTAGTCCAGCTGTGCTACATCAGCCTGAAGCTCTGGTAGGGCTTACTGTCTACTACTTTGTTCACCCCCCGATGTACCTGTACCATTTCACATCCTCCCTTGCCTTAGTCCAGCTGTGCTACATCAGCCTGAAGCTCTGGTAGGGCTTACTGTCTACCACTTTGTTCACCCCCCCCCCCCATGTATCGCTGTGCTACATCAGCCTGAAGCTCTGGTAGGGCTTACTGTCTATCAATTTGTTCACCCCCCTATGTACCTGTACCATTTCACATCCTCCCTTGCCTTAGTCCAGCTGTGCTACATCAGTCTGAAGCTCTGGTAGGGCTTACTGTCTACCACTTTGTTCACCCCCACCCATGTATCGCTGTGCTACATCAGCCTGAAGCTCTGGTAGGGCTTACTGTCTACCACTTTGTTCACCCCCCCCATGTACCTGCACCATTTCACATCCTCCCTTGATCTACAGTGAGTGGATCCCTCATTCATATATCACATATGCACACACACACAAAAAAAAAAGGTCTTCAAAAATTAAGATACATTTATTATGTTTTATGTTTGCTTGCATGCATGTGCAAGAAACATAGTGCCATCATCCGAGATTTCGGAGGTGTGTCACCCGCTCTTCCAATTCAATCAGTGTGTTGGAAGGCACGGCCCCTGTACGCCAATGCATGCTGGAGCTGTCTATGACAAGCTCCAAAATGCAGTGGCATACAGTTCAAAGGGGGAGCTACGCTTCAGTGAGCAGCGATAAGATATCGCTTGCTCATGCGCAGCTCCCCCCCCACACATGCAGGCGTGCGCGCCCCCCTCGCATACATGCACACACTGTATAGCCGACAGGGGTGCCCAATCCCCCGTTGGCTGTGCTGCGCTACCCTGCCCCCCCAAAGCCTTCCAAATGCCATGCTGGGTGCCCACCCCAGTGTGGCAACTCATGATATAGCCAGGGGTGCCCAATGCCCCGTCGGCTCCACTGTTCTCACCCTCCCCAGTACTGGGTGCCACGCTGGGAGCCCACCCCAGCATGGCAATCGATGCTTTGGTCAATGGGGGTGCCCAATCCCCCATCGGCTGAATGCCCCCCAACCATCCTTGTGCCATGCTGAGAGCCCACCCCAGCGTGGCAAATGTCCTGCGTCGTCTTTGGAAACAAAAAGAACACCTGTAAAGAAAAAACTGTCCCACCTAGTTTCCCTGGCCCCCCTCCCACAACCCGTACCCACCCATTCAGCACCCTGCCTCCCCACACCCCTCACCCCATACTTACCTCTGGACCTCGGGCGACGATCTTCGGTGGACCGGGAACACGTCTGCACTCTTCAAAGCCGACCGCGAACTGAGGAAATGCCGGTAAGCTGTATAATGGGCTAGATAGGGGTTTCAACTTTGTTGCATATCTCAGGCATTTTTGGAATTTTGCACCAAATTTTCAACATGGGGTTTTTGGAACCCCTTCTCATGAATGATGTCACTGTCATGGCGTTATTCGGGCTGGGGTGATTTCGCAGTCACTGCGTGAAATCACCTTTCGGGACCGATTAACGAAATGACACTGCCAGTGTTCATAAGGTGGGCTCAAGAAGCCTATTTTTAAAATTTGCAGGAAAGATTTCAATAAATGACTGTTTACGAAGGCAGATTACAAGAGCCTCACAAGATCGCCATAAGTTCGCAAATTTTCAATATTTTCACTCCAAATTTTCAACATTGCCATTTTACCACACCTTCTTATAAGTAGTACAGCTGTCATTTTTCACATCTCACCCAAAACATGTTTCTGCCCATGTAGCGCACAATGGCACAGTCGGTGTGCTAAATCAATGTACAGGATAAATTAAGAAAATCACAGTGACACTGTTCATGAGCAGAGGTCTTAAAATGGCTGTTGAAAATTTGGTGAAAACATTCCTAAAAATGACTGTTTTACGAGCGTGCGTTGCGCAGTTCCTATGCGATGCTCATAAGTTTGCAAATTTAATATTTTCACTCCAGATTTTCAACATTGCCATTTTATTACACTTACTTATGAACAGTACAGCTGCCATTTTTCATATGCCACCCAAAATGTGTTCTCGCACATGTAGCACACAATGGTGCTGTTGGTGTGTGAAAGCAATGTTTGGGACAGATTACAAAATCACAGTTACACTGTTCATGAGCAGAGGTCTTAAATGGCTATGTTGAAAATTTGATGACAAAGTCCATAAAATGACTGTGTTACGAGTGAGCATTGCGAGTTTCCACGCACCCTCGTAAGTTCATGACTTTGTAATATTTTAAGTCCAGATTTTCACCAGTGGCATTTTTCCACGCTGCCCTATTTACAGTACAGCTGTCATTTTTCACAACATGGCCTAAATGTGTTTTCACACTTTCAGCATAGAGATGCGTGGTCGCTGTGGGCAGTATAGTGCAGTGGTCTAAGGCTCTGAGCTGCAAATCTGGTGACATCCAGCAGACCAGACCTGGGTTTGAATCCCACAGCTTCCACTTGCATACTGTGTGACCCTGATCAAGTCATTTAGCCTCCTTGTGCTCCCAGGTCACTCCTGTAAAAAAGCTTTCAGCTTAGTGTGCTATACCTGGTTAAACAACTAACTAAAAAAAAATGTATTGTTCGGGACAGATAAAGAAAATCACAGTGACACTGTTCATGATTGGAGGCACCAAAATGCCTGAGTTGACAATCTGCTGTGAAAAAAATCCCCAACCTAATTATACTACGGGTGTGCATTGCACAGTTTCTATGTATGCTCATGACTTCACCATTTTTTTAAATATTTTTTACATCCTGTTCGGAATGTTTTTGCACCTGTGGTGCTAAATGCTGTAGTCGCTGTACATAAGCAGCTTTCAGCTAAGAAACTGATATTACCCCTGTTCATGAGGTGGGGTCACAAAAAACATTTTGAACATTTGGAGTGAAAATACCAACGAATGCCTGAGGTATTAGGGTTTTCAACCATAACGCCCAACCCTGTAGAGAATGACAGGCATCAGGGGTGTGACTTGGGATTCTTGCCTGTAATGCTCATACCATTCCACACCCTGCAGCCAGTGAGAAGCACTGAGGTATGCCTTGGACTCTTCGGCCCCAAAGTTCACCCCATTCTCCTATATTGCACCCATCCCACTGTATTTCCTAATGGAATGGGGTGCGCATAAGGACCAAAGACCCCAAGGAACACCGTGACACTTGCCAGTGTCTGCAGGGTGGGGAATTGTGCTAATCTTTATGTAGTTGCCTGACGACCCAAAGGCACACCCCAATGCCTGTCACTCTCTGCAGGGTGGTGGTGGGGTTGGCTTCAGTTCAATACTTCACTGCCATTACTATTACACAGCTCTGTAACTTCTACACTACCACTGCCAATGCCAGCAAGCAAACATTCGGCATTGACAAATGCTTGTATTTGTTATTTAAATACAACATAACCCCCCCCCCCTCTTTTTTGTCTATCCTGCCTTAAAACATTATAGTTCTCTATGAATACATCAACATCTTTAATTTTAGATGAGAGCCAAGTTTCTGTTAAAGCTAATACATCTGGTTTAATTGTTTCAACTTGAGTTCTTATTATATCCAATTTGGGAAACACTTCTAACATTTAGGTGTAAAACCCAAATTTTTCCTTTCCCCAAAATCAACCAAAGAATAGTCATTTCCCAACTGAGGACCGGGTTCATGTACATCACCAGAGATCAGCAAACTAATCAGTATCAATTTCCTAATCCATACAAACTTCTTTTTGAATATATTTTCAGTTTTGTGTATCTCTAGTATGTTTATAGTACATCTCAGGTGCACAACAGTGAAATCCCACAGCCCTCAGTTAATACTAAAACAAAGCTCTCAGTCAAATCAAACCTCTCTACATATACATTGGGAAGAAAGATCTCATTTCCTACAAATTGTATGGGAACATAATTTCCCCCATTAGGGTTATCCCTTCCCACAGTACACAGTATTGCTAATAAAACTACCAGTATAACACGCATGATAACAGCGTACATACCTGCTAATGGTCTAATAAAACAAACTGAATTATCAAACATGCAATTTCTTATACTTTAAAAAAAAATAAAAGCAAAGACTGTTGCAGTATAAAAATTTTCTCTTCCAAGCGCGAGGTTTAAATAGCTGCTCTGCCCCTCCTCCCAGTACTCCCTTACCTCTGCCCTACACAATTACTTTTCCCTCAGCTGTTCCTGCTTTAATCCACCTTTATACCTATCCCCAGTTTTTGCCTTTCTACCATGACCCCCCCCCCCGGCAGGGTTCTCAACATCCTGAAGGGGGAAATTAGGAAATGGCTACCCCTTCTCCTCATATTCAGTTCTTGCCTCTCCCCCCCCTTCTCCTCCTGCCCTTCTGGGTCACCAGTGTGCACAGACTTATCCCATCCTTTTTACTCCAACAGCACTTACATACTACCTCGGGACTGCTCCTGGTACACTCATGCACTATAAATGGTTCTCTCGCATTATTACTGTTTTGTACGTTCATGCAGTATGTTCTTTTGTATGATTTCCGACATGTAATTTACCCAATGTTCCACTACTGTTTATTGTATAATACCTTGTGTTCCAACTGTTGCACAATCTTACAATGTTGTATTGTTTGTACTACCCACATACTATTGTAACTGATCATCCTTCATAACCCTATGTAACCCGTCCCCCCAGGTCACACTGTGAGATGAGCAACTTGTTGTTCAGTGTGCCCTCCTGGTGAGACATTTCAATAAATCAATAAATCATTTTCCTCCTGAATCTACCTCCCTCCAGTGTCAGACTGTGCCCTCTAGTGTACCTCCCCTCTTTATACTTAACAATGCTTCCTGTGCCAACCTTATTTGTGCCCCTCATATATTTGAAGGTTTTTATCATGTCCCCCCTTCCCTCCGATTCTCCAGGGAGTACATGCTAAGCACGCTCAGTCTCTCCTCGTAGGGCTTGTCCTCTAGCCCATGGATCATCTTGGTTGCTCTGCATTGAACCCCTTCCAACAATGTGATATATTTCTTCAAGTGGGGCACCAGTACTGCATGCGGTACTCCAGGTGGGACCTCACCAGTGATCTATACAGTGGCAGGATGACCTCTCCTCGCCTGGAGGTGATTCCTCTTGCTGTGTACAGCCCAGCATCTTGTTAGCTTTGGCTGCTGCTTTTTTACACTGTGCTGAGTGGTTCATTTTCCCTGTTATTAGCACCCCCACATCTTTTTCCTCTTCTGTAGTAGACAACTGTACCCCACCCAACCAATAACCATTTCTCGGGTTTCTTGCTCCCAAGTGCATGACTTTGCACTTTTTAGCATTAAATCCCAGCTGCCATGTTTCCAACCACTGCTCAAGTTCAGCCAGATCCCCTGCAGTCCTTGCCACCTTTCTGTATCGTCCACCATTGCCCCAATCTTTGTGTCCTCTGCAAAAAAGGCTGGCCTTGTTCTTAATGTCATGCGGGATGTCTGCTATAAATATTTTGAACAACACTGGACCCAGGACCAAGCCATGTGGTACTCCACTGGTTACAGCTCTTGGAGTTGAGAGTTCCCCTCCCACCACCCTACCACTCTCTGCTGCCTGTCCTGGAGCCAGTTTTTTGCACAGTCCACTAATTTCTCCCCTATTCCCTTGTAGCTCAATTTGCTAAGCAGCCTCCCATGTGGTACGGAATCAAAGGCCTTGCTAAAGTCCAGGTACAGGACATCCACTGCTTGGCCCCTGTCCAGTGCCCTGGTCACCCAGTCATAAAAGTCAGCCAGGTTTGTTTGGCAGGATCTGCCTGAGACAAACCCATGCTGGCTGTCGTCTTGGAGTCTGTTCACCTCCAGAAATGTTGCTAACCTTTCCTTCAGCATTGTCTCCATCAGCTTCCCCACAATGGACATAAGACTGACTGGTTTATAGTTGTCTGGTTCATCGTTGGGTCCACTTTTATGTAGGGGCACCACATGTGCCATCTTCCAGTCCTGTGGCACACATCCAGTCCCCAGAGAAGAGTTAGAACAGGTCCGCAAGTGGCTGTACCAGGACCTCCGCCAACTCCTTCAGAATCTTGGGGTGTATGCTATCTGGTTTAGGTGCCTTATCAACCCGCAGGGCTCTTAGTCCCTCCAACATCCTGCTGACTGGGATCTCCCTATCCTTAGGTGATGTAAACATACATTCACCATCCACACTAATACCGAGAAGTTTTCTTAATTCACACACACATCAATCACATACTAACTAAAAACACCCCACCCCACAAACCCAAAATAAATTTAAACAACAAAATAAGTAATTGACAATTATAAGAGAATCCTCGGGGGCATTGTGTCCAGAGGGCAAGTAGAACCAAAGCTGCAATTTGCATGCATTTCAAGATTAATTAATTAATTTTTTCCATTTTTTTTTTTTATTTTCTTTAGTTGACGGTGACAGACCAAAGTGAAGGGAGGACTGTGCTGGTTACCCCACAGTGAATCATGGTTTGAGAACATGGGTGCTGGATGGGAGGCAGAAGGGTGGTTGTGGGTGCTAAGTGAGCTTGGTGGATTGGGTAGTTTTTACTTGTACTAGGTGAGGAGGGTGGCATGGGTGCTAGTGGTTGTGGGGGGTGTACTGTTTGTCTGACAATGGAATTTCGCACCCAATGTCGGGAACCCAAAGAAGGGGTATAGCAAGCCACCAGGGTTGGGTACCCGGTGACCACAGTTCATGATGCAAAGGGTACCTTTTTCTTGCAAACTTGAAGATCTTTGGTGTTTGTGCAGTTTGTGCAATAAAACTCTGGTTTGTGTGGCAAAGGGCATTTTTTCATGGAAACTGCATGATTCTCTCTTATTTTCCTCACTTTCTCAACTGGTATGACTCTGGAAAATGGGTTTGTGAGTCATGAAAACAGGCTCTGAAGTGATAAAAGCAGGACCTGTTTTCATGACTCAAAACTGCTTAATTTAATTTATAAATTTAAAAACTATTGTTTTCTTAAAAAAAAACTCACTTAAAAAACAGTCTTACTCTTCCCACCACACAAATTTCAGACTATAGCTCTAAGCATTTTTATTGTTTTTGCTGTAGAATTTTCCTTTCTATACCCCACTTTTGTGACAGCTAAGACTAACAGTTGAAGGATTATCTCACAAAAATGGATTTTTGGCTCACTAAAATGGCAACTACATTTGTCACACAAAAAGCACTTTATTAAAAATTCATGAAATAACGAACTACACAGATTGAAAATGGAAAATTATTCTATTACATAATTTAAACTCTACAACATTTTCAGTCAAGCCACAAAGCAAAAAATTATCCTTTGCCCAAACTCTTAACTAGCCTTGAAATTTCATGTTTGAGCTCACAACCATTTTTGCACAATTGGTGAGCAGAAAAAAAGTTTTAAAATCATATTTCTCATGAGTTCAACCTTTTAAACATTTTAAATTGCTAAATCGATCCTTTCATGTTTTCAAAATCCCAAGATCCTGAGTGGGAGGACATGCATGCTGAATTTCAGGTTATTCCTTCCAGGGATAGCCACTGGATTAAGGTGAAAAACTTGGGGGTTTTAATATGGAACAGCATTTGTAATCCTAAATATAATACTTGGGATGAGCAGTCTGAGATGCAACATCTTATTTAACATGGGGTCATGTTTCAGCGGGGTCCTTTCCTGTGGCAACTATAAAATGCGGTGCAGGGGAGTTTGCATGCTCAGTCACACAGTGGCAGTGGCACGGGTGGAAGTCACATGTCTTGGGCCACATATTTCTATAAAGTTTACACTTAAAGAAAAACAAGCATTCCCCCTTCAAAAGGAATATATACATCACGTTACATGTAAAATCATAAGGGACAACTATCCTGTCTTTACTAGAATAGCTGAATCCAATCAGTTAGCTCACAGCATTTGAGGGTAAATCCCAGAATAAAGGTAAAACTACATTTAGATCAGCATTTTGCTGCAATACAGGCACAAGTGCTACATGGACTACCAAACGGAATGCCAGTGATACTGTAACATTGTCCTTCAGTCCCAGGCCCAGAAGAGGAAAATGGATACCCATGAGTTATCCCTGAAGTGTATCACTAAGTTTCAACCCAGCAGCAGAGTGTGCAATAGAAAAGTAGGCTTGAGCGGTATCATTGTTTTGAAATGTGACTTGTTTTAGAAGCATAAACATCTGGAACTTTAGCACCATTACACTGGGAGGAAAATGAAATGGTTGTTCCCTAGTGGTTGATGAATATTTTTTCTGTCATTCTGAATGCCTAATTAGGTTTAAACCATATTTTGTTCTAGAAATAAAAACTGTTCCTTCGCAGCCTTTTATAAAGCTAAGCTGTCTGATGTAGTCAGGGTACCGATATTAAAGTTGTTTTTTGCCGTCACAAGTGTATTACTTCTAAAGCTACTGTGCTGACACTGTTTGCTGCCATTTATATTATAGAGAACATCTGAAAACAAATCCTTAAATTAAGTTTTCTTGTTTTCTTAGATGCTGCTCTTCTGGAGCTGGAACTGGAACAGCTGAACATATCCACTGCCTTAGTTCAGGAAGATGGTAAGTGCAAAGCTGCGACTCTGTTATGTATTTTTCAAGCGAGGGTCTATAAACATATCCTTTTTTCTCTTTTTTTGCTAAATGGAAGCATCAAACATTGGTAGGACTGTGAACATTAGTCTTCTACTTCTAGCATTGATAAGGTCATGACTGCTTGTTTTCTGCCTGGCTGTCATTCATTTATTTTGCAATATTCTGTTTGGCCCCTGCTATTTCTTCTGGAGAGAACAGCATCAGTATAGCAGGTTAGGTACCCCTGTACTTTGACCAATAGGGTCTTCTTTAGCAAGCAAGCAAGCAAACTTATTTATAAAGCGCCCATTCCCATTGGCTGTGGGTGCTGTACAATATAAAATGCCATAACTTTACATACAGAACATGAATAGTAAAATAAGATACAGAATAACCATGATATTAAGACTAAAATCCAAAATAAATAATAAAGTCAGTCTAAAATAATTATGATTAACCAGCCCAGTGGCGTGGCAGGCTGAGGCATTCATGCCTTACCTCCTGCCATGCCAGTGACCCATGTTCGTGGTATGAGCAGGCCACCGGAGGTCAGCCTGGGAGGGAGAGGATCAAGCATCCAGAGGACAGCTCTCCTCTCCCAAGGAGGGGTGGGATTGGTGTCTGCTGCTTTCCTGGCCCCTAGCAGCAGCTGGGAGCTGGTGCAGTGGACCCATAGCCAGAGGGGGCAGATGTGGGGCAGACGCCTGGCATGCCTTGTGCGAAAGTGTGCACAGTTTGGCCATTAGTGTCATTGCACACCGCCGCGCTGCACTCAGGAGTTGGACTGAAAAGCAGAAAAATCCCACTGACAGAATGATGCTGGCCCCTTGCAGGCACCACACCTGGCCAGCTGGCACCTCCAAGAAAGAGCCAGGAGGTAAGTCCAGTATACGTTGGGGTGATGGGGCTGGGGGGGCTGGAGGAAGGCAGCTGGTCGGGAGGGGGAGAAACAAATGATGAAAAAAATAAATAAAAAATAATATAATTATGATTATGAGCAGCCAGTAAACTAAAGTAAATCAAAAGCTTCCACTAAAAGATGGACCATCAGATCCCTCTTAAAGGCTTCCAGTGAGGGGGCCTCAGTCAGTGACCTTGGAAGCTAATTCCACAGGGCTGGGTCAGCAACATCACAGGCCCACTCACCTGAGGATTTCAACTGAATACAGCAAAGAAACTCTGGTGCACAACAAACCAACGGGAGCCACAGCTCACTACTTTGATCAGGAGACCACAAAAAAGCCATGCTACCAAAAGACTATAGAAAAGCTCCTGAGACAGTATGCAGTGCACAAATCAATTTATTAGTGGGCTGTTGGACTATAATGGCACAACAAACACCTCAGTGCTTCAAACTAAACAGTTCTTCCTAAGGGGGTGGGGTCTAGTCACAGAAGTTATACTTTTAAATCCATAAATTAAAAACACAGACCCCATTTTTTTGGAGCCTGATATATGCTTAATAGCCAGGGCTATTTAAAACTTAACCTCAATTAAAAGTGACCATATAAATCAAGTATAGTATCAAGCATATATTAATATCCAAGAATGGGGCGGGGGGGGGGAGTCAGGATATAAGGGAGGTGAAAAAGGCTGAGGAACCTTCAACAGTTATCATGTCAAAAATATTTTACACCATCCAAAATGCAATTATAATAATAAAGTCCATCTAGAATTGAAAAAAACAGATATATAGATTAACTGGCCTTCGTTTTTTTCCCATAAAAAAAGCTGATTATAATTTGCCATTATAACCATCTGGTTATTACGGCAAACACGTGTCAGCTTTGTCTATGGGAAAGTGTGAGCCACTGTTCCTTCATGCACAGCAAACTTTCAGGTGCTATGACACTTGCTCTGTCAGCTTGGTCCGCTTCTCTCGTTCTGACAAAGTTCATCAGTCACAGAGAAGTTTCCAAAAACAAAACATAGTAGAAGAAAGGAGTTTGAACATTTTTTTAAAAACATTACTCAAACTTGCATTGCGTCACTGAACTGTATCAGGTGTTGAACTTTGAGAAAGTTTTCAGATGGCACAAAAGAAAAGAAAAATGAACAGAAATATGCACCAATTGAAAACTAAGCTTAATAAATAGCCTTATACCCTGGTATTTTGGTGAGACTAAGGATTCCTATATTTTTGTATATGCAAGCAATAATACCCGACAGGGTGGACGGTATTGGGTAATACCGGACCGCCACAGGGCGTAATGAGGCCCGACGCTGCAGGCGGTCCAGTATTGCCCGTACCGCCCACCCTGGAGGGTATTATTGTGCTTTGAAAATGGGCTAACTGTAATCTTATTTTTTTTTTAACCATTTAAATTTTTTTTAATGAAAACATTAATTTATAGTTGTTTGCTTAGCAAAATAGTTCCTCTACTGGTATTCTTGACAATCCTTACATGTAATACCCCGAGTATAATGTGAGGATGTGATGGATATTAAGCAACTGCTCAGAATACCAGCGTAGTTTTATTTAAGTATTCTAGCATGTCTTTAGCAAGTATTTTGTAACTGTTGCTGGCAAGCTCATTGTGAGAGACACCAAGGCCGCATGCAGGCAGCCTCTGATCACTTCCGTCCTATTACACATTACTTGCAGTGCCAGGACACTTTATGAAACTCGCTCACTGCGCCTATGATAGAAAAGAACCAGGAAGACCATCCCGCCATTCCCCATCTGCATACAACTGTAGGCCATCACTGAAACAAACACAATATCGAGTCCTTGGTCAGGATGACCACAGGGCACTGAATGACAGTCACTGACCAGGAACTGGCTGGCAGGGCAGTGGTCACCGCCAATTCTCAAACACTTAATGGAGCACTGGCAGTCCTTGGACTCTAATGATTCACATTTCCTGCCTGCTGAGTGCACTCCATCAGGCTGCTGGTCCCTGAGATCGGGCTGGGAATGGATTCACGTTTCAGAAACGCAGCACTTCTCGCTAGCCTGCTCCCGTATTCTGCTCTCCCCATAGAGTCGCTGCTCCCCTCCTGTCGCTGCTGAGCTCAGGGCGATGAATGCTGCTGGTTTAAAATGAAGTAGTTTAAGGTTTGTTTTTTTTTAGAATCGAGAAAACTGTTGTGATCATGCCATCCTTTTGTGTGTCTGTAGTAGGGCTGATTTGCTATGGGTAACATCTCTCGGTAAGCAAGAAAAAACATGGCGGCAATTTAAAATGGAAATTATATGTGTTAGCCAATTAGGAAGCAGGGTGGGTACCAGGATAAGTAAGTGGGTGAAGGGGCACTATAGGCTGGTCCTTTTTATTTCCTGGGCATCTATTGAAAGTTAATGTACCCCCCTGGCAAGGGTACTAGCCAATCAGATGCCAGGAAATTAAAAGCCCATTTTCAAAACCTGAATAATGTATTATTAGCTGTCTGCTAGGAGTGTTTTTGTTAGATGTATTAATTAAATAATTATTTAGTAGTTAATATGTTGCACTTTATACTATGTAAGTACTGTCACTTTAATTTATGTGTGGGTTGTATGTATTTAAGGGTCCTTTTTTGAATGCAAAGCCAGCCTCCTGATGATGCATATCTTGCGAAACCGGTAGAGGTTTTAGTGGAGCAGATACGGATTGTGGCGTTTTGCGTTTTTTATTGTTTTTGAATGAAATTGTGATTTGGTTCAGTGCTGTGTAGTGCAGATATTTGTTTTTGATTCTACAGTGGTGTATATTCCGCACACACTGTCCCCTTGGAGCAGTTTTGTTTTTTTGTTTATTTTCATAGCCTTTCACATATTTATTTTTTTGTATTTTTTTTAATTTTGAAGTACTCTGGTTGCTATGGTGATCAGGCTTGATTGCATGTCTCGCGATGCCTGTGAAGAGAAATATGATTTCTTCTACTATCTTTCAAAATAAAAAAATATGAAAAAATACATCTAGTTGTAAATCTGTGCATATTTCTGTTAGTTTTTTTGTTTTGTGCCATCTGAAAATTTTCTCGAAGTTCAGCACCTGATATAATTCAGTGATGTAACTGAGTTTGAATAATGTTCTAAAAAAAGTTCAAAATCCTTTCTAAAAAGCTTGAAAAGTGTTGAATATTACAGCTTATGTGAAAAAAGTTACCCAGTGTACTTTGTGTGATTTAAACAAAATAAAAACCATTTACTGAAATTACTTGTCTGAGCTGCTTCATTCAAAATCATTGCTACAGTACGGAAGTCTTGAAATCCTGGCGCCGAAAAAATGAAGTCCAGCAATTATATAAACTCCTTGAGCTTTGCTGTCAGGGTTTGTGGCATCCCACACCTCGGGGGTGTGTAAAATTCTTGTTATAACCACCTACCCAGCCATTATTCTATATATAATTTATTCACATAAACTTTGATAAAATCCTGACTGATTTGGAGACCTGAAATGAAAAACATAAACAACATGATATGAATAGAGTGCTGCAAGAGGAAAATATATTTGTACATAATTCAGTGTTACGACATGCATTTAACAAGAATTTGTTTTATTTTTTTAAAGAAAATAATGTAGCACTTGTGGTTAAATTAACAAGCATTTGTCAATGCCAAATGTTGCTTGCTTCTATGTGCTGTTTAGGTATTTGGAAGTCATTGGAGTGCAAATATTGAAAATTTAGAACTTACAATGCGTGAACTGCATAGCAACACCTCATCAAAACAGTCATTTTTAGGAATTTTTCACCAAATTTTCAACATAGCCATTTTAAGACCTCTGCTCATGAACAGTGTGACTGTGATTTTGTTAATTTGTCCCGTACATTGATTTCGCACACCAACTGTGCCATTCTACACTACCTGGGCGGAAACACATTTTGGGTGAGATGTGAAAAATGACAGCTGTACTACTCATAAGAAGGTGTGGTAAAATGGCAATGTTGAAAATCTGGGTGAAAATATTGAAATTCCAATGAACTTCGAGCTTCCGTAAGAACTACTTAGCATAGCTAAATAAAACAGTCATTTTTTGAATTTTTGCACAAATTTTCAACAAGGGGTTTTGGGACCCCTTCTCATGAATGATGTCACTGCAATGGCGGTATTCAGGCTCGAAGGGTGATTTCAAGATCACCGCGCAGTCACTGCGCGAAATCACCCTTTGGGCCTGAATAACACCATGACAGTGACATCATTCATGAGAAGGGGTCCCAAAACCCATGTTGAAAATTTGCAGTAAAAATCTCAAAAATGCCTGAGAGATGCAATAGTTGAAACCCCTATTCAGGCCATTATCCAGCTTATCGGCATTTCCTCAGTTCGCGGTCGGCTTTGAAGAGTGCAGACGTGTTCCCGGTCCAACAAAGATCGCTGCGCACAGAGTCTGGAGGTAAGTATGGGGTGGGGGTGTGGGAGGCTGGTGCAGGGTGGGTGGGTGCGGGTTGTGGGAGGGGTCGGAGACGCCCGTGGACCGCTGCTTTTCAAGTTTAAAAATAAAAAGACGACGGTGACTGCTTGCCATGCTGGGTGGGCTCCCAGCGTGGCACATGGACATTGGGGGCGTTCAGCCGATGGGGTTGGGCACCCCTGTGGCCAAAGGACTCATTGCCATGCTGGGGTGGGCTCCCAGCGTGGCACCTACAACTGGGGAGGACGACGACAGTATCTCAGCCGCGGGATTGGGCACCCTGCCGCTACGGACATTAAGATCAGCCGACGGGGATTGGGCAACCACCGTCAAAAGGACTCACTGCCACGCTGGGGTGGGCTCCCAGCATGGCACCTACAACTGGAGCGCGTATCTCAGCCAGCGGGGATTGGGCACCCACGTCGGCTACGCGGTAGGTGAAGCGGCGCATGCCTGCGGTGAGAGAGGAAGCTATGCTTCAGTGGGCTTCTTATCTCTGCTCACTGAAGCGTAGCTCCCCCTTTCAACTGTATGCCACTGCATTTTGGAGCATGTCATAGACAGCTCCAAAATGCATTGGCTTACAGGGGCCCCGCCTGCCAGGACACTGCCTGAATTGGAGGAGGAGGTGACACACCTCCGAAATCTCCGATGATGGCACTATATTTCTTGCACATGCGTGCAAGCAACATAAAAATGAACCCAGATCCCATCTGTCATTAAATCCATCAGGGGCCAAGGCACGCACAGTGTAGATCAGATGGCTTTCTCTTTGCAGTAACTTTTTATGTTGTCTTGCGTGCGCAGCGCAGACAACATATTGTGGTTGTTTCAGTGGAGAAGCGGGTTTCCGGCGGGGCGGTCCCTGATTGCAGCAGCCAATTACTGCTTGCCTCATCTGGTGTCCCCATCAGGCAACATGGTGGCAGCTTCCCCGTCAGCTTCTCATAGTACCCACAGAAGCCGAGGGACAGCCACTGCCTTTCACAGTCCCTTTGAAAGTCGACAGGGGTGCCCAATCCCCCTGTCAGCATGCCTCCTCCTAATTTAACTTGCCGACGGGGGTGCCCAATCCCCGTTGGCATATTGTACCCCCCCAATATTTCTTGTGTGCCGAGGGGGTGCCCAGTCCCCTCGGCTCATGTGACTCCCCCCAACTCTGTATGTGCCGGCGGGGGTGCCCAATCCCTGTCGGCTACAGACCCCCTCCCATCAAACACGCAGGTAGCATGCTGGGAGATCACCCCAGCATGCCAAATGTCCCTGAAAAAAAAAACAGCCCCGCAATGTTTTTTGTTTGTTTGTTTTAACCCTGTAAAACAGAAAATGGTCCCTCATTGAGTTCATGGCCCCTTCCCAATCTGTGCCCACCCTCTGCGTATCCTGCCTCCCCACACCCCCCTTCACCCCATACTTACCTCCGGAGCCCAGTGCGACAATCTTCAGTGGACTGGGAACACTTCTGCACTCTCCAAAACTGACCGTGAACTGAAGAAATGCCAGTAAGCTGTATAATGGCATAAATAGGGTTTTTTCAACTTTGGTGCATATGTCGGGCATTTTTGGGAATTCTGGCACCAAATTTTCAACATTTGGTTATTGGGACCCCTCCTCATGAATTGAGTCACTGTCATTGTTATTTGGTCCCAAAAGGTGATTTTGCGGTCACTGCATGGAATCACCTTTCGGGACCAAGTAATGAAATGACAGTGCCACTGTTCATGAGGTGGCCTCCTAAAAAGCCTATGTTGCAAATTTGGTGAAAAAATTCCAAAAAATGACTGTGTTATGAGCGTGCGTTGTGCAGTTTCCACGGTCACTGTGGGAAATCAGTGTTCGGCACAGATTACGAAAATCACAGTAACACTGTTCATGAACAGAGGTCCTAAAATGCCTATGTTGAAAGTTTGGTGACAAAAGTCCATAAAATGACTATGTTACAAGTGTGCATTGTGCAGTTTCCACGCGCACTCATAACTTTGACAATTTGTAATGTTTTCACTCAACATTTTCAACTTTGTCAATTTTACGCATGTCCTTATGAACAATATAGCTGTCATTTTTCAGATCCTGCCTGAAATGTGTTTTTGCACTATGGCGCGGTTGCTGTGAGAAATCAACGATCAGGACAAATGAAGAAAATCATAGTGACAGTGTTCATGAGCAGAGGTCTCAAAATGCCTATGTTGAAAATTGGGTGAAATAATTCTACTAAATGACTGTGTTACGAGTGTGCATTGTGCAGTTTCTATGTATGCTCATAAATTCGAGCATTTTTAATATTTTCACTCATGATTTTCAACACTGCCATCTCTTCACACCTACCTATGAATGGTACAGCTGTCATTATTCACATCCTGCCCAAATGGTGTTTTCCCATATCTGGCACAGACTGGCGCGGTCGCTGTGAGAAATCAGTGTTCGGGACAGATTAACAAAATCACAGTGCCACTATTCCTCAGCAGAGGTCCCAAACACTTTCATGAGGTGGGGGTCACAAAATTGCGTGTTGCAAATTTGTAGTACAAATACCAACAAACGGCCAGGGCATTAGGGTTTCTAACTATAATGTCCCACCCTGTACAGACTGACAGGCGTCAGGGGTGCTTCTTTCCATTGCCAGCTGTCATGCTCATGCCATACCATACCCCTCACCCTCAAGCCACTAACAGGCATCGAGATGTGCCTTGGACTCTTCGGCCCCACAGTTCACCCCATTCTCCTAGGCTGCACCCATTTCAGCATTTGTCCTTATGAAATGGGGTGACTGTAAAGCCGAACTCCTCAAGACACACCTCAGCACTTGTCGGTGTCTGCAAGATAGGGTGAGGTAAAATGCCATGAACATTATGGCCGAATGGGGTGAGCGTAAGGCCCGAGGACCCCAAGGCACAACACGATGTTTGTTGCACTGCAGGGTAGGGTGAACTGAAATGCCATGAACATTAAGGCTGATGCCCAAACGCACATCTCAGTGCCTGTCAGTCTCTGTAGGGTGATGTGGGGTTTGACGTCTCTTTCATACTTCACTGCCATTCCTATTATGCATCTGTTCAACTCCTGTGCTGCCGATGCCAATGTCAGCAAGACAACATTCGGCATTGACAAATGCTTGTTTTAGATGATCTCCACATCTGTTGTTCATGGGTATATGATCAATACCCATGATTTTAAGACAGCATAAGTCCCCCTTATGTACAGTATGCCAGTGCTGTCCTACTGGAGTATCACATCTGCCACATGTACAGTGAAGCTTGCCAGGATTAAACCCAATTCTGCAGCATGCTGCAGCAGAGTTACTACAGTAAGCCATGCAATTTCAAAGGGAATTAGTGCCTTTTGTCAAGCAGAAAACTGACACTGTGCTTCATCCTGGTGGGCTTCATTGTATGTTCAAGTTTTCTCTTTTTCATGGGACAGGCTGTTCTCCCTATGTATAAAGAAAGGCATGTGTACTATAGTGCATATATTATGTTTGTAGGCATGTGAATATGGTGTACTATCCACACTTTTGACAGAATTCTTTCTCCTTTAAGAATGGCCAGAAGGTTTTCAAGCAGGCTTCTCCCACCCACCTGGGTAGTATCCTCCTCGGCACCACTCCATGACATCAGATGTTCCTTTCCACTGGAAGCTTCAGGTTCCCTTCATAGCAGCTCCACACTAGGTATAGGTCCTAACTTTTCAAACACGAACTTTGGTCTTCAAGCTTCTCACTTTTCGACTGTTTCATCTGTGCAGTGTTGCAGTATGGACTCTGGTGACCCCAAAACCGGTCCTGGCTTCAACAGTGCTCAACTTACAGCCAGAAGATGTCGCACACTGACCTGCACTCCATGTGCGTCTACAGCCTGGATACATGCCACAGCCTGCAGCCTTGCGGCCTGTGCTGTATTCTTCAGCCCTCCACCTTGGAAGACCGCTATGCCCACGACCTCCTGGGCCATCCGAATCAATGGGCCCCTCACTCGTTAAATCTAAAGATGCTCACAAGATGGTTTCCATGGCAGACTGCTCAGCTGAGCAACTTGCCACCTTTGAGGAGGTTGTAGCCCAGTCCGTAGTGGGCGCTTCGTCAGTGTCTACCCTGGTTCCTGTGGGCATGGGCACCTTGTTTACTGGGGCATTTTGGGACTTGTGACAGTCCCTCCTAGCTCTCGGGGAGAGCCCCTCCCAGGGGTCTAAGCCTTCAAAACAGGACTCCAAAGGCAAGGAGTCCCATCATAGGTCACAGGACTGGGAGCAGTCTTGGACTACCCATTCCTGTGCTTCTGCTGGCTCGATGACCATTGAGCCATCGGCTTCAGCCAATGTTTCTATCCAGGCCGCTAGCCCCACAGAGTCCCCATCAGGCTTGCTGGCCAAGATTCTGGTCAATGAATTAGTCAAGATCTTTCTTGACCCAGTCATACTATTGTCACCAGACGAGGGGGAGGACTCTTCCTCTTCCAGAACCCCGGTCCTGCCTAATCTCACCCAAGAAGGGTTGGATCAGCCTGCTGAGCTGGATCCCTCCCCTCGGGAGCCTAATCCCTCAGGAGATCCCAGGTGTCCTTCGCCTGTCCCCACCTCCCCTCGCTGACTGGTGCAGTGGCAGTCAAGGTCGAGTGATTCCCGACATGGCCATCAGTCTCGCTCTCGACACTCGGTGAAGAGACGCTGCCAATATTCCTCATCTTCTTCCTCCTTGGAGGAGGACAGGCTGTGCCATAAAATGCAGCACCATTATGAGTTCATGTGCAACAGCAGCTAATCAGCACTGGCTGCTTGCTGCTGCCTGTGCCTCAGCCCACTCTGGCTCCTCTGTGGCCACTTTACCCTCAGCTGACATTGGCCCCACAAGTCAGGCCGACATCGATCTCTCCGTCCATTCGGGTGGAACCCTCGCCTCCGCAGCCCATGGAGGGGCCTCCTCCTAAGACTGCGCACACAGCTCCTGAGCTTCCCGGTTGGCTCTCAGTCAAGATCACCCAAGCCAATGAACTTCATGTTGTCAGCAGGGATATGGGTGCTCAGATGGTGTTTGAGGAGTCCTCCAAATGACTCCTCCATGCATTTTCATCGGACCCTGGGCTTTGACCATGAGTCTGGTGAGGATCTCTCATCAGAACAGGGGCCTACCTTCTTTGGGGCCCTGCTTTGCTTGATTTCTGAATCAATGAGGATCCTGCTGGAACCTGTTCAGAAGTATGCAAAGTATCTCTTGACAGAAATCCTCGACAGAGGTGACTACCCTGAGGTCATTTTCCTGTGGCGGAGACCATCCTTTGGCCCGCTCTGGAACAGTGGCAGTGCTGTGCCTCTTACCCTACTCCATCGGCCTGTATGGTCCACAAATATGTAGTTGCCAATGGGTCCCTGTCAGGGTTCACCTCTGCCAAAGGGTTGGTCGTTGACTCAGTATTTAGGCTCATGGGTGGTGTTGGGGATGTTGACAAACCTCCCGACAAGGAGTCCCAGAAGTTGGACCATGCAGCCAAAAAGGTCTGTGCAGTATTGTTTCTAGACATTCAGCAGGCTAGTTCAGCCGTTAGGATGGCCAACTTTGCCCATGCTTTATTGGGTACCCTGGACCAGGTTATCTCCCAGCTCCTGGCTGACCTGCAACTGGCGGTCAAGTTGGTCTGTGACCAAGGTCATGCTGTTGCTAAACAACAGCTCCAGATGGCCATGGACACTGGGGACTCATGCCACGTCAGTGGCCTCGTCGGTGGCTATACACCACAGGCCATGGCTGTGAATTTCAACTTTTACAGCCAGCGCTCAGCACAAACTGGTGGATATCCCTTTTTTGGGCACTGACTTGTTACAGCCTGGCATGAATGGCCATCTCTCCTGCATTAAGAAATCTAGCGCTACCTTGGACTCCATAACATCCACCCAAAAGGACGCTAAGGGCCAGAAACAAAGGAAAAAGTCCTTTTAGTTTTGGCCCGGTAACTTGTGATAATGGTAACCGCGACTCAGCATTTCAAAAAGGGCGACTCAATCATGGCGCCTATGCACAGGGCTACCTTTCAGGGAGGGCGACCGGATTGGGGGTTCAGCGAATACAGTGACGGGATGACGCTATGTATACACGTGCACAAGGGGTGGACCACACCGTGTGATGGGCAGAAGGGGAAGGAGGGTTTGTGGGGTGTAATGCGGTGGTGGGCTGCTGAGCTGACCGCGTGGCATGGTGGGTTGGTGGCAGGCTGGGGTTGGGAGGGTGCCGGGTTTGGTTCTAGGTACGCTCGTGGTTTTTCCCTGGAGTTCAGAATCCTTCCCCCCCACATAAAAAATAGGAAACCTAAGCCTCGGGTGCCTTCTTGATGTTTGGGTGAGTGTACATTGTCAAAATTTATTTTCACCAATGTACACTCGCCCAAATGGCGATCACCTTTCCGCAATCACAGTTATCACATGGAGCCTTTTGGCCCTATTCTGCTCCTGCAGCCAGACCACCTTGGCCAAAGCAAACCTCCTCTGCAGTCAAGAAGTCTGGAAGGCGAGGGTCAGCTGCTCCCTCAGCTAGGCCCGCCACCGTTTCCAAGCCTGCACAGTGACAGGTTGGGGGGTGTAATCCTCCCGCCCATCCTGTTCACCCTGGGACCTCCCAGGGAGGGGGGGCGCTGGCTTTGCCACTTCACTTCCACCAGGTCCATTATTACCTTGGACAGGTGGATGCTTGAAGTGGTCAGCCGGGGTCTGCCTCTGGAGTTCTAGGCTGTCCTGCCCAGCTGAGCCTGCGCCCCATGAGAGGACATGGTGTCAGTAGACATGTTGTCTGCCCATCAGGAGGACATTGCCCAGCTGCTGCTGCAGAAGGAGGCAGTGCTTCATATATCCAGGACACCACGACTGGTCTGGGGTTTGTCTCCAGATACTTTCTGGTTCCAAAACAGACAGGGTTGGGGTGGAGCTGGTGTCCCAAAGTGGATCTGCATGACTTCAACAAATATCTATACCTTTGACAATTCCAGATGGTCACTCTGAATCAGATCATTCTTTCCCTGGATCAGGACATGTGGTTCTGCTCCCTGGACCTCCAGGATGTCTTCTACCACATCCCCATCTGTCCGTCCCACTGGTTGTTCGTATGGTTCCACACGGAGGGATCCTGTACCAGTTCCAGGCCATGCCATTTGGCCTTTCCTTGGCTCCAAGGGTCTTCACCAAGTACATTGCAGTGGTGGCAGCATTCCTACAGTGCCAAGGATCAGGGTGTTCCCTTATCTGGACAAATGTCTGATCGGGTCTTCCTGGGCAGAGGTGGAGCAGTCCAGGGACCTGGACCTCCAGACCTCTAAACCCTGGGCCTTCTAGTCAACAAGGCCAAGTTGAAACTCATTCCATCAGAGGTGGTTCAGTTCATTTGGGTAGAGCTCAACTCCCGGCAGACAGGACAGAGGCTCTTACCTCCTTTACCTGATCATTTCAGGTTGGGCAATTGTGCCCTGCCCCAGGACGTCCTTTGCCTGCTGGGGAACATTGCAGCTTGCACCAGTGTGGTTGGCTGGGCCCACTGGAGGATGCATTCCCTGCAGTAAGAGCTGGCCCATCTGTGGTCTTAGTGCCATGATCAACTCAACCAGCCAGTCACGGTGACACAGCAGGTGTGGGGGACACCATCTAGTAGTGGCTAGTCTCAGACCATCTTCAGGAAGGAGTCCCATTTGTCTGTCCAGAGCTGGCGGTCACTCTCATGACTGACACCTCTCTGCTGGGCTGGGGAGCCCACCTGTGGGATCACAGAGTCCACTGGCTCTGGACCGTCAAGGAATTCCAATGGCACATCAACCTACAGGAGTTCTGTGTGGTGTGCTTGCTGCTGACTGCATTTGCTCCACATGTTCAGGGTCAGGTTGTCCAGGTCCACACAGACAACACAATGACCATGTACTACTTCAACCAACAGGGTGAAACCCATCCCCCCATTGTCCGGGGAAGCTCTCCACATCTAGACCCTTGTTTGCAGCCCGAGCATCAGTCTTCTGGTGACTCATGTGTCTGGCATATCCAGCCAGCTGGCGGAAATTCTCAGCTGAGTGGGCAAGGCATCTCACGAGTGGTCCTTTCACCAGGAGGTAGCCGACTGCCTGTTCTTCCAGTGGGGCATTCCCCAGAATGACCTGTTTGCCTCTTGAGAGAATGCGAAGTTGAGGCTGTTCTGTACCCACCCACCTCAGTGCGAGACACTGCTGGGGGATGCCTTTATGAGGCCATTGGCCCCGAGCTTCATGTATGCTTTCCCTCTCTTTCTCCTGATACACTAGGTGCTGATCAAGGTGTGGAGGGACAAGGCATGGGTGATCCTGGTGGCTCCAGACTGGCTGTGCCAGTTCTGGTAGCCTGATCTCCTCAGCCTCAGCCACAGGCCACCATGGCATCTTCCTCTTTGCCCAGACCTGCTCTCGTGCTGTCAGGGGAAGGTCATTCATCCCTACCTTCAGTTCCTGCACCTGACAGTCTGGTTCCTGAGTGACTAGAGTTCCAGGCTTTGGGTCTCTCTCTGATGAGGTCCTCCATATCACTGAGGCCTCTCAGAAGGCGTCAACTCACCAGTGCTATGCCTTCAGATGAAAGAGATTTTCCATTTGGTGTCAGGGCAAGGAACTGTACCCTCTTTCCTGCCCAGTGGTGAGCATCTTGGATTAGCTGTGGTCCCTTTCTCAGCTGGGCCTGCAGTCGATGACCCTCAGGATGCACCTGGCAGCCATCTCTGCATACTGGCTGTGGGCTGGTATGCCAACAGTGGTGCAGGAGAAAGTGGTCGGGTGCTGCTTCAAAGGCCTTGACCACTTGTCTTTGCCAGTGCAAGAGCCACCACCACTTTGGGACTTGCTTCTGGTATTGACAGTGCTTATGGGCAAGCCATTCAAACCAGTGCACAGATGTGACATCTCTCACCTGTCATGGAAGACTGCCCTTTTGGCAGCCATCACCTCCACAGAAGGATCAGTGAGCTTTGCGCTCTGTGGAGTCTCCTTATTTGGTTTCCACAAGGACAAGGCTATCCTCTGCCCCAACCCAAAGTTCCTCCCTAAGGTTGTCTTGAAGTACCACCTGAGCCAGGTGACTAACTTCCTGGTGTACTTCACCAATCCAGCCTTGAAGGCTGAGCACAGGCTCCATTCATTGGATTGCAGCAAGTACTCGCCTACTACAAAGAGTGAATTGCTGGAGTTCGGGGAGACGTTCATCAGTTGTTTGTCACCTATGCTGAAGCCACACCTGGCAGATCAGCAGCCAAGCAGATGATTGGCAGGTGGATAGTCTCCTGCATCAACCTCTGCTATAGGTTGGCTGGTAGGGAGCCTTCCATTGGACTTAGGGCTCATTCCACCAGACATACTGTTGCCTCGGTGGCTGCTTCTAGGGACATCCCTATCTAGGAGATCTGCAGGGCTGCTACCTGGAAGTCAGCACACACTTTCATCTCCTATTACCACATCGACCTGGAGTCATACTGGAATGCTGGTTTGGGGGCTTCAGTTCTGCAGTCTATTTTCCCTAAATAGGGGGTATGCACCTTGCTTCCTCCTCCCAGAGAACTGCTAGGAGTCTGCCAGAAGTGTAGATAGTATACCATATCCACATCCCTAGAAATGAGGATTGCTCACCTGTAACCATGGTTCTAGGAGTGGTATATGGTGTACATCCACACAACGTGCCTGACCTCCCCTGGCAAGTGGCCACCGGACTTGCTTCCAGCATGTAAAATCTGATGTCATGGGACTACTAACCAACTGATCCTTTAGATTCTTGTTCCTTCTAGAAACCACTCTAGATTGGGTGCCTGTAGTGTTCTGTAGTATAGGATCATCAGCAGGCACATGACAATGTTTTTTCAGACAGTAGGCTGCTTGTGGAGTGCCAACATTATAATTAAAGATAAAACTCACCATGTCACAATCAGAGTTAATACTTTTGGACTTGGGTAGTAGTAAAGTCAGCTGTGTATGTCAGGTTTGCCTTATCACGGGCCACGTACAAAACCATAGGATCATAACCTTGTGCCAAGAATCTGTTCTACAATTCCTCTGCTTGTTTTTTTTTGTAGTAAATATCAGTGGAGCGGTTTCTCCAAATATGGAGAAGCTGTCCATATGGTATGGCACTGATAAGATGTTTTGGGTGTGAACTATCTGCACGTAAAAGTGTACTGGCAGATGTTGGTTTTCTAAATGTATGGGTTTCAGTAATCTCCCTATTTATCCCATTAAGCTGGAGACCAAGGGGGTGCAGTTGATGTCACCTACCTTGATTTCAGCAAAGCTTTTGATACTGTTCCACATAGAAGATTGATTAATAAGCTGGGTAGCTTGGGGTGGGTCAGAAGTTGGTCAGCTGGGTAGCAAACTGGTTGGCGGGAAGAACACAGAGAGTGGTGGTAAATGGTATACAGTCAGAACAGATGCAAGTCACAAATGGGGTACCTCAGGGATCAGTCCTAGGGTTAGTCCTCTTTAATGTCTTCATCAGTGACATTGCAGATGGACTGGAGGGTAAGTTTTGTCTGTTTGCAGATGACACCAAGATCTGCAATGGTGTAGATGATCCAGATGAGGTGGGCAGAATGAGAAGAGAACCAGATAAACTGGCAAAATGGTCAAAAGAGTGGCAACTGGGGTTTAACACAAAGAAGTGCAAGATCATGCACATAGGGAAGAGAAATCCTGAAGCCACCTATAGATTGGGAGGGGAGTTGCTGGCAATCACAAGGGAAGAAAGAGACTTGGGCATCGTCATCACAGATGGCCTGAAACCATCCAAGCAGACCACTAAAGCAGTAGGTAAGGCTAGGGGGATGTTGGGGTGTATTAGCAGAGGTATCACAAGTCGTAAGAGGGAAGTAATAATCCCTCTTTACAAGACACTGGTTAGGCCCCAGCTGGAGTACTGCATGCAGTACTGGAGGCTGTACCTGCACAAGGACATTAACAAAATGGAGGTAGTCCAGAGAAGGGCTACCAAAATGGTGCAGGGACTGCATCAGAAAACATATGAGGACAGATTAATGGAGCTCAGTATGTATATCCTAGAATAAAGGAGGGAGAGAGGTGATATGACTGAAACATTCAAACATCTTAAGGGCATTAACAAGGTGAAAGAGTCTAACATGTTTCAATATAAGAAAAATAGCAGGACAAGAGGACACAGCATGAGATTAGAGGGAGGCCGATTAAGGGGCAATGTGAGGAAGTTCTTTTTCACAGAAAGGGTGGTGGATGCATGGAACAGCCTACCTCAGGAAGTGGTGGATATGAATATAGTGCAGGGCTTCATACAGGCATGGGATTGACATAAGGGAACAATATAGATGAGTATGAATAGCTAGGCTATTGACAGAGTAAAGGCCTATGGCACATTCATAAGGTAGAAAACATGGGCAGACTGGATGGGCCTTGCAGTCCTTATCTGCCATCAACTTCTATGTTTCTGTGTAACAGTTGTTTTGTGCCATGTGCCAGTAAGCTTCAACCGCAAACCATTGTTGTTGATAAAATCCAAAAAATTCATAGCTTTCATTTCTGTACCTTTCTAAATAATAATGATATCATCAATAAAGCATCCCCAATAAATAACATTGGAATTGAAAGGGTTTGCAATGCGGTTGTAGACAGCTATCTCCTCCCACCAACTTATAAACAGGTTGATGTAAGAGGGAGCCATCGATGACCACATCACAGCACCACAACAAGAAAAATTACTTGTCAAACACAAAATAATTCATGTTGAGTATGTGGTCCTAACCTAACAATACAAATTCCTGCCCGAAATTTGAAAAGTATCGAATTTATCCATAAATGTAAAATGTTGACGTTGTAGATGGCCGCCTCCTCCCACAAATTCGTGAACAGGTTGGCGTAAGAGGGTGCCATTGATGACCCCTATCACAGTACCACCAATCTGCAAGAAAATTTCTTGTCAAACTCAATGCTAGTGTATAGTGCGCTTACATCTATTGTGTGTCACAAGAATTCTGCATCCCAAGTAAGGTCACTGAAGTCCTCCAGCATCAACACGGCGTCTCTGAGATGTGATGGTAATGTAACTAGCATATCATGTAATGGACAAATGTTCAGCGAGTGAACCAATTGAAGAAACAATCAGACAACCAGGAGGGTGCTGAAGGCCTTTGTGTACCTTAGGGGTTGGTATTGTATTGGGTCAAATTTAAACAACTAGCACGCCAGGGCAAGTACGATCCATGTTACAAACCACAGTCCTGAATATATCAAAGTTCTCATTATCATCTGATCAGCTAAACCTTCGTTCCAGGAATCATTTAAGTCAAAAAAGAAATATTTCAAGCCTAAATCAACTTTTTATCCTTATAAAGCTTTGGCTCCAGTTGTAACTACTAATAAAAAGCTAATAAACAGAGATGTGGATGTTATCATCTTCATCAAATTTCAGGAATTTGAATTTGACCCAATGATTATTTAAGGCTTTACAGGAGTTAAAGAATGTATTTGAAATTACCATCAAACCTTCTGATAAGGGAGGTATGGTTGTTGTTGTTAGGGACATAGACTGTTCTGTAGAAGAAACTGGAATCAACTGAATAATGCAGAACATTATAAAAAGCTAAAAGGGTGATTCTACTCTCTCATTCCAAGGAAAATTACATCATTCCATGACTGCATTCATGAGGGGCTAGCCACAACCATTACAACCTTCTTGAC
The DNA here is from genome assembly GCA_016271365.2 of Neoceratodus forsteri. Taxonomy (NCBI): domain Eukaryota; kingdom Metazoa; phylum Chordata; order Ceratodontiformes; family Ceratodontidae; genus Neoceratodus; species Neoceratodus forsteri. The sequence goes on from CM057453.1 coordinate 199,241,121, forward strand.
AACGCCACCAGGGCTGCTTATATCCGCCTCTCTCCAGCTATCCATTCTCAGGTCGCACTACTTTGTTAGCTACCTCATTGTATAGGCCAGTGTTATTCTCACCTGTAAAATACTCTGTTGTAGCAACCTAGATCGCAGGCATAAAGCACTGCATAGGCCATTGGTTTCACCTTTGGTAAATATGATGCCAATCCAACATGTGTGTACAACTCTACTGTCAAGTAACCATACAACAATGTACACACGAAAAGCTTGTAACTGTGTTTTGTCAGTGGAACTATGTAACTATTTTGTCTATGTACTCTTGACGAGGAGCCTTTGGAAATGAGTTTATGACTCAAAGGATTGTAATTCCGATATGTACAAATAAATAAATAAATTACATTTCCTTAAAAGGTCATTGCAGCTAGGTCATATTCCTAATAGTGAATATGAATACCTCAAATGTGACACCCTGCAATACCAACTTTTTACATTTATGGATAAATTCGATACTTTACAAATTTCGGGCAGGAATTTGTATTGTTAGCTTTGGACCACATACAGAACATGAATTATTTTGTGTTTGACAAGTAATTTTTCTTGTTGTGGTACTATGATGTGGTCATAAATGGCTCCCACTTACACCAACTTGTTTATAAATGGGTGGAAGGAGATAGCTGTCTACAACCCCACTGCAAACCTTTTCAGTTCCAGTGTTATTCATTGGGGATGCTTTATTGATGTTATCATTGGTATTTGGAAAGATACTGAAATGGAACTTATGCATTTTTGGGATTTTTATCAACAACAATGATTTGGGGTTGAAGTTTACTAGTACATGGCACAACTATTACTTGTTTAGATTTCCGACTTAACGGTATAAATGTGAGATTATTGAAGCCCATGCATTTAGAAAGCCAACATCTGCCAATACACTTTTATGTGCAGATAGTTCACACCCAAAATGTTTTATCAGTGCCATACCATATGGATAGTTTCTCCGTATTCAGAGAAACTGCTCCACTGATACTTTCTACAAAAAAACAAGGAGAGAAACTGTATAGCAGATTTTTGGCACATAGTTATGACCCCATGGTTTTGGATATGGCCTGTGAAAAGGCAGTTCTGACATGCAGAGCTGACCTTACTAGTATCTAAGTCCAAAATCTAACTGTGAAATGGTGAATTTTATGACTAATTATCATGTCGCCACTCCACAAGTAGCTGGCATTCTGAAAAAAACATTGGCATGTGCTTGCTGCTGACCCTATACTATGGGACATTATAGGCACCCAACCTAGAGTGGTTTATAGAAGAAATGAGAATTTAAAGGATCAGTTGTTTAAGAGTCATTTTCAAAGGAAAACAGACAACAATCCCCCACCAGGTTTTTTACCTCATCTCCTGGGTTTTCACTGTTGCAGTAATTGCTTATCATGTCCCTATACAGTTCAGGGAAAATCTTTTGCGAGTCCCACAGCTCAAGCCGCATATGAGATCTGCCATTTAGTGACATGTCGGACAGAATACATAATACAGTACATGCACTATGGTACACATGTCCCTCTTTATAGATAGGGAGAACAGTTTGTCCCATGAAAGAGAGAATACTTGAACATACATGTTCTATTACATCTGGCAGATGTGATACTCCAGTAGGACAGCATTTGCATACTGTACATAAGGGGGACTTACATTGTCTTAAAATTATGGGTATTGATCGTGTACCCATGAACATTAGACATGGAGATTGTCTAAAAAAGTCACTTCAATGAAAAAGCCATCTGATCTATGGGTGTCTTGTCCCCTGACAGATTAAAAGCCAGATGGGATCTGGGTCCATTTTTAATTTAACTGGGAGTGCTGCATTATTTTCTTTAAAAAAAAAAAATATTTTTGTTAGATGCGTTTCATAACATTAACTTAAATAGCCATTGACGCCTCAAGAAGAACTGTGAAGAACATCATATCTGAATACAAAGCAGCTTATATTTCTCATTAGCTCTGTATTTCTTACCTCCATTATTTATTACTGAGGTCATATACATGAAAACAGAAGAGTAGTTCCCTGAGGGTTCATCAGCTCCTATTTCTTCATCCCAATCTGATGTCATAATACTGTGCTTGTGACATCACAGTCATTCCCATAACAACAGAGCTTTATGATGTCAAGTAGGAAGTCTATTATAGAGGCAGATGAGCTCTAAGGGACGAAGATATTGTTTTTGTGGGAATTTCTTCAGTATCAAATAATGAAGAGGGGAACTCTATAGAAGATATATGAAATACAAGATGAACTGTGTCCAACTATTATATTTTCCAAAGTTTTTTCAAAGGTGTCAGCTGCTCTTTAAATTATGTATATGTTGTTTTCCTCCTGCAGTCCTTTATTCATATCATGTTGTTTATATTTTCCATTTCAAGTCTCCATATCAGTCAGGATTTTATTGAAGAATATGTGAAAGAATTACATATTTTTTTCACTTCTGTATGGACTTTATTTTACCTGCATTTTGGATGGTGTTAATATTTTTGACATAACTGTTGAAGGACCCTCAGCCTTTGCCCTCCCTTTTATCCTTACTTTCCTCCCCGCCCATTCTTGGATATTAATATATGCTTGATGCTGCACTTGATTTAAATGATCACTGGTATTTTATCATGGTGTACAACCTGATTTCACATTGAGGTGTTGCTTATGTTTTAAATAGCCAGGCTATTGATTAAGCATATATATGTAAGGGGCACCAGAAAATGGGGCATGTGTCTTTAATTTTTGGATTTAAAAGTATGACTTATGTGACTAGGCCTCACCATCTGAGAAAGAACTGTTTTGTTCGAAGCACAGTGTGGCTCACAATAAACACAGCTGTAGAGTCCAGTCATACAAAAGCAAGGGTGTTGGACTTTAGGAGGGGTTGACTTTGTCAAAATGGGAGAGTGCCTCAGAAAAGCACTAGCAAACAGGGAAGAATGAGGGGTGGGAGAACAATGGGGGAAAATCAAAACTGCCATCACAGAGGTAACAAGCCTTTGTGTAAAGCCAATCGGCAAAATGAAGGAAAAAGCAATATGGTTCTCCAAAGAGCTGGCAGGGAAGGTTAAGGAGAAAAGGATAGCATTCAGGAAATATAAGGAAACACAAAAGGAGCAGGACAGAGAACTATATCGTTTAAAGCAGAAGGATGCAGGGAAGGCAGTCAGAATAGCAAAGGCCCAGACTGAGGAAAAGATAGCCAACTGTGTTAAGAAGGGGGAAAAAACCTTTTATATGTACATTAGGGAGCAAAGAAAGACCAAGGGAGGGATACTGAGGCTTAATAAAGGGGAGGGCTGTGGGCAGAGGGTGACAGTGAAAAAGCAGGGATACTGATTGAATACTTCTGCTCAGTATTCACAAAAGAAGAGGAAGGGGAGTTACCTAAACCAGACAATAGAATAGATAGGGGGGTCAATACCAGTCCAGTCACAGATGAAAGGGTTCTGAAAGAACTCCTAAAACTAAAGGTGGACAAAGCAATGGGGCCTGATGGGGTTCACCCAAGAATTCTAAAGGAACTAAGGGTAGAACTTTTGACACCACTGACTACCCTCTTTAACAAATCATGGGAGGATGGGGTGGTACCTGAGGACCGGAGGAGAGTGGATGTGATTCCATTTCACAAAAGTGGGAGCAGGGCAGAGGCAGGAAACTACAGACCTGTTAGTTTGACCTCAGTGGTAGGGAAAATGATGGAATCACTTCTGAAGGAAAGCATTGTTGAATACCTAGAGGCCAGTGGGGCACAGGACCCAATGCAGCATGGATTCACAGTGGGAAGGTGTCAAACGAATCTAATACAGTAGATTTCTTTGACTGGGTGACCAAAGCAGTAGACCAGGGAGGGGCTGTGAACATGGCCTACCTAGACTTTAGCAAGGCATTTGACACAGTCCCACACAAAAGATTAATATACAAGTTAGCCAGCCTTGGAGTGGGTCCCAAGGTGGTAGCCTGGGTAAAAAATTGGCTGGACAATAGGACACAGAGAGTAATAGTAAATGGAGTCCACTCTGAAGAAGGAGGTGTTATTAGTGGGGTACCGCTGGGTTCAGTACTGGGACCGGTCCTCTTTAATGTCTTTATAAGTGACATTACGGAGGGAATGGAAGGAAAAGTATGTCTCTTTGCAGATGACACAAAGATCTGCAACAGGGCTGATACACAAGGTGGGGTGGAAAGGATGAGAAGGGACTTGGCAAGGTTGGAAGAATGGTCAAATGTATGACAGCTTAGATTCAACGCAAAGAAGTGCAAAGTAATGCACCCGGGAAACAAAAACCCAGGGGAAGAGTACACAATGGGGGGGTGAGATACTAACAACAAAAATGGAAAGGGACTCGGGTAGTCATATCAGACAACCTAAAGGTGGGCAAGCAATGTGAGAAGGCAGTAAGGAGGGCTGGGGGGAGACTGGAATGAATAGGGAGAGGCAGCACCAGTAGAAAACTGGAAGTTGTTATCCCTCTGTACAGACAGTTGGTGAGACCCCATCTGGAGTACTGCGTGCAGTTCTGGAGACCCCATCTCCGCAAAGACATAGATAGGATGGAGGCTATCCAGAGGAAGAAAACTAAAATGGTGCAGGGTCTGCACCAGAACATACAAAGAGAGACTAAAGGAGCTTAATATGTATACCCTTGAGGAAAGGAGGGGCGACATGATAGAAACTTTCAAGTACCTCAAGGGAATCAGCAAAGTCCAAGAGGGTAGCATCTTTAAGAAAAAGAGATGTGCAAGAACAAGGGGGCTCAATTTGAAGATAGAGGGGGGATGGCTCAGAGGTAATGTGAGGAAGCATTTTTTCACGGAGAGGGTTGTGGATACAGGGAACGGCCTTTCTGAGGAGGTTGTGGAGTCAAAAACTGTGGGGGAATTCAAGAATGCATGGGATAGACATAAGGCAATTCTAGTGTGGGTAGCAGGAAGTAGGCTGTTGGTTAACTAGGATCTGCGGCTTATCCATTAAGTAGAGAAATGGGCAGACTGGGTGGACCAAGCGGTCCTTATCTGCCGTCAAAGTCTATGTTTCTATGTGTTTGTTGTGCTGTTTTAGTCCAGCAGTCAACTCAGAAATGGAATTGTGTACTATATAGTGTCTCAGGAGCTTTTCTGTAGTCCTCTGGTAGTGTGGATTTCAACTGAACCCCAGGAACTGCAAGGAGGCCTGCCTCAAAGGAACGAAGAGGGGGGAGGTCTGTTGAGGCAGCAGAAGGTCCCACACATAGCTGGGGCTCAGTCTGGGTGTTCAACCTCGCCTCTCCTGGCATTGATGTGGTGACAGAATCCTGGTTGAGAACGTCCACACTGGACTATGAAATAAATAACCCTTCATATAATGTATTTAGGACCAATCGGTTAGCGGGGGGGTCACCATTTACATGCGGGGCAGTTTCACTGCCACCATTGTCGACTCTACTTCTGTACCCCTTGAATTTGAATGCACTACCCTAAAACTGCTTCTCCCCTCGTCAACTCCTATTCACCTTATAGGCTGTTATAGGCCTCCCTCTGCTGGAAACAAGGTGTTATACCACTTATCCGATTTGCCAAACTCCTTATCCTCTGAAGTTATTATTACGGGTGACCTCAACATAGACTGGTTATCCACCTCCTCCCAACCCCTAAAATATTTATGTGATAACTTTGGCTTATCACAGGTTATTATGGAAGCCACATGCTCTAACATAAAAAAACCTAATAACAGCACTCTGCTTGACGTTATTTTGGTCAACAAACCCTATCTTTACTCCCACTCTGGCGTATTTTTCAATGATATCAGTGATCATTGTGTCATCGCTTGTGTTCGGACCTCCCCTAAGCTTGCATCCTCCTCTAGCTACACCCTTAAGAGATCGAGATGGAGTTTTGACCCTAATGCCTTCCTCTTTGATTTACAATGCATCAATTGGCAGGACTTCTACCTGGCCTCCTCGGTAGCTGAAGCATACGAAGTCTTTCATAATATCATTCTCGGTTCCATCAATAAATATGCGCCCCTCTCCAGAATTCTCACTACTAAGAAAACTTACTGTTGGTTCTCTGCCAGCTTGAAAGCAGAACTGTTCCATAGGGACTCGCTCTGGAAGAGGGCTAGGAAGTCCAAACAGCCTGCTGACTGGGCAGCCTTTGGAGCTGCTAGAAACTGATGCACCTGACTGACCAGGGAGGTGAAATCTAGCTACTACCACTCTGAACTTGATTCCCCAGCCAATAAGCTCTTCTAGATTCTGGAAAACATTAAAGGAAATCCAAGGTCATTGCTCTTCCAGTCAATTCCTGCCTAAAATCTTGACTGGCACTTCTGCCACTACTGACAAGCAAGAAATCCTTGAGCTCTTCAACAACCCTTTCTCCGCAGCAGGCTTGGCCTTCGATACTTCCTCGGCCTGCAACCTCCGTGCTAAACTTTGCATGTCTAACACCTCTTCCCCAGCCGGTGACTCGACTTCCCAAGGCAAAACTTTCTCCTTCGCACCTGTCACGGTGAAGGTTGTTGAGGACCTCCTGCTCCAGCTGTACAGTAGAAAGAGTGCTGGTGCAGACCTGATTGAGCCTTACTTTCTTAAAATTGGCTTCTATGTCCTATCACCCCGATAACCCATCTGTTTAACCTGTCCCTTGCCCAGGGCACATTCTCTCCCATATGGAAAATTGCCCACATTATACCACTTTTCAAATCAGGCAGCACTAGTGACCTAAATAATTACCACCCTATTTCCCTTCTACCTACCCTCTCTAAGCTCCTTGAAAAGGTGGTCAACTCCCAGCTAAGACAGTTCATTGAGGATACTGACCTATTAAATCCAGCCTAATCTGGCTTCCCGCCTTGTCATAGTACAATCACAATTCTTGCTAAGGTCACAAATGACTGGCTGAAAGCCCTGGATGCCAGGATCTTTGTTTGCGCACTGTTCCTTGACCTTAGCAAAGCATCTGATATGGTGGACCATACCCTGCTTCTGACTGTCCTAAGAAATATTGGCATTAACAATCCATTCCTTGAATGGTTCTCCAATTACCTCACTGATCGCTACCAGCAGATCAAGGCGTGGTGCAACCTCTCCCCTTTAAAACCACTTCCAAGAGGGGTACCCCAAGGGTCCATTCTCGGCCCACTCTTGTTTGCCATGAATATAAATGACCTAAATGCCAGAGTTAGTTCAGCAAACATCCGCTTATTTGCTGATGACACCATGTTGTATGTAGCTAGGCCAACCTTGGAACATGCGTGTAGAGACCTTCAAACTGAATTCAGTCATTTACAGGTTAATCTCCTGTACTCTAAGCTCCTGTTAATCACCAAGAAAGTGAAGGCCATAATCTTCACCCCCTCAGCGAACTCCTCCAATCTCTGCCCTGTGGGAAAGGCACCTAAACTTTTTACTTTGCTCGGCGAACCCCTGGACTATGTGGAGTCCTTTAAATACCTGGGGGTGTGGATTGACTCTAAACTCTCGTTCAAAGTCCACATCGAAGAAATCTCTAAGAAACTCAAGCAGAGGCTTGGGATCTTCTTTAGAATCAGGCATTTGGTAACACAAGAGGGGAGAAAAAAAGGCTGGTACGAACAACATTCTGCCTCTTCTCAACTATGCAGACTTCTTGTATGGGCACTGCTCAAACGTGGAACTTTCCAAACTAGACACCCTGTACCATTGGGTGCATAGCTTTGTATCCAGTGCCCCCTATTCAACACACCACTGTTCCCTTTACAACAGCGTGGGATGGTGCTCACTTAGCTTCAGGAGGCACAAGAATGCTGTGCTCTGGACCAATAGGCCCTTTACTAATAAGTTACCCCACTACATCAAGAACTGTTTACCTACCTACAACCCTGGTGCCTATCTACTAAGAAGTCTCTCCTACATTTCCTTTCCATCCTCAAAGTTAGGACGCAATTCGGCGGAGTGGCTATAAGCCATGCCCTCCTTGTCCTCTGGAACAATGTACAAAAAACGCTGCAGCTCGCTTCACCGGTGCCGTTGTCCTCTTTCAAAAATATGTTCTTGTGGTTCTTTCAGGAGACCTGCAGTTGCCTATAAGAAACTATTCTAGCTACCCAACTTGCTTGTCTAACCCCCTATTCGGTATTCCCTACCTCATTGATGTAGTTGCTCCCACCTCTCCTCTGCCCCTCCCCTTCCCCCATTGTCTACGCCTGTATTTTTCTTAAATCTCGTTTTACTCTCTTTATTGATCTTGCTTCCTTTTGGTTTATTTTGCATGCATACCTTCATAAGTACTATGTTACAATAATTTTGACATGTTGTAGAGCAGCTGATCATTGCTGGTGTCTAGCTACCATGTATAGAAATTGCATAAATCTATATTCTGTTTTCTGTCTTAGTAATTGTATCTGAATTATATGCCCATCATTAAATGTACATTCCTTTACCTTAGGTGTTTCTGATATGTTACTTGTGTACTACCTGCATTTTATCTGTCAATGTATTTGAGACTGTACCCTTTTGTTGATGTATATCTACTCCAGGTCCATCCTGTAAATGAGTTTTTACTCAACGGTGTTCTGCCTGGTTAAATAAAGATTTTGATTTGATTTGAATGTGATGGGTTTTGTAGGTTGGGAATCCATCCTTGAAGGAAATCCGCCACTTACTGGCAGCCAGAGCAGATCGCACAAGACTTGGGTCATATGACTGGAACTAGGAAGTCCCATCAGCAACCTGGCTGCAGCGTTCTGCATCAGCAGCAGGCGATGTAGTGTCCCTGTATTCAGCACGAGGTAGCAGGCATTGCAGTAATCGAGGCTGGATGTCTCAAAAGCCCTCTGAAGAAGACCCACTTGAGCGAAGTGCAGGGGCGCCTAGCCTCCTGTATTAGTAAAGCTACCAACTTTCTGTGGCCTAAAACTGGGACAGTCCATCCTGATCATGACCCCCCCCCCCCATGGTGTCACTCCCACGGGCACTGCCGCAGACAACACTACACACAATCAATTAAATTTTGCTGCTTGCTCTGGCCATGCCGCCCACAGTAACACCAGTAGCAAACATTCAGATTAAAACGATACATCATTCTGCTGCGGCAAGTTCCAAATCATGATGTACAAATCATGAGGCTCCTCTTCAGCCTATTCTTAAACTCGCTACTGGACAGCTGCCCAGAACAAATAATTCTCTATGCCGACAATGCTGTGATCCTCACCTTGGACCCTGATCCAATCCAGTTACAAAATAAACTTCAGCTGGCCTTCTCCTCCATCGAATCCTGGTTCCTAAATCATAAACTGCTTTTCAATCAGAAAAAAAAACAAGTCTATGATATTCTGCAGCCCCCACAACAAAAACAAACAACTCCACCTCTCCATTGCAACCGAACAAGGAGCCATCCTAGAGCAAACACAATCGTTCAAGTACCTCGGCATCAACCTTGATCCCCACCTCTAATACACTGTCCATATCAGCAATGTTGCAAAGTCTGCCAATGTGAGGTTAGGCATATTATTCTGGCACAGGAAACACCTAACCCCAGAAGCACTATCAGTGGCCGTCCAAAGCTCTATCGTCAGCATCATAGACTATGGTCTTATCATATATGGGTCTGCAACTACCACTGCTCTCAAACGTATCGTGACCTCCCTGGATATGGCCTGTTGTCTCATCACTGGCTCATATCACCGTACCCACACATGTGACATTTATTCCCAATCTGGATGGCTTCAACTGGACAAATGCATAAAATACCAAACCTGCATCACGGCCAAGAAAATTATAATGGGGCTTGCCCCACCTGGTGTCTGTGCCCTCCTTATGCCTAGACATAGGAACGTCACTACAAGGAGATCCAATTCCCATCTACTACATATCCCACGATGTCGCACAACCCAAGGACAAAGATCATTCGCCTATCGGGCATCCAACTGGCTCAACTCTCTTGGCAATGACATAGCGACCGCTCCAACACTTGGCCTCTTCAAGTCCAAGCTGCGCCTCTCACTGTTTGTATCCTGTGATTGCCCATCTTAACATTTCCACCATTCCAGCTGCAAATGCCCCAGCACCCAGCACTTACAATCAGTCTTTGCACCCCTAGCACCTTACCTGTCATATTCCCTCGACAAGGCCCCCTTGGCTGCACTGTCTCCCGCCCTCGCCCACCTCCCCCCCCGTATCTCCACTTCTGCCTCTGCCCCAGCCACCTCTTGTATTCCCCTTACCCCCTGCACCTCCTTCCTCCCTCAATCTCCTACCTCACTTCCCCCACCCCACCCTTCCCTTTTCTTGCTCATAGCTCAAGTCTTTGTACTGGTTATTACATGTCTGTATGTAAATGATTATATGTTTGCAACTAAAAATGATGACTGCTGCACATGCTGACGTGGAACCTTTGTAAAAGAGCCTCGGCTCAAAGGTATTGTAATCAGTCCCATCCAACCCACTTACACTCACCTCAATTGCTGAGCAAACTTCACTTCAGTGACTCCCACCACCATACCAGATTGTTTTCACACACTTCACTACAGCTGATCAAGTTCGGGTACCTTAGTTCACTGCTGCTAGACTCTTCTCTGTCTGGAGTCCCTCTCAGCTTCTAACAGGCAGACATCCACATGCACTTGTTTGCTCTACTACCTAGTCTAATCTAACAGGAAGGAACATGCTTTACTGTGCTCCCACTGACATACTTGCGGTGCAACACAGGCGCAGGGATTGAAGTTGCAAACTGCTGTCTAACTCGAGCAGCACCACAGTGGTGCTGAAATAACTGTCACTCATGGATTAGCAGTCAGCAAAAGGAAAAAAAAGGGACAAAACTGGGACAAGTAAGCAAAAACCAGGACAAAAGTGACATTTTGCAAACCTTGTGGGAACACTGGGACATGCTGCCTAAAATAGGGACTGTCCTGGGAAAATAGGGACTGTTGGCAGCTTTATGTATTGGTGCTGTGTAATATGCCGAAACCTATCCAGTATAACAAACTCCAGCAAATCTTGTAACTTTGTACTCTCTCTGCATGTCTGGTCTGTGGTGAGTGCACCTATTTCTTGTTCTCTCCTGCCTGGTTTTGGGTTAGCTGCCCCAGAGGCTGCAGCGTGAACTCTGCAGTGAGGCATGCAGGCCCACTCCTGTCCTATATTTCTTCTTTCTGGAGCCTAGTACCACTACCTTCCTCTGTGACATGACCCTGTTTCTCACTTGAGTAACTGTGCTGCTATCTGAACTGCTGTATTACTCCTTTTCTGTTTTTTCTTCATGATTTTTATCCTCCATGTCACCGACCAGCCCCCATCACCCCAGTCCTCCTAGCCCCATCACCCACCTTCTCTCAGATTTTCCTCCCTCTCTGGTGAATCTCCCAAGGATTACCTCTCATGTCGTGGCCTTCAGGGCTGGTCTGGCTTCTCTGGAGTACAATCCAGATTTCCCAGAGGAGGAGAACAGTTGGTGATGCAGGGCCTATGGAGGACGGGAGTGCCACCCAGCTCAGTCAGATGTTTTCCTCCTGATTTTCTACCCCAGGGCCACCACTTGTGCATTAATGCACTGTCGGGGTGCATCGGCACACATGCATGTAGCAGCATCCTAAAGTGGGCCTCCTTGAGTAGACACTCCTGCTTGTGCTCCCACCCCACTTATGCTAAGTGGTATGCAAGTAGCAGAGTGACACATGCTTTCCCCTCTGGCCAGCTCACATGTAATCTGAGTTTGCTCCTGAACTAGGCAGGTGTAACTGGATTTGCTGTACTTATCTTCAACAAATCTAGTAGATGACTGTGTGCTGTTGTTTCTTTATCTTGTTCTAGCTGCTATACTAGGACCGATATCTCCTCTTACCCAGTTAACCTCACATCATCGGATAGTTTCTGAATTGATTATCTTGTATGTCGACGCCTGTATACAGTCAAATGGTATGGGCTTTTCTCACTTGCTACCTGGGGTAGATTGTAAGTCTGAGAGAAGTGTTTTGCATCCCTCCTCCCAGACCCCCTCTGTCTTTTACAACCTGGCCTAGCTGGTAGACTGCTCCATGCTCAGCAAGGATTCTTTCACAGTAGATAGATTTACTGCACTTCGCTTTGGATTTGGACTTCTGCTGATCATGGTATACAACTACAGCTTCACTGTAGGACTGTAGTTTTGATCCAGAATTTGTGTGCACTAGCATTCTTCAACTGGACTCAGTCAGCAGATCTGGAACTCTGGGCTACAGTGCCTTTCAGGGCTTCTGTAACCTCTACTTATCTTGCGGTACCTGATAAGGGCTGCCAATCACCTCCTTCACCCTCTCCAGGTAAAATCTTGGGGGTTCAGAGGCTAAAGGGGTGTTTTGTGCTGTATGTGCTAAGGTTTCTGTATGTGTGTGTGTGTGTGTGTGTGTGTGTGTGTTGGGGGGGAGGCACCATCTTGGGAAGCCAAATTTGACTACTGCTGATGGTGACAATCTTAATACAAGCCACACATGTGCATTTGTGCAGTTGCCATCCTGCTACGAGCCGTGCATGTGCAGAAGGCCTAATGGCCATCTTGTTATAGTCCATGCATGCACAGAACAAGCTGATGGCCATCTTGAAGAGTTTTTTTTTTTTTTTTTTGTACGAAAACACTGCTAAACTCCCAGACTGCTACCAGTTTGATTTTTTCTGGCTGGACCATGAAGGACACAAGGTCTAAGGTCCTCAAGTATAGAAAATATGAGACTAGGCATTGCTCCACCATGGCCAGCTCCTATTGTCCATCCTACAACAAGTCATCTTCCTTTAAGCAAAATGAAAATCCAAATCTTCTCCTACTCTACCTGGGGGCAGTGGGGCAGAGAAACTCCTCTGAGCTCAGATCTAAGCCATAATTGCCCAAGGGACCCAATCACCTTCCCTGTGAGGAGACTCATGTCTGCTCCTATCCACGATTGTATGAAGCTTACAAAAGCAGTTGACATCCTAACAGATGTTCTGTTGGAGGCACACACCAACAAAAGGAAGATGCCCTCAAAATCACCCTTGGCATCACCCAAATCATCATTGAAGTTTGCCAGTCTACATCCCAGAGAAGCTGTGATCTCCCAAGAGGTCTCACCAGCCCATCTGATGATCTTGACACAAAATAAGGATTAGAGGACAGGAGAATATGTTTCCTCAGATGAAGACCAGATGGTAGATCAGAAAGAGCCTTTAACTGTGATCACCTGACTACTCTAATGAAGCAGACCCACAGTACTTTGGACCTGGAGCCACGGCATCAATCCAAAAAGAAAGCAGACCCCTTAAAAGGGGCAGTCAAAAAGGACAAAGTCTTCCCAGAATTTGGCAAGGCAAAAGACATTGCTGCCTCTGAATGGGCAAGCACAGAATGCAAGATAACAACACTGCGGTATATGAAGACCTACTAAACTGATGGCAAGGATGCAAACACATGAGATGTGAGTCCTAAAGTTGACTCATAAATATCGCACACCATAAAGAAAACAATTCCACTACAAAGAGTGGCAGCCATTAAGGACCCCTTCAGTAAGAAGTTAGATAACCATAATGAAGAAGGTGTATGAGGTGGCAGGAGCCTCCATGCAGCCCGCACCTTCTCCGGCTTATGTCTCCAGAGCCATGACTTTTTGGCTTGTGAACATCTTCGTCCACCTGCTCCACGACTACAACATGATCATTCCCAGCACTTTCAATACACAGCTCTGCTGTTATGGAATATCCACTGTACCAAGAGTATTCATGAAGGTCATAAAGGTCATGGCAGTGCTTGCAGCACGTCTGAGGGAGAAAAGCATATACAGTCATCCAGACCTAGACAACTGGCTCTTCAAGTCATAGTTGCTGACTAAGACACAACAAGCACTTTATGAAGTCACCAAGGTGTTTCAGCACCACTTGGGCAGTGTTCAGCACAGCAAGAGCCATAGTGTTGCTTACAGTGGTCAATGTGCAGACATAGAAACATCAAATTTGTTGGCAGAAAAGGACCACTCATCCACCTAGTCTGTTCAGATGGTCCTTGCCTAGTTGGTCTCTGCAGACCCTAACTCATCTCCAGTGACACATTCTCTTCTCTGCCTTTTTACTAATAGAAACATAGAAACATAGATTTTGACCGCAGATAAGGACCACTTGGCCCACCCAGTCTGCCCATTTCCCTACCTACTGGATAAGCTGCAGATTCTAGTTAACCAACAGCCTACTTCCTGCAACCCCCCCCACTATAATTACCTTATGTCTGTCCCATGCATGTTTGAATTCCCCCACTGTTTTAGACCCCTCAACCTCTCAGGAAGGCGGTTCCATCGCTCCACCACTCACTCCGTGAAAAGAATTTCCTCACATTACCCCTGAGCCGTCCCCTCTAACTTTAAATTGTGCCCCCTTGTTCTTACACATCTCTTTTTCTGAAAGATGCTACCCTCCTGGACTTTGTTGATTCCCTTGAGGTACTTAAAAGTTTCTATCATGTCCCCCCGTCCCTCATTTCATCAAGGGTATACATATTAAGCTCTCTCAGTCTCTCTTCATATGGGTTCTGATGTAGACACATGGGATGTGAGTAATATTCTCCTATGTCTATGTTATGCATACTTGAAGCCCCCTACTGTTGCTGCCGCCACCATTTCCACTGCCAGGCTGTTCCACTAGGCATCCACCACTGTTTGAGTAAAGTAGTACTTCCTCACATCCCCTCTTAACCCTCCCCAGCGTCATCACATTCTCTCTGGTCCTAGTCCTCTTTTTCATTTGAAAGAGACTCACCTTCCTGCATATGTTTACCCCCTGAGGTACTTGTAGGTTTCTGTCTTGTCTCCTCTTACTCTCCTCTATTCCAGGGTGTACATGTTGAGATCCCTCAATCTCTCTTTGTAGGGCTTCTTATGCAACCCCTGCACAAGTTTAGTTGCCCTCCTCTGGACTGCCTCCACATGGTCTATGTCCTTTCTGAGGACGCAGCCTCCAGAATTGGACACAGCACTCCAGGTGGGTTCTTACTAGCAAGTGATACAGTGGCAACATCACCTTTTCCTCCTGCTGGAGATAACCTCTCCCTATGCATCCCAACATCCCATTGGCCCTACCTACTCCTTTGTCACACTTCCCCTGACACTGTAAGGTCATCAGATATGATAACCCCAAGGTCCCTTTCCTGCTTAGTGACTGTCAGAGAGGTATCTCCAATAGGACAAGGGAGGTAGTGTTGCCACTGTATCGCTCACAGGCTTGCAAGAGGCTCAAATGCAAGTCCACAGTGACCGCAAGGATGGTTTGGCATGCGCTATATATGATCATGGTATCAACTTGGGCCTGTCTTTATTCTGTCCCTCTTCAGCTTCGCTTCCTTCAACTGTGGGATCCACAGAAGAAGTCCTGGTTGACCAATGCTTAGCTGACAACCACTGTGAGATCATCTCTCAAATGGTAGATCATGCAGATGAACCTGACTCGGGAAGTGTCTATGAGGGACATGCAGAAGGTTCACCCTCATAATGGACAGCAGCCTGTCGGTCTGGGGAGTGATGCTAGACATGGCATTGGATCAAGGGACATGGAGCCTAGTGGAAAAGAAGCTCCCTGTCAGTGTTCTCCAAATAAGAGCATTATTCAGAGCACCACTCACATTTACGCCAGTGAGGCACAAAAAACAGACATGATGGTGGAGATATACAGGCTACTTCACTGAACAGAGATGAACCTCCTCTCATTGTCAGCAATTCACCTGGCAGGTGCCCTCTATTGTCAATACAACTGGTTAAGCCGACAAAAGCTCTACTGGGGGCCTGGAGGAGATCGGCAAACTCAACATCCACAACACTGAACAGTGCAATTGCCACCAGCATAGCCTCAAAAATATACAGTAAAACCTCAAGTTAATACATATTGATGCAGCTGCTGTTACAATCACCTCAGCCCGAGCTGCATTCCCGAAGACAGTCCTCTGCTGTAATAACTGTCTCTGTATGCTCTACACTGAACAGACTGCTCCCTCCTGCCTCCCAACAATAGTATCTCAGCCTGCCGGCGAACACTCGTGGTACATGTGAAATACTGGCGGGTCAATCTAGACCATTTTGCTCGAACCCTCCTGATCTGTATTGACACAATTCCTGGAAAAGGCTCTGAACCTCACAGACTTCACTCCACAGACTACAAAATAGCATACTGCTACTCACACATGGTGAGTCCATGTGTAAGCTAATACCAAACTATGGGGGGGGCGTGGCCAAGCCGGGATCCAAGATGGCAGCTTAGTCTAGGAGCTCCGCTCAGTCCTGCATTTATCACAGCCCTCCCACTCCTTCATTCATAATCAACTGGTGTTCCAGCATTCATCTGGTCAATAAAGTTGTCCGGCAATAAAATGGCTAAGAAACAATCACATGTAAACTTTAAATCAGCCATGGAGCAAGCGAGATCCACGGCTCAGACCTGCTGACCATGCGAGCAGTGGCTAAAACGGGTGTAGAGAAACAGCGGGACCCAGGCCCGGCTACTTCAACAAGCACGGCTTTGCAAACTCAAAATCTGAAAAAACAAATGGAGCTGAAATAGGATCTTACGGTCCGCATGAATTCAGGCTTTGACAATATTACAGCCCAACTATCACATTTACAACAATCCTTCAATTCACTGGGAGAGACTGTGGAGCAACATACTGCTCGTATCGGTGACCTAGAGGAGCGAGTGGGGACGCAGGATGATAATGTATGGCAGCTGAAAACCTCTCTCCAACAGGCCCTTAAAGAAATAGTTAAAGGTGACGATGGACGACCACGAGAACCATGATCGCCGGTGTAACATCCGCGTGGTCGGCCTGCCAGAGGGCCTAGAAGGCAATAACTGTGCTATGTTTATGCAGTCCAGGCTGAGGAAACAGTTATAAATTCCTGCGTCATTCTCCCTGGAAATACAGTGGGCCCACAGATCTCCGGGTCATAAGCCGGGACCTGAAGAACACCCGAGACATGTTATTCTCAAATTCCTTCATTATTAGGACTGACAAACAGTCCTAGAAACATCATGAAAGGAAGGTCCTATATGTATCCAGGGGGCCCGCATCAGCTTGTTTCCAGACTGTTCCCAAAAATTGCAATTGGAAAAGCAAGCATTCCAGGAGGTCAAGAAAAAGCTGCATACCTTGCAATGGCCTTCTGCGTTGATTTACCTGGTGAGACTGATTATAAGATGACAGGCTAAGGCAGTGAAGACCTTCACCAGCCCTGATGCAGCCATGAACTATGTTACCCAGGAGGAAGGAATGGCCCTGGCGGTGGCTAATCCATAAGAGGAGAACATAGACTCTTGAACCTGCTCCCTGAAGGTACTGTAACCATTTTGAGAATTGGAGCAGGGCAGGGGTTCAGGGTGGGAGGGAGTGGGGTCTGTGTACCTCCGTGCCCTACAACTCTTTTGAGGCCTATTAGGCTGGGACACAGGTTACTCCCCTTGCACCTTGAGCCCTATAGCCTTGTGGACATCTATCTGGAGAGGCCTTCAAACTGTACAGCTGACTGAACTCATGCCTAAGATGCTAGGCCCTTTGACTGCCTTGTCCTTTGTTATTGAGTAGACAATTCCAAATAATTGGCTCGCCTAGGGTCCAGTTTCGGCAATGTTGATCCGGCATATAATTTTCTTTTTTTATTAGTTTCACTCTGGACAATACTTCTAAAGCTGGCTGAAGTAAGTAAGATTGCTTGAGCAATGCTGGATGTATACTAGTTAATTTACAATAATACTAACTTCAGTCCTTCAGTTCTGTTTCAGATGTTCTTTAAAGTTTGGCAACACTATATAGAATTAAGCTTGTTTGTTTAATAATAGGAGTGGGGAAACAGGGATTACAAAGTGCTAATTGATGGGAAGCTTGGACGTACTACAGGGAAATCACTCGACATTTTCTTGACCACTTATTTATACATGCCACCCAGGCAGGAACAGAGATATGAACAGGGGATCCTCTTCCTCATCCTCGCCGACCTTCCGGTGGGGGAGGGGATTCAGGCGCATGAAGTCATGGTAAGAAATATACCAGGATGAATGAGCGATCATAGTTAATCTGTCACAAGCATTCTAGAGGAGTTCTGTTTGAGTTTGGAGGGTGGTTTCCATCAACCTCTGTGGCCCTTCACTCTCCCCATTGCCGGGTATGAAGTATAACAGAGGCGAGTAATAGATCACAGTCTTCCTTTTCCCACCCTGGGGCACAGCCGTCATGGGAACAAATTGTACATGGATTCTTTGTAGTGACGGAGTGTGAAACAAAACAAGGGAGTTTTCCACTCTGTCCCGTTCCTTATGCTCCCCTATCAGAATGACTGTCTAACCACTGAAGCACTGCTAATAGCACAAGAATACGATGGAATAGAGGATTGGCGGACTGGCAAAATTCCATGAGAAGTAGTGGGTTTTCAAGGCTTTCCAGTTAGGGGAAGCTGTTGGGGGGGTGGGGGTCAGTTATCGATGGCACCTGTTGCACTTTTTGGGTACTGTTTTTGTCAGGAAGGGGGACTAAGGAGGAGGAGGGTTTCCTTAATGAATAGGTGAGTGAGGAGATTACAAGGGTATTGTTTGGGGTGGGTTTGTGGACAATTTTCAAGTTTGTTAAAAAAGTTAAAATTAGCTTATGAACATTATGTAATAACCATCAGCTATTATATATTGGGACTGGTTACAGTAAGGAATGTGCACACCTCTTTACACAGTGGGTACCCTGAATGTCCCTGAATTTAACACTTCTATCTCAGCAGGCATCAGTGTCTGTGGAGATTAAGCAGACAGATACTTTATTAGAAGTAGAAGGGGGTCTTATTTAGGGTTAAAAAAAAAAGAGAAAGCCGGCCCGGTGGCACTGAGGGTTGAGGCGCTAGATGCCACCCCTTGCGCCGCACCGACGACCCGAGTTCGGGAGCGAGCTGAAGAGTTGGGGGTCGGCAGGGGAGGGAGATGGATTGAGTGCCTCTGGCCAGCTCTCCTCTCCGGGCAGGAGGGTTAGGGATGCCCGGTGCTCTGGTGACCCCCAGTGGAGAACGGAGGTACCATCGAGCCGCCAGACTGCACGTACGAGCGTGGCTGACACAGGCAGGGTTGCCATGCACCATGGTGTCAGATGTGCACCATGCAGGGGGGAGGGGGGATCTTGGGTTAACCACCACAAGAAATACCCCTCCAGCCCTGGATAGGCAACGGCCCAGCCAGTGTCACACGACCAATGCTGGTTCCCCGCCACTGCTCCCCATGGTCTCCCTGGGTTGTCCCCCCCCGACCCGGGGAACCATACCGAACTTGAAGATGGCAAGGGAACACAGCGGGCGGTAGAGCAAACTGGTGAGTGCAGTGGCCTGAGAGAGTTCCAGGCTGGAGGGCTACAAACAGAATTGAAAAAAAAAAAGAGAAAAGAAAGAAAGTCAGTGTGTGTTCTGTGCTGGGAAGGATACTGTATCAACTTACTTTGCTAAATCAGTAGGAGGAGAGAGAACTTAATTGGGGGTGTGGCTTAGACAATATAAAAGCAGGTGACTCCAATTACAACTTCCTGTTGCTAGCCTGTAGAGCAGAACGCAGCTAACTAAAAGAAGCTACCATTTTCTGACTAATTTAACACTTCTATCTCAGCAGAAATCAGTGTCTGTTGAGATTAAGCAGACAGATACTTTATTAGAAGTAGAAGGGGTCTTATTTAGGTTTAAAAAAAGAAAAGAAAGAAAGTCAGTGTGTGTTCTATGCTGGGAAGGGTACTGTATCAACTTACTTTGCTAAATCAGTAGGAGAGAGAACTTAATTGGGGGGGTGGCTTAGACAATATAAAAGCAGGTGACTGAAGGGAAGGGGGGGAGAGAGGGGATATGATAGAGACATACAAGTATCTTACAGGGAGGAACAGGGTGCAGGAATATACTATTTTTAAGCGAAAAAGATGTTCCAGGACTAGAGGGCATGGGATGAAGTTGGAGGGAGGATGATTCAGAGGAAACATGAGGAAGAATTTCTTCACAGAACGGGTGGTGGACAAGTGGAACACCCTGCCAGAGGAAGTGGTAGGGGCTGAAACAATCACGGGATTTAAGAATGCATGGGATAGACATAAAGGAATTCTGGCAGTCAGGGTTAAGGGGCAACAGACTTCTAGGAAAACATAAACTGAACTTACAAGCTCAAATGGGCAGACTGGGTGGGCCATAGGCCCTTATCTGCCGACACTGTCTATGTATCTATGTATCTATGACTCCAATTACAACTTACTGTTGCTAGCCTTTTTTCTTACTAATTGCCCTCCATCCCACCCACCCTAAGCCAGTTCTACTTTTATAGCCACTGGATTTGACTGACAACAGGAACTTCCCGTTTGGCAGTAGGAAGGGAAGGATCATAGAAAAACATTAGGTTTGTCAACCCTAAAGGATAAAAGTAGCTCGCTCTCCCCCTCTAGCTGGTGGTGGTCTGACACTGAGCAAGGAAGAAGGAGGCTACTGAAGAATATAGGAAGTTGCTGTCCCAGAACAGGAAGGGTGAGAGTTGTAAAGAGAGGAGAGAGTAAGCATCCAGAGAAACAGGAGAGGGGACACAAAATAAGACATGATAGGAGTGGTGCAGTGCAATGGCTGTGGGGCGGCAGTGTTCCGGGAGACATTCTGGAGGCTGTGATGCTGCCCTATTTGCAGACACCTCTCTGGTCTGGGGGAGGAGGTTGCCCATCTCCAGGCTGACCTGGCTAGGATTCGTGAAACCTCCTCCCCACCCAGGGACCACCAGGGCCAATGCCACTACCTCAGAGGTTGCCAAGAAAGAGAGAGAGGCTGGACCAGGGTGGGCCCAGGGAGGGAGAGGGTGGTGGAACAGAGTTGCATCCCTCCAGCTGTACCTCTCCACAATTCATACACTCTTCTGGTGGATAGTGGTTCCTCTATGGAGGCACCTGCAGTGGAGAACAAGGAGGATGCTGGGAACCTTCACAAAGGAGACCCACAGGAGGGTGGCATGGGACCCCACAGGGGAAGGAAACAACTCCTGGTGGGGGGACTCAATCATTAGGTGGGTAGAAGTTGGAGAGGAAGGGGAGAAGGAGGTAAGGTGCCTGCCTGGCACCACGGCTTGGACGGACAGGAAGCGAATCCTCAGGACCGTGGGAGCAGCTGCACGAGGAAGGGAGCTGGATGTCATTGTCCACCTAGGGACAGATGACCTGGCTAGGAATGGGATCAGAGCAGTGCACGAGGAGTTTGTAGAGTTGGGGAGGGGCCTTGACAAGTTGCTAATACGGTAACCTTCTCGGAGGTGCTGCCTGTCTATGGCAAGGGTGATGCTAGGGTAATCCTCACCAGGGAATTCAATGAATGGTTGAAAAACTGGTGTGGAGCTCAGGGTTTTGGCTTCATTGGGGACTGGGGAGCCACCTGGAGGGAAGCAGACCTATACTGGAGCGATGGCCTGCATCTGTCCGGGGGGGAGGACCACGATCCTAGGTGAGAGGTTTAAATGCTTCATTGGCAAGCATTTAAACTAGCCAAGGGGAGAGGCACTGAAAAGGATCAGGGAAATCCCAGCCTTCCCCAACAAAACACAGTAATTAGTGAGGTAAACACCAAGGTAGAGAAGTCATTAGTGAGCAGGACAGAGATAAATGTGAAAAAAGGCAAAGACAGTAAGGACAGGGATGGGGCTAAAAGGGGTAAGGCCATCAAAATGTGGAGGGTGATGAGTACCAATGCCCGTAGTCTGTCTAACATGCTCCCTGAACTAGTGGCCTTGATGGAAGAGGGTTGCCTGGATATTGTGGCAGTCACAGAAACATGGTACACAGAGAACCATGACTGGGATGTCAACATACCAGGATACACAATCTACAGGAGGGACAGAGAGGGTAAAAGAGGAGGAGGAGTAGCGCTTTCTATGTAAAGGAAGGGATCAAAGCAACAGAACTAAAGAGTAAACAGGAAGCAGATGAGGCACTCTGGGTCACCCTGGAGACAAGAAATGGCACCACAATCTGCATGGGGTTGTATACAGACCCCCATCTCAGGGGAAGGGAATGGACAAGGAAATTATAGAAGGCATCCCTAGAATGGCAGAAAAAGGGGAGATATTGTTGATGGGGGACCTGAATTCCCAGACAGCTCATCCAGCCTTGGCGGTGTTATGCAATGCCAGATCTATTAAAAACAAGACAGCTATAATAGCTGATCTTGTTGGATCAACTGATCTGGCTTGCATCACCGAGACCTGGCTGGATGGAAGTTCAGGCCCTGTATTGGCTTCAGCAACACCAGCTGGGTTCTCGGTGATACACCGTCCAAGGCTGGATCGTAGGGGCGGGGGTTTAGCCATTGTGTTTAAAACTGAGCTGGGACTTGTGGATGTGCCTTTAGGAAGTACCAGATCCTTTGAATATATCTAGGGTGAGGGTGTAGGTTGCGAAATTCTCCTCATCTACCGTCCACCAGGAGATGGTGGAGAATTCCTGCAGGAGATAGGACTTCATCGTCGATCTGGTGACAAGTGTCCCCTAGATTGTTAATTCGGGGACTTCAATGCCTGGGTCGACGATGGACTCTCTCATTTTGGTCAAAATCTCCTCCAGTTGATGACTTCACTGGGCCTAACACAGGTTGTTACCTCCTCAACCCATATAAAAGGTCATTCATTGGATCTGATCTTCCTTTTGGATATGGAGATTACTGACTTGCGGGTGGAACCAGTCAGCTGGTCTGACCATCACACCATAAGGTTCAGTTTCAGGGCTCTCCCTAACAGGTCTGTCCCTACGGAGATGGTTCAGTACTGCCATTTAAGGGGTATCAGCCCCACTGACCTGATGGTGGTACTGGATCTATCATGCGTGTCTGGTGAATGCATGAGTCCAGATGATTTTGTATTAGCCTATAATAAGGCTGTGGGAGATGCTCTGGACAAGATTGCTTCTGTTCGTGTTCGGCTTCTCACCCTCCGTTCAAGGAGCCCTTGGTTTGATGGCTCCTTGAAGGAGCTAAGGAGAGTTGGCCGAAGGTTGGAGAGAGTCTGGCAGAAGTCTGGTAATGATGCTGACAGGCTTAGAGTGATGGCACACTATGATAGCTATCAATCAGAAATCAACCTTAAGAAGGCAGAGTTCCTGTCCTGGGAGATTTCTGCTGCACAGAATCGACCATCTCAGTTTTTCCAGACTGTTGACAGATTGCAATCCAATCTGTCTCCAGCCCAGAGAAGCTTTTTCTCAGCTAAGATGCGAGGAGTTTGCTCAGTTCTTTGCAGATAAGGTTGCCAGCATCAGGTCCGGCATCGGCCCGACTCCTCCCTTAAGGGATTACAGCTGTCGACGGGAAGTGTTATCCACCCGGTCTGTCTGGTCAGATTTACGCTGGCTGGAGTTCATTGACATTGTAGAAGATCATCCAAACATTGTGACCAACCAGTTGTAGTTTGGATCCAGGTCCTACACCCCTTTTAGTAGGATGTGTAGAAGTTATCTGCCCGATCCTTGCTGACATTGTCTGGAAATCCTTGGAGAGGGGGGTCTTTCCTGATCCCCTTAAGGAGGCAGTAGTTCGACCACTCCTAAAAAAACCCTCCTTGGATCCAGACTGTCTAGCTAACTACTGGCCTATTTCTAACCTGCCTTTTGTTGGTAAGGTTATTGAGAAGGCGGTTGCATTACAATTGGATGATCATCTTACAACTCACAATGTCTATGATACTCTCCAATCTGGTTTTAGGAAGAAGCATAGCACGGAGACTGCCCTTGTCCGGGTGTTGAATGACCTCCTGATGGCTAGAGATCGAAAGGCATGTACCATTCTGGTCCTTCTCGATCTTTCTGCAGCATTTGACACTGTAGACCATGGTGTGCTGTTGGAGCGTCTGCGGATTTATTGCGGACTGTCTGGAACAGTCCTCAAATGGTTTCAGTCTTACCTCACAGACAGGTTTCAGAGGGTTACCACTGGAATTTATTCCTCTGGTGCTCACTCCTTGCCTTGTGGGGTACCCCAGGGTTCCATCTTAGCACCCATGTTGTTTGCAGTGTATATGCTGCCTTTAGGAGATATCATTAGGCAATACAGTTTGGGTTTTCACTGCTATGTAGATGATACTCAGCTGTATTTGTCCTTTCCGCCCAGGCAGGATGGTGCTCTCTCTGTGCTAGACAACTGCCTTACTGAAATCAGATTATGGATGAGTTCTAGCTGGCTGAGACTGAATCCTGATAAGACTGAGGTGTTGGTAGTGGACCCAGCTCATCTGGTGGCAGGTCTGGGGGCTGGCCAACCACCGGGCTTATTGCTCGGTGGTATGTCGCTCACTACCTCTGATCAGGTATGAAACCTGGGCGTTATTTTTGACGATGGCTTGACTTTAAAATCTCAGGTATCAGTCGTAGTCAAATCCTCTTTCTTTCATCTGAGGAATATCGCCCGGGTGAAACACCTGGTCCCACCGGGTGATCTGCCAACGTTGATCCATGCCTTTATCACTACCCGTCTTGATTACTGTAACTCCCTTTACCTAGGGCTATCTGGGGTTGATATCCATCACCTGCAGCTGGTGCAGAACACGGCGGCAAGGCTTTTGACTGGGATCTCTAGATCCAGCCATATTACGCCTGTGCTCCGCGAACTGCACTGGCTGCCTGTTAGGTGGTGGATCACCTATAAGGTTGGTTTACTAACCTTTAAAGCCCTACATGATCAGGGACCCAGCTACCTGAAAGATCTCCTGGTACCCTATTGCCCCCTTCATCCTCTCCGCTCCGCCAATGAGGGATTGCTGGAGATTCCCAGGGTTCGATTAAAAACATTGGGATCTCGTGCCTTTGCTTTTTCAGCACCAACCCTGTGGAATTCTCTACCTTGTTGGTTGAGAGAATGTCCGACCATCGAGAAATTCAAAAAGGAGTTAAAGACATATTTATTCAGTTTAGCATATCCTAGTTATGGCTCTTAATTTATGATTACTTTAATCTATGTCTATATATGTATTTATTATATAGCGCCTTGGTTCTGAAAGGCTCTTTATAAATAAAGATGATTTGATTTTATTTGATTTGAATATGCCAGATGTTAACTGGAGCACCTTTGCTGCAGGCACATCCAAGAGCAGGGTCATTCTTGATGCCCTACAAGGGGCATGCCTCAGACAGCTAGTGTTGGAACCCACTCGGGAGGGAGCAATCTTAGACCTGGTACTCTCAAATGGGGATGGAAAGAATCTCAGATTTAGAAGTGGGTAGCCATCTGAGGAACAAGCGACCACCAAACAGTGTGGTTCACAATAAACACAGCTACAATTAAGCCATACAAAAGCAAGAGTATTGGACTTTAGGAGGGCTGACTTTGAGAAATTGAGAGAGTGCCTCAGAAAAGCACTAGCAAATGGGCAAGAAGGAGGGGTGGAGGAACAATGGGGAGTAATCAAAACAGCCATCACAGAGGCAACAAGCCTTTGTGTAAAGCAAATCAACAAAACACAACAAAGGAAAAAAATGCTATGGTTCTCAAAAGAGGTGTCAGGAAAGGCTAAGGAGAAAAGGATAGCATTCAGGAAATATAAGGAAACACAGAAGGAGCAGGACAGAGAACTTTATCAGTTAAAGCAGAAAGAGTCAGGGAAGGCAGTCAGAATAGCAAAGGCCCAAACCGAGGAAAGGATAGCCAACTCTGTTGAGAAGGAGGATAAGACCTTTCATAGGTGCATTAGGGAGCGAAGAAAGACCAAAGGAGGGATACTGAGGCTTAATAAAGGGGAAGGAATGTGAGCAGAGGTTAACAGTGAAAAAGCAGGGATACTGAACGAATATTTCTGCTTGGTATTCACAAAGGAAGAGGAGGGGGGGGTACCTAAACCAAACAAGAGAAACACTGTGAAGACGGGGGTCGATACCAGTCCATTTACAGAAGAAAGGGTTCTGAAAGAACTAATAAAATTGAAGGTGGACAAAGCAATGAGACCTGATGAGATTCACCCAAGAATCCTAAAAGAACTAAGGGTAGAACTAGTGACACCACTGACTACTCTCTTTAACAAATCATGGGAGGATGAGGTGGTACCTGAGGACTGGAGGAGGGCAGATGTGATTCCTCTTCACAAAAGTGAGAGCAGAACAGAGGCAGGAAACTACAGACCAGTTAGTTTGACCTCAGTGGTAGGGAAAATGATGGAATCACTTCTGTAGGAAAGATTTGTTGAGTACTTAGAGGTCAGTGGGGCACAGGACCCAAGGCAGCATGGATTCACGATGGGAAGGTCACGTCAGACGAATTTAATAGATTTCTTTGACTGGGTGACCAAAGTAGTAGACCAGGGAAGGGCTGTGGACATGGCCTACCTAGATTTTAGCAAGGCATTTGATGCAGTCCCACACTAAAGATTAATACACAAGTTAGCCAGCCTTGGAGTGGGTCCCAAGGTGGTAGTCTGGATAAAAAATTGGCTAGACAACAGGACGCAAAGGGTAGTAGTAAACGGAGTCCACAGTGAAGAAAGGAGGGTTACTAGCAGGGTACCACAGGGTTCAGTACTGGGACCGGTCCTTTTTAATGTCTTTATAAGTGATATTGCAGAGGAACTGGAAGGAAATGCATGTCTCTTTGCAGACGACACAAAGATCTGCAACAGGGTTGATACACAAGATGGAGTGGAAAGGATGACAAGGGACTTGGCAAGGTTGGAGGAATGGTCAGATGTATGGCAGCTTAGATTCAATGCAAAGAACTGCAAGGTAATGCACCTGGGAAACAAAAACCCAGCCGAAGAGTACACAATGAGGGGTGAGATACTGACAACAGTAAAATTGGAAAGGGACCTGGGGGGGTAATTATATCAGATGACCTAAAGGTGGGCAAGCAATGTGAGAAGGCAGTAAGGAAGGCTGGGGGGATACTGGGATGCATAGGGAGAGGCATCAATAGTAGAAAACAGGAAGTTGTTATCCCTCTGTGCAGACAGTTGGTGAGAACCCATCTTGAGTACTGTGTGCAGCTCTGGAGACCCCATCTCCACAAAGACATAGACAGAGTGGAGGCTGTCTAGAGGAGGGCAACCAAAATGGTGCAGGGTCTCCACCAGAAGACATACGAAGAAAGACTAAAGGAACTTAATATGTATACCCTTGAGGAAAGAAGGGAAAGAGGGGACATGATAGAAGCTTTCAAGTACCTCAAGGGAATCAACAAAGTCCAAGAGGGTAGCATCTTTCAGAAAAAGAGATGTGCAAGAACAAGGAGGCACAATTTGAAGATAGAGGGGGGACGGCTCAGAGGTAATGTGAGAAAGTATTTTTTCACAGAGAGGGTTGTGAATGCATGGAACAGCCTCCCTGAGGAGGTCATGGAGTCAAGAACAGTGGGGGAATTCAAGAATGCATGGGACTGACATAAGGCAGTCCTAGTAGGGGGTAGAGGGTAGGAGGAAGTAAGCTGTTGGTTAACTAGGATCTGCAGCTTATCTGTTAGGTAGGAAAATGGGCAGACTAGGTGGGCCAAGCGACCCTTCTCTGCTATCAAAGTCTATGTTTCTGTGTCCTGACATGGAACATCAGTGGCCTTAAGACAGTAGTGAAGAGGAAAAGAGTGTGGTCTTATGTAAAACATGAAGGGGTGGATGTAGCCCTGCTTCAGGAGGTGCACATGGCAAAGCAGGAAGTGGGTAAATTGGCCACCTCTTGGGGGGGAACCCTAGTGTCGGCACCCTTTACCTCCAAGGCATGGGGGTAGCTATATGGGTTCGAAAAGCACTTCAAGTGAAGGTTCAATCTTCGGTGGCAGACCTGTTGGGGAGATACCTGATAGTGGACGTCACAGTTGAGGGACATAGATACACTTTTGTGTCATTCTATGGACCAAATTACGATTCCTCAGATTTCTTTTACCATTTGGCCCTGACTTTGGCACTGTACCCAAACAGTATAGTTATGGGCGGTAATTTCAACACCTATCTGGGTGTTCTATTAGATTATTAAGGAACTAAAGTCAGACCCTCACCCAGGAGTGTTTCAGCCCTAAGGTCCTTGACTGCAGAGAGGGCCCTAATTAAGACTTGGAGGTACTGTCATCCCACAAGGAAGGAATATTCTTTTTACTCGCACGTTCACCGTGTATACACTAGGCTAGATTATTTATTTTTGTCCTCGCCTCTGGTGCGGCAAGACTTAGTAACCTCCTATGGGCCAATCCTGGTATTGGACCATGTCCCACTAAAGACCTCGCTAGTTCCAGGCCAGGACCCTCTGCAGCCTAGACACTGGAGACTAGACTCCACCCTACTTAGCAACCCAAACTTTGTAGCACAGATATTGGCCTCACTACGGGAATACTTTATTAATAATAAGGTAATGGACACCTCCATTTCTAACACATGGGATGCCATAAAGGCATTCTGTATATAAGGAGAGAAATAATTTCTTATGCAGCCTTCAAGGGGAGGCAAGAAAGGAAAGAAAAGGAAAAACTGGAAAAAGACATTATAGAGTTAGAGCAAAGGATGATGCAAGGCAATCAGTCAGTAGATAGATGCAGCTCCTAAGTGTGAAGGGGAACTTAAATCAAAAACTATCCAAACGTATAGAGAGAGCCCTGTTATTCACCCATTCCCATAGCTACTTTGAGGGAGACAAATCAGGTAAATGGCTGGCATGGCAACTCAAAAAACAAAGGTCGGATAGGTTCATTTTAGAAATTCAGAGTCCAGGGAATTTATTTCCTCAGATCCTGCTTTAATCAATTAAACCTTTTGCCAGTTTTACCAAGAGCTGTGCCACCTCTCAACCCCCAAATCATAGTGACCTGGAGTCCTTTCTGTGAACGGTGACCCTTCCATCTTTAAACAGTGAAAATCAAACTGCTTTGGACCAGCCAGTTATGGGGGATGAGGTGAAATCTGCTGTCTAGGCCTCTAGATCGAACAAGGCTCCAGACCTTGATGGCCTACCAACAGAATTTTACAAAATCTTCTGGAGGGCTATTAAGGATCTGATGACTACAATGATCCAGGCAGCCCTTGATAGGAGAGATATGGCTACAATCACAGTATTGTCCAAGCTGGGGAAGGACTTAAGGAAGTGTGGCTCCTATAGGCAGATATCTTTACTAAGTGCGTATTATAAAATCATTGCTTAAATTTTAGTAAAATGAATTAAATTGGTCCTTCCTGGCTTGATGCATCCTGAACAGGGAGGTTCTGTGCCGGGTCGTCAAGTGAAATATAATATTAGGTGCACACTGAATATAATGCAGGGCTGGGTGAAGTGGGGGGGAGGTAGTGGCAGCCAGGGTCTCCTTGCACTAGACGTGTAAATGGCCTTTGACCATGTAGAATGGCCTTTCACGTTTGTGGTATTGGTGAAATACAGATTTGGATCTCGCTTGTGTAAATGGGTACACAGTTTGTACCATGCTCCCCAAGCTCAAATATTAACAAATGATAATATATCAGCACCCTTCCACATAACTGGAGGAACTCAACAGGGGTGCTCCCTCTCCGCTCTGTTATACATGCTGACCATAGAGGCCCTGGCTGCTGCTATTAGGAGCCATCCAGATATACAGGGGTAGTCCATTGGTGGCTCTGAGCAAGTCATTTCCCTTTCTGCTGACGACATACTGTTGTTTTTGGCACAACCAGATAAGTCCCTCAAGGCTCTATCAGAGATATTTGAGAAATACAGTCCTCTCTCGAGGCATAAGATAAACTGGGGCAAATGTGAATGGCTGCCCTTGGGCAATATCAGATCTCACATCACAGTGGCAGGAGCAAACATCTCCCCCTCTGTGGAGATTAAATACTTAGGGATTTGCTTCACAAAACATTAACTAAAATACAAGACTTAAACTACAAACCCCTTATTACTAAAATCAGGGAGGACTCTAGATGGTTGCAGAATTTGCCTTTAACCCTCATAGGTCGAATAAACACTGTCAAAATGAACATGCTACCACAATGTCTATATCTTTTCCAAACCCTACCTGTCTGTCTCCCTCAGAAGTATATTAGGGCAATTGAGGGGGCGATTACTTCTCTGATTTGGCAGGGACGTCATCCTCAAATTAAAAAATCAATCCTGTGGCGGCCAGTATCCAAGAGCGGTCTAGGCCTCCCAAACATTAAACTATATTACTTGGCCACACAGCTGGCCTTTATACAGGATCTGTTGCCTCAACAAACTATGTGCAGAGCTTGGGTGGATCTGGAGTTTCCGGGGCAGCTCCCCTAATTTACCAGCTGCTTTCTTCAGCTATAGACAGTGAAAGTCTAGGTAAAACTAATAATCCCTTCACCAGATCCACAGTAAGGGCCTGGATTCAAGCCCACAAAATTATTAATTGGGGGTCTACCCTATCGCCTGATGCTCCTCTAGGGGTAGTGCTTAAACCACATGGTAAGTCAACACTACACTCGAACACAGTCCTTAACCAATGGTATAGGAGGGGGCTTACCCATCTATCCCAAATATATAGAGAGGAGAATATATGTACTTTCTTAGAGCTTAAAAAGGAATATGGCATTAGTACCTCCCATTATTTCATGTACTTGAGGCTTAGAAGTAGATTACAAGAAATATTAAAGGAATCACCAGACAAGATACCTTTCAGTAGGTCCCCACTGGAAGAGATATTTAGACATCAAGTTAGCAGCGCTGCCATGAAAACAATGAATAAGTGCTATAAGGTGTTGGAGGGGGCCCTTTCAGACCCATTCACGCTAATGCGGGAGAAATTTTAGAAATTTGCATTTGTCACTACCCGTCTTGATTACTGCAATTCCCTCTACCTAGGACTACCTGGGGTTGTTATCCACCACCTGCAGCTGGTGCAGAATGCGGTGGCCAGGCTTTTGACTGCGACTTCTAGAACCAGTCACATTACACCTGTGCTCCGTGAACTGCACTGGCTGCCTGTTCGGTGGTAGATCACCTTTAAGGTTGGTTTACTAACCTTTAAAGCCCTACATGATCAGGGACCCAGTTACCTGAAAGATCTCCTGGTACCCTACTGCCCCCTCTGTCCTCTCCGTTCTGCCAATGAGGGATTGCTGGAGATTCCCAGGGTTCGATTAAAGACATGAGGATCTCGTGCCTTTGCTTTTTCAGCGCCAACCCTGTGGAATTCTCTACCTCGTTGGTTGAGAGAATGCCCAACTGTTGATAGATTCAAAATGAAGTTAAAGACTTATTTATTTAGTTTAGCTTTTCCTAGCAACGGATGATTTGTTTTAATGCTTGTTTTAAAATTTTATCTTTATGTGTATGGTTTTTATGTACAGCGCCTTGGTTTTGAAAGGCGCTATAAAAATAAAGATGATTTAATTTGATTTGAGAAATGGGCTAAAGATCTCCCACAAGAACTGACAGAAGGGGACTGGGGATGATGTTTAAGAAGGGTATGTCCTGTTCGGTGAACAACCGGCTTACAGCTTTCCATTATAATGTACTTCACCACATATATTTTACACCAGCATTGGCACATAGGATAGACCCAACTTCTTCCAAAATGTGCCCCAAATGTAAAGTGGGGACAGGCACCTTTTTTCATCTAATATGGAGAAAGATCATGAGCCTCTGGGGGAAAGTAATTGATTTGCTTTCCAGAATTCTAAAATAGAAATATCCCTTAGACCCTATAGATGTGTTGCTTGGACTACGGAGGGGGGAGGAGATGGAATGGAAGGATGGGTGATGAGGGATCAAACCCTCAAGTGTCTAGGTATAGTTGTAGGGAAACAAGTACCGGCACAATACTGGGGATCCAACAGTACTCCACCAACTGCACTCTGGGCATGGTCTCTGATGCAAAACATGAAGCTGGAACACACACAATACATGGTGAAAAAACAGAGTTCAAAATATCAAGGAATCTGGGCCCCACTGGAGGAGGCATTGTGCCAGAGTTGGTTCCCACTCTTCTTAATTACCCACTTATCCAGTTCCCACACAACCCTCCTGATTTATGTCTGGTCAGCTAGAACAGTTAGGTCAACTGACAGTCCATGCCAAGTATGTGAAAAACATACCATATCAGGAATGATGAGCCAAATGTAAAAATGTAACCGACTAATGTATCCTATGTATGGTTTTGCTTGTTGTATTGAAGCTGTAATGGCACTTGTTATGCAACTACTTGTTCAAAGTGCTGACTTTTTAAAATAAAGTTTACAAAAAAAATATACCAAGCTATGCACGAACCAGAGAGCACATCAATGCTGATTGGGCTTTCCTTCGATGATGCAGTGCTGATGGGATTGCCCCTTTCTGACGTGGTACCAGTACAGTCTGCAGCATCACTAGATCACAGAACTGAGCCACATGTGTTCTGGCTGAAACCACCGCGAATGCAGGATGTGGACTGTGAATGAATCCTAGCACACAGAATCTGTTTGGACAGAAGCTGGCCGGTATTTCTTTCCTCTGTTTTTATAACTTTTAAATGCTACATAGCAGCCAGTATTTGCTGCTAAACTGAGGAAAGGTATGCAGGCAGGTGAGAATATTTCAGAAACACTCTAGTGGTCCCCAGAGACGTTTCTGAAGTAAAGATGTCAATACTTTGTCACTGTTGAGCACGATCCATATATAGGCATCAAACTATAATGCAAGACACAGTCTGGGGATAAATTTGGAACCAAGGAGACCAGATTGGACAGAAAATGGTTGGTGTTTTCTTTTCTGCTTTCCTGTCATCACCTTAAAATGACAGTTGGCAGTCAGTGTTTTCTTTTCAGGTGGAGGAAAGATCTGTACAATATGAAGGGGAAGGGGGTAAGAACTTTTATACTAAACAACGGCAGTCTTTACCAGTCTGCAGATCACAAGAGTATCTATATGCTGTCACTGTCAAGTGTGAAATAGATGCAGATACCAAATGGTACTGCTAAAGGGAAGGGGGGGAGTCAGTTACATCTAGTGTGTAGCGGCATGATGGGTCATAGCGAAAGGGGGAAGCATAACAAGAAGTTTCATATCTCTAAAGGGCCCCCCCCAGACACCACAGGATGGTTGACTGGCAACCGTGCACATAAGGACTGCCCATGCTTGATCCTTTTACTCAGTCTTCCTAATTTTATCCCCCCCCCCGTAACAATATTATGGAAAATATGGAAAATAAACAGGGGTGTCAGAGTACCCAAAACCACAGCAGTGTAAGTTAGAGGCTTCCCTACATACCGATATGCACAGCTTGGCCCACAAATGATATTTGGTCCATTTTCTTCACATTTAAAAGTTCCAACGAATTTAAGCAGAACCACCATTCCTATTTAAACATTGCTTTGGTAGGTGCCTAAAATGGCCGCTATGAGCGTACGTGATGACGTCAGCTTAGTGAGAGTGCTCCAGAGTGAATACTGTCTGCATAAGGTACCTTAGAAATAAACTCCTAAAATAACACTTGTAGTGTAACATTTATTAATATGGATTGTAGTGTAATATTTCACATTTTATGATAAGTAGCTTTCACCTTTTATATTATTTTTGTAATATGATTATTTCACAAACATATAATACCAAATGGTCTGTGTACAACATTTTCTAGGAAGAAGTGCTAGAATGTCAGAAAGAATCTTTTTAGTATGATGTGCATTTACCTTATTGAAAACATGCTTGGGCAATGAATTAGATAACAGCATGTCTGGGCAATGTATTAGATAACGGCATGTCTGGGCAATGTATTAGATAA
The DNA here is from genome assembly GCA_016271365.2 of Neoceratodus forsteri. Taxonomy (NCBI): domain Eukaryota; kingdom Metazoa; phylum Chordata; order Ceratodontiformes; family Ceratodontidae; genus Neoceratodus; species Neoceratodus forsteri. The sequence goes on from CM057453.1 coordinate 199,274,747, forward strand.
CGGCATGTCTGGGCAATGAATTAGATAACGGCATGTCTGGGCAATGTATTAGATAACAGCATGTCTGGGCAATGTATTAGATAGCATGTCTGGGCAATGTATTAGATAACAGCATGCTGTGGCAATGCATTAGATAACAGCATGTCTGGGCAATGTATTAGATTACAGCATGTCTGGGCAATGTATTAGATAACAGCATGTCTGGGCAATGCATTAGATAACAGCATACTGAGGCAATGTATTAGATAACAGCATGCTTGGGCAAAGTATTAGATAGCATGTCTGGGCAATGAATTAGATAACAGCAAGCTGGGGCAATGTATTAGATAACAGCATGTCTGGGCAATGTATTAGATAACAGCATGCTGGGGCAATGCATTAGATAACAGCATGTCTGGGCAATGTATTAGATTACAGCATGTCTGGGCAATGCATTAGATAACAGCATGCTTGGGCAATGTATTAGATAACAGCATGTCTGGGCAATGAATTAGATTACAGCATGTCTGGGCAATGCATTAGATAACAGCATGCTTGGGCAATGTATTAGATAACAGCATGTCTGGGCAATGAATTAAATAACAGCATGCTGGGACAATGTATTAGATAACAGCATGTTTGGGCAATGAATTAGATAACAGCATGTCTGGGCAATGTATTAGATAACAGCATGCTGGGGCAATGCATTAGATAACAGTATGTCTGGGCAATGAATTAGATAACAGCATGTTTGGGCAATGAATTTTCGAACAACATGAAAAGGCAAGCCTTAAGTTGGTGTACGTTGCTATGGTGCATTGTTCTGCCTAGGTTATGTTGACCTACTGGCAAATGTGTTAAGGAAAATGTAGTAAACACCTAGGAGGTTGTGTAAGAAATGAAGTAATACCTCTGTTTTGAAGGAAAAGGTACACCACACCATAAGATTAATATGTTATTTTGTTATATGATTGGCTTACAATGGGGTGCTGGCATTTTTCAAGATGACAATTCTTTATATAAACCGTGTATAAAAAAATGTCTAAGCAGCACCACAACAAGAAGCAAGAATACATGTGTCTGAATTTGATGAACTCGCAAAGAAAATAAACCAAAGGGAAACAATCACTCTGTGTGGCTTGAATTATTTGAAGATAGAAAACATAATGCAGCTATCTTTATCCTTACAACACTAAACAAAGTGCTTCTCATCCAAGTCCTTTACTGTGCATGTGTGATAACCTTTTCCCATGCTGTCACACATGCACAGTAAAGGACTTGGACAAGAAGTGCTCTGTTTAGTGTTATCTTAACAGTTTATTTCTAAAGTCCCTTATGCAGACAGTATTCGCTCTGGAGCACTCTTGTGAATCTGATGCCATCACGTATATATGTAGTGGACATTTTAGGCACCTACCAAAGCACGATGTTTGAATAGGAATGGTAGTTTTGTTTATATTCGTCTGAACCTTTAAACAGGACAGAAATGGACTGAATATCATTTGTGAGGCAAACAGCATATTGGTATGTAGATAAGCCTCTAACCTACACTGCTGTGGTTTTGGTTTTGCGTACTGTGACACCCCTGTTTACGTTACCTTTAAGTAAGCAATAGCCACCAAGGAATTGGTTGCCATATGATCCACTGTTATTGTTATCGTGCTGTGGGGACCTGACCACTCGCAGTAAGCCAGGATCCTCACAGACTGGAAAACAGAAGGTGTTTCCCTTCGAGGAGTGGAGCATATAGCTATCCCAAAACAAGCGGTGGATATGAAGGTTCCACTTACTTCTTGTTTTGTAGCTGTTCATGTTATGTTTAACTGTTCTTGGTTTACTGTTAAATGTGTAGGCAGAGGGGGCTTTCAGGGCACAGAGGGCACTATTATTAGCATGTTTGACAGGGATCGCACGGACACAGAAAGAAACCCCACGAGTACTTCACAGTATACCCCATGAGTAACCCACAGAACTTTATAACTTGTAACATCAAGGGTACGCAGTCCAGAGAAAAAAACATATACAGTAAAATGCTGCAGCACTAGGATGGACATGTCATGCCATACTTAGAGCTGCAACAATGGTTTTCATTGTGTCCTCAGGATAGGTTCCATTGCCTCCAAGTAACAGATTTTGTAAAGAAACTATTATTGTCTGATACAGACAAGACATCTGTCCCTTCAATGGTGACGGTATTACAATCAGCTTTAGAAGGCAGTGCTTCCCTTCCCCATGTGATATCCTATACATGGATGCTTTACAACACTTACGAGCAGATTCAAATGACATTCTTAAACAGGCCTGGGAAGTGGATGTACAACACCCGATTGATGCTCAGGACTGGGCTGGACATCTCAAATTTTTACAGTTGATCATGGCTTCACATTGCTGGAAGAAATGCTCTTGGAAGATGATGGGTATTTTAGAGTGCCAGCTATAGAATGTAAATACCTTCCAGGGAGAGGTGCTGCCTGTTGGACAGGCTGTGGCCAATCTCCAGCTACACATGGTCATATTTTTTTGAGAATGTCCATTATTGGAACCCTTTTTTACCACCTTAAGTAATACCATTTCAGATATTTTTGGAACCCCATCCGACTGATGGTATACCTCTTTCTTTTCTCCTAGCACAGTAGTCCCTTGCAGTCACCCCTACCAGAAAACTATTAACTATCTGTCTTTTAGTGGCAATAAAAAGCCATCATGAAAAATTGGCTCACTAGCAGTACCCCTAAGATTTCCCTTTGGTAGGACCTCATCATAGGAATATATAAAAACAGAAAAAAAGCACAACTAAACCGTCATCCTGACAAGTCTGAAATACACTGGAGGGGATGGGTGCTGTAAATTATGCAGCACGAACAGAACTTTGTTCCTTAAGGGGGATGCAAACAGGAAGGCTTTGAGGGAATGGGGGCATGCCCTGCAGATACATCCTTATAATTATGATGTGGAGACTTATGAGGCTAACATACAGTCTTTCTTTCTCTCTCTCTCTCTCTCGATTCCACTTATACTTCTTGTACTCATATTTAAAATATAAGGGACACCTTTGTTTTTATAAGGAACTGGAGAATCTCCTTTTGGACTACACTTGTTGGACTTTTTGGCCCTTGAGGTTATCCTACACATATACTTACATCTGGACCTCTGCCTCTGTATTATATTTAGACACTGCATATATATCTTTTTTTTTATTCCATTAATTACATATCTGGCTAGCTACTTGGTCACAAATGTACTTTATTATTGGCAGCCAATGCACGTATGAACTGGTATGGCATAACTGTTTGGCACTTTTACGCAAATTCCATTAAACAAAGAATAAAAAAAAGCTGCAGTACTTGAAAAAGTTGAATGCCCATATCTCATTCCTTAAGGAAACACATCTTAAGAAGGATGAGATATGCTATGCAGAGAGTGGGTGGGACAGGCATTCAGGGCAGGTGGCAACACAGATAAAATGGGTATGGGATGGCCATCTTAATCACCAGAGCAGTGCAGTTTCAAGTTCAGGATGAAATCGCAGACCCCCTGGGCAGGTGTATTCTGCTGAAAGGTATGCAAGGTCAAGTCGCGGTGGTACTAGGCTCAATATATGGTCCAAATGTGGTTCTTCACAAAGCTAGTTAGAATACCAATGCAATGGATGCAGCATCCTATAATTCTTGCAAGAGATTGGAGCCTTGTCCAGGACCATGGCATTGACAGAGATACAGTGTAGCATAGAGGCCTATCCACTGTGCAGAGAGCCTTAAGAGAATTAATTGACATTCTCTGATGGGTGGACCTATGGCGAATGCTGTACCCAGACACATAAGCATTCACCACCATTTAATGTCTAGACTAGACTATTTTTTGACAAGTGAAGAGCGTCTATAAGGGATCCACTCCTGCAAGATTTAAGCTTGGGTCATACCAACCATTCCCCTGCATCTCTGGACTATGCAATTTACCTGCACCCCTCAGCAGACCAAAAATGGGTATTGAAACAACCAAATTTTAAAAGACACACAGTTTATTGAACAGTTGAAAAAATAAACTGCAGACTTCACAACAAATAACAAACATCCTATAGATAATGCTGATACATTCCAGTTGGCTCTTAAATGTGGGATAAGGGGTGAATTGATCACTTGACATCTACAAGGAAGAGAAAAAGAAATGGGAAGGCACAGGAGTTACTGACTAGAATTCGAACAGTAGAACATTACTAGAACTAGCCCCCCAAAGACACATGGGTGGTGCTCAACACCCTTAAGGTGGCCTACACTGAACTCAATGGGGAATTAGCCAAGTTGGCACTTTACAGGCCCTGGGTTAAATACTTTAAACAGGGAGAGAAGGCAGGGAAGCTAATGGCCCTGCATATTCAGCAGCAAGAAGCACTCAATACTATACAAAACATAAAAGTACCACGGAAACCTGCCAGTCTTCTTCAGGGATATCTCTGTAATCAGGTCACACCTATGGAACTTTGCCGTCAGGCATCAGGATTCCATGGAAGCTTTTTCTGCAGCAGTCTATTAGAGGCTGACATCAGGTTCTGACATCACACACCCTATATAAGTGCGGGCGGCCCCACTTCCTCCTCATTTCTTTCGCTCCGTCGGCCATTCGCGCATGCACTACATGGAAGCTTCATCGCTCAGTTCAACCGCCAAACTACTTACCCTTTTTCTTTAATACTTGCCTTTGAATCATTTTCATTTAAAGTGATTATTTTGTTTTTTGTATGTCAAGAACTAAGCCTTCATCTGCTCTCTTCCGTCACTGCGGAAAGACTATTTCTTCAGCTGAGCATGAACTCTGTGTCTGCTGTCTTGGGCCTAGCCATAACATTCTTGCCTGTGAGTCCTGTGTGAATTTCAGCCTCACCACCTGCTGCCGATGCAAGAAAGCCCTGCAGAAATTCCATATGGAGCAATAGGCAGCCAGCGGACAGCAGCCCCCCTCCCACATTGCTGGCGTCTTCTGTAGGCTCTCAGGCCACCATGGCCTGGGACAGATCCTCAGGGAGACATTCTCATTGGGACAAGGATCAGCCTAAGGACTGTTTCCTCCCATCAGCAATCCCAGTCCCCTTCTATTCCTCCTCCTCTTCTCCCGGGATTGCTCCATCGACCGCTTTGGTGTCAGCACCTTGCTCTGTGCAGGCCTCTGCTCCTATCAGGCCCCCCATGGAGGAATCTTCTCCCAGCTGTCACAGGGCTACAGAGGGGCTGTCAGCTTCTGGGTCATCAGCCCCAGCCCCACCGTCAAGACCTGTTGAAACTCGAGGTCCACAGGTGCTGGACCCAACCACTTCCACTATCGCTAGTGGTTCATCATCAGAGCTGGGCTACATGCCCCCTCCATTGACACCTGTTTTGACAATGATTCCTTTTCCCACCATCGACCTTAGCTCTGTTTTTCCCTCCATTACCACTTTTCTCATACAACAGTTTGTTCCATGGCCGGGCCATCATTGCCCGTGCCGTCACGTGCTGCTTTGGTGTCGATGCCAGTCTGACCCGTTCACTCTGCACCTTCCAGAAAACTGTCAGTACTCTGACCATTGGTCCCTGCTTCCGAGCAGGCCAACATCGAGGAGGAATACCACCCTGACCTCATCCTCCCTGAGGAAGAGGATGAAGAGGAAGACATTGAAATGTAATCCTCAGACAGATCCATTGTCTCCACCAGGAGTGAGGACTTGCCCCCAAGTACCCCCCTCCAGAGGACCCCTCTTTCTTCAACATTATGAAGCAGTTCTCTTCCACTATGGGGTTTCAGACTGAGGAAGATGATGAAACAAGGAGGAATCTGGTGGATTTCATGGAGATCCCAGAGGCTCCACCGGAAGTTATTCGTCCTCTGCTGCCAGGACTGCATGATGCTGCCACTGTGGCCTGGCGTAGGCCCAACCTGGTACCAGCCATGACCAGAAAGGCTGACAAGCTTTACCAGGCACCTCAGGAGCTGCCCTTCTATGCTTCCCAGCTTGAAACTGACTCAGTAATTATTAACTCATCGGCTCTGAGACGCCATTTTGAATTAAGGTTAAGCAATGGAATCCTCTGACTTTGAAAAGCGCTATTGGAGCCAGGGAGTGGCTGCTCATGACAGAACTAAGGCCCCCAAGCACCTTAGTTCCCTGCGCCCTGACTGGGAATCTAGGAGGCTAGACCTCTGGGGTAAGAGGACTTTTGCCTCTGCCACTCTGGGCCTTAGGATTGCCAGTTACTTGGCTCATTTGATTAAATACCAGAATACCATCTGGAGGAAGGGCAAAGCTGCTACTCAGGCCCTCTCTGAGGGTTCCCAGAGATGAGAGCTTCTTAAACTGCTCCAGACCTTGGAAGATGTCAGTAAGCACCTCCTCAGAGCCACCTATGATATTGCTGATACCACAGCCAGGGAAGCTGCCTCCGGCGTTTACTTCAGAAGGCACTCCTGGCTTAGAGTCTCTGGCTTTACAGCTGACGTCCAACAAAAGGTGCTTTATGCCCCTTTTGTGGCTCTCAAACATTTTGACTCAGACATGCTGAATATTATTAATGACTAGCAGGCCTCTGGCGGGGCTTATTCGGTCTGTCCACTCCTTTTACCATACCCAGCCCAGGAGCAGACTTAGGCCCTACTTTCATAAGGTCTCTCACGCATTGGGTTCCGGAACCAAGCTCTAGGGAAAACGCAGAGCAAGCTCTGCCTTGCCTGTCCCCTCTTCTGGTTCCTCTGCGAAGCAATCCAGAGGAAGAGGTGTGGCACCGGCCACCAGTTCAGCTTCAGCCTGACTCCTTTACAGATCTCCCTCCTCTTGGACCAAGCCAGGAGGTGGTGGTTAGAGGATAGTTCTCCCTCCATCTGTCCCAGTGGAGAACCATTACGACAGATGCTTGGATCCTGCAGATCATCAAACAGGGCCATGCTCTAGAACTTACAGAACAGCCTCCAGATGTTCCCCTAGTCCGCACCTTTTATCTTGCAGATCACATAGAGGTGCTCCGGGAAGAGGTCCTCTCCTTACTGTGCAAGCAGGTCATAAAAGCAGTGCCCAGGCAGCAAAGGAGCAAGGGGTTCTACTCCAAGTTCTGCCTGGTTCCCAAAGAACAGTGGACTTGAGGCCAATTCAAGACCTCAGGGAGCTGAACTTTTTTATCCAATACAAAACATTCCAGATGGTCACTTTGCACAGTCTTCTTCCTCTGCTCAAGCAGGGCAACTGGCTATGCTCCCTCGATAAGCAAGATGCCTGTCTGTATATCATGGTTTGCCCCCCCCCCACAGTTGATTCCTGCTGTTCCTGTTCTAGGGGGAGCATTACCAGTTCAGGGTATTGCCCTTTGGCTTATCCTCTACACCACAGGTATTTACCAAGTGCTTAGCAGTTGTTGCAGTGGCCCTCCGATGTGAAGGCCTCTACATGTCCCCATATCTGGACAACTGGTTACTGAAAGCCCAGTCCAGGGAGCACCTGTTGTTGACTCTACAATGCACCCTGCAGTTATTCCAGTCCTTGGGCATCACTATCAATTGTTCCGAGTCTGTTCTGACCCCGTCTCAGCAGTTGCAATACATGGGGCAGTCCTGGACTCTACTCAGGGCATGGCCTTCCTCCCTCAAGAGAAGGCTGACCGCTTTATTGCTCAGGCCCAGGAGGTGGCTCAGGGTGGGATGTCACAGCCAGGGCATTCCTCAAGCTACTAGGGCTAGTGGCTGTGGCCATTGTTACTGTCCCTCTGAAATATAGAAACAAAGAATCTGATGGCAGATAAGGACTGCTTGGCCCACCTAGTCTGCCCATTTTCCTACCTAATGGATAAGCTGCAGATCCTAGTTAACCAACAGCCTACTTCCTCCTACCTCCCCACTAGAATTGCCTTATGTCTCTTCCATGCATTCTTGAATTCCCCCACTATTTTTGACTCCATGACCTCCTCAGAAAAGCTGTTCCATGCAACTACAACCCTCTCTGGCCAGCTTGCAGTTGAGGATCCCGCAGTGAACTCTCAGGGTTCAGTGGGATCAGTGCTCAAGCGATCTAGATCAGCTGGCCCTTGTCTTCTCGCCAGTATGCAAGGTGCTTCACTGGTGGATGAACCCGGCCAATCTCTTAAAGGGGGTACCCTTTCTTATCCCCATTTCTTACCAAATCCTCACCACGGATGCTTTGGGTCTGGGTTGGGGAGCCCATCTAGGTCCCTATCAGACCCAGGGTCTCTGGTCCTACTGGGAGACTCGCCTCCGCATAAACATCCTAGAAATGAGGGCAGTTTCATATGACTTACAGGCGTTCCAGAATCATCTCTCTCCAGGCACTCTGTTGGTGCAGTCGGACAATCTCAGTGTGGTATATTGCATCAGTAAGCAAGGGGGGACCCATTCCTACCTTCTGTGCTGGGAAGCAGTACGGGTCTGGTACTGGGCTCTAGACCATGGTCTAGAACTGTCAGCCGTCCATATGCCAGGTGACCAAAATGCATTGGTGGACAGCTTCAGCCGGTCACAGTCTAAAATGTATGCGTGGGAACTGTTGACTTCAGTCACAGAAGACTTGTTCGACAGATGGGGTCCTTCAGAACTGGACCTTTTTGCATCACCACTCAACACAAAACTGCCGTGTTTCTGCTTGCTGGATCCAGGGCCTGGAGTTTTCTGGTGAGATATGTTGCCCCTCTCATGAAAAGGGAGGTTTCTGTATGCCTTCCCACCCATTCCTCTGATTCAGAGGGTACTCATCAAGCAAAACAGTCACGGCACTCCTCACTTCATGAAAGACAAGGATTTGTTGAAACATTAGAAGTTTTTGCTGCTGTACTCTGAGCCAAGCCTGAACAGGCCTACACACTGTTGTGGTAGAAGGAAAATAAAAAGATTGGTATCTGGTTAAGTAACTGACTTTCATGTTTTTTATGTAAGTGTGAGGATTGCTATGACTTTTGTTTGGATTCTGACTTTCTGTCACAGAGCACCCATTACCTTGCTGCAACTCTCACTCTGTCTGGTACTCATCAAGCTACAGATGGAAGATGCCACCCTAATTCTGTTGTCTCCATTCTGGCCTCAACAGATATGGTTTCCATTACAGCAACAATTGGCTGTGGAACCTCCAGTTCCCTTGCCCCTCTGCGGGGACCTGTTGACACAGACTCAAGAGACCCTGGTCCATCCATACCTCCAGTCACTCCACCTGCATGCATGGCTCCTGAGGACATAGCTATTGCTTGCTTTGTTGTGTTTCAGAAGATGGCTGATGTCCTAGTGGCCCCCAGAAAGCCTACCACCAGAACTACCTACTCTGTGAAATGGAAGCGGCTTGCTATCTGGGTCGCTTCTCATAGCCTGGATCCTTTCACCTGTCCGGATAACCAGATTCTGGATTAGCTCCTGACCTTGTCTAATGCAGGACAGTTCTGGAGTATCTCCTGACCTTGTCTAATGCAGGACTCAGAATACTCCTCTCTTAAAGTGCACCCTATCATCCATTTCAGCCTCTCCTGTGCCCATTGATGGCCATACTGTGGCACAACTGGATATGGAAAAGGAAAAGCTGGACATCAAAGCAAATACTGCACAGACTAAAAGGTAGTCATGCAAAAAAAGTAATTTATTTTACAAAATAGAGTTAAAAGCAGCAGCAAAAACCATACTACCAATGACCATTTCACATCTCACAGGATGCTTTTTCAAGGTATAACAAGGGATAATTAATCCAAGCTTTATATACCCTTATAAGGGTCACATGTATGTATAAGTGCACCAATCACAAGTAACCAAATCCACAATGTTGTGGGATATAGACATATCTTTTTAAAGAAACATGTTAAAAAACATGTATATACTATTACATAAAAAGTACGGTGAATACAGCAAAAAACAGTATTTACAAAATGTGCCATCTCTCTCTCTCTCCCATCTTCACCACATATATAAATACCCCTCTAAATATTCTATCTTTAGTTTAGTTCAGTTCAGTTTATTGACAGGATAAAACTCAGTTGAGCAGGCCCATTTGTAAGGAAGTCCTGGTACAAAACAGTCATAAACACAGAGTATGAAAACAGTAACATCAAAGAGAACTTAAAATCTACAAAATATTTACAGCTATACAAAGTCATAGACCAGATATTTACATCTATACAAAATTCATAGACCAGGCAAGGTAAGGGAGAGGTACACTGTATATGCAATATACAGATGATACAGAGTATGTGACAGGTGATAAGTACAATGACTGAGTGACTTAAGGCAGTTATAACAGTATGCACTACAAGTTACCGTAAAGGTGAGTGACTGGCAGTATGCAGGAAACTGATCTGCTGAGGTACAGCAAGGTAGAGAGGTAGAAGGTAATGACGTGGGGGCAGGGAGACTGTAGAGACATGGTGGACAAAGGCTAAGTAAGTAAAAAAGGGTGGGTGGCAAGTACGGGGAGGGTGGATGTGGAGTCAGAAAGGCGAAGGTGGAAAGGGAAGGATTGGGGTACGGCAGTGGAATTGGAAGGGTTAAGGAGTAGGGTAGCAGAATTGGAGGTAAGAAGGAAGGGAAAGGTGGCCAGGAAGGTCAGTCACAGGTGGGGAGGAAAGGGGGGAAAAGACAAAAATGGGTGGGGAGAGGAGAGGAGAATGTTAAGAGAGTGTTACTTATTGGCAGGTACAGACTTCATTGCGTCTGCTGGAGACCAAGTTCCTGAAGTTGTTTAGAGGGATCAGTGTCTGAAGTTTAAGCCAGGTTTGGGCTTTATTCCAGGCAGTCAGAAGAGCACAGCTTATAGCCATATTGCCAAAATGGGATCAGGTGCTAGGAATATTTAGCATAATGTAGGAACTCTTACGTAAAGGGTAAGTGCACACCATTTGCTAAAAGAGGTTTGCTATATAAGAGGGGAGTTTCGACAGCAGTGCTTTGTAGAGCCAAATGAAGGCGTGGGTGAGTGTTCTTGTTCGCAGAGAGGGCCAGCCCAAGGAGGTATAAAGATCACAATGATGTGTCTGGCGATGGGCATTAGAGATAAATTGTATTGCTCTATGGTAGAGCATATCTAACTGGTGTAACGAGTAGTCTGAGCAACAGCCATACAAAATGTCTGCATAGTCTAGGAGCGGGATGAAGGGTGCCTAAAACAGTTGGAGCCTGGCCTCAGAGGTAAAAAAAGATTTATTTCTATAGAAAAATCCAATCAGTTGTCGCAGTTTCTTTGCAAGGGATGCGATATAGTCAGAAAAGGTTAGATGCTGGTCTAAAACACAACCTAGGTATTTGAAGTTATTGACTACCTCAAGCTCGTTGTCTAGGAGGGTTCTGATAGGAGGCAGGGTTCTGAGTGCTTTTGTGACTTGTGTCAGGTGGTTGGAGTAAAATTACATTACCCTGGTTTTCTTTGCATTTAGGAGTAATGTAGATTAGACAAGGCTGCATTGCAACACATAAAATTCGGATTGTAATTCCACCCTGACTTCAGCTAATGAGGGTCTGGATAGCCATATCACCATGTCATCTGTGAATAGGTGTAGTTTTGCCTTATCAGTGTTGTGTCCAATAGTATTTATATAAATCATAAAAAGGAGGGGCCCAAGGATAGAACCTTGTGGAACCCCTCTTGTAAGCAGTAGGAGAGGGGAAAGGAAGCCATCTTCTTTCACTTGTTACAGTCTGTTAGTAAGGTAGCTGTTAAACCATAATAGTGCGGGGCCCAGAGATACCATGCCAGTTCAGGGTATCAAGGAGCAAAGCATGTTCGACAGTGTCGAAGGCTTTGCTTAGATCCAGGAAGATGGCCCCTGTAACATGTTTCTTATCCATTGCATGGAGACAGTCATCTGTGATAGAGGCAAGGGCAGTGGTGGTACTGTGGGTGGGTCTAAAGCCTAGTTGAACTGGGTTTATTAGGTTGGATTTGGCGAGGTAGTCCCTTAGCTGGACATTAATTAATTTCTGAGAGCAGGGGTAAAATGGAGATAGGGCGGTAGTTATTTAGGTCCATAGGGTCACCAGATTTGAAAAGCGGGAGTACTTGTGCTAGATTCCAGACGTCAGGTTCTGCACTGGAGCTTATAGAAAGGTTGAACAGGTGGAGTAAGTGAGCCGTCAGATATCTGACACTGACTTTAAGGAAGTATGGTCCTATGACATCTGCACCAGCACCTTTCTTAACATCTAAGTGTAACAGGAGGTCTTCTACTTCTTTTATTTATTTTTTTTTATACTTTTTATTTTATTCCTCCTCTCCCCTCCCGCTCTGGTCTCCTCAGGAGCACCTAGGAGTCATCCCTCTATGGTCCATTCCTACCTGGTCAACCCTCCTTCACCCATGTAGCTGCGGTTTACTCCCCCCGGGCGGGGACGAGGTAGGGCCCCAACACCCCGAACGTCTTCTGGTGGCGAGTCAGTCGGGTGCCAGGAGGGTGGCCTCAAATTGAGGGCAAGCTCTGGTGCCCCGTCTCTGCCAGAGCTGCAGGGCATTTTCCCCTGTTCTAGGGAGTGGCTAGCGCCCTGATATCAAGGCATTGCCACTGACACCTGCCACTCCCCGCCCCTTCTCTACGCTCCAGCGCTTGCTGTGCCTCTGGCTTCCCCCAGAGGCCAGCCAAGCTCCGAGCAGGAACCCCGCTCCCTCCCGGGAGAGGAGAGCTATCCTCCAGATGCTCGATCCTCTCCCTCCCCTGCCAACCCCCGGCAACCAGGGCTTGTTCCTGAACCCAGGTCGCTGGCGTGGTGTGAGGTGTAGTGTCTAGTGCCTCAACCCCCAGCGCTACTGGGCCGGGAGTCGTCTACTTCTTTAAACTGAAATGGGGTGAAGGAGAAATGATTGCTTGTTGGTGGCGGGGATTTATTAGGGAGGCTGGATGCGATGGTGGCTACTTTAGACAAATTGAACACCAGGTCTTCAGTAGCAGAGTGGTTATTGAAGCTATGCAGATTTCAGTCTTATTGGATAAGGTCTTGCAATTAAAGGAGACCTTGCCAGATAGAGTGGAGAATGGTTTGTAGCCCTCCGCTTGTTTAATAATCTGACAGAATTTGCTGGTGTTTCCCTTTGCGGCGCCAAAAGCCGATAAAAAGAAGTTTTTCTTTTGCGATCTTGATCATTTTAATGAAATTGTTGCGGCAGGCTCTCAAGGCTACCCAGTCTGAAGTGAGCTATGTCTGTCTGGCTGTGGACCAGAGGCAGTCCCTAGCCTTTAGCATAGCCTTGAGATCAGTGGTAAACCAAGGGCATGAGTGTTTCTGGATTCTGCATTTTCTTACGGGAGCGTGCCTGTTTATTACGTTACTCAGTATGCTGTTAAAGAAGGAGAGAAAGTCATGGATATTTGTGGAGAGGTAAAAGTTGGCTCAATTATTTACATATTTTATTTACAATAAATTTTATTAGCAATACATTTTATCAAATGCAGAGAAGCATGAATCAGTTATAAAAATGGGCATACAAATTACAAATTGGCAGAACACTGAAATGTTGAAAAACATATACAGTTCTATTCTAATATATCTCTGTATTTCTGTGTTTTTCTTTTCTTATTTTCTACATTTAAGAAATGGCACTAGGCTGAATCTGTCAACTGGATATGGCCTGTACATTCCTGCAAGGCATTCTCCACTTGAAACCTCCTATCCATAACCCGGTTATTGCTTGGGCCCTGAATTTTGTTCTGGAGAAGCTGATTCTGCCTCCTGTTGAGCCAGCCACATTGTGCAAGCTACTCTTTCTCTCATTGAAAGTCATTTTTATTAGTTGCTATTACTTCTGCTCAAAGAATTTCAGAGCTATAGGTGCTCATGTGCGAACAGCCTCATTTGATTTTCCACAGAGACAGGGTCTCTTTGCGTACTAATCCTAAGTTCTTCCTAAGGTGGTGTCTGAGTTTACTTTAAATCAATCTATCCAGCTGCCTGTTTGTTATTCAGAGCATGCTAATCCAGGGGAAGCATTGCTCCATACTTTGGATGTGCATAGAATTTTCCGTTACTGTACACACCACATGAGGGACTGCAGGAAGTCCTCTCAGTTGTTTGTTTCTTTCGCCCCTGGCAGAGAGGGCACTTCAGTTTTGAAACAGTGCTTGTCCAAATGGTTGGCCAACTGTGTTATTTTTTTTGTTACAGGAAGTATGGTAAGGAACTTTCTGGGGTTGTTAAGGGCCATTCCACCAGGGGTATGGCCACTTCAGTTGCCTGTTTCAAAGGTGTGTCTGCAGCTGAGATTTGCGCTGCTGCCACTTGGAGTACTGCCCACACTTTAACCAAGCACTATAGTCTGGAGAGTGCCTCCAGAAGAAGGGCAGGCTTTGGCCTTGCTATGCTTCAGGGACTTCTTTCTTAGGCCTCTGGCCTCCTGCTACCCAGACTGTCCTTGCTATTAGCACTGCTTAGGACTCGTTCCATAGGTGTGACCTGATGACAGAGATATCCCCGAAGAAGATAGAAAAGTTACACAAGAACTTACCGTAACAGTAGATCTTCAAGGGAATCTCTGTCATCAGGTCATACCGTCCATCCCTCCATACTTCTTTCTCTACCCCCCCCCCCATTCAGCTGTCCTGTTGCTCCAGCCTTTCTACTAGCTGGGCTCCTTCTTTCTCTGCTTGATTCCCTGGTAGGATTCCTGTCTCCCATGGCCTCCGATTTGGGAAGGAACTGAGGAGGGAGCGGGGCCACCCACACTTACATAGGGTGTGTGACGTCAGAGCCTAATGTCAGCTTGGGTGGCCCTAATAGACTGCTCCTGAAAAAGCTTCTGTGGGATCCTGACACCTGATGGCAAAGTTCTATAGGTGTGGCCTGATGATGGAGAGTCCTTCAAAGACCTACTGTTACAGTAAGTGCCTATGTAACTGTTTATCAGTACACCTCAGGCTATAGCAGAAGAATTCAGGAATTTTTATCAGACGCTGTATGACAAAACAATACCGCCCACACCAGAACAAGACCTTCATAATTATCGGGCATTCCTCTCCCCCAACTCAGTCAAGAGCAGCAGCTGAAACTGAAAGCAAAAATTTCCCTAGAGGAAACTAACAAGGCCATACAGGATCTGACACCTGACAAAGCCACAGGGCAAGACGTTTTTTCCCCTAATTTTTATAAGTGGCTGAATAGGGAACTCAGCCCATTACTGTTGGAGCTGTTGGAGCACATACACAAGGAAGGAATTAGGGAACAAGATTTAGTGGGAGCTCTAATAACACTCATTCTCAGACCAGGGCAAGACCCAGCGACCCTGGGGAACTACAGGCCGATCTCACTTATTTAGACATTAAAATATAAGCCAAAGTTCTGGAAAACTGCTTGAATGCAATCCAACTTATGTTCCATAAATATGCACACCCTACTCCTGTGTGATTGTAATGAGTAAATATTTGTGTCGCCATTGGGTTGTGCATTTGAGAAAGAGTAATGTGCTCGAGGATGGCCCTGGTTCCAGTTATCTCAGTGGCACAGCTGGTTAGCTTAATCGGAACGGTATTCCTGGTGGCCTGGGTTCAAGTCCCAGCTGAGACACTTACTTATTTCTCTCCTCTGTTTGTATGTGTTCCATAAATGTGTACACCACACTCGTGTGTGATTGTAATGACTAACTTTCATGGCAAGGAATTCCAGATCAATGGGACCACCACTGAGAATGCTGTCTCTCCAGAGAGTTTAAGACATGCCTTTGGTATGGCCAAAAGAAAATATTCAGTTGAGTGGAATGGGTGATTGGGAGCATACCAAGCTAAAAGACCTTTAAGGTACTCATGTCAAAACCGTGCAGGGCTTTGTAAGTTAACAATGCAGTCTTGAAGGTGGTGTGCCACCTGACTGGGAGCCAGTGTGGCTGACACTGCACAGGCGTGATATTGTCCCTATACAAGGCACCTGTAATCAGCCTAGCCACAGCATTCTGCACCAACTGCAGGTGACGCAGCAACTTCCCTGATGGCCCTAAATTAAGACTGTTACTGTAGTCCAGTCTCAAAGTCACAAAGGCATGAACCTTGGTAGCTAGGTCCTATTGTACCACAGTTTAATCTGGGAGATGTTAGTAAGCTGGAAAAATCCATTGTGAACCACTGTCAATACATGATGTTCAAGAGTCAGTCCAGAGTCCACAATGACTCCCAGATTTTTCACTCTATCCACAGCCACCATAGCCGTGCCATGCAAAGAAGGCAGTGCAGTGGCATTACATCTGGCTGCTGACATGTGAGAACCTAGCTCCACTAGTAACAACTCTGTTTTGTTCGGATTCAGGCTTAGTCAGCTCAAGGTTATCCAGTCAGCAGTTTCCTGGAGGCATTGTGCAGCATAAAGACTGCCACCTGCCCATCTGGTACAGCTGAGTGTCATCTGCATAGCAGTGAAAACTCATGCTGTACCGTGTAATGACCCATCCCAATGGTAGCATGTACACTGTGAATAACATCAGTGATAGGACTGGCCCTAGTGGAACCCCACAACTAACCACTATTGGCTGTGATGAGAAAGTTCCCATGACAACCTTCTGCGATCTGCTGTTTAGGAAAGACTCAAACCATTTCAGCACTGTCCCGATGAGCACCCCCCCCCCACCAATAATCTGCAAGATGTTTCATCAACACCTCATGATCCACAGTGTCAGATGCTGACTAGAGATTGCGAAGATGGGAATAAATGTTTCTTTTGTATCCTTCACCAAAAGCAAGTAATTAAACACCTTGATGAGCAGTTCCCATGCTGTGAGAAGGTCGAAGACCTAACTGTAATGACTCATAGATGTCAAACCTTTCCAGGTGGACCTCAAGCTAAATTGCCACCACTTTTTCAATCACCTTCCCCAAAAAAGGTAAGGTTTGAGACAGATCCGTAGTTCACCAGCAACTCCGGGTCCCGCGATGGCCTCATCAAGAGGGGTCTCACCGAGGTTTCTTAAAGAGCCTTGGGGAAATTACCTTCAGACAAGGAACATCAGACACTGCCAGTGAACACCTGGATGACTGGCTCATTGTGGGCATCTCCAGGAAAGCAGGGAGCAGTCTAGGGATCTGGCCTTCCTAACCATCAAGGACTTGAGCCTTCTGGTCAGTCAGGTCAAGTTCAGTTTGTTCCCAAGCAGGTAATCAAGTTAACTGGGGCAGAGTTGAACTCCCTCCAAGCCATGGATTGCTTACCCATGGACCGGATGGAGGATCTTACATCCTTTGCCCAATCATTTCAGGTTGGGCAGTTGTGCCAGGCCTGGGAATCCTCCAGCTTTTGGAGTACATGGCAGCTTCAACCGGTATGGTCAATTGGGCCTGCTGGCATATGTGCCCCCCTCCAGTGGGAGCTGGGTTGCGAGTGGTCTCAGTGCCATAGTCACCTGGTCCAGGTGCCCTGGTGACACAGCTAATGTGGGATACCACTGAGTGGTGGCTGTGTCCCCAGAACGTCACAGAGGGAATTCAGTTTGTCTGCCCAGAGTCAACCCTCACCTTGAGCACAGATGCATCTCCGGTGGGATGGAGTGCTCACCTCTCCTACCACAAGGCTCATGGGTTTTGGTCTCCCAGCGAGATCAACAAGTATATAAACCTGCAGAAGCTCCCTACGGTGCATCTGATGCTGACAAGAGTTTGCTCTACTGATGTTAGTCAGGTCATGCAACTCCATACTGACAACAGGACCACCACGATCTGCCTAAACAAACATGGCAGGATACACTCCTTTCCCTTGTGTCAGGAGGCACTCCACACTTGGTCTCTAGTACACAGTCTGCAGGTGGATCTCCTTGCAGTACACGCTTCAGGGGAAGACAACCAGCTGACGGATGTTCTTAGTCATGTGAAAGGTCTCATGAGTGGTCCTTGCTCCAGGATGTAGTGACACAGCTGTTCACTTGGTGGGGCACACCTCTGGTGGATCTGTTTGCCTTCCTGGAGAACTGAAAGTTGAAGCTGTTCTGTTCCCTCTCCCCTCAGAAGGGAACACTGACGGGGGGATGCCTTCTGTTGGCCTTGAACCCTGGTCCTTCTGTATGCCTTTCCTCCCTTCACCTAGATTCAGAAAGGGATGATCAAGGCACACAGGGACCAGGGGAACATGATTCTGATACTGCCAGACTGGCCCAGGCAGTTTTGGAATCAGGATCTCCTTAGCCTCAGCAGAAGGTCCTGTGGCGACTTCCTCAGTCCACACCTGCTGCCGAGACAAGAGGTAATGGTCCTGCACCTCTCAGCCTGGTACTTGAGTGGCTAAAGTTCCAGGCTTTTGGTCTTTTAGAGGACATGCTCCACATGGTGAAGGTGCCTTGAGAGGAGTTGACTCCTAGAACATAGTTGTTCAAGTGAAAGAGGTTTATGCTCTAGTGCAAGGACATGATTATGGATCCCCTTACCTGTCCAGTAGCAAGAAATCTCTACTACCTTTGATCCATGTCTGTGAGGGCTATGAAACACAACTCTTTAGGTGTACCTAGTAGCCATGTTGGCATACCAGGCATGGGCTGGTATGCTCATGGTGGCACAGGGGAAGGTAGCTGGGCACTTCTTCAAAGGCCTGGACCACTTTTCCCCTCTGGTGTATGATTCACTGCCTCTGCAAGACCTCCCACTAAGTTTGTGGTCATAACATTTGAACCAGTCCACAAGTGTGAGATGTCACACTTGTCATGGAAGACTGCACTTTTGGTCACTATCACCTCAGCTGGGCAGTTTAGTGAGCTCCAGGCACACTGTCTGGAGTCTCTGTATCTCATCTTTCACAAGGACAAGGTCATCCTTCTCCCCCCACCATGCAGTGTTACTGCCAAAAGTAGTCAACCAGGTGCTCATCTTTTGGTCTACTTACAGAAACCCACTTCTGATGACAAGAGTGTGCTCCACATGTTGCACGTTCCCCCGGGCTCTCCTTTAAAGAAACTAATGGCAGAGGTTCACTTTGAGGCTTGCCAGCTGTTTGTGACCTACACTGAAGCCACTCCAGGCAGAATGGTAGCTAAGCCAGTGATTGCAAGGCAGATCACATCCTGCATCTATCTGTGCTACAGGTTGACTGATAGGGAGCTGACAAAGGGGTTGAAGGCTCATTCCACTAGGCATGCCGCTACCGCTGCCTCTTTGGCCACTGCCGGTGACATCCTAGTCAAAAAGATCTGCAGGGCTGCTGCATGGTCTAGCACACACGTTCATCACCCATTATAGCATCGACCTGCTCGGTCGTCATGATGCTGCATTTAGGTCCTCAGTCATCCAATCTCTTTTCACCAGATAGGGATGCGTGCCTTGCTCCTTCCTCCTGGAGGACTGCTGGGTGTTTGCCTAAGTGCGGATAGCAAATGGAATCCAAGTCATTCGAAATACAGGTCACTCACCTGTAACCATGGTTTTATGATTGGAATTCATAGGTAGCTACACAGACATTGATACATACTATACACAATGACGGCAGAAAAAGGCCTGTTGGACCATCCAGTCTTCCTACTCTTTTGGCCATTCCTCCCCATTGCTTCTGTCATCCTTTTTCTAACTAACTCCACATGCCTGTCCCATCCCTGCTTGAAGCAGTTAACTGATTTGGCCTGTACCACTTCCTCCAACAGCTTGTTCAACTTGTCCACCACTCTTTCTGTGGAAAAAGTTCTTACAGACACCACTTTTAACTCTCGTCCCTATAGTCAAACTCAAGGAGAAAAGTTCCTTGGTGTCCACCCTATTTATCCCATGCAGGTACTTGTAAATCTTAGTCATGTTGCTCCTTTCCCTCCTTTTTTCAAGGGTGTACATGTTCACGTCTTGCAGACTCTCCTCATATATCTTGTCCCCAAATCCATGGACCATCTTGGTTGCCCTGCACTGTACTACTTTCACCTAGTTGCAGTCTCTTTTCAGGTGTGGAAGCCAGTACCTTGCACAGTTTTCCAGGTATGGTCTCACCAGTGACTTGTACAATGGGAGAATCACTTCCAACTTCTGCTGCTTATTCCCCTCCCTGTATAACCCAGCATCCGGTTTGCCTTGCCCAGAGCTCTATTATAATGTGCTGTTTTTAGACTCTACAACACCATGACCCCTAGGCCCTTTTCCTCCTTGATGATTCCTAGCACACTTCCCCATTTCATATTGCACTCTTGGGTTCCTCTTCCCATCATGCATCACTTTACTTTTTTGAGTTGAAGCCCAGCTGCCAGATCTTTGTCGAGCTCTTCAGCCTGCCCAGATCCTCCCCGGGTTCCTTTATTCTTTCCTCCTTGTCCATGCTTGTGGCAGATCTTTGTGCCATCTGTGAAGGGGCAGGTCTTGCCCTTGATGCCTCCACCTATGTCACAACTGAATACATTGAAGAGGACCAGGCCCAGCACTGACCCCTGAGGGTACTACACGTATTACTTCTCTTACCATTGAAAGCCTCCCATTAACTGCTGTTCTTCATGTCCTTCCCCTCAGCCAGTTCTCCACCCAAGTTGCCAATTTTTCCACCATCCCCAAGTCCCTTATCTTCTTGACCAGCAGCCTGTGGGGGACTGAGTCAAAGATCTTGCTGAAATCCAAGTCCTGTCTATCACATCTACTGCCTGTCCCCTATATGCTGCCCTGGTCACCTACGCAAAGAATAAGACCAGACTTTTCTGGCAAGACCTGACCTCGTGAACCCATGTTGTCTGAAGTCCTGCAGCCCATTTCCCTCCAGGAAGTCCACTAGTTTGTCCCTTAGTAAACAATCAATAATTTTTCCCACTAGACATCAAGCTGACTGGTCTATGGCTCCCTGGCTCATCCTTCCCTCCACTGTTGTGTAGAGGGACCACTTCCACTGTCCTTCAGTCCCTAGGGACCAGCCCCATGGCCAGCAAGCCATTGAATATGTCTGCAAGTGACCCTATGGTCACTTCTGCTACCTCTTTCAACGTCCTCAAGTGAAAGCCATCAGGTCCCATAGATTTATCTACTTTTAACCCTGTCAGTTTTTTCTACACCCTTTTCTCAGTTATTTTGACCATACCACTTGAGCCCTTGCTGTCCTCCCATCCCCTCTTATCCTGCATTCTGGTAGGGGACAGCCTTCTCCCTAGTAAATATGGGACAAAAATATTTGTTCAGTATCTCTGCTTTCCCTTTGTCCCCCTCCTCTCATCTTTCCTCACTCTTCAGTCTCACAGTATCCCTTTGACATTACACTTCTCCCAGATGAACCTAAAGAATGCTTTTTCCCCTTGCTTCATTTCTTTTGCCAGCCACAGTTCCATCTCCGCCTTGGTCTCCCTCACCTTCCTGCTGTGATTACCTTTGTTGTTGCCAGGTACTTCTGCCTGTCCTCCTGCTGGCTTTCCATATGCATTAAGAATGTCCTCTTTTTTTGGCTGTCAAGGTCCATATGCTGATATCTCTACCCCTTGATCGAAGTACAGGCTTCTTGTGCATGATCACCCATACATTATTCCTTATACTGAATTTTGATAACTGGCTTGGCCCACTGAGACAAAAAATCCCTTTTTTAGGGCTGTCCTGGAGCTAATTACAAGATAGAAGCAAACATTTGACATACAGTTACTGGCATACATTAAAGGTCAAGGAGACAGTACCTCTTCCTAATTGCCGTATTCCATTTCTCAAGTCACTTTGTGTTTAAATAACAATTGTAAGCCCCCCCCCCCAATTTTCTGGGGCTTACCTGCATTTGACTCTTCTCTCCTCCATGCCTTGTCTTTCTTCTGCAGCCCTCACCTTTTTGTCTTCATCCTCTGGTCTTCTGTGACTGTCGAAATGGGGACTAGCAGGGCATAGAGCCAGCATCCAGGAGCCCTGGCGGGAGCTGAGCCAGGGCTCTATTTAAGCATTGAGCATCTGGAATTGCGCAGCAGATTCGCGATCTCAAATTGTTGTTTTTAAGGCAAGTTATAGAGAAGTGTGCTGTTGCTTTAAACACAAGGGTCAAACCTGGCACCAGCCCACTAGCCAAATGCTGATAGATTTTGTATTGGGCTAGTAAGATTGTCCTTTAACTAGCCCTGCAGGCCTGTACTGGAGAAGGTTGCATTTTAGTACAGTATGTATGCCAGCTGAGCCAGTGGAAAAGTCTGTGGGGCTAGTGGATTTTCCCACTCACTAGCCCTGCTGGCTAGTGACCACAAAACTTAATTTCGACCCCTGTAAACAGGCTTTTAGAGTTTCTTGTTCTTGATCACATGACAATACACAGTGTTAGTGTTGATTTACAAGATGCCTGCCAATTTCCAGCTGGAGAAGCTGTATTGGTTTTGGGTATGCTTTAGGCTCTAAATTCAGCACTTTTTTAATTACAAAGGTACTGTATAGGTGATGAGATTTCCATTACTTAATTTCATGAATTGATCTGAAAGTTTAGTTGCATCCTTGAGTGCTGTGTGAAGTTTTAGGAAGTGTGGTTTCCAACTCCATTCTCTTAGCAATCCGTAGCTGTGGTTGTTTGGGCATCTGAAGCTTTCAACTGAGTAAATTTGGATTTAAAAGTTCACTTGGGGGGACACTAGAGAGCAACATCTAAGCAGGATGTCTTTTTCAGTACACACGCACCTCATGTTCTGCTAAATTGGGTTAAAACAATTTATTTTGAACTTTGAGTCACCTAATGTTGATAGAATTGAATATCTGAAGTGGATCATTTTGATACCTATTTTGTCAGTGTGGGTCAACTGAAAACTGCGCAAGGCAGTGGGCAAAGCAGACTCAGCCAGTATAGCAGCAAGCCATGGAGGCCTCGGGGAGCCCAGGAACTGGAAAATCCAAGGGGGCTGACAGGGATCCTCCATGGAAGGCCATGGTCAAATCCATCAGAGCCATGGATGGAAAGATCAAAGGACCCTAGAACACCTTGAAGCGCAAGATGCACAAATTAAAATCTTTATGAGGTACAGTCACAGAGGTGGATAATGAGTTCACTTCTACTCTTGTGTCGGTCAAAAAGCCCACAGTAGAAAATGGCCAATTTTGTGCATGTCTGGAGGCACTTGAGAATGAAGTGGGCTCTGTGAATTTAAGGTTAGTCATCTCCTGGAAGGCAAAGAAGTGGATTTACTGCAATATCTTAAAAAATGGTTTTCGGACAATTCGTCTTTACTTGAAGACTTCAGTAGAGCAGAATTCAAGAAGGCCAACTGTGTGATCCCCATGTTGGTGCAGATTGCCTCCAACCAGCCAAGGACAGTTTTTCTGAAGAAGAGCAGCACAGAGATTAGAGACATCTTACTAAAACATGCTCATTCTTCCTATCCAATTACAGCTGGCAGGATGGACATGAAAATCTTTCAAGATTTCTCTCTTCAGACAAGATCACGCCACAAGCAATCAATGCAGTTTGGCAGCACCTGAGGGCACTTGATGTCATGCACTTCTTTCTTATTCCAGTACACCTCCGTATCATATATGGAGGCAAAACCTTCCAATTGACCAACCCACAGGATGCTGGTGGCTGGACAGAAGAGACAGAAGAAGAGTTTCAGGCCCGACCAACCCATGTGCAAGATCTGGGTGAGGAAGAAGCTGATTGTACTTAACCTTTCCTATTCTTTGTATTCAGGACATTCTGGTAGCTTTGCCGCTCTGTGAATTTAATGTGCAGCCCTTTTGGCTGCTAGGGACATACCCGCATGCTTAATTATGTGACCATAAATATTGTTTGCTTTAATAGTTAGCATTGAGGGTTACTGTTAATGGCATTTGTAGGGTCAGGCTAGGCCTTGGGATAAGTGAGTATTTGGAGAATGATTGCGCTATGAGGTCCCGATCTCGACTGTTGTTTTCCTACAGCTCATACTAGAGCGAGCTCTCTGCAAACAAAGTACTGGGATGACGGGTAGAAGATTCTATCTGGAATTGCTATTTATATTTCCAAAAGTTGTGTTTTTATTACAGCTTGAAAGATGTTGACCTCAAAGTTTATATATGATATAAAACTTTTATTGCATATGTTGTATGCAGTCACGGCATCACAGGTTTAGCACTGTGAGCTGTACAAAGCTGGCTGATAGGTGATAGCCTTACTATTACTGGTTACAGGTTAATCTTTAGAGCAGTAATTCTTCATATCTAATGATTTATTGGTTTAATAGCGACCCCAGTGGGTTGCATCTTACTCTTTCCTATTTGTTCTCCCTTTAATGGTAACACCAAAGCTATCAATGTTGCCCCATATATCTTCATTTATTAGATTAGGGATCTTAAAATGATGCATTTGAACTCTTACCTGTGAGACTGCATTGTGAAATGTAATTTGTATGCTTCTACTGTATTCCCTTTGAGGATAGCTGTATTTTGTGGTTTAACTGAAACAATAATATATATAAGTAAAACAAAATTTCACTCTGTGAGTGAGAAGGTTTGTGTGACTTGCTTTTATGATTTTTGTTTACAGTTTTTTGTTGTATATGTTTCTTTCTATGATGTTTATTGTGAGGTATAGTTAGTTCTCTGTGTTTGAAATGTATGCTTGCAGTGTTTAATATATAAAGTATTTATCTGCTTTTTTTCAGTTACACTTTTTTGTGCTGTGTGGTTTGAAAATGTTGGATTTTGCGAATATTAGAATGTAATAGTCATTTTATATTTCGGGGTACTGTTACAGAGTGAGGTAGAGGGAGACCTAATGGTGGCATCCTCATTTCTAACTTTGACCACCTATATATGGATAACATTTATGCACTCTGCTCATTTATCCAGTTTTATACCATGTTTCCTAATTGGTTTGTCGTCACAATAAAACTAAAACCATGGCTTTAGTAGTCCATGGAGGAAACATTTAACCTTAATTTATTTTATTTATATTTTGAATTTTTTACACCAGGATAGCCTCATAATTCCAAGCTGGTAGAGAGGGTTGGTTGTTCCTGGCTTGATTAGTCAGATAACACCAACATGTCACACAGTACCCACTGATGCAAACTTAAAGTCCGTTTAGGTTGCTGTTGCTTGTAAAATCACATCTTTTTACTGACCAAGCACGGTGCATAAGTGTCACTTGACACTGCAGTAACAGTGTGTTGTTTGTTTTAGCTCCCCCTTCTGATGAAGTCAGGCCTGCTGAGGACTATGTTAAGGATGATGTTCCAGAGTCTGTGGAAGAGCCTTCACCAGTCAAGCAAGTCACACAGAACCATAAACCTGCTGAAAGTACTGAAGGTGGTTGAGTATGTCTGCTTTTGACATTTACAAATCCAAATATCTTCTGGGGCCAATTGTTCTACGAATCAGAAGGGAAACTCAGTTGATATCTGAACTTATTATTTGTTACTTGAAAGTATTCTAGAAACACAGAAACATAGACTTTGACAGCAGATGAGGACCGCTTGGCCCACACAGTCTGCCCATTTCCCTACCTTTCGAATAAGCTGCAGATCCAAGTTAACCAACAGAATACTTCCTCCAACCCCCCACCATAATTGCATTGTGTCTGTCCCATGCATTCTTCATTTTCCCCACTGTTTTTGACCCCACAACCTCCTTAGGAAGGCTGTTCCATGCATCCACCACCCTCTCCATGAAAAATACTGTCTCATGCTGCCCCTGAGCCATCCCCCCCATCTTCAAATTGTGCCCCCTTGCTCTTGCACATCTCTTTTTTTGCAAGATGCTACCCTCTTGGACTTTATTGATTCCCTTAAGATACTTGAAAGTTTATATCATGTCCCCCCTCTTCCTCCTTTCCTTGAGGGTATACATATTAAGCTCCTTTAGTCTCTCTTTGTATGTCTTCTGGTGCAAACCCTACACCATTTTAGTTGCCCTCCTCTGGATAGCCTCCATCCTGTCTATGTCCTTGCAGAGATGGGGTCTCCAGAACTGCATGCAGTACTCCAGATGGGGTCTCGCCAACTGTCTGTACAGAGGGATAACAACTTCCTGTTTTCTACTGTTGATGCCTGTCCCTATGTATCCCAGTATCCCCCCAGCACCGCTTGCCCAATCCTTTCCACCTCACCTTGTATATCAACCCTTTTGCAGATCTTTGTGTTGTCTGCAAAGAGACATACTTTTCCTTCCAGGTGCTCTCCAATGTCACTTATAAAGACATTAAAGAGGACCGGTCCAAGTACCGAACGCTGTGGTACCCCACTAGTTACTCTCCTTTCTTCACTGTGGACTCCGTTTACTATTACCCTTTGCGTCCTGTTGTCCAGCCAGTTTTTTATCCAGGCTACCACCTTGGGACCCACTCCAAGGCTGGCTAACTTGTATATTAATCTTTTGTGTGAGACTATGTCAGATGCCTTGCTAAAATCTAGGTAGGCCATATCCACAGCCCCTCCCTGGTCTACTACTTTGGTCACCCAGTCAAAGAAATCTATTAGGTTCATCTGACATGACCTTCCTGCTGTGAAACCATGCTGCCTTGGGTCCTGTGCCCCACTGGCCTCTAGGTACTCAACAGTTCTTTCCTTCAGAAGTGATTCCATCATTTTCCCTACCACTGAGGTCAAACTAACTGGTCTGTAGTTTCCTGCCTCTGCCCTGCTCCCACTTTTGTGAAGTGGAATCACATCTGCCCTCCTCCAATCATCAGGTACCACCCCATTCTCCCATGATTTCTTAAAGAGAGTAGTCAGTGGCGTTACTAGTTCTACCATTAGTTCTTTTAGAATTCTGGGGTGAATCCCATCAGGCCCCATTGCTTTGTCCACCCTCAGTTTCAAGAGTTCTTTCAAAACCCTTTCTTCTGTGAATGGACTGGTATCGACCCCCCCATGCAGAGTGTTTCTCTTGTTTGGTTTAGGTACCTCTCCCTTCTCTTCCATTGTGAATACTGAGCAGAAATATTCATTCAGTATCTCTGCTTTTTCACTGTCACCCTCTGCCAACATCTCCTCTCCTTTATTAAGTCTCTGTATCCCTCCCTTGATCTTTCTTCGCTCCATAATGCACCCATAAAAGTTTTTATCCCCCTTCTTAACGGAGTTGGCTATCTTTTCCTCAGTTTGTGCCTTTGCTATTCTGACTGCCTTCCCTGCCTCCTTCTGCTTTAACTGATAAAGTTCTCTGTCCTGCTCCTTCTCTGTTTCCTTATATTTCCTGAATGCTGTCCTTTTCTCCTTAACCTTCCCTTCCACCTCTTTTGAGAACCATAGTGTTTTTTTTCCTTCATTTTGTTTTGTTGATTTGCTTCACACAAAGGCTTGTTGCCTCTGTGATGGCTGTTTTGATTATTCCCCATTGTTCCTCCACCCCTCCTTCTTGCCTGTTTGCTAGTGCTTTTCTGAGGCACTCTCTCATTTTCCCAAAGTCAGCCCTCCTAAAGTCCAATACTCTTGTTTTTGTATGGCTTGACTCTATGGCTGTGTTTATTGTGAACCACACTATTTGGTGGTCAGTTGTTCCCAGATGGCTACCCACTTCTAGATCTGAGATCCTGTCTCTGTCCCCATTTGAGAGTACCAGGTTTAAGATTGCTCCCTCCCGAGTGGGCCCCAGCACTAGCTGTCTGAGGCATGCCCCCTGTATGGCATCAAGAATGACCCTGCTCTTGGATGTGCCTGCAGCAAAGGTACTCCAGTTAACATCTGGCCTATTCAGGTCCCCCATTAACAATATCTCCCCTTTTTCTACCATTTTAAGGATGCCTTCTATCATTTTCTTGTCTATTTCCTCCCCCGAGATGGGGTTCTGTACACAACCCCCATGCGGATTGTGGTGTCATTTCCTGTCTCCAGGGTGACCCATAGTGACTCATCAACTTCCTGTTTACTCTTTAGTTCTGTTGCTTTAATCCCTTCCCTTATATAGAGAGCTATTTCTCCTCCTCTTTTACCCACCCTGTCCCTCCTGTAGATTGTGTATCCTGGTATGTTGACATCCCAGTCATGGTTCTCTGTGTACCATGTTTCAGTGACTGCCACAATATCCAGACATCCCTCTTCTATCAAGACCACTAGTTCAGGGAGCTTGTTACACAGACTGCGAGCATTGGTACTCATCACCCTCCATTTTTTGATGGCCTTACCCCTTTTAGCCCCATCCATGTCCTTACTGCCTTTTTCTGCATTTACCCCTGTCCTGATCCCTACTGACCTCTCTGCCTTGGTGTTTACCTCTCTAACTACTGTGTTTTGTGGGGGGAGGCTGGGATTTCCATGCTCCTTTTCAGTGCTTCCCTCCTTGGCTAGTTTAAATGTTTGCCAATGAAGCATTTAAACCTATCACCTAGGATCCTGGTTCCCCCCTGGACAGATGTAGACCATCACGCCAGTATAGGCCTGCATCCCTCCAGGTGGCTACCCAGTCCCCAATGAAGCCAAAGCCCTGAGCTCTGCACCAGTGTTTCAACCATTCATTGAATCCCATGGTGCAGAATACCCTAGCATCATCCTTGCCATAGACAGGCAGCACCTCTGAGAAGGTTACCGTACAGCTACTTGTCTAAGGCCCCTCCCCAACTCTACAAATTCCTCTTGCACTGCTCTGATTCCATTCACAGCCAGGTCATTTGTCCCTAGGTGGATAATAACATCCAGCTCCCTCCCTCATGCAGCTGCTCCCATGATCCTGAGGATTCACTTCCTGTCCCTCTGAGCCATGGCACCAGGCAGGCACCTTACCTCCCTATCCCCTTCCTCCCCCACCTCTACCCCCCTAATGATTGAGTCCCCCACCAGGAGTTGTTTCCTTCCCCTGTGGGGTCACGTGCTACTCTCCTGTGGGTCTCCTTTGTGGAGGTTCTCAGCATCCTCCTTGGTCTCCACTGCAGGTGCCTCCATAGAGGAACCACTCTTCACCAGAACAGCGTATGAATTGTAGAGGGGTACAACTGGAGGGATGCACATCTGTTCCACCACCCTCTCCCTCCCTGAGCCCACCTTGGTCCAACCACTCCTCTTTCTTGGCAATCTCTGAGGTGTAGCGGTGGTGATTGTGGTGGTCCCTGGGTGGGGGAAGAGGTTTCATGAATCCTAGCCAGGTCAGCCTAGAGATGGGCAACCTCCTCCCTCAGACCAGAGAGGTGCCTGCAAACAGGGCAGCATCACAGTCTCCAGAATGTCTCCCGGAACAGTCCTACCCCACAGCCATTGTACTGCACCACTCCCATCTTGACTTATTTTGTGTCCCCTCTCCTGTTGCTTTGTGTGCTTACTGTCTCCTCCCTCTATGTGTCTTTACACCTACTTTCCTACTGCCTATGTGCCCTTACAACTCTCACCCTTCCTGTTCTGGGACAGGAACTTCCTGTAGTCTTCAGTAGTCTCCTTCTTCCTTGCTTGGATTCAGACCTCCAGCAGCCAGAGGGTGAGAAAGATCTATTTTTTTTGGTTCCTTCAAGGTTGATGAAACTAATGTGTCTCAGTGATCCTTCCCTTCCTACTGCCAAACAGGAAATTCCTGTTGTCAGTCAAATCCAGTGGCTATAAAAGTAGAACTGGCTTAGGGTGGGAGGTTGGAGGGGTGGGAAGGAGGGCAATTAGTAAGAAATCTGTAATTCTAGTCAGTTGTTACTTGCTCTGAAAGCAAGATTCTCCTCTGTCAAAAACTGACAGCAGGAACCTGTAATTGGAGACACCTGCTTTTGTACTTCTAAGCTACACCCCCAATTAGCTTCTCTCCTCTGCTCCTGACTGAGCTAATTAAGTTGATACAGCCCCCTTCCTTAAACAGAGAAACACACAGTGACTTTTTTTACTTAAATGAGACCCCCTGCTTGTAATAAAGTATCTATTTGCTTAATCCCAACAGACACTGACTCCTGCTGAGATAGAAGTGATTTATCAGTAAGAAAGCTGTAATTCTAGTCAGTTGTTATTTGTTCTGAAAGCAAGATTCTCCTCTGCCAAAAACTGACAGCAGGAAGCTGTAATTGGAGACACCTGCTTTTGTACTCTAAGCTCCTAAGCCACACACCCCAATTAGCTTCTCTCCTCTGCTCCTGATTCAGCAAATTAAGTTGATACAGACCCCTTCCTCAAACAGAAAAACACACAGTGACTTTTTTTAACTTAAATGAGACCCTCTGATTCTAATAAGTCCAATACCCTTGCTTTTGTATGGCTTGACTCTATAGCTGTGTTTATTGTGAACCACACTGTTTAGTGTTTGCTTGTTCCCAGATGGCTACCCACTTCTAAATCTGAGATCCTCTCTCCAGCCCCGTTTGAGAGTACCAGTTCTAAGATTGCTCCCTTCTGAGTGGGTTCCAACACTAGCTGTCTGAGGCATGCCCCCTGAAGGGCCTCGAGAATGACCCTGCTCTTGGATGTTGCTGCAGCAAAGGTGCCTCAGTTAACATCTGGCATATTCCGGTCCCTCATCAACAATAGCTCCCCTTTTTCTGCCATCCTAAGGATGCCTTCTGTCATTTCCTTGTCAATTTCCTCCCCCCTGAGATGGGGCTCTTTATACAACTCCTGTGCAGATTTTGGTGCCATTTCCTGTCTCCAGGGTGACCCACAGTGCCTTCTGTCCTCCTTGTTTACCCTTTAGTTCCGTTGCTTTGATCCCTTCCCTTATGTAGAGAGTTACTCCTCCTCTTTTACCCTCTGTGTCTCTCCTGTAGCTTGTGTACCCTGGTATGTTGACATCCCAGTCATGGTTTTCTGTGTACCATGTTTCTGTGACTGCCACGATATCCAGGCATCTCTCTTGCATCAAGGCCACTAGTTCAGGGACCATGTTACCCAGACTATGGGCATTGGTACTCATCGCCCTCCATTTTTTGATGGTCTTACTCCTTTTAGCCCCATCCCTGTCCTTACTGCCTTTTTTCCCATTTACCCCAGTCCTGCTCCCTATCGACTTCTCTACCTTGGTGTTTACCTCACTAACTACCCTGTTTTGTTGGAGGTGGCTGGGATTTCTCTGCTCCTTTTCAGTGCCTCCCCCTTGGCTAGTTTAAATGCTTGCCAATGAAGCATTTACACCTATCACCTAGGATCCTGATTTTTCTCCTAGACAGATGCAGACCATTGCGCCAGTATAGGCCCTCCAAGCAGACCTCCAGTCCCCAATGAAGCCAAAACCCTGAGCTCCACACCAGTTTTTCAACCATTCATTGAATCCCATGTTGCAGAGTACCCTAACATTACCCATGCCATAGACAGGCAGCACCTCCGAGAAGGTTACCGTACATGCTACTTGTCTAAGGCCCCTCCCCAACTCTACAAACTCCTTTTGCACTGCTCTGATCCATTCACAGCCAGGTCATTTGTCCCTAGATGGACAATGATGTCCAGCTCCCTCTCCCGTGCTGCTGCTCCTGCGATCCTGAGAATTTGCCTCCTGTCCCTCCAAGCCATGGCACCAGGCAGGCACCTTACCTCCCTCTCCCTTCCCTCCCCCAGTTCTACCGCCTCAATGATTGAGTCTCCCACCAGGAGTTGTTTCCTTCCCCTGTGGGGTCCCGTGCCACCCTCTTGTGGGTCTCTTTTGTGAAGGTTCCCAGCATCCTGCTTGGTCTCCATTGTGCGTGCCTCCATAGAGGAACTATGCTCTGCCAGAACGGCATATGAATTGTGGAGAGGTACAGCTGGAGGGATGCACCACTGTTCCACCACCCTCACTGAGCCAACCGTGGTCCAACTTCTCCTCTTTATTGGCAACCTCTGAGGCAGTGGTGGCAGCCCTGGTGGTCCCTGGGTGGGGGAAGAGGTTTCCTGAATCCTCGCCAGGTCAGCCTAGAGACGGGCAACCTCCTTCCTCAGACCAGAGAGGTGCCTCCAAATAGGGCAGCATCGCAGCCTCCAGAACACCTTCCAGGAGGCTGCTGCCCCTAGCCAGTGCATTGCACCACTCCCCACGTGTCTCTCTCCCCTCCTGTTTAAATTTTTTTTTTTGTTAGTGTGTGTGAGTGGATGCATGCAGTTACCCTCTACGAATTGTGCTGGGCTGTTAAGGATATGACTGGTGTATGTCCTTTGCCCTTTCAAGAAAGTGATGTCAGAACCCCTGGTATAAAGGAAATGACATTCTTGGGGTTGGTGGGGGGCCCGGTTGGGGGGTGGGGTGGGTGGAACCAAGCCATTGCCCTCCAGAAACAATCAGCTACAGCTCTGACCCACCACCCCAGTGAGTGCTTTCCTTCCTTTCAGCATGACAACCTGCACAACAATTTAACAGAAAATATGCCCTGCAAAAAACAATTTCAGTCAGAAAAAAATAAAGCAGTTGAGCCCAAACCCTGTGTTCTGCCCTTTGATGCTCCTGCGTATAGCCATGAGGGAGAACTGACTTAGGAACCACCACGCTATTCTTTTTAAATTGTCACTATTCCTTTTAAATTCTCACCTAGCAGAGGCCCCAAGCCAAACAATCAGGCCAAACAATTCTCGCCTAGCCCCCAAAGTATAGGGCAAAAACACAGCTTTGGTTTAAGACCCTTAAAATGTGGGCTACTGTGCTTTCAATTTACTTTATAGACAAAAGGACAAACTCAAGTTCAGCAAGTTTCTTCACAACGTACTACACTTATCTTGTTTAAAAAAAAAACTGCTGAAGTCCTGTCTGTGAGGAACCCACACAGACTCTGTTTCAAGGCAGCAACCTGAGTGAGAGAGTCAATAGCGGATACCAAAACCAACCTGCACTCAGAACTGTGACTCAGTCAGCCCCCCCCCTCCAAGTTATCACCTAGCAGAGGCCCCAAGCCAAACAATCAGGCCAAACAATTCTCACCTAGCCCCCAAAGTACAGGGCAAAACCACAGCTGTAGTTTAAGGCCCTTAAAATGTGGGCTACTGTGCTTTCAATTTACTTTACAGACAGAAAGAAAAACACAAGTTCAGCAAGTTTCTCCACAATGTACCCCACTTACCTTGTTTCAGAAAACCTCAAGTCCTGTCTGTGAGTAACACACACAGACTCTGCACTTCAAGTCCAGTCAACAGTTATGGTGTAAATAAATGTATGTTGTTTAGCTTAATTTTTAAAAGAGAGAAAAATACCAAATGCAAGGCAGATCAGTTATGGTAGGCATGGGCCATCTAATAATTTTAACATTAACCGGATGCCAATTTAAGCAAGTTGTGGTATGTTTTACAATATATGTCCCAACATCAGGAATTCAAAAATAAATGTCAGTCAAACCAGTTCTGATAGGCATGGACCATCTAGTATAGGTGCACAACCAACACTGGATAAAGATATGTGTGGTGAATTAACGGTATCGTTATATATATACCAGATTTAAATCATTATGAGTTGTTAGTGGGACTATTGTTAATATATCATTTAGTATGTATGATTATGCATAATATGTACTCTGACATACATTTATGTTTGTGATATAAGTTAATGCACAAATTACTTATGCATATTTGTCGGAAGTGCCCTATGTACAGTTAGGGCATTTACCCGTTTTGGCATTTTTTCATCATGCACCTCAGAAAGAAGTTTAATATAGAATCTTAGCTTTGGGAGTTAAGGGTGGGTGTTTAATTTTCTTCTTCCTGAGGTGAGCCTTAGGAAGAGACCAAGGGGTGCTGTGTTCTCACGTATTGTCGTTTACATCAGGAGATCCATGTTTGAGTATGGTCCTTGTCACAGCTGATACAGGTTTTAGGAATTTGACTTTGATCCCAGTAACAGAGTAGTCCCTATTACAAAAAAAAAATTTAGTACAGTTAGATACTGTTGCTTAGAGGACTGCTATTAGATAAAGTTTGGCACAGAAAACTCAGATCTTACCAGCAATGGACGGAATCTCCAGGGCATAAATTAACTCATTGGAGGTCAGCACTGTGGGGAAATGACTAGATCAACAGATAATGATGAGAAGAGTTCATTTGTCAGTATGAGAAATCTTTCACCCTTTTGTCAGCACCACCATTCTGTGCTAGAAAGGTATAATGAAACAGAGCTGATCCTGTCATGTCCGTTAGGCTGTAAATTGTCATGAATGTTTTGCAGTCTAGTGAACCAGAACTTACAGTTAATCCAGGCTGGCAGACACACTTGATTTTGTTTTTTAGGGATCAAAGTCAGGAATGTTTTTTTGTTTTGTTTTGTTTTGTGCAGCTGTCCCATTGAAATACATTGGGGTCTGGGGCATGATCATCTATGACTGTCAGTGAGTCTTTGCCTTGCTATTACTCCTTGCAGCTATCTGTAATGCTTTGCTAACTTTCTACTGGCTTCAAAGAGGACAGTGCATAACAGCCTGATAAGCAAGTGGGGAAACTCTTGTGGACATGCAGCTGACCTAAGTGATACACTGAAGAAGCCTATCAATTAAATCAGTCAATCAAAATGTTATTTGTAAAAAGTGCCTCTCTGCAACCAAGGCGCTTGTGCATAAAATGGGCATCATAAAACATTATAAAAATAACAACATCATTAATCGATAAAACCCAACAGTTTAAACTATATAAATTACAGATGCAGCCTAAAAGCTACTATAAGCCAGGCTAAATAAGTGTGCTTTCAATGCAATTTTAAAACTCTGGATGGTCAGGCAGTCTCGCACCCAGCGAGGTAGAGAAATCCACAGGGTCAGGGCCATAAAACTAAAAGAACGGGCCCCAGATGTCTTTAAACGAACCCTGGGAATCTCTAGCAATCCCTTCTCGGTGGATCGGAGAGGGCAGAAGGGGCAGTAAGGGTGAAGGAGTACTTGCAAGTAATTAGGTCCCTGATCATGTAGGGCTTTATAGGTCAGCAAACCGACCTTGAAGGTGATCCGCCACTGTACTGGCAGCCACTGCAGTCTGCAGAGCACATGTGTTATATGACTGGTCCTAGAAGAACCCATCAATAGCCTGGCTACCACATTCTACACTACCTGCAGGTGACGGATATCAACCCCTGGTAGCCGTAGGTAAAGGGAGTTGCAGTAGTCAAAGTGGGAGGTAACAAAGGCGTGGACCAAAGTTGGAAGATCATCGGGAGGAACCAGATGTTTCACCCGGGCAATATTCCTCAGATGCTAAAAAGAGGTTTTGACTACTGCCACCACCTGAGATTTCAGGGTTAGGCCATCGTTAAAAATAACGCCCAGCGGTTGGCCCGTCGGTGCAGCGGTTGGATTTCTGCTTGCGATGCCAGCGACCCGGGTTCAGGAACGGACTCAGGTGCTGAAGGGCTGGACAGGGAGAGAAGGCTTAAGCATCGGATGACTGCTCGCCTTCTCTCGGGGGGGGGGACGTGACCCAACGATTGCTGTCCCCTGGTGAAGGCCATGGGGTCAGCAATGGCCGGGGTCCCACTAATCAATGGGACGTGGTGAACATTGGTGTAAGCCTGACATTAGTGACATGCCACATCCCTGGGGAGCAAACGGCAAAGAGCCCCGAGGCCGACCGGATGATGGTTGCTAGCTCCTGCTGCCGCGAGACCTCGGGCAGTGCACGAACCACCCTAGCAGCACCCAGGGCAAGTATGCTGCTGGCCATCCTCCTGGTACCTTCCCTCTTGGAGGAGGGGGACCCACCCAGCAAAGGATTACATCCGAAAGTTACCTGGGGGGCTGCAATATAGGGTGAAGAGGTGGCTGTACCGAGGCAGTGCAGCATGGAGGGCCTGAAGGAGCTGGGGGAGCAAAAAAAATAAATAATGCCCAGATTCCGCACCTGGTCTGAGGCAGTCAGCTGAACACCCCCAAGCCACAACCCAGAGGGTAATCTGCCGACATACCCACCTCTCGACGATCTGGGTCCACAACCAGCACTTCATCTTTAGCTGGGTTCAACCTAAGCCAACTCACATTCATCCAGTCTTGGATCTCGGCCGGATAGTTAAGCACTGAGAGGAACACATCCTGATCAGGTACAAAGGACATGTACAGCTGAGTATTATCTGCATAGCAGTGAAAACTCAAACCGTACCACCTAATAATCTCTCCCAACAGTAGCATACACACTGCAAACAACATGGGAAGCAGAATGGAACCCTGCAGTACCCCACAGGATAGAGGGAGAGGGGCTGAGGAGTAAATTCCAGACTCCGCTGTCTGAGTCCTACCCTTAAGGAAAGAGCAAAACCATCTGAGGACTGTACCAAACAGTCCACAGATGAACCACAGGCATTCCAACAGTATCCCATGGTCAACAGTGTCAAATGCCACAGAGAGATTGAGAAGGCCCAAGATGGAATGGGTCCTACGATCTCGCTATCAGGAGGTCATTTAGTACCTGAGCAAGGGCCATCTCAGTGCTATGTCTCTTACTAAATCCTGACTGGAGAGAATCATAGACATTGTGGCTGGTCAAGTGGTCATCCAACTGCGACGCAGCCATCTTCTCAATAACTGTATCCACAAAGGGAAGGTTAGAGACAGGTCTGTAGTTTGCCAAACAATCTGGGTCCAGGGAGGGTTTTTTAAGGAGGGGCTGAACAACCGCCTCCTTCAGGGTATCCGGAAAGATCCCCCTCTCCAATGATCTCCAGACTATTTCGACAAGGACCGGGCCAGATTTCTCTACGCATCCTACTAGGAGGCGTGTGGGGCGGGGATCCAAACTACAGCAGGTTGGTCACAACGTCTGGATGACCATCATAATGTCAGTGATTGCAGGTCAGTGAAAGTCAGACCAAGTAAACTGAGGGCCTAACATCTCCTGCCGACGACCGCAGCTCCCATTAGAGGGAGCCAGACGGATGCCGGATCTGATTGTGGCAACCTTATCTGTGAAGAACTGAGCAAACTCATCATACCATTCTTGTGAAAAAGCTCCCCCAGGCTGAAGACAGATTGGATTGCACAATCTGTCTACAGTCCGGAAGAGCTGAGCTGGTCGATTCTGCGAAGCAGCAATCTCCCTGGACAGGAATTCTGCCTTCTTACGGGTGATTGCCGATTGATAGGCCACATAAAGGTCCATCAATCTAAGCCTGTCACACTCCAGACCCGACTTGCGCCTGCTCATCTCTAGTCTTCGTCCCACTCTCTTCAACTCCTTCAAGGTCTCATCACACCAAGGAGACCTTGAACGAAGAGCGAGGGGACAAACACAAACAGGAGCTATGGAATCCAGGTCCGCCACCACCACCGCCTTATTATAGGCAAGTACTAGATCCCCTGGATCCATGCATTCACCCTCTATACCCGATAGAACCAGCACCGCCATTAGGCCATCTGGGATAGCACCCGTTAAAGGGCAGTACCGGACCATTTCCATAGGGGCAGGCCTACTGGGGGAGCCACGAAACTGAACCCGATGGTGTAATGGTCAGACCACCTGACTTGCTCCACCACCAATCGGATATCTCCATCCTTAGGAGGAACACCAAGTCCAATGAGTGACCACCAATATGGGTCGAGGAGGTAACAACCTGTGTCAGACCCAGCGAACTCATTAGCTACAGGTTGTTTAGCCTAGTCCCACTCAATGTGATGACAAGAATGAAAATGAATGAGAGCACAGAGGAAATACTAATGAACTGTCACTCTGCACAAGCATTTGGTGTTTGTAGGAAACAGAAATGATCACTCTCAGCCTCTTGGTATAAAGAAAAAACAGTTGAGTTTCCAGTCAAGCCTTGTAGCTTGGCCAGGGCCTGGGAAAACAAAGTTTGGAGGGGGGATCAGTTGCTGGAGCAGGAGGAGGCCAGGGACAGGCAATTTGTGAAACATCAATTAGCCAAGATAAAAACAGTTTTCATCTTTTCACTGTGCCTACTTACAAGGACATATTAATTCCAGCATGTCAGATGCCATGCATGCTTATACTACTATTACACGTCACAGAAAAAGCCGCACCCCAAGAAGGAAGACCAGTTCAAACCAATATAACAAGTTGCAAGTATGTACTATTTATTTCAGCAGAGCTGCACACAACAGTGGCACTAAACCCCGGTGCTTTTGGTCCTCACATGACCCTTCATCACAGGGTGTGTGGCCAGGTGTAGTGCTCACTTATAAAACAGATAATTATAGTGCATAAAACACACACACACCATTAGCCCTCAAAAGCACAGCAGTGTACAGTATAGAATCCCCAATGTGAAGATACAAGGGAACTGTCATACAGCAGTTGTAAATGATTTATATATAAAAAAAAAACTTCTTAGCCCAAACTTCAAACAGTCCAATTAAACTGTTTATAAAACCAATGTATAAATAATGAAATAGCATAATATCGGGGGGGCAAGGAGACATAAGAGGGGTGGAGGGAGGAGAGTGAAAAGAGGTCTATTATGAAAAGTGCCTACATTTAAGAGAAAAACATTTCCAACCAGACCCCAAATAAATGTAGGAAGGATAAAGAAGGGTTCTGAAAAATTAAAGAATCTTATTAGATAGCTGTCTATATTATAAAAGGGAGTGTATGAGCCACTTCAAGACTACCTAGTCTGGACCCAGAACATTTTAATTTTTTTTAATATATTTGTAGACAATCCTAATTAAGACATCTACCAGAACTGAATAGGTATTTTAATAATAGTAAACAGATTATCTTTGCTAGTTTGAACAAAGAGGAGGAGTTTGGCAGAGTATCATATTGTGCCACAGATGGTTACAGGTGGGAGATGAAAAACAAGGTAGAAAATAGGAACAAAAATAAAAGAAAAAAGAAAAAGAGGGAGAGAAAGAGACAGAAAAAAATGTGCGTTAATGTATAAAATGTATGCAAATCCTCAGATTACTATAAATGTACAAACTGCATCACACAATATATATGTATATGTGTGTGTGTGTGTATATGTATATATATATATATATATATATATGTGTGTGTATGTGTGTGTATATATTTATATATATTATGGTATACACGTAGTGCTATAGTAAGGTTGAGAGCCATTTACATGTTAAACCCAAAATTTTACACCTTAATAACTTTGCAACTGTTGGACGGATTTACACAGAAATTCAGAATACACAATCAAGAACCAGACCTTAGGATCTGCCAAGTTTACGTACCAGTCGGATACTCTGACTGCGTGGAGTTATTGGCGTGATCTGCCAGCGTGCGTTTACGCTTTTCTGAATTCCCACGTTGCGTCACAGGTCACACGGTTTATGCGAATGGGCCCAAAATCTTCAGGGAATATGCGGCGGGGTCCCGATGTGTCTTTCGAAGATTTCGTGAAAAAATATTAAGCAGTTCAAAGTTATTCAAAAAACAATTTCCCATTATAAGTCAATGGGAAAAGTTAACAAAAAGTTCAACAGTGTCGCAAATGCACTTTTTACTGTCACAAATGGCCCTGTTACTGTCGCAAATCCGCCATTTTGTTTTCAGTTAGTGATCAGAAAAATGCTTGGCATTTAAAATTGAGACCCTCTAGCAACCTAATTCTTTTTGTATTCCTCTAGTCGGGCCCTGAGGATGCTAGCCATGTCTTTATTTTGGGGTAAAACACCCCAGAAATATGTTTTTCAGATTTCTGGAAAAAGTACTTTCGCAAAGTAGTGTCAAACTCTCGAAAGTGTCACAAATTTTTGCGAAAGCTTTCGCAAATCACGACACTACTTTGCAACACTATGCCCAAAATAACAGTAATTCTTTGGCACTCCGCTGCAAAAGAACGGTTTGGAGTTTTGGGCTGAAATTTGGAGGGAACGCAGCCGACATCTCACAGATGTGCCCTTCAGTGTTTCATTGAAAAAATATTACATGGCGTCAAAGTTATGGTACTCCAAAGTTTACACTTTTTCCCATAGGATAACATTACGGCGTACGACGCATTGCAGCAATCGTAAAGCACCCTGCTACAAAATAATGGTTTGGTCTTTTGGGCTGAAATTTGCAGAGAACACAGCCAACATCCCTCAGATGTGCCTTTCAGTGGTTTAGTGACAAAATATTACAGGGAGCCAAAGTTATGGCAGTCCGAACTTCTGTTTCTTTCCCATAGGATTACATTACAGCGTTCGCGGCACCTTTCAGGGCCCGTATCTCAAAAACGGTGTGAGATACGGACTTTTTGTCAAAAAATTTCTTAGCTCTTGTGGGGGCTAAGTACAAAACTAGCCAGGAAAGTGATAATTTATATGACTTTTAAATTTTATTTCTATGTCGTACGGTTACTGAGATATAAGCAATTTACTATTCCAAGTCCTCATTTTTGTGTTCCGAGAGTCATTATTTTGCATACATTCTTTCTACTCACTGTCTTTCTCTATACAGCTTTTGGGGAAAACCAGCCTATGCGCTTACATTACTGTTACCATTACCGTTTCTGCTTGCGGTTCCGTACCCGTTTCACTTACCTTTCCTGTTTACGCTACCATGTGCGTTACCCTT
The DNA here is from genome assembly GCA_016271365.2 of Neoceratodus forsteri. NCBI lineage: Eukaryota > Metazoa > Chordata > Ceratodontiformes > Ceratodontidae > Neoceratodus > Neoceratodus forsteri. The sequence continues at coordinate 199,314,777 of CM057453.1, forward strand.
TGCGTTTTCATTTGTGGTTGCGTTTGCGTTGTTTTTAACATTTCTGTCTACAGTACTGTTTCTCTTTCTGTTTCGCTTTGCGTCACCATGCGCATTACGATTTGCGTTTGCGGGCACAATGTTACTATGTGACAAGACATCACGTGGCGCGCTCCCACTGCTGCATTATATTCACTATTTCTCATTATCATTCTCAAAAGAAGGAAATTAGAGGCAAAAACTCCGTTTAATGCATCAATTAGGGTTGTTCCAGCGACAAAGTGAGGAAATTCAATGTTAGGGTTGAAACCCTTTTGCACCCTCAGCCCACCCCAACTGGAATCGGGAGTGCGTTGAGAATCATCGGTCCTAACTGTCACCCCATTCTCCTATTCCTCAGCTTCTTTCCACATGTGATGGGGTGACAGTTAGGCTGATGACCCCAATGCACACCCCCATTCCAGTTGGGGTGGGCTGAGGGGCAAAGGGTTTCAACCTAACATCAAATTCTCGCTTTTGTCGCTGTGGAACAACCCTAACTGATGCATTAAACAGAGTTTTTGCCTCTGATATATATATATATATATATATATATATATATATATATAAAATATGTATGTATATGTATACACAAATTCTACCATAATATTGGAAAGGCAAATACTTTATCTAGGCAGACATGGTGAAGTGCCCAACATTTTATTTAGTCCACAAGGTGACAAAGATTTTAAAGAATACATCCAGTGTGTCTCTTTCTGTAACAGCATTAAAGTTCATCCCCCCAAACCGGCCCGGTGGCACTAAGGGTTGATACGCTGGATGCCACACCGGCGACCTGGGGTCGGCAGAAGAGGGAGAGGATCGAGCATCTGATGGACTGCTCACCTCTCCCAGGGAGGGGAATGTTGTCATCCTGCTCCTCAGCTGCCCCCTAGTGGAGGTCAGAGGGCAGCGCCGGAGTCAGGGAGGCACAGGAGCATAGGCACATCTGAGTGTTAAAATTCAATTCTAGGGATGTGGCTATGATGTTCTATCCACACTTCTGGCAGTGTCCTTTCCCTTTAAGGCTTGGCGGAAAGTTTTCAAGCTGGCTCCTCCCACCCACCCAGTTGGTAATTCCCTTGGCTCCACTCCTTGATGCCAGATCTTCCTTTCCACTGGCAGAAGCAGGTTCCCCCCTTGCTGCTTCAACGTTGAGTAGGCACTCGCGCTTAAATCTTTGGATTTACTTCTTAAAAACTTGAAACTCTCACGAGTTTAGTCTTCAGCTCGATCTCCGATCGTGACTATCATGGACGATAAGTCCCCTCCCAGGTTCTGCCAGTGCCCTGGTGGGCAGAAGATGTCCACAACCGACCCGCATGCCACGTGTGTTTACTGCCTGGGGCATGAGTATGATCCCCAGACCTGCGACTTTTGTCGTTCCTTTCACCTGACCATTCTGGAAGACCGTCTCACCAGACTTAAACTGGGACGCCTGGCACAACAGAACCCACCAGTCAAATCCAAGGACACCCATTGGGCTGCAGGGTCCACCAAACAGCTTGTGGCCTTTGAAGAGGAGGTGGCGGCTCAGACCGCACCTCTCTCCTCTTCGGTTTCTGCCTTCATGCTGCTTCAGCTGGGCTCAACTTTTACGGGTTCTTCAAAGAATTGTGCCAGTCTCTGCTGACCTTCGGTCAGGGACCAACCGGGCGCAAATCCAAATCCAAGAAAGAGTCCAAAAAGAAGGATAGGACTTGCCGTCGATCATGGGATCGGGAGCACTCTCGGTCGAGAGTCTCCGATTTCCATGCTTCTCTGGATTTGACTTTGGTCGAATCCTCAGCCTTGGCTGCTGGCTCCACAGTAACCCTGTCGGGCCTGTCAGCCGAGACACTGGTTGAGGTCCCGGCCGATATTGTTCTCGAGCTGACCTACCACTTATCAACAGAAGAGGCCGACGCTTCTTTGTCTAGGACTCTGGTCCTGACACAGACCATTGGAAGGACGGATCAGTCCACTGACCTCCTGCCGCCTCTGGTCCCAAACCCTGATGTGGAAGAGCCTTGGCATTCGACTCCCTCCGAGTCCTGCTGCCAGTCCCCCCACTGGTCGAGGTCTTCTTCCCGTGGGTCAAGCCGCTCCCGCCCGGCGCCGGTGCTCCCACTCTTATCACCACGGGAAGTGACGTCGCCACCACTCTTAAGTCCTCATCTTCCCGGGTGAAGAAAGGCTTTGGCACAAATTGCGTTGATGCTATGAGGATCTTATGTAGCAACAGTTAGTGCTTACCTGTGTCAAGCTGACTCCAGCTTCTATGCCGGCCATCACCTGGCTATTGTCTGAAAGGCCAACACCGTCTCCATCGACGGAGCTGACCAAAACGGTCCCAGTTTGGCTGACCCCAGCATCTCCATTGATGGAGCCGCTGCCTAAACAGCCGCTGACCGGCGCTCTAAGGCTTCTTGTCCAGTTAAGGGGCTTCCCCATTGGCTGTCAGTCACTGTCACCCCTGACCATCCACATAGGGTCAGTGGAGACTCTGGCAGTTGACCACTCTTTTTTTTTTTTGTACTTTTTATTTATACGTTTTATGCCAATACACTGCACACAAACACTCTGAGTAACGCAGTACAGCAGACATAATCAAAATATGCTGATAATCAGATGGCTAAGTCATTGCTACTTTTGTAACAAGATTTGGGGGAATTCCAATATACATAGGTACCTAAGATAATACAAGCCCAATTAGCTAATACTGCCAGTGCTAAAACTATAGATAAATATAGAATTACAGTTTCAAACCCAAAAGAGAAACCCAGCTTTCTTGCCTTTGTGTCATAGTCACTTAGTTTGTAACTCCATGTTCCCTCTCAGAATACTCCCCCCCCCCCAACATCCAAACAGTTACTAAATATAACCCACACGTGGCGCTAATCTACCCCAAAAAATCCGCAATACCCCCAGGACTAGAACTTTGAATATAACATGTAAAAGACACATAATGTTCTTCAAAGGGAGTTGCTCCTGCATATATAGAAAATGGACCACACTACTAAGAATAATTGCCCATGATAGTCCTTACAATGTCCAACCAGAACTAACGATAAGGAGCAACCCTAACACTCCAATAGTCCCAAGGTGAGAACTGCATATCTGAGAGTAGCCCTTAAACGAAGTTCGACAGAAATCTTTAGAAGTAGAGTTAGCAAGCCTCAAACAGTCTCAAATTATGCAGGAGGACTGAGGGAGACCTTTTACCCAAAACTTGTTAGAGAGAGTACTTACAGTCTAGATTCAAGTGTCCCCCTGTTCAGAATCTGAAGAAGAATCCCCCTCTCTTGCGGCTGTCTTGGCTTCCAGCTTGTCCAGTAATTTTGTAGCCTCTTTATGGTCAGAATAACTATAAGCCCTCCATCCCACGGTGACATGTAAATGGGCAGGCATGAGCATACTGTTAGGGACATCCAGGGCCCTCAAACGACGCTGAATGGCATCGAACCTTTTCCGCTTCATATGGGTGGTGTAGGAAAGATCTGAAAAAGCATGATCCTGGACCCCTCCATCTTTAGTCCTCTTTTACTCCTAGCTACTTGCAAAGTTCAATCCCTGGCTGCCATTGATGATGTGATGAGCATTATAGTTCTCGGAGCATTCGAGGGTCCACCAGCTATATGAAAATTAATGTGGTAAGCTCGAGTCATCAGGCCTTGAGTATCCAAATCCAATGACTCATTCATCCAGGTGGCCAAGAAGGAAAGGAGGTCTTCTTTCTCCACTCCCTCTGCCATTCCAATAATGCGGATATTCGCGGCATGGGTTAAGTTCTCCAAATGCTCCAGGCGAGATCTCAAAAGGGCTTGATCTTTAATACAGGTTGCTGTTGTGGCCTGGGCCCTCTCTTATGATCACTCCACAGCTTGTGCTGTGTCCACTAGGCCTTCCAGCTTCTGTTCCACCACAGCCATCCTTTCATGGTACGCATCCATTTTTTTATTAGTTTACTGGACCGTTTTCATCAGTGCCATAACCGCAAGTTGCAGTGATTCTAAGGTCACTGGTCTGGACTTCTCACTACTCTGCTCCGTGGATGAAGAGGCTGCAGGATTAATAGGCGTTTTAGGGGCCCTGCCACGAGGTGCAAAGAAATTTACTTTTTGCTCTGCTGTTTTTTGACCCATATTATCTGGAGTCGATCTGGGAGGTTGCTACACCCAAAAAGGACTAAATTGGGCAGCTTTCACACCAGTTCACAGGTTAAAATAGAGAAGTAAAGCAAAATATTGGATGTTGTTCAGGGATCTCCCGAAAGTACGACCACTCAGCTAGGCAGCTAGCCATCCCCCACCTCCCCATCCCCTGGTCGGACCACTTTTAACAACTCCTCTGAGTCCAGGGGATCTCTCAACGGACGAAGGTCCATCTTTCATGAGTCTTCTCCGCCTGATCTCTGAGTCAACGGGTATGAAAATGGAACCCGTCCAGAAGTGGGCTCACTACCCAATGACCGAGATCCTCAACCAAGGAAACACTCCTATGGAGGCTTTCCTGGAGGCAGAGGCCATTCATGGCCCTGCCCTGGAGCTTCATGCCCTGCACCTTCTGCCCGGATGGCTCTCAAGTATGCTGTACCAACCGGCTCCCTCCCAGGATTCACAAAGCACCCCTCAGCCGAGGGATTGGTGGCAGACTCTGTGTTTAGGCGCTCTGGCAACACCGGGGATGTTGACAAGCCACCTGACAAGGAGTCCCAAGAAGTTGGACCATGCAGCTAAGAAAGTCTACGCTGCCTCCTTGCTTGGTCTCCGCCAGGCAAGCTCGGCCCTCCTCATGGACCACTTCTCTCATGCCCTGCTGAGCACCCTAGATGAGGTGCTTCCTCTTCTGTCAGTGGACCTTCAGTCCATGGTCAAACAGGTCTGGGACCAGGGCCAGGCTGTAGTCAAACAGCTCCAGGCAGCCATGGACATTGGGGATTCCGGTGCCTGCTACATGGTGGCCTCAGTGGCCATGCATCGCAGGGCTTGTCTAAGGATCTGTGCATTCATAGCGGACACTCAGCACAAGCTGGTTGATGTCCCTTTCCTGGGCACCAACCTGTTCAGGCCCAGGGTCGAGGGCCACTTCGCCCGTATCGGGCAGTCCAAGGCCACCTTGGACTCCATGACATCTGCCCAGAAGGACCCTAAGGGCTTCAAGCAGCAGCAGAAGAGGAAGCCCTTGCAGTCCACCTCCACTTCTGGGGCCAAACCCACCCAGCCCCAGGCTGGCCAGCAGGCTCAGTCTTGGTGACCTTGGCCCAATTTGGCGGCCTCGGTCATCTGCAAACCTGAAGGGAGAGGCTCTGGTGGTGCCTCAGCCAGTCCCTCCTCCTCCTTTAAGCCTGCCCAGTGATGGGATGAGGGGTACCTCCCTCATGCCCGTCACACCTCCCCTGGGTCTTCTTGTGGGGGACCAGCTCCACCACGTCCTTTCTGCCTGGTCCACTGGTACCACGGACAGGAGGGTTCTCGAAGTGGTGGGTCTGGGTCTGCCTCTGGAATTCGAGCAGTACTCTCCTTGCTGAGCCCATGTGCCATGGGAGGACTTGGTTTCCGCAGACATGCTGTCAGCTGTCAGAACCAACATAGCCAGCTCCTCCTCAGGGAGGTCATGGTTCCTGTTGTGGATCCTCCAGAACACCCAGGGTTTGTCTCCAGGTACTTCCTGGTTCCAAAGCAGATGGGGGGTCTGGCACCCCATTCTAGATCTGCACAACCTGAACAAATTTCTCCAGTCATGCACCTTCAGGATGGTAACTCTGTCTCAGATCATACCACCTCTAGAATGAAACATGTGGTTTGTCTCCCTGGATCTTCAAGAAACGTTCTTCCACATCCCGATCCATCATTTCATTGAAGGTTCCTTCACTTCTGAGCAGAGGGAACCCTCTACAAGTTCCAGGCCATGCCATTCGGCCTCTCCTCATCCCCCAGGGTCTTCACCAAGTGCATTGCAGTGGTGGCAGCTTGCCTGAGGCACCAAGGCGTCCGGGTTTACCCCTGCCTAGATGACTGGCTGATCACAGGTCCCTCCAGGGAGGAGGTGGAGCGGTCCAGGGACCTGGCCCTCCAGACCTGCTTCTCCCTTGGCCTCTTGGTCAATGAGGCCAAGTCAGAACTCATGCCCTCTTGGGTGATCAACTTCTTTGGGGCAAAGCTCAACTCTTGCAGAGCCAGAGCCCAGCTCCTGGTGGACAGGGCAGAGGCTCTCTCTCCTCTCATTTTGGGTTGAGCAATTGCGCCCTGCCCAGGACTTCCTGCACTTGATGGCTACATGGCGGACTGCACCAGCTTGGTCTGATGTGCCTGCTGGAGGATGCGCTCCCTGCAGTGGGAGCTGGCCAGCCAGTGGTCTCAGTGCAAGGGTCATTTTGACCAGCTGGTCACTGTGACCCAGCGGATGTGGGATGCCATCCAGTGGTGGTTAGTCCCAGTGCATCTGCAGGAAGGGATCCCATTTGTCCGCACAGAACCGACGGTCTTCCTGATGACCGATGCCTCTCTCACGAGCTGGGGTGCCCACCTGGGGAACACAGAGTCCATGGGCTCTGGACCCCCAAGGAGTCCCAATGCCACATCAACCTGCTGGAGCTCCATGCAGTTTGGCTAGCACTGACTGCATTCGCTCTGCACATCCGAGGTCAGGTGGTCCAGGTCCAGACAGACAACACCATGACTATGTACTACCTCAACAAACAGGGCTGGATGCACTCCCTGCCCCATGCAAGGAAGCTCTCCGCATTTGGACCCTCATGCACAGCCCAGAGGTGGATCTCCTAGCCATCCATGTGGTAGGGACCTCCAATCAGTTGGGGGATGGTCTCAGCCAGGTGGGCGAGGCATTTCATGAGTGGTCTCTCCACCCAGAGGTAGTGCACAGCTTGTTCTCCCAGTGGGTCACCCCGCAGGTGGACCTGTTCGCCTCCAGGGAGAACGCAAAGCTGAGACTGTATTGTGCCCACCCCCCTCAACAGGGAACACTGCAGGGGGATATCTTTTCAGGGCCCTGGACCCCAGGCTTCTTCTGTGCCTTCCCTCTGATTCTCTTGATCCACAAGGTGCTCCTCAAGGCCAGGAGGGACAAGGCACAGGTGATCCTGGTGGCTCTGGACTGGCCCCGCCAGTTCTGGTATCCCAATTTCCTCAGCCTCAGCAGCAGGCTCCCAAGGCATCTTCCCATATGCTTGGACCTGCTTTCCATCAGTCAGGGGAAGTACTCCACCTAGACCTTCAATCCCTGCACCTGATAGCCTGGTTCCTGAGCAGCTAGAGTTCCAGGCTTTGAGTCTCTCTAAAGCTGTCTTCACCATTGTGGAGGCATCTTAGAAGGAGTCGACCAAGAAGTGCTATGCCTTAAAATGGAAGACATTCTACATTTATTGTCAGGGCAAGGGGTTGGACCATTTGTCCTGTCCAGTGGCTAGCATTCTTCATTATGTCTGGTCCCTCTCTCAGTTGGGCCTTCAGTTAATGACCCTTAAAGTGCACCTGGCAGCCATCTCTATTTACTGGGAATGGGCTAGTCAGCAGTTGGTGGCGCAGGAGAAGGTGATCTGGCACGTTTTCAAGGTCCTTGACAACATTTCCCCTCCGGTGCGTGAACCACCACCACTGTGGGACTTGTTGCTGGTTTTGGCAAAGCTCATGGGCAAGCCATTCGAACCAGTGAACAGGTGTGAGAAGTCTCACCTATCATGGAAGACCACCTTCCTGGTGGCTATCACATCAGCCAGGAGGGTCAGTGAGCTCCAGGCACTTTGGATGGAGTCTCCTTACCCGGTCTTCCACAGGGACAAGGTTGTCCTGTGCCCCAACTCAAAGTATCTCCCGAAGGTTGTGTCTGATTTTCACCTTAACCAGGTGATTAATCTCCCAGTGTACTTCACCAATCACACCTTGGAGGCTGAGCACAGGCTCCATACTCTGGACCTGAGGCGAGCGCTTGCTTACTATAAGCAGTGTATGGCTGGAGTTCAGGGAGAGGTTCGCCAGCTGTTTGTCACCTACGCTGAAGCCACACCTGGAAGACCTGCAGCCAAGCGGATGATTGGCAGGTGGATAGTATCCTGCATTGATCTCTGTTATAGGTTGGTGGGTAGGGAGCCTCCTGGAGGGCTAAGGGCTCATTCCACCCGCCATAGTGCTACGTCATTGGCTGCTTCCAGGGACATCCCTATCCAGGAAATCTGCAGGGCTGCTACCTGGAGATCAGCACACCTCTTCATTTCCCATTACCACATTGACCTAGAGTCTCGCTGGGATGCTGGCTTTGCAGCCTCAGTTCTCCATCTCTGTCCCCAAGTAGGGGGTGTGCACCTTGCCTCCCTCCTCCCAGAGAACTGCTAGGAGTCTGCCAGAAGTGTGCATAGAACATCATATCCACGTCCCTAGAAAAACAGGTTACTCACCTGTAACAGTAGTTCTAGGAGTGGTATATGATGTTCATCCAAACGGACCCACCCAAACTCCCGTGGCTTTGGCGCACACACACTCTGCTTCCAGCAGCTAAGATCTGGCGTCAGGGGGAGGAGCCGAGGGAGTTACCACCCGGGTGGGTGGGAGGAGCCAGCTTGAAGACTTTCCCAGCAAGCCTTAAAGGGAAAGGACACTGCCAGAAATGTGGATGCACATAATATACCACTCCTAGTATTACTGTTACAGGTGAGTAACCTGTTTTTCTTGCCTTTTCCAAGGAAAAATCTGACCAGATTCATAGTCTTTGGTATCTCTGAAATTTGTTACATTTTCTTTCTGAAACTTGATTTTCTTGTGTTGTTAATTTACGCTGCGGATTCGTTTGGTAATTAACAAAATCAAGTTGATCTTTTAGTAATATCAATTGGTCTTTTAGTCCCTCAATTCCATCTGTTAATTCCTTGTACTGGTCCTTATCTTGGTGAGTTAATGCATTAACAATTTCTGTGGCACAGGTGTTAAGGGCCTTATACCATCTCTCTTGGTAGATGTCTTTATAAAAACCACCTACCGGTAATTTTTCAATTTGTAATCCCCGTGGGGCCCACCCTTTTTCTTTGTACAATATTGAAGTCTCTTTATTACAAAATATGTTTCTTTTTTTTCTTTTCAAATTCAGAAAATAGAGACTTTGTCAGTACTTCCTCTGTTTGTTGTATGCTTGCTGTAAATAGGTCCCCAGTAACTAATTTGCGTTGTGCTGCCACTGTCACCATTTCAAATAAATTAACTAAATCCGTTGACTCAGATTCGTTAGTGTTTGCCGTATTCATACCTGTGTCAATGATATTCACAATACTTCTGTTGGGTATTTTATCAGCTGGCTCTCACCAGGAATGATGCTCTAATTCATTGCAATGCAGTCAGATCCAGTTTGTTAGAGTCTTCAAACAGTCTGCAGGTATACTGGAAAATCTAGAAGATCTTACTTCGAGGGTATCACTTGCAGCAGGCCACACTGGTAGGACTTAGCCACCAGGCACTAGGACCACACAGAAACTTTCTAGCTAGTAGTCTACCAGAGGGGGCGCCCACCACCCATGTCACCCACAGACATCAGCCTATCCTCTGAGAATGGGTGGCCTCCATAGCCTCCCCAGTTCTTTTCATTTTTTCACTTACCTTTTTCTTTTACTTACTGTCAAATCAATTTTAATTTTAAAGTGATTCTTTTCTCCTTTGTATGTTGAGAACTACTCCTTCATCGGTTCTTTTCTGTTGCTGTCACTGTGGAAAGGTCTCCTCCACCAACGAACATCAGCTCTGTGTTTGTTGTCTTGGGCCCAGCCTCAGCATCCTCGCCTGTGAGTCTTGCCAGAAATTCAGTCACCACCCAGCGCCAAAACAAGAAAGCCCTGCAGAAATTCCTTATGGAACAACAGGCTGCCACCAGAAAGCAGGGGTCTTCTGGAGCTCCCCGCCCCCCAGCCCAGTCGCCAGTGTCCTCTTCTGGCTCACAGGCCACCAATGCCTGGGACAAATTCTCAGGGAAGCACTCTCAATGGTACAAGGAGTGGCCTAAGAACCACTCCACCCATCTGCGATCACGGTCCCTGCTGGATTCCTCCTTTCTCTCCAGGGATCACCCCATCAACTGCTTTGGTGTTGGCACTTCACCCAGTGTAGGCCTCTGCTACTTCCACTGTGGATTCCTCTCCCAGCTGCCATAGGGCTGATGCGGGGTTGTTGGTTTCCGAGTCATCTTCCCCCGCCCCACCGCGAGACCCCTCAAACCTTGAGGTCCGTCAGCATGGGGCCTTCCCACTACCACTTCTGCTAGCAGGTCATCGACAGACCAGGCCCGTGTGCCCTCTCCATCGACAGCTGTGTTGATGACAATTCCCTTTGCCATTGACCTCAACACTATACTTACTTCTATTACCATGTCTCTCTTCCAACAGCTAGCACAACCCGAGCTGTCATCACCCACGCCGTCATTGGCTGTTTTGGCGTCGATGTCTTTTCGACCCATGTGCCCTGTGCCCTCAAGAGAGCTGTTGGTACAGCATTCATTGGTTTCTGCTTCAGAGCAGCCTGACATCGAGGAGAAGTACCATCCTGACCTTATCCTCTCTGAGGAAGAGGAAGAAGAGGATGTGGAATCCTCTGACAGGTTCAGTGTCTCCTCTGGGAGTGAGGTGTTTGTCAAGCACACTTCTTGGTTTCCCCCTGCCCCCAAAGACCCCTCCTTCTTCAATATCATGAAGCAGCTCTCCTCCACCATGGGTTTCCAAACTGAGGAGGAGGATTAAACCAGGAGGAATCTGGTGGACTTCCTGGAGATTCCTGAGTTTCCACCAAAGGTTATTCCTTTCCTGCTGCCAGCCCTAAATGATGCAGGCACTGCAGCCTGACACCAGCCCAATATTGTGCTTGCCATGCCAACGAAGGCCGATAAGCTCCTCCAGGCACCTCAGCCATTGCCCTTTCATGTGGCTCAGTCTGAAACCGATTCTGTGGTCATCAAAGCTGCTCATGACAGAACTAAGGCCCCTAAGCACCTTAGTTCCCTGCCCCAGACTGTGAGACTAGGAGACTGGACCACTGGGGTAAGAGAACCTTTGCCTCTGCCACCCTAGGCCTCAGGATTGCCAATTACTTGGCTCATCTTATTAAGTACCAAAATGCCCTTTGGAGGAGGGGCAAAGCAAACAGGAGCTTGTTAAGGTAATTCAGGCCTCAGAAGATGTTAGTAAGCATCTCCTCAGAGCCACCTACAATATGGCAGACACTACTGCCAGTGCAGCTGCCTCTGGCATTTGCCTTGGAAGGCAGGAGCGTAGCTACAAGGGTGCAGGGGGTGCAGTCACACCTAGGTCCATGAGGTTTGAGGGGCCCAAATCACAATTTTGATGTCTATTCAAAACCAGGGGGGCCCTATAACATACCCTTGCACCCAGGCCCTCTGTGAATTTGCTTCACTACTGTTGGAAGGCACTCCTGGTCTCTGACTTTGCAAATGACATCCAGCAAAATGTGTTGAATGCCCCTTTTGTGAGTCACAAACGGTTTGATCCAGTTGTGCAGGATATTATCAATGAACTGCAGGCTTTTTGCAGGGCTATCCTGTCTGTCCATTCCTTATATCATACTCAGCCCAGGAGCAGGATGAGGTCCTCCTTTCAGAAGGTCTTTCACAAGTCCGGTATAGGAGCCAAGCTTCAGGGTAAGCAATGAGCCAGCTCCGCCTTGCCTGCCCCCTCTTCCTCCTCCAGTCCCGCCACCAAGCAATCCAGAGGAGGGGTTGTGGCCCCTGCCACTGGGTCAGCCTCCGCCTGACTCCTTTATGAACCCCCCTCCTTCCTCCCCAATCCAGGAGGTGGTAGTCAGAGGTTGGTTCTCCCTTCATCTGTCCCAGTGGAGAACCATCACCACAGATGTTTGGATCCTGCAGATAATAGAACAGGGCCATGCTCTGGAGCTTTTAGTGTGGCCTCCAAATGTTCCCCCAATCCCCATGTTTTACCCTCCTGATCATTTAGAGGTGCTCAGGGCAGAGGTCCTCATCTTACTGCCCAAATGCCATAGAACCAGTGCCCAGGCAGCAAAGAAACAAGGAATTCTACTCCAGGTTATTCCTGATTCCCAAAAGAACAGGGGACTTGAGGCCCATTCTAGACCTCAAGGAACTGAACCTTTTTATTCAGTACAAAAAGTTCTGAATGGTCACTTTGAACGGCCTCCTCCCGCTGCTCAAGCAGGGTGACTGGTTATGCACCCTCGATATGCAGGATGCCTGCTTGCATATCATGGCTTGCCCCCTCACAGGAGGTACCTGTGGTTCCTGTTCCAGGGGGGAGCATTACCAATTCAGGGTATTGCTCTTTGGCTTATCCTCTGTGCCACGGGTATTTAACAAATGCTTAGCAGCTGTAGCAGCAGCCCTTCGGTGCGAAGACCTCTATGTGTTCCTATATCTGGATGACAGGTTACTGAAAGCTCAGTCCAGGGGGCTCCATTTGTTGACTCTAGAATGCACCCTGCAGTTGTCCCAGTCCTTTGACATCACTGTCAATTGGCCCAAGTCTGTGCTGACCCCTTCTCAGCAACTGCAATACATAGGGGCAGTCCTGGACTCTACTCAGGGCAAAGCCTTCCCACCTCAAGATAGGGTGGGCCACCTTATTGCCCAGGTCCAGGAGGTGGCTCACAGCCAGCATGTCCCAGCCAGAACATTTCTTAGACTTTTAGGCCTCATGGCCATGGCCATTCTAATGGTCCCCCTGGCCTGGCTGCACATGAGGATTCCACAGTGGACCCTCAGGGTTCAGTGGGCTCCCCGTTCAGGCAGTTTAGATCAGCTGATCCTCATCTCCTCGCTCATACGCAGAGTGCTTCACTGGTGAATGGACTCAACCAATCTCTCAAAGGGGTCCCCTTTCTTATCCCTACTCCTCAACAAATCCTCACCATGGATGCTTCGGGTCTGGGTTAAGGAGCCATTTAGGTTCTTATCAGACCCAGGGTCTTTGGTCTCGCAAGGAGGCTCACCTCCACATAAACTCTTAGAAATGAGGGTGGTTCTGTATGTCTTACAGGCCTTTCAGAACCATCACTCTCCTGGCCCACTGTTGGTGCAGTTAGACAACCTCAGCGTGGTCTGTTACATCAGCAAGCGGGGGGGGCCCATTCATACCCCCTGTGCCAGGAGGCAATGAGGGTCTGGTACTTGGCTCTAGATCACAGTCTAGAACTCTCAGCTGTCTATGTGCCAGGTACCCAAAATGCCTTGGCAGAGAGCCTCAGCAGGTCACAGTCCAAAATGCACGAGTGGGAGCTGCTGACCTCACTCGCAGAAGACCTGTTTGACAGGTGGAGCCATGGAGCTTCTTCTGTCCCCACTCAATGCAAAACTGCCACATTTCTGCTTGCTAGATCCAGTGCCCACAGTTTTCTGGCAACACGCGTTGTCCCTCCCTTGAAAAAGGAGTTTACTTTATGCCTTCCTTCCCTTCCTTCTGATTCAGAGGGTTTTCATCAAGCTGCAGATGGAGGGTGCTGTCCTAATTCTGGTGGCCCCGTTTTGGCCATGGCAGATATGGTTTCCATTACTGCAAGAGTTGGCTGTGGAACCACCAGTTCCCCTGCCCCTCTTCCGGGACCAGGAACCTTAGTCCATTCAGACCTCAAGTTCCTCCACCTGCATGCATGACTCCTGAGGACATAGCCATTGCGAGGTTTGGGGTGTCTCAGAAGGTAGCTGACGTCCTGGTGACTGCCAGAAAACCCTCCACTAGGGCCTCTTACAATGAAGTGGAAGCAGTTTGCTGTCTAGGTCAGTTCTCATAACCTGGACCCTTTCACCTGCCTGGCAAACCAGGTCTTGGAGTATCTTCTGACCTTGTCTGATGCAGGGCTCAAATACTCCTCTCTTAAAGTACATCTGTCAGCCATATCAGCCTTTCATTTGCCCATTGATGGTTGTACTGTGGCACAGCTGGATGTGTCCCATACTCTTCTGAGAGACATTCTCCACTTGAAGGCTCCTATTCATAACCTGGTTCCGGCTTGGGACCTCAATTTTGTTTTAGAGAAGCTGACCCTGCCTTCTTTTGAGCCAGCCGCATCCTGTGAGCTATGCTTCCTGTCATGGAAAGCATTATTTTTAGTTGCCATTTATTTTTTATTTTAGTCTTTGGTAACCAGGTAAGGCCCACTAGGCACAAGTGCCTGTTTTCAGGGGCGACCTGGGAGCACTGGGCAGTTAAGTGACTTGCTTAGAGTCACACAGTATGCAAGTGGAGGCTGTGAGAATCAAACTCAGGTCTGGTCTGCTGGATGTATCAAGCTCGTTCACACCTCGTTCCTCTAACCTCTAGGCTATACTCCCAGCCCATTACTTCTGCTCAAAGAATTTTAGGGCTACTGGCCCTTATATGTGAGCAGCCTTATTTGATTTTCTACTAAGACAGGGTCTCTTTGCGTACAAACCCTAAAATCTTACTTCAAGAAAGCTGTTGCAAAAGGCCAACACCAGTAGGATTTAACCGCTAGATACCAAGACCACATGGAAACTTTCTAGCTAGTAGTCTACCATGGGGGACCACCCAACACTGACATCCCCCTCTGATGTCCACCTATCCTATAAAGGTAGGTGGTTCCCCACACCCTCCTCAGTTCTTTCCAGCAATCAGTCCACACACATCAGACCACTGAAGCTGCCGCAGGTACAGTTGACCACCATTACCCGTGCTTGCTGCACTTTATTTTTACCATTTTATTTAGTTTAACATCAAATTTTCAGTGTTAGTGACTTCAGGTTTGTCTTTTCCACCTGCCTCATCTTCCAACCGCTCCACAAAGTGTCCCTGTGGCAAACAAATTCCTGAAAACAATGGTCACTCTGCTTGCATCCTGTGCCTAGACCTCAGCCACAACACTGAAACCTGCCAGGTCTGCCAGAAATTTAACCTGGCCACTCGGAAACATCGCCTTAAAATCCTGGAGAGCCATCTGATCAAGCAGAAGCTCATCGCAATGGAAAAGGAGCTGCAGGCCAGGAGCTCTTTGGCTTCACCAGCGCAGTCCTCCGGGGCTTCCTCCTTCTCTCAGTCCTAGGAAAAATCTGGTGGGAAGCTCGCCCCATCCTGATCCCTCAGACCCTAATGTTAGGTCAGAGTTCTTAACTAAATTACCTTTCTGATAATTATCAGACACACAATGGGCTGCTCAGGAGTTCCTATTAGGCCTGACAAAGTCTTTAGGCACATTCAAGCCCTTAAACTCTCCAAATGCCCAGGCCCTGATAGCTATACAGCAAAATGGTTGCAAGAAATTTGATTGTCTCCTTCTCCCCACACTCCTGTCCTCTTACAGGGCTGTGGCAGGGGGGAACTTCTCCCCCCTCTTGGAATTATGCAGTTATTGCTCCCCTCCCTAAACCTAATAAAGATGTAACTGATACAGCTTCATACCATCCTATCTCTATCTTGAATGTTGACTACAAGATCTATGTGGCTAACTGGGCTCCGAGACTTGAGCCACCTCTCCCCATCCTTATTCACCCTGACCAATCTGGATTCATCAAACGCCGTAGTACTACCGATAATATTCGACGTACCATGTTACTTTTAGAACACATACATTCCAGAAAGATTCCATCAGCACTTCTTAGCTTGGATGCCGAAAAGGCATTTGACAGGGTTTCATGGAATTTCCTTTGGGATACTCTTCATTCTTTCTCCTTCCCTGACCAGTTTCTCCTTTGGCTTAAAAATTTATATTCTCAACCTAAGGCCTGTATCCGCATTAATGGAGCTATGTCCCCCCTATACACCTACGACAAGGAACTCGACAAGGTTGCCCACTCTTCCCTTACCTCTTTGCCCTTTATATGGAAACCCTAGCTATGGCCATAAGACAGGAACCTCGAATAGAGGGTGTCCCCTTAGGTCAAAAAGCTTTTAAGATATCATTATTGGTGGATGATATTCTCCTGTTTTATCTCCTGAATCCTCAATACCCATAATTTGGGAGATCTTAGGAATTATGAAAGGGTAGCGAATTTTAAATTAAACATAGCTAAAACAGAGGCTTTAATGTTATACTTTAAACCAACACAAAATTTGAAAAAACTCTCTACTTCTAAAATGGAAATGTACCAAATTCAAATATTTAGGTATCCATATCCCTTTAAATTTGGAGCATCTTGAATTAGTTAATTATAAACCAGTATCTCTTCTTATTCAAGAAGACCTATTTGGATGTGGCAACCGAAAACTAGCTTATTTCCAATGCATAGAAACTATACGAATGAATATACACCCCAGATTACTGTACTTATTCCAAAATGTCCCGATTTTCCCAGCAAACTTTTGTTTTATTTTAAATCCTGGAATAGGCTGCCCTCCTCCTTCATCTGGAGACTGAGGGTTTGTCTCTCTTTACTGTCCCTCCCTTTAGATTAAGGGGGAGCTAATCTTCCCGACTTGAAAATGTATGCTTTTTTAAAAATGTTTTTCCTTTGGCTCTCTCCAACCACTCTTCCTGCTTGGAAAGAAATAGAATTTTTAATAAATGACTTCCATGATATCGAGAGGATTGCCTTTTCCTCTCCGGGACGGGTTCCCCCGCTTTGTGATTTTTCTAAATACACAGCCCAAATTCTAAAGATATGGTATAATGTAAAACAAAAAAAGGCATTCAAACAAATAATCTTCTTTTTTACATTAATATCAAGAGATGAAGACTTTCATCCTGCCCACCTCGATACCGCATTCGATTCCTAGTGGAGACTAGGACTCAGCTATTATCACCAATTGGTTAACAACTCTTGGTGTCTTACCCTTTATTGACTTACAGCACAAATGTGCCCTCCCTGATCGGGACATGTATCGGGATGTCCAGGTGAGAAATTATATTTTAAGACATAAACAATTTTGTTACTTGTCTTCCCTCTCCCTTATCTACTTTGTGGACCTTGCTTAGGGACATGCTGGAAGGAGGCCCCTGGGGGCCCCTTATGGGCCACTTATACCGAATAATACGAGATAACCTGGGGGATTCCTCTTATTCGATATTAGAGGCCTGGAATAAAGACTTAGAGTTAGAAAACCCCTTTCCACTTTGGAGAGAAACAACATTGAAAGCAATTAAAATTACCTCTTCAGGGGTTTGGAGGGAGTTTGCTTGGAAATCCCGCTTAAGATACTTCCGCTCTCCAGCAATTTTAGCAAAATATCTTCCAGCTTGTTATGGGTATTGCTGGAGAAATTGTAATTGTAAACTAGCAGATTTAGGTCATATTTTTTGGCACTGCCCAAAATTAATGCCCTTTTGGTGTACCTTACAGGTGGAGTTGGGGGAGTGCCTGGGTGAGGTACTGTAATTGAATTGACGGCAGAGATGGTTGTTTTGTCCATCTTTCCACCCCACAGACCATAATGGGCCCACATTTACTTCCCCTTTTCCTATTAGCAGCAAAAAAAAGCCATAATACGTAAGTGGATGTCCACTTTGATTCCAGTTTCCTACAACTACAGAATGACACCAAATAGTCCTCAAAATATACAGACTTGAGTACCTTACAGCTAAACTACACAATAAACAGGATACCTTCAGGAGAAAATGGCAGAGGTGGATTCTTTATTTCTCCCTGGTAGGTCTGGAATTTGTTCCTTGACACAGAAGTGGTTTTGGGTGGCTCCCGCTTGGGGAAGGGGTCCCTCTCCACTCCCTCCATCCTTCTAACTGTCTGTTGGAGGTTGGGATGGGGGATCCCCCTCAAACTTGTAATAATAAATTCTGGGATGCTCTGAGGTTTGGCCACCTGCTTTAGGGGACCCTGGGAGGACATTGGAGGTCCTCCAGGGGTATCTTTGAGGAACTGGTGTGTGATAAATTTAAACTTTAAATCATATACCTGACATTATGCACTATTTCTAATAATCTGTATTTCTATATATAGACTTATTATTGTTGGGTACAACTATCTGCTGTATTTTTGCATGTCTCTTTTAATAAAAATTAAATAAAAAAAAATCTGGTGGGAAGCATAGACACAGGGACTGGGCTCAGTTCACTTCCCATTCGCAGTCTCCTCATAAACCCTCAAACGTATCTGGGTCATCCTCTCATGGGGGGTTGGCCAATGCGGCCTCACCTGCCCTTACTCCTGCAGGGCTACCGGTTGCCCTGCTACCCATCTTTATGTCAGTCAGGGGCAGTGACTGCTTGGGGCAGGGGACTCTGTCTCCTGTTCCCCAGCCCCTGACGATCAGGCCCCTAACTTCCGCGGGCTGTCAACCAGGAGGCTCGGCCGGTGCAGGTGTGACCAGCATCGGCTGTTCCACCATCATCCCTTTGGCCCCACCGCTGCCTGCATCAATCCCCTCCACTGGGGCCATTGCCAGTCCTTTTTGACAGTGTCAGCAGTAGGCTACTGGCGCCTGTCCAAGATCACTGTCACCTCTGGCTTCACTAGGGAGATCTCCTACTCCCCCAGTGCTCACCTCCTGGTGCTGTTGGATTCCCCTCCCAGGAATCTTCAGCCAGCGCCCACTGGACCGGTGGCAGTATTGCCTTTGCTACTTCCCATGGGCCCGGTGCCGGCTCCACAGCCTGCGCCTGCTGGTCCTTCGCCAGGGTACCCTATGCCAGCCCCGCCTGGCCCGATGTTGCCCTTTCCTTGCCTGGCACCAGCCTACCCCTATCTACTGGTCTACAACAACCCTGCACCAGTGGACTACAATACTGTCTTTTATGTCTTTACTGCATGGTGGTCTTTCATGCAGAAGCAGACCCCTGCCCTGCAGGGCCTGCCTCCCGCATCACCTCAAGTGGCCTGCTGGGGATCTTCCACCCCCGGACTGGGCGTGGCCAGGTCCCAAGGCTCAGACCTGAGGGCGGTTCCAGTGGTTGCCGGGTCAGGTGTCTGCCGGTTGATAATGAGCTAGATGAGGAGGATGAAGATGACTGTGACTGTTCTGAGTTTTCCTCCATTCTGGGGACTCGTCTGAGGGCGAAGAACCTGCTAAGTTGGTTCCCAAGTCCCCAGCTGATGATCTTTCCTTTATGGACATCATAAGGCACATCAGGCCACCATGGGCTGTGAAACTGAGGAACAGGATCTGGACCAACGTTGGCTGGCCATTCATTTGTGGCAGCCTGATGCCCTCCCCTTAGTGGTGCCTCCCTTTATTAACTCTTATGAAGATGTCACCAGGGCAGCTTGGAATCACCCCTCTTCAACCCCAGCAGCACCTAAGAAAGCTGATAGGCTCTACCACACTCCAGCTGGTAAGCCCTTTTAGGGGGACCAGCCTAAAGCTGATTTGATGGTCATGAACATGGCGCATGACCGCACTAGGAAATCCAAGCACCTCAGCTCTCTTCCCCCAGATAGGGAGTCGAGACAGCTGGATCACCTGGACAAGTGAGTCTTCGCATCCTCCACCGTGGCCTTCCAGGCCATCAACTATTTGGCCCACATGATCCAGTACCAGAATATACTTTGGGACCAGGCCAGGGAACTGGTTCAGGCTTTGCCTGACGACCCATCCAAGAAACAGCTCACCCAGGTTCTTAAGGTGGGCTCAGACATAGGGACCCATGTCCTTCAGGCTGCCTATGATGCTATTGATGCGTTGGGCAGAGGAGCGGCAACTCGTGTCTGTCTCTGGTTCCACTCTTGGATCCGGGTGTCCAACTTTGCCTCTGATGTGCAGTCCAGTATTTTGGATGCCCCCTTTGGGGGTTCTGTCCTTCTTTTTGGGGAGGGTGTCCAGGATCTAATTTCTTCCCTTCAGGAGTCGGGTTGGGCCCTCGAGTCCATTCACTTGCTGTACCATACCCAGCCTAAGTGTGGTCAGAGGCCATCCTTTCACCGCTTCTCCTGCAGACAGGCCCGCCCACCCTCCAAAGGTAAGGGCAAACACATCCTCTACCAGAGCTCCTCAAACACCCACAGCCGCCCTCCAGCGCCCACCCCTACTTCATGACTCCTTGGCCACCCCCACCAGGATCTGGAGGAGGCAGTCGGGGGTTGGTTCACCCTTCACCTCAACGGGTGGTGGGGTGTTACCTCGGACAGCTGGGTTCTGCAGATCATGGAACACAGCCACACTCTAGAGCTTCTCAAGTGGCCCCCAGAACTTCCTCTGAGCAGCTCCTCTTACCCCCCCCAGCTCATGTGCCCCTCTTCTGGGAGAAAATACAGGCTGTTCTGCAGAAAAGGGATATCGAGACCATCCCTCTAGCTCAGTGGGGCAGGGGGTTCTACTGCAACTTCTTCCTGGTCCCCAAGAAGATGAGGGATCTCCAGTCCTTCCTGGATCTGAGTCATCTTAATTTGTACATAGAGTACAAACACTGTAGGATGGTCACCCTTCTGGGTCTGTTGGCCTTCTGCACCTGAGAGACTGGCTCTGTTCTCTGGACATGCATGATGCGTATCTGCACTTAAAAATGTTTCCTTCCCATCGGCGCTTCCATTTCCAGAGAGCCCATTTTCAATTCACTGCCCTCCCTTTTGGCTTGTCCTCAGTCCCCAGGGTCTTTATCTAGTGATTAGTGGTGGTAGCGGTTGCCTTGAGGCGGCAGAGCTTCTACGTGTTTCCCTACCTGGACGATTGGCTCCTAGTGGCATCATCCAGGGACCGTTTAGTCTAGACTCTGGAGCATACCTTCCACCTTTTCCAGGCCTTTGGTATCACCATCAACAGGCCAAAGTTCTGTCTGTCTCCCTGCCAACACATCCAGTATATAGGGACAGTCCTAGATACCACCCAGGGTATGGTCTTCCTGCCCATGGATAGAGTGAATGCCTGATGACCCAGTCCCACCTAGTTCCTCCAGTCACCAGGTACTTGCCAGGGTATTCCTGCATCTCCTGGGCCACATGGCAGCAGCCATAGCCACAGTTCCCCTCATCCGCCTTCACATGAGGGTACCTCAGTGGACATTAATAGTACAGTGGGACCAACTCATGGATGACTTGGACCAGATGGTCATGGTTTCTGATCTGGCCAAGAGAATACTGTCATGGTGGCTAGAGCTGACCGACCTGCCATGGGGAGCAGTTCCTTTCAAATCTCAGCTCCTTGTCAGATCCTCACAATGGATGCCTCGGGTCTGGGCTAGGGAGCTCACTTGGACACCCACCAGACTCAAGGCACCTGGACAGAAGTGATACAGGGTCTGTACATCAGTGTTCTGGAGATGCGCATGGTTCTGTACACTCTGCAGGCCTTCCAGACTCCTCTCCTTCCCGGTCTGCTCTTGGTACAGATGAACAACAGGTACATCATGTAATTCATCAACAAGGGGGTGGGACTCACTCTTACCCCCTTTGCAGGGAGGCGATGAGGGTCTGGTATTGAGCCATCAAGCATGGTCTGGAGCTCTCAGCCATCCATATTCCAGGCATCCGAAATGTCCTGTAGGACAGTCTAAGCCACTCCCAGTCCAGGGCTCATGAGTCGGAGCTTCTGACTCCGGTGGTCGAAGATGTCTTCGCAGATGGGGTCGACCAGAGTTGGACCTTTTTGTGTCCCCACTCAATGCAAAACTGCCACTTTTTTGCTTGCTTGATCCCAGGACTGGAGTTTTCTGGTGAGATGCATTGTGTCTCTCCTGGAAGGGGAGGTTTCTGTACACCTTCCTGCTCCTCCAGAGGGTGCTGCTCACATTTTAGTTGGAGGGGGCAAAGATGATCCTCATAGCCCCCTTCTGGCCACATCAGATCTGGTTTCCCTTGCTGCAGCAGCTGATGGTGGAACTTCCAGTGCCCTTGCCCCGGTAAACCGGCTTGCTGTCCCAGAACCAGAGCATCCTGGTTCATCCGGATCTAAAATCTCTGCATCCCTATGTGTGGCTCCTATGGACTTAGCCATTGCCTGCTTTGGGGTTTCCTCTAGGGTCACGGATGTCCTGGTGGCTGCCAGAAAGCCCTCCACCAGGGCCATTTACACCATGAAATAAAAGCATTTCATCCTTTGGGCTGCTTCGCGCCAGCTGGACCCCTTCAGCTGTCTGGTGAATCAGGTGTTGGAGTACCTTCTCTCCCTCTCAGATTTGGGCTTGGGGTACTCTTCCCTTAAGGTGCATCTCTTTTTGCCATCTCTGCATACCATACACCTATTGAGGGCAGGGCTGTTGCTCAGGTTGAGGTGTCTCGCACTTTCCTGCAGGGCATTTTGCATCTCAATCCTCCCATTTGGGACCCTGTCCCTCCGTGGGACCTTAATTTTATGTTAAACCATCTGTGAGTTGTGAGCTGCATTTTCTGTCATGGAAAGCGCTCTTTTTAGTTGCTGTTACTTCTGCTTGATGGAGTTCCAAGCTTCAGGCTCTCATGTGAAAAGAACCTTATATGTTTTTTTCACAAAGACCAGGTATCTTTACGTACTAATCCTAAATTTCTTCCCAAGGTGGTATCAGAGTTTACTTTGAACCAATTCATCCACCTACCTGTTTACTTTCCTGAGTATTCCAGTCAGAGGGAGGCTTTGCTCCATACTTTGGATGTACATAGAATCTTGCAACACTATACACAGTGGACCAAGACTTTAAGGAAGTCTGATCAATTATATGTTTCATTCACCCCAGAAGAGAGGACACTCCAGTGTCCAAACAGTGCTTGTCTAAGTGGTTAGGCAGTTGCATTGTTTATTGTTACCATATGTGCAGCAAGGACCTTTCGGGAGTAGTTAAGGGCCATTCCACCAGGGGTATGGCTGTCTTCACAGCTTGTTTTTGAAATATGTCTGCTGCGGACATCTGTGCAGCCACCACCTGGATTTCTGTCCACACCGTCACCAAACATTACAGTCTGGTCATTGCTTCTAGGGATAGGGACAACTCTGGCCTCACCGTTTTGCAGGGCCTTCTTTCTTAAGGCTGGTGTCTGTCATCCACCCAGTACTGCTTCCTTTATGCTGCCGGTACTGCTTGGGACTCAGTCCTACCAGTGCTGGCCTGCTACAAGAGCTTCCTCGAAGTATGATGACACAGTTACATAAGAAATTACCATAACAGTAGATTTTCAAGGGAATCTCTGTCATCAGGTCATGCCATCTATCCCTCTATCCCCCTTCTCTCTCTTTCTCTCTACAGCTTGGCTGTCCTGTTGCTCCAGTGTTTTTGTTATCTGGTCATCTTTTCTCTCTCCTCGGTTCCCTGGTGGGACTCCTGTCTCTCATAGCCTCTGGCTCGGGGAGGGAGCAGGGCCGTCCACGCTTATATAGGGTGTGTGACCTCAGACCCTGATGTTGGCATGGGTGGCCTCTGGTAGACTGCTGCAGAAAAGCTTCCATAGGATCCTAGTGCCTGATGGCTAAGTTCCATAGATGTGACCTCATGACAGAGATACTCTTGAAGATCTAGTGTTATGGTAAAGTTCTTACATAACTATTCTGTCCTAGTTCAGTTGGACAATGCAATGTTTGTAGCATACATCAGATGCCAGGGAGGCACAAAAAGCAGAGATACGATACTACTACTTCAGTGACCAGAGATGAACCTGCTTTTATTGTCAGTGAGTCACCTGGCAGGTACCCTCTTTTGTCAAACCAGCGGTCTAAATTGACAAAACCTCGGGGAGTGGGAACTCAAACAGGAAGGTTTTCTCTGGATTTGCTGCCATTGGTAAATGCCAGTTCTTAAGACTTGGCTTCAGTTCACTATAAACTTAGGCAGTTCCACTGGGCATAGATCAATCACCAAATGTCTTCAAGCTTGGATTATTCCACCACCTATGGTGTTGTCCTCCAGCTCCGCGCAGTCAAATCTTCTTTTCTGCCTCTAAGGGACAGATCTCCTCCTTCACAGCTGCTGTAGCATATGAGGAAATCCATTTTTAAGCATTAACTCTTTGAAGATTTCTCAATATTTTAATAGTCTTCAGCTTGTGTGTCTGTCCTTTTCCTGTTCATGCTCTGTAGATTAGAGGATGGACCATAAAACAGTGTTTAGTGGTATGTCTGGTGTCGGCAGAAGATGTCTGCCACCAGTCCACGTGGCACATGCTTATACTGCCTGGGGGTGAACCGTGATGTTGATGAGTGCCCATGTTGCCAGGCCATGCATCCTTCGTCGTTGGAAGAACAGAAAGCACACTTCCTCCAAATTAAGCTACAGTAATGTTGAAAGGCCTCAGTGGCTGCCATATTAACAACCCAGCTTTCAGCTGTGGAGGAGGTGGTGGCGGCAGCAGCAGGGGGATGGAGCTCCTCATTGATTTTGCCATGGTTCCCTCTTTGTCATTCATAGTCTCTCCCTTTGGGGACTTCCCAGAGTTTAGGGAGATGTGTATGGCTCTTCAGACTTTCAATGAGAGCCTCCTTATGCCATCAAAAGTGCCACTGCTGGGAACTTCTGGCGATGTCATTTTCCTAATGGCAGCTTGAGCTCACCACTCCAACCACTCCCTTGACAAAATCCGTAAACTGGTGAGGCCACATCTAGAGTATGAAGTTCAGTACTGAGTCCACACCTCAAAAAGGACATTAACCTGCTGGAGAAGGTCCAGAGGAGGGCTACAAAGATGATAGTGGGTCAGCAGGGTAAGGCATATGAGGAGAGGTTGTGGGCACTGAACATGTATGCCCTGGAGGACAGGAGAGAGAGAGAGAGAGAGAGAGAGAGAGAGAGAGAGAGAGAGAGAGAGAGAGAAGGGGGACATGATTGGGACCTTTAAGTACTTGAAAGGGATAAATAAAGTGGATAAGGAGGGTATTTTTAAGCTGAGTGGCAACCATAACATGAGGGGGCACAGTCTTAAGCTGGAAGGGGGAGGTTTAGGAGGGAGGTCAGGAAGCACTTCTCACAGAGAGGGTGGTGAACACTTGGACTGCACTGCCGGAAGAGGTGGTCTTGTTGAAGACAGTGGGCAGCTTCAAGAGAAGCTAGGATAGGCATAGAGGGAAGGTAAGGATCGTGGATTGAGAGAATTGGGGGAGTGGGTGGGCAGGGACAGTAGTTTAAGCTGCGGATCCTGTGATACGAGTGGACTAGATATACCAATGGCCTTCTGCTGGATTCTTTGTAAGTTCGTATAAGCATCTGCCTACTAAAGGATGGATTCTCCAGCAAAGGGCACCCGCTCTAAAGTACAAGCCCCCAGACAATCAGGGTTCCGGCACAAAAATTAAAGGATATCCTGATGGCCAACAAAACTCATCTTTTCCCAGATGCAGGAACCCAGGACTCTCTCGAGGTGTAACAACCTGCCAAAATACAGAAAACTAATGATATTGTGGCTGTCATCAAACAATCCACTAGAAAGTTGCACAAAATAGATCACTCGCTCACAGAACTCTGTTCCAAAATAGAACACTGTACGGAGCAAATGGAAGAGCAAAGAACGGATATGGAAGCACAAACCAATAGGCACAGCTGGCTTCTACTCTACCTCATTTAATGAGACAGAGAACTTAACCATAAATTGGATGACTTCAAGGGACGAAGCAGAAGGCAAAATATTCGAGTGTACGGTGTGCCTGGAGATATGAAAAAAGGTGCAAAAAGCACTATATACTTTCTACAAGCACTACTAAAAGAGGCTGTTCATCTACAAGAGGATTACGATCTAGGTATGGATCATGCCCACTGCTCTCTGTGCCCCAGGCCTGCTAATGTGGGAGCCAAGCCCCAATCTTTCATCATTAAATTTACCTCCTGTGCCACCAAAGAAGACATTCTCAAGCGAACCTGGCAACACAAAGAGCTCTGACATAAAAACATCCATGTCACACTTGATAATGACTACACAACCCTTGTGCAGGAATGCAGATGTACAATGTGGCAGATTTTAAAACAGTTAAAAGCAAAGGGCATAAAAGTCCAGATCCTGTACCCTGCCAAACTCTGACTGGAAACTGATACAGGTTCATGAACATTTACAGACTTGCTAGAAGCTGCCCATGTTCTATGTGATAAAGGCGAGTCTGAAAGACTGCCTATCACATAGAGTGAACAAACTTGACCCCGAGGTCAAAAGAGCGACTGATATTGTAGCGACCGTCACTACAATGCTTAAAAAAAAAAAACATACAGAACTCTTTTTTTTTATGCGGGGGTCTGGCCTCCCGAGCCCCCCAAAACTTAAATAATCAACTCCGAGCGGTGTGTGGATCACGGGACAAGTTATTGGATGCTGGAAAAAAAAATGCATTCTGTCTCTAGCCAGACCCAAACCTGGGGCTGCTTGCATTGCAAGCGGTGGTGTACACCACTACACTATGCAAGCAGCTCAGAGGGAATTGGCCTCAAAGGACAATACATCCTGCAATAGTGAGTACAGCTCCTTGCTGTACTCGCTATACAGGATATATCACCGTATTGCACCACTCGCTCTCTTGTAGAGCGCTATTATTGAGTCGCTCAAAAGTGCAGCGCTCAATAATCAGTGCTCTACATGGGTGCTACCAGCTGCCCTGTACCTGGAAAAATTAGGAGTGCACCTTCCTTCCCTGGCCAAAGACAGACTTGAGAGGGATTTACTGCAATCTGCCTGGGAGGTTGCCCATGGAGGCCATGCAAGAGGGACAACTGCGAAACCTACCGGAACCACTACTCTCCATGCTGACATCAGCTCCTTACTGCAAAACTGTGGCAGAACCAGCGAGCAGCGCCACAGCCCAGCTCGGACCCAGAAAACCCTGAAGGACACATCACCGCTTCCTGTAGACCATCACAGTACAACAGATCAGTCAGCCCACTATGTTTGAGATACTGCAGTTCCACATGCTGCCCTGACTGACCTGCAGTGAATATCCTGTTTGGAACTGTAGGGCATTACTGGACCCTTGATTGTAACTGTGAAAACTGTCTTGGACAATGGGGGGGGGGTTGGGAGGAGGTGTACTGTATAATCTTATTTGCATTAATGCCTTAAGAGGAATTTGCTAATCTTCTCAGGGAAGGCTGTAAATATCCACACGGTTTGCTCACTGCTCCACGAAGAAAGGGGAACCTGGACTGATTTGCATTACATCACATGTGCACTTGGCACAGTGTAGATGGGATAGCACTCCAATTTGTCTCAAACCTGGAATTGTTTATAAGGTCTTAACTATTGAACTTTGCCGCTGTGTGGCATGCCCCAGTCTCAGATTTATAGACTTGCCCTCAGTCTGTAAGATAAGAGCTGATCACAGCATGCTACTCTGGGGAGGGCCCACAGCAGTCTTAGTCTTGCCACAGATAAAGCTATTCACTGGGACTGGGGGATGAGAGCTAGACCTTGCATATTATTTCTTGCATGGTGTGGTCTACCCTGATCTCCTCCGACTTATAGACTATTCCCTGGACTATGGCAGTACTCAGTGTCTAAGATGCCTTATCCCTGGAAAGCTCCTAACAGATGCTACTCGAAAAACAGAGGACCTCTGATGTAGAACTGTATCTTAGCTGACATAACTGTAGCAGTGACCCCAACAAGAGACGTTCACCTTAAAAAAACAGGGAATGGGTAGCCCTAGCTAGCACTTGCAACTTAATCCTACTCTCAACCTGTGAAGGGTGGGTGGCAAGCTTGATTTAGTTTGCATCCCTCTCTGGTCATTCATTCAGACCAGGCCAAGGGGACCTCCAAACTTACATTAGCTTTTCACTCCACACCTCTAATGCTAATCAACTTGAACAGAGAGGTGGAAATGCTTTTCCACTGATAGTCTAGGGGGACGGGCTAGCCACCATTTCACATATTGCAGAAACCACTTGCTTTAAACCTAGAAGGAATACTACTACTAATTTAGCACAAAGTGGACTTTCAAAATAGAGAATAGGCAGAGAGTCACTTGAAGTAATCACTAACCTAGGGGGTGGAGAGAAGAGGACTGCATGTCCTGCATTCTCTTTAGCCACCCAAAACAACCATGGTGATGTCTGGTTGACCCAAGACCATTGGCTCACTTACCTGATGGTAATGGGCTGTTTTTCTTCCTCACCTACAGAGGAATTCAGTGTTGCATGAGTGACATACCAGAAGCACGGAGAGTTCTCCTACTTGACCTAGGAAGTGAAGAAGGTGAGTTGGAGGAAGGGAACTCCTCAGACAACTATAAGAACATTTTATAGCCCCAAATCACCCAACAAAACATGTCAGGAAAATCTCTTATGGTAATGAAGGGGTCCTACAAATGGACAGAGTACATTACACTCCAGTTCTTGTTAATGGTTTATTGTTACATATACTGGTCTCTGTTTCTGGTTGCTTGTTTGTACTGTTGTTGTACTTTGTTAAAATACCTGTTTAGGGTGGGTTTACATCTTCAGGTCAGCAGCCCATCTTTCAAATGGTAAGGCCTAACAGAGTGAGATAATTTTCCTAGAAGAGATAAATTTGACTCCCGCTGAGGCTTTAAAGTTTCAGAAGTGGGGATAGACTACTTTCCAGGCATCCCTAGAATGAGGAAAGAAACTTGGGGTTATGCTAGTAATCCCCAAGTCACTCTCGTTTGAACAAACTGAGGTGATAGCAGGCCCATGTGCTAGATACTTAATAGTAATGGGATCAATTCAGGATACCCCAGTTATCTTAGTTAATATGTATGCATTGCCTGGCTCCACCTAGAGCTTTTACTTGAACCTGCTCAAACAAGTTACAGAAAAGTCAAAAGGAATTCTCATCATGGCAGGGAGGACTGGAACCTAACTCTCAATAGAACTCTTGACACAAGCTCTCAGATTCCTAATCCAAACAGTAGAGTAGCTAAACAATTCAAACTCTTATTACGGGAGCTGGGTCTCAGAGATGTGTGGTGGACTACGTACCCAACAGCAAGAAATTACACTTAACTATTCCTCTAGATTTAAGATATACTCAAGGCTGGATACCTACAGTACACCACCCACAAACAAAACATGACCCAGTTTTCTTCTCTGTGGATAGGTACGTCCACCTTGTCAGACCACCAGCTGGTCTTCTTGTAAGTAGATTACAACATACCCCCTAAGAAGACACACAAAAGACTGATTGTCTCCCTGCTTAGAGACCCTCAGACTGTGAAGGATCTCAAATCAACCCTACAACCCATGATAGAATGGAATGACCAACCAGGAAGCTCCCCACAAATACTGTGGGATACAGTTAAAACAGTCCTACAGGGGAAGCTAATTACTGCAGCAATTTATAAAAAGAGAGAGTGGCAGAACAAATTGACAGCTCTAGCTAGCATCCTCCAAGAATTAGAAATTAAACAAAAGCAAAAATGGGACTAACAGTTGGATGCAGAGATTAAACAACTCAAACTCACCATTCAAACCCTACAGAGAAGGGATACAGAAAAAGCCTTATATTATTTAAAACAGAAATATTACAAAGGAGTCAGAGCCACTAAATTCCTGGCCTACCGGCTCAAACAGAAAGTAGCAAGGGTAGCCATTGCCAAAGTACAACACCCATGCACAGGACAAATGGTCCACATGAGTGAACACATCTCAGATGCCTTTGTCACATACTATCAGTCCCTTTATAGCCTGCATCAAGACCACCACACTTATCAAGCAAGCACAACTTTCTCAATGCTTTAGTCCTTCCCAAACTAACAACCAAACAAGGTAATAAACTGATAGCCCCTGTATCCCACACAGAAATTGTAATAACAATCAAACATCTTAAAACTGACAAGTGTCCCGGCCTGGACTGCTTTGGTGGAGAATTTTACAAAGATATAACCTCCTTACTGAGTCAAGTATATACTGTAATGTGGGGGGGGAAAGGGGGGCCCTGCTGCCCATCTGGCACTAAGCCACCATAACAGTTGTACCAAAAGAAGGAAAGTATCCACCTTATGCAGCTCTTACCAACCTATATCCCTCTTTAATATAGATTACAACATTTGTTGACCTCTATACTAGCGAAGAGACTCAACCCTCTGTTTCCCTCCATTATTAACTGAAACCAGACAGGCTTCATCATGGGTAGACAGGCCCCAGATAATGTGCAATGAACAATAAATGTAATTGAAACAATTAGATAAAACCAGATCCTAGCATGTGTCAAGAGTCTCAAAGCAGAAAAATCCTTTAATAAAGTAGTATGGAGTTTTCTGTTTCTTACTCTGGAATCTTTTGGGTTCCCAGGGGAATTCATAGAGGGCATAAGGACCCTCTGCACCTCCCCCCACGCATACGTCTGCACTAACGGGGGCATCTCACCTTGATTTAGTTTACACCGGGGCACTCAACAGGGCGGCCCCGTCTCACCCCTGCTATTTGCTCTATACATTGAACCCCTAGCGAAAAATATTTGAGACAATCACCACACTGTAGAAATAGAAGGAGGCTTTACACAAAAAATATCTTTATACATGGATGACATATTGCTATACCTTGCCCATCGTGAGACTTCTATACCGGAGGTTTAGTCGGTCCTCAAAACGTTTGGTCAAAATGCAGGGTATTCTTTTTTTTGTAAACTTTATTTATAAGTTTTGCAAGTACAATCTTACAAATAAATTGCACAGGCACTGTAGGTTACTCATTCTGATTTACAGATAATCTTAGTCCTTACAAAGGAAAATTGTATGACAATACCTCAATAGGTACAGCATGGGGGGAGATCCTAATAATGTTTATACAATAATGCATTAGAACTAATGATGGCAGCAAAGGAAATCTGTGGGGATTTAGTAAAAGAAAATTGTTATGCAGGGTATTCTTAACAAAATAAATGTAGCCACTCCTCACAAAATTCCTTTGGGTCTTCGTCTTCCTTCTCAGATTACATGGTATCAGCATCCCATCTAGCCACCGGTCGAATACAGCTGGCTTGGGCCCCGACAGGCCTCGAGGGTTTGCATAGTCCATGAGTCTCTGTAGAGGCCAGAAAGTGAGGAATGGGCAGGGTGTCCCTCCCATGATGGTAGCACACCACACACACATTTACCGGCCACCCAGGCAGTGCCACATCGCCTGGAGCCCCAGTATGTTCACTTTCCTCTTCTACCTACCTGAGTTCCTCTTCCTTCTGTCTAACTTGAATGCACGTGTGGAGGGTAGCGTCTCTCCTCACTGCTGTCCATTTCTCTTTCCTCGGTGCTGCAAAATACCCTTTAACAGTTTTAAGCTGTGGCTTGTATTTAAACTGAGTCTCACAATGACTGGCCAGATGCAGGGTGGGGAGGGGGGAAGTGCTTCAGATTATTGATCCCCGCTCCCATCCTTTACCACTTAACTTTGCACTGACTTATTTTTATACTCCACATACCTGAAAGGCTTCACAGATGAATTGCCTCTTCAAACACTTTTTGTTCGCTGTGCTTAACTGTGTGTTGGAGCCTTTGCACACTGAGCTTCAATTCGAATTGCACCATAACTAGGCCTCACAGTATCTGTCTCCTTGTCCCTGCCTGCCAGTGCCTGCCAAAACAAATGTTCACAATTCCTCACTCTGTTGTGAAATTCTGTACCCCTGCAATTTGCATTTTTAAAATCTTGACTTTTTTAACCCCCTGCCCTGTGCCCATTTTTTGCAAACCGTCACATTTACACACAAAATAGTTGCTTTTCCTGTGATTGTTACTTTTACCCTTGTAAACTGTTTGAAACATCTGTGAAGTGCGTTTTTGATTCAGGGTACTTACTGTCAAGCTATTTTTCCAAACTTTTTTCTTCTGTTCTGGCTGAACAGACCATGATCACTCAATGCTGAGTACACTTCACTTCTTGAGCTGCCCTGACTGTGGCGACCGACTCTGGGATTTGTTACAACCACAAAACAGACTAACGACTTCCTGCAAATTAGGGTTTGGCCCATTGTCCACTCCTGGTGAATTTGACAAAGTTCAACAATTTAAAGAAATCTCCACAAGGCCTGAAATCCTCATCCCGCTGCTGCTATACGAGCTCCAACTTCTCCATAACTCTCTGCTCATCCCCTCACACACAGCACACAGTCCAAGGGGCAGGATTTACCAACTCAGCCAATCACGATGCCATGCAAATTAGGGCAGGGGCACACTCTCTCTCCTTCAAGCATGTTCCAAGGCTGTCTGGGAAGGATTTTAAACTGCAGTTGAACACAATTTTTTCCTCACCGCTCGAACTGCGGCTTGAAACCTTTTGTCTTTATACTTTGGATCCTCTTCTTGTAGGTTCACTGCCACCATATTCAGTCAATCAAAATCTTTATTTATCCAGGTGATCATCGTTGAGCAATGCTCATTTAGAAGATGGACCTGAGTGGAACATAGCAAACATAATTATACAAAGCAGCACAATTATATACAGTCAGAACAAGTAGGTACGAATATTGAATACAAGGCATCAAATAAAATAATAGCTCATGCAAGCTTGAAGTAGTTTGAGGCAATAGTACAAGGTGTGAACAACATGTACATACATACAATATCTGGACGCAGTAAAAAAAAAAGCAAGGTCAACTAATATAATGGACTGAATAACACTTGGGCAACAGAGGGGGTCAGAGGGGGAGTGGAGGAGGGACTAAAGAGGGTACCAAAGGAGAAACAAGGTTGGGTGGGGAAGGGGAGTGTGCAGAGGTGGGGGAAGGAAATAAGGTGGGAGATACAGGGAGCACAGTGTACAGGGGATGGGGCAAGGAAATTGTCTCAACCAGAGGGTATGATGAGCTCCTACCCTGAAGATGGGAGACTAGGAATGAAGTTAGGATGGGATAGCAGTAATAAGGGGGGATGGGGATGCAAATGGAGAAGCTAGGACATCAAGGGCTTGAGGGGGCAGTGGACAGGACACAAAATGCCTGTGCCTTATATACGGATCCGGGCAGGGTAGGGTACCAAGGCAGACACTGATGCAGATCCTGGATGAGAAAAGCAGCTGCATACTTCTTTGATTGAGTGGGAATATAATGTCTTGAAGGCAGTCAAGCAGACAGGGATGCTCAATTTGAGAGTTTTTTGCAGTTTGTTCCATAGGGAAGGCAGTGCAAAGCTTATGGCCGCTCTGCCAAAGTGAGATTTAGCCTTAGGTACTTTGAGTGAGATAAATTAGTAACTCCTTAGCACATAGTTACCTATTACGCTTAGTGGAAGGCAGCTGGAAATGTAATGTGGCATTTTTTTGGAGATAGCTCTAAAGGTCCAGAGTGCAGCATTTCTGTCTCGCCTGATCTTAAGGGTGGTCCACCCCACAGCCGCATACAGAGAGCAGTGATGCGTGGCAAAGGGAAGTCCCGTTATAAACCTCAGGGCTATATGGTAGAGCATGTCCAATTTTACCAAAGAAGAGATAGAACACTGGCTGTATAGAAAATCTGCAAAGTCTACCAGTGATAGATACGTTGACTGGACCAAATGCATCTTAGCATCTCTAGTGAGAAATTGGTTAATTCTAAAGGAAAGTCCCAGCCTCTGCCGTAGTTTTTTTAGCAGATCCTCATTGTGTTCCATAAAGGAAAGTCGGTAATCTAGCCACACTCCCAGGTACTTGAATTCTGTGATGAATTCCAATTTTTCTCCTAGAATTGTAGTAATCTGGGAACTGATCCAGTGGTTGCTGGATTTACTGTATGGATAAATGGAGAAAAGAGCATCACTTTCGTTTTTTGGGCATTGAGAAGGAGCTTTTTGTGTAGTAGTTGGCTCTGCAGTAGATTAAATTCAGATTGGAGGTCTTCATAGCCAGCTTCAGGTGTTGGGCAACTTAAATAAAGGACTATCATCTGCGAACAGATGAATATTGGCCTTGTTTATACAACTGTCGATATTGTTAATGTAGATCACGAACAGAAGGGGACCTAGTATAGATCCCTGGGGGACCTCTGTTTGAAGAGGTTTGAGAGGTGACAGTTCATCTTCAGCTTTGACCTGCTGAAGGCGTCCTGTTAGATAGTCAACAAACCATCGCAGCGATGAGGAGTCCAGGCCAATGATTCGCAAGGAGGAAAGGAGCAGGCTATGACTGCCAGTGTCGAAAGCCTTGATTAGATCCAGAAATACAGCACAGACAAAGTTTCTGTTATCCAGATCACTCTGCCAATCATTGGTCACTTTAGCAAGGGCCGTAATAGTGCATGGCATTTAATAGATTCATAGTTTCAAGGTAAGATCTCAGCTGTGCGTTCATGATTTTCTCCAGTAATTTGGACAATAGTGGAAGAAAGGAGATTGGCCTGTAGTTGTTGAGATCACAGATGTCCCTTGATTTAAACAGAGGAATGATGTGTTCTGTCTTCCATATAGGTGGCAGAATACCCTGAGACAGCGATAAATTAAATAGTTGAGTAATAGGCACGGCTAATACGTGATAGGCAATCTTTATGAAGTATGGATCTAGGGTGTTGGCACCAGCACTTTTCCTGGTGTCCAGCTGTAGCAGGAGATCCTCAACCTCTTTTAGTGAAGCAGGTTGAAGGGAGAATAACGAGGTGGCAGCAGGAGATTGGCGATAATTGTTGCCAACCTGAGAGCGTTACGAGCATGCAGGGGAATTGTCAAGTGTTAGGCCTGCAGTGGCAAAGTGATTATTAAAGGAATCTTAAGATCTCCATCCTCTCACTGATAATTGTATTACCAGAGATAATCTTAGTCGGAAAAGAGTTTCCAGGAGAGTAACCCGACAGGTCCATAAAAGTTTTTCAGAATTTAGCTGGGCTCTAGGCAGCAGAGTCGAATTCAGAGCGAAAAAAAGTAGCCTTTGATTCTCTGACCATTTTTGTGCATAAATGTCGTATCCTTCTGAACTGACACCAATCCGTAGGGTGTTGTATCTGCGTGCTTTTTTCCAAAGCTTATCCCTTTATAGCAACATGGGCTTGATTTCTGAGGAGAACCATCTACAGGTTTTATTCCTTACATGGATTTTAGCCAGAGGTGCATGCTTGTTAAGGCCCCCAACAAGATGTCATGGCAGATGTCATATGTGGAATTAACGGTTTTTGCCGGGTATAAGTCCTGCCAACGCAGGGAGTGTTTAAGCTCGTTAAGATAAGCGAATACGTCGAAGTTGCATCTGGACCTCTTCGTAGAGAACTTTGTTGTGATTGAAGGTTTATTGACTGATCTTACTCCAGCAATGAAGCAACCAGCCTCCCTAGAATAGGCCCTTTCAAAGTTGCACTCAGAAACCACCTCTTTGCCTCACACTGCTGCAACTGCTGATTTACCCGTGCCCCTCCCCAGCTTGTCTATCCAGCCACCCACTGCTCCCCTGACAATGTCCATTGGCCAGCTATGAAGTTTACTCCATGCTAACTCTCTGTATCTACTAGATGAAGTTAAACTGTGTCTTACCTTGTTACAATGTACCTACTACACTGTATGACACCCTGTTACTATGTTACTCTGTTACTATGTAATGTTTTGTTACTTGCAATCTGTATGTGTCTGACGAGGAGCCTTTGGAAATGAGTCCATGACTCAAAGGAATGTAATTCCAATTTGTACAATAAATAAATAAATGGTCGCTGACGTCAGAGAAAAATGTACCAGCATTGGGAAAAAGATGAGGTTTGCTCACCATAATAACATCCAGTAGGATACTGTTGCTGGGTCTGTTTTTATTGGGGTGCGTTGGGTCAACAGTGAGTTGTGTTAGCCCATTAGCCAGTCAAGATTAAGGTCCCCTAGGATGATAGTTTCTGATACGCCTTGTCCCAACCTGTCACTTAGATGTGACAGAAGCTGTAAACCAGTGGATGGGGGCCTATAACATCCTATTACACAAAGCGCACTGGTCTGCGTGATCTCCACCTTGAGTGACAGGCATTCAAATTCATTAGCAACAGAGGACGAGTCAATGCAGGAAGCCACAAATTTGTCCTTGACATAGATGGCCACCCCTCTGCCTCTGGATTGCC
This sequence comes from Neoceratodus forsteri, assembly GCA_016271365.2. NCBI lineage: Eukaryota > Metazoa > Chordata > Ceratodontiformes > Ceratodontidae > Neoceratodus > Neoceratodus forsteri. The sequence goes on from CM057453.1 coordinate 199,350,477, forward strand.
TGTCAGCTCTGAACAGGGCAAAGTTGGGGATGTTTACTTCCCTGTCAGGGGTGGCTGGTCTAAGCCGGGATTCGGAAATCACTAAAACATCAGGAGATGTGTGGTTCACCCAGGCTTGGATCATAGTGAACTTTTTTAACAGACTGCATACATTAATATGCAGGAAGCTCATGCCTTTAAGCCTCGCTAGATCAGCTGGCGATGCAATGGCTTCAGGAGGCCTAGGATTAAGCTCTACATTGCCTGAGCATAGCAATAGGATAAGCAATAATTTCCTAAGTGCGGCAATAGTTAGCTTAAAATTCCTGGTTTTTACACATCTATGAGATTTGTTAATTCTGGAGTGCGGGGCATTGCCGCTGGAGCTATATTGGCCTAATGTTGCAAAAACTAATACTCTTAACTGCAAAATGCAGGGAGCGGTCAGTATTAGGCAAAACAGGAGGAGGGCCCTGTATTGGTGGTTCAGTGCATGTACTGCCATAAGTACTAAGCCAGGTATAAGGCTGTAGGTGAGGATGTTTAAACGCACATAGGCAATCAAGGAACAGATTACTAGATGCAGTACAACATAAGGGGGTTTGCAATCCGTGCATGGTGGCAACTGAGATGACTGGTATAAGCCAACCGGCACCACAGCTAGAAGAGACAATAAGGGAAGCCACGGAAATCCCCTCATGGTGGAACCTTGTGGTAGAGTCCGGCCACTTGTATGACCCAGAAGCCAATGACAGGCTACTATGTTTTTGCAGTGTAGTGGTTGCCTGTATACACAGCGGGTCTGGTGGCTTAGAGGTCCAAGGCCAATGGCAGGTTTCATAGTTATTAGAGTTACTTCACTAGGGGAGATAATTCCAAGTAGAATCAGCTTGCTTAGACAGTGCACAACCTTGCAATTTCGAGCTCCAGAGACTAGTAGAGCAAGGAGAAGGAGACAAAAAACTGAAGCTCATTGGAGGACAGCAGTACCAGGGGGCGTGGGTAGTAGTGGGCGGGAAGCTATTGTATTTAATAAGTGGTGGAGGTGGGGGGTGGGTGAAAAAGTTGCGGCAGTTGCCGTACCTTTGCAGGCCGAGAGTCTGATGCTGTGGTCTCAGGCGGCGGCTAGGGTAGCGCTGGCTTCCCAGTGGAAGAGTTTTTCTCAGCTTTGGTGCAGGGAGCCTGGAGATGTGTTCCTCAGCTGGGGAAGAGAAGGAGAGTGAGGATTAATAACAGGCTATGGACAATAGGGCAGACAGAGCCAGCAGGGAGTCCAAAATTTGCAGCACAATAGAATGTGGATTACTTTGGCACCCAAAGTCTGGGGCCAGAACAGAAGGGCCAAGAAGGGGCTGTAAACACTGATTCCTGCCTAACACCACAAATCTTAACTCTTCTAACAACAAACTGTATAAATGGCAAACATTTTAACAAATGTTTCTAAGAAAAAACAGTTTAAAATGGCTTTTATGCAAGGATTCATTAAGAAAAGCTGGCTTTTAAGCAAGGACCAAGGACCAATCAGAATGGGGCCCAAAAAGGTGCTCATGTTCCGATTGGCTGCGGCAGTTGCCATACCTTTGCAGGCTGAGAGTCCGATGCTGTGGTCTTGAGCAGTGGCTAGGGCAGCGCCGGCTGCCTAGTGGCCGAGTCTCCCTCAGCTTTGGTGCAGGAAGCCTGGAGAGGTGTTCCTCGGCTTTGCAGGCCGAGAGTCCAATGCTGTGGTCTTGGGTGGTGGCTAGGGTAGGACCAGCTGCCCAGTGGCTGAGTCTACCTCGGCTTTGGTGCAGGGAGCCTGAAGAGGTATTCCTTGGCTTTGCAGGCCAAGAGTCCGATGCTGTGGTCTCGGGCGGCGGCTAGGATAGCGCCAGCCACCCGGTGGCCGAGTCTCCCTTGGCTTTGGTGCAGGGAGCCTGGAGAGGTGTTCCTTGGCTTTGCAGGCTGAGAGTCTGATGCTGTGGTCTCGGGCAGCAGCTAGGGTAGTGCCAGCCGCCCAGTGGCCAAGTCTCTCTCGGCGTTGGTGCAGGGAGCCTGGAGAGGTGTTCCTCGGCTTTGCAGGGTGAGAGTCCGATGCTGTGGTCTCGGGTGGCGGCTATGGTAGTACCGGCCACCCAGTGGCCAAGTCTCCCTCAACTTTGGTGCAGGGAGCCTGGAGAAGTGCTCCTCAGCTTTGCAGGCCAAGAGTCCGATGCTGTGGTCTCGGGTGGTGGCTAGGGTAGCGCCGGCCACCCGGTGGCCAAGTCTCCCTCAGCTTTGGTGCAGGGAGCCTGGAGAGGTGTTCCTTGGCTTTGCAGGCTGAGAGTCTGATGCGTTGGTCTCGGGTGGTGGCTAGGGTAGTGCTGGTCTCCCAGTGGCTGAGTCTCCCTTGGCTTTGGTGCAGGGAGCCTGGAGAGGTGTTCCTCGGCTTTGTAGGCCGAGAGTCCAGTGCTGTGGCCTCGGGCAGCGGCTAGGGTAGCGCCGGCTGCCCGGTGGCTGAGTCTCCTTCAGCTTTGGTGTAGGGAGCCTGGAGAGGTGTTCCTCAGCTTTGCAGGCTGAGAGTCCGATGCTGTGGTCTCAGGTGGTGGCTAGGGGTAGCGGCAGCCACCCAGTGGACAAGTGTCCCTCAGCTTTGGTGCAGGAAGCCTGGAGAGGTGTTCCTTGTCTTTGCAGGCTGAGAGTCCAATGCTGTGGTTTCAGGTGGTGGTTAGGGTAGCACCAGCCACCTGGTGGCCGAGTCTCCCTTGGCTTTGGTGCAGGGAGCCTGGAGAGGTGTTCCTCAGCTTTGCAGGCCGAGAGTCTGATGCTGTGGTCTCAGGCGGTGGCTAGGGTAATGGCAGATACCCGCTGGACAAGTGTCCCTCAGCTTTGGTGCAGAGAGCCTGGAGAGGTGTTCCTTGTCTTTGCAGGCCGAGAGTCCAATGCTGTGGTCTCAGGCAGTGGCTAGGGTAGTGCCGGCTGCCGGGTGGCCGAGTCTCCCTTGGCTTTGGTGCAGGGAGCCTGGAGAGGTGTTCCTCTATTCATCACCCCATGCCATTACTTCAGGCAACCTAATCCCCCAAAATCTATGGACAAGCCCCCATTTTGTGTAACTCTTGTCTCTAATACTTTGCCAACATATTTGGTATTTGGCACAAACCCAACCGACCCAGTTTCTCAAGGGCATGCCCCCCATTGCCACCCAAATTAAGGCCCTGCAATCTAAAATCCAGGACATTTTGGATCAGAAGGTAAAACAGGCCTTGACTTACCTTAAACAATCATATTATAATAGGGAGTACTCTGGGTACTTGATGATTGGCTCTGCAGTTTAGAGCCAAACTGAGGGCGGTCTGTGTTTTGCAACCCCAACACCCCCGGACGGGTAAATTGGAACATGAGGCATCCAAAATTATTTTCAGGAATATTATCAAGACTTGTATTCTGAAAAGGTCCCCCCACTGTCTCCGAAGTAGCAGCATGTCTTGCTGGACTCTCCCTTCCCACTCTCTGAGTCTCAGAAATCCTCCTTAGTTGCCCCTATTATGCTCGAGGAGATTCACGCGGTTATGATGGAGACTAAAACACAAAGTGTGAAGGACCTGAAGGATATCGGGTAGAATGATATAAATCCTTTTCTGAGATAGTAGTCCCGCATTTGCTTTACAATTTTGAAGCAATGCGTACAGGGGAGTCTCACCATTCCTTTACTGACATTTGCTACCTTGTCTGCAATCCCTGAACCCAGTAAGGCCTCTTCTTTACCCTTATCTTCTATTCAATATATATCCTGAATGCAGACCATAAGCTTTATATGGTCATTTTGGCACACAAAGTAGACCAGATTCCCCCATCAGTTATACACCCTGATGAAGCTGGTTTTATCCAGTGGAGAGGGGTGACGTATAATATCACTTGTATGTTACATCTAGAATATACTGCCCAACATGCTTTCCCAACTGCAGTTATTAATTTAGATGCAGAAAAGCCTTATGAGAAGGTGTCCTGGTGCTTTCTCTGGGGCACCCTGTCAGCTTTTGGTTTTCCAGACTCTTTCCTTGCCAGGCTCCGCAACATATATGTTGCACCAAGGGCCTATGTGCGAGTTAATGGCGCATGTGTTGCCTCTATATATTGGGGAACTAGACAGGGTGTCCTCTTTTCTGCCTTGTTGTTTGCTCTGTATATCGAGCCTCTGGCATCAGCGCTTCATCTTAATGGGAGCACTGAGGGTATACCCTTGATGGGGCTGAATATAAAGTTGTGTTTTATGCAGATGATATTCTGCTGACTCTCTTAAACCTGGAAAGTTTCATACAGGAGGCATGGACAGAACTTGAGAAATTTGGCACACTAGCAGGATTTACATTTAATCTCCATAAACCGAAAGTATTGTTGTTTAATTACTCTCCCTCCACTGCCCTGAAACAGAAATATCCAATTAAATGGCACAGCACAAAACTAAATACTTGGAGATTTACATCCCCAAGGATTCGGGAAATTTGGAACCTCTCAATTACAGACCCCTTACACTTACCCTCACAGCGGATCTCATTCGTTGGAGCCAAATGCCATCAGCTTTTTTTTCTCAGTTAGAGACTGTTCATATGAATGTCATAACTGGTGGTGACCCCCTTTATAACACTGATTATTGGTGTGCTCAAATGCCGTAATAACTGGGTATGATATCATATCCAGTTATTACAGTATTTGGAACATTCCTTCTTCACTCTTCCTGTTTGTCCCCGCACCAGTTGTTAATAAAAAGTGAAATGTAAGAGGCCATGTGCTTATGAAGTATTTTACACACCCTCAGTGTGTGATGACCACATAAACCTCTTGAGCTTTGCTGTCCAGGTGTATGGGTCATCACACCTTGGGTATGTAAAAAAACTTGATAACACATAATATGTATTATTCTTTATTTACCATGCATACCGTACCTCCTCCAGACATAAAGAACAGTTATGTAAGAACTTAACCATAACAGTAGATCTTCAAGGGAATCTTTATCGGGTCACACCTCTGGAACTTCGCTATCAGGTGTTAGGATCACATGGAAGCTTTTCTGCAGCAGTCTAGTAGGGACAGCCCCGCTTCCTCCTCAGTTCTTTCCCTAGCTGGAGGCCATAGGAGACAGGAGTTCTACCAGGGAACCAAGGAGAGAGAGAGAGAGAAGGTGCCCTGCCAGCAAAAAGGCTGGAGCAACAGGACGAGAGAGAGAGAGAGATATGGAGAGAGGGACAACATGACCAGATGACAGAGATTCCCTCGAAGATCTACTGTTACAGTAAGTTCTTGCGTAACTGTTCTGCCTTTTTTGGGGATATCTGTCATCAGGTCACACCTTTGGAACGAGTCCCAAGCAGTGCTGAGAGCAAAAACAGTCTGGGGGGCAGGAGGCCAGAGGCCTAAGAAAGAAGGCCCTGAAGCACAGCTAGGCCAAAGCCTGCCCTTTTTCTGGAGGTAATGTCCAGACTGTAGTGTTTGGTGAAAGTGTGGACAGTACTCCAAGTGGCAGCAGCACAAATGTGTGCAGCTGACACATTCACAAGATGTGGCTGTCTCAAAAAGAGGTAGGGTCAGCTTCTCGAGCACAAAATGGAAGTCCCACGCTTGAACCGGAACCTGGATAGGAGGCTTCAAGTGTAGAATGCCTCTTAGAAAAGTACAGGCCACATCCAATTGGGCCACAGTACCGCCATTAACAGGGACATGAAAGGCCGAAATAGTAGACGTGCACCTTAATAAAGGAATATTGTAGTCTTGCATCTGATAAGGACAGGAGATACTCAAGAACTTGAAAGGGTCCATGTGATGAGTAGTGGCTCATATAGCAAAGCGCTTCCACGTCACTGAGTAAGTGGCCCTGGTGGAGGGTTTCCCGGCAGCCACCAGGACATCAGCCACCTTCTGGGAGACCCCGAAGTGAGCAATGGCTGTGTCTTCAAGAGCCAGGCATGCAGCCAGAGGGACTTGTCATCTGAATAGACCAGAGTCCCCTGAGCCTGTGTCAACAGCTCCCTGTAAAGGGGCAAGGGTACCAGAGGTTCCACAGCCCATTGTTGCAGTAATGGAAACCATATCTGACTGGCCAGAATTAGGGTGACACCCTCCATTTGTAGCTTGATGAGCACCCTCTGAATCAAAGGAAAGGGTGGGAAGAGATAAAGAAACCTCCCTTTCCAGGAGAGGGACAGCGCGTCTTACCAGAAAACACCAGGCCCTGGATCTAGCGAGTAGAAACACAGTGGTTTTGTGTTGAGTGGGGAATGCAAAAAGGTCCAACTCTGGATGATCACACTTGTCAAACAGGTCTTCTGTGGCCGAGGTCAGCAGCTCCCATTTGTGCATTTTGAATTGTGACCTGCTGAGACTGTCTGCCAAGGCATTTTGGGCACCTGGCTCATGGACAGCTGACAGTTCTAGACTGTGATCTAGAGTCCAGTACCAGACCCTCATCACTTTCCGGTACAGGGTAGGAATGGGTCCCTCCTTGCTTGTTGATGTAATGGACCACACTGAGGTTGTCCGACTGCACCAACAGTGGGCTTGGAGAGAGAGATGGTTCTGGAAGGCCTGTGAGGCATACAGAACTGCCTGCATTTCTAGAAAGTTTATGTGGTGGCAGGTCTCCCACTGGGACTAGATCCCCCAGATCTGATAAGGGCCTAGGCGCACTCCCCAAACCAGACCCAAAGCAACCGTGGTGAGGATTTGGTGAGGGGTGGGGACAAGAAGGTGACCCCCTTTCAAGAGATTGACTGGGTCCATCCACCACTGAAGCACCTTGCATACTGGGGAGGAAACAAGGACAAGCTGATCCACATCATCGGAGCATTGATCCCACTGGACTCTGAGGGTCCATTGCAGTATCCTCATATGCATCCTGGCCAAAGGGACCATAACAGTAGCTGTGGCCATTAACCCTAGCAGCCTCAAAAACATCCTGGCTGGGCCATACTGGCACTGGGATACAGCCTGGGCCTAAGCTATGAGGCAGTCAGCCCTGTCTTGTGGTAGGAAGGCCCTGAGTAGAGTCCAGCACCGCCCCATGTACTGCAGCTGCTGGGACAGAGTCAGCACAGACTTGGGCAAATTGACAGTGATGCCCAAGGACTGGAACAATTGCAGGATGCATTCTAGAGTCAGCAACAGTAGTTTTCCTGGACTGGGCTTTCAGTAACCAGTCATCCAAGTATGGAAACACATGAAGGCCATCGCATTGGAGGGCTGGTGCTGCAGCTGCTAAGCACTTGTTGAATACCCATGGTGCAGAAGATAAGCCAAAGGGCAACACTCTGAACTGGTAATGCCCCCCCTCGAAGAGGAACCATAGGTACCGCCGGTTAGGGGGCAAACCATGATATGCAGATAGGCATCCTGCATTTCCAGGAGGCATAACCAGTCGCCTTGCTTGAGCAGAGAAAGAAGGCAGTGTAGAGTTACCATCTGGAACTTTCTGCATTGAATGTAAAGATTCAGCTCCATCAGGTCTAGAATGGGCCTCAAGTCCCCTGTTCAATTGGGAACCAAGAAGAACCTGGAATAGAACCCCTTGTTCTGTTGACGCCTGGGCAGTGGTTCTATGGCCCTTTTGCGAAGCAAGGTGAACACCTCCTCCTGGAGCACTGCTGCCTGGTCTGGAAGATAAGATGTGGGAATCGGTGGAACATCTGGAGGTTGTTCTAGAAGTTCTAGAGCATGGCCCTGTTTGATTATCTGCAGGATCCAAGCATCTGTGGTAATGGTTCTCCACTGGGACAGGTAGAGGGAGAACCGACCACCACCTGCTGGTTTGAAACAAGAGGAGGGGGGTCTGGCAAGGAGTCAGGCTGAGGCGAAACCAGTGGCTGGAGCCGTTCCTCCTCCCCTGGAGTGCTTAGCATAGGAACCTGTGGTGGAGGAGGGGGAAGGCAAGGCAGATCTGGCCCTGTGTTTGCCCTGGCATTTGGTTCCTGAGCCAGACTTGTGAGAGACCTTACGAAAGCAAGGCCTGAGTCTGCTCCTAGGCTGGGTATGATAAAGGGCGTGGACAGACTTAATACATGCCAGAGGCCTGCAGGTCATTAATAATATCCTGCACAACAGGACCAAAATGTTTGTGACCCACAAAAGGGGCATTCAGTACCTTTTGCAGAACATCAGCAGCAAAGCCAGAGACTCTAAGCCAGGAGTACCTTCTAAGGTAAATGCAAGTGGCAGCTGCCCTGGCTGTAGTATCAGCTATATTATATGTGGCTCTGAGGAAAAGCTTACTAACATCTTCTGAGGCCTGGAGAATTTTGAGAAGCTCCTGTCTCTGGGAACCCTCAGGGAGGGCCTAAGCAGCAGCCTTGCCCTTCCTCCAGAGGGTATTCTGGTACTTGATCATATGTAAAGCTACCAACAGTCCCTATTTTCCCAGGACAGTCCCTATTTTAGGCAGCATGTCCCAGTGTTCCCACAAGGTTTGCAAAATGCCACTTTTGTCCTGGTTTTTGCTTACTTGGCCCAGTTTTGTCCCTTTTTTTCTTTTGCTGACTGCTAATCCATGAGTGAGTTATTTCAGCACCACTGTGGTGCTGCTCAGGCTAGACAGCAGTTTGCAACTTCAATCCCTGCGCCTGTGTTGCACCGCAAGCATGTCAGTGGGAGCACAGTAAAGCACGTTCCTTCCTGTTAGATTAGACTGGGTAGTAGAACAAACAAGTGCATGTGCATGTCTGCCTGTTAGAAGTTGAGAGGGACTCCAGACAGAGAAGAGTCTGGCAGCAGTGAACTAAGGTACCCGAACCTGATCAGCTGTAGTGAAGTGTGTGAAAACAATCTGGTGTGGTGGTGGGAGTCACTGAAGTGAAGTTTGCTCAGCAATTGAGGTGAGTGTAAGTGGGTTGGATGGGACTGATAGGAGGAGCAATACATGCAGCTCGAATGTCTGACCACAGTTTAACACAGGTTTGCTTCTAATGAACTTTCTATACATCATGATCTGGAACTTGCTGCAGCAGAATGATGTATCGTTTTAATCTGAATGTTTGCTACTGGTGTTACTGTGGGCGGCATGGCCAGAGCAAGCAGAAAAATTTAATTGATTGTGTGCAGTGTTGTCTGCGGCAGTACCCGTGGGAGTGACAGTGTGGGCCGGGGTCATGATCAGGATGGACCATCCCAGTTTTAGGCCTCAGAAAGTTGGTAGCTTTAATCATATGAGACAAGTAGTTGCCAATTCTAAGGACCAAAGTGGCTGAGGCAAAAGTCCTCTTGCCCCAAAGGTCAGTCTTCTGAGATTCCAGGTCAGGAGGGAGGGAGCTAAGGTGTTTAGGTGCCTTGGACCTGTCATGTGCTGCCTTGATTACCACTGAGTCTGTTTCGGGCTGGGCTGCATAGAAAGGCAGCCCCAAGGGTGCCTGGCAAAGCTTATCAGCCTTTCTTGGCATGGCAGGTACCAAGCTGGGCCTGTGCCAGGAAGTACTGGCAGCATCCTGTAGTGCTGGACACAGAGGGGGAATAACTTTTGGTGGAGATTTTGGGATTTCCAAGAAATACACAAGGTTTCTCCTTGTGACATCCTCCTCCTCAGTCTGGAACCCAGTAGTGGAGGACAACTGCTTCATAATGTTATAGAAAGAGGGATCCTTGTTGGGGGGGGGGGCCTTGACATGTGCTTGACCGAGTCCTCACTCCTGGAGGAGACAGACCTGTCAGAGGAGTCAACCTCCACACCTTCCTTTTCATCCTCTTCATTAGGGAGGATGAGATCAGGGTGACATTCCTCCTCTATATCAGCCTTTTCTTCAGCAGGGACCAACAGCCGGAGGACTTCTGACTCTTTAGAAGGTGCGAGGCAGATAGGTCGAACTGGCGTCGACAACACAGCAGCGTCCAACGGCAAGGGTGACAGAGGCCCAGGCCGTGAAACAAACTGTTGGATGAGAGTCAAAGTTATGGAGGTGAGAACCGCATAGAGGTCAATGGCAGGGTAAGGAAGCACCATCGGCATGGGTATCGACAGAGAAGGTGAAGGACCCAGCTCTGACGAATCACCACCAGCTGCAGCAGAAGTGGTGCCCTGTGTCTGTGGACATTGCGGTTCAAGAGGTCATGTCAGCGGGGCTGGGGCCAGTGACCTGGAGACCAATGGCCCCTGCACAGCCCTAAGAAGGCTGGGAGAACTTTCCACTTGGGGGGCCAGATAGGAGCAAAGGCTTGTTAAGAGAGAGAGGCATCAAAGCTGAAGCATTCAATGGTGTGATCTCATGAGAAGAGGAGGAAGAATCCAATGGGGACCGGGATCGCTGTCTTGGGGGGCGGTCCTTAAGCCTGTCCCTATCCTGACGAGGAGGTTTTCCTGAGGACTTGTCCCATATTTTGGTGGCCTGAGAGCCCAAAGAGTATGTTGGCGACTAGGAGGGGGGGAAGACCTGGAAGACCCCTTCTCTCAGCTGGCTGTCTGTTGTGCCATTAGGAACTTCTGGGCTTTCTTGCAGCACCACTAGGTGGTGAGGTTGAATTTCAGGCAAAGCTTGCAGGTAAGAGTGTTGTGACCAGGTCTGAGATAGCAGACACAAAGTTCATGGTCATCGGTTGAAGAAATCCTAATTCTGCAATGACGGAAAAGAGCCGACGATGGAGTAGTTCTTGACATACAAAAAATGATTCAAAGGTTGAAACAAAATAAAGGGTAAGTAAAATTCGGTGGTCGACTGAGCAACGAAGCTTCCACAGAGTCCGTGAGCGAATGGTCAATGGCAGGAAAGAACTGAGGAGGGAGTGTGGCACCCACACTTATATCATCATCATCATCATTTTACTTATAAAAAGGCACCCTTCCAGAGCTCAGGGTTCCTGAACAATATCCATAAAAACAATTCAACATTACAAACAAGATAATACAGATCCATAAATAGCAGGAAATCAGGTGTGGGTAGCACCCACGGATTCACAGTTATATATTGCAGTTGCCTATATCCGAAGGCAGAGTTTACCCTCCCAGTCTAAAACATTACTCCATGGCAGCTCACTTCCACGTGGTTTATTATTGGCTTTGCCCACAATATACAGCTCCATGGAATCAAATAAAATTTGTATTTGACATGTTTGACATTGGCAAGCTGCTAGTTTCCTATCCCGTAAATTCCTTCCAACTGGCCTGTTTTACTAAATTTACAGCTCAGACATTGGCGTTGTGGCATAGTCACCTCAGCTGAACTTGGTGTTTTATTATTGCCAAGTTTTGGCTGCAGATGCAGACTTTTTACCTGCTCATACTGATCACGTTTACCACATGGAGGCAACCAGGTTTAACGTACATTTTTCAGTTCCTGGATTCACATGGAGTATGAACATTGTAGATATTTACAGATTAGAATGTATTCATTACATAAAAAAGTAGACCAGTCTCATTTACTGGACCAGGCTTCTTTACTCCTGCAGATTATTATGGGGGGCACTAAGCCGGCCCAGTGGCATGGAGGGCTGAGGCATCTGTGCCTTACCTCCTGCCACGCCCGGTGACCTGTGTTCATGATGAGGCAGGCTGCGGAGGTCAGCGAGAGGAGAGGATCGAGCATCCAGAGGACAGCTCTTCTCTCCCGGGGAAGGGTGGGGATGGAGTCTGCTGCTTGCTTGTCCCCTAGTGGTGGCTGGGGGATGGCGCAATAGACCCAGACAAAGGGGGTAGATGCGCAGGAAAGATGCCCAGTGTGCCACGTGCAGAAGCATGTATGGCTCGGCCCTTGGTGTCATTGCACACCTCTGCGCCACACTCAGGGGACACAGAGAAAATCAAGGAAAAAGTCCTAACCGGCGAGATGATGCTGGCCCCTCACAGGCGCTGCACCCGGCTAACTGGCACCTCATAGAGATCCAGAGGTGAGTCCAGTAGATGCCAGGGTGACAGGGCTGGAGGGGCCAGTGGAAGGGGGACGGTTGGGAGGGGGAGAAACATATAAGGGAAAAAAAAAATTATGGGGGCAGTAAGTGGGGCACCATGGCAGCATTTGATGGTAACATATACTGAAGTCTTCAGGCCTTGTTGAGAGACTTCATATGTTTGATTCTGGATTAATGGAACTAAACTAGGTACCACATTCCTATGTAATTTGGACTAAGTATGCCCTCCCTGCATTGAAAACACAGTGGAGAGAATTGGAAGTGCAGATACCAATACTTCCAAACCCTCGTCATAGTGGCCAAATTTATGGTACCGAGGTATGGAAACTGTTGGTGCAATTGTGGCTGTAAGTCTGCAGATCAAACCCATATTTTTTGGCAATGCTCCATCCTTGCATACTTTTGGCCGGATCTGAGATATCAGTTGGAGCAACCGTCATCTCGCCCTGGTTTACTGTCCCCAGCAATGGTGCTCATGTCCATTCCTCCAACCGGAATATGGATGAACTTTTCCTCCATGGCCCAGCTTCACATCCTTGCAAAAAAAAAAAAAGCACAACTCTGGATTGAGACGGTACCCTCTGCCCTGGAACAATGGAGGGAGATTGTTAATGAAATCTATTGAAAAAATAACTTTTTCCCTTCAGAACAGGCTACCCCAATTTCAGACCAAATGGCAAGGCTGGGTATTGCACAAAATGTCTGTTGCTGCTTCTTTTGTTGCTTACTTGATATATTAACTTTGCAGTTTCTCTATATAACTGCATTACTGTATTCCTCTTCTGATGTTGGATTGTTAGTTATTACAGCGACCTCAGACTGACCTCAGAAGTGTGCTCTGGATCCTTATACTAGGTATTTGTATATGTACTTTATATGCACTTTTGGTCCTTGGGGATAGGCAGTAAATATAACTAGTTTCTGTTGCTAAACTTAAAAATTGAGTTCTGCCTTATTCTAATAATCGAATTGTGTGACATGATGGGTTCTTTCTGTGAATTTATTGGTGTAACTTGTTTATGCAACCTGTCATCTGCTGTAATAAAAATAAAGTTTAAAAAAGAACTGTTTAAATTCAATGTTCTAAAATCTGACACGTTGATTTTTTTTTTATTTGTTATGTACTGCATCCTGATTGCCAGGACTAGTTTTTCCTGTGGGGGGTGTGTTTCAATGTATGGGTGCTGGCCAATCACAATGCAGTATTTTCCATACTCATTTTATAAAGTAATATTGATCTCCATTTATTGACATGCACCCCCTCCCCCGAGTCATTTTACATACTCCTCTGTTTGAGTCTTGCTCTGTACTGTTAATGACCCTTCAATCCTGCCAGCTGCATCCTCCACTGTCCCAGCTTCCCAGCTGGTGAGGTGCTACACAGAGCAGGGCCCCAGGGTACCAGCGACCGTCAAAGAGACAGCATATACTTTTTGCCTGTTTTTTCCCTCAGATCCCTCCCTCCACCCCATAGCATGGACAGTGCTACGTAGGCCTTAGCACCACATTGTTCCTGTGGCAAGAGGCAAGCTCCTTCCTCAGTTGCTGGTGATCTTTGTGGCGCTGGAACTCACTACCAACTTTCCCCGCCTGAGGTGCACTGCCAAGCGGCCCATCTCCCAAACCAAGGTCACCTGTACAGCAGCACTATGCACTACCACTGGCCATTGCAGCAACCCCCCCTACAAAGCAACTCTTTATTAGCTGTGCGAGGAAAATGATACTGAATACAGTTAACTAGGATGAATTAAGAATAGGTAGGCTGCATTTTCTAAGGCTGGGTAGTGAAACCTGACTTCTTACTGTAAAAAAAAAAAAAGAAAAAAATGTAGACCTGATATGAGGAACAGACAGGCAACCACTAAAAATGTGACACATCATGACTGTTCAATATATACAGCAGAATACCTGACAGTGGTAGCTACTGTAAGTACGTTTGCCCTAAACGTGTTTGTGTCTGTGTGTGTGTGTGTGTGTGTGTGTGTGTGTGTGTGTGTGTGTTTATAAAAGATTCTCTGTACATTTCAACAAAGAGTTAAACTGTATTTTAGATGGCACCTTTCACCTTATTGTTGGGAAGATTAAAGCGACAGGGACTCGAGAAAAAAAAAAGGGAGAAGCCAATAATTATTACAAAGCAGACAAATGAAAAACCACTGCAGGGAGATTAAGGAGGCTACACACATTTTCAGTTGTTTAAAAAAGATGAGGAAAGGTTTGTGTGAAGGTTTGTGTGAAGCAAGGTTTATGTTCCTTTTACTAGTGGGCTCTGGGATTATGGACCCATTTCTGAAGGTTTGTTTTTTTTCCCCTCCCAACAGTAACTGCTGATGGAGAGAAACCTGACAACATTGCAGATGTTTCAGAAAGGTAAAGGACTTACTACAGGTATAACAAGTTAAACATATTTGTAAATGGAGACTGTTGCTGGGACGCACAGTTTTGCTCATCACCACTGGCTGCAGAAACTGGCACAAACTGGCCTTGTCTTGAGTACTGTTTTTTTTTACCCAATAAAAACTGATTGCACTTGTTCTATTCTCTAAAAGTAAATTTGCACTTTTTCTATTTTTAAATGGTTGGAATAGTGATTATGTGGTAAGTGCCCCATGAACTGTGGAGAAAACATGACTTTGTAGCCCATTTCTGTTTAGTGCCACCACTGTTATAAAACTCTTCTCCTAACATGAGTTCTTCACCAGCACTGTCTATCACATTGGATAATGCGTACACCCTTACAGAGTGTTCCTGGGTCATTCTTTTTCCCCCTTTTGTTCCCTGACTGCCCCAGTTCCCTGCCCTAAAAATTGGGTCATTATGGCTGGGACCTTCCCCCAGCTTGGAGGGAGCACAGCGGAGCAGCTCCCTTCATACCCATTGCCACTCTGTGAAAAAGTGGAAGGGGATGTGAGAATGCCAAGCAGCCCTTGCTCACCCACCTTTAAAGCCTAGCACCTCACTTTTGCTGTGTATCCGGTTTGGAATTCCAAGGCTCATATCTGAATTCTGATCTTCCAAGGGGGCAGCACTACCCACTGCTGCCACACCCACTGGGCCGACCCTTCCAAACACTACTGTTTGGACCACTAAGCTACTGAGCTCTGACTGATTTACTGTGAAACCAAGTAAGGTATGCAAATGATACAGATACTGCAAATTACCTTTCTGGTCATGTTTCGTATGCCCCTCTGTCAGTTTCACCTGTTGTCGCTCTGGGACCATTTGTGAAAATGAGACTTTAGATCTTCGAGCCAAGGGGAGGAATGCTGGACAGCAAATGCTTCGCGGGGAGCTATTTTATAGCCCTAAAGAGGCATGACATGGCTATAGCCTTGAATAAACTGAAAAATGTATGCTCACTCAGTGAAGTTTGCTGTACCTTTTGGATTTGAGTTTAAGCACCAGGTAGAAAACCTGAAAATAAAACTTTCCTATAGGACATGATTTGAGAGCTGAATGTATAAAAGACACATACTGGCCAATAAGGAAGTTACCTTTGAGTCCCGAAATGTTGGCCATTTTTATGTTTGCTTGCATGCATGTGCAAGAAACATAGTGCCACCATACGAATTTTCGTAGGTGTGCCACCCCGCTTCCAATGCCCGGCTCCTTGCAGGCGTGGCCTCACCACACCAATAAATGTCCGAGCTGTCTATGACAGCAGTTCAGATGCAGTGGCATACAGTTCAAAGCAAAAGACTGCTACAATCAGTGGTGGTAGCGTGTAGGCAGATTTGCATACCGTCGGCAGGCAATTTACATACTGCCATCAGCAGTATAGAAAGTGCCCTACGTCAGCACTGCATCTGAACAGCTGTCATAGACAGCTCTCGAATCTAGCCCCCCAACAAACACCCAAATAGCACGCTGGGGCCCACCCCAGCGTGCTCATCTCCCACACACACTGTATGGCAGATGAGGGTGCACAATCCCCTCGGTTCCCTGCCTCCCCAAACAGACTTCCAGGTGCCACGCTGAGAGCCCACCTCAACATGGCAAAAGTCTGTATAGCCAACAAAGTGCCAATCCCTTTTGTCTCACTGTACCCCAAAAACAGAGTTCCAGGTGCTACGCAAAGTCTGTATGGCCGACAGGGGTGCCCAATCCCCCTTCGGCTCCACTGCCCCCCCAACAGACTTCCAGGAGCCACGCTGAGAGCCCACCCCAGTGTGGCAAAAGTCTGTATGGCCGACGAGGGGTGCCCAGTCCCCCATTGGTTTACTGCCTCCCCAACAAACTTCCTATTTTTTTTTCTATTTTCTCCCCTCTTTTTGACCCCCTCACCTTCCATCGAGGGTCCACTTTGGTCACGGAGCACCTGAAGCTTCCACCATCCTTATTAGCCACTCGTTCCTCCTTGATTACTCCTGGCTTGCCCCCCCCAGGAGGCAGAGCACAGCGCCGCGACAGGAATTGGCGCCGTGTATTGTAACTGGTTGGGCAGTATGTGGCCAGGCAGCTAATTGAAGCCAGGAGCAGGGCGTCATGGAGACATCTGGTGAGGGAGAGATTTTGTCCCCTATTGGCTGGGTGGGGCAGAGACGTGCAATGATGCCAGCATCTGTCCTGCCCCAGTACCTTCCCTCTTCGATCGTGTGTCGGTGCTTAGGGTTATACACCCAGCTTCCGCTAGGTGTCACCCTCGCACCGAACACAGAAATCCCCACCCTCCGGAGAAGGAGAGCAGTCCATAGGATGCTCCATACTTCTCCCCCCAGCCGGACCTCTGACGACCCGGGCTCATTCCCGAACCCGGTTCGCCGGTGTCACAAGTGGAACCCCAACCACTATGCCAGCTGGCAGGCCCCAAACAAACTTCCAGCTGCCCACCCCAGCGTGGCAAAAGTCCTGCGTCATCTTCCTAAAAATAGAAAAAAAACATCTATAAGAAAAAACGGTTCCTCGTGGACTGTCTTGCCCACATCCCCAACCCACACCCACCCTCTGCATACCCCACCTCCCCACACCCCCGTCCCACCCATATTTACCTCAGAGGCCGGCGTGACGATCTTCAGTGGACCAGGAACATGTCTGCACTCTTCAAAGCCAACCGCAAACTGAAGAAATGCCGGTAAGCTGTATAATGGCATAAATGTTTTTTTTAAAACTTTGGTGCATATCTCAGCCATTTTTGGGAATTTTCTCACCACATTTTCAACTTGGGGTTCTTGGGATCCCACCTCATGAACTCAGTTACTGCCATTTTGTTATTCGGTCTCAAAAGGCGATTTCGCGGTCACTGCGAGGAACCACCTTTTGGGACTGATTAACAAAATTACAGTGTCACAGTTAATAGTAGGCTCCAAAATCCTATGTTGAAAATGGTGAAAAATTCCCAAAAAATTGTTTACTAGTGTAAGCTTGCGCAGTTCCTACGCACGCTCGTAACTTTGAGAATTTTTAATATTTAAGTCCAGATTTTAAACATTGCCATTTTACCACACCTCCTTATGAACAGTACAGCTGCCATTTTTCATATCTCTCCCAAAATGTGTTTTTACACGTGTAGCGCACATTGGCACGGTAGGTGTGCGAAATCAATGTTTGGGACACATTAAGAAAATCACAGTGACTCTGTTCATGAGCAGAGGTGTTAAGATGGCTATGTTGAAAATCTGGCGACAAAAGTCCATAAAATGACTGTGTTATGAGCGTGCATTGTGCAGTTTCCACACACCCTCGTAAGTTCATGAATTTGTCATATTTTCTGTTCAGATTTTCAACATTTACATTTTTCCACACCTCCTTATGAACAGTACAGCTGTCATTTTTCACACTCTGCCAAAATGTGTTTTCACACTTCTGGAGCAGAATAGCACGGTCACTGTGGGAAATTAGTGTTCAGGACAGATTAAGAAAATCACAGTGACACTGTTCATGAGTGGAGGTCCCAAAATGCCTATGTTGAAAATCTGCTGTAAAAAATCCCGAAACTAATTACATTACGGTTGTACATTGCGCAGTTTCTATGCACGCTTGTGACTTCACCAGTTTTTTTATATTTTCACTCCAGATTTCCAACAATGCCATTTTTTACACCTCCTTATGAACAGTACACCTGTCACTTTTCACATCCTGTTCAAAATGTGTTTTCGCACCTGTGGCACCAAATGGCGCAGTTACTGTGCAAAATCACCTTTTGTCTAACTAACTAGTATTGTCACTGCTCATGCAGTGGGGTCACAAAAAGCCCATCTGGAAAACTTGGAGTAAAAATACCAAGAAACGTCAAGGGTGTTAGGGTTTTCAACCATAACGCCCTACCCTGTAGGGACTAACAGGCGCCAGGGGTGTGACTTGGGACTGTCGACAGTAATGCTCATGCCATTCCACCCCCACCCCCACCCTGCAGTCAGTGACAGGCATCGAGGTGCGCCTTGGACTCTTTGCCCCCAGAGTTTGACCCATTCTCCTGTACTGCGCTCATTTCAGCGTATTTCCTTATAGAATGAGGTGAATGTAAAGCCCAAACACCCCAAGGCACACTTCGACACTTGTCAGTGTCTGAAGGATAGGGTGAGGTGAAATGTGACCGTCATGGGTGACGACCCAAAGGCACACCCCAATGCCTGTCCATCTCTGCAGGGTGAGGGTGGAGTTGGCGTCAGTTCAATACTTCAGTGCCATTCCTATACTGCATCTGTCTAACTCCTGCATGTCCACTGCTAATGCCAGTAAGCAAACATTCGGCATTGACAAATGCTTGTTCAGTCTTGTTTCTCGCTTCTCAAAAAAGAAAGAATAATCAGCCTCTAACATGAAATTGGTGAGTGGGCCATCACTCCAGTTGGATAGAGAGAAAATCAGATGTTTGCATCATGTAAGAGTATCCTAGTGAGTGAAGTTTTTTTATGCTCCCTGTAAAAGGGGCTTTTGTTTGTTTTGCCCCCTTTTCTTTTTATTGTAGGGCTGTGTAAATATCAGTCCTTCCAGCAGTTCTTTAGCAATAGTAGTACTGCGTATGGTAGAAAGAAGGTGAATTGAGTAGCTGCCTCTTTGGGATGAGTTGAGTGATGCTTTTATTTCTATTTCTGTGCTAAAAATCTGTTGCAACAGTACTATTTCTCTAGCTGTTTCCTCGCTCCTTCCTGTCTCTGTGTTTTCCCTACCTACACCTTGGTCACTTGTAGGTATTCTTTCTGTCCCTAAAGCAGTTTTTGAGTTTCTCTCCCAGTCCAAATTGCAATGTTTCCTCCGTTTGCATTTGCTAGGCAAAGCGGACCTCTCGATAGTCTTTGCAGTGCTTTGCTGCGAATGTCGCGCCGAACTTGGCGATCGTGCGAATGCTCCATGCAAATGAGCTTGCAACTTTCTTATTTTTAAGCCTTTGTTTAAAAGGGAAGCAGACTTCTTCCCTAATAGAGAGTCCCTATGCAGGAGTAGTGGGGAAATCCAAGCTAGTAAACCACAGGGCAAATTATACAGTACAAAACGTCCCTCGCAAAACATAGGGACATGCCCTGGTTCAGTAAAGCTCCTTAAGGTTTGCATTTCAGAACTTCTTGCATTTCTGGACTTGCATGCATGTTTTAAAGTATAGCTGAAAAATAAGGAAGTGTTTATCTAGTACTGCAGCCAAAGGCTTGTCTGTTTGTTAAATAAAGCAAAGGCATAATTACCTAGACTTCCTGTTTGGAGCCTTTGCTTGTGAGAGCACTCAGATCTTGCCTGCAGCCTTCCTGTCTTCTTTAGAGCCGGACGGCCCTTTCTCCACTCCTTTTATGACAGTGGCTGATGGGAGGAGTCTGACTGTCTGGTGAATCTTTTTCTTTTCTTTTCCCTTGCATTATTTTATGTAACTTATGATTGCTAAGCTACTTAAATCCTTAATACTGAGGGTTTTGATGTATGAAAACAAGTTTTGAGCCTCCCTGATGTTAATTTTGTTTAAAGATAGTTATGGGAGGGGTTTAGCGCATCATGACCTGTTACCTGTATATATTCACGGAGAGTGTCTTGTAAAGTCAGTTGGTTGGTAGGAGCTCTACCCTACCAGTCCCCTAGCCCTCAACTAGGTGGATGAAGGATTTTGTTGAAAAAGTCAATTTCAGACCTGTTTCTTTTTGTTTATGTCTTTATTTTCCATTCTCAGTCCGCTTGTTTATTTTGCTGTTTAATAAATCTGACTTGAAGATTTGCATTCTGACACTTTGGCTGGACTACATTTGTTCCCACGTTCACACTCCCTCACTCTGCTCCTGCCTCCTTCCTCTGGGTCAGACCCAGACCCAGACCCAGACCCATCCCCATCCCCTCACATCTCTGCTCCTCCTTTTAACCCAACAGGTTTGTCCCCTCTTGAGGTGGGGTCCAGCCAAGTCAGATCCACTTCCCACCGCCTCCTGAGTGCAGAGATAGGAGTTCCTGTGGTGGATTGGCAGTGTTGAGGGTCAGGCCCTGAGTGCTCTGGAGTCATCCTGTGCATAGCAGGGCTCTTTCCTTTTTCTGGTCCTGCTCCTTTGGGATGTCAGCACTTGGAGACCATGCATCAGCATGCAGAGTGTGCAGAGTGGAGCTCCACTGATGTCCCCCCACTCTACTGGCTGTCGCTGCACTGCCATCTGTGGTCATCCAGGTGACAGTGTTGAGCAGCCACAGTAACCCTCTCTCCCAGAAGGAAGAAAGCATCCCCTGGGACACTTGATCTTCCACCCCTGGCCGTCCCCCAATGATACAAGCTTGTTCCTGAACTCAGGTCACCAGCATCATGAGAAGTAACGCTACTGCTGTGCCAGTGGACCAGCTAGTGAGTGAAGTTCTAACAAATATAGAGAATGGGTAACAGGATCTCCCGTGACCTTGCACTGCTCAGTTGATGTATACTGGGGCTCCAGTCTCTGCTGTTGCATCGGCTTAACTCATCACTGCTGGTGGGAGACCCTGTGGGCACCATTCCAAGCAGCTGAGGGAATAAGGGAGTGGGGGAATTTATAGGGTAAGAAGACCTGGCTTTAAAAATGTAATCTAACATCTTGATACTGTAGAAATCAAAACATTTTTACTAAGATACTATATTTTATTACTAGTGTCATGCCTTTAATAGCTTAGCATAGAGTAGCATATTTTGTCAATTAGTATACATGGTCTTATGCCTTTAATATTTTTTCTTTATATGATATCTTTATATCATATCCCAGGACGCAGCTGGAAATGAGCTGTTCCCAGCTCAGCATGTCTTTCCTCGTAAAACATTTGAAATCGGTTCCGAAGTTGCTGGTTTCGCAACACTAGAGAGATGGAATATGTATTCAGAGGGAAAGCCTGTCAGGCCATCTAGCTGTGTGAGCCCTGTAGTGTAATGGCTCGAGCACTGGAACAGTATCACCAAGGATCTGGGTTCAATTCATTTTGTTTCATTTATATTTTACACTGAAAAAGCCTGTCAGCAAAACTGCTCATTTTCACAAGCATCCAGTAACAAAAAACTTAAGATACAAAAATACATATTACAACATTATGCAACAGTATATAACAAATAAAGACATAACAAAGAATTTATATACTAATTAACTAAAACACAGACAGAATCAAAGAGCAAATAATTTTTAAGGGGTCTCTTAATGGAAGAAATATTGGTACAATCAACAATATGGTTTGGCAATTTATTGTACAATTTTGTACCAATAAATTCAATTGAAATTTTGTGCAAATGCTGTATGAAAAAAAGAAACCTGAAAAGTGTTTCTAGTCTGTGACCTAGTAAAAACCACATTGGAAATGTTGGGGAATAAACTAAGAATGCAGTCAGGTAACAGGCCCAGTGAATCTTATGAAAAAAATCAATATTCTATGTTTAAATGTATCTGCAAAAGATAAACAACCTAATCTATATAGGAGACAATGATGTGTCATTCTTGGGAGTCCTGTTGCAAATTAGGAACCACCAGTGGGGGCACACTTTTCTTCTTTCATTTCTATCCATGATTTAAAAATGCCAAGCAGAGGCTAATCTGCACAGAAGAGGAGTGTCCGGTGGTGACGTGTTCCTAAGTTGCTGGTTTCACGACACTAGATTTATTTATTTATTTGTGGTGGTGATGAAATCAATTTGTGTAAGCCTTTTTATTTTCTGAATGGCTGCCCTCTGACATTACTTTTTCCTTTTTTAGTAGGGAGCAGTAGGACTGTTGCTTGAAAAATTACTCCGGCAGTAGCAGTGCTCATCCACTGGAAGTACAATGTTCCTCTCAACCGATGAAGCAAAAACAAATTCCTATGTGAAAGTGGAGTGAAAACAGAAACAAGTGCCTTATTTATTTTAACACTAATTTGTATTCATCACTTTCTATTGCTCTAGGAGAGTACATACTAATAATTATTCTGTGCCCCAAGTCTTTTGTATGAATTGAAAATATGAGTTCTTCTGTGAACTACTATACCATTTCAGTGAGCATATACTTATGTACAAGGATTAAACTAACAAATGATATATGCTGTTTCATGTATGTTAAAGCAGATGGTGTAAAACTGTTGTACATATGACTGTCATTATCATTTACCTGAATGAAAAAATAAAACCTTATAATGAATCATGTTGATCAGCAAACCCGTTTACACACACACACACACACACACATGTAGTGCACACACACACACTTCCTTTTTCCACACCTGCTTCTTTTTTTCCCCATCTCTGGTGTGGCACTCCATCAGGCTGGTTGGACCCAGTCCCAGCTCTCCATAGCAATGGTGGTAACCATCCTACCCCCTGTTCTCAAAGGCATGCCCCCCATGATGGGCCTGGCCACAGCCAGGCAGTATCACCCACTACTCCAGCTGCTATGTTGGGAGCAGTCTTGGTGGGGGTCAGAGTGGTCAGTGGCAGAGAGTGACATCTGCATGCACCAGAGTATTTGTGGTTTTCTGTGGACCCTCCCCAGCATGCAGTCAGTGCGTACCTGTGGCACTGTACTGGAAGTGGGGGACTGCAGATCTTTGAGGATATCTTCTATATTGAGCCAGCTTTCTGAACTGTAAGCTGTCAGCGTCAGGACCACTTGGAAACTTTTGCCTATCTTGGACTGCCACCGTCAAGCTAGTCGAACTGCTAATGACTTTTTCTCGTCAGTCGTCGTTGTCTGAAAACGTGTTGTATGCTGCAGTTGAAAACTCCATTGTTCCAGTTCTGTTGCTGCAGACAGAAGATGTTCAAAGACAACAATCATTCTGTTTGTGTTTGCTGTCTGAGTCTAGCCCACGACTTGAAAGTCTGCTTAATCTGCCAGGGATTCAACCAAACCACCAGGAGATCCTGAAGGAAACGTTTTCTGCTGCCTCCCCTCCACCCATGCTGCAGGGCATAAGGTGGGGGCAGAATCTCCCCTACCTGCAGAATTGGAGGGAGATCACTACAGACAAATAGCTCTGTCTTGGAGATCATAGAGCAAGGCAATACTCTGGAGCTGCTGTGCAGTTCTCCAGTGCATCCTTCTGAATCTTGTCATTACCCTCCATATTGATTATTGCTTCTGCAGGCAGAAGTAAAGTAACTTCTTCAGAAAAGAGCAATAGATACTGACTCCACAGCTAGTCTTACTTACCATTCCTACTGGGGGCAATCACATCCCTACTCGCATTCTGCTATTAACATTTATTTTGGCACCTAGAAAGTGTATGACGCTCAAGCCCTCTCCCCTAACCATCCCTCAGTGGAGAGATATATTGCCTCTTCCCTACAGCGGGGCTTAACAGTTCAGGGATAAATGGCAGCATTGGGTAATTTATGTTATGGTACACGATGCATCCTTTATTCCATTATTGGGCCAACAGATGGCTGAGTGGCTTGGCCATCATGACAGAAGTATCTGGATATCTTTAGTCATGATGGATCATCCTGTTGGGCATCACTGTTGCAGGAGTGTTGGAAGGGGATTGCAGGGTCATGGTGATAGTGCTGGTAAGGTGACTCAGTGGTGATAAGTGCCTTATGAAAGTTAAATTCCACAAGTGGAATTCTAGTGACATTATCTACTTTACGCTCATGAATTTTTGAGCAAATTTTGCCAAGTAGTAATTTCTGAAGAAGCCAAAATAAATTTTAACCAACCAAACCACATTCATCCAGCTTATTTAGATTCCAGGACATATTTACTTTAGTGTGCATGTCAAATGTTGAGTGTATACCTGCAATGGCAGTGGAGCTATAAGCATCCAAATATTTTGAAACTTTCTACACAATCTAACAAATAATTGCATTGTTAAATTTTGAATGACTGTAACTTACAATTTACATAACCAGTTACCTCTCTGTTTAGCAGTTTCTATGACTCTTCCAGGAAGTTATGCATATCAATTTTCAATTATCGAGCTCCAAAGGTGGCAATGTTGTAAGAATATAAATATTTTCAGAATTGTTCCTATGAATAATAAATTACCAGATTTTGAGCCCCTGTAACTTTAATGCCATTCATCCAAATGTCATGCAACTTGACACACCTTTAGGGCCTCTTCCAAACAATGCGCGTGCCAAACTTTAGTTCTCTAACTGTAATACTAACTTAGTTATGACCAATTAATGAGTTTCATAAAATTCTGAAAAATTTCATGAAAAATAAAAGGTATCAAACCATCCATTTTGTTCATCTTTTTGTACAAGGACCAGTATGGCAACTTAAATTTTTCTTACATGAAATTTTGTGGATATTCACAAAAATTCCACAAAATCAGAATTTGATCATTTTACCCAGCCCTACTGATGAGAATAGTAAAGTCCAGTAAAGTAAGGCCTAGAATATATCACTTTCACCTAAAATAGAAATAGAACAAGTCTTTTATACCAGTTTTCCTCACTCCTTGTAGGGTATACAAAAAATAGAGGAGAGCAGATAACCAGTGATAGCAGAGCCAATAATTAAAAGAGATCTTGGGCTCAATTAAGTTGCATGAAACCCCGCACCTCTAGGCATGCAAATTGCTGCCTTGTAGGGGTGAATATTGATCACAGGGACTATTTAAACAATTCACAAATTGAGAGATTTGCATCTGGACATCACACAGTTGCATGCAGTGGCTCTCAAGGTGATAAAAGGAAATTTATAATGACAAATAGTTGCACCTAACAGGCTAGACCTAAGAGTAATGGTCCATAAACGTACAGACAGCATGGTGTATCTAGCCCCATCACAGTATGCCAGTCAATATGAAAAAAAGTACAAATAGTCCATCACTTCAGTCTGTATCTTCCAGTTTCAGTAAACCCAGAGTATTCCGACTCTCAATTTTTGCAGCAAAAGTCATAGCCGATTCCGGGTCCGTGTAAATGTGTGTCTTGTTGTTATGGTGGACTTGCAGTCTAGCTGGGAATAACAACTGCACCACTACTCCCATGTTCCAGCAAAGTCTTTTTAATGGGCAGTAGTTCCTTTTTTGCGCCCCTGAGTCTGAGAGGAAAGATCTGGTGGGAAAAAGGCAATTCTGCTACCCTTCCAGACTATGTCGCCACGAGCTCTGGCTGTTTGCAGGAGGGGAAGTCGGGCTTCGGGGCAGGAAAGAGTAATGATTGCTGTTAAAGGTCTCTTCAAAGTCCCATCTATTGGTCACAATCTAATAGGAATCGCATATGCTTTGAGAATCTTCACCCCGGCAACAGGAAGTAAACAAGAGAGATCTTTAAAAATGACTCTTTCTGAAGTGGGGATTAAATCCGTGCAGCTGGTCAGATAGAGAGGAAAACTCACTACTTGTATGTTAGCTTGACTTTGTCCATTTTCTGGTGCTTCAACCTTAGCCTTCGGAAAATGTGTGTCTTTCACCAGGGTGGTATTCATTGCCCATTGCTGCACTGCTCCTTGGGTAAGTTCTGTGAGCTGAGATTTGTTCTTAGCAATCCGCAGCATCTCCAGCTTGGTTTCTAGGGTTGTGAGCCACTGATTCACCTCCTCGCCTGTCACTTGAATCATGTGCAGCATCACTGCTCCCACTTACGAGCGACCAGAACCCTTTGAATTGGCCGCTGCTACAAAGTACACTTCCACCACAAAGCTGCTTGTTTTTGGTCTTTTTTTAGGTGCCATCTCAACACCAGGAAGTCTTTTTTTACCTTATGCTGCAAAATCCATCATCACTTTTCGAAAATAAATATATATAAAATGCAAGATTGGTAAACCTGGAGCTCCAAAGGAGATAGTCTAGCCTGTTAGATGTTCCACAACACCCTTTCTTGCATTTCCTTTCTGGATTGTCTGATTTACACCCAAGGGAAATCTGAGCACCTCTGAGACCATTTAAAGAAATAAGAAAAAAACAATGAGGGAGCCTGTTCCTATGAAACTTGCAGTCAGGCATCAAAGAACATCGGAAAAACTGTCCAGTCACTAACGATGTAAAGTACATAAGTTCATTCATGTACCACCCCAATAACGCTAGTCACCTTACGTTCACCAACGTTTCAGGATACAAAGCACCCATTCATTATGGTAAAAAAAAGTCCCTCAAAGGTTGTGCCACTATTAACAAGTTCTCTTTCGTATTGCAGTGTTTCAGAATTACTCCAGGTTGTAGCATGTGCCTTCAGGCACTTGCCATGCTAGAACGCTGAGTAATTCTGAAACTACTTCAGCGAAGCATGAGAGAATATAAATTTGAAAAGACAAATAAAAAGAACTTGTTAAAAGTGGCACACTCTTTGAGGGATGCTTTTCGCCCTGACAAAGGGGTGTTCTGTACACTGAGGTGTTGATGCATGAAGGGGACTAGTTATTGAGTGTGCATGAATACATTTTTGTACTTTACATAAACACATCTGATTTGCAACATCAGGCTTGTCTGATTTCCAACAAGTAACATGTCTGTCAGGTCCATGCTGAGACTTCAGTGAATGACGGCTATGGCCAGCATTACTGTACACTTGGCACATCTCCACATGCGCATTCTGCAGTGGACGCTGTGGGTTCAGTGGGACCATTTGTCAGATGACCTGAATCAACAGTACTAGTCACATCTCCTCTGTGATGTGCTCTACTCTGGTGGATGCACCGCTCTAGCCTAACCCCATTCTCAACTCCAACGCCTCTGCAAAATTTTTTTTTTGGGGGGGGGGTTCTGTATGTATGTCCCATTCACACAGGTCCTCAGCTTCTCTGCATTCCCTTCAACTACTGGTCAGTCCCCACCTTACCTCAGACTTGGCTCATGCCTCTGTGGAGCCTTGGTTTGCCCCCAGTTGAGGTATGGGATGGAGACAATATACCCCTATCAAGAGATGCTTCAGGCAGCAGGTCCAGAAGGTAGAGCTGGCCTGGGAGTACTGGGTCTCACGAGGAGCCAAGGCCAGGGCCATTTATCCTGGGTTTCAGAATCCCAGTGAATTTGATGCACTTGGGGGACCAATGTGCAAGTGCATATTGAATGTGCACAGCGCAGGTCCCCAGCTGATGTCATCCCATCCCATACTACCTCTTCCACTGCACTGCCACCTGTGGTCACCCAAGTGGCAGTAGAGCAGTGGAGAAAGCTTCTTTCTCTCCCCAGAGGGGGAGAGCCCCCTGGAATATTTGATTGTCCTTCCTCAGGCCAGCCCCCACCGTCACAGGCTGGTTCCTGAACTTGGGTCATCTGTGTCACAAGCTGTAGAACTACCACTGCACCAACAGGTCAGCACCTCTGCAGATACTAACAGATGTATCAGGTTCAGGTTGCAGAACACATCTGGGCTCCCACAGGACTTAGGGTCTCTGGTCCCAGAAGTACAACTCTCTCCCCATCAGTGTTCTGAAGAATGAGGGCTGTTCTTCTTGGCCTACAAGCCTTTATGGTTCATCTTGGGTATGGTCCACTCCTGATTCAGACTGCCAACGTCAGTGTCATGCATTACTTAAACAAGAAGGAACACACTCTTAACCCATTGCAGGGAAGTGATGAGAGTGTGGCAGTGGGCATTGGATTATGGGCTCCTTCTGCTGGATGTGTTTCTTCCAGGTGGCCGAGACGTCTTAGCTAACAGGCTCAGCCAGTCACAGGTACTGACCCACAAGGGGGAACTACTGGTGTCGGTAGTAGATGACCGCTTAGCAAGGTGGGGTCATCTAGAATTGGACCACCACCCCCCCCAACGCAAAATGGATGGTTTTCTGATTGTTTACTCCAGGGTTTGTAGTTTTTTTGGTGACACATTGCCCCTTTGTTGGAAAGGGAGATTCCTTTATGCCTTCCCCCCACCCCTCTGATTTAAAGGGTACTGCTGAAGCTGTGGCTGGAACCAGTCACCCTAATACTGATGGCTCCATTCTGGCCCACACAAATTTGGTTCCTAAAGCTGCAGCACATGACAGCAGAGTGTCTGCCTCTGTGAAGGGGTCTCTTGTCACAGGACCAGGGATACCTGGTGCATCAAGATCCCAGATCCCTGCACCTGCTTGCCTGGCTCCTGAGGTAGCACTCACCCATTTCAGAGTATCCTCTAATGTGGCCAACATTCTGCTGGTGGCTTGTAAGCCTTCCACTAGTAAAATGTATTCCCTGAAATGGAAAAGTTTTTCTATTTGGTGTGCTTCTTTCTCCCTGGACCCTTTCACATATCCAGTGAATTCTGTACTGGATTACCTCCAATCTTTATCAGACATATATCTCCAGCACTCTTCAATAAAGGTTTATCTGTCAGCTATTTCATCTTTTCATGTCCTGATTAGTGGTAAAATGGTGGTACAACTGTAATTGTCCCATAAATTCCCTAAGGGGTTACTACACGTGTCCCCTGATCCATAAACCAGTTCCACCTTGGGGTCTTAAGTTTGTATTAGAGAAACTGTAAGGGGCTCCATTGAGCCCACTGCTACATGTGAGATGTGTTTTGTCCCTTGGGAAACCCTAATGTTGTGGCTGTTACTTCTGTACACAGAATTTCAGAGTTGCTGGCTCTGGTCACTGACCCTCCATACCTGGGGCTGGATTTTCAGCGGTTCAAGGACTAAGTCCCATTCCACAGCCACTGCTGCATTAGGAAATCTCTGCACCTGTGGGGATTCCTGTCTTCAGCCCGTGCTCCGCACTGGTGGCAGGCACAGCTGTGGGAGATGTTACACCTGGTTTAAGCAGGCGTAACATTTCGATGCAGATACGCCGACAAAATGGCCAAATGTTGCCATAAATTGTGTAGTCGGTTGTAAACTGTCTCCACCTTTGAAAATATAGCAGCTGCAGGAAAAACTGCAGCTCTGCAAGTGGAGACCACATGTGCCGGGTTTGTTTTTCCATACCCATGTGACTTTCAGGGGTTTTGAAAATGTAGCCCCTTGTCCTTCACCCAGATAAGGGCTCCTTACTGACAGATCCACGGTTTCTATCTAAAGTGGTCTCTGCTTTCACACTGAATCGGTCAATTCATCCACTGGTTTGTTATGCTACCCCATATAATCGGGGAGGCCCTGTTACATACCTTAAATGTGCATAGGATCTTGCAGTTCTGTCTTGATTGTACTAAACACTATAGAAAGTCCTCTCAGTTGTTTGTATCTTTTACCTCCAAATGGAGGGCTGTCCTTTGCCTCAACAATGCTTTTCTAATTGGTTGGCATAATGTGTCCCTTTCTGTTACCTGAAGCATGGATAAGGGCTTCCTGGTGCTGTCAAAGGTATTTCCACCTCTGTGGCCTGTTTTCGTGTGTCTTTGTGGCTGACATTGCTGCTGCTGCTGCTGCCCCGGAGTACTGTTCGTACCTTCACTAAGCACTATAGTCTCAACATTGTCTCTCGCAGATGTACTAGCTTTGGCCTTGCTGTCCTTCAAGGTCTGCTGTCCAGGTCCACTGTTCAGTGTCTCAGACCTACCTCCCTGAGCTACACGCACTGCTTGGAAATAGTTCCAAATGTGTGGCTTAATGGAGGAGATCACAGAAGATAGTTCTATTACTACCAGTAATGGTAGGTCTTTAAGGGAATCTTTATTATTGAGCCGCAGCTCACCCTCCCTCTGTCCCACTGCAAATTAATCTGGCTAGTGCAGTCAGTGGTGGTTCCTGCTACGTTTTATATGGGAGATTCTCTGATTATAACCTTTAGTAGTTTATTATTCCTGTCCCATACCTCTCCGATGAGCCTGGCACTGGATCTGGTCTTTCAGCCCTGATGGTTTTGTTACTCTCTGAGCTGGCCTCTGGCAGGACACTGACAAGTGATGGGGCCTCGTACATTATATAGGTGATGTTATGTGGGTGGTGCTAGATGGGCAGAAGTTTCCAAGTGGTTCTGAAGCTGATGGCTTACAGTTCTAAAGGTGTGACTCAATGGGAAGATTCTCCCGAAGATCTACTGTTACTAGTAAGTAACTAAGCTATGTTGTGTGGTCACTCACAGCATCAAGGCAGCCCCAATTTCCCATCTGCAGGTGGTGCTTGTAAAGCAGGATGCTGCAGACATTCTCCCTGGGGTTGGTGCATCACATCTCTGTGCAGATGCGCGCATGCACACGTGCACACACACACACACACACACACACACACACACATTACAATCTCAAAGAATGCTCAAAAGACACAGTTTAAAGCTAAGTTGTGTACAAATGAATTTGTATTAGTTTACAGGTCAAACCTCTTTTTCTACTGTTCTACCTAGTGTCATAGAGCTAATTGTCAAGTTGCACACAAAGTGGACATTTTGGGGGTCAAAGCATGAACAGTTTGTAGTGATGCAAGGGCCAGCAGTTGGACCTATGCTCTGCTGCAACCAGGGCTTCAGTGCTCCAGTGTCTGCAACTGATTAAGCAGCCTGCTAAACCAATAGCAAATAATAATGTAGTGCCAGGTTGTAGCGCATAAATACACTGCCACTCAAACTAAGGCCAACTTGGAATCTTCTCGAGGAATGTACTTAAAACTAAAGATTGCCCTCCCCTGTTCTAAGAAAAGAGGAAAAGGAAGCACTTTCTGGTCATTTAACAGCACAACCCAAGGTATTTGCACTGTAAAATCTTCTGAAGTACCGTATCTGAAATCCAGCAACCAGCTTGTATTTTGAGCTAATCTGCACGGCTGTTGCATTGAAGAGTAAGCCTGGTAATGCTGGTAACGGGTAACAGAGGTCAGCCTATCCTGTTGAAAAGTGGCCATAATGAATTTGAAAGCAAGGCAGGTTATGATCCTTTGCTCACCACCTATTTCAAATTCTGTGCTGGGGTATTATTACATAATAATGGGGCTATGCCATGCTTTGCTCTACTGTTGTACGTTGACCCCCTTCATGTTAAATACCAAAGCTATTTGTGTCTCTGACTGCATTTGTTTTGTAATGTCGATGGTGTCGTTTGTGGCAGTGCTGTACAATAAAACATTTAAAATATGTCTCTATGGTTGCTTTAATTTTCCTTGAATTCTTGTTTTCAGTAATGTTCATTACGTGAAAGAATAGGACCACAGCCAGGGAATAGTAGTGCCCCAGTCAAAATGACTGAATATTAGGAAACACAGGACTGGCACCTACTAAAAAGATCAACAAAATTAACGTAGCTCCCCATCAAAAAGAACCATGGACTCCAGAGTTATCCAGTGCAACATCAATTATTTTTATTTCTTCAGAGTGCTGACAAGGTGCAGATGCAGTTCTTTCAAGTATAAGCATTCACAAGTAGACACAAAAGCACACTTAGTAAAATTCCCTGACAGTCCAGTGAGTTCATCCTTGAACATCGGCCGGCATTCAGGCTCTCTCCCCGCCCCTGGACTGACATCTATCCAAGGGCAGGTTCAGAGTCTGAATGCGGCCGGTGTTCAAGGATGAACTCACTGGACTTTCAGGGAATTTTTACTAAGTGTGCTTTTATGTCTACTTGTGAATGCTTGTACTTGAAAGAATTGCATCTGCACCTTGTCAGCACTCTGAAGAAATAAAAATAATTGATGTTGCACTGGCATAACTCTGGAGTCCACGGTTCTGTTTGATGTGGAGCTACGTAAGTTTTGCTAATCCTTTTAGTAAGTGCCGGTCCCCTTTGTTTACAAATTCCCAGTGGTGTTCCAGGTTTTATTATGTTTGCTCTACACTGGGTTTTGTCAAACATTGCAGCCTCTGCCTACCTTACTTTTTTCCACTGCTTTGAGTTTTGCTTGTAATTCTTTCTATTTGCCACTGATTGATCCCTTTTGTATCTCCTAAAAGCGGATTCCTTTTCCCTGATTGTTGCGCTCACTTGTTCACTGAACCAAATGGACTTGTTTATCTGTTGCCCTTCTTAACACACTGGAAGCACTCCTTTGTGGCCCTTGACACCACATTCTTGATGTCTGCCCTTTTGTCCTTCAGTCCCTCCCAACACCTCCTTAATTTCTTTCAGCCTGCCCTCCAGAATCTCCACCATCATGGCAGTACCTGCTGTTCTAAAGTTAGGGATCATGGTACTGGAGTTTAAGTGCTGAGCCTCCAGAGCACTACTAACTCAGCAGTATTATGGTTGGTTTGCTGTAAAGGGTCTTCAACTGTTAGACTGTTTACATCCTGAATGGATAGCACACGATTCAGCATTGCTTTCCACCTAGTTGTCTCTTTCACTCACTGACTCAGGTAGCAGTCCTGTGCTGTGGTTCAGAATTCCATTACCCCCTGATGTTTTTTTACCCATCGACACAGGAAGCAGTCCTGGGCTGCCTTCAAGAATCTCTGGCTATTTTGACCTTTGGCCTCTTGAGTGTCCAAATCAGTATCCAGGAGGTTGAATTCCCCCACAAGAACTATTTTGCCCATTTCCAGACACCTTCCTAATTTCCCCCTCCTGTTATTGACCTTCCTCCATGGATTGGTTTGCGGATCTGTTGACAATGCCAGTCTTCTCACCTCCAACCTTTACATTCCTGTCCTGTCCTCTGTAATCCAGCCATTGCAGGATGCCATCAAATGGTGGCTGTATCCCTAGAAACTGGAGGCAGGCATTCCTTTTGTCTGCCCCCAGTACATGCCTTCCACAAGGATCATGTGGCCCTCTTTGTTGCTATAGATCCAGTGAATGCCTTGCAAGACTTTAGCACACACAGCTGCCACCCCATGCTTTTCAGTAGAGAAAGCATTATGAAAAAATGTTCCCACCTACATGGTCCGCAGATTGTTTACCTCTTGGGAAGAGAGGTGGGTCTCTTGCAGAAGTGACACTTCACAGTCCAGGGACTGAAGTTTAGCAAGGACCTTCCTTCTTTTAACTGAACAGTTAAGTCCATTGACATTCCAGCTGATTGTGCACAGATTGTCAGAAATTGCCATGGTGCTAGTTTAATCAACAGCACTGATCCCACCCCCCCAAAAAAAAGTATAGCCCTCTCAACAGTCCCACAACAGTAGCCAAATATAAAAATCCATACGGGTGAGAGAGAAAAGACCTGAATTGGGATTAAATACCTGTAGCTTAGACAGGTGAGGTAACAGAATTACACATGCTCCTAAATCAGTGTGCCTGATGAAAATGAGATGGTAACAAGGCAAGTCCAGCGACTTCACTCAGCACAGACCCTTAATTAACCAGATGGATATGTCCCGGCTGCCCTTGTAACACCCACCCCGATTGCTGTAAGTATAGAGAAAGGGAGATCACAGAGCTGAACAGCAGGGTAAACTGTACAGTCAGTGACAAGAGTACAGTTGATGGGAATGTGTAATTATGCTAAGAAGGAAAGGGTCCATTAGATAGTTAATAAACGTTAGGTGATGGCACAGCACATAACAAAGAAATGGAGGCTTACTTATCCATAACCATAGATCTTCTATGAACTGGTCTCTTGCAGCAAGTCATTACTTATGGGAGTATCCACCAGATGGAGCTGTCACCTGGCAGCTTCTTCCAGCAGTCTTCCGTGGGGGCCGCCCACATGACATCACTTCCTGTAGATGTGTATAAGAGTGGGTGGCTCCCAGTACCCTCTGTTCATTTTCCTGCTGGCTTCAGCTCACACACTCAGCTCTCCTGACCTCCTGGGTTACAGTCCTTTGACTCGAACTTGAACCGATTTTCTACCTTTGGGTCCGGGACCTGGGACTTGCTCTTAGCACCCCTGGACTTCCATAGCAGGCCTGTGACCCACTCACAGTACCCCTGCTGCTCCCAGACTCGGGCTCTCTTGCTAGGTCTGGGGCTTATTTAGGGCCTAGCCCGATTTTTTTTCTTCTACAGAAGGCCTGGTGTTCCATTAGAGCTCCCGGTACACCTGCTGCTGCCTGGCCCAGGCACTCTTGCTGGGTCTGGGATTCACTAGGACTGCTATTAACAGCCCAGCCAGATTTTGCTTCTCTCTGCTGGACCTGTGGAACACTCCCAGGCCCTGGTTCTTCTACTTCCAGGACCCAGGCCTGTGCACCACTCGCTGCACCCCCGGCTCCTGCCTCTGGTCCTGGGTATGTGTACTACTCCCAGGCCCTGGTTCTTTTATTTCCACTAGGCCAGGCCTGTGCTCCTCACAGTGCCCCCAGCCCTCCTTGATCACAGCACCCCTGCTGCTTCCTGGCCCAGGCTCTCTTGCTGTGCCTTGGGACTTGCTCATGGCTGATCATCCAGCCAGGCCGGAATGGACCTCAGAGGCTGCCTTAAAGGCTCCCTGGTCAAGGGCATTCATTCCAGGCATAGGAGCGGGATTCACACTCTTCACACTCCCTCCACCTTACTCCATTGACGGTGGCTCCTCCATCGTCGCCGGAGCGTTCCTTGTTGTTCGGGCTGCTCCCCCCGTCAACTGAGCCTGCTGGGCTTGTTTTATCTTCAACAGGCCTCGTCCTGTTGATGGAGCTGGTTTCTGAACGTCTCCTGTCAAAGGGCTGTGTTGCCCCATCAACGGAATGTTCCTCGTCGACGACACATGTTCTTTGCTCTCCCTCGTTGATGGGAGCTCTTCTCCCGTCGACAGGACATGATTCTGCTGTTCTCTCATCAATGGAGGCTCATTCTCCGTCGATGGGGAAGCCTCTCCCATTGACGGAATGGCGTGTTTTGCATGCCTCATCGACAGGATGGCTTCCACCGTCAACGGAGAGGCTTGTTTCTGGTCTCTCGTTGACAGGGCTGATTCCACCATCGACAGAGGAGCCTCTCCTTCTTCCCTTCTCGACAGGGATGCTTCCCTTGGTGATGAGGGCCTCCCACCCCAGGACACCCCCTACTCGGGGCTTTGCTCCCATGCCCCCCCTGCTCATACCGGCACCTTGTTTCGGCATCCTCGGGTGTCTCCCGTCGCCTGTTTTGTGCCCTTTGGACACAACTTTTCCTGGGCCTTCAGCCCCACTGAGGGGTCCCAACTCTGAGTCCCTTACCCCTTTGCCGGTCCCAGACCACAGGGGTCAGAGTGTCTTCCCCATTATTTGAGGTCAGCGGTTCCTGGGCTGGCTCACCCTCCTCCTAGCATTGCCCTTGTGCACCCTCCGTTTCTAGACCTCCCCCTATCACAAGTGCCGGACATCGCCCGCATTGTGCTGGAGGTCCTATGAGCCATGGTCCAGGGTCCGGCCTCATCCCATTCCCCTTCCCCTCCACTCAGGTGCCTGTGCCCGGATCCGGGCTTCCCGCCTCCCCTCCCATTTATGTGGACTCCCTTTATGGAATTCCGGGATGGGGGGATCCTTTCATGGGAGATGTTCCTGGCGGGGACCTTTCGGACCATGGGGACCTTGGTCCCCCCCCCGTCCACATCCTCCTTTTTGGAGGCCACCCAGCCTGCACCCCCTGCTCCTTCCTCACTCCTGGATCCCTCCTTCACAGAGCTCATGCTGTGGATCTGGCAGGCTTTTGGCTTCCCTGCTGCGGATCAGGACTCCTTTCGTGGGGACATGGCTGCCTACCTCAACGTTCCCGAGGAGCCTGCCATGGTTGTCCCGCCTTTGATTCCAGTGTCTTTTCACACACTCTCTCATATTTGGTCTTGTCCTGCTTCCACTCAGCCTACCCTTCATGGCCCTGATCAGCTCAGCCGCTGTCTGCCATGCCCTCCCTTTCCCATCATTTGCTCCATGCATGCTTCAATGTGGTTGAAGCATCGGCCCACATCTCGGCCTCCGGCGTCCCCTTTCGGCATTTCACCTAGCTGTGGGTTTTGGGTTTGCTGCCCGGTGTCCAGCTGTCGGTCGCCGATGCCCCCCTTTTTCTGGGAACCTACTTGTTTGGACCTGGTGCTCACTCCATCCTGGATTCCCTTCAGTCTTCGAGGCATACTCTCCGGTCTGTTCAGGACCTCTATCATGCCCCAGGTCCCACCTCTGCCCCCCTGCAGGTGGGCTACCTCGCCTTCCCCCTACCAGGCGGCTCGATCTGCCCCTCCGTGGCATCCCCCTCCCTCATGTGGGGTGGGACCCGCTTCTCCACCTTAACCCGCTTTTCGGGTATCTCCCGCCTCCTCTTACAGGCTTCGGAGGCACCCAGGGATCTCTTTACCTTTCTTGGAGGCTTGCTCCCAGACTAGATGCTTCACTCCTCCATGCGGATCTGACTGGAACTCCTGCCACTCTCCCTGCTGGCGCCCTTAAGTTGTTCCTTCCTATGACCATCCGGGATGTTTTTTCCCCAGTGTTTCTTTTTCTACTATCTGATCCACTCTCCTTGTCTATTTATTGACTTTGAAAACTTTATGCCAGGGCCTGTTGACCTCTGCCTCGTCAGGATGAATCACTGTGCCTGGCCACCTACAGTTCTTTCTACATCATGCCTCCTGCGTGCTGTCCTCACCCACCTTTGTGCCTTCTGCCTGAGAGGGTATGGTTTGAGTTGACATTTCTCCTAGTTTCATGCCAAATGTCTTCATCTAACCACTGGCCTATCTGCCTGCACGGAAGGGGTTTGAGTTAGACATTTCTCCTGGTTTCATGCCAAATGTCGTCGCCTAACCGTTGGCCTATCTGCCTGCAAGGAAGAGGTTTGAGTTGGACATTTCTGTTACTTATCAAACATTTCTTTACCCCACCTGGCCTATCTGCCTCTAGGGGTGCGGTTGAAGTTGACGTTTTATTGTGCTTTTACATCTTTGGCTCTGCCTTTCCTCCCATTTGGATTTTACTGCTTGGTAATCTCCCATAAGTAATGACTTACTGCAAGAGACCAGTCCGTAGAAGATAGTACAGTTACGTAAGAACTTACCCTAGCAGTAGATCTTCCGAGGACTGTCTCTTGCAGTAAGTCTCCCACCCTCCAGCCCCCCGCCTTGTTGCCTTGACTCTGCAACTCAGGACATTGGGTGGGATCGCTGTTCTCTGTTTTTCTGGCCCTCGTTTACCTCGGTCCAGGCCATGCTCACCAAAGCCGACAGTGAACAGAGGGTACTGGGGGCTGCCCACTCTTATACACATCCACAGGAAGTGATGTCGTATGGGTGGCCCCCACAGAAGACTGCTGGAAGAAGCTGCCATGTGACAGCGCCACCTGGTGGATACTCCCATAAGTAATGCCTTACTGCAAGAGACAGTCCTCAGAAGGTCTACTGTTACAGTGAGTTCTTACGTAACTGTACTTTCTGTTAGTTGTATTTAGTTCACATCCACACTGTAGCAGTTCTGCTGGATACAGTCACCAGACGTCTTCAAGCTTAACTTCTTCCTCCACTTATGGTGTGCATCCTCTGACCCTGCTCCCTCTACATCAGATCTTACTCCCTGAAAGTAGGGATCCATTTTGTCTCTTGCCAAGGGAGGTTGGGTGAGTTGTGTGGATGTGAACTGAATACCACTAACAGAACTATGGTTACAGGTGAGTAACCTATATTTCTAATGTTCTTTATTCAGTTCAGTATCCACACTCTGGCAGACTCCTAGCAGTCCTCTGGGTGGGGAGGCACACATCCTATTTGGCGAAAAGAGACTGGATGATTGAAGCCGCAAACGCAGCATCACGATGATTTAGCACGTAGACCCTGTAATAGGATGTGAATGTGTGTGCTTTAGCCCAGGTTGCAGCCCTGCATATCTGCTCAGTGGGAATATCCATGGAAGTAGCCACAGAGGCAGTGGTATGTCTGGTTGAATGAGTCCTAAGCCCCTTGGGCAGCTCCATACCAGCCAGCCTGTAGCAGAGGCTAATGCAGGATGTGATCCACCTGGCATTCATCCATTTCACTGCTGGTCTGCCAGACATGGTTTCAGTGTACATGACAAACAGCTGGGGAGCCTTGGCACAAATTCCCGCTGTGCATTCCTTGTAGTAGGCTTGCCCCCTCCGCAGGTCCAGGGTGTAAAGCCTGTGATTGGTGTCACAGGTTGGGTTGCTAAAGTAAACCAGGAGGTTTATCACCTAATTAAGGTGGAATTGTGAAACAACCTGTGTAAGGAAGTTCACTTGGAGCCAAAGGACGGGCTTGTCCTTGTGAAAGACCAGCTAGAGAGACTCCACTTAGAGCACCTGGAGCTCACTTACCCTTCTGGCAGATGTAATCGCCAAGAAGGGCAGTCTTCAGTGACAAATGTGAGTGATCACGCTTGTGCATAGGGTCTAATGGCTTGCCCATGAGTATAGCCAGCACCAGCAGTAAGCTCCACACAGGTAGTGGTTCACGCACGGGAGAGCACAAGTGATCCAGGCCTCTGAAAAAGAACCCAACCACCTTCTCTTGTTCCATCGTCGATATACCAGCCCATGCCTGGTATGCAGAGATGGCTGCTAGGTGTACTTTAAGGGTTGTAGCTCATAGTCCCAACTGTGACATTGACCAAAGGTAGTCAAGAATCATGACTAGTGGGCAGGCTAGAGGATCAAGATTCATCCCTTGGCACCAGAGTAAGAACTTCTTCCATTTGAATGCATACATTCTGTGAGTTGACTCCCTTAAGGATGTGTCCATCACATGGAGAATGTCTTCTGAGAGGCCCAAGGCTTTGAATTCTAGCCACTCAGGAACCAGCCCAAGAGGTGCAGGGACAGAAAGTCCAGGTGCAAGACTGCCCACTGTTGTCCCATCTGCAGGTTGGGATGGAGAGGCAAGCTACACACAGACTTGCTGATGAGGTAGAAGAGATTCTGGCAGCAGAACTGTCTGGGCCAAGGGCTGGCCACTGGGCGCAGTGGGCACAGTGGTAGCACCATGGTAGCACCACCACTCGTGGTGCCAGTAACCCGAGTTCAGGAACAGACGGAGTCATCAGGGACTGGCTTGGGCAGGAGGACTGAGCATCCCAGAGGATGCTGTCCTCTTCTAGGGAGGAAGGGTTCCATCCTCTGCTGTGATACTGCAACCTGTGTGACCACAGGTGGCAGTGCGGGCTCAAAGGGCCAAGGGAGGGGCTGAGTTGTTCCTGACATCAGTGGGCAGATGCACGCACTGTGTGTGAGGGCCAGCCTAGACATCCATGCATGCAGTGTCCCCAGAGGGATGGGAGAAACACAGGAAAAGCATGGCCCCAGCACCTCCACAAAGACGGCCATGGTACATCCCGGGTTTCCGCCTCCCCAGCACATGGCACCACCAGATGTAATGCAGTAGATCGGGGGTAAGGTCCCCACCTCAACCCCACTTTGGGGGGTACATCCAGAGCTCCATGGAAGCAGGTGACCATGGCTGGGGGATTGGGAGGTGGCTGGCTGGTCCTGAGAGCCAGCAGGAGCTGGAGAGGAAGGGGGCATAAACAGAAATAACAAAAAAAAGAACTGTCTGGAGTGATCAGAATCATCTGTGCCTTGTCCCTCAGGGATTTGAACAGTACCTTGTGGATTAAGGGGAAAAGAGGAAAGGCGTACGAGAGGCCTAGGGTCCAAGGCCAATAGAAGGCATCCCCTGCAGCGTCTCAGTCTCAGAGAGGTAGGCACAAAATAGCTTCAGTTTTTTGTTCTCTGAGGAGGCAAACAGGTTTACCAGAGGGGGAACAACTGGTCTACCATGTCTTGGTGCAGTGACCACTCATGCCACAACTCTGTGACCTGGCTGAAAGCATCTGACAGCTGGTAGTTCTCTCCTGCAACACACCCCCCAGATGCTAAGCCATCTGGAGAGCTTCCTAACACAGTGGAAAGGAGTGCGTCCTGCCCTGCTTGTTCAGGTAGATCGTGGTGGTAATGTTCATCTGCCCTGCTTGTTCAGGACAATCATGGTGGTAATATTGTCCATCTGGACATTGATGACCTGACCCTGCATCAATAGAGTGAATTTTGTCAGAGCCAGATATAGTGCATGGAGCTCCATCAGGTTGATGTGGCATTGGGACTCCTGAGGTGACCAGAACCTGTAGGTACAGTGCTCTCCCAGGTGAGCTCATCACCCCACCAGAGACATGTCCATCATCAGGGTGACGGATGGCTCTGGGCAGAAAAACAGAATTCCTTTTCTTCAAATTCTATAAACTCAGCCAGCATTCAGTGGCATCCCGCATTGTCTGAGTCACGAGGACTGGCTGATCTAGGCAACCATAACTCTGAGACCATTGGTGGCCCTGCTCCCACTGGAGGGGGTGCATCCCCAGAATACCCAACAAACTATGCTGGTTGAAACTGCCATGTACCCCAACAGCTGGAGGAATTCCCCAGCAGGGCATGACTGTCCATCCTGAACTAATTGGGCAGAAGATGTAAGGTCACCATGGCCCCAAGGGAATCTAGTTCTGGCCCGATGAACTTGATCACCTGCTTGGGAACCAAGTCTGACTTAGCCAAGTTGACCAGAAGGCCTGTGTCATGAAAGGGCTGGAGGGCCAGTTCCCTGGACCTGTTCACAGCCACCCTGGAGATACCTGCTATGAGTCAGTCATTCAGGTATGGGTACATCCTGACACCACAATGCCGAAGGAAGATTGACACCACTGTTAGGCACTTAGTGAAGATCTTCAGCATGGATGACAGGCTGAACGGTATAACCTTGAACTGGTACAGAACCTCCTCCACCCTGAACCAGAGATATCCGTGGTGGGACTGTCAGACTGGAATGTGGAAGAATGCATCCTGAAAGCATCGGGAGCAAAACCTCTACCCTGCTGCAAGGGCAGTAAGGATCTGGTTCATCAAGAGCATATGGAACTTCCACTTTCACACAAATTTGTTTAGGTCTTGCAGATACAGAATGAACCCCTAAACCACTGTTGGCACCAGAAAGTACTGGGACATGTATCCCAACACAGCCAGAGTGTCTAGTGCCTGCTCTTTGACCTTGCACTCAAGGAGCTGAGCAGTCTGGCTCCTGCGCACAGGCAGTGTGTCCTCAGGCCCCCTGGGCTCCCTTGCAGCCCGTGGTACCCAGTACCCACCTGACTGTTGTAATGGCAGACCACTGTGTCAAGAAGCTAGTGAGCAAACCCCTAGCCTGGAATGAGGACAGGTACCGGACAAGACAGGGAAATGGCATCCAGCATCCTGTCACTTAACAGCCTTGGAAGGGGCTCCAGCCTACTGGACACCAGATGCTCCCCTGCCTCCCCTTTTTCTTGCCCTGACCGATGAACTTTTGCTTTGGATACCAGGGCTGAAACTGCCCATGCTGGGGCAGCTGCTGAATCAGCTGTGGCTGGAACCCATAATACCAAAAATGCTTTTTCTTAGCTTTGGCTGGCTTAGGGACCTTCTTGTACAAGACCACATAATCCAGGGTGTCAGACATCTTGATACAGGTGAGATGTCCCTCCACTCCCAGGCCAAAGCTGTAGGTGCTCAGGAAGGGCACATTGGCCAACTTGTGCTGGGTGTCCGATTTGAAGGTGGACAACTGCTGCTAGGCCCTAAAGTGCACAGACTTTACTACAGGCTCTGATTGGGCACAGGAGTTGCTTAGGTTCAAGGCTGTCTGGAGCTGCTGCATAGCCAGCATGTATCCCTGGTTTCTGATGGTCTTGGCTGCATTCTGCTTGTCAGACAGGAGCAAGGGGAGGTGTTCTGCAATGACTCTGAACAAGGAATGGCTAAAAGAAGCCATCTTCGTGGTGTAACTAGCCTGCCTGGGACCCAAGAGGAAGCCACGTAGACCTTCTTGGCCACATGGTCCAACTTCTTGGACTCCTTGTGCAGCATCTTACCCACATCTGTGGCACCTTGACTTTCAAAAGGCCAGTTCCAACACCAGGCCTTCCACAGAAGGGGTGGTCTGAGAACCCTGAAAGGCTCCCAATAGGGACCGCATACTTGTGGGTCACATGGGTAGGGGATGCTGGGCAGAACCCTGGGTGTTGTCACATCTCGGACTGGTCAGATTATGGCCTCAGCAATAGAAAGAGCCACTCCCAGGGAATCGGCTCTGTCCAGGATGTCATGAAAGGCTGTTAAGCCCTCTTCTGCTTCAGCTTCAAAGGGACCTCCATGGATTTTGAAATCAGTTGGAGCAAAATCGCGAAGGAGGTTGAGCCTGACTTGGAAGATCGACCATCAGAAGAGTCGAGATCAATTGGATGAGTCCTGCTTGATAGAATGGAGGAATCTTCTTCGGGGGTATCTCAGTCATCAGGTCCCACTGTAGCAACTTCACTGTCAGTGAAGCAGGATGCACACACAAGATTTTCAGTAGTACCACTGGGGCCATCCGTGCCAATGTCACTTGCCAACATCACCGGCCCTATAAAGGTTTGAGCAGCCCCACTTCCTCCTCAGTTCTTTTCTGCCATCGAGACTGTCTGCATGGGTCTCTACGGAAGCTCTGATGTAGGTCTGCACCATTTTGCCTATGATTTATCTTTTGCTTTAGTATTTTAAATCTCTTTGAAATAATACATTCATTTACCTTGTTTATTTCAAGAGTTACTTCTTCCACTTCTCTTTTCTATCGCTGCCGCTGCAGAAAGAAGACTGTTTCTTCAGATGACCATAACCACTGTGTCTGCTTTCTTGGGCCTGACCATGACATCTCTGACTGTGAGCTCTGCCAAAAATTCAATCAGACTACCCTTAGGTGACGCAAAAAGGCTCTGAAGAAATTTCTCACGGAACAACAGGTAGTCAGTTCGGGGCAGGGGTCCTCCAGGGTCCCTCCTTCCCAGTCACCAGTGGGTTCATTGAGCTCCCAGGCCTCGAAGACCTGAAACGAGTCCTCGGAGGGGAGAGTCACAAAAAAGACCTTGAATGGAACTGCCCCCCCCCTCGACTGCACTCCCACTTCCTGATGGCTTCTTCTTCATCTTCTGGGGGTACTGTATAGGTCATGGCTGCACTGATGTCCTCTGCTACCCAGGCCTCTGCTTCTGTCAGGCCCGTAATGGTAGCACCACCTCCCGCTGTTAAGAGAGTCGACATCCCTAGTCTGTCGATGACAGCTCCTCTGATGAGGTCTGATGTTTCCCCAAGCCCACGGCCATCAGGCTCCTCTTGCTCTTAAAGGGTACCTAAACAAGCAGTTTTTTAAAATTGCTAACTCCAAAATCTGGCTTCATAGCAAGATAAAGTAAAGGCTGCTGTTTACATTTATGCTACAACTGCATTTATGTAAATACTTGCTTTCTCCCTAAAATGTCTGCCAAGTGTGTTAAGTGATGAATCATGGTGACATCATTGGAGCCAGAGGCAGAGACCCACATGGCTCCCTATAGTGCTAACTAGTTCTTCTTTCCCCCTTTGTTGTGAATTGTTTCACC
Source organism: Neoceratodus forsteri (assembly GCA_016271365.2). Taxonomy (NCBI): domain Eukaryota; kingdom Metazoa; phylum Chordata; order Ceratodontiformes; family Ceratodontidae; genus Neoceratodus; species Neoceratodus forsteri. The sequence continues at coordinate 199,393,698 of CM057453.1, forward strand.
AGAATGATCAACAGCATGAGTTAACACGTGGTTTATATTGATCGGTACACATATTAGGCTATGATTTTGTTTACTTTAACTTGCTGAAAATGTTTTGTAATCCAGCTGACTTTCTCTTTGGTAAACTGCAGTACAGTACAACACTTCAAATACTTGATGATCTAGTGGTTATGTGATGCCCTGAATTCTGTAGCGAAGTACTGGTCTGATCCAATTCCAAAACTCATGCTTTCTTGCTAATCCACAAATAAGTGCCCCTTGTAGTCTTTTTCCACGTGAACCCCCCTGTACCTAGCCTGCCTTCTGTTGAACACCCCACCATCCATACTCTGTCCTTAGTACTGTCTAGGACCGCATATGAGTTTGCGGTCTCATGAAGAGAATTATCACACCTCAGATTGTAATCTTGTACCTCAGAGAGTTGTGTATACCTATACTGATACACTTCATCAGCTGGCACTGTTAAAAAATGCCTCCCAAATCACTCTCCAGTCCACTTTCTCAGTGTTTGACTTCTGTTCCCACAGTAAACACTGAGTGGATCAGCACCCTTCTGCACAGTGAACGGAGTATGTACAGTCCCCCTGTTTTGTTTTTTTCCCAGCTCATTAACCAACAACTAGGTCTTCCTGGAGGGCCAAGTAATAAGCATCAGGACCCACCAGAAAAACTTTTCTTCATGTCTTCATAAGGGCTGCACTTACTGAGGATAACAATAGTATTAGCAGGAGAGGCATACTAATGCTTTGAGCGAATCCACCTGACTTCCAGTGTCAGTCTACTCCTTTATCTGTGATCTGCAGAATCCTGCAGGACAGTTCCTAGCAATTCTTCTCCAGTACTTTTCTGTGCCCTACTCCACAATGTGAGTTGGCTGGCTACCACTCTTCCGAATCTTGAATGAGCTATACACAGCTCCATCAATATTGTCCTAACAAATGTCAACATCCCCCCCCCCACACCCGAGGGTAATCTCCCTACACTGAATTCAAGTAACAGTTTAGGCGCAGCTCTGCCACTCTTGAGTATTTGTTGTCACTGGCTGCTCTCATCCACGGTCAGGTAGTTATCACGGTGCTGGCAGCCCCACATCTCAGATCTCACAATGATCTGCTCAACGTCCCCCTTCCTGTCTTCCTCTAACCTTAATATATAGCTGTACCCTGCTGGAATGGCCTCTTCAGTCCCTCTCTGGCATTCATTCTTCTCACCTGCTTCCCACACCAAAAATTGGTGAGCTCACTACCCTTCCGCATCATGAATGCAGTTAGTACAGTCTCCCGTGTTATTTTTACATATTAATAATAAATGTGGTCTTGTGGTAAGCCAGGCTGATAGCAGGGCACAAGGGGAGAAAATAGTCTTTCCTACCCATATAAGATATATAAGATCTAAGCCACCTATGATTAGGCACTATTAAATGATGTGCACAATGATGCGCACACCTGTCATTTAATAATGCTTAATCAAAGGTAGCCTAGATCTTTTAAGGATAGGAATGCCCATCTTTCCCCTTGTTCCCTGCTGCTATTAGCCTGACTTACTGGAAAGATTTGTTTATTTTTGATATGTCAAAAAGCCCGGGGATTCTACTACCTGCATTCATAATGCAGAAGGGTGATGAGCTCACCAGTTTTTGGTGTGGGGAGAAGAAGTGAAGAATGAATACCAGAGGGTGACCGAGAAGGCCACTCCTGCAAGGTACTGCTATATTCAGGGAAGGGGGAAGACAGAAGGGGAGGAATATGAGCAGATCACTGTGAGATATAAGATGTGAGGCTGCCAGCGCCATGATCACTACTTGACCCTATTGTCCTGGACAACATTCCCCTTCCCATAAAACCAGTCCATGCAATTGTCCAAGGCTGTGTGAGGGTATTAATGTGTGAAATGGCTGCCACTACACATTCAGTCACTTCACTACCATTCTAGCATTGCTTACAAAGCACTTTGGGATACACTGTGTATGAAAAGCTCTATATAAATGCTGATTCTTATTATTTCCCATGGAAAAAGAAGACAAGACAAGCATATTTTTGATTTCCGAGAAAGTATGAACTCTGGCATTGGGCTACACAAGAACTTTGCTACAAACAAGTGGTGGATCTAGGGGGTGGTGAATGGTGCGGCTGCACCCAACCCACCCCAACTGTATCTTGCTTGCTGCTGCTGCATTTCACTTTGTTGAAGAACTATGATTTACTGATTGTACAAATGTTTACATTCAAAACTATAGATTACATTTGTAGGTTCTGTCAAAAACGTACTAGAAAAGATTAATAGCAGAAAATATAAAGGTTTAATAAAATGCTAAAAGTGGATATCAAGTATGCACGCTCCAACACCCCATTGTAACATCCTGGATCCACCATAACCACTAGACCACCAGGTTATTTAAGATTTGTACTGCACTGTGGTTTGCCAAAGAGAAAGTCGGTTGGATTAAAACACAATTTCAGCATGTTAAAGTAAACAAAATGAACAGAACCATAGCCTAACATATGTACTGATCAAAATAATGCACATGATTTTGACCATTTTGGTGAAACAATTCTATACAAAGGGAAAAAAGGACTAGTTAGCACTGTAGAGAGCCATATAGCTCTGACTCTGGCCCCAATGATGTCATCACTTAACACATTTGGCAGCCATTTTAGGAAGCAGGTAAGGCAGTTTTTTTGAAATTGGAAGGCTGATTTTACAGTTTTCAAATGCTTTGGAACCACATTTAGGTAAATTATATAAATGTAGTTTTAGCATTAGTGAATACAGCAGCCTTTCTTTAGTCCAATATTTATTTATTTATTTAGTTTTTGTTGACCGGGTAAGTGCAGTAGACAAATTCTGTCTATTTTCAGGCACAACCTGGGGGAAGGGAGATACAGATGAATGCCAACTGACCTTGAACCAGATTAAGCTGTTGGTGGTATTTGTAGTGAGTGGAGGGACATTTGGCCAGGACACTGGGGAAATTCCCCTGCTCTGATAGTAGGAGGAACCTCTGTCATTTGGCAGTTGGCCAAGATGGCAGATCCTGGGACGACTGGTGTGAGGATGGAGCCTGTGGAGACAGGGGAGTTAGCCTCCTCCTCATTCTCACCACTCAAGAGGCTGTAGATGCTGCTCTTGTGACAGTGGACTTATCAGAAGAAGACATGAGAGAAGACTTTCTCTCTTGCAAGGAGGATGTGCAAGATGAAATTTCGGTGGATTCAATATCGCCAGTACAGCAGCCCCGGTCAAACGGGAACAAGTCTACACTAGAAATGGATGGGAAAAAAACAAATTTGTCTGCAGAGTCAAAAATGTACCTGGATAAAGCCCACAAACTGGAACTAGAACTGGCAGCGTTTTCAGAGCTGGAACCGCCTGTCTTTTCACGCAAAAGATCTGTCAAGCGAAGGGATGTGTCAGCAAGTTGTTGACATGCAACAAACAAGTTCTGACAGTTTTCCTGGCGAGAAACAGCAACGGGCTGAGACTGCATGTAGACGGGCTGGCAGTAAAAATGGAATGACCTCTGTGTGCCAAAAGCCCACAGTCACTAGAACAACTTATCTGGAAAAGGCCCCCAAACCATGTAGGAACAAACTAGGCACTGGTCGGCGCTTTCCTTCAAAAACTCCTACTGGGCCAGGACTTTAAGCAGCACTGAACATAACTGAACAGGAGGTTTGCTCCTTTGCTGCAAATAAAAGCGCCCCTGGATGGAGCAGGAATAAATAAATCAAAATCAAATCAAATCAACTTTATTTTTATAGCGCCTTTCAAAACCAAGGCGCTGAACATAACAGCACATCATATCATCCATAACTAGGGAAGGCTAGATCAACTAAATATGTCTTTAATTCAATTTTAAATCTACCAACGGTTGAGCATTCTCTCAGCCGACGAGGTAGAGAATTCCACAGGGTTGAAGCCGAAACAGAGAAGGCACAACAACCAGATGTCTTTAAACGTACCCTGGGAATCTCCAGCAATCCCTCGTTGGTGGATCGGAGAGGACGGTAAGGTACCAGAAGATCTTGCAGATAACCAGGTCCCTGATCATGTAGGGCTTTAAAGGTTAGCAAGCCAACCTTAAAGGTGATCCGCCACTGAACCGGAAGCCAGTGCAGTTTGCGGAGCACAGGCATAATATGACTGGTTCTAGAAGTCCCAGTCAGTAGCCTGGCTGCCGCATTCTGCACCAGCTGCAAGTGGCAGATATCAACCCCTGGTAGCCCTAGGTAGAGGGAATTGCAGTAATCAAGATGGGAAGTGACAAAGGCATGGACCAAGGTTGGAAGATCATCCGGAGGGACCAGGTGTTTCATCAGGGCAATATTCCTCAGATGATAAAAAGAGGATTTGACGACAGCTGACACCTGAGATTTTAGAGTCAGACCATCATCAAATATAACACCCAGGTTACGCACCCGATCAGAGGTAGTGAGTGACATACCGTCAAGTAATAAACCTGATGGTTTTCCAACCCCCACACCCACCCCCAGATGACCTGGGTCCACTACCAACACTTCGGTCTTATCTGGATTCAGTCTCAGCCAGCTGGAACTCATCCAAGAACTGATCTCAGCAAGGCAATTATTTAGCACGGAGAGTGCATCATTTTGCCCGAGGAGAAAGGACATATACAGATGAAGCCAAGCTCAAATATTTCTCAGACTGCCCCTAGGAATACCAGTATAGGGGATAGTAATTGGTCCCTGGTTCATGCTTCAGAAGACGCTGGATGGGTTCAGCAGCAAGATGGTCACTCGTTACCAGACTCTCAGGACACTACTTACCAGGATCTTGTCAATAAAGCTTCTGTTAATGTGGCCACCAACTCAATGGTGGAAATGAGCGCCAACGAACCCCGGGGTAATGAAAATGACATTCTTGTGGTTTCTAATATTATTGATACAAATGCTGATAAAGATTTGAGTAGGCCTAATGTTGCTAGGGAGGATGTTGAGAACAATTTGGTTGGAGAGGGTCTGGTCAGACATAGCCCACCTGATAACTTATTACAGGGAAATGCTGGGGGGGGGGCAGGCTTAGAGTCTGTGTTCAAGATGTCTGATTTATTCCAAAACAAGGGAAAACCAGCTCCCAGACGTAACGCTGTGTGCCTCCCGTACAAAGGAGGCCTAGACTCCCCTCCTGATAGGCTTCATATTGCTAGGATATTACTAAAGGGGTCTATGAAGTTCTTCTCTTCTGAAATCTTTGCCTTGATAAACATTGGTAATGCTAACTTTGGTGTTAGCTTTAAAAATGTGTCCAATTTAGGTAGTTTCTGGGCTAGGTATAATTAAAGCTACCAACTTTCCAACGCCTAAAACTGGGACAGTCCATCCTAACCATGACTCCCCCCACACTCACACACCACACCACACCACTGTATCACTCCCATGGGCACTGCCACCGACAACGCTGCGCATGATCAGTTACACTTTGCTGCTTGCTCTGGCCTTGCTGCCCCACAGTAACACCAGTAGCAAACATTCAGATTAAAACAATAAATCATTCTGCTGCAGCAAGTTCTAAATCATGATGTACAGAAAGTTCATTAGAAGCAAACCTGTGTTAAATTGTGATCAGACATTCAAGCTACATGTATTGTTCCTCCTGACAGTCCCATCCAACCCACTCACACTCACCTCATTTACTGAGCAAACTTCACTTCAGTGACTCACACCACCACATCAGATTGTTTTCACACACTTTCCTACAGCTGATCAGGTTTGAGTACCTTAGTTCCCTGCTGCCGGTCTCTTCTCTGTCTGGAGTCCCTCTAAGTTGCTGGCAGACAGACATCAACATGTGCTTGTTTGCACTACTACCCAGTCTAATCTAACAGGAAGGAACATGTTTTACTGTGCTGCCACTTACATGCTTGCAGTGCAACATAGGCACAGGGGATGAAGTTGCAAACTGCTGTCCAACATGAGCAGCGTCACAGTGGTGCTGAAATAACAGTCACTCACGGATTAGCAGTCAACAAAAAAAAGGGGACAAAACTGGGACAAGTAAGCAAAAAAGGGACAAAAGTGACATTTTGCGAAACTTGTGGGGACACTGGGACATGCTGCCTAAAATAGGGACTGTCCTGGGAAAATAGGGGCTGTTGGTAGCTTTAAGTATAATGTGTTTAAAAATAATCCAGTTTGGTCCCCTTTCCAGGCTGTCGCTCTGACAAAACCCCTTGTAAAAAACATTAATGTAATGTGTAAGAATGAGGGTATGACTATAGAAGACATTTTGTTCTGGCTGAGGCAAAGTCGTGAGATCATGGATAGGCCCTCCCCAACCCTAGACAGTGAGCAAATCTGGGATGTGGTGGAGGATTCGGGTGAAGCTTTTTTCTACTAATACTGGCCCGGTATATCTCTCTAGTACCTTTTTTCTGGGGCGGGATCGGGGTTCTATATTTTATGCAGGCCAGCCACATTCGTGTTTCAAGTGTGGCTCCTGTGCACACTTGAGCACTGCATGTGACACACAACGATGCAGTCACTGTTTGAAGTTTGAGCACATTTCAGCTAAATGCCTGAACCTTTTCAAATGTAACTTATGCGAGAAGACTGGGCATGCTTATTGGAAGTGCCCTTGGGCCTTCCACAACAGAGAAGACTGTGCCTCACATGAAGGAATCATTATAATATGGCACAGCAACATCAAGGGAAAAGGGTGGCTGAGCAGAGCTTAAGAGCAGGATTAGCTTCCCCACAAGAAACAGCAGTGCCTCTTGCACCAGAATCAGAAGAGAACCAGGAGATGGAGATTCCTACTGAAGATCAGCCAATTTTAGAGGACTCTTCTTCCGTCATAGCTGCAGTTGCCCCCCCCCAATAGAGCAGCAAGGTGAACCCTCTACCTCTATGCCACCTCCCTCCCCCTCCAGGAGAGAGACCCTTTAAGATGGTTACCCAAAAACACTATCCCGTCTAGGGAAAAGTGTCCCAGAAAATGGGTTCCTCTGATTCTCAGGTAAGGGGCCCTCAAGGCAGTTGGAAGCTAGGGAGTACATTTGCTGCCCTTCCCGCAGATGAGACAGATTCAGAGGATGAAAGCACTGACTCCTCCTCTATTCCATCCACCACTGACACAGAGGAAGGGAGGGGTACAGGTTCTGTCGCTAACCACACCCATCAGAGATGAGCTTCCAGGATCCCATAGTTTTTTTTCAGCTGTTTTATTAGGTTCCTCTCTCTTTGGATATCCTTTCTATGGATAGCTTATGGGTTATCTATAATATCTCTCAATATTAATAGTATTAAAGGGGGCAAGAAACGGGGTAGTGTTTTGTGTTCCCTTCAGGATTCCCCTTGTGAGATCACATGCCTTCAAGATACTCGTCTTAAATCTAATTCAGACCTTCAGGCTGCCTCCAAGGCATGGACTGTTGGCCCTTCCTTTTGGTCTATGGGTTTGGACGCTTGTGATGGGATTGGCATAATTTTTGCCAACCCCTCTCTTCAGGTTACCAGATTACTTGACATCCACCCAGGCAGGGCCATGATGTTAGACATATCCTTTCTTTCAGAAAGGTTTAGGTTAATAGTAACCTATGCACCACAGACAAAAGCCCAGTGGACTGCCTTGTTTCGAGAAATTCAGCCGTATTTACACTCCTCTAGGACGGTTAGTTGTATGGTTGGGAGACTTCAACTTTGGCTTACAACGCACAAATAGAGGACTCCAAACAAATTATTTTGTGACTCGGTGGCACTTCAACAGGTTGTACAGACAGCTAATCTTAATGATGCCTATCGGAGTGTGCACCTTTCAGGAGGATACACATATTTTAGGAACATGCTGAAAACCAGAATTGACTTTATGTTCATCTCCTCTATTCTTAAGGTCAAGGAAATTGCAACTCAGGTGAGCAAGTACTCTGACCACGTAGCTTTAAAGGCCCGCATTGGATGGAGTAATTCACCACGCTGCAAAAAGAATAAGTGGAGGTTGAATGAATCCTTGCTAGATAATCACAGGTTACAACGTAAATGGAGGCAAGGGTGGTCAGCTAGGCTATCTGTAGTAGGATGCTATGAGGATCTCAATGCGTGGTGGGAAGACACCAAAAAAAGATAGCAGGAGTTATTTCAAAAATCAGGACAGTTGATTTCTAACAAAGAGTATATAGATTATTTACAGTTTCGGCACCAATTACAGTACTTAATTTCACAATCAGAAATAATAAACTTTGACTATAGCACACAGATTAGTAATGTAAAAAAGAAAATGATGGACCTTCAAAATGATGTCCCCCTCTCTTGTCCTCCTCTCTATCTCCATGGCTTCTCTCTGTCCTGACCCTCTATTTCACTATTCACTTATCCTTACCAATCTGTTCCACCTCCCTACTTATATTCTCTCTCATCCCTTCTTCTTGGCTCATCCCTCCTTTCTTGGCTATTACCTCTATCACTTACTAGGATCCATTCGAATTACTTTATTCTTTCCCTTATTAGCACTAAAATGTTTCAAGCTGTTTCATGTTTTCTTCCTTATAGCAAATTGTTGGTAGTCTCTGGTTTGTACTGCTCCTCTCTTATCTTTATCTTTCTCTACACTGTTACATCTGCAAATTGCCCTGTATACTATTGTCAAATAATTTGTACTTGTATCGAAATGTTTGGCTGTAATTGTATAACCATTATCAACTACTTTTGTACTTGTATCAAAATGTTTCTCTGTATTGATGTGCTGTACCCTCCCGGGTTGTGCCTGAAAATAGTCATTGCTATGGCTAGTGCACTTACCCGGTAAACAAAAACTAAATAAAATAAAATAAATAAATAAATACAACAGTTCCAAATTTAAAGGGCAAGAATCCCGATTTGGCACTCAGATTAAGAAAGGGTCCTTGGACCCGTATAAAGAATGTAAATCATGGATAGACAGTAGGATCATAAAAGAATTAACTACTAAATCTGGGCATAATGCCAGAACACCACAAGGTATATTGTAAGTAGTATAAACACACAAGTGAGTTACTGGGATAGCCTCCCCCTGATTTTGATATTCTATCTTACTTAAAGGGCCTGGACTTGCCCCAGGTTTCTGACATTGATGCTAGAGATCTAGTGAAAGAAATATCGATAGATGAAGTACAGAAGGTGATTAGCAAGTTAAAAAAGGACTTGGCCCCTGGGTCTGATGGACTGGGAGCGGGTCTTTATAAACTCTTTAGCAGTGAGTTAGCCCCTGCTCTGACAATTCAGTGTAACTGTATGATAGTGGAGTCCAAAATCCCTGCTTCCATGAAGGAAGCTGTTTTGGTACTCATACACAAAAAAGGCCCCAAGACAAACATGAACAACTGGAGGCCTCTGAGCCTACTAAATACGGATCTAAAGATTTTAATTAAGATCTTACTAGCAAGATTATCCAAAGTATTTTCTTATTTAATTAGCCCCCAGCAGACTTGTGCAGTTCCCCATCAACAACAATAATGATAATCTTATCATTCTAAGAGAGCTTTTTTCTAGGGGTGAGTGGGAGGAAGTATAAGGGACAGTAGTGGGGGCCAATCAGGAAAAAGGTTTTGACAAATTGTCATATGAGTTTTTGTTTCAGACACTACTGGCCTTTGGTCTCCCTCGGACCTTTGTAGATTGGATAAGGGTAATGTATAGCCAGGCAGTAATCATACCTAACATCAATGGGTGGTACGGAAAACAAATCAGAGTCCATAGAAGGGTATGGCAAGGGTGCCACCTAAGTCCTCTATTGTACACTTTTGCTATTGATACTCTTATTAGAGCAATACTGCAGTCACAGAGTATACAGGGAATCACTCTAGCGAGAGACACAATCACTAAAAATGTTGTCTTATGCAGATGATTTAGTTCTTATACTGGGCCCAGGGACGTGTAAAAATGCGCTGTTAGGAGAACTACAGCAGTTTTCTACTGCTTCAGGCTCCAAGATTAATTTTTCTAACAGTAAGGGGGTCACATTAGGGTCCACACTTTTACCGCCCTCTGGGGAAATAGCAGGTATCATTATCTGTCAGGATCCTATAATTGTGTTAGGGATAGAATTTGGGTCAGGAAATAATCAGACAAGGAACTGGGAAAAGGCCATGAGCAGGGCTCATAGGTTACTATGTGAAAGGAGAGGTAAGCAGTTGTCGAAAAAAAGGAGGGTGGTGTTGATTAAATCTTTGTTGGTTCCCATCTTCTTGTATCTAAGTTCCCTCCCAAAAAAATCCTTGTGACTCAGCTATTCAGTATTTTTTTCCAAGCCTTCCAGTGGTCTAGGCTGAACCCCATTAAAAGGGAATTTAAATATAGAACTACAGCAGAAGGTGGGGTTAACATGGTTCACCTTGCAGCCTTCTTTATGAGCATTTCTTTATGTTATAATTTGGGTCTTACTTTATGGCCTGGCATTAAAGAATGGATACCACTAGTAAATCAGTTGTTAGGCCCCATTGTCTCTGACTGGGAGCAGGGCAAGAGAAAACATTTAAAGATGGGAGGAGGGATCCCACAATATGGGGTAGAAAGCATGAAGCAAACCATGAAATGGCAAATACTTCCTAGCCATTTATAGTCAATGGACAGGAAGATCTACCATGCTATCATACATACAGAAGAGCAGTCTCAATTAGTATTTCCCTTCTGTAGTGACATACAGGTAGTTAAAGTACTCAGACAGCTCTCCAACCTTAGGATTCTGGCCTTCATATGGGACAGTCTCTGGTTAGGAAACTACGGAAGGCTAAGCATTTGTGGAAATAATAAACACAAACAGATTACAGAAAGGTACTGCCCGAGAGATTCATGTGTACAGGTCATAGAAACACAGCAACATTTATTTTCTGAATGTAACTATGTAAGAGAGTTTTGGGCCTTTTTAGCTAAAGAATGGCAAGAACCTCGATTTCTGAATTTATCCTGCACATAAATTATGTATGGTCCACAGACAGGCATCTGGGGAAAGTATCATGGTGACACAGTGTATGTAACATTGGCAGCTTTTTTTTTTTTTAACTATTTTTCTGGCCCTCCATCTCGGAACTCTCTCCAGCCACTGCACTCGCCTATTCGCTCTACCGCCAGCTGTGTTCCCCTACATCTTCAGTTTCATTGCAGTTCCCCAGGACGGGAGGAGGCAGCAACCTGGGGAAACTGCAGGGGCAGTGACAGGGAGCCAGCGTTGGGCGTCTGGCGGTGGCACTGACAGGGCCTTCGTCTATCCGAGGCAGAGGGTGTTTTCTGGATTTACGCCCTCGATGTTGGATGTGTAATGCTGCAGAGCCCATGACGTGAGTGCTCCCACCCACGTCCGGAAGGCAGCTGCTAACGTCTACCCCACGCTCATGAGCCCCTGAGCATTGCAGTGCCACCAGTCTCCACCGGGGGCCGCTGCTGCGCTGGGCTTCCCCTAGATCCTTCCCCGAGAGAGGAGAGCAGTCCTGCGGATGCTTGATCCTCTCTCTCCCCTGCCGATCCACAGTGGCCCGGGCTCGCTCCTGAACCCGGGTCACGGGCATGACTCGAGGTATGGCGTCCAGCTCCTCAACCCTCAGCACCACCAGGCTGGCATACATTGGCAATTCTTAGATACTATATATGGCAGGCCCAGTGTCTATGGGTTTTGCAGAAAAAATGGGTAAGGCATAAAGAATTATTGGCAAATGTTTACTTCTTCTTTTTTTGCTGCCTTACTTGCCACATCACCCCACTCAATCAGAGCCCCTCAAGCCTCGCAACTACACCTGGTGCCACAGGAGTCTGCTCCCAGACTGACCACCCACTCAGTATCCCTAGGTATCCCTGTTGAACCCCTGGGTGGGGTGAGAAGTTCCCCTTACCTTCCCCCCAAATAACAGTGGAGCGGGTAATGCACAGTGGAGTCTGCCCCTCGTTGTCGGCTGGTGACGTACTTTCAGCCCTGGAGGAATCATCACCTAGGAGTGATGGGCTCCATTTTCCTTGTTCTGGTGAGCCCTTTACCCTGCAGCCGCCAGCACTTTAGGAGGGCCGATTGGGAGGCATGCGTCGAGACGCAATTCCTCTTCAGGGCTCTCGGCCAACGCTGCCCCTCCCGTTCCGTGTCCCGACTTGCACTGCCAATCCCGGGTTCACCCAGGAGATTGCGGTATAGCAGCAGGACAGGCATTCAACCCTCCCCAGAGAGGGAGAGCCACCGCTGGGTGCTCAATCCCTCTCTCTCCCCTGCTGACCCCCGGTGGCCCGAGTCCGTCACCGAACCACGGTCACCGGCGTGCAGCAAGGTGTAGCGTCCAGCGCCTCAACCCTCGGCTCCACCGGGCCGGCCATTGGCAAATGTTAAGAAAACCTTACAGTTAGTTATGCATTCTGATATTTATTTATTTAGTTTTTGTTTACCGGGTATGTCTCATGACAATGCAGTAAAGGTACATCACTTGTGGGTGAATTGTGAACTCTGCACATTAACAGACTAAAAATCCTGATATATTATATGGACTAATGGAGACTATAGGGGTTTATTAGGTCTGGGGATTTCATCTGTTTAGGGGAGGATTTTTTGTAATAGGGTTAATTTTCCTTTGTTTTTTACTTCTTCTAGTATGGTCCGTTTATTGTATACTGTTTTGTGATATGAAATGTACTTATCTTGTGGAATGTATCCTGTTTTGTATGTAATGAAGTCTGAACTATCTAATAAAAATTCCCCTACTCTTTTTGAGAAGTGCCATGGGATCTTTAATATCCACCTGAACAGGCAGATGGGACCTCGGTTTAATGTCTCATCCGAAAGACGGCACCTCAAGAGTGCAGGACCCTCCTCATGCTGCACTACAGTGTCAGTATTGGGATATTAACCCAAGTGTCAGGTGTAGGAATTGAACCCACAATCTTCTGATCTCCTGGCCTCAGAGGCGAGTGTGCTACCTGCTGAGTCATTGACACATAATGCTGAATAGTTTGTTGTAAAAAAGTTGTTTAGGTATCCTTTAAGCCCCGATGGATGGTTCATCACACCCAGCGCTGATGACCCCTCCACCATCGATACAGCCCTTTCCTGACGTCAACCTCAATGATATTTTGGTCAAGATCACTACAGCCCTTGTGCACCAGCTGGGCTCATACAGACCTGGGTCCCTGGCATCATTGACACCCCTTGGCCCTCCTCGGTCTGTGCCTCGTAGGGCGCCATTAGTGCTTTGCTCGTCAGACCTCGAGTTGGAGCAGGTTGACATTGAGGAGGAGTACCACCCAGACCTGATTTTACCTGAAGAAGAGGAGGAGGAAGAGCTCCTTTCCTCAGACAGGTCCACTGCATCTTCAATTGGCGAGGACTCTGTCAAGTATACTCCTAGGTACCCTCCTGAAGAGCCTACTTTCTTTAATGTGGTGAAGCAGCTGTCGTCAGCCATGGGCTTTCACACAGAGGAGGAAGATGCCATCAGATGGGACTTGGTGGACTTCCTGCAGATCCCAGAATCTCCTCCTAAGGTCATTTCTCTCATCCTTCCAGCCTTGAGGAATGCCACTACTGTGGCCTGGCATAGGCCAGACATGATGCCTGCCATGCCCCGCCAGGTGGACAAGCTTTATTATGCCCCCAGAGCTTTCCTTGCAATGCTACCCAGCCAGAGACCAATTCTGTGGTCATTAAAGCAGCACACGACCAGTCCAAGGTGCCCAAGCTCCTTAGTTCCCTCCCCTTGACAGGGAATCCAGGTGGATTGACCTTTGGGGTAAGAAGATCTATGCCTCCTCCACCCTGGGGCTTCAGATTGCTAACTATCTTTCACATATGGTCAAGTACTAGAATACCATCTGGAAGAAGGGCAAGGTGGCTGCCCAAGCCCTCCCGGATTCTTCTCAGAAACAGGAGGTTCTTAAATGCTTACAGACAATGGAGGACATTAGTAAGCATCTCCTCAGGGATTTATACGTCAGTTCGGATACTGGTGCCAGGGCTGCTGCTTCAGGCATTTGCCTTCGTAGGCACTTCTGGCTGAGAGTCTCAGGGTTTGCAGTGTTGTCCAGAAGAAGGTGCAGAACTGCCCCCTTTAATGGCTCCAAGTTGTTCGAGCCACATGTCCAGGACATCATTAACACCTTGACATTCAGAGAAAACTCGTGCTACTCCCAGAGCAAGGAGAGGTGTTGCTAGGGTGCTAACCAAAAAGATACATTCCAACAGATAAAGTAGCACTCCAACACAAAAGGCACTTTCAGGCACAGAACATTTTTTTGCAAAATTCAAAGTATTTAATGTAATTTCCGAAATAGTAAGGTCAGGTAAGCACGCCCGCACCAGGGGCATCTGGTGCTGGCGTGTTTGCCTGAGCTTACTATCTTGAAAATTCCATTAAATACTTTGAATTTTGCAGGAAATGTTCTATGCTTGAAAGTGCCTTTTGTGTGCTACTCTATCTGTTGTATCATTAACACCTTGCAGGCATCTGGTAGGGCTATCAAGTCGTGCATTTGCTCTATCAAAGGCAGCCTAGAAGCAGACAGCACTCACCCTTTAGTAAGGTGTTACACAAGTCCAGAGCAGGCTCCCATCCTCAGGGCAAGAGAAAGGTCTCCTACAGCATGGCCGCAAAATGACCCAGAGGCAATGGACCCGGCCCCAGCAGCTGGATCTGCCTCTGCTTGACTCATCGCTAGATCCCACTCTTCCAGTCCCCGACTAAAAGGTGGTGGTCGGTTCTCCCTCCATCTCAATCAGTGGAGAACCATCACTTCAGATGCCTGGATTCTTCAGATTATAGAGAGGGGGTCACACTCTGGAACTCACAGAGTCGCATCTAGAGACTCCTCCAGTATCCTCCATGTCCTGTTGACTAGTGCCTCCAATACAGTACTGTACCTGCATCTCCCCTGCACCTTTCCACTCCCCTTATCTCGTGGTCCCACTCATATCAAGCATTCATCCCCCACCCCCGGTACCAGCTTCCTTGACCCATGCCCTTCTCTCCACTAGCATGGTCATGACCTCATTCCCCCTTCTAGGACCTTTGACTAAGCCTACCTCCAGGCTGATACCCCCTTTTTCTGCACTGTGCTCACTTAATGCTCATCTCCTGATGGATGTCAGTAACCCTTTAATTTTTTTCTTCTACTCGCAAAACGTATTTTCACCGTTACTTAATTTGATATTGTAATCACTAGGCATTGTTTAAATATTTACAGAAGTCATGCAATTTGTCTTTGTATTAATTGCATAGCATTTGTTGTATTTTCTGTCTATTCCTGTAACTTGATTGTATGTTGTTCTACAGATACAGAACCTTTGTAAAAGAGCATTTGCTCAAAGGTGTTTCCCAAACTATTGAAATAAATAAAAATAAATAAATAAATAAATATACCCCCTGGCCCACCTAGGGCTTCTTCAGGACGAGGTACAGTCCCTTCTGTGGAAAAGGGCCATAGAGCCTGTGCCTCGGTGCCAAAGGAACAGGGGATTCTATTCCAGGTTTTTCCTGGCCCCGAAAAAGGACTGGAGATCTGAGGTCTATTTTAGATCTCAAAGACCTCAGTCTTTACATCCAGTCCAAAAACTTCCACATTGTCACTCTGCCAGGTCTGCTGCCCCTACTCAAGCAGGGTGACTGGCTGTGCTCCCTGGATATGCAAGATGCTTTCCTGCATACTGTGGTGTTTCCTCCGCACATGAGGTTCCTCCAGTTCCTTTTTCAGGGTGAGCATTACCACTTCAAGGTACTGCCCTTTGGCTTGTCTTCTGTGCCATGGATCTTTACAAAGTGCTTAGCAGCAGTAGCTGCAGCTCTCTGGAGAGAAGGACTGTATGTTTTCCCCTCCCTGGATGACTCGCTCCTCAAGGCTCTGTCCAGAGATAAGCTTCTCCGGACCCTGGCAAGGACTCTCCAAATGTTCCTCTCCCTGGGCATCATAATCAATCTGCCCAAGTCCATCTTGATCCTGTCCCAGAGGCTGCAGTATATAGGAGTGGTTTTGGACTCAACACAGGGCAGAGCCTTGTTGCCTCTCAACAGGGTGGAGTGCCTCATTGCCCAGGCTCAGGAGGTCACCCAGAGCCATTACATTCCTGCAAAGGTGTACCTGAGGCTATTGGGTCTTATTGCCACGGCCACTGCCCTGGTCCCCTTGGCCAGACTGCACATGCGGGCGCTCCAGTGAACACTTAGGGTGCATTGGGATCAATACACGGATGACCTGGAACAACTAGTGCTGGTCTTCTCCACAGTCCGCAGGGTGTTCCAGTGGTGGATGGACCTACAGCACCTGTTACAAGGGGTTCCTTTTCAGATCTCTTCTCCCCAGCAGATCCTCACCACCGATGCTTCTGGTTCAGGCTGGGGTGCACACCTGGGTCCCTTCCAGACTCAAGGGACATGGTCTCAGACTGAGGTGTCTGTGCACATCAATCTGGAGATGAGGGGGGTCCTGTATGCCATGTAGGCCTTTCAGAACCATCTCCTTCCAGGCCACCTGTTGATGAAGTCAGACAATCTAGTGTTGTTTACTACATTAACAAGCAAGGGGGAACTTATTTGTACCCCCTGTGCAGGGAGACCATGAGAATTTGGTACTGGGCACCGGATCACAGCCTCATTCTTTCAGCAGTCCACGTTCCAGGCATTGGTGCTGGAATGGTTTAAAAAGTGGTAGGGCCAAGGATGTAAGGGGTAAATGCTCCCTTATTAAATACATTAACATGATTGCAAAAACTGATAGGGCCACTCATGAAAGTGGTAGGGCCATGGCCCTAGTGGCCCCCCCGTTCCGGCACCTATGATTCCAAGCATGCAAAAACACTGTGGCAGACAGCTTCAGCTGGACTCAGTTAAATATGCACAAATGGGAGCTTCTCTCATCCATCCCAGAAGATCTGTTCGCCAGATGGGGTCGGCCAGACTTGGACCTTTCTGCATCCCCACTCAACGCAAAACTGCCCAGTTTCTGCTCACTAGATCCAGGGCCTGGAGTTTTCTGGTGAGACACATTGTCCCTCTCCTGCAGCGGGAGGTTCCTTTATGGCTTCCCTCCATTTCCTCTGATTCGGGGGCTCTAATCAAACTACAGTTGGAAGGGGCCATCATGATCCTGATAGAACTATTCTAGCCACGACAGATATTTCATTTATTTATTTAAAAGTTGATAACTGGGAAAAGCACCATGAGCCAAGACTCGTTTCCAGGTGTGACCCGGGAGAGGGGGAACACTGGGAGAAAGACATGGACAGCAGCATGAAAAAAAAACCCACATAACACAGAATAGCAAGACATGGGTCGGGGTTACAAGACCCATTTACAATACATTGCACAGTCAAGCTCAGAGTAGCTGGTGGACTAACTCTAAGTGGGGGTTAGGTTATACAAGCCTCCAAAAAGCAGGTCCAAAAGCACCATCTAATTAAAGCAGCATGAATAGGGTAACAACTAGTTAAGGCTGCAAAGGTTGGGGACATTGGGGGCATGGCCAATAGAGATGAAGTCTTAGGAGCCAGTAATGGGAAACCTGATACGGTTTCCATTACTGCAATGGCTAGCAGAGGAACTCCGTCCCTCTGCAGGGGTCTGCTGACACAAGTTCAGGAGACCCTTCCATCCCAGTCTTAAGTCCCTTCGTCAGTATGCCTGACTACTGAGGGCAGAGCCGTCGCTTAATTCGGGGTATCCCAAAGAGTGGTGGATGTGCTGTGGCTGCTCGGAAGCCCTCCACTAGATCCATCTATGCCATGAAGTGGAAGTGGTTTGCCATCTGGGCTGCCAAGCACCATCTGAACCCTTTCACTTGTCCAGTGAGCCAGATTCTTGACTACCTGATATCACTGTCATGATGGAAGTCATGCCAGTGCAAAAGGGGGGGGGGCCCAATACCATGGCCGAAAATTATCGGCCCATATCTATCCTTTGCCCGCTGGCTAAAATCCAGGAATGCATAGTCTATAACCAACTTCAAAATTATTTGGAACACCACAGTCTACTATCCCCCTACCAACATGGATTCAGAAAGAATCACAGTACCCTTACCGCCTTGATAAAAGTAACCACCGACCTACTCCATGCCCTGGATCATGTGCCATCTTTGTTGACCTTACTAAAGTGTTTGACCTGGGGAATCATGGTCTCCTGCTCCAGCAGCTGCATACTCTCAGTTTCTAGGATCATGGATATGTTGTTCTATCCACACTTGTTGGCATGTCCTTTCCCTTTAAGAATCCTGCTGTAAAGGCTAAAAGCTGGCTCCTCCCACCCACCCGGGTGGTATATCCCTCAGCTCTGCCCCATGATGCCAGATCTTCCTTTCCACTGGAAGATTCAGGTTCCCTCCTTATCGCTCACGCATTATTGTAGGCCCTGGCACATAAATCTACGGATTTACCCAAACTTAGACTCGTTAGAGTTTCTCCTCATTGCCTCGCGATCTCGACTGTGATGGAGGACAAGTCCTCACCCAGTTTCTGCCACTGCCCGCGTGGGCAAAAGATGTCTCGGACCGACTCACATGCCTCGTACGTTTATTGCCTGGGTCACGATCACGACACCCAGGCATGTGAAATGTGTCACGCATTTCATCCAAATGTTTTGGACGATCATCTCACATGACTGCAATTGGGAAGACCGGAGAAATGGAACCTGCTGGTCAAATCCAAAGATACCCATTGGGCAGTCTTCACAGCTGTGGGGCCTGCTGAGCAGCTGGAACAGATGAAGCCCTTCGAAGAGGAGGCGGCTCTGGCTGCTGATCAGTCCTGTTCCATGTCAATCTTCATCCTTCTCAATATGGGCTCCACCTTCTCAGGCTCCTTTCGGGAGATGTGTCAGTCCCTCCCTACCAAGGGAGAGGGCCCCTCGGATGCGCACATCTCTCAGTCCCGTAAGAAGGACAAGGAGCACAAGGAGGGATCATCTCATCGATGACGTTCATAGGACCGTGAGAGATCTTGGACCCAAGAATCTTCTGTCTTGACTTCGGCTGAGGTTGCGGCCTCAGCCACTGACTTCTTGGTACACCCATCAGGCCAGCTGGCTAAGATGCGGGATGACAACCTGGTCGAGATTATTCTAGACCCCATTGACCCATCATCGCTCGATAAGACTGACAACTCCTTATTCAGAACCCCGGTCCTGCCTGCTCCAACCGAGAAGGAGACCCAGCCCGCTGGGAACCCCCCCCCCCCGTGATCGGTCCTGACCAGGAAGAGCCATTGGTCGCCCCAGTTACTTCCAAATGATCCCATCAGTCCCCCCGATGGTCCAAGTTGAGGTCTCAGACCCCTTCAACTGACAGGCCGAAGAAGGCACATAAGCGTTCCAAAAAGCGGCACCACCGCATCCTCCTCAGATGAGAAGAGGCTTCGACAAAAACTGAGTCTACGCTATGAGGATTTGATGTGGCAGCAGCTGATTATGTCCAGCCACAAGTCAGCTTCAGCTTCTACCCCAGCCATTACCTGGCTGCCACCCTCTAGGCTGACGTTGACTCCTCAGGAGCCAGTCCATATCGTTCCTCCACCTGCGGAGCTGATCAAGACCATTCTGGCTTGGCTGAAACTGGCCTCTCCACTAATTGTGGTGGAACTGCCACCTAAGCAGCCTCCTTCAGGAGCTCCTTCTAAGGAGTCTTGGCCCATTCCAGGCCTTCTGTGTAGGCTATCCATCACCCTCGCTCCCGACCATCCTAGGCAGGTGGAGGGCGACTCTGGTGGCCGGCCACTCTATCCAGACTCCTCGGAGTCCAAAGACTCTGACCTACATTCTGGCCCCCCCTGGACAAGGAATCCATTGGGAGTCCCTCAACAGAGGAAGGTCCTACTTCTTTCATGGGCATCCTCTGTCTTATCTTTGAATCCACGGGGATGCCCTTAGATCCTGTTCAGAAACGGGCCAAATACCCCTCACTGATATCCTCAAATGAGGGGATTTGCCAACGGAGGCCTTCCCAGTGGTCAAGGCCATTGCTGGTCCAGCTTTGGAGCTGTGGCAGCACCCAGCCTCCTGCCCTGCGCCCTCAGCCTGAATGGCTCGCAAGTATGCAGTACCCATTGGTTCCCTTTCGGGATTCACAGAGCACCCCTCAGCCAATGGATTGGTGACTAAATCTGGCACTCGGGTAATTCAGGAGACACCGATAGTCCCCCAGACAAAAAGTCCAAAATATTGGACCATTCAGCCCGGAAAGTCTGTGCCGCCTCATCACTGGGCCTTCATCAGGCAACCTCTGCCGTCATCATGGCACATTTTTCTCATGCCGTTCTGGGCTCTCTTAATGAGGTTCTTCCTCACCTACCCACAGACCTCCAGACCACAGTCATGCAGGTCAGTGACCAGGGCTGGGCGGTTGTGAAGCAGCAACTCCAGACGGCTCCAGACCTCGGGGACTCTTGCGCCTGCTCGGTGGCAGCTGCGGTTGCAATGCGCCATAGGGCCTGGCTGAGGGTTTCCACCTTCACGGTGGACAATCAGCACAAGTTGATGGATATCTCTTTCCTGAGTACTGCCCTCTTTGGGCCAGGAGTGGATAGTCACCTCCAGTGCATAGAAAAGTCCAATGCGATGCCGGCCCGCTGGCGCAGCGGTGGAATTTCCGCATGCGACGCCGGCGACCCAGGTTCGGGAACGGACCTGGATCGTCGGAGGGCCGGCTGGGGGGAGAAGGATGGAGCATCTTACGGACTGCTCTCCTTCTCCAGGGGAGGAGTGGGTCAGTGATCGAGCACTAAGCGACCCGGGCGAGGCCGGAGCCACACAGCCACCGACATAAGAGGACTTGGAGGCGGGCCAGGCGTCATTCCGTCATTGCGTTCCCACCTCCCGGAAAAACCAGAAAATGGATGACTGTCGGCCGCCCTACATAAGCGGCTTCAATTAACCTCTCAGGCCAGCCCCCGGTTCAAAAATAGTGTCTGCGGGGTGTTTCCCCCGCTCCCGTAACCCGTCCACGAGAGGTAAACGCCGAAGTGCCGGAGGCTCAGGCGTTCTGGAAATTTCTGGAAACTGCACGGGCTGATAGTCCGGGCGGTCGGCGGCTGCGAAGGAGGAATAAAAAAAAAAAAAAAAAAAAGTCCAATGCCACCTTGGACTCTGTGACTTCAGCTCAGAAGGAACCCCAGGGTTCCAAAAAGCAGAGAAGAAAGCCCTTTCAGCCTTCTGTCCCTGTGGCCAAGCAACCCCATTTTCAATCGGGGGCAGCAACAGCAGCAGCAGCAGGTTCAACCTTGGCACCCTTGGCACAAGTCAGGGCCCTCGGCAGCCCATAAGCCTGGGGGAAAGGGTCCTGGTGGTCCCCAAACCGGATCCTCATCCTCCAAGCTTGCACAATGACGGGATGGGGTGGCCAACCCCATACTCATCACACCAGCTCTGGGTCCTCCCATGGGCGGCCGGCTCCACCACTTCCTTTCCACCTGGTCCGCTGTTACAACAGACAGGTGGGTTCTGGAAGTGGTTGTATAGGGGCTGCCTCTGGAATTTGAGCAGTACCCACCAAGCTGAGCCTGCACTCCACGGGAGGATAAGGTGTCCATGCACACTCAGTTAGCTCTCTGAAACGACATCGCCCAACTCCTCTGCAAGGAGGTAGTGGCCAGAGTCATGGATCCCCCTGTCAACTCAGGGTTCATTTCCAGGTATTTCCTGGTCCCGAAATGGACAGGGGGCTGGTGCCCCATTCTAGAACTGCATGACCTGAACCAATTTTTCAGGTCCCGCACATTCAGGATGGTAACTCTGTCTCAAAACATACCATCTCTCGAGCAGAACATGTGGTTTTGCTCTCTGGATCTCCAGGATGCGTTCTTTCACATCCTAATCTGTACTTCTCACTGCAGGTTCCTCCATTTTCAAGCAAAATGGAGCCCTCTTCGAGTTCCAAGCCATGTCATTCGGCCTGTCATTGGCCCCCCGGGTCTTCACCAAATGCATCGCAGTGGTGGCGGCCCATCTTCAGCGTCGAGGGGTCAGAGTGTACCTCTGTCTTGATGATTGGCTTATAGCGGGTTCCTCCAGACAGGAGGTGGAGAAGTCCAGGGATCTGGCCCTCCAGACCTGCATCGAACTTGGTCTCCTGATCAATGAGACCAAGTTGGAACTTGTACCTTCACAGGCGATCTGCTTCACTGGGGCAGAGCTTGACTCTTGCCGAGCCAGAGTCAGGCTCCTGATGGACAGAGTGGAGGTTCTCTCCTTCTTTGCCCAATCATTTCTGGTTGGGCATGTGTGCCCTGCACGGGACTTCCTGCACCTTCTGGGGCACATAGTGGCCTGCACCGCTGTGGTCCGATGGGCCCAGTGGCATATGCAACCCCTTCAATGGGAGCTGGCCAGTCAGTGGACTCAGAGACATGGTCACTTCGACCAGCTGGTCACTGTGACTCAGAAGTTGTGGGATGCTCTCCAATGGTGGACCGTCCTAGCACACTTGCAGGAAGGGATCCCCTTTGTTCATCCCGAGCCAGCAGTTGTTCTTACAACCAATGCCTCTCTCACAGGCAGGGGTGCCCACATGGGGAATCACAGAGTCCACGGGCTCTGGACCCCTGAGGAATTCCAATGTCATATCAACCTGCTGGAGCTCAGAGCAGTCAACCTGGCACTGTCAGCATTTGCTCCACTCCTCCGGGGTCAGGTGGTGCAAATCCAGACGGACAATGCCACGACTATGTACTATCTCAACAAGTAGGGTGGCATGTACTCCTGGTCTCTGTGCAGGGAAGTGCTCCGCATCTCGACTTTCGTGAGCTGACTGGAGGCAGATCTCCTAGCCATCCATGTGGCAGGAGTCTCACATCAACAGGCAGATGCTCTCAGCCGTGTGGGCAAAGCATCCCATGAGTGGTCTCTTCACCCAGAGGAAGTCACAGCCTGTTTTCCCACTGGAGCAAACCTCAGGTGGATCTGTTCGCATCCAGGGAGAAAGCAAAGCTGAGGCTGTTTCATGCCCGTCCCCCTCAGCAGGGCTCACTGCAGGGGGATGCCTTCTTGAGGCCATGGACCCCAGGCCTCTTCTATGCCTTCCCTCCACTTCCCTTAGTTCACAAGGTGATCCTCAAGGTCAGGAGGGACAAGTCACAGGTGATCCTGGTAGCCCCAGACTGGCCTCGCCAGTTCTGGTATCCAGATCTCCTCAGCCTTAGTTCCAGGCCTCTGAGGTGTCTTCCCGTATGCCCGGACCTGATATCAGTCAGTCAGGAGAAGGTATTTGATCTGGACCTTCAATCCCTGCACCTGACAGCCTTGTTCCTGGGCGGCTAGAGTTCCAGGTTTTGGGTCTCTCCGAGGATGTACTCACTATTGTGGAGGCATCTAGGAGGCAGTTGACCAGGAGGTGCTATGCCTTCAAATGGAAAAGATTTTCCATTTGGTGCCAGGGCAAGGGCCTGGACCCTTTATCCTGTCAGATAGCTAGTTTCCTCGACTACCTTTGGTCCCTGTCCAAAGGGGGTCTTCAGTCTATGACCCTTAAGGTGCACCTGGCAGCGATTTCTGCTTACTGGGTGCAGGCCAGTCAACAGATGATGGCACAGGAGAAGGTGGTCTGGCACTTCTTTAAAGGCCTTGACCATATTTCCCCTCCAGTGCATGAACCACCACCACCATGGGATCTACTGCTAGTTTTGGCAAAGCTCATGGACAAGCCATTCGAACTGATGCACAGGTGTGAGATGTCACATCTATTGTGGAAGGCCGCCTTCTTGGTGGCTATCATGTCAGCCAGAAGGACTGGGGAGCTACAGGTGCTCTCTGTCAAGTCTCCTTACCTGGACTTCCACAGGGACAAGGCTGTCCTGCACCCCCACCCGAAATTCCTTCCAAAGGTTGTGTCAGAGTTTCATCTCAACCAGGTGTTAACTCTGCCAATGTACTACCCCAATTATACCTCGGAGGCTGAGTACAGGCTCCATACTTTGGACCAGAGATGAGCGTTCTCTTATCATAAGGCGCGGACGGCTGAAGTTCGGGGAGAGGTTCACCAGCTGTTTGTCACCTACGCTGAAGCCGCACCTGGCAGACCTGCAACCAAGCAGACGATTGGCAGATGGATTACATTATGCATTGATTTCTGCTATAGGTTGGTGGGTAAGGAGCCTCCTGAAGGGGTAAGAGCTCACTCCACCTGTCATACTGCTGTGTCGGTGTCTGATTCTAGGGACATAGCTATCTAGGAAATCTGCAGGGCTACTACCTGGAAGTCAGCTAACACTTTCATTTCCCACTACTACATCAACCTAGAGTCATGCTGGGATGCTGGTTTTGGGACCTGTTTTCCAACCTCTGTTTCCCAAGTAGGGGGTGTGCGCCTTGCCTCCCTCCTCCCGGAGAACTGCTAGGAGTCTGCCAACAAGTGTGGATAGAACAACATACCCACTATCCTAGAAAAACAGATTACTCACCTGTAACAGTAGTTCTAGGAGTGGTATATGTTGGTCATCCACACGAACCCACTTGACCGGCTTCGACTCACAACCGTCTGCTTCCAGCAGACAAAGATCTGGTATCATGGGGCAGAGCTGAGGGATATACCACCCAGGTGGGTGGGAGAAGCCAGTTTAGACCATTCAGCAAAATTCTTAAAGGGAAAGGACATGCCAACAAGTGTGGATGAACAACATATACCACTCCTAGAACTACTGTTACAGGTGAGTAACCTGTTTGTTGATACCACAGCTCTTGACTGGGTCCTCAGCAATCTGTCATGTTGCTACCAGAGGGTTAAGTGGGCTAGTTCTTTCCCTAGCCTTAGGCCTATATCACATGGGGTGCCACAGGGCTGAATCCTGTGCCCAATCTTGTTCTCCCTGTTTATTAATAACTTACCCAGCAACTGCGATGGTGCATCTGTGCACCTCTATGTGGACGATGCTATTATTTATCGCTCTTCTCCTGACATTAACCAGATAAACAGTGATCCTACTGCTGACTTCCTAGCCTTTGAAGATTTGTTCAACCTTAATCAGCTTGTTCTTAATACAAAAACAAAAAACAAAAGCATGCTTTTGTCTCGCCTTCCCTCCTGCCCTAGCACTCCCCCTCCCCTCCTCTGTCTTACCTCCTCCAACAGTGATGCCCTGGAATCTGTTCACACCTTCAAATACCTGGGTATCACTTTGGATTCCTCACTTTCCTTTAATGATCACGTCTCCATCCTGATTTGAACCCTGAATCAAAAAGTTAGGACTTCTCTACCATATCCATCCCTTCCTTACCTCTGCCTCGTGCCTTAAGATAGCCTCCTCATCCCGTCTCCCAATCTTAACCTATGGAGCTCCTTTACTTCTATCAACCAGTACCTCCACCCTGTCCCTCCTAACCCAGGCCTATCATAGGGTGGGTAGATTCGCATTAGGAGTCAACGCTCGTCACCACCACTGTGGCGTCCTCTCAACCTTAAGCTGGCTACCATATGAATCAAAGCTGCATTATTCTACACTATGTTTCCTGCACAAGTTGGTCCACAAGTTTACCCCTCCCTGCTTCAGAGACATCATTCACCTAAGACAACCTCCTCGAGCCTTTACGTCAAGCCCAGTCTCTGTCTTGCTTCTGCCCGCAATGCATTTTCACATGACGTGATATCGGACTGGAACTTCCTCCTTCCTTCAGTACTGTCCTGCTCCTCTCTTCCCATGTTCCAAAAGCAGCTTTATTCCACTCTCTCCTCCTCTGCAACCTGTACGTGTTTCTGCTGGGACTTCTGCTTTCCCGACTTCTACTTCTCTTCTGCATCCTCTATTCTTAGCCTCCCTATACCTTAACTTTTGGTCCTTTTCTTTGTGTACATTAAAATCAAGCTCGTGAATGCCTAGCCTGGTATTAACTTACTGTATATCTCAACCATGCTTAAATCTTTTATTGTATACTGTTTTTATGTAACATTTTGTTTCCTAACTGCATTGTACCTCCTTGTCTTTTTCTAATTGTGGAATGTGTTGTTGTACATCACATAGTTGCACTTCTGGGTCACCCCTGAAAAAACAGACTGTAATTGTCTCAGTGGACTTACCCAGTTACCAAAAATTCAGTAAATAAATTCTCCTGTTCTCCTCCCTCAAGGTGCACCTTTCGGCTATCTTGGCCTTTCATGAGCCTGTGGGTGGCCGCATGTGGCTTAACTGGATGTTTCCTGTACTTTTCTCAGGGGCATACTGCACCTTAAACCTCCAATCTGTTCCCCTGTTGGGATTTGAATTTTGTTTTGGAGAAGTTGACCCTGTCTCCTTTTGAGTCAGCTGCAACTTGCGGGCTACGCTTTCTTTCCTGGAAAGCATTGTTTTTGATTGCTATTACTTCTGCTCGAAGGATTTCTGAGCTTCGGGCTCTCTGATGTGAGGAGCCTTGTTTGATTTTTCACAGAGACATGTTGTCTTTGTGCACAATTCCTACGTTTCTCCCCAAGGTGGTGTTTGAGTTTATCCTGAACCAATCTATCTATCTACCTGTCTATTTTTCTGAGTGTGCCAATCCAGGGGAAGCACAGCTCCACATATTAGACGTGCGCAGAATTCCGAAGTATTATCTGCTCCAAACTAAGGAATGCAGAAAGTCGAAGCAGATTTTTGTTTCTTTCACCCCAGGTAGAGAGGGCTTTCAGGTTTCTACACAATGTTTGTCCAAATGGTTGGCACATTGTATTGTGTTCTGCTACAACAAGCATGGCAAAGAGTTGTCACAGGTGGTGAAATCCCATGCCACAAGGGACATGGCTACCTCTGTGGCCTGTTTCAGATGGGTCTCAGCTGCTGACATTTGCACTGCTGCCACCTGGAGTACCATCAACACTTTCATCAAGCACAACAGTCTGGACATTGCCTCCAGAGCCCATGCAGGATTTGGCAGGGCTGTCCTGCAGGGCCTTCTGTCCTAAGTTTTTGGATTGGCCTTCCTCCCAGGCTGTCTAAGTGCATCTGTAACAGCTTAAGACTCATTCCATATGTGTGACCTGATGACTGAGATACCCCGATGAAGATAGAACACTTACGTAAGAACTTACCGTAGCAGTAGATCTTCAAGGGAATCTCTGGGGCTCTTTCTTAGAAATGACTGTCTGGCATATTCGGCCTTTTATTTAGGCCTGGGCACCTCTCTCTTGTTTCTTCTCTCTTCTCTCTTCTCTCTACTCTCTTCTGTCTTCTCTCTCTCTCTCTCTCTCCTTAGTCCCCATGGCATGAGCTTTGCTTCCTTGGTCTCCGGGAGGAAAGAACTGTGGAAGGAGCGAGACCACTCATGCCTTTATAGGGTTGATGATGTCAGCAGACGATGGCAGCATGGACAGCCCCAGTTGTACTGCTGAAAAGCTTCCATGTGGATCCTGCTTCACCAACGGTGATGTTCCATATGTGTGACCAGATGACCAAGATCCCCTCGAAGATCTACTGTTACAGTAAGTTCTTGTGCAACTGTTCTTTCTATAAGACTTCGAGAACCAAATATTCAAAACTTTGCCCAGGTGCAAATCCCAGTTTGCCTGTGCAAACCAGGTTTAGCACAGAATTCCCATATTCAAAAGCCCAAACAGGGTTTGTGGTCAGGCAATATTCAGAGGGGGTGCAATGCAAATGAAGGGGTGGGGACCTGATTTTTTTTTTTGGTAGATTCTTTTTACTTACTGTGGTGGCCCAGGGCATCTCTCAGAAGTGCCCACTCAGCTGTCGCCTCTACTCCCCGCCTGAGACCACCCTCCTCTGGGAATGAGATTACTGAGCACCCCCGTCCAAGCACCTTCCAGACCCCTAGATCACCCCCCCCGGGGAGGGCCGGCCCCATCTACCTGGCAGCTTGTCTGCAATTAGAGGGTTGGTCCTGGTCAGTGGCTCTGGAGAGCAGGTGTAGGGATGGTCTGGAATTGGGGATGTGGGCTAGGCCCCTGGAGCCCTCGTTGCCTCCCTGGTCTTCCGAGGTATTTCCAAGTATGGTTCCCCCCTGGAGCGCAGACATGCAATGATGTCCGGGCACTGATGTGCCAAAGTCGCTGCCACTGCACCCCTAGTTCCAGGCACTGCTTCTGTGAGGGTCGATCTCATTGGGGCCGCTAAGGAATGGTGCAGGTCCCCTCTTGAGCCAGGAAGGAGAGCAGTCCTCTGGATGCTCAATCCCTTCCCTCCCCAGCCGACCCCTGGCGGCCTGAGTCCATTCCCGAACCCGGTCATTGGCATGGCATGAGTTGTGGCATCCAGAGCCTCAACCTTCAGCGCCACCGGGCTGGCTCGGGGAGCTGATTATTGGTGCAGTACAATATTCAGAGTATGTGCACCATGCCATGCAAGGCTGTTTTGCTTGGTCTGCACATACCGCCAATCAAAACCCCAACTTACTCCCACCCAAACCTAGTGGTTAGCAGAGGAAGTGTGGTGGCCTCCCCAACACAGTAGACCCTGATATCTGTGTTGCATATTAGACTGTCCCTGGTGCTAGTGGTCCCCTCCTGGTCCAATGGGAAAAAAGAAACTTTCCCTAGTATCTAGTTATCTCCACCACCCCAACCCACCCCACCGCCGATTGCCAGCCCAATGTAAAAATGAAGTTACCTGGCATCTATTGGTTTCCCCACAGTCGCTGGCCCAATAAAAACATAAATTTTCCTGGTTACAGGGTCCCCAGCGCCCCGCTGATCACCAGCTGATAGCAAAACAAATCAACTATCCTGGTGTCGGTGATCCCTTCCCCACCTGCACCTGTGCCTGATCTTTACATACGTCTTCCCTGGTGTCCAGTGATCCCTCCCCCCTACCCAAATCCATGCCCGGTGTTTATATACG
Organism: Neoceratodus forsteri; assembly: GCA_016271365.2. Taxonomy (NCBI): domain Eukaryota; kingdom Metazoa; phylum Chordata; order Ceratodontiformes; family Ceratodontidae; genus Neoceratodus; species Neoceratodus forsteri. The sequence goes on from CM057453.1 coordinate 199,422,387, forward strand.
TCTTCCCTGGTGTCCGGTGATCCTTCCCCCTGACCCGAATCTGTGCCCAGTGTTTAAATACGTCTTCCCTGGTGTCCGGTGATACCTCCCCCCCACACCCAAATCCATGCTCGGTGTTTACATATGTCTCTTCCCTGGTGTCCGGTGGTCCCTCTCCCCCACCCGAATCCATGCCCGGTGTTTACATATATCTTCCCTGGTGTCCCGTGATCCCTCCCCACCCAAATCCATGCCCAGTGTTTATACATCTTCCCTGGTGTCCAGTGATCCCCCACCCGAATCCATGCCCAGTGTTTACATACTTCTTCCCTGGTGCCCGGTGATCTCTCCACCTGAATCCAAGCCCTGTGTTTATATACATCTTCCTGGTGTCCAGTGGTCCCTCCCCCACCTGAATCCATGCCCAGTGTTTACACGTCTTTCCTAGTGTCCAGTGGTCCCTCCCCCCACCGAATCCATGCCTGGTATTTATGTCTTCCCTGGTGTCCGGTGGTCCCTCCCCCACCTGAATCCATGCCCGGTGTTTATACACGTCTTTCCTGGTGTCGGTGGTCCCTCCCCCACCCGAATCCATGCCCGGTGTTTACACGTCTTCCCTGCTGTCAGTGGTCCCCCCACCCAAATCCATGCCCAGTGTTTACTCGCATTCCCTAGTGTCTGGTGGTCCCCCCCACCAAATCCATGCCTGGTGTTTACATCGTATTCCCTGGTGTTTGGTGGTCCCCACCCTGAATCCATGCCCGGTGTTTCATACGTATTCCCTGGTGTCTGGTGGTCCCTCCCCTCCCACGACTCCATGCCCGGTGTTTACACACGTATTCCCTGGTGCCCGGTGGTCCCTCCCCCCCATCCGACTCCATGCCCAGTGTTTACATACGTATTCCCTGGTGTCTGGTCCCTCCCCTCCATCCGGATCCATGCCTGGTGTTTACAATGTATTCCCTGGTGTCCAGTGGTCCCTCCCCCACCGAATCCATGCCCACTGTTTACATCGTATTCCCCAGTCTCCGGTGGTCCCTCCCCACCGAATCCATGCCTGCTGTTTATCACGTATTCCCCGGTCCCCAGCGGTCCTTCCCCACCCGAATCCTTGCCCGATGTTTACATCGTATTCCCCGGTCTCAGCGGTCCCTCCCCCACCCTAATCCTTGGCCGGGGTTTACATCGTATTCCCCAGTCTCTGGTGGTCCCTCCCCCACCCGCACCCATGCCCGGGCTTGCCACATATTCCACAGTCTCCGCGGTCCCTCCCCCACCTGAATCCTAGCCCGGGGTTTACATCGTATTCCCGGTCTCCGGTCAGTCCCTCCCCACCCATGCCCGTGGTTTACATATGTATTCCCCAGTCTCAGGCAGTCCTCCCAACACCTGCACCCATGCCCAGGGTTTACATACATATTCCCGGTCTCAGTGATCCCTTCCCCACCGCACCCATGCCCGGGGTTTACATCGTATTCCCTGGTCTCGGTGGTCCCTCCCCACCGCACCCATGCCTGGGGTTTACATCGTATTCCCTGGTCTCCGGCGGTCCCTCCCAACACCGCACCCATGCTGCCGGGGTTTATGCGTATTCCCACGGTCTCCGGCGATCCTCCCAACACCCGCACCCATGCCCAGGGTTTGTACATATTCCCCAGTCTCTGGCGGTCCCATCTAACACCCACACCATGCCGGGGTTTGTCGTATTCCCCGGTCTCCGTGATCCCTCAACACCGCACCATGCCGGGGTTTACATCGTATTCCCTGGTCTCCAGCGGTCCCTTCCAACACCTGCACCCATGCCCGATGTTTACATCGTATTCCCGCTGTCCAGTAATTCCTCATACAGATCCATAGCGATGTTCATATAGGTATTCCTACGCTGTCAGGCGATTCCTACCCACCCGAATCCATACCCGATGTGCGTATAGGTATTCCCTGCTTTGTCCAGCGATCCCCTACCCCCACCCGAATCCATGCCGATGTTCATATAGGTATTCCCGCTGTCCGTGATCTACCCCACAATCCATGCCCAATGTTCATAGACGTATTCCCCGCTGTCCAGTGATCCCCTACCCCCACCTGCACTCATGCCCGATGTTGAAGTAACTATTGACTGGTGACCAGTGGTCCTGACCCCCCATCCTGATCCCCTGTATAAGGTAGTTTAACCATTCCCTGGTGTCTAGCGGACCCCCTCCCTATCCCCAATCCTCTGTAAATGACAGTAAAGCAGTTCCTTGGTGTCTGGTGGACCCCCTACCCACCCCAGTAGGTAGTGCCCCACTACTGAGGTCACCCCAGCCCAGCCTTGAACCAGTGACTGGCACAGCCTTCCACACTCCACCATGGCCAGCCACCAACTGAGCTGTCATTGAGTGTGTAATGTTACGATACACACTCATTGAGGAGCTCAGTTGGTGGCCAGCCTCAGTGGAAACGGAAAGGTCATGCGGTCACCGGCTTAAGGTCAGGATGGGGGCTGGGGCACTATCTGCTAGATTGAGGAGGTGGAGGTCCACTAGACACCAAGGGAACAGCTATATTGTTATTTACAAAGGATCGGGGATGGAGGGGTCTGCTAGACACCAGGGAGTGGTTTAACTACCTGATATATAGGGGATCAGGATGGGGTGGTCAGGACCACTGGACTCAAGGGAATAATTACTTCAACATTGGTCATGGGTGTTGGGGGGAGGGACAACTGGGCACCAGGGACTATGTATATAAACAACAGCTGTGGGTGCGAGTGTGGGATGGACCACTGGACACCTGGGAAAGTTTATGCTTTTTAACGGGCCAGCGATCAGCGGGGGCAGACTGTTAGACACCAGGGAAAGTTTATTTTTTACATCGGGCCGGCAATTGGCAGCGGGGACCACTAGACACCAAGGAAAGTTTTTTACATTGGGACAGCGATCAGTGAGGAAGGGGGACACTAACAATAGGATAATATGTTACATGGGTCAGCGATTGGTGAGGGTGGGACCACTAGACACCAGGGAAAGTTTCTTTTACATCGGGCCTATGATCGGTGGGGGGCCATCAGACACCAGGAAAGTTTCTTACTTACATCAGGCTTCTGATTGTCGGGGAGGACCACCAGACACCAGGGAAAGTTTATTTTTTACATAGGGTTGGCGATTGGCGGGGGGAGGGGACCACTAGCATCAGAGGTAGCTCTCTGGCACCAGGCAAGTGGGGGGCAGCACTACATTAAATTGCCAGCAATCCAAGCAAATGAGCCTGCAATGGGCATGCAAATGGCCCTTTAGTGCCTTTCAAGCCCAATAAGCTCATTTGCATGAGTCCATCTGAATATCAGAAATTTAGCCCAGGTGCAAGCCATTGCAGCTCTATATTTCAGGAGTCAAATCTTCCCATTGCTAAGTGGCTTAGCACTGGGCAGCCATGACCATATATTCAGCTGAATAGCACCGTTGTGCTATTCCACTGAATGGTTCCAGCAAGTCTCGTCGACAACTTACAGCGACACAAATTTGCCAGTGGTGATTACGTCACCCAGCAAATAATGTCAACTGACCACCACGGCACCCTGTGTACCAGGGTGCATTTCAACTGTTTGCCACCCCGGACGTCCCAGACTTATATATAATCAGCTCCGGGGGTGTGTGGATAAATTGGGAGAGCGGCCAACACCAGGAGTCACTGAATTCATACAGCGCTCCGACAACATATTCGACACTGTGAATGTCGAACAGGTTGTGTCGCTGTAATGGTTTTCCTGTCGGGGGTTCACTATAACAACAGCAGTATACCCCACTAAATATTGCATTTTTGGACACCTGAGCAACTGCAAGGCACAGTGCTAATGTTTGTGCTGTGCTTCGCACCTTTTTGAATATCTGGACCCTGCTCCCAAAAATTGAGTGGTGACCTGATTTGACCAAATTTTATTCATCACCGAGAGCCATGTTTGAACCCCACTTTTTTCATTTTTAAGACTGAAACTATCATTTATACAGGCTTCAGTGATTTTGTTAGGGTGTGTTTTCATAATTCTGTACTAGTAATTAAATATACAATAATGGATGGGGAAGTGTACTTAATGAGAATTTAATGGTTGCCCTCGGTGTGGAATGCTACATAAACCCCAAGGGTTTATTAAAGCATCCAACACCGAGGGCAACCATTAATTTCGAGTTACCTGCATACTTCCCCATCTTTTACTTTTTATAATTGCTAGTTAGCAATTTTTTGCCTTAGTAGATTATGCTGCTGGGTGTTCCTCACAGACACACACACACGCACACACACTCCCTCTCTCGCTCTCTCTCTCTCTCTCTCTCTCTTTCTCACAAAAGAGAGTTTGTGAGGAATATTTTTTAAGCCCTTTTTTGTGTGCTATTGCATTTTACTTTCATTTTATTGCAATAGTGCTTACCTCTGAGATGCGCTGCGGAGCTGTTTGTGGGTGGTAAAGCAATTTGGAGCCTTTTGTAGGTGAAGCCCTTTGGAGCATTTCCTGGGCAGTTGTGCGGTGCGAGTTCCAGACAGCAGGGTCAACCAGATAAGTTGTTTTTTTAAAAAGAAAATGACAGCAAATCCCAGTGTTGCGGCTCCTCGGTAAGCAGGATGAAGAGCCGCCATATTTCTGACAGTGTTTAGCCCGCCCATGGGAAGTGGAGAGCCAATCAGGATGTGGCTCTTTCTTGACTGAAGTGGCGTGTGTTTGCCGTTATAACCCACAGGTTATAATGGCAAATTATAACTGGTTCAGCCTATGGGAATAATTGCTGACCAGTTATGAAAGTCTGATATCCATGCAGCAAGAGGTAGTTTCATAGGTGGGAAATTAAGTCTATAACTTGCGTCAAGGAGACTTGCCATTTTATATGAGGCTATTTGTTTTTTTAAGAAAATGTTTGTCTAATTTATTTTTGAATATTTCTATGGTGTCACTTTCCATGATATCTCTTGGCAACTCGTTCCATGGTTTGACCACTCTTTGGCTGAACCATGAACCATAGTGATTGTATCCCTGTTTCTAGTCTCAGCATGTCACCCGGAACAAATTGTGGCAGGCCCAGAAGTAGTCTCATAGAGAATCTGTATTGGTTCAAGGTTCCCCAAACCTCTGCACCATAGAAAATAGATAATCTGATCTTTGCTTCATACACATTTAACATACGTTTAAATTTTGAATGAATGTGTGCAAATAATTTCCCAAATCTGTTTATGGCATGCAAAGTTTGTCCACCTTTATGATTTGTTTTCTCAACATGAATGTTTCTGTCGGGGCACTGGTACCTATTACACAGAGATAGTCAAAATTATTTACTTTTCCTAATTTCTGATTCTGTGTTTCCCATTCATATTTGCACATTTGTTATGCCTACTACATATTAAAATCTTTGTTTTTCTGACATTTTATTTATTTATTTAAAATTTGATGACTGGGAAAGGCACACTGAGACGGAGGGTAGTTTCCAGGTGCGAACCTGGGGAAGGGAAGAGGGATTAGGCATACAGACAAAATTCAGAACAACAGAAGAGCAAAAAAATGGCAAAAAACAAGTGCAGAAGTCCAGTTGTAACAAGGCAGAGCAGCAGACTACAAGGGAATACCAAGCTGCAATGCATTACACTGAAAACATAGTAGGTACAAAGTCTTGTGGAATAAGGTTGGGTGAGATTCTACACATTCAAGAAGGTGGGCAGGGGAAATGGGGGACTCTAGTAGGAGCCTGGGGACAGGGGAAGTAAGGGGGCAATGGTAAGAAAGGGAAATGAGGAATTGGGGGGGAGGTGACAGAGCAGGGTGGCGAGAAGAGAGCCTAATAAGTTGTTTTAGATAGTGGAAAGAGGGGGAAGTTGAAGAGGATAGAAAAGCAGGTTCCCCAGGGAGGAAGCTGCTAGGAGAAGGCAGCTTGACTGGAACATAAGTGGTGGTAGGGTAGGGTATGGAGAAGGTGTGGGGTCCCTAGAGTGTAGAGAGTGGCGGGGGTAGTGGAGAGCAGAGAAGAGAGGTAGGAGGGAAGAGTGGCAGACCAGTATTTAGCAATGAAGGTGGTGCAGTGGTACTGGCAATGAAGGGATAGAGGGGGGGATGGAAAGGGATGAGTAGAGGGAGTGGTGATGGGTGCGGGAAGGGGAATCAGAGGCAATGCGGCAGAAGGCATTGAAGAGGGTATCCTGTCTGGCAAGAGAGGAGGGAGGGGCAGAGCTATATACCATGCCAGCATAATCAAAGACTGGGAGGATAATTTTGGTTAATAGATCTTGGCAGACAGGGGGAGGCAGTCCTTATTGTGATGAAGGATGCTGAGCTTGGGGCAAAGTTTGGAGTGTACGGCATCAATGTGGGTAGAGAAATCTAATCTGCTATTCAGCCAGACTCTGAGGTACTTGAAGGCAGGGATGGACTTCAGATGGGTGCCATCCAGGGTGGTGAAGGCTGGGAGAGGGAGAGCCTTGCAAGTTTCTGGGAGGAGCCAAAGGTCATGGACACGGCTTTCTGGTGTTAATTTTGAGCTAGTTTGCTTGGACCTAGTGTAGCACAGTGAGGAAGTCACTTTGGAGTGAGGCTTCAACTGCAGATGAAAAAGGACCTGATGAGTAAATTACCATGTTATCGGCATACATGTGTATATGCGAAGAGACACAGGCAGAGGAGAGATAATTGAGAAATATGGGAAAACAGTATGGGGCCCAGGATGGAGCCCTGGGGAAAACCAGCTAGGATGGTGGGGGGGGGTGAAAATTCACCACCCACCTGGACTGACTGTTGCCGGCCCATGAGGTATGAGTGGAACCATGCAACTGCTGGGGCAGAGAGGCCAGCTGAGGACAATTTATTTAGGAGGAGGTGGGAGACTGAGTTGAATGCGTTAGCAAGGTCAATGAATATGGCAGCAGTGATGTGTCCCTGATCCATTCCAATGAGAATGGAGTCAGTGACACGCAGTAGAGAGGAGGTGGTGGAGTGGTTCTTTCTAAAGCCAGACTGGTAGGGAGAGGGGAAGGACAAGGAATCTAGAATGTTTACAAGTCTGGAATAAACTAAGGACTCTTGAAGTCTGGCAAGGGAGGAAAGGAGTGAGATTGGCCTGTAGTTGCCTGGGGAGGAGAGATTACCCCATTTGTGTAGAGGTAGCACTTTGGCAACCTTCTAGGCACAGGGGACAGCACAGAGGGAGAAGGATAGGTTCAGGAGGTGATTAAGAGGATGGATGATGGCAGGAGTGGATATATATATGTTTTCTTTTTGTTGATTTCTTTATCACGCCTACTTCCTCGGCTGAGGTGGTCCCTATGGTCCCCCGATCTGGTCCGCTGGTGGCTCCTGCACTGGGTGCCATGCCCGAGCATTTGATCTCCTTCCATTTCCCTCTCCAAGGCCACATCGCGATGATGTGGGAGGCCAAGGGGTCAGGCCAGAGGGACCTCCTGGAGTGTCCAGTGCAGCACCATGGCGGACCTTCACAATTGCCAGAGGATTCATCAGGGATTTTTTCCCTTTTGGTTCACCCACAGAGAAGGAATGCCGGAATGCCAAGGATATTGTGGCATGCATTCCCTAGCGTCACATATCCGACACCCACTCATGCTACCCCTTCCATTGATCCACGGGGAACACTACCCCCAGCCACCATCAGGAGCCAGCACCCCCACGGAAATCCCTTCCCCACCCTCCCTGGAGGAGGAGAGCAGTTCCTGGGATGCTCAATCCTCCTCCCCCTGGCCGACCCTTGATGACCTGACTCCGGATATGAACCCGGGTCACCAGCGTGATGCGAGGTGTAGCATCCAGCGCCTCAAACCTCAGCACCACCGGGCTGGCAGGAGTGGATATATTGAGAATTTGGGGTCCAAATCATATGGGCTGTATTTGGTGGAGTTAAGAGACATGAGGGCAAGGAAAACATCTTGGGGAGAGATGGGAGGGAAGCTAAAGCCATCAGCCATTTTGGAAGGGGGATGGAGCACAGGAGGACATGCTGGGTAGAGCACAGGTGGTGAAGATATTAGATGGCGAGGTGGTCAGAGACTGGTGAGCCATCAGCTGAGGGGCTGGGCTGGGGGATCAAACAAGGAGTGGATCACTCTCCAGAAACTGGATGGGGAATTTAGGTTGGACTGAATGTTGGATTTGAAATATACAGTAGGTCCTTAGCAGTAAGAATTGCCTTAGTACAGGCATTTTGCAGGGACCAGTAAAATTGGTGGTCAGACGTGGAGTGGGAGATCTTGAAATGAGTCCATGCGTGGTCCCAAGACTTGCACATTTCTATTAGATCAGGCATGATCCAGAAGTGGTGGGTGCATTTTACATGGGTCTTGTGAAGGGGGTCATGAGTGTTCCGGGTGATGGATAGGATGGTGGTAAAAGATAAAATGGCAGTCAGTGTTGTGAGCCATATAAACGGGATCAGTCCGAGGAGGCCAGGTCCAAAAGGAGGGCATCAGTATCGAATGACCTGAGAGACCTATGCCAGATGTATTTGGGGGTGGATGGTGGGGGTCACACTTTCCTTTTTTTTTTTAAATATTTTTATTGACATAGACATCTTCTATACATTAGGTCAGCATACCCAACTTATAATGATTTTGCATCAGTATACAGTACACTATGGTTAATATGCCATGTCAGGTTTGCTCTAGTTAGTGTAGCAACATTTCAAATCGTGCACACACCAATACTTGCGTTGTCACCCGCGGGGGTGACCCTGGAGTGACCCCAGTCTTTTCTAGGCAGGTGGACGAACCCCGTATCCCTCTTAACTTTGATTGTAAGGAGAGAAGGGGAGGATCCACCAAGGGCATGCCCCCTTTGCCCCTGTGACAGCATGATGGGTGGGTTGGGGGGTCTACCCAAGGCGTTCCCTTCTCCCTCCTCGGAGTCACACTTTCCTAACACAGTAGGTGAAGCAGTGGTCACTGAGGGCTTTGGCTTTAACCTTAGGATCTCAAGTGTTGCAACCGCATTATCTGTTGCTTTCTGGAGGCCTGTTGGGGTCCTTGATAGCACTACTGCATCTTCATTGTCAACGTTCAGAGCATCGGTCTCATCTATATCATGATTTTCTATCACTTTATATAGATATTAAACAACACCGGTGCTAAGACACACCCTTGCTTAACCCCCTTGTTCACTTATTTTTTCTGTTAGCTGTTCATTCCTAGAGTACCTAACTTGTGCCACTGTATTACTATGAAGTTTCCCAGTTATATTTATTAATGTGCAATCCATACCCTTATCATATAGTGTACTTAACAATATTTCCCTGTGAATGTGATCAAACACACTTTTAATATCCCAAAACCTATAATAAAGTCTTCCCCCTTTACCCAACACATATTTCCTTCTCAGGTGATTTAAAACAAAATTATTATCCATGGTGCTCCTACCTTCACAGAATCCATTTAGTTTTTCTGAAAGTATATTATTTTCCCTAATCCATTGTCCTATTTTGTTAAGAATATGATGACTATATATTTTTTCTCCATAATCTGTTTATCTCCTGGTCTCCCCAGCTGGCCCCTTCCGACCTCCCAGCCCTGTCACCCAGCTTCTCTGGGGCATACCTTACACCGACATCCTCTGCCACAGGACTGTGGTGGTACCCGGTGACCGGTGCGGGGCCTGTGGAGGGTCGGGCTTCATCCCGCTGCCTGGGGTGTTTTTCCTTCTGGTTTTCACCTTGGGGCCCATGGATGTGCAGTGGATGCAATGTGAGAGCTTCCACAGAGACGCCCCGGCATCCTTAATGTGGGTTCCCTTTCACTAAATGGTGGTGTCGCATGTGCTGCCACCCAGCCACCACTGGGTGGCAGTCAAGCAGCACACCACACTATCCCCCCTCCCTAAGGTAGGATTGCTGTCAGGGATACTCAATCCTTCCTCTCCCTGCCAGACCTCGAGCAGCCCGAGTTCATTCCTGACCCCGGGTCACCGCCGTGGCAGGAGGTAAGGTGCCCAGTGCCTCATCCCTCAATGCCACTGGGCCATGTAACAACTATATATTTTAGCTGAAATGCACAATAATGTGATCAGCTTAACATTTTCTGTATTTGGAATACACTCCTTTTTGTGGATGGAGACTATAATTCTGGGTCACCCCTGAAAAAGGGACAGCTATGTCTCAGTCGGCCTACCTGGTTACCAAAATTAATAAAGAAAAAAATTAACCCTTTAAGCCAGTATTCCGGGAGTTTTTTTTATTTTTTTATTAAAGTTATTCCCCTGCCACGTAGCTGCCTTCCTTCCTCTCCATCCACCCACCTCCCCCATCACTCAGCATCTCAGGGACTTTGGGGAAGGTCCCCCAAGGGTCTACCCCCCGGTGGTGGGATCTGAGGCAGGAGGTCTGTCCTTCACACCCGAGATGCACAGTTCTGAAGTCCTCAGGGCCCTGTAGGTGGTGCAGCATCTGCGGTGGTTGGTGAATTATCCTGCAGTTAGCATGGGTGTTTGCCATTTACTGTCCCCATTATCCTCCTCAAAATCAAGCTTAGCCCTGAGGCAGCCTCGAACACTCTAGCGTGCCCCTGCAGGAGAAGCAAGCTCCCTGGCCCACCACAGGGATCGCTAGAGTGACGTGACCTGATGCCATCCCTCCCTGGCTGGGAGAGCTGCCGCACAGCACTGCTTATCCAGCCTTTGGCGTTGTCTGACTGGCTTCCCGGGCTCGTTCTGAACCCGGGACAACTATGTGGGAACCCACAGTGCTACCCAGGAGACCACTGCGTGGCCCAATATTCTGGGGTTCTTAATGTGCTATTCATTTTTTCAAACAAAAAATAGAGGTCCACCGATCCTCATTTACATGATAGCATTCTGCGGGGAGCCCTTCTCCTCCGGGTTCCTTGTCGTTCTTTTGTTCCCTAATGCATTCATTTATTTCCACAGGAGACACACTTTCCAGTGAATTAATAGAAACAATTATGCGAAAATGCAATAGCTTTACTCCGATACAAAGAGTTAAAGTGATCATACCAGCTTCTGGCAGAAATTACAGCTTTTATATTCAGTCTTTGCTTGTTTGAACCAAAAGCAATGAAGTTCCAGAAGGATTTAATTTCTTTTTGTTGGGCCATAACCTGGAGTGAGCCCCACATATCTTCCTGGTAACAAAATTTCCTTGCATATAGGAGTTCTATGTATTACTTTTTTTAAAGACAAATAGGCTGTCCTATATTGTATGAATTCTGCAGATTTATAATGTCTGCCAAACCTATTCAGTTCATTTTTCATTTTTGTTTACATTCACTAACATATCAAGGTGAATTATAGTGCAAAACTCTATTCATGCTACTATTAGACCTCATACTGGTACTCAAAAGGGCACTCCTTAAACATGTTGGGCAGAATTCATAAAGAGGTTGCGCTGGGCGCATCACAAATGCACCAACACAAATCAGATGCGCCGAGAACAGACAGAGCAATTCACAAAGGCATGTGCAGTGGGATGCACCAAGCACAGCCCCACTGTGAATCACTGTGAAACACAACAGCGCAACTGGACATGCGCCAGTGCAACCTGAGATGCACCAGGGCATGCTGGATGCCCAGAGTCACACAGGGGAGCTATTCAGAGCAAGTGAAGCAAGTCAGCAGGGCACGTAGAGCAATCACATAGCTGGAACAATGAAACCCATGGACACAAGTGCTGAGAACAACATCTTTATAAAAGTGGAAGACCAGATAAAAACTGTACAACAGAAATGTAGAACAATGAACAACAAGAACAACACCAAAAGGGGAAAGGGAAGTGCAGGGATGGGAAGGAGAGCAGGAACGGGACAGTAACAGTGGGCTGTGTACAAGAACTATATACAAGAGACAGCCCCTGTAAGAGGCAGGGGGCCATTTACGCTGCCATGCCCTGCCATGCAACACCCTGGCACGGCCACTTAACAGGAGCCGCAGCAGGACACCCTGCAGGGCAACAGACAGGCACTGTACAGTCCTGGACTGTGGGTGCAGGGCTGCCTGGATGGCCACACGGATCCATTGTTCCACGTCCACAGGGGCACCACCCCCAGCCACTGCATGGCGATCCTGGAGACCTACAGCAACGATGGAAAGAACACACACTGAGGGCCTGATCATGGACCACACCCCCACCCAGCTGTAACCCACAGCAACTGAAATGTAGAACTAGCAGAATGCATTGCTCACCTGCCCCTGGAAGGGCACCAGGCCTGGCACCCATGATCCTCCTCTTCCGCACCTCAACGGCATCCACGGCCCTCTGCCTGGCATCTGGTCCTGCAAAACACAACAGAAAGCACCATGAGCCACCATTGCCACTGACACCACAACACCAACATGCAGAGGCAGTGTATGGACAGCCAGACACTGCCACTGTGCAGGATGCACTGCCACAGTGCCCCCCCCCTCGCCGGCCTGTGTCCATGCAACAGACAGTGGTAACCACCCATGAAGCCCCCAGCAGCCTGCATGCAGACACTGCCCCGCCCAGTGCCCCCCCCATGGCACACATGATATGGCAGCACTGGCCAGGTGCAGCCACTGCCGTGTGTGCAGGATCCCTGAGACCCATGTGGGCACCCAATGAGGGCCTTGACACACACACCCAGCACGTGCCACAAAAGGAGCCAGATGAACAACACCTACCTGGCCTTGGCAGTGCATGCCTGCATGCATGGCAACGCAGCTGCGCCAGCCTCTCCAGGTCCTACCTCTGGAGGTCGCCATAATGATGCCTGCACTGCTCCCTAGTATGTGGCATCCCTGTGCGTCGCACAAGCCTATGGGCAATGGAGGCCCACACCTGGGCCCTGGGCTCATGGAAGTCATCCTGGCCAAACAGCTGCCCCTCCACAGACAAGACAAGAGCCACCAGATGTAGCAGCTCCACCTGGGACCAGTTCACAGCCCTAGGTGTCTGTCTCTCTGCACTAGGCATACTACAGTAGCACAAAACAGTGACAAGGTGCAACACAGCAATGCGCAGCAGAGCAGTTGATATGCGCCATGTGAAACATAGAGGCATGTGCCGCCCAGCATGCACTGAACATGAAGTGCAATAGATCAAAGGTAACACCCCCGCACATGCGCAATGAAGTCCGCAACGGCGTGGCAAGGCCATGACCCAGTCGCACATGTGTGATGCACGTGCGGAAGCCATGTTGTGCACGGCACATGCTACGAACACCTACCACGCGCCATGCGCGATCTATGGGCACCACAAACACAGTGCAGCATGGACCACACATATGGGATCACACTGCGCGATAGGGTACACAGCGTCATGGACAGCAGGCCTGCAACAGCGCATCGGGTTAGCAGCATAAAGGCGCATCATGGAAGATGCACCACCGGACATGGTGACCACGCATGCGTGACAGAAGCACCGTGTAGACTGCCCCAGATACAGGAACATGCACCCAATGATACGCGCATGCATCAGAGATGCACCGTTCGGCCATCAGCGCATCCCTGAGATGCTACATATAAAGTGAGATAAGCTGGGGGCAATTGTGCAATTCACAGAGAATGCACCCAAAACAGCCTCATCCCACATGCATGGTCATCTCAGCTGATTAGCATCTCATTACCAGGGGCTCAGGCCTCACTTGCATGCCCTGAGCCATAAATGATCCCAATTCAGCAGGCCGAGACAGGTGACTGAGAGAAGTCAGTGCCATGAGGGTGAGTACACAGCCATGTTCACAGGGTCAACAGAACAGACTAGGGGTATTAAATATGAGCATGCACACCGCCCAGTGCTCCTGTACCCCAGATGTGGGACAATGCCTCCCAAAATGTGGAACACATTGCCATAACATGGAATGCACCAGCAGGGCAGTACAGAAGATGCACAGAGCACTGATTGACTGTTCCCTGTCATGTCCATAATGGCTGTATGTGAACCGGGATGTACACATCTCAGTATGTGCGACACAGTCCTGCTGAATGATGATACGGTCATCATTGGGCATAGGCCTTGCAATGTGGAACAGGGAGGTCATGCGACGTAAACAGAGGAGCCGTCCACAGTATACTGGGACAAAGGAGAGGTATGTATGACTGGGTGACACTGGCAATGTGTGGTGGACGTAGTAAAGTGCAACAGGTCGGTCTGAGGCACACAGCGGCACCTGTGCAGGCTCAATGACAGTGCTGCAATGCCGCACACTGCTGCCAGCCGCACCATGGTTGTAGCCACATGTCCTGTGCCCCCACCCTGTGGGCATAGCATGTGTGTCACCCGGGACAGACTGGGCACCACGGTGGCGGTACACATGCTGCAGAGGTACCAGGACATGACCATGGCAGACTGCACAGTGTTCCCCCCCTAGGGTGGCTGCACTTTTTCCCCAGCCGTGGACCAGGGGACATGCATGGCATGTGCAGCATCCTCAGTGGACCATGTACCCTGGTGCATGGCCACCTGTGCCAGGATGACCACCCACAGACCACCACTCAGAACACCAGCGTCATGGACCATGGGGGGGGCAACAGACAGAGGCAGACAGGTGCGGGACCATGTGTACTCACAGGCGTGACTGACATCTGGATGCTTCCCTTCACAGTAGCCAGTATGTCAGAGGAAGCAGGTGCCACCAGCAGGTGGCACCCTAACGTCAGCAAGGATGAGGAGAGGGTGCTCACTGAGGGATGCAGCCTATACCTGGACATCCTCACCGGCAGGGGAGGCATCCAGATGGTGTGGACAGAAGGCTGGGCAGAGGTGGCCCAGCAGGTGAATGCTGTGGCACCGTACAACTGCACAGTCCAAGAGTGCCATAAGCGCTGGAATGATAGGCTCAGGAGGGCCAAGGAGAAGGTGGCCAACATCCAGGCATCCCTGCGGCAGACAGGGGGTGGACCCAGCATGGCGGAACAGTTCAGCCCAAATGAGGCCCTCCTGGCCACCAGTGTGTCCAGGACAGCGTGCATGGTGTCCCAGGTGGTGGATTCCAGACAGGTGGTAGCCCATCACAGCATGGTGAGTAGACGTGTGTCCTAGACAGGCCCACAGTTGTCACACCTGTCCCTGCATGCCAAGCACTGTCACTGTACACCCAGGCACAGCATCCCAGGGGCGGTTGACCCTGGCCTGCATGACATGCCCCGTGGTGCTGCGGATGCTATGCCACAGCACCGGAGAGCATGTGTCCACTGTGCATCCATGTGGCAAGTGAAGCCACCACCACGCAGTGTGCACAGTGGGTCAGTGGCAGGCTCGACCACTCCATGGTCTGCATATCGCCGTCGCACCCTGGCCCTGGTGTGGACAGGCCTGTGGACCTGGCACTGTGTGGATGGCCATGTACTGTTATGCATCACCAATGTAACATATGTGTACTGTGCATTAACCATGGTCTCCATTCCTCTCTCCACAGGACCAGCACGCCTCCAGGGTGCAGCTATGGTCATGGCTGACCGTGATGCCCTTGTGGGAGATGATGCAGGCCTGTCACACAGGGCCAATGACACCACCATGGATGACTCCGCACCTGCACCATCCACGTCCCAAGCAACACCAGTCATGGCCCTGGTGCAGGCGGGCCTTGCGGGCCCCTCGGCCAGCAATGATGGGACAGCCAGCGGGTACCTCGCTTGGTTGTGGAGCCTGTCCAGGTTGTCTGATGCCAGCCCAGATGATGCGGTGGACATTGCGGATGCCCTCCTTGTGCTCGCCAGTGGTGTGCAGGGGAAGGGCCTTGGCACCACCGCATGCATCACCGACACCAGCACCGCAGACATGGCCGACAACAGTGCACACATCACAGGGTTGCCTGTGCACCTGTCCCTGGGTGCCACTGATTTACCCACTATGCTGGGTGCTGGTGCAATTGCAGCATAGCTGCCTATGGCTGTGGGTGCTGTGCTCCCTGCACAACTGCCCAGTGCAGTGCCGGCAACATCGGTGTCATCCGGGCAGGGTGCCTGTGTGCACGCACCTGCTCCAGTGAACCTGGAGGACATCTCCCATGGGCAGCCAGTGGCAGTGCCCAGCCAAGCCCTGCCCATGTCGCAGCCTGCCAGGGTGCATCCACCACCTGTGGATGCACCAGGACAGGCTTATACATCCCCAGGTCATCCGCAACGTCACTGTGCTGCATCATCCGCTGACAATATGGGGGCCTACCTTGACCTCCTGTGGGTGACTGTGGAGGGGTAGGAGGCCCTCCGTGCAGAGTTCCGGAGCCACAGGGCTGTGATGGTCCAGGAGCATGAGTCTGCAGCTGCGTGGCATGCACAGATGCCGGCAGAGATGCGCATCAGACCGGTGGGCATGACCGCAGCTCTGGAGCAGATTGCAGTGGCTGCGGAGGTGGTGGCTGCATCCACAACATGCCGTGGACATCGTGCATCCAGTCAGATGCCCAGGAGCACATCCTGTACACCCCGGCAGTGGAGCCAGGTGAACCCCATGCTGCTGACACCATCGCCCCTGGCCTCCATACCCACCGTCCATGGCTCAGCCGGTGGGCTTCAGATAGACACTCCACTGCGCACCTGTTCACGGTCTCGGTGCAGCACCCATGTGGGGTCACTCGGAATGCCCCTGTGGCCAGTGGTGGCACCCCTGCCACCACCATTCATGGCAGAGGCCACCCTCATGTCCATGGCGGCCGGGGGGGGGGCTGCCCTGTGATGCCCTTGTCCCCGGGCCTGTGGTGGCGGGATGACACACCCGTGTGTACCAGACTCCCTGCGGGTGGTGCCAGTGGCGGTGTGTGTGGCAGTTGCCTGCCCCACAGCCTTCCTGGCACCACTCTGTGCTACCTGTGCAGGATGTCCGTGTGTCTGTGTGCACCGCTGTTGTGCTATGTGTCATGAGAATGATGAGTGTGTTCCGGTGCCTGCTGTGCAGGCTGCAGTGCACACTGACCTGTGATGTCTGCGACATGGCCTGGGTGGTGCTTGGTTGATGCATGCCTGGTGTGTGTGTGTGTGTCTGTGTGTCTCCTACCATGTGTGTGTGCCACTGTGTGGTGTCCAGTGTCCACTGTTCCCATGTCATGCAGTCCCTGCACCGTTGTGCTCACACCTGCACGCATATATACCTCCAAACTCACCTGTGAGGCCCAAAGTGTCCTCCTCCACACGCATGTCATATTGCCATGCTCTCTCCACCAGCCTTGGATCTCTGCGGCCCTGCCCGGCATCACCTCCCTGGCCCTCAGGGGGTGCCCTGTCTGCCCCCTCCCTCACCCCCTCCTCCTCCTCGGAACTGTCACCCTCACTGGCCTCGACAGGTATCCCACAGTGTAGGGCCATGTTGTGTAGCATACAACAGGCCAGGAATATGCCACAGGCCTTCTCAGGGCTATACTGTAGGGCACCACCTGACTGACCCAGGCACCGGAATCGCATCTTCAACATGCTGAAGACACGCTCTATGATGGTGCGTGTCATGATGTGTGCTCATTGTAGCGTTCCTCTGCCACTGTTCTGGGTCATCAGAAGGGGCTGAGAAGCCAGGGCCTCAGTGGATATGCGGCATCTCCTGTGGGGGTAGACATGTGTCCATTAGTACAATGGGTTACACTGTTGCATGTGCCCTGTCCTCATCCCTGCCCTCTGTGGTGTGTGCCCCTGTCCTGCTCTACCACCTGTGCATCCCCATACCTGGCAGTCCTGCATCCCTACCACAGCTGCTCCTGCATGCTCCCATCTGTCATGTGGTGCACAGTGCTTGCATGCCACCCTGTGTCCGCCTTTGTACCCTTTCACACCCCTGCTGTCCCAGGGCCCATGCGCCTGCTTCACACTGCCCACGGCCCACCCCATATGTCCAGGCCTTGAAGTCCCCCTGTGCTGTTGGTGCCCTGTCACATGTACCTATCAGATGGCCTCTTGGTATGTTCCCATCCTCGAACCTCATGCAGACTGCCAACTGGTGCCATATGTAGGCATCATGTGCACTCCCAGGGTGTGTGACGCAGACATTGGTGATGCGCCCTGTGGCATCACACACCACCTGACAATTCAGAGAATGGTACCCCTTCTGGTTGATGTGATTGCTTCATCACCAGGTGGTGTGTGGATCACCACATGGGTGCAGTCGATGGCCCCTATGACACCTGGCATGCGTGCCACCCTGTAGAACCCCTGCATGGCTTCTGTCCACTCTGCCTGCATGCTGGGGAAATGGATGTATTCCGAAGCATGTGGTAGCAGTTCGGTGAGGAACTGTGTGAGGAGGCAGGATGTAGAGGCCTGTGATATGCCATTGTGTCCCCAGCAGGCCTCTGGAAGGTTCCTGTGGCGAGCAGGCACATGACCGTTTGTCACCTTGGTCTCCTCCGAGATGGCGTGACCTCGTGCGGTGGGTGCCTGCATCTCATCATGGCACAGCTCACAGAGCTGCCTCAGCATGGCCCTGTTGAGGCGGTATCGCCCTACTGTCTCCACCTCTGTAGGCTGCTCAAAGGACAGTCGGGCACAATACTGCCGTGCGGCTGGCTGCCTACGGTGCCTTCCAGTGCCCTGCCTCCTCCTCCTCATTTGTGCACCTGCTATGGCGACTGCTGCCAGGTTCATTTGTGATGTCTGTGTGGCCCTCTGGCTTGGTGTGCTACCTGGCTTGCTTGCTGGCTGGCTGGCTGTCTCTCTCTCTCTCTCTCTCTCTCTCTCTCTGACTTCCTCTTCCCCCTCTGGCTCTGGCTGTGTGCTGCTGCGGCTGTTCCATTCATATCCTGCAGGTGTGCTGGACATTAGTCTCCTTCTTTGGTACTTATCCTTCTATGGCACATCTTGGCTTTGCCTTGGAGTTGCCCGATTGATGCGCCATGGATTTGCACTGTGAATCGAGAGTTACTGTGTATGCATGATGCGCCCTGTATATCGCTACATGTCATTACATTGCACCTATGGTGCATGTCTACGATGTGCAGGGGATCTCAGTTGGGCTGGCACATTCACCCCTGTTTCTGAATCGAAACCGTTGCATTTCTGACTTGCGCTGGCGCATCTGCTGCGCTGGCGCATCTCTTTGTGAATCCTGCCTGTTGATGTTTTACGAAAGCATAAAAAAAATGCTCTACTGAGCAGTAGGGCCTAAAATTTGACACTTAGAGCTTCTAACATTTGAGATTGGATTAATTTATTACAAAGTTGTATGACGCCATCTCACCATTTTATTTTTGTTACTTTCAATTATAAAATTATCAGCTTCTTTCTGATATATTTCCTCCTTTTTTATGCACGAAATTGCACAAAAATGCATTCATAGTGGTAAATGATCCATGATCCGGCTAATGGTACCAGAATAGCTAGAGTGCTGTGATCTGGTCGTGATCAACATCATACTGGAAATTTCTGCTGAGGGTCTGTGGTAAGTGGTATATCACATGATGTCTTTTTCCATTATGTACATGCCATAAGTATTTCTCACTACTGCCACTACTTTTTCAAATATGCCCTCACCACAATGGTCCAGTTAATTATTCCGGAATAACTAGAGTGCTGTGATCTGATCGTGATCAACACTGTATTGAAAATCCCTACTTAGCGTCTGTGGTAAGTGGTATACAGTATCATATGATATATTTTTCTGTAAACACTGCGTGATTCAGATAATCAGGCCAGATGAGGTAGAGTGCTGTAAACATACCAGAATAGCTAGAGTGCTATAATCTGGTCATGGTTGGTAAACTCCTGAGGAACTGAGAAAAAAATTAGTTTAGAATAAGAAAAAACATCTATACAAATGTAATCAAGGACCGAGCCACCGAAAGATGAAAGTTATGGCATCTCACCCCGTGTCCTGCGCTGTTCTGCCATTTAAAATTATTATGCCTCCTTTGGTCACACACTTCAGAAAGAGTTTTCCATAAATTTTTCCATCTTTTGATGTTCTTTGTGGAATTTTTAACTCAACATCTGGGTTCTATAGGTCCCCAAATGTCTCAACGGCCCCACCACCTCTAGCATTAAAATGTCCTGCAAAAATAATCATAGCATGTGGATAAGTAATAAAAATGTTTTAGCGGTTTCTGATATATTATTTAAAATATATTCAAAGGCTACCACATCCAGGCAAGATGGCAAATGCACATTTAATTTGATTTGATTTGATTTTTATTTATATACAGATAAGTACACTGGGATACAATCACTTTGACAGGTATGACCCATGATCAATCAAAAATACATACAAAGACATTATGAGACAAAATATAACATAGTACAAAAACATTTAAATAGGAAGTATAAATTCCACAGCCACATATTAATGTTGATTAAAAAACTCTAATACAAAAATCTCAATCTAAAGGACATCCACACCGAGACAGATTCATAAAGTGCAATTTCAGACTTGTGGTAAATGACCCATAACTACTCATACTTCTGATATGTACTTGTATATCATTCCATATGTTGGGTGCACGATAAGTAAATGAATGCTGACCTCTAGTAGTATACATAAAAGGAATTTTTTAACATCGTAAGATCCCCAGATGATCTAGTATATGATTTAAAACTAAAAATTGTAAGCTGATTTTTCAGTGTTAAAGGTATCCCTGTTTGTAGAGTTTTATAAATAAATTTGGACAGTACAAGCTTATAATGGTATTCAACTGGTAACCATCCAAGATTCTCCAATATAGTACAATGATGTACACTATTAGATGTTAGTAGTGCAAATCTTCCTATTTTATGCAACAATACCGATTTCCGCCTAAGTACTACAGGAGCATTACCCACCACTATCGAGGCATAATTCAAAATAGGCAGCAAACATGGATTAGCTATAGCCAGATGTGTCTCGTCTGTCAGAAAACTATGCAATCTATATAATAAAGCAAGTTTAGAATGTATTTTAGATGTGATAACATATCTATGTGACTCATATGTTAGTGTTGAATTTAAGACTACCCCCAGATACTTAAAACTGTTTACATTTTCATATATAACCCCATCCAATGACTCTACTTGTAAGCTAGAACCAATAGCTTTTAACTTAGCTAGGGTACCAAATACCATAGTTTTAGTTTTTTGCTTATTGAGTAACAATTTATTGTTTATCAGCCAATTTTGCATTAAGTTCCCTTGTAAGAGTTACATTAAGCTTTGACAATGTTCTCCCTTGACTAAAGACTACAGCATTGTCTGCGTATATAATGACATGTGCGTCCTTTATAGCAGTACTAACTGAATCAAAGAAAATGGAAAATAACTGTGGCCCTAGTATGGAGCCTTGTGGGACTCCACACTTGACCAAAGCCTTATCAGATAAGCTACTTCCAATCTTCACCATTTGAAACCTATTAGAAAGATAATTAGATACCCATAATAGTACCGGAGTACCCACACCAATACATCTGAGTCTCTCAACTAGAAGGGAGTGATCCACCAAATCGAATGCCTTGGTCAAGTCCACGAATGCGGCACCAGTCAGGCATCCCCCCCTCCATGCCCTCATGGACCGCACTCGTGAACTCGACCAAGGCACTCTCAACACCCTTCCCCTTCCTGAAACCATGCTGACATTGTGATAATAGGCCATGTGCTTCCACATAGTCAGACAATTGCCCAAAGACAATCTTTTCCTGTAATTTAGACAAGGCCGACAGAATGGAAATTGGTCTATAATTTGTAAATTCACTGACTGAACCTGCCTTATGAATTGGAATTACATAAGAGTGTTTCCACAGGTCAGGCACTTCTCCCAAATGAAAAGACATATTAAAAATCAGGCTAATAGGGTATGCTAACTCTGCTGATGCCAAGTGTAACCATGTAGGAGACAGACCCATCAACACCACAATATTTATATTTCTTAAGTTGTTTCAGAAGTTTAAACACTTCCAAGTATGTAACTGCCTTTAAGTAAAACTTTGGATTATCCACACAGCCCCCTCTATTATTAATCAAACCCAATCTATGTTGAGCTCTGTAGTGATCCAAATCAGTGAACATAGCATTAAATTAATTTGCCACTGTTAAAGGGTCTGTTAATTTTTCACCACCCTTATTCATATGAAATTTAGATTCAAATCGAGGATTAATCATATTATTGATAGTTTTCCAAAGTTGTGCACTGTTTGTCAGTCCTGCAGTCTGCTGCTGTCTCAAATATTGAGTCTTGACTTCCTTAATCTCAACCTTACTTCTGTTCCTTAAGCACCTATAATTTTGTAAGTTAAGAGCCGTTTGATTTTTCATATAGTATTTCCACAACTTGTCCCGTTTTTTTATAAATTTAAATAGGAAGGTGTTAACCATTTTGATTTTTAACCCCTAACACATCTCTTAATAAATGGAGCATACGCATCCAGTACCCTAGTAAATTCTGTAGTGAAATAATGCAAAGCTCAATTGACATCAGGTATTAATTCAAGAAAAGACCAATCTACATTCTGTTGACCTTTTCTAAATCCAGAAGCATCAAAGCCTGAAAAGTTTCTGAACTCAGGGATCATAGGTTTTGTTGTGGGTCTATGTGAATATTTCCAAAGACAGAATACAGGATGATGATCGCTAAGTGAATCTGAAATTAAACCACAACTTAAAATATGATTTACTTTGTTTGTAAGAATCCAATCAAGCATAGTATGCTTATTAGTTTTTAAATTTAATCTTGTGGGGATATTAATTAACTGCTGAAGGCCAGTGTGTGACAAAATATCTATAAGCCCAGTTACTCCAGTCCCAGACCAATATGAGTTAAAATCACCAAACACAATGGTTTCTCCCACGGTGTTAAGGGCTAATAACTCAGAGAACTCTTGTAAGCCCTCTGTACTTACTTTAGGAGGAATGTACACACAACATATAGTCAGTTTTTTAACCATACCAATAGCAATTTGTATGGACAAAAGTTCATAATATTTATGAGAGCTGGTTACCATATCAATTTCATGTACAGTATAATTATTCCTAACATAGAATAAAACTCCACCTGCCCTCCCTGTCGATCTATCCTTTCTGTGAACTGTGTAGCCAGGGATATTAATTTGACTGTCAGTGATCTGAGCATGCAGCCATGTTTCACTGATTGCCAAAACATCAGGCTGGAAATTTATTACCCATGCCTCAACTTCATGAAATTTTGAGATAAGGCTACAGATGTTAAAATGCATAATTCACATGCCTTTACCAGCAGTAGTAAAATAATCTACATCTGCTAGCTCATTGCACATAGGTCCAGGATTACATTCAACATCCCCAGCCCTTAACAGCAAACCAGCCTTTGCTACGTCAATCACTAAACCTAACATTCCCAACAGCCCCTTATCTTATTCCATGTTCAATAATATAACCCACAAATTTGTAACATGTTCCCATTGTATGGCTTTGTGATAAACTAAAATTACTTAACAATTACCCCTGGCCCAACCCACTCTGATTATGAGTATTTACGTAATGAAGGGGAATCCCTAAGTTAACTGTATCCATCCCCATAATACACATCACATATAACATCCCCACTGCAATTCCCATATTTGCCATGACCACTCTTATGAATATTTAATATCCGAATTTGATAGTCCCTTACACACAGTCCTCTGCTCGGTATGGTCTGGTATGACTCCAGTCGATTGCCGCTTCAAGTCCTGAAGGCGCTTTTAACACAGGGCTCCCCAAATCAAGCAGTTCTACCACCACTGCGATTGGCTCCTGAATTTGGATGAAACAGCTCAGGTGTGCACACAGTAATTACAGCCCCTTTGACTGAGGCTTGCAATGCAGTTAAAATGCTTCACAGCAATAGCAATCATGGCAGTCTCAATTAGTCAGTTTCACAGTCTGCGTTTTAAAGTGCAATACAGGCAGCGTTACACACAGTCTGTCCTTAGTATTCAGTGTTCAGTATTCAGGAGTTGTGACCATTAAGACAGTGCAGCGAGGTGCTTGAGCTTTATGTGAGATGTAATTCACTTACTGGTCAGAAGTACTTCTTGGAGCCTGCCACACTCCGGTACGACTCCAGTCGATTGCACTTTCCCTCAGCACTTTCTCTGCTGCCGCTTACATTAAAAATAGATATCAAGCTGCAAAAGAAGCTTGTCTACAGTAGACACTTTGATTTCCTCTCCTACTCTGATTTCTTCTCACTGTTCTAGTCTAGCAAGAAGGATCATGCCACTGTCTCCTCCCTGCTGTGTGTAACTGATAATATCCTCTCAGGGATGAATCAGGGTTACATCATGACAACCATCTTCATCAATATGGCTAAAGCCTTTGACTCGTTGTCTCACCCTCTCCTCCTGGATAAGCTGGGTTCTTCTGGCCTCTTAGCTTCTGCTGTTGACTGGTTCAGTTCTTACCTCAAAGGCTGTCTACAGTCATTACAGGTTGGTAGTACCCTGTCACCCCCTCTTCCCATCCAGGCGGGGGTACCACAGGACTCCATCTAGGGCCCCATACTCTCCTCTACCTTTCTCAATGACTTCCCTTTAGCCTGTACCATGTATGCAGATGACACAGTCATCTACACTTCTTGGCCCTCTTACCACAGCTGTGGAAGGTCTACTACAGCAAGATGTCAACACTATCCATGATGGTTCCAATCAAACAAGCTCTGGGTCAGCACTAAAAAAACTGTGTCCGTGACCTTTGGCACTAGCCAAAAACTGGCCAGACTCTCATCTGTGCCCATCTTTTCCACCTTGGATGGCTCCCCACTTGAGATGGTTCCTTCCATCAAGTACCTTGGTTTGTGACTTGATGGAGTGCTCGACTTCAGTGCCCACATCAACACCATCCATGCCAAGCTCCAACCTAAACTTGGTGTCTTGTACTGCAGTAAAGATTGTCTTTCCCCACAGGTTCACCGAGAGTTTATCACCAAAATGGTGCTCCCAGTCTTTGACTTTGTGGACATGGTCTATAGCTGTGCTCCCTCCACCTTTCTGACCAGAATGGATACCCTCTTTAACTTCTTCTGTCACTTTGCAACCAACTCCCCTTCTTGAAGTCATCACTGCTGCCTTTACTCATCACTAAACATTCTCCCCCCACCTCCCATTGCCAGATGCACTATCTCATTTATAAATACTAGTTTCAGTTTTTTCCCTCCTACCTTTCATCACTCCTCTCCATTGTTCCTTCTACCTCTTGCTCCCTCCACTCAAGGGCCTCTTGCACCTTTGTCTTACCACATCCCAGTACCTTGGCTGGACAGTCAGCCTTCACCTGTAGTCTTCCCCCACTTTGGAACCAGCTTTCCTCTTCCCTCCACTTCACTACCTCCCCAGGCTCCATAAGATATCAGCTGAGACTCCTTCCCTCCCTCCTTGTCTTGTCCCCCACTTAACAGGCCCCCATACAGGTAACAGCTGAAATGTTCAACTTGCTGCTTTACGTTTTTTGTTCATTGTGCACTTTTTGTGGTCTTTGCGTGCCCTGACTTTGCACTTTATTGTAACACTGAATTTGTCTATGCTACGTGTTTTTATCCTTGTGTCCCCTCGCCTGGGTCACACCTGGAAATGAGTCTCTGCTCAGTGTACCTCTCCCGGTCATCAATTTTCTAAATAAAAAAATTAAAAAGTAAAGTAAAATATATCATTCTGGATGTCATTATTCAAACATATTAAAAAGAAGTGGTTATTATCCATATTATACAGTGCGGAATTCATACCCAGTTGGGTTAATATAAGAGACAATAAATCCCCCTTGAATGCCCCTCCCTCCTTTAGCAGTCTTACTGCCTTTAAGTTTGAATTTGGAATAACCTTCCAAATTAAAATCCATACTTCCACTGGGCCAGGTCTCTTGCAGTAGTATCAGATCAAAGTGATTTAATAAATTTAACAACTGAACATCTGGGGCCAGATATTGAAAAAGTTATGCCGGCACAAACCTGTAGCGCTGAAATAGCACCTGATTTGCACCGGGCTGCAATATTCAAAGGCACGATTAGCATCGGCGGTGGATGATACCGCCAAGGCTAAATGTTAATGTATGCAGGGGAGGGAGGGAGTATGGGGAGGGGCCATGAATGCTGGCGCAACAGCATATTCAAAAGTCTAGCGCTGCGCTACAGGTTTTGCACCACCTAGCGCTAGGTGACTAAACACCCGCAAAGCATGCAGTAGTGGGCGTGGGAGAGTTCCAGTACTCAAAGTGCAACTTTGCTACACTTTGAATTACTGCCGTATCACTCCCTGGTTGCCTAGTAGTCTCCCCATCCACCAGTATGATCCCCAACTCCCATTCCGTCATAATTTTTTGTTTGGGTTTTTTTTTTCTACACCCTGCCTGAACCTCAGCCCCTTCCTGCCCTAGCTACCTCACTAGTCCTGTGGGATTTACCTTAATTCTGGGTCCCCGATACCCCCTGGCTTGCCCCCCAGGGTGGGGCCACTGCACCAGCAGGATTTCTGTGTTGACAGGAGAAGGTACCAGTAGGAGAACCGACTGGTATTGCTTCCTTGGCTTGCCCACCAAGGCGGGATGTGGAATCCTGTACCAGCCATAGCGGACGTCGGGATAGGTCAGGTCCTGTAAGTGCCACGGAAGGCTTAGCGGTGCCGAGCAAGTGAATGGGCTTCATTAGCGGCAGAAGATTTTTTAAAATATTTTGACCCGGGGGGGGGGATGTGCAATGACATCCTGCATACACTCCCCCCCATACGTACTGGCACTGATACTGGGGTATCCCCAGCCTCCTCTAGGGGACCCCATTGAGCCAGACACTCTACCCCCTCCCTCCTGGAGAAGGAGAGCAGTCCTTAGGATGCTCAATCTTTCTCCTCCCATCCATCCCTCCGATGTTCCTGGGTCCATTTCTGAACCCGGGTCATTGGCATCACAGTCAGGCACCCTGCTCTTGCGCCAGTGGGCCAGCCCCCCATCCTAACTGTTTATAAATCCCTGGTAGTCTAGTGGTCCCTCCACCCCCCCAGCACAATTCCTGACCCCAAATCAAGTAATTCCCTGGTAGTCTAGTGTCCCCCCAGCATGATCCCTGACTCCCTTCTGTTTTAAATATCTGGAATTCCTGTTAGT
The DNA here is from genome assembly GCA_016271365.2 of Neoceratodus forsteri. NCBI lineage: Eukaryota > Metazoa > Chordata > Ceratodontiformes > Ceratodontidae > Neoceratodus > Neoceratodus forsteri. The sequence goes on from CM057453.1 coordinate 199,449,274, forward strand.
CTAGTGGTTCCCCCGCCCCCCAGCATGATCCCCGACCCCCAAATCATGTAATTCCCTGGTTGTCTAGTGGCTCCCAGCACCCCACCTGGCAGTGATGACCCCCGCTCCCAACCCCACCAAATCATCCCCTGAACAGAGCTGGTGACCGGCTCAGCCCTTCTCACCACTACGGCCGGCTGCCGACTGAGGCATGAATGAGTGGCACTGTAATGAATGAGCACGTCCTCATGCGAAGATGCGCTCATTTATTACAGTACCACTCATTCATACCTCAGTGGCTGGTTGTGGTGGTGAGAGAAGGGCTGAGCAGTCAGCTCATTCGGGATGATTTTGAGGAGGAGGTTTGTCACTGCAGGGTGGGGGCCACTAGACAACCAGGACTTACTTGATTTGGGGGTCAGGGATCATGCTGGGGGGTGGGGGGGACCACTAGACCACCAGGGATTTCTGGATATATAAAACAGAATGGGAGTCGGGGATCATGCTTGGGGGGAGGGACACTAGACTACCAGGGACTGTAACATACACACCCACACACACACACACACACACATAGGAACAGAGATCTTGATAGCAGAAAAGGACTGCTTGGCCCACCCAGTCTGCCCAGTTCCCTACAGAATGGATATGTTGCAGATCCTAGTTAGCTTACAGCCTACGTCCCCCCCCCGATTGCCTTATGCCTGTCCCATGCATTCTTGGATCCCCCTACTGTTATTGCACCCACAACCGCTGTGGGGTGCCTATGTTGGTGTTGGAGGCCTGGGGGAGTTATCTTCCAGGGTTCATATAGACAAAGACAGTATATACATATAAATATATATATATATATATATATACACACACACACACACACACATATCTGTATACTGTATGTATGTATATATATATATATATATATATATATATATATATATATATACTGGGCCAGATATTCAGACTGCACCAGGCAGGGGTGCAAGCCTGGGCACAGCGCAACTGGGAAGAGCCAGGGCATGGACCAGGCGACATTCAGCTGTGCTGGGCCATGGCTCAGCACCATTGAATATGGTACTGAGGGCGCCCGCACTGCGTACGGTGCAGTGGCACTATGCCAGCGCATGTGGCAGCAGGGAAGCAGGGGATGCACCAGCGCAAGTTCGGTTGCGCAAAGTGCAGCAACTGCAATATTCAGCACTGAGCATGCAAATTAGTCCATTATGCATGCAAGGCACAAATGAGGCCATTTGCATGTCATGGCCCCATTTGCATGCAGTGCGCTGATTCCCAGCGACTTGCGCCTGGTGCCCTTCCAGACTGCAGCTGTTGGGGACCAACACCCCCTGCCCCTTGGCAGGCACTGTGCCCCATGGCCCGATCGCAGGCATGAATGGCAGAAACCCCTGTTGGTCCAGTGGACCGCCATCCCTTGCCCGAACGCGGGCACATAATGTAATACTCTCTGGTGGTCCAGTGGACCGTACCTCTTCGCCCGATCACAGGCATAGGTGTATAATCTCCCTGGTGGTCCAGTGGACCCTACCCCATCACTCAATCGCAGGCATGTAATGATAAATTTACCTGGTGGTCCAGTGGACCGATCACCTTCGCCCGCGGGCATATCACATACTCCCTGGTGGTCCAGTGGTACCCCACCACCACTCGAGGTCCTCACCACCCTGCACCCCCTGGTCAGCGGCAGGCTGCAGCTCCCCACCTCCAAGCAGCCGCCCACCAACTGCCAGCGTGCAAGTACAGCTGTGCAGTTGCTTATTAGTTCACCGCGTACAATGGGTGTGAGACCGCACTGTGCTTTCACAGTCCCGAAATATGAATGAGCGCTCATTCACATATCAGGATCATGTAGTACAGTATGGTCTGCACGCCATTGGCCCACGAGTGGACCAATAGGCGACAGCCGCATTGTACTTGTCAGTCGGCGGGCGGCCGAGCAGCTTGCAGGTGGGGAGCTGCTGTCCCGCCGCTGACCGGAGGTGCAGGTGGTGGGGACTCAGTGGGCAGGTAGGTACCATCGACCACCACCGAAATAGTCACATGCCCGGAAGGCAAAGGGCGATTGGTCCACTGAACCACCAGGGATATTATCATTACATGCCGGCGACTGGGCGAAGGGGTGAGGTCCACTGGACCACCAGGGTGTGATTTATTACGTGCCCAAGATCGGGCAGGGGAGTGCAGTCCACTGGACCACCATGGATTGTTACAATACATGCCCACAAGTGGGCGACGGGTGGGGGGGCACAATGCTCCCTGGGCAGGGGGCATGGGGCCACTGTTATGGGAGGTCAGGTGGCCACCCACGGCAGGTGGCTGCTGCGTTGTGCCCAGCAATATGGCAGCCCACCTGTGGGTGTCCCCAACTTGTTCCCAGTTCGAATGGGCTCAACATTGTGCCCCCCCTGAGCAGCGCAAGGCAGGGTTGTGCCTGCATATGCGCCGCACATCCCGGGCTGAATATCGGATGTGTAACGCATATGCATGGGCACACCACCCGCTCTTGCGCTGCATACAGCCACAGAGTGCGCCCCAGCGCGCGAGGGTGCGCCGCGAACCCAATCACTGAACACCGTGACCGGGCGCATTGGTGGGCTGGCGCATGGTGCAAACCCCATTGCGCCATGTGCAACACCTTTGAATATCTCACCCACTGTGTGTGTGTGTGTATATATATATATATATATATATATATATATACTGCTTTTGTGGTGCATGGGCAAGTTGTATGCACTGCTTGTGCCTGCCTACACCCATATCCTGCAGCATCCAGCCTGTACTTCCATTCTGACCAAAAGGTGGGTCTGTGTGCTCCATGCAGTAGCACCAGGCAAACTACATGGACATGTATGCTAAGCAGCACATAATGAGATGCAAATGTGACTGTTTGCCCATTGATTACCTAACCAGGCTCATTTGCATATGAACTTTGAATATATCAAACTTTTGCACCGGGCTAAGGTGTTAGCATTATGCAACTGGATTAGCCCTGGGCAAATCTCGCATCAGCATAGCACAGTTCTGCAGTGTGTTGCCTACTTTGTTCTTTCCAGTTGTTGTGAAACACCTCTTTGCAATCACACACATTGTCCTCCACCTGCAGCTCTGACTTGCTCCACCTCTGTGTCCATTGGGCTGCCATTGCATTTTGCACTTCTCTGTTGCTTTATTCAGACTATCTTATTTCGCGGGCTATTTTAGCACTGCACTGCCAGCCCAGTTTGCCCGGCTTCCTTAGCACACTATATTCAGCAGGTTTAGCACCAGGGCTACTGCTTTTGAATATAACGGTCTATTTGTTCCAGGCTAATTTAGCATGCCGGGCAGTACTAATTTAGCCCTGGGGCAAAGTTTTGAATATCTGGCCCCAGAGGTCTTGTTTTTAATGCCAGTTACATTCCAACTCAAACGTTTTAAAATGGGTTGCTTTAGTTGTTTGCTGTCCCTTTCCACACTGCATGCCTCTGTTAAGGAATCAAGTATATCATATCTATTTACAACATTTAAAGCTTCACTATATTCCATATTTGAATCATTTGATATGTACTATCATTATATTCTTCTATAGAACTAGAATAAATCCTACCTCAATGCTTCTTTCTCCCTCTAATGTACACCTCTGATTGAATCCAGTGGGTTACAAGATCTGAGGTAGCATGGTTTCATGGTAGAGAAATCATGTCAAGTGAATCTGATAGATTTCCTTGACTGGGTATCCAAAGAATTAGATCAGGGTGGAGCAGTGAACGTGGTCTACCTATATTTCAGTAAGGCTTTTGACACCGTTCTACATAGGAGTCTAGTAAGCAAGATGGGTAGCTTAGAAGTGGGTCCAGAGGTGGTAAACTGGGTAAGAAATTGGTTACGAGATAGGTGTCAGAGGGTGGTAAATGGAGTTCAGTTGGAGGAAGGGAGGGTGACCACTGGGGTGCTTCAGTGGTCAGTGCTGGGATCAGTCCTCTTTTTTTTTTTTTTCATCTTTATTCATCCCCCTCCTACATCCCCCATCTCCAACTCTTCAGGAGCACCCAGGAGTCATCCCTCTGCCAGCCACCCTACCTGGTCCATCCTTGATCTCTATGGAGCCACAGATTACCCCCTCCTGGGCGGGGATGAGGTGGGGCCCGGACACACTGAACATTTCTAGTTTCATCGGTCAAGGTGGTCAGACAGGTGGTGACATATCGAGGGCAAGCTCTGGTGCTCCGTCTTCCCAGAGATGGAAGGCATTTTCTCTTTATCCTCCCTAAGTGCTGTGTGCGCCCTGACATCAAGGTGCTGCATGCCGACGTCCACCACACGTCTTGACCGGTCCCTTCTGCAACTGCAGGACTTGTCACACCCAGAGCCTCCACTCGGGGTCAGGCAAACTGTGGACCTTTGGTCCCCTCCCACCCCCGGAGGCGAGTAGTCATGGGATGCTCAAGCCTTCTCCCCCGGTTGACCCTCCAGTGGCCCGAGCTCACTCCTGAACCTGAGTCACTAGCGTCACAGAGATGGAAATCCAAGCACTGCGCTGGTGGCCCGGCTCGGGACCACTCCTCTTTAATGTCTTTATAAGTGACATTGCAGAGGAGCTGGAAGGGAAGGTTTGCCTCTTTGTGGATGGCACCAAAAACTGCAATAGGGTAGACACTCCAAAAAGTTGCTGTACCTGAGAGATTTGCACATATGGTAAATTGTTGCATTTTTTCTTTTTCTTTATGTATGTATTTTGTTGTGTGTATATGTATGTAGGTATAGTATTCTTAGAATGAAACTGATAATTTGTACAGTTGGGCCCCATTGTAAATTAGCTGATGCTAAATTGGGTTTTATCCTGTTTCTGATATCAGAAATAAACTTTTTACTACTACTACTACCAAGGAGGTTGGAAAGGATGAGCAGAGACCTGAGAAAACCTGAGGAGTGATCAAGTGTATGGCAGCTGGGTTTCAACACAAAACGTGCAAAGTAATGCACTTGGGGCACAGAAACCCAGGGCAGAGTACAAAATTGGAGAAGTGGTACTGATGACTACCAAGCTGTGGTTAACTTAACTTATGCCACAGCCCTGCTTGTCAAGGAAAGTAGGGATCCTGAGAATCATGAGTTTAAATTTAGAGCAATTGATAAGGTATGTAGAAATCCCGGGGGGGGGGGGACTACAACAATTTAATTAAAAAAAGAAGCCTTCTGGATTTTTAATCTGCAAGCTATGAAGGCTCCAGGTCTTAATGCTTCTTCTTTATTAAAAGAAAGTAAATAAGCTTCTTTCTGGTTTGTAACTGGTTAATAGAAATGGATGCTATTAAATGGTATTCCTAATTGCTGCATCTAGAGATTTTATTTTAATTCTGTAAGCTTTAAGAGGAATCATATAAGCCCATAGCGGATTTAGGGAAATCAACTGTAGTTTGCCATTGCCTTTCCCAAAGTATAACAGAGTATGTATTTAAAACAGATAGGAAGTGAGGGCAATGTTATCTGTGTGTGAATATGTGTTAGGTGTTTTGAGATCTAAAGTATGCTTCTTGATAAATGAAACAGAATTAAGAACTGGTTAATACATTAATTGTGAGCTGATTGATCTCTCTTATACTGCTGTATTTCTATGTATTAAAGGAATAGAGACGTTAAAACTAGATAGGAACTAGCAGCAGTAAAATAACTGTAACAGAATCAGATAGGGGGTTGTACATGTTTAGTGTGCACATAGTTAATGTGGTGGGTTATTTTCAATGCACAAGCACTTTGAGGTTTTTATGTTTGCCATGCGTGTGTGCGCGTATTGAACATCTTGCAATGATAGTGCCTTTTGATGGGTGTTATCATTGTCTGTCCAATGCAGAGCAGTGTTTACGGGGCACGTCAGTGCTCCAGCAATCATCATTTAGGCTGATAATGATGGGAGTTTTGGCTTGCTGGGCAGAAACTGCATGATCTTGAAAAGAAACAGCCAACCCAATCCTGGGTCAGCACTTTCCTTTGATCTAGCCTGCAGAGCATATCTGTCTCATCATCAGCCTGGAAATTCAAACATCCAGGGGCTCAAGCCAGCTGTAACAGAAAAAAAAAACATCCTGTGTGTGTGTGTGTGTGTGTGTGTGTGTGTGTCTGTCTGTCTGTCTCTCTCTCTCTCTCCTCTCTCTCAGTGCCCAGCTCTGTAGATGTATATTAGCTGTACTAACCGTATTCAAATGCAAATAACTTTAAAACAAAAAATTATAGCATGGTACTGCAAAAACAAAAGTTGTTTAGTGCAAAAATACCTGCAAAATGAGTGGTGCTTCATTTATAGATACCTTTTAATTTTTTTTTATTATTAGCAAAAAAACTACAGAAAATGTAATTGTTTCACTTTTTCAACAAACAAATGTGAATAACTTTAAAACAAAAATTATATCATCTTACTGTGAGCATGACAATTGTTCAGCACAAAAATATCTATGAAATAAGTGGCATTTCATTTATATGTACCTTTTAGTTTTTTTTATAATTAGCAAAAAACAGCAGAAAATTCAATATTTCTTTTCACTTTTACAACAAACAAATGCAAATAGCTTTAAAATGAAAAATGATAGCATGGTACTTTGAGCACAAAAGCTGTTCAGCACAAAAATATTTACCAAATGAGTGGTGTTTCATTTATAGATACCTTTTAGATTATTCATTATCAGCAAAAAATGGCAGGAAATTCTTTTTTTTTTTACTTTTTTGGAGGTATGGCATAAATGGAATATGCTACCCCCCCTACTGGAAATACTGTTGACATTTTTTGTTCTCGTGCTGATTGACCTGATGACATCACTCGTGGCTTCACCACTTGTGAAATGATCAGTTCAATCAGCATTCAAACAAAAAAATATAAACAATATTTCCGGGGGGGGGGTTAGCATATCCCTCATATATTCCTTGCAAAAAGAAGCCTCCATTAATATATCAGCTTGTGTTGCTATTAAAGCGATAAAAGTATGGAAATACAATGTCAGGGTTTTCAACACTAACTCCGCATCTCCCCCAAGCAGCCAAAGGGGGCAAGGCAATACAAGCAACCACAGACATCCATCTTCAGGTAAGACAAACAACATACAACTCTTTCCACATGACACAAGGGACATCCATCATCATGGTCCAGTGCGTCTGTAGCCAAGGATACACATGCACACTTGCACACCACCTGGGAAGTGTAGTAAAAAATTCCCATAGGATCACATTGTAAATTGTAAGTAAGGAATAACACATGACAGGGTGTGTGGCAATGCTAAATTACCGCATGCCCCAAGTGGGTTGTAAGGTGTGAGGCACAGCCAAGTGCCTTCAACCACATGGGAATTGCAATATATGATTCTCATGGGATCACATCAACACATTGCAGGGTATGTGGCAATGCTAAATTGCTACATGCCCCAGGTGGGTTATGAGGTATGAGGTGCAGCAGAGTGCCTTCAGCCACCTCGGAAGTGCGGTATAAAATTCCCATAGGATCACATTGTAAATCATAAGTAATCAATAACACACAGCAGGATGTGCAGCAGTGCTAAATTGCTGTATGCCGCAGGTCTGTTGTAAGGCATGAAGTGCAGCTGGGTGCCTTCAGCCTTCTGGGAAGTGTGGCATAACATTTGTATAAGATTACATTATACATTTTAAGTGATCAGTACCACACAGCAGGGTGTGCAGTAAGGTTAAATTGCTGCAAGCCCCAGGTAGGTTGTGAGGCACAAGGCACAGCAGAGTGCCTTCAACCACCTGGGAAGTGTGATATAAAATTCCGATAGGATCACATTGTAAACTGTAAGTAAGCAATAACTCACAACAGGGTTGTACAGTAATGCTAAATTACTGCATGCTCCAGGTGGCTTGTGAGGAGGGTTCTAATGCACGAGTTGCAGCTGAGTGCCATTAACCACCTGGGAAGTTCAGATGTCTTCACTCAGGTGCCGAAGGCCCCTATGCTACATAGACTTTGATGGCAGATAAGGACCACTTGGTCCACCTAGTCTGCCCATGTCTCTACCTGTTGGATAAGCTGCAGCTCCTAGTTAACCAACAGCCTACTTCCTCCTACCCCCACTATAACTGCCTTATGTCTGTCCCGTGCATTCTTGAATTCCCCCACTGTTTTTGATCCCATGACCTCCTCAGGAAGGCTGTTCTATGCATCCACCACCCTCTCAGTGAAAAAATACTTCCTTACGTTGCCCCTGAGCCATCCCCCCTCTATCTTCAAATTGTGCCCCCTTGTTCTTGCACATCTCTTTTTTCTGAAAGATGCTACCCTCTTGGACTTTAATACTCTTGAGGTACTTGAAAGTTTCTATCATGTCCCCCCCTTTCCTTGAGGGTATACATACTAAGCTCTTTTAGTCTGTCTTCATATGGCTTCTCATGCAGAGCCTGCACCACTTCAGTTGCCCTCCTCTGGACTGCCTCCATCCTGTCTATGTCCTTAGGGAGACGGGATCTCCAGAACTGCAACCAGTACTCCAGATGGGGTCTCACCAACTGTCTGTACAGAGGGATAACAACTTCCTGTTTTCTACTGGTGATGCCTCTCCCTGTGTATTCCAGTATCCCCCCAGCCCTCCTTATTGCCTTCTCACATTGCTTGCCTACCTTAAGGCCATCTGATATGACTACCCCAGGTCCCTTTCCATTTCTGTTGTTGTTAGCTATCCCCCCCTCCCCATTGTGTACTGTTCCTCTGGGTTTTTGTTTCCCAGGTGCATTACTTTGCACTTCTTTGCATTGAATCTAAGCTGTCATACTTTTGACCATTCCTCCAATCTTGCCAAGTCCCTTCTCATCCTTTCCACCATCCCCCTTGTGGATCAACCCTGTTGCAGATCTTTGTGTCATCTGCAAAGAGGCATACTTTTCTTTCCAGACCCTCTGCAGCATCACCTATAAAAACATTAAAGAGGACCAGCCCCAGTACTGAACCCTGCGGTACCCCACTAGTAACCCCCCTTTCTTCAGAATGTACTCCATTTACTATTACCCTCTGCATCCTGTTGTCCAGCCAATTTGTTGCCCAGTCTACTGCCCTGGGACCCACTCCCAGGCTGGCTAACTAGTGTATTAATCTTTTGTGTGGGGCTGTGTGAAATGCCTTGCTAAAGTCTAGGTAGGCTATATCCACAGCCCCTCCCTGGTCTACTACTTTGGTCACCCAGTCAAAGAAATCTATTAGATTCATCTGACATGACCTTCCTGCTGTGAATCCATGCTGCCTTGGGTCCTGTGCTCCGCTTGTCTCTAGGCACTCAACAATTCTTTCCTTCAGAAGTGATTCCATCATTTTCCCTACCACTGAGGTCAAAATAACTGGTCTGTAGTTTCCTGCCTCTGTCCTGCTCCCACTTTTGTGAAGAGGAATCACATCCACTTTCCTCCAGTCCTCAGGTACCACCCCATCCTCCCATGATTTGTTAAAGCGAGTAGTCAGTGGTGTCACTAGTTCTACCCTTAGTTCTTTTAGAATTCTTAGGTGAATCCCATCAGGCCCCATTGCTTTGTCCATCTTCAATTTTATTATTTCTTTCAGAACCCTTTCTTCTGTGAATGGACTGGTATCGACCCCACTGTCCAGAGTGCTTCTATTGTTTGGTTTAGGTACCTCCCCCTCTTTTTTTGTGAATACTGAGCAAAAGTATTCATACATGCTTCCACGGAAGTGCATGCTAAGGACATGGGAGAGTCAGCAGGTGGCTGCTCTGAGAAGCACCAGACCTCTTGCTTTTTTGCATGGAAACAGAGGTAACATCCCAACTTAAATGGCACACAGCTGAAGGACACAAAATGAAACCAAAAAAAGGGAAGCGGTAGCAGAGTGATATGTAGCTTTGGGTAGTATGGAGAAGGCAGTTTTCATGTGCATTGACTAAATGTAAGGAAGAAAAGGAAGTGTCAGTGGGTGGTTGCGTGGGAAATGCAGCATCTCCTAGATCACTTTGCCTGATCACGTAAAGTGGGAATATGAGAATCTGTGGCTCACACTGTCACAGTGAGGTAGCATTGACAGTGCAGGGGAAAACAGAAATGAAAACATTAAGCGTACAGCAGTTTTGCACCCTCTATTCGAAAGGTGGGCGGTGGGAGCTGTTTGAAAAGCAAATTGCAGTTTGGTTAATTGGAGAAGAGGGATCCTCAGATTGTTTCTGACATGCATGCCCCTGTAGAAGTCGCACCTGCCACCAGACAGAACTAACGAGCAATTTCTGATGCACCGGCTGCCATAGCCCCATCTAATCTGCTCAAGCCTGTCTTATGGGACTGTGCCCCTAACACAGCATTAGCCATTTCCCCAAAATTCCATGACCATGTCCCAACCCAGGCTGTCTCAGTCTGACTGATATTCCCATGTGGCCACCTGCTGAGACATATAATAACCCTGCCTCATCTCGGCGATTCCTACTTCGTAAGTGTAATGTACCTACGGCACTTGCTCAAGTGCGTATACTCTCCACTCCCTGTTCCTAGTTTGTCATGCACAGGTGTCAGAAACAATCTGAGGATCCCTCTCCTCCAATTAACCAAACTGCAATTTGCTTTTCAAATAGATCCCACCTCCTGCATGGGTTGAGGGGGGTGCAAAACTGTTGTACGCTTAATGTTTCCATTTCTATTTTCCCCTGCTCTGTCAATGCTGCCTCGCCGTGACAGTGTGAGCCACAGATTCTTGTAGTCCCACTTTACTCTATCAGGCAAAGTGATCTAGGCCCACTGCATTTCTCACGCAGCCACCCACCAACACTTCCTTTTCTTCCTTGTATTTAGTCAGTGCACATGAAAACTGCCTTTTCCATTCTATCCAGAACTACATCTCGCTCTGCTGCTATTTCCCTTTCTTAGGTTTTATTTTGTGTCATTCAGATGTGTGCCATTTAATTTGGAATATTATCTCTGTTTCCAGGCTAAGAAGCCAGGGGCCTGGTGCTCCTCAGAGCAGCCACCTGTTGACTCTCCCACATCCTTAGCATGCACTTTCATGGCAGCATAGGTGCTTTCCGCACCTGGGTTTAGGCATCCATACTTCCCAGGTGGTTGATGGCACTCAGCTGCACCTCGTACCTCATGACCCACCTGGGGTGTGCGGTAATTTAGCATTATCACACACCCTGATGTGTGTTATTGCTGACTTACAATTTACAATGTGATCCTATGGGAATTTTATATTGCACTTCCCAGGTGGTTGAAGGCACTCGACTGTGCCTTGTGCCTCACAACCCACTTGGAGTATGCAGCAATTTAGTACTGTAGCACACCCTGCAGTGTGTTATTGCTTACCTACAATTTACAATGTGATCCTATGGGAATCATGTACCACATTTCCCACGTGGTTGAAGGCACTCGGCAGCGCTTCATGCCTCACAACCCACCTGAGGCTTGCAGTAATATAGCCTTGACGCACATCCTGTCATGTGGTATTCCTTACTTACAATTTACAGTGTGATTCTACGGGAATTTTTAACCGCAATTCCCATGTGGTGTGCAAGTGTGCATGTGTATCCAAGGCTACAAAAGCACTGGTCCACAGTTGGCGACTTCTGTTATAGATATCTAACTAATTTTAACTTAAAAAAGAGGTTTCCATACTCTTTTAACAGAAGATAAGTGATTGTAAACCTCTGGCAGCATGTCCTTTACTACCATTAACACCGCTCAGTCGTGCTACGCCACAATAATGTAACTCACTTGCTCTCCTTCCCTCTCTCTACAGTCCGTGGCTTCCTTTACAGATATCTAACTAATTTTAACTTAACAAAGAGGTTTCCATACTTTTTTAACACAAGATGCCTCATTTTAACCCTCTGCCAGCACGTCCTTCACCACCATTCACACCACACAGTCACACAAAGCATCTAGTACCCCAGGGTTTCTATGCCAGTGGCGAAGATCTAGCATTGACAAATGCTTGTTTAACTATGTCTGGTAGTCTCACAATGTGTTAGTTATGCAAGCTTATGATTGATGTCATGAGATCTAATGGTATTTAAGGGCAGGTAATACCTGTGAAATCTATGGCTTTGATAAAGGAGACGTCTCCAAAATGTGTTGGGTTTTTTTTTCAGCCTTTTATATTTGGCACTAAAAAGTTTTGATCATCTTTATAATAATAAATTATGGAGTAAGTTCTTTTTTTATGGAGGTGGTGGATACCTGACTGTATGTTTTTTTTTAGATACTGGGGTAAATAGAGGGGAGTATCACCAGCAGAAAGAGGGAGGTGGTATTGCCTCTGTATAGATCACTAGTAAGACCCCACCTAGAGTACTGTGTCCAGTTCTAGAGACCATATCTCTGGAAGGACATAGACAGAGTCGAGGTGGTCCACAGAAGGGCAACTAAAGTGGTGAAGGGGCTGCATCAATAGTCCTACAAGGAGAGACTTAAGAACCTAAATATGTACACCCTGGAAAAGAGGAGGGAATGGGGAGACATGATAGAGACCTTTAAACACCTCACGGGGGTAGATAAGGTATAGGAGGGAAGCATTTTTTAGAAAAAAGCATTCAAGGACAAGGGGGCACAATAAGAAGCTGGAGGGGGTAGATTCAGGAAAGATGCGAGGAAGTACTTCTTCACAGAAGAGTGGTGGATCGTGGAACAATCTTCCAGCAGAGGTGGTGGGGGCAAAAACAGTGGTGGGGTTCACAGATGCATGGGACAGGCGTAGGGAATGTCAGGGAAGGGAAGGGAGGGTGGGAGGGTGAATGGGCTGGAGATCAAGAAGGATCTGCAGTGATACTGTAGGCAGGAAAAAATGAGTAGACTAGGTGGGCCAAGCAGTCCGTATCTGCCAGAAAATACTATGCTTCTGTGTTTCTACTCATCCGGTGCATCACTACCCAGGAGTGAGAGTTCACTCTCTTTATGTTCTAGAAACCTTGCTATCTACTGTTGCTTTCCATTTATCTTTCTTCTCCCCCTCTTCTGTTCTTCCAGGTTGTTTATCTTTGAGTGTGTTTAAACTACTGGACCTGCACCATTGCCAGTGGTGCACATGAGTGGCACAGGTGCAAATCCAGCAGCGTAAACAGCTGCTGGAGCATTGCAAGCTGTTCCATTGCAGTGCAGAACATTCCCTGTTTTGTGAGACTGCAGACTGGTGAAGACAGTTTTTGCAATCATGTGAACATGCTGCTTCGCCTGTACCGGTACAATCCTGCGACACACTGCAATGAATGTTTTTCGACCAATCTTTCATTTTAAGACCCGAATCAATGGACTGTTGTACAATCGATGTAACTGTTACAGGTGATTTTACCATCTTTTAGCACTCATCAAACTTATACAAAACATTGTAATCTGTGTTATGTTATAAATGTCATAAATGTTTTTATAATTCTGGAGCAATTGTAAAAGGGAGTTTTACTCTCAATTTGCCGTCCAATAAATATCGACATTGATTAACCGCACCACTCCTGCTCTCTCATTTGGTGTGTATTGGATTGCTGGAAATGCACCTGAAATATAGGAAGGCCATTGGGAATGCTGTACAGTCACAGTGTGTAAACACAAGATGGCAGCAGTGCAATCAGAGCAGAAGGAGCCAATTCAGATGGCAGCACTCCAGGTAAGCTGCATATAAACGCACCTCTTGTTCTTTGAGCTATGTGTCTTGCAGCCTCAGCTTCTTGAAAATATCCTGAGTCATTGACTTGTATTCCATGTTCTCTCAAGACGTCTACATTTTCCAAAATCTTACTTCAAATACTACAGGAATTCACGGTACCACAAACAATACCACAGAGTGTACTTGTATGTAGTTTTTACATCCTTCCACCTGAATCTTTGTTTCCACAGAGCTTTAAAAATGTTACACGCCATAGTTTTCAGGAGATATTCTGATTCCACATGGTACTTGGGCACTCCATTTATATAAACTGTTGGCAACTTACCTAGTTCCCTCTTTAACTTTATTTTTTGCATTTTCTGTTCTCATTCCCCATTATATTTAATCTGATCTGTATTTTTTCCTTATCCCCTTTTTCCTACATTTGTTCCTTCCAACCTCAATCCCTTTAGCTTTTTCTCTCTGTTTCATTTTGTTTTTTTTCTTCTGTTTTCCTGGGTTACTTTAATTCTTTCCTCCTGCTCTTTCCCGATCACCCCCTCTGAAATTTCTTTGATTGTGGTTGGGCTTCATAAGGCCTCTGCACTTCTTTCCCTTCTTGCTCCTTCAGACTCCTCCCATTTCAGGCTAATGACACTGTTGCCTAATACAGTTTTACTAGCTTTCATATTGCTGTTTGCTCCATAATAACATTTCCTTTAGAAGGATATTATTCTGTAACATACATTTAACCTCTTCAATGTATTCATTAGTAACCCTGCAGATAGGGTCAGAATTCCCCAGCCCCAGAAGTATATTGTCACTTTGTATATCCACATTTATTCCCTTTTCACTTTGTGTATATACGTTTATTCCATTTTCACTTTGTGTGTTTACATGTATTCCCTTTTCACTTTGTGCATACACATGTATTCTCTTTTCACTGTGTGTATACAGATTTATTCCCTTTTCACTTTGTGTATACACATGTATTCCCTTTTCACTTTGTGCATACACATGTAGTCCCTTTTCCCTTTGTGTATACACATTTATTCCCTTTTCACTTTGTGTATACACATGTATTCTCTTTTCCCTTTGTGCATGCACATGTATTCCCTTTTCACTTTGTGCATACACATGTAGTCCCATTTCACTTTGTGCATACACATGTAGTCCCGTTTCACTTTGTGCATACACATGTATTCCCTTTTCACTTTGTGCATACACATGTAGTCCTGTTTCACTTTGTGCATACACATATAGTCCTGTTTCACTTTGTGCATATACATTTATTCCCTTTTTGCTTTGTGTATATACATTTATTCCCTTTTCACTTTGTGCATACACCTGTATTCCCTTTTCACTTTGTGTATATACATGTATTCCCTTTTCACTTTGTGCATACACATGTATTCCCTTTTCACTTTGTGCATACACATGTATTCCCTTTTCACTTTGTGTATATACATATATTCCCTTTTCACTTTGTGCATACATATGTATTCCCTTTTCACTTTGTGCATACACATGTATTACCTTTTCACTTTGTGTATATACATGTATTCCCTTTTCACTTTGTGTATACATGTATTCCCTTTTCCCTTTGTATACACATGTAGTCCCTTTTCACTTTGCGCATACACACGTATTCCCTTTTCACTTTGTGTATATACATGTATTCCCTTTTCACTTTGTGTATACATGTATTCCCTTTTCCCTTTGTATACATATGTATTCCCTTTTCACTTTGTGCATACACACGTATTCCCTTTTCACTTTGTGTATATACATGTATTCCCTTTTCACTTTGTGTATACATGTATTCCCTTTTCCCTTTGTATACACATGTATTCCCTTTTCACTTTGTGCATTCACATGTAGCCCCTTTTCACTTTGTGCATACACATGTATTCCCTTTTCACTTTGGGTATCCACATTTATTCCCTTTTCACTTTGTGCATACACATGTAGTCCCTTTTCCCTTTGTGTATACACAATTATTCCCTTTTTGCTTTGTGTATATACATTTATTCCCTTTTCACTTTGTGCATACACATGTATTCCCTTTTCACTTTGTGCATACACATGTAGTCCCTTTTCCCTTTGTGTATACACATTTATTCCCTTTTTGCTCTGTGTATATACATTTATTCCCTTTTCACTTTGTGTATACACAATTATTTCCTTTGCACTTTGGGTATCCACATTTATTCTTTTTGTTTGTTTGTTTGTTTCTCATTTCCTATACCTTCATGGAGATCAATTAAGTAGCTGTCATTGCTTACTGACCCTAAATGCTGTAACTCTAACCTGTTCTGTCTTTGTCCAAGTAGCACTTTTTCAGATATGGAGTGAAAAATGATTAAACTCCCCCAGATACTGCAAACGAAGCCTTGGGGGGAACAGTTTTTATCCATACATATAACTGCTTTTATATCTTTCTCAGCTTTTTTGTTTTTCCATTTTACTCTTATTCTGTCTGCTAGACTTAGTACAAGTTATTTTCCACTCTGTGCTTTAATCACAGTACTACCATTCCCCTCCATGGAACAACCACCACTCAGTAGAGTAATAGAAGTAGCTATCAGTGGGGGCAAGGGTGGAATCTTCAAGGTAATTATCCTCCTTTTTCTTATTAAACCTTCCCTCATGTTTGGACAGTGAAAAAGTGAAAGACCGGATATGATCAATTGAACTCAACTCTTTATTAGGCCCCCCCTTTTAGTCTGTTTTAGAAATTTGTTTTTTTTAATTTTCATTTCTTAGCTTCATCCCACCCGTCTTTTCCATAATAGCAGTAATATTTATCCAAATGCCAAGAAAATTCAATTATGAAACAAATCACAATTTTCAAACAAATATTGCAAGTGAGCAAAAAAGATATTGTTTTTTTCCCTTCACACCTTGTAGACAGAAAAGGTTATAAAGATTTTCGGGTTCACTTTGGAGTCCAATAAGAGTTCCAATCAACTTTCAGCTTCTCTAAATGTTCAATTAAAGTGTTAAGAGTCTATATTTTATCTTTTTTTGTCCAGGAAGAACTATCTGAGCTTCCCTCCTCGTCTTGGGGAGAGGAACATTGACTGGATCCTTCTCACCTTCATTTGCCTTTGGACAGCGTAGCCTTAAATAAAAGAACTGCAAACAATAACCAAACATTACTTAGTCTGTTCTGCTTATATTCCTTAACAATAAAGGCTGCAGGTTAGAAAAAACATCTAGGTAAACTGATCTGTCTCTCTTTTATCAATAACAATGGGCTTTAAAGTTGATAATAAGTTATCAACTTACTTTTCCTGTTTATTTTTTTAATTCTTATAACCACCACCATGCCCCGTATGTAGCTTATATTTCATTATTTTATTATGTAATTCTCACCTTTATTTCATTTTTACTGAGAGTATTTGCATGAATACAGTATCGCTGCCCTTTTAGCTCTGACTGCCTGCTTACAACTGACATCGTAATTCAGTTTATGACATCAGAATATGTTGCTGTGGAGAAAATCACGATGTCATAAATGGGATTGTGATGGCATATGTAGAAAAACAAGCAATGCAGACATAGTTTAGGTGACAGGGATCTTGTTTTCATGCAGCTCTTTTCAGTAATAATGAAAATGGGGACTTACTTATGGAAAATATATGACGTAATAAAGAAAATGGGATGGAGCTGAATATAAATCTTACTTTTTTCAGAGTTTTCCTACTGCTGTCAGGGGCTCTTTAACGCACATCAGTGTAGTGTGTAGAGCTCCTCCTCAGCACTTCACCACTCAGCCACTCAAGTTGTGTGTTTTTTTTATGTACAGAAAGGTCCATGAGCAACAGTACCCACTTTCAGGGGTGACCCTAGTCAGTACAAGTAACAGAAGCAACAATCATTTGAAGACACACTATCACAGAGGTGTGAAACACCATCAGCAGGGTGTTACAGAACAAAGATAGCATAGAAAGGATTTGCCAATGCTTGGAACAATTCGGAGGTAGCGGTAGGCCGGGAGTGCAGGCTAGCCTGTAATACTTTACAATCTATGAAGGCATGAACAGTTGGCCATGTTCGTGAGGTGGTTTTTCAGCTCCTTATTGCCCACATGATTGATTAGCACAGTCTATAGTCTGTAGGTCAGTGGGTACCTGGTTGCATGCCATGGGTGCACAGTAAGAGAGGGATCTCTGACCCTGAGATATCCTCCTAAAAGAAGGATAAACACATAGGAAGCCAGCTGACCCAGTGGCATCAGAACTGTCCTGGAGAGTAAGTTTTGCAGTGATGGAGGTGCATGATTTTTGTTTAGAATTTTTGCTGCTGTTACAGTGGAGCCCACCAGGATGCATTGCAGTGTCACAGATCCCTGCATGACAAAAGGAATTAACTACCATCGAAATTGCACTTTTCTCCTGCAGTACCCCACCAGAATTCTATAGTATTCTGTGTTGCATCTTGATGGGTTCCACAGTAAGGCTGGTAGTACTGTCATCTCTGTTCAAATGGCAAATATCTCATTCTGGTTTAAAGAGCACAGCTGTGCATGCAAATATTTGCTATATACAAGCTGACATATCTTGTTCAAGAGGGATTTGATTCTGAAAAGCTCTAGAAGCAGGGACATCCTGGATTCCATGCAGAGAGTGCTTCTCAAGCAGCTAGTCAGACAGCCCACTTCATGATTGGACAATACTGGACCTGGTGTTCACTAACAGGGACAGTACTGCGGACATCAAGGTGGGAGACCACCTGGGGACCAGTGATCACTGTACAGTGTGGTTCAATATAAGGATAGAAGTGAAAGTGAACCACACAAGGATGAGGGTTATGGACTTCAGGAGGGCAGGTTTTTATGTAACCCCCCCATTGGGGGGCTTACCTGTGAGCCCCCAAAAAGGGCTAGTTTCCCCGGGGATTTTCGTCCCACCCCCATTTTTTTTGGTCCCCTGGTCTCTCCTGCCCTACCCCACATTGGTTTCCCAGAGAGAGCGGGGCCAGAGGAGCTGTAGCATGGAGCTACCAGCTTTGGAATGGCACAGCAGTGCCCGCGAGCTTCGAGCATGCAGAGTAGCGCAAATTCTTTTGGCTGTTCCGGGGCCATTTGGGGCTGGCTCTCCAGTGGTCCTGGTTCCAGTACAAAGCAAAAAAGGGACCGGGGCCTTAGTTCAGGTTGAGAGACAGCAAGAGAAGAAAAAGAGCCATTTTTATGCACACCAATCGTACTCAAGAATGGAGAGCCATGTCGTGCATACAAATGAGCTGAGAGCCTGTCTAGCACTGGGGCATGGTGTATAGCGCTAGCAACAGGCAGGAAGAAATGAGTAATGAATAAAGAAATGTGTTCCAGGGAAATAAAGAGGCTGTTAGTCCATGGGGGGGGGGGGATAAATGAATAAGATGTGTTCGTGGACTGCAGCCAGAAGGTGGAATTGTGTGAGCTGCCTAGGGGCTTAAGGTAACGGCAGCAGTGACTGGAAAGGGGATAGATAAATGTGTTAAGGGACACAGTAGCTATGCAGGGCACAGGTGTGGCTACAGCTGTGTGGGGGAAATGTTTAATTAAAAGCTTATGGTTTGGCTGCAGGGACATTTGAAATCTGGGACTCTGTGTAAATGTGTGGACAATATTTACAACGGCCACCATGTCTGCAGCCATGTGACGCCAGCCAGCCATTCACCAAGCCAAGATTCTTGCCAGGGACTCTGGGATTGACTGAAAGGACTCTTGGGGGAAAATACCAGGGAATGTTTAGGTGCCTTTTTCTGCACCAATGAGACATCAAGGGAGCCTCGTACATATTAATTTTTCCTAAGGACAGTGGCTCCAGCCAATGGGGAGTGAGAAAAGGGCTCTCAAAAGTTAAGGACAGTTAGAGACTGAGTCAGTTCGGTGGGAGCGCCTTCAGGAGGAGAGGGGCTCCTGCCCTTGGAGAGAATGGGGCTGTGAGATGGGCCTGCCTGGGGGCTGCCAGCAATTTGTCCCCCAGGGCAGGGAGTGCCTGCCCCATCAGGAAAAGAAAGAAGCAGCCTGGAAGAAAAAAGAGAAAGCTGCAGGTTGCCGAATTGTCTGCATTGTGCTGAAGTTGCACCACAGTGGTGAGGCAAAGAAGCAAAGAGGAAAGGTTGTGTCCTGAGCCTGAATAAAAGGACAAAGGTTGGGTCTAAGTCTGGAGAAAGAATGAAGGTTGCGTCTAAGCCTGGGAAAAGATGGGATACAGAGGATGAGAATGTAAATGTGATGAGGAAAAAGAAAAGGAAGAGTAAGCCTCTTCGAGCCAGAGAAATGCTAAGTACCTGCACGGTGAGAAACTGGCTGTGAGTGTGCAGGTGATATCTGTGTGAGCCAGAGTGAAAAGGTGGCTGTGTTAAAGCTGAGACACTGTGAAAGCAGAAGGATGGACAGGTGCTTTCTGTTCCGAGTACCTGTTGTCTGCTCCTGAGATACAGCAAAGAGAGAAATGGATTGCTGTGAGAAATGGATTGCTATGGCTACACACCATAGCAGGAAAGAGAGAAAAAGAGAAGAAGCAGAAGAGAAGGTGCTGACTGTGTTTCTGCCGACACCCAGGGCCAGGTGGGAACTTGCTAACCCCCATCAAGTGGGGTCTCCCACTGCAGGTATTCAAGGGTCTTGTACCCGAGTGCTAGAGCACTCTGATCGGAGGGAGCCAGGCCACCGGACCTCTCTCCATTCTGGGTTTTCTGTAGTTGGCAGACCTTGTGCCTGTGCTCTACAACAGGCCCTGTAATGGGCTAAAGTGGACAAGCTGCAAGATCTGCAAGTGAGAGAGAGAGAGAGAGAGAGAAAACTGCAGCCTCTGTGCCCCTGTTCAAGCATTGTGCTCAGTTCTGTCTGTGATCCATCCATCCCCAGGACTTCTGTGAACTGTAGTATCCAAGGACTGAATCTGCAGAACCGTAAGTAAAAAGAAGGAATTGCCCTGCACCTGAGGACTGTAAATATGTTGGCCCACTTGGGCAGGAGGTAGAGTTGAGGACTAGAGGGAAAAGGTAAAGGTAGCACTAACCAAAAGCAAAGGGAAAATGTATAAAGTTTAATTCAAGTAAGCATGCCAACGCCGGCTACCAGCTGCATCTCAGGCCTGCAACTTTAAATCTGGGTACCAAGGTACTGGACTTTGAGGAAATGGACTGGGACCTGTGGGTCTGGGTTTGGGTAACACCTGCAGCAGATAACTAGATAGACAGATACTGATGGCTGTGCTGACTGCAATAAGAAAATGAATCAAAAGGGGAAATGTGATTTTGGGAAATGCAAAATGAAAATGCTTGAACTCTATTCCTCTTACCCCATTCCTAAACCTTCCCCCTGTAAATAAACCACAGAGATATTGTTTTGCAGCAGAAAACTAATCCAGAGCCTGATTTTTGTGAGCCTGTGTATTTGATGAAATGAAAAGGTAAATGGTAATTGAATGTGGGGAGGTTCAATACCTGGTAAGTCCATACCTGGGGTAACTGTTGGGGAAATGGGTTGGCACGACATCCCAGGGGGTTGTACTGCAAGTAATCAGACCCACTGAAAATGTACAATGGATGGAGGTACCACCATTTTAATTTTTAATTTTTGGGAAAGGACCCCCATAAGTCATCTATGGGAACCCAGGCACTTTATCCTTGGTCTGGCCAGTAAGGCAGGGGCAGTGGCCCTCTCCAGGATGGGGCCAGAGAGGGACTACATTTATAAAATGGGTGAATACCTCAGAGATGATCTAGCAGGGAGGATGAGCTGGGTGGGGTGGAGGAACAGCGGGCAACGCTAAGGGAAGGAAGTGAGCAAAAACAAGAGGAAAATGAGACCGCTATGCTTTTTGAAGGAAATGACTGAAAAAGGTAAAGGCTAAAAGGGTATCTTTCAGGAGGTATATAGAGATACAGAGGGAAGAGGACAAGGAGGTGTATCAGTGGAAGCAGAGGGAGGCAGGAAAAGCATTGAGCGCAGAGGTGCAAACTGAGGAAAGAATAGCCCAAGAGGTAAAAAAAGGGGCTAAGAAATTTTTTTAGGTACACAAATGAAAAGAGGAAAAGGATTGTGAAGGGTAACTAAAGTGGTGTGGGGTCTGCATCAGAAGCCCAATAAGAAGAGACAGAAGGACTTCAATATGTACTCCCTGCAAGAGAGGAGCATGAGGGGGATAAGATACAGACCTATAAGTACCTCATGGGGGTGAATAGGAGAAATGCTTTCATATGTACTGTAATTTCCTATTCTGTTAGCTCCAATGTTGTCAGTGGGGAATAATTACGCGTGGGTAATGTGCTCCTCTACTCAGGTAGTGATACAGTCCAAAACTGTGACTGTAGCATAGAACCCTAAGGACATGAGGATTCTGGTTACATCAGGCATTTAGTTTACCTTTGTCCATGTGCAGCCAAACACATATATAGATATAGACCTCCATGTATTCAGGTGAGCCTCAGTAACAGCAATGTCATAGTCTCTGTAACAAAAAACGTGACCTCATCTGAACGTGACTCAAAAATGAAAAAAGGTACATAGGCCTACCTTGTCCTGGACAATACCATCAGTAACCAAGCTGATCACCCTCATACCACTCGCAGGACCTTCAGAAGAATTATGTGACTTCTCTGGACTACTGCTAGCTCACAGAAAGACCTCTAATATCACTGTAAAATATAACAATTTATTAGCGAACGCAGTCTCTGAACTTGACTTCAGTACAATGGATACTAACCTGGATAGGTTTTGCAATATCACAAAGTAAGCTATGGCAACCAGTGAACCTACTGGCCTACCATGCCAAATAGTGGCTTTTATAATGCAATGTCCATGGATAACTGATGAATCCCAATACCTATTCAGCAGTTTAATCATCCTGTCTGAGACATAAAAACGCATATATTTAAATATGTTGGATAATAGTCTCTCAAAAAAAGTCACAGGTTCTGGGGAGAGGCCCCAATCACAACATTGGAGCTAACAGAAAAGGAAATTAACTCATTACCTCCAGGAAACACCTGTAGTTGGCAGCCAAATCATCCCCTTTGTCTCTCACAATGACTTCAGTCAGCAGCTAAAGACTTCCTGTTTGCCCTGGACACTTCTCAGGTCATCAGCACTATTTCTTTGTATTACTTGTGAACCAAATTGATTAAAATTGACTACATAGCACTGTTAGAAAGGTAATTTTGTGCTGAACAAATTTGCTGTTGATACTTTCTGTGTATCACGTATGCTTTAGGAGTTATTCACATTTGTTTATGGTATGGTGTGTATGGCTGACATTTGTCCCTCAAGCCTCACACAGGCACCTTGAATAAAATGGGAAAAAATACATGATTTATATTAGAAAAACTGCTTTTTAGTACAAAATTACTTTTGTACCTACATTAAATGTGTGGATGTTTAATTTGGTGTTGATATGTTGCATATTTTCCTACCAAAAAATGGTTTACGTTGCCTTTTATATTGCAAAAAAAACCCCACTTTTTTTGTTATTTTGACTAGTGCAGAAAAA
The DNA here is from genome assembly GCA_016271365.2 of Neoceratodus forsteri. Classification (NCBI taxonomy): domain Eukaryota; kingdom Metazoa; phylum Chordata; order Ceratodontiformes; family Ceratodontidae; genus Neoceratodus; species Neoceratodus forsteri. Next base: position 199,472,296 of record CM057453.1, read on the forward strand.
AAGAAATTGCTTATAATTAATTGCATAGCACTGTTGGAAAGATAATTTTGTGCTGAACAACTTTGCTACTCATACTTTGTGTGTAGCACTTACGGTTCTTGAGGTATTCGCATTTGTTTGTGGCATGCTGATTATGGCTCGATTTTGTTTAGAAAGGCCCAGGATGCAGTGTTAAGTATGAGGGACTTTCTCCTTTCTGTATTACTCCATATTGTCAATGGGGAATAATTACATATGGATTCTAAAAAGCAGTACCCACCTTTAATAGGGAGGGGGAGAATATCGTCCTATATATGACCCATAAGGGTAACTACAAGGATTCATCAGTTTGCCACCTCCTGGCACACTCTGCACTTGTAGACTGCATTGGCAAAGCCCTGGACCTCCAGTTTGCAGTAGTCTTACAGTTTGGACATAGTCTCGCGTAGATGTACTGCCTTTGGGTTTGCTGTACTTCAAGACTTCCTGTCTTGAATGTATATATTGTACTGTATCAGCCTCACAGTGAATTTTGGGACTATTTGGGAATCGTCCAAAAGGTGTGGCCAAACGGAAGAGATATCCTTGAAGAAGATAGAACAGTTACATATTTACCGTAACAGTAGATCTTCAAGAGAATGTCTTCTATTAGGCCATGCTGTTCCTCCCTCTGTCCCTCTTCAGCTTCAGTGAGGGCAATGTCAGATATTATGCTTGATCCTAAACCATGGCTGTTATACCCAGCACCATCTCTTGCCTTGTATGCTTGGCGCTGGTCTGATCTCCTGGTTCCCCATGGGTGGAGGTCATCCTAGTCTAACCTTGGGTGGGGAACTAAGGAGTGATGGGGCCACCCACACTTAATATAGATGCTGATGCATGATGTCATCATGGGCGTCCCTTGACTAGAAAACATTTCTATGTGGTCCTAGCACTGATGCAGATATAGTTTCAAAGGTGTGGCCTAATGGAAGACAGCTACTGTTACAGTAAGTATGTAACTTTTCTTTCTTCTGCTTCTACCTCAGAATCACATGTTTACGCTAGTTCCAGCAGGGCCCTTACTAATACCTACAGACAGTGAAAACTAATCTCCCACCGATGCACGAGCCCTTGATCAGTTCACGCACTGGAAGGGAGTCATGGGTATGAACTCCCTATAAATCTACACAGCTTATGGGTTCAAGATACCCAGAGCAGGAAAACAATAAAACCAAAAGCCCTGAGTGAAGTAATGTGCCTGTGTCCAGTGGCAAGAGAAGGAAGGAAGGAAGGAAGGAGTCTTCTGGCCTCAGAGGAGTTTGAGATACTGGCACCAGTAACAGAAGGTGGTTAAGGTGGTTGTATAGTACTTCAGGTAAAATAAACAGACATGGTTATGGGAAGTCTGCTAGACTACAGATTAATCTTCAGGCACCATGAATAAGCAACAATGACCCTGAGCCCAGTGGAAAAAATACTGAGTTGGGATGGCTGGTTGGGCAGCATAAGTCCATAGACACCCCGGAGCCAAGAAGGCTCTCGAGAAAACAAAACATCTAAACTTCCAGTCACCAGATGCCCATCACACACACACACACACACACACACACACACACACAGATTCTTCCCTCATACTGGCCACTTGGGGGCTTCAGACTCCTCTGAGTCTTGGAGTCCATTGTCAGACTCCTGGTTAACCAATGATGCACCCCCCCTAAGCACCCTTGTTGGGATGAAGAGCTAGGGGATAAATCTGCTCAGAAGGGGAAACAATTTGACCCAGACACCCAGGGGATTCTCCTTTTCACTGGACACCCCCCTCTTAAGTGTCCAGTTATCTGTTAACCCACATTCGAAAATCTTTAGACAGAAAGGCAATGCACTACCTTCAGAGGGTTACCCTAAACCCTCCCTTCCCATCAAGGTGGCACTGACACCTGAGTTTGACAAACAGTTTTCATATACTTAGAGAAGGTGGGCAAGGACCTTAAAAAAAGGCACACATGTCCAGAGGACTGCTTATCCTCCTCTGGGGTAGGAGGAATAAGGCAGTCAGCAATAGTTTGAGTCCTAGAGGTAGCTGGGAGCCAGTGCGCCTGACACTCTGCATAGATGTGGAATGGGGCTTGGTGGGTGTTGGCATGCTCATACATGGGAGTGTGTGTGTGTGTCGTGCCTCTGATGCCTTTGCCTATCTGAGTCTCGGGGGAAACTCTATAAAAAAAACCTTCCTGCTAGGTGGCATGATGCCCAGGGACCCTTAGCCACTCCTTGGCTGAAATGCCACCTGCGTAAGACTCAGCCAGGACTTAAGGATGATGTTGGTCTCTCCCTAAGTGGAGCTCCTCCATGAAGGGTAATTCACAGTCCTCCTGGACCGGGCAGAATGGAAAAGTGCTGGGGGAGGGGGTGGTTTGGGGGAACCCAGGGTCAGATATAGGGTACATCCCCTAGCCTAAGTGTCAGAAAGAAGGTTACAAAAATAAAAAAGCATAGACAAGAGCCTCAGGATGGTGTAGGGCAAGCTGCTAGATCTGGTAGGACTGCTGGCCCTATTGAGTGACATGGTGCAGGAGGTCAGTGACATAGGTGTGGCCTTAGACCCTACAGGACATAATACAGAGAGCAGTTTGTTTTCTTGGTAACACTAATGTTGCTCTCTCAAATTAAATCAAATCAAACTTTATTTGTAAAAAGGCACCTTTCCAAAACCAAGGCGCCTGTACATAACATAATAAAATCAATAAATTAAAACAATATTAAAATTAATCCAGGCAACAACATTAAAAATCATCATATGCAAGGCTAAAAAGATGTGTTTTTAATGCCCCTTTAAAGCTTTGGACAGTCGGGCAATCTCGCACTTGACGAGGTAGAGAATTCTACAGGGTTGGGGCCATAAAACTAAAAGATCTAGCCCCAGAAGTCTTTAAATGAACCCTGGGAATCTCCAGCAATCCCTCATCAGTGGATCAGAGAGAGCGGGAGGGACAGTAGGGACAAAGGAGATCTTTCAGGTAGCCAGGTCCCTGATCGTGTAGGGCCTTATAGGTCAGCAAACCGACCTTGAAGGTGATTCACAGCTTTGGCAGCCAGTGCAGTCCGCTAAGCAATAGGTGTTATATGACTACCCGGAAGAACCAGTCAATAGCCTGGCTGCCGCATTCTGCACTAGCTGCAAGTGGCGAATATCAACCCCCGGTAGCCCAAGATAAAGGGTGTTGCAGTAGTCAAGGCGGGAGGTAACGAAGACATGGACCAGAGTAGGAAGATCGTCAGGAGGAACCAGGTGCTTCATCCGGGTGATGTTCCTCAGATAGTAAAAAAAGACTTTGACAACTGCCAACACCTGGGATTTAAGTGTCAAACAGTCATCAAATACAATGCTCAGGTTCCACACCCGGTCTGAGGTAGTTAGCTGAACACCCCCAAGCCATAAACCTGAGGGTGATCCCGCCAACAAACCCGCCTCCTGGTGACCTGGGTCCACAACCAACACCTCAGTTTTCCCTGGATTCAACCGCAGCCAACTCACATTCATCCAGTCCTGGATTTCAGCTAGACAGTTGTTAAAGACCGAAATGGCAGCATCTTGGCCGGGCACAAAGGACATGTACAGTTGAGTATCATCTGCATAGCAGTGAAAATTCAAACCGTACTGCCTAATAATCGCTCCCAACGGCAGCATGTACACCGCAAACAACATGGGTGCCAAAATAGAGCCCTGCGGCACCCCACAGGATAGGGGGAATGATGCCGAGGAAAAAATCCCAGACACCACCCTCTGAGTCCTACCCTCGAGGAAAGATCGAAACCAAATGAGGACTGTACCAGACAGTCCATAGATAAACTGCAAGCGCTCCAACAGCACACCATGGTCCACGGTGTCAGATGCTGCAGAGAGATCAAGAAGGACCAAGATGGAACAAGTCCTTCGATCTCTCGCTATTAGGAGGTCATTTAGTACCCGGACAAGAGCTGTCTCAGTACTATGTCTCTTCCTAAATCCGGACTGGAGAGAATCATAGACATTGTGACTGGTCAAATTATCATCCAGCTGCGACGTAACCACCTTCTTAATAACCTTATCCACAAAGGGCAGATTAGAGACAGGCCTGTACTTAGCCAGACAGTCCGGGTCCAAGGAGGACTTCTTAAGAAGGGGCTGAACCACAGCCTCTAGAGGATTTGGAAAATTCCCCCTCTCCAAAGACCTCCAGACTATCTCAGCAAGGACCGGACTGATTTTATCCACACAGTCCACTAGGAGACGTGTGGGGCCCGGATCCAAACCACAGTTGGTCGGACGCAATAACTGGATGACCATCACAATGTCACTGATTGTGGGAAGGTTGAAGTCAGACCACACAAATTGGGTGTCCGACATCTCCTGCTGACTCATCACAGCTCCCATTAGGAGGGTCAAGCAGATATCAGACCTGATTGTGGCAACCTTATCTGAAAAGAATTGAGCAAACTCCTCACACCATTCTTGAGAAAAGGCTCTTCTGGGCTGAAGACAGATTGGATTGCACAATCTGTCCACAGTCCAGAAAAGCTGAGCTGGTCTATTCTGTGCAGCAGCAATCTCTCTGGACAGGAATTCTGCCTTCTTATGAGAGATTGCTGATTGATAGACCACGTAATGGTCCATCAAACTAAGTGTGTCACAATCCAGGCCCGATTTCTGCCAACACCTCTCTAACCTTTGTCCAACTCTCCTCAACTCCCTCAGAGTCTCATCAAACCAAGGAGACCTGGGGCGAAGAGTGAGAGGACAAACACGAACAGGAGCAAAGGAATCCAGGACCCCTATTACCGCCTTATTATAGGCAAGTACCAAGTCCCCTGGATCCATGCAATCACTCAGTAAACCCGATAGGTCCAGCACCGCCATCAGGCCATCTGGGGAAACACGCCTCAAAGGGCGGTACCGGACCATCTCCATAGGGACTGTCCTATTAGGGGTGGCCTCGAAACTGAACCCAATGGTGTGATGGTCAGACCATCCGACTGGTTCCGCCACCAAATTGGATATCTCCATCCCCAGTAGGAACACCAAGTCCAATGAATGACCACCAATATGGGTCGAGGAGGAAATAACCTGTTTGAAGCCCAGTGAAATCATTAACTGATGGAAGTCCTGACCAAACTGCAAGAGCTCATCATCAACCCAGGCACTGAAATCTCCCAGAACCAACCATCTGGGGGATCCCAATGTCAGGTTGACAATGAAGTCTGCGACTTCCCGCAGGAAAACATTCCCGTCACCTGGTGGACGGTAAACGAGAAGTATCCTGCACCCCACACCCTCACCCATGATACATTCAAAGGAGTTGGTAGTTCCCACTGGTACCTCCACTAGGCCCAGTTCCATTCTAAAACAGATAGCAACACCCACACCCCTACAATCCATCCTAGGGCAGTGTATCACAGAGTACCCGGCTGGAATTGCTGATGCCAAAACAGGGCCAGCATTCTCATCCAGCCAGGTCTCAGTGATGCACGCCAGGTCAGATGTTCCAACAAAATCTGCAATAATAGCGGTTTTGTTTTTAATAGACCTGGCGTTGCATAACACCACCCAAGTAGGATGAGAATCCGAGGATGACCGTGCTACCTGCCAACTACAAGCAGAACCCTTGGGTATGGAAACCAGACAGGGAGGACCCCTTTCCTGGACCCATTTCACCCCAGGGAGTCTTCTTGTCCCCACTATCCCTATCCGCACACTCCTTTCCATTCCCTCTTCAGGCCCAACTCTCGTCCTCCTCCTTTTTCTAACAATCCCCAGAGCCCTGCACTGTCTATACACCTCTAGCAATAGAGGAGGACAGAGAAAAGGACAAAGGTCCCTGAGCCTGGAGGGGGAATAATACCCAACCGTCCTCATGCCTTCCCAACACATATTTACCACACTAAGCAAATACCAGCAAATAAACAATCCCAAAGTACAAATTAACCCACACCAAAAATATAAAATAATAAAACACTCTAACAAACGTCTACAAAAAAACTAAACAAATAAAATTCCCTATATAACAATTTATCAGCAAAATATAAAAGTCTGAGTTAGGAAAAAAATCATAGTCAAATAAGTCTCAGATTTTTGAATTATTTTGGTCTGAAGAGCTGCCATCTCTTCAGACATGACCAGAGAGGAAGGCCAGACTAAACTCTCACTTTAATTTGACCAACTAACCAGAGCTTGATGGAGTAGAAAACACTTTTTGATAAGGCACTCTCACTGCCAACATATATCCAGTAGAATGCAGGGATAGTCAGTTCCAATTCTCAGTTTTTCAGTGCAAGAGTCCCATCCCACGATGCATAACATAAAGTCAAAACAAATTCAGCTCACTCAAACCAGTCCCGACTCCGCAGAGGATCCTACACAGATCCAAGTCCAGTACACAGATCTCTCCAAGGACTTCCAATTTAAAAGCTGATTCCACACCACACCAATATGTACCTAACCCCCCCCCCCAGCTGTCTCCACAGCTATCGAGGCAGGTACAAATAATAACCGGAGTGCTAAACAAGATTGTTTCAGGCAAAAGACCCCCCCCAACACAAACCCAAGGGGAAGCCGTCTCTTCACCCGCTGAGCCCGCGACTACAGCCCCCAGGCTAAGCCAGCCAAACAGTTGACCCCCCTGGGCCACTTAGGAGACAAGACAGCCCCTGCCCACCTTCCAGCAGGCCATGAGCCCAAGCTTCCTGCCCGACTCGGCCGAAATTCGAAGGCCACCCCCCCAGGTAGGGCAAGGGAATCCCTACTCACAATCCTTTCTACTCACGGTTTTCCACAGCAGCGATACTGATTAGACTCGGATTCAGCCACAAGGAGACTCCGATTCTCCGCAGAGTCCTCCGGTATTCCAAAAGTCAGCTTCTTCAAGTTAGGGACTAAGGGACTTCCCCACTCACAGCTCTTCCATAACAGAGGTCGGTACCACTCTGTTTCAGTCCGACCACCAAACAACTTGTGCACAGTCTGATTCTCTGTGAAAACACTGCTGTAGTTCCTTCCTTCAGAACGTCAAGTCTCCACTCTGAATCTCCTCCCTTGCTCCCCGAATCTCCTCCTAGTCGTTCGCAGTACTCCAGGCACGTAAGAGAACTGACAAATTAATCAAACCTCCAGATTTTACGATAAACATCCAGTGCAATATTTTAAGCACTGGATGAAGCAGGAAGAATATACAAAAAAAAGGATTTCCTAACTCCGTTAAAGCTCTCAAAGAAAAAACCCTCTCTAAGCCTGATACGCCACTCAATCCTTACTAATTCACTCAATTTTCCCTAACTGACTGCCAAAATTGATTATACTAACTAAAAACAAAAGAAAACTCTCAATGGAAAGACAAAAGTATTCCCTGATTAGGTTCCACCTCAACTCCACGAAGCTTGCCTATAAAAATACATTGGTGGAAGAGAAGGGTTGGTTCTTCAGGGAATCCATGCATAAAGAACTTAAAAACACAAGCTTATGAACATTTTGCAAATGATGAACTTTGGTTCAGACTTCTAGGCCTGCTTAAGTGCCCTGTATAGAAGAAGAAGAAGAAGAATCAGCATTTATAGAGCACTTTTCATACACATTGTATCCCAAAGCACTTTACAAGCAATGCTAGACTGGTAGTGAAGTGATTGAATGTGTAGTGGCAGCCATATTGCATATCAACACCCACACAGCCTTGGGCAATTGCATGAACCGGTTTTATCGGAAGGGGAATATTGGCCAGGACACTAGGAATGTCCCCTACTCTTAGCGAAGATTGCCCCGGGTTCTTTTACTTCCACCTGGACACCCACCAGGACAGCACCAGAATGGGTAGAAGGAACCTTGGTTTAACATCTCATTTGAAGAATGGCACACTCCAACAGTACAGTACCCCCTAATATTGCTTTTGGGTGCCAGCATATACAGTGGCGTGAAAAAGTATTTGCCCCCTTCCTGATTTTCTCTATTATTGCATATTTGTCACACTGGATGTTTTCAGGTCTTTAGAGAAAATGTAATATTAGATAAAGGGAACCTGAGTGAACAAATAACACTTGTTTTTTTTTTTAATTTCACTTATTTAATGAAAAAAAGTTAACCAACACCAACTGGCACTGTGTGAAAAGTAATTGCCCCCTTACACTTAATAACTGGTTATGCCACATTTAGCTGCAATGACTGCAACCAAACACTTCCTATAATTCAATATCAGTCTTTCACATCGCTGTGGAGGAATTTTAACCCACTCTTCCTCGCAGAACTGCTTTAATTCAGTAACATTTGGTAGGTTTTCGAGCATGAACTGCTCGTTTCAGGTCCTGCCACAGCATCTCTATTGGATTTAAGTCTGGACTTTGACTAGGCCACTCCAAAACTTTAATTTTACTTTTTTAGCCATTCTGATGTGGACTTGCTTTTGTGTTTTGGATCATTGTCTTGCTGCATGACCCAACTACGCTCAGCTTCAGCTGATGGAAGGATGACTGGACATTCTCCTTAAGAATTTTCCGTACAGAGCAGAATTCATGGTTCCTTTAATTATGGCAAGTCATCCAGGTCCTTAGGCAGCAAAGCATCCCCACACCATCACACTACCACCACCATGTTTGACTGTTGGTATGGTGTTCTTACTGTGGAATGCTGTGTTTGCTTTACACGAGACATTATGGGATCCATGTTGTCCAAAAGTTCCACTTTGGACTCATCTGTCCATAGAACATTTTCCCAAAAGGCTTGTGGATCATCCAGGTGCTTCTTGGCAAATGAGAGATGAGCATTTATGTTCTTCTTGGTTAGCAGTGGTTTCCTGCTACTCTCACATGAAGACCATTTTTGCCCAGTCTCTTTCTGATTGTGGAGTCATGAACACTGACCTTAGCTGAGGCAAGAGAAGCCTGCAGTTCTTTGGATGTTGTTTTAGGATCCTTTGAGACTTCTTGGATGATTTTACACTGTGCCCTTGGAGTAATTTTGGCAGGCCGCCACTCCTGGGAAGGTTCACTACTGTTCCAAGTGTTCTCCATTTGGAGATTATGGCTCTCACTGTGGTTCGATGGAGTCCCAGAGCCTTAGAAATAGCTTTGTAACCCTTTCCAGACTGATAGAGGGCAACAAATTTTTTCTGATCTTTTCAGGAACTTCCTTTGATCATGGCATAATGTGCTTGTTGAATCTTTGTAGTTGGCAACGTGACTCTGACGGTAAGGGCCAAAATAAGTGAGGTTTATATTGAGCAGGGCTGGCTGTAATCAAGCCTGGCTGTGTTCAATCAGCTGACTCTAATTATCCCTTTAATTGGGTTGATTTAACTAGGGGGCAATTACTTTTTCACACAGTGCCAGTTGGTGTTGGTTAACATTTTTTCATTAAATAAATGAAATAAGTAAAAAAAAAAGTGTTATTTGTTCACTTAGGTTCCCTTTATCTAATATTATATTTTGTCTAAAGACCTGAAAACATCCAGTGTGACAAATATGCAATAATAGAGAAAATCAGGAAGGGGGCAAATACTTTTTCACGCCACTGTAGGTATGAACCCACTCCCGGTGTGGGACTAGAATCCACAACCTTCTGGCCACAGGCAGATGTACTATCAACTGAGCAACACTGACACCTAGTGACCCAGAAGCAGTGATAAAGGTGAATGGGGTCAATCCTAAAAGAGTTCCACTAGCCCGAGGAACATGGCAAAGATGCTCCCTTCCCCCCCCCCTTTGCATTATGCATACAACCCCTAGCAGTTAAGGTGAGAAACAGTGAGAGCATGGGTGGAGTGGTAGGTATCTGCCTTGCAGAACTGGGGAAATTTCCACTGGAAGATAATAATCAGGTTCTTCTAGGTACCAACAATTGCCAAATACTTTGGAAAAAATAGCACAGACAACTGTTGGAGGGACTGACAGGAAAGGGGTACACACTTTCATATACTGTGGTCATGCCCTAAGCTGGTAAATATTTGGGCCCAAATTAGGCAGGAGCTGTCCAGGATCTGGGGGACAGAGATTCCTGACACCTTCCAGCACTATTTGTTGGTCGCCGAGTTTGCAGGAATTCAAACCAGTAAAAAAAGGAGGTCTTTCAATGTGTGGTCCTGGCAGCCCTCAAAACATTGTATTCCTGCGATTCCGAAGGTGGAAGAATGGAGGGACAGAATGTTACTGATCTTATGTATGGAACAACTCATTGCCAGATTTCACCTTACGGAGGAGAAATTCATGGATGTGTGGCAATCATGGTTGTCCTATACTACCCAAGTTGATGGCTAATCGAGCAGACTGCCACACTGCACCCTAAAAGATTAAAGAATATAGTGGGTGATACCCTGGAACTCTGGAGGTAGGGTGGAGAGGAAGGAGGAAGAATAATTCATGAACAGGAAAAGACAGAACATATCAAATCAAATCAAATGTATTTATATTACGCTTTTCAATAATCAAAGCGCACATACATGATAGAAACAATCAGCAATAAAAACATAAATATAAAGAATGAGACATACCAGCTGGTTTTGTGTGTGTGTGTGTATAAATATATATATATATATGTACTGTATATATATATATATATATATATATATATATATATATATATACATATATTATGGTATAACGGTAGTGCTACCATAGTTTGGGTTGAGTAGCACTTTTAAGGTTAAAGGGTGAAACATTGCACCTTAATAACTTTGCCACCGTTCAATGGATTTGCCTGAAATTTGATATGCACGATTGGGCATGGTAGATCTTGGGATCTGCCAACTTTTGTACTGGTCGGATATATGGCTGCGGAGTTATTAAGCGAAAACCAAATGCGCAGTTACAGTTTTTTTCAAATTTTTTGCTCTCGCCTACAGGTCGCACGGTTTGCTCAATGGTCCGAAAACTTCAGTGAACATGTGGCCAGGGTCCCCGATGTGCCTTTTGAAGATTTCATGAAAAAATATAAAACAGTTCAAAAGTTATTCAAAAAACAAGTTCCCATTATAAGTCAATGGGAAAAGTTAACAAAAAGTTCAAAAGTGTCGCAAATGCACTTTTTAGTGTCGCAAATGGCCCTAGTAGTGTCGCAAATCCGCCATTTTGTTCTCAGTTAGTGATCAGAAAAATGCTTGGTATTTAAAATTGGGACCCTCTAGGGTCACAATTCTTTCTGTGTTCACATAGTCGAACCCTGAGGATGCTAGCCATTTCTTTATTTTGGGGTTAAACACCCCAGAAATATGTTTTTCAAATTTCTGGAAACAGTAGTGTCGCAAAGTAGTGTTGCAGCTGCGACACTTTTGCAAATTTTTGCAAAAAAGTGTCACAAATTACGACACTACTTTTCCAGACTATGGCCAAAATGACAGGAGTTCTTCGCCACCCTGCTGCAAAAGAACCGTTTAGTCTTTTGGGCTGAAATTTGGAGGGAAGGCAGCCAATATCTCACAGATGTGCCTTTTGGAGGTTTGGTGAAAACATATTGCATGACTGCCAAATTATGGTACTCCGAAGTTGACTTTTTTCCCATAGACTAACATGGTGGCATACACGCCGCTGGGCTCAGATCTCGAACGTGCGAGATACGGAATTTTCGCTATATAAGGGTGTAGCCCTAGGGGATACGCGTTCAGTAAAAACCTAGCCAGGAAACTGATGAATCATGTGAAACTCAATTTTTTTTTCTACGTTGCATGGTTCCTGAGATATAAGCAATCTAGTATTCCAACACCTCATTTTCTGCTCCGAGGCCCATTATTATGCATACATTCTTTGTACACATTGTGTTTCCTCTATGCAGCTGTTGGGTAAAAACAGGGTGTGTGCTTCCATTACTGTTACAGTTAGCATTTCCACCTGCATTTCCGTGACCGTTTGCATTACCGTTCCCGTGTACGCCACTGTGTGCGTTACTGTTTGCGTTCCCGTTTGCGTACGTGCTTGTGTTCACATTTCCATTTCTGTTTCCTTTGGCATTATTTCTGCTGTTAACGTTACCATTTGCATTTCCAATTTCGGTACCGTAACCGTGCGCATCACGATTTGCGTTTCCTTATGCGCTTGTGTCTCCTTTTGCATCACTGTTTGTTTTGGCATCACTTTACGCTTGCGTTTCTACTAACGTTTGCTTTTCCATTTACGTTTCAGTCACCATGTGCACGACCCTTAGCAGTTGCATTTCCCTTGCACTTACCGTTACTATGTCACAAAAAATCACGTGGTGGGCCCCACGCTTCCACCACCACATTCCATTCACTATTTCTACTGCACATTCTCAAAAAGAAGGGAAATTAGAGGCAAACAACTCCATTTAATGCATCAATTAGGGTTGTTCCACAGTGACATAAGCGAGGAAATTCGGTGTTAGGGTTGAAAGTCCCCCTTGCATCCCCCCACCCAACCGCCAACGGGGTGTACATTGAGGTCATCGGTCCTCTCACCCCATTCTCCTATGCCTCAGCTTGTTTACACATGTAATGGAGTGAGAGTTAGGGACGATTACCTCAATGCACACCCCGTTGGCGGCTGGGGTGGTGGGCTGGGGTTGCAAGGGGGTCTTTCAACCCTAACACTGAATTTCCACACTTTTGTCACTGTGGAACAACCCTAACTGATGCATTAAACGGAGTTGTTTGCCTCTAATATATATATATATACATGTATATATATATCATAACTGGCTCCCATTTTTTCCCATAGGGAAACCGGGTTATAATTCCAGCTTTATAACCAGCTGGTTATAATGACATTCATGCGCCCGGTTTCCGTACTTTAGCGCATGCACCTGCCGCAAACTTACTGCTCTCGCCCCTGTCTGTCCCTGCTCTTCACTGCTGAAAACGTCTCTGACAGAAGTTGGCGGTAAGTTATTTTTTTACCTTAACAAAATACAACTGGGCACATAAAAACAACTAACTAATCGTCCACAAGTTAGAAAAAATTATAGTTCCTTCCATTTATGAGCCAGCCGCTATGGACCACATTAAAACTCCAATGGTCCACGGCTTGACTCCATACAGAAATCGCGTTATTTTGTATAATTGCTGTGGCAAAAAAATGACCCCCAGCAAATTATACAAAATAAAAGATGAGTAGCTAGTTAAAACTCAGATTTTATACACCCCCTCTGGATAGGATGCCTTCATAAACTCCTCGAGTTTCGCTCTCTGTAGCATCCCACCCCTCGGGGTGTATAAAGTCCTCATTATAACTAGCTACTCATCCATTATTCTCTCTCTATCTATATATAAAATGGGTTCTGAAACTACTGTCTTCTGATTCGTTCAAACAGGTCACCTGACCCTGACCACTGATTAATCCCTGATATACCCAGAGTTGCATGCTCACAGGGCTTTATTTTACTATTTCTTTAGGTAAATCTCTAACATAACATTACCCATGTTATAAGAGGATTAACCCACTCCAGTGTATGCCTCGTGACTCCAACCCCCCCCCCCCGGCGTGGATACCCATACCCTGTCGTGGGTTAATCCCTCCATATATAGTAGTTTTTCTGTTTAATCATCATAACTTTACAATTGTTTTTAGGTTAAAAAAACAGCTTAATCTGAATATACATATTATGGTAGAGCATCTGATATGCAATTATAAGATGAGGAATGCAACAAGTGAGTATGTCCTGCATTGTATAAACCCCCAACTGTAGATTCTTACATTAAAACCATTATGTAAGCAATAAGACACAATGGGGTGTACATGGAACAGATTTTACCACACGCTCAGGGGCATAGTGAGGCATTAGGCCATAGGTCTGGTGCCTTCAGCCTGTGGAAGTGCAGTAAAATCTGTTCCATGCACACCCCCAGAGTGTCTTATTGCACTTATAAAATGGGTTCCTTTTTTTTTTAACTTTTTACAGTTGGGAAAAGCATGTTTATATGTAGAAACAATAGATTTACTTGTGTGCATTTATGATAAAATAGTCCTTCCGCCCACTGCAAATGATGTCATTGATGATATCATTGTATTACTGTTGGACACAGTTTGTCCTTTGTTGGCATCAAGATTCAAGGTATGGAATGTTTACCATGGAATACATGGATTCAAAATTCTGCTCAGTTCCACTGGCAGAATGTTCCTCTTCTAACATACTGTACACACACACCAAAGGCCTCTTCTACAGCCAGAGACTCAATTTTCTCACTGTCAAGGCACGCAGAAGAGATTTTCCTGATGAGCAGGTAAAGACAGAGGGGACATTTTTCATTTTCAGCAGAGAAACAGTTGTAATGAAACTATAAACAATACTTAATGTTTCTAATTTGTTTATGTGTGTAAGGAAAGTGCGATGATCAGGGAACAACATTTAATTTGTTTTATTTTTTATTTAAGGTAGTTTTATTTTTAGGACCCAGTTGAAGGTTTTTTTTACAGTGTAAAGGTAGTAGCCATGTTTGTGATGGAAGATCAGTTCTGGTTTTATTTTTTTATTTAGTATGCTTTATATCCTGTGTGCCTGCCTGTTCTGATCAGCCCCCACTCATCTGGTCTTCCCTCCTTGCCTCTCTGGTACTTATCTCCTCGTGGGTCGATACCCCCTGGCTTGCCTCCCAGGGTGGGGCCACCTCCCCAGCGCAAACCCTCACAGAGATGGGAGAAGGATACCAGCAGACGTGCCCATCAGCCTTGCTTCACTGGACTGTCCCCAAGGGGTGCGTGAGGTCAAGCCGGATTGACAGAGACAGGATGGGGCCAGAGGGTGATCAGAGCCGGTGAGGTGAGGCATTATGTGCAATTTCCACAGTTTATTTTTCTTGTAGATCCCAGGGGGTGGGGACATGCAATGATGTCCCGCATCCACCCCACCCCCCCCTCAGGTGATGGCACCAGCACAAAGGACCCCCCAGCCTCCGCCAGAGGTCCATACTGTGCCGGACTCTCTACCCCTTCCCCCAAAGAAGGACAGCAGTCCCTAGGACATTCAATCCTTCTCTTCCTGGCTGGCCCTCTAACATCCCAAGTCCATTCTCAACGCGGGTCATCGGCATCACAGATGGATGCCCTGCCTCTGCGCCGGCAGGCCGGCCCCAGAGGATCAGTTCTGGTTGTAGGGGGACTGATGGAAGATAGTTCTGGTTGTAGGAGGACTGATTTGCTCATTGTATGATGTGGTTTAGGATCAGGATGACTGCATGAAACAGATTTCATGCACAGTCACATGATATATTTTGACCAATGAGACTTCTTTGTTTTGGATGCCCATTTTATAAACGCTAATGACTTGCCTTTGTTTTCATCTCACCAGCCCCACATCATAGCTCTGGCTCTCTGGTTTGTTTTGTGTCTTCCTCCTGGTTTGGCAGTCTAGAACCCTGGATACCTCTCTGGTGGAGCAAAGAGGCCAGGGCAAGTTCCAGCTCAGGAAGATGGGTAAGGAGGATGAGGTCTACTGGCTAAACCCTTGATTTCTGCTGATTTAAATATAAACTGGAGAAAAACCACATGCAAGAAAAGGGAGACTGCATGATACATGGGTAGTGCATAATCTCAGCTAAATCAGCATGAATAATGCAAACGGGGGGGCTAGAATAAACTGTACTGAAAACACAGGGGTTGGGGAACAAGTAGTGAGAATATTATATACTGCTACTATGGAGAAATGCAAATGTATATGCAAATATTTTATTTATTTATTTAGCTTTTGTTGGCCAGATAAGTACATTAGACAAACATATGCCTATTTTCAGGTGCGACCCAGGAGATTACATGGGATATACAGACAAAAACAAGGTTTACACAGGATTAAGAAGGATTTCAAGGGATATACAAACAAGGCAGACTACAACAACGGAGCAGGTTCAGACACCATGAAGTAAAAACAGTATTACAGATAGTCTCAACAAAATAAAGTGGCAGACAAATTCAGAGTTATTCACAAGCATGGACTCAAGCCGTCCTTGGCCAGCAACCATGCAGGAACAGTACAGTGCTATCATAGATACATTGGAGGACACATTGCTTAGGTGCAGTTTCAGGCTGTGGTGAGCCTTAGATAGTTTCAAAGGGTGTTTTTAAAGCTGTTGTGAGAGATGGCGGTGTGAACATGTGAAGGAAGGGAATTCCAGGTCCAAGGTGCACACGCAGCAAAGACCCTATCACCCATGAGTGGTCTGTTTTTTGGGACAAGGAAGAGTGATGAGTCATTTGATCCGAGAAGGTAAGCTGAGTTTGCAGGCTTAAGTAGCTCAGCTAGGAAAGGAGGGGTAGCAGTTCTGACTGTTTTGTCAGTGAAACAGCCCAGCACAAACAGATGATGGTTCCCCGGAGAGAGCCAGGCCAATTTGTCATATAAACTCTCAAAGATGAGTAAGTCGGGCAACAGAGAGCGCAAAATGGAAAATGTTATCATAAGCAACGTCCCACTTGGACAGACTGGTTTTAGTGGCATGAGCAAAGGTAATGAGCCCATAACAAAGCGTGGGAGAAGTATACCTGTAGCCAGGGCATGACATGCTGCAAATGTGAGACAACTCTTAGCTCTGTAGGCCAGACCCAGTTAACTATTGAAAGCCTTACATACATTTCTGACTGCAGGGAGAAATCAAGCTGAGGATCAGGGGTGACTCCCAGGCATTTTAGGAGTCAACAACCCTCAATGGTGGCCCATCTTTACTCTCAACTTTTAGTGGCACAGAGCATGCTTTGATTTTAGCCAGGGTTCCAAATAGCATAGTGTGAGTTTTCTTGAGATTTAAGGTTAGTTTACTGGCCAGGAGCCAGCTTTCAATTTTACCAAAGTCAGTGTGAAAGCAAGAGTTTAGGACTTTAATGCCCTGAGAATTTATTAGGAGCACTAGGTCAGGTCGTCTGCGTATAGGGTTGCTTCACAGAGAGCCGGGACCAAGGGTAAATCGTTCACAAACAAGGAGAAAAAGACAGGTCCAAGGCCGGACCCCTGAGAGCCCCCAGTTTTGACAATGGTAGGCTCAGAGAGAACCTTGTTAAACTTAACAAGTTGCTGCCTTCCCCTGAGGCAATTTGTACGCCAGGCTAGGGCAGAGGCAGATAAGCCAAGAGTACAGAGTTTTGAGCACAGGAGAGTATGGTCAACCAGATCAGAGGCCTTTGAGAGGTCTATAAAGATGGCTAGCGTCAGTTTACCCTAATCAGCAGCTACCCCTATCTCAGATGTGACTTTGGCAAGGGCAGAGGAGGTACTATGACCCTTTCGAAAGCCATGCTGCACCTGAGATAGAAGGTCATGGTTCTGAATATAGTCAGAGAGTTTTCTAATAACTTGCTGATAGCAGAAAGAATGGCAATTGGCCGATAATTTTCAAGGAGTTTTGGATCACTTTGTTTAAATACAGGCATGGCCCGAGCCACCTTCCAAAGGTCAGGGACAGATCCAGTGATAAGGGAGGTGTTGAAGATGTGAGTAATAGACATGGCAGGAGCTCCCAACTTAATGAATTTGAGCTCCAGGTTGTTGTGACCAGCAATGGTGAAGGGGGAGAGGCTTTCGAGGAGTGTGCATGTCTCATTTATAGACACAGTTTTAAGGTATAATGGTGGTTGACAGTCAGGCCCCGGGTGGGAACTGTCAGATGGGACAAGTCACTCTGTGGAAGGAAAAAGGGGGGTAAAGCAGTCAGGTCAGTGAACTGGGCATTGAAAGCATTCACAATGGTTGAGACATTATAACAATTAACATCACCAATTAACATTTCAGTAGTGTGTACATTTTTGGTGCCACAAACTATATTTTTAATATTTTGCCAGAAACTCCTAGGGTCTCTAGCAGAGGTCAGCAGAGCAGATTTGCAAAATTTGCTTTTAGCAGTACATGTTTTTTTTTTTTTTACAGGCACTTCTTAGGCATCTGTATTCATGGAAGACAGTCATCTCATGGGAGGCCTTGAACCTAGCCCAGCATTTATCCCTGCACTTCATAAGGGAAAACAAACCACTTTTCAGACATTTTGTTGTGGTACCCCTGACTATCCTTTTTTTCAGCGGAGCATGCTTATCTTGGAAGGGGGAGAATCTGTTAATGAAGTTATTTAGAGCCACAGTAACATCACTAGCAGCTAGTACCGTGAACCAGTCCAAGAGAGCCAGGTCAGCATGAAAGGATTCTAGGCTGAATTTAGAGAAATCTCTTACGTGAATAACCTTAGAGGGTATTTTGGGTGACAGAACTTTCCAGACACAATATGTAGGGGCATGATTTGAAATCAAGTCTGGGAAGGTTCCAACTGAGGCAGCCCTCTCGGGCCTATTTGCCAGAACCCAGTCGAGGAGGGAATTTGTGCCCCCAGATGCAGTGAACCTAGTAGGTTCTTGTAATAAATGGGAGAGATCCAGACCATCAAGCAAAGGTTCTTACTGCTTGATGTTAACTCCTTTCCAATGAAGGGTAAAGTCATCAAATATCAGAAGTTCATTAACGCACATCTTGGGACTAATGCAGTCAAGCAGGTAGGTTAACCATTTCACACCACCTTTGGGAGGATTATCATGGAGGGTTCAGTGTCCCTGGAAGCGTGGTTCCTTTCAGGAGTTCCTGGGCAACCACAGGACTTCTGGAGGGAACTGCACACTTATTCCATATGTCCTGGGCCTCAGGTACCAGAAAGGCATATCAATCTTCCTTAGATGCTTGATCTCACTGGCATATTTCAAGACATTTGGGTCCTCTTTCAGCCCCTGTGACTGAAATGATAGAATTTCTTTTTGAGGCTTACTTATTTATTTGTAATTTTTGACCAGGAAAGGCACATTAAACAGTGACAGCCTGTTTCCAAGTGTTTTCTGGAGGTGGGGTTACATGGACCTGTTTCTATTGATGGGAGAGTGTTTGGCCATAACACCAAGGAAAATCTCCTACTCTATCAGTAGGGGGAACCTGTCGACCAAGATGGCCAACCCTGGCATTTGACAGCTGGACAGACCTCAGAGTCCGTCAGGACTGTTATCTGTACCGGCAGTCTTGTCTCTGAATGGAAAGGATGACACACCAGATTTGTTTGTATCCCAGCCACATTCAGCAGTGCCTATCCAGGATTGTACTTTGCAACCGTTTTCAGTTCAGAGTGACTTACTGCCGCAGCACTCTATGGAGCAGCGTGCTGATAACCTGCAGGACTTAATCTCGCTCCCGGAACTACAGCCTTACAGTGACTGTCTGATTAGACTGCTGGATGCACCAGATGCATCCTTCCTGATGGATATGACTGGCTTAGACCTGGCTCTTGAAAACCAACTGGACGCCAGCATGCAGGTGCAACCATCTGTACATGGTTCCAGCACCAAAACTAAACTTTGGTTTTTGGACTGCGGGAGTCCTATGGAACAGGAGTCCCCACTGCAGACTGATTCACCTTCATCCTCTATGCCGGACATAGCTGCTCTGACTTGACTTCCTGGTCGTCTTGCTCTGGTGAACCCTGTTGCTGACTTATTTTCTTTTAGTTCCTTTAAGGCTTACCCAGCTATTAATGAGCAAAATTCAATCGCTTTGATCTTGCCTAGTGAAAGTTTTCCCACTGCAAAGGAGAAGGGACAGCTGCCTATGGATGTTGGAGCTAGTGTGGAGCAGTCTGTGCTGCTCTCACTTATGGGGGTGGACCCACTGGCTTGTCCCTTGCCAGGCTATCCCCCCGATGCAGTCACTTGTCTGGTAGGTGCCTCTGCCCAGTGCCTTTTTTACAGTTACTGTTAGCCGACTCTGCTGAGCCCTCTACCACAGTTCAGCCACCTTCAGTTCACATTGCGGCCTCCCAACTGCCTGTAGCCCACAATACTGTGCTACCTGTCTCAGATGTCTCTCCTCTGCATTGTACTGGTAACATTTGCTACTAGTGTCCCCAGCTTCTGCTGGTGGCATAAAGATGCATAGAATCCCTGCTTCGCCCACAGCACAGGTACCTGTTTCTGATGGAATACTTTTTGATGGCTGGCAGCCTCAACCATACCAACAATGCACTCCTCTGGGTACCCCACCAGGTATTTTCACCGGACAGTCCATGACCATGTCCCCAGGCTGGAGTCCAGAGAAGGTTCAATGAACTGCTGGCTGGATAGTGGGACCTGACAGTGACTCATAGATTCCTGACCCAGACTTGTTGCCAGCTTTCAACTCCATCACCTGAGTTCCCTCCTATTGCTCAGGCCAATGTTTCAACCCAGTCAAACCCATCACTCAGGGCTGTACTGGAAGCTCTGAGTTCAGCGACGGACACAGACGGATCTCCTCCAACAGCAGTCCCTGCATTGACAGCTCCTCTAGCCACTGCCCCAGATGTCCCCTTTAAAATGTCAGATCATTTTACTGCTCAACCAATGCCTGTTCCTCGGTGTAATGCAGTTCATTTGAAATACATTGGAGCGGATGACCTTCCACTTGACCGAGCCTTTTTGGTCAAAAAACTTTTAATGGACTGTTTAGGCTTTGTACTAGATGACATCTATGTCATCATTTATGTGTCAGGATCTATGTTTTATGATTACCTCCTTCCGGCGTCTTGGAGTTTGGCTTGACCGCCACCTCACCTTTGCAGTCCATGCTGACTCTATACTAACAAAACTCCACCCCAAGCTCGGTGCTTTATATCAGAACCGTTCTAGCCTCCCCATCCGGTCCTTTGTGAGCTTATCCAGAAGATTATACTTCCCTCCTTCGATTATTGTGATACTGTTTACAGTGCTACCCACAAGTCAGTTTTATCCAAACTGGATACCCTTTTTAATGCTTTCTGCCGGTTTGCTCTTGATGCTCCTCCTCGCACCCACTGCTGTGAGCTATACCGCTCCCTTGCTCTCCCCTCCCTTGAGAACTGCCGCCTAATACACTGTGCCAAGTTTATCTCGAAGAACTGGTCTGGTACCCTCCCAATGTAACTGACCTCCGTACTATCACCCCCTCTGGCACCCACCTATGCTCTGAGGTCCCTAGACTCCCGGCTCCTGTTAGTCCCCAAACGTCGAACCCAAGCTGTCCAGGCCATCTTCTCTCACTGCTTCCCTCAACTCTGGAACTCCTTCCCCTCTGAAATTCGCCACTCCTTCTCTATCCCCTCACTATCCTATGCCCTAGCCAACCACTACTCAGTAAACTGCTCCTGCAGCTAACTCTCCAATCTATTCTACCTCAGACATGCCTATATTTCTTCTCCCAGTAGGCCCACTGGTGCTACTTCGTTAACCACACCCAACTATTGCACTTGATCTCAACTTTTGAGCTAGCTAGCTTGCACTTACCCCTATCTCATTATATACCACAACCCAATACCTTAGCAGGATTTCCTCATTGTAACTGTTACTCTCGACTATTAGGGTATATGTATTACCCCACACTCACCTATTCCTGTCAAACATATGGAGCTGTATTATCTAATTATATGTTTTCAAGGTATGAAGCATGACTTCCCCATGTAATTGCTACTATACTATAAGTAAAGGTAATTTGTCATCTATGCCCTACTATTTCTGTCAAATGTTTTCAACTGTATTGTAATTGTATGTATATATGTCAGGACTTGGACTACCCTTGTCCTCTTCCCCACTGTACCCCTCCCCCCAGGTCGCACCGGGAGAGGAGCAGTTCTTGCTCAGTGTGCTTTTCCCGGTGAAATAATTTCAATAAATAAACATCAGCTTCCATCTTCACTCTTCCTTGGATAAATTCTGGACTGAATACAATTTATTATGTTATTCTGAGCTGTGGTTACTATTCCAGGCAATTCCCCTCACCAGACTCACCACATGAACGGAGACAGTGATGTTTCGCAATGAAGGGGTAGATGTTCAAAACATCACTTTCTGGCTTCAGAAATGTTGCAAGGTGCTTGGCTGCCCTGACAAAATCCTAGACAAATACAGAATATGGACTGGGGGTGGAAATGTAAGGTCCAGCTCCATGCTTCCAATTCCAGACTTTCTAATCTTCCAAACAGCTTCTTTATTGGCCATGATTGTGTCGTCTGTTTCCATTCCGGGCAACGTAAGGCCTGTTTTAAATGTGGCTCCCTCAACAATCTCAGTAATGTCTGTGGTCAGCATCTCTGCAGTCTTTGTTTGGAACATAGTCATATAGCAGCACAAAGCCAGAATAAGGTGAAATGTAATCTTTGTCAAATCGAAGGCCATTCCTTCCGGGATTGCCCGTGGGTGGCCCATAACAAGTCATCATGTAACCTACAAATGGAAATGCCTCCTACATCCTCCCGCCAGGATGTGGGACCCAGTCTAGGACCTATATTACCCACCCTTCCCCCAAGACCACTCCATATGGCTGCCACTGACTGCCTTCCTCAGTCGACTGTGCAGAGAGCTCCTACAACTTCTTTACCAGAGCCTTGTCCTGCGACACCTGAGGTGTTCGCCATTCCACCACTGCCCTCGTCAGACATTGAAAAACCTTTGCTCCAGCTGGACACACCCGAGGTGTTGTTCATGTCACCTCCAACCCCTTATACAGTCATGCCCAGACGGAGGTCTCTCCAGAACAGATCTCTCCCCAGTACTTCTCAATCACCACCCCTAGTGGCGCTTCCACTTCAGAACAGATATCATCTGTTGGCCACACCACAAGTGTGGGGTGACATAGATGCTGATATCAAATCCAGTGCTGCATTGACTATGTCCTATGGCATCGATGGTTTTCAGGACACCGACAAGGACATTTCGAAATGGATAGTGACTTGTAATCGTAAAGTCGGCTCTTCCCCTGGGTCAAAAGTCAAGTTCAACAAAAAACATGCACAGCCACCATAGTTTATAGTGGCTGACTTTATGGAATTGACCCTTTTTCTTCCTTTTGTATGAAAGTTGCAATGCTGAATGTCAATAGCTTGTTAAATCCCATAGGAAGGAAGGTGCTTTTGCAAATCCTGTGGTAAAGTAGAGCAGATCTGCTTTTTCTACAAGATACTAGGTCCTTAGCTGACATAGCCTCAACAAAGAGACTTTGGACTACCGGTATTTCCTGTTTTTCACTTGGTCTTTAGAACTGCTTGGGGGTAGCCATCCTGTTTAATCACCTTTCTCCCATAGTTTCCAGAATAGTAGAAGTGCAATCAGGTCAGGCTCGCCTGCTTGATTGCGCTATTAATCAGGTAGCGTACAGGCTGATAGTAGTGTATGCTCCTCAATCTAAATTTGACTGGGTCACATTGTTCACGGCAGTCCAACCTTATTTATATACCTCTAAGTTGGTCATCCTTGGTGGTGATTTTAATTGCCCACTCCATCTCCGAAATTGTGGAGCTCGGATGTCAAAGTTGTCCTGTGACTCCCTATGCTTACAGACCATATGCAGAAAGGCCCACCTGATGGTCACATTTTGAGCTCTCTATCCCACTGATGGTTACACCTACCATACAGCTACACTAGTGATGTATATAGACTATATATTTGTCTCCAGTAAGTGCAAAATCTTGTCAGCTTCAGTTCTCCCTGTTGGTCTCACTAATCATTCTCTCCTATATAGTGACTTAGTAGTTGATTCAACGCTCCAGCCAGGGAAGCCTTGCTGGAGGTTGAATAATGCCATGCTAAGGACTCATCTCTTCCTGAAGGTTTGAGATCCCTATTGTGGGTCCGCCTGTCTGTTCTGGGTTTGTACCCAGATGTGTTACACTGGGGGGAGCTCACCAAACAGTCCATAGGAACCTTGGCTTGGCACCAGACCATGATAACTGGGAGGTCCTCGTACCTTGCTTATCTTGAGTTCACAGAATCACAGAAATCTGATGGCAGAAAGGACCCCAATGGGCCCTCGAGTCTGCCCCTTCCCCCTCATCTCCTTTTCCATGGATCCTCCCCTTCTTCCCACTTACCAACCCCATATGTCTATCCCATGCCCTCTTGAATCCCTCCACCATTGCAGCCCCTGCCACCTTCTCTGGTAGTTTCTTCCAGGCCTCCACCACCCTCTCCATGAAGAATCACCCCTTTATATTGCATCTATATCTTCCATCCTCCAATCTTAGGCTATGCCCTCTAGTTTTAGCCCCCTCCTTCCTTTTAAATAAGCTCCCCTCCTTCACCTTATTGATCCCCTTCACGTACTTAAAAGTTTCAATCATGTTCCCCCCTCTCCCTCCTGGTCTCCAGTGGATACAGATCCAGTTCCTTACACCTCTGCTCATATGGCTTCCCCTGCATACCGTGCACCATATTGGTTGCCCTTCTCTGAACCCTCTCTATCCCATCTATGTCCTTGCATAGGTGCGGTCTCCAGAACTAGACCCCATACTCCAGGTGCAGACTCGCCATGGCTTTGTAAAGAGGCATCAGAACCTCCCTCCTTCTGCTAGTTATGCCCCTCCCAATACATGCCATCACTCCATTTGCCTTCCCCACAGCTTTGCTGCATTGGTTAGCTACCTTAAGGTTGCTTGATAGTATAATCCCCAGATCCCTCTCCTGCTCTGTTTTTGTGATTTCGTCCCCCCTGGAATGTAAGCTGCTCGTGGGTTTAATGCCCCAAGTGCATCACAGCACACTTTTTGGCATTGAATTTCAGTTGCCAAGTTTCTGACCACCCTTCCAGAATCTTCAGGTCCTGCCTCATGATCTCCACCCCCTTTGAGTGCCCACCCTATTGCAAATTTTCGTAACATCTGCAAATAAGCACACCCTTCCCTCCAGCCTGTCCCTTATATCACTGATGTAGTTATTAAAAAGAAGAGGTCCCAGTACTGACACCTGGGGCACCACACTCATCACCCCCCTTCACCCTGGAGTGCACATCATTTACCACCACTCTCTGGCTTCTGCTCGCCAACCAGTTTTCCACCCACCTAGTTTCTTTCCATCCGACCTCTAAGCTTTCCAGCTTATTTACTAGCCTGTAAGGGATGGTGTTGAAGGCCTTACTGAAGTCCACATAGGCTGCATCCACCACCCTTCCCTGGTCAACGACCAGCATCACCCAATTAAAGAACCCAATCAGGTTCATCTGACATGACCTATTCATAAAGCCATGCTGCCTACCGTCCTGCAGGTCACTATCTACCAGGTAGTCCACCACCCTTTCCTTTATTAGTGCCTCCATCACCTTACCCACCACCGAGGTGAGGCTGACCGAGCGATAATTCTCCGCCATCTCCTTACTGTCCTCCTTGTGCAGGGGCACTACATCTGCCCTCCTCCAGTCCCTTGACACCCACCCTGTATCCAGGGACAAGTTAAACAGTCTCGTCAGTGGGGCAGCCATCCGGCCTCATTACTTTGTCCACCTTTAATCTGCCTAGTTCCTCCCTAACCCTGTCTATGCTAAACAGGATAGGATCCACCTTTTTGTCTTCTCTACCCCTCACCCTCAGCTCAGGTCCCCTACCAACCCCCTCCTCTGTGAAGACTGAGCAGAAGTAGCTACTCAGTACCTCTGTTTTCTCAAAGTCCCCCTCCAGTTGTATTCTTTCCACCCCCCAACCATACTGTCCCCTGCCTTGCCTTCCTTCTTTTTCCCACATACTTAAAAAGAGTTTTTTTCATAAATAATTTTATTGCTTTTTGTTGGTTTTCTCCCAAGTCCCACTCCTGTGCATCCCTGATGAGATGCACACATGTGGAGGCATGCGTACACACACCCTACGGGACACCCCACCCTACCGATCACTCTGTTACTGCCTACACCTATCACCAGACCTCCAGTGACAGCGGGACTACATGCTGTGCCCCCTCCCGGAGAGGAGAGCCCTGTTCAATCCTGCTCCCACCCTTCCCCCATGTGCTTGCACCCCGAGTCATTCCGAACCCGGTTGCTGGTGTAGCATGAGGTAAGGTGTCCAGCACCTCAGCCCTCAGTGCCACTGGGCCAGCCTCTAAAAAATAGTTTTATCTCCCCTTTGTCGTTCGAACCAGGGTAGCCGGCGTAGCACAAGGTAAGGCATCCAGCGCCTTAGGGGTAGACGATAGGGTTTTTGATGTATAGGTGTACTCTGTGTCATTCTGATGTCATGCTCTATGCCAATAGCTCGACCAAGTACACTGGTAAAGGTGTCTGTAAAGGTAGTTAACAACTGTTGCATTTGGGTGCATTTGGGTGTGTTGGTGAGGTGTTAAGGCAAGGTTAATTTTTACTTCCTAAATCTGCCCAGGGCATTCTAATCTCCTATAGGCTACCTCTAGTTCAGATTCTTGAAGTTCTGTCTGGACGTAACAGCTCAGCCTAGGGGATTCTGGTCTCTCATGCCATAATTTTAGCAGATTGGCATGGTATATCTGCTTATTGCACCTCCTATTAGGTAGGTGGACCTCATATGTGACCAGTACTACCTGTCTAATAATTTTGTAAGGGCCTTGCCATTTCATCAAGAGCTTGTTCTCACTGACAGGTAGAAGGAGTAATACCTGATCTCCTGTGGAGAATTGTTTATGTCCTACCCCTTTGTCATACTCTGCCTTCTGTTGGACTTGCTTATCTAACAATGTACGATGGGCCATTGTGACATATTTCTTCAGGCGCTGCCTTAATGCTGTCATATACTGTAACACTCCCTGTTTTCCTATTTGGGAATTTTCCTCCCAATGTTCTTTGATAACATCTAATGGCCCGCGGGGGTTTCGGCCATACAAGAGGGAAAATGGGGAAAACCAGTTGAAGCTTGGGGTTCTTCTCTGTAGGAAAACAGTAGGTAGGGCAGAAATACGTCCCAATTTTTTCCCTCCTCATTAACAAACTTCTGCAGCATTTTTTTGAGCGTTTGGTTGAACCTTTCCGCCAACCCATCCATTTGAGGATGGTATGGGGAGGTTCTCACAGCTTGTATTCCCAGCAACCTATATAGTTCTGTGAGCATCACCGAAGTAAAATTGGTACCCCTGTCAGTTAAGATCACCCTTGGGATGCCCATTCTGCTAAATACCTTAGCCAGCTCTTCTGCAACCCTTTGGGCTGTTACAGTTCCCATCGGGATTGCCTCTGGATACCTGGTAGCATAGTCACAAATGACTAGAATAAATCTATTACCCTTAGAACTAGTTTCTAGGGGGTCCTACCACATCCATGCCAATCCGATCAAAAGGCTGGCTAACTAAGGGTATACTCTGGAGGGGCACTATATCCTTCTTCCCTATCCGGGCTACCTTCTGGCATGCTGGACAGCTCTGGATATATTCAGCCACTCGCTAATGAATACCCGGCCAATAGAATCTACTCAGAATTCTATTCAGAGTGGTGTCCCTCCCAGAATGCCCTGCCAGAGGGATATCATGAGCCAAACGAATGATGTCATTTTGATACTTCTGGGGGACAACCAATTGCATTACTGTATTCCCATTTCTGGGATTGGTACACTCTCTATACAGCATATCATTTACCAACAGATATCTAGGAGATCCATCATCAACATGTTTTTCAACCTGAGAAAATGAATTAGTTAGTGATACATCTTGTTTCTGGTCATGAGCTATAGTCTCTGGCTTAATGTTCACAGGTCCCATAATGTTTTTGTTTTGCCAGTCTTTCTTTTCTTTCCTTTTCACTGCTTTCCCTTTCCTAGCTTTACCTGGTGCTTCAAACAGTTCCTCGGTAAAGGGAAATACCTTGTCCAGCTGTTCGTCTATATGTTTAGCTTGTGACTGGGTTGTTATAGCCACGGCAGGTAACATCTTATTATTTACCATCAGAGTGGAAAAGTCAGGGTGATCCTGTCCAATAATTACTGGAACAGGCAGATGTGGAACAATCCCGACAGTTAACTCTTGAGTACTTCCATTTATTGTTAACTTCACTGATGTAGTTGAATAAAAATGCGTATCCCCATGTATGCATGTAACCATGGTCCCTCCTCCTGATTTCTCTGCTCCTTCTACTAGGTCAGCTCAAACCAGGGTCTGACGGCCCCAGAGTCTATTAGACCAAGTACCTTATGGGGACCCATTTTAACAGCAGTAATGTATGGTGCCTAGTTGGCTAAAGCTAAATATCCAAAGTCTGTTCTTACTGCTGGACAGTTTCTTATTAGGTGACCCTTTTTCTAGCAGCCATGGCACACTATCTCAGATAAGGGTACCCTCTCCCTCCTTTCTCTTCTTGCTTCTGGATTTGGTCTAGTATTATTATTAGAAAAGGTGGTTCTTACCAGATTCGTAGAAGGAGAGGCTGCAGACCCTCCAGGATTTTTTCCTCTAGCAGGTCGTGCAGCCAGGAAATCCTCTGCCAGGGTGATTGTTTTCTCTGTTCCCTCAGGCTTATGTTCTCAAACCCACAATTGGACAGCTTGTGGTAGTATTTTAATGAACTGTTCAATTGTGATGGCTTCCATTATTTGTTGAACTGTTTTAGTACCCGGCTGCAGCCGCTTATCACTCAGATCCTTTAGGCGAGCTTAAACCTCCCTCGGGGCATCCATGGACAGCATTTTCAGGAACCTAAAATGTTGCCTGTAGGTCTCTGTATTGATATCGAACCTTCATAAGATCTCCTTTTTCACCAGTTCATAGGTACCTGCATCTTGTATGGCCAGACGGCTATACATCATTTGGGCTCTTCCGGTTAGTTGAGGGGCAATGCGTCCTACCCACTCTTCTTTGGGCCACCCACACGTTTGAGCTACCCTCTCAAATGTGATAAGGTATGCCTCAATATCTTCAGAGTCTTGTAAGTGGGCCAATTTAATGTCTCTTGGGCCTTGTGGTCTTTCCGCATGTTCAGTTCATATGGCCTGTAACACCCGCATGGTGTCTGCCCATGTGGCGTCTTGTCTCCTCTGGTCAATCTCTCATTCTTTATCCAGCTGAACCTGCTGTACACATGGAGCTTGTTCCATATAGGAAGCATCCACCTCTTTCTCCAGGTCTTCAGTCTCCAGGGGTTGCTCCAAGGGCAACTAATCTCCAGACTCACTGTGCTCTTCTTCGGCCCTCTCTGATGGATGTCTTTTAATTTTTGGTCGAACATCAGGCAAACCAGCCAGCAACTGTGCCCCTGTCTGGGCCGCCATACTTCTTGTAAGGGTGCCTTGTGCCTGGCCAACCGATGCCATGTCCACCTTGGGTATCAGGTAATACCCGCCGTGACGTCTCCCTTCCTTGGCAAGACGAAGCAGGCAGTAGAATCCCACTTCTGACACCACTTGTTGCAGTGTGGGTTCTACAGATGGACACAGGACTCAGTAATTAAGGTGCAACCCATGTTGGCTTGTGGGATGTTTATTAATCTTCATAAACAAGTTCTTCTTGCACCATATGAATAACATAAAAGTCCAAATGAAAATAACATAAAAAAAAAATAACAAGCAACTGTGTTCAAGCAAAGTAACACAAGTATAATCCTTACAGCAGGAACCTTCTCTCTCCACTGGTCAGAAGATACTGACCCTATCTAACAGGTACCTGTTCAGGTAGGATTTATATACCAGCCTACCTGTATCAGGTGACAAAGCATCATCAAAATAAAAATATCTTCTAATAGCTTCCAAAACTATTTTATATACATTCCTTAGTGTACTACCTGATACAAACAACCTATTTTAAGGTATAGCACTTAAAAGTATTCTTTGGCAACACTTTACTATGCCATAGAATGTTCTCCAGACAATGATTGACAGGTTCTTGTTATAAATGTGGGCCACTAGGGGCCGCTGATCCCCTAAAGGAACAGTCAGACTGCAGCAGCCTTTCTCAGTGAACAGACCTCCTTCTAAGCAAGGGCCCTGCTCCAACTACACAGAACCAGAAAAGATATTTCTGATGGACTGCTTGTTTTCCTTTCTTCCACATTGGCAGCATAAGTTAACTTTATATGGTTATAACAACTCATTGTTTAGGCTATACAATGTTTATATATATATTTATACATATACTTTAACTAGGTGGACAAAACCTAGTTATTTTAGCAGGTTAGAAACAGAAAAACAAGTCTCAGTACACCAGAACTAAAACAGCAATTTGTACTGCAAGGTTAAGCTGTTGGCTACAATTTCCCCAGCAAGGCAGAGGTCTGCTTTTGAATAGCTGCTCCCACCAAACTAAGCTGTTCTGCACTGTGAGTTTTAGGAGCAAACATTCCTAGTTGAGCCTACATGCGGCTCCAATCTTAATTTTGGTAAAATTAGTATGTGCTACAACAGGGAGAGTGCTTACAACTGGAAGCCCTTTTCAAACAAAAACAAACTCTCTCTCTCTCTTAGTGAGACTCTCAAATGAGAATTTATAACATACAGTCTCCTGTCTATTTTCCAGACTGCAAATGAATATTATTTTGTCCTCCTCTTTAGACAGAAACAGTAAATAATGCTAGAATCAAACAAATATTTTATGGGAAATGGAGTCTGTATTTACCCATTACTTCAGGCAGTTAATCTGTTACATCAATAACTTGATATTGTCAGTACGGAATACAGAATACAGGGGCCCAGATATTCAAAAGGGTTGCTCCATGCTCAACAGGGTTGCGCATGCGCAAGTCCTACATTGCGCCATTCTGCGATATTCAGCAGGAGGCAGTTGCTCCACTGGCAACAGGTTGCGCAAAAGAGCAATGCAAATGAATGCATGCTCAACAGGAGGAGGAACCATGCATAACCTGCGCAACCTGATATTCAGTCGGGTTGTGCAGAGTTGAGGCGCGCAACCCCAACCTGCGCCTGCACAACCTTGAGCCAAAAAAGGATCAGTTGAGGGCCACCCACAGGTGAGCTGCTGTATTGCGAAGAGCAACACAGCAACTGCCACCCCTGGCTGGCCCCACAGCACAGATCCCTGTGCCCCCCACCAGCCCGGTCGCGGGCATCACGGTTACATGAACCCCCACACACACATCTCCCACAGCCCGATCGCGGGCAGTACAAATACATGAACCCCCCACACACACATCTCCCACAGCCGATCGCGGGCAGTATAAGTACATGAACCCCCCCACACACATCTCCCACAGCCCGATCAAGGGCAGAACCTGTATGAACCCCCAGTGCCCGATCGCTGGCAGAATGTAACCTCCCCCAACTCGAATAACTCCCTGGTGGTCCAGTGGACCGTAAAGCCCGATCGCAGGCAGAATGTCACAGCACAACCCTCCAAACATCTCCCTGGTGTCTAGTGTCACCCCACCCACCCACGAAGCCCCTCCACCCCGCCCCCGCAGCCGGCGGGCGAGGCATCCCACCCGCCTGCCACCCCACTGCCTGCCGACTGACTGTCCGGTAGGGCTGTGCACGCCCATTGGCAGAGCTACAGCCAATGGGCGGCAGCCCATACCATACATGACAGTCCAGATTTGTGGATGGTACTTTGGTACTTGCACCACCAAGTTTAATGCTCAACTCTGGCAACTTGGTGAAGAAAGTTCCACGCCATGCAAGTGCTGTGGCTCGGGTGATATTCAAAGGAGTTGCTCAACAGCAACTCCTTTGAATATAACCCCGGCCACACCCCCGCGCAACTATTTTGAGCAGCGCAGGGGCTTGCACCTCAGACTGGCGCAGTTTGAATATCTGGGCCAGAGTATACAGAAGTGTCAGTGGCTCAGTAGGTAGCACACTCGCCTCTGAGGCCGGGAGATCAGAGGGCTGTGGGTTCAGTTCCTACATCTGGCACTTGGGTTAATATCCCAGTACTGACACTGCAGTGCAGTATGAGGGGGTGCTGCACACTAGACACCAGGGAGATGTTTGGGGGGGGTTGTGCTGTGACATTCTGCCCGCGATCGGGCTTTACGGTCCACTGGACCACCAGGGAGTTATTCGGTTGGGGGAGGTGACATCTGCCCGGGCATCGGCACTGAAATATACAGGTTTCACCAAGATTGGGCACTGGGGGTCATACAGGTTCTGCCCGCGATCGGGCTGTGGGAGATGTGTGGGGGCGACATGTACGTGTTCTGCCCGCGATCGGGCTGTGGGAGATGTGTGGGGGACATGTACGTGTTCTGCCTGCGATCGGGCTGTGGGAGATGTGGGGGTGTCATGTAACTGTGATGCCCGCGATCGGGCTGCATGTAGCGTCAGGTCCCGGACGGCTGCTGCCTGGCAGGCTGGCCAGAGTAAGTCCTCGATCATGTGCACTCACATGCAAATGGCATGCAATGGGGCTATAAATAGATGCAAATGGCCCCCCTGCACCTTGCATAAATTATGGCCCCATTTGCATAGTCACCTTTTTGAATATCGGAAATTTGCATGCGCAATGGTACTTGCACCACCGCCAGGTTTAATGCTCAACTCTGGCAACTTGTGGTAGCGAGTTCCACTGCGCTATGCGCAAGCTAGCGGTTCGGGTGATATTCCCAGCGAGTTGTCCAACAGCACAACCTCTTTGAATATCACCTCGGCCACACCCCCGCAGAACTATTTTGAGCAGCAGGGCTTGCACCTCAGACTGGCGAGTTTGAATATCTGGGCCAGAGTATACAGAAGCTGTCAGTGGCTCAGTGGTAGCACACTCGCCTCTGAGGCCGGGAGATCAGAGGGCTGTGGGTTCAGTTCCCATCTGGCACTTAAGTATTATCCCAGTCACTGACACTGCAGTGCAGTATGAGGGGGTGCTGCACTTCTGAGGTGCCGTCTTTTGGATGAGACGTTAAACCAAGGTCCCATCTGCCTGGATTGGTGGTAGTTCAGGTGGATGTTAAAGATCCCATGGCACTTATCGAAAAGAGTAGGGGTAGTTTTATTAAAGAAAAACATAACATCACAGAAGGAAAATACAGGTATAGACAAAATACCATATTGTATAACAGAAACACAAGCAATTCAGAAAAAAAAGAAGAACATCCAAAAGAAACATATCATACCAATTCATTATATAGGTATAAAATTTTGCCAAAATATATCAACCTTAGATTTGGAGAATTTATCCAAATCCCTAGTTTTAACAGAAATTAAACCATTCTCAATTTGTACAAACAAGGTGTGAGATAAAACAGTTTGTTGCTGAAAAATAAATTGGCAACAAGTTTGCCAAAGATAACATTGTATAAAGGCAAAACACATTCAAGGTACTTCTATGATAATGACGCCATATCCCAGTATAATTGCCCAAAACTATGGTCTGATATGTAATGGTGGCTAAAAAAG
The DNA here is from genome assembly GCA_016271365.2 of Neoceratodus forsteri. Lineage (NCBI taxonomy): Eukaryota > Metazoa > Chordata > Ceratodontiformes > Ceratodontidae > Neoceratodus > Neoceratodus forsteri. Next base: position 199,505,226 of record CM057453.1, read on the forward strand.
GGAGGTTCCAATGTACAGCAGCGTCCTGCCAAATGTTTGACTAAAAGGGCATGAAACAAAAAAATGAACCATAGTTTCCTCGCAATTAACACAGGTGGGTCATAAACAAAATCTTTCCATAGTAGGTTTGTATTTCAAGTTACCATGAACCCCCAACCTTCCCTGTATAGAGAGCTATACAACAACCCAGATATGTGAGGGGATCCTAAAATCTGTCAGTTTCCTAAAAGAAAAAATCAGCTGAGAAGGGACACTTTCTGGGAAAAGAGGAACACATTTCTGCACTTCAAACACAATAAACTTATAAAAGGTTTTCCTAGAGAGAGTGAGCAAATGTGGAAACGATATCTAACCTTTGCTGTAATTTCTTAAAAGAAGCAACACCGTAAGAAGGTAAGGAATCTGACAATAATATTTTAGGGGGTAATAGTGACCATTTATTTAAATATGTAGACCACACAAATTTGGACCAAATTTGCCAAGACATAGTGGGAGAAGACCAAAGATAAGAAAAGGAGTCAAATAAGAAAAAGGAGTGATAAAAAACAATGGGGTTAATCATGTCCAATCCACCTTTATTAATGGGGAGATAAGTAATATCTCTGCACACTGGGTTCAGTCTGTTACCCCACAACATCTGAAAAAAAATACTAAACAGTCTAGTCTCCAGGTGAAGAGGAGGTGGAAAAACATAACTTAAAAATAAAAACACAGGTAACACAAATTTTTTAATAATTGCAACCCTTTTTTCTTTCCAAATTTCCACCCTTTCCATCGGTGGATTTTAAATTCACCAATGTACAGTTGCTTTTCCCAATTATGGGTGGCTAAATCTCCTGCTCCAAACCAAATACTTAAAATCTTACGAGGAGACAAAGCTACCGGAATACCTGCAATAACAGAAGGATCTAAATGAGTAGTCTTTAATATAAAAATAAAGCTCTTATGCATGTTAATTTGGGCTCCGGACAGGGCCTCAAAAATAGAAAAAATGTGCAATGCATTTAGCAAAGAAGGAATATCTCCCAGTAATAAAGTGATATCATCTGCATACGCAGTTATTTTTTCCACTGGCAAAGTAGAGGAAGGTGATAATCCAATAATATGCGTATCCCAAACAATCTGTCTAACAACAGGGTGTACAACAAAAGAATACAAAAGTGGGCTTAATGGGCAACCCTGTCGAACCCCCATTGATATAGGTACCTCAGTGCCAAAATATCCATTAACCATGGGAACACAACTAGCGTTCTATATATAGAGGAAATCCAAGTAATAAATGAGGAGGAATGCCGAACGTAGAAGAATGGAAAATAAATAATTATGTTTAACTCTATCAAAAGCTTTGCATTGATCCAAAGCAACAATATATCCAGAAATATGGCCTTTATTACTAAGTTCAAATAGATCTCTTAAAAGATATAAATTATGTTGACTCGTCTATGAGGAATGGACATGTTTGGGCTGGGTGAATAAGAGACCCAGCTACCAGTAATAATCTATTATTAAGAATTTTAGTAAGGATTTTGTAGTCGCTGTTTAACAAACTCAAAGGTCTCAATTAGATAGTAGGGTCTTGTCCCTGATTTATATATAAAAAAATAGCGAATATTAAACCCAAAAGATTCCATGAAGAAAATAAAAATTAAACACTTTAGGCAAAAATAAATCATTGTGGTAAAAAGTTGATAAAACTCATTAGGAGACCATCCACCCGGTGAGGTATCCTTACTTAATTGTGATATCGCCTGTTCAACTTCCTGGGAAGAAATAGGCTGAATTAATGGAGCTATTTGAGAGGTAGACAGGTGAGGAACAGGAGCAGTGAAACTAGAAAGATCAGGCAAAATAGGGGTAGAGTCATCCTGAAAAGAGACTGCAACATGTTGTTGAACTAGAGTCAACATATCCATATCTTTGGTAAGCAAAATACCAGTAGGTGCAACAAGCTGAGTCATAAGGGTGGCCTCTAACCTGTGTTTACATGCCATAAAGGGGTCAGAAGCAGGAGTAGTCTTAGTTCCAAATTTAAATTCTAGGTCCAGAGACTTTGCTCTATCATATTGATAGGATTTCATCTGATCCTTCAGAATCTTAATTTGAGGAAGCAAATCTCGGGAACCTTCAAAAGGGGAGGACATCAATTTATATAATTGATTACGTGCAGGCAAATATTGTATATATTTAGAATTAGCTCTAGCTTTTCCAAATGAAAGGAAAAGCTTCTTCAATTCCTGTTTCGTGTCCATCCACCAGTTCAAAGAATCTGAGTATGCACAGAAAACAGATATCCTGTATGCGAAAAAAAGGTCAGTCTGAGAATATAAAGAAGGGGTATCAAAAAGGGACATATTCAATCTCCAGCGATTATATTTGGAAAAGATTTTGGGAGGGATAGAATGCAGGCTAAAAGAACAAAAAAGCAGATTATGGTCAGAAAACTCTGAAGGTTGAGATTGGCAAGAAATGGGATGTAAGTGTTGGGAAAAAAAAAACATATCAATCCTAGTGGCATAAATAAACCTATGATAAGTAGCACCAAGTCCCTTGGGATATAATTTACGGAAAGCATCCTGCATACTTGAGTCAATAAGGATTTGTTTCAGGGCATTAGAATCACAATATATTTTCTTCTGAGTGGCTCCGGACAAAGGGTATCTAATGTACAATTAAAATCCCCTCCCCAAACGACATGCATTCTGGTGAAAAGAAATGGTTTAATATCTCCAAATAATGCAACCCTGGCAGACTTCGTTTGTGGGGCGTAAAGGTTAATGAGACAGAAGGAAAAGTCTCCTATAGAGCCGTCCAAAATCAAGGCCCTACCAGGACAAACATCTATTAATCGAAAAATATGAATATTGGCGGATTTAAAAAGAATGCCAATCCCATCTGCAGGTTCCAGTCCAAAGGACCCAAAAGGGGGACCCCAGTGCCATCGCCTTTTAATGTCATCTACCTCAGTTAGTGAGGAAAGACAACATTCTTGAAGAAAAATAATATCCACAGAGAGGGTTGAAAAATAGGCCAATACAGAAATATGCTTCCTATATGTTTTTAAACTGCAGACATTGAAAGATAGAAGTCATAGTGTGGCCATAAAATGTCATAGTTCAGCCAAGTCCCCCTTTCAAACTATTGCTTGCTTTTCTCTTTTTACCTTTCTTTCCTTTCTTTTCCTTAGCCAGTTCTATAGATCTACTGTCCTCATCTTCCGTAACTATCTCAGATCTATGGGATGTATCGGATTCCAAGTCCGAATCCCCCAAATCTTCTTGTAGAGGTAAAAAAATGCTAGAAGTTGGAAGAGGGCAGGAAGTGGGTAATTTTAGTGAAGATCTGGTAAATCTCCGGCCTTTCACAGTCTCAAAGGTGGGGGGGGGCATTGTAGGTCTGTCAGGAACGTTTCCTAGGTCAGAGACTTGAGGCATAGTAGAAAGAAGGTCAGAGGTAGCCACCAACGGTACAGATGTCGGTGTAGTAGATACCGAGGACCAGGATCATGTCATTTATCCTGAGCTGGAGTACTAAATCATCATGATCCCATCCTCGGTCTATATGCGCTAGGCCCAGGGCATTGATGACAGGCATGCCCTTCATCACACATGTTACACTGGAAAATGTTCTGACATAAGTCCATCGAATGACCAAACCTCTACAAAGTGAACATTTCATCATGTCACAAGAGCTACTAATGGAGTGTGGAACCGTGATTTATAGCAAGCTCGGGCCGACTGTATAAAACACACACCCCTGTCCTTTCCAAGAAAAACTATTAGGAAGATGTATTATATCAGAGTTTACTTGAAACAATTTAACTTTAAATTTCCAGCTCCCAGTCCAAATACCCTCTAAATCTAATAAGGCTTCAGGAGGGCCTAGGATATCGCAATGCTTCTGCAGCCAATGGTAAATATCACTGACATGCACCCCCTCATTCCTGAACATAATAGTGATATACCTAATTTGTGGTCTAGTAAGAGGAATGGCTAAAAAAGGAAGCCACAAAGGGGTAGTTTTAAGAGCAGAGTATTTTTCCCAAAATCTTTCCAGACTATTATTAAGTCTGAAACTTACATCAAAGGAATCCTCCCCTGAAACATGAATAAGTGCAAAGAGGTCTGAAGGTAAAAAGGACATAGAACACTTAAGCAGAGTGTTAGCAATATAATACCTATCAGGATGAGCATTTAAACCTCCTCTATATCTTAATCGAACAGCGTTTCTCCTGGGAGCCTGTTCAAGTTTGTGTTTGAACAGGTCTGCCATAGGAATGCAAGGAGGGTTATCAGAGCCTTTACATGGGCCAAACTTATCTTTTGCTCCAGCAGGAACTGTGAGTCCCCCCCCCCACCACAGGTACACAGGGGCTACCAGTAGCCTCATTGTCCTTCAACACTGGGTGCGCACCAACTATAGTAGAAGCAACAGGAGGAATAATGTCAGTACCTGAGCTCAGGGAGTTGGCATGCATAGGCGAAGTATAGGAGATAGGCTTCCAAGCAGGGTCAGGCACCCAAGTTGCTAAAGCGTTCTGTGTCCAGCTAGCATTGAGCAAAGAATCTTCCTCCAACCAATCTTTAGAATTAAAAGAATCCTGAGTTTGTAAACCGAATTGTGCTTTCAGAGCTTGCGAAGTAGTAGGAATCCGCACGGGAGCAGCAAGGGGCTTCCGAACCGGCAGACTGTCTGCTGGTGCAACCGGAAACGTACGTCGTTGAAAATCATCCATAGTGGAAACAGGTAGCGCAGTATCCAAAGGTCCCAAGGCAGAAGTAGTGCACACAGTGTCAGCAAATGTAGGGTGAAAATTCCCCCGAATTGGCAGCAAACCGATCACCTCCTGAGCAGTAGACGACTTCTCCAGGTCAGTATGAAGAGTAGCCACACTCGTAGTGGCAGACATAGAACAAACAAGAGCATTGCTAGTGGGAGCGTCCTCGCTAGCATCCATCTCCTCGCAGGAGACTAGAGCTTCTGCCATAACGCCGATATGTCTCAGCCCTCTACTGGCCACAGAGCGCCAGCAGAGTAGGGGAATTTCCCCGGTGTCCTGGCCAAATTTCCCTCATTCAATAAAAATACCACCAACAGCTTAATCTGGTTCAAGGTCAGTTGGCATTCATCTGTATCCCCCTCCCCCCGGGTCATGCCTGAAAATAGGCAGGATTTGTCTAGTGCACCTACCCGGTCAACAAAAACTAAATAAATAAAATAAATAAATAAATATTTAAGAGTACCCAAGGAAAAATAGAAATAAAGCTTGAAGAGGGTAACAGAGATGGGGGTGGGGCAGTGTAAGGAGGTGACCTGCCTCCATACAGAAAATACAGGGATAGCCTTAGAAGAGGGGAAGAAAGTGGTTGCAACCAGAGAAAGAAATAAAAGATGGGTACTTTTATTTAATGGCAGGGACTAACCCTGTCACAATGGCGTAACATTCCCCCGTCATATTCCTACCTCGATTGGAGCAGCACCCTCCCAATCCCCCTCATTACTTTCTCTACGGAACAAAAGTTCCATCTATTTGGGCCATGTACCACACCCACCTCTGCCACCTTAGATTAAAAACTGGTAGCTTGTCTGTCAGGCCAGCTGTTAATTTTTCCTGTTGGTATATTAACATTACAGTTTGTCTCCAATCTGCCACCATTGGTAGCATTGGCTTCATCCACCTCCTAGTTATTGCTTTTTTAGCTGCCAGTAAAAGTACAGGCAACAAAGTTTTATACTAGTGTAACCCCCTTGTAACTGGGGCTTCGTGAACGCTTTCTCAGAGCTCGTTTTATGCTCCATGCCTGGTTAGTAATCGGCATGAATGCCGCTTAAATGGGGAACAGTTGAGCGCTCCTAAAAGCCTCTGTGAGCTGTCCCTTTAAGGGCTGCCTGTTGCAGCCGTAGTAACTAAATGGAGGGGATTGTGTTTAGATGCCCGAGTCCCTTGACGGACGCTGAAAATAACTCCGCCTGCCATCACTAGTGGTGCAGAGGGAGTTCTGTTGGAGGATGTGATTGTTTGTGGAATGCTGTAAAATAACAGTGATAATGTGGTTGTTCTAACCTGCCTTCCTTTGCAGTGAGGACTGTTCGGTTGTCTCCGCCATTTTGGTCCAGAACTGTTAAATTGGGCCAATCATCACCCCGACCCTACAGAGTCGGCTGGACCAATAGGGAAACTGTTTTGTCCTGAGAGAGCATATGGGCCATGGCGCTTTTCACCACTGAGAGCCGGAAGAAGTGGACTGGCATGCTCAAGAAGCCAATAAGAATGGGTAGCCTCAGATGAGGTGGAGTGCTCAATGCTGCCAAAGACAGATGCGCTGTGGCTGGTGAGGAGGAGAGCCTGTGCTTCTGCGCTTGAGAGTGTTCGCGGAAGCGTGAAGGCCGGAGGCGTCATTTTGTCAGTAAATCCAAAAGCGGACTAATATCCGCTGCTGGAAGGTCGGAGGAGGCTGTGGTCAGCACAGCTACCCACCAGGCTCAACCTGTTGGAGTACTGGAGAATTTGTTGAATCACGCTGCTCCGAGGAGAGTTGAAGCCGCCGTTGCAACATTTCAGCAGCCGTGAGTTTGTGTAAGCCTGGGAAGCAGCTGCCTGGTGTGGTACCCATCTGTGGTTTGCCATATAAATGTGTGAGGAGATTGGTGGAATTCAGGCTCAGCCCTGCCAGTGGTGAAGGAATCGTTGCTTGCTGGATTCGTGAGTGCTAAATCAGGTAGCCCTCGTTAAGTTTGCAACAGTGGTCTTAGTTGTTAAATTACCCTGCTGACTGCCTAACTGAATTTTCTTCCTATCCGTCCCTGGGCAGGATTTGTAAGGCTATTGATAGGGCCCCAACCAGCTGCCACGTGGACTAGCCATTAGGGCTTGGGTACCCATGGACAGTAAATCATAGGTTTAGGCCTGTGCACAGAGCCCTAGGTAGATAATTATAGTGATAAGCTAATCAACTTGATTCCCCCTGTCCTTGTTATTTCTCCCCTGAATAAATCAGATTGTTTTTGTGCAACTACACCCTGGCTATTGTGTACACTACTGGTGAACTGCTGCCTGGTGACTACAGTATAACTGTGCCTTATTTTACAGGGGGTCTTCGGAGAGAGTGGAGAGGTATTAGCCGAGGGGTGAGCGAATTGGTGAAAAGTGTTATTTGTACCCAGTGTGAGCCACTAGTGGGATGAACGGGGGCTTGCGGTAACCCAGAGGGCTGTAAATCAAGCAATCTCGACAAGAGCGACCCCAACATCTGGGTGGAGGCACCCGTCCACGGATCCGGGCCCCTTACCCTGTCTCTGTGGGGGCAGGCAGGAGTAGTAGCCTTAAGGGTAGCACTCCTGGGGGTTACACTAGGAAGAGGAGTGTTGGGGAATAACCATCAGCAGGACCATTTCATCTGTTAATTCCACTATACCCCCCCCCCCAAGGTAATCTCTTAACTCATCCTGAAGAGAACACCAAAATAGAGTTTATAAGGAACAGGACCAAAGCACGTGTTCCAAGTCTGCTAACAGTGGCAGCCCCTCCAACACACCCTATAATGTGCTAGAGGATATTTGGTAAATAATGCTGTAGCTTGAAAATATCTACTACTGCACTTCCAGGAGAATTCCCGCCAAATTACTTTATTTGTCATTTTCACCGTCGGAAGTACAGTTTGTAGCCATGTGTCAAAAGAAACTGATGAGCCCCAGTCCTTATTCCAACTTTCCAACACAGAAGAGGTGGAATCCCCCAGCTTATCTCTCAAAATTTTATAGATTTGGCCTATTAGATGGGTTTCTAAATTCCCATCATTCTGGTTCATTATTAAACTAAGAAGAGGGGGCTTCGATGTTGGGAGTCCAATATATATTTTTTTCCAATTTAAAGTTTATTAAATTTTCCATAAAAAAATACAAGACAATGCCTTTACACATATCAGAGTCAGGAACAAACATACAAGGAGTCCAATATTTGTCTCTGGTTGTTGTTGAGTATATCCTTTAACCTGCATATATCTATATTTGTCTCTCACGGTTAAACCGTAACTACGCTAAAGGGACTCAAATTTAGAAATTGATATAAAAATGAAGTCCCAAATGACACCAGTGTTTAAATGTTGTATCTAAATGGTTTGGCAGAAAATGTTCATCTGCTGATAATAGCCTTGTATGATAGAATATGTCTTTGAAGTTGTGTTGATTTCACAGGCTATACCACACTTTTAGTGTTTGTGAAGTGATATGGGTAAAATGCCTGAGAAGGGGAGTGAATTTATTTGTAGAAAACAGAATGGGAGCAATATCATGGGGGTCATTGAGCATAAACTCGATGTCCTTCCATGGAGCCTTATATCGTGATGATATCCAAAGCAAAACCATCCTGAGGTATGCTGCTTTAACATATAATTCAAGATTCGGAAGATTCACACCTCCCTGGACTAAGGACAACTGGAGCACCGATAAGTGCACCCTAGGTCACTGGCATCCCCAAACAAAGTCGTACAGCATTTTATTCCAAGAGGCATAACAAAAACATACTGGTGGGTACAGTAGAGTCTGATAAAGATAAAGTAATCTCGGTAAATTATTCATACATATAGTGTCTATTTTCTGGAAAAAAGAAAGCATTTATTTATCCCAGTTATTTAAATTCTCCTGTATTGCCAGTGTAAAAGGTTCGTAAAAGGTTCGTAGTTGACTAATTCTAAATTGTTTCAATCTTTTGGGATGAAGATTCCCAAATATTTAATTGTCAGTTTATACAATTTCAACGGAAATGCCTGTTTTAGGGATGCTGATGGGGTAAAATTTAAAGTTAAGACTTCTGTCTTGGTCAGATTTCATTTAAATCCCTCTAGCCCCTCAGACTTATCCAGAATGGTCCAGATTGCAGGAATGGACTCTTCAGGAGACAACACCATTAAGAGAACATCGTCAGCAAATAGCACTATCGTGTATTCAACCTGCCCCAATGGCATGCCTTCCACCCCCGCCTCCCTACGCACAGCAGCTGCCAAAGGCTCCATATGTAATGCAAATAAAAGTGGGGAAAGAGGGCAACCTTGCCTCGTTCCCCACTGCAGCTGTATAGGGGATGTTACCGAGCTATTAACCCTGATATAGACTTCTGAATCAGAGTACATATACTGCATCCAAGTCATACATGTGTCTGGGAAATGAAGGGCCGACAGGGTGTCCCACAGAAAATCCCAGGACACCCTGTTGAATGCCTTCTCAGCATCCAGGCTAAGGAAGATGGCTGGGATTTTTCTCGTCTGAACATATTTGGCCAACAACAATGCCCCGTGGATATTATCCATCATATTACGATGCTTGATAAATCCAGCCTGGTTGGGGTGTATCAAGGACTGGAGTATACCTTCTAATCTTGAGGCCCAAATTGCCTTGAAGATTTTATAATCAGTGTCTAATATCAAGATTGGTCAGCAGGAGGATAACTCCATCCCGTCCTTATCTGGTTTGGGGACCGGCGCAATTACCACGTAGACCCATGACTGCAGAGGCCCCTCATCCCCCGACACCTCTCTAAAAGCATAGTGGTTAATAACAATCCTAAGAATTTTTTGTACCACTCAGAGCCAAACCCATCCAGTCCCAGACACCTCTGAGTTTTGGTGGCCTGTATGTGGCAAAGGACCACCTCATCACTGATAGGCCTTTCTAAGCTTTGTTTTTGGACCTCCATTAAATGGGGAAGAGGCCGATGAGCCCAAAAGTCCCGTCTAGTCTCAGAAGTTGACTGATGTTCCGAGTGGTAAAGATTTTGTTAATAGGTGGAGAAAATCATTCAGCTTTCTTCCTCTCTATATGTTAACTGTTTAGTTTGAGGTTGCTTTATTTTCAATATAGTAAAGGTTTTCTTACGCATTCGTAACTTGCGAGCCAGGGTATGCATACCCCGGGGGGTAGTTTACATGTTTTAAAAATAGGTTTTGGAGTGCAGTTTGAGTTTCTCTTATTTTTAACTGTAACTCCCTATCCCCCTCTTTATACAATAATTGGTATTCCTGAAGTAGCCGCATTAATTTGTGATATTTCAGTTCATTTTTCTGTCATTTCGCCGCTGAATAAGCCATTATTTCCCCCGATAAGTGCTTTTTTAAGTATCCCACAATGTTGTTGCTGATACCTCTGTCATATTATTCTCCTGGATTATTTGAGGGATACGCTGTTGCATTGCGATAAGAAATTGCTGATCCTGGACTTCCAGTTCCACCTTCCTTGAATGTAGCCATGAGGTCTTTCTAGCTTGGGATCCCCGTGCATCAACACTTGTAAAAGAGGACACGGAATCCGAAACTGAGCAATTACAAAGAGATTGCCTGGTGTGCGAAACAGTGATGCTGGTCAAACATCGACCAAAGGATACCTTATTGGAATATTTAAAGCCTATTACCACAATGGACCAGTAAGACACGAGGGCTGCCAGCTGCACTAGATGAGCCTCTCAAGCCTTGGGCTCCCATAGTGAAGCCAGTGATGATGAGCACCCAGAGAACTTTACCATTATCTCAATGTGGCTTTTCATGGAGCTAGGTCGCATAGGTGACACTATGACAAGGGTGGAAAAGGCACTGGCAGAAAACAAAAAGGGCTTGAAAGACACTGCCCAACGTACAAAGGACTTGGAGAAGGGACTAACTGACACATCAGAGATTGTGGAGAAGCAAGATTTGGTGATCTGGTTCCTGTTAAAAAAAGAGAGGGAGATGACTGAAAAAATGGACGATCAGAAACTGAGAGTCAGGCGGGACAACCTATGCCTTTACGGTCTGCCCGAGGACACCAAGACTGGTCAGATCGAGACATTCTTGGACTCATTCTTAAAGGAGCTGTTGGATCTGCCACCAGACACCAGTTTGAATATAGTGAGAGCTCATCAGCCATTATCAAAAAAGCCAGCAGACCTGAAGGAAAATCCCAGGTCCATAGTTATGAAATTCTTGGACTTTAGGACCAAAATGATGGTCCTACAGAAAGCTTGGGCTAAAAAGGAGATCCACTTTGCTAATCACAGGCTCTATTTTGATCAAAATTTTACCCCCATACCCAGCAAAAATGATGTACCCTCCTCATGGTGAAGAAGCATTTGACAGCAAAGGCGATTCGAGCACATGTTGTTGCACCAGCCCAGCTGAAGATTTTCCTGCCAGAGGAACCAGCATTCTTTTGGACACTGAAGGAGGTGAAACCCACCCTGCAAAAATTAGGGGTCTCTCCCAAACTGTATGCCAAGCTGGATGATGTCTCCCTTGCATAGCTTGGAGACTCTAACCCGTGGATTAAGGCCCCAGGATGTGGCAAATGGAATCGAGCAGCCAGGCAACGCTTGAGCACTGAGGTTCACCCAGATGAAGTGACTAGCCCTAGCATGTCCAAAACTTGACTTGGCGATAAATAGCAAATACTTGCAGACTTACCCAAGGGGACTGTGGTGTGTGTGGGGCCTTCTTGACTGGGACTCCTCATGGCAAAGTGAGGTGGTGGGCTCCATCTTGACAGAGACACATGGAACACCTTGAGGACAATGAAATAGACGCTGTATTTGGACCACCAAATTTTTTTTTGAAACTGGGGAGAGAGACTGTCTAATGTAATGGGTAGGCACTTCTGGGTTTTCTTTAAGGGACCTTATACTACACACCTCTGCTGTGGGGGGGGGCAAATCAGAAAACACTCCAGACAAATATTCAGTTGTGGTAAGCTTGCTATCACCACTATGAACTAGAATCCCCTTGTTTTTTTTCCATTTCGTCCTTCCAGGGATCACGAGGTTTGGTCATGATATCCACCTGGAAGTGAGCAACCTTAAAAAACTTAAAAAAGAGAAGATTGGGTCGGGGAGCACTGCTGCATCAAGTAGGCCTACCGCTGAAGAGGGAGAGGCTTGAATAGGGCCACGGAGCACTCTCTAGTTTGAGTGGGGCCAAGGCTGCAGATTATCCACGGCGGATCCACGGAGAAGAACGGTGAACCCAGGTGACTTTGCAAGCAAGGTGAGGGCTTCTTCTCCTGGGCTACACAAAACAAGGGAATTGGATGGCAGAGAAGTGGGGAAGATAACCTAGGGAAGAGGGGCTGATTCCCGCAGGGTCCCTACTGTCAGCTGGCCGATGGAGGGGCAGGATTGTTGAGGCTCACCGTCTACTAAAACAAGGCCAGATAAACAAACAGTGAAGTCCAGTAGCAGAGGGCAGGTTGGGGCACAGTCTATGAGATGTCCTGGATATCAAGAGGGACGTCGGGGCCTTCTCCTTTTTCTCCTCACAGGCACCAACTGTGTGCCCTACTTAAATATGGTGGTGTGGTGCAGCTGGGACCCATGGTGGATGTCTTGGCAAGGACTCAGGGTGTTTGGAGGGGCCATGCACAGGGGTGGCTGTACATGCCTTGATCCAGCTCATTCGGGCCATATAGAGTAAGACCCTGGGGAGGGGGATGGGGAACGGACCAGAGGTAAAGAGGAAAGTTGTGTGTTTTTCAAAGGAGAACCAAGGAAAGAAAATGTGTTTATTAGGAGCTACCACAACAAGGGTGTGGCCATTCCAGACCGCTAACCACTAGTGAGGATGTCCTTGAAGGGGGGGGGGGGGCAAAGCAACAAGGAGACTTTCAAAAAGCTTGCAGGAGATTTATCATCATGGCCTCAGAAATCTGACTTGGGGAAGGTATACAAAAGGGAGCCACCCAACAGCGGGAGGTCTGGAGAAGGTGGCTCTGAAGCGCATGAATAGCACAAGGTTCCAGGCCGGGGCCCTCACACAGTTTTTAAAGTTACATCCAAAGAGAGAACTGGGTGCATGAGATGCCTTGAGAAGTACAACAGTTTGAAAGTTGAAAAGCCATTGATCACATAGGATCAGCAGCCACATACAATGTATAGGGCCTATGGGCAGACTGGATGGGCTTAGCGGTCCTTATCTGCTGACAATTTCTATGTTAACTAGTTATACTGTTTACTGTTCATTTTTATTAATAGTAGAAAAAACACTGGCCTGAGAAACTGCATAAATGCTAAGTTCACCTACCCTACATAATGGAAGGGGCTAAATTAATAACATATAATGTATGTGGGTTGAACAACCCAATCAAGAGTGCTGGAGTCCTCAATGAAATGAAAAAGCAAGGAGCAGAGGCGGTGTTCCTACAGGAGACTCACCTCTCCCCAGACAAAGTCAAAAAACTAAAAACAGAATGGGTTGCTCAGGTGTACTATGTGTCCTGCAACCCCCCCCCCCACACACACACACACACAAAAGGGAGTAGCTATCTTAATACACAAAAACTGTCCCTTTGAAGTAAGAGAAACCCATTTGGATCCCACGTGTATGGTAGTGATGGTAAGAGGCACCTACAGGACGGTACCCTTCTCCCTGCTAAATGTATATGCTCCCAACCAAGAAAAAGAGAGGGTTCAGTTTATTAAAGAGGTATTGACAAGATTTGCCCCACCACTGGAGGAACTGTTTGTGGTACGAGGGACTTCAATATGGTACTGGACCCTAGAGTGGACAGGTCAGGGGTCACTCCACCCACCAGGGGCCCCGCAGTGAAGTGTCTAGGAGAACTGGCCCAGGAGATGGCCTTATGGAGGTGTGGCGTTTTATGCACCCTAAAGTCTGGGACTACACTTGCTGGTCAGCACCACACCAGGTCTGTTCCAGGCTTGACTTATTCTTTATTTCTGCAGGGTGGGCCCACACCCTGGACTCTGCTCAGATACTCCTGAGAACCCTGTCTGACCATGGAGCAGTCAGTATGACTTTATCATTGTCTCCTACCCCAAAGTCCTCCTCGTGGTGGCTGAATATCTCCCTGTTAAACAGGGAAGACTGCAAAACACTGGTTAAGGACTGCCTGGCAGAATACAAAGACACAGATCCAGAGGCGGACTACTCGACTGCAATGTGGTGGGATGGATACAAGATTTTCCTAACAGGTAGGATCACAATTTATGCTGCTGGAATGAAGAGGGGTAGGCTCAGAGAGCAAGCTGCACTGGAGGAGAATATTTTCGACCTTGAAGCAGAGCACAAGATAGCACTAAACGAGGAGGTGAGGAAGGAATTAGAGACACAAAGAGCCAGATTAAACAAGGTGCTAGATGACAAAATTGATGGAGCCCTCTGCTACTCGAGAAAAAGATTTTATGAGGCAGGGAATCGGGTAGGGAGGCTCCTGGCATGGCAACTGCGCAAGGAGGCAGTGGGGTAAGTGGTCCTGAAGGTGAGACGGTACCATCAGTCCACAGCATATACCTCAGATCCCTTGAAGATCTCGCAGCACTTCCAGGAGTTTTATAGAAACCTTTATATGGGGGATCACATAGATAAATTCGCAGGGAAACTGGACATATTTTTTAACAAAATAACTATCTTGAAGTTAACTGAAACACAAAGGGAGGGGATGGAGGCTTTGATAACTCAGAGGGAGGTAGTCCGGGTGATAAGGAACCTTAAGGAAGGGGAAAGCACCAGGGCCAGATGGACTGTTGCAGAGTGGTACAAGGTCTTCGTAGGGGAGCTCTCTCCGCACTTGGGTGAGGTTTGCAGAGCCATACAGGAAGGGAAGGGAGTGCCACTTTCCTGGAACTACACCCAAATATCGGTCATCCACAAGACTGAGAAAGACCCCACATTATGTGGATCATACCACTCTATCTTCCTGCTTAATGCTGACCAGAAAATATTCACCTCTATATTAGCCAGGAGACTGCAGGAGGTGGTGGGGACCCTGGTTCACCCAGATCTAACAGGATTAATTAAAGGAAGATTAATTCACGACAACATATGCTGGCTCCTTAATTTGATGGCCTGGCAACAAAAGAAAAATGATCCTACCTTGGCAGTTTTCATGGATATCGAAAAGACGTTCTACCGGGTGAACCTGGGTTTCCTTCACAGGACGTTGGAGGTAATGGGACTTTTGAGTAAGTTCTGGGACAGCATCATGGCACTGTATGCTTCCCCACAGGCTGCAGTGAGGGTCAACGGGATGTCATCCCCCAGGTTCCACTTGCAGGGTGGAACCTGGCTGGGATGCCCACTTTCTCCACGTCTCTTTGTTCTATGCATAGAGCCATTAGCCTTGTTGTTTCTAACAGCTACTGTTATCGGGGCATACACATTGCGGGCACTATGCACAAGATATCCCTGTACGTAGATGACACTCTTTTCTTCCTCACCTCCCTGCAGACATCAGTGCCTACCCTGCTAGAAACCCTTGAGGAATATGGTCACATATTTGGTTACAAAGTCAACCTAGATAAGTCCGAGGCGATTGCAGTGGGTGGTGGCTTAAGAAAAGAGAGGCTAGCAAACTTCCTGTTTAAATGGGCCCCTAATAACATAGTGTGATATCTGGGGGTGAGACTATCCCCTCAGAGGAATTCTCTATTTAACCTGAATTACACAAAATTGTGGACAGAGATACAAACCAACATGCATAGATGGGATGCCCTGCCACTGATGCTAGAGGGCAGGGTGGATACCTTTAAAATGAATATCCTGCCACGTCTCCTCTTCTTGTTTCAGGCTCTGCCCATTGCAGTCCCATTAACATTTTGGAAGATGGCCAACAAATTTATAATGAGATTTGTGTGGAAGGGTGGGAGGCCTAGAGCCTCGAGCCGTATCATTGCCCTTCCTAAAGAGAAAGGAGGCCTAGACATGCCCAGTTTAAAAATGTACTACTACACAGCACAATTGGCACCAGTGGTTATGTGGATAAAGCAGGGGGACAACTCAGGGTGGAGGGAGATTGAAGCACTGCAGACAGGCGATACCCCCTTGTTCACTTTGCCCCATGCCACTTTCACAGCTAAGGTATGGAAAGAAGTGAATAATCCCTGGACCAAACACTTGCTTCAAGTCCTGGTTAAAGCCAGAGCTCTCACAGGCACGCCTAATGAGGTGGGTTCTCTCACCTCTATAATAGGGGACCTGGAGTTCCCTCTAGCAGTAATGGACCCAGCATTCCGTAGATGTATCCAAAAGAAGCTAATAAGTTATAGATCCTCGGTCCAGAACAAAAATGTAATTACATTTGGGGAGCTCAAGATAAAATTCAGCTTTCCAAACTCCAACCTACACAAGTTTCTCCAAGTCAGACATTATATGCTAACGAAGCAAATAATCTCTGAAATAGACAGGGACTTGGCCACAATGGAGAACTACTAATACTGGTTTGCTAAAATATAAATGTCAGAGGCTTACAAAGCCCTACTAAGCTCAGATGACAAGACGCTTGAAGACCTCTGAGGAAAATGGGAAAAAGAGGCAGGGGTGGTAATCCCGAGTGAGAGCTGGAAAAGAGCATGGGAAAGGGGCTGGAGAGTTACAGCATCTCCTGGATGGAGAGAATTTAAATGGAAGTCTATGACTAGGTTCTTTCATAGCCCCATGATCACTAGACTCTTTGCGACAGGGAACTCAGCCCTGTGTTGGAGGGGGTGTGGACAGGTGGGAACTCATCACCACATATTCTGGGCATGCCCAGGTTTGAGGAACTACTGGGGTAGAATACAGGCAGAGGTATCTAAGCTATGTGGAGCCCAGATTCCAAGTGACTTTCAATACCTGGTCTTGGGCCTGAAGGTAAGACAGCTGAGGGATCCCAATCCTCAAAGACTCCTTCAAATTCTATGCCTAGCAGTCCTAAAGAAGATTAGAGCAAACTGACTTCGGACCAGTCCCCCTAAAGTTCGAGTCCTGGACCCGAAGGGTACAGAACACAGAGAGAATGAAACTCCTTACAGTGAAACGTAGGCTCCAGATAGACAAGTACAGGGATATGTGGAACAGTTGGTGCACTACTTGGGGGTAAGCACTGGGAGTACATGGGCAAGAAGCTAGCCTAGAGATACTGGAGGAACCTACATAAGGCGAAGTAAGGGCATTGGGTAATGACCAGAGAGGCTGTGAAGTTAAGAAAGAAGATGGGGCCGGCCTGGTGGCGATGAGGGTTGAGGCGCTGGATGCCACACTTCTCACCACGCCTGTGACATGGGTTCGGGAGCGATCTCGGGCCACCAGGGGTTGGCCAGGGGGAGAAAGGTTGGAGTCTCCGACAACAGTTCACCTTCTCTGGGGGGGGGGGGACTTCCTAGCCGGCAAGTGGGGACTCCTGGCAGAGGATGGGGGCGCGACAGCAAGCCAAGTCACTGGAGCAAGATTGGTCTGGGTCGAAGGTCAGGGGCCAATCAGCTCTGGTGGCAGCTCCTTTCTGGAAGGAGTGGAGAGGGACATTGCAAGCGTTGGCGTGCACGTCTTGATGCTTGGGCAAACAGCATCCCCAAGAAAAGTGGAAAATGCCCCTCCGGAGTCGGGTAGATGGAGTGCCGAGCTGGGTCCCAATATACCGCCACCTGCTCAGCTGAACTTGGGGATTTGATGAGAATTCTAGGTTCAGGGGTGGTCCCACCCTGACCCCAGGTGGGGGGGTAAAGCACAGCACGATGGAGGACCCCGTTCAGGTCAGGTAAGGCGGGGGAAGGGACAGGTTTCATTAGCATCTTCTGAAGAGGCAACTCCAGAGGGGAGAGGGGAGTATAAAAATAGATTTCAAAAATAAAAAAGAAAGAAGACAGGAAAGGTGGAGAGTAAAGGTGAAAGTGAGCGGTGACAGGAGATGGGGGCCCTCAAAGCTTGGTAAAACCCTCCCCCCATTTCCCTTTTGGGGAAAGAGCGCCGGTGGAGGAAGTGAGAGCTAATGGGCAGCCCTTGGCATTGGAACATGGGGTGAGTGACTTAGGCAGAATGCCTAAATGAAGGAGAAGATCAAGGCCATACACCAGTGTTTAGTTTTTTAGTGTATTAGTTTGCTACTTTTATAGGGTTATAGTACTAGTTAGTTCATTGCTGGGTAGGAATTGACCACATGGCCAGTGTGATACGTGAGTAGGCCATGGTCGGCTAGACGGCACTTGCTAACATTAAGGATGATGGGGGAAAGTGGAACTCATACCAAGACAGCACATTTTTCCTTTTTTTTTTTGAACTTCATTAGTTTTCTGTATAAGCATACAATATACTAGTACATATCTCATACAAGGTAATAGGAAGTACATCTGCAAATAGCCGTGTGACCATTGTAACAATTAATATGGACAACATAGACAAGAAATACTCTGTATTCTTTTACAGAAGGAGGTGGGGGAAGTCCAAGAAAAAGAAAAGATGTCTTAATATCAAGTCCAAAATGCTGCAGTAATTGCTAGCCTCTTCAAAGGCAGAAGGTATGTCCTTTAGGTAGAATATCAACAAGGGAGATTACTACAATCATTAGATTGCTATTTAAACCTGTTTATCAGTTAGGAATTATTCAAACAAAAATAGTGGACCCCAATGTAGCACTCTTACACCTCATATGGACTAATTATCTCTTAAACCAGAGCTGGAGCATTGATGCTATAGTTATAACATTATACTATGAACCATAAATACAGGTTACTCACCTGTTACAGGAGTTCTAGGAATGGTATATGTTGTTCATCCACACTTATTGGCAGGTATCCTTGCCACTTTAAATCTTGCCGGAAGGTCTTCAAGCTGGCTCCTCCCACCCACCCGGGTGGTAAAACTCTCAGCTCCGCCCCATGACGTCAGATCTGGCCCGCTAAGCTCAGGTTGTCGCGTCCCGAGCCGAGAGTCAGGTGGTTCGTGTGGATGAACAGCATATACCATCCCTAGAACTCCTGTTACAGGTGAGTAACCTGTATTTCTAGGGACATGGATATGTTGTTCATCCACACTTATTGGCAGACTCCTAGCAGTTCTCCGGGAGGAGGGAGGCAAAGCAGCACACACACCTACTTAGGAATAGAGACTGGAGAACTGAGGTCCCAAAACCAGCATCCCGGCGTGACTCCAAGGTCGATGTGGTAATGGGTGATGAAGGTGTGTGCTGACTTCCAGGTAGCAGCCTGCAGATTTCCTGGATAGGGATGTCCTGAAGCAGCCACCGATGCAGCAGTATGAGGGTAGAATGAGCTCTTATCCCTCTGGGAGGCTCCATGCCCGCCAACTTATAGCAGAGATCTATGCAGGGGTGACCCACCTGCTTATCGTCCGCTTGGCTGCAGGTCTGACAGGTGCGGCTTCAGCGTGGTGACAAACAGCTAGCGAACCTCTCCCGAATTTCAGCCGTGCGCTCCTTATAATAAGCGCGCCCTTCAGGGTCAAAGTATGGAGCCTGTATTAGCCTCCGAGGTGTGACTGGGGTAGAACACCGGCAGAGTCAACACCTGGTTAAGGTGAAACTCCGACACCACCTTCGGAAGGAATTTCGGGTGGGGGCGCAGGACAACCTTGTCCCTGTGGAAGACCAGGTAAGGAGACTCGATGGAAAGCGCCTGGAGCTCTCCCATCCTTCTGGCTGACGTGATAGCCACCAAGAAGGCGGTCTTCCACGACAGGTGAGAGAGTTCACACCTGTGCATTGGTTCAAATGGCTTGCCCATGAGCTTTGCCAGTACCAGCAGTAGATCCCACGGAGGTGGAGATTCTCGCACCGGAGGGGAAATGTGATCAAGGCCTTTGAAAAGGTGCCAGACCACCTTCTCCTGCGCCACCGACTGCTTCCCGGCCCGCGCCTGGTAAGCAGAGATGGCTGCCAGGTGCACCCTTAGGGTCGTCGACCTAAGCCCTTGCTGAGAAAGGGACCATAAATAGTCCAAGATGCTTGCCAAGGAACAGGAGGAAGGGTCCAAGCCCTTGCCCTGACACCAAATGGAAAACCTCTTCCATTTGAAGGCATAGCATTTCCTGGTCGACTCCTTACGGGACGCCTCAACTACATTGAGGACCTCATCGGAAAGACCCAAGGCCTGGAACTCTAGCCACTCAGGAACCAGGCCATCAGGTGCAGGGATTGAAGGTCCGGATGGAGCACCTTCCCCGATTGACTGAGAGCAGGTCCGGGTGAGCTGGAAGCTGCCTCGGAAGCCTGGAGCTGAGGCTGAGGAGATCTGGGTACCAGAACTGGCGGGGCCAGTCTGGGGCTATCAGAATCGCCTGTGCCTTGTCCCTCCTTGCTTTGAGAAGCACCTTGTGTATCAAGGGAAATGGGGGGAAGGCGTAGAAGGGGCCCGGGGTCCATGGCCTCGAGAAGGCATCCCCCTGCAGCGATCCCTGCTGAGGGGGGCGGGCATGGAACAGCCTCAGCTTCGCATTCTCCCTGGAGGCAAACAGGTCCACCTGAGGTGTGCCCCAATGGGAGAACAGATCTTGTACTACCTCCGGCAGGAGAGACCACTCGTGGGACGCAGCCCCTATCCGGCTTAGGGCATCGGCCAGGGTGTTGGAGGCTCCTACCTACATGAATGGCTAGAGATCCACCCCAGGCTTACAGTGACCAAATTCGAGAGCTTCCTTGCAAGAAGCATGGAGCGGCCCCGCCCTGGCGGTTTAGATAGTACATGGTCGTGGTATTGTCCGTCTGGACTTGGACCACTTGACCCCGGAGAAACGGAGCAAAGGCGGTGAGAGCTAGGCAGACTGCTTGGAGCTCCAGCAGGTTGATGTGGCATCGGGACTCCCGCAGGGACCAGAGGCCATGCGCCCGGTGTTCCCCCAGATGGGAACCCCAACCCATCAGAGAGGCATCGGTTGACAGAGAGACCGTCGGCTCGGGGCGGACAAATGGGATGCCCTCCTGCAGATGAACTGGAACGGTCCACCACCGGAGAGCGTTCCACATCCCCTGGGTCACCGTCACTAGCTGGTCCAATGGATCGCAGCGTTGTGACCACTGGCTGGCCAGTCTCCACTGAAGAGGACGCATGTGCCAGCAAGCCCAACGGACCACGCTGGTGCAGGCCGCCATGAGACCCAGGAGGTGCAGGAAGTCCCGGGCAGGACGCGATTGCCCAATCAGAAATGATTGGGCAAAGAAGGAAAGAACCTCAGCCCTGTCCTCCGGGAGCCATGCTCTGGTTCGAAGAGAGTCGAGCTCTGCCCCGATGAAAAGAATCACCTGCTTCGGCTCGAGTTCCGACTTGGCCTCGTTGATGAGAAGGCCGACTTGAGAGCAAACCTGGAGGGCCAGATCTCTGGACCGCTCCACCTCCTGTCTGGAGGAGGCTGCTATCAGCCAGTCATCCAGGTAAGGGTACACCCGGACCCCTCGACGCCGCAGGAATGCTGTCACCACTGCAATGCATTTGGTGAAGACCCTGGGAGCTGGAGACAAGCCGAAGGGCATGGCTCGGAACTTGAAAAGGGATCCCTCCGCTTGAAAGTGAAGGAATCTCTGATGTGACAGACGGATAGGGACGTGAAAGAATGCATCCTGCAGGTCCAGAGAGCAGAACCACATGCCGCGTTCCAAGGATGGTATTATCTGAGCCAGAGTGACCATCCTGAAGGTTCGAGACCTTAGGAACTTGTTTAGGTCGTGTAGGTTGAGAATGGGGAGCCAGCCCCATCCGTTTTGGAACCAGGAAGTACCTGGACACAAACCCCGGGTCTGAGGGAGGGTCTGCCACCTCCTGATCACCTCCTTCTGGAGGAGGAGAGTGATGTTGGCTCGGGCGAGCCGACAGTGAGGCTGCGGACCCTGATGCCCCCTGAGGTGCGACGGCTCTGAAGGGCTGGGCCTGCTCGAATTCCAAGGGCAGGCCTTTTCCCACCACCTCCAACACCCACCTGTCCGTGGTAATAATGGACCAGGCGGAAAGGAAGTGATGGAGCCGTCTTCTCCATCGGGGAACCTGGGGTGAGGTGACGGGGTTGGGGCGATACACCCCAACCCGTCACTGGGCAGGCTTGGAGGAGGGACCGGCCGAGGGACCTCCTGGGCCTTACCTTCCTGCTTCCTGTTGGAGGAAGTCCCGGGCTTGGGTTTGGGATGCCAAGCTCGAGCCTGCTGGCCCTGATGTTGCTGGGCCGGACGTGCCGCGGGCGCAAAGGGACGAAAGGGCTTAGGCTGTGGTTTGCGGCCTTTGTCCTTCTGAGCGGATGAGACCGAGTCCAAGGTAGCATTGGACTTCTCGATCCTCTGTAGGTGACCTTCCACCCCAGGGCCGAAGAGGTCAGTCCCCAAGAAGGGGACATCCACCAACTTGAGCTGGGTATCCGAAGTGAAGGTGGATATCCTCAGCCAAACCCGATGACGCATAGCCACTGCGGCCGCTACAGACCCGGCACATGAGTCCCCAATGTCCAGAGCAGTCTGAAGCTGCTGTTTGGCCACTGCCCTGCCCTGGTCCCATACCTGACTAACCATGGTCTGCAGGTCTGCAGGAAGATGAGGGACAACCTCGTCCAGGGAGCCCAACAGGACATGAGAGAAATGTGCCATGAGGACGGCCGAACTGGCCTGATGAAGGCCGAGGGAGGACGGAGCGTAGACTTTTCACCCAGCATAGTCCAATTTCTTGGACTCCTTGTCGGGAGGTTTGTCCACGTCCCTAGTGTTCCCGGCAGGCCGGAAAATGCTGTTGGTAACTAACCCTTCGGCCGAGGGGTGTTCCGAAAAACTGGACAAGGAACCGGTAGGGACCACATACTTCCTGGCCATCCTGGCCGAAGGTGCAGGGTAGGAAGCAGGGCGCTGCCAGAGCTCCAAGGCCAGGACCACTATGGCCTCGGCCACCAGAAAGGCCTCCGTAGGGGAATCCCCTTGGTCCAGAATCTCCATGAGGGGATACCTGGCCTGCTTAGAGACGGGTTCGAGCTTCATCCCGGTGGACTCCGAGATGAGCCGAAGCAATCCTAGGTAGGACGAAGGGCTATCATCCACCGACTGTGCTCCTGAGGACTCCAAGTCCATTCGCCTGGAGAAAAGGGAGGGAATGGCCGTCAGACTCGGAAGAGTCCGCAAAGAGCTGCCTCAGGCCTGAGCCACCCTCCACCTGCCGAGGACGATCGGGAGTGAGTGTAACAGACAGCCTATGGGGCAGACCCTGAGCCAACCGAGAATTCTTGGTCGGAGCCCCAAATAACGGCTGTGGAGGCGGAGGTTCCACCGGAATCGGTGGAGCAGCTGGTTTTGGCCGAACAACCGGCCTGGGAACAGGATCCTCGGGTAAGTCGAGGGGTTGTTTCGGCCGCTCCGGTAACAGCCACCTAATGGCCGGGGAAGGCGGCGTCGGCTTGACCCATCAGGAAGGCTGTTGCCACATGAGGTCCTTATCATCGACGTAACTTACATCGAAGCCTCCCCTCGTCCGAGGAGGAGGACAAGGACAAGCGGCAACGCCGCTTGCCGCAGTGCCGAGACCGAGACCGCCTATGATGGCGGGATTGGCTGGACTGCGAAGAAGTCCGAGACTGAGACCGAGAACCTCGGCTTTCCCGAGGACGGTGCGGGGAGGTGTCATGGGGAACCGGCACTCCCCTCGGTTCGGAGGGTTCACCCGAAGGCTCCAGAACCGGAGGCACTGGCAAGCCCACGGGGTCCTCAACTCCCACCGGGGGAGCCGGGGAGAGAGGATTCTCGGCTTCTCCTGTCGACAACCCATCCAACGGGTTGAGAAAAATCTTGACCACGTCGACGGGAGTCTCAGTCAACTGGCCTGACAGGGACACCGTGAGACCAGTGGCCGAAGCCGAGCGGTCGACCAAGTCGACGGCCGATGACTCGGGGAGAGGGATCTTTCCCGCTCCCAAGAGTGTCAACGGAGGGACTTACCCTTGTCCCTCTTTTTGGACCGAGAAAAGGGTCCGACAGAAGTTGGTCCCTCTCCTTTAGTAGAGAGGGACAGACAAAGCTCCTTAAAGGAAGCTGAATAAGAGGCACCCAGAGAGAGAGCGGACAAATGCTGCGGCTGAGGTAGATGCGGCCCGTGCCGCCTCCTCTTCGAGGGCAGTCATCTGCTCGAGCTTATCTGCTGAGTCCACCGCCACGGAAACCGCCGACCGGACCTCTTTCGACTTCACCGGAGGAAAACGCTTCTCAGGACGCCCCAGTTGTAAACGGGCAGCATGGTCTTCGAGGACATAGGCCGAGAAGGAAGAGCACAGTTCGCAAGCCTGCGGATCGTGCTCAAGGCCTAGACAGTAGACGATGGAGTGCGGATTCATCCGAGACATCTTCTATTCGCAAGGGCATCTCCAAAACCGAGTCGATTTGTCCATCGTATTCATGAGGGATAGAAGAAGACTGCGTTCATTTTAGCCAAAACTTTAAATTCGCAAAACTGAAGAATTAGGAACCAGTCTTATATGCAGAGCGCTAAGGAGGGAACCTGAGCTTCCAAGCGTAAGGAAGATCATGCGTCATGGGCGAGGCCGAGAGTTTTACCACCCGGGTGGGTGGGAGGAGCCAGCTTGAAGACCTTCCGGCAAGATTTAAAGCGGCAAGGATACCTGCCAATAAGTGTGGATGAACAACATATCCATGTCCCTAGAACAATACTTCAGCACGGAGCACGATGAACATTAACTGTGGTGAGAAGAATTGCAGCAAATGCCTCTCAGGTGGGTAAATGAGAACAGAAGGGAATAATCCAAAATTGTGGGATTTCCGCTCTCACTTAACATCGTGAGCTATAACAACACAGTTAATCCTGCTGATTCTTTTCTTCCATCCCCCATGATCTTCTCCTGAAGTCAATTAAAGTTCAAAAGAAAAGGATTTGTCTCTCTTAATTTCATATTAGAGTATGCAGCCACTGCCTCACCGCGTCAACTCTTTCTTCTGGCCTGGGTCTGGTAAGAAAGGTCTGGGAACAGTTTAATGTCGCAGCCACTGATATCCAGTGGGTTGGCAGCTCACACAGCACTGATCACAGCATCTCGTATCTCCGACCCAGCCGATTTTAAAATGATGGTGCATGGCTGGTTTGGGGTGGAGGGACAAACCCTTGGATTAACTCAATAGGCCTTAGTAAATGGATGCCATTGAATGTTTTCTGGCATATTTAGAGATTCTTGGAGCCAGGTCACCAGATAAGGAAGTAACATAGTCCCCTCCACTCCTTCGGGAACTCTGAGTAGTCTAATGTTCCCCTAACGAACTTCATTTTCAATTGCTTCCATTCGATTGCGGAGTTGTCCGTTTTCTTTGGCAAGTGTAGCTACCATGGCAAGTGTAGAAATGGACTGTTTCTTGGCCTCCGCTACCATTCCCATTCATTTCTGGAGCACTGCATCGTGTTTCTCCAACATTTGGAGAGTTTTCTCTATTTTTGAGTCCATGGCCCGCATAGACTCGATCATGGCATTCCAGGGTGGTTTGGGCGCAGTTTGGATTTCACTGCCACTCGCATCTGCTGGTGCCGGGGCCTTATTTGTCTGTGACTGCTGTTGGTTTTTTGCTGCCCTTGCGGTTGCACTTTCTGCCTTTCCATCGCTGAAATGTATACTAATCTGCTCTGGAGGAAGTTCTGCTTCAAGCTCTGAAGTTTAATTTTGGAAAAATTCAACTTTATCTACAGTTTTGACTTTATTTAGTACCATGAGGTGAGGAGATGCAAAGAGGTGCGACCAGCCTGGAAGATGGCTCACTAGCGTCCCCAGACAGCACACTTTCTTAATCATGGGCCCCTATGGGGTTTGCAACAAGGCAGAGGGAACATGAACCAAAGAAGCAGTAGAAGTACTGGTTTAACTTTAAGTGATGTTAATTATTTTGGTACCTATATTGTATGCCAAGTGTGTCAGTGGTAAGGAAGAAACTATGATATGTACAAGTGTCTGCTTGTTCCAACTTTTCCACACTAAAAATGAGTTTTAAAAAATAAATTGCTGATCATTTTAAAGTAGAGTATTTAAGTGCCAAAGGGATTGTTTCAGCTGTTTCCCCAGGTCAAGCCTTAAAATCAAGGGATGGTGATCCGAGATGAGGTGAGGCTCCACCATTTTATCTCTAATTATGCAGTAGTTTTCACGTGTAACAAAAAAAATAGTCCAGTCTCGAATAACTATGAAATCTGGTTGAATAATAGGTATATCTCTGCTGAGATGTAAACATCGTTCTCCATACGTCTATCAGTCCCAACTGCTCGAACGGTCCCCAGAGAAAACGAAGGGCATTAGTTGTTCTATGAACGCTCTGGCTATTGGAGTCTAAGTCTGATGACCAGGTCATATTAAAATCTCCTCCCGTCACCAAAACGCCATCCAGGAGTTCCAGCACTTTGCCTAGGAAGGTTTGGACAACTGGGACCAATGACTTTGGGGGAGGTAAACCCTGACCAAAGTAACAGTTTTAGAGTATAGGGTCCCTTGGAGGATTACATATCTGCCCTTCGGGTCAATGAAACTTTTGTGCACATCCAGCATAGTAGACTGGGGGACAAGTACAGCCGAACCCCTCCTCCGACCACTGGAATGTGAGGATGCATATACCCTGTATCTCTGTCCCCAATGCAATTTAAGATGTTCCATTTCTGAGAGATGCATCTCTTGGATAAAATATACATCGTCTGATTACTTATTAATGTATTGTATTGCATGAATCTAGACCTCTTAATCAGATTATGTAGTCCATTAATATTTTTCGAAAATATCTAAACAGGTCTATCAAACGCCATCATCAAGAATGAGGACAGAGCCAGCCCGGTGGCACTGAGGGTTGAGGCGCTGGATGCTACACCTTGCGCTATGCCGGTGACCCAAGCTTGGGTGCCATGGGTCAGCAGGTGAGGACTAAGCGGCTGCTGGGCTGCTCTCCTCCCGGGGGGGGGACATCGCTCGGTGTGCCAGCGGCTCCTGGTGGAGACCGGAGGTGCTGCAGTACGCAGGGCAGCACGTACCTAGCGTGGCTGACGCTTGGCAGGGTTGCTGTGTGCCGTAGCATCGGGGACATGCACCACGCACAGGAGGGGGGAATGCACACCAGAACAGGGAAAACACCGGTCTGTGGGGTATGCGACAGCACCTGCCCCCATGCCCACTGCCAGGTCCATCCTGTCTGGCCTTCCAGTGTCCTCCACCTGGGCTCTCACCCACAAACTGGAGACTGACTGTACAGAGTGCCCAAAAGGAGGGACGACCCCACTCCGGAGGGGTTAAGCTGGGAGTGCCGGTTGTGTGGGTTGAGAGGGAGGAGAGAGGAGGCTCAGGTAGGAGGACTTCAGGCAGGGCAGAAACAGGCAGGATGCCTGAGAGAGGCTCCATCGACCGTGACTGGAGGGGAAAAAATAGGTAAAAAAAAAAAAAAGGAATGAGGATGGCACCGCTCCAATCAAGATCCCAAACTCCCCAGCAGCAATGCATCAATTCTGCAACAGTTGAAAGACCCCCAGAGAGACCCCCCCAACCCATAGGACCCAAAGCAGCAGGCCAGAAGTTGGATGGACAAAACCTCTCCAGAAATCTGCACTTAACATCCTAATTTGTATCCTGCTCAGTACTGGAAATAAAACTGGAGCTGTAACCCTTATCGACTCTGTGTGTCTCTTATTTTCTATTCAGTAAAACCAATAAAGTGTAACCATTATCAGAAATATTTCCTCTACTCGACCCCCTTCCCCAAATATTCCCTTCCCTCCATTAACAAGTGTGATGTCAACTAACATCCCACTGAACCATAAAACTATATACAAGTTGACTTCCAAGAAAAAGGTGATCAAAATCCTCCGCCTTTTGAGTCCCAGATAGGAGGCTCCAACTAGGGAGACTCTTCCAGGGCAGAGGGCAGCCACCACTAATATAGTGGTTTTATCCCCCTGCAAGGCCAAAAAGGCCTCTAGAAGGGTCAGTACTGTAAGAAGAATGCAGCGATAACCCCTATATGGTGGTATCATGGTTTCCCTACTCCTCACAGACCCGGGAGCTTCCCTCCACCACATGAATACTGATTGTCCTGGAGTATACTATACTTAGAACACAAAAACCTTATTGTTCCCTTATATAGTTGATGTTTTGTAAAACCCATCTCATCTCTCCCATCTCATCACTATCCCAGCCCACCTGCCCCTTACCCACTAGGGCAATAAGGTTTCCACTTTTCACTTACCCCAATGTCTTCCACACCCCACATCCCCAATCCTCCCCACCCAACTGACAATATAAAAAAAAATTCTGCAGCCTCTTTGTTCCCGTCTCTTCTTTCCTTCTCAACTGCTTGATGTTCGTAACCCCTACTCAGTGAATAGGAATGTGAGGTGGATTATTTCACACTGGTGGAGAAAAGCAGCCCCAGGCAACTACTCTGGACGAGTCTTTGGAATCCGTGGTGTGCCAGGGGCACCCATGGACTCCACAGCTGCCCTTGTTTTCACCCCTTACCAAACTCCTATCACCCTGAGGCAGACTAATATTGCCCAGACTTAATTGTCAGTCACCTCCCAATGTGGGGCCATGTACTGCCACCAGGGATACAGCCTTTAGAACCCCATTCCCATAAGAACAGCAGTATTTATTTAGGTAATAGGCAACTCCCCATTTGACCTTCTTGTTAAAGGGAAGAAAAAATTACTAGGCCAAACTGGGTACAACTCATTCCAGTGTGATACACTGGGGACCTGAAAAAGTCTACGTCTAGGAGCTGCACACAGTTAATCATGACGGACAGCCCTGGTAGCCATGCTTTGGGGGGGGAGACAAGGGTCCACAAGTTCAGATCTCAAAATGTGGGAGGAAAAGTCAGCTAAATATGGGCTTCAATAGTTAGGGAATTCAAAACAGCAAGAAAAAACATTATCTGCATGATAACCAGAATAACACTTTCATTAACAGTATATATGAACTGAATTTGGGGACCATGTTCTAACGTGTATTAGTTCGGGCACTAAAGGCAGAACAGGAGTACATCACATTCCCCATTAATCTGTGGTACCCTTTGTAACATAGAAAGGCCTCCAACCACATCAAAATATTGTATATAAGGAGTAGCTACAAACAGAAATATAAACAAAAGGCTGCGTGGAGAGCAACGCAATGCAACAACTAACAGTTGATCATTCCCCCAGCAGCTTACTATAAGCTCGGTCCCCAAATACATCTATGAGCCTTAGAATTTAATATTAGTATAGACAAACATAACAAAGAGTCTGTAACCTCTTCTTCCATTAATGTTCCATTAGTTCCTCACCAGGAACCCGTGGGCACAAGCAGGAGGACTGTACACTCCGGGCCGGGATGGGGGGGAGGGGACCACCCGCAGAGCACACCCCATACAAGCAGGCACACAGAACCATACAGGAGTTCACTACTAGGATTTGTATAGGTTCAGTGGTAGCAATTTTTCAACAAGTGGCCCACTCTGCACAGCACACCCTGCAGCATCTCCCCCCCAACAGCCCCACCCAAGTCTCCAACCCAGGCAATCCTGAAGACCCATCTGAGTCTATCAGACTTCATAGTAGTAATCCAATGTTCTGTAGGATACACCAAGTTTTCTGTCATGAGCAAGAATGCAGTTTATGAGAGGGAAGGGAACGAGACAGCCAAAACAGCCAAAAAAAGTGGCCCCTTCCCCCTCAACCATACTTCAGGTTGGGTCATCAGATTACCGTTCAGTCTCCACTAGTCACCATTCATAGAGCCCTCAGACATCCAATCGAATGTAAGCCATGTTAATTCCATCTCTGAACAGTCTTGTATAACAAGAGGTCAAAGAGCAACTGGTACTGGGCTCCGGACAGGCAGCTACAGGGCCAGGCAGAGGAAGACAGCTGCCCACAGAGTGCTCCCAATATGAGGGCCAATCGGTCCACTCAAGAGCCCCTGGCCAAGATCCAAAATACTCCTCCATTGAAGGCTCAGTGGTCCCTATTTAATCTATTGTATGTTTTCAAAATGGCCACTTCCCACTGTGCACTCTGCAGCAGCCCCTCCCCCCGCAGCTACCCCAGCACCAGCCCGTTAACCCAGCCCTCTCTAGCCCAACCTCAGCTTACCAAGGGAAGGGCAAAAGCTGTGAAGGAGAGCAGTGCCCCAATGAATAAACCCCTTTTCCTCTCCCTTTGCTTGTATGGGTAAAAGATCTCTCAAACCTCATGGGACAGTACATAGCACAGTGACAAAAGAATGAAAATAATTGCAGTCCCATTTTCAGTTTGTAGTAAGGGCACAAATGCAACAAAATAAATGACAAAATCAGGACTGCAGGGCAAGTGCACAATGCCAAACAGAAGCAGGGGAAAGGAGACCAACGCAGGACAGTGCACGGCACTACAGAATGGCAACTTTAGCTCTGCTCAAGGTCTCTTGGCCAGGATCCAGGTTATCCTGCCATTAAGTTACCTAATGACTGGAATTTTTTTAGGCGAGCAAAAATCTCTGTACCAAATTGGTCAGAGAAACTAAGGCTAATTATTACCGCTTACAACTTGAAGAATCTTCTACATGTTAATCCAAATTCTGGAGGACCATTAGAGATATCAAAGGCCATTCCTCTGGTAACTCCTTGCCTGCAAAAATCCGGGTTGGTACTTCCTCAGTCACTGATAAGCCTACTATCCTGGACTCGTTCAACAACCTTTTTGCCACTGCTGGCCTAGCTTTCGATTCCTCCCCAGCTAGTACTCTTCGGGCACAACTTGGTCTTGATACCCCTGACTCCCCTGCAATTAACACATCCTTCTCTTTCTCCAAGCCACATCCTTGAAGGAAGTGGAGGATCTCTTGCTTCAGCTCCGGATGACACAGTGCTCTACACTAGTGGGCTATCTCTCGACGCAGTACTCTCAACTCTCCTGAGCGATTTCGATCTGCTGCAACTCCAGATCCTAAAACAGAAGTTGCTTCTGAACACGAAGAAAACTAAAGCTATGCTCTTCTCTCCCATGTCCAACTCTCCTATTCCTCTCTCCAACGGTTCTCTATCCCCCATCTCCACCATCCTGGGGGATCAGTTGGGATATGTGTCTTCCTTCAAATACCTTGGGGCCTGGATTGACAGCTCTCTCTCCTTCCAGGGACATATTGAAGAGCTAATAAAGAAACTCTGACATAGACTAGGACTATTCTTTAGGATAAAAAAAACTTCTACCAAGGGAGGCAAAAAAGCTGCTAGTCCAAACAACATTTCTTCCCTTGTTAGACTATGCCAACTTCTTATAAAGCCAAGTCCCTGCTGGTACTCTTGCCAAACTCGATACACTCTACCACAGAGCCTTAAAGTTCATAACGGAGCTCCCCTACTCCACCCATCACTGTCTCCTATACACTGCTGTGGGCTGGCCTTCCCTTACTCTTGGGCATCAGAGAAATGCGGCACTTTGGATCTACAGAGCCATTATGAATAATCTGCCCAGCTATATTACAGCTTGTCTGCCGTTAAACCCCCAAACTAATTATGATCTGAGAAGTGCTTGTTACGTAATGCTGAAAACACCTAAGGTTAGATCCCGCTTTGGCAGGGCACCTATAAGCCATGTACTTCTCTTGCTGTGGAACAAGCTGGAAAAAAACCCTGAAAATAAACCTCCCCTTTAGGCTTGATGCATTTAAAGCTTTAATCATCCACCAACTCAAGGAATCCTACGACTGCTTTCCTTAATCCCTTGGACTGCGGCCGTTATGCTTACCCCTGCTCCTTCTCTGTCACCCCTTGATTATGCTTGCTGTCCTTTGATTTTCCCCCCTCATCTGGAGCCATGGCTAGTTGCATTTTCGATGCAGGCTCGAGGTAAGAAAGGCCACTTTCATCGTATCGTTTTCTTCTTGTAATTACTGGAATCTGTTGCGGGTACTCCAGGCCATCACAGGAAAGTACCAGCTTTTTACAGTTGTCACTTATTAGTGGGAAGTGTACCCACAAGAATCTTTTGTTTTTCATAGATTTATTCTCAGTTTTGTGGCGATCTTCTCTGCTGTGGTGGAGGAGCTCCCACGAATCTGCTGCCTACTCCTCCATGACACCACTGGAAGTCATTTTCTCATTGCTTTGATGGTTATGTATTACTAATCTTTGCTTTTTCTTTAATAAACAATTCCCCTCCTCTTGTCAGTAGGGGGAACTCTTGTCTGTCGTAGCAAGATGGCGGACGTGGCAGATGAATGTGGTGGAGGAGGTGTTGTAGGAAGACCCCTTCTCCTTAATTCTTTTAGCATCTCAGACTCTGTGAATGAAAAGGATAATATGGGTATTGCTGTACTGCTGATGGTGGAAAAGGCTGAAATACAGACAAGTTCTAAGGAATGTGAAGTCCAAGAAACTGGGCTGCAGGTGTGTGGTACAATACAGCTGACAGCAGATGTTTTGAACAGATGTTTGACAACTGTATTGGACTCAGTGCCGACAGAGCAGGAAGAACTACTACTAAAGGCTGCAATCAAAAAGCACAGAACTTTTTTTTACTGAATGAGGATCCTGCACTGGACACCCAGCAGCCACAAAACACAGAATACTGTACCACCCCCAGCATACCTGCAAAATGGACAAACACAGAATAATCCATCTCTCTCTCTCTCTCTCTCTCCCAGTCCATCTCTCAGGAAGCTGCAGTATCACAGGACTTTCATGATGTGCAAGCACCCAACAGATCAGCCCAATGCAGCACTGCTCCCTTAGAAATCCCTGGGGTTTAGGAAAGGACACTCAGATGGGTGTCAGTCGGGTGCTTCATCTGGGAACTGGTGCACAAGCACTGTGCCCCAGACTGTGGGATAGATAACAGCGACTGATGGCAAGGTCTGGACTTTGCCAAGACTGGTCACAGCAGCTGAAATTACTGCCATAGCACAATACGAGACTGTTGCAGAAATACCCAGCAATAAGGAGGATCCCTCAGTTATTTTGAATTCAGATCGCCCCAATAACCAAGGTACGGTTTCTCAGTGTACAAACTCTGGAAAAACATCTGGCATCCTGCTTACCAATTCCCTCCCACCAAAAGAATGGTTCCATGTGATAACTGTGACAGAAAAACAGCACCGACAGAAGAGTCCGAAAGAAAAACAGCGAGAAATAAAATGGCGACAAGCATTATAGTGAGCACCGTAATCGTGAAGACCTGTACTGACTTTCTGCAGGAGGCTCTGCCCCATGCACCTCCCACTGTGGGGCGCTTTGCTCCCCCCACACCCCCCCATCTATAATAATCACCACTGGGGGGGTGCAACTCGGGGAGGGGGATATTATCTAGGAGGAGGCAACTCAGGGAGGGAGAGAAAGTCAGGGGGGATTTGATATTGTGACTCGGGGGGGAGGTGTCAGATGCCCCCCAGGAGTTGATGTCTGGGACCATGACCGTGTCCTTGCGGGAGTGTAGAGGCGGCCAAACAAGTCAGCCCCGGGGGTGCCTGGGATGCCTACATGTGAACCCGGCGGGGCACTGCACTAATTGCCTGTCCTGTCCCTTCCCCTAAGTGGATGATGGAGGGGAGCAAGGCCACAGTTGCCCTAACCAAGATCCTGCTTGTGCTGTGGAGGGTTCTGGCAGCCCTGTGGAGAAACATGCAGAAGACAGCAGCCATCTAGAAGGCCTTGGAGCGGCACGGGCTTGCTGGCCGTAGAGGGCACTAGACCATTACTGTAGATAGCCCCCTTTCCCACACTTTTCCTATTTCCCTGCAATCTACCATCCTGTTGTACAGCCCTGGTTTCCTGTCCCCATCCTACTTTCTACCTCCCCTGTCCCTGACCCTTCATTCAATTGTTTGTTGTACTGGTTGTATATTGTTATAATGCATTTATTTTGCCCGTGTCCATGTCTGCTTTGCAGGTGGCGTGTGTAGCCATGTTGCAGATATCAGGTGTTGGTCCATGGTGTCAGCACTGGGGGGGCACGTGTGGGGTTCCCAAGGGTTCCATGTTGTATCCAGTGGTGTTTCACATGGTGGTGGGGGCTGTATCCCAGGTTCGGTAGGGTTTTTTGTGTCTCTTCATGGTTACTGTGGGATCTGGACTAGGGTGGGCAGGCGGGGGGAAGATATACACACGGACCTTGGTGTCCTGGGGGCCTGGACTGCCTGCTGGGGACTGGATATCTGTGTACACTGTTGCACTTCCAGTCACATGGGGAGTGGCCACCTGCCTGTGGCATGCATCCTTTGGTGCTTGGCACTGGTGCTGCCTGTGAAGGTGGAGAACCTGGGTGTGCTTGTGTCCAGGGACACGGGGATTGACATTCACTGTGGCCAGGCATTGCCCACAGCTGGCAGGCTGGTGACCTACATGGAAGGGGGGGTTTCCACTGGTGGGTTTGCATTGGCCATTGTCCCCATCTGTCACCTGCTGGTCAGGCCACCATTGGATTCTGGGGTGCGGGTCTGGGGACTGTTCCTGTTGCACGGCCGTGGACTGGCTGTGGTGGGTGCAGTGCACAGCACCTCCGCTAGTGGCTGTGTACCATCCCCTGGTGCCCTGTGTTCCATCCAGATAAGTGCTTCCGTGTACCCGTGTGTATACTGCTGGTAGGGTCCTGTGCCCCTTGTCCCTGTGCTTCCTTGGCTCTGTGTCCCTGGGCCTGTTGCTCTTGCCCTGCTCACTGGGTTTGTTCTCAGCTCTGCTCCGTGCCTCTATGGTTGCGCTGGCGCATCACTGGTTGCATCACGGCGCATCTTTGCCATATTCAGCAGGCTTGCACAGGTGCATTTCCGGTGGCTCATCTTTTGATTATTGGCTCCTGGTGTGCCACGGCACATTTGACTTGCTTGCGCCGGACTTGCACCACCATTTGGCACATTTCTGAACATCTCCCCTATATGTTTATTGTTTTATCAATTACATACAGTAAAAGCACTCTGACATAGCAAAAGACTATGTATCTAATTACATTGAGGGTGCCACTCCTCTTAATACACCCAATAGGTAGACACTACGTCCATCAGATACATCAACTGGGAGGAAACTTTTATATAGTAAACGAAAAGTGTCCAGATAATTGCTGCATATAAGCCCAGGAGCGGCATGGCATGAAAAAAAAAAGTCATGTAAAATCAGAGTAGAAGTCCAAGTCAATATTCTCCTACCAGAGAACAAAAGGTGAGCCATGCAAATCAGAATTGTTACACAAATATGTAATACCAGTGTACTCAATCTGTAGATTAAAACTAAGCATTTCTTATAGGCGCTTGAAATAATTTTATTACCAGTATTTTTACTTAGTAACTAAGAACAGTATACAATCAACCGGGGTATTAGTGCCTTCAGAAAGTATTCACCCCCCTTGGATTTTGTCACATTTTGTTGTGTTACTACCAGAAATTTTAATGAATTGAAATTATTTTTCCCCCTTGATTCACACAGCATACGCAACAATTTAAAGGGCCAAAAATATTTTTATTGTGTAACAAAAATTTATGAAACATTAAAAACTGAAATATCTTGCTTACTTAAGTATTCACCCCCCTGAGTCAATACTTTGTAGAAGCGCCTTTGGCAGCAATTACAGCTTTAAGTCTTCTTGGGTATGTCTATATCAGCTTTGCACATCTGGATTTGGGGATTTTCGCCCATTCTTCCTTGCAGATTTGCTCAAGCTCTGTCAAGTTGAATGGGGAGCATCGGTGAACTGCAATCTTTAAGTCTTTCCACAGATTCTCAATGGGATTCAAGTCTGGGCTTTGGCTGGGCCACTCAAGTACATTTGCCTTCTTGTTCTGAAGCCACTCCAGTGTTGCTTTGACTGTATGCTTGGGGTCGTTGTCCTGTTGGAACGTAAATCTTCGCCCCAGTCCAAGGTCTATTGCAGACTGACGCAGGTTCTCCTCAAGGATGTGCCTGTATTTGGGGCCATTCATTGTTCCCTCTATCCTGACAAGTGCCCCAGTCCCTGCCACTGAAAAGCATCCCCATAACATGATGCTGCCACCACCATGCTTCATGGTAGGGATGGTGTTACATTGGTGATGAGCTGTGTTCGGTTTGCACCAGGCATAGCGCTTTGCATTCAGGCCAAAGAGTTAAATTTTTGTTTCATCAGACCAGAGAATCTTTTGCCACATGGTCTCAGAGTCTGCCATGTGCATCCTTGCAAACTCCAGGCATGCTATTATGTGGCCTTTTCTCAGGAGTGGCTTCTGTCTAGCCACTCTCCCATAGAGGCTACATCTGTGAGGTGCTGCAGAGATTGTTGTCCTCTGGACAGGTTCTCCCATCTCAGCCATGGAACTCTGTAGTTCTGTCAGGGTGGTCATTGAGTTCTTGGTCACTTCCCTGACCAAGGTCCTTCTTGCCCGGTTGCTCAGTTTGGGAGGACGGCCTGCTCTAGGAAGAGTCTGGGTGGTTCCGTAATCTTTCCATTTCCTAATGATGGACTTGACTGTGCTCCTGGGAACTTTCAACACCCTAGAAATGTTTTTATACCCCTCCCCAGATCTGTCCCTCCTCACAATTCTATCACGGAGTTCTACAGACAGCTCCTTGGTCTTCATGGTAGAGTTTCTGCTCTGACATGCACTGTCAACAATGGGACCTTATATAGACAGGTGTATTTCCTCTGAAATCATGTCAACCATTTGAACTGACCACAGGTGGACTCCATTCAAGTTTTAGAGTGATCTCACAAGGAAATTGGATGCACCTGAGCTCAAATTGGAGTGTCATAACAAAGGGTGTGAATACTTATTAAATCAAGACATTTCAGATTTTCATTTTAAATTACATGTACAAATAATTCCAGAAGTTTCATTCCATGTTGACATTATAGAGTAATTTGTGTAGATTCGTGACAAAAAAAATCCCATATAAATGTATTTTAATTTGAGTTTGCAACATCACAAAATGTGACAAAATCCAAGGGGGGTGAATACTTTCTGAAGGCACTGTAGACACTTTTAAACTTTTTCAGCATTTAGCAGACCTAACCCAGGGCTTTGCAAAATTAAATTAAACCCTGAAATCAAGTCTCATCCTCTGAGTTTGTAGACCTAGAGTCCTCCAGGACTGATCTGCAAACTCCATTTTTCTGGTCCCATTTTAAAGTGTCAGACAGATCGTTAAAGATGAATATTTTCTCTTTATATATAATGTGTAGTCTAGCCGGGAAAATCATGCCATGGGAAATGTCAGCTTGTCAAAAGAGTGCCCTGACTCCATCAAACTTCTTCTTTTTCTGCCTCATAGCTTAGCTCAAGTCAGGAAACAAGCAGACTTGCACTCCATCCTGCAGTAAGACCCGCTTCCTACAGGCCAATGCCAGCACGCTATCCCTCATTCCTACTCTGCCAAGGATGACCACCATAGCTCGAAGAGCTTCTGGATTTTCGGATCTATCCCTGGAGGCAACTCGGTAGGTCTTTTGAATGGTAAGTGGCCCACCAAGCTCTTCCTTTCCAAGTTGCTGCTGAAGCCATTCTCCCACAAAAAGTAATAGGTGGTCCGCTTCACAACCTTCAGGAAACCCAGTAATCTGTAGATTGGCAGAATGGGTTTGATTTTCCATTGTCTTGAGTCGGGAGCGCAGGAAATTATTCTCTTTTAAGACATTTGCTACAGCCTCCATCACCATATCAGAACATTTAGTTGCCTCTATAGTGGTGAGCTGCACTGCTTCCATAGTTGTTTCAATCATAGAGAGCCAATTAGTAAGCAAATTGAACTTATCTGAAAGTCCAGACACTGAACATATCAGGGTGTTTAATTTAGCACCCAGTGTTTGCATAGTCTCTGTTTCCACAAGTTCAGCTGTCACTGCTCCACAACTTGGGCCCGACCTCATGGCCAGAGTTACTGAAGCGTCTTTACTCCATGCCCCATCCTGAACAGCCTTATCTTTCTAGAACTCCGGCATGGTGGACCAGATGACATCCAACACCCAGCAGTGTACCTTTGATCAAGCAATTTTGGGAAATAATATGTTTTAAAGGCAAAATTCCTTCAGGTAGTCGCAGACGTTGAGAATTAATCCTCCATCTTGCTCGGAATCCACAGCACCTCCCCCCCAACTTTACAGATTTTAAAGGACTTACCAAATAACATAATGGTTTTACAAGATACAAGACTCGAGACAAAATATGAAATATCATAGAAAACATAGAATTTGATGGCAGATAAGGACCATTTGGTCTATCTATTCTGCCCATGTTCCCCTACCTACTGTCACACAGTATACTCTACTTGATCTCAGGCTTTACCACCGCCCCCCCTTACTTCTAGGGTTCCCTTATACCTATCACATGCCTTCTTCCTTCTAGTGCAGTGGTTCAAGGCTCTGAGCTGCAAACCTGGAGACCTGGGTTTGAATTTCACTGCCCCTACTTGCATACTGTGTGACCCTAAGCAAGTCACTTTACTTCCTTGTGCTCCCAGGTCACACCTGGAAACAAGCTTCAGCTTAGTGTGCCTTTCCTGGTTAAACAATTTCCCTTTCCCTTCCTTCCTCTTAAATCCCATTACAGTTTTTGCTCCCACAACCTCCTCAGGGAGGCTGTTACAGGCATCCACCACCCTTTCTGTGAAGAAGTGTTTCCTTACATTTCCCCTGATTCTACCCCCCCTCCAGCTTCATCACGACCTCTTGTTCTTGTGCATCCTTTATCTGAAAAAAGCTTTCCTCTTGAACCTTATTCATACCCTTGAGCTATTTGAAAGTCTCTATCATATCCCTCCTCCTTTCCTCCAGTCTGTACATATTGAGGTCCTTCACAGGGGGCTCCGAAGGTGCACTGTAATGACTTTGAGGTTGGTGGGGGCCACAGCAGGTGGTAGAGTTGGGGATGTGTCATAGCCTGAGAGAGTTCCAGGTGTCCGAAGGAGATAAAGAGAATCAAAAAAAATAAATATTGAGGTCCTTCAGTCTCTCCTCATGGGGCCTTTGATGCAGATCCCGCACCAATTTTAGTTGCCCTCCTCTGGACTGCCTCAACTCTGTCTATGTCCTTTCAGAGATGAGGACTCCAGAACTGAACACAGTACTCTAGGTGAGGTCTTAACAGAGACTGATACAGAGGTATCCCCACCTCCCTCTTTCTTCTGGTGATATTCCAAGCAAAATGATTGTGGTTGCAAGGGTGTTCCTACTGGTCTCAAGGGGGAGAAGGTGTGTGATGGAGTGGCAAACCTGTTGAGAGGTTATGCCTTTAAGATTACTAGATTATTAGAGCTTTGTCCTAGGAGAGCCCTTATGTTAGATTTAACATATAACATGCATGCATTCCACCTGATTAACATTTATGCTCCATAGCGCATAGCCTTGAGAGTGGAATTACTCTGTACTATTCAACCCTTTTTACATACCAACAGGCAGGTGATTTTTGGTGGAGATTTTAACTGTGGGTTATCATTGGCTGATAGGAGATGTATGACTTCCAAGGTTTACACCGACATGCACTACCTAAACTATATGATAAAAATGGCTAATTTATGAGACAGATACACATCAGAAAGGGGCCAAAACTTATGTTCGAGGACCACCAGAATTAATTATTTTTTTCCAAAAATCTTGAAGTAGTTCAGGCCTCCACGATCCTGTTTGAGATACCAGATCATTTGGCAGTCTCTTGTTGCTGTGTCCTTGGAACCCATATACCTCCCAAGCCACACTGCTGCTGGAAATTGAACAGTAGTTTATTGACAGACCCAAACATCATTCACAGATGGGAAGATTCAGGGTCCACATATCTGTTATAAAAGGGTATGACTCGATAACACAATGGTGGCTTGATACAAAACAAGATTTCAAAGATTTATTAAACTGGCAGTACTTAAAGGAAGAGATAGCTATTTCCAATACTTTACACTCAGGAGAAAGTTGCACTTTCTGATATCCTTAGCCCATGAAAGAAAACAAAATATGAGTAACCAAATTAAGCAAATTAAGAAAGAAATGTTTCAACATCAATATAACAGGGCTGAGACATTAAAACTCAAGGCACAATTTGGAAAGAAAAAACATGGTTGTTTTTAAGGGGTGCCCTGAAAAAGTGAACTGTACTCATTTAGAAAATCTCATAGATCAAGAAACTGGTCAATTGCATACTACTACAGATAAAATCATGAAAATAGCACAGAGATATTTGGTCTATATGTTTGGTACCCCCTCAGTAGCTCACTGGGAGGACTCCTATTTGCATAACGTGTACATTCCCAAGATACCTCCTCATATTCAGTGTAAAACTATATTGGATATTACAGCAGAAGAGGGTTCTGGTTTCTGAAGTAATAGGAAAATTGAACAATTCCACTCCAGGGCAAGACTGTTTGTCAGTCAAGTTTTACAAAATGTTTTCTATACATCTATGCCCCAAGCTGGCACTGCTATATAATGAACATTTACAACCTGGCAGTATGCCTAAGGACATGGCACAAGCAATCATAATTTTATTGTTCAAAAAGGGGGATAAATCTAATATACGAAACTGGAGACTAATTAGACTTTTAAATGTGGACTATAAGATTCTTGTTAGTATTTTAGCAAGTAGACTATTAAAAGTTGCAGAACTTATCATAACTTATGCATAAACGTGTGCTATTCCGAATAGATCCATTTTTCATAACTTACTTTTTCTCAGAGATTTAATTACAAAAGGATGCACAGATGCTTCTTTTGGCTATATTCTTCCATTGGATCAAGAGAAAGCATTTGTCTGGGTTAGTCATGTATGTCTCACATTCTTCAGACGTATGGTATTAACGCAAAATTTATATCCTGGGTCAATGTGCTCTATGGTAATGCTTTTATTGTTCCATATATAAATGGAGCATTAGGTTCCAATTTTCCAGGGAAGAAATGTGTACGACAGGGTTGCCCTTTAAGCCCCTTGTTACACATCTTTGTCATAAACCCACTCATTAGGGAAATCCAGGAAAGTCCTAGAATTCTGGGAACACGACTTTCAGAGGATCAAGTGTCTGCCAACATTGATGCCTGTGCAAATGGTCTATGCCTCTGCACACAGGATACATCAGCTGGACCAGAATTAGTGTCTGTAATAACCTCATTTGAATTGGCTTCTGGGGCTCGGCTCAATTACTCTAAAAGCTGTGGCATACAAATAGCCCCAAGTAAAAGAGATGTTAGTGTCACACATGTAGCAAAGATTCCTATTACTACAGACTCTATCAAAATATTAGAATATCCTTCAGAAGTCAGGATGATGCCACCCCTGCTCTGCTGCAGACGGACATATCTGTCCAAATTTCCTATACGTTCAAATCTTGTCAGCAGTAGCTTCAGTAGCATCAGCACAGATCCAGAATTGGAAACACAAAGTTATCACAAATAGAAAATTAATACATTTATTGAAAGCACTTATTCTTCTGCTTTTTTTGCACGTCTCACATATTTTTCTAATACCATTCAGCATGGAAGCAAAAATTAATAATATTTTCTTTCAGGACCCTCGGGGCAGCAAACGGAACCCCATGAAGAGAAATTATATGTATCATGACTATTGCCATGAGGGGATTAAATGATCAATCCAGTAATGTGCTTTCCTAGTATGTTCAGCTATGGTAATTTTCATGGTCTACTGACTGGACAAATCCTTTTGTGGCACACTATTATGGCTCAGTGGTTTCTTGTATTAAGAGACAAATGGGGCCAAGGCACACTTACAGCATCTGCCATCACAAGGCTGAAAGATATCACACATTATATGAAACCAGTATTAACAAAATTGAGATAATGACAAATTACCCAGAACTATATTCTCTCCAAGGCAAGGGTAGAGTTTTATTTAGGAATTCTTCAGGACAAATTCTACTCACAACTGACATTTTGAACAGAGGACCAGACTGACACAGTATTGTTACAGGAACTGGGTCCAAAGAGTGCCAACAAGAATAGCGTCAGCTAGGAGCATGCGGGGAAAAAAAGGCACAGATTTTTCTTACTCCTCTACTTTAGGATTCTCACTTCAAGGGGGAGCAGATCCCGTGGAAAGTTAAAAATCATGGGGCCATGCAATACTGTTTCCACAGCCCCACTTA
The DNA here is from genome assembly GCA_016271365.2 of Neoceratodus forsteri. Classification (NCBI taxonomy): domain Eukaryota; kingdom Metazoa; phylum Chordata; order Ceratodontiformes; family Ceratodontidae; genus Neoceratodus; species Neoceratodus forsteri. Next base: position 199,546,938 of record CM057453.1, read on the forward strand.
AAATATTCTAAGTCCAGAGTGCAGAAAAAAGGCTGGGAGACCAGGATTAGAATCCTGGTCTCCACTAGCGTTGGCCAAGCTGCTCAATAACCCAGCCCTCCACACCACAGGAGTAGCTTGACCAGCTTCCTGAATCCTGGTGCTCTTCTCTATCCTGAGCACCACAGACAGCGACCAGGGGAGTGCTTACAGCAAGTGCTGCAAATCCCACTCACGGTCCTTGTGAGCACTTACCAGACTAGCGCTGTGAATTGCGGCGCTATTCTGGTAGCGCTCACTTGACCTGGTACCTTTTAACAACTAGTAGACTAATGTATCCCTGCTCAGTTGTGGGAGGTTAGTTGACTGTCATGTCATGGTAAACTGGGTGTCCATAATTCCCTCAAGCATAAGGCATTAGAGGAAAGAATGTTCCCTCGCCCATTCTGTGGACACCTTTTAGAGACACAAGAACATTTCTTTCTTTTATGTCCCTTTGCACAACATTTTTGGTCCATGTTTCACAAAGACTGGAGTGATAAATATTTACCCCCCCAACATATGAAATACTAATCATGGGACTATATCCCATTATGTTGCAAAAATTTTATGCCAGCACACTAAGATTACTATTTGCTGTATGCAGATGCTACCTCTGGCAGGCTAGGTGCACTTTTACCTTACAGCAAAAAGAGTATTCAGCCATGCACATTATGCAACAAATGAAAGCATTTTTGAAACAGTAATCAGACAGAAAAACAGTCAGTACCATCTAAAGTGTTCCATAAATACTGACCACACTGTACCGGGTTTTTGGAAGATTAGACACTGTATACCAGATGTCTGTATGAAGTTATTGATGGCACTGATGTAGTAACATCCTGCGTCCTTGCAAAAAAGATACATCTCCAGCTAGCTCCCATCAGCCTTCTCTCTATTATCAGTGCAGCCCCCCACAGGCATAAAATAAGACTCACAGCAAACTCCTCATTCCTGGTCCCCCACTGTAGAACATCCCTTGGTCAAAGATCCTTCCGCTATCGTGCCCCTCTTTGGCTCAGTACTCTACCCCCTATCTCACAGACCCATAGTCTCTCCCTATTCAAAACAGGCCTCAAAGCACAACTGCTTCAGTCAGCAATATGTGACTGTGGTTAACACACAGCCCTCCACTTGTGCTTTCAAACCCTCCTCCCTGACCAAATACCTGACACAGGGTCTCTCTAGAGCCCATGAAACAGCATCCTGCATGTCTCTGACAAGGGACATCTAGAATGCTGCCAACTACTGTCACCGGTTAACTAAGATAAAGGCTGGACTGCATTACCAGTACTGTTAAGCTAATACTGTTTGTTTGTGTTCGTTTTCTGTAATTTTTTACCCTCCACCCTCTGTAACCAACATGGAGCCTTTGCAAAAGAGTCTGTGGCTCAAAGGATTGTAATTCTGATTATATTCAATAAATAAACAAAATAAAATAAATAAAAAGCATACTGCAGTTTGTTTTGTTTGTTTATATGGCCACATGACATGACAGCACATTTTTTTTCTCTGAAGCATGTTTTCTTCATCTGTTTTTGATTTGCACTGTATTTCCTTTTGTTCTGTTTTATGATTGCTTCTGCTGTTTCATTTAGTTGTTAGTATTGTATGAAGTACCTTTGCTTCAGTAAAAATTCCCCTACACTTCTTCAACAAGTGCCATGGGATCTTTTATTTTCACTTGTACTGTGACCAGAGATGGGCAGAAGGGACCTTAGTTTAATGTCTCCTCCGCAGAACATGGTTTACAAGACTAGTAAGTCATACGAACACATTATGTGTTGCATTCCGCAATTTCTGCAGGCCATGATACAGTGGATGGCAAGTTTGTGGGACAGATCCCTGTGGTCTGCAGATTTATGAAGGCAACTAGGTGGTCAGACCACCACAACCGAAATACAGGTTTATATGGGATGTTAACAGGATTTTTAACCTGTACGTGACTGCAGCATGAAACACCTACCTATGAAACTGGCAGCACTCCTTTGCTTAGTTTCAGTCAAACAGGTGTCAGGCATCTGGGCCATAGAGATCCCTAGAATGTCTCAGACGCTGGAAGGGGTATACTTCATGTTAGCGAGGCACATAAGGACCTCCACTCCAGGTGTGTCCTATTCCAGGTACGATCTGGAACCAAAACTGTGTATGACCAACTTCTATCCAGCCATACATCATCAGGACAGTAGACCTGCATCATCAGGGGCAGAATAAGCTTCTTATCTCCCTTTCAAAACCGCATTCTTCTACCATAGTCTGTTTGGTCTGCTGGGTCACGGCAGAGGCTGGTACTGACCTTTCACAGTTTGGGGCTCACTCCACCAGAGGAGCCTTGGACAGCCAAGCCTTAAGAATGAGAATCTGCCTGGAAGACATCTGAAGACAGCTGACTGGTCCAGGGGTACAGTGTCTGAGAGGTTTTATCATAAACCTGTATCCAAGGATCTTGCTTATGTGATATTGACATGGGCTTTGAACAAGTCTTCAACTGAGTCTTCAATTGTGACATAAAATTGTAGTTTTCCTAGAGCAGAACTCTTTAGAAAGTTATGATTTTATTAATGACAAGTGGTAAGGATTATAGTCCCCTTCACCCTCCCTGTGTTTAGAAAATACATTTAGCAGGTGTGGTTTAGAACATGGAAGCATGCCTAATGGAATCCCTTGGTGTAACAGCTTATCAAAGTTTGAAGAGTCTGAGTTCCCTGTTATGATTCAAGTTAGATCTTTTAAGGTGGAGAAGAGGCCCGAACGTCCAGACTTCTGGCTTACCAGGTATGCAACAATGTAAACTGGCCACAATTGTGACCCTACTTCATCCAGAAACGGGGTCCAGGAAGGCGAAGCTTCATGACATTGCATGCAATCCTGAGTCAGACTGTCTCACAAGGATACCTGTAAATTCCCATGTGGGCCACCCTCAGTTGGGTATCTGGCCACCTTCTAAACTATGAAAATCTTTGCATTTATCATCTTTCTTCTAATTAAATGGGGTATGTGGGACACTGTAGGTAAATGTAAGATGCAAACACAGAGTTAGTGTATCAGACTGAAATGGTATACTGATATGAGTGTCACCCTGGGCCCTGCCCTATTGATTTTCCAGGTGGGCCCCTGTATTCACTTTCTAGGTGGTCCCTCTGGACTGTACCCCAGTCTGACCGGCTTCTGTTTATATTACCAAAAGCTGTACACTCCAGAACAAGAAACCACACCTAAGATTAATGCCTTCCTAGTACCCCTTACACTCCCAACCCTCCATCAGGGGCAGGGGGAACAACTCTTATGTCTGCTGAGGAAGTAGAAGTGGTTACAAGAAATGCCAGGATCATGAAAGCTCTGGGTCCAGATGGTTGTGGGGCAGAATTTCATAAACAGAACAAAAAGGATGCCTTCCCATATTACTACATTGATGAATGCTGTACTAACAGGGGACTCCACCCCCATCGTGGTCCTTTGCGGCCATTTTGGTCATCCCCAAGCCTGATAAGAACACCCAGATCTGCCCCTCCTATCGCCCAATCTAGGTCATTAATACTGATTATAAATTGCAAGAAAAAAAAACACGCCAGCTGAAAGGAGATATGCTATACAATGTGCTTATTCACAGAACGAGTACATGCAGCTGCTAGCCATGGCAGGACAATCCACCCATGGGAGCCTCGACGTTTCGCACAGGCACACTTTGTCAAGAGATGTGAACTCTCCCCAACCACCACCCTTAAGTACATGTGAATTAAAGGGACAAGGAGAAGGATAAAAACAAAGAAACTTCATGTTCCAATTTCATGACCGTCAGATAGTTCTGCGTGCTGGTGCTGAATGTGAGCGTGTAACTAGCAGGATACAAGTATAAGTGCGTCAAAGTGCATCATTCCCTATAATGGAGAAAAAAAACCACAGTTGAAAGACAAACACAATCATCACAGAGCAAATACAGAACATAGTAGTGCCTGCTGCATTACAGCACTGGTAACAGCAAAACCAATAGAAGGGACAATAGGATCCCACAAAAAGAGTGCCAATTCGATTTTATTATTAAGTTCTATTCCTTGCGTTGCCCATAGTTTTTGGATGCCAAAACTCTCCTGTTTGGAGAGGACTTTAATCAGGTCATGGCCTCTCTGTCCCAAACTACTTTTTCCATTGCTGTAAAGAGCCACTTGTGAGATGCCACATCAGTGGCCCCATGCATGTGAGCAGCAGTGGCATACTCCTTGTTTTTGAGAAATGGCTTTAACATGGTCCCCCACCCTTTCCTTAAACTTTCTTTTAGTTTTTCCTTCATAGAAGGCTGGACAAGTACACGATGAAAGCTAAACCACATCTGTGGTATCACAGGTAATACATCTGAAATTACATATTGCTCACTGCTATATGGGTTGGTGAAAGTTTTGGTTGGTGTGATGACATCACAGAATTTACCTTTGCCACAATGGTGGCATCCAGGTGGCCGTGTTGGCAATGATGTTGTGGGTGGGTGGGAACTGAGTTGAAGACTCTTTGTAGCCATGTCAGCTAAGTTATGTGGTCTACTAAAATCATTCCGGGTGGTTACTTCACCCAGTGGGCTAGTTTGGACTCCATTCCCCAAATATGCCAGTTCCTCCTAATGATGCCTTCAAGTTTGCCAACTTGTGTACTAAAGGTGGAGAGATGTCACCACTGCCGCACCATCAACAATATCCCTGTCAGCCAGATCTTACAGCTATGCCGCTGCTGTAACTCAGGTGACACCTTTGAGAGACATGCCCGTGAACTTATCAGAGGATTCACAGAAAGGGGTATTCCCAGCAATGGATAGAAAGGGCTTACATTTGGGCCAGAGATACGGACAGACAAACTAGTAATGATACCAATAGGAGATGCAATTTTGTCATCACCTTTAGTTCACCAGTTTGCGAACCTGAAGGCATCATTAGGAGGAACTGGCACATTTTGGGAACTGAGCCCAAACTAGCCCAATGGGTGGAGTAACCACCAAGAATGAGGAGACTGCGTAACTTAGCTGACGTGGTTACCCACAGTCTTCAACCCACTCCCTGTCCTGTTAGTTGAGCAGTGGCCATGACTTGTCTGAATCAGAACTTTAAAATATTAAAAAATAACTTTAAAACCTGCCCCTATAGTAATCTACTGAGCACAACCCTGCACTCTTCCTATTATTACATCACAGAACATGCTGGGGGTGGGGCAGTGATCAAGACCAGGAAGTGGAACAGATTGGACTCTTGGCTCCAGGGAGCCAAATACAATCCCTTCTCTCCCAAAATTGTGGTACAGTATCACAAAATTCTTTTTATACAATGGCTCTAAAAATACTGTATCCTGGTTGGCTGGCTGACACAATTTACAACATGTAAATCCTGAATTATACAATGGGGTCTTAAAATCCTGGTTCCTGATTGGCTGGCTGGCAAGATTTGCAATGTGTAAATTGTGCCACCACCCAACAGGAAAAAGTGCAAGGCAGCTGAATCAGCCCAAAAATTACTCCAACCTCTAAAATCAAAACAAAAAGCTGCCATATTATTGTACTCCTAAAGAGTGACGCCAAACCGGGAGAAAAAATCACTACAATTTCCAACACATAAACCCCAATACTCCCCAACTTCAATTCACATATTGACAAAAAACTTCCAACCACAGACCCAGCAGTCACCAAACCTATTAGACAGAACACTAAATCTTTTTTTTTTTCACTGCAAGGGGAAAAAAGTTCCTATTACCTTTTCTCTGCCCAACACAAACATAAACCCAGTATTTGCCCGTGTCATTTCCCAAAAATCCATTGCATTTTTTTCCTTTAGTTTTTCTTTTACTTGTCACATTTTGCGAATGCGACACACCTAACAATGACCATAGCAGTGTATAATGCACATATGCACATAATACCAGGATGCAGAACTCACAACAGCAGAGGCACTTTGACACCTGCAAACTATGTCTCTCTGCGATAGGAACAAAGACCCTTCCCAGTAACAATAACTTAAAAAAAAAAACTGTTGTCACGCTCTCTTTCTCTCTCTCTCTCCTCTTTCTACAAGCTCACAAACAAAGCTCAGTCTCCACTTCCCAGCCCACGATTCAAAGTCTCTTTGTATATAAAAAAAGGAAAAACGCAGCTCACTTTAATAAAGCTCAGTCTTTGTTTCCCAGCCCACTGAATAAAACTTTCTTTAGGATAGTTGCCTCAACTAACAGATACTGGTATAAACACACACACACATTTGCCTCAACAACACACAGAAACTAGCAACAGCAGCCTTTGATGTGCAATCTAGCAAGGGCAACCCAGGACTATTTTTTTTCTTCGGAAGAATATCTCCTCTATTTTATTAATAAAATATAAAATAAAAAATGTGACAGTTACAGTTTCAATCTTTTCTTTATTTTAGACATCGTATAATTGCAATATGCCACGAAAGGGTGTGGATGATGGCAGGATTTACCAATGCCTGGTGTGTTTTTCTACCTCGGCCTACAGCCTCGTGACCAAACAACACACCAAGCACTGTTAAATCCTGCCATCACCCACACCCTTTCGTGGTATATTGCTTAAATGACCCCACAGGAAGAAGTGCCAGCCAGCCGATCTTCCCCACCAGCAGCACGCATACCACTGTGACTGAAAAAGATCAAACAGGCCGACTGCCACATTACCTCTGCTCGCTTACCGCCTTCGGGAAATTCAAAAGAAAAATACTAAAATTAAAACACTGTATAATCACAATATACCACGAGACAGTGTGGGTGATGGCAGGATTTACCCACGCCTGGTGTGGTTTCCTCACTCAGCCAGCGGCCTCATGAGCAAACCACCACACCAGGCGTGGGTAAATCCTGCCATCACTCACACCCTCTCATGATATATTGCTTTAATAATGAAGCCGAGGACTTGGGGCCAAGTAAGGGTCCTTATGTGGTTGGGGTGGTAGTTAAGAAGAGAGCAGGAAATGTGCACTTCAGCTCAACTCAGTCCTGGTTCTCGCAAAACCCCCTAGTTTTAAATAAAAAGAAAACTAAGAGTATGCTATTTGGCACACGTTGTAAGCTTGATTTCTCCCCTGTGCAAATCATATGTAACCCCTCACCCCTGCCTTTCTAGCAAAACGACAGGTGGTATGCTGTTGAAGCTGACAGCAGTACTTGGTGGGGACTGGGTTCAGGGAGGATGAGGTTACTCGGCACAGGGGACCTAGGTTTGGCTACTCTGCACAGGGGCACCCAAGTAACTCCGAACACAGGAAGCAATAACTGTGATGTCCAGAACCAGGAATGGGATTCTCCAGTATGGTTTTTATTCACATCCAAGCTGAACAAACAAAGCACAGATGGACCCCCATGGGGCTACATTTCCTGGTAATGCAGATTAGAGACAACAGAACACTTTATCACTATTTCCAGCCCTCAGGCTCTAAACCCACCAGGCACATAGCTCGAACTTGCATGCAGCTTTGGGTACACAGCCCGACTTGTACACTACTTGGGTTTTCCCCACTGGCCCGGCTCCCCCTCCGGCCACTTGATCCGTGGTCCATTTGAGGAATGAACCAATTATCCTGTTGTGGCTCCCCAAACCACACTAGAGTCTTCGACTCCTAGAGAGAATTTTCCTTACAATGCCATGTCTGGGTACTTCCCTCATCACTGGCCAAGTGCCTGAGATAAAGTAGAAATCCATAGAAGAAATCCGTAGAGGTGGACCTGGTCACTAAAGATGGGGGGTCACCCACCTCCAGCTTCCACAGCCCATACCCGGCCATTTCTCTGGAAACTGAACAATTCCTTTACTGAAAACTTTCAAATGTAGATTCTGGGTAGACGTCTGTCACATCTCCTCTACATATCATTTGCATCCCAACAAGCTCTGGACTTGAACCTACTTTTAAGTTGCTTAGCCCATTACTCTAGGCTTCCACTATTGCAGTAATTCAATCCCCACATTGTCATACAAGTCCCAGGGTGAAAAACATAGGCCCTTTTAGCAAGAGCAGACACTCACCCTCACGTTGCAGGTGCCCCACAGGCGACTCACAAATCTTCTTGTTCTCCCAAATAAATTCTGGAACACATAGGCAGCTTCTCCTTTACAAGCAGAACTAGGGGGTTGTCCCAGGAATCTGCAGGGAACCCTTTCCTGCCCCCCTGGAGGGAGGGGGCACTGAGACCCGAAAACAGCGGTCTCCACCACTTCAATTATCTTCTGTGTCTCTCTTTAAGGTGGAGACACACACCCTTTTGCTTAAAAGTAGCCCTCTGTCAGGGCTGAGGCTCCTAGAGCCTTACTGAGCTGCTGAGCTGCTTTCTCAGCAAGCTCCCAAAACCAACTCCCACTGAACTGACTCACACTGAACTGACTGACTTCAAAACCTCCCAACGTTCTATACCAACTCCCTTGCTGCAGATTCCAATGTGGCTCATGCAGCTGTGATAGTTCTATTGGTGATGCCATCCCTCAGTCTCAGCTGAGACTGAGAACAGAGTGAGACAGTGTGAAACCCATTTAACTGGAGTTTCACAAGCTGTCTTCCCTGCCTACCACTAGGTCTTACTGGGATTCTAGTAACCCCGGGTAACAAGGGGGTTACACTCACCCTTGACCAGGAAAATGACTGTCCATGATCATTATTTACCCATATAGGCCATCCCACCCCTATGTGCTACCTGCGGAGGGGGGTGATCAGGCCCCCTCCTACCATGTGCAAGCACAGGCAGGCAACACTAAGGGCCTAGAGGCCTTTAGCTGACATATCAGCCTCTACACTATCCACTTACTATGGACACCCAGTGTCTCTAGTAGAACTATCCAGAGCATAGCCCTGATAGATCAGCACTGCGGACCCAATGGCCATTCAGGACCACAGCCCATCTATCCCCCCTAACCCTCTAGGGAAAACCTATCTGCCTTTAACCTAATACCCCCAAAACAAAAACAACCCGGGGACCTCCCCAACCTTGGGCAACCTGCAACCACACACCATTAGAATACCACATTTTATACCATTTTATTGTCTCCTCCCTACCCCCACAACCACACCTGTGGAAGGAAAGGGTTAATACAGCAACAACAACCATAACAACACAGTACTTTAAATTTCTATTCACTAAAGTACTAATGAGGAACTCCAATGAGCCCCTCCTCCTCTTCTTGTCTTCTCTTCTCTCTTCCCAGGAACACCTGTAAGAAAAAGAAAGACAACACATACTCCTAATCTGCATACACAGTCTACCTAGACCCCTACCATCAAAACACTGAAGAATCCCAAGAAGATTTTTTTTTTTTAGAAAAAGGTAGAAAAACAGTATTTACATTAGAAAACGACATTATTTTACAATACACATTTGGGGGGATGGAGTGCCCTAAAAGTCCCAACTAGTGACCACAATGCCCAAAAGCTAGTCTAATAAAGAGTCTCTCCTGGGCCGAAGCCCGGTGAAGCACAGTTCTAACAGGTCAAAGTCCCGAAGGGGAGAGTCTTTGAGGACAGTTCACACATTTTGAAGTCTGCTAGTGTAGGGTGTGTACTGCAATGTCATAAAGATAGAAAAGTTTGGACTTACCAGCCACTTGTAGTACGAAAAATTCTTAACCGACCTGCACCTCTGACGAAGACTCTCCCTGACAGCATTTCTTCCGATACAGCTGGGCGGACATCTTCCGGGAACCACAGGAGGGCACATCTGGAGATGGAACCTTAGAACAGGAACAAAAAGAAAACAGCTGGTCCGACGTCATCCGATTACCAGGCGATGAACAGGATACAGCTGGGCTGGTATCCTCTCTGGATCTGAAGTCATCTGGTGGGCCAGTCGATGGATTCTGGAAAGGCCAGTACACTGTAGAACTGATGAATGTGGGGCACCTGAGTCCTGGATGTCCATATTGGCGGATCAATAAAGGCTCTTCACAGTCTGGTGTGGCAGTATTGACTACCACTGCTCGGCTTTCCATTTTGTAGGCACGAGCACATTTGCTGAGAGGTCCTTGCACTGAGGCCAATAGTACCGGGGGTCAGGAGCTTGAATTATTACCCCATCTGGATGCACATAATTCACACAGTGGGAGATTCCACATCCCTCTCCATCCACTATTCGCACTCTGTCTATAAACAGTGTCCTGCCTCTCTTCCACTGGGTATACTTCTCATGAAACAGTCTGTCCTTTACATGCTTGTTTGCCCCAGGATGCACACCTTTCATTGCTTTAGCCCAGATCCAGGATTTCCTGCTGTTCTCAATCTCCTCCCAGACTTTTTGAGGAAAGGTAGGAAAGGTCATACCATAGATCTCATTCACCTTCCTACGAACCAGTCTCTCCTCTTTACTTGCTTTGTTCAATCTGAGACCGCTGGCCTGGCTTGGGGGTGGCCAGTCCTGGTTCTGCCAGCTTCGCATCCTTAAAGAAATTAGAAACGGATCCCTGACTTCTTCTTCCTGTAAAGCCAGTGCAGTGGCATCACCACTTTCCTCCATACATTCCTCCGAGGCAAGATCTTGAGGCTGTGTACCCGTTCTTTTTTCACAAGGCCACATAGGTTCCCCCTCATCTTCCTCTTCACTGAGGATCTGAGATCAGGAGTGAGCAGTCGTTCTCACTCCTGAGACTATCCACTCATCACTAGGTGCGGAGGTCGACACCTCCCACTCAAAGGCCTCCCGCATCTCATCGTCGCCTAAGAGACTTGGGCTAGGCCCCCCCTCCAGGGGTCTATTGATGCTTAATCCGAACTCTCCTTCTGGGATCCAGCATCCGAAACTTCAACTTCTGGTTCTATCTCTAACTCTGCACCCTCTAGCTTTGTGCCACACTCCCCCAAGGGGCCTTCCTCCACAGGCTCCGCTTGGTGCTGTGTGCTGCCAACTGCAGATTCCTGAACCTTTGTCCATGTGGGAGCCAAACGAATTTGAGGTGCTTTATACAAGCCATATTTTTCTAGGCATCCAGCACAGTGAGGAATCATGAAGATGTCCCTTCCAATTCTCAAGCATATTTGACATACATGCACTGGATAACCAGGAAGCGCCACTTGAGGAGGCAGTTGTCCTCCATAGCACCACTTTTCAATATCCCTCAGTCTATTCACTGCTGCTGTTACTGCAACCCGGGCATGATCTGGGTAGCAAGCTGGTCTTGAGGCCATAACTGCAGAAAAACAAACAAAAGTTCACTGTAACTGAAAGTCCCAACTTTACCGAACACACTCTTTAGTTGTAAAATGGCTCCTCTGCTGCTATGTTTACTTTACTACCCCCATCCTGTAATGGCGGCGGCAGCACTCCTGTGCATCAACATTCAGAATCTGGGTCAAGCCACTGCGAACCCGATTTACACAAACTACTGATAACTTTTATTCAAACTGCACAACTTGCTCTATTCTTGCTTTAAACACATTTACAGGATTTTCCACGGACTCTTTACATGCTGGTAACATTTTTTTGATTTACAGTCCCTTAAAGCTTCAGGTTTTTAGCACAGGATTGCCTGTATAACTAGTGCTGCACTTTGGCTACAACCCACAGTCTCTCTCTGGATTCAAACTTTAAACTGAGGCTGAATTTATTACTATGCACACAGTCAATGGCTTAACAGACTTGCACTTGCTGGCAGGACTTGACACAGTCGCTACTTGCAAAGCGACTACACTGCTGCACACACATTTATATGGCATAGGGCAGAAAATCACTGTTTGAGCAGTTTTTAGGTTGTTACTTACTGTTATCAGTAGCAGTTTGCTGCGATGGGGAAAAACAGCCTGCAGCCAGTTCTTGGAGGCTTTAGAACAGAAACGGGCGGGCAGTCCTGCCGATCATCTTTTCGACCACCAAACTTGCAATTCTGACGATCGATTAGCGGGTTGAGCCCGATTTTAAACTAGAAAGTCTATTTTTACAAGGTTTACAGCGATTTTAACACTCCGCGACACTCCTCCAATAGCCAGTACACACACTCCACTCACACTCCCTCTCAAATACTGGGGCAGTCACTGTAGAGCTGGCTGAGGGGTGGGACTGATCTCAGCCTGACCAATCACACGACGCCATGCAAATGAGCCTCTTCTTCCTCGCGAGGGCTCTTCTCCTCACGGCGATCATCGAGCAGGCAAATTTAAACTGCAGAATGCAACTTTTTTTTTTCTCAACTGACTCCACGGCGGGAGCCCATTTCAGCCATTTAACATAGCCATTACACCTGCAAGTCTCTCATTCATTCAAAAAGCATTTCCAACGTCCAGGGCACAATTTTTCTGTTGCTACCCCTAGTCTTCCACACTTTTCTTTACAACAGTTCATTTTAAAAGCATTTCCAATGTCCAGGGCACAATTTTCCTGTTGCTACCCCTAGTCTTCCACACTTTTCTTTACCACAGTTCATTTTAACAAGCAGGCAAAAACGCTGTAAACAATCTGATGCAGGACAAGGGCACACTCTTTGGCTTTACTGCTCCTTGGTAATCAGTTGGCATTTTAAACAGCAGCACAAGATCCACAGCACACAGCAACACTAGGGAAATTGCTTCAGCTTTTTGGGCTACCCACTGCCAGATAGCCAAAACGCTAGCCCCCTTGCCTGAGCACCTTCCTCCCAGAACAAAAACCAAAGCGGTGCCTCCATTTTTGTAACCCCTCACCCCTGCCTTTCTAGCAAAACGACAGGTGGCATGCTGTTGAAGCTGACAGCAGTACCTGGTGGGGACTGGGTTCAGGGAGGATGAGGTTACTCAGCAGAGGGGACCTAGGTCTGGCTACTCTGCACAGGGGTACCCAAGTAAATCCAAACACAGGAAGCAATAACTGTAATGTCCAGAACCAGGAATGGGATTCTCCAGTGTGGCTTTTATTCACATCCAAGCTGAACAAACAAAGCATAGACGGACCCCCATGGGGCTACATTTCCTGGTAATGCAGATTAGAGACAACAGAACACTTTATCACTATTTCCAGCCCTCAGGCTCTAAACCCACCAGGCACACAGCCCGGACTTGCACGCAGCTTTGGGTACACAGCCCGACTTGTACACTACTTGGGTTTTCCCCACTGGCCCAGCTCCCCACCGCCACTTGATCCGCGGTCCATTTGAGGAATGAACCAATTATCCTGTTGTGGCTCCCCAAACCACACTAGAGTCTTCAACTCCTAGAGAGAATTTTCCTTACAATCCCATGTCTGGGTACTTCCCTCATCACTGGCCAAGTGCCTGAGGTAAAGTACAAATCCACAGAAGAAATCCATAGAGGTGGACCTGGTCACTAAAGATGGGGGGGCCACCCACCTCCAGCTTCCACAGCCCATACCCGGCCATTTCTTTGGAAACTGAACAATTCCTTTATTGAAAACTTTCAAATGTAGATTCTGGGTAGACGTCTGTCACATCTCCTCTACATATCATTTGCATCCCAACAAGCTCTGGACTTGAACCTACTTTTAATTTGCTTAGCCCATTACTCTAGGCTTCCACTATTGTAGTAGTTCAGTCCCCACATTGTCACACAAGTCCCAGGGTGAAAAACATAGGAGCTTTTAGCAAGAGCAGACACTCAACCTCATGTTGCAGGTGCCCCACAGGCGACTCACAAATCTTGTTTTCCCAAATAAACTCTGGAACACACAGGCAGCTTCTCCTTTACAAGTAGAACTAGGGGGTTGTCCCAGGAATCTGCAGGGAACCCTTTCCTGCCCCCTCCCCCGTAGGGAGGGGGCACTGAGACCCAAAAACAGCAGTCTCCACCACTTCCATTATCTTCTGTGTCTCTCTTTAAGGTGGAGACGCACACCCTTTTACTTAAAAGTAGCCCTCTGTCAGGGCTGAGGCTCCTAGAGCCTTACTGAGCTGCTGAGCTGCTTTCTCAGCAAGCTCCCAACACCAACTCCCACTGAACTGACTCACACTGAACTGACTGACTTCAAAACCTCCCAACGTTCTATACCAGCTCCCTTGCTGCAGATTCCAATGTGGCTCATGCAGCTGCGATAGTTCTATTGGTGATGTCATCCCTCAGTCTCAGCTGAGACTGAGAACAGAGTGAGACAGTGTGAATCCCATTTAACTGGAGTTTCACAAGCTGCCTTCCCTGCCTGCCACTAGGTCTTACTGGGATTCTAGTAACCCCGGGTAACAAAGGGGTTACACATATATACACTTCCTCTAGTGCTACACTTGAACAAGTACCCAAATAATAATTTCAATACTTGGAAGTGATCCTCGACGGTACGCTGTCATTTGGTGATCATACAGACCATTTGACTAAAGTACTGGAGTTAATGACTGAATTGGCTTTCTTTACTGAAACAGGAAACATTTCCTTCCTAGGTTCCCTGGTGAGTCAATGTGTTTTTAAAGCCCTTATCAATGTCCTATTTACTGATGTCTGGTCATACTCCTAAGATATGCTTTTCTTGCATCGTTGTTTAAATTATGACTAGCTGCAGTGCATGCGGCATTGCTCAATGATTACACCATTTAGTTATTTTAATCTCCTTTTATAAATCCTCACTGTCTAATGTTTTATACTATTCCGTACTGTATGGGTCTCAGAAATGCTGCAATCTGACTGACTGTTCAGATTCTAACAGCCTTACATTAATCCCTGTTACACTGCCATGTACAGCCTGATCACCATAATAATAACAACAAAAATAAACTTTATTTCACTTAAGCGCCTTTCAGAATATCAAGGTGCTGTACAATAAGATTAAAACAACAATAATAAAATCAGCAAACACAATGATAAAATAGTCTGACCATGGCACATGGATTCTTCCTGTCAGCATTCCATCCTCTAGCACTGCTGAATGACTGGAACAATGCATTCTGATTTTGAACCAACATTCTTAAACTGTTGGTGGAAGAACTGTTTTATTAAAAATCTCCCTCTAAATAAGGAAAACATTCAAAAAGTATACTTTTAACACTTTTCTTTTGGAATATTTTCTTATAATAGCAATAAGGTACTCCCAGGAGTTAGATTAACAGTCAGTCACTCCCTAGGGATAATATGGTACCCCTAGGAGGTGATCAACAGACTATTAATCTAACCCCGGTTATGCCTTATTGCTTAATAACTATAGTCTACTGCCACTGCATCTCTTGTACTAAGTTGTATCCTGTATTACCCTGTTATATATCTTGCCTTTTGAGCTGACCTTGTGTGCTGTCCTACCCAGGAGCTCCTTGTAAATGAGCTTGCTCAATGGAGCCTTTTCCTGGTAAAATAAATACAAATACAAAATTACACACCATGGTTATGGGCAAAAAAGCACAGGTTACTCACCTGTAACAGTAGTTCTAGGAGTGGTATATGTTGTTCATCCACATTTGTTGGTAGATCGCCTTCCCCTTTAAGTGGTGCCGGAACATCTTCAAGCTGGCTCCTCCCACCCACCTGGGTGGTATAACCCTCGGCTCCACCCCATGACACCAGAACTTGCCTGCTGGAAGCTTAGGCTGTGCGTCGAAGCCGGAGCAGTCAGGTGGGTTAGTGTGGATGAACAACATATACCACTCCCAGAACTACTGTTACAGGTGAGTAACCTGTGTTTCTAGGGATGTGGATAACTTGTTCTATCCACACTTATTGGCAGACTCCTAGCAGTTCTCTGGGAGGAGGGAGGCAAGACAAACACCCCCTACTTGGGAAATAAGGATTGGAGAATTGAGGCCCCAAAACCAGCATCCTGGCGTGACTCTAGGTCAATGTGGTAATGGGTAATGAAGGTGTTTGCAGACTTCCAGGTAGCAGCCCTGCAGATTTCCTGGATAGGGATGTCCCTAGAAGCAGCCACTGACATAGCGGTATGGTGGGCGGAATTATCCCTTAGCCCAATTGGAGGCTCCCTACCCGCCAACCTATAGCAGAGATCAATGCAGGAAGTGATCCACCTGCCAATCATCCCCTTGGCTGCAGATCTGCCGGGTGCAGTTTCAGCATAGGTGACAAACAGCTGGCGAACATCTCCCTGAACTTCCACATACACTCTTTGTAGTAGGTGAGTGCTCGTCTCAGGTCCAAAGTATGGAGCCCGTGCTCGGCCTCTGAGGTGTAACTGGGGTAGTACACTGGCAGAGTCAACACCTGGTTAAGGTGAAACTCTGACACCACCTTCGGAAGGAATTTCGGGTGGGGGCGCAGGACAACCTTGTCCCTGTGGAAGACCAGGTAAGGAGACTCCACCGAGTGCGCGGAGCTCCCCAATCCTTCTGGCTGATGTAATGGCCACCAGGAAGGTGGTCTTCCACAACAGGTGGGAGATATTGCACCTGTGCATCAGTTCAAATGGCTTGCCCATGAGCTTTGCCAAAACCAGCAGTAAATCCCATGGAGGTGGTGGTTCATGCACCAGAGGGGATAAGTGATCTAGGCCCTCGAAAAAGCACCAGACCACCTTCTTCTGTGCCACCGACTGTTGACCGGCCTGCGCCCGCTAAGCAGAGATGGCTGCCAGGTGCACCTTGAGGGTCGTCAACCGAAGCCCCTGCTGGGAGAGGGACCACAGGCAGTCCAAAATACTAGCCATTGGACAGGATGAAGAGTCCAACCCTTTGCCTTGACACCAAATGGAGAATCTCTTCCATTTGAAGACATAGCATTTTCTGGTCGATTCCTTACAGGATGCCTCAACAACCGTGAGGACCTTGTTGGAGAGACCCAAAGCCTGGAACTCTAGCCACTCAGGAGCCAGGCTGTCAGGTGCAGGGATTGAAGGTCCGGGTGGAGTACCTTCCCCTGATTGATGGAGAGCAGGTCTGGGCGTGCTGGAAAATGCCTCAGGAGCCTGTTGCTGAGGCTGAGGAGATCTGGATACCAGAACTGGCGTGGCCAGTCTGGGGCTACCAGGATCACCTGTGCCTTGTCCCTCCTGACCTTGAGGAGCACCCTGTGGATCAAGGGAAGTGGAAGGAAAGCACAGAAGAGGCCTGGGATCCACAGCCTTGAGAAGGGATCCCCCTGCAGTGAGCCCTGCTGAGGGGGGCAGGCATGGAACAGCATTAGCTTTGCAGTCTCCCTGGAGGCGAACAGGTCCACCTGAGGGGTGCCCCACTGGGAGAACAGACTGTGTACTACCTCCGGATGAAAGGACCACTTGTGAGATGCCTCGCCCATCTGGCTGAGGGCATCGGCCAGCTGATTCGAGGCTCCTGCCACATGGATGGCTAGGAGATCTGCCTCCAGGCCGAGCAGGAGGGCCCAAATTTGGAGAGCTTCCTTGCACAGGGGCAAGGAGTGCATCCTGCCCTGTTTGTTGAGATGGTACATGGCCGTGGTGTTGTCTGTCTAGACCTGGACCACTTGATCCCGAATGAATTGAGCGAATGCAGTCAGGGCTAGCCAAACCGCTCGGAGCTCCAGCAGGTTGATGCGACATCGGGATTCCTGAGGGGACCAGAGCCCATGGGCTCTGCGCTCCCTCAGGTGGGCACCCCAGCCCATCAGAGAGGTGTCGGTCATCAGGACGACTGTTGGCTTGGGACGGACAAACAAGATCCCTTCCTGCAGATGTGCTGGGACGAGCCACCACTGGAGGGTGCCCCACATCCTCTGGGTCACAGTGACCAGCTGGTCGAGGTGACCTAAGCACTAAGACCACTGGCTGGTCAGTTCCCATTGGAGGAAATGCATATGTCAGCAGGCCCATCGGACCACGCTGGTGCAGGCTGCCATGTATCCTGGAAGGTGAGGGAGTCCCGGGCAGGGTGCGACTGCCCAACCAGAAATGATTGGGCAAAGGAGGAGAGAACCTCTGCCCTGTCCGACAGGAGCTGAGCTCTGGCTCAGCAAGAGTCAAGCACTGCCCCAATGAATCGAATCACCTGCAAGGGCATGAGTTCTGACTTGGCCTCATTGATCAGGAGGCCAAGCTCGAAGCAAGTCTGGAGGGCCAGATCCCCGGACCGCTCCATCTCCTGCCTGGAGGGACCTGCTATGAGCCAGTCATCCAGGTAAGGGTAAACCCAGACCCCTTGGCACCTCAGGAAAGCTGCCACCACTGCAACACATTTGGTGAAGACCCTGGGGACTGATGAGAGGCCAAAGGGCATGGCCTGGAACTCGTGGAGAGTTCCCTTGGCTCAAAAGCGGAGGAACCTTCGGTGGGACGGATGGATTGGAACATGAAAGAATGCATCCTGAAGATCCAGGGAGCAAAACCACATGCCTTGCTTCAGGGATGGTATGATCTGAGCCAGAGTTACCATCCTGAAGGTGCTAACTGGAGAAACCTGTTCAGGTTGTGCAGATCTGGAATGGAGCACCAGCTCCCCATCCGTTTTGGTACCAGAAAGTACCTGGAAACAAACCCTGGGTGCTCTAGAGGCTCCGCAACTCTTCGCATGACCTCCTTGAGGA
Source organism: Neoceratodus forsteri (assembly GCA_016271365.2). Lineage (NCBI taxonomy): Eukaryota > Metazoa > Chordata > Ceratodontiformes > Ceratodontidae > Neoceratodus > Neoceratodus forsteri. The sequence continues at coordinate 199,565,300 of CM057453.1, forward strand.
GGAGCTGAGCAATGTTGTCTCGAAGAGCCGACTGAGTGACAACGGACACCAAATCCTCCCATGGGCTGCGGGCATGGCTTGGGGGTACTGCTCGAATTCCAGAGGCAGACCCTGGCTGACCACTTCCAGTATCCACCTGTCCGTGGTGATAACAGACCAGGCGGAAAGAAAGTGATGGAGCTGGCCCTCCACGGGAGGACCCAGGGGAGACGTGACGGGATTGAAGGTGGCAGCCCTCAACCAGTCATCGAGCAGGCTTGGAGGAGGAGGAGGAGCTGGCTGAAGGGCCACTGTGTCCCTTCCCTCTGGGTTTTCTGACCGATGAGGCCACCAACTTGGCCCGAGGTCACCAGGATTGAGCCTGCTGTCCCTGCTGTTGCTGGGCTGGTTTTGCTGCACGGTAGAGGAACAAAAGGGCTTGCGCTTTTGGTGCTTGGGGCCCTTGTCCTTTTGGGCGGATGTTACAGAGTCCAGGGTGGCACTGGACTTTTTAATGCGCTGGAGCTGACCCTCCACACTGGGACCGATTAAGTCAGTGCCCAAAAAGGGGACATCTACCAGCTTGTGTTGGGTATCTGCCTTGAAGGTCGAGATCCTCAATCAAGCCCTACGGCGCATGGCTACTGTGGCCACCACTGAGCAAGCACAAGAGTCACTAATATCCAGAGCCATCAGGAGTTGCTGTTTTGCCACTGCCCTCCCCTGGTCTCGCACCTGCTTAACTGTAATCTGAAGGTTAGCTGGGAGGTGAGGAATCACCTCATCCAGGGAGCCCAACAGGGCATGAGAGAAAAATGTGCCATTAGCATGGCCGAACTAGCCTGAAGAAGGCTGAGCGAAGAAGCCGCATAGACCTTTTTAGTCGAATGGTCCAGTTTCTTGGACTCTTTGTCCGGCGGTCTATCGACATCGCCCGTATTGCCCAAGCACCAAAAAACAGAGTCAGCCACCAAACCTTCAGCTGAGAGATGCTCCAAGAACCCTGAAAAGGAACCGGTTGGTACTGCATACTTGCAGGCCATCCATGCTGAGGGTGCACAGCAAGAGGCGGGACGCTGCCAAAAGTCCAGGGCTAGACCAACAATGACCTCAGCCACAGGGAAGGCCTCTATGGGAGAATCCCCTTTATCCAGAATCTCTGTGAGGGGATACCGAGCCCATTTCTGGACAGACTCGAGCTCCATCCCCGTGGACTCAGAGATGAGCTGATGGATGCCCATGAACGAGGTGGGACCCTCATCCATGGAGATGTCCCCCGAAGACTCGACATCGATCAGACATGAATGCAGAGGAGTCTTCAGACTCCGAGGAGTCCACATACAGTGGGCGTCCACCTGCGTCACCCTTAACCCACCTGAGACGGCTGGGAGTGAGGGTGACCGACAGCCGATGGGGAAGTCCCTTGGCGGTCGAGACTCCTTGGTTGGAGCCCCGGACTTCGGCTGTTCAGGTGGCAGTTCCACTGGGATTGGTAGAGAAGTCTGCTTCAGCCATGTCCACTTGGGCTGTGCTTGCACCTCCAAGGGGGTGACGGTGGCAGGGGCCGACATCAGCCACTCAGGCGACAGCCACTTGATAGTCGAGTTAGAGACCAGCGTCGGCCTCAGACTGGACAAGACTAGCTGTTGCCACATTAGATCTTCGTAGCACCGACGCAACTTGCACCGGAGCCTCTCCTTGGCTGAGGAGGACAAAGAGGAAGAGCGGCTGCACCGCTTTTCATGGTGTCGGAAGCGAGATCGCTGGTGACGGCGATACCTGACCAACTCTGAGGAGGACGATCGAGTCCTCAATCTCGACCGCCGGCGAGACTGATGGGGACCTATGGAAGGAACCGGGGAACCCCGCGTGGCTCCTCCTGGCCAAGGTCTTGGGCCGGTGGGTTCAACTCAGTGGGCTGAGCTGACCTGTCGGAAGACACAGGGAGAACCAGGGTCCAAAAGAGAGAATTATCGGCCTCCTCAGACAACCTGTCGATCAGTTCGAGAAAAATCTCAGCAGCGTTGACCGGCATCTTGGCCAACTGGTCTGATGGGGGCTTCATGAAACCAGTGGCCTCGGCCGCGATTTTGACCAAAGTCAAAACTGGAGTCTCCAGAAAACAGGACCACTCCAGATCCCAAGAGCGATGACATTGAGTCTTTTCTTTCTTTGACTCCTTCTTGCGAGAGCACGAAACGTGCGAACCCGAAGGGCCTCTCTCTTGGTGGAGAGGGATTGGCACAGCTCTTTGAAGGAAGCCGAGTATGTGGAGCCCAACTGGAACAGAAAAAAGGCCGAAGATAAAGAGGAATGAGCTGCAGCCTGGGCTGCCTCCTCCTCAAAAGCCTTGAGCTGTTCAAGTTGCTTGGCAGACCCCGCAGTCATGGAGACCACCCAACGGGCATCCTTGGTTTTGACCGGCAAGTAAAGTTTTTCTGGTCACCCCAGTTGAAGTCAGGCAGTGCAATCGTCAAGAACCAAAGGGTGAAAAGACCGACAGATATCACAGGCCTGTGGATGATGATCGTGGCCTACGCAATATACACAAGTGGCGTGAAGGTCTGTGTGTGACATTTTCTGCCCGCAGGGGCACCAGCGAAACCCGGGAATGGTCTCGTCTTCCATCGCGGTAACGAGAGAAGAAGGTGAAGATGGTACTCTGATGAGTTTTACAGCAAGTTTAGGAAGCAAATCCGAAGATTCGAGAGCCAGGGCCTACTATATATGGGAGCGCTAAGGAGGGAACCTGAACCTTCCAGCGGAAAGGAAGATCTGGAATCATGGGGCGGAGCCAAGGGTTATATCACCCAGGTGGGTGGTAGGAGCCAGCTTGAAGACATTCTGGCACCAATTAAAGGGGAAGGCGATCTTCCAACAAGTGAGGATAGAACAACATATCCATGTCCCTAGAAAGTGCTATTTGGGCTACAGTCTGTCTTCAGGTTCGTTGAGAACAAATACTCCACTAGTGGTATGGCATGTAACTCTAGTGTTACCACTCAGGAACACCACTGACGTCATGGAGGCAGCAGCAGGAGCCTGAGTGAATAGCTCCCCAAGCCCTAAATTTTGCATTTATAAGGAACAAAAGCCACTAAAACAACCAAAAATGGCAAATATAGGTCATCATAAAGATATGCAGAGAGGATCTCAACCGCAGAACAGTGCAAGAGCAAAAGATGCAAACCAATTAACTCAGACAGCACCAGCCCCAAGTCGCAGCCCTTCTCCTGCAAGCATGGCCGACACCGAGGATGAAAACGAACAGCTATTGCACTCAAGATTTGAACAGCTCTTTAATGAGATTAAAGAAATGAGGACTGAGACAAAACAAGAATTTCGTCTCCTAAATCAAAAGTTAACGAGGTTTGAGAATAGGATGGAAAAAGCAGAAGAGAGAGTAACTGAAGTGGAAGATAATGCACAGCAGACCGGCCTACTGGTCAAGATACTGGCAGAACAAATGGAGCGACTATATGTCAAATGCATCGACCTGGAGAGCGGGACCCGTAGAGACAACCTGCGGGTCTACGGGCTACCGGAAGGCTCTGAAACGGGCCAGATGTCTGAATTTATGGCAGATTTACTTTCTGATGTGCTGCAGCTACCAGCTGGCTTTAACTTGGGGACTGAGAGAGCACAGAGGGCACTACAGCCGAAGCCCACTGAAAAGGATTTGAGACCTCACTCAATTATAATCAAGTTCAATAGTTATGATCTTAGCAAAAGCATGGAGAATGAAAGAAGTTACCTACCTATCCTCCTATCTGTATTTTGACTATGATCCCCACCCCCCGAGATCCAGAGGCAGGAAATGCAGTATGTAGATATAATCAAAAGGCTAAAAGCGAAAGGGTTGCGCTTCCTTGCTCCCTAACCAGCCAGAATGCGAGTGTTTTGGCCAGAGGGCACCCGAGTCTACGACAGTGCAGAAGAAACCCGCAAGGCCTTGACTGAAAGGGGACTAATGGATCCACAAGAGCAGAATAAACATAACTACATTTCCCAGAAACCCAGCGAGAGGAGCTCTGATTGGTCTATGGCAACTGGTAGAAGGAGACGGGGAGGCGATGAGAAGACATCATCAATTGCTTCCCTGAAAGCAATTCCATCACTCATGCGGAAGCTTCACAGAGACAAGGCAGCCAAAATGCAAACAAAGACACACGAGATTGGACTGGTACAGTGCCCATTTATATGCTTTATTCTTTCTCCATACTGTTGCCTGTAGCAAATCGCTTACAATTCACAGGCGAGTATAGTGCCAAACGGACTGAGCTATACGGTATTTGATGGCGTACTGGAGCATTGGCATAAATAGATGTTTTCTTGACTTCCTGCTTTAGTTTAAGCTGGTAATTTTTTTTTTTTTGCAATACACTTCCGAATTATGGGCTAATCTGTTGCATCTAGTCCATTTCCTCTGGAGCTGAAATAAGAACAATAAGACACTACCAAAGCTAGACACAAAGCTCAAGTTAATTTATCGGAGATGCACAGATGAAAAGTGACTAGAAATAACTCTTTAGCACTGGGACTCTGAAGTTTTGCATGCATTTAATTCCCATATGTAACTACTGACACCATGTTAACATTCCTCAATGGACATGGCTGAAGTTATGAGATGTTGTAATGATCTTTCGCGGGGGGAGACATAGGATTTCACTTTGTGTAGCGGGAAAGCGGGATTTTTTTTGAAACTGCTACCTGCTCTATTGCTGTGCTGCCTTTATGGCACCACAAAGGCTGCTTAGTACAGCTTATACTGAGCTTGACAGAAGTGTCAAGGCTCGCGAGGGGTATCACCTACCAAGGTGGTAAAGCCAAATTCCTCGTTCTAGCCCCCACCCTGCTGTGCCTATTGAGGGGGTGCTGGAGCCAGAACTTGCTGTTTGTAACACAGTAGAGTTCCACATTGTGAAAGTACAATTTGTCTTTATTCTTCTTGTTTGAACTGCAATGTTTGGGGTTATCTTTTTTCAGCCTGTTGCTGAATGTGCCAAGCAACCCTATCTGAAAATAAGGAAGTGGGCTAACAAGAAATTATGGAAGAGGGGAGAAGTGGAAGGTATATACACAGGGAAACAGATACCAGAAATGAATAATTCAGACACAGCAGTAATCTCTTATAATGTGAACGGACTAACTCACCCCATCAAAAGAAGTCGTATGATGTCATGCCTATGCAAAATGGAGGCATCTTTCATTATGCTGCAAGAGACCCACTTAAACAGGGAGGAACATGCCAAGCTTAAAAAGTCTGGCTATCAGTTGGTCCAAGATTCCTCATACAGAAGAGGTAGACACAGGGGTACAGCAGTCCTAGTACCCTCCAGGGTGTCTTTCGAGTTTCTGGACTCACTGATGGTCGGGGAGGGAAGGTATGTGGATTTAAAGGGAAGATTTAATGGGACTATAGTGACCTCAGTATCTATATATGCTCCCCCAGGGTCAGATTTCCTTTTTTTTTTAGGGACTTTTTCCTTAAGATAACTAAGTGGGTGCCCTGATCATAGGAGGAGATCTTAACTTGTGACTCAACCCATCTAAAGATTCTTCAACACAAGCAGTCAAGAAAGAAAATAATGTAGCGAGGAAGGTAGTAGGCCTCTTGAGTGAATTGGGTTTGTCTGATGTCTGGAGATTAATGCTTAAGGAAATTAGACAATATACTTTTTTCTCCCAAGTCCATCAGTCTTATTCCAGACTGGACTACTTTTTGATACCAAGAGATTCCTTGGGAATCTGTCGTACATCCTGGTTCGGAGATATTGCTCTATCGGATCACGCTCCAGTGTTTTAAAGGTGGCCCTGGGACCCATTGAGCGCACAACCTTTTGGTGCTTAAATGTTTCATTATTACAAAATAAAGAGATTCAAGAAACTATACAAAAAACTGTAGAGCAAACCATTACAGACAACGACACCCCTGAGATCTCACCGACCATTTTATGGGACACTGTTAAGGCAGTAACCAGAGGTAAACTTACAGAAATCTCAGCCAGATTAAAGAAGCAGAGGGAAAATACAATAGAACAATTGAAAAAACAAATAACAGAACTAGAACAAGAACAGAAAAAAAAACTAGACAGGGAAAGGGGTAAAAGGCTAACTGAGTATAAAAAGGAATTGCTAGAGACCCTGGATTATCAGATAGAGCAGAAACTTCTATTCCTAAGGCAAAGATTTATGAAGGACGGCCTAGAGTACTAAGACTCTTAACATGTCAGCTACGCCAAAATAGAGCCAGAGCTAGTATACCAAAAATTCTAGATCTGTCCACAAAGGAGTGGAAATATAAGATAGAGGAATATCAGATATTTTAGCACCTTCTACCAGAAATTGTACTCAAGAGGTGCATCCCCAACTGAATAGTTAGTTAATAAGTCCCTATCCCCCCTAGGTCTCCCTAAAATTACTGAGCAGGAGAAAAAGACCCTGATTTCTCCGGTCAAATTATTAGAAATACTTACTGAAATCAAGAAACTGAAAGCCAGTTAATGCCCCGGCATCGATGGCTTGCCCAACGAATTCTATCGGCAGTTCAGAAAAGATGTGGCTCCCCTGTTGATAAGGGCATAAAATTGCTTGTGGGAAAGGCAGGGTATGATAGCCCCATCCTGGTCCTAGGCAATAATCTCAGTCATTCCAAAGCTGGCCTGTGACCCTGCTAGCTGTTCCTCATATTGCCCAATTTCTACCTTAAACTCAGACTATAAAATCCTTACAGGTATTTTAACCAGAAGATTAGAGCAAATATTGCCAAAAATAACTCTGGATAATATAAGGAGGTCAGCAGACATTACTGAACATTTAGAGAGAACCCCACAGCCTGTGTACTTAATGAGTTTGGACGCCGAAAAGGCAATTGATCAGGTATCTTGGCCTTTTCTGAAGGGCACCCTGGCCAGCTTTCGATTTCCCTCCCTTTTTATAGACATCATTTTTAAGCTATACTCTTTCCCCAAGACATACATTAGAGCTAATGGTCATATTTCAAGGGCTTTTAATTTAGAAAGGGGGACCAGACAGGGCTGCCCCCCCATCTCCATTACTGTTTGTGGCCTACATAGAGCCGCTAGCCCAGAGCCTTAGGTTAAATGAAAAAAATCACAGGAGTGCAATTAGGAGTCACAGAGCACAAAGTGGCTCTATATGCAGCTGACGTGCTACTCTATTTACTGTAGCTGACCCAGAGACACCTCTGCCTGAGGTCTTTGCTCAGATTGAAACATTCTCAAAGATTTCAGGTTGCACTCTAAATTGGGGAACAACAGAAGTACTAACAGTGCACTCGCAGCCCCCACAGGAGTTTAAGAAGAAATACCCCATGAAGTGGGACTGTAACTCAGTCAAGTATCTAGGAGTTAGACTGGGTAAAAGCCCAGCCCAGCTATATACGGACAATTACCTACCCCTCATAAGACAAATAAAAACAGATATGCATAGATGGAATTCTATGCCTTTCCCTTTCCACTCGAGATTATAAATTCTTAAAACCAATGTGGTGCCTCGTCTGATGTATTTATTCCAGAGTGTACCATGTGAGATTACAAATAAAGACATGGCAGAATGCCAAGGCTTACTAATGAAATATCTATGGGGAATGGGTAGGCCTAGAGTTTCTCGAAAAACATTATTCTTACCAAAAAGGGCAGGCGGTAGAGCCTGTCCAAACCTACAAGACTATTGATCTGCTTCACAACCTAAAATAGCTCTCCTGTGGCTGCATGGAATTTACAGGGCACATTGGCAACAAAACAGAATTACATAGTTGTAAAGATCTTAAGCTTACAGCCATTATGTTTTCCCTTAAAAAGATAAATAACAGGAACTTAGACCTGTTTTCCTCTGTTAAAGCCACACTTAGGGGTTGGTATTTGGGAAGTAGGGGACTCACAGCTAAGTACAACTAAAAGTACATTTGGTGGTTACAAGATGCTGACTTCTCCCCATCAACGCAGCACATATGGTTTCAAAGACAGGCAAAAAAAGAAATACTTGCATCATGGCAGCTGTTGCAAGGAAACACTGTGCTGGCTTTTGATGCTTTGAAGGACAGATATGGCTGGACCTCAGCAGACTTATTTTACTACTATCAAATTTGGGATGCCATAAATAGTAAGCTTAGAAACATGGCAACAATTGTAGACCCTAGACCATTTCCCACAGCCTATGAAAGGATATGGGCATCTCCAAGTGGTAAGGGAGCCATTACAATGCTCTACTGGAACATGATAGCAGATAGGGCCCACACTTTGCAAACTACACAACATAAGTGTGAATCAGCCCTAGAATAAAATTGAATGATAAAAAATGGCAACAGGTCTATCTTGAATGTTGGAGAACTACATCCTCCCCAGCATGGCAAGAATTCACTTGGAAAATCAAGATTAGATATTTTTTAACACCACCTAGGCAAGTTAGGATAGGATTGTTAACACAAAGCACATGCTGGAGGGGAGGTACTTGCACACAGGCGGACCTGGCTTATTTATGGCAGTGTCCCATATTGGTTAATTTCTGGCAGAAAATACAATACCATCTGAGATCTGACAGAGCTTTTTGGACTGAATATAAACATAAGCCCAGATAATTTATTACTGGGAATCATACCCCCTGAAATTAAGGGGAGGGATGGGCATTACTTGTGGCTTATACTGACAATAGCAGCCATGAAGGCTCTCACTAAAAGGTGGCTCCAGACAGTTCCGCCGGACATAGAGGAATGGGTTGAATTGATAGGGAAAATACAAACGATGGAAAGGTTAACTTTTGCAGCGAACCATAGAAAGGAGCAATACATGAATAGATGGAATAGGTGGGAACTTTACAAAGAAAATATAAAATGATTCCCCTCTCCCCCCATCCTCCTCCCCCTCTCGTGCCCCCCTTTCCCTTCCCTGTCTTTTCCTACCTCCCCTTTAGCCTCTCTACCCTTTCTCCCCCATACTTCCCCTCCCTCTCCCCTTACATCTTCTCCCCTTTTAGACAAAATAAGTAAACACAGTCCTAAATGTCTAATGCATTATATATGGATGAAATGTTCTTCCTCCCTACTTCAGTGCATGGCTTGGCTTTGTTTGTAATTTATTTAATAATTTTATTACTCACAAAGTTTTATGGTTATTTAAAGTTTTTACTGTTGCAAAGTTGCTCGGTGTCAATAAGTTTGTTTATACGGCTTCCTAACAATTGAGAAATTACTCTACAGGAGATGACGAACTCCAAGCAAGTAACACCAAAGTTCATTTTTGATGTTTTAAAAGCTTTTTAATCATCAGCTTATTACAATAAGAAAGAAAAAATGTATGATCTTCAACATTTGTAAGATATGAAATGTTTCAATAAACAAGTATAAAAAAAAGGAACACCTTGCTAGGTTAGAATTTCTTCTCTTTCAGATTTTCCAAAGCCTGGAATGCTTCAACAGCCTTCTTAAGTGGATATAACTCAGGTTCATCCTTCAAACATCAATTAGGGGATGTACTTACTGCCTCTAACATCTGCAATTGCTTATGTCTATGATGACCCATGATCATGTATTCCTTATACTGCTCTGTGAGTCCTTACCTTGTATTTTATGTTTTTTTCTTTATTTAACGGTGTTTGAAAGACCTTTGAGTTCAACAGCTCTTTTTTCAAAGGTGTCCAAATTTTGTGCTGTGGATTACATTTTATAAAATGGGTAGGGACAGTCCTGAATCCTGATTGGCTAATACAGGATTCTATCTATGTCTTTTATTAAGACTATACCACAGGTAAAAAAAAAAAAGCCTCAGTACCCGCGTCCTTAGTGCAGTCCAGTATCCTTGAGCATGATCGAGTTTTGAAAACCTTTCTACTGCCATTTTTTTCACCTAGTGATTGGCTGCTGTTTTTTTTCCGTTCAGATAAAATAAACATTCACTGAACCTTGCAGAGAAACACAAGAAACATGTTTATTTTAACCCAAAACCTCCACTGAGCTCATTTTTGACCCGCAGCCCTCTCTGGACTCCCCTGTGCTGTGTCACTATAACTCCCAAGCTGCCAATCAGGAGACCAGTGAGAGTTTTACAGAATGCACTACCGCAGGTGGCAGCAGGCAGCATGCTGCTGGCAAGACTGAAACAAAATTGCAGTCTTGCCGGCAGCCTAGTGTAGCAATCCAGCAGCTCAGTGTCACGCAGTTCAGCATCCCTAGTGACAACTGCGTAACATACATGCATTGTGGAAAGTGGAGGGACTATATACTATCAAATGTAGCATTTTGTTTAAGGACCTGCAAGATGATTGCAGCTCGCTCCGTCCCATACCTTTGCCAGCAGGCCGGGGAGCCTGGGGCTGCTTTGTAATATTTTAAAATGAACTCACGCTGAAATACTACCAAAACTTTGGTGAATATGGATGTGTAGTTCCTCAACTGAGCGGGCACAATGCGTAACTGGTAGTCTTCCCAGTTTTTGACATTGCAACACTATAGCCCCTCATAGAGCAGCATGTGTGGGCTTAATTGTATTATTAGGTCTTTGATAAAACTACATCTACAGCAACAGTGCTGTTGCAGATGTTAATTAAAGCATCAGGACCCCGAAAAGTAATACAATAAGCAGTTTAAGCCCTCCTATGCTGCTCCATAGAGGGCTGTGTGTTTGAACGTCACAAACTGGGACGACCACCAGTTACACTTACGCCGCTCAGTCGGGAACTGGCTTAAACTTCCGTATTTGCCAAAACGTTTTGGCAGTATTTTAAAATGTGAGGATTAATGTGAAAATATTACCGAAAGCATCCCCAGACTCCCACCGCCATTGGCAAAGGTATGTGGGACGAGACCGGGCTGCAGTAATCATTTTGCAGGTCACCTTTAATAAATTACATTTTTTTTCAACTGTATCATGTTTATAAATATATACTCATTTTATAAATATAATAACACACTCGGGAGTTTGGGTTAGTCTGGATAAACACACTTCTAGGGGCAGTACGCCCCTAGGCATGTATTTAGTAAGCAGTAACACACAATGGGGTGTGATTTAGTCTGGATTATAAAATGGGTTTTAAAAATTGTAAAACCTGATTGGCTGAGGGCCATCTTTACTAATGCTGTTATCTCAGCATAACAGCACTGGATGAAGACCGGCAGCCTTCTCACACCAAAATCAACAATAACCACACATCCCTGATTGCCATCACAAATGTGGCTGTCACCTTTACTCACTAGAAACCTTCAACTAAGCCCTAAAAATAAAACTGCCTTAAATTAAAAAAATTATAATTAAATGTTACCTGCCCTCATAATCCTCTTCTTACACATATACTGTATAATTAAGCAATAAGGCACGACAGGGTGTGTAATATTGTGTAATGTCACACCTCAGGCGTCCAACTCCCGAGAAGTGACATTATTACTGTAACCCCCCCTGCAAATGGGGGTTCCTAAAAGTCTTCCAGGAGCTTGCTTGAATGCTCCAAGCCTGGATGGTGTTCGGCGTCTAAGCCGTTTATCTGTGAGTGCTTTTAGAGCCTCTGGTACTGTCTCTTTAAGAGCTGTCTGCCTGCAGACATAATTAATTTGGATAGGGGTCTGTGTGTCTCCCTGCTTGAGTCCCACTTGAGCTGCTGCCAAATCGCTCCGTTTCTGCTGTCACTAAGTGGGCAGAGTGAGCACTTTTCAAAGATGTAACTGTTTGCCAGAAATCATTTAGAGTAATAACGAAAATACAGTTTGTCTAACCTGCTTTTCTTTGCAGTCAGAACTGTTTGCCTAGTCCCCCATTCTGGTTTTGAACTGCTGAACTGGACCAATCAGTGTGGGGGGACCTTTGAAATGGAGCCTGCTGCTGGCAAATCAGAACTTGGACTCTCATTGTGGAGCCAGCCACCTATGTACTGTATGGCCAATGCTTCTGGGAATTGTAGTTTAAACTTCGGTACCTTTTTTCCACCAACAGGAGGAATTTACTGTGAGTGACAGCCAAACCAGCCAACTGAACTGGAAGGAACTCAAAGGAAATGCCAGCTCTGTCTACTGGAAAGATCAGATCAGTTTGGGGCAGTGAAGAGACAGGGAGCTGTGTGCTTCTTCGGTGTGTAGTTTTAGCACGGAAATCTCGTGTAAGGCCCTAAGTTTCAGTCTGCAGTTTGTGCAAGCGCCTGTTCGGACTGAAACCGACCTGTGAAGAGAAACATAGAAACATAGAAACATAGAATTTGACGGCAGATAAGGACCGCTTGGCCCACCCAGTCTGCCCATTTCCCTACCTACTGGATAAGCTGCTGATCCTAGTTAACCAGCAGCCTACTTCTTCCTACCCCCACCCCCCAGAATTGCCTTATGACTATCCCATGCATGCTTGAATTCCACCACTGATTTTGACTCCATAACCTCCTCCGGAAGGCCATTCCATGCATCCACAACCCTCTCTGTGAAAAAATACTTCCTTAAATTACCTCTGAGCCGCCCCCTCTATCTTCAAATTGTGCCCTCTTGTTCTTGCACACCTCTTTTTTTGAAAGATGCTACCCTCTTGGACTTTGTTGATTCCCTTGAGGTACTTGAAAGTTTCTATCATGTCCCCCTCTCTCCTCCTTTCCTCGAGGCTATACATATTAAGCTCCTTAAGTCTCTCTTCATATGTCCTCCGTGCAGACCCTGCACCATTTTAGTTGCTCCTCTGACAGCTTCCATCCTGTCTATGTCTTTATGGAGATTGGGTCTCCAGAACTGCACACAGTATCTAGATGGGGTCTCACCAGCTGTCTGTACAGAGGGATAATAACTTCCTGTTTTCTACTGGTGATGCCTCTGCCTATGCATCCCAGTATCCCCCAGCCCTCCTTGCTGCCTTCTCACATTGCTTGCCCACCTTTAGGTCATTTGATATGACTACCCCAGGTCCCTTTCCATTTTGTTGTTGTTAATTATCTCACCCCCATTGTGTACTCTTCCCTGGGTTTTGTTTCCCAGGTGCATTACCTTGCACTTCTTAGCATTGAATCTAAGCTGCCATACATTTGACCATTCCTCTAACCTTGCCAAGTCCCTCCTCATCCTTTCCACCCCTCCTGTGCATCAACTCTGTTGCAGATCTTAGTGTCATCTGCAAAGAGACATACTTTTCCTTCCAGTCCTTCTGCAATGTCGCTTATAAAGACATTGAAGAGGACTGGTCCTAATATTGAACCCTGCGGTACCCCGCTAGTAACCCTCCTTTCTTCTGAGTGGACTCCATTTACTATTACTCTCTGTGTCCTATTCTCCAGCCAATTCTTTACCCAGGCTGTCATCTTGGGACCCACTCCCAGGCTGGCTAACTTATATATTAATCTTTTGTGTGGGACTGTGTCAAATGCCTTGCTAAAGTCTAGGTAGGCCATGTCCACAGCCCCTCCCTGATCTACTACTTTGGTCACCCAGTCAAAGAAATCTATCAGATTCGTCTGGCATGACCTTCCCGCTGTGAATCCATGCTGCCTAGGGTCCTGTGCCCTTCTGGCCTCTAGATACACGACAATTCTTTCCTTTAGAAGTGATTCCATCATTTTCCCTATCACTGAGGTTAAACTAACAGGTCTATAGTTTCCTGCTTCTGCCTTGCTCCCACTTTTGTGAAGGGGAATCACATCTGCCTCAAGGAGATCTGAAGAGCAGAAACCAGGCTCACCCTGTAGAAGACTGGAGAAATTGCTGAATCGCACTCGGTCTGTCAGGAACTGAATCTGCTGTGTGTTCTCCTGGGTATTGTGCAGTAATTGCGATCAGGATAGAGAAGCAGCCTGCCTGGTATAGTACTTTCCTTTTACATATAAATGTGTGTAGTGCTTGTGGGGAATCAGCGTTTCAAATCCCCTGTACAGTGAATAGAGTGCATGAAGCTGGAAGTAAACCCCATCTTAATCCAGACTACATCCATTTGCGCTAAACTGCAGTGGGGTCCAGTCACAAGTACCTTGTCCACATGGTCTGCTCCTCCTGGCAATCCAGGACAATCTGCCTTCCATCCCATTCCCAGCATTGAGTTTATGAGTACAAAGCAGGGTAGCTCCCTGCCATCTGTTTATCGAATTGCAAGTGTGTCATCTAATTGCTGTTTTTTTTCATTCCTTCATGAAATGAGCCAACCGGCTCCGGATTACAATTTGGGTATTGTGCCAGTGTTTTTCCATCACAGGGCCCCAACCAGCTGCAACCGATCCTGGCTAGCCCCCCCCCATCCTGGGTACCCAGTGAAAGTGACAATTTGGGACTCTGAATATGCGCACAGTACTGTGATTATTAATGTATTTAACCTAATTAACCTGATTTCCCCCTTCTTTGTTACAGCTCCTTAAATAAATCAGATCTGTTGGTTTCAGCAAAGTTACAATGGCTGAGGTATTCGTTTATGTTAAAGTATTGTACTGTGGTTTTTGCACTGTATCATCTTGTTTTGCAGGGAGTCCCCGGGGTCCAGTCGACGGAGCCAGTCCTGGGGGCAAGTGTACATTGTGAAGATATTCCTAATGCATTGTGCGGGTCACTAGTGGGAAGAAAGGGGGGGGTTACAGTGTCCCAGAGGGCTGTGACTAAATTAGTTTAACTACTGCAAACCCTGACCTCTGGGTGGAGGCACCCGCCATTGGACCTAGGCCCCTCAACCTGTTAGTAGTTAAGCAGGCAGGGGTAGTAGCCCTTGGGATAGCGCCACCTAGGGGTTACATCTTGGAGGCTCACTTCTGGGATTGTGTGTCCTCTAGTGGCCATATTTACGAATCACTGTTAAGAAAAATAAATAAATAAATGGCAGAAGTGGCTGTGCACCGGCTGGTGAAGTGGTGTACTGGGGAGGAGATCGACCCCCAAAATGCTATGCTTATCCTGGACATCCCCTTGGGTATCAATACGGACACTGTGGAAGGTTTACAAAACCCTGTGGTGGTGGGTCGACATGCTAATCTGCTCACCCACACTTTCCTGACCCTAGTAGAGTTTAAGGAGCCCATAGATAGCTCCAAAGTGCCACAGACTACCTCAGAGGGAGCTCTCACTGCTTGGAGAGTGATAACTAAGGACGATAAAGACCCAGGGGGGAATGAGCCCCCCCCCACTATCTGAAACTTTTGAGGAGAAATTTGCTAAATGGTTGCTTGGGGAAGGGAAAACTGTGGAAGACTTGTAGAAACTATTCTTGCCACCTGGGGGTGTTCTTCCCCCAACACCCTCTCCCGCCTCAGTACCCATAATGGTGGCTGAACCAATGCAGGCTCCTATTTCTGCACCTGCCATTAGTCACGACTCTTACCGAAGGTTGAGGATCTTCTCTGGCACCCTCCCCACCCCCCAAGGGAAGGATGACTGGGAGACCTGGATAAACTATGTTGCCCCTCAAGTGCTAGAATGGCAATGCTCGGAAGCCGAAAAGCAAAAGAGGGTTAGTGAGAGCCTCTGAGGTCCTGCCCTGGCTACCATCCATGCTAAATGGGCCAGTAACCCTGAAGCGACTGTACAGGACTATCTTGAGGCCTTGGAGAATGTGTATGGGAGCCCAGATTCTGATGAGGACCTGTGGTGGAGAGTAAGAAATGCACAACAGTACCAAGGGGAGTTGTTGTCTGTGTATGTATCTCTGCTGGAAAAATTGTTGCAAGAATGCCTCAGAAAGGGTAGGTTGCCAGCGACTGAACTGGACCGAACCAGGCTGGACAGGATCCTTAAGACTGCCCTCTTCTCAGAACTGCTGTTGCTTCAGTTAAGTCTGGCAAATCGACTGGAATCCCCACCCTCCTATGATGAGCTAATGAGAGAAATTCGAGGAGTTGAGAAAAGGCATCCTTGGGAGGGACTTGCACCAATAGCTGCGGCTACGACCCGAGTAACTGAGGGTGACCCATCAAGTGAAGTTCAGGGGCAGAGGTTGACAGTTAATGAGTGCTCTGAGAAGGAAAAAGATATGCCACAATGGGACGAACTGTTGAGAGAGTTCAGGGAAATAAAAAACAGTCTCTTTATGAAGGCCGCTTCTGCAAGTACAGACCCCGACCCTCATCCGACTGCATCTGCTGTAGGGGTGGGGGTACCCACCCATGCATCTCCTGCTGACAACAGCTCAAAACTTGATGTCTTGACCATGTAAGTGGGGAAATTGACGAGATGTCTCCAAATGCTTATCACGCGGCAGACAGAGATGGCACCAAGGTTTCCAGTTAGTAGTACCCCACCCTGGCTCCCAGTGTGATGCCTCGGCCAGCTCAAACTCCAGAAAGTATGTTTTGCTATAATTGTGGGAAGGATGGGCACATGAAGAGAGAATGCCAGTCCCCAAAAGACACAGACAAAGTTGCATATAGGCTACAAGGAGAGCTTCGGAGAACAAATCAGTGGTTAAGAGGTGCACGCAATGATCCCAGTGAGGGCCCCAAAAATGCTAACTCACGTCCCTTTGTGGCAAGGTCAGTTGCCCAGGCCCCACTACCGCCTCTCCAGACTGGTCCAGAATAGTGGGTCCCTCCATGGAGACCACTGTAAAGGTGAATGGAGTGTCTACAAGAACTGTATTAGACAGTGGCTCCCAAGTGACAATTATGTTCCAAGACTGGTATCAGAAGCATTTGTCTGATGTACCCTTACAACTGTTGGAGGGGCTGCATGTCTGGGGGTTAAGTGAGAAGGCCTACCCCTACTCTGGATATATCTGAATTTGGCTGTCTTTTCCCACCTCTGTGGGTGGAGTGGCCAAGCAAGTAGAGACCCTGGCCTTAGTGTGTCCCCCTACCTGACTGTATGATGGGGTTCCTCTACTAACTGGGACTAATGCACATATGTTTGGACGGCTGGCACAGTTGTGTTATGAAAAACAGGGGTCAAGGGCTGGTAGAGCTTTAAGAATTCCGGCCTTGATTAAGAAGGCCTATGAGGAACAGAAAGATGTTGAAAAAGTAGAACCAGAGGAACCAGTTGGAATTGTCTGGAAGAAGGATCCTGAGTCTCTGATCCTGGCGCCAAATGTCCAGTGTACCTTACAGGGAGAAGTCCGTATCAGAAAGGATGTCAAGAATAAAATATTAATGTTGGATGCCCCAGGCGACGGAAAATTGCCAGAGGGACTGCTGGTCAAGCCTAGTATTTTGCCTGCTAGAGCCCATGTTTATGCCAGAAGGGTAATAGTTCAAGTTCACAATGTGTCTGACAGAGAGATTTGAGTAAAAAGAGGTTGCACCCTGGCTAATGTGCATTGTGCAGACACTGCAGTGCTACCCAGTAGCAAGAGTTCGGGGAAGAATGACAGAGTAACACCTGACTTGTTTGATTTTGGTGACTCCCCGTTGCCAGCTGAATGGAAAGTGAGAATCAGTGAGAAGCTTGCCCAGAGAGACCAGGTGTTTTCTTTAAAGGAATGGGACGTAGGATGCGTGCAAGGAGCTGAGCACCATATCCGGCTGCATGATGAAAGGCCATTTCGTGAGAGGTCTCGACGCCTGGCACCTGCTGACATAGATGATGTGAGACAGCATCTGCAAGAGATGCTAGCTGCTGGTGTAATACAAGAATCCAGAAGCCCCTATGCTTACCCCATTGTGGTAGTGAGAAAAAAGAATGGGACAGCAAGGATGTGCGTGGATTATCACACTTTAAACCGGCATACTATCCCTGATCAGTACACTATGCCCCGCATTCAGGATGCTTTGGACTGTCTAAATGGGAGCAAGTGGTTCTCTGTGCTGGATCTCCGCAGTGGGTACTACCAGATCCCGATGGCCCCCGAGGACTGTGAGAAGACAGCCTTTATCTGTCTGCTTGGCTTCTATGAATTCATGAGGATGCCTCAAGGGATTTCAGGCGCCCCCACCACTTTTCAAAGATTGATGGAGTGTGCAGTGGGGGACATGAACTTACTAGAGTGCCTGGTATACCTAGATGATGTTATTGTGTTTGGCAGCTCACTGGAGGAACATGAGAGCAGATTATTCAAGGTGTTGGACCGACTGGAAGACTTTGGCCTTAAACTGTCCATTGATAAGTGTAAATTCTTTCAAACATCAGTAAAGTATGTGGGACACATAGTATCCACCGAGGGAATAGAGATGAACCCAAATAAAGTTGAGGCCTTGACCACCTGGCCACAGCCCAAAAATCTAAAAGAACTGCAAAGATTCCTGGGATTCTGTGGTTATTATCGGCGTTTCATCAAGGACTATTCAAGAGTGATCCGCCCTTTACTTAACCTTACTCAAGGGTATCCCCCAACCCACAAAAGATACAAAAAGTCAGCGTCCCTCGAGACTGAAAGAGTGTATTTTCATCCAAGTGAAGTATTTGGGGCCCACTGGACTCCTGATTGTGTGACTGCTTTTCATGAGATCATATATCAACTTACCCATGCTCCAGTGTTGGCCTATGCCAATCCAACAAAACCTTATGTCCTGCACACTAATGCTAGCTTGCAAGGGTTTGGGGCTGTGTTGTACCAAGAGCACGAGAATGGCCTGAGACCAGTGACCTTTGCCAGCAGAAGCCTGACCCCATCTGAAAAGAACTATGCTGTACATAAGTTAGAGTTCCTAGCTTTGAAGTGGGCCATTGTTGGCCAATTCCACGAGTACTTGTATAAGGCTAAGATACTGGTAAAAACTGACAATAATCCTTTGACCTATGTGCAGACCTCAGCTAAACTGGATGCCACTGGCCATAGGTGGCTTTCTGCATTATCTACATACGACTATGCTGTCGAATACAGAGCAGGCCTGAACCACATAGATGCTGATGCTCTCTCCCGGAGGCCTGTTCCCTAGAATGACTGGGTCAGTCTGTCAGAACCTGATATTCGAGCACTCTGACAGAAGTTTGACAGGGAGGAACAAATGTCCACGGACGCAGTGGACTGAATGGTGGATTGTTTGGGACCTTCTGAGAATTGCAGCTTTTCTGCAATAGACATTGGTGCACTGCCTCAGCAGGACAATGACAGTATTCGTCGGGCTCAATCCTGAGATTCCATGATCAAATCAGCTTTAGAAGCCCTCTATGCAGGGAAAGATGTGTCCAAATTATGTTCCACTGATTTGAGAACTGCATTGTTATACAAAGAAGGTCCTAAGTTGAAACTGATCAATAGACTGTTATACCTAGAAACAGTAGACAGAGGGGGACAAGTAGACAAACAACAACTAGTGCTGCCCACTGCTTTTCGAGACTCAGTGCTGAGGTCCTTACACAACCACATGGGGCACCTTGGTATAGACAGAACACTTGACTTGGTGAGATCCAGATTCTATTGGCCTAAGATGGGGGCTGATGTGGAGCAACACATTCACACTTGTAGTCGCTGCTTTCAGGGAAAAACTTTGCTCCAGAGGGCTGCCCCCTTGTTAACACCACCACCAGTGCACCCATGGAGCTGGTCTGTATTGATTTTCTGAGTCTGGAGTCAGATCAAAGAAATATTAGTAATGTGCTGGTGGTCATTGATCATTTTATGAGATATGCCCAAGCTTTCCCCACCAAGGACCAGAAGGCATCCACTGTGGCAAAAGTACTTGTAGAAAACTTTTTTGTTCACTACGGGGCTCCACAAAGAATCCATTCTGATCAAGGAAGAGACTTTGAGAGTCGTCTGATCAAAGAGATGCTTTCTCTGTGGGGAGTGCAAAAGTCCAGAACCACCCCTTACCACCCCCAGAGGGACCCACAGCCTGAACATTTCAACCGCACCTTGCTAGATATGCTAGGCACCCTCCACCCAAAGGACAAGCCTAGATTTTGCCAGCAAATTAGCACCCTGGTACATGCTTACAATTGCACCAAAAGTGATGCCACTGAGTTCTCCCCCTACCGCCTGATGTTTGGAAGAGAAGCTCGACTGCCAGTAGATGTGTGCTTTGGGGTCTCTCCTGATGGGGTTCAAGCTGACAACTATTTACAGTATGTGCAAAAGTTAAAGGCCCAGCTAAATCATGCGTACCAACTGGCTCAAACCATGGCTGAAAAGAAATCTGGCCAACAAAGAAAGGTGTGATAAAAAGGTGAAAGCACAGGAACTCCAGGAGGGAGATCGGATATTGCTAAGAAATCTGGGACTGCATGGCAAACACAAGATTGCTGACAGATGGCACCATCTCCCTCGCATTGTAGTGGGCAAACTAGATGATCTGCCTGTGTACAAAGTAATGCCTGAGAATAATTCAAAGGATGTTAAAACAATGCATAGAAATCATTTACTGCCCATTGGACAAATCTTGATCAAGTCTGAGCCCCCAGAAAATACCCCCTCTGGACCAGTGACTAGAGCTGCTGCTTAGAAAAAAATCAAGAAAGTCTGTACCTACAGAAGCTGAGTTAAAGTGTTCCCCTCCACAAGTCCCAGTTGAACATGACTGTCAGTCCATGTCAGGGAAAGTGAGTGTGGTTTTGAATACTACCCTTCTTACAAACTGAGTCAATTGTTTCGGGGCAATCCCCTAGTCAATTCTGGAGATGAAGCTGGGCCTTCTGGACTGTCTAAGCCCCCAGCTTTGTCCCTGGAGCCAATGCTCCCAGAAAGTGAAGTGCAAAGCATCAAGTCAGATGATATGGAATCATTGTGTATGGTTGAACTGTTTGAGCTTTCAGGGGAGGAAAATGATGGACTGGAACAGACTGGTGATATACCAGAACAAGAAGAGTGTGTTGAGTGCCCTGATAGTTCACTGCCAGTGTCAGAAAGCTCTACATGTGAGCCAAGTGTTGTGGACTCAGAGATTGTAACTCCTGGAGCTGAAAGTGCCCCAAGTTCTAGCTTCTCTACCCCAATGGAGACTCCACTGACAAGTGAGGACAATGCTGAAAATGAGGCTCAGAGAGCACAGACTGTAACAGTTCCCCCTAGAAAGACTGGTCGAGCTGTAAAGCCTGTGGTGCACCTCAGTTATGATTCCCCTGGGAGACCTGTGGACTTGTCTCTCAATGTTGTCCATAAAGGAGTGTATGTGTCCCCGAGCTCATTGCCCAAACTGACCATCAGTGCTAACTCCAAGTTACTTGTGTTGCCCTCTAGATATGGTGCCCATGCCTAAAAGGTAGCAATAAAGGAAAGTTGTTTGATTATTGTATTGAAAATAACCTGCTAAATAAGGTTGCTGAAGGCATTTTCACATATTGTTTATATTATTATAGTTAAGACACAAGTTTGTTGCAATTCCTTGCCATGAAGAATCAGTAGAACAGACAAAGGCAGAAGTAAAAAGCGTCTGGCCAGTGTGGAAACAAAGCACGAATACCTTTTAGGTAGCAATAAGGGAAAGTTGTTTGATTATTGTATTGAAAATAACCTGCTAAATAAGGTTGCTGAAGGCATTTTCACATATTGTTTATATTATTATAGCTAAGACACAAGTTTGGTGCAATTCCTTGCCATGAAGAATCAGTAGAACAGGCAAAAGCAGAAATAAAAAGCGTCTGGCCAGTGTGGAAACAAAGCACGAATACAGGGTACATATTCTTTATTACTGTATATTATTTTTGTAAAGTTTTAGTTATAAGAGTGAATAGAGTACAGAGTGTGTACTATAAGTAGCATGGAAAGAAGCACAGTGGTAATGAAGTATAATAGAAAACCTTAATAGAAAAATAATGAAAAGAACTGGAATTCAAAAATGTAAGGTTTATAAACAATATTTATCTATTATTCCTACAGAATATATGAAAAGCCCTTTGAAAAAGCACAAGAATGCGAAACGTCAGGGCAATTAACAAAAATAAATAAAGAACGTTGAGAAATTTTACAACAGCCTGAGTGGAGTATTTTTTGGTTCCACACCCCCCCCCATTTTTGAACATCAACGCAATATGGAGAGAGGAAAGGATTTGTTCTACACCAGTGCTATCCACTGGAGATGCAGCATATAAGTCTGAAAAATGCGAGGAGACTGCTCGCAAGATATCCAGAAATGCAGTGTAACTAGTACCAGCAGTATCCACAACTTCAGTCAGAAGGCGATCTGCAGAACGCCTATGACTACAATCCAAAACATCCCCCAAAGCAGATTTATTAGCAGAACAAACCCTATGTTCATGTAACAGGGAAGTAGCTCTAGTATACTGTAGTGCAGCCATTTCTTTTTTTACATTCTGTACTTGTGCTGTCAAAGATAAGCCTTGTGACTGTATAGCTGAATATAATGTTTCCAACTGCATACGTAAAGACAAATATTTCATATATTTAGTCACTGCAGCATATTTAGATGTCCTCCTAGCCAAAGTAGAGATTTCAGATTTAGTGAGTAGCCACCAATCTAACAAATCTTCGGAAAGTCCAGATAGTGACATACGAGCTTTCAACAAATCATGAACTTGGGCCAAAAACCTGTCATCAAGTAGCAGTAAAGAATTCAGTTTCCAATATACCTGCCCCAGTTTAGCATGAGGGCCTACCCCTAACGTGACAGTTACCACATTATGGTCTGAAATCTTCACTGGAATGGTTTGAGCTTTAATCACCCTCAAAGCTCCAGAGACAAAAAGAAAATCAATCCTAGTGGATAAGGAACCCTTAAAAAAAGTACGTCCACCAGTAGGATGACAAACCCTATAAACATCCTGTAAACGACCCTGGACAGTAATGTGACTGAGACAATGTGTATCAAAGAAATCCTTATCAGTCCGGGCCTCCTGATCTGATTTATGCACTACACAATTAAAATCACCGCCCCATATGAGAAAGCGTGACGTGAACAAAAAAGGCTGCACCTCACAAAAGAGAGCCACTCGACCTTTCTTCGTAAGTAGTGAATAAATCACAATTAATCTCCAAGTGTAATGTAAATAAGTAAAATCCAATATTAAGGCCCGTCCCATAAGCAGTTCAACCAACTTGGCAACATGAAATCCAGCACCCCAAACAACACCCCAACACCACTACATGTGTCTAATCCTAAAGAAAAAAAAGAAGGACCCCATCGCCAAAGCTTTTTGGCCATATTAACCAAAGGAAGGGTACTGAGACGGGTATCCTGAATATGACAAATATCACACACCAAATCACTCAAAAGTTGAAAAGTAATCAGGCGCCTGTGAGCATTTTTCACACTGTTCACATTGAGGGTGGCTACAGTGAGATGAAATGCCATGGCCATGAAAGAGAATCAGATAAAGGGTTGAAATAAAAATAAGCCAACATCAAGTAACCCTTCCCTTTCTAGTACTTCTCCGGGGTCTCACCCCTGACCGCGAGGGTCGAGTATCCATAGGCAACTCCTTTGATTTATCATTCTCAGAATCAGAGGATACCATAGGTTGTGAGGAGGTGTCAGAATCAGCTTCCACATTGGAAGACTGAGTGTGACGGAACAGGACTTCAAATTTATTACTTAAGGGAACAGAACCACCAGGAGAAGATGCTTTAGCCAATTTGGCCCTACCTGTAGTCTGCTTTTGAGCCCGTTTCTTTGTCTGAACACTAGGCTCAGGAGGGGGCATAATAATAATATCCAGAGGTTTGTCAGGGACAGGCACAGGTTCAGCAGGAACTGGAGAACCAACAGAAAGAGGGGGAGGGAGGGCGTAGAGGAAGAGTCCTGTACAACCAGTCGTGGAACTTCCTGTAAAGAAGGCTCAGAGGAAGGTTCAGATATTGAAACCACTGACTGGGGAGCAGGCACCGCAATATCAGGGCATAAAGGGGGACCAGTGACTACCTTAACATGTGAAGAAAGGGACTTCGCCGTAGCAATATCCTTTTTCTGGGCATTAAGAAGGATCACATCCTGATCCGGGCTATCTTCCCTGTTATGGGAAGCCCAAGGACAGGATCTAAAACCATGACCTAGTTCTTCACAAAGGTTACACTTTAGTTCAGAATTACAATCTGCATTAGCATGGCCAAAAGATAAACAAAGGGAACATCGTAGTCTATCACAGGCTGCACTGAGATGGGAAGGGGAGCCACATTTAAAACAGGTACGAGGCTGCCCCACATAGAAGCAATGCCCCCGTTCCCTACCTAAAAACAAACTATTAGGTAAGTGTATGGGACCCACATTCGTATTTCTAAGTCTCACCCTATAACGCCAACCACCAGTCCACAAGTGTTCAGAGTCAAATACAGGCTGTGGCAACCCCAAGACATCACAGCGTTTAAACAATGTGTAATATCACTAGCTGCTACATTCTCATTTCTAGACAAAATGGTGACATTTTTAATAGAAGGTCTAGTAAGTGGGATAGCCCGAAATGGTAGCCACAACTCAGTGTATTTAAGAGTATCATACTTTGTCCAGAATCGATCTAATCCTCTAGGGCTATGAAAACTAACGTCATATAAGGAAAAACCTGATACATAAATCAATGCAAATATTTCATTTGTAAAAAAAAAAAACAAAGATCCTTTCAAACGTGACCTTCCCACATAGAGACGGTCTGGAGCTACATCAAGACCCCCAATATACTGAAGGCGGACAGCATTCCGTTGTTGAAGAGGAGGTGGAGTTCCGAAATGTATCCCTTCTATGAAATTCTTCCCAAGTAGATTTATCCTTGTCCCCAGGGTCAGGAGAAGGGCCCAGAGAAGGGTCAGGGAGCGGGACATCCATGTCCATTCTATCACCCCACGCTGGTCCCCTAGAGCTAGGGCCTTCATCACCCGAAGAGGAGGGAGGCAAAGAAGGAACTTTAGCCAGCAGAGTAATATCCAATGCAGGATGCTGAACATCCTCAACACGCAAATCCAAATCCGGGCTACCAGGCAAAGGTAGAGGCATGTCTATTAAGGGGGCTGTTGCCCTCCACAACCAGGTATCCGGCTATGGGCGGGGTCAGGTATCCAATGCCCCGAACCACCTGGTTTCCAACCCGCACTCCGCAGGGAGGCCTCTAAAGAGACAGGTAGGGCTAGAACAAGGCAACAGAGTGGGAGGAAGCAAAACAGGCAAGACAGTCTGCGCATTAGGAGGTGAAACACACGGTCTAGGATGCATAGTACTCATAAGTTTACCAGGCAAAGTCGCCGACGAGTTCAAAGGCAGAGAAGACACTGCTCGATCCAGATTTATAGGAACCGAAAATTCCAATGGAGCATGGTGCAACACTGGTAGGACCGGTGCTACAGAAGATTGTTGCCGACTCTGCACCTCCAAAGAGCCTGAAGGTACCGCATCCGTAATGAAAGCAGAACGATCCTCCACAGCCCCTAGTTCTGCCGACAGAGTCAGTGTCCCAGAAGAGGCCGACTCAGAAGGGCTAATGGCATCAACAACAGCAAGTACTTGGTCCCGATGTGCAGCAAGGAGGGACTTCAACCAAAGTTCATCCGCAGGCAAAAAATCTGACGATGCAAAGGCAGACTGAGCAGGTAAAGATTCATCTGGTACAGCAAGATCCACAAGCATATCAATAAAACGGTCAGACGTCCTCAGTACTTCAGGCTCCAAAGCTGGACCTGCAGGAGAGGAGCTCTGCTCTCCTGCAGGTACACCAGCAGAATGACTGGGTCCCATGAACGAATCCATAGTCCAACAGCGCCCCCACACAGAGTAGGGGAAGTTTTATTGAAAAAAAACACAACATCACCAAATTATACAGATACACTGAATTGTACATAAAGCAAATACATGAAAATACCAGAGTTAAACAAAAAAATATTTCCAAAGAGAATAGAACTTGTCAGCAGAACACTTCAGTTTGTCCTTAGATTTAACAGACAATAAACCAAGCTCCACTTGGGATAATATCGTGGATACAGGAACCAACAGTTGTTGAAAATAAATTGACATCTAGCCTGCCAGAATAATACTGAATAAAGGAAAAACACATTCAATGTACTGGGGTGAAAATTTTGCCACAGTCCTGTATAATCCCTAAAAGTAAAACTTTATATGTCACCTGCTTCAAAATAGGGCCCCCAATGACCAGATGCCTCAGACCAAAAATGTTTTGCAAAGGGCAATCAAAGAAAAATGTAAGACTTTCTTCAATAGAAACACAAGAGGGTCTTAGACAATATCTTTCAGTCAAAGGTTTATATTTAAGATTCCACGAACCCCTAATTTCCTGTAGTGGACATCCAATGTCCCAAATATAAGGCGGAAGTCTATAATCAGACAATTTATGTAAGGCAAAAGACATTTTGGTTGGCACACATTCTGGAAACAGTAAAATAGAGCCCTGAACCGTAAAGACAATATATTTATAAAAGGATTTTCTAGAGTGAGAGATGAGAGTGGAAAATAATAAATTCCACTGCCTGCATTTTTTCAGTGTGGAAACCCCATAAAGGGGTAAATAATTTTGTTTCAGAATTTTTGGAGGATACGCTGTCCATTTTGAAAAAAGGATTCCAAAAAATGAGACCAGGATTGCCAAAGCATACAAGTGTGACTCCAGAGAAATCCAAAGAATTAAACAAAAAAGGAATGAAAACACAATTGGGTTTATCATGGCCAGCCCCCTTGTTTAACTGATAAATAAAGAAAATCTCATGCATTGGGTTTAGGCGATTCCCCAGATCATTTGAAAAACACACTATAAAGTCGGGTTTCTAATGAAATTGGTGGTGGATATAAATAACTGAGATACAAAAATAGGAATTAAAATTGCTTAACAATATAAACCCTCTTTTTCTTCCCAAATTTCCAATGTTTCCAAATATTGACTTTAGTCTCACAAACCCTCAATTGCTGTTCCCAATTGAAAGTAGCTATGTCACCAAAACCAAACCAAATACCTAAAATTTTGCTTGGGTGGAAGAAACGGAATACCCCAGTGTCAAAAAGACAATCCTGTTCCGGATTTAAAGAAAAAATAAAACTCTTGAGACATTAAGCTCTGAGCCCGAAATCTGTCCCCACTTCTGAAAACAGTGTAAGGCAGTCTGAAGGAGGTCTCATCCTGCACATACAGAGTTACATCATCTGCATAAGCTGTTATTTTAACCCTTGGTAAAGAAATATCAGGGCCAGGCCTATAATACCTCTATGCTCTTGAATATAACGGACAATGGGATCTAAGACAAATGTGTACAAGAGAGGACTCAGTGGGCAACCCTGTCTAACTCCCCTAACCACTGGAACAGCAGACCCCATCAGGTTATTCACTAAAGGATGCATTACCGCTTCCAAATATAAAATAGAAATCCAGTACAAATAGCTTAGGAATCTTGTAAGCTAGTAATAAACAGAAATAAGTAACAGTGACATACTTTATCAAATGCCTTGACCTGGTCTAATGCCACAATGAAGCCCGTCCCTCTACCCGCTACTGTTGTCAAATAGATCCTCAGTATATATAAACTATGCTGAATCTTCCTATGTGGAACAGCACAAGATTGAGCAGGATGAATAAGAGAATCAGAGACAAGGGATAACCTATTGGTCAGAATTTTGGCAAAAATTTTATAATCACTGTTGAGAAGACTTATAGGCCTCCAATTGGTGAGGAAGGAGGAATCCCCTTTCTTAAATATAAATTTTAATAAAGAAATATTAAACTCAGGAACACTTAAACCAGAGGTCAGGATAAAATTAAATACCATAGGAAGGAAAAGGCACATATATGATAGAAATGTCTTATAAAATTCATTCGGAATACCATCCAAACCAGGGGATGTCTTAAGCTTAAGAGATCTTATAACCGTCTCAACTTCAATAGAAGAAATGGGTTGTAATAATCGGGATTGATGAGAAACTTCCATAGCTGGAAGATAGGCCAAGAAGTCCTCTGGGAGGTTGTCACTAATAGTAGGGTCCCCCCCAAAGGAATCTGAAACGAAGGTGTGTACAACAGACATCATCTCTGGTTCAGAAGTTACTATTGTACCAGTAGAGGAAGTTAATTTGGACATCAAGGTTTTATCCAGACGCTCCTTACACGCAGAGTAAGGGTCAGAAGCAGGCTGTGTCCGGACGCCAAATCTAAACTCCATATCAAGGATTTAGCTCTATCATATTCAATCTAGACATCTGCTTAAGTTCTGAAATCTACGATAAAAAGGAAGTCGATCACCAGATGGCAATGACATCAGCTTATAAAATTGATCATTATATTGTAGGTATGTGAGATACCTAGCGTTGGCCTTAATTTCCTCTAGAGATTAGAAGGGATTTAATCTCAGCTTTAGTATCAACCCACCATGAAAAAATATTCTCATAAAACAGAGGATAGAGTAACGCGCAGTAAATAAATCCTGCAAGGCAGAAACACAATCTCCCTCTTCCAGGACAGACACATTTAAACGCCATCTAGGGCCTGCGGATGGTAGTTTAGGAGGAACACCTGCTAAACTTAAAACCCCAATTAGTAGATGGTGGTCCGAAAACTCGGTTGGTTTTAAGTGGGTAAGAGAAGGTGTCAGGAATTTTGATACAAAAAAATAGTCAATACGGGAAGAAAAGACATTTCTGTAATAGGAGGAACCCCCCGTAGCATGTAAAGTCCTGTAAACATCCGACAATCCAGCAGTGTTAAGAATTTGTCGTAAAGCTAGGGAATCGCAATACATCTTTTGCTTAGAATCACCTTTAAATTTGACGTCGATGTCACAATTAAAGTCACCCCCCCAAATGATATGTTTTTTTGTGTAAAGAAAAGGTTTAACATCCTCAAATAGTCTAATGCGGGCCGATTTCGTTTGTGGGGCATAAATATTTATTAATCGAAAATCAAAATCATGCCAAGAGCAATCTAAAAGCAAAGCACGGCCAGGACAGATATCAACCAATTTAGGATCCGAAAAAAGTGGAAGTAAAAGAATACCAACCCGTCAGCTGCATCAGGCCCGAAGTCCAGAATGAAGGACCCCAAACCCACCTTTTCTGTATCTGTTTAACTTCAGCAAGGAGGATAATCTGGTCTCCTGCAAGAGATTAATATCCACCTGTAATGTACTAAGAAAAGAAAGGACTGCAAGTCTTTTCTTGAAATTCTTCATACTACAAACATTATAGGAGGCTATTCTAAGTGTTGCCATGATGAGGGGGTTTTAGAAGATCAAGAGCCTGATTTCTGGGAATGGCTTGCTTTCCTTTTTTTACCTTTTTTTCCCTTTTTTTCTTTAGCTAGGTCCGTAGTTTTACTGTCATCCTTTTCTGAAATTAAATCTGAAATGTGAGAGGTATCCCCTCCACCTGTAAGGGAG
This sequence comes from Neoceratodus forsteri, assembly GCA_016271365.2. Classification (NCBI taxonomy): domain Eukaryota; kingdom Metazoa; phylum Chordata; order Ceratodontiformes; family Ceratodontidae; genus Neoceratodus; species Neoceratodus forsteri. The sequence continues at coordinate 199,594,345 of CM057453.1, forward strand.
AAAAAATTTTTTCCACTGGAACAGAGGTGGCAGACGAGGATTTACTGGAAGCTCTAGTAAATCTTCGGGGCTTCACTGTCTCAAAGGGAGGGGGCATGGAAGAGGATGCCAATTGGGGATCAGAGGTAGCGAGTGAAACGGATGGAGGTAATAAAATAGGAACTTCTGTAGGTAAGGAAGTCGCCTTACTATCAGATAGAGGAGGGTTAGCCACAGATTTAGATGGGGAATCAGCCTGAATCCAGATGCATGTAAAGGCCCTGAACCAATAACAGTTTTCTCCTGAGCCGTGTGAACCAAGGAATCAGAATCCCACCCTCCTGATTTATTATGGGAAGCCCATGGGCATTGGTGAAAGGCATGGCCTTTTTCACCACAGAGATTACATTGAAAAATGTTTTGGCAGCGCTCAGCAACATGCCCAAACCCTCCACATAATTGGCACTTCAAAAGGTCACAGGAGCTACTCAAGTGTGTACGAGCACCACACTTATAGCAGGCCCGAGGCTGACCACTATAAAAGCAGACTCCTCTGTCCTTACCTAAAAAAAAGCTATTGGGCAAATGAACAATGTTACCATCTATTTGAGACAACTTTACCTTAAATTTCCAGCTCCCTGTCCAGATACCTTCTAAATCTAGGATAGCTTCGGGAGGTCCTAGAACCTCACATTTGTTTTTCAACCATAAATAAATGTTACTAACATTGACACCTTCGTTGCGAAACATAATTGTAACATAACGAAACACAGGCTTTGAAAGGGGAATAGCATAAAAAGGAACCCACAAAGGGGTATTTTTTAAAGAGGAGTACTTATCCCAGAATTTTTCTAAACCTCTAAATGTCTTGAAGCTGATATCATAAGAGTCCTCCCCCGAAATATGGATTAACGCAAAGATATCTACAGGAAGAAAATTCATTGAACGTTTCAGCAGAGTATTGGCTACATAATATCTATCAGGGTGGGTTTGCAGACCTCCCCTATAATGTAGACGAACAGCATTTCTCCTGGGTGCTTGTTCTAATTTGTTTTTAAATAAATCAGACATAATTACTTTAGGCTGCTGAGAACTAGATTGAACTGCTACAGTGGCATTACCAGGAACAACAGAATCAATACCCCGACGAACTCGGCCTAGAAAAGGCCAAAGAACGTGTATCAGAGCTCATGCAGTGTCAATAAAATCCCCTTTATCCTGTATGTCCATACCTGAGCTCAGGATTGTGGAATCGTTGGCATGCATATTCGCGCCTGTAAACTGTCCCGTCCAGTTTGAGTCAGGTATCCAGGTGCCTGATGATGACTTAGTCCATCCAGCGTCCTGCAAAACCTCCTCTGAGGACCAGTCCATCGTCGGGTAAGAGATTTACATGAAGGCAACCAGTTGCTGTTTGATAGTCTGAGAAATCGTTGCAGTAGCAGGGGATCTAGTAGTTGCGGTTCCTGATCTACGGACACACCGACCCTCGGTTGCGTTAGAATAATGTCCCCTCGGTATTTCCTGCTGTGCTACTTAAGAATAGGTCCGACTTCGAGATCCTGTGCCAGGCCGCTAAAAATATCTGAAGAAATCGAAGAGTTACTGGTGGAGGAAAAAGCCATCCTTACTCTCTCCTGAATTAATGACTCCCAAGTCAGACGCAAATCAGTCTGAGGCTGCTCCGGTGACCGAAAAACAGACTCTGGTACTCGAGGTAAGGCGATCTCTGAAATGAGCTTTCCTGCATCGGACTCCAACGAGCCTAGCAAAGCGACCTCCGTCTCCATTGTGTGATGAGAGTGCACTGAGCAACCTCTCCAGATTACCCAGCAGCACTCACCCTCGTCAGCAAGCGCTAGCAGAGTAGGGGAATTTCCCCGGTGTCCTGGCCAAACTTCCCTCATTCACTAAAAATACCACCAACAGCTTAATCTGGTTCAAGGTCAGTTGGCATTCATCTGTATCCCCTTCCCCCGGGTCGTGCCTCAAAATAGGCAGGATTTGTCTAGTGCACTTACCCGGTCAACAAAAACTGAATAAATAAAGGGGTAAGCAGAACTTGACATAACACACAAATGTCCAAACAAGGTTTGTTTTTTTTTTAAACAGAACAGGATCCTTTATTTATCACTCAGGCTCACTTGATGACAGTAATTCCACCAGCTGGCACAGTTTGTTTTACAACATGCAGGTTAGTCATTCTCCTCATTACTTCTGGGTTGGAGTCAACCCTGGTGGGGTACTTTAACTTTTATACTGATGGGCCTGAGAGAACCATAAACTCACAGAGTCCCTCACCCCTGCCATTTGGCTGAGAACTCCACAGGTTTCTTCTGGCCCATTTTTGACATTTGATAGCCACTTGGCTAATTCACAGAGTCACTGGCTGGCACAGAACTGGCACCAACTCAATCCTGCAACGCAATTCAGGGATCCACTTTGTCCTCCCACACAGCATATCCTTTTTTCCACATTTCACTTTTTTTTGGCCCACACACCAACTTTTTCTGAGGTAAATTCCTGTTGGCTGAGAGGAATTCTGCATCATTTCAGATGCTATCCATCTCTTGAGAAGGGAGGGATGGCACTGTGGAGTGCCAAACACAGTCACTTCACACTAAATAAAGGTTAAACATCACCTCAGCTCGTTTGCCCACAGAACTCTTTGGCTTCACCATCCTCAGACAGACAGACCTCTAAACTTGACTTCAAATGGGTTTTTCTCATTCTGGGAGAGGGCACCCACCTTTCAGAGGCTGTAGAATCGGTCACTTTTTCTCGACGCCAGGCTCTATACAGAAACTTACAGGGTAGTAGGAGCCGGATGGGCCATGTATAACAGACTTTGACCAAACACTTTTCTACAATCAGAAAACTGTTTCTTTCTAACCCTTGTAATACTCAGATATTCCTAACTTCTGCAGTGTCCCTTTAAGCCAGAACTGCCAGGAGAGGATAGAACACATGCAAATGATGGAACTCTTTGCATGGGACAACTATTCAAATGCTGCCTTGACTAACTTCCTTTGTTCTAAACCCCTCAGACTTCACTCTCTGCCCGTCAAGTCTAGTTGCTCGAAGTTCCTCTCCTCAACTTCTACCTGTGATGTGAAGAAACTTATAAATATATATGTATCTTTTTCTTTCATTTGCTGCCTTGTAATTTTTAACTAAACATTTGTTTTAGTGTTAATTTGGGTATTTTTATTGGTTCCTCCTGGTGTGGTATAAGTTCAAGTTCAAGTTTATTGCAGGAAAACTCCATTGAGCAAGCTCATTCACAAGGAGGTCCTGTGACATAAACACTTAAAGTACAAACACAGATAGGTAATAACAGTATATACATGAAATGCACGTTACATGATACAGGCTGGATATACATACAAGGGTACCACATAGGGTGACCGCAGGTGGTAAACATTGATATAAGACAGGGAAGCGACTTACAGGTTGCATACTGATAAATGAAACATGATGACTGGTGTGTGCAATACATATACAGTATTTTGGCAGCTAGAACAAACAACAGTCTACAACTGATATGGGGGAGGTGATTTGATAGAGTAGCAGTGGAGGTAAGCAAAATAAAGCCAGGAGTAGAAGGGAAGGAAAGCAGTTAATATGACAAATCAATTATACCTTACCAGTGGATAAATATGGCACACATGGGGAAGGAGGAGACTTAATGACAGTTACAGGTGTCTTTTATTTTGGCTGAACTTAGCGATTTGTAGAAGTTTAATGAAACTGTGCTAGTTAATTTCAGTACGGTTTGTAGTGGTTCCAAATGGAGGGAAGGGCATATGCAATAACACGTTTACCAAAGGAGTCCGGCGTCCTTGGTATGTCAAGCATAATAAAGTCAGATTTTCTTAGCAGTATGCACTATGTGAGATACTATTAAGGGAAGAGAGATAGCTTGGCAATTTCTGCAGGAGCAGTTTAAGAGTCCATAGCCCAGCATGGAGCAGGCGTCTAGTAGTGAGGATGTCAACCAACAGCTGCATATAAGTCACAGTGGTGCGAGCGGTGAGGGAGTTGGTAATGAACCGTAACGCATGGTGATAAAGGATGTCAGTTTGCTTAGATTTGCAAGAGTGGTGGAGGAATAGATTACATCGCCATAGTCGAGTAGGGAGAAAAGTGGCCTGTACAAGCTTGTTTCGAGAGTTTCAAGGGGAAAAGGGTCCTATTTCTGTAGAAGAAACCTAACCTTGCTTTTAACCTTCTAGAGACATCTTCGATGTGGTCACTGAAAGATAATTTATTGTCGATCCAGATACCTAGATATTTATATTTGGTTACAACTTCCAGAGGCTCGTTTAGCGTGGTGACAATGAAGTCTTGGCAAGGGTATTGGGAGCCAGAGACAGCACTGCGGAGAATATCATAACTTTAGTCTTTCTAGCATTGAGCAGAAGCTTTGCCTTTATTAGATTATGCTCAAGTTGTGTGAAGTCCGCTTGAAGCACTCCTTGACTTCAGATAACGATGAGCCAGAAGTATACAACACAGTATCATCTGCAAAAAGTGCAGATTGGACGTGAGATATGGTAGCATCTAAGTCATTAATGTACAGAGAAAACAAGATAGGGCCTAAGATGGATCCTTGGGGACTCCTCTTGCAACTGGCAAGGCAGCAGAAAAAAGCCTTCCGCCTTTACTTTTGGAATCTTCCAGTTAGGTAGCTAGAGAACCACTGGGTGGTATGGTATATGGCACCCAACTTTGCAAGGCAATTGACTAATAGTTTGTGATCAACAGTATCAAAAGCTTTGCTGAGGTCCAAAAGACTGCACCAGTTACCTTCTTAGCATCTATAGCAGAGATCCAATCATTGGTTACTTTTGCTAGTGCAGTGATTGTGCTATGATTAGCCGGAAGCCAGATTGAGCTGGGTTAATGAGAGAAGGTTTCAAGTGAGTTTTAACTGAATATGGATCAGTTTTCGAGAACTTTAGAAAGGATAGGCAATATGGAGATAGGCCTATAGTTGTTTATCGCATGGGTCACCAGATTTAAACAGAGGGAGGATATGTGCTGATTTCCAGCAGGAGCACAGTAGCAGATGTAATGGAAAGATTGAAGATGTGGAGAATTGGGGCAGTGAGATGGGCGTAGCCTGACCTTAGGAAAAAGGGTTCCAAGCCATCGTCCCCTGCGCTTTTTTTGATGTCTAAGTTAAGAAGAGAATCTTCTACTTCTTTATAAGTTATCTCGCGCAGTTGGAAGGGGCTGGGTGCAGTACTAGATGTGGCGGAAGGGGTATGCTGGCTCACTGGTGGGGAACTGAGTTATTTTAGTTATTTTCGGGGTTTTCTTACTAAAAAACCCTGTTAGTTTAATTTTATTTAAAATGTTTTATTTTTGTAACTGCTTTATCGATTTCTGAACTGACAACCTCGGTTCACTTTTTCATCGGTTCCCGGTTCCCTTGGGTTCCTTATCGGTTCCAGAACCGACTGCAACCACTTTAGTTACAATTTTTAAATTATTTAACAGTTTATTATTTAACAGTTTACATTTTTATCGGTTCCCAATAAAATGTCAGAAAAACCTAAAAAGAAAACCGGTGAACCTGGTTTTAAAAATTGTACTGATTGTGGGGAAGTATTTGCTAAAGCAGACAAGCACAGTTTGTGTGTTGCCTGCCTGGGCTATGATCACCTGAAGGAAGATTGTAATTTTTTTGTAAAACCTTCCCAGTAAAAACAGTGAAGAAATGCCTGGAATGACTAAAAAAAAAAACTTCCTCCACCTAAGGGTCCCTCAGGCTCTGACCAGACGACACCCTCTTCTGCTGTGGGTGAAACCACTGCAGTGACTCATTCAACCTGAGACGGTGATAAAACTACTAAGAGACTTGCTGAACTGGCTGACTCCCCAGTTCCCTCAAAAAAGACTTAGAAAGTAAAGCACACAGAACCCCCTACTGGAAAAAAGGGGACTTCTGTGGGTGCTCTGGCTCTTCCTTCTCCTCAAGAAATAGCACAAGCTTTTAAAGTGGTGCAAGTCTTACAATGCCTTTTTCCCACTGGCCAGCAGCCACCTGGACACGCCCCAGCTGGACAGGCTGGCAGTTCAGGCAAATCCTCATTTGTTGAAGAGGAGGATAATGGTGAGTGTGAGGAGGAGGATGAGGGCGAACTCATTGAACCAGCGGTTCCCCCGAACAGGATTTTGGTTCTCCTCCTAGAACCACTGAGGATTATTCCTCACACTTCACTTGTGTGAGAAAGATGGCTAATGCCCTGGACATCACTACAAGTGAGGAAACTGAAGATGAGGAGGTGGAGTACCTCGAGATGATGAGGTTAATCCCCACAAAAAAGCTCCTCTTACCAGTGAATAAATTCTTCAAAAAGGATGCTTTGAAGATTTTACTGACCCCTAACTCTGTCCCCCCTCTTCATAAGAGGCTGGACAAGAAATATCAGTTGGACAGGGAGGGTGCAGAGTTTCTGTTTTCCCACCCTGACCACCAGGGGGTGGTGCAGGAGGCAGCCTGTGACAAGGCTAAGGTGCTCCAGGCTTCCCACCCACCAGAAAAGGAGTCTAAAAAAATCAAAAGTATGCCAAGAAGGGGTATTTGTCAGCTTCCTTGACCATCAGGCAGACTAATGTTCAAGCCTATGCAGACCAGTATCAGAAGTCATTATGGCAATCTGTACTGGCCATGGCAGAAAAGGCCTCATCACCCTTGTCTAATGACCTCACAGAAACTGCTAAGTTTGGCTTAGAGGCAGCCAAGTATCAGTTTCAAATGGCTGCTGATACTAATGATACAGCAGCCAGGTGGATGGCCAATACTGTTGCCCAAAGGAGGTTTACCTGGCTAAGAGCTACAAATCTTACCCAGAACACTCAAACAAAGGCTCTGGATTTCCCTATTCCCTTTTTTGAAGAGACAACAGTGGCTTATATGAAGAAGGTGGATGAGTATAAAGCCACCTTCAAAAGTAACTCAGCTAAAGAGAAAGCCTCTCCATTCCCCAGGCCCTACGGAAGGGGAGACAGGGGCAGGTCCTTTCACAGCAGGCCCTTTTTCCAGACCGCGGCTGCACCCCAATACCAACAGTATCCTCAGCAGGGATACTTCAGAGGTAGGGGTAGAAGGGGCTCCAGGCAGGGATCTCAAACCCAGCCTCAGCCCCATGCTAAGCAAACACCCTGACGTGCTTTTACAGGCCAACTCCTCTATACCTGCCAGAGGCAGGCTGTCTCACTACCTCCAGGCTTGGCAAAAAATCACCACAGACAAGTGGATCCTGGGGGTAGTGAGTCGGGGACTATCTCTGAGTTTCAAATCCCTTCCTCTTCTGAGAACCAGAGTGTTCAGAACATCCTCCCATGCAGAAAAGAAGCTGCTGGAGGCAGAGGTTCGAAACCTGCTACTGTCAAGGGCAGTGGAACCTGTCCCAGTTCAGCAGAAAGGAAAGGGGTTTTACTCAAGGTATTTCCTTATCACAAAGAAAAATGGGGAATGGCGGCCCATCTTAGACTTCAGGGTACTAAACAAGCATTTGACAGAACCAAAGTTCAGAGTGGTAACACTGGCATTGATTCTGCCAACACTCCATAAAGGAGACTGGTTGGCATCACTGGATGTAAAAGATGCTTATTTCCACATCCCCATATGGGAGTCTCACAGAAAGTATTTCAGGTTCAGACTCCCATCAGGACATTCCCAGTTTTCAACCCTGCCATTCGGCCTCACTTCAGCTCCAAGGGTGTTCACAAAGTGCCTGGCAGTGGCTGTGGCACACCTTCGAAGGCAAGGTGTCACAGTGTTCCCATATCTGGATGACTGGCTGGTGGTGGGAAAATCACCAGAGCAAGTCAGACAATATCTGCAGATCACCCAGAGGCTTCTGGAATCCCTGGGGTTCCTGATAAACCACAAAAAGTCTATCCTTCTACCTGCATAGATGCTGCAGTTCATAGCAGCAGAGATCACTACCCTGCAAGGTAGGGCCTACCTGCCTCTAGACAGGGTAAAAAGTATCCAGTCAATTGCAACTTCCTTTAGCCTGCACAAGTCAAAAATTGCAAGGCAGTTCCTACAGCTCCTGGACCACAAGGCTGCGACCACAGGTACTGTGCTGGGCTCCACGTTCCAAATGAGAGACGTCCAGTTCCAACTAAGGGCACACTGGTGCCAAAGAAGAGATTCCCTCTCAGAACTGATCCCAGTAACAAAAACCTTGCTGCAGGCACTTCAGTGGTGGAAAAAGGAATCCAACCTAAGAGAAGGGGTTCCTTTTCAGCAGGAGTCTTCATTAGTTGTTCTCACAACAGATGCATGTTTACTGGGGTGGGGCCCCCATTTGAGGGACCACACAACCCAGGGCACTTGGTCAAGTGTAGAGACACTCTAGCACATAAATCTGCTGGAACTCAGAGCGGTGCTTCTGGCACTAAAGGCATTTACATCACCAGTACAGGGAAAGGTGGTTCAGGTCAGGACAGACAATACCACCACAATGTACTACATAAACAAGCAGGGAGGTATCAGGTCGGGTCCTCTCTGCACAGAAGCCATGAAAATTTGGAGCCTGGCATACTCCTTGGGAATTTCCCTACAGGCAATCCTTCTGCCAGGGAAGGACAACACCCTTGCAGATGCCCTGAGTCGAATCAACCAAGCCCATCACGAATGAACCCTGAACAGGCAAGTGGTGGAAGTGATTTTCAGGAGGTGGGGCACTCTAGAGATAGACTTGTTCGCATCCCACCAGAACCAGCATTTGCCACAATACTGTTGCAGACCACCAGATCAGGGTACCCCCCCCCCGGATGCTCTAACTCTGAACTGGTCAGGGAAGCAACTGTACACTTTTCCTCCCTTCACTCTGGTGTAGAGGGTATTGCTCAAGCTCAGGTCCAAGTCAGCATGGTACTCTCTGCCACTCTCCATGTCTGTGACCGAGCCAACACACCTTCCTTGGAGGCACAATTGGGGTGCAGTGCCAGTGGCTCAGCAGGTAGCACACTCGCCTCTGTGGCTGGGGAATTAGAAGTCTGTGAGTTCTATCCCCACACCAGGCACTTGGGTTAATATCCCAATAGTGACACTGTAGTGCAGCATGAGGGGGGTGCTGCACTCCTGAGGTGCTATATTTTGGATGAGACGTTAAACCGAGGTCCCATCTGCCTGTTCTGGTGGTAGTTCAGGTGGATGTTAAAGATCCCATGGTACTTCTCGAAAAGAGCAGGGGAATTTTTTATTGAAACAAATAATAATACAAAATGGTATTACATCATACAACTCATAATAAGGAAAATCAACAAAAACTGAAAAAAGCAGTGCATCATACAACCACCCAGAGCATAACCAAAAAAAACCTGCCTCCCAAAAGAGTAGGGGAATTTATTATGGAAGAAAAAGGACTGCAGTACAGCGTAAACAAAAAGCAATAATCAAATACAGAAAGGAAACAAATACATGAACAAAAAATAAGGAATATTAGACATCATATAACCAATGTACACAATTAGCCCACAATTGATTGCAAGTGATTAGACCAAGACGTCCAGTATCCCCATTTTTAACATTCTGTAATGTAAGTCTCACATTACTAATGAATTCATCAAATAATATAATCCTTTGCTGTATAACCCACATACATCTAGATTGCCAAAGATAATAACGTAAAACAGAAAAAACAAGAAATAAAGTATCAGCATGGTAATGTGGCCATTCACCCCCAAAAACACCATACATCAATGTGCAGTAGGAAAGGGTAGCCAACAAAGGTTCCTTTCAACGGGATGCCAAAAGAAACCAAAGATTGCTCGCATATGGACATTCCAAAAAGAGATGTGTTTGAGTTTCCAGGACAGTAAAACATTGTGATCTAGTACAGTATCTGTCACTGAGCTGTTTATGTTTATTATTAGCACCAACAGGCAGCCGGCCATAACTACTCAACCAAACACTGTCCCAAACAAAAGTCGGGCAGCCGAGAGCTAGAAAGGTAGTAACAACACTAACCTGTGACACAGGGCAATCAGGAAACACTAGATCCTCCTTAAATTCTGAAAAAACAATAATATTATATAATCTTTTCCTACTCAAGGTTTCCAAATGAGAAATAGTCAAACCCCATTTAAACAAACATTTAAATGTTTCCAAACCATGCTGGGGAAAGCAAGGAGTTTAGATAAAGCACAACAATTTACAATCCTTCCAAGGACAAACCACTTGAAAACCAAGACCTCACAAAAACCACAGTTTATGACCAGGCTGTAAAAGAGGACAGAAATTATAGAGACAAACATACTAACATAAAAGGCTATCGGATGAATTATAGCCACACCACCGTCCCTTATATTTCTATAGGTATATCACCGCTTTATTGGGTTCAACCGACTGCCCCAAAGGCCTGAAAAAATACTAAACAAAGATGTATATAAACGAAAAGGAGGTGGAAATACATAACTGATATACAAAAAATAGGAACTAACAAAGACTTAATCAATAAACCCTCTTTTTCTTTGTAATTTGCCTCCTTCCATCGTACTACACAAGCTATTGGCCTTGACAAGGCCTTTAGTCCAATTAACAGAGGGCAAATCTCCAGAACCAAAGGCGACACCCAAAATAGTTATAGGTTCTGTACTAAGATCAACACCAGCAATACAACCTTGTTCTGGCAAAGGGGTGTCACCCAATGGAATACACCTACTTTTGGTAAAATTAATTTTGGAACCCGAGGAAGAAGAAAACAAGGACAAAACATCAGAAACATACTGCCCTTCGGAAGCCTGAGACAGACAGACAACCAAATCATCCGCATAAGCCAGAATTTTAATTGGAGGAGCAGGGGAACTAAAACGAAGACCAGAAAACTTAGAATGAGTAACTATTAATCTAAGCAATATATCTATGGAAAAAGCATACAAAAGTGGGCTGAGTGGACAGCCCTGTTGTACCCCTCTTCTTACCAAAATAGATTTACCTACCCATCCATTAATATTAGAAACAATCGTGGCATTAGAATACAAGGTACTAATCCAGTCCACAAAAATGGCAGGAATACCATAAGCAGTCAATACAGAAAATAAAAAAGCATGTGAGACTCGATCAAAAGCCTTTTCTTGATCGAGGTTCAAAATAAAACCAGTTAAACCACCAGTCTGAGCAGCATGAAAAATTTCACGTAGAATCAATAAATTATCATATTGTGATCTGCCTGGAATAGAACAAGTTTGCTCCGGGCTGATAAGCTTATCAGATATAGCAGACAGTCTATTAAGCAATATTTTACTCAAAATTTTCAAATCCATTATTTAACAAACTAAAGTCCTCCAATTCCGTAAATCAGTCTTAGAACCCTTTTTATACACCAAAATAACCATAGCCTGGTACATGGACTTAACTAAAGAAGAACTACAGACATATCGTTTCAAAACACAGGCAAACACAGGAGCAAGGTCTTCCTTAAGCGTCTGATAAAAAGCAGCCCCAAACCATCAGACCCAGGACGGAGTCAGGATTTAAAGAAGAAATAGCAAGTTTAACCTCATCAACAAGAAATATCCCTCACTAAAAGTGTCCCTCTAAGGCAGGAACCTGTGGCAAGTTAAGCGTATTAAAGTCAATAGCCGAATGATGAAGATCTAGATCCTTCTGAAAAAGAAGCTCAAATACTGTTCTACCACATCCAACAAGTCCTGTGGGAAGAAACAAGGTCACCATACACCGTCTCTAACTGGGAAAGCAATCGATGACCAATCCGATCACTACAATCCTGAAAAGGATCTAAAGCCCCTTTATGCAATTTAAGGCCAAATTGATGTTCATGTTCTAAAGATTGGGCTCTATTATACTGAAAAGCAAACATTTTCTGTTTAACATGCTTAAGCTGTGCACTATAATCCCTTTTAGTGGTTTCTGTTAAAGAAATCAGTTTCTGAAGTTGTCCCCTCAGACCCAAATATTCAAGGTACTGGTGGTTAGCAATAGTCCTGGAATGTGCCTGAAAAAAGGACTTCCAAGAAATTTTAGTATCATCCCACCAGGAGGCAAGGTCATCATATAAAGCAAAACCAAAGTCTAGCCACCCACTCACGATGCCAATCCTTCGGACAGTATCATCTTTCAAAAGACGATTATTAAGACGCCATTGAGGTTTTCTCACTGGGTACAGTATCCCAAGCAATTTGAACAGTCACAGACCTATGATCTGAAAATTCCCAATCAGTCAAAATACCGTATTAACTTATAAAATAGCGAAACAAACACAAAATCAATTCTAGTAGATAAAGAGGATTTAAAAAGTATTACCACCAGTAGAATATTTGAGTCTGTAGGCATCAACGAGTGCAGTAGCAGTGATAATACGAGAGCATTGGAATCACAAAACAATTTAGATGTCTTCATCCCTCTATCAGAAACACTCACTGAGCAATTAAAATCCCCTGCCCAAATCACCATCCTGGAAGTGTGGAGAAAGGGTTGTATTTTCTGCATTAATGCAACTCTTTGAGCCTTAGTTTGAGGAGCATATAACGTGATTAGTCAAAATCTCTCTCCTGAATAACTAATGTCTAATAACAAGGCCCTACCAGGAAAAATATCAACCAAGCGGGAAACTTTCAAAGCAGGATTTGTAAATAATACACCAACACCAGAGCAAGAATCTTCACCATTAGACCAAAAGGTCACACCCTTAGACCAAAGATTATCTGCAAGCTTAGTATCAGAAAGAGATTTAAGTCTGGTATCTTGAATACAAAAGACGCCACAACGCTGCTGGGACAAAAGGAACAAGGCAGCAACCATCTTTTTATGACTCTTAATGCTATTAACATTAATTGTTGAAATAGTCAAAAAAGACATAAAAAGGAAAGAGAGTACCCACATACAAGAGTTCAAGGGGGTTTGGATACCGCCTGCACCTAGAACATGTAAGAAAGATTCTTCAGCCTTCCCTTCCCCTCATCACCATCAGAAGTCATATCAGGATTAGTGGAAGCTCGGGAAGGGCATCAGATTCCTCCCCTTCAGAGTCATTCTTAGAGGTTAGGACCGCAAATTTGTTACCTTGTGACCAATGGTCCAAAACATGTTTATCATCTGTAGACAAGGAAGACGACTGAGAGAGAATTGCCTTCCCAGATCTATTCCGTTTCTTAGCAGTGACTTTTTTAAATGATGACTGAGAAGCAGGCGGGGGAGGGGGAGGCATCTCAGAGGAAAAAGAGTCATCAAGAGAAGGAACAACTGAAGTAGTGGCAACAGGTGAGCTAGAAGGGGCATCTGGAACTAAAGTAGTCTCATTCTGTGACAATTTATCAAGGACCTGAGAATCTAACCCCTGTGATTCTATATCCTCCATCTCTGCTGGTTCAGTGACCACCTGAGGGGGAGGAGGAACCAGAGGCGTGGTGGCGACAGTATTCTGCAAGACCCTCCCTTGTTTAGCCTGTAACTGCTGTGCAACGTTAATTAAACTCTCATGGGAAGGACAATCATCTCTATTATGGGACGCCCAAGGACATTTTCCATAACCATGCCCTGTCTGTTCACACAAATTACATTTAAAGAGGTTAAGGCAATCAGTGGCAAGATGACCAAACTCAAAGCAATGAGAACAGCGAGGAGTAGCACAAGCAGTGTTAAGGTGAGTCCTAGACCCACACTTAAAACAAGACTTCGGCTGGCCATAATAAAACAGACTACCCCTATCTTTCCCCAAAAAGAAACTATTAGGGAGATGAACGGTACCAGCATTGGTGGAAAAAAGTTTTACATGCAATTTCCACCCCCCATTCCATATGTGTTCACTGTCAAGAATAGGCGAGGGCTTATCCAGAACCTCACATCTTTGACGCAACCAAAATAAAATATCTTCAATATTAACACCTTCATTACGAAACATAATCGTAATTAGTTTAACAGCGGGCTTAGTCAAGGGAACAGCCAAAAAAGCTACCCATAAAGGGGTATCCTTGACCCTCTGATATTGAGACCAAAACCAATCCAAACTGGAAATGGTTTTAAAACTAACATCATAATTTGAATTACCAATATGTATAAGAGCAAAAATTTCAGAGCAAAAATTTCAAAGAACCCTTCAATAATTGCCTAGCAATATACAATCTATCAGGAGGGTCCTGAAGTCCAGCTTTATAAAGCAAACGAACTGCATTTTTTCTAGGGGCAGGTTCCCCCCTGTTCTGAAATAAATCTGATAATTTAAACATGGGTTTCAACCATGCAGCCGGTTTGGGATCCTGCAACACATGGTCCGAGGGTCCCAGCCGAACCCCTACAGGAAAATCAGCAGCAGAGACCGGTAGACCATCAACTTGGTGCCCCACCTTCCCAGCATCATGCACCGATTTGTTCACAGTTTAAGTCTGAGGAGAAACATGCTGGTCCATAGGCATAGGACAGGAAGGCACAGCAATAGAAGACAACGTAGTGGAGGGAGTAGAAAAATCAGGTGTCCACTGTCCATCAGGTTGCCGACGCCACCCAGCTTCTGAAATAGCATGCTCAGAAGACCAACTTGAATCGTGTAACTCAGGGTCACAGTCAGATTTAGAAGAAACCGCAACATCCCGTAACGGGGAAGAAGCAGTAGTTGAAGCCGAAGTGGTGCATACAGACTCCTGTTCCTGAACCTTCTCGTCAGGAGGTTTAGTAGACGCAGCAGGGAAGCAATTCAGCAAGGGCTTACAAGGCCCACCCATACCCAAACGGCATTTAGACAAAAAATCACTCACTGCAGGAGCAGAAACACTACCGCTAACAGGCTTTAGGCACACATCACCAGGAGGAGTATCACTGCCAGCTGTACCAGGGCGGTGTGTCTCAGTCTCCCCGCTCATCTCCCCTCTCGGTTCACCACTCGAAACACCAAAAGCGCAGACGTCATCATCAGGAGACAACACAGGTACCGGGGCAACGGAAGGAACTGAAAGCGAAGCAGAATGTAGAGTAGCAATTTCAGCAAGCAATTCAGCTTTTTTCGAGAGACAGTTAGATTCTTCAGCCAAAACAACATGCAGTAGACGTTCCTTTTCAAGCAAAGCCATGAAAGTACCTTCCGTAGATACGGAGTGCAGGTCACCCACAACAGAATCTGTCCCAGTCACATCCATAACCGTATCAAAAAAATCTTCAGGCAAGTCAGACAAAAGCATTTCTTCCCATAACACAGCAGCCTCTAGGTGTCCAGCGACAGAGGAGGAGGCCTGCTCCCCTGTCACTCCAGCATCCTGCTCTCTCGAGGGTTGCAGAGAAGTGGCCATCTCAACTAGACAGCCAAAGGATCCCACTGCTGCACAGTAGAGGAATTTCCCCAGTGCCCTGGCCAAATTTCCCCCATTCACTAAAAATACCAACAGCTTAATCTGGTTCAAAGTCAGTTGGCATTCATCTGTATCCCTTCCCCCAGGGTTGTGCCTGAAAATATGCAACAATTTGTCTAGTGCACTTACCTGGTCAACAAAAACTAACTAAATAAATAAATAGATACACCTCCAACCAGGGGAGGCACCTGTATCTGAATCTCAGATCTCTTAAGCTCAAAGCTTAGCTTCTGAAGACCTAGAATATGCAAGCTTGCATCTGTCTGAATGTGTTTTAGACATTCTAAGAAGTTACAGGAAGCCTTCCACTAGCAAAACCTATGCTTTGAATTAGAAAAAGTTTTCTATTTGGTGTTCAGCTAGGGAACTGGTACCAACACAGGCTGCGGTTCCAGCTAATCTTGATTACCTCTCTTATTTACATTCATTGGGTTTGCAGTCCAGTACCCTCAAGGTCCACCTGGCTGCAGCGTCCGCTTACATATCGGCTGGAAGGAATGTGTCAATGGCTTCAGATCCATCTTTAGGAGGTTCTTCAAGGACTTGGTCCATTTGCACCCCCCTCATACAGAACTGGTGCCAGCATGGGACCTGTATGTGTGCATAGCTAAGAACATGAGACCTCCTTTTGAGCCCATGTCCTCCGCTCATTTGAAATATGTCACTTGGAAAACAGTTTTCCTAGTGGCAATGACTTCTGCAAGAAGAATCAGTGAGCTCCAGGCTCTCTGCATTGAATAGGACTACATTTCATTCCACAGGGATAAGGTGGCCCTGAGAACAAACAGGAAGTTTCCCCCTAAGGTGGTCTCTGATTTCAACATGAACCAAACCATTACCCTACCTGTCTTTCCCACAGAGCATTCTACCTCTGGTGAAAGGAGACTCCACTTTCTGGTTTAGGGTAGAAACAGAGGTGATTAAAGTTTGTAGTTTGAAACCCAAGGTGCTGATAGTTTCCTCTGAGTCCAGCCTTTCATCAGCTGGCATGGCATCTTCAGATCTTCCTGGTCCTCCCATACACCTTTGCTTTTCCCAGCTCCTCTGGGTGTTTTATCTTTTTTAGGATTACCCATCCTAGCAAATTGAGGGTCACTCTGCATGATGGTGAAGCCGAAAAGACTTTTGAAAGTGTCAAAATAGAGGATTGAGGCAGATTTCTCTCGGACAATGTCAGAGTTGTAAAAAGTTACTGTACGCTACTCAGGCTCCACAGCGCCTTCCTTCCTTACCATAGTAATCTTGTTTCTTCCCAGTGATACTCAGGTATTCATAACTTCCCACCCTGCCTCCTCTTCTAGAACCTTTAGCCTCTGCACTCCTGAATACTGTGCTCTCATGGTTATGAATGCCACTTCTGGCACCATTTTTTCAAACAAGGTTCATGTTGTTTTTCCTCCTTCTTTCAGGTGATTGACATTTTTGGGGGTATTTGTTATGTTTTCCCCTCCAGTTGGAGGGTTTATTTGGGTGGGTTATGGGCTTAATTATCATGATTGATTATTATTGTTTATCAGTATTAATAGTCCTTGGGGGCCTGCCTTTCCAGGCATCCAGGAAATCTGAGGGGTTTAGAACTAAGACAGTTATAGTTCAAGGCAGCATTTGAACAGTTGTCACATGCGAAGAGTTCCGTCAGTTGCATGTGTTCTATCCTCTCTGGGCAGTTCTGGCTTAAAGGGACACTGCAGAAAGTTATGAATACCTGAGTAACCCTGGGAAGAAACATGATAATTATAGTAATGTTTTCTTTTGCAGCACTCTCCAGCTCCTTGTGCTTACTTCTAGTGTGCAAGGCCATCCCTCTAATGCCAAGTGGGACATCCTCAACTATCTAGAGCAAGCACAGAAACAGTTTTCTGTCAAAAAGCAGGTACATATTTAATTTAAGAAACGTTAAAACACTGGTGTCCCAAGGCCGGCACAGTGGAATGGAAGGCTGAGGTGTTGTGCTTTAACTCTTGCCACATTGGCAACACATGTACAGTGACAAGCATGGGTAGCCGGGTTGGGGGGTGGGGCTGGATAAGTATCGAGCAACCGCCAGGCAGCTCTTTACTCCTGCATTAGGGAGGTTGGTTCTCCCAACCTTAGACCATCACTGTGTGGTGTAGTGGTGATGTGGGCATTGAAGGGGGACTAGGCACTAGGCCAGGGGTGGGAGAAGCAGAGTTGTCTCGGGCCAAGGTGTGTGCGCGCACCTCCACGTGCACACCCGACCATGTCTGAGGCTCCAGGGAGTAAATCGGTGGAAAAATTGGGGGTTGGGGCTTAATGAAGCCCCTCTCCAGCTGGCGCTGATTACTCACCTGGGGCTCAGAGGACTGAGGAGCTGGAAGACTGGGGACACCCGCGTTGCCAAAAGGACAGGCTGATACAACTGCCCAGTCTGCCAGAACAGCATAAAGGATGAAAAAAAATGCCAGTGTCCCCAATAAGATCCAAAGCTGCTTTGAGTGCTGTGATTGGGCGGCGGCAAGAGAACACGTGGCTCACCTCGCGACCACAACATTAGTTATCCTCCTTGTTACTGCTTCACAGGCTTTGTGCTCACCAATTGCACTGGTGAGAGATCAGGACAGGCATTCAAATCTGGCACTTCTGCAGTCTTTGTTCAAGTCCTGGAGGCCCAACTCACAAGTAACCTGCTTGGCTACAGGCTTTGCTGTGTTCAGGTAAAGCTCCGGCGCTGCTTTGAGTATGGTGATAGGTGGGAACAAGCAGCTCACTTCACGACCCCATTTTAAGCATAATAAAATCATGTGTTTTCTTACCTCTCCTGTACCAGTTATAATAAAAAAATAAAACATGGGAAAGTGTGGTAACTTGGATTTTATGCACACCTTGGTATGTGATGCCTTGATAAACACCTTGAGCTTTGCTCTCAGGGGTTTATGAGGCATAGCATACCTAGGGTGTACATAAAATCCTTGTTACACACATTTTTCCATGCATTATTCTGTATGTTAAGTTTTTGATGTCCTTTGAAAATAGGCACTTGCCTAAAGGATTTTCTGACTGTGCAGTTGAAATTAAATTAGGCAGAGCACAGCGACAGAAAACTAACTAAACTAAAAGGTATCAGGATATCACAGCAGGGAAGAGGATGTATTTAGGATTTCCAGCCCCTGGCCCGTAAGGCCGCTATGTACATTATAATAATAATAATCTTTGTTTATTAGGCACCTTTCAAATATCAAGGCACTTTACACTATAAAAACATAGTCATCAGATATTACAAATAAATATATAACAATAAAATCATTATAATTCTTGAAATGCCTGTGTCCACAGAAAGGTTTTAAGTGTCTGCTTAAAGCCCCCAACGGTCGTGCACTCCCGAAGCTGACAGGGCAGAGAATTCCAGAAGGTAGGGGCCACAAACGTGAAAGCATGGGCCCCAGAAAATGTAAAAATAACCCTTGGAATCTCCAGCAACTCCTCGTCAGCCGAGCAGAGCTGTCACACAGGGGTGTAAGGAATAAGAAGCTCTTTCAAATAGGACCAAGACCGTGTAGGGCTTTGTAGGTCAACAGACCTACCTTAAAGGTGATCCGCCGCTGAATCGGCAGTCAGTGCAGATTGCGCAGCACAGGGGTAATGTGTGAACTCCTAGATACCCGTCAGTAAACGAGCAGCAACGTTCTGCACTAGCTGCAAGCGGCGGATATCAACTCCAGGAAGCCCTAGATAAAGGGAGTTGCAGTAGTCAAGACAAGAGGTCACAAAGGCATGGACCAATACAGGCAGATCACTGGACGGAACAAGGTATTTGGCCCTGGCAATATTCCTAAGATGGTAAAAAGCTGACTTGACGACTGCCGACACCTGATGTCGAAGGGTCAGCCCGTCGTCAAGCACAACTCCAAGGTCGCGCACCCGTTCAGAGGTAAGGATCTAGTAGTGCCCCCAGAAAGATTACAGAGGGCCAATCAGTCCTCAACCTCTCTATCCTGTGACCCGGGTCCACTACCATAATCTCAGTCTTTCCCGCATTCAACTTTAACCAGCTTGAATTCATCCAGTCTTGGATTTCAGCTAGGCAGTTATTAAATACTGAGAGCGCATTAACCTGGTCAGGGCCAAAAGACAGGTACAGCTGGGTATCATCAGCATAGTAGTGAAACCGCAGCCCATACCGTCTTACAACGTCTCCGAGGGGTAACATGTACACTGCAAACAACATGGGGGACAGCACTGAGCCCTGAGGAACCCCACAACACAGAGAGAAAGGGTCGGAAGTAAAAAAAAACGACACAACTCTCTGTATTCTACCAGCAAGGAAAGAAAAAAAATGATCTGAGCACTGTACTTGACAGGTCACAGATGGACCTCAGGTGCTCGAGCAGCAGCCCATGGTCTACAGTGTTAAAAGCTGAAGAGAGATATAGGAGTACCAGAATGGAGTGGTTTCTCCGATCTCTCGCCATCAGGAGATCACTGAGCACCCGAACCAGAGCAGTCTCAGTACTGTGCCTTTTACAAAAACCCGACTGGAGAGGTTTGTAGACATTATGGATGGTCAAATGGTTCTCCAACTGGATTGCCACTACTTTCTCGATAGCCTTGCCTAAAAAGGGAAGGTTCGAGATAGGTCTGTAGTTAGCAAAAATGTCCGGGTCCAACTTACCTTTCTTCAGAAGGGGTGTCATCACCCGCCTCCTTCAGGGTGCTTGGAAACTCTCTCGATTCCAAGGAGCACCGGACAATTTGAGCCAAGACCGGGCCAATGATCTCATAACAACCCCAAATCAGGGAAGTTAGGCCTGCATCTAAACTACAGCACATAAGGCGCATCCCCTGGACAATCCTCATAATATCTTTGATGTCTGGAAGGTCAAAGGAACTCCAGGAAGTACGAGGAATAGTGAACAAACGCTCACCAACCGCATCACCCATAGGGCGAGTCAGACGAATTTCCAACCTGATGTCAGGCACCTTATTAGCAAAGAATTGAGCGAGCTCATCACACTCTTTTTGTGAAAAGGCTTGCCAGAGCTGCAGACAGACTGAGTTGCACAACCTGTCCACAGTTTGGAAGAGCTGAGCTGGTCGATTCTGTGTGACAGCAATTTCCCTGGACAGGAACTCTGCCTTCTTACGGGAGATCGCTGATTGGTAGAGCTGATAATGCTCCACCAAATTAAGGCGGTCGACCTCCAGAGCAGATTTCAGCCAGCGATGCTCTAACCTTCGTCCCACACGTCACAACTCCCTCAAGGACCCGTCAAACCAAGGGGCCCGAGGGCGAAGTGAGGGAGGACGAACATGGACGGGAGCTATCAAGTCCAGGGCTGAGGAAATGGCATTATTATAAGCCAGAACTAACAACTCTGGACTTGAGCTGGCATCAGAGAACTCCGAAAGGTCAATCACCGCCACCAGGTCTTCAGGGTATACATCCCGTAAAGGGCGGTAACTGACCATCTCCATGGGGGCAGACCTACGAAGGGGGCACAAAAATTGAACCTCACGATGCAATGATCAGACCAACTGACAGGTTCCACCCCCAGGTCAGAGGTCTCAATCCCCAAGAGGAAAACCAAGTCCAAAGAATGACCATGATTATGGGTAGCTGAAGAAACAATCTGAGTGAAGCCCAGTGATGTCATCATCTGGAGGAAGTACTGGCCAAACGGCGAGAGTTTGTCGTCGACCAAGGCACTGAAATCGCCCAGGACCATCAATATGGGCGACTCCATTGCCATGTCGGCTGTGGAATCTCCTAATTCCTGCAGAAATTGCTTCTCGTCCCCAGGTGGACGGTAGATGAGAGCTATCCTGCAACCCTCACCAGCTACCATGGTACATTCAAAGGATTTAGCCTCCTCAACTGGTACATCAGAGAGGCCCAATTCGGTCTTAAAACAGACAGCTACCCTCTCCTGCGGTCCAATCTTGGGTGGTGAATCACCGAGTACCCAGCTGGAATTGCTGCCTTCAAAATGGGGCCAGCATTTTTGTCCAGCCAGGTCTCGGTGATGCAAGCCAGATCAGCTGTTCCAACGAAATCTGCAATAATTGAAGTTTTGTTCTTAATAGATCTGGCATTGCATGACACCGCCCGAGTTGGATGGGGTTCTTAAGCCATCCCAGCTAAATGCCCACGTAAAGAGATGGTGCCTGTGGGTATGGGGACTAGACATGGATTACCACGTTCCAGGCACCAATTCACCCCGGGGCGTCTCCTGGACCCAACCACCCCTATGCGAGAGCACCCCTCTTTCGACCTCAATGTCACCCCCTACCACGCCCACCCCATTTTCTCCTAAGTGCAATGCCCAACGCCCGACAGCCTTGATATTTAACAAAGGGCAAAGGAGAAGGGGAGAACGGGCGGAGGGCATGGAGAGAGGAGGCCGAATAGCATAAGACTGAGGGGGTAGTAGGCACATTCCACACACTAATAACCAAAGCAAGGGTGTAGACAGGCATACTCACTGTACACAATTGTGTACAGTTTTGTTGAGTGCCTGTCACAAACCATAAGCCACTCTGTTAATACTATCATTCTAGTCTGTAGTATTTTGATTAGTGTAGACCACTGAGGAGAGTCTGATACATGTATAACCTCTTTAGAGAGTAGAGGAATCATCTGACAACAGTCTGACTTGTTTGGAAGGGGGTGCCATTTGGAAGGGATGTGTACATTTTTTAATTGGGGGGGGGTGTAACTGTTGGAGATTGTGTACAAAATGGAAATTTCTGGCTACACTCCTGAACCAAAGCACACAGCAAAATCCTAAAAACTACCCAAAGAAAGTTGCAGTATACCCTATAAAACTCGAGCTATAAGCCGTAACAAAATTATTGGTTATTTCTGCGACAGGGACGTCAGTCTCACCAGGTTGAAATACTGACTGACTGACAACGCTGGCAGAGCAGAGGATATTCCCGTCCCACACATATTTCGCACCAGGATGATTTTGAAAACCGTAATATCGAAGCCTCTGTTTATAAGGCCAATGCGTGCGTTGTGGCGGCCAGGGAGGGCGACGCGAACCAACAAATTGCTCCGATCCACGCGCCAGTTGTAATTTCTGGGAAAGGGCTGGTTGCTGGGTGAAGTGACGTAACAGTAAAAGAACGATAGCTGGAGAGTGAACTAGAGAGTGCGAGTGTGAGTTGTGTATCAGCGCCTCTGGGAGGCTCGGGAGACGCAGGGCGAGAGCGGCTGTGACCTGGATACGTATCTGCTGATTGTTGAGCCCCCCCCCTTTCCCCAACACGAATAGAAAAATTATCATATATACAAACAAGGCACCGAGTGCAGGCCGCCTCTGTCTGAAAGCAGCCTTTGGTCTCCGCGCACTCCTAAACGGTCAGGGGAGTCCCTGTTGTACAACGCAGCAGCAACAACGGATCGCACACACCGGGCTTATACTATTGCACTGCAGAGGTGGAGGAGAAGGTGGCAACCATTGTACGGTTGGCTGGAGGAGGAGAGTGCGCTAGGCCCGGCCGGCGCTGTCCCTGGCTCCATCGGCCGACGAAGGTAAGTGGGAATTTCCTCTGACGTACAGCTGCTGGTGTCTGCTTTATGCAGGTTTACACAAGACAACGCGTGGTCGGTCGCTTTTTTGTTTTCAGTTTGAACGAGTTAGTGCTAGAGTACAATTACCTCACTTCTCCTTGCTGCTTGGATGTTGTAATAAATGTGCTCCTGGGCTCGCAACTCGCCTCTGTGCTCTCTTGGGTATGTTAACGGACTTGGCGAGTGTGCATCTTTCTGTCCGGTTTCAGGGGCAGGGGTTTCTGTTTCAGGGTGCTTGTTGGGACTCGGTTGCGGCGTCATTTTAACGTTCATTCCCGGTGCACATCCCGCACTGTCCGGACTGAGACCCTGCGCCCCGGATGGCGAGGTTTCGCAGCCCCGTTTATAATTGCCAGGAGGTGTTACATCGCCGGCTTGTCTTGAGCTGTAGGCGCTGGCTGAGCAGCGGCCATGAGCCGGATCCAGCGCCAGAGTCCGCATCCTGTTGTCTGTCAACAGCCCGGTGACAGGCTCGGGTGCCGCAGCAGGCGAGGGGCGCTCCGTCGCCCTTTAGCGGCGGACGGTGTTGGGAGTTCGACTCGAGTTACATTTTGTAGTTGGCTCGCGAAGTTCCTCATGTACCGCGACTTTATTGACTGGGGGAGGGGCCCCTTTTTGTATGTTTGTGCTTGTGAGGACAGGACCAGTAAGTACATCCTGCAGTTGTATTTGTGATTATGTCTGGAAGTACACACAGTTCCTTCAGACTGACGTGAGCAAGCTGGTGCAGCGTTAGTGGTCACTCCTACGTAGTGTTGTCAAATGTGCACATCCCCCGGAGGTGACTGCGCTCCTCCCTCTCCCGGTTACATGAAGGGCCTCGTTCTGCTGCTCCGCCAGCTCCCGCTGCTGTGAAGAGCGGGGATGGGGACCTCTGTCAGTTGTGGTGAGATGGCTTTGGGGATGTGGACATACCTCTCTCCTCAGCTGTCCCACATTGTGCGCTTACCTTCCAAGGGAGCCCTGAAGTTTTGCTGGATTATTTCAGTAATTTTGCTGGAGATTTGCTGAGTTTGCTGGAGCAAATAGTTTATGAAAGCCGAGGGTCTGGGGACCGCCAGGCCCCCAGAAGCTCTGGGGTGTCAGGTGCTCAGTGGTGCATTTTGGAGCTTATTTTGAATACACTATTTGGAAGCAGTATAGCACAGTGGTTTAAGGCTCTGAGCTGCAAAACTGGAGACCTGGGTTTGAATCCCATAGCCCCCACTTGCATACTTTGTGACCCTGAGCAAGTCACTTAACTTCCTTGTGCTCCCCAGACTGCACTTGTAAACAAGCTTTCAGATTAGTGTGTCTCACCCGGTAAAACAAAAAGTTAAAAAAGGCACTACACATTTCTGCTAAGAACTGCATTCTATTTATTAGAGTATCAGTTTACAGATGTTTGAGTCGTAGACTCATTTACAAAAGCACCTCGTCCGTGGGAAAACAACACAAACAGCAATACAATGGTACAATACATACAAAATGGCTTATAGAGTGACCAGTGTTACAGACATTCACTGGTGGTCCAAGTGTAGCAAACGTTAAGATGCATTCAACATATTTTAGGTACGCATCACACCTGGCTCGTTGGAAATAATCTGTCTGTTCTTTATATAATATTTTTTTGGTCTCTGAAAACCCATTTTATTATCAATTTCTTTATAACAAATCCTATGTTATGAGGTATTCTATCGTATACTGATTTCCTTGAGCAGGGCCAATCATTCCATCTTTACACACACTCCATAACAGCTCTTAAACTAGCAAACCACCCCCATTCTCTTTGTTGACAAAATTAATAAGACAGTATATATGTTTTTTCCTGCTCTGCACTGCTACTTTGACAAGGGAAAGTGTGTGTGTGTGTGTGTGTGTGTGTGGCCCACCTAGAGGGTGCCACTGACTGTCACTCTATATCATGGGACCTCTTTCACCATCACACATCCATGACTGCCAAGGGAGAGGGCAATCATTTTGTGGCACCACACTATGTAACAACTCGGCTGTTCTTGAGTCCCCCAAGACCCTCTTGAACAGAGATGCACCAAAAAGAAGCAAGCATGGTGAGCAAAAACCTCAAAGGAAATGTGTGACATACCTTGCTGGGCTTCAGAGCCCATTTCCCTGTGGGGGGTGATCGTCAGGCTGTGCCAGAATTACAAAAGTTACTAATAGTTACTGCAGCCACACCCAAGAGCAGGGTCATTCTCTGTGCCCTGCAGGGGGGCATGCCTCAGACTGCTAGTATTAGAACCCACTCAGGAGGGAGCAATCTTAGACCTGGTACTCTTAAATGCGATGGAGAGAGAATCTGATTTTGAAGTGAGTAGTCATCTGGGAACAAGAGACCACCAAACAGTGTGGTTCACAATAAACACAACTGTATAGTCAAGCCTTAAAAAAGCAAGGGTGTTGGACTTTAGGAGGGCTGACTTTGGCAAAATGGGAGAGTGCTTCAGAAAAGTACTAGCAAACAGGCAAGAAGGAGGGGTGGGGAAACAATGGGGGAAAATCAAAACTGCCATCACAGAGGCAACAAACCTTTGTGTAAAGCAAATCAACAAAACAAAATGAAAGAAAAGGCCACTATGGTCCTCAAAAGAGGTGGAAGGGAAGGTCAAGGAGAAAAGGGTAGCATTCGGGAAATATAAGGAAACAAAGAAGGAACAAGACAGAGAACTATATCAATTAAAGCAGAAGGAGGCAGGGAAGGCAGTCAAAATAGCAAAGGCCCAAACTGAGAAAAAGATAGCCAACTCTGTTAAGAAGGGGGATAAAACCTTTTTTAGGTACAGTAGGGAGCGAAGAAAGACCAAGGGAGGATACTGAGGCTTATTAAAGGGAAGGGAATGTGGGCAGAGGGTGACAGCGTTTATTTATTTTTATATATATATATATATAAAAAAAAGGCAGGGATACTGAATGAATATTTCTGCTCAGTATTCACAAAAGAAGAGGACGGGAAGGTACCTAAACCAAACAAGAGAAACACTCTAGATAGGGGGGTCGATACCAGTCCATTCACAGAAGAAAGGGCTCTGAAAGAACTCTTAAAACTGAAGGTGGACGAAGCAATGGGGCCTGATGGATTCCACCCAGAATTCTAAAAGAACTAAGGGTAGAATCAGTGACACCACTGACTACACTCTTTAACAAATCATGGGAGGATGGAGTGGTACATGAGGACTGGAGGAGTGCAGATATGATTCCACTTCACAAACGTGGGAGCAGGACAGAGGCAGGAAACTACAGACCTGTTAGTTTGACCTCAGTGGTAGTGAAAATGATGCAGTCACTTCTGAAGGAAAGAACTGTTGCATACCTAGAGGCCAGCGGGACACAGGACCCAAGGCAGCATGGATTCATAGCGGGAAGGTCATGTCAGACATATCTAATAGAGTTCTTTGACTGGGTAACCAAAGAAGAAGACCAGGGATGGGTTGTGGACATGGCCTACCTAGATTTTAGCAATGCATTTGACACAGTCCCACACACACAATTAATATACAAGTTAGTCAGCCTGGGAGTGGGTCCCAAGGTAGTTTCCTGTGTAAAATATTGGCTAGAAAACAGGATGCAGAGGGTAATAGTAAACGGAGTCCACAGTAAAGACAGTTAAGTTACTACTGGGTTACAGCAGGGTGCAGTACTGGGACTGGTCCTCTTTAATGTCTTTATAAGCGACATTGCAGAGGATCTGGAAAGAAAATTGTCTCTTTGCAGACGATACAAAGGTCTGCAACAGGGTTGATGCACAAGGTGGGGAGGAAAGCAGGGGTGTAGCCAGAAATTTCCATTTTCTACACACAGTCTCCAACAGTTGCACCCCCATTAAAAAATGTACACATCCACTCCAAATGGCACCCCCTTTCAAACAAGTCAGATTGTTGTCAGATGATTCTTTTAATCTTTAGAGAGGTTATTCATGTATCTGTCTTCTAAACAACAGAGGTTTAAACCAAGACACTCCTCAGTGGCCTACACTAACCCAAATACTACAGATTAGAATGAAAATGTTAACAGAAAGACATATGGTTTGTGACAGGCACTCAACAAAACTGTACACAAATGTGTACAGTGAGTATGCCTGCCTACACCCTTGGAGGAAAGGATGAGAAGGGACTTGGCATGGTTGGAGGAATGGTCAAATGTATGGTATCTTAGATTCGATGCAAGGGGGAAGAGTACAGAATGGGGGGTGAGATACTAACAACAACAAAAATGGAAAGGGACCTGGGTGTAGTTATAACAGATGACCTAAAGGTGGGCAAGCAATGTGAGAAGGCATTAAGGAGGGCTGGGGGGGATACTTGGATGCATAGGGAGAGGCATCACCATTAGAAAACATGAAGTTGTTATCCCTCTGTACAGACAGTTAGTGAGACCCCATCTATAATACTGCATGCAGTTCTGGAGATACCATCTCTGTAAAGACATAGACAGGGTGGAGACTGTCCAGAGGAGGACAACTAAAATGGTGCAGGATCTGCACCAGGAGACAAATGAAGAGAGACTAAAGGAGCTTAATATGTATATCCTCGAAGAAAGGAGGAAGAGGGGGAACATGGTAGAAACTTTCAAGTACCTCAAGGGAATCGGCAAAGTCTAAGAGGGGAAACATCTTTCAGAAAAAGAGATGTGCAAGAACAAGGGGGCATAATT
This sequence comes from Neoceratodus forsteri, assembly GCA_016271365.2. Classification (NCBI taxonomy): domain Eukaryota; kingdom Metazoa; phylum Chordata; order Ceratodontiformes; family Ceratodontidae; genus Neoceratodus; species Neoceratodus forsteri. Next base: position 199,621,832 of record CM057453.1, read on the forward strand.
TGAAGATAGAGGGGGGACGGCTCAGAGGTAATGTGAGGAAGTATTTTTTCACAAAGATGGTTGTGGATGCATGGAACAGCCTTTCTGAGGAGGTTATGGAGTCAAAAACAGTGGGGGAATTCAAGAATGTATGGGACAGATGTAGGGCAGTTCTATTGAGGGTAGGAGGAAGTAGGCTGTTGCTTAACTAGGATCTGCATTATCACTTAGGTAGGGAATTGGGCATACTCGGTGGTCCAAGTGGTCCTGATCTGCCATCAAATTCTATGTTTCTATGTAGTGTCCATTGAGGGAGGGAAGGGATTGTAACTGTGGCTGAGCCACCCGCCAGCCGATCCCTTTCTACTTCCCTGTCTGCCTGCTCTGCCCATGCGCTCTCACATTTTGTGACATTTTTCCAGAGAGGGCACGAGGGTGTACCCCATACAAGTCTATGGGGATCATTTTCAAAATGTTTTTACAGCTCATTAAGTATCCTTTGATAAAAAATGAAAGCCACTGCAGAACAAGCAGACAGGAATGTGAAAACAGATCAGCTGGTCAGTGGTTCAGCAACAGTTACAATCTCTTCCGTCCCTTACTGGACACTAGTAACGTTTGTAATTGTGGTACAAATTGACTATGCCTCCACAAGGAACTGGGCATTAAAGCACAAATCTGGAAACATTTGAATCATACTCTCACTTTAAATGCATAATAGAGTATCGTAGCAAATGAGAAAATGAATCGGTTGAAGTTCAAAACTAGTAACGTTCTATAGTCCTTTAAATGTAAAGGAGACCTACATCATTTGTCAAACTCTAGAGATGGTACAGTAAGTACTGTATTCTTAAATGCGTAATGAGAGAAGTTTTAATGACAAGACTGACTTTTACTGTTTTTAATGTTGCCATCTATGGAACTGGGCAAACTTGTGGAAAATCCCTTGAAAATATAACACACAAGTGTCAGAATCATTTTTTGTTTATTTTAATGTACTGAGATTGGTACAGGACTGCCTTAGTAATAAAGCTGGAAGGGAAAGGTATCTTCAGGTCAAAACCAACATGATCCAGCACAAGCTGTTACCAGACTCACAAGTAACCAACTGCTTATGTAATCTTCAGTTATTTCTCTGAATAAGAAACTGAGTTTCATGACGATGATCTTGTAGTAGATGTGCAAATACCCTGAAAACAAATTTAATATAACATCGTGGTAGTCTTATTTCAGGAATTCAAAAGTAAACAGCAGGATTGTCAAGTGCCTGAATGCTGCATCACTGAAAGTTGCACTGAGGTACTTGACTAGGGAACAATGTGCCAAGGATCTTCTTTACTCATCCTCCTCAAACCTCTCAGGTATCAACCTGAATCTCAATAGTAACTTCAATACCTTTCAGAGCTGGCTGTTGCAAAACAAGCTTGTCTTAAATAAAAATAAAACAGTGACTATGCTCTTCGGTTCAGGTTCAAAAATTTAGTCCTGCACCCAGCCATTAAATATTAGTGCTTGATGGCTCTCCCCTTAACACCATTACCTCTTTTAAATACCTAGGAGCAACCTTTGATTCCACCTTGGATTTTGACCTGCACCTAGCCCCACTCAGTAAACCTGTCAATATTCAACTTGGGCTGGCTTAGAAGGTGAGACATAGCCTAACATCCATTGCGAGGAAGGCCATTGCACAGGAGACCCTGAGACCCAAATTGGCATATGGGTTAATAGTCTTACTGGTGACTGCTGGAGGGCTCCTCCGAAAGTGGGATGTCTGCTACAACAGCATTTGCCATTTTGCTCTGTCTTTACCCAAACTTACTCACCGATGCACACTATACTCCAGTCTGGGATGGTTTACCCCCTCAGCTTTCCGTCAGTTTACTTCCTGCTGTTTTATAAAGAATATAATCTCCTCCCAGGTACCTGACAAACTGGCTCTACTGCTCAAACCTGTGACTTCTGCCTACCCACTGAGATCAGCTGACAAATCCCTTCTTGTCCAACCGAGATGTAAAACCAAAATGGGGGAGAATGTTTTCTCTATCTGGGCCCCTAAACTATGGAACTCCCTTCCACTAAGTCTAAGAATCTCTCCTTCTCCATGCCGCTTCAAACAGGTGCTTCACATGGCTCTTTTAAGCTCTGAACCCTGCTCCTGTTCTCTGTCCACCCACTCCTGTACTGGTTCCTCCTAGTTGCCTACCGGCTTCAACCTCTACTACTCTCAAACCTGCCTGGAAATCTTGCTATTTCCTCTCTTCTAACATTTACTAGTTTAGTGATTTATGACTGTTAGTTAATTGCACTTTTATTCCTGTTTTGTTACTACATATAGATTCCTGCAAATGTACTGTTATTGCTGACAATTTTGTATAAGTGTACTATGTCTGACTTCAACTTATTCCCATGATGTTTTCTTGTATCTACTATTGTCTGCATACCCTTTGTTTTAATCTCCCGGGTCGTACCTGAAAATTGGCAGCCATGCTGTCAAGTGTACCTACCCGGTAAACAAAAAATAAATAAATATTATTTGGGATAGGGCACTAAAAAGCCACATGCTTTCATTTAATAGATGGGGCCCTGTTTTGGAACATCAAGTGCGACTCCACTGTCGAACACCAGTAATAAAACATTCAGTGGCCACTGTTACATATCGACAAAGCAGACACTCCCTGCATGAACGAACACATCACAATGCACAACCAGCATTGTCCAGATACAAGTTATCAACCACCACCCATGTGTATTAGTAGTAGTGATCATACCGTATCAGCTTCCTTTCCAGCCAGTACCTAGCATTTGCACAAGAAATTCATCCCCCCCGTATGGAAGGACACTATTGATAGCTACTGCAGCCCTTAAAACGTGAATTCTGTTACTGAGAACTCCATCTCTAAACATCAGACTGTAGCTGTAAAGGCATCAATAAGACATTAGATTGATTCTATACAAGGTGTCAGTTTTACCTCTGCTGTCTAATTCCTCCTGCTTAGATAAGTGGAAACTCTGTTGCAGTCAGCTAATGGCTCTATTGTGGACAAACTGCCACCATGACACCACACACGCAGTCTAAAACTGCCACTACTGTAAATGGGTGGATCCTGGCAGCTATAACCTTAAATGATCCAATTAACAGTCGGCTTCATTAACGCTGCATGAGCTACTCTACCAGGGATTTTTAGCAGAAGTGGAGACCACTGGACCACTGGCATTTCTGTCAGGAATTAGCATGGGTCACATCTGACTGATTGCACCAGTGTACATGATTGCATGACTGCGTCAGTGATAGTATCAGTATTTTTAAATGTCCGTGTCAGGATTCATGCCCTGCTGGTTGTTTTTTAGTTTCTTTGAGTTGGGTCGCTTCACCCCCCCCCCCCATATCCCCTATGTTAAAAAAGACACAGAGGGTGTGGGGGCAGAGCCCTCCACTCAGAGTGACAACCATGATGCCATGATGTGTAATCTGCCAAGTTAATGCCCAGTCAGTTACATTTTTAGTTTGTTCAATTGGGGGTTTTGTCCCCTACACCAAATGTTGAAAAATACATGGGGAGGGAGGCAACCCTCCAAACTCAAAACTAAAAATAACTGACAGAACATGCATCACATAACTACCGTAGGGCACACTATTTGCGTACTGGTGTCCGATTTTGAAACACAGTTGCAGAATTTTTTTTTTTTTTTTTACCGAGAGAGACGCACTTAACTGGAAGTTTGTTTACGGGGTGACCTGGGAGCTCAGGGAAGTTAAGTGACTTGCTCAGGCTCACACAGTATGCAAGTGGGGGCTGTGGGATTCAAACCCAGGCCTCCAGGTTTGCAGCTCAGATCCTTAAACCACTGCACTATACTGCCTCCTCTGGTATTCTCTACTATGGCTGGGTTTCTTTTTAATCAATAATCAGCGATAGTGTAGAATACTGGGTACACCTAGGAAGCTTGAGTAAAAGCTTTCTGAATACAGGGCTGCTTTGGTGACCTTCCTTACTTGGTTGTCCGTTTCAGTTGGGGAGGGGGGCTTTGCCCCCCACCAGCCTTTTTTTTAACAGGTTAGTGTGGGGACGAACCTCAACCCAAATAAACTAATATAAAGTAAAGGCGACTGCACCAAATAGTGTAATTTGAGCGCTACGCTAATAGCATAGGTCCTAGGCAGGGGTACTAATAGAAATTCCTGGACCCAGGACATACCTTTAGGACTGCGCCCCCCCCCAGCATTACATCTCCTGTTACAGGTCCTCCTATGGCCCCGAGCCACTGGGCCGGGATAGTTATGTTCCCCCGTCTGCTCCCCTGGTCCTGGGCGTACCCAATATTCAACACTATCACCCAATAATCTTTATTTAGAAGTTATCAGCTATCACCAATGACGTAGAAACATAGACGTTGACGGCAGATAAGGACCGCTTGGCCAACCTAGTCTGCCATTTCCCTACCTATAGGATAAGCTGCAGATCTTAGTTAACCAACAGCCTATTTCTTCCTACTCCCCGCAGAATTTGCCTTATGTCTGTCCCATGCATTCTTGAATTCTCCCACAGTTTTAGACCCCACAACCTCCTTAGGAAGTCTGTTCCATGTCTAACCGCTAGGTGGCACTACCCCAGGGGCTGCTACCCCTGCCTGTTGGGAAACCGGTAGGTTGAGGGGCCTGAGTTCTGAAACAGGTTCTTCCACCCAGAGGACAGGGTTATTAGTGGTCGCACTAGTTTGGGCACAACCCTCTGGGACACTGTAACCCCCCCCCTCAGTTCCTGCAAGTGGCCCACACGGAATACAGCAATGACCTTCACAGTGCCTCTGATATGCTTTACCAATATCCAAACCCTTGGCACTTACCACCAGGATTGGTTTCTCCAGCTCGACTCTGGTGGCCCCCCTGTAAAACAAGGTAAAATAGAGCAAATGGCAGTAACGCAATACTCCAAGCGTAAACAGGACCCACAGACAGTTTAAAAGGCAGATAAAAGTAGATCTGATTTATTCAGGGGTTTGAACAAGGATAGGGGCAATCGGGTTAATTAGCTTACTTTCCTAACAGTCACACAGTTATGCAAGCAGTTAGAGTCCTAGCACAGTCACACCTCTGGGTACCCAGGTGAGTGGGGGACTAGCCAGGACTGTTTCCGGGTAGGCTGGCGTTGCAGCTGGTATGAAAAAAAAAAAAAACACACCTTGCACAACACAATACTTGTAATCTGGAGCTGGAGGGCTCAGTTCGTGAAGAAAAAAGATAACAAGACAATCGCGTAACACACTTTTGATTTAGCTATCTGTTGCAGGGAGCTACCCTGGATATTATTCACGGTACCCAAGACTGGACACAGGATGGATGAAATTGAGACAGCAGATGAACTCTCCTGGATGCCAGGAGAAGCAGAGCCCACACAATTTGCAGAGGTGTCGCTTCTGTTCAGGCGTGGAGAAGAGGGGGGGATGCTCCCCAGACAGGTCTCTCGTCAGTGGCTCTTCCCTGTGCAGCAGGGTGATCTGGCAGGACGCTTATGGCAAGGCCCAGCTGCATGGTGCTAACAGTGGATTTAGTCCGTTTTGCGCTGGATACAGCTTCCATCATTCAGCACACAGTTCACACAATAGGGGACTTAAACCATGACCCCCATTCTGTACACAGCACATTTATGTGCAGAGATATATTACTGTACCAGGCACACTGCTCCATGGTCACAAAGTCACTGCGCAAACCGGGAGCTCAAAAGTAGCTGGAGTTCCTGACAGGCCAATCACGTTCAGCAAAAATCTTCGGTCTTCTACAAGTTAAGCGTGGGATCAATTCAGCAGCTTGCTCAAAAGCACACAGCTCGGATTTAGTCTGAAACAATTCTCTCTCTCTCTTTTCTCAGGGTAATAGCAGACTTGCAGGCTTCAGCTTAGACCTCTCTACAATTCTCCCACTTGAACTACGCAGTTTACTGCTCGGCTATCCCGAGTTGCTTCTCTTTTGACTCCCAACTCAAATCTGGCTTGCCAGCAGACAGCTCGTGGTATTTCCCCAGATCCAAAACGGTTTGGTTGGCCGACACAACTGTCAATCGCACAAGAACTCCCCTTTTAAGTAGCAAAAGGCACCAACAGTCCAGAAGTACAAATCCCATGGGGTTGGGTCCATATAGTGCCTATGAGCAGGCTCCATTTTAGAGTCCCCTATCACTGATTGGTCCAATTTGGCAGTTCGGGACCAAAATGGTGGAGCCCAGCAGAACAGTCCGTGCTACAAAGAAGGCAGGTTAGAACAAACTACATTATCATTACGACACTAAGCGGTTTCCAGCAAATAGTTAATATCTCTCGGCAGGACTCCCTCTGCACACCTAGTGATGGCAGAAACAGAGCAATTAACAGGCAGCCCGGGTGGGACCCGAGCATGGAAACACTCAGCCCCCCCCCCCCCCGTCCAGATTAATTATATCTGTAATCGGGAAGCACTTAAAGAGAGAGTACATGGAGGCTTTAAAGGCACTCACTGGTAATGCATTTACGACTACGGCACTGAACACCAGCCAGGCAGCGAGCACTTAGGCAAGCCCGTAGAAGACTTTTGGGAACTCCCATTGATTTGGGGGTTACACATGTGCCCACCACCCTCTGTGAAAAATACTTCCTCACAATGTTCCTGAACCCCCAAAACCATCTTCAAATTGTGTCCCCTTGTTCTTGCACATTTCTTTTTCTGAAAGATGCTACCCTCTTGGACTTTGTTGATTCCACTTAGGTACTTAAAAGTTTCTATCATGTCCCCCCTCTCCCTCCTTTCCTCAAGGGTATACATATTAAGCTCCTTTAGTCTCTTCTTGTATGGCTTCTCTTGCAGACCCTGCACCATTTTAGTTGCCCTCCTCTGGACTGCCTCTATCCTATGTTCTTACGGAGAAGGGGTCTCCAGAACTGGACACAGTACTCCAGGTGGGGTCTCACTAACTGTCTGTACAGAGGGATAACAACTTCCTGTTTTCTGCAGGTGATGCCTTTCCCTATACATCCCAGTGTCCCCCCAGCCCTCCCTACTGCCTTCTTACATTGCATGCTAACCATAAGGTCATCTGATATAATTACCCCAGGTCCCTTCCCATTTTTGTTTGTTACTTCCTCCCCCCATTGTGTTATCTTCATGAGCTCTTTACAGGTGCTTTAGCTTACCAAATTTCACCTCCCGACCATAAAACTGTAAAAGCTGGCAGAAGGTAACTGACCTCCAGCTCAGTATGCAGAGGTGGTTATTGCTTGCTGCAGGTCTGAATGATGTAGTAAATTGCTGTAGACTCCAGCAGAATGCTTGAGACTTGGAGGCCATGTGTGTGGGACGTCCCTCATTTTACTGGTCATAATTATTGCTTTGTCTTCCCACATGGAAAATGTACCATCTCACATTATAAACTCCGATTTAGAAACACATTCATAATCATTAATAAAACTAAATCACTTAGTTTCCACATTGGTCTGAGGTTGCATCTTCATATGTGGTGGTGATGATTCAAGTGGGGAAAAAAGTTCACAGTGGTAACCCACTAGCTTTGATGTTTGCTAGAACATACTTGACAGGAGTCTGGGGACAATTTAGTTTATCTTCATTTAATGAAATATCAGTTGTCACAGTATTAAACAAAAAACAAACCAAAAAAAAAATTGAGTACACGTACATCTTTGAAAGAATTAAGTAGAAAAAATACTGACTAGGCAAGTAGTGTACTCATTTTCCTTGCCAGTTTAAGCCTGAATTGTTGCCAGATGGATACATAGAAGTACATTTATGTGATCTCTTTATACAAGGGAGGTGTTCATACCAGATGCTTCATGTCAGCACTCTCTTGAACTCATTTACACAGTCTTAACTCTTCTCACTGTTTTAAAAAAATTCCCTGAAAGTTACACTACATTTGTCATCCTCTTGTTGTTGTTGAACGTTTATTAAAAGGTTCTCAGTCAGAACAATAGACAAACAGATCATCAATTCACCAGTGTACAGAAAGTTACTAATGGTAGGTGATAACAATGTACACATTGCAGTTCATGAAAGCATGGTACAGACATCTCAATACTGTGATTCAAATACACATACCTATATAATGGTATTTTCAAAATTATCATATTCTCTCTCCTGGGCTGGTCTCTGGGCTTCATTACTCCTGGGCTGTTCCTCCTGATGTCAGTGTTAGGCAGGTCCAATGCTGTGCAGCGGGGGGGGGGAGATAACAACCCCTCCATATCCGGAGTTCTTTAGTCTACTTCCTGCCTTCGGTGAAGCAGGTGCTCTGCAGCAGAGCCCTGTCACACGTGGCAGGGCTGAATAATTTGTGAGGGAAAAGGCTTCTTTTGGGGGATCAGAAGAGAACTGTAAGTTACTTCATCTTTTCCTAACATCGAGGTAGCCTCGGTGAGATCCAGCCTTAGCCCTGCAAGCTACACGGGCTGGTTTCACCTCGCAACGGCCCGTCTCCGCTGTTTTTCCCACGCATCAGCCCCGATGATCGAGCAAGGCTTCATTTCAAGCAAAGCTTCATTTCAGCAGTGAGCCAAAGATCGCATTGCTGGAGATAAAGCGGCATTTTAGCACTACAGTGCGATTCCCTGCTGGTTGGCGGTCCGAACAGATTTAGGGAGACCGCTTGTTCTTGGCATGAGGGTTTTCTGGCGCCAAAAGTTCAGGGATGGCGCTTCCACGCAATAGGTTGATTTAGCTGGCGGGGCATCACGGAGGAAGCGCTGCCACGCTATCAGGCCTTCGGACAGGCTGTACTTGAAGGGGTCATCATTCAGGGGGTTACTAGGGCATAGCCCAGCCCCCAGTCAAACAAGCAAGTGAAGGCATACAGGGTTTCCAAACAAGAAAGTGAAGGCATACAGTGCCTAAAGGGACCATCACATCGGGGCTCATAGGCCTGTTTTCTTCAGTTAGCAGTGCCAAAAGGACTGTTTTTCATCCTTTCACTCTGACCGCACAACAAGGGGAGGATTATAGAAGTATGACCTCAGAAAAATCAAGCAGAGGTAAAAAATGCCTGCGCTGCAAGTCCCCTCTCCTGATTACCTTTGCTGGCTCACTCTGCCTCACATGTGAGAAGGCAGCGGCAGCTAGTGGGGACAGCACAGCGGACACCATCTCATCTCAAGCAAATGGTCAGGAGAGGTCCGATCGGGCGCAGTCAAGTATTCCGGAAAGGTCTGAGTGAGGAACAACGTCCAGGAGCCCTCTTCTCCCCCCCCCCTGACCCTGAGCTCACAGACAGGTTGAACAGAGCCTTTGCTCTGGACCCCTCTTCCTTTGAATGGCACCCTCCGGGATCACCAGATGGGAGACCACACAAGAAAACCAGGAGAAGAAGGACCCCCTCCTCATCCTCTTCTGACGAAGGGGGGGGGCTATCCTCACATCACTCCCGCTCCAAGAAAAAATTTAGAGACGGGGGCAGATCTTCAGAGGAGGGCGGCCACCATTATGCTAGCCAGAGGTGAAGAAAAAGGTCTCGTTCACGGAGTGGACCAAGGGGCGGATACAATGGCAGACGTCACAGGGGATATTCCTTGGGCTCCTCAGTCACCAGCTCTCCCACCGAAGAGGGAGAGCTAGTAGATTCCTCGTCTGATCCTGATGACTTCCCGACCAGAAATTTCGACCTAGAGGACCTAGACTTCTTTATCAAAAAGGTCATATCCAAGATTCACCTTGCCCCCCCACCGGTCACCAAACAACCAAAACGGGTTTTTTCGTCTGGCATCTGCCTCTAGACCTGCTACAGCTTTCCCCATACCTTCTGACATTGAGGACTTGCTCAAAGAAGAACGGCAGGGTCCGGAGCGTGCATATCCGGTTCCCAAACTGATCTCCAGACTTCTCAAGTTTGACAAAAAACAATCCGAAAAGTGGTTAGATTGCCTCAGAATCGACCCCATGATTTCTAACCTGACCAAAAAAACTGTCATCCCAGCCGAGGGAGGGGCTTCGCTAAGAGACACAGTGGACAGAAAGGTGGACTCATCGCTCAAAAAAGCCTTTCAAGCCTCGGCAACCTCCCTGAAGGCCACCACAGCAAACTTATTCTCTGCCAGAGCCGCCTTATCTTGGGCATTGGATTTAGCCTTTCAATTCGCAGAGGATCCAGAAAAGAACTCCCCCATTATCTACCAGCTACAGTTAAAGGGGTTGGCCTCCGCCTATGCAGCGGATGTATCAGAAGAGGCTGTCCGATGTGCTGCACAGACCACGTTCTACCAAACCTCTGCTCGACGCAACATATGGCTCCAGGCATGGCACGCGGATACTTCCTCAAAGAGCCATTCGGCGAATGCACCATACGAAGGCAACCTCCTGTTCAAGTCTGCGGTGAAGGAATCAGGTGAAACAGTGAAGGTGCATATGCCCCAGTCTAGGAGCCGGGGCAAAGCCTAGCCTTCAGGCGCAAGGCATAATTTTCGTGATGGAGGTTACAACAAGGGACAGAATCCCAATTTTTCAGGAATAAGGCCATGGTTCTTCCGACACCAGCGGACTTTTAGGGGAGGTGGATCAGGCGGAGGGGAAAATCCCAGACACACAAGAAACCGCAGCAAGAAAGCACGAGGAAATGTGGGCTCATCCTCGAGTAGGGGGCAGACTTTCAGATTTTCTCGAGGAATGGGCCCAAACAACGTCGGACAGATGGGTGTTAGACATTATCCACCAGGGATACTTAATAGAATTCGAGTCCAAGCACTCATTACCTCACGTTGTGCCCTCTTCTATTTCAAACAACTCGTCCAAAAGACAAGCCACACTGCAGGCTATCACGGATCTTCTGCAAGATGGGGCTATTGAACAGGTCCCCACAGAGCTCAATCGGGGGGTCTACTCCCTTTTTTTCATTGTGCCCAAATGCACAGGAGGTCACAGACCAGTCCCAGACCTGAAATTCCTAAACTGCTTTGTGCACAGCAGACCATTGAAAGTGGAAACACTGGCCTCAATTTCCAAGGAAGTGCTGCAAGGAAACTTTCTAGCATCCATCGACCTGCAAAATGCCTATCTACATATTCCTATTCACAGCATGCACAGGCAATATCTGACGTTCAAGCTGGGGAACCGTCACTTCCAATTCAAGACTCTCCTGTTCAGACTGTCGTCAGCCCCAAGAACCTTCTCGAAGGTCCTGGTAGCAATGATGGCTGGATTCCCCGGTTCCGTAGGTGGGCTATTCCCTTATCTGGACGATATCCTCATCAAGGATCCGCAGCTCGACCAAGCGGTACAGGCAGTGGTGGATGTAGTCCAGTGCCTCACGGCTCACGGTTTTCTAATCAACCGGAAGAAGAGTTCCCTAATTCCGGGTCAGAGCCTGAACTACCTGGGAGCAGAATTCAGGACGCAAGACAAGGTATTTCCCCCCAACTCAAAGTTCAGGGACCTGTTAAAACTCGTCAGCAAATTCCAAAGGAACAATCAACTGCCGGCTTAGTCTCTTTTGCAACTAATCTGGATGCTTGTTGCTGGCAGACACGGTCCCATGGGCTCTGGTGCACATGCAGCCCATTCAGATGCATCTGCTCAAGCTGTGGTCCCTGTCCAGGCACAGTTGGCTCCAGCTCATCCCAGTGTCACAGCAGGTAAAAAGCGCTCTTGCATGGTGGTCTAGGAGAAAAAAATGTGATGAGAGGTCGAGACCTAGGCCATCCACATCAAACAAGAATCAAGACAGATGCAAGCCTCTGGGGTTGGGGGGCTCACCTACAACAGATGTCAACCCAAGGCAAGTGGTTCCTGATGGAATTGATGTACAGCATAAACGTCCTAGAGATGAGGGCAGTTTGTCTATCTTTGATGCACTTCCATCGGCAGGTGCGCAACAGGGATATGTCGAATCTAACAGACAATTGAACAGCAGTGGCCTACATCAACCATCAGGGCGGCACAAGAAGCTCAAAAATGCTTCGGGAAGCCCTGCTGCTCTTTCACTGGGCAGAGAAGCACCTGGCAAGCATAAGAGCAGTGTACATACCAGGACAGGAAAATATCACAGCAGACTGGCTAAGCCGCAAGGATGTTCTCCCGGGAGAATGGGAGCTGAAGGACGCTGCCTTCCAGCTCCTTGTACAGAGGTGGGCAATCCACAAGTGGATCTGTTTGCATGCTGACAAAACTCCAAGACTCAGCAGTTCTGCTCCCTGGCCAGAGACGATCTAGCATTAGCTCAGGACGCCTTCTCCCTAAACTGGGGTCACCTCGGCTTCCTGCACGCTTTTCCTCCAATCCCACTGCTTTCCAGGGTCCTGCACAAGGTGGCCCGAGACAGGACAGAGATGATCCTAGTCTGTCCCAGGTGGCCACGCTGCCCCTGGTGTTCTCTACTCATTCAGCTGTCAAAGGCACAATCTTTCATTTTCCAGCTCACCTCAGACCACCTTCATCAGGGTCCAGTCTTGCACCACAGTCTGAGCAATCTATCCCCCTCGGCTTGGAGACTGAGCGGGAAACTTTCAGAGAGTTATATTACACTGCTCCAGTTATTGAAATGATGGTCAGCTCTCGATGCCCCTCATACCCCTCATCCTCTAGGGTGTATTATAGGATCTGGAGAAGATTCTTATTCTGGCTCCACTACAGAGCTATACAGGATCATCCAATATTCCTCCCGGTGCTTTTACAATTTCTCCACGAGGGATTCGACAAGGGGTTGTAGCCAGCCAACCTTGCGAGTTCAGGTTTCTGCACTGGGGGTGCTTTTGTTCACTGACGGGGGGGGGGATACGCTGGGGTCTCGCCCTCATGTCAGGAGATTTTTAAGGGCAGCAATGTTAAAACAACCACCAATTAAGCCAATTGTACCACTTTGGAGACTTAATGTCGTCGTCAAGGCCCTAACAAAAGCGCCGTTCGAGCCTTTGAAGGAAGCATCAGTCATGCATCTTACAATGAAGATGTTTTTTCTGGTGGCCATTACGTCAGCTAGGAGAATCGGCGAACTGGGGGCGCTGTCAACCAAAGAGCCCTACGCCGTTTTTCATCCGGATTCGTTGGTACTCGGGATGGATCCAGGCTTTTTACCAAAGGTTATGTCTCTTCCACTGTAACCAGGAGCTCATACTTCCTCCTTTCTGTCCTCACCCGAAAAATGAAAAGGAAAGAGTTTCAAACTCTAGATCCATGGAGAGCAATCAGAATCTATATTAAGAGAATGGACGCTTTTCGCAAAACATCAAGTTTGTTTATTTTGACTGCAGGCCAAAATATGGGTTAAAAAAAGCATCAAAAGACTCTATAGCCAGATGCATTAGATTAGTAATCACCACGACGTATGACCTGGCGGGAGTATCTCTGCGTGGTCCAGTGAGAGCCCATTCCACCAGAGCGATGGCCATGTCATGGGCAAACTTCAGAGAGGCATCTCCAGCAGACTTATGCAGAGCAGCAACGTGGTCATCCATTCATACTTTTACTAAATTCTACAAACTGGATGTCCTGTCCTTGGCGAAAGCGTCTTTTGGCCACCAAGTGCTTCAGACAGTGGTGGAACCCTAAGAGCACTTAACATTCTTCCCACCCGGGACATCTAGGGATGCACTGCTTTTGGATATCCCAGGAGTAATGAAACACAGAGACCAGCCGTTGGAGAAAGAAAATTTACAGGTACCCAAATTTCTATTTATAAAATGGGTCACTTTTTTTTTTTTTTGTTGTGTCCTGATTGCCTAAGAGGTACCTGTGGCTGTGTCCTTATCGGAGCATATTGTGCCAACTGGCACCTCTTCAGCCAGTCAGGACGCTTTACAACAGAAATCACTATGCTGCATTGTGCCAGTGGCTGCTTTTCAAAATGATGTGTATTTGCCTGAGTTGCATAAGTCACCCCCACCCCAACACACACAAGCAAGTACATGTTACCACCCACTGACACACAGAAACTAGTACTCTCTGTAAATACACATAATTTACAATCCTCTCCTCTCAGCAGAAAGATTAAAAAAAAAAAAATTCAGAACTGTGCTGCAGAGTTTCAGAAACCCCACTGCGATCAAATGAGCATTGCGCATGCTGCCGTAACGCGACTTTCAAATCGCAACCCGAGACCCATCCCTCTTTTAGGATTTTTTTAAAACAAGAAGTGGACATAATTAAGAGCACAACATAAGTAAAGCTTACAGTCGTGAGAGACCAATCTAGTAGCCACTTCAGTGATGTTACCAGGAAAGCTAATACAGTGGATGGAAAGGGACATGCTCCCACGGAAAGTGTTCACATCACTGAAACAGACTAAAAAGAAAATCTTGACAAGAAATGCATTTTCCAAATAAGTAAAGCTTACAGTTTGTTACCTGGAGTGAACTGCTGACATCCACTCGTACAGGAATGCGCTGGGAGAAAACCCGTTTACTACAGTGATTGCTAAGGAACAGGCTACCAGAAACAGCAGGGAAGTCGGTCCCTGTAAAACGATGACAGCCACAGGAAAATGGGGAGGAGGGGAAGACAGTAAAATTAAAATAGTATGTGGGTAGAGCTAACATAAACACAGCTTCTTTTTTGGGGTGGAGGGAGCCTCTACTAGTCAGCTAGCAAATCTCAAATACAGGACACTACAGTAATAGGGGAGCTGTTTTTTATGTTACCACTATTAAAAGGCAACTTTTTAATACATTTTTAGATATTTGCAAATTTTTTTTTTTATATATTTACTGGGACCCTTTCTATAAGCGCAATAAGAAACGCCGAGGTGTGGGTTATGGCCTGATAAGAGCACTTCCCAGGTGTGTGTGTGTGTGTGTGTGTGTATATATATGTATATATATATATATATATATATATATTTTTTTTTTATCTATATCTGTATATTTGTAAACCAATAAAACTGATAAAAAATCAACACAGTCATCAGCTTTCGCTTTTCCCCTGCTAAAGGTAACCAACAGGAATTATAAGGCATCACACACACACACACACACACGTCTGCCGATCATCCTGCCACCCCTCGCAACTACAAACCAGTTGGGGAAAAAAACTGTCTAATCCATTTCTGTGCCACAATACCTGCTGTTCTCCAGCATCGTCTCTCCACTCTCTCCCGAGTATGGTCCCTCCTACTTTTTGTGAGGCTGCCTCTCTCAAACCTCAATCGCGCTTACTGACTAAAAAGACGCTCGCAGCTTCAGCCCCCAGCTGCAGTTCACTTCACATATTTAAACTCTGCACACCCAGATGCACTTCTGGTAAAGTTCCTATGCTGCATAATTAAAAAAAAAAAAAAAAAAAAAATGGCTTCCAAAACACAAACAGCAGCTGAAGTACGGGAGCCGCTTACGCCACAAACTGTCACTAACTGAACGCCCACAGCTGCTTGTGACACTGTCTGTCTCTCGGAGGAAACACTCGCAGATCCCGCTTTACTGTTACAAAACAAAATAAAAATGCCCACAAACTCTGGGTGTGTTGGGGGTGGGGGATCTACTGCATGGAGGACAACTTCCACCTGCAGATCCACTGAACTGAGGAACTGAAGCACAGTCTCCCAAGCATCAAATAACTATTTTTTTTCTGGCGGAAGAATAAAAATCAATAAATCATTTAAAAACAAAAAAATATATATTTCTTTGTTTTTCTTGCTGACCAGAAAAAAAGGCGGTCACTGTATAATAGCAGTACACCACTCCAGGATGTGGGTATATGGGTGGATTTACTACTTCTTGTGTAGTTGTCACTCGGCCTGCGGTCTTGTGACCGAACCACACCAGGCGTGGTAAATCCACTCATATACCCACACCCTGTCATGGTATATTGCTTAAATGTTTAATTATTGATAAAAAAATAATTTGGGGTCTGTTGTCAATTTTTCCAAAGTAAAGCTCTGGCATGTTTATCCTGTGCAGGCGTGAGCTGCATCAATGATTGCTATGAGTCAGGATTAGTCTAGTCCCCTTTTTATGTTTGCTTGTGCATGCGCAGAGCAAATATGTTGCATGTTCAAAGCATAGAAACATTGAATTTGATGGCAGATAAGGACCGCTAGCCCCACCTGCTCTGCCCTTTAGGCAAACCTACAGTCGTGGCCAAAAATATTGGCGCCCTTGCACTTTTTCAAATAACTCACAATTTCCCTAAACATAAGTTGAAATTAACTACAGTGCAGTATTTGGTCTCCACAATTCTTTATTTCTCTGTTAATATTACAGAACCTTTGTTTTTGATTCAGAATTTAATATATCCTTTTAAATCTGAAAATGAAAAGAAATGGCATTGACAAAATTATTGACACCCTAGACTTAATATTTGGTAGCACAGCCTTTGGTCAAAATAACTGCAATCAACCGCCTATAGCCATGGATGAGCTTCCTGCACTTTCTACTGGCAGTTTGGCCCACTCTTCTTGTGCAAACTGCTCCAGTTCTCCAGATTTGAAGGGTGTCTTCTCCCAACTGCTGTTTTCAGATCTCTCCACAGGTTTTCAATGGGACTTAGATCTGGACTCATTGCTGGTCACTTCAGAACAGTCCAGCGTCTTGTCTTGAACCATTCCTGGGTGCTTTTTGAAGTGTGTTTGGGGTCAGTGTCCTGCTGGAAGACCCACGACCTTCGACGGAGACCCAGCTTTCTGACACTGGGTTCAACATTGCGCTCCAAAATGGCTTGGTAATCTCCAGATTTCATGATGCCATGCATATGTTCAAGGCACCCAGTGCCAGAGGCAGCACAGCAACCCCAAAACATCACTGGACCTCCTCCATGTTAGACTGTAGGGAAGGTGTTCTTTTCTTTGAAGGCTTCATTTTGTTTTCTGTAAACATAGAGATGATGTGCTTTACCAAAAAGCTCTAATTTGGTCTCATCTGTCCACAGGACATTCTCCCAGAAGGATTTTGGCTTGTTCAGGTGTGTTTTGGCAAACCCCAGTCAGGCTTTATGTCTCTCTCTCTCTCTCTCTCTCTCTCTCAGCAGTGGTGTCCTCCTGGGCCTCCTACCATATAACCCCCTTTCATTGAGTTGGCGACGGATGGTGCGAGTTGAAACTGTTGTTTCTTGTGTCTGAAGGTCAGCTTGAATCTGTTTGGCAGTTGATCGAGGTGCTTTCTCCATCATTCGAACAATCCTGTGCTGCAGTCTTCGATCAAGTTTTCTCTTGCGGCCACATCCAGGGAGGTTTGCTACAGTGCCATGGGCCTTAAACATCCTGATAACATTACGTACTGTGGAAACAGGAACATCAAGGTCTCTGGAGATTGATTTGTAGCCTTGAGTTTGTCCATGCTTGGCTACAATCTTCTGTCTGACCTCCTCAGACAATTCTCTGGCTGTCTTTCTTTTCTCCATGCTCATTGCGGTACACACAGTGACACAAAACAGGAGAATGAGTCCTTTTCTCTATTCAAATTGGTTGAATGAGTGATTTTTATATTGCAGGCACCTGCAACTCACCACAGGTGAGTTCAGTTCCAAAGTGAAGGAGAATCGCCTGCTTGAAATCTTAATTATTTCTAACTACTTCTAAAAGGTGCCAATAATTTTGTCCGGGCCATTTAAGGATTTCTGTGTGGCATAAGCTAAGACTTAGTAAATTTTTCAGCTTTTTGTCTTTTTATTCCACTGCAAACCAAAGAAATACATATGTGGATACCAAAATATTTTTTAATTTCAACAATTTTTTGGAAGGAATGGTGCATTATTAGAAAAAACTGCAAGGGCGCCAATATTTTTGGCTACGACTGTATATTGTTACAATAACAAGTTTTAGAGGTGTTTCACTGTTGGGTCCAATGCAGCTCAGACTGCAGGGGGCTCGATAGTGACAGCCCAGTGATCAGCGAGGCTGATCATGACAGTGTTCGCTGTGTACGTGGTGGAAATTTAGCGCAATTGAGCAGCTCACTTCTGTCATTTGCATGACACCGCCCAGCAAGCAAGTGAGCAGCGTCATGAGCAGCTCTGAGTTGCCCCCGCTGCTGCGTAGATAGGAGACATTCCTAAACAACTCTCTCCTACTGCCAAGTATCTTTCCCTGTGCCCCTTCCATAGCAAAAAAAAACAAACACATTCTCACTGCCAAGAATCCCACTCACTTCCAGAGCTTTCACGTGGTGCTCCCACTGCCAAGCATCTTGCCCACTTGCTGATTTTTTCCACGTGCCCCCTCCATGAAAATAAAATATCTTCCCACTGCCAAGTATCCCCTACCACCTCCTGATCCTCCGTGCCCCATCGGTGAAAAAAAAACAAAACCTTCCCACTACCAGGTAGCCCACCCACCTCCAGATCTTTCCCCTGTGCCCTGGTCTGTAAACCTGTAAAAGGAGATACATACTTACCTATCTGATCCAGCACTGCTGCTTGCCAAATGTCCTGCTTCTTCAGAGCTCCACTGAGGAATGGAACTTCAGTTAATGGCTTCCCCCCCCTCCATATTGCTTTTTCTCTGTGGCTGACTCTGGCAGACTGCCCCCATTCCATCCCTGCCAGCCCCTCAACCAGCTCCCCTTACTACTCACCTTGATCTAGAGATACCCACGTATTCTTCCTGTGGAGGGGCCAAGAAGGGTAGGGCAGTCCTCCCCTCACCTGGAGAATATGTTCAGCATGGATTGGTGGGCGTGGTTGGCGGGCAGAACACCATGGAGCTGGAGTCTTCCTTTTGCGCTTTTCTTCTCCAGAACCCCTGCTGCAGCAGTGCGAGAGAGAGAGAGTGTGTGTGTGTGTGTGTGTGTGTGTGTGTGTGTGTGTGTGTGTGTGTTAGAGGCATGCACATACCGTAGAACCACGGCACCTTCCTGTGTGTTGTTAGGGTGCTTGCACTACCCCCAGGCCTCCACCTGGGTGAGGTAGTCAAGGGCCATCCCGGCATGCCTCCCCACCCAAGGAGAGGAAAGCAGTCCTATGGATGCTCGTTCCTGAACTCTGGTCGCCATTGTGGCATGAGGTAAGGTGCATAGTGCCTCAGCCCGCCACACCACAGAGCTGGCTTGGTTAATGTGGTGTGTGTGTGTGTTTTTTTTTTTTTTTTTTTAAATGCATTTTTAACTTTTACTTATAACCTGTTCATTTCTTAATATTTGTACTTGAATTCTCAACATGGGTTTTAACCCCACTTCATGAACCAGGTAGGTGAAATTTTTCACCCCAAAAAAAGTGTGTTTGCAATTGCTCTTCAAAATCATGTTTCGGATGGGATTTAAAAAATTCACTTGTCTTGCTCATAAGTTGGGGTAATAAGAAAATAGTGTTGAACAGAATGAGAAGCGACCTGCAGAAACTTGAATAATGGTCAGGGGTTTGGCAGTTGAAATTCAATGCAAAGAAGTGCAAGATAATGCATATGGGGCACAAAAACCCTGGCACAATATATCAGTTGGGGGGTGAGGATATAGCATGCACCAAGAAGGAAAGGGATCTTGGGGTTATCATCTCTGATGACCTCAAGGTAGGGAAACAGTGTGACAAGGCAGCAGGTAAAGCAAATAGGATGCTGGGATGTATAGGCAGGGGCATCACCAGCAGGAAAAGGGAGGTCATAATTCCGCTATACAAGACACTAGTGAGGCCCCACCTGGAGTACAGTGTACAGTTCTGGAGACCATACCTCACGTAGGACATAGACAGGGTAGAGAAGGTTCAGAGGAGGGCAACAAAGATGGTGCATGTATTGCATCACAAGTCCTATGAAGACAGGTTGAAGGAACTGAACATGTACTCCTGGAGGAGAGGAGGAGAGAGGGATATGATAGACATACAAGTATCTTACAGGGAGGAACAGGGCGAGGAAAACACTATTTTTAAGCTTAAAAAGATGTTCCAGGACTAGAGTGCATGGGATGAAGTTGGAGGGAGGACGATTCAGAGGAAACATGAGAAAGAATTTCTTCACAGAACGGGTGGTGGACAAGTGGAACACCCTGCCAGAGGAAGTGGTGGGGGCTGAAACAATCACGGGATTTAAGAATGCATGGGATAGACGTAAAGGAATTCTGGAGGTCAGGGGTAAGGGGCAACAGACTTCTAGGAAAACAAACTGAACTTACAAGCTCAAATGGGCAGACTGGGTGGGCCATAGGCCCTTATCTGCCGACACTGTCTATGTAACAATTGGGGTCAGAATCCTTAAAAAAGACAAGTTATGAACTGGCGTTGAAATTCTTCACCCCATTCCCTTATACCTCTGCTTCTTTACGCATGTGATGGGGTGAGAGTTAGGGCTGTCGACCCAAATGCGCACCCCGATGCTGGTTGGGGGTGGGCTGGGGGGTCAAGGGGCTTTCAACCCTAACACCGAATTTCCTTGCTTTTGTTGCTGTGGAACAACCCTAACTGATGCATTAAATGGATTTTTGCCATTAAAATATATATATATATATATATATATATATATATATATATATATATATATATATATGTATATATGTATATATATATGATACTAGGAGTACATCTATACTATTGCTCTTTTGTTTTACAATACATACAGTGTTCTTCAGGTTGGCAATTCATGTCTCTACAACATCATTCTGTTATATCAAATGGCACTAGATCAAAATTCATATCCTACAAAAAATTGGTCACTTTCAAATAGCTCTATCAGGGAACAAATGTTTCATCCAGAGGCGAGATATAGAAAACCCATGGCCTCCATTGGAGCGCAAGAGAAAATTTACTTTTGAATAATAGTGGCACCCATGGAAATGCAAATGTCTTTTTTTTTTTCCTCAGCCAAACAGTGACCCACAAAATTTTTACTACAAGATGTTATCGTAACAAGGTCCATCCTAAGCAGAAATGAAACTGTTACTTCTAATGCAACAGCTATATTAGTGTTTGAGATGACATTTTAATGAAGACTTATGACATTATTTATCATCATGCAACTTTTCACTGTAGTTTGTATTCTTAATTCGGAGGCATATTTAACTTGTTTGTTCAGAGCCATCAGTGTCATAAACTGATTACAGATCACCATTTTCATAACTGATATTGTCTTCTCCTGTTTCACGCATATTATCACATGTTTGGGTGTCCTTCACATCCACAACTTGGTGTACATTTTTAGTTCTATCATCACACACCTGCACTTTCTTGAGGAGCATTTAGACTTTGTGTACTGGCATGTGGTAAGTTCTGTCAAGTCTTTTGAACCGAATTCTTGTGTCATTAGTTGAGGCTCAAGACCATTGTCTGTGTCCAGCCACGTCTGTCAGGTGATGCAATAAACGGCTTAGCCACTACTACCATTAGTGCTGCTTTCCAAACAGCAAAGTGGTAATTGACTCTCTCTCTGCTGTACCAAGCTGTCCATACATGGTGGCAAGCTGGCATTCTGCTTTGCTTACAAAACTGTTTGTACCTTAGTAGGTTGATGTCGGAACTAATACATCCTGTTAGTTGGTAGAGCTGCATACAAACTTGTGACAGACATCAGTGGCATCATTTGTGACTTCAAAAGTGTCTCCAAGTTCAGGCAACCTCTGCAAGTTTTCATGGTTCATTCTTTGTATTTGCAAGAATTTCTTTCTGTCTTTGTCCTTGAAACATCTGGTGCTGTCACAGCCTGTAAGGGTGTGGAATTGCAGAAGTAGCTTGCATATTAAGCTGCCAAGTTTCTCAGCTGTGATGTGTAATGGTATGTACCAGGTGTTCAGTTTGGTTCCCGTTTTGAACCATAGCTTGGTGCCAAGCTCTTCTGCAAAATGTGTTCCAAGCACAAGAACATCTCTGTCTGGTGAACATACTAACATACTAAAATGCCAGCAGAATAGGCCTAACTGTCTTTCGTGTCTGCTCGTTTGGTCAGCCTCCACCCTGGGTGCTGACCTTGCTTCCCCCCCCTCCCTCCTCTGGCTTCTCCCGTCCCAGTTCTGGATATTCTTGCTGCATTGGATTTTGCTTCCAGAACCCTTCCCCTGTACTTGTCCCACCCCCTCTTGAACCCCTCCACTGTCTCTGCCTCCACCAGCCCCTAGGCAGCGCATTCCATGGCTCCACCACCATCTCAGTGAAGTAGCACCTCCTCCTTTCTCCCTGAATCTTCCCTCCAGCTTCCACCCATGCCTCTAGTGCCCCTCCTCCTTCCTTCAAGCACCCCGACTGTTCCTCCCTATTTACCCTCTTCATGTACCTGAAGACCTCTATCATGTGCCCCAGGTCCCTTCTCTCTTCCAGTGTGTATATATTTAGCTCTTGAGCCTCTCCTCATAGGTCCTGTCCCCAAGCCCAAATCATTTTGGTTGCCTCCTCTGGACCCTCTCCAGGAGAGTAATGTCCCTCTTTAAGTGTGGCCTCCAAAACTGCAAGCAGTACTCAAGGTTAGGCCTCAACAAGCAGTTATACAGAGGAGTATCACTTCCCTCCTTCTGGAGGTGATCCCCCTAGCGATTCATCCCAGCATCCTGTTGGCCTTGGCTGCTGCCCTCCTACAAGTCTCAGAGTTGTTCATCTTGACATCCACCACCACCCCCAGGTCCCTCTCAGCCATCGAGACTTGTAGCATTCCCCGCCCCCAGGGTGTACACTTGGCCTGGGTTTCTGGCCCCCTGGTGGAGTACCTTGCATTTCCCTGCATTGAACCTCAGCTTCCACTTTCTAGACCATCTTTCCAGAGTCTCCAGGTCCCCCTGTAGGGCCACCCTCACCTCCTCCCCATCCACCACCACCGCCCCCAGTTTTGAGTCATCCGCAAAGAGACTCGTCTCACTCCTGATTCCTGTCCTTATGTCAGAGACGTAGGCGTTGAAGGAGGAGGGCCCAGGACTGATCCCTGGGGGACCCACTAATGACCCTCCTTGGGATGACTATCCGCCACATTACACCCTCTGGGTCCGGTCCTGGAGCCAATTGCTCATCCATCTGATCAGCTGGTTCCCCACCCCCATTTCTCCCAGCTTATCCAGCAGGCCCACGTGAGGAACAGAGTCAGATGCCTTGCTGAAGTCTAGAAAGAGGGCGTCCACTGGTCTACCCAGGTCCAAGCACTTTCGTCACCCAGTCGTAGAACTCCGCAGGTTTGTCTGAACGTTCCCCAGAGACGAATCCATGCTGTCTATCGTCCAAGCACCCTGACTTTTCCAGGTCCCCCCAGCCTCTCCTTGACAATGCCCTCCATCGCCTTGCCCACCACCAGTGTCAGGCTGACAGGCCTGTGGTTCCCTGCCACCTCCCTTGATTCCCCTTGTGGATAGGCACCATCTGCCACCTTCCAGTCCTGGGGCACCACCCTGTCCTCAGAGAGATGGTGAAAAGCCCGCCAGGGTTTTGCCAGGACATCCGCAAGTTCCTTCAGCACTCTGGGATGTAATTTATCCGCCCCGTGCTTTCTCTGTCTTAAGGGAGCTGAGGCTTCCTCTCTCTGCTGTGATTTCCACTTCTGGTCACCTCTTCTCCTGCTTAGCCCTCCCCTGCCAGTGATGCCTCCCCTCTCCCCAGACCCACCGATCGGTAAGGGTCCCCACCTCCTCAGTATCTCTGTCTCCTCCCATGTATGATGCAGCACCCTCATTTTCCTTGGTGAAAACTGAGGTGAAGTACTCATTTAGTACCTCAGCCTGCTCCCCCGGGTCTTGTGCCCATCTCTCCCCTGATTTAATCCTGCTAATCTGCCCCTTCACCCTTCGTTTTTCCCCAATGTATCTAAAGAACCCCTTGTTCCCTCTCCTAATTTCCCTGGCCAGTTTCTGCTCCTTCCTTGCCTTAGCAGCCCTCACCACCCTGTTGGCCCTTCTAGCCATCAGCTCATACTCTCCTCGATCCCTTTCACTTCTTGAGCACTTGAATTGCCTATAGGCTGCCTTCTTTTCCCGCACCACCTCCTGGACCTCCCTGGTCCACCAGCAGGGTTTTCGGGCCCTGCCACATTTTTGTCTTACTCTTGCACAGATGCTGGTAGCATCCTGTACTCCTCTCCTGATGATTTCCCACCTACTATCAGTGTCCATGTCTGACCCAATCACATCCAAATGCTCCTTAAGGATCCTTCCCATTTCCTTAAAATCTATCCCCCTGAAGTCAGTTACCTCCGTCTTTGTGCAGCCTTCTAGCCCTCCTAGGTCCAGGCAGAACCAGACTGTGGCATGGTCACTCCCCGCCAATGGATCCCTTACCTCCAGGCCCCTAATCTGGTCACTGTCTGCCAGGACCACATCCAGTACCAGCGCCTCCCTGGTTGGTTCCCTCACCTGCTGAGTTAGAGAGCTGCGCCTGAAAGACATCCAACAACCTCTGTTCCTGGTCACAGAGGATGTCATAGTCTCCCAGTCTGTTCCTGGCATGTTTAAGTCCCCAACACCACCACCGCTCATCTGCCCAGTCTGCAGTGTCTCCCAACATCTGCCACCAAACTCTCCTCCAGCTCCTCCGCCAGGGCAGGGGTCTATACACTACTCCTATTTTTACTCTTGCCACCCCTTGTTATCATAGTACCCGATCGCCTCCACGGTTCCCTCCGCCTCCTCTACTCCCTATGCCAATGAAGTTTTTGACTATCATTGCTACCCCTCTTCCCTTCCCTCCCCCCCTGTCCTTCCTGAACATAGTGTAACCCTCCAGGTTCAGGTCCCAGTCGTGTCCTGCAGTGGCCCAGGTCTCAGTGACCGCTGCCACATCCACATATGATTGCATTTTCTGTCTTGTAGTGAGTGAGTCACCAACATGCAGAGATATCCTACTATTGGCTCCCTCATATGAGTAGAAAAGCATTCAGGAAGATATCTTGGGCTACTGCTAAGACTTCTGTGTGCTTCAGGAGTGTTTCGGATATGTTCTACTGGTTTACCCATTATGAGCAGACTCAGAAACCGGTACAGATCAGCAGGCACTAGGGATGCTGGTCGTTCAAAACAAATTTCTCTACAGTTAATGCATGGGTTGGTTTAAATCCCCAGTGCTTTTCTGGCAAATACACAAAGTGTTGTTGCTGCATGAAAAATACTGATTCTCGTGCTCCTCATCAGGAAGCTCCAGGTCTGCCTCAGTTGCTTCTTCCTGGACCTTTCTTTGAAACTCTGCAATCTTGTTGATTGTTTCTTTCAAATTTATTTTGCTACTATACACCAGTTCTGGTTTGTTTGCTGAATAAGGCTGATGGAATGTAGTTGAACCTTCAAAGTGTCTGACAAGGTGTTTCAACTTTTCAGCATGGTGTGTGTCTGATTCAGCGTAACCACATGTGTCCAAATATCCTTTATATTTTGTCAACAGACATGTCCTATCAAATGCCCTGCCTCATGTTAAGTCATCCTGAATGTGGTTTACAAGCGTGTCAAATGCTCTTGTGAAGACATCAGTTCTCTCCTCTCTCCTCTCTCTGTTTCACTGGTGTGTCTGGCCCTTACCAGTAGCTGAGCTAGACAACTTTTGTGGTACTTGGCCTCCAAGGCTATGAGATCTTGGCTTTGTACCTTGGTCAGTAGATCTGTATTACTAAGAGACATGGCTGCTGACTAAATGTTCCTTTGCATTTGAAATGTTCTCACTTGGAAAAGATGTGAATCACCATGTTTCTTCACACAACTGCAGATGATGCATTTGTTCGCTACAGATGTTGTGGATGCAGGTCTTGTTCTCATAGTCGGCTCCTGGTTGATTGTTCTAGGCTTTCCTTAGTCTAGATGAGTTGCTTGTGGATTGTGTTTGTGTGAAATGTTTTCTTTGGTATAATTTTGATGGCACCAGCGATGATAACGAATGGCAACAGTGAATCCTGTCTCATCCAGCACCCCTGATGTTTTAGCGCTTCTATACTATTCATCATCTGCTTCTCTCGTACATCTGAATAGAGTTTCTCGACATTTGGCTTTGGTTGCAACAAGATTTTGTGAAGCATTTCTGTCTTAGCAAATATCACAAATAGTTGCATAGTCTCAGTGTGATCTACGAAACTGTTTTGCTGGAGATGGTACAAGTCCAATACCTTGTTTAATTTTAAACATGCAATAAACTGAAAAAGGAAAAGACATTAAGGTTCCACCACCAACAGCACATACTGTATGTTTAAACCTTTTTGAGATGTTGATCCCTGAGTGCCAGTTAAGCCTCTCTCATTGGCAGTGATGGATGTTGCTTTCATGGGGGTAGGGGCTCAACAAAGGCAGGCTTGTTTCTGTACCTGCCATTGACCCAACACCACAACGTAGTTTTCCTGAAAGCTAAAGGTTATACCTAACTCATGAACATGATAAACCTTCTCCGGGATGCAACAAAACCTAAAATAAGGCCCTTTGAAAATCAGTCACTAGACTAAAAAGTCAGAGAATTTGTTATGCAGCAGAAGTGGAGGTGTGTTTGCCTCTGGAGCCTTCTTCCACTGTTGTACTCAAGGTCGATTCAGTTTCTGCTACTTTACTTTATTAACAGCAACCTTTATCAACACTAGATCATTAGTCTTTGCAGCATTTTAAGCTTACAGCTATGTAACTTAATGATATTAATGTATTTGAAAATGTTTTAGTGGGATATCGTACCGAGTAGGGTGGCCACTCATTTTCTGATGTATCCAAGGGATTACAGGTGGTTATGGTTTTATTATGCTACTGCTGTACTTGCTCAGCACGTGGCACCTGTTTCACAGAGGTATGTTTCTAGTCATTGCTGAGAGTGGGTACATAAGTAACACAGCAACTTCAGAATATGGTTCAGTATTCAACAGTTTGCAGTTGAATACAGTACAGTATATACAGGCATGGGCATATCTTGAGAATCGTGCACCTGGCAACGATAAAATACACTTCCACTTAGTGGTTTCTGCCTCCTGCTTGCTGACTTTCGAAACATTCTTTGCAGTTCGATTATTGAGTTCCCTTTGAAACCTAGATTTTTTTTTTTTTTTTTTATCAATTATTTTACCAGGTGAGACACACTAAGCTGAAAGCTTGTTTGCAGGTGCAACCTGGGAGCACGAGGAAGTTAAGTGACTTGCTCAGGGTCACACAGTATGCAAGTGGGGGCTGTGGGATTCAAACCCAGGTCTCCAGATTTGCAGCTCAGAGCCTTAAACCACTGCGCCATACTGCCTCCTATTTGTTGTTGGATTGGACTGCTCTACTCCTACACCCTCTTTTAATGCAATTTTTTTCCTTTAATATACTGGGGTTTGGCAGGCATAAACAAATCCATGTTTCACAGGGAAAGTAAAGTTCTCCAGTGCAAGGTGCATCTGTCTTTCCTACGAGTGGGTAGGAGTTCCCTGACTGCAGGAAGGCAGGAAATGAAGGGGCCACCAAAGCTTCCTCTCCTGCCTTGCAGAGGCTGTAGGTCAGGGTTTAGATTAGATTACCTTTGTAGTTATTTGGTTATGCCGTTTTTCACTGGTGTGTTTTTTTTTTTTTTTTTTAACCTGCGTTGTCTTTATCTGTTCCCCAGCTGCTTCCTGCCTCTTGGCAGTGGTCTTTTACACTACGGAATGCGCTAGCTGTTGCATCTATTCAGCTTGTGGTGCAGCTAGAAGGCTACTAAGTCAACGAGACCCCACCTTAGTGGGGACTGCTTTTGGCCGGGTCCTGCCTCTTGGCAGTGTTCTGCTGAGGAGAGCCCCATCACAGTCCTGCTGTAGGCTACGTCCTAGATTCCGACAGTGCTCTATTGAATGAGCCCCCCCCCCCGACAGTCAAAGGACTTTCCTGAGTGATGGCATCAGCGGGAAGACACACAGTCTGTGGGATCTGGCTACAGTGGGAGTTGCCAGCAGTTGTCGGGCTCTGTAGGTGAGCGGCCCACATTTTTCGGGGGCCATACTGTTTCTGTCATTTTAAGTTTTCCCTCGTGGCCCCCCATCCCACAGTACTACTACAGCAGTGTTCAAGGCAGTTATTACTAGCATGTGAGCTCTGACTCTGTCTGCCATCTTCTTGCTGTGTGGATGGCAGTGGGGATCTGGCCAGAGATGTGTGATTTCCCCACCCTTTTCGTCTCCAGCTTAGCCCACAGGCTGCTGGGAGCTGATGATGAGTCTGCTGCTCCTTTTCTTCTGGTTTTCCCACAGATGTGACCTTCAGCAGGCTTTTTTGTGCTGGTGGATCCTCTTTTCCCCAGGGGCCTGTTATTTATCTACTTGCCTCCCAAGAACTGGTTTGCAGCATTGGTTCCTAGTGATTACCCACAGTCTGAAGGTGGGGGCCCTACCACACACAGGGCGTATTGCCAGCTTGTTAGGTCAGGCCCTCACTTACTAGGTGGAATCTCTCTCCGCCTGTGCCATGTGTGGAGACTGCTAGTACCACCATGAAACTTTCTCAGTGGACTGATTTGGAAGCAGTTGAAGAGTGCACTGCGGGGGAGCAGTAAGTTGCGGGGATTCTTGACTGGTATCTGCTATGCTTCTGCAGCAGGTCTCTGCTACCCTGCTTGGTGTACCTTTTTGCTCTCTTCTTTGGTGATAACCAAAGGGGCGACTGAGGTGCAGGACTCTGCCTCTAGCATGGTGTTCCTGCATACCTTCTGGAGCCATCAGGAGCAACTGTGCTTGGATTCCCTTAGCTTTTCTCTGGGCAGCAAACTAAATGGCGACTGGGGACCCCCTCCCATAACACCAGCGGCAGCACATACACACTTGAATCCACCCTTGGCTTCCACTCTGGGTAGCATCTTAGGTAAACTTCCACTCTAGTTCGCATCCTAAATAACGACGAAGCAACAGCTCATGGATCCGAGGCTTGGAGTCCCTGTTTGTCCCCTGAGACTACAATGGCATACATCCCCCCCCCCAATACCCATACAACAAGGAATCCTCCATGACTGGCGGTAATAGTGACGGGCATGCTGTTCTGACACTGGGCGGGGCATCAAGGTGTGTGGACATGATGTACAGAATTTTCTGTCATTTGGCCCAGAGCATTCTCTCTTCCCTGTAACTGGTTTTGTCACTCAGGGCCTGGGGCATGCTTTCTGTGCAGACTTGTTTGTAGGGCACTGGTTTGTATGCTAGACCGGTCCCATTTCATAGTGCACAACAAGAGGTTTCTCTGGGTACCCTTAAACAAGGTACACATTCAGTATTAGTTCAAAGGCGGTTGTAGGCTTATTTTTATTTATTTATTTTTTAATTTTGGATGACACCTTTGAGCCGGGGGCTCTTTTACAAAGGTTCCATGTCAAGGCAATAAGGTACAAAACATAACATGATCATTACAATGGAACTTACCAAAAAAAAAAAAAAGACAAGTAAGGTTACAATAATAGGAGACAAAGACATTGTCAAGGAATTGTGTTGTGGGTTAATATACAGTACAAGTCATAGGTGGCTCAGTGAAGCTTTGTTAGAAGTGGGTTAGTGGGAAAAGAGAAAGAAGAATGGATGAAGGGGTGGTATGGGAGAGGGAGAGGGAGGAGGGGAGAATTGGGGAGGGCATTGCGTTGCGTATGCGGTAGATGGGAAATAGCAAGGGAGGAGGAGGAATGGGGAGGATGAAAAGGAAGAGGAGACTTATTCATCCTATACCCAGTAATGGGGGGTAGGAGAGGAGGGATGCTTGAGGGTAGTATGTCTGGAGGGGATTATAAGAAGCAGTCGCAGAAGGCACTAGCCACGAGGTGTTGACGTAGTTTGCACTTAAAAGCACCAGTCGTGGCAGTGTTGGAGATTTCGGTAGCTAACAGGTTGAACCAGGTGGCTTAGAAAGATCCATCTCATGAGTAAACCAAAAATTAACTAAACTCCAGATCAGGCTTTCCAAATCTTCACAATCTTATTTTCAAGTTACTTCAAGCTCAAACCATGGTCTTGTTAAAACCCAACATTTCACGCTGTACCTAGGGCTTCATCACAGAGAACACGGTCCACTTTCACAAGGATTAAAAAAAAAGTAATTTTTTTATGTGGCCATGCCTATGGCTGTGTTTAACTAGGACAGAATTTTTTCTCCTTGCTTCGCAGCAGTACTAGCATTACTAATGCCATGAAGCCAAGAGACGAAATGCCATTCTGTTCGACAGAACCATTGGCATGAAGCCATATTAATAATAAAAACTACATTCTGATTCTGAAGTGGAATTATGAGAAGATATTTTTTAAGAGAAGAGAGAAGTTGTTTATGTCATAAGGGTATATAAAAGTGGACAGTGTTCTCCCTGATGTCTTGGGGACAGGGAGAAACGTTGGGTTTTAACAAGAGCATGGTTGGAGCTTGAAGAAACTTGTAAATAAAAGATTGTGAAGATCTGGAAATACTGATTTGGAGTTTAGCTGTTTTTATTATTGATGAGTTGGTCCTGTTTTAAACCTAGACTCTCAAAGTGCGTCTTCTCTACCTGATGATCATGCCCAGTGGACCTGGGATGATGAACAGCTTTACTAGGGCAACTTAAGGCTTTGGTCACTAAGATTATTTTCTTCAAAACATTACCTGTCCCCTTGTAGCACAGGAGAGTCACTGGATGCAGCCTACCTAGCAGTTGCCTGCCACAGCCTGCCACAAATGGACAGGTGTGATAGTGACAGTGTAGTCCCTAGAACACGCCTGGTTTTATAGTGCCATGGGACAGAGGTTCAGACCAGGGCATTCTTCTCCAGGTCCCCTGCGATGGTTAGATTACCCCTACCTAGAGCCACTAGACTTGGAGAAGATCTCTGTACTCTTAGAGAGCTCAGTGCTGGACTCTTTGAGGGTCTTTACCTTGAGTTTCCTGAGGCTCACCAAATGGAAGAGGTAGCAGGGGGGCACTGACTGTTTGTCTTCCTTTGGGGCTTACCAGTCATATGAACTGTGCCGCCTCTGTATAGACATTTGAAATTCCCATGTCCATATTCAAGTCTGACCTGGCCATGTCAGAAATCTGAGATTCCACATCTGATGGCCCGAAACTTGAACTGAGCCCCTTGGCTTATTGTGGTTACTCCTCTGAGGTGGTAACAACTCACCTGATTTCCATGAGGTCTTGCAAACATAGTTTACAAATGCGTTTGGCATTGTTTTCTCAATTGAAAATGCTGGTTGGTGAAGACTCACCTCCTTTTGTGTTGAAATTCTTCACTTTCTCCAGATAGGCTTCAGTCTGGACATAAATACAGCAACCACTCGAATCCAGGCAGTGGTACTGGGAGCCGTTTTACCGCTTTCAATAGCGACATTACTGAATATGCAACCTCTCATGAGGCATTGTTGATACGCATCAATGAAGTGCAAGTTACAGTATTTGGTAAATATTTGAGTGTATGCATTCAACTTTTCTGCCTGTTACAAATCGAATGTTAAACTCCTCCCAAGATTAGCTATATTTCAGCATGATGTGAATGTACATTGTTCAGTAAGGCACATGGCTCAACACAGATGAAGTGCATCCCATTTCCAGGTTAATCCTGGAGGAAGATTACAATGGTACATTGGGAAATGATATGTACTAGGGTCTGAGACCTTTTACATCAGATAACATTTGCTGGTTACAAAACATTACCATGCTAGCAGAGCACATTGGGTCCCATATTCAGAAGTTTAGTGTGGCCACTAATGAATTAGTGCTTATATTAACCTGGGTTTTTGCTGCGGCTCCGGATGGGTCCATATTCAAAGGCCCCTGGAACACTGTCCAGAAGTGGCAGCGCGATCATGCTAACCATACTGCTGCATCTATGCAAATGAGTCACTCATACATAATGTATATTGAAATAGTTTCAGTGGTGCTGTACAACCCCTAGAGCGGCACTATTTACCACCACTGAAAATTCTGTCTTACTGTAGCACTAAGGCAGCACCCCCACCTCCCAAAGCAGAGCAGCTGCACTACCGCCTCCCATCCCTGTGTCTGGTGGCCCCCAGTTACACCCATATGATCCATATTGTATAATCCCTGGTAGTCTATTGGACCCCCAGTTGCACCCATTATATTTTATTTATTTATTTTATTCAGAGATCGGAAAGTACATTTGAGTCAGAGACTCATTTACAAAGGTTACACATCACATATACTGAACAATACAGAGTTAAGGTAGCACACAGAGCAGGGAACAGGGGAAAAAAAAGCATGCTTGATACATGGTAAAGGTAAGAAATAAGGCTCTCAGTCGGGACCTAGTAGACTTATGGAGGCGTAGATAAGCATCTAGCGAGAGGAAAGAAAGAAAAGGAAAAAAAGTGGAGGCTAGCCAGCCGTAGGCTGTGGTCAGGGGGGAGGAAACGTGTGACAGGGTCAGTAGCAGTCACAGCAGTTTGAGGACTGGAGGTTCTCCTTAAGGCGGGTATTGAAGAGACTGATAGAGTTTTGGGTTGAGGTGAAGTTGGGTAGGTCATTCATCCATTTATACTTATTGTATGATCCCTGGTAGTTTAGTGGACTCTCCCTCCCATCTCCCCTGTATTATACATATTGTACGATATCTAGTAGTCTGGTGGACCCTCTAACCCTGGGTCCCTAGTATAATTAAAATCACTGGTGGGCTAGTGTCCCCTCTCCTCGCGAACCAAGCACTAAAGCCCCTACCCCATGCATGGGCCACACACCACTCACCCACCTGCTGAGGACCCCTTTCTCCCCGGTCACCATTCATCGGTAATAGCATAGCAGATAAGCGGCTGCAAAGCCCTTCACTTAACTGCTTGTCTGGCTGCTGTTGACAGTCACAGAGCGCGATTGTAAGTACGTCCATGCACACTTTCTGGCGCACACAACAGACTGCACTGCACTTGCAGCCAGCTCTGAATATTTATTTATTTAATTAAGAGATTTACCAGTTAAGCATACTGAGCTGGGACCGCTTGTTTCGCAGATGCGACCTGGGGGTTACACCTTTGTCTGTGCTCCTACTTGTATTGAATGTATTACAGGTTCCGAGTAGTATAGGGTGATTTGTAAACAGATCCAGAATAGTTACAGACTGGACTAACACGTTAGTTAGAGATACACAAGTTTAGACCTAAAGATCAGGGTGCATAGTTGCTAAGTCACAGTATGGCCTATGACCGCAGGGCATCTCAGACAGTGGCAATAGGTATACAACAATTGTAGTGAGTTACTGGACATTTGTGCATGGGGACTAAATTCTTCTGATTTATGCATCATTTAGAAAACAGTTTTGCAAATACGCAGCATGGGAAGATGTTGTTATGATTCACTGCTGAGTCATGTAGGATTATTGAAGCACTTGGAATAGTTCTTGCTTATTTTGTTACTGCTGCACTTCCGAATAAAACACATAGTTTTCCTTATGTTCCACCACAGCTCTGAAGAAAGCAGTTGCTCAGTAGTAATCTTCTGAATTATTTTTCCAACTGGGGGTCTATGCTGCCAGTTGTTTTGATTTGTTTGTTTTACCAGGATTTTTTAACTGCTGCGAACCCAAGGAAAAACATAATTCATAAATAAAGTATTCCTGTCAGGAAGTTTGGAAGCTTCAGGAGTAATTGTTCTATCGCCACGACTTTACCAGTCTTGGAGCAGTGACAGATTATGTTCTGTAGTGTTTTAGATGTAAACAAGCAGTGGCAAAAATAATCATCTGGTTGGAGCCTGGAGACTGAATCTACATTATAGTCTTGCCTTTTTTTTTCAAATATTTTTTATTAATGAGATTTTTTGTGCATACAATTCATACATTTCTGTGAATGAGATGCAAAATACTACCATACTAACAGGAATGTGTAGATTTTAACAGGCAGTGTAGCATGACCTTTATCTCGCATCACCTAAGTATAACTGTACGTTCCCATTCCCCAATATCACAGAAACATAGACCATGATGGCAGAAAAACCCCAGAGGTCCATCCAGCCTGCCCTGCCCATATTCCCTATAATCCCTGGAACCTGTTGTTCCTCCAAGGTATTAACCCTCCCTGTCCTAACCCTATTCCCTTTCCTGGTCTTGTCTCCCCAGATGACCACTATTCCCTTAATTCTATCCCATGCCTGCTTGAATCCCCTAACTGCGTTTGCAGCTACCACCTCGGCTAGCAGACTGTTCCAAGGCTTCCCCACCCTTTCTGTAAGAATTACTTCTTCACATCCCTCCTGAATCTCCCTTCTGCTAATTTCCACTTGTGACCACGTGACCTCGAGTTGGTATTCAGGGTAAATAATTCCCCAGTGTTTACCTTGTTAATTCCTTTAAGAAACTTGAAGGTCTCTATCATAGCTCCCCTCTGGTTTCCAGTGAATACATATTTAGCACTTTAAGGCAGTCCTCATAGGATCTGCCCTGCTGGCCTTGAATCATTTTTGTTAATTTGCTCTGCACTGTTTCCAACCTATCCCTGTGCTCTCCGAGGTGAGGGCTCCAGAACTGGATGCAGTACTCAAGGTGAGGCCTTATCAGGGCTATGTATAGGGGGGTGTATTACCTCTTTTCTTCTATCAATACCCCTCCCAATACATCCCAGCATCTTGCTAGCCTTGCTATAGGCCTTGTTCCTCTGGCTTGTTTAAGGGAGTTACTGAAGATGACTCCTAGAATCCCGTTCCTCTTCTGTAGTGCCAAGTCTCACCCCACCCATCCAGTACTCATCTTGGGGTTCCTTTTCCCTAAGTGCATAACCTTGCACTTTTTGGCATTGAATTTTAACTGCCAGACACTTGACCACCCCTCTAGTTTTTGTAGGTCCCTCTGCATATCCTTTATTCCCTCACCACTATCCACCCTCCCACATAGTTTTGTGTAATCTGTGAAGAAACACAGCCTGCCTGGGATTCCCTCATCAGTGTCACTAATGAACATGTTGAAGAGAATCGGACCCAGGACAGATCCCTGTGGAACCCCGCTCATAACCTCCCTTTTCTCTGATCTAACCCCATTCACCACAAACCTCAGCTGACTCCCATCTAGCCAACTACCCACCCAGTTCACTACGGTTTTAGCGCACCCAGATCTTCCATCTTTTTGAGCAACCTTTTATGCAGCATAGAATCAAAAACCTTGCTGAAGTCGAAGTACAGCAGATCCACAGCATGGCCTTTCTGCTTCCTTGGTCACCAAGTCAAAGAAAAAAATCAGGTTAGTCTGATAAGACCTCCTGCCTTGAAACCGTGTTCTTTACTGTCCTGGAGCCCCTTGCTGTCTGGGTAGACCATGAAGTCCTCTTTGATTAGTGATTCCATCAGCTTCCTCACAATGGAGGTCAGACTGACAGGCCTGTAGTTCCCTAGTTGCTCCCTATCCCTCCCCCATGAAGCAGTACGTCTTCCGTTCTCCAATCCCTTGGAACTACTCCAGACCCAAGTGAGCTGTTGTACAGCCCTGCCAGTGGTTCATCCAGTTCTGCTGCTAATTCCGTAAGTATCCTTGGATGCAGCTCATCTGGTTCTGGAGCCTTACCTATATTACTGGCTGGCAGCCCTTCCAGGACCCTCCTGCTTGTGAAAATTGGCTGCCTCATTTCTAGGACTCCTTTAGCGGCTGCTTTGATGCTGCTTTCTGGCATGGACCTGCATTCCTCCTTTGTGAATACTGAGCAAAAATAGTCATTAAGGAATGCTGCCTTTTTCTCATCGTTCGCTTTCACCATACTGCCCTCGACTAGCTGCGCAGTGCCCCCTTTTTTTTCCTTTTTTCACTGATCTATTTAAAAAAAAAAAATTTCTCTGTTCTTGACCCCCCTCTGCAATATTCAGCTCTGTCTGCTTTCCTGCTAGCGACCCTCTTTTGCCTCCATATTTTTTGCCCCCGCCTTGTATTTATAGAGGCCATGCTTTTAGCCTAACTTCCCTTACCCTAGCTGAGAACTGTAGTGGTCTCTTAAGGACACTGTTCTGATGTTTGCCTTTGATGCCTCGATGATGGCTCCCTTTACTGCCCCACATCTCTCTCCTCTACTCCCCTTATTTTCTCCACCCCTGCTAACTTATCCCTAACCAGTTCCCTCAGCCTGTCAAAGTTCACCTTTCTAAATTCAAGGACTTCGGTTCTTGATTGTGGGTTGCTGGCCCGAGGGCCCACAGCATTCACCATCTGAGTTTGTGAGCACCATATCAAGGATTGCATTTTGCCTGGTAGGTTCCTTAGCAAGCTGCACCAGTAGACAGTCTTGGAGGGCGTCCAGTAGTGTTCGACTCCTGGCACTTTTGGCCACTGGGACCTCCCAGTCGACATCAGTCAGGTTCAGGTCATCCTCTACCACCATTACTTCCCCCTTTGCTGCCCCTCTAAGTTTCTCCTTGAGTTCTCTGTCCCTTTCCTCTCTTGCCCTGGAGGCCTATAAATCATCCCGAGCACACTTTCCCACCTGAGACTGCCATCTACCTTCCCACTGCTATCCCTAACACTTCCATCTGCTGCCACTTCAGTGCCCTCCTTGACAAAATGGCAGCTCCTCACCCCTACCAGTTCTTCCATCCTTCCTGAACAGTGAATACTCTGTCGTCTCCCAGTCATTTTTATCTGTGACCCACGTTTCCGTGATGACCACCAGCTGCACTTCAGTGTCTACCATTGGCACCTGAGGCTGAAGCTCACCAAGTTTGTTGCCTGGACTCCTGGGGTTAAGGCATACCCCTTCCCCTCCATTTGACCCCTGCTGTAACTCTGCTACTGTCCTTTTGCTTTTCACATTTTCTTCCCTCCTTGTTTGTGTTTATACCATTTATTTTCCTCCTTACTGGTATTCCTCTTCTTGATCCTATAAACCCTACTGCATTTCCTGTACCCTCTTGCAATTGGTGTGCCCTGGATATGGGGGAGTTCTGTCTATGATCCCCATCTGCTCACCATTCACCCTGGTTCTCCTAGATCTAGACTCCCCTTGCAGTCAGTGTAAATGTCTGATGTAGACGTCAAACTTCTGCCCTAGTGCGCGAGCCTCCTCTCTTGTCAAGTGAAGTCCATCCCACTTGAAGACTCTCCTTTCCCAGAAATCTCCCCTAATCCCTGACAAAGTGGTACCCCTTGTCCTGACACCACCTCCCAAGCCAACTGTTGAACTCCTTTATTTAATTACTCCTAATTATGTCCTGCCTGCCCCAACAGGGAGGAACTTGGAAAAGGCCAGGGAGGCTGAATGTGTCACCAGTCTTTGCCACCAATCTGTGCTTCAGTCTCTGGAAGTTCCACTTTACTGTCTCTACCGATTGGTTGGCCAGATCATTGGTACCCAGGTCCTATCCTAAGGCGCTAATAGATTTATGTATTGTGACAAGAACCCTGGTGCTTATGTAGCTTCTCGAAGTGGCGGTGGTGTTGTGGGGCGGGAACAGAGGAAGACACCAGTTCTGCCAGAGGTCCAGTCCTTCAATATAGTGAAGTGGCTCCAGACCCCACACCCGGCAAGTTATGCTTTTCTGCCCTGTGGCATTCCCCAGATGATTCCTCCCCAGTATGTCGGCCCGATGGGCTATTTAGGAGACAAAGGTAGGTTTATGTTGCATGACATATAAAATCCATGAGGTCCATCTGGAAGTGACTACCTCTGTTTTGTCATTTTTACCTAACTTAATTTATTTCCACTTTATAAATATTCACCATAGCTCTCCACTGGTCCAGATTAACCTGTTGTGGGGTCCTCTACCTTCTGGTGACAGTTTTCTTTGTTCTTTTGTTAGCTGCTACAAGCATGATCCCAAGTAAATACTTAACATCCCTATCCTTCAGCCCCCTGGGGTAGATGCATACGGGCTGTTAATTGTACTGTGATACACAGGCCCCTACAGCTCGTGAGGAAGGGCTCAGAGTTCTGGCGTGACCACATTATGTGTGTATGGGTCGCAGGTGGGACACCACCACACTCCTGCCAACAGGCATCATCCCCATTCCTGGCACACTTAGCGGTAATAGCTAGAGTTCTTTATAAAACAAACAAACAGAAAAAAAGTGTAAGGTGTCTTCAAGCGTATTCTCACCACACATTTGAGGAGGTAACCCACCCTGTCTCACAACACCTCCTCTCCCAGTCTGCACTCTTAATCTACTGGACCTGCTCCTCCCCACCTCCCATTTAATAGCTACGTATGTTGTATTATTTTGATACATTTCCAGAAGGGCCTTCTAGATAATGGAAATTAGGTGTGCAGTGGACAGTAACCAGATATGTCATGCTAAAGCACTCATAAGTGGTGCATGCCTACTAGGATCTGGAACTTCCATGGGCAGTGTGGTTATGGTAGTGCCGAGGTATCGGAAGAAATCTTGTTGCGCTACTGCTGCTGTTGCAGTTCCAGAAACAATTTCATATCTGCTGCCTTGCATAGTTGATGTAAATAAATTATTTTCCACCTTTGTCATTCTTTGTAGGTGGCATCTATTTGCGCTTGCGCAAAGTCCATCAGATTTGCTAAAGGGCACACCCATGCTGCCTGAGACTCCAGGACTGTGACTGCCACTACCTGGTGCGTCACCTCTTTGGCATGGGCCAGCCAAGGGTTCATGATGTCCCCAGCCCTTCTTATGCCCCCACCCCAGAGAGGTGCCAAACCACATCCTGGAAGGACATCATGTCCTGCTCCACATCCAACCATTGTGGTCTCAGGCCCTTTGTATGCCAGTGGAATAGTACAAAGTTCATCTGCCATATAATAAAGATGTAGATCTGGAAGACCAAGGAAGTCCTCCTTGCTCTTAGAGAGCATTAATGTGGAGAGTTGGATGTGGGGTCGGTGACCTCCCCAGATATATCTAGTAATGGCTAACTGCCATTTCCTCCAGTCCTTCTGTGAGACGGGTAGGGGAGCATTTTTGTAGATGTACAGAAAACTGGGTAGGACCACCATACAAACGGAATTTATTTTACGTGTCAGCATTAATTAAATCCGTTGTTAACTGGTTAGACAAGGGGCCATAGTTAACGTTATAAAGCTTTTCCAGTTTAATGCCCAGCACGTTAATTTCCTTAAGGTTCCAACAAAATGGATACTGCTGCTTCAACTCTGCACATAGGATAAAATGACCTGGAGGTCTTCCATTTTCATGGTATTCAGTTTGTAGGCAGAAATAACGCTAAAACGGGTCAGTATGTGGAGTACCTCAGGGATTGAGTTCTCTGGGTCTGCGACATAAGGAAGAACACCATCCGCATGGAGCCCTGTGTAAGGCCCACTGTCGTTAATAACCTGAACAAGTGGCTCGATTTTATATAAGGCAGATGACAGCGGGGAGAGTGGTCACCCAGACAAGTACCCCAGCCCAGGGCAAAAGAAGCAGAGGTATACCTGTTTACCTTTATAAAGTCCCATAGGGACACGTAGATCTGCTGGAGCAGAGAAAGAAAGTCCCCTGAGAATCCCAGTTGCATCTAAGTGGTGAATGTTTTAGGGCTGTGGCACTCAATCCGACACATTTTCAGCCCTTTTCAGCATCTCGGCTGATGAGGAGGGAAGGGATTTAATGAACATGCATGTGGTGTAGAATATGCTGTGTTTCCCTGATATTATCACTTGTTTTCCCATTACGAAGGAATCTAGTCTGGTCAGGGTGTATCATCAATTCTGGTAGGAGGACTAGAATAGCCATAAAAAAATGTAATTTGCATTCATGGCTGAGATTGGGTGGTACGCTGTGCAGTTAGTAGGATTTTTCCCTGGCTTGGGAATACCAGAAATCGAGGCATACCGGCAGGAGCTTGGAAGGTCCCCTCCTTCTAGCAGTTCATTACATGCCTTTAATAGCAGGGGTAATAAATGGTCTTGGTGAGTTTTATAGATTGCTGCAATATATCCGTCAGGCCTGGTGCTTTTTGGGTTTTTGCAGCAGTGACCACATGCTCCAGGTCCGCTAGCTGAATTGGGGAGATGGGGCCTCCGCCTGTTCTGGGGTAAGGGTGAGCAAGGTCAAAGGGTTCAGAAAGTTGCCCGTTACCGTGGGATCATGTGGACCTCTGGTGTATACAGGGTGGTGTAAAATGTCCGAAAAGTTTCTGCGATCTGCTAGGGCTCACATAGTATTTGACCTGTAAGGGGGTGCTGTAGACTAGCGACCGTGGCTCTAGTCTTCTGCTTTTGTAATTGCTGGGCCAACACCTTGGTTGTTCTAGGGCCTACTTCGTAATACTTATGCCTCAAAAACATCAGTGCCATCACTGTTCTGTGCAGGAGGATGACCTTTATTTCCTGCTTTACATTGTCCAATTGAGTCTTTATGGCATTATCCCCTTGTTTGTGAGCCATCTGCAAAAAGTGATGTTTCCTGCAGATCACTTGGCCTTTGCTGCCTTTCCTGGTGCTTTCTGGGTGTAATAAGCAAAAACATGACCCTTGATAACTACTTTGTGTGTTCCAGAGGACTGCAGCAGTATGATTCCCATCCTGATTCAGCTCCAGAATCTCAGGGATTTTGTCTGCCAGGTAGTTGCAGAAGTCCTCTGATCCCAGGTGGTAGGCATTGAGCCTCCATTGCGTCTGTTGTCAAAATAGAGAGAGAAGCACAGATACGTCC
Source organism: Neoceratodus forsteri (assembly GCA_016271365.2). Lineage (NCBI taxonomy): Eukaryota > Metazoa > Chordata > Ceratodontiformes > Ceratodontidae > Neoceratodus > Neoceratodus forsteri. The sequence continues at coordinate 199,662,037 of CM057453.1, forward strand.
TAACTGGGACGTGGTTGGATAACTACATATCTCCCAATTCACACTTTGTCCATTATAGCCCTGTTTGTTGATGGTGGGGTAGCAAGCATAGCAGTCAAATAACGTAATTTAATTATGTTCTCAGTTTTAATGAATTACATGACTCTTCAAGTCATGTGCTATAGAGGCCTCTAAAAGGCCATCGTACAGACACCAGCAAACTATCCATTCATTCCCAGCTATTCCAGTGGCTGCTTCTTGTATGGTGTTTGTTCAATACTAGTCCAGAATAAAATATCTTTGTTGCCTGCTGAACCAACAAACGTTACTGTGGAACCACTAGATGCACTGAGAGTTTGTGTATACTGAACAAGGTAGCCCACCATAAAAAGTGGTGGGCTCTAGACTGGTAAGGGCAGTATCTTACTTTGAGTGAGAGCTCTTGCAGCAAGCTATTACAAATTGGACTATGCTGCAGGCACAAGGACCTATTGGAAACCTTTAGTTAACAGTCTCCAGTGGGGACCACCCCCCTTCGCCGGCTCCGCCCTGACATCAGCCAGTGGTGTATCAGGGCCGTCCCCAGCCCCACCTCAGTTCTTTTCCCTCCGCAGACCTGCTTACATCAGCTCTTTGGTTGCCTTTAGAACCTTGTAGTAGTTTTGTAGCGAAGTTGCTCTTCATAGTCTTTTTTTTTTTTTTTTTTTTGGTCAAACTCAACTTTTCGCTTATGAGTTCCTCATTGCATGTCTACCTCACCGTCTTCAGTCTCCTCAACCGAAAAAAAGAGGACTCTCCTCAGCTGAAAAGAAGAGTACTAAGTGTACCTTTGACCGCCAGATATTGGTGAAGGACAAACACGAGGCCTGTGTCTTTTTTGCCTACTGCCTGACCATGACATGAAGGCCTGCTAGATCTAGGATTTGCTGCCTCAAGGAACTTAAGGCCCATATTTTGGGAGCAGCAGGTGGCTGTGATGCAAAGCTCCCCGATGGAAAAAATCTTCTATTTCATCCCAGTCCTCAAAACAAAAGGAGAAGAAACTGGACTCTGACCAATGAAAGTCCTGCGAAAAGAACTGGGGCTGGTCCAAAGGGCATTTGTACTCCCGGTCACCACATAAGAAGACCTCCTCCAGGTCCAACTTGGGAGGTTCGGACTACTCTTCCCACCACTCGCAACACTCTGCAGGGCAGCAAGATTCCTCCACTCCCGCCAGACTATTGACGTCGGGCAGTGGCAAACGGGGCCCGGTCTCTACACTGGCCTCTTTTACCCTGAAGGTGAAGGTGAAGGCAACACCCTTGGGATCACCCTCCACCTCGGGGGGGGGGGTCAGGACCTCTATCTCCATGGGGACTTTGGTCCCGTCACGCAAGGTCCTGACATTGGTCTTTCCGGGTCTCCAGGTAAGATCTCCAAGCACAGGGAATGGGAGTCAGGTTCCAAGCCGGCTTCGGCTCACTGTCCCCTCGACGGCTTAACCGCCAAAGTCCAAATTGATGACGGTTTCTAAGCCGGACGTGTCTAAACCATGCAGATGTCCGCAGTGGCAAATGTCCAACGGGACAGGTTCCCAAGTCCGTCAGAGGTCAGTTAGGTACGCCCAGATGAAGGGGTGCTACTGGATGATGACTCTGTCTCAGATAGCTCTCCATTCAGAAACTTAGTCTTCGATGACTTCGATTTTTTTTTTTCATTAAGCAGGTGACTGAGGAATTTCATTGGGGTTCCCCATGTTGGCTCCTAAACCCCCAAAGATAGTGATCAGCTGCCAAGCTGGCAACGACTCTCCTTTCCTCCGGCTGTAGAGGATGTCCTGAAAAAGGAAGGGGGGGGGGGAGAAAGAGAGAGAGATTTATCCTAAAGAAAGAAGAGTTATCCCAGAAGTAGGTGGGGCCTCTTGCAGGACCCAGGGGATAGGAAGGTGGAGTCATCCCTATAAAAAGGCGCTTCAGTCCACCATAGCCTCCCTCAAGGCAGCTACAGCCAACCTGTTCTTGACATGAGCTGCCCTGCCATGAGCCACTGACCCGGCATTCCTGCTTGCTGATGAGCCAGATATAAACAAGACCACCCCGCTACAACTACAGCTCACAGAGCAAGTCTCTGCCTTCTCAGCTGACGTCTCGAAGGAGGCTGCCAGATGTGCAGCAAGAGCCATGTTTTAACTCACTTCTACACATAGCAGGTGGACAGGTCCCTAAGGCACACCTGGTGAATGCCCCCTATGAGGGAGATCTCTTGTTCAGATGGGCTCTAAAAGAGGTAGTAAAAGAATCCAGGGAAACGACGAACGCTTACATACCACATTCCAGGTGCAGGTACAGACCCTGGTTGTCTGGATCCAGACAGAATGTTCGAGCCCGTCTCTACTTGGAGAACAAATTAAATCAGCCTCAGGAGATTAATCTGGGTCACCTCCGGCATCTAGCGTGCATTCAGTGGAGGAAGAAGCAGCATCTGAGAGGCCAGAAAGGTCTCACTGAAGGCTCTTGACTCATTCTCGAGTGGGGGCAATCTTTCCAGTTTTCTTGAGGAAAGGGTTTGCACCACCATGATCAATGGGGTGCCAGACATAGTGCGCAAGGGCTATCCCCCAGAGTTTGAAGCAGGGCCCTCCCACCACATGTGGTACCCTCACCCTTAGCCACAAAGAGTGTGTCAGTGCTTCAAGCAGACCTTCTACAGGCACGAACAAATGAGTTAGTGCCTAGCGCAGAAAGGAACATGGACATTCACTGACTATTCTTCATAGTCCCAAATCGCTCTGGAGTTCTCGGGGCCGTTTGGGTCCTAAAATGTCTGACTGACATCGTCTGCCACAAGACATTCAAGATGGAAACCCTCGTATTCATCTTCATGGAATTCCATCGGGAAGATTAGTTGATCTCAGTAGAATTGCAGGTGCAGTTTTGCATATCCTATATGGGCAGCATTCTGATTAAAGCTCCACAGTGCGAGCAAACAACTAGGGCAGTGATAGAGGTCATCCAGTGCCTTGCCTCTATAGGATTTCTGATCACCACAAAAGAGCTCTCTTCAGCCATCCCAGAGTCTGAATCATTGAGGAGTGATTTTCGGAATATATCCCAAATTAAAGATTTTCCCTACAAATTCTAAGTTCAGGGACCTCTGAGTTCTTTTCAGCAAATTCCAACCGGCCCTATGCCTTTCAGTCCACACCTTCAAGCAGCTCACAGCAACGATGGTCTCCCTGGCAGTCTCAGTTCCCTGGGCTCTGGTTCTCATGCATCCCCTGCAGTTGAACCTACTACATCAAGGGTCCCAGTCAAAGGTCAGTCTGGGCCAGCAGATTCAAGTATATGGCCTGTCAGACCTACTCCACGAGGGTCCCAGCCAAGGGTCATTCTGGGCCAACAGATTCAAGGCTATTACCAGGTGGAAGCATCCCTGCATTGGGGGACTCACTGTTCCAGCATCATGAAGGGTCTCAAGCTGGGGCATCCTCAGCAGGGCTGGGGAGCTCATCTGGATCAGTTCTTGACACAGGGCAAGTGGTCGAGGGTTGAGACCCGCTACATTATCAACATGCTGGAGATGCCTCCTGACACTTCAAAGATTCGAAGCTTAGCTTTGCAACCAGGATGTTCTTTTCCTCACAGACAGTCGAACCACAATGGCCTGCTTCTATCACCAGGGAGGTACATGAGCTCTCAGATGGTACGAGAAACCCTGTTGCTCTTCCAGTGGGCAGAGCATCGCCTGATGATCATGGTGGCCGTATACATACCAGGTCATGAGAACATCACGGAGGATTGGTTAAGTCAGGGTGTCCTCCCAGGAGAACAGGATCTAAGGTCGGCACCTTCCACCTCCTCACTGCATGGTGGGGCCTCCGGCAGGTAGTTCTTCTCCGACTGGTGAAGCTACAAGTTTCCCCAACCCTGCTCTCTTATCAAGGTCGAGCTGAACATAGCACAGGATGCCTTCTCCCTAGACTGGGGTCCCTACAATCCCTGCAATCTCCTGTACGACTTCCTCCAATTCTACTAATCTCAAGAATCCAGTTCTGCTAATCCTAAGAACCCTGCACAAGAGTGCCCTAGATCAGGCGGAGTTATTCCTCATATGTCCTCATTGGCCCGACCATGGTTCTCGTGATTGGTCCAGATGTCCCTACATCATCTTAGCTCTGGGCACACTCCTGATGGCGGACTCTGGGTAGGCCTTTGGTGCTCACCCTTTTGTCGGTCAGTTCCGGAGAGTAGAATGCTGCAGCGTCCTTCAATAAAGTCTCTCGTCTCACACTGGAAACTCAACCGGGGCCTCGGAGCCCTCACCAAGGCCCCATTAGAGCTTATCAAGGAAACATCCGGCCTCCTCACAGTGAAGGTCGTCTTTCTTGCAGCATTCACTTTGGCCAGCTGCATCAACGGGATGGGAGCTCTATCTTCCAGAGAGCCATGCACTGTGTTCCTCCAGAACTCAGTCATTCTACGACCATAGCCATCTTTTTGGCTAATGGTGTTATCTCCTTTCCACTGCTACCAGGAATTGAATCTCCCTGCCCTGTGTCCTTGCCCTAAAAATGAGAAGGAGAGGGAATTTGTCCTTCTTGGCTAGAGGAGAGCACTTGAGCTTTATATCAGGAGATCAGAAGTACATATACGAGTCTTGAAGTCTATTCATCTTCCTTAGGGGCAGATATGGGCAAAAAAGCATCAAGGGTCTCTTTGTCCAGATGGATCTGTTCTCTTATCCATCACCTTCCAGAAGGCAGGGGTTTCCCTGCCAGGCCCATTGGGGGTGCATTCAGCTCGAGCAGTGGCTACCTTATGGGTAGAATTCGAAGAAGCCTTTCCACCACTCTTTCAGAGAGCGGCCACTTGGGCATCCATCCATTCCTTGGCAGGGTTCTATAGATTGGATGTGTCCGCCTCTGCTGAGGCATCCTTTGGTTGACGGGCCCCTCTATCGGTGCTGGGCCCATAAAGGTCTTACTAACATTCTTCCCACTCGGGAAGCAAGGGGATGTACTGCTTTAGTATATCCCACTGGTTATGAGCCCAGAGACTAGCTTAGGGGAGAGAGAAATAGAAATTTAAATGCATGTAAATTTTCTTTCTCCGACTGCTGGTCTCTGGGCTCCTCCCCTTCTAGAATGTTGGATGTTGGCCACCTGGCCAGAGTATTTGAACTCTGCCCTTCCAGGTTGCTAGTTCAGATTAACATTTCTTTTCCCCCAGTGATGTATTACTTCAGGGGACACATGCTTTGGAAAAAACAGAGGGCTACAGGATGCAGAGGGGAGGATCTGGTTCCCCTGCAGAGATCTTTTTCCTGCCTATCACATGGTACCAGGAAGGACCTCAAACTGGTTATGAGCCCGGAGACCAGCAGTCTGAGAAAGAAAATGTAGATATTCAGGCCTTGCGTTGGGGTTGGAAATCAGGGGGTCAGTCTGACCCCCTGCTTCCAAAGTAGGGGGGTCAGTGTACCGAAATGATAAATTTTCGTGAACACCAAAATAAATGGCTTTTATTAATTTGGCTTGATTCTTACAACCTCCACTTGCATACTGTGTGACTCTAAGCAAGTCACTTAACCACCCAGTGCTCCCAGGTCGCCCCTGAAAACAGGCACTTGTGCCTAGTGGGCCTTACCCAGTTACCAAAGACAAAAAAAAATCTAGAAAGAATATTAGTCAGTACAGAGAGGCAGTGTACCACTTTAGCCAGATTGTGCTGACTAATCAATCGGAGAAATGCAAAGGTTACTCAGAAATTCAACATCCAGCCCCCAAGACTAAAGTCTGAGTTGTACAGACCGTCTTCTACAAATCCTGAGTGCTTTGCCAACTAGCAAGCTCTTAAGTAATTACTCAAAGCAAGCTGTTTTTTAAGAGTCACTTTTCTCTTTCTCCTTTATTTGTTTTTTTTGTCAGCAAGTTACATCCAAAGTCAGAAATAATGTGTATAAAAAAAATTTAAATAAAAAAATCGGGTTACTCAATCAATCTCCATCTTTATTTATTTATATAAGATGCCTTTCTAAAACCAAGGCGCCTGTAGAATACAAAATAAAAGAATAATTAAGACCATTTTTTAAAATTAAACTAAACAATATTCAGAAATCATTATATGCTTTGCTAAAGAGAGAGGTTTTTAAAGATTCTTTAAATCTCCGTTTCACTGAGGCCCCTATTCCGTCAGACTCTACTACACTACAGTCATGCTGTTAGCCTTCGATCTATCTCAAAAAGCTGTTGTCCAGAGTAATTCTTTTTATCAAAAAAATTCAGACAGAAAAAAGAATATTTAAAACTTTCTCCTCCTGAGGAGAACTCATTCTAATGTTTTTAACGCGCCCAATGCTTCAGCTGCCCTGCACTGCTAAAGGAGATCCTTCTCCAATGGCTGAGTAGCTTAAAGTAACTGCGTGTTAATGCAGTCGTAGTTAACGTGATCTGTGTACCACATGTGCATATGGAAGACTGAAAGAGGCACCATGTGATACAGACTTTCTGTTAATGAGCGTGCATGTTGGGCGGACAATTATTGGAACCCCTGCCTCTCATATCAGTCACAGCACTTCACTGAATATGGCTAAATTATTGCATGCTGCTATGTAATTAATGCCGCGACTAGAGCCTGCATAGTGCATCACTCATTCCTCCACCCCACCAACTCCAGCATTGCCACCACTCCAGGTAGGTCTCATTACACTCACTGCCTCCCAGTAAGAGAAAACGTTTTAGCCCAAGTCCCGTCAATCTGTTACGGCAAGTTCAACTTAAGTCCTCCTAGTTAGGTCAGCACAGTAAGCAGCGTGAAGATTGGAGGACGCGGCAGCTGATGTGCGAGTCAGACACATGAGTAAAAGCTGCTCTGCTGGCCGTGAAACAAGAACAAATTCTGGGCTGGCTGATTTCAATGGCAAGTCGTCATGGCGCTGTTAATGCTGCACCTTCAGTGAACTGTCAGAGAACAGAAACATCAGCCCTGATGCTACAAAACACAGAAGGGTTAATAATGAACCCATCTATGTTGTGTACGACATCAGGTGCTGGTGTTTTTTTGCTGTTCTCTATACATTACACTGAAGGTGCGGCATTAGCAGTGCAATTGATGACTTGCCATTTAAATAAGCCAGCCTGGATTTTTTTCTGTAGTTACGGCATTGGGCAAGCAGAACACCTTTCTATGTCTGACTCAGCACAGCTTGCGGAACCCTCCTTCACGCTGCTCAACCCCTGCTCTCTGCATTGGCCATCCGATCCATCATGAGCCTTTGCCGCGATCCTGAGTAAATGAGGACCCCCCCAAACACACACCAGCAGCACCCAACCCAAAAAAGCACCCATTTAGTCTGTCAGTCTCTCTTTACCCCTGTGCACTCAGAAAATTGGTAGGCTGACAGTCGCTCTCTTCTTCGGTACTCCTCCTGCCAGACTCCCAAAACAGACCTAGCAGGTGCAACATCACTGGACACCACCGCGTACACCAAAGCATTTACCATTCAAAAGAAGGCACATCAGGGGAGAGGAGGTATTGTAATGATGAGAGCTGACTCGCGATCCCGAGCTCAGGCAGTGTAATTAAATGGGCTAAGTGCTAGCTGTGCACTTCGTGTGGTGGCTTTTTGTATTGCAGCTCACAGGCAAGCAAAATAATTTTTTTCCCCTTCCAGCTGCGATTAAAACCTAGGGAGTGCTGTGTCAATCAAGATGCACTGAATCAGAATCAGTGTGTCAAAAGATGAAATTTCTCTGAGGATATCACTAGTGCGTTAATGCTACCCCTGGATATTTAAATTTCTATTTTTTTATCCATTGCCAGCAAAATGTAGGTTTATCAGTTCTTGGGTTTTTCAACTTCAGTAGCCAGGTGAAATCATTTGCATTGTGTTGACTGATACGTTGAGAGACAGCTGTATATGTCTTGAATTGAAAACTAAAATCATGAGTCTTGTCCGTTGCATATAAACCACATAACTGAAAACTTGGCTTTGTTATATCTAACCCGTACAATTTTTTTGGCACTTGAAACTCATCACATGTACTGAAAACTCCACCACATATTTAAGGCATTAAGGAAGTGCAGAGTGGATGAAGCTAAACGGTAGTCATGAGAAGGTATACAAACAGAGCAGTCTGAAATTGGAAAGAATTGAGCCCGTTTGCCCATTAAAGATGTCAGTAAGTTTGTCAGCCAGCTGGTGGCAATGACCTTTGATTGAAGAAAGTGGTTGTGGATACTGGGTGGTTGCTGGAGAGAGAGTTTCAGCTTTTGTTGCTTTAACATCATAATTCTTGTGTCTCTATATGTTCAGAAGTATTTTTTTCATCTAGATTTTAATTTGCATGTGTATCCCCGTTATCCTTATTGGGTACACCTGCAGCCTCCCAGCCCCAGCACTGTGGCACAACTTCACTTACGGAGAAGGACCCAAGAGTACCGGAAGCTGTCATTCTGATGGCCCTGGTTCTTTCTGTTTCCTTAAGCTCGTCTCAGAGCTTCACCACTATTGGGATCTTCTCTCATGGGCTTCCATAGAGGCAAGAAGTAAACTTCTGACACAATAGCACAGGTGGGTCCCCCAGTGGATTGTGCCAGTCTGCTTCCTGCCCCCACAGAGTCAGGCAGCTCATGATACAGGTTGTCACTACCTGACAGCAGCACAGGTTTACTTGTAATTTTCTTAGTTTGATTTTAGGTCTCCATTAATGGATCAGCACCACAGCAAGCTGCCATCCTGTCAGGGAGCCCTTCCTCATGGAACTACCCTGCACAGTGTATCATAGGCCTGTACCTCCTCATGATCTGGGACCAGCCGCTGCGTTATTCCCCAATTAGGCTCGCCGCACCTCCTCTCTATGGATCACTTGCAGGTATCGAGCAAAAGCAGGTCTCTGCAACTGTCATATGACTGCTTGAGAGGCAGAAGCAGCATCACCGGCAGGATCAGCAGACAGAAGCACAGAGAAATCATAGCAGAGTCTTCAGCTTCCACGGCAGCAGACCTGCAGAGTGGGTTCAAGAGGGAGGTAGACTGCCCACCAGCTGTAAATACATGAGTCCCTTGGGGCGGGCCATGGAGATGGACACCAAACTCCATCAGAGGGGAGCGAGAGGCCCTAGGTGTGCCAGCCAACTAGCTTCACGCTGCTACAGTGAGCTTCTTCCTGCCACTGCAGCTTAGGGCATGGGTGGGGAATTCCCAGTGCAGCCTAGCATTTTGGACCCCACCACCAGTCTCCTCCGTCTGATAACCGTGCAGGCTACGAAAGCACTTTCAGCTATGTCACTTCCTGACTGTAGAACATCCAATTTGACTTGTGAGGTCTGGGAATGGATTATTGCCGCAGAGCAACATGGCATACAGTGTGTGGTTTGGGGACCGATTCTGGCAGGAACAGTGTCACTTAACGGTGAAGCCTCTTGCAGGACATGTTGGGTTAGGCTGCATGTACTGTGTGCTCGGCCTCGGATCAGACTGTTACCAGAGCCGACAGTGTCAACTGCTCTCTTTATTTGGCATTCACTCCCAGTAATTGCATGTGTCTTGGGGTGGTTTGGCAGCAGGACACAACACAACTTATGCAGTTGGGTAGGCTCATTCGAACTTCAGGCCAACGGCAGCAACGGACGCTCTTAGTTCACTGTTCATGTCTCCAGCAGCAGAGGGCACTCCTAATTCACACTTCAAGCCACCAGCAGCAACATCCACTCCTTGTTCAGACTTCCTGCCACCAACAGCAACTGCTGCTCCCCATTCAGTTTTAATGACACCAGCCGTTCAGTTTTGAGTGGGCAGTAGCGCAGATTATGCTACTTGGGTTAGCTCACCACTTTCTGAACAAGGGGAATATTGGCTACTTGAGTCTAGAGTCTAGTGGCACAGATCATACTCTCCAGTTAGCCCACCACTGTCTCAAGAGGAATGTTGGTTAGCTGATTTTTTTAATTTTTTTCCCCCCTCCTACTGCCCTCTATCTCTGCCCAATCGGGAGCACCTGGGAGTCATCCCTCTGCGGTAGGCCTACTTGAGGCCTGCCCTGCACCCTATGGAGCCGCGGCTAACTCTGCCGGGTGGGGAACAAGGTGGGGCCCGTACACTTGCGTTTCATCGGTCAAGGCGACTTGGGTGGGTGGTGGCACATTGAGGGCATGCTCCTGGTGCCCTGTCTTCCCGGAGACGAGAGGGTGGTTTTCCTCCGTTTTTTCCTCCCTTTGTGTGGTGTGCGCTCAGATGTCGAGGCGCTACGCGCCAAGGTCCACCCCACGTCATAGCCAGCCCCCCTGCTTGCCTGACCCTGAGCAGAGGCTCTGGGTACAGCAAGTGTCGGGCAACGGCCCCCTCCCTTCCCCCAGAGAAGGCAAGCTGTCATGAGATGCTCAAGCTGTTCTCCCCTGGCCAGCCCTCCAGCGACCCGAGTCCGCTACCGAACCTGGGTTGCTGGTGTCACGAGCAGAAATCCAACCGCTGTGCTGACGGGCCGGCGGCTGTTGGTTAGCTGATTTTATTTTGGGGTCGGCAGGATCATGGAACACATTTACTGGGGAAAGCTAGTCCCTACCTGTCAGTGTTGCAGTATGACTCGCTTAGGTTTTTCCCCATTGTCCCTCATTGCACGGGTCATAATCCATCCTCTTTGGGTAGAGTTTTTTTTTTTTTTCTACCGCTATAGAATCATCACAGTTTGAGATCTATATAAATAATGGTACTTTTCACACTGAAATTGAGTTTCTGTCTCCACATTTTATGGTGTGCCCTGTACGTGGGAGCTGGTGTCCCATGTTACCTCTCATTTTAGGGTCAGTGTTTCTCTTTCCGGTGATGGAGGATTGAATGTTCTGGCTCCATGCAGTTGCTGGATCGCGGTGCATTCCTTGAAGCCCACCACCCCCCCCAGTGTGCCTTCTCCCTTATTTCAGCTAGGTCACCTACTGGTCGCCTGTATCCTCTGACTAAGATTTTTCCTGAACTGTTGATTATGTTGTGTCATGCATGCTTCTGGGGTGAATCGGGCAATGGGTGACAAACTTGTGCCTTGTATGGCTCAGCCTTGTTGACTGCAGTAGGCTGGTTTTTGACTTTGGATAGGAGGGGCATCAGGTGTGGAAGGGGGTCTGGTAGGGCAGCAAATAAGATAAGATTTTGAAAGTGAGATGAGTAAAACCAAATTCAGATGCATACAAATGTCTGGATGACGTGGAACAAGTAGTGCATTTAAAAAATTATAGATTTTTTCTGGATAAGAATCGATCAGGTGCCAACAATACTCAAGGTAATGTTGGTAGGTAGGAGTAATTTACTCACCAGTTTTAAAATATAGTGAGTAAAACAAAATTGGGATGGGTGCGAGTGCTGCAAATCTGGAAAAAAAATGCTCTTTTTGAATCCCCGGTTATGTTATGAAGCATTATTCTTTGGAGTGTGGAGTATTAACAAATGTTTGGTGAATATTGGTACTCATTAAAAAAAAAAAAAAATTCTGAGGAGTATTTCCTAAAATTAGGTGAGTAAAATAGGTTGGTACTCCCCTAATCTGGAGCCCTGGCTGGTAGCCCAAAGTCCTCCTTCGCCTCAGTGGGCTTACCCCTAGGATGCAGATGGAAGAACCTGGTACCTTTTTGTTTCGGTGTAATGCTCAAGTTAGGCGTAGTTGTAATTGCCAGCCACCAATGCAGTTTATCATGGGCGGATTCCGTTAGGCCTGGTGACTTGTATACTGGCTTTTGTATCGTAGTCTATTCTGTTCCACTAGAGTGCAGCCAGTCCCTCTCCAGGTGACTCTCAGCTCATCCTCTTTGGCATCCAGGTTGTTGGAAGTTATAATCCTCTAACCCCAATGCTGATCTCTCTTTTCTAATGTGTGGTTGAACTTGCGTAACCGTTTCAGAGTTGGATGCTATTTCACTTTACAGTGACTACTGGTCCAAGCGGATCAGAGCCTTGGGCAAACACCAGTTTATGATATCCTCAGACACACAATTCCATCTCCTGTCCTGAATCCTTGGTTGATTACAATATTACTGTATGTACATTACATTTATAGCCTGACTCTTACTATGCAGTCTACTAACTCTTCCAGCCATGTTGGGAATTCCACATACGTTGGAGGTCTCCCTGCTGGAATCTGACCTTGTCTCAAGCAGGACATATTCTCGGACAACCCCCATTTTCATAGAAAGGGTCTTGCAAAACTTATAGGTTGCCTAACTGCCAAAGCATCTTGGGAAGAAACTGAAGTATTTGCTTCAGCAACTGATGCAGACAGCGCATTGGTTTGGGATCTCAGAGTTTGTACTTGAACAGGATCATTACAAGTCAAGGACTGGCCATACAAAGCAGACATCAGAACTACACTAGACACTAGTCCGCTAGTGAGGCTGCTTTTTGTCTTCCCAGGGGATGATGCAGAAGTCCTCCCCATCACTGTACTTGACCTAGTTGACATCTCAAACTGCCAGCTCTTTTTACACTGTGAGCCTCTTGCTTTGGGGGGGGGTGCTCCCTGATAGGAATTCCTATAGGCCAGTGGGTCTAGGTTTCGATGGATACAGCGAAGGGGGAGTCGGTGATAGGTCACACCACCTAACTGCCTGTAGCCTCATCCAGAATCTTACAGATGTGTGACTGGCAGAATACGGACAAGACTCATTCTTGGTTTACTCATCAAAGCCATGGGCTCTTGAGTGCACATCAAGCGAATAGGGACAAGCAAATCTAATCTGCGATATGAGCATAATCTCGGAGCTGCCTTTTTTCTCTGGCTATAGCATCCCCAGATAAAGGGGGACATGAAAAGACAATTGCTGGCTCAAAGGCAGATCAGTTGGCTATACAGGATAGTGTCTTTCCAGATGGCATCAGAAAGGACCACCTTCTAGGTTGTCTCTACTCCGATGGTGTCATATAATCTTCACGGCTATGCCAGCACAAGTCTTCAGAACTTACTACATTGGCCTGTAGTTATGCCTGTCGGATTCACTCATTAACATTCTGTGCATTCTTGTTTTGATGAATCCTTCATGTGGTGGGTGTCGGGCACACACACATCTCAACAGACTCTAATCTTCATTGGTCCGAGATTCCTCGTCAACATGATCAACACCCACTTGAACTCCTCGCGTGCTTCCTTTTATTCAGGACTGAAGTAATCTGCAGTCTGGGATGCATATCTCCACAGAACAGGAGTTTTAGAGATTCATAGCTTCTACAACAACTTTTCCAAATGGATTACTCTACTGCTTTCCTATTGGGACCAGTTGCATACCTTCAGGCTCAATTTCATGGCACTGGCAACCCATGTGATCTACTCGAGCAACACTACCAGTGCATCATCTGGTGGGCCCCACACACTTTACCCACTATAATTGGCAAGGGCAGTTTTTATTTCTCCTTCATGAGACACAACCTTCACAGGAACTATATGGGAAGTATGGTTTAAAGCTGGACCAGTATCTTAAGTTACTAGTGCCTTTACTCCCAATTTTGGATGGTGGCTTTCGACACAGGGAAGCCCACCTGGATTAGTTCTTATTACAATCCAGCTGGTCTTTATCATTTGGCAGCATCGGGTTTTTGATGGGGGTTCCGGTTGTTCAGGTACCGGACGTCTGGATACCTGGGCTACGGCATTCATATTCCTTGCCCCGTCATGTCCGACAACAGATTCCTGTTAACACCCATGTTAAACCCAAAGCTGATGCTCTGAGAACTCTACTCCTCTCGGCATGGGTAGTCAGGAATCAAGCCACCTGATTGCCATAATACTCTCTAGGCCTTGTCACTTGCACTGTGGTAGGGCATAGTTACGGGGACTTTTCTTCCAGTGGAATGGGATCTCCTCTGCACTACCTTTGCCCTGGAGTCATCTAGACACAGTCTGTCTCGTCCTTCTTCCACAACATGGTATACTACCTAGGCTGTCCAGAAGAGTGGTGAGCCTTGCATCAGGTGTTTTTTTTGCTTTTTTTTTTTCCCTCTACACTGGGGTCTGTCAAATGTTCTCTACATATCGATTATTTCAACTACCATGCTATAGAGGGTCCTTTGCTGGATAAACTGATTAAAGGAACACAATGGATGAGAAGCACAGCTTCTTAGCTGACATGACTGCGTTTTGTGGAAGTTGTCAGGAATAGATCATAGGCAGACTGTAGACTATTCTCTTCAGAGAGCCCTTCAGACCGTATTATTGTCTTTTTAACTCCTGCCCATGAATTTTAAATGTGGATGTTGTCCAAACTTGGAACTTCTGTTACAGCTTCCTTTTGCCATGCCATGGTCATCAACCATGGGGTTCTCATTCCAGTTGTCTTCTTCAGTCCATTCTGGATAGTTAGTAGTGTTTACTAGGCCTGTACAGTCGTTTACCATAGCGCTGAGGATAACCCATATGATAGCTACCTTTTACTGGTGCCATGTTGAAGAGCAACTGTTGAGGTCCCTGCTTGAAGAAGCAAGATAAACCTTCACCTGGCGCAAAGTCAAACTCTTCAGAAATTTTTTGTCAGTAGCCCCTGTTTTGGAAGGGAAGGGATTGTAATTTGGCTCCATGGAGCCAAGCCGCGATGAGCCCTTCCACTTCCTGGTACTGCTTCAGTCTGTGATCTGCCCCCATGCTACATTGTTTTTTGACATCACTATTCGGGGGAGGGGGGGCACGCTACATATACTTGAATGGGGCCGTTTAAAAAAAAAAAAAATTTTAGTTCTTCAGGTTACCATTCAGAACTACTCATGACCACCAATTAAGTAGCAAGGTCCTTCTTAGTTGATCGGTGCTCATGATTAGTTCCGAATGGCAATCTAGAGTACTAAAATTTAACTTAAAAAAAAACCCCATTCAAGTATATGTAGCGCGCCCCCAAGCTCTCCAAATAGTGATGTCAAAAAAAAACAACGTAGCATGGGGGTGGACCACAGACTGAAGCAGTACCAGGAAGTGGAAGGGATCATCGCTTTTCGACTCCACAGAGCCAAATTACGATCCCTTCCCTTCCAAAATGGGGGCTACTGGGGGGAAAAAAATCTGAAGAATTTGACTTTGTGCCAGTTGAGGGTTTATCTTGCTTATTGAGGGGGATTTTGAAATAGAGCAAGAAAGTTGTTCTTTAGAATTGTGAAAATATAATCAGGATTGATCCAATTGTGAGTACAATTCGACAAATAGTGCCTACACAAAATTGCCAGTGTAAATATAGCGATCAGGCTGCAAAAAATTAAAGTACAGCTTTACCGGTGCACTGGTGTAAAAACTGTGATCCTACCAGAATTTGACAGCAAGCTACTGAACAAGCGATCATGGTAAATCGGAAAGAGTGATCCACTTAGTTCACTAGAAAGCCACTCAGCTATACACACAGTGTTGGAGAAAAGAGAGCAGTTCGTCACAGGGGACAGCAGAGTAGAAATTTCTGACCTGAAAATAACAATGAATAGCAGAGTATCTGGAGTCCCAAGTACGAATATTTAATGAGTGTTCAGAAAAGGTACTCGCACACTCCTACAATCCATTTTCCTCCCACTTGTAGATATGCACTTTCTGGACTATTAAGCTACTACTACTACAAGGCAGAATCACTAATTTTACACAGGTGAAGGTAAGCGTAAGCTGTAGTTTACTTTTAGCTGCCTGATGCGGAAGGCATGACAAGGAGAGGAACGCATAGGCATGATACTGGAAGCAGTAGTAGTGACTGTTTAATCAGCAGCGTTATGATGTAGCTATTTTAACCTTCTGACAACATTTGGACAGTAGTAATCGCTATTATGCACTGGCACTTCTAGGCAGGTAAACTTTACTTTTATTTGTGAAGGCTGATGCTGAAGTAGCAACCCTGAATCACCCACAGTATAACTGAAGCACCAAAATAATATATAGAGAAGCAGTAGAGGGCAGAGACTGCTGGAAGTAGTAGTAACGTAATGAGGTGGATATTTTAACATTTCTGGTTTTTGGACAGCAGTAATAAAGGAATAATGCACGACAGGGTGTGTGTTGTGATGGGATAACGTCATGCTTCGTGCGGTTGGGCTTGAGGCCGCAGGCCGAGTGTGCCCAGTACCTGAGAAGCGACGACGTCCCAGTACGACAGACACACCCTGGAGTGCATTATTCCTATTCTGCAATGGCTCATTTGTGTGAAAAGCATAAAAAAAGATTAAAAAATATATTTAAAAATAGATTTTATTTTATTTATTTTTTTTAATGGGTAGGTATACACTGAAAAAAATAGTGCAGATTACTGTTTTGTCCTGCTTTTGGGGCTGCTGCTCTAAAACTTGTTCCCCAGTGTCTCTTTTGTTTGTCTCCTTGCCCCCAACTGGATTTTCATTAACACCCCTCCCCCGCACCACCAAGGCAACTTTTCACTTAAAGTGTAACTGAAAAAAGAAGCTGACCCTGTGAGAGAATTAAAACTCATAGAATAAAGCCAGCACCATCCCCCATGATGTGCAAGTATAATGTGCTCTGTGTTTTATTAAAAGAGTAGGCACTGTTTCCGTTTGTTTTGCTGGTGATGTGTGGGGTTTACCCTTTGTTCGTTCTCCTGGTACAGTTGCTTGCATTTACTGTTTGTACCTGGAGACGCAGAATGCAGACTGAAAATAAAAACCAAAAAGCTGTTCACTGACAGTCAGTTGCTGTCCCTCAAGTACCTACTCTAGGCAGTTGGAACTGGGATGTGAAGTCGATTGTCCTGTCGTCGAGGAGGGTTACGGGGAAGCCGATCATATCTCAACTTGTTTTCATATTTCATTTGTGACTAAGAAAAAATAAAACAAGAACGAGAGCAATGAGGGACATACAAGATGTGTGCTGGGTTGTTTTGTAGCAGTGGGAGTCGAGGGCAGCGGAAAAGGAGCGGGGGACTGCTGTGAAGCTGATCACAAAGACGTCTTTCATTTGGCTTTTTTTTTTTTTTTTTACTATTTTAAACTAAGAGAAGGAAACTTTGTTTTGGGTGGAATACTGTAATGTGTGAGGGTTTTGGGTTAAAGTAGTGTAAAGCTGATCGGGAATGCGGCTTTCACTTTGGCTGGGAGCGGGGAGCGATGAAGCTGATAGCAGGGATGGCTGTGGACTGATTATTTATTTATTTATTTATTTATTTATTTTTTTGTACATTTAATGCGGTCATGAGTGTGCTGGGACTAGATACGTGATTTTTTGCCAGGATAACATCATGGGGCCAGTCCCAGACTGACCAATCACAGCCCTGCATTCTTTTTTGCCATTGCATAATTGCTGTTATGCACTGGTGCCATAATTGTACGGTTGCTGTTTACAAATTTACGGTATTTAACTCGCTATTATGTAGTCGTTATTGTTGATTAGCGATTATCATGGGATACCCCTTTTACCAATGCCTGAAGGAACCAGGGTTCTGTACCTAACACCCAGTGTGGTGTAGCAGTATTCTGTCAATTTCTCTGTACTCCTTCCTAGCAGGTTGGATGATTTCTGAACAACTGCTACAATGTCCACTAATTTAGAATGCAGTCAGCCCCAGAACTCGGATGCGAGTCGAAATGTTCTGTACTTAACCTTATTCAAAATGGCCGTGTGAAATCTATTTCTATATAATTGGTCTTACAGTAATGCTTTCTGCCTGGGAAGAGAAACAAGTACCAAAAATGTTTTGGCAGTCATTGGTATTGCGGTTCATGTAGCGCTCCTTTTCCTGACTTTGACAGTCTCTCCAGCTGAGTCAGGACTACATAGATGGCTCCTTCTTCGTGCTGGAGTCAGTTGTGCCATAGTTATCGTTTATTCCTATATGAATCCACCCATTGGCCTTGGTATCACTGCTGTTGTATGCCACAGTAGTAATGAAGCCCTTTGACCAGCTTAAGGAGAGCAAGAAACTACATACCTGTAAATGTTCTTTCCTGACTGCCGATCGTAGGACTGGCCCATCCCTATCTGTTTTGTACAGCTGTCTAGTTTATTTTTTACACTCATGAACTTATTAATAAATGAATACACATCTTCACCTCTCAGATTAGTTCTGGATTGGTTAGTTTGGTATGTGGCACGTTTGTACTTTAGAACAAACTGGCACAATCCACCGGGGGCCAGCATGTGCCACTGTGTCAGAAGTCTACTTCCTGCCTCTGCGGAAGCCTAAGAGAGAAGATCTCAGTGGTAGTGAAGCCCTGCTATTGAATGTTTTGTTTATTTTTCTTCCGACCCTACCACCTTCCACTGAGCACCCCAGATGATGCTGGTACCCCTGTGGAAGAGTTGGAACTCCTTAGCCCACCTTGGTGGTCATGGTGTTAGCGGAATGCAGCGCCACCTCCACCTGATCAGGAAGCATCTTCACCAGCAGAACCTCCAGCCATGATACCTGGGCTCACTGCCAAACCAGGATCACCCACATGATGGCATGATACACTCCTGTTTAAGTGGGGGGTGATTTTTTGTTTTGTTTTCTTATCTTTCTTCTGTCTATGTGCTCCTGCCTTTCGACTCCCCTGTGTCACTGTTTTAGGCCACCAGGTTTCCTGACTTCCCACAGAAATGCTGCTTCTCAGGACTCGCTGCCCTGTGCACTTCTTAAGAGTTTCACGTCATACCCTGTCATCTGTGTTGAACCCTGCACAGAGGGCCTACCCGTCGGCAACCTGGCTTGAGGAAGATTGGGGGTGATTTTTGTAACTAGGGGAGGACTGAGGATGTCTGAAAGGTGGGTCCTTATGCAGGGCTCTCGGGGACGTACCACTGTCTCTTTTTTTTGTTTTTTTTTGTTTATGGAGTTATTCAGTACAAAAGCAGACGTACGTATATATACTTGAGATATACCGATCATAGACAAAATACATTTCAGGAGCACTTGCGTCACTCAGCAGGCACAGCTCTAGTCTAGCAGTCCAGATTTGAAATAAAAGGAGTGTAGTTCAGTAGGCTGAAGTCACAGAATGTAGCACTCTCACCACATTTAACATTGTAATAAAGTCCATTTGCTGACTACTCCTGCTCCTTGCAGGAATAAAAGAAATGTAGACAGAATGCAAATGATAATACAGATTAGTCTGATCTGAGCTTGAGTTAAATTGAGTTATAACTAAGGCCGCTGGTTTTTGTTTTTTACCGAAAAACACGGTAACATTCTGGAATATGGCCCATGGTCATATAATGACTTCTCAAAACATCGGAGTGCAGGGACAGTGTCAGAGATCAGGAAGTGGAAGGGATCAAGCGGCTAGCCCCTAAGACAAGAAATCACGATCCCTTACTTTCCTTAGGGAGATAAACATAACATTTTACAACTGCTACGGGAGAACTCCTATTCAGGTAAGGGAGTCTCCTGTTTATTCAACTCGCTCGGTAAAATTCACAAGAAAGGTGCTTTTATTTATTTAATACTACTCTCCCTGACACCCCTGCCAGGCACTCCTTTGGACTGCCATTGCCCACAACACCCCCACCTCAGCCCCACAACACCATCTCCTGACCCTGTCTTGCAGCATTACCTGGGTAACCTGACCTTTCCCTGTGTTGGGAGGGTCCCTCTCCTCTGAGGGGGAATTGCTGTCAGGTGAACTGCATACCCTAGGAGGCTGCCGCTTCGTCGGTCCGGGCTGTCCAGGGGTTTGTGTCCGTGCGGGCCGGGTGTTCGTCATCTGGCTGGCAGGGAGCGCAGTTTTCTGTTCCCTTGGCCCTCCCTACGTACTAGCCATAAGGATAGTATCCTGAGGTGGGGAGGTGCAGGAGGACACAAGCTCATCCACCGAGCCACCCGCAGGAACCCAGGCTATTCCCATCTCCCCATCCCCGGGAGGGAAGCGTCCAGTGGACGCTTATGAGACCCCTTCCCTGCCGGACTCTGCTCCTGATACCCAGGCTCAGGGCGCGAACCTGAGTTGCTAGCATGCTGAGTGAACCCCTTCGGTGCCACGGAGCCAGCAGAAAGGTGCTCTTTAATTCCATTCCCACAAAAACAAAAATATCAACCAAGCAGACAAATTGCTTTGCTGGAGGAATTGGGGCCCAGCGCACACTCACATACACGTGTGTATGAATGGAGGCACGGAAATGCAGGGTCCATAGGGCCCTGCAGTTCTGTAATCACATGGATGTGTTCATGCAGGTCCCAAGGGGAGCATGACTATGCGATTCTACCAGCTCAAATAGTAAGGAAATTCTTAGCAAAAAAAAATGCATTAATGCTGCAGTTAGGGTTCAGATTAAAGTGACAAAAGGGAAATGTGGTGTTAGGGTTTCCAGTCCTAATGCCCCACCCCAGGCACCAAAAGGAAAAAAACATTATGATTTTTGTTGTTGTCCCTTTTGGCAAATCAGGGGTGTGGTGTTCTTGGGGTTCTCTTCCATAACACTCACCCCATTGTGATAGACTCTTCAGACTTACAGAATTGTGTCTCCCCACATGTTGTCAACAACCTGCATGAAGAAAACAGATCACATCTGACCTTATTTTGTGTATGGAATGGGGTGAGCATTAGGGTTGAAAACCCAGAGGAACACCCCACCCCTGATTTGCCAACAGTGGTAGCAGAGAAAACCGCAGTGTTTTTTTTTTCTTTTTTCTTTCCTTTAGGTGCTTGGGTGTGGGGATGGGGAGTTAGGGATGCAAACTCTTAACGCCACATTTCCCTACTTTTGATGCTTTAATCTGAACCCTAACTGGTGCATTGACAGAGTTTTTTTTTGCAAAGAATATATGGGTGAGAAAAAACAGTAAAGATGCTGTCCCCTGATTGGATGAAACACGCCACATGACTGTGCATCATCCCACAGTGCATTATTCCACAATGATCACACACCTACATGTCTGTCCGTTTTTCAAAAACAAAGAAAGGCTACACATAAAACAAAGGACTGGAGCCACTACATAGACCACTGAGAACTGCCGAAAAATCAGTACGGCATCACAGTCTAGCCAGACAAGTGTAAAGATTCACTCACAGTTTTTGTGAAAAAGCATCAAGTATTACGTGAAACATTTGCGTCTGCATGGGGAGTATTTGCTGCTGCTTTATAGTGTCTTTTTTTAATTCATGAATAAAATTGAGAGTGAATCTTTACACTCGTCTGGTTGGACTGTGATGCCGTACTGATTTGTAGGTTGCTGTTTTTCACCCCACTCCAAAACAATTTTGGCCATTTTACAAGAGAGAAAATCACAACACACACCAAGGCATGCGTACATCAGAGCACAACCGCACACTCTGTAGTGGATTATCTATTACATGTATCATATATAATGCAAAAAACTGCATTAATGCATCATTTAGGGCTGAAGTGACAAAGGTAGGGAAATAAGATGTTAAGGTTGAGCCCATAACAGCCCCCTCCACCCAACCCCACCAGCCCACTCCACACCCACTCTCCACAGACCAACACGTGTCGGGGTGTGCCTTGAGGTCGTTGGGCCTAACTCTCACCCCATTCCATATGTAGAAAGTTGACATGGTACAGTATAGGAGAATAGGATGAGAGTTGGGGCGGTATTCCAGAGGCACACCCGATCCCAGTCAGTGGAGGGTAATGTGTGGGGGTGGGGTTGAGGGAGGGGTGTTGGAGGCCCAACCCTAACGCCTCATTTCCCTACTTTTGTCCTTCAGCCGCACCTGATGCATTAACAACGCTTTTTGTAATTTATTTCCTTACTTTTGAGATAGTATATTTATTTTACTGTGGGAGCGCCCTCCCCAGATACACATATGTATCTAGCTGTGGAAACACAGGGGTCTCCAGCCCTTGCGCTTCCACAGATTATTATGAGCAGGTGTAGTGAAATTGCCACAAATAGTCATAACTGTGCCATCTTAAATCATTTTCACCCCAAATGCTCAACACAACCTTCTTATTGTCTCACTGCACGTACTCAGTACAGACATTTTTCAAATCCCAGTCAAAAAATTCAATTCTGTGCAACTGTAATGCCATTCACTGCCACAGGTGTGGAAAAATATTTTTCGCAGGATTTGAAAAATAACAGCTGTACTATTCATGAGGTAGTGTGAAAAATGGCACTGTTGAAAATTTGGAGTAAAAATATAAATTCCCAAAGTTATATGTGTGCGTAGAACAGTTCCAATGCCTGCACGTAACTCTGGCATTTGTAGGTATTTTTGTACCAAATTTTCCGCATGGTCTTTTTGGGACCCTACCTCATGAACACTGACACCATCATTTCATTACTCAGTCCTGAAAGGTGATTTCGTACAGCAAATGCGCCCTTCCATGCCATTGCTGCGCAAACACATTTCAGGCAGGATGAGAAAAATGACAGCTGTACTGTTCATGTTAAGGTGTGACAAAATGGCAATGTTGAAAATCTGGAATGAAAATATTAAAATTTGCCAAAGTTAATGAGTATGTGTAGCGAAATATCAACGACCGCTTGTGACTCTGGTGTTTTGAGGTATTTTTGCACCAAATTTTCAACATGGCCTTTTTGGGACCTCACTTCATGAACAGTGGCACTGTGATTTTGTTAATCCATCCCGAAAGTGGATCTTGCACAGTGACCATTCCGTTCTGGGCCACAGGTGTGAAAACACATTTCGGGCAGGATGGGAAAAAATGTCAACTGTACTGTTCATGAGGAGGTGTGAAAAAATGGCAATGCTGAAAAGCTGAAGTGAAAATATTAAAAATTGGTGAAGTTACATGCGCGCATAGAAACTGCGCAATGCATGCTCATAATACATTTTTGGGATTTTGTGCACCAAATTTTCAACATGGACTTTTTGGGACCTTCCCTCTTGAACACGACTGTCATTTACGTTAATCATCTCAAAGGTGATTCTAAGCGTAGCGACCGCAAAATCACCTTTCAGCACCGAGTAATCTAAATAATGCCAGTGTTCATGAGGGGAGGTCCAAAAGCCCATGTTAAAAATTTGGGTCAGAATTCCTAAAATGGCGGAGATATCAACATAAGTTAAACCCCCACTGACAGCCATTATACAGAGCTTACCTTGATTCCTCAGTTCGCTGTTTGGCTTTGAAGAGTGCAGATGTGTCTTGGTCCAGAGAAGATGACAACTGCCAACCTTCGGAGGTTAAGTATGGGGTATGTGGGGGTGTGGGGAGGTGGGTGCCAGAGGAGGGTGGGGATAGGGGAAGGGGAACTGTGGAGATGACAAGGACAGTGTTCTTCTTTTTAGTGCAACAAAAATGGGAGGAAAAAAAAATGGTGGGGGGGGAACGGGGACACAGTTTTTTTTCCTTTTTTTTTTTTTCTTTCTTTTTTGGAACACTGGGATTGGGCTCTCCAGTGTTCCACAGTGATTGAGGCAGAAGGCTTCATTAAATGCCGACACAGGGATTGGGCACCCTGATGTCGGTGAAAATAGAACTGGGTTGGGGGGCATCTCGATATCTGAAACAAAAACTATTTTGGCACACTGGGGGGCGGGGCGAGCTGCAGGCTCCCAGTGTGCCACAGTAGTGGAGTTGGGGTGGGGGTACATGCCAACATGGGGATTGGGCACCCGATGTGGCTACAATAGTAAATTAGAACTGGTTTTGGGGGTGCAGTCGATGCAGGATTCTGCATCAAAACTGTCAGTTCGATGCAGGATTCTTCATCGAATATTGCTTATTTTCTTACACCGGGGGGGGGGCATCCCAGTGTTGGAAAATATTTATAAATATGTGCAGGGGCTTAGAGGGTGGGGGGGCCACTAGACACCAGGAAATTAATTAAAAATGGGAACACCTCCCTGTCGCAAGTTTACAAAATTTTCTCCCCTCGCTAAGCAAGAAAACAAAATGGTGGCCGACAGACAGGGATTGTTCTCGCGAAAAGGAATTTTCTGAGATTTCCGAATCCCTTTTCACAATTCCTGTGAGCTGTTCACGACCAGGAATCCTTGATCGAAACTGTGCATCTATCCTAAAGACTGAACTGAGCATACTCAGAACCCAAAATTTCAAAATGTAATAACTTTGGAAAGGATTAATATTTTTTTCACGAAACCAGTGCTGGATTGTTTAATGATAACATTTTTCTACCCTGAAAATTGCAGGCCAAAATTCCTAACTGTGTGGGCACAGCACAATGAGGGAAAAAAGGACAAAATTGGCAAATATTTGCAAAAAACGCGTTTTGACGATTTACGGCACTAAATCCGCAAATCCGATCGAAACAAAACTTGGCAAATCAAGAGCTCTACCACCTGACAGTCTATTCCAAATTTCATGCAGATCTGTTGAACTGTTAGAGTTGTTATGTGCAAATTTGGGTTTCAACATTAAAGTGCCTGCTCAACCCTAACTATAGGGGTGCTACTGCGCCCCTGTATATAATTTTTTATTTTTAAATTGGTATTCATATTAATGTTTCTGTACACTGTGTGTGTGCAGAAGTGTTTCCCATGCATTTGCAAACCTCCATATACCCCCCACATGTTCAAAATCACATCCCTGCTACTAAATGTATAGCATTTGGGGGATACTAGGATGAAAAAGAAGAAATTAAAAGTGACATGGAGAGAAGACAACAAGTGCCAACAGAAGAAAAACAGTATAAGAGCTCACAGAAAGAAAAGGGAGAAGCATTACAGAATAGACAAGGAGATAATGTATCTTGTGCTGCTTCTGCTTTGCTCCCCTCACCATCTTCATGTCTATCTGAGAAGCACGACACGTGGTTTTTGTTTTCTTATTTCTTTGTTGTGCTTATCTTTTATTTTTGCCCTTTTCCATCGTCTCTTGCCTTACCTCCTGGCTCCAGCACTTATTTTTTTGCTTCAGATTTTTTTCTGCTGGAATTTAATTATTTTATGCGGCTGTGGCTCAGTTAACAGCCTGTTTGCCTCTGGGCCAGAAGGTCGTGGGCTTCCATTGCTTATTGCTTTTCTGTCTGCTGATCATTCATCTGTGTGGTTTTGCAAGTATCTTTAGCTACTTCAGCCAGATCACCCCCAGCCCAAAGATGGTCTGTGTGTAAGCCATGATTTACATGGCATATGTGTTCCTATACTCACGGTCATCAGGGTGAGCACCCTGAAGAAGTTCCATATTTTGGAACAGGAAAAGACTTTATCAAAGGGGTTAACACAGACAAGCCTTAAAATATTGCTGCTTAAAATGTTTATTTATTCTTCTTATTCTATGTACATAGAAGTTACAATTTTCATTTTTTATTTTCCAAAACATGCACCAAGGACATCAACAAGACTCTGATCTCATAAGATTCCCAAAAATTAGAATTTCCAGACATTCCATTCTATATTAACTAAAGACATTTGCAGGAAGTCCGGCTCTTTGCCCCCTTAGATTTCATCTGTTCCCGTCTTGATGTCCTTAAAGAGCACCATTCTCAGTGCCACGCAGAAACAAGAGGATGCCCCCTTACCTCCATGGGAGCTCCTCTGTACTAAAAGCAGTCTCTGTAATTATGCTCCAGAGGGAAGGGATCATAAATTTCTCTCGAGGGGCTAGTGGCACAGTCCCTTTCCACTTCTCTGTTGCTGGCCACGCCCCCACAAGCCAACATTTTATGACACGTATGACAAAAACGGCCCCTTGGGCTGTCCGCAGCTTACAAGGCAGTTTTGGTCAGGGATTTCTAATTCTCTGCCACCAGCAGCAGTCGGGGAAACCACTTTTGCCCCCCTGCGCAAGGTCAGCACAATAACTATTGGTAGAGTGCCCTTCAGAGACTGACTGCAGACAGGGTCCAGCAGAAATAACAATTCCTTGTCAATAAGCAGACAGTCACTGGTTCTATCAAAAATAGATTCTTTACTACAGGATACTACAGTCATTTGCAAACAGGATGTATTTACAGTCGGACAAAAGGATTACACTTTTGCTTAGAAATAGAAAATAAGGCAAATTAAAGAGACAGTTGATGGTTAGGAAGATCTGAGCTTTGAACCCCAGGAATCCTTCAGTATGCTTAAGTGATGCAGTTAGTCCCCTGCGTTGAACTGCCACGGAGAGAAATGGAATGTTCATTCATGGCTTGTGCAAATTTCAAACTGCTCCCCCTAGTAACTGCCATACTCTTAAGGGGCTCAGATCTATTTCTCTGCCTGCCAGTTAGAACGCCTCTGAGAGCTCTCCTCGACTTTTAACTGCTAGTTAATTTCTCAGTGGGTATCGTTTAATTTTTATTTACAAATAACTGCTCCCTCAGTGATAATTTTAAAGTTTTAGTTGGTGTTAGAGTGTTTTTCACAGTTCCACTTCAGTTCCTGAGAACTGCGGGGAACCGCGATCCCTGACTAAAAAAGTTGGTTGTTTTTACTAAAAGTACTTGAATTTGTGTTTGTTCACGGGACTTCAGTCCGTTTTTTAATTTTGTTGTTTTTATTTAAATTTTCGGTTCCTTTTTTCTTCAGGAGCCGATCGTTTCTCGGTTCCCAGCAGTGTGAGAACCAGTCATTTGAAATTTCTGTCGGTATTTGTTCATAGCATCTGACACTAATGTCAGATACTCTCAAAAAAAAAAAAAAAAACTGGAACCACTGGTTTTAAAAATTGTTTAACTTGTGGTTATATCATTGCCAGAGCAGATGGGCACGAACTGCGTCTGTCTGAATACCAGCCATATCTTCTTAAATTGTGAAATCTGCAAAATGTTCTGTCCTAAAACATTAAAGAAGAAGACTAAAAAGTTATAGCTCATGGCTACTGCTGCATCTCCCTCTCCAATGGCAGAGGAATCCACCTCCTCAAAAAAAGATGTTCCTTCAAAAAAAGATAATCTAAGGAACCGGCTGATAAGCCCTCTGAAAAGGCAGACTCCAGGTCTAAAAGGCCAGTGGAACCAGTTGCGGAACCGATTCCAGCCAAACGTAAACACAAAGAGAAACATACTGCTGCACCTCCTGTTGAAAAGGAAAAAAAGGAGCTCTCTGTGGCACAACCGACCATGCTGTTTGCTGAGGACATTGCCAAGGCCCTGCAAACGTTGCAGGGTCTTCAGGCTGTCTGTAATCTAACTTCTCTACCAGTTCCTCCAGTATCACAGTCGGCCCCTACCATGGTTCCTGTGGCTTCCTCAGCCCTGGAAGCCCAATACTTGTACGAGGAGGAGGAGAAAGAGGACATTGGGAACCCATAGAACCTGAGGTTTCCCCAGAGCAAGACTTCGGTTCCCCTCCCAGGGGACTGGAGGATTTTCCTCACACTTTGCCTTTGTGAGGCCTTTGTGAGGCAAATGGTAGACACTCTTAACCTGTCTCTGCAAGAGACAGAAGAAGAGGAGGTGGAGCTGATTTGCTTGACATGATGGCGCTAACCCCCACCCACAAAAAGGTTGATGCTACTTGTCCACAAGTTCCTGAAAAAAATGGTATTGAAAATACTTTAAACACCCACCTCAGTCACAGCAGTCAACAGAAAGGTGGATAAGAAATAGCTTGACAGAAGCAATGCTGAATTTTTCAAGCACCCTGACCGCAGGAAAGTGGTTCAAACAGCTGCCTGTGACAAGGTTAGGGTACCCCTGGCATCTCACCCTCCTGAGAAAAAGCCGAAAAAATTGGATGTAGTGGGGAAGAAGGGCTACCTGAGAACATCCCTGCTAGTCCGACAAGCCAACTATATGGCCTTTGCAGCCCAGTATCAGAAGGCCCTGTGGTCCATTGTGCATTAGCAGACAAGATGCCTGGAAAAGTAGGTATTGACTTGGCTGAGACGGCCAGGACAACCATAGATGGAACCAGACATCAGTTCCACATGGCTGTTGCCATCAAGACTTATGACTCTGGCTGTGTCTATGAGAAGGTTTGCTTGGTTGAGAAGTACAAACCTGACGCAGGATACCCAGACATAGGCAGAAGAGGGAAGTAATAATTCCTCTTTACAAGACACTGGTTAGGCCCCATATGAAGTACTGCGTGTGCAGTACTGGAGGTCACACCTGCACAAGGACATTAACCAAATTGAGGCAGTCCAGAGAAGGGCTACCAAAATGGTGCAGGGACTGCATCAGAAAACATATGAGGACAGATTAACCGAGCTCAATATGTATTGTATACCCTAGAGCAAAGGAGGGAGAGAGGTGATATGATCGCAACATTCAAACATCTTAAGGGCATTAACAAGGCGAAAGAGTCTAACATGTTTCAATATAAGAAAAATAGCAGGACAAGAGGATACAGCATGAGATTAGAGGGAGGCTGATTGAGGGGTAATGTGAGGAAGTTATTTTTCACAGAAAGGGTGGTGGATGCATGGAACAGCCTACCTCAGGAAGTGGTGGGAATGAATACAGTGCAGGGCTTCAGAGAGGCATGGGATAGGCATAAGGGAACAATACAGATGAGTATGAATTGATAGGCCATTGAGGGAGCACAGGCCGATGGCACATTCATAAGGTAGAAAAAGAAATGGGCAGACTGGATGGGCCTTGTGGTCCTTATCTGCCCTCAACTTCTATGTTTCTAGGCCATGGACTCCCCCTGTGAAGACAATTCACTTTTTGGGGATAAGACTGAGGCTTATATGAAAAAAGTGGAGGAATATAAAACCACTTATAGGAGTAATACTGCAAGGGACAGGCCTTCCACATCTTACAGAGCCCATGCTAGGGGTGGCAGGAGTTCATACTGCAGACCCTTCTAACAGACTCAGGCCCTACCAGACTACCAGCAACCCAGGGGTAATTTTAGAGGTAGGGGCAGAAGAGCTACGAGGAGGGCAGGACCAGCAGCCCAGGCACCGGCCCAGGTAAAGCAAACCCTCTGAAGTGTCTCCACAGGTTGCCTACCCACTGCCAGTAGGTGGCAGGCTGGCTCACTACTTCCAAGAGTGGGTTGCCATACTGACTTACTGAGATGCCAGCAGAGTAGCCCCAAAGGTCTATCGAGTCTGCTCGTGAATCTGTACCTGGTAGGTGCTCCATTACTGCCCTCCCCATTCCCCTGTAGATCTCCGCAGCCTCATCCCCCATCGAAGGTGCATCTCCAGGTCTGGATTTACTCAGTTTTACCTTCCCCCTATACCTGTCCCAACCCCTCTGGAAGCCCTTCACAGTATTCAATTCTACCAGTTCCACAGGCAGTTCACTGCAAGGCTCCACCACCCTCTCTGTGAAGTAGCGTCTCCTAGTCTCCGCCCTGAGCCTCCCACCTGCCAGCCTCATGGGATGCCTCCTGGTGACTCCTGACTCCCTCAGCTGGAAAATCCTATCAGGACTTGCCCTATTTACCCCCTTTAGGTATTTAAAGACCTCAGTCATATCCCCTCTCTCCCTCCTCTCTCTCTTCTGGGGAGTACAAATTGAGCTGCTTGAGTCTCTCCTCATAGGACTTCCCCCCCAGCCTCTGTATCATCCTGGTCGCCCTCCTCTGGACCCTCTCAAGGAGTGCAGTGTCCTTTTTCAAGTGCAGTCGCCAAAACTGAACACAGTATTCAAGGTGCGGTCTGACCAGGCAGTTATACAGCGGAAGAATCGCCTCCCGCTTCCTGGAAGTTATCCCTCTGGCAGTGCACCCCAGCAACTAATTTGCTTTGGCTGCAGCCCTCCTGCACTGTTCAGAGTTATTCATTTTGGCATCCACAACCACCCCGAGGTCCTTCTCCCCATCCGAAACCTGCAGTTTCTCCCCTCCCAGAAAGTATTCCTGAGCTGTGTTCCTAAGCCCCAAGTAGGGAACCCCACATTTCTTAGCATTAAACTTCAGTCTCCAGGTGTGAGACCACCCCTCAAGAGTCTCTCAAGTCCCCCTGAAGGGCTCTTCTGCCCTCCTCCCCATCCACCACTGCCCCAGCTTTGAGTCATTGGCAAAGAGGCTCATCTCTCTCCTGATGCCACTTCTGATGTCTGAGATGTAAGTGTTAAACAGGAGTGGACCCAGCACCAGCCCTTATGGTACCCCACTAATGACCCTCCTAAGAGAGGAGACCACCCCCACCACCCTCTGAAACCACCCAGTTAGCCAGTTTCCTCTTCACCTAACCGACTTCTTCCCCTCCTCCATTTCACCCAGCTTATCCAGCAGCCCAGAATGTGGCACCAAATCAAACACCTTGTTGAAGTCTAGGAAGAAGACATCCACCAGCCTGCCCTGGTCCAGCGCCTTTGTCACCCAATCCTAGAACTTCACAGGGTAAGTCTGACATGATCTGCCGTGTACAAAGCCATGTTGGTGATCATGCAAGGGTCCCCTTGCCTCTAGAAACACATCCAGCCTCTCTTTCAATATGGCCTCCATCATTTTACACATCACTGATGTCAGGCTGACAGGCCTGTAGTTACCCGACTCCTCACGTGGCCCACCTTTTGTGCATGGGCATGACGTGAGCCATCCTCCAATCCTGCGGCATCCACCCTGTCCGAAGGGAGGAGTTAAAAAGGTCCACCAGGGGTGCAGCCAGGACATTTGCCATTTCCTTTAGCACCCTAGGAGGAAGGTCATCCGGACCCGGTGCCTTATCCACTTTCAGGGCCCTGAGGGCTTCCCACACCCTACCAACAGGAATTTCACCATCTGTGACCTCCCCACTTCCTCAAATCTGACCCTCACCCCCCCGTTAGTTGCTGTCCCACCATCGTCTCTAGTGTACACAAACACAAGAGTAATCGTTAAGTGCCTCAGCCTGCTTCCCAGCCTCCTCAGCCCACCCACTCCCTGACCTCAGTCTGTCAGTCTGCTAATCTGCCCCTTCACTTTCCTTCTTTCCCTGATGTACCTAAAGAACTTTTTATCACTTCCCCCTGATCCCCACAGACAGGTGGGTCTTGGAACTAGTGAGCCATGACCTGTCATTAAAGCCCACTTAACTCAGTGCAGTTAAGCACTGCTTGATCATCACTGACATCACAAGGTTCTAAGAATGGCTCTAATATAGTATTTGTATTGCACAGACTCTGTCATCTATATCTCTGGACTGCTTCCAGCTGCAGGTATGCCCAATACCTCAATTAAAAGAACTTTTCATGGGCTTTCAAGCTATGTCTGCCACTGTACACGAATGTGTCCCTTTAAAGCAGCAGTGTAACGAAAATGGGTTAAAATTTGACCACAGCTTGTTGCTGCCTAACTGATGCCAGATGTCTTCAAGTTTATTTTGGTGTTAACATTTTCAGTTTTAATTATCATTTTAGAATTTTATGAAAGTTTTAAAGTAATTATTTCTCAAGAGAAAAAGATGGCCGCCTCATTTTTACATAGAAATACTGTTGAGGACCCGAGGAGGGTAGGAGTCCAGACAAAAATGTAAATGTACAGTACACAGCATAGGAACCATCCAGAAAACCCAAACCAACAGTTCTGCCAATATTTTTTTTATAACCATATCAGAAAGTTAGCTTTTTGGAATAACTTTTTTCGTTGCACTGCTACTTTGTTTCAAAAACCTCTCCAAGCTGAGACACCGACTATTTGTTCCAGCATCACCAGCGGAAAGGGTGTTGTTGGAGACAGAGGTCAGAAACCTGCTACACTTGAAAGCAGTGGAGCATGTTGATCTATCACGGAGGGGAAAAGGCTTCTACTCCAGATACTTTCTGACCCAAAAGAAAAATGGGAACTGGTGAGCCATTCTGGATATCAGACTGCTCAAAAAGCACATAATGAAGCTGAAGTTCAAGTCGCCACTCTGACCATGATTATCCCTACCTTGCAGCAAGGAGACTAGTTGGCCTCCTTGGACCTCAAGGATGCTTACTTCCATATCCCAATACGTCAGAGTTACAGAAAGTACCTGAGGTTCAGATTGCCCTCAGGACACTACCAGTTCACAGCCATGCCATTAGGCTTGACCTCAGCACCAAGGGCCTTCACAAAATGTATGGCAGTGGTGGTGTCACTCCTCAGGAGGCTGGGGTTCACAGTGTTCCCCTACCTGGACAACTGGCTAGTCGTAGGACAGTCTCCACAGCAAGCTAGAGACTCCCTAGCTTTGGTACAAAGCACCCTAGAGTCACTGGGGTTCCTGATAAACGCCCAGAAGTCCCAAACGGAACCATTACAGATCTTGGACTTCATTGGGGCAGAACTGAACACACTGCAAGGCAGAGCGTTCCTTCCCCAGGACAGAGTAACCACTTTAGTAGAGCCAGTTGGGTCCTTCCAGTTAAAAAGGCCCAGACCAGCAAGGCATTTTCTGCAAATCCTGGGACACATGGCAGCAGCCACAGCAGTGGACCCAGGATCAAGATTCCAGATGAGGGACATTCAGTTGCATCTGTGGTCCCATTGGTTGCAAAAGCGAGACCCGCTGGCAAAGTTGGTACCTGTAACAAAAACTGGTACAGGCTCTGCAATGGTGGCAGGACAAGGCCAACCATAAAGAAGGGGTACCTGGTGGTCCTGACCACAGATGCCTCCCTCCTAGGGTGTTGGGCACATAAGTTAGACCTTACAGCAAGTGGAAAGTGGTCACCTCAGGAATCACTCCAACACAGCAACCTGTTGGGAGTTCAGAGCAATGTACCTGGCACTACAATGCTTCGCTCCTCAGCTCAGAGGCAAGGTGGTACAGATCAGAACAGACACTGCCACCATTTATTACATAAACAAACACAGTGGTAGAATTTAAGGGGAAAAAAAAGTGGTATTCTTAGCGGATTACCAAAATCAGAATTTTGGTATTCCGCCATTAAATTTGGTATTCTGCCAAGTTTCCATAGATTTTCATATTTTTAAATGTAGAATATTTGAAATGCACTGAATTTCTTTATTAACCCCCACCGAAATAGACACATTTTCCCTTTAAATGCTACCCCTGATTCCTAGTCTCCTCTCCAGGCAGGCTGCAGCTGCACTTTGCTCTGAGTCCTGCTCTGCTGCTCCCACCCGGACAACACCTCTACTTGCCCCTTACCTAACTTGTCTCAGTCAGTGACTGAGTGATCAATGATGTGCTGACTGACCACCCACCACCTGGTCTTTCCTCTGAAATTTGAGTCTCTCTGTTAGCCCGCCCATAGCCAACTCCAGTGATCTTCTGCTGCCCTGCCCACCAGTCCTGAGCCCTTGCCAGGTGAGTCTTCACCTCTAGGTCCTCTGCTCTCCCCTCTTCTCAGCAGGCTGCCGCTATTGTTTGTTCAAGTCCTACAACACTAGGCCCCCCCTTGCTCATTCCCTGATGTGCTCCAGTACCATGTGGATACCATGACCATGAGGGAAAAAAACACACCATTGAAATGAGTGGGGCCCCATTCATTTCAATTGTTTTTTCTTTCTCTTGGGCATAATGTTTATATCTTTTGATATTTTGTAATGTCAACAAGTGTGTTTGTGAGAAGGTATCTAAATGACACCTCAACAGCAAAAAGTAGAAAAAAATATATCAAAAGGTAAGCAAGTTACACACACGAGAAAAAAACACCTTTGAAGTCAATGTGCCATTCGTTTCAGTGGTGTGTTTTCTCATGTGTGTAATTTTCTTTCTTTTCAATATTTTGTTCTGCTTTTTGCTGTTGAGGTGTCATTTAGCTCCTCTCACAAACACAAGTGTAGTCACCAAAAAAACTATCAAAAAGTGAGAAAGTTATGGCCAGGAATAAAAAAACACCATTGAAATGAATGGACTTCCATTCATTTCAGTGGCATTTTTTTCTCCGATGGCTGCATTCACAGAACCAAAAACTCTGTTTTCGGAAAATTGTGCACATTTTGGAGTAAGAACAGCCCCAGTACATGGCCACCTTAGAGACAGGGAATGGCATCACAGTCCACACAGGGGTTGTATACAGACTCCCATCTCAAGGGGAGGAAATGGACAAGAAAATGATAGAGGGCATTCTCAAAATGGCTGAAAAAGGGGAGATACTGTTAATGGGGGACCTGAATATGCCAGATGTTAACTGGATGACATGTACTGCAGCCACATCCAAGAACAGGGTCATTCTCAATGACCTGCAGGGGGCAGGTCTTAGACAGCTAGTGTTGGAACCCACTTGGGAGGAAGCAATACTAGACCTGGTATTCTCAAATGGAGAGAGGATCACAAATTTAGAAGTCGGTAGACATCTGTGAACAAGCGACCACTGCACATTGTGCTTCACAATAAGCACAACCATGGAGACAAGCCAGACAAAAACAAGCATACTGGACTTTAGAAGGGCTGACTTTGGCAAAATGGGTGAATACCTGAGGAATACACTAGCAAATGGGCAAAAAGGAGGGGTGGAAGAACAATAGAGAAAAATCAAAACTGCCATCATAGATGCAACAAGCCTTTGTGTGAAACAGATAAAGAAAACAAAGCGGAGTAAAAACACTATGGTTCTCAAAAGAGGTGGCAGGGAAGGTTAAGGAGAAAAAGGCTGCATTCAAAAAGTATAAGGCATCGCAGAAGGAGCACAACAGGGAACTGTATCAATTAAAGCAGAAAGAAGTGGGGAGGGCAGTCAGAATAGCAAAAGCCCAAACGGAGGAAAAAATAGCCAGGTCAGTTAAGAAGGGGGATAAAACCTTGTATAGGTACATTAGGGAGCATAGAAAGGTTAAGGGAGGAATAGTAAAGATTAATAAGGGAGAGGGGAGGTGGGCAGAGGGAGACAGTGAAAAGGCAGAGATACTGAATGAATACTTTTGCTCAGTATTCACAAAAGAAGATGAGGAGGAGTTACCTAAACCGGACAATAGAAGCACTGTGGGTAGGGGGGTTGACACCAGTCCATTTACAGAAGAGAGAGAGTCCTGAAAAAACTCCTAAAACTCAAGGTGGACAAAGCAATGGGGCCTGATGGGATTCATCCAGAATCCTAAAAGGACTAAGAGAGGACCTAGTGACACCATTGACCACACTCTTTAACAAATCATGGGAGGATGGGGTGGTACCTGAGGACTGGAGGAGGGCAGATGTGATTCCTCTTCACAAAAGTGGGAGCAAGGCAGAAGCAGGAAACTACAGACCTGTAAGTTTGACCTCAGTGGTAGGGACAATGATGGAATCACTTCTGAAAGAAAGAATTGTTGAGTACCTAGAGGCCAGCGGGGCACAGGACCCAAAGCAGCATGGATTTGCAGCAGGAAGGTCATGTCAGACAAATCTAATAGATTTCTTTGACTGGGTGACCAAAGTAATAGACCAGGGAGGGGCTGTGGATATGGCCTACCTAGACTTTAGCAAGGCATTTGACACAGTCCCGCACAAAAGATTAATAATCAAGTTAGCCAGCTTGGGAGTGGGTCCCAGGGTGGTAGCCTGGGTTGCAAACTGGCTGCACAACAGGACACAGAAGGTAATAGTGAGTGGCACACATTCTGAAGAAAGGGGGGTCACTAGTGGAGTACCTCAGGGCTCAGTACTTGGTCCAGTCCTCTATAACATCTTTAAAGGTGACATTGCAGAGGGTCTGAGGAAAGGTATGCTCTTTGCAGATGATACAAAGATCTGTAACAGAGTTGATACACGGGGGTAGAAAGGATGAGAAGGACTTGACCATTCCTCCAACCTTGCCAAGACATATGGCAACTTAGATTCAGTGCTAAGAAGTGCAAAGTAATGCACCTGGGAAACAAAAACCCAGGAGAAGAGTACACAATAGCAGTGGAGGTACTAACAACAAAAAAAAATAGAACGGGACTTGGGGGTAGTCATATCGGATTATCTAAAAGTGGGTAAGCAATGTGAGAAGTCAGTGAGGAGAGCCAGGGGGATACTGGGATGCATAGGAAGGGGCATCACAAGTAGAAAAAGGGAAGTGGTTATCCCTCTGTACAGACAGTTGGTGAGACCCCATCTGGAGTACTGTGTGCAGTTTTGGAGCCCTCATCTATGCAAGGACATAGACAGGATGGAAGCAGTCCAGAGGAGGGCAACTAAAATGGTGCAGGGTCTGCATCAGAAATCATATGAAGAGAGACTGAGAGAACTTAATATGTATACCCTTGACAAAAGGAGGGACGGGGGGGGACATGGTAGAAACGTTCAAGTACCTCAAGGGAATCAACAAAGTCCAGGAGGGTAGCATCTTTCAGAAAAAGAGATGTGTAAGAACAAGGGGACACAATTTAAAGATATTTATTTTTATTTCATTTTTGTTGACCAGGTAAGTGCACTAGACAAATCCTGCCTATTTTCAGGCACGACCCAGGGGAGGGGAATACAGATGAATGCCAACTGACTTTGAACCAGATTAAGCTGTTGATGGTATTTTTAGTAAACAGAGTGAGTGGTAGATGCATGGAACTGCCTTCCTGGGGAGGTTGTTGGGGCTAAAACAGTGGAGGTTAAACATGCATGGGACAGACACAAGGCACTTGTAGTGGGGTTGGCAGGAAGTAGGCTGTTGGTTAACTAGAATCTGCTGCTTATCCAGTAGGTAGGGAAATGGGCAGACTGGGTGGGCCAAGTGGTCCTTATCTGCCGTCAAAGTCTGTTTCTATGTTTCTATGGTAGGGAGCTGGTACTACTTGTAGTTAATGTGGGAAAAAAATGATATTTTTGGCAGAATACCAGGACTCAAATGTTGGCATTCTGGCATGAAATTTGGTATCCAAAATGTACCGGAATACTGCTAAGTTCGAGCCCTGAAACTGGGAGATACCAGGTCAGCCCCACTGTGCACAGAGGACATGAGGGTCTGGACCCTGGCCTACTCATTTCAGGTTTCCCTCTCTGCCATCCACCTTCCATGGAAGGACAGTGTTCTGGCAGACTCCCTCAGCAGAATCGGTCAGAACCACCACGACTGGATGGTCAGTGTGCAGGTACTGCAGTCACTGTTCAGAAGGCGGGGCACTTCAGACATAGATCTGTTTGCCTCCCAGGACAACCACCAACTCCCACTGTTAAGCTGCAGGCCCCATTCCTGGGAACAGTGCCACTGAATGTCCTGGCATTAGATTGGATGGACAAATTCCGGTATGCTTTCCTGCCTTTTCTACTTCTGCTCAGGGTACTAGTGAAACTTTGGTCAACAGCGATATTGCTGGCACCAAACTGGGCAAGACAGCCGTGGTATTCCCTCCTGTTGTCCATGCTGGTGACCCAACAGATTTCATTTATTTATTTATTGAAATTTGTTAACTGGGTAAGGCCACTGAGATATATTGTCCTTTTTTCAGGGGCGACCCAGGATTAATTGCATTCAGTAACTGTCTGTGATTTACATACAGTAAGATACAGAGGATTATACATTGAGACAGGGAATTGACAAATCAATAAACATTTAGGGAATACGAGTTAACATACTTGGGTAAGTTAATAAACATTGTTATACAGATTGATTCAAATACACAATTGACATAAACACATTGCAGGCAGTTGATGACGCGTGACGAAGTACCGGTAGTCCCACAGAAGGGGAGTAAATATAGGTGGTGTGCTACATTAGAGCAGGGGCAACTTGGTAGCAAGCTGTCAAGCAAAGTTAATATACCTTGAATAGAGATGCATATATAGCTAATAGTAGGCAGTTAATAAGCAGGTAACCCTTCTGAACCATCAGTTACAGTTACACATACTAACCACTAGCAAGTGTGATTTCAGGGCAGCTTTAAACACATTTAGGGAGCTACTGAGAGTTACAGCTGGCAGCTGGAGGTTCCAAAGGATAGGGGCAGATATCTCAAAGGACCTGTCAACCGCTTGCGTTCTGGACCTAGGGACCTCTAAGGTAGGACACGCCGATGATCTGAGCTCCTTTTTGCTGGCTTTGAACTGTAAGAGTCCTAGAAGGCTGCAAGGAGCCACCGTTTTGAATAATTTGAAGGTCATGCAGAGTGTAGGGTAAGTTAGTCTTGCTTCCAGTGATGGCCAATTAAGTGAAGAGTATATTCTGCAGTGATGGTCTCTAGGGTGTACTGCAGCTGCAAAAGGGGCAATTTTGTGGCAGAGCACTCTAGGTTTTTCTGACTGAGCACTATGGAGGGGTTGCAGAAGGGGAGAACAGACCTTCGGATGAGACGTTAAACCGAGGTCCCTTCTACCCATCCTGGTGGATGTCCAGGTGGAAGTAAAGAACCCAGGGCATTCTTCGCAGAGAGTAGGGGATATTCCTGGTGTCCAAGAACCCAGGGCATTCTTCGCAGAGAGTAGGGGATATTCCTGGTGTCCTGGCCAACATTTCCCTTTCCCATAAACTGGTTCATACAACTGTCCAGGCTGTGTGTGGGTGTTGATGCGCGATATGGCCGCCACCACACATTATCATTTTATTACCAGTCTAGCATTGCTTGTAAAGCGCTTTGAGATACACTGTGTATGAAAAGCACTATATAAATGCTGATTATTATTATTCTTCAGCAGTAAAGTAGGACTGAAAGTGAGGTTCCAGTGGCGATTGCCATCCGGGCTTCTTTAGTGAGGTAGCCACTGAGTCTATATAGAAGACTTTGTAATGGGCACCACATGTGATTCCAGATGAACTCCTAGGCACTTTATGGAGTTACAGACTTCCAATTTAGTGCCGTTAGACGACAATATGTGGAGAAGGTTCTTTCTGTTGGTTCCTAGGTGCCTGGGACCAAATGGCAAAGCCTTGGATTTCTTTAGGTTGAGGACTAATTTGTTATCCTCTAGCCATTTTTCAAGAACTCTAAAGTCAGGTTGATTGATCTCATTAGAGCACCTGTAAATCACAGCATTGTTCGCGTAAAGTTGGATCTTAGCCACACACACGCACACACACACGTATATACACACACACAGTTTAGGCATATTGTTTATAAGTATTGAAAATGGCAGAGGACTAAGGATAGACCCTTGCAGGACTCCTTGGGTAACCGGTTTTAGATCTGACGTGATACCCTTCCATTTTACCAGCTGTTATCTATCCCATAAGTAATGTTGGAACTAGTTGCAAGTATTGTTGTCCAGACCTAGGAGATCATGGTTCAATAGGTTGACTGTCTTAGTTAGGTCCAGGAATAAGGTGCCTGTAGCAAGACCATTGTCCATTGCCACGAGTAAATCATTTTTTTTTTCTTTCTATTATGTTTTATCCGGTGATTTTCCCCGTTTTCATCCACCCACTTCAGGCACGCACGTGTTGCATTCAGAGATGCTCTTCCAACTTAATGCCCCTCCCGCCAGTGCTGCCACTGGACCTCTACCCAGTGACAGCGGAACCACGGGGGGGGGGGGGCAACAATCACCCAAGAGAGGAGAGCTGATGTTACAGTACTCGATCCTGCTCCATTCCTCTCCCCTCCAGCACCCGACAACCCAAGGTCATTCTCGAACCTGGGTTGCTGGCATAGCGCCAAGGTGTGGCGTCTAGCGCCTCGACCCTCCAGCGCCACCGAGCCAGCACCCAAATCCATCTGTCATAACTCTGATGAGGCGGTGTCTGTGCGTTTTTTTTTTTTTATCTCGTGTTGAACATCAGTAAGTAGGTGGAGTTCTATATGGTCTTGAATTTGTCTATATGCCGGCTTCTCCAATACTTTTGCAAGCACTCTGAGAATAGATTTGCCTTCCTCAGAGGCACAATCTGCTCACATCCTCACAAAGCAGGATACTATAACCCAGCCTCAGGTCCCTGACTGAAGGCTTGTCTCTTGAGGACTTAGAGTTTGCAGGCCTGCATCTCTCCGAAGAGGTGTGGACTGTCCTCAGGGGCTCACGGAAGCCCTCAACCAAGAAAACCTACGCTTTCAAGTGGAAAAGGTTTTCTTTTTGGTGTGGAAACACTGGCACTGACCCTACTGCAACTGGTTTACCCGTCCTTTTGGATTGTCTGACCCACTTATACTCTCTAGGCCTCAGGCCCACTACATTAAAAGTGCACTTGGTTGCTGTAGCAACATACTTCTCTGCTGGTAGGGATAAATCCATAGCATCACACCCAGTGTTTAAAAAGTTCTTTAAGGGGTTACTCCACATCCAGCCTCCATTGAGGGAACCAGTTCCAGCATGGAACCTGAAAATTTGCATTGCCAAGCTCATGGAGCCCCCTTTTGAGTCCATGGCAACAGCAGATTTGAAGTACGTAACCTGGAAAGCCGTCTTTTTCTGGTAGCTATCACTTCTACGAGGAGCGTATGTGAATTGCAAGCCCTGTGTACAGACCCAAATTACATCTCCTTCCACAGGGACAAGGTGATGCTCGGGACCAGCAGGAAGTTTCTTCCCGAAGTGGTGTCAGATTTTCACCTTAATCAATCCATTACACTACCAGTCTTCTTTACAGACAGGTCAAGCTCAGGTGAGCAAAAATTGCACAGTCTGGATGTAAAAAAGGGCAATGAGCCATTACCTGGAGAGGACTGTATGCCATAGGCCAGAACATACACAGTTGTTCCTCACCTCTGGTGAAGTGGGAAGAGGCAGGTCTGCCTCTAAGAGAACCATTGCACTTTGGATAGTAACCTGCATATAGTTCTGTGACAGCAAATCATGTGGGCCTTGGGGCTCACTCTATTAGGGGTACTCCCTCCCCCAGATACTCAGTAGTGCACTGCCCCAGAGTGGAGTGCAGGGGCGGGGGAGTGACCATCTGTTTTAGATCTGAACTTAGCTTCACTGTGCACCCAGTGGGAAAACTGGGATCCTTTGAATGTGTGGCCGTACATGGGGGGTGTCCATGTGCAGGCTGCAGGATTCTTCTGATTTACCGCCCCCTGGGGCGGCAGGTGAATTCCTGCGGGTGGTAGCGACTTTGTCGCCAATGAAACGTTAGAGTCCCCCAGATATCTAATTCTATGGGACTTCAATGTTTGGGCTGATGAATCCTCTAGGCTAAGTTATAACCTCTTCCAGATAATGTCATCTCTGGGCCTGTCGCAAGAAGTTGCTTCCGTGACCCATCAGGGCTGCCACATGTTGGACCTGGTTTTCTTGCTGGGGCTTGAGGTTGGCAACCTCAAGACTAATTGGGTCATTTGGTCTGATCATTGTATGATGGAGTTCTCATTTGTGGCCCCCCCGAGGGCCCTCCCCCTGCAGAGATAGTAAGCCAGCGCCCTTGAGGGGTTTGACCCCAGAGGGATTTCTGGCGGCAGCTGATCTATCTAGTGTGGGTAGTGCATGCGTAGGGAGTACGGACGAGGCTGTCCTCATCTATAATAGGGTAATATCATCTGCGCTTGACACTCTTGCACCAGTCCGTGTACGACCCAAATCCTCTCACTTGAGGTCCCCATGGTTTGACGTGGAGCTCAAGGTGATGAAGATTTGGGGTCGGAGGTTAGAGTGCTGCTGGTGGTGGAGGTCTGGGTTGGAGGTGGGCAGACTGGCCCTGCGCTCCCATTATGGTGAGTATCAGGTGGCAGTCACCTGTAAGAAGGCAGAGTTCCTGTCCAGGGAGATTGCTAGAAGGAGAAATCGACCAACTGTGCTCTTTCAGACTCTGGACAGGCTATTAAATCCAGCCTGTCTACAGTCGAAAAAAGCCTTTTCCGACACTTTATGCAAAGAGTTTGCTCACTTCTTCTCGGGCAGGGCGTACCGCCAGTGAGTCATAATATGGCAGACAGTGGCTGCCTTCGGCGTCCGGAGAGCACTCCACCTGGCTGGGGGGAGTTTAAACCAGTGGAGGTAGCTGAGATCACTTAGGTTGCTCTCTGGCTGAAGCACACATCTTGTGAACTAGACCCGGTGCCGATGCATTTCTTAATGAGATGTGTTGACACCATTGGCCCGATGTTCGCCTTGATTGTCCGGTGCGCGCGCTCTCTCTCTCTCTCTCAGAGCGGGTCTTCCTAGATGCCTTGAAGGAGGCACTGGTCAGACCACTTCTGAAGACCCTGATGTCAAGTCAAATTACTGTCCGATCTCCAACCTCCCATTTTTAGGGAAGGTTGTTGAGAAGGTTGTGGCGCTGCAGCTTGAAGAGTGCCTTCTGGCCTTTGATTTGTACGAACCTCTCCAGTCGGGGTTTCGTGCGAGGCATGGCATGGAAACTACATTAGTTCGGGTGCACAATGACCTCCTCAGGGCTAGAGATTGAGGAGAGGGGACAATTCTCGTTCTCCTCGACCCCTCTTCAGCTTTCAACACGGTAGACCATTGTGTTTTACTCAGCCGCCTGAGGGAATTTTGTGGACTTACTGGCACTGTAATCTGCTGGTTCGAGTCCTATCTCATGAATAGGAGGCAATAGGTAGCGATGGGGAATTCCTCCTCCTCCTGCCCTAGCCTTCTGTCATGTGGGGAGTACCTCAGGGTTTGGTCTTGTCACCAGTGTTGTTTGCCGTGTATGTGCTGCCCCTGGGAGAGCTCATTAGGAAATGCAGTTTGGGTTTTCATTTCTGTGCGGATGATACCCAGCTGTATTTTTCCTTTGCCCCGGGACATACAATGCGGTGAAAGTGCTAAATGAATGCCTTGCCGAGATCAATACCTGGATGGCCTCCAACTGGTTGCGACTGAACCACGATGAGACAGAGGTACTGGTTGTGGAGTTGAACAGAGGGTGTGATGGGATGGCCTCTGGTGCAGTAGTTTGTTCCTGGTTTCTGTGCCCTTGAAGGCCTCTTCAAAGGTGCGTGATCTTAGTGTGACCTTCGACAGCGGATTGACATTTGAAGCTCAGGTGTCATCCATTGTTTGGACCAGCTTTTACCATCTTAGGACTATCGCCAGGATCTAGCCCCTATTTCTGCCCCTGAACTGCCCCAACTTGGTGCTCGCCTTTGTAACGTCAAGGCTTGACTACTGTAATGCGCTCTTCCTCGGGGTCTCGAGAGGTACCCTCCGCAGGTGCAGCTAATGCAGAACTTGGCTGCCAGGTTGTTGACGGGGCAGTCGAAATACTACCACATCACCCCGGTGCTGCGTGAACTGCACTGGCTGCCGATCAGGTGGAGGATCCTTTTTCAAGGTGGGCTTGCTCACCTTTAAGGCCCTATATGGGCTGGGCCTTGGATACTTGTCTGACCTTGTTACACCCGCTGCCTTGTTCTGCTCCCTCTGCTCCTCCTCTAGTGGCCTCCTTGTGATTCCCAGGACGAGGGTTAAAAACTGACGGTGACAGAGCATTTCATGTCGCTGGCCCTGTCTTGTGGAATTCGCTTCCACCATCTCTGTCCCTTCAGTTGAGGTATTCAAGACCCGTCTCAAGACCCACTTGTTCAATCAGGCCTTCCCAGACACTATTTATTAGAGCTTATCTTGGGATGGCCCTTTTAGCTACTGTTTTTAGCTTAAGCCTTGTCTATTTCTGTGACCTGTTTACATTTTTTGCTGAAACTTTTTACTGTTTAATTTTTTATGGATAGTTTTGTTTTGATGAGTACGGGGCCCAGAGCCTCCAGGATTAGGCACCTGGAAAAATAGAATTTACCCCT
The DNA here is from genome assembly GCA_016271365.2 of Neoceratodus forsteri. Classification (NCBI taxonomy): domain Eukaryota; kingdom Metazoa; phylum Chordata; order Ceratodontiformes; family Ceratodontidae; genus Neoceratodus; species Neoceratodus forsteri. The sequence goes on from CM057453.1 coordinate 199,705,120, forward strand.
ATTCTGCAGCCCTGCTGGTCTCTATGTGATATTTGTACCACAGGGCTAATTAAATAATTTTTCTGCAAAACCAGTTTGTTCTGACCCCTTTCTTGACCCCTTCTTATAGGGGCCACAATTTGGGGTTGGGGGGGTTTAATGTTTTTTCATTATAAATAGTAGATAGCATAGCTAGTTAGGGTGCTTCCACCCTGTCAGGCTTCTTAATAGAGCTGAGCTCCTTAGAGTATAGCAGTTGCTAGGGGGAGCAGCTCAAAATTGGCACGAGCTGATGACTGTTCCATCATTAGCATACATTCCATTTCTCTCCATGGCAGTTCAACGCAGAGGGCTAACTGCATTAGTTAAGCATACTGAAGGATACCTTGGAAGAAACAAGATTACTGTGGTGAACAATTTTTTCTTTCCTCACCTACAGCCTCTGCCACTAGCTGCAGAAGACACTTTCCCCTAAGCTGTGCTTCTTTACCAAGCTCATAGCAGGGATGCCCTACGTCAGATATTGAATGTCCCAGAAAGAGGGAGAGAGCCAGTCCAACTCCCTCATTTATACCCTTCTGGCTGCGGGGAGCGACTTCACTCTTTGAGCGACTGTTCCCCTCCATCCCCCACTCAACATGGGCATATGTGTGTGTGTGTGTGTGTGTGTGTGTGTGTGTGTGTGTGTGTGTGACAGAGAGGGGGAGAGAGAGCAGGTGACCTCATCTCCTTTGTACTTCCTCAGCATCTCCGAGGCTATAGGGAGAGCGTAGGGGGTGTGCTCCATTGAAATGTATGGAACGTGATTTTTAAGAACAGTTTTTGGCTGTTTATGTGGCCATTGGGTGAAACCAGAGCCAGGGTTCAGCTAACAAGAGTCTTGTTGGTTGAATCCTGGCTCCAATTTTAACAAATGGGCACTTAAAAGTGTGAAAATTGTGTTTTAAACTCATGCTCCATAAACTTCAGTGGAGCCTGTCCTCGCTCCTCCCTAGCTGTGTCATAAAACAGGGCGTGACCAGCCAACAGGGAAGTGAAAGGGATCTTGCTGCTAGCCCCTGTGGGGATGCATAATTACAGAGGCTGCTTTCACCACAGAGGAGCTCTGTGGTGGTAAGGAGCTTCCTGTTGTTTTGGGGGACGTTTAAAAAAGGAAAAAGAAAAAAAAAAAAACCTGGACTGGTTCGCTTTAATCATCTGCTGTGACATTACAACCTGTATCTATGGAAATGATTCTGCAGTCAAAAGCAAGGATTTTTTGTCTGCTCCTTTGCAAGGCATAAAATAAGTGGGTTTGCATTGCAGATTGCAGTGCAAGTCAGCAGTTTGCTTATCAGACCCTGTATTTCAGTCACTCTGCTTGCTTAACCCTTACAGGGCACTTTATTGCTCTGTAGCTGTAGTGGGTGTTTACAATCCAGGAACTTCAGACCCACTAGGGTTTGCAGCAGTAACAACCCAGTTGAGGAGGGACTGCCTGAAAGAAGCCCTGTGGGAGAAAGAAGATAAATATAATCGTGTTTATGAATCTGGAAGTACTGTAGTATTTTGTGCAGTCGAGCCCATCAGCACACGCAAATTCTGGCAGCAGCAGTTCTACAGACTAGCAGAGGGAATCTGTGGCCCATACTAGGAGTACTATAACGGGGAGGACTGAAATGAAAAGTTTTACTTTTTAAAAAGTGCACAAATAAAGCAAATAGAGTAACCGAGGAAAAGCAAATGATAAAAGAAATACACTGCGTAGGGATAATAAAGATGTGTAAGACCTTAGAAATTTAAAGTACAGCAATGTAATAAAAAACCAAAAAAAACAACAAAGTAAAAAAACTAATTTAGCCTTTCTGTGGGATTGGGTATAGGCTGTCCTCCAGTGCTAGCTGGGACAGGATGTAACAGCCTGAGAGAAGTCTTGTCCTAGCTGGTGGACATCTCCCTGCTTGCTGGGACTATTTCTTTAAAGAAGTCTATCTTCAGTGCAGCTTTTGGACAGCATCCTGCCCCCTTTATGCCTCTGAGGAGTTTTTTTTTTTTTTTGTTGGGGACTTCGGATGCCTTAATGTATTTTATAAAACATAAAATTAAAGATCATTCAAACATACGGTAATCTAGAGTTCAGATTATAAAACGGAAGCATTTTTTTAAAATTCCAAAGACAACTTGACAAGGTGGAAACATCCTTAAAGAAATGGAATTACTGGGAGAATTTCCAGATGGGCTTCCCTCTATACATGTTAGGACATCGTGACTGTTGGTCTTGTTGACTTACTTCTTTTGGTTTTGTATTTTCTTTCTTTGATCTTTGTTCTTTCCAGTTTTGCCTTAAGTCGCTCTGTATGTGTTTTATCCGTTCTTTCTTTTTGTGTGCTGACTTTAAAATATTAAATCTTTCCTCCATTGCTGGGTCAGCTGCTTTTTGTTCACCTTTTCATCTCCTAGCTGAAATGCGTATTCCCTCCCTGCCAGCATTTCTCACCGTTGTTTCATAGCCACACAGCGCACTCATGCGCATTCCCTGCATGCCCATCCACATGCATGTTATTTTGCCAGCTGCGCTCATATTTATTCCCTGCATGCCTGCCTGCCCTCACATACACTAACCTGTTCTGGCTGCCCACATACCTGTTCTCTGCCAGCTTGCTGGAGCACACACTACCTTGCGGGTCACCTGTGCACTTGATCCCTGCCAGATCTCTACTAAATTGGCAGCTGCTTGGTTGCCCAGTGCCTATCTGATCTAGCTTGAACTCCACCCAGTTAAACAAGCAAACAAACAAAAAGACAGGAAAAAAAACAAAAAAAAAACTGATCTGTATACCAGTTGGGATGTCAAGGTATCACACTTTGACGGTATGAAATAAGAGGTGTGTGATACCGTGGTTATTGTCAGTACCGCAGTATAATGCATTCTAATGGGAAAACATAAAATATCCAAAAATAATCTAATTTTAACATGTTTACCTGTAAAATCGGTAAATAATATTAAATAACACATTTAGGAATACATTAAGAGAAAAGAAAGATGAATGACTCAAGTATTTGCGAGACTCTCTTAAAATTTCATCCTGACCTGAGCAGTGTTGTATATAGGTTGGCGACTGAGATGGTCATCGACATAAGACTCTTGCTATGTTACAGATTACTACCAAAGTACCAAATACCCAATTCCCTGTGCTCTTCTGGACTCCTTGCACTGCAGGGTATTAAATAAGCTGAAAAAAATTTATTGGCAGTTTTATGCATGAAATTGATAATCAGCTGTAAAAATACATAGCACTTGGTACAGATTCATTAACAAAATTAAATATATATACATTAATTATAGGGGCATGGTTGTGCCCCTGTAGTTAGGGTTGAGTAGCATGTCTAATGTTAAACCTCAAATTTTGCACTTTAATAACTTTGCGACCGATCAGTGGATTTGCACAAAATTTGGCATGCGCTGTCCCGTGGGGTAGATCTCTTGGCGTGGCAAGTTTAGTTCTGGTTGATGTGTGGATTCTGAGATCCGTATGGTGCAAAAACCTTAAGTCTCCACTTTTTGCAGTTTTTTCCTCATCGCGTTATGCCCAGACGTTGTGGAATTCTGGTGTGAATTTTTTAATGGTAGAAACAGCTCGGGTCAAAAAACGACTTGCATTTGTTTGGTAAAAAAAAAAATATTAATCTGCTGCAAAGTTATTCAGTTTTTAAAGTTCCCATTATTTCCAGTGGGAAGACCATTCTCCAGGATAGGGATATAAAGTTCGACGAAGGATTTGGCCTCATGAAAAAGGATTCTTTTTTGTGAGGGGCCAATTCTTGCTCACCAGAAAAAAAATCCATTTTTGTGAGTTGCCATCTTGTTTTCCATTTAAAAAAAATATGTATGTATATACAGTATATCTGATGAAAATGAGGTGTCGTAGGAATGCCAGGAAATGGGTCTTGCTCATTGGAAGTCTGTTAGTAGGATTCTAAAGTTGTCTGTTACCAAAACTATCCCAGAATGTTGTTTTCTTCGTATGTTTTCTTTTACGTCACCCGCCAAGTTTCGTTCTTGTGAATCCTTTTTCATTCAAACAAAAAAGGATTGCTTTCTTTACATTTTTTTAATTGATTTTTAGTTCTAAATCCAGTCACTGTGGTCCCTCACCCCTCCTTTGTTGTCCAATCGCCATCCCCTGGTAGATTTTACTTATCCCTGGTAGTCTAGTGGCCCCTCTCCCCTCCCCCGTTCTCTGATAGCTGTCCCCGATGTTTGTCTATTCCCAGCTAGTATAGTGGTCCCTTCCTCCTCCCCTGTTCTCTGATCGCCATCTCATTAGTTTTTTTTTTTTTGTCTTTAAATTCCCTGGTAGTCTAGTGGTCCCTCCCCCATTCTCTGATTGCTGTCCCCGTATTCATAACAATTGCCCCTGGTAGTCCGGTGGTCCTCCCCCTTCCCCTAATATCCGATCACTGTCCCTGTAGCAAAAACATAACTTCCCTTATAGTCCAGTGGTCCCTCCCACCTCCCCTGTTGTCCGATCGCCGTTCCCATGCTGCTGTTTAAGTCCTTGGTGTCTAGTTGCACCCCCCCCGGTTCCTTTCTGCAGAAAAGGAAACTGTCCCTTGCCGACAATCCCCCCACCCCACCTACCACTCAGCATCCACCACCCCACACCCCCAGTACACCCCCCCCCACACACACCCTCACTCACCTGAACAAGTCCCAGGTTCAAGATCCACTCTCCCGATCAAAGACTCGTCTTGCTGCTGGAACTGGCGACTGTAATATGAGAAACTAAAGTAAATGTGGCTCAATGTATTTCACTGGGGGGTTCAATTTTAATGCATAACTCAGCCATTTTTTGAGATTTTTACCACAAATTGTCAACGTAGCCTTTTGGGGATGCCACCTCATGAACAAATGGCTGTCATTACACAACTCCTGCCCAAAAGATGATTTTGTGGTCGCTTGGTGATTTCACCCTTTGGGTGGGATTTGCATAATGACAGTCATATTGTTCATGAAATGGGGTCATAGGAAGGCCATGTTGGACATTTAGGGTCAAAATATGTAAAAATGGCAAAGTTATGACCATTTGTTGCAATTTCTCTACGCACGCTCGTAACTTTGGAAATTATTTGACCCCAGATTTTCAACATAGCCTTCTTACTATCCCACCTCATGTACGTCACAGCTGTCATTTTTCAAACCCTGGCCAGAATGTGTTTCTGCACCTGTGGCGCAGAATGGCATTGCAGTTAGCAGAATTACGTTTTGGCGGGGATTTGAAACTTTTCTGTACCGGGAGATGGTGTAATAAGATGGCTATGCTGACAGTTTGGTCACCGTTGTCCTCCGGGCCCTGCGCTTCCATAGCTACATATGTATACACATTTAGGGATGGATGGGAGCGCAGGGCCCAGAGGGTCGTGTGCCCCCACAGGCAAATAGGGATAAGATTATACTATCTTAAAAAATAAGGAAATATATTGCAAAAAACTTTGTTATTGCTCTAGTTAGGGTTAAAACAACAAAGGTAGGGAAATGTGGCATTAGGGTTTCCAGCCCTAACAACCCCACCAGCAGGCGCCAGGGGTGTGCCTTGGGGTTGTCGGCCCTAACACCCAATCCATCCTTGTGTACTGTACCCATCTCAGCTTATTTACTTGTTGAATGGGGTGAGCGTTGGGGCTGATCACCCCAAGGCACCCCCCCCAATACCTGCTGGTGGGTGCAGGGTGGGGCTGGGGTGTTAGGACTGGAAACCCTAACGCCACGCTTCCCTACTTTTGTTGCTTTAACCCTAACTAGTGCATTAACAAAGTTTTTTTTGCAGTTTTTGTATAGATATGAATATATGAACATACAAAACTACCAGCAGATAAAGGCTTATGGGCTATCAAGTCTGCTCGATTGTGCAGCTAGTAGCCCTTATATTGCAGATGCCCCCCCCCACCTCCAGTGACCTTACCCTGTCCCATCCCCTTTTGTTCTATAGGATAACACGTCCTCTGGCAGTGCGTTCCACCCAGATACCACTCTCTCTGTGTTAAAAAAAAAAAAAAAAGTGTCTCTTCATTTCCCTCCTGAACCTTCCCCCTTCCAGTCTCAGATCGTGCCCTCGAGTGTCCCTCCCCCTCCTTAATTTGAAAAGTCCTACGTGCCTGTCTTATTTATTCCCTTCATGTGCTTGAAGGTTTCAATCATGTTCCTCCTCTCCTCCAGGGAGTACATGTTAAACTCCCTCAGCCTGGTCTCGTAGGGTAAGTCTAATACACCCTCCTCTTCATCTCCCCATTCTACACCAGCTATGTCCTTCCAATTCAAGTTTTGGTGAGCATTCTAGGGATTCCTGTGTTATAAGATCTACTACTGTCTTTTTTTTTTTGGCAATACTATTTCTCCAGAATTTATATCCTTTTTCAGATGTTCTGTAATTAGTTTGCCCCCCCCCTTAACTTTTTTAGATTCAACTGGGCTTATTTCAATAAAATGTTATCTTTTCTTTGCCTTTCCCTTGTTCGTGCACTTCTTTTGTGCTCCCTTAGGCCATACAAAATCTTCATCAAAGTCTCTATTGTTAGATTTATCTTCATGTCTCTCATTATTCATATTGCCAGTATTTCTTTTACTTCTAATTCTTATTTTCTGTCACAAGTAAGGGATGTTCCCATCTAATTCACTTGGTACTCAGTAGATCTTAATATTAGGGTTTATACCCCAATAGCCAGTTACCTATTGCTCTTAGTCTATAGTCCATTACCACTGCCATTAACGGCACAAAAAATGCCAAACAAGGACTCTTTAATCTCATAATAACAGTGAAAGAAAAAATATGACTGGCAGTAGTCATAATAAGTGTAATACCAACAGTAGGAAACTAACAGTGATATTAGCAAGACTAACAATAATCAGGCAGTTGAGCAGTTAAGCAATTAAGGAATTGGTGAATTAAACAATTTACAGTACCAGATGGAGAGCGTAAACCATTACCACTGCCATTAACTGCACTAAAAAAAGTACTGAAAGTGACAGTGAGAATGGTATTAATGGTACTAATTGATAGTAGTAGCAATAATTATAATCTTGATAATCAGAAAAATAACTGTAATTAGAAATAATTAGATGCAGCTAGAAACAACTGGACACAAATTTCTAAAATTAACTAATTACAAAATTTACCCAGGTACCCATAATCACCCTCAGAAACTTCTACTAAGCTACTAACCACATCTATCTAGCTCTTTTTTTTTTTTAAATACCTATAGCTCTAGTAGCTCTGATGCCCCAGGTAGCAGGATATCCAAAATAAGCCAAAGTGCCATGTGCGAAATGACAAGATGTGCAAATATGCAAAAATATGAAAAAAAAAAAAACAAATTAAAAAAAAAAAAAAAAGTCCATAATGTCCAAAATATTAAATACTTCTTGTAAGCTAATAGTATTTAGGTATCCATGTATAACATGTATTGGCCTTTTGTCCCCAATCCTCCAATACAGGTTTAGGTCCTAATTCTTCTGTTTAGATTCACCAAACTGATCTTCCAAACACCCCCTTCGTTTCTCAGGATTGAGCGATACCTTCCATACAGTCACTGCAAGAGAAAAAGCAAAACAAGACAAATCTAGTTTCCTGGAGGGACTTGAAATATCTGTCCACTTGTCCATCTATCCAGTGGACCTTCTAACCCCTATATCCCCTCCTTCACCATTCATCTAATATCTGCCCCGCTAAAATTTTAATACCACCTATTTTAGTACACCTCAGAAATAATTATTCCTGTCTCAATCTTATTTTGATTTTAATTTAACAATCTAACACTTTTAACAATTTTCAGCCTCCTCGAACAGAAGGTACTTACTTTTCCGTTCACTTATTACCACTCTGTCCTCCTCTCTCTCTTTCAACACTCTTGCCATCAGAGATGTTCAGGAAAACGGGGTTGGGGGGAACTGAGACAAGGTAAGGAAAAGCAGGCTAAAGCAGGTCGAGACAAATAGAATCAAATCCCAAGTTGCTGGTCATAGGTATAAGTGCGGGTGCCACATTCACTAGTGCACAACCCTACTAAATCAGCAGCGTACAAAAGCACGCTGCCAACATTTTTCAGTAGGTTTTTCTGCTAAAATTACTAATACCAGCAAGTTAAATTAATTCTGCCTCACACTGCTCTCCGTTTTAATACTTATCTGGTACTCATTTATTGAGAGCCAGCTGACAACTGCAGACTAAGCTTGACTCATATCGCCTGAAATATAGTTTAAATTAACCGGAGTGAATAAAATATATGAAGAACGAATGCTTTGGACCGCACGTCTAAAATTGCTCTTCCCTGGTTGCCTCTACGTATGATACTTCAGGGCTTAAGTCAGAAACAAGACGCCAGCGCTTGTTCTCCAAGGCACCCTCCCCATCCAATCATATCACCCAAATGTCTGGAAGCGCGCAAAATTTAAAGGGGCACTGTCAGCCTTGTCCCTCATTTTATTGCCACAAAACAACAGTGTGCCTCTGTGGACACAGTGATCACATATGGGCCACAGAATACCCTCTATATAGAACATAATCAAAATTCTTACCAATTTTCTTAGTTTTAGCATATTTACTTTCCCTTGGGTTCCCCATAAGTACGCTGTGCACCGGAAGCAGAATCAAGATGAGAGTGCACATCGGACACTGTGCGCCGGCACATACATCGATTTTGCACATGGCCATGATAAAAAGTTAAACACAGCATGTATTTTCAAAAGCTGTACTACAGAAGCCGGTTTTTAACTCAAACCGAGCGCTGGAAAAGCAACTAAATGCATTAGAAAGGAGCTGCCGAAATCTCGCGCATGCGCGAAAGCAGGACGATGCACAAATCACACGCGTGCGCAGTAGCGTCTCACTTTCGCGCATGCGCGAGATTTCAGCAGCTCCGTTCAAATGCATTTGGCTGCTTTTCCAGCGCCGGTTTGAGTTAAAAACGGATCTGTAGTACAGCATTTGAAAATACATGCTGTGTTTAACTTTTATCATGGCCATGTGCAAAATCGATGTATGTGCCGCGACAGTGTCTGATGAGCTCATCTTGATTCTGCTTCCGTGCACAGCGTATTATGGGGAAACCAGAGGGAAAGTAAATATTGCTGAAACTAAGAAAATTGGTAAGAATTCTCGATTATGTTCTATATAGAGGGTATTCTGTGGCCCATATGTGATCACTGTGTCCACAGAGGCACACTGTTGTTTTGTGGCAATAAAACGAGGGACAATGCTGACAGTGCCCCTTTAACCTTTCTCTAACCAGACCGTAATACTCAATATATACAAACCCTCAAAACATCTATATATCATTATACATTGTTCTATATAACCGTATTCCCTCTGAAGAATTAAAGAGGCAGTTAAGGGAAATTAGAAACAATCGAGATATAATCAGACATGTTCAAATCCTATATACCTGTTATACATTTACTACCCTCTTATTTTCAGTCCCTCCAAAAAGCTATTTCCGAAACTTTTAATATAATAAGTCAGAATACTAAACCGTGTTTTTTTTTTTTTTTTTTTTTAATTTGGCAGCTTGAGTAGTTTATACTATTTGTATGTAATGTATTACTTAATCTATATCTTGTAGATTAGCACAAAACAAACCCAGGGTTTGTCCTTCTCTGGAATTCTATCGAAAGCTTCCTCTTTATATACATATTATCTTGGCCTTTTGGACCTTGTTCAAACCCCTAGCTTGCCTCTTCCCAGAAGGATTGCAGCAAGGTATTCAGTGGCCTATATGCGGTATCTCCCCCATGTCACTCACTTGCCCGAAGAGCTTTCCACCTCCTCCCTTGTCCATCTGGCTTCACCATTTTCAACCATTCCACCATATTTAGCCACTTTCCTCCTAAAAGAGAGGAGAAGAAAAACAAGGCAAGACTGCAGCAAGACAGCAGGCACAAGAAAGTCTGGTAAGGTGGAGTTTCAGGCAGTGGTGGCATACCTGTTCATATTAAAAATCGGGCACAAACTCAACCCTGCTCCTGCAGCTCTTTCAGCTCGCATAGTGTGCAGCCGCCATCTTGCTGACCGGAAGTTAATCGCATTCAGATGACCCTGAAAGGGATCAGATGGGGCGGTAAAGGGGAAAGACATAGTCTAATATGGGTCAAGTCTGTTCCTGGGTTGATGGCAGGCAGGGCAGGGCAGGCCATGCTCAAGTGCACAGGGAGAGGATGGAAGAATCCCCATGTTTGTAGTGCACGTGGGTACGAACGACCTGTCTGGGGAGACGATGGAGGTAGTAAAGGGAAGATTTGAGAAACTGGGGAAGCCATGTGAGGAGGTGAGGAAATCAGTGGCCTTCTCGGAGGTGCTCCCAGTACCTTGTGCAAATACTGCGAGGAAAGGAAGGATAGGGGAGTTCAACACCTGGCTGAGGGAATGATGTTGTACCAAGGGGTATGGGTTAGTAGGGGGCTGGGGCAGAACCTGGGATAATAATGATCTGTATGCAGGGGACAGGCTACACTTGAACGGAGAGGGGAAGGGAGTTTTGAAGCAGGGGTTACAGGGGTTCATAGCAACAAAGGTAGCTTTAAACTAGGAAAGGGGAGGGTGGCAAGTGGCCAGCTGGTAGGCAGGTTTTCCAGAGAGGGAAGCCAGATAAGCCTATCCCCCCAAGCTATAGGGGAGGGCATCAGGGTAGGCGCAGAAGGGGGGTGGCAAATCAGTGAGGGGTAGGGAAAGTAGCAGGGTTTAGGGTAGTGTCACTAAATGCAAGGAGCCTGGGAAATTAGTCAGCCGAGTTACAGGCTCTCTTGGCAGTGGGGCAGGTAGGCATTGCAGCCATAACAGAAACCTGAGCCACCCAGTACCAGGAATAGAATATGATGATCCCTGGGCACAGGCTGTTCAGAAAGGACAGGGTTAACAGGAAAGGTTGGGGGTGGTGATCTGTGTAAGGGAAAGAATAGGGTGCATAAGGGAAAAGGGGGAGGAAGGTGGGGCAGAGGCCCTGTGGATGCAGTTTCAGGATCCAGAGGGCAGGGTATTGAGGATGGGGTGGTGTATAGGATGCCAACTCAAGGGGAAGAGCTGGACAGGGAGTTGGCAGAACAAATTAGGATTTGTGAGAAGGGGAACACTGGTAGTGGGGAACTTCAGTCTACCTGGGTTGGACTGGAGCACACCGACCACAACAACTGCTAGGAAGCAGGTTATACTGGGGGCATTCCAGGATAGCTTCCTGGTGCAGTTGGTGCACAAGTCAACTAGGTTGGGAAAAACTCTTTACCTTGTACTATAAAATGGGGAAACAGGAAGGGACCTGGAGGTTAAGGATCCCCTACCTGGAGCGATCACCACTCAGTGTGGTTCACACTCAGAATGGGGAAGCAGACTGGAGATTCAGGTACCAGGGTGATTGGGTGATTGACTTTAGGGGGCAGACTTCAACAAGATGGGGAAATCCCGATAAGTCATCTGGAGGGTATCCAGCCAACCATGGATGCCAATCAAAAATGGGGTATTATTAAGGCAGGGCTGGCAGAGGCTACAGGGACATGTACTGTTGCACAGAGTAAGAAGGGAAGGGCGAAGAAACCCAGTTGGCTGACCAAGGAGGTTATGGAGGGGTGAGAGCCAAGAGAAGAGCCTTCCAGAGATTCAGGAGATCAGGGAGGGAGGAAGACGGAGGCATATACAAAGAGGTCTAGGGACGTTACAAGACTGGTCAGAGCCGCCAAGGCATCCAGGGAGCTTAGGCTGGCACAGTGCATTAAAGACGTAGAGAAAGACTTCTTTAGATACATTGGAGAGAAAAGGAAGAACAGGGACCAGATGGTGAAAATTAGGAAGGACGGGGGAGTGGTAGAGAAAGGGAGGAGCAGGCAGAGGCACTAAATCAGTATTTCTGCTCTGTATTCACAGTGGGGGGGGGGCAGATACCATATGGGCTGGTGGAATGGGGAGGGGAGTGGGTGACAGATGGAGAAATTATGGAGGGCAGAGTCCTGGAAGAGATGAGGGCACTGCGGGTGGCAAACATGTTAGAGTACCGAAAGAACAGGCAGGGAGCTTGGCTGGACCACTGGCTGACCTGTTCAACACCTCTCTGCACACATGCGTGCTGCAGGACTGGAGTTTGGCCCATGTGGTACCCATTTACAAAGGGGGCCCAAAGGATGATCCAGGTAACTACAGACTGGTGAGCCTCACATTAATTGTGGGCAAGCTCATGGAGACGATCCTTAAAGAGAGGCTAGTGACATTTTTGGAAGACAGTGGTCTCCAGGACAGGCAACAGCATGGGTTTGTCTCAGGCAGGTCCTGCCAGACAAACCTGATTGAGTACTATGATTGGGTGACCAGGGAACTGGACAGGGGCCATGCAGTGGATGTCCTCTACCTGAACTTCAGCAAGGCCTTTAATTCTGTACTGTATGGGAGACTGGGGGGGAAGCTGGAATAGGTTGGGGGTGGGTACTAAAATGGTCAGTTCGATCACGAACTGGCTGAAGGGTAGGCAGCAAAGAATGGTGGTGGAGGGGAAACGCTCAGCGCCAAGGGCGGTAACAAGCGGGGTGCCACAGGGATCGTACTGGGACCAGTGCTGTTTGGATATTCATAGCAGATATCTCACGAGGGATCCGGAGTAAGATCAGTCTGTTCGCAGGCAATACCAAGATGGGAGCTGTGGTGGATGATATCGAGCGGTGATGGGGACTGCAGGGAGACCTAACTAAACTACAGGAGTGGTCGGAAGCATAGCAGCTGGCGTTCAATGCCAAGAAGTGCAAGGCACTGCACTTCGGTGCTAAGAACCAGAGGAGGCGCTATCAACTGGGAGGGGTACAGTTGGGGAGCACAGAGGGGGGAATGAACAACTCGGCTCAGTGCAGGAAGGCAGCAGCAAAAGCCAACAAGATGCTAGGCTATATAGCAAGGGGGATCTCCTCTAGAAGAGGTGAGGTGATCCTCCCCGTGCACAAGTCACTGGTCAGACCATACCTGGAGTACTGCGTGCAGTACTGGCGCCCATTCCTGAAGAAGGACATCAGACTGTTGGAGGAGGTGCAGTGCAGAGCGACGAAGATAATTCAGGGTTTGGAGGGGGAATCCTATGAAGAAAGGCTGGGCATGCTCAACATCTGTTCCCTGGTACCTGAAGGGAATAAGCAAGGGTAATACTTGAGAGATATTCTGGATCAGAAGAGGGAGGGATACTAGAGGGCATCAACTGAGGTTGGGGGGGGGCAATTCAAGAGGGAAGTCAGGAGACATTATTTCACGGAGAGAGTCTGTAGAGAGGGATCAAAGCATCCGTTGCCCCACCAAAGAGACTCTGGACCATTCAGTAGTTTCAGTAGACCATTTATATATATTACACCATCAGGTAAATATCCAGCAGGGACCACAAAAAGACTGACGTTTCACTTATTGTACAATAGGAGTGAGCAGATAACCCATTGGATAACAGGTATTCTCACTGCAGAGTGACAACTTCAGTTATCCCAGGTTATCACACTCTGATTAAATCATCACAGTGTGATGACTCCATCAAACAAACAAAAAAAAAAAAAGCACAAAACACACTCCTATTGTATAAAATGGATACGTGCTGGGCAGCTATGTGATAGCATGAAACATCAGCACCCATGGCAGCTGAGCTCAGAGTTAAATCACTAGTGGCTCCGCATCGTAATAACCCTGAGCTCACTTATGTTGATATTTCAGCTGTCACATAGCTGCCCATAATGTATCCCCTTAGTATACTACTAAGCTTCCTCATAGTAAAGAAGCTTGTGTGCTAGGTGTTCCTTAAGTACTGTGGGTCATATAACCTATACACCAATCACCTGTGCCTTAGCTCAGTTCCAAAAATCCATATGCTCAATATCTAAATTAGAGTTTTATATAAACGTTACCCAATCTATGCATAATAATATATATAAATCTGTAGTACATTTTACTACGCACATCTTTCAAAATCAGTTGAGCAGACTTGATAGACCGTGTGGCCCGTTTCTGATGGCATTTCTTATGTTTATACATTCAAGATACTTTCCAAGGAAACGACTATACATACTTTGTACCAAATGTGCCAGTTGTTCAACCAACTTGATATCCTGGTCAGCAAACCTAAATCAGTTCTGACCCTTTGCCAGCACCTTCAGCTTTCATTGTTTTGGACATGGCTTGGATGCAGGCATTCATTTTTGACTACTACGCCAACAATCTGATAGCTTGGGTGACATTGATTGCCTCCAGGGCCTGGATACCTGTGAGAACCATGCTTTGGCTCCTAGGCCTAATTGTGGCTGCCACTGGGTCTGTTCCTGTGGCCTGCTTTCACATGCCCATTCCTGAGTGGATGCTTCACACCCAGTGGGTGCACCAGGCTTTCCAGTCTCTGGATCACCCTGTTCTGGTCAGTACTCATTTTGCAGGGCTGTTTGCTGGTGGCAAGGCTGCTCCCATATGTTTCAGGTCTGTTCCCTCGGGAAGTCCTCTCCATGGAAGTCTTTGTGATGAGTTGAGGGCCCATCTGGGTGCACTCAAGACCCAGGGTGTATGGTCCCCCAAGGACTGCTCTCTCCTTATCAACATTTGGGAGATGAGGGCTGCTGTTCTTGGTGTGCAGGCCATCACTCCTCACACTCTGATGGTGTGGATAGGAAGCCCCCCCCCCCTTTTTTTTTTTTTTTGAAATCGCAGTTTATTCCTCCCCTGCATCCTGCCAGCCTCGATCCTTCAGGGCTGCCAGAGAGTCATCCTGCTGCCTCCCACTCTACCCACATCTACCTCCAGGCCCCGTGGAGCTTCGGTTTGCCCCCCCCCCCCCGAGTGGGGACAAAGTGGGGCACAACACCCTGTGCTACTATCTTTTTGTCGGTCCGGAGGTGGCTGGGTGAGCAGTGGCGCATTGGAGGTATGTTCCAGGCAGTCTGGCTTCCCGGAGCCGGCAGGAGTTTTCCTGTTTTCTTCTCCCACGCAGTGTAGCCCTGACGTTATGATGCAACATGCCGACGTCCACTGCATGTTCTGGCCGCTCTTTCCCTGTGGGGCTTGCAGTACCCCGAGCCTGCGCTCGGTGTTAAACAAGTTGTGGGCATCAGCCCCCAGCCTCTCCCCGGAAAAGGTGAACTGTTGTGGGACGCTCAAGCCATTCTCCCCCTGCCGGCCCTCCAGCGACCGGAGTCCGTTCCCGAACCCGGGTCACTGGTGTCAGAAGCGGAAATCCAACTGCTGCACCAACGGGCCGGTGGATAGGCAGCGTTTGTGCCGTGCTGTACCTCAACAACCAAGGTGGCACCCACTCCTGCCCCCCCTTCAGAGAAGCTATGCGAGAGTGGGATTGGGCATTGGCACGCAGCATATGCATTGTTGCCATGTTTATAATTGGCATTTTGAATGTCCTAACAGTTGCTCTCAGGCAGTTGGTTGCTCAATCCCATGAGGGAGTACTCCTAGATGATATGGTTGCCTGTCGGGATTGTCTAAAGTTGGACCTTTCTGATTCCCTACACATCGCAGAATTACTGTGTTTCTGCTCACTCGCTTCAGGGCCTGGAGATTTTTGTCAAGACCCTCTCCTGGAAGGGGAGGTTACTGTACAGCTTTCCTAGAATCCCTCTGAGTCTGTGGGTATTGGTCTAGCTTCAGGGCGAACTGGGCCACAGTGATACTGGTTGCCCTCTTCTGGTCGTGATGAATTTGGGCAGATTACAGTGGACCCTCCTGTACCACTCCCTCTGTGAGCAGGGCTGCTGTCTTAGCATAACTGTAGTCTGTTGTCCGAGACCTTCAGACCCTGTAGTGCCACACCTGGCTCCCGAGGACATGCATTTTTCCCACTTCAGGGTCTCTCTGTCAATTTTAGATGTTCTGCTGGTTACTTGTAAGCCTTTTACCGAGCACTCTACCTGAAATGAAACTTTTCAATATTTTGTGTGCCTCTTTCCCAAGACCCTTTTTTTGTGTCTGGTGCAGCACATCTTGGACTACTTCCTGTTCTTATTAGACTTGGGCCTGCAGTACTCTTCTATGAAGGCAAGTTTTTTTTTTTCATTTCAAAGTTTGATATCCTCATAGGGAGCTAGACTGTAGCATAGTTGGAGGTGTCTCATAGGTTCTTCAGAAGGCTTCTGTATCTGCGTCCCGCGGTCTGTAGGCCCCATCCACATGTGGGTCCTTAACTTTGTTCTGAAGTCTCTCAAGCTCCTTTCAAACCTGCTGCCATTTGATGTGTGTTTCCTTTCATGGAAAATGCTTTTTGGGTGGCGGTAGCCTCTCACTGGATTGTTTCCGAGCTGCAGGCCTTAGTTGTGGAAACTGCGTGCCTTTTTGATCACCAGGATAGGTTGCATTTATGTACCCATTTTAGGTTCCTTCCTAAGGTGGTTTCCGAGTTCACATTAAACCAGACTATCCGGCTTCCAGTGTTTATTTTTCTTCTACTTAGTATGCAGAAGGTATTTCACATTCTCTTGATGTCCATAGGGATTTATGCCTCCATATGGACTGCATCAAGCACTGCGGACTGTTCTTGCAGCTTTTTGTTTCCTTTGCCCTGAGGATGGTTGGCATCCTGCATTTTGTATTGTTACTGAAAACAAGGCAAGAAGCTTCCTGGTCCTGTCTGTGGGCATGTCATATCCTTGGCTTGTTTTTGTACAGTCTCGGCAGCTGACCTTTGCAGTGCCGCCATTTGGGGTTCTGTCCATATTTTCACTGAACTACAATCTAGATCTGTTGTTCTCTAAATTGGCTGGCTTCAGCCTTGCTGTCATTTAAGGCCTGCTGTCTTGAAGGTCTTCTATGTCTCTGCTGTCTGGCCTTTCTCTTTCCCTGCTGTGAGTACTTTTTGGGAATTGTTCCAACGGTGTGGCGCTATGGAGGGAAATGTCCTCAAAGAAGATAGTTTAAGCAGAGTTTAGTTACTTACCAGTAACAGTAGAACCTCGGGGGAATCTCTTCCACAGAGCAGCTGCTCACCCTCCCACCTACCCCATTCTGTATTTCAGGAGGCATACTCATGGAGACCTAGCCAATACTGCATGTTAGGTTTTCTTTTCTTCCTCCTTTAAATTGTCTTTCTAACCCCAGGAATCGCAAAGTATGTTTTAAACTAATGCAGTCAGCCTTCAGAGTTGAACTTAAGGTTACCACCTACTCGGTTTTTGACCGAATGATTCGGTTTTCTAGGTCCAGATTTGGTCCTCCTGTTTTCATCATTGCAAATTCGGTTTTTATGGTGGGTCAAGCAGCAACTGTGAGATTCCCCACTAACTGTTTCATTTTCTTCTCATCTGACTGTAAGCAAGTGTCTGATATTTCAGTGTGCTTGCTTGCTTGCAGTGCATGCTAATCAGGAAGTGCCTTCAAGTGCCAAACGTGTCCCTGTCTGCTCAGTTGTCCCCTCTAACTTCATACCAGCAAATTGGAAGATTATTCATGGGAAGGGTAAACAATACCACCTTAATTAACACCTTCATTTTTCTGAAACCCTTAGACATTCAGATAGGCACCACATTAGGGTAGCCTCTTGTCCAGTGTGGACTGTACAATGTGTTTCAGAAACTTTACCTGCTAATCCAGTTTTATTCAGAGGTAGTATTTTTTCAGTCATGTTGAATGCTCACATACTTGTAAAACAGATCCTGTTAAATCCTTCACCATTTTACTTCCATGTTTATATTACAAACACATTCTGATGTCATGTAAACCTTTGTTTGTATACCAGTAAATCTGAGAGGTGTAAAGTAGGGCTATTAAGACCATTAGCAGCAAATCAACCTAATCCTTTTTTAGGCTGCATTGTGAGTATGGTCTTTGACTGCTGTGATAAGGAATACTTTTATACCTTTAAATGCTCACTATTTTTTCTTTTAGGGTCTGTCCTATATTTTAATATTTGTTACCCCATTGTTGTTAAATGAATAATCTAATATTTTATTTCATTTCTAGCAGTACTATATCTCTCTCTCTCTCCTCAGTAGTTATTGCTGTGAATTTTCATACCACCTGGATATTCCAGGAAGACCATTCCAGGCATCTCAGGTGAAAAGCACAGAATAGGGTGGCTAATGTCATGCTAAACCACAGAAATGAGAAAAGGAAGAGAGAGAGAGACAGAGCAGTAGCTAGTGAGGAGAAAGGAACACAATCTAGATTTGATGGCACTGCAAATTTAGGTAATTTATCAAACATTTTTTTTTTTTTACCAGAAGAGAGACACTAAGCTGAAGCTTGTTTACAGGTGCAACCTGGGAGCACAAGGGAGTAAAATGATTCATGCAATGTCACACAGTATGCAAATCTGGGCTGTGGGATTCAAACCCTGGTCTCCAGAATTACAGCTCAGAGCCTAAAACCACTGCACTATACTGCCTCCACGCTACATATCACATATCATGCTATCTGGTATGTATGACTGATATGGAAATACAATAGGGTATTTAACAGCATAGAATAGTTCCTACCACTTTTAGAAACTTCTGTGACATTACAAATAGCTTTACAGTAGGAGCAATGGGAAGGACAGTAGCACATCTTAAAATGGCAGATATTTGTAATTACAGCTCGCCCACCATTACTAGTGTAGTTTATTTATTTATTGAAAGAGTTTTACCGGAAAAGGCCACCTGTTCCAAAATAGCCTGTTGTCAGAGGTGTCCTTGTAGTCACTCGATGTATCAGCTAAGCTGTGTACACAGGATGGAAAGTCTCCTGAACCCCATCGCTAACCCCACCAATGTTAACACACACTGAAATCTAAAATATTTAAATCTAAATCAAACAAACCAAAAATAATGTATTTATTTAGTTTTTGTTAATAATCATGATGTACTTTAATCAAACAAACCAAAAATAATAATCATGATGTACTTTAAAGAAGTTGTACACAATGCAATATCAGCAGCAATTCTGAATAAATCAAGCGATTCAGAGCCCAAGCGATGCCCTCATAAGTCATAAAAGGGGCGGAGTTAGGGGTGGAGTTTGGGGGTGTGGTTTAGTATTCGGTTTTCATCTCATCCAAAGGTGGCAACCCTAGTTGAACTGCCCGGAGAGATGAAATTTATGCTAATTATGGAATTCTCATTGGCTCGTGCCAGTTTTGAATTGCAGCCCTTAGTAACTGCTGCACTCTGAGTGCTCAGATTCTTTACTCCTCCTGCCAGTTAAGACACCTCGGAGAGCTCTTTTTAACTTTCTTACTACATAGTATTTTGGTGATAAGTACTGTTAAATACCTTCATGCCTCTAGCCAATGTGACTGCCCTTGACACCAGATTGACATATGCAGCTATCAAACTAACTATTGTCGGACTCCCCATACCAAATTGTAACTATGAAACCCTATGATCATCAGCCTCTACAGAACCTCTTTAACTATTATGGTTGTACTAAGAAACGAAACTTGCTATTATTCAGCAACTGCACAACTATGTAACCTCACTGACTGTTACTTGTAATTGTACTGTAATCTATATTCCAAGTTCTGCCCATGTATCCTTTTATGTATGACGTGGAACCTTTGTAAATGAGTCGCTGACTCAAAGGTCTTTCTGAATATTTTCGATAAATAAAAATAAATTGCTGCCCTTAGAGTTTAGTTTTTAGTCAGTTTAGTGTTTTTTTTATTGTGTTTTGCGGTTCCTTTACGGTTCTGTGGAACTGCAGGAATCTGCGGTTCCTAAGTTTTTACATCAAAATTTAGTTTAATTTCTTATTATTCGATAGTTCCCTTTGGGTTCTGCCTTTGGAAGCTTATTTTGTTGTGTTTGTGGTTCCTGTTTCTCCCGGGGAACTGATTAGCGCTCGGTTCCTTTTTGTCTTGGAAAGCAAACTCTTGCTTTGTATCTGCATTTTATTGGTTATTAGGAACATATGTCTTGTTTATTGCTGTGGTTGTAGAATTTACTCGGTGTCAGAGGTCCCTAGTGTAAAACCTGAAAAACGGACGGGACCCATGGGTTTTTAAATATTGTGAAAGTTGTGGCCAGATAATAGCCAAGGCAGACAGGCATTCCCTGTGTTTTTTTTTTTGGTTTGTTTTAATTTTTGTTTAGGTACATTCATATCTTCTCTGTGAAATCGGTAAATCTTTTTGCCCAAAAACTCTCAGAAAGAGGGCCAAAAAAAATTAGAGGAGATGGCCATTGCTTTCTCCCATACAGAGGATGTACTCTCCACCTCTGCATCGAAAAAAGATACAGGCCAAAAGTCTCTGTGTAGCCTAAACCCACAGATGAAACAGATTCTACTAAATCAAAAAGGCCTGTGGAACCAGTTCCACAACCAGTTCCACTGAAGATAAAATATAAAGAAAAGCATGTCACTGCGCCTCCAGCCGAGAAGGCTAAGGGGTTGTCAGCAGACAAACCCAGCATGCCCTCAGCAGAGGAGATTTCCAAAGCTGAAAACCTCCACTGCCGTGCCAGGAGTGGACAAGAAACATCAATTAGACAGATACACTGCTGTATTTCTTTTTAACCACCCAGATCGTGAAGGGGTGGTTCAAGCAGCAGCTTGTGGTAAGGCAAGAATCACCTTGGCTTCTCACCCACCTGACAAAGATTTCAAAAAGGTGGATGGGATGGGGGGGAAAAAAGGGTATGTGGCTACCTCCCTCCTGGTGAGACTTGCCAGTTATATGGCCTATGCAGTGCAGTATCAGAAAGCCTTGTGGAACACTGTGCTGGCCTTAGCTGACAGAGTGCCTGGTGAGGTGGCAGTGGACCTACAGGAGACTGCGAGGACAGCACTGATTGCCACAAAATACCAGTTCTACATGACTGTGGATGCAAATGACACTGCAGCCAGACTTATGGCCCCCTTCCATCTCCCTTAGGAGGTTTGCCTGGCGTAGAGCAACCAGCCTGAATCAGGACACACAGACAATGGCAGTGGACTTCCCCTGTGAGGGCGATTCCCTCTTTGGGGATAAAACCAAAGCCTATGAAAAAGGTGAAAGAAAACAAGGCCACTTATAGGAGTAACTCCAATGATAGGCCAGCATCTTTGTACAGGGGGGTAGCGGTAGGAGCTCCTATTCTCGGCCTTTCTTCCAGGTACAAGCCATGCAAGACTACCAGCAGCCCAGAGGACACTTTAGTGGTAGGGTCAGGAAAGCCACAAGAAGGCCTGCCCAGACAACCCAGGTACAGACCCAGCCCAAGTTGAATCTCTGATGGGCTGGTACAGGTAGCCTCCCCATTGCCAGTAGGCAGTAGATTGGCTCACTACCTCCAGGCATGGCATGCCATCACCACAGACAACTAGGTCCTGGAGATAGCAATCCAAGGACTGTCTGTAAGTTTCAAGTCACTACCCAGGTTAAGAACCAGAAATTTTGCCCCAGTCACATCTGCAGACAGGGTACTCCTGGAAGCAGAGGTGAAAAATCTACTGGCAATCAAATTAATAGAAACTGTCCCCCTACCTCAGAGGGGAAAGGGTTTCTACTCAAGATACTTTCTCACTCTAAAGAAAAATGGGGACTGGCGACCTGTTCTAGACCTGAGGCTTCTAAACAAACACATCCTGAAACCAAAGTTCAAAATGGTGACAATGGCCATGATCATCCCCACACTGCAAAAATGGGATTGGCTACCATCCCTAGATTTAAAGGATGCATACTTTAACATTCCCATCAGACCAAGCCACAGGAAATACCTAAGGTTCAGACTACCCTCAGGTCATCACCAGCTTGCAGCAATGCCATTCAGGTTAACTTCAGCACCAGGTGCACTCACAAAGTATCTGGCAGTGGTAGTGGCACACTTTAAGAAGATGGGGATGACCGTGTTCCTGTACGTAGACGACTGTCTAGTCATAGGTGAGTCCCTGCAGCATACCAGAGAGTCCCTGGCCCTTACCAGGAGCACACTGGAGTCTCTGAGATTCCTCATAAACGGGCAAAAGTCTCAGCAGGAACCTGTTCAGGTTCTGGATTTCATTGGCGCAGAACTGGGCACCAGTTTGAGCAGATCATTTCTTCCCCAGGACAGGGTGAACAGTATCCTGCAGGTAGGATCATTCCAGTTAAACAGGCCCAGGCTAGCCAGGGAGTTCTTGCGCCGACTGAGATACATGCCAGCTGCCACAGTGGTGGTCCCAGGATCCAGAATTCAGATAAGGGACATACAGTTCCATCTAAGAGCCCATAGGTCTCAGAAAAAGGACGCTGTGGCCAAGTTGGTTCCTGTCACAGACACGCTCCTGCAGGCTCTACAGTGGTGGCTGGACAGGGACAACCTCAGAGAGGGGGTTCCCTTCTTAAAAGAACATCACTCATTAGTGCTCATGACTGATGCCTCGCTGCTAGTATAGGGGGGCTCACATGCTGGACTTAACAGCCAGTGGGGACATGGCCCCCCCCAAGAGTCTCTTCTGCACATCAGTCTTCTATAGCTCAGGGCAGTATATCTGGCTGTACTGGCTTTTGCTCCTCACTTACAAACCAAGGTGGTTCAGGTCAGAACAGACAGTACCACCACCATGTACTACATCAATAAGCAAGGAGGAACCAGATCCACCACATTATGCACAGAGGCAATGAATTTGTGGAACCTGGCCTACTCAATGCAGGTGTTACTGTCAGCTGTCCACCTTCCAGGAAAGGACAATATCCTGGCAGATTCCCTTAGCAGGATAAGCCAGAATCATCACGAATGGACACTCAATCCACAAGTACTACAGGCAGTATTTAGAATGTAGGGCACACCAGAAATAGATCTTTGCCTCCGCAGACAACCATCAACTGCCACAATTCTGTTGCAGGCCTCCAAGCAAGGGCACAGTCCATCTGGATGCACTGACACTAGACTGGACGGGAAGATTCCTGTATGCCTTCCCTTCTTTCCTCAAGTTGCTCAGGTCACGGTCAGCAACCATGATCCTCGTAGCACCAGACTGGGCCAGGCAGCCTTTGTATTCACTCCTGCTGACCCTGTCAGTATCTTCCCCCATACGCTTGCCTCAAGGATGCAACCTCCTGACAGCATCTCAGGGCAGGATACTGTATCCCAATCTCGGGTCACTTCGACTCAAGGCATGGCTTCTGAGGACCTAGAGTTTGCTAGCCTGAACCTTTCAGAAGAAGTTCTGACAGTGCTCTGGGGGAGGGGTCAAGGAAGCCATCCACTAAGAAAACCTACTCAGCAAAGTGGAAAAGGTTTTCCATTTGGTGTTCAGGCAGGGATATTGCCCCTTCAGAGGAGGGACTTCCTGTCCTTCTTGACTACCTGACACACCTGCATACTTTGGGCCTTCGGCCCTTAACTCTAAAGGTGCATCCAGCTGAAGTCTCAGCATACGTGTCAGCTGGCAAGGAGAGGTCCATGGCCTCTCACCCTGTTTTTCAGAAATACTTCAAAGGCCTTAACCACCTTCACCCTCTCCTTAGGGAGCTAGTTTCGGCCTGGGATCTAAATATCTGTATTGCTAGGCTTATGGAGCTACCATTTGAGCCTATGGCAACTGCAGACATGAAGTGTGTTACTTGAAAAACTGTTTTTCTGGTTGCCATTATTTTAGCCAGAAGAATAAGTGAATTGCAAGCCCTGTGCACAGATCTGGACTACATCTCATTTCATTTTTTGTTTGATACTGGAAAGGCACATGGGCAGATTGCCCATTTTCACAAGCATCCAGTTATACAGATTGTAACAAAAATGGAAACAAATACAGTTTGAAAATACACACAAGGTTAAATATATACACTGAGGGACAAATGTAAGAAGTAATTTAGCACAAGCAAAAATGTAAGAAGCAGCACTATTTGTCACAATCACAGGGTGAAACTAATACAGTGAAAAAACACAATTTCATACAATGCGGTCAGAAACAACTAGCTTATGTACAGCAACCTTAAAATTTACAGCACGATACACACAATATTACTCATGTGATGTACTGTGGGGGTTGGGAGAAAGAACCAGTGAGCGCAGAAAGGGGAGGGAGACCAGGAAACAGTCATGTGTCCAGAATTTGAGAGGAAAATGAAGATTAGCAGAAATTGAATGATTTATTAGTGCAGCAGTTTTTTAGGTTAACCCAGGCTGTGGCAAAGAAGCTGTGATGTACTATGTAATGTACTATGTACTGTGTATGGCAGTTGCAGGCGGGTTTATTGAACAGGTGTTCTTTTAGTAAAACCTTAAAAGTAGTGAGATGGGGACTGGCCACAAGGTTGGGAGGAAGGATGGTAAAAGCTTGGGATCTCTGCAGGAAAACAATCTCTGCCTAAAAAGGTTTGCAGTAAGGGACCAAAAAAAGGGGATGTGGAAGTGCTCCCAGTAAGCTGAGTGGGGCAAGCCTTCTTGAAAAGTACCGAGACGCTGTGGTGTAGGAGACTGTGGAGGATTTTCTAAAGGAACATGTAAGCCTTCCACGTGTACCTATCCTCTAGAAAGAACCAGTGTGCCGATTTGTAGAGAGCACAGCTGTGGGTATGACAGGGGAGCCCAGTCACAAATCTGATAATATTATTGTAAGCCGTTTTGAGTTTGTGGAAGATGACTGAGTTCTTTGCGGCAAGAAGATGATGGATTGGTAGTCCAGGAGAGTTAGGAGTAAGCTGGAAGCTAGCCTCCTTAATTCAGAGATGAGGAGTTGCCTGATCCTGTAAAGGAGCCCAAGTCTCTGGTGAATTTTGTTTATCAAATTTGTAATGTGTGGGACGAAAGAAAGGTGCTTGTCTAGCGTAAGGCAAAAGTATTTCAATTCTTGTACCCACTCAATGACAGAACCACCATTATCATTGAGGGTGAAATGAAATTAGATGGTTTGCATGCACTAGCTAATGCCATACATTTTTTTTTTTGAGTTTAACATTCGTCCCCTGAGTGGCGAACCAGGAATGGAGGCTGTGGAAATCTGTTTGGAGAGAAGGAGGGATTCGCATCATTGCAGTATAAGATGGCATCGTCTGCATACAGGATGATGTTTGTATGTGAACAGACAGAAGGTTTGTTATTAATAAACAGAGAAAAAAGGAGTGGCTTGAGTATAGACCCTTGTGGAACATGATACTTAATAAGGCATTCTGAGGATGGACGACCCTCAATAACTGTTTTATGATACTGCAAATGTAGATAGGTACCAAACCAGTTGACTGTGTTAAAAGAGAAATTGATGTGGGCAAGGGTGTAGTAGGTTGTGGTCCACCAAATCAAAAGCTTTGGTAAGGTCCACAAAAACCGCGGTGGTGTACAGGCCTTCATCCATGGCTTTGTAAATGTCCTGTGTGAACCTAACGAGTGCAGTTTCCATGTTGTGATTAGTCCTAAAAGCATTGTTGAGCATCAGTCAGGATGTCGTATTTGTTTAGATGCTCTGAGATTTTGGAATTAACAGTTTGTTCCATGATTTTTGAAGGGGGGAAGAAGTGAGATGGATCTGTAATTACTCACTTCTTTTTTAGAGCCAGCTTTGTGCAGGGGCCTGATGGAATCAGTCTTCCAGGCTGTGGGGAGGGTACCAGAACAGAGGAAAAAATTAAGAATGTCAGTAAGAGGCTTGGCAATTTCCTTTATAATGAGTTTAAGGACGTGATACTCAAGACCATTAGGTCCAGTATTGGGTCTAGGGTTGTTTTTTCTTTGTGAGTTTTATAGTGTCAGCAGGCCAGAGAGCTTTAAAATAGAAAGAGGGACGCCGGCTCGGTGGTGTAGAGAGCTGAGGCGCTGGCGCCTTACCTCCAACCACGCTGGCGACCCGGGTTTGGGAATGGACCGGGGAAGCCGTGGGTCGGCAGGGGAGGATAGGGTAAAGCGTCCTGCGTTGGGTTTGGGGAACACATCGCTCGGCAGCGGCCCCCAGTGGAGACTGGAGGCACTACGTGAGCGACGCAGTGAAGGGGACCTAGAAAAGTGGAAATGCCACCTGGGGGCCGCCAGATGATGAGACTCTGTCCCTCGATGCCTCCAGTGCCTTGATGAGCCTCCTTCCTCAGCAGCACCCCTGGGCACTATCGAGTAGTGTACTGGAACTCTTCCCCCTCCCAAGTGCCTTCCCCTTCGGAGGAGAGGAACTCGCCCGGTGAAGGGTTACGTCTGGGATATCCCAGGGGATGGCTGTGATATGGGGATCAGAGAGCTCGGGCAGGGCTAGCGGGGATTGAAGAAGGACTTGGAGCCCGAATGAGTGGGGGTCACCAGGTAAGAGGAGGGGGGGAATAGAGAGGGGTGGGATTTGGAGGCTTCTCTTGGGCAGCTGAGGAAAGGGGGGTCTTGTACTTGTCAAGGTACCAGAAAAAGGAGTTGAACAAGTTAGCCATGCTAGTTGAGTCGTTTATTAATTTCCCCTTCAGCCAGAAGTGTAATTGCTTACTCCCTTTGTTTTTCCCCAATAGAGAGTTAAGGGTTCCCCAGGATTGTTAGGAATTTGCTCTGTTGTAAAGCTGACTGTTTGCGAGGTGGGTGATTTTTTTTGCAGTTCCAACTGCTGACTTACATCTGTTGCAGAGTGTTTTATACTCCTGGAGGAGACTGGGGAAGGGAGATTTTTGGTACCTGGCCCATGCCTTGTCTCTAGCACGCATAAGTTTCAGGAGGTCCAGTGTGATCCACTGATTTGATTGCCCGTGTACTCTGATCTTCTTTAAGGGGATATGGGAGTCACAGATGCTGTTAAAAGTTTTGGTGAAATCATCAAGGGCGAGATCTGAGTTATTAATATCTGACGTGAATGACCAGTTAGCGGATTTGAAAGCATGAGCGAGTACTTCTACATTTACTTTTTTTAATTGTCTAGTGAAGATGTAGTTAGGAGCAAATTTAGGTGCTCTGGCTGACCAGCGACAGAAAACAGCACAGTGGTTGCTGATGGAGTTAGGGAGAACATCTGAGGTTGTCACTCTGGTGGGATTTGAAGTTATGATCAGTCAACGGTATAGCTGTTTCCTGTCTTATAATTTGTTCTTGTGGGCGAGGATATTATCTGGTGTAGCCCGGTGCCGGCAAGAAGATCCTTTGTGCTGTCAGTCTGGTTGCAGCCCGAGTTAAGATTAAAATCCCCTAAAATGATCCATTCCCGGTTACTTGGGAAGGAGGACTTGTTAGATAGGAGGGATTCAAGCTCCACAAAAGGTGTTCAGGGGGTAGGTATACAGATGTTAAGGTTAAAGATTGTTTTTTCCTATGATTAGATTAATGGAGAGGCATTCAAGCATGGAGGTTTCTGTTTCCAGGTTTAGTTTGGTGTACGAGAGTGCCTCTGATATACACTACCGGTCAAAAGTTTTAGAACACCCCAATTTTTCCAGTTTTTATTGAAATTTACGAAGGTTAATGTCTCAATGTACTCTGAAATTAAAGCATAGAACAAATAATTGGAGATAAAAAAGAAATCATAGAATCATTTTGTTTAACAAAATTTAATCTAAATTTTTGACTCATCAAAGTAGCCACCTTTTGCAGATATACTGTAACCATGAACACACTCGTGGCATTCTTCCTACAATGGACATCAAATATTGTTCGGGAAGTTCTTCCCAACACTGTTGCAGAAGTTCCCACAAATGTGTTGTGCTTGTAGGTTGCTTTGCTTTCACCCTTCAGTTCAGTTCATCCCAAACCAGCTCAATGGGGTTTAAGTCTGGAGAGTGTGCTGGCCATTCCATGATTTGAAGCCTACCGTCTTGTTCTTTTCCTCGAAGGTAGTTCTGACATAGCCTGGAGGTATGTTTTGGGTCATTATCTTACTAACATACTAAAATGCCAGCAGAATAGGCCTAACGGTCTTTCGTGTCTGCTCGTTTCGTCAGCCCCCACCCTGGGTGCTGACCTTGCTGTCCCCCTCGCCTTCTCTGGCTTCTCCCTTCCCAGTTCTGGATATTCTTGCTGCATTGGATTTTGCTTCCAGAACCCTTCCCCTGTACCTGTCCCACCCCCTCTTGAACCCCTCCACTGTCTCTGCCTCCATCAGCCCCCTAGGCAGTACATTCCATGGCTCCACCACCCTCTCAGTGAAGTAGCACCTCCTCCTTTCTCCCCTGAATCTTCCCCCCTCCAGCTTCCACCCATGCCCTCTAGTGGCCCCTTCCTCCTTCCTTTGAAGCACCCTGACTGTTCCCCCTATTTACCCTCTTCATGTACCTGAAGACCTCTATCATGTCCCCCGCAGTCCCTTCTCTCTTCCAATGTGTACATATTTAGCTCTTGAGCCTCCTCATAGGTCCTGTCCCTAAGCCCCAAATCATTTTGGTTGCCCTCCTCTGGACCCTCTCCAGGAGGTTAATGTCCCTCTTTAAGTGTGGCCTCCAAAACTGCACGAGTACTCAAGGTGCGGCCTCACCAAGCAGTTATACAGAGGGAGTATCACTTCCTCCTTCTGGAGGTGATCCCCTAGCGATGCATCCCAGCATCCTGTTGGCCTTGGCTGCTGCCCTCCTACAAGTCTCAGAGTTGTTCATCTTGACATCCACCACCACCCCAGGTCCCTCTCAGCCATCGAGACTTGTAGCATTCCCCCAGGGTGTACACTTGGCCTGGGTTCTGCCCCCAGGTGGAGTACCTTGCATTTCCTGCATTGAACCTCAGCTTCCACTTTCTAGACCATCCTTCCAGAGTCTCCAGGTCGCCCCTGTAGGGCCACCCTCCCTCCTCCCATCCACCACCGCCCCAGTTTCGAAGTCATCTGCAAAGAGACTCATCTCACTCCTGATTCCTGTCCTATGTCAGATCATGGCGTTGAACAGAAGGGGCCCAAGGACTGATCCCTGTGGGACCCCACTAATGACCCTCCTTGGGGATGAGACTATCCCACCAACTACGACCCTCTGGGTCCGGTCCTGGAGCCAATTGCCTATCCATCTGATCATCTGGTTCCCCACCTCCATTTCTCCCAGCTTATCCAACAGGCCCACATGAGGAACAGAGTCAAATGCCTTGCTGAAGTCTAGAAAGAGGACATCCACTGGTCTACCCAGGTCCAAGGCACTTGTCACCCGGTCATAGAACTCCAACAGGTTTGTCTGACATGACTTCCCCGGGATGAATCCATGCTGTCTATCGTCCAGGCACCCTGACTTATCCAGGTCCCCCCTAGCCTCTCCTTGACAATGCCCTCCATCACCTTGCCCACCACTGATGTCAGGCTGATAGGCCTGTAGTTCCCTGCCACCTCCCTTGATCCCCCCTTGTGGATAGGCACTTGCTGTAGGATGAACCCCTGACCAACTAGGCGTAGACCAGAGGGTATTGCATGGCGCTGCAAAATGCTGTGGTAGCCCTTTTGGTTCAGGGTGCCAGTCACTCTGTGCTGTTGTCCTGTGAGCTGGCTATCACGCAAGCTGTTGACTCTCAGAAACTTGTCTTCTGATTCTGTTGTGGCTCTGGGTCTGCCAGACCTCTTCCTGTCAGAGTTTCCTCCAGTTTCCAAGTGCCTTTTGATGGTGTAGGAAACTGTACTCACTGACACCTTGGCTTTCTTTGCAATTTCTCTACAGCAGTTTTTGCTAATCTGAACTTTTTTTAACCTCTAGCAGTTTACCGCTTACCTTTGTACCATTTCAGGTTATTCACTGGACTTGAATTGCCTAAATTTCAATAAAAACTGGAAAAATGGGGGTGTTCTAAAACTTCTGATCGGTAGTGTATAGAAAAGGCAGCTGCTTCCTCTTTTTCTCCTGTCCATCTTTTCTAATTAGGGAATAGCCTTTGAGCATGATTTCGTTAGAGGAAATTTTGGGGTTTAGCCAGGTCTCTGAGAGGGTGATGATGTCTAATTTGTTGTATTCAACTCATGCTTCAGAGGCAGTTTTCTTAGTTATGAGACTTTGAATGTTGAGGTGGGAAATGCTGATAACATTTTTGGTCAAGTCCAGCTGGGGGTTTCAGGGAGAGATCAGAGGGTGCTGGTCTTCGGTTGGGGTAAACAGAGCCCGAGAGAAGGAGCAGGAGTAAAATAGGACAAGTAAGCCTCCAGTTTTTGCATAGTCGCTTAAGCGTATCTGAGTCTTCATGTCTTATGTATTTGGTCGATGGTGGGGGGTGGAACAGCACGAGGCAGCTGTGTAGAGTGCATAGACAAAGGGGAGAAAACAAGGTCTCTGACCAAACTGGGGGTATGTGGGTGGATGTTGGTCATTTGGGTCCCCGAGGTCATAGTTCCCAAACGTGCCGAGCATCCATATTCAAGCAGGAACTGTACACTGTCATACTGTGGTGTCCCATTTGGGAGTGTTCTGAGATTCAAGGAGGGGGTGGGATAGCAAGGTCAAATTGCTAAGAGATGGAGTAGCAGCAAAGGGAGGAAATATGTGGGTGCGATCATTTCTAAGTAGGGCTGATAATGGGTAAAAAGGTTAGGGAGCAGTAAGTGGAGATGTAATAAAAAAAAAAAAAGTTCTGCAGCAGGAGAGAAATTAGGGTTCTTAACAATTGAGAATCGGTCTGAATGAGAGACCAATGTGAGATGGTTCAGTGCAAAATTATGTAGTCCAAACAATAATATGTAACAGGTAAACCTAGGCAGCCAAATATTATTGAAGAGCATTTAGCAGTTTGATCAAAAATGAGTGTCAGTTTTGACCCAGAAAATAAATCTGGTGTACGTTTCTTGGCACGTACGGATTGAGAGAGAGAAATGTTTAACAGGAAAAACTAGCGTAAGTCAGCAAATTTGGTGCTTAGACAAATACA
Organism: Neoceratodus forsteri; assembly: GCA_016271365.2. Lineage (NCBI taxonomy): Eukaryota > Metazoa > Chordata > Ceratodontiformes > Ceratodontidae > Neoceratodus > Neoceratodus forsteri. The sequence goes on from CM057453.1 coordinate 199,735,706, forward strand.
GCTTATGGATGGCTGTCGGAGACGGTCCCCTAGTGTCTGGTTTATATAACAAACCAATTGAAGATTGGGGAGATATAAAAAAACGCAGCCAATCAGAGAGTACCACAATAACTATATAGCTAAATGTTCAGATAGGGCGGGTAGGAGGGGATGGGTGGGGAGATGCCGCAATACGACGTCGGGAAGAGTCTCCGGTGAGTGGCGTTGTGTGGTGGCAGGTGGTGGGTATACCTTGAACTTGCTGGCAGCTGAAGGGCTTCTTCGCAGAGGGATGGCTGGGGATTTTGTTGCAGCAGCAGTGGAAGAGAAAACACAGAGGCTTCTTCATTCCACAGGGACAAGGTGGTGCTTAGGACCAACAGGAAATGCCTTCCCAAAGTGGTCTGAGATTTCCACTTGACTCAGACTATGACTCTGCCTGTTTTCTTCACTGACAATTCCAGCTCACCTGAGTGGAAGCTACATTGCCTAGATGTCAAAAGGGCCCTCAGCCACTACCTTGACATGACCAAGGCTCACAGGCCAGAAAATCCTCATCTGTTCCTCACTTACGGGGAAGTGGGTAAGGGAAGTCCAGCTACAAAACAAACCATTGCACTCTGGATAGTGGCATGCATACAGTTCTGCTACAGTAAAGTTGGCAAACATGCACCCCTGGGCCTCGGCGCACTCCACCAGAAGCACAGCTGCATCATTTGCAACTGCAAGGGATATCCCACTGTTGGAAATCGGCAAAGTAGCTACATGGAAAACGGTACATACTTTCGCCAAGCATTACAGCCTGGACATACAGTCCAGGACTGATGCCAGATTTGTTACAGAAGTGTTACAGAACCTGTTTTTAAGATAGGTGCTTGGCCCAGCCTTCAAAGGTACTGATTGGTAGTCTGCATTAGTTGAATCATACTGTGTGAATCCTGGGGTTACAAGAAAAAAATACTCACCATAGTAGTCGTGTTTCTTCCAGGGGAATCGCACAGTATAATTAAAGCTCACACCCAAAAAAAAGAGAGAGAAGTCCACACTTATTGGCATATCCCTTTGCCCTTTAAGAATCACCAGAAGTCTCCAAGCTGGCTCCTCCCACCTACCCAGGTGGTATAACCCTGTGCTCCGCCCCATGACGCCATATCTTCCTTTCTGCTGAAAGATTCAGGTTGCCTCTTTCGTGCTCCCGCATTTTGTAGGCCCTGGCTTCAAAACCTTCCATTATTCCAAAAATTCATCTAGTTCGCATTAGCGATCATGACTACTTATCTTCGATTCTGGAAGACAAGTCTTCCCCTGGATTTCACTGGTGTACGTGCGGCCAGAAAATGTCGCGCACCGATCCCTACACCGCGTGCATCTATTGCCTGGGTGTCGACCATGACACCTCGAAGTGCGATTTTTGTCTTGCATTTCACCCTAACGTCCTCAACAACCGTCTCGCATGCCTGAAGTTGGGGAGGCCGGAAAAACGGAACTTTCCAGTGAAATCAAAGGAGCCTCGGTGGGTGGTTTCTGTGGCCACGGGATCCGCTGAGCGATTGGAATGCATGCAAGCCTTCGAGGTGGAAGCGGCTCATGCCGTGGAATCATCCTCTCTGAGCTTCATGTTTCACTCAACCTGGGCTCCACCTTCTTGAGTTCCTTCCGAGAGCTGTGCCAGTCTCTCCTGACTAAGGGAGAGGGTCCTGCGGGCATGCACTCCTCTCGGTCCTGTAAGCAGGAAAAGGACCTAGAATTGTCTTCGTCTTGGTGAAGACATTCTTGGGATTGGGAGAGATCTCGGTCCCAGGAACAGGCAGTCTCGACTTTGGTCAAAATTGCCTCTTTGGCCGCTGGCTTCTTGGCTTTGTCGTCTGGCCAGTTGACCGAAGTGTCTATTGACGAGGTTGAAATAATGATCAACCTGATTGACCCATTGTTGCCGACTCCGGTCGACGATTCTCTCCATCGGACTCCGGTCTTTTATTTCCCCGATGAGGAGACCCAGCCCGCTGGGAATCCCATTGAGGGAAGTGGTCCCTGACCCCAGGAAATCACCGGTCCCGCTGGTGTCTCCCAAGCGACTGAATCAGCCCTTCTGATCTCGTTTGAGGTCTAGGACCCCTTCAACCGACAGGCCGAGGAAGAGCCACAAGCGCTCAAAAAAGAGGCGACGCCATCGGTCATCCTCGTCCTCCTTGGATGGGGAGAGGCTGCAGCGGAAACTCTGGTGCTATGAGGACCTCATGTAGCAACAGCAGATTTTGTCTGGGTACAAGTCGACCCCGGCTTCTACCCCGGCCAGTACTTGGCTTTCGCCTCCCAGGCCGAAGCTGACTCTTTCGGAGCCAATTAAGTTGGCTCCCCCGCCCACAGAGCTGGTGAAACCTCCGGTTCAGCCTGAACCGGTCTCTCCACCGATCGTGGTGGAACCACTGCCCAAGCAGCCTGTGGTGGGGCTCCTTCTAAGGAAGATAGACCAGACACAGTTACCCGGACAGCCCTCGGCGGGTCAAAAGTGACCTGGGCGGTCGACTGTTTCCGGATTCCTCTGATTCGGATGAGACCGGCCTACATTCTTATCCCGGGGATGATGAATTGGCTGGTGGGATAGTGACGGAGGAAGGTCTTTTGTCCTTTCAGGGCATTCTTTGCCTCATCTGATTCTACAGGGATGCTGCTGGAATCTATCCAGAAGAAGGCGGAGTACTCTCTCATGGACATCCTCAAGAGAGGGATAACCCTGACTGAGGCCTTTCCTGTGGCTGAGGTCATAGTTGGTCTGGCCTTAGAACTTTGGCAGCGCCCTGCCTCCTGTCCAGCTCTGTTTGCCCGCAAGTATGCGGTACCCATGGCTTCCCTTGCAGGGTTCACAGAGCACCCTTTGGCTGAGAGCCTGGTGACTGGCTCCATATTCGGGCGTACTGGCAGTTCTGCTGACACTGACTGACCTCCCGAAAAAGAATCAAATTCTTGGATTATTTGGCCCGAAAGGTCTATGCGGCCTCATCTTTAGGCCTTCATCTGGTAAGTTTGGCTGTCATCATGGCACACTTCTCCCATGCCCTCTTGGGGTCTTTCGGTGAAGTCCTTCCACACCTCCCCATGGACATGCAGACCACGGTCAAGCAGGTCCGTGATCAGGGCTGGGCTGTTGCCAAACAGCAGCTTCAGATAGCCCTGGACATTGGGGATTCTTGTGCCCACTCGATGGCAGCCGCAATTGCCTCTTGTCGCAGGACTTGGCTGAAACTCTCCTCTTTTCCGGCAGATACTTAGCACAAACTAGCTGATGTAACTTTCCTGGGCACCGACCTTTTCGGGCCAGGTGTGGCTGGTCACCTTCAGCGTATTGAGCAGTCCAGTAGCACCTTGGATGCTACTTCTGCTAAAAGTTCTTCGCGGGCAAGAAACAGCAGAAGAAGAAGCCTTTTCGGCACTCTTCCCCTGCGGCACAACAGCCCTCCTTTCAAGGAGGGTAGCAGCAATAGTAGCAGCAGGCTCAAGCGTGGCCCCCACACCCCAAGGCCGGGCCCTCCCAGGCCCGTAAAGGAGGCTGAGGTTCAGGTCCTGTATCCTCCTCCTCCAGGCCTGCTCAGTGACCGGGCGGGGGCTGACACCCCCTCTCCTGTCACGCCAGCTCTGGGTCCTCCCATGGGGGGCCTGCTCCGCCACTTTCTTTCTGCCTGGTCCGTTATTACCATGGACAGGTGGGTTTTGGAAGTGGTCAGTCATGGACTGCCTCTGGAAATCGAGCAGCACCCTCCAAGCCAAGCCAAGCCCCTCTGGAGGAAAGAGTATCCGTCCATACTCTGTCAGCTGTCCAAAGATGACATCACTCAGCTGCTCCTCAAAGAAGCAGTAGCTCCAGTGGTGGATTCTACAGCAGACCCAGGCTTTGTCTCCAGGTGCATCCTGGTGCCCATGCGGATGGGGGCTGGCACCCCATTCTAGATCTGCACGACCTGAATCAGTATCGCAGGTCACACACCTTTCAGATGGTCACTCTGTCCCTGATCAAATCAAACTATTTCTATAGCGCCTTTCAGAAGCCAAGGCACTGTACATAAAACCAAATACAAATATAACATTAAAACAGGAAGATAAAATACATTAGTCATTAGGGAAGGCCAAGCTAAATAAATACGTTTTAGCTCGATCTTAAATCTGTCAATGGTCAGGCATTCTCTTAGCCGGCGAGGTAGAGAATTCCACAGGGTTGGAGCTGAAAAAGCACAGGCGCGAGCACCTGAAGTTTTTAATCGTACCCGGGGAATCTCTAGCAATCCCTCATCGGTGGATCTGACAGTACGGGAGGGGCAGTAGGGTATCAAGAGGTCTTGCAGGTAACCGGGTCCCTGATCATGTAGAGCTCTGAACGTTAGCAAACCAACCTTAAAGGTGATCCTCCACTGAATAGGCAGCCAGTGCAGTTCGCGGAGCACAGGAGTAATATGACTGGACCTAGACGTCCCAGTCAAAAGCCTGGTTGCCGCGTTCTACACTAGCTGCAAGCGGCGGATATCAACCCCTGGAAGCCCTAGGTAAAGAGAATTGCAGTAATCAGGGCGGGAGTGATGAAGGCGTGGACCAATGTTGCAAGATCATCCGGAGGAACCAAGTGTTTCACCCGGGCGATATTCCTCTGCAGAACGCGTTCTTTCATGTCCCAATCTGTCCGTCTCATTGGCGACTCCTCCGCTTCAGAGCCAAAGGGACCTTATATGAGTTCCGAGCCATACGGTTTGGCCTGTCATTGGCCCCACGGTCTTCATCAAATGCATTGCAGTGGTGGCAGCCCATCTCGGGGGTGGTGGTGGTCAGAATTTACCCTTACCTTGATGATTGGCTCTTAGCAGGTTCCACCCAGCAGGAGGTGAAGAGGTTCAGGGACCTGGTTCTCCAGACCTGCTCCCAACTCAGTCTCTTGATCAGCGAGGCCAAATCGGAACTCGTGCCTTCTTAGGTGATGTGCTTCATCGGGGCAGAGCTCGGCTCCCGGCCGATAGGGCGGAGGTTCTCTCCTCCTTTGTCCAATCATTTCTGGTTTGGCAATTGTGCCCTGCCCGGGACTTTCTGCGCCTTCTGGGTTACATGGCGGTGTGCACCCCTATGGTCCATTGGGCCCAGTGGCACATGCGCCCCCTCCAAATGGGAGCTGGTCGCCCAGTGGTGGAATCAGCACCACGGTCATTTCGATCAGCTGATCACTGTAACCCAGAAGATGAGGGACGCTCTCCAGTGGTGGACCGCCCCAGACCGGTTGCAGGAAGGGATCCCGTTTGTCCGCCCAGAGCCGACGGCCATCCTCACGACTGATGCTTTTCTCATGGGCTGGGGAGCCCATATGGGGGGAAAAGGGCCCATGTGTTTTGGACACCTAAGGAGCCCCGATACCACATCAACCTGTTGGAGCTCAGAGCACTCAGACTGGCTCTGTCAGCTTTTGCTCCTCAGCTCCGGGGTCAAGTGGTTCAAGTCCAGACGGACAGTACTGTGACCATGTACTACCTCAACAAACAGTGTGGCATGCACTCCCGTCTGCTTTGTAGGGAGGCGCTCTGCATCTGGACCCTCGTCAGCCGTTTGGAGGCGGATCTCCTAGCCATTCATGTGGCATGAGCCTCAAACCATCTGGCGGATGCTCTCAGCCACTTAGGTGAGGCATCCCACGAGTGGTCTCTCCATCCAGAGGTAGCTTACAGCCTGTTCTCCCATGGGGGCAAACTGATGGTGGACCTGTTTGCCTCCAGGGAAAACACCATGCTGAGGCTGTTTCATGCCCGCCCCCCCTCAGCAAGGCTCACTGCATAGGTATGCCTTCTCAAAACTGTGGACCCCAGCCCTCTTCTGCACCTTCCCTCCATTTCCCTTGATCCACAGTGTGCTCCTCAAGGTGAGGAGGGACAAGGCGAAGGTGATTCTGGTAGCCCCAGACTGGCCGCGCCAGTTCTGGTATCCCCCAGATCTCCTCAGCCTCAGCTGCAGGCCCCTGGAGCAGCTTCCAACACGCCCGGACCTGATCTGTCTCTCAATCAAGGGAAGGTATACCATCCAGACATTCAATCCCTGCACCTGATAGCCTGGTACCTGAGTGGCTAGAGTTCCAGGCTTCAGGTTTTTCCGAGGATGTCCTCACCGTGCTGGAGGAATCTAGAAAGGAATCGACCAGTAAATGTTATGCCTTCAAATGGAAAAGGTTTTCCATTTGGTGTCAGGGCAAGGGCCTGGACTCTCTGTTCTGTCCAGTGGCTAACATTCTTGACTACCTTTCTTTGGTCTCTCTCCAAAGGGGGGTCTTTGGTCATTGACCCTTAGGGTGTACCTGGCAGCCATCTCTGCTTACTGGACATGGGCCAGTCAGTCGACATTGGCACAGGAGGCAGTGGTCAGGCGCTTTTTCAAAGGCCTGGATCACATATCCCCTCCAGTGCATGAAACTCCACCTCCGTGGGATCTACTGCTGGTACTGGCAAAGCTCATGAGCAAGCCATTCGAACCAATGCACAAGTGTGCGTTGTCACACTTGTCATGGAAGACGGCCTTCCTGGTGGCTATCACATCTGCCAGTAGGACAGGGGAGCTCCAGGCGCTTTCGGTGGACTCCCTTTATCTGGTCTTCCACAGGAACAAGGTTGTCCTACGCTCCCACCCAAAATTCCTTCCGAAGGTGGTTTCAGAGTTTCACCTTAACCAGGTGTTAACTCTGCCAGTATACTACCCTAATTACGCCTTGGAGGCTGAGTACAGGCTCCATACTTTGGACCTCAGGGCTCTCGGTAGGATTTTTTATTGAAGAGTCCTGGACTTTCGTGAAAAAAAAAATGGGGGTCCGGACCGAAAATCTGGGAGTCCTCGTGAAATTTTTGGGGGTCCCCATTGAAATGAATGGAACAAGTCTGGAAAGTGCATTTCAGTGTTTATTTATATATCCATTTTTTTTTTTTTATATTCCTGAATCATTATGTTGGTAATATAACGCCAGTCTCTTTTTTTTTTTTTTTTCAGCAGACAGTGTTGTTTTGCATTCCCACAAGGTACCAGTGGTGGCTAAGTAACCACAGCAGTAAATGATCACATAAAAATAATCACCTGTGTGACTGTTGATTGACTGTTGTACATTCATTTGTTCAATGACTGTCACAAATTACAGTGAGAAAAATGTACTTACAGTTTTGCAGTTCTGGTACATTGAGTTGGAATTTCTACTGCTGCAGTGCGGTTGCCCAATTGTGTATTTGCCATACTGCTACAAAGTTTGCCATTAGATTAGGTATTGACAGTAAGAAGATGTAAACGTTAATAGACTCTAACATTCATTGCTGACAGTCACCTCCTGCCCAAAATACTTCTCCTTCGTTCTGTCCTGCACATTGACATTTTAGATACAATTATGATCAGCCCCAATTTCAGTCTTCCTGGCAGTGCCCACCCACCAAACATTGCAGAAACCTCCCTCCCAGCTCCCACCCACCAATGATGACTTGGGCTTAGTTAGATAACACAGTCTAATATGATTTTGTGGTTGCTGCCCCATGGCTTGGTGCATTTCTTTTAACTGGATACACCAGACTGGCTACACTATCTTGACCTGGCATAAAAGTGATTATTTCTTTGCCTACACCCTCCTGCCCTAATTTCTCCTAAAAGCCCTCCTGCCCACAACTTCTCCCCTCGCTACTCCCTGCACAAAGTCTTCTAAATTATACTTTATTTCAACCATGAAATGCAGACATTGGATTTGACTCCAGTGACTGAAAGCCCCCCCCCAACATTCCCACCCACCCCAACTCTTAGTCTTGACAGCTGATCTGTTGTTAAGATGAGACAGTGCAGTGGCACAATCTGGTCGATATGACAACTGAGTCTGCAGTGTGTCTGCTTTCTGTGTGTACGAGTCATGGCATACATCTATGCTGGCAGGCCTCCTGCCCAATTAACATCTCCACACAACTCTCCTGCCCACAACTTCTCCAAGTCTCCTCCTACACATTTCTTACCCACCCCACCCACAACCTACCTTGGCTCAGCAGGTCTCCCGGATCTGTCCAGTTTAACAGTGGCACAATCTAATCTGGTTGGTGGCATGAAATCTTCACAGTCTGCTTTTCTAGTGAACTTCTTTTTTCATGGCATTAGATTGCCATGCTTTCTGTGGCAATTTCTTAACACCTCCAGCTGATAACTTATCCTAAGCACCCTCTTGCCCATAACTTATCCTAAACACTCTCCTGCCTATAACGTCTCCTAACACCTCCTGCCCATACCTTCTCCAAAACCCTCCTGCACATTTCTTAATTGTGTGTGTGGCAGCTAAAAGAGAACTCAAGTGCCAGTGTTCATGACTGGATAGCACATGGGGTGACTAAAAAGCTCCCCCATCCCCACCCACCATTACCTTGGCTCAGCAGGTCTCCCAATCTTATCTGGTGTGTGGCACAATTAGGTGGTGCCTTGGTTGAATTATCTGCACGTGGCAGCCACACTGCAAGTGCATGAGTGTGCTTTTTTTCTGTTTGAACTTCTTTTTTCATGGCATGCCATGTTTTCTGTGGCAATATCTTCTCCTAACACCCTCTTGCTCATAACTTCTCCTAACACCTCCTGCCCATAACGTCTCCCGTAATCCAACATCTCTTCCTCCTGCACATTTATTAACTGCAGTGTACTGTTGATGACAGTAGAAGAAGCCACTGTTGCAGACAGACTGTGGAAAGAGCAGAATGGGTTAGGTAACTACATTTGACAATAATCTCACTGTCCCCCACTAAAAACAACAACAAAAAAAAAAAAAAACACAGGGACTGCATTGGGGCCATAATAGTTTACCCCCCCACACACACACTACCAGAAGGCCATCCTGACTCGGACGGAAGTCAAACTGGACTCCTTGCCTGACTCCCAAGTCATGCAGGAGTTGGCTGATCTCTTCCGCTCTGCTCGTTCGGCCAGTCGACGCATGCTTCGTGCGACATACAATGCAGTGGACACTGCTGGGCGGAGCTCAGCTTTTGCTGTAGGCCTATGGTGTCAGGCTTGGTCCCGGAGGTGCAATCTGCCATCCAGGAAGCACCGTTCTGGGGTTCGGTGCTTTCCGGGGGTGATGTCAAGGACATCATCACCGATTTGCAAGAGAAGGGGACGGCACTGAAGACAGTTGATTCCATGTACCGTCCCCATCAGCAGCAGCGCCATCCCTTTTGTAGACGGAATCGGCCAGAGGTGAAACCCCAGGTAAGGCAGGGCCACAAAACGCCAGGCCCCCAGAGCTGCCAAACCCCCCCCACCCAAAAAAGCAGCGGGTGCTTCAGCTGTGGCACTGCCCCACACCACCTGACTCTTTTCCTCTCCCACTGCCTCCGGACTCCCTGGAGGAACCGGTAGGAGGGAGGTTCTCCCTCCACCTTCCGGGATGGGAGAGGATAACCACAGATTCTTGGGTGCTCCAGCTCATAGCAGGAGGACACTCCATAAGGTTTCTTCAGAAACCACCCCGCACCCCCCTCTGAAGTAGTCGTATTCTTGGGAACATCTTCTCTCGGTCCAGGAGAAATCTCTTCTCTTCTGCTGAAGCAAGCGATGAAGCCTGTCCCTTTCATCTGCAAGGGGACGGTTACTATTCCCATTTCTTCCTGGTCCCAAAGACAGGAGATCTCAGACCAATTTTGGATCTCGTTCCCTGAGTCTTTTACGTAGAGTACACAAAGGTTCAGGATGCTCTCTTTGCAGAGCCTTTTGCCCTTTCTATGGCCGGGTCCAATGGCTTTGTGTTTCTGGATATGCAGGATGCTTATCTGCACATTCTCCTATCTGCCCATCTCATCGTAAATACCTTCATTTTGCCTTCCAGGGGAACCACTACCAGTTCAAGGCGCTCCCGTTTGGTCTATCCTCGGCCCCCCAAGTATTTACCAAATGCCTGGTAGTGGTGGCAGCCCACTGTGTACCAAGGGAGTGCAGGTTTTCCCGTACCTGGACAACTGGCTCCTGGCGGCCTCGTCCAGGGAGGAACTCCTGCGTTTCCTCTCCCTTACCCAGCAGGTATTTGTCTGCCTGGGTATTACCATCAACCATTCCAAGTCTCATCTGGACCCATCCCAGAGGCTGCAGTTTATTGGGGCGATTCTCGATGCGACCATGGGCAAGGCCTTCCTGCCTCCGGACAGGGTGTCCACCCTTCAGACCCAAATAAGTCTGTTGTCCGACCGCAGGATGGTCTCTGCGAGGTCGGTCCTTCGCCTTCTCGGGCTCATGGCGGCTGCTATCCCAACGGTGCCTCGCGCTCGACTCCACATGAGGATCTCTCAGTGGACTCTACGCTTTCAATGGGATCAGCTAGTGGACGACCTAGATCACTCAGTTCTGATCTCCTCGCCGATGATGCGAGACTTGCAATGGTGAATGGTTTGTGAGAACCTGTTTAGGGGAGTTCCTTTCTTTCATCCTCCCCCCCCTCTCAGACTCTAACCACAGACGCCTCAGGCGAAGGTTGGGGAGCCCATCTAGGCCCTCATCGGACCCAGGGCTCCTGGTCCAGGCTAGAACAAGCTCTCCACATCAGTGTACTCGAGCTTCGGGCAGTGTTGTACGCTCTCCAAGCCCTTCATCAATACATCCTTCCCAGTCACCTAGCCGTTCAGACAGACAACATGTGCGTGGTGTTGTACATCAACAAACAGGGAGGGACTTGGTCCTACCCTCTATGCAGGGAGGCAATGAGGGTTTGGGATTGGGCAGCACAACACGACCTTCACCTCATGGCAATTCACATTCCGGGAGTCGACAACACCCTGGCAGACAAGCTAAATCGCTCTTCTGCTCTGACTCTCATGAGTGGGAACTGGACCAAGGGGTCCTAGACAGTATCTTCCAACTTTGGGGAACACCACAGGTCGACCTGTTCGCATCCCCCTATAACGCAAAACTTCCCATCTTCTGCTCGCTCGTTCCAGAGCGAGGTGCTTTTTGGAGAGACGCTCTATCTCTAGACTGGAAGGACAGATTCGTCTATGCCTTCCCCCAATTCCACTTATCCCACGAGTCTTGCAGAAACTAGCTTCAGAAGGAGCGTGAATGATTCTGATCGCTCCTTTCTGGCCCAGGCAAGTCTGGTTCTCTCTTCTACAACAATATTCAGAGGATCCTCCTCTTCCTCTGTCTCGAGGATTGTTGACCCAGGATCAGGGGACCCTGGTCCATCCAGGCCTCAAAGCCCTTCAACTGCATGCATGGCTCCTGCAGACCTAGCCCAATCCCGTTTTGGAATGTCTCTCAAAGTGGCGGAGATTTTAGTGGAGGCCAGAAAACCCTCCACCAGATCCACTTATGCCATGAAGTGGGAAGGATTCACTATCTGGGCCGCTTCCAGGAACGTGGAACCTTTCTCCTGTTCAGCGGGGCTTCTGATGGAGTATCTACATCATCTGTTTGACCTGGGTCTCAGCCATTCCTCTCTGAAGGTACACATGGCGGCCATTTCGGCCTATCATGTTCCCATGAACAAGAGCTTTGCTCAACTGGGGTCTCCAAGACCTTTCTCAGAGGGGTCCTCCATCTGAGGCCCCCCTATCTGTACTCCTGCTCCCCCTTAGGACTTGAACTTTGTTCTCGAGAAACTTACTCTCCTCTCTTTCGAACCTGCAGCTTCTGCGGTTTGAAGTTCCTTTAAATGAAAGACTCTCTTCTTGGTGGCCATTACTTCTTCGTCGGAAAATCTCCGAGCTCCAGGCCCTCGTGTGCAAAATCCCGTACTTGATTTTTCACAAGGAACGAGTTGCTCTTCGCATGAATCCTAAGTTTCTCTCTAAATTAGTAGCAGAGTCTACTCTAAATCAGTCCATAGAGTTACATTTTTTACGCAGTACTCTAATCAAGGGGAGTATTTACTTTATACTATGAATGTTCACCGGATTCTGAGATACTACACCAACAGGATGAAGGATCTCAGAAAGACTGATCAATTGTTCATCTCTCTTGCTTACAAAAGGGAAGGCAATGCTGTTTCCAAGCAATGCCTGTCTAAGTGGTTGGCTCATTGCATCACTTTCTGTTATGACAAATACAACAAGACCCTCCCGGGTCAAGTCAGAGACCACTCCATAAGAGGAGTAGCTGCCTCAGCAGCTTGTTTCAAGAATGTGTCTACGGCAGACATCTGCGCTGCCGCCACCTGGACTTCCGTCCATACCTTTACGAAACACTACAGTTTGGATGTTGCCTCTCGCCGTAGAGCAGGCTTCGGGCTGGCTGTTTTGCAAGGCCTCCTATCGTGAGACTTGCACAACCAGAACTACCTTTTTGGAGTAGTTTTCCTCCTCCTGGTGCCTCTCTTTCTTCCAGACTGCTTGGGATTCAGTCCTGTATGTAATTACCTACTGCAAGAGCCCTCTCGAAGTAAGATAGTACAGTTACGTAAGAACTTACCGTAACAGTAGATCTTAGAGAGAGGCTTTGCAGTAGGTAATACCTTCCCGCCCTCCATCCCCCTAGGCTTTTTCAGCTCCTTTTCCATTGAGGGAAATATCCACTTCTCTTTCGTCCAGCCTCCTCTGGCCTGTGGCGGGAAAGAACTGGAAGGCGGGCATCCAGGACTGCCCCTTTACGCCGACTTCTGACGCCGGTCACCTGACGTGGGGGCGGTCCCTCGCCAGGGACTGCTAGCTAGAAATTTTTCCGTGGGGTCCTGCCACCTGCCGGTGTCAGTCCTATATGTAATTATCTACTGCAAGAACCTCTCTCGAAGATCTACTGTTATGGTAAGTTCTTGCGTAACTGTACTTTTTAATACTTATTCTCTACTCCTGTGCCCAAGTTCTTCCATTGTCCTGTCTCTGGGTCAGTGTCAGTCACTCAAATTGTCTCTGAAGCTAAAAAAAAAACTATTAGACAATTACTAAAGCATTTTAAAATTTAAAATAATAATTTTTTGTTCAGTCTTATGGCCTTAAATTTCTTAAGTGCTGGATGAGGGTCATAGTCTTCAAGTTTAGCTCCTTGTTGGGTAATCCACATGAGCTTGCTCAGTGTCTGCCTTTAGGGAACATCTACCTTTGGTTTTTATTTTGTTTTGTACAGAAAACCCTCTTTCACATGCCACTGATTTAACATTTGACACAAGTAAAATCTTGGCCATTGTGACAAAATCTGGGAAAAAATCGATGAGTAGTTCTCAATTGAGTCTTGGCAGACACTACTGAGCAAAGTCTGTCCTTTTTTAGATTTCAGAGCAAGTTTGAATTGTCCATAATCTTTCTTAGCCCTGTGTTGATCAGTAAGTGCTGGTAGTGTTTCTTCTTTGAAGGTTGTTTCTTGGAAATAAGTGCAAACATCCTTGAGTTCCTGCAGTCCATGGTCCATTATGTTGGAGTCATCTGGGAGACACTTTGGATTTAAAAGAACATTTAAGTTATGCAGCAGCTGCATTGAAGTTGTCTCAAATCTTGTGTGAAAGTTTTCAGTGAGTTGCGTCAGATATCCCTGAGATGCCGTCTGGAACTGTATTCGCAGTGAGGGCTTATCATTCACTTTGTGATCCTGCCACATGCCAGGACGTTGGTCGAGTACCTGAAATGTGTTCTGTAGCTCTACCCCATTCTGCTCTTTAAACTGCTGCAGTCTAGTAACTGTGGCTTCTATCATGCTGCTGGCCACCGAAATGTCAACACTGTCCCGTTGCATGACTAAAGACAGTTTATTCACCACATCTAAGACATCCATGAAAAAAGAAGTGCATAAGATAAAGCAGACTGATTTCAGTTTTGTGTGAAGGCCCTTTGCTTCTGCCGCACCTTTTGCTGCATCATGCTGTAGGGCTTGTAAAAGTGCAGGGTATGATCTATGAATTGTTTGAACTGCAGTATGCAGTGACAGCCACCGAAAACTTGCAGGTTCTTTTAGGGACAGATAGCTGATATTTTCATCATTGAGAGTTTCCAGGATGAAACGCAAGGCATTGTACCGTACTGCAGAGTTGCTGTAGTATCTGTACACATTTTTGATGGCTAGTTGATATTCATTGAATACAGGGTTGTCACGACATGCTTGACCTGCTGCCAGTGCCAGTCTGTGGGCAACACAATGAATCTGAATCAGCCTTGTGTTAACTTGCTGTCTTAACTTTGCGCCCACCCCATTGTGCATTCCAGTCATGACACTGGCACCGTCACTTGCTAATGTGATGATCTTGATAGGGTCAACTGCATTAGCAGTACACACACGTAACGGTTCTGCCACAGTTGTGTCTGCCCTCCCATCAGGTATTGCAGTACAGTCAGTGAAATGAATTTTGCCCTGTGCTTTGTGTACGCACTACACTTGCAGTGTCAGTGGCTCGGTAGGTAGCACACTCGCCTCTGAGGCTGGGAGAACAGAGGGCTGTGGGTTCAGTTCCCACATCTGGCACTTGGGTTAATATCCCAGTACTGACACTGTAGTGCAGCATGAGAGGGGTGCTGCACTTCTGAGGTGCGGTCTTTCGGATGAGACGTTAAACCGAGGTTCCATCTGCCTGGATTAGTGGTAGTTCAGGTGGATGTTAAAGATCCCGTGGCACTTATCAAAAAGAGTAGGGGAATTTCCCTGTTGTCCTGGCCAAATTTCCCTCATTCACTCAAAATACCACCAATAGCTTAATCTGGTTCAAGGTCAGTTGGCATTCATCTGTATCCCCCTCCCCCGAGTTGTGTCTGAAAATAGGCAGGATTTGTCTAGTGCACTTACTCGGTCAACAAAAACTAAATAAATAAATGTTCAGTTTTTTGTGAATGGTTACATCAGTGGTTTCATCCACTGTTACCCCAAGGAACTGAGAACCTGCTAAGTGAGCTTTGATTTCTTCCTGTAGGACTTAGTTTATGGAGTCCAGCATGTCATATCTTGCATCCCAACCAAAGTAGATTGTGCCACTGCCTTGCAAGGCTGGACAGCCATTTCGCTTCTGTGGATTGACAAACACAGCAACATTAGTGTCAATCCTCAAGCAACATCTGCCACGACCCTGTGCCCCGGCCCAAAAGATTCCATTCCTCACCTGCAGAGTTATCAGTGTTTCAAACTGGTTGAGTGATTGCCTTTGTTTGGTAAGGTAGTACATTGTCATCAACTGAGCAAGTTTACTGTCATCCTTTGCCTCAGGACCAGAGATCTGCTTCTCAAATGCCACTGGCAGAGATTGTTTTTCTGCCGTTTTATTTCCAGTTTGCACCAGCAAATGTTCTCAGTTTCTTTCATGTCTGTAGAAAGCAGACACTTGCAAATTCGTTAGGCCAGTTACGGCAAACAGATTGCTTTTGCCACCTTTTTTGCACCAACTGCACTTCCCAACGACATTCCCCTCTGCTTCCTCCTTTACAAGCCATGGAAATAACTTTGTCCAGCTGTCCCTCCACAACCTTAATTTCTTGCTGCTTTTAGCAGATGCAGTCTGTTCAGACTGATCATCAGTTTCAACATTCACAATGTCAACTGTTTCCTGAGATATGCTTAAGTCATACTCAGAGGATGCTGCTGTTTTTTCCTTATCCTTTGGTGTGGAGTATTCTCCTCCACCAAAATAAATCAGTAAGGCTTCATTGAGACATGCTGTTCACGAGGCTTCCCTGCCCAGCTTCATTCTCCTCCTCTCCTGGGAGCAATGCTACTTGGTCCTGCACAAAGCACAAAAAAAAGACACAGTAAACCCTAAGCTCACTAAACCGTCGCCAGAAATAGTTGTAATGCCCTAAAGTGCGTAAAATAATTGTAAATAAAACACTTTACCCTTTTCTGTACTGTCTAACACTGGTGCCTTCAGGGAATGTGTGCAGCATGCACCCACACAAATCCTTTGACTGACTGGGTGTTCTGACCGACCACGCATTTGTTTTTAAACAAGTAAGAAAGCTTTTTCTTTTCTCTGCCTTCTCTCTCTCTCCTGCCATGTTTTCTCCCCATCGATGACAAAATGAACAAGGGAGCCTAATAACGCTGGCGGCTCCTCAGCTCTCTCTCCCCTGAGCAAGAACCAAGGCAGGCGTGAAGGAGGCTGATCACCTGCCCCCAATACTGCTGCTTGAACGGTCTTCATCCTCATTTCCCCCTCCATACCTCATCTGGTGGTATGCACCGCTCTCCAGGGTGCCAAAACCACCAGGCGGCAAGGGGAGAAAAAAATAAACCAGTTGCACATTTCACGCATGCGCAGTACACAGCCCGCTCAGGACTCCTGGGGCCTCTGCTGCGGAGAGTCTCAGGGACTCTCTGGGCTGGCGGGTGAGCATCCTGAAGCACAAAATGTGCGTAAAGGACACTGGTGCCCGCGTCCCCGAGAGCCCTGGACCTGAGACGAGCTCTCTCCTATTATAAGGATAGAACGTCATAAATTTGGGGATAGATTCGCCAGTTTTGTCACCTACGCTGAAGCCGCTTCTGGCAGACATGCAGCAAAATGGACTCTTGCAAGGTGGATTACATCTTGCATAAGTCTGTGCTATGAGTTGGCGGGCATGGAGCATCCCAGAGGGAGAAGAGCTCATTCTACCCCCATACCGCTGCATTGGTGGCTGCTTCCAGGGACATCCCTATCCAGGAAATGTCGAGCTGCTACCTGGAAGTCCGCAAACACCTTCATTATCCATTACCACATCAACCTTGAGTCACGCCGGGATGCTGGTTTTGGGGCCTCAGTTCTCCAATCTCTATTTCTCAAGTGAGTATCAGTGGGGATGTGCGCCTTGCCTCCCTCCTCCCGGAGAACTGCGGAGTCTGACAGTAAGTGTAGATGAACAGCATATCCACAATCCTAGAAAACAGGTTCTAGGGACATGGATATGTTGTTCATCCACACTTATTGACAGGTTCCTTGCCGCTTTAAATCTTGCCGGAAGGTCCTCAAGCTGGCTCCTCCCACCCACCCGGGTGGTAAAACTCTCGGCTCCGCCCCATGACGCCAGAACTTCCTTACCGCTTGGAAGCTCCGGTTCCCTCCTTAGCGCTCTGCGTTTTCGACTGGTTCCTGAAATTTTCGGTCTTTGAATTTAATTGGAAGTTCTTCTAAAACTTCGATCTTCTTCTCTCGCTGCGGCGATGACTCATTTGTTTTCCAGCTCTCAGAGGCGCCCGGTTAATCCCTCCAGGAAAGACCCGCACTCCACGTGCGTCTACTGCCTTGACTTGGATCATAATCTGCAACTTTGCGATTTTTGCTGTGCCCTTTCGACCAGCTTTCTGGAGGATCATGCAGCCCGTTCGGGGCTTGGGCGACCTGAAATTTTTCCCGCTCCGGAAAATTCCTTGGAGACTCGTCGGGCAGTGTCCGCGTCGGCTGTCTCGGTTGAGCAGCTCGATCTTCCTTCCTCCGGGGAGGGGGCGGTTGCCCCTCCCTCTTCCTCGGTCGCGGCGCTTAGCCCGCTCTCCTTGAGTTCTCCCCATTCAGCTTCGTTCAAGGAGCTTCGCCAGTCCCTTTCCTCAAATGGAGAGGGACCTTCGGGACCTGCCTCTCGGCCCAGGTCCAAGGAGTCGCAGGCTAAGTCCCATCGTCTGCACTGGAGGGAGCGGGAGAGTTCCCCCCTCCCCTGCCGGCTGACGTTCGACTTCGGTCGAGGGTGTGGCTCAGGCCGCTGGCTTCACGGTGTCCCCGTCAGGTCAGCCGGCCAGGACTCCCGTCGACGTTGTCGAGTCTCTCGACCCGTCATCTGTGCTGTCTTCTGCTGGAGCCGCCATCCCTTCGCTGGTTCCTCCGACGGAGGCTGAGGTTCTGCCGGTCCCTTCGGGTCAACAGGCCTCGGCCCTTTCTTCTGAGCCGAGGGAGGAGCGGGCGCACCCCGCTCCTTCCTAGGCCTGCCCTCGGTTTCCCCGGGGATTCGGGTCTTGGTCTCGGTCCTCCTCTCGGTCAAGCCGCTCATGCCAAAAGTGGCATTACCGTTCTTCCTCGTCTCCCTCCTCGGATGAGGAGTGGCTTGGATGCAGATGGTGTCGACGTTACGAGGCGTTCATGTGGCAGCAGTTGTTGTTGTCCGGGAATCAATCGACGCCGATTCATTCCCCGTCCAGCAAGCAGCTTCCGCCTGATCGGCCGACTCAACCGCTCGCTGCAGTCGAAGTGCCCACTCTGGGGCCGGTTGTTCGTCTGAACCTTGCTGCCCCACCGCCCTCGGTGGAACCTCGGTCGGGTCACAACTTGTCCCGCAGGTTGTCTGTCCTGCTCACTCCCGCCCACCCTCGGCGGATGAAGAGTGACTCAGGCCTGAGGCAGGTCTTTGCAGACCCCTCGGAGTCTGAAGTCGACTCCTATGTTCCCCAGTCGGGAGGACCCGGGGTCCTCTCCGGAACGATCTGTGGACAACAGCCCATCGTCCTTCATGGGTCTGCTTCAGCTCATCTCAGAGTTCACCAGGATGCAGCCCGAGCCCGTATCCAAACGGGCCCCTTATCCCCTGACGGAGATTCTAGACTGAGGGGGTTCACCCTCGGAGGCCTTCCCGGTGGCCGAGGCCATCGTGGGCCCGGCCTTGGAGCTCTGGCATTGGCCTACTTCTGTCCTGCGCCCTCTGCCAGGATGGCCAGGAAGTACTCTGTCCCTGTCGGTTCTTTGCCCGGTTTCTCGGAGCACCCCATGGCTGAGGGGTTAGTTACCGACAATATTTTCCAGTGTTCTGGGAATGCTCGGGATGTGGATAGGCCCCCTGACAAAGAGTCCAAAAGGATGGACTATGTTGGGCACAAGGTTTACACTGCGTCCTCCCTAGGCCTCCGACAGGCCAGCTCGGCTGCACTGATGGCACATTTTTCCCCACGCCCTTTTGGGCTCCCTGGATGAGGTACTCCCTCATCTCCCAGCTGACCTGCGCACCACAGTCCGGCGGGTGCGGGACGAGGGTAGGGCGGTGGCAAAGCAGCAGCTTCAGACTGCTCTGGACTTATGTGATTCCTGTGCCAGGTTGGTGGCGGCCACAGTGGCCATGCGCCGCAGGGCGTGGCTGAGGTTATCCTCTTTCTCATTGGAAACCCAGCACAAGTTGGCGGACATCCCCTTCTTGGGGACTGACCTTTTCGGCCCTGGAGTGGAGGGACACCTCCAGGGGACCGAGAAGTCTGATGCCACTCCGGACTCTGTCACTCCCGCCCAGAGGGACAAGGGCAGCCGGCAGCCTTTCTGTAAGCCCCTTTACCCCCCCGGCACCTGCGGCTCGACTGGCCCAGCACGAGGGCCAGCAGGCTTGCGCTGGGCGTCCTGTCTCCAAGCCAGCGTCTTCCTCTAAAAGGAAGCAGGGAGGTAAAGGCCCAGGAGCTCCCTCTGCCAATTCCTCCTTCAAGCCTGCTCAGTGACGGGCTAAGGGGCGCTGTCCCTGGCCCTGTCGCTCCTACCTGGGTTCCCCTGTGGGAAGACTACTCCGCCCCTCCTCCACCTGGTCCGCTTTCCCGGACCTCTGGGTGTCAGAGGTGCTAGGGGAAGGCCCTGCCTCGGGATTGCGAGCAGGCACCACCCTTTCGAGCCGTTTCCCCACGGGGGTCTTGGGGTCCACAGCCTCGTTGTCGGCCCGCTGAGCCGACTTGCCTGGCCCTCTAATTAGAGGCGATCAGGAAGGTTGCGGATCCTCCTTCAGACCCTGGGTTCGTGTCCAGGTATTCCTGGTCTCAGATGGACGGGGGGGCTCGCACCCCATTCTCCCGCACGTCCGGATGGTCTCTCTGCCTCAGATATCCCATCCTCAGAACGAGGCGTGTGGCTTCTTTCCTGGACCTCCAGGATGTACTTACACTTTGTTCCGTCTGTTTCTGGGGAGACTTCTCCCTTTCTTAAGCGGGGGATCTCTTTTCGAGTTCCAGGCCAGGCCCTTCGGTCTCTGCTTGGCAGCTTTCTGCGGCATCGAGGGGTCCGGGCGTAACCCCACCCGGATGGCGGCCTGACTGCAGCCGTTCCGGACGGAAGGGGACGATCCAGAGTTTTGGCTCTCAGACTGGTCTCCCTTTATCGGAGCCACGTTGGAACTCGTGTCTTAGCGGGTGATCCTTCTTCGGGACAAGGCTCGACTCTTGAGTCCGAGCTCGGCTCCTGGCGGACAGGGCTGAGGTTCTTCCTCCCTTACCTAGTCAGGTCTGACTGGGCAATTATGCTCTGCCGGGACCTTCTGCACCTCCTGGGCCTCGCGGTGGCCGGCTCCAGCGTGGTCTGTTTGGACCCGCTGGTTCATGCGTCCCCCTAGTGGGGACTGGCCAGCCAGCGGTCACGGTGCTGCGTTCCTTCGGACCAGTTCGTGACTGCAGCCCAGGAGTTAGGGGAACGCTCTCCCTTGGACCGTTCCGGCTCTTGCAGAAGAACATCCTGTTCGTCCGCCCCGAGTCGACGGTCTTCTCCGACCAATGCTTCTCGGATGGGTGGGGGTGCCCATCTAGGGGAATACAGAGTGCTCCGCCTCTGGTCCTCTCGGGAGTCTCGATGTCTTTCCTACCCGCTGGAGCTCCAGGCGGTCTGCTTTGCTTGCACTGCTCGCTCCGTTTGTGCGGGGTCTAGTGGTTTTAGTCCAGGCGGACAACACCACGACCATGTGCTACCTACCCCGCCAGGTTCGGATGAGCCCCTTGCCTCTGCGTAAGGAGGTTCTCTGCATTGGGTCTTTCGCGCAGCCGGGAGGTGGTTTCCTAGCCATTCGGTGGCAGGAGCCTCCAGCACCCCTGGCTGATGCCTAAGCGGACATAGGCTGCACCTCACGAGTGGTCTCCCCTGCCGGAGGTAGCATAGGATCTTCTCCCTGCTTCCTCCAGGAGAATACGAGGCAGAGACTGTCTTATGCCGCCCCCTCAGCAAGGTTCACTGTAGGGGATGCCGTCGAGGCTGCGGACCCCGGGCCTCTTCTACGCCTCCCCCCCATTTCCCTTGACCCACAGGCAAGGCGAGGAGGGACTAGGCGCAGGCGATGCTGGTAGCCCCAGACTGGTTTGCCAGCTCTGGTATCCAGCTCTCCTCAGTCTCAGCCCCAGGCTCCCAAGGCGGCTTCCAGCCCACCCGGTCCTGATCTCTGTTTCAGGGGAAGGTTTTCCATCTGGACCTTCAGTCCCTGCACCTGAAGGCCTGGTCCCTGTGCAGCTAGGGACCAGGCCTTGGGTCCTTCGGCAAGGTCTTCGACGTTTTCAAGGTGTCCTGCCAGGAGTCGGCCAAACATGCTCGCCTTCGAATGGAAGAGTTCTCCATTTGGTGTTGGGATAGGGCCTGGGGCCCCTCTCCCGTCCCTCGGTGAGCATTCCGGACCATCTGCAGTCCATTCTTTTTGAACTGGGGCTTCGGCCGACGACCTTCTAGGTGCTTCTGTTGGTCACCCCTGTCTTCCGGGCGTGGGCCGGAAGGCATTCGATGGCGACAGAAAGGTGGTCTGGCGCTTTAGAGCCTCGATTACACCTTTCCTTCGGGAGAGTATCCCATTCTGTGGGATCTGCGCTGTATGGGCTTTGCTCATGGGCGTTTATTCAACCTTTGCTCAGGTGCGAGTTTCCCCACCTGTTGTGGAAGTACACCTTCTTGGGGCTTCTCTGCCATCCAGAAGGAGGGGAGAGTTCCAGGCGCTCCTTTGAATCTCCCTATCTGGCCTTCCACAGGGACAAGGTTGTCCTGCGCCCCACCCGAAGTTCCTTCTGTAGGCGGTGGTGGAGTCTTTCCCTAACCCGGTATTGTTTCTGCCGGGGTTCATCCCCATTCACGCCTCGGAGGCCGTATATAGGATCCATTGGGACCCTATTTAACGCACACCTACCCATGGAGCGTAGGGCTGAAGTTCAGGAGAGGTTCGCCAGCTGTTTGTCATCTATGCTGAAGCCGCACCTGGCAGCCCTGCAGCCAAGCGGACGACGAGCAGGCGGGTCACCTCCTGCATAGGCCTCCGCTGTAGGTGGGCGGGCATGGAGCCTCCCAGAAGGATAAGTGCTCATTTTACCCGCCCTTCCGCTGCATCGGTGGCTGCTTCCGAGGATACTCCTGTCCAGGATATCCGCAGGGCTCCTACCTGGAAGCAGGCTATACCGTTTCCCCTTCCACATCAACCTTGGGTCACACTGGGATGTTGGTCGGGGCCTCGGTTCTCCAGTCTTTATACCTGAGTAGGGGGTGTGCGCCTTGCCTCCCTCCTCCCGGAGAACTGCTAGGAGTCTGCCAGACAGTGTGGATGAACAACATATCCATGTCCCTAGAAATACTGGTTACTCACCTGTAACAGGAGTTCTAGGAATGGTATTGTTGTTCATCCACACGACTCACCCGACCTCCTCTGCTTCGACACACAACCTGGCTTCCAGCGGTCTAGATCTGGCGTCATGGGGCGGAGCCAAGAGTTTTACCACCCGGGTGGGTGGGAGGAGCCAGCTTGAAGACATTCCGGCAAGGAACCTGCCAGACAGTGTGGATGAACAACATATACCATTCCTAGAACTCCTGTTACAGGTGAGTAACCTGTATTTTCTCTCGTATGGTGAGACTGCATCTGTCGGGGCAACTTCCTACCCCCTCCGGGGGGTTCCCGTCTCACTCTCCGGCCTCTCCAGGCCTGTGAAGGTTCTCCCTCTTAGTGTCACCCACTGAGAGCTAAGGGGCTCAGCTCCTTAAGGTTGAAGCCCCCTTTTGGGGGGGGGGGGGGCTTGGCACTCACTCAAAGGTGATGAATGGTGAAGATTGACACAGATAAGATATGCAAATTACGTATCTACCATAATTCTGATCTTTCTGTGTATCTTCAACATTCATCACAATCCCACCCTCCATTCCCTTGAGGCTTCAGTCTCTGGGTCCCCCTCCCTCTCTGTGCCCTCTCCCTCACCCCCCTCCTTTCTGTAAGTCAGGAGTGGGGTGACTTGGGGCACATAGGATAATTTTCTCTGGGGGTAGAGTGATCAGGATGGGGGCACTCCTTAAGTGCCTTGGCTCCACCCCTGTGGGGTTGGGGTTGGTAGTTGCCCTCCTTTCTGTTCCTCTCCCCTTCTCCCTGTCACCTTGCTTTTATTTTCCGTGTCCTTTGGACACAACCTCAATTTAATTTAAGAAACTAGGTTTCTTACACCAAAAATTTATTTTTTTTTGTTTTTGGAGGGCGATAATCCCTGTATCCTGTCTTTTCTTCCAGAATAGCGATTCTGCTTCTTGAGTTATTGCCAGTGATTCTGTGCCTTGAATTCAGCAGTTACCTTTTGGCTACTCTTCCGTAGTTCATATACAATCTGGAGACGGTCAAGGTTCCAGGGTGTGTCTCTCCCTCAACATCCTCCTCTCTAAATTTATTAACCCTCCCTCCTTTTTCTACTTCCAGAAATTGGGGCCCCTACCCAATCCCCTTAGTTTTTCAAAATATATTCTTTCCTCTCAGTTGTTTATTTCTCCTTTTAGTTTATATATATTTTCCTTTCTCTGTCCCTTGAACTTCCTTGTCCCTCCCTCCCAACCCTTTCTTACTCTACGGCGACTCAGAACAGGCGGGAGAGCGGAGTCGACAACACCTAATGGCCAACCCGTAGGCCACATAGTGCATCTGCCTCAAGGGCAGCGCTGATGGTGTCGACTCCACCCATCCAAACAAAAAGAGCTCCCTCGGGGTCATAACCACCGGCCAGTACCTAATGATGATGAATGGTGAAGATACACAGAAAGATCAGAATTACGGTATGTAATTTTCATTTGTTGCAGTTTGGCATGGGTGGGAATGAGGGATATGAGACAGTAGTTCCGTGGTGAGGAAGGATCACCACCCTTAGGTAGGGGAAGAACAATTGCATGCTTCCAAACAGGTGGGATGGCTGCCATTTCGAATGAGAGGTTGAAGAGGTCAGACAGTGGGGCAGAGATAGCTGTTGCTGAGAGATATAGCAGCTTGGGGTCTAAGCCATCAGGCGAACTGCCTTTGGATGGGTTTAAGGCGTGCAAGGCATCCAAGCAGGGGAAGAGATAAGGGGAGTAAAAGATTATTTTGCTACCATTTTTGACTGAAATACTCCCACTTTCTGATTTTAGAAATTTTTTTCCCCACCCTGCAAATTTACAGTATGTGGTATACCTGTACAAAGTTGGCAGTACCACGAGATGCTAGCAACCATGGCACTACACAGGAACCAGTAGGGGTGGGGACAGGAGTTGCTCACTGGCTGGTTAGAATGACTGTTGCAACATGACGGTGTTAAAAATAAGGTCATAGTATGACTCCACAGCAGTATTAGACAGTCGGTGACTGCAGGCATCCAGTGGGATTGAGACTTGGTTTAGATGTAGAGGGTACGAGATGGGTCAGTGGATGACAGTACTATCATTTGGATGAAAATACTACCAAGTGTAAAAAGGTAGTAGTAAATACTTCTGCGTCCAAAAAGTTATCTGGACCACTGCATCCAAGGTATCAGAAGGGGCAATTTTAGTGAAAGAGAAACCAGTAGACTGGGGCAGTGTGCATGGTGAGGTGAAGGGGGCATCTGGCCTAGTAGACAGTAAGGAGGATAGGAGAGCAGAGGCACAAGAGGCGAAGTATGGATTATATTCAGTAGCAACACTGGGGTGATCAGTAATAAGGTTGTTGTTTATATTGGGGAGGGAGGGAGGAGTTGGGGGAGGGGGGGAGAGTGAGTGGAAGACTTTCCAGAATTTAGAGGGATTGTTTATGTTGGATTGAAAGGTTGAGCTAAAGTAGTCTGCCTTAGCCAATCAAGTGGCTTTTGTGCACTTGTTGCGAAGAGAACGATATACGTCAGAAGTCTTTAGGGAGCTTTGAGGCTTTATGTAGCTTCCAAGTTTGGTTCCACGCTCTTTTGACAAACTGAGTTAAGGTGAGATCCATGGAAGGTGGCTCCCACGAACTCGGATGCTTAAAAGTGGGGCGTGCTGATTTCCAAATGTCGAGAAATTTACCTTTAAAGTATTCTGCGGCTTTGTCTATTGAGTTCGCTGAGGCTATAGGGGCCCAATTTGTATGAGCTAGGTCATGGAGTAGGGGAGTGAGGTTCAGAGATTTATATGAGCGAAACATTCGGGTTTTATGAGGGGCCTTGATTCTGTGACTTTTACGTAACAGAGAGGTCATGTGGTGGTCACTAGGGCATCTGATAATACACCAGATGTAATGACTCTATGTGTGTGTGAGGTGAGGGCCCAGTCAGTTAAGGAGTGGCAACTCATTTTATGGTTCATCTGAGTTGGATCAAGGATGAGCTGAGATAAGTTATGGGAGGTGGGAGATGACCAGTTTAAGCTGAAGTCACCCACAATATAAACTTCACCTGAGGAGGTGTGGTATACTGTGGAACTGATGAGGTCTGTAACAACACAGGAGTGGAGGCCTAGGCGACAATAGGTACCTGCCACAAATATAGGGATAGAGAAAGGGAGGGATAGTTGTAAGATAAGCACCTCGTATGCTTTCGGGACAGAGGCGGAAAGAATGGTGGTGAATTGGATAGATGAGGAGACATAGATAGCCACTCCTCCACCCCTCCCTGACCAGTCTTGTCGAGATATAGTATAGCCCAGGATGGAGAGAGAAGGGTCACCTATTTTATTGTTGAGTCAGGTTTCAGACAGGATGATAATATCAGGACCAAGCAAAGCGGCCAGAGGTTGGAGTAGATCGACTTTAGGGAGAAGGCTGCATATATTTAGGTGGAGAATTTTTAGTCCAAGGGGAAGGACTGGGGCTTGGTGGGGAAGTTCCTGGAGCAGTGGATGGGGGTGCCAAGGTGCTTGGAGGCAAGGTCCAAGGTTGGGATGTATGTCACCGGAAGATAGGAGCAGGAGTGCAAGGATAATGTAATGAAACTTTACACTCTTATACCAAGGTACAGAGCAGGCTCGACTAGAGATATGGGAGGTGTGAAGAGGAGGCTGGAAGCACAGAATACGTAGTTGTGTGCAGTAAATAGGAATGGCTAAGAGTGAGGCACTAGAATGGAAAGGGTAGTGTTCCCAGGTCTGAAGAGAGGGAGACTGGGTAACAGCGTAATTGAAGATAGGAGAGTGTAGTGTGGCAGAGAGGGTCTGTTAAAAAAAAAAAAAAAAAAAAAATTACATCAGTAACCCAGCCTAACACATTTGCAGTCCAACATTTATACATTTAGCTACACATTTAAATAGCCCACAGTTTAGCAGTAAAATGTCAGCAGTCTTAGCAAAAAAATTGAACTGAGCAGCCTTTCACGTTAAAATAAGCTCACAGAAAAAGGTAAATTTACGGCAAGTCACAGGGCATAGAGAGAAAGGTCCAATCAGCACACCATGAAGCTGAGAAACGGCCAATCAGGTTTTGGCCACAAAAGTGCCCTTAATTTAAAGTAAAGAAAGCTTTGCTGGTGTTCCGAGATGGCTTCTGCAGTGGCGGAGAAGCTGAGGCATACCTGGGGTGTGCAGGATGTTTGGGGCGAAATGCTGGAAGCGCTGTGGGAGAGAGGCAGCACACTTTCAGCTAGGTTCGAGGGAGAGCTGGGGTCCAGAGGATGCGTCTAATGGTCTGGGGGTGGCTAAAATGCTGGAAGCACTGCAGGAGACAAACAGCAGCCTTTCAGCCTGGTCAGGGGAAGGTACTGGGGACTGTTATTGGTAAGTAACCACCAGACTTCACTTTGTCCTGTGGGGGCCATGAACTTTGTGTCCCTTGCGCTATAGAACCACTAGAGGGAGTCGTGCCTTCTGCATCAGTGGCCCCAAATTATGAATACCCTGCCAGTGACATACTGGCAAACTCTTGGACCCTTAGCATCCTCTCCAGATTGTTTTAATGGTTACCTGAAGAAGCTTTTTGAAGTCTGAGTTTTCCATTGCTTAACCTTGATATATAATGGCCACCCAGGCATAACTGAGTTTTAACTGAGCTAGAACAGGATCAGTGTATGTGTGTATTAATTGTTGCATGTTCAGCATAATTTATGACTGTATTTGTAAAAAAAAAAAAATATATGTATTTATTGTAACAGTTGTAATTTTATAAGATTTTGGATGTCACTGAAAAGTTGTGGAGCTCAGAGGACTTATAATCCAGGTTTATTGATTTAAATAAAAATGTTGAATTTGAACATCAGTCAGTAGTGATATACGCTGTCATTGTGTTGGCCGGCATAGCTCTGTGACATTCTGATACCCTGAAAATCCAAATAGTAAGGACAGCAAGAGGGAAATCTCTGTCCCTGCCCCCTCCCCCACTGAATCAGGTCTTTGAGGCATTATGATTTCAGATGTTGGTCTTGCAAAG
The DNA here is from genome assembly GCA_016271365.2 of Neoceratodus forsteri. Taxonomy (NCBI): domain Eukaryota; kingdom Metazoa; phylum Chordata; order Ceratodontiformes; family Ceratodontidae; genus Neoceratodus; species Neoceratodus forsteri. The sequence goes on from CM057453.1 coordinate 199,762,852, forward strand.
CAAATCAGCAACAGGAGTGTAGTACTCTGCTTCTTTTTCAAACTGCTTAACTCGATCAGTTAGCCTAAGGACTCACACTGTCAGTTTGGGGTGGGGGGGTTTACACTGCAGGTTGGACTACTGTTCTTTTCCATGCAACAGATAACCTATTTTGATCTTTTGTTCAGATTAATAACAACCAGCCTTCATGTTACCAAGGAGTCATTGTTTGTCTCTCATGTGGTTACAGAATTGGGCCTGCAGGGCTATGACATAAATACCAGTACTGTTGGGGATACCATGTGGGTTGCTAGTAATGTGAGCAGCAGCTGATCATCCAGTTTTAGAAGTATGTGGTTTGATGTGGATTGCTGCAAGCTTGAATTGCTTTTAACTGTGATGGTGAGGGTTGAGGAGTGGAGTTGCATCACAATCTGTTGGACATTCCTGACTCATTATTTATCCCAATTGAATAATAAGATAGGTGCTTCCTGTTGGCAGAATAAGCTTTTTTTGTCATAGAATTTTTTATTGAATTTCCACACTCAAGCACACAGTCTTGATCCAACAAATTAACAGAAAAAAATACAATAGCTATACAAATACAAGACAATTCCTAACATACTACCCTATTGTAACAGATCACATGCCTTTAGTTACATAAAATAGTCCATTCACTGACTTTCATAACAAATTGAGCCCCAGCACATTTTGTTAATGAACTCAAATTCAGTCACAGCATGTTTTCTTTTTAATTTAGTATTTTATTGAGTGTACTCCCATTTTCACTCCCCATCTCAAGCGATGACAGCGTGCATGTGGAAACACTGCGTTGCGGTATAGTCTCCTCCCTTCATGCGCCTCCTCCCTCCTACGCCATCACTGGACCTCCACATGGGGCACACGATAACCTCCCAGGGAGGGACAGCTGTCGATCAGCGTTTGATCCTGCTCCCCCCATGTCTGCTCCCCAAACGACCCGAGGTTGCTCCAAACCCGGGCACCGCGGCTGCGACGCAAGGCATCCAGCGCCTCAATCCTCCATGCCACCAGGCTGGCATCCAGCATGTTTTCTTGACACCATTACCCAGCTAATAGCTGTATTAATAAGGTACTTATCTGCTTGTCTACTTGGCTGTTTACTCTGCTGGTCTTGGAATGACCGACAGTGTAATGAAAGTTGTAAAGTATCTGAGGCACAAACACGTTGAATGACCTAGCAGTATCATCATGCCTAGAGTTTAGACAGGAGCTGAGTCAACTCTACTTTTTTGCAGCCGATTATCTAGAAGTTCTGCATCCAACATCAGTTTTGTTCCATTAAAACATGCAGGAGCATTTATTATTTTTTTTTTAAATAATTGATGCAGGTTTTTATTTTTCAAAAATAGGTAGTTTCTTTCTTGAAAACCATGAATTTCATTTTTCAGCAAACATTTACACATTTAGAAGCTGAGCACAATTTTAAGTCTCCCAGTAGGTTTTCCCTTTTACCAATTAGAGCTTTGTAATAACTTTGTCACTTTTTTCTTTCGTTGAGTCTTAACTGAAAATGCACTGAACTCGAGTTGTTTGCTTTAACCATCTCACATGCATTCAATGCACACAAATGATAACCCTATTTTTTTATTTAAAATGGTGTAAGTCAGCTGTCCATCCTCTTCCAATACCAAGCATAGATACGTAATGACACAAGAGATTAGCTGAGTGTTACAGTAGACTGTTGCCCAGAGTACATTTTGAGCAGTATAAAAAGAGAGAATTTCATACCTGGAAATTTGGTTTCCTGGAGTCTTCCATATTCTTCACCCTGACAGCTGTTAAAACTGGGGAAGAACTTCACCTTATGGAGAAACGGAAGCACACCATAGTCTCAAAAAACAAACAAACTGACAGGCATGTGGGACTGTCCTCTGAAATATAACCTGCTATTCCACCAGTTTCACCAGGTGCATATTGCCATAGCGAGACATTGCAACCAGAGCACCACGGGTCATGCTCAACTTTTTATTTTTTTGCACTGGTCTAGTTGGGAAAGTACTAATTTGCACTGCCCCCCCGGCCAAGATTTACACTGGCCCTTAGCTACAATGGGGATTACTTGGGGGACAGGAAGGACTCCCTCTTCCCACCTTCTTCTAGTTACTCACTGTTTTCCAGTGGTACCTCTTTCCCATAAGCCCTTAGTGTTGTCAAGTGGCACTCTCCTCCTCTTCCCCATAAGTTCTCCCTGGTGTCCAGTAGCACTGCCACACTTTCCCCTTCCCCATAAGTTCTTCCCAGATATCCAGTGGCAATCCCCACCCCCTAGAGCACCCCAACCCCACACTGATCCCTGACTGTCACTGAAACCCTCCACTCAATCTTGTCAAATTCTGACAGCTAAGGTTTAAAAAAAGAAAGTCCTCCCCGCCCATCTGGACTCCATCACCTTCCTTTCCCATGTCCCCCCTTGGTCAACAACTCACCAAATATTCTAAAGCATGTGAATAAAATCTTAAATGAAGTATGCTGCCTGTAGTATCTTAGCAGTTTCAATGCAGGGCCTGAATGCTTCTAATCTCTTCCAGTAGTGCTTTGCGACAACACTTGAGGGAGAGATTGCTGGCACTTGGGCCCAGTGGTGAGACTGTTAAAGAGCTACTGATACCTCAAAGAAAACTGTGCAAAACATAACTGGATACAATTCAGCTTGCATTCCATATAGAGTCTGTATATTTCTATTCTCTGTTAGTACTGAGTAAATTTGTATGAATTCATTATCTTTATCCTGTAGAGTTCCCTTACAGTTCATCTGCCTCTATAGCATACTCCCTGCTTTGTCATAGTAGTCTGTTGTGACATCACAATCTGTTAGCGTGAGAGTAACTGTGATGTCACAAGCAGTTCATTACGACCTCGGGTAGGGAGAAAGCAACAGGAATAGCGGAACTTTTCAGAAACCTAGATTTTGTTTTAAAGGAGTAGTCCACCCAAAATTTGCAAAAAACATAAGTTGTGCAGAGTGTTTTGATTCAAATGTTAAGTTCTTGTGTGCCCTTCCTTTTGCCTGCTATTAAGAGTTTTTCCTAAATTAGCCTGCTAGCTTTAGGGTAGTTTTATGACCCTTGGAGATCTCCATCTGAGACAGCTTAATTGTATTCCTTTGTCCTACAGTGCACCTTGTCTCATGTGACAGTGATGTAGCAGAGACCATAAATTCAGCAGAAAGCGCTGTTTTACAATAAGTTAGCAGAATAGAGATAGCTATATTTTAAAATCTGTAGAATTCAGCTTAGTAACTACCCTCACTGTAAAGGTCTTACTGTCCTGAAGAACTTTGCTGCTGGTAATTTCTGTGCAGCTTGTAAAGCTTCCAAGATATTTAGTCTGTTTGCCGTGTGTGTGCTGAATGTTGGGTCTGCTACATCATTGTCGCATGAGACAGGATGCACTGTGGGAACAAGGAATACAGTTAAGCTGTCTCAGATGAAGATCCCCAGAGGTTGTAAAACTAGCATAAAGCTAGCAGGCTAATTTAGCAAAAACTCCTAATAGCAGTCAGAGGGAAGGACAGACTAGAACTTCACATACAAATTAAAACCCTCTGCACAACATGTATTTTTTGCATGTTTTGGGTGGACTATTCCTTTAATGCAGATGACATCAGTATTAAATAAATGTGGAGGAGGAATATAGAACTGATGTGACATACAATCTGAACTGTCTCTAAATATTATGTTTTGTTGAAGTTGCCCTGAAGATGTCAGCTGCTCTTTAAGATACTATCAGCGGTGTAATTTTTTTTTTTAAGGGTTTTATTTGCATGCTTTTGAACTTTGTTACTAAGGCGATGTGGGTGGGGAGGGTTGTGGGGCTGGGATGGGTTGTGGGGAAGAGTTACTTTTTTTTTTTTTTAATTAGCCCCAGTGGGCAAGCTATAGGAAAATCACACTGGCTCAAGGCAGTTTGCACTGTGCTGTGGGCATGTAAATGTTGAGTGAACCTTGGAGCATCCGACCTAGAGGAATTGTCAAGAACACCTAACTGTATAATTTTATTCAGCACTGTTCAAAAAGCTGACAAAGGGAGTATAGAGGATGGAAAGACATATGTCTTTAGGAAAACCAAATTTCTAGATTACGAAATTTTCCATTCACGGTCATCTCCATGTCTTGACATCTTGACTGATGTAAAAAAACTGATGATTTACCAAGTAGAGTCTTGAACAGCTATGGGGAAGGCTACAAAACAAGAGCTAAATATTCCCCTTACTTCTGACTATAATCCAAGCTGGGTGCGAGTTTCTGCTTGTAGCACCTTTCTCATGGATACGGCATCTGTAGAAGCATGCAGGCTGGTTTGGCAGTGCTTCTTGAACATGTGGACCAAAGATCAAGTGGCAGCTCTACATGTATTATATCTGCAGGAGATGTCTGAGCATTCCAAATGTCCTCTGATAATCTCAGGACTTGTTTGCACCCTATTTTGTAGGCTTCGGCTATGCACAGCGTTATTCTGGATAACATGGTAGATGAAGCCTTCCTTCCTTTTCCCTTACCTTGGAGTGGTTGAATAGGGAAGAAGATTGCTTGTACTCCTTAGTCCTGTTCAGGTAGACTTTCTGGTCCCTGTTGATACCCACAGAATGCAACTATCTTATCATTCTTAGGGTGTGGACAAAGCGAAGGTAACATGAACTCCTGGTTATTATGGAAAAGTGAATTAACCTTTTGGATGTATTTGAGACTGGTGTGGAGCACTGTCCTGCCTGGCAGGAATAGATGAAAAGGCTCCAAGCACTTAAGAGAACCCAGCTCTCACACCCTTCAAGTCGAGGTGATAGCCCCTAGGAAAACCACCTTGAGGCTCATATAAAGTTGAGAGGGGTTGACCAGTGGCTCAGAGAGGGGATCAGACCTTCGAGCAGTGAATTAAGGTTTAATGGCTAGTCTTAAGCAGGGAAGCAGCTATACGAAGCATTGACATGGGGCTAGGCACCCACTGGACTGGCTGATTCCTTCAAAAGCAGTCCTGAAAGAGCTGAAAGGTGATCCCTCAGTATAGAGGGAGCCAAACCGAACTGCAGTCTGGAATGAAGCAAATTTAAGGTTTGAGGGACCCCTTTAGATTCTGAGACACCACTCTATGCTGCCCATTAAGCAAAAGTGGCTCCGACTTCGTAGTAAACTCTGGACATGGAGTCCTTTAAACATTTTTATAGAGCTGTTTCTGGCTCCTGTTCTGCTGGCCAGCATCCCCTCGACCATGTCACTAACCTTCTCACGGATTTAGACAAGGACCACCAGGAACACATGCTCACGGGGAACTAGTTGGTACTTATCACAAAATACTGAGACACAGCCGAAACATAAGACAGCTTTCAAAAAAGAAATATAAAAATGAATCTTAAAAATGCAGAAATATTTCCATCCAGTCAAAAGTTTGTGTGAAACTATCCACAGCACTGATACCCTGGTGCTTTGTGTCATTGGTGTAACACTTTGCCAGGGAGTGGAGTTATAGTGCTAGGGTCAATAATTTTATTTGAATAATTTAAAGATACATACATTCAATTCATAATTTAGACCTGCATCCCATTTACATGGCTTTACACAGAACACGTATAGGTGGGTGGCCCGCCATGTCACTTGTGCATCGAGAGCCTGTGGGGGAAGGTGATGTAAAATGGACTGGGATTTTCCTCCCATGTCCAGTTTTCTCCCTGGAGTGCTGATGTGCAGTGATGTGTGCTTGCATGCATTGGCATGCATACGTGCTGGTCTCCAGTGGCTACCGCTGTATGTTCTGGTGCTCCCAGTCGCTCTCCTTCCTGGTCCCCACCAGGTGGCAGTCACACAGCAGGACCAGCCCCCCCCAATGGGGATGTAGAACAGTTCTTGGAATTCTCAGTCCTTCCTCCCTCAACTAGCCTATGACTAATGTGCTTGTTCCCGAACACGGGTCTTGAGCGGTGTGAGTGGTAGCGCTACCACTGCACCAAAGGGCCAGCTGCCTTCCTGGATTTTTAAGAAGGGAGTCCATCACCTAAGAGGAGTATCCTGTGGCTAAGGAGTTAGACCTCTCAACTCCCAGACCCCGAGTTGTTTTTTTTTTTTTTTTTACTGCTCAGGAATCATGGATCCCTGCAGGAGCAGGTGTGGTCTGCAAAGTAGAATTGTATCTCAGACTGACAGCTCCAGGAGTTCATAGAAACATAGACATTTTTGGCAGATAAGGACTACTAGGCCTGTCCAGTCTGCCCATAGGCCCTGTACATGTATGCATCCACTCACCCTAAGTGGTCAATAGCTTTTCATCACTCTCTTCCTGCCCAAGGTTCCCCTGTGCTTGTCCCAGGCATGTTTAAGCCCCTACCACCTCTTGTGGCAGACTATTCCAAGCCTTCACCAACCTCTGTGTGTAGAATAACGTCCTCACGTTACCTCTTAATCTCCCACCCTCCAATTTCATATCGTGCCCCCTTGTTCTGCTGTCTTTTCTGCATTGGAAAAGATCTCCCACCTGTACTTTGTTTATGCCCTTGAGGTACTTAAAAGTTTCTATCATGTCGCCCCTTTCTCTGCTCTCCTCCAGTGAGTACATATTGAGGTCTCTTAGTCTCTCCTCATATGTTTTGTGGTACAAACCATGCACCATCTTTGTCGCCCTTCTCTGGACAGCCTCCTCCTTGTTTATGTCCTTACGCATGTATGGTCTCCAGTACTGCATGCAGTACTCCAGGTGAGGCCTTAACAGTGTTTTTATACAATGGTATCACCACTTCCCGACCTTCTACTAGTAATACCTCTACCTATGCTCCCCAGCATGCCACTGGCCCTCCCTGTAGCCTTTGTTCACTGCTTTGATACCTTAAGGTCATCAGATATGATCACCCCAGGTTCCTTTCCTCTCTGGTGATGGTCAGCTGGTCAACACCCCCCATCCTGTTGCTGTTCCCAGAGTTCTTCCTACCCAGGTGCATTATCTTGTACTTTTACGCATTGAACCTCGGTTGCCACACCTCCGACCATCTTTCAAGCTTCTCCAGGTCCCTCCTCATTTTCTGCATCCCTTCTGGAGTATCCACCCTGTTACAGATCTTGGTGTCGTCTGCAAATAGGCAGACCTTTCCTTCCAGCCCCTCTGCAGTGTCACTAGTGAAGACATTGAACAGGACTGGTCCCAGTACTGATCCTTGTGGCACTCTGCTGGTCACCCCTTTCTCCCCGGATTGGATTCCATTTACCACCACGCTCTGCCTTCTGTCCATCAGCCAGTTTCTTACCCACTGTATCACCTTATGCCCCATGCCCAGACTACTTATCTTGTTAACCAGCCTTCAGTGTGGGACAGTATTGAAGGCTTTGCTGAAATCCAGGTCTGTGGACCATGGCCTGTTAGGCCACCTGGGGCTACCAGAATGTCTGCTCGATTACGCCCTTATGTTCTGGAATTACCCTGCTTATTAGTGACAGAGAAGGGAAGGGAAGCATAATTTTAGGGACATGGATATGTTCATCCACACTGTCTGGCAGGTTCCTTGCCTCTTTAACTCTTACCGGAAGGTCTTCAGGCTGGCTCCTCCCACCCACCCGGGTGGTAAAACTCTCAGCTCCGCCCCATGACGCCAGATCTTCCTTACCGCTTGGAAGCTCAGGTTCCCTCCTTAGCACTTTGCGTTTAGACTGGATCCAAACTCTTCGGTTAACCCAAAACTAATTTTAAAGTTTACAAGACTTCGGTTTGTTTCTTCCTTTGCGGCTGTGATGGATAAATCGGCTCCTGGTTTTCGTCAGTGCCCATGCGGGCTGAAAGATGTCTCGGACTGATCCGCTCACGTCTCTACTGCAGAGCTGACCCGCGATCTACCAGGCTGCGATTTGTGCAAGTCCTTCTTGGCAAATGTCCTCGAAGACATATGTTGCCAGGCTCCAATTTGGGTGCCGGGAGGCGTATACCACCGGTGAAGTCAAAGGAGGCCCGTTGGGCGGTTTCCTCGGCGGCAGGCTCGGCTGAGCAACTTGAACAGATGATTGCCCTCGAGGAGGAGGCGGCGGCCCAGGCCGCATCTTCGTCTTACTCGGTCACTGCATTTATCCAGCTCTCCTTGGGATCCTCCTATATGGCTTCTCTTTAAGGAGCTTTGTTAATCCCTCTCCATGAAAGGTGAGGGTCCATTGGGACACTCCTCTCGGTCCAAGAAGAAGGACTCGAAGGGTAAGTCCCACAGCCAGCGTTCGTGGGAGCGGGAGAGCTCCCCTTCCCCGGACAGTTGACTTTCGACTTCGGTCGAGGTTGCGGCTAAGGCCGCTGGCTTCCAGATGTCCCGTCATGACAGCGGCGAGACACCCGTCAGCGGTGAGAGATTTTGTCGACCCGTCGGATGGGCTGTCGACTGGAGAACTAACAACCCTTCTTCACCCGGTTCCCGATGAAGCCGAGGACTTGCCTGTGCCTCCTGTGCTGAGTCCCTGGTTAAGGCTCCTGAGCCGAGGAGAATGGGTTTCCCGCTCCCCAGACCCACCCTCTGAAAGCGCTGACGGTCTCGGACCTCTTCTCGGTCCAGCCGATCCCGCCGACACCGGCGGTCTCGGTCTTAGCACCAAGGGAAGCGGTGGTGCCGCTCGTCCTCGTCTTCTTCCTCCTCGGAGGAAAGGCTTTGGTGCAAACTGCGTCAACACTATGAGGACTTAATGTGGCAGCAGCTCCTTCTGACCGGGAACAAGCTGACACCATTGCCTTCCCCGGCCATTAAGTGGCTGTCACCTGAAAGGCCGAAACAACCCCTCATGGTGGTCGAGGAGCCCAAACCGGCACCGGTTGTTCGGCCAAAACCAGCTGCCCCATTGCCTAAATCTGGGGCTCCGACCAAGGATTCTCGGTCGGGTCAGGGACTGTCCCACCGGTTGTCGGTCACCCTCACTCCCGATCGTCCTTGGCAGGTGGAGGGTGGCTCAGGCCCTAGGCAGCTATTCACAGACTCCTCGGAGTCTAATGACTCTCTCCTGTTCTCCAGGCCCCTTGACCTGGAGTCCTCCGGGGGACAGTCGATGGACGAGAGCCCATCCTTGTTCATGGGGTTGCTTTGGCTCATCTCAGAGTCTACTGGGATGCAGCTCAAGCCCGTATCCAAGCGGGCCAAGTATCCCCTCACGGAGATACTGGACCGAGGGAATTCTCCCACTGAGGCCTTTCTGGTGGCTGAAGCCATTGCTGGCCCAGCCTTGGAGTTATGGCAGTGGCCGGCTTCTTGTCCTGCTCCTTTAGCCAGGATGGCCAGGAAGTACGTGGTCCCCTACCGGGTCACTGTCTGGTTTCTCGGAGCACCCCTCTGCGGAGGGGTTGGTTACCGATGGTATTTTCTGGTGTTCCGGGAACACCAAGGACGTGGACAAGCCCCCCAACAGAGTCCAAAAAGCTGGACTATGCCAGGTGTAAAGTGTACGCTGCATCCTCCCTCGGCCTCCATCAGGCCAGTTCGGCCGTACTGATGGCGCACTTCTCCCACGCCCTTATGGGCTCCCTGGATGAGGTGATCCCTCATCTCTCGGCTGACCTCCAGACTACGGTCAAGCAGGTGCGGGATCAGGGAAGGGCAGTGGTGAAACAGCAGCTCAAGCGGCTCGATGTTGGAACTCCTGTGCCCGGTCAATGGCGTCCGCGAGTGGCCATGCGCCGCAGAGCTTGGCTGCGGATCTCCACCTTCACGGGCGGATACCCAGCACAAGCTGGCAGGACGTCCCTTCCTGGGTACCGACTTGTCGGGCCTGGGTGGAAGGCCACCCAGAGAATTGGAGAAGCACAAATCCACCTTGACTCTGTCACATCTGCCCAGAAGGACAAGGTCGACGGCAGCAGCATAACCCTCTTTGCCCTTCTGCCCCTACGGCACGTCTGGCCCAGCAACACCAGCATCAGGGCCAGCAGGCTGCACTAGCACCCAAAGCCCAGCCTGCAGCTTCCTCCAGCAGGAAGCCGGAGGAAAAAGACCAGGAGGTCCCTCGGCGGTCCTTCCTCCAAGTCTGCCCAGTGACGGGTTGAGGGGTGTCGCCCCAGCTGCGTCACTTCCCTGGGTCCCCGTGGAGGACGGCTCAGCCACTTTCTTTCCACCTGGTCCGCTATCACCACGGACTGCTGGGTGTTGGAAGTGGTAGGAAGGGGTCTGCCTCTGGAGTTCGAGCAGGTCTCGCCCTTCCGAGCCGTCGCCCCATGGGGGGCTACGGGGTCCACAGCCTCTCTGTCGGTCCGTCGAGCCGACATTGCCCTGCTCCTTCAGAAGGAGGTGATCAGGAAGGTGGCGGATCCTCTACCAGACCCAGGGTTTGTGTCCAGGTACTTCCTGGTCCTGGCCTGGGGGGGCTGGCGCCCATTCCAGACCTGCATGACCTGAACAGGTTCCTAAGGTCTTGAACCTTTGGGATGGTCACTCTGGCTCAGATTATTTCATTCTTGGAACGAGGCGTGTCTTTCTGTTCTCTGGACCTCCAGGACGCGTTCTTTCACGTCCCAATCTGTCCGTCCGCACCAGCGATTCCTCCACTTCAGAGCAGAGGGTTCCCGTTACGAGTTCCAGGCCATGCCCTTTGGCCTTTCTCTAGTTCCCAGGGTCTTCATCAAATGCATGGCAGTGGTGACAGCATTCCTGTGGCGCCGAAGGGTCCAGGTGTATCCTTACCTGGACGACTGGCTGATTGCGGCCTCCTCCAGACCGGAGGTGGAGCGGTCCAGGGATCTGGCCCTCCAGGTTTGCTCTCAAGTTGGCCTCCTCAACGAGGCCAAGTCTGAACTTGTGCCAAAGCAGGTGATTAAATTCATCGGGGCAGAGCTCGACTCTCTGCGTGCCAGAGCACGGCTCCCAGCGGACAGGGCCGAGGTTCTTTCCTCCTTTGCTCAGTCATTTCAGGTTGGGCAATTGCGCCCTGCCCGGGACTTCCTGGGCCTCATGGTGGCCTGCACCGTCTGTTGGGCCCGTTGGCACATGCGTCCCCTACAATGGGGACTGGCCAGCCAATGGTCTCAGCGCTCCGGTCCCTTGGACCAGCCAGTGGCAGTGACCCAGGAGATGTGGAATGCTCTCCAGTGGTGGATCGTTCCAGCTCATCTGCAGGAGGGCATCCCGTTTGTCTGCCTCGAGTCAACGGTCTCTCTATCGATCAACGCCTCTCTGATGGGTTGGGGTGCCCATCTGGGGGAGCACAGAGCGCATGGCCTCTGGTCCCCTCGGGAGTCCCGATGCCACGTCAACCTAGCCCTCTCCACCTTCGTTCCGTTTCTACGGGGTCAAGTTGTTCAGGTCCAGACGGACAATACCACGACCATGTACTACCTGAACCGCCAGTGCGGGACGCGCGCCATGCCTCTGTGCAGGGAAGCTGTCCACATTTGGTCACTCGTACGCAGCCTGGAGACGGATCTCCTTGCCATCCATGTGGCAAGAGCCTCCAACACTCTGGCCGATGCCCAAATCCGGATAGGGGCTGCGTCCCACGAGTGGTCTGTCCTGCCGGTGGTAGTACAAGATCTGTTCTCCCACTGGGGGCCTCACAGGTGGATCTGTTTGCCTCCAGGGAGAATGCAAAGCTGAGACTGTTTCATGCCTGCCATCCTCAGCAGGGCTCGCTGCAGGGGGATGCCTTCTCGAGGCTGTGGACCCCGGGCCTCTTCTACACCTTTCACCCATTTCTCTTGATACACAAGGTGCTTCTCAAGGCGAGGAGGGACAAAGCGCAGGTGATTCTGGTAGCCCCAGACTGGCCCCGCCAGTTCTGGTATCCAGATCTCCTCAGTCTCAGCTCCAGGCTCCTGATGCGGCTTCCAGCCCACCCGGACCTGATCTCAGTCAATCAGGGGAAGGTATTCCACCTGGATCTTTAGTCCCTACACCTGACAGCCTGGTTCCTGAATGGCTAGAGTTCCAGGCCTTGGGTCTTTCCGACGAGGTCCTCAACATTGTTGAGGCGTCCCATAAGGAGTCGACCAGAAAATGCTGTGCCTTCAGATGGAAGAGATTCTCCATTTGGTGTCAGGGCAAGGGCCTGGACCCTTCCTCATGTTCCTTGGCAAGCATTCTGGACTACCTGTGGTCCCTTTCTCAGCAAGGGCTTGGTCGGCGACCCTTAAGGTGCACCTGGCAGCCATCTCTGCCTGCAGTGCGGGCAGGAAGCAGTCGGTGGCAGCGGGAGAAAGTGGTGGGTTCTTTTTCAAGGCCTTGATCACATATCCTTTCGATGCGAACTTCCACCTTCATGGGATCTACTGCTGGTATTGGCTAAGCTCATGGCAAGCCATTCGAACCGATGCACAGGTGTGACATCTCTCACCTGTCGTGGAAGACCGCCTTCTTGGTGGCTATCACGTGAGCCAGAAGGATGGGAGGCTCAGGCGCTTTCCACCGAGTCTCCTTATCTGGTCTTCCGCGGAGACAAGGTTGTCCTGCGCCCCACCTGAAGTTCCTTCTGAAGGTGGTGTTGAAGTTGACCTTAACCAGGTGTTGACTCTGCGGTGTTCTACCCCAATCACACCTCGGAGGCTGAATATAGGCTCCATACTTTGGACCCTAGAAGCATAAGCTTACTATAAGGAGGCGGACGGCTGAGGATTCGGGAGAGGTTCAGCCAGCTGTTTGTCACTGCGCTGAAGCCGCACCTGGCAGACCTGCAGCCAAGTGGACGATAGGCAGGTGGGTCACCTCCTGCATAGATCTCTGCTATGGGTTGGCGGGCATGGAGCTTCCCAGAGGGATAGAGCTCATTCTACCGCCATACTGCTGCATCGGTGGCTGCTTCCAGGGACGTCCCTATCCAGAAATCTGCAGGGCTGCTACCTGGAAGTCAGCACACACCTTCATCACCACTACCACATCGGACCATGAGTCACGCCGGGATGCTGGTTTGGGGCCTCTGTTCTCAGTCTTTATTTCCCAAGTAGGGGTGCACCTCCCTCCTCCGCAGAACTTCTAGAGTCTGCCAGACAGTGTGGATGAACAACATATCCATGTCCTAGAATACAGGTTACTCACCTGTAACAGGAGTTCTAGGAATGGTATCGTTGTTCATCCACCTGACTCTCGACCTCCTGGCTTGGCACAACCTGGCTTCCAGCGGGCTAGATTTGACGTCATGGGGTGGAGCCGAGAGTTTTACCACCCGGGTGGGAGGAGCCAGCTTGAAGACCTTCCGACAAGATTTAAAGCGGCAAGGAACCTGCCAGACAGTGTGGATGAACAACATATACCATTCCTAGAACTCCTGTTACAGGTGAGTAACCTGTATTTTCTTTCCGTCAGGGGAACCGTTCACTTTCCAAGCTTAGAGGGCTGGCCACCTGGAACAGAGCCTTGGTAACTTAAGTCTTTATCCTTGTTGCAAACAGATCTACTGGTGGACAACCAAACTCCTGAACTATGGTGCTGAAGACCTTCAGATGGTGTTTTCACTCCATGAGAGAGAATTCTTGGCGATTGAGTTAGCCAGCCCTTAGATCTGCTTGTCTTGACAGGTACAGTGTCTTCAGTTGAAAAAGTTTGTGTTCTGCTCAGTCTAGAAGAGGCCTGAGCTCCCTCATCATTGCCTTATTCCTTGTGGGCCCTCCCCCCCCCACGAGATATGTAAGCCACTGCCTTCCTTTTTTTCAGATTGGATCAGGGCAGCTTTAACCTTGCTCTGACTCATGAGTCCTAAATGCTAACCTGATTGCCCTTGTTTCAAGAAGATTGTCTCCTTCAGCCTATTTTTCCAGGGCCTGGTGCTCTGAGTACTTTTCCCTCCATTGAGCTGGCATTTGTCTGAATGACTACGGGTCAGGCTAGTTTAGGCCACCCCCCCCCCCCCGTAGCTAACTTCAGTGGACCAGTGCCCATGGGACTGAGTCCAAGCAGGACACCATCTTCCCTAACACATAAGGCAGAGGAAAGTCTGATGGGCTTCTGCACTAAGCAGTTTCCACAGGCTGAGCCAGAGGCTGTTCGTAAAACCAATTCAAGGTCTATACTGAAGACGCCTGTCAGATGCTGGTGGTATGTGCTCGAGGTAAGTATGCTCTTTCCCCAGTTAATGGTGAACGCATGAGGTTAGAGAGTGTGCAGGATCCTATCCAGGTCACCTTGAGCCAGATTTGGGGATCGGAGTCTGGTAACAAGCCAGTTGTCATAAGTAGTGTGAACTCTGATGCCTTGAAGATAGACAGGCAACCAGAACCACCATTATCTTGGTGAACACCTACGGAGCGGATGCCAGAGCAAAGGAGAGAGCTTTATATTGATAAGGGACCCCCTCCACTGGGAAGCTGAAGAACTTAAAGTTCTTCTGGGCTGTGGGCTCATGGAGCTAGGCTTCCTTAAGGTAGATCAGTGATAGGAATTCCCTTTGTTGGAGCACCTGAACTATAGATCTTACTTCGAGATACAGCTCTTGCAGCAGGTTACACCATTAGGACTGAAGCCGGCAGGCATCAGGACTCCACGGAAAAATTCTAGCTAGCTATCTTCAGCGGGGACCGCCTTCCGACGTCGGTCCCGCCTCCGACGTCAGGCGTAGTATATAAGGGGGCGGTCCAGCCAGATTCCCCAGTTCTTTCCATACGTCCGGCTTGCATGTCTCGACCCCCGGTTCCGGTTTCTGGCGGCAAGCAGCGTGGTAAAGTAACTCCTACGGAAGTCGTTCTCTGCATTCAGTTTCTTCTCTTCACCGACCTCCGGTCACTCCTCGAAGTGTCTGTGGGAAGCAGATCCACTTCAAGGATCCGCACTCGGCTTGTGTCCGGTGCCTAGGCCCAGACCGCGACACCTGGTCCTGCACCTTTTGCCAGGGTTTCAACAGCAGAACCCGGATCCATCGCCAGAAGGCCCTACAGGCATTCCTGCTAGAGGAGCAACTCAAGTAAGGCCCGCAAGCATGCTGAGAAGCATAGGGAGAAGGCCCCTTCCAGGTCCCCATCTAGGGCCTCCGACTTGCGCAGCTCTGGCTCCAGGTCCGACCGCTCTCCCTCCTGGGCCAGCTCTCAGCCTCCTCCCGCTGCGGTGAGAAAGTCTTCATCCTCTTCTCACGCCAAGACTCCCAGGCCTTCCTCGTCCTCCAAGGCCATGGCGAAGTCAGGGGACCACCGCCATCACCACAAGTCGAGTTCCCGCCATTCGGAATCCGACGTCAGGTCTGCTTCCTTGCTGCCTCCTCTCCACCGGAAAACCAAGGAGCTCACCTCACTTAAGAGGCCTATGGACCCGACGCCGGTTTGTCCGGCGTCAGCCTCTCGCCACAGGTCCCCAGAGTCGTCGTCGTCAGAAGACAGTCGCCGGCCAGGCCAACTCATCACTGGACACCGGTAGGGGGACCGGCGCCCGCTCCAATTGAGAAGAGGACCCCGACGCCTCTGACCGACGTCGGTCAGGAGACCATCACTGAGGAGGAGTTAACTCAGCCTGAGGACCAGACAGGCGACCGTGGTCCTCTTGAGACTCCCAGGGAACCCTCGCCACAACCCAAGCCCCCTGTGGAGCCGATGCCGGCACCCGACAACTGTCCACCGGTGCCCGGGCCGTCGTCGGGCCTTTCTTTTTCAGAGGTGAAGGAGCTTTTCACTTACTGGTGGGACACCATTAAAAAGGACTTGGTCCCCACTCCACCTCTGCTTCCTCCTCCTCCTCCTCCTACATCGGTTGCTCCTCCGGTTCCTGCGCCCCCTTCTCCATTGGGGTCTGCAGGCCGGTTACCTCCTCCCCGGGAGCCTAGGACCCCTCCAAGGGGGAGACCAGACAAAAGGAGACCTCCGTCCAGATCCTCTTCTAGGTCACCCAGTCCCAAGAGACCCAGAAGACGTCGTCGTTCGCCTTCGACAGAGGACACGGGATCTGAGTTTTCAACATCCAGATCCCCATCTCCACTCTCCATCCCTTCTCCGGACCCACGTGAGCTGCTAAAGTCTCCTCCGGATGACTCTTCGTTCTCTGATATGATGAGACACATCCAAGAGAACATGGGATGCGGAAGAGTTAGACCCTGAAAGGCTGCGCCTTGTGAAGTATCTTCGGCAGAAGGACCCCAGGCCTGTGGTGGTGCCACCCTTGGTAGACACTTTTGTGGACGTCACCAAGGCTGCATGGAAGCATCCACATTCGCTCCCGGCGATGCCGAAGAAAGCTGACCGCTTGTACAAGGCTCCCAGAAGACCAGTACTTGACTCAGCATCCTCAGGCCGACTCTCTGGTCATAACAGCCTCTCATGACCAGTCCCAGAGACCCAACATTTGAGCACCCTGCCACGGACCCAGAGTCCAAACAGCTGGGTAGCCATGGGTAGGGGGCGCCGTATGCTTCCGCTACCTGCGCCCATCAGATCCTGAATTATTTGACCCACATGGTGCAGTTCCAGAATGCCCTGTGGGAGCAGGGTCTGGATGCGGCTGAGAAATTGCGGACGGTGAGCAGAAGGAGGAGATGTTGCAACTCCTCCGTACGGGTTCGGACATGGGAACCCAATGCTACAAGCCGCGTACGACTCTGTGGACTCCTCGGCCCGAGCAGCAGCTTCAGGCGTATGCCTCCGGAGACACTCTTGGCTCCGTGTCTCCGGTTTCACCCCGGATGTCCAGAAAAATATCATGGACGCCCCATTCGAGGGAGAAGTTTTGTTTGGTAAACTCTCAGAGAAGATAATTACCAAACTCCAAGAGGCCGGAAGGCGGTGAGGTCAGTTCAGCCCATGTACCGACCCAAGCTTAGTTCCTTCGTAGGAACCAAAGCCGATTCGTGGGCAGACGCCAGAGACAACAGTCCGCCCGTTCCACAACAAAGGGGCTCCGGCTTCGCGAAACCAGGGAAACAACCCGCGGGCGAAGCCAGCGTACTCCTAACCCGGCCAGCTAGCGGGACCCTCAGCCTCCCAGCCACCAGCTCCTTCCGGCCCCGCCCCTCAGGATCAGCAGGGACGTCATGGCGAGGTCGCATTAGAATTTCCTGCCAGGATGGCAGACTATAACCATTGACAGGTGGGTTCTACAGTTGGTCGGAAGAGGCCACTTTATAGAATTTGCGGAAAAGCCACCCTCGAGGCCTCCTTTGCTCTCCCGGTACCCGGGTCAGCACAGGTCATTGATTAGACGAGAAGTACCCGCGCTTCTGCAAAAGGGAGCGATAGAGTACGTCCCGGAGAACCAGAGAGGACACTGATACTATTCCCACTTCTTCCTGGTTCCAAAGAAGACAGGGGACCTCCATCCGATTCTGGACCTCAGCGACCTCAATTTTTCAGTGCCTACAAGATTCCGCATGGTAACTCTTCGGGTCTTATTCCCATGCTGAAGCAGGGCCTTTTAGCGTCTCTAGATATGCAGGAGCTTACCTGCACATCCCCATAGCTCAAGCGCACAAGAGGTTCCTGCGCTTCGAGTTTCTCAGCCATCATCTTCAGTTCCGAGCCCTTCCATTTGGGCTGTCATCGGCACCCAGGGTCTTTACCAAATGCATGGCAGTCGTGGTAGCGTCTCTAAGGAGACAGGGCCATTATGTATTCCCGTACCTGGACAATTGGCTTCTCATGGCCACCTCCAGAGAGGCGTTGTTACGGGCGATCCAGAGCACCCAGGACCTGTTTCGATCTCTGGGTATCCTAATCAACCACGAGAAGTCTCTCCTGGTACCGTCGCAGAAGCTGCAGTTTATAGGCGCAGTACTGGACACCATCCAGGGAAGAGCATTTCTTCCAGACGACAGAGTGGAGCGCATCAGATCCCTCATCAGGGAGCTCTCGTCGAACAAGACCGTCCCAGCCAGGTCGGTCCTTCACATGCTCGGACACATGGCTGTGGCCATTCCTACTGTCCCTTTCACAAGGCTCCACATGCGGGTAACTCAGTGGATGCTCAAAGTACAATGGGACCAAAGGCAAGACCACATGCAGCATCCGGTCAGAATCACGAACACCGCGATTCGAGACTGGCAGTGGTGGCTAGACCCAGGGACACTCTCTATGGGCGTCCCATTTATAGCCCGTCCCGGAGGTAATCCTCACCACAGGCGCCTCAGGTCTGGGGTGGGAGCACACCTGGGCGGGGTGAAGTCCAGAGAGCGTGGACCCCGAGGCCCACCTCATATCAGCGTCCCTAGAGATGAGGGCAGTCTTTTATGCCCTGCAGACATTTCAGTCAGAGATCCCGCTGGTACTCTCCTGCTTCAGGCCGAGACACTACAGCGGTGATGTATTACCTCAACAAACAAGGAGGCGCACACTCTTACCCCCTTTGCAGGGAGGCCATGAGGGTGTGGGATTGGGTAATCCGACACAGCGCAAACCTGATCACAGTTCATGTTCCCGGGGTGGGCAACACAATTGCAGATGGCCTGAGTCGCTCCCAGGCCAGAGTCCACGAGTGGGAACTTCTTCAGGAGGTAGCAGAGGATCTGTTTCTTCGATGGGGAACTCCAGAATTGGACTTGTTCGCTTCCCCATCCAATGCAAAACTGCCCAATTTTTGCTCGCTAGATCCAGGGCCTGGTGTTTTCTGGTGAGACGCGTTGTCCCTCTCCTGGGCGGACAGATTCCTCTCGCTTTCCCTCCCTTCCCGTTGATCCAGAGAGTTCTTCTCAAACTGCGCAGGGAGCATGCAACAATGATCCTGGTGGTCCCTTTGTGGCCCAGACAGATCTGGTTCCCTTTGCTAATACAGCTATCCCGGGAACCTCCGCTCTCGTTGCCATTCAGCTCCCATCTCTTGTATCAGGAGGAGGTTCACTGGTGCACCTGGACTTACGCTCACTGAACCTGCATGCATGGCTCCTAGAGACATAGCCATCTTGCGACAGGGGTCTCGCAGAAGAGTTGCGAAGTTCTTTCTGCAGCCAAAAACCGACAGCACGTCTGCGACGTCGCCATGAAATGGCGCCCGCTTTTATCTGTGGTCCCAGCAGCGTGGCCTTTCCCTTTAGGTTGTCCGGTGAAAGCGGTGTTAGAGTACCTGCTCTCCCTTTTCTGTTCGGGTCTCGCCTACTCCTCTATTAAGGTGCACCTCTGTGCCATTTCAGCTTATCACCTCCCGGTGGGACAGCGCACAGTGGCACAATTAGATGCGTGTCGAGAATTCTTGAGAGGGGTGTTGCATCTTAGGCTGCCCATTAAGGACCCAGTGCCTCCATGGGACTTGCTGTTTGTCCTGGAGCAACTCATGCTCCCCCCCCCTTTGAGCCTGCCGCGGATTGCGAGCTGCGTTTTCTGTCGTGGAAAACTTTGTTTTTGGTTGCTGTTACGTCAGCCAGAAGAGTTTCTGAGCTTCATGCTCTCATGTGCAAAGAGCCTTATTTAATTTTCCACCGGGACAGAGTATCCCTGAGGATGAATCCTAAATTCTTGCCTAAGGTGGTTTCCACCTCACTCTCAATCAGGATATTGACCTGCCGGTCTACTTCGAATTATTCTAATAGAGGGCTGCTCCACACCCTGGATGTTCACCGCAGCTTGAGGTATTACCTGAACAGAACTAAGCAGCTTCGTAAATCGGAGCAACTTTTCGTTTCCTTTTCTGAAAGGATGATGGGCCAACCAGTATCCAAACAGTCCCTGTCTCGCTGGCTTGTCCAGTGTATCTCATACTGTTATGATATCAAACAAAGGCCCCTCCTGGGATCAGTTCTAGGCCATTCCACTAGGGGTGTGGCCACCTCCTTTGCAGCACTTCGAAACATCTCCACCTCTGCCATTTGTGCTGCAGCCACTTGGAGCTCTGTACATACCTTTATCAGGCATTATAGCCTGGACATCGCTTCACGGCGAAGAGCAGGCTTCGGCCTGGCTGTGCTACAGGGTCTCCTGTCCTAGATTCAGGACCTGGAATGTTCCTTCTAGTTTCCTCCTCCCAGAGTGTTTGCAAACGCTACTGCTTGGGAATCAGTCCTAATGGTGTAACCTGCTGCAAGAGCTGTATCTCAAAGTAAGATAGTACAGTTACGTAAGAACTTACCGTAACAGTAGATCTTCGAGAACAGCTCTTGCCAACCATCCCACCTTCCCCTTGGAGGAGGCACGGCAAGCCTTTGCCAACAGGGATTTTACCCCTTTGTCTTCTGACGGTGGATCCTCGGTCTCCCATTTCAATGTCAGCCTGCAGCCTTTGGTCTCCGGCCCAGGAGAACTGGGGAATCTGGCGGGACCGCCCCCTTATATACTACGCCTGACGTCAGAGGCGGGACGGACGTCGAGGGGCGGTCCCTGCTGAAGATAGCTAGCTAGAATTTTTCCGTGGGGTCCTGATGCCTGCCGGCTTCAGTCCTAATGGTATAACCTGCTGCAAGAGCTGTTCTTGAAGATCTACTGTTACGGTAAGTTCTTACGTAACTACTATCTCAGTGTTTCTGTCTTGAAGTGGAAGGTAGTAATATACTGGCTCAAGTGTTTGAGTTTCAAATGAAGGTCAGAAGCCCCCAGTCTTTTGGTACCATGAACAGCAGGTGGTAGATCCCCTTGTCTTTGTTTTTGCAGTGGGATTAGAGAGATGGCTGCCATGTCAAATAGGTTCCTGACTGCCTACTGAAGGGCGTCCTGCATACTGGGTCTCTGGGCAGAGGGGACTCTGAAGAAATCCTGAGGAGGGCCATAGAGAAGTTGACAGGAAAACCCACAGCGCACTCTCTCTGACTCACCTATCTAAAATCATCACTGTCCATTCCTCCACAAATCAATGCAACCTTCTTCCAGGAGGTTGCACAGAGAAATGAGCTAGGTGACCTTTAGAAAGAAAGATTCTTCTCCAGAGGAACTGGCTTTACCTCCTCTGAATTTACCCCGGAGAGTCCCCTCTAGAACTGAAATTGGACTTCTTCGACTGCTGCTGCTGTTTGCCTAAAAGAAGTGGGAATTCCCATCTCCTTTGCAACCCCCTAAGTTTTCAGGGAAGTGCAACAGTTTTATGTTAAAATTTCTCAACAGGCTTGTCCAAGGTGTCTCTAAACTGCACAAAGTAGTCAGCTGGTAGTAGGACAGGTTGACTTTTTGTGGCCTGGTAAGTGGACCAAGGTTTAGCTCATATTATTTTTCTGGCCACTACTGCTTTGGAAACTTGCCAGTAAACTACGTTGACTGCATTCAGTGGCATCCTGAGGTCTGCCTGATGGCCCAGGTGCACTTGTGTGCCGGCAACCTGCGTTCTGGAATGGACTTAAGAAGTCAGAGTCAGAGCAGCCAGGGCTGAGTGCTGCTGAGGATGCTGGCATTGGAGATGTACTTGTTCGGGTGTTAGACTAATGATCGTCACTGGCTTCCGTGTGCATTGCTCCATGTGAATCATCACCAAACTTCACAGGCAGCTTATCCTTAAAGATGCCTTTGTTACACTGTTCTAACAAAAGAAAGGCCTGAATAATGTATTGACTTGCTCCCTGGAACAACTGTCATCAACATGTGTTGGGGAGGCCATAACCGACTTGTGGTTGGTATTCACTTGATCCTTGTCCCTGGAAGAGGATAATAATGCAGAAGGTTGCAATACTTGAAGGCTTTACGGAGGGTCCGCAGTCTGTACACCTGTGGCCTCTCTTCACTTTTGCTGCACCAGAGGATGCCACTTGCAGTCTAAATATTTTTTTATTTTATTTAGTTTTTGTTGACTGGGTAAGTGCACTAGACAAATCCTGCCTGTTTTCAGGCACGGCCGGGAGGTTACAGATGAATGCCAGCTCACCTTGAACCAGATTAAGCTGTTAGTGTTTTTTTTTTTTGTTAGTGAATGAGGGAAATTTGGCCAGGACACCGGGGAAATTCCCCTACTCTTTTCAATAAGTGCCATGGGATCTTTAACATCCACCTGAACTACCGCCAGTCCAGGCAGATGGGACCTTGGTTTAACATCTCATCCGAAAGACAGCACCTCAGAAGTGCAGCACCCCTCTCATACTGCACTACAGTGTCAGTACCAGGATATTAACCCAAGTGCCAGATGTGGGAACTGAACCCACAACCCTCTGATCTCCCGGCCTCAGAGCGGGGTAGATGCTGCTGACTTGTGCAGTCGCACCCAGTTTCATCATTGCTACCAGCAGAGTTAAAATTGACCTGGCTATTACTCGGCTCCTCAGGTGAGAGAAAACCACTGCTGGGTTCATAGTGGCTGCTGGGAGGATGGCACGATCATCAGCTATGGGCAGAGGGGGTCCTAGTGACTGAGCTCAGTGCAGGAACAAATCTGATAGCTGATATCAAAACCTGTTTAAAAAAAAAAAAAAAAAAAAAGAGAGATAGTTAGAAATAAGTAGACTCTAAGGAGATAAGAATCAAATAATTGGCTATGTAGCTGGCCCAGTAGCGTGGAGGGCTGAGGCATCATGTCTTGCCTCCTGCCACGCTGGTGACCCATGTTAGCGGTGTGAGTGGGTCTCCGAGAGTCGTCTGGGGAGGAGGAGGATCGAGCGTCCCAAGGATAGCTCTCCTGGGGGGGGATCATCAATCAGTGCTTACCTGGCTCCTAGCAGAGGCTGAGGGCTGGCACACCGACGCTGTACATGTGGGAAGAGGTGGGGCAGATGCCTGGCGTGCTGCTTGTGTAAGTCTCTGGTGGCTGGATGGAGGAGGGGCTTGCAGGCCGTGCTCCCTGACTAGCCAGGCGCCAGGCAGAACTGAATCCGGTCTTCGGTGGGGGCCTGGGGCCACCCTGCCAACCTCACCGGGGGGGGGGGAGCCCTAGGAGAAGATGGTCGATGAACAGGGTGGACATCGAGGGGATGGGACTGAGGCATGCTCCAGAATGTGGGCTGCCAGAGAGAGGGGGAAAAAAGATAAAAAAAACCAAAAACAAAAAAAATTGCTATATTACTCTAAACTAACAAGCCTTACTAACTGCTATGGCCGTTCTCCCTGGTGTGCTTGCTGTTCTTGCAGAGGTGAGAACAGCAGATACTACTTTTGAGGATAGCTGTGCAGCAGGCAGCACCGGTAGAACTAAGCCGCCAGGTGCTAGGACCCCACGGAAATGCTAGGACCGCATGGAAAACTTCTGGCTGGCAGCCTACAGCAGGGGACTGCCTCGCTGACATCAGCCCGCCCCCGACATTGGCTTATGGTATATAAGGGGCAGTCCCCCGGCCCTACCTCAGTTCTTTTCCCGCTGTCGACCCATGCACATTGGCTCCATAGATGCCCCCTATTTGCAGTCTACCACCATTTTACTGCGTTACTCAAGTATTTTTCTGTTTTCACTTTCTTTACAGTGTTTAGCACTTCTGTATGACTTCTTTATCGTCATCCTCTTCATCCTCATCTCCAGAGCGGTGGACAAATAAGTGTGCTTGCGGCAAGCAGATCCCTCTCTCCAATGGGCATTCTGCCTGCCTGTTCTGTCTGGGGCCCAGCCATGACACCGAGGCCTGCCAGCACTGCAGCAGCTTCAATCGGAGGATGAGAGTTTGCCACCTGAAGGCTCTCAAGAGCTTTCTCTTGGAACAACAATTGGCCACCATGGAATCTTCTAGATCCACTGGGACATCATAATCTTCGAGCACCCACTGGGAGGAAAAAGTGCCATGGAAAGCACTTTCACCAGGATAAGGGCAAAGAGAGGTCCCGGTCAAGCTCCCAACCTTGGACCCCGCGTGATGCGGTGACCGACCAGAATTCTTCCTCCCATGGGAGTTTGGAATCCGCCGCCCCAGCAGCCCTCACTCCCACTGGGTTCCCGTTGCTTAGGCCCCCACCATGGTGCTGAGGTCCGCCGGGGGGCCTTCAGGGCCAGGGTCTTCTATGGCCCTTACACCCCTGTTCTTTAGGTCCTATGTCCTGTGTCCACCCTACTGGACCTAAGCCAGGAGGCCCAGCTGGGGCTGCCTGTCCAGGCGCTGGGTCCCTACCTGCTGTCTGCCGGCTGGGGCGCCGACTCCGTCATACTGGACCACAGGATATGGCACTCCCTGGTGCCAGGAGTAGGACCACCGATCGGACGTCTGCTTCCCTAGGCAGATGTCACCTCAGCTGCCGCCAGCTGGTACTCCAGCCTGGGCCCAGCAGCCTTCCTTCAGTTCGACTCCAGCCTCCCCGAACTCGAACCAAGTAACCCCAGGTCACCTAATCCACAGTTTCCTCCGGCTGGGCTGATCCTTTGACCCCCACAGAGCCGGTGCCCACAGATCAGCCACCTTCAGACTTGACGTCAGGCAGCCAGATGCCCAGTAGTCAGATGCCTGACACCCTGACGCAAGGCAACCTGATTTCAGGCGTCTCAGTGCCAGACATCCAGACTCCAGGCACCCTGGCGCCCACCCTTCGGGGCCTGCAGGCCTGGCGCCGCCTTCTAACCCGACGCTGGGTCCCTCAGGGAGTGTTCTCCAGGGTTCAAGGACCCCCCAAAGTCGGAAGTGGGGGCCGTTTTGCTTTTTGGTGAAAACCACTGGGACTTAGGCAACTGGGGCCCGAGAGGCCCCTAAGAAATCTCAGCCAAGGGCTCCTACTCCTCCACCTACTCTGCTAATCCCACCCCGGGAACCTTCGCTTTCACTGGAGCCCACCCAGCCTAGGTCCTTTAGGTCTACCTCCAGGCACCGCCACAGCTCCTCTTCACGGTCCTCAGACTCTGGGAGCTATAGTGGAATCTCCCATTATGATGACAAATCTTTAGATGATGGGTTTTCTCCCGCTCCAGTCCATCCTCAAGATAAGTCTTTGTCACCTCCTGACGACCCTAGTTTCATGGACGTCATGAGGCACATATAGGTGCTCAACGGCTGGGACACTGAAGATCTCGATCCTGAGCTGCGCCGGCTGGCCAGACATCTAGAGTTACAGGATCCCAAGCCCGTGGTCCTGCCTTGTCTGGTTCCTTCTTAGCAGGCCGTTGGCATAGAAGCACCCTTCTTCGGCTTTTGCTGTTCCAGAAAAGGTTCAGCTGGCTCCACAAGGCCCCTAAGAACAAGCCTTTCTTGGCAGAGCAGCCCAGGGCTGACTCGATGATTCTCGCTGCAGCCCATGGGAGGTCCCAACAACCCAAACATCTTAGTTCCCAGCCCCCTGGACAAGGAGTCCATGCGGCTGGACTAGCTGGGCCTCAAAGTTTACTCCTCAGCCACATGCAGTATTTGTTCGCTCAACTTCTTGACCCACGTGGTGAAATATCAGAACACCCTGTGGAAGAAAGCCTTAGAACTGGCCAGGAGCTAGCCTGAGTCCCCGCTAGACTACGGAGCTCCTAGACATTCTCCAGTCAGGGGCTGATGTAGGTAAGCACGTCCTGCTTTGTGCTTACAACACCACTGACACTTCAGCTCAGGCTGCTGCCACGGGTATCTGTTTGCACTGTTACTCATGGCTCAGGGTCTCCAGCTTCTGGCAGAATACCCACAGTCCCTCTGTCACGCCTTCATTTGAGGAGTACCGCATACTAAAATGCGAGCAGAATAGGCCTAGCGGTCTTTCGCGTCTGCTCGTTTGGTCAGCCCCCACCCTGGGAGCTGACCTTGCTGCCCCCCTCGCCTTCTCTGGCTTCTCCCTTCCCAGTTCCAGATATTCTCGCTGCATTGGATTTTGCTTCCAGAACCCTTCCCCTGTACCTGTCCCACTCCCTCTTGAATGCCTCCACCAGCCCCCTAGGCAGCGCATTCCATGGCTCCACCACCCTCTCAGTGAAGTAGCACCTCCTCCTTTCTCCCCTAAATCTTCCACCCTCCAGCTTCCACCCATGCCCTCTAGTGGCCCCCTCCTCCTTCCTTCGAAGCACCCTGACTGTTCCTCCCCTATTTACCTCCTTCATGTACTCTATCATGTCCCCCCCAGTCCCTTCTCCCTTCCAATGTGTACATATTTAGCTCTTCGAGCCTCTCCTCATAGGTCCTGTCCCCCAAGCCCCAAATCATTTTGGTTGCCCTCCTCTGGACCCTCTCCAGGAGCTTAATGTCCCTCTTTAAGTGTGGCCTCCAAAACTGCACGCAGTACTCGAGGTGCAGCCTCACCAAGCAGTTATACAGAGGGAGTATCACTTCCCTCCTTCTGGAGGTGATCCCCCTAGCGATGCATGCCAGCATCCTGTTGGCCTTGGCTGCTGCCCTCCTACAAGTCTCCGAGTTGTTCATCTTGACATCCACCACCACCCCCAGGTCCCTCTCAGCCATCGAGACTCCCCAGTGGACCCTTCGGGTGCAGTGGGATCAGTGATCGGATTACCTGGATCAGCAGGTGCTTGTCTCGCAGGCAGTCCAAGGGACACTCAGGTGGTGATTCGACTTGCCCAATTTAATGAAGGGAGTCCCCTTCCGCATGGTCCCACCTACTCTGATCCTAACTACAGATGCCTCCATCCAGGGCTGGGGAGCCCATCTGACTGACAGATTCTGGGCTCATGATCTCCACTGGAACAAGACTGCCACATCATTGTGCTGGAAATGAGGGCGCTGCTCTATGCCATGCAGGCTTTCCAGTCAGATCTCCTCTCAGGCCTCTTGCTGTTTCAGATGGACAACATGCTCGTGGTCTTTTACATCAACAAATGGTGGCACCCACTCGTATACCCTTTGCAGGGAGGCCATGAGTGTCTGGCATTGGGCCATAGCTCACGGTCTGGATCTAACAGCCGTCCATGTTCCAAGTGTCCAAAACACCTTGCCGACAGTCTTCAGCACACCTGTGTCCAAGGCCCACGAGTGGGAGCTTCTGCAGATGGTCACAGACTACCTGTTCGACAAGTGGGAATGCCGATAGGTGGAAAGTTTTGCATCCATACTCAACGCCAAACTGCCCAATTTTTGCTTGCTCGATCCAAGGCCGCGTGTTTTCTGGTGTGATGAGTTGTCCCTCTGCTGGACGGGCAGGCTTCTTTATGCCTTCCCTCCGTTGCAGAGGGTTCTTCTCAAGCTTCATGCGAAGGGAGTGGACATGGTCCTCATTGCTCCTTACTGGCCGTGGCGGATTTGGTTTCCTCTGCTCCAACAGCTGGCAGTGGAGCCTCTAGTTCCTCTGCCCCTGAGCTCATGCTTGCTCTCTCAGGATCAGGGGACCTTAATCCATCTGGACCTCAAGTCTCTGCATTTGGACGCATGGCTCCTGCAGACCTGGCTGTCTCCTGTTTCGGGGTTTCCACTAGGGATGCAGATGTCTTGGTGGCTGCTAGGAAGCCTTCCACTCTAGCCACCTACACTATGAAGTGGAAACGTTTTTGCCTGTGGACTTCTGCCCATTCCCTCGAACCTTTCACCTGTCCGGTGACCTCTGTTTTGGAGTACCTCCTTACCCTGTCAGATTCTGGCCTGGGTTACTCCTCTATCAAGGTGCATTTGTCAGCCATCTCTACATACCATCCACCTATTTGAGGGCAAGACCCTTGCTCTGCTGGACCTGTCCCATACCTATCTTTTTTTTTTTTTTTTTACTTCTTATTTATCTTCTCCTCTACTGTCCTCCACTCTCCACTCAATCGGACCCCTACAGCGCTCCACACGCCAACCCTCTCGACATACAAGGTCTGCCCCTAGAGTGCTCAGCTCCACTCCTTATCTCCCATGATGGCCTGGATAACCCCCCGGGCGGGGTGAGGAGAGATCCCCCTTACCTCCCTCAATGGGTTCCGAGGAGTGGGTCTGCACAGTGGAATCTGCCCTGATTCTGTCGGTGGGTGGAGCGTGTTGCAGGAGAGGTCTTAACCTAGGAGGTGTGGAGGGTTATTTCCTGTATTCTGGTCCCCGACACCAATGTGCAGTGAGGTACAAGGAGTCAGGCACACGCTGAGACGTGCGTCTGCTTGAGTCTTTGCCAAGGCCAACCCTACGTAGGCATCCCCACAGCACTGGATGACATCCCCTGAGTGCCCAGCAGGCGGGCGGTAAAGCAGCGGGGGGAGCATCCCATCCCACCCCGGAGAAGGAGAGCAAGCAGTCAGGTGCTCAATCCTTCTCCCCCCTGCCGACCTTCTGGCGGCCTGAGTTCATTCCCAAACCCGAGTCGCCGGCATGGAGCGAGGCGTGGCGTCCAGCTCCTCAGCCCTCAGCACCACCGGGCCGGCTGTCCCATACCTTTGTAAGGGGCATTCTGCACTTCAAACCTCCCATTTGGGACCCTGTCCGTCCCTGGGATCTTTTGTTCATGTTAGAGAAACTTACTTTCTAGGGACGTGGATATGTTGTTATGTCCACACGTCTGGCAGTGTCCTTTCCCTATAAATCTTGCTGGAAAGTCTTCAAGCTGGCTCCTGCCACCCACCCGGGTTGTATAACCCTTGGCTGCACCCCATGGTGCCAGATCTTCCTTTCTGCTGGAAGAAGCAGGTTTCCTCCTTACCGTTCCTTTGTTGAGTAGGCCCTGGCGCTCAAATCTTTGGATTTACTTACAAAACTTAAACTCGTTTGAGTTTCATCTTCCGCATGATCTTCGTTCGTGACCATAATGGATTAAAAGTCCTTGCCCAGACTGTGCAAGTGCCCTTGCTGGCAGAAGTTGTCGCGTACCTACCTACATGTCGTGTGCGTTTACTGTCTGTGCCACGAGCCATGAGCATGATTCCCAGACCTGCGACTTTTGCCAGTCGGTTTAGCCGTCAGTTCTTCAGGACTGCCTTGCCCGCCTGAAGTTGGGTCGCCCAGAGAAACTGAATCTGTTGGTCAAATACAAGGACGCCCATTTGTTGGTCTCCGCAGGTGTGGGGTCCGCCAAGCAGCTGGAGCAACTTAAGGCCTTTGAGAAGGAGGCGGCTCGGGCCGCTGAGCAGTCCTCTTCAGCTTCTGCCTTTGTTCCACTCAAATTGGGCTCCACTTTTTCCGGCTTCTTCACGGAGCTATGCTAGTCTCTCCCGACCTAGAGAAAGGGCCCTTCGGGTTTGCACAGCTCGTGCTCTGGCAAGGAGGAGTCTTGACACGACAAGAAGACTCACCGTCGACATACTTGGGATCAGTCTTGATCTCTGTCTCGGGAATCACCCTGTTTGACCACAGTCGAAACTGCGGCCTTAGCCACTGGCTTCACTGTGCACCTGTCAGGTCAGATGCAGGCCGACATTTTTCTCGACCCTGTTGACCTGTTGTCACTAGATGAGGCTGACAATTCTCTGTTCAGGACTCTGGTCCTGCCGATGACCACCGAAGGGGCGGCTCAGCCCACTGAGCTGGACCCTCTGGTCACCGACCCA
This sequence comes from Neoceratodus forsteri, assembly GCA_016271365.2. Classification (NCBI taxonomy): domain Eukaryota; kingdom Metazoa; phylum Chordata; order Ceratodontiformes; family Ceratodontidae; genus Neoceratodus; species Neoceratodus forsteri. The sequence goes on from CM057453.1 coordinate 199,791,884, forward strand.
GACCAGGTGGAGCCGCGGCATTCCCCAGCTCCCTCAGAGATCCCCCGTTGGTACCACAGGCGGCTGAGGTCTAGGTCTTCCTTGTCCAGTGCATTGAGCAGATCATTCCGATGTCTGCTGCCCCGCTCTTGACGCCATGGGAAGCGGCACTGCCACTATTCATCTTTGTCTTCCTTGAGTGAGGAGAGGCTTCGGCGCAAATTGAGTCGATGCTACGAAGACCTCATGTGGCAACAGTTAGTCTTGTCCAGTCCGAAGTCGACCCTGGCTCCCACACTGTCCAACACATGGCTGTCACCCTACAGGCCATACCGATGCCCCTGAGGGGCCGGTTCAGACCACCCCAGTTCAGCTGAAGTTGGCCCCTCCACTGACTGTGGTGGAGCTGCCAGCCGAGCAGCCACCAACTGGGGCTCCAACCACGGAGTCTCGGCCGGTTAAAGGTCTTCCCCATCGGCTGTCTGTCACTGTCACGCCTGACCATCCGCAGCGGGTCAAGAGTGACTCTGATGGTCGGCCGCTTTATGCGGACTCTTCAGAGTCCGAGGACTCCTCGCTGCACTCCCATCCAGTCGGCCTGGAGTCGGTGGGGGGGCCTCTCAACGGAGAGGGACCCACGTCCTTTATGGGCATGCTCCGTCTCATCTCTGAATCTACGGGGATGCCTTTGGAGTCCGTTCAGAAGCAGGCTTGCTATCCCCTCACAGAGATTCTGGATAAAGGGGATTCTCCAATGGAGGCCTTCCCAGTGGCTAAGGCAGTTGTTGGTCCGGCCCTGGAGCTTTGACAGCACCCTGCCTCCTGCCTGGTGCACTCAGCCTGGATGGCCCGCAAATATGCGGTGCCCACTGGGTTCCCTCTCTGAGGTTCATGGAACACCCCTTGGCCGAAGGGTTGGTGGCAGATTCCGTGTTTCGGCTGTCTGGCAATACAGGCGATGTCGACAGACCGCTGGACAAGGAGTCCCAAGAAATTGGACCACTCAGCCAAAAAGGTCTGTGCTGCCTCCTCGCTCTGTCTCCGACAGGCGAGCTCAGCCGTCCTGATGTCACACTTATCCCACGCCCTTTTAAGCTCCCTGGATGAGGCGATTCCTTCTCTCCTGGCGGACCTCCAGACCACAGTCAAGCAGGTCCGTGACTAGGGTCAGGCTGTGGCCAAGAAGCAGCTCGAGATGACCCTGGACATTGGAGATTACTGTGCCCGCTCAGTGGCGGCCACCATCGCCATGCGCTGTAGGGCTTGGCTGAGGATCTCAACCACTCAGCACAAGCTGGCGGATGTTCCCGTCTTAGGCACCGACCTGTTTGGGCCTGGTGTGGAGGATCACCTCTAACATATTGAGAAATCCAGTGCTACCTTGTACTCTGTGACGTTCGCCCAGAATGATCCTAAGGGCTCCAAGCAGCAGAAGCATAAGACTTTTTGACCCTCCACTTCTGCGGCAAAAGTAGTCCAGCACCAGTCTGGCCAGCAGGCTCAGTCTTGGCTCCCTAGGCCCAAGTCAGTGGCTTTGGTGGTCTGAAGGCCTGGAGGGAAGGGACCCAGCGGCTTCTTGGCTGGATCCTCCTCCTTCAAGCCTGCTCAGTGACGGGATGGGACGACCACCCCCCATGTCCATCACTCTTCTCCTGGGTCCTCTTTTGGGGGACCGGCTCCGCCACTTGCTTTCCGCCTTGTCTGCTTTTACCACGGACAGGTGGGTTCTGGAAGTGGTCGGCCAGGGTCTGCCTCTGGAGTTCGAGTAGTACCCTCCAAGCCGAGCTCGCACCCCACGGGAAGATCTGGTATTTGCAGACACTCTGTTGGCTCTTCGAGATGACATAGCCCAGCTCCTCTGCAAGGAGGTCGTAAGCGGGGTAGCAGATCATTCGCTACACCTAGGGTTTGTCTCCAGGTACTTCCTGGTGCTGAAACGGATGGGGGGGCTGGCACCATATTCTAGATCTGCATGACCTGAACAGATTCCTCAGGTCTCGTACCTTCAGGATGGTAACTCTGTCCCAGATAATACCATCTCTCCAGCAGGACATGTGATTTTGCTCCATGGATCTACAGGACGTGTTCTTTCACATCCAGATCTGTCCGTCCCACCGAAGATTCCTCCACTTCCAAGCCGAGGGAACCCTCTACAAGTTCCAGGCCATGCCATTTGGCCTCTCTTCAGCCCCCCGGGTCTTCATCAAATGCATAGTAGTGGTGGCAGCTTACCTGAGGCGCTGAGGAGTCCGGGTGTACCTCTACCTGGAAAACTGGCTGATAGCAGATTCCTCTAGGCAGGAGGTGGAGCGGTCCAGGGACCTGGCCATCCAGATCTGCATCCAACTTGGTGTCCTGATCAGCAAGGCCAGGTCTGAACTTGTACCCTTGCAGGTGATCAGCTTCATCGGAGCAGAGCTGTACTCTTGCTGAGTCAGAACCAGACTTCTGGCGGACAGGGTGGAGGTTCTTTCCTCCTTTGCCCAGTCCTTTCTGGTTGGGCACTTGCACCCTGCCCTGGACTTCCTGCGCCTTATGGGTTACATGGCAGCTTGCACCACTGTGGTCCGATGGGCCCGTTGGCATATGCGCTACCTGCAGTGGGAGCTGGCCAGCCAGTAGTCTGAGCGCATAGGTCACTTTCACCAGCTGGTCACGGTGACCCAGAGGATGTGGGATGTCCTCCAGTGGTGGACTGCCACAGAGCATCTGCAGGAAGGGATCGCCTTGAGCCGGACCCTCTCTCATGGGCTGGGGTGCCCATCTGGGGGAACACAGAGTCCACGGCCTCTGGACCCCCAAGGAGTCCTGTTATCACATTAACCTACTGGAGCCCTGAGCAGTTTGTCTGGCGCTGACTGCATTTGCTCTCTGTGTTCGGGGTCAAGTGATTCAATACCAGACAGACAACACCACGACCATGTACTATCTGAACAAGCAGGGTGGTGCACCTGGCAGCCATCTCTGCTTTCTGGGCATGGGCTGGTCGGTGGTGCGGGATACAGTGGTCTGGTGCTTTTTAAAAGGCTTAGATTACATATCCCCTCTGGTGCGTGAACCACCACCACTGGATCTGTTGCCGGTTTTGGCAAAGCTCATGGGCAAGCCATTCGAACCGATGCACAGATGTGAGATGTCACATCTGTCGTGGAAGACCACCTTCTTGGTGGCTATCACGTCAGCCAGAAGGATCAGTGAGCTCCAGGCGCTCTCGGTGGAGTCGCCTTACCTGGTCTTCCACAGGGACAGGGTTGTTCTGTGCCCCCAACCGGAAGTTCCTCCTGAAGGTTGTGTCAGAGCTTCACCTGAATCATGTGATGACTCTTCTGGTGTTCTTCCCAAATCACACCTAAGAGGCTGAACACAGGCTCCATATTTCAGACCTGAGGTGAGCGCTCGCATATTACAAAGGCCGCACGGCTGGAGTTTGAAGAGAGGTTCGCCAGCTGTTTGTCATCTACGGTGAAGCCACACCTGGCAGACCTGCAGTCTAGTGGACGACTGGCAGGTGGATCACTTCCTGCATTGATCTCTGCTATAGGTTGGTGGGTAGGGAGCCTTCCAGAGGGCTTGGGTCTCATTCCAGTTGCCATACAGCTGCATCGGTGGCTGCTTCTAGGGGCATCCCTATCCAGGAAATCTGCAGGCCTGCTACCTGGAAGTTAGCACACACGTTCATTTCCCATTACCACATTGACTTAGAGTCATGCCAGGATGCTGGTTTGGGGGCCTCAGTTCTCCAATCTTTATTTCCTAAGTATGGGTTGTGCACCTTGTCTCTGTCCTCCCGGAGAACTGCCAGAAGTGTGGATAGAACAACATATCCACGTCCCTAGAAACACAGGTTACTCACCTGTAACAGTAGTTTTAGGAGTGGTATATGTTGTTTACCACACACTGACCCACCAGCAGGCAAGATCTGGCGTCATGAGGTGGAGGTGAGGGTTATACCCCCCCAGGTGGGTGGGAGGAGCCAGCTTGAAGACTTTCTGGCAAGATTTATAGGGACAGGACACTGCCAGAAGTGTGAATGAACAGCATATACCACTCCTAGAACTAATGTTACAGGTGAGTAACCCGTGTTTGCCTCCCTTCGAGATGGCTGCAGATTGCGAGCTACGCTTTCTGTCATGGAAAGCATTATTTTTAGTTGGTCATTTCTACTTGGAGGATTTCCAAGCTTCATGCTCTGATTTGTGATGAGCCCTATTTAGTTTTCCACAAGGACAGGGCATCCTTGCGGACCAATCCTAAGTTTCTGCCCAAGGTGGTATCCAGTTTTACGCCGAGCTAGGATATGCAATTGCCTATTTATTACCCAGAGGCCTTGAATCGTGGGAAAGCCTTGCTTCACACTCTGGATGTTCATAGAGTGCTCTGTTATCAGTATCACACCCACTCTCTCAGAAAATCTGATCAGTTGTTTGTCTCCTTTGCCCCAAAATCTTTGGGGGCTCCATTTTCTAAGCAGACGTTATCCAGATGGTTGGTGAATTGCATTGTGTTCTGCTGCCAGAAATATGACAAGCCTTTACCGGGACCGGTTAAAGGCCATTCTACCAAGTGAGTGTCTGCCTTCTTCACTTTGCTGTAGAGGGTCTCAGCGGCAGATATTTGTGCAGCTGCCACTTGGAGTTCTGTCCATACTTTTATCAAGCACTACACTTTGGATATTGCTCCCTGACGATGGGCTCGCTTTGGCCTTGTGGTCCTGCAGGGTCTCCTTTCCTGAAGGATTGACTCCTCTGTTCCTTTCCTCCTCCCTTTGGATGGGGTTTGTTCCGGGTACTGCTTGGGACTTAGTCCTACCGGTGTTGCCTGCTGCAGGAGCTGTCCTCGAAGTAAGATAGTACAGTTACGTAAGGACTTATGGTAACAGTAGATCCTTGAGAAAAGCTCCTGCAGCAGGCGCTGCTTTCCCTCCCTCCTTCCCCTTGTGTTTGCTCTTTCATAGATCCCTCCTTGGTCTCCTATTTATGCTTGCTGGGTCTCCGGTGGGAGAACTGAGGTAGCACTAGGGGACTGCTCCTTATATACCATAGGCCGATGTCAGGAGCAGTCCCCTGCTGTAGACTGCTAGCTAGAAGTTTTCTGTGAGGTTCTAGTGCTTGTAGCAGCTTTGTCCTACCGGTGTTGCCTGCTGCAGGACCCTCTCTCGAAGATCTGCAGTTATGGTAAGTTCTTAAGTAACTGTACTGCTATATACTGCAGGAGGGCCACCTGTCAGGCTTTGAGCAGGGTTTCAGATGGAAATTTAAGAATTGTATTTTGTTGGCTGTTTGTCAGCAAAGGTCTGTAGCCAGATCTCTACATTTGTAAGCCAAATCAACAAATTGATTTTCCTGTGTATTAGAGTGGAAAATGGTCTGAGATTCTTGCGTCTAATTAAAAAGTAAATTTTTCCAATTGTTTAACCAGGTGAGACGCACTAATCTGAAAGCTTGTTTACAGATGTAACCTGGGAGCACAGGGAGGTTAAGTGACTGGCTCAGGGTCACACAGTATGCAAGTGGGGGCTGTGGGATTCAAACCCAGGTCTTCAGATTTGCAGATCAGAGCCTTAAACCACTGCGCTATACTGCCTCCCTAAATTGTTACTGCTATTGTTAACCAAATAAGATATTATGCAGTGTAACTGAAGTTTCACACACACTAAAATCTGGCATTAAAATTGTTTTTATTTCAACTATTTTTTTTTTTTTTGGGGGGTAGGAGAAGGTTTGATTCCAGGGACGTGGCTATGTTGTTCATCCACACTTCTTGGCATGTACCTTTCCCCTTTAATTCTTGCTGGAAGGTCTTCAGGCTGGCTCCTCCCACCCACCTGGGTAGTATAACCCTCAGCTCCGCCCCATGATGCCAGATCTTCCTTTCCGAGGGAAGATCAGGTTGCCTCCTCGCCACTACCGCGTTTTGTAGGCCCTGGCTTCAAATTCTTCGGATTCTCTGGAGACTCGGCTCGTTCGAGCTGGCAATTGCAATTTGTGGTATTTGATCATGGAAGATAAATCTTCCCCCAGTCTTTGCCGGTGCCCATGTGGCCAGAAAATGTTGTGCACTAATCCTCAAACCATGCGCATGTACTGCTTGGGTGTCGGCCATGACACCCAGGCTTGCGAGATGTGTCTCGCTTTTCATCTGAATGTCCTCGGCGATTGTTCCACATGCCTCAAGTTGGGCAGGCCCGAGAAACATCCTCCAGTTAAATTCAAAGAAGCCTGGTGGGAAGTCTCAGCGGCTACGGGGTCCACCAAATAGAACAAATGCAGGGCTTCGAGGAAGAAGTGGCACGGGTCACGGAGCTCTCCCCTTGGCAGATTTTTGTTCCTTTCAACCTGGGCTCAACGTTTATGGGTTTCTTTTGGGAGGTGTGCCAGTCTCTCCCCCACTAAGGGTGAGGGACCTTTGGGCTTGCATATCTCCCAGTTCCGTAAAAAGGACAAGGAAGTGAGAGATTCGTCATCTAGGGTGGAGACGTTCTTGCAATCACGAGTGATCTCGGTCCCAAGAAACTACAGTCTCGACTTCAGTCGAAATTGCTTCCTCGACTGCTGGCTTCTCGGCTTTGCCGTCTGGTCAGTCAGCCGAAGCCTTGATTGATGATGCAGTTGAGATCACTCTTGATCATTTCGATCTGTTGTGGCCGGACAAGGCCGACAACTCTTTGACTAGGACCTCGATCCTGCCTCTTCTTGATGAGGAGACCCTGCCAGCTGGGAATCCCATCGAGGAACTGGTCCCTGATCTGGGTTAATCATCGGTTTCCCCTGGTGTCTCCCGCGCAGCTGACTCGGCCAGTCCGCTCAAGGTCGAGATCTCGGACCCTTTTGACCGACAGGCTGAGGAACGTGCATAAACGCGCAAAAAAAGAGGCGACTCCGCCGTTCATCCTTGTCCTCCTCTGAGGAGAGGCTTCGTCGGAAACTCTTGTCGATGTGACAACAGCTGATTCTGTCCGGGCAGAAGCCTGCTTCGGTTTCCACCCCGGCCATTATTGACTTTTGCCTCCTAGGCCAAAGCAGACTCCACTAAAACTGGTGAAATCTGTTTTCCCCCTCCCGCGGAGCCAGCTAAACCTGCCCCGGTTTGGCCAAAATCGGTCTCTCCACCTATTGTGATGGAGCCGCTGCCTAAACTGCCTTTGGGAGGGGCTCCTAAGAAGGATGCTCGGACGGTTCCGGGTCTTCTGCATAGGTTATCAGTCACCCTTACATCTGACTGCCCCAGGCGTGTAGAAGGGGACCTTGGTGGCCGACTGATTTATCTGGATTCTTCGGATTCGGACGATACCGATCTCTGCTCTCATCCGCTGGATGATAAGTCCGTTGGTAGTCTGTCGGTGGAGGAGGGCCCTTCGTCATTTTTGGGGATTCTCTGCCTTATCTCCAAATCTACGGGGATGCCCTGGAACCTGTCCAGAAAAGGGCGGAGTACCCTCTTACAGATATTCTTAAGAGGGGGATACCCCCACTGAAGCCTTCCCAGTGGCCGATGCCATTGTTGGCCTGGTATTTGAGTTATGGCAGCACCCTGCCTCCTCCCCAGCGCTTTCCCTTTTGGGGTCCACAGAACATCCCTCGGCTGAGGGATTAGTAACCGCTTCTGTGTTCAGACACACAGGCAGCTCTGCTGACACTGATAGACCTCCAGACAAGGAGTCCAAAAAACTGGACCACACTGCCATGAAGGTCTATGCAGCCTCCTCTCTAGGCCTCAGTCAGGCAAGCTTGGTTGTCATCATGGCGTACTTCTCCCATGCCCTCCTGGGCTCCTTGGACAAAGTTCTCCCGCACCTCCCTGCGGACCTTCAAACTACGGTCAAGCAGGTCCGGGACCAGGGCCGAGTCCTTGCCAAGCAGCAACTTCAGACAGCCTTGGATCTGTGGGACTCTTACGCCCGTTCGATGGCAGCGGCAGTTGCCATGTGCTGCAGGGCTTGGCTGAGGCCTTCCATCTTAATGGCGGATACCCAGCATAAACTCACTGATGTTCCTTTTCTGGGTACCGATCTCTTTGGTCCAGGTGTAGATGGTCACCTTCAGCGAATCAAGCAGTCCAGTGCCACCTTGGACTCTGCTACTTCTGCCAAAAACGATGCCCCTGGCTCTGAAAAGCAGCAGAAGAAGAAGAAGAAGCCTTTTCAGCACCCTGCTGCTTCGGCCAAGCAGCCCTCCTTTCAGGGTGGGCAGCAACAGCAGGCACAGACTTGGTGCCCTTGGCCCAAGCCTGGGCCTCCACCGGCCCAGAGACCAGGAGGTTGGGATTCAGGCAGTTACCAGTCTGGACCCTCTTCCTCCAAGTCTGCCCAGTGATGGGATAGGGGCTGCCACCCCTATCCCGGTCACGCCGGCTCTGGGTCCTCCCGTGGGAGGTTGGCTCTGTCACTTCCTTTCCGCCTGGTCAGCTGTTACCATGGACAGGTGGGTCTTAGAAGTGGTCGGCCAGGGTCTGCCTCTAGAGTTTGAGCAGTACTCTCCCAGCTGCGCCCTATGGCAGGAGAGTATCGGCCCACACTCGGTCGGCTCTGAGAGATAACATAGCCTAACTCCTCCTCAAGGAGGCAGTAGTTTGAGTGGCAGATCTCCCATTCAACCCAGGGTTCATTTCCAGGTACTTCCTGGTCCTGAAGTGGACAGGGGGCTGGCGCCCCATTCTAGATTTGCACGACCTGAATCAGTATCTTGGGCCACGCACCTTCAGGATGGTACCTCTGTCCCAGATCATACCACCCCTGGAGCAAAACATCTGGTTCTGCTCACTGGATCTACAGGACACATTCTTTAACGTTCCAATCCGTCCATCCCACCAGCGGTTCCTCCACTTTAAGAACAAAGGGAACCCTATACGGTTCTGAGCCATGCCATTCGGCCTGTCATTGGCCCCACTGTTCTTCACCAAATGCATTGCAGTGGTGGCAGCCCATCTCAGGCGTCGAGGGGTCAGTGTGTACCCACTCCTTGACAACTGGCTCTTAGCAGGTTCCACCCAGCAAGAGGTGGTGAGGTCCAGGGACCTGGCCCTCCAGACCTGCTCTCAACTTGACTTCCTGATCAACGAGGCTAAGTCGGAGCTTGTGCCATCTCAGGTGATATGCTTCATTGTGGCAGAGCTCAACTCTTGCTGAGCCAGAGCATGGCTCCTGGCTGACAGGGCAGAGGTTCTCTCCTCTTTTGCCCAATCATTTCTGGCTGGGCATTTGCGCCCTGCCCGGGACTTTCGGCACCTTCTGGGTTGCATGGCAGCCTGCACCACCATGGTCCGCTGGGCCCGGTGGCATATGCGCCCCCTTCAGTGGGAGCTGGCCACCCAGTGGACTCAGCGCCTAGGTCATTTCGACCAGCTGATCACTGTGACCCACAAGATGTGGGAAACTCTCCAGTGGTGGACCATTCTAGACCATGTGCAGAAGGAATCCCGTTTGTCCGCCCCGAACCAGTGGTCGTCCTCATGACCGATGCCTCTCTCATGGGCTGGAGAGCCGACATGGAGAACAACAGGGCCCACGGGTTCTGGACCCCTGAGGTATCCCGACACCATATCAGCCTGTTAGTGCTCAGAGCGGTCAGACTGGCATTGTCGGCATTCAGTCAGCAGCTTCAAGGTCAAGTGGTTTAAGTCCAGATGGACAATACCACGACCGTGTACTACCTCAACAAGCAGGGCAGCATGCACTCCCAGCAGCTGTGCAGAGAAGCGCTCTGCATCTGGACACTCGTGAGCTGACAGGAGGCGGATCTCCTAGCCATCCATGTGGCAGGAGCCTCGAATCAACTGGTGGTGCCCTCAGCCGCGTAGATGAGACATCCCACAAGTGCTCTCTCCATCCAGAGGTAGCTCACAGCCTGTTCTCCCACTGGGGCAAACCGATTTTGGACCTGTTTCATACTCTCTCGCCTCAGCAGGGATCACTGCAGGGGGATGACTTCTCAAGGCCGTGGATCTCAGGCCTCTTTTGTGCCTTCCCTCCCTTTCTCTTGATCCACAAGGTGCTCCTCAAGGTGAGGAGGGACAAGGTGCAGGTGATCCTGGTAGCCCCAGATTGGCCCCGCCAGTTCTGGTATCCAGATTTCCTCAGCCTCAACAACAGGCTCCTGAGGCATCTTCCAGCATGCCCAGACCTGATATCTGTCAGTCAGGGGAAGGTATTCCATCCGGTCCTTCAATCCCTGCACTTGACAGCCTGGTACCTGAGTGGCTAGAGTTCCAGGCTTTGGGTCTCTCTGAGGATGTACTCACAGTAATGGAAGCATCCAGGAAGGAGTTGACCAGAAAGTGCTATGCCTTCAGATGGAAGAGATTTTCCATTTGGTGTCAGGGCAAGAGTCTGGACCTTTTATCCTATCCTGTGACTAGCATTTTAGACTACCTTTGGTCTCTGTCCAAAGGGGGGGTTTTCGGTCTTCGACCCTTAAGGTGCACTTGGTAGCCATCTCTGCTTACCAGGCGTGGGCCAGTCAGCAGTCGGTGGCACATTGAGAAAGTGGTCTGGTGCTTTTTCAAGGGCCTTGATCGCATATCCTCTCCAATGCGTGAACCTCCACCTCCGTGGGATTTACTGCTGGTCTTGGCAAAACTCCTGGGCAAGCCATTCGAACCATTGCACAAGTGTGAGCTATTACACTTGTCATGGAAGATGGCCTTCCTGGTGGCTGTCACATCACCCAGAAGGAATGGGGAGCTCCAGGCGCTTTTAGTAGAGTCTCCTTATCTGGTCTTCCACAGTGACAAAGTTGTCCTGGGCCCCCACCCGAAATTCCTCCCAAAGGTAGTGTCAAGAGTTTCACCTTAATCAGGTATTGACTCTGCCTATGTTCTATCCGAACTACACCTCGGATGCTGAGTAGAGGCTCCATACCTTGGACCTGAGACGAGTTCTCTCCTATTACAAGGAGAGAATGGTGGAAATTTGGGGAGAGGTTCGCCAACTGTTTGTCACCTACGCTGAACCCACTTCTGGCTGACATGCAGCAAGGCGAATGATTGGCAGATGGATTACATCTTGCATTGATCTCTGCTATAGGTTGGCGGGTAGGGAGCCTCCCGTAGGGCTAAGAGCTCATTCTACCCGCCATACCACTGCATCGGTGGCTGCTTCCAGGGACATCCCTATCCAGGAAATGTGCCGGGCTGCTTCCTGGAAGACAGCAAACACCTTCATCACTCCACTACCACATCAGCCTTGAGTCACGCTGGGATGATGGTTTTGGGGCCTCAGTTCTCCAGTCTCTGTTCCCTAAGCAGGGGGTGTGTGCCTTGCCTCCCTCCTCCCGGAGAACTGCTAGGAGTCTGCCAAGAAGTGTGGATGAACAACATATCCATATCTCTAGAAAAACGGGTTACTCACCTGTAACAGTAGTTCTAGGAATGGTATATGTTGTTCATCCTCACTGACCCACCTGATCTCCCCAGTTGCGGCGCACAAACCTGGCTTCCAGCAGGCTAAGATCGGGCGTCATGGGGAGGAGCCGAGGGTTATACCACCCTGGTGGGTGGGAGGAGCCAGCTTGAAGACCTTCCGGCAAAAATAAAAGGGGAAAGGGACATGCCAAGAAGTGTGGATGAACAACATATACCACTCCTAGAACTATTGTTACAGGTGAGTAAACTGTTTTTATTACTTAAGAGTATGTCATTAATTGGTTTTCTTTGTTGTAGTCTGTCATTATCACTTATGGAAGTCACTCTCCCCCCATTCAAATGCACACAGTACACTCAGAACACAGGTCGCAGGCAATCATATTAGCAGCAACTGAGAGTCACGTGATTGTTTCGCAAGACAAGAAATGACAGGAGGGGGGGAATGTGTGTTTATATTGTATGACCACAACTGCCCGTCAGTTTTTCTACCTTGACAGGTTAACATTTAGGCCTTAATCCTACATAGGCAGCCAGTTTGAGACAAAATTACTTGTACTCATTATTAAAAAGGAAGCAGCTCTGTGCAGGATCTTCATTTTGAACAAAAGCATTAATTTACATGCACACACTGCTAAATGTTGCTTCAAAATTTGGCACTGCCATCGATCATGCAAGCTGCTGACGTTGCCTTAATGTGTCCACCATGTCTAGTGCTGCTTCACAGTGCAGTCCACAATTACTACTGCCTCAACAGCACGTAAAACAGAGAGTAAAGAACACCCTGTTATACTGTCAGATGTTAAATTTTTCAAGAGCTTAAAATTTAAAATGGAACCACATGGCTACTTTTTACTCCATTTACATTTTTTCCTGTATTCTCACTGCAATTACCAGTGGAGTCAAACCGGAATGTTGCACTTTGTAGAATCTAGTAGACCACCCTAACGCACACACTCGTGGCACACCCTAGATTCGCCAACCTTTTAAAGAGACAGCTAAATAACAGTAGTCTTAAAACAGTTGGAAAAATATTTCAGAATCTGGAAATCGGTCTCATAATGCGATTTGGCAAGTGAGAGCATAAAGTGAAAAAGGAAATCGTTTAGCCAGGAAAGGCATACTAAGCCGGGGCTCGTTTCCAAGTGACACCTGGGAGCACAAGGTTGCACAGGGTCACGTAGTATGCAAGTGGGGGCTGATAGGATTCAAACCCAGGTCTCCAGACTTGCAGCTCAGTGCTCTTAACCACTATGCTATACTGCTTGCACTGGGTGTTGCTCCATTCATTCACAAGATGGAACTGTTCCCCAGATTTAACAGTTCCCACAAAGGAGGGATGTGGAAACTGGGGGAAAGAGATCCCCGTTTTGTACTGGCTCCTGGCAGTCTAACTGCAATAATGGATCTGTATATGAAAGTCCCATGAACTCTTACGACACAGTCGTTTGGGTCCAGAGCCTGATTTGGGTCCAAAACCTGATGTGGAGGGTGACAGATGCTGGGCTTAGCAGAAGCCTGATTAGGGTGTACTCATCATTTCCTAGCCATGCTGAACTACAGATCGTCCTTCTAGGGGTCTCTTGCAGTAGGCAGCACCGTTAGGACTAAGCTACCAGATGGAAAACTTCTAGCTAGCAGTCTTCAGCGAGAGACCACCCCCCCATGTCGGCACGCTGACGTCTGCCTATGGTATAAAGGGGTCAGTCCCCCAGCCCCACCCCAGTTCTTTTTCTGCCATCGCCCTTCGCTCATTGGACCTAGATGGAACATTGCTTCAGTCGACTGCCTTTCCTGATTACGTTTTCTTATTTTTCGATTATTTTCTATTATTTTTGATAGTATTTAGTCGTTCTTATCGTCTTCTGCATGTCTTCTTCGGCGTCTTCAATTGAGTCCTGCAAACCCAAGTGTGCCTGCAGTAAGTAGACTCCAGACAAGGATGCTCATTCCTCCTGCGTTATCTGTCTAGGACTGGACCACGACACTACCGCCTGCCAGTCTTCCCTGAAATTTAACCAGGCCACATGGAAAAAACACCAGAGGGTCCTGGAAGCCCATCTCCTTCAGCAGAAACTGGATGCTATGGAAATAGATCTGCGGGCCCGGAGTACATCTTTCTCCCCGGGGGCCTCGCCAGAGTTATCCTCTACTTCTAAGAAGAAGCACAAGTAGGACAAGTATCTGGATCGGGAACGATCCGCTTCTAGGCCGCAGTTGCCTCTGGGAGCTCTGGCTGATGTTGGGTTCTGCCCCACAATGGGTCGGCCCTTCCTGTTACGCCAGCCCTATCTTCCTCTGGGTTGCCTCTGGCCCCACCCGCTCTGATTGCAGTGTCGGGTGGCACCTCTGTGGGTTCAGGGGGATCCTTCCTCTGTCCCGCACCCCTGTCGCTCAGGCTCTTCATCCCACAGGGTCCTCAACCAGGGAACTCTAGCAGTTCTCAGTATGTCAGTACCTCTACTGATGCCAGCCTGGCCCTGGTGCCTTCACTGGATCCCTTTTTGGGGTCCAACGATGGTACTTTGGACCAGCGCCAGCTGTTTCCCACTCCTGTGCGGTCACAGTCTTCACCCAGGGGTTCTCCCTCTAGCGCCTCCTGTCTCTCAGCTGCTGCTGGTGGGCCCCATTCTGTGACCTTTCCACCCAGCGCCGCCAGGGCTGTCTTCTGCCGGTCCTCCCATCTTCGAACCCAGCACCAGGCTGCTCAACACTGGGGCCCACTGGTCCCCTTCTTTCAGACCCGGCGCTTCTGATCCTGCGGCGACTGGATCCCCTTACAGGTCTTCAGGTGCCATCTTCAGGATCCCTCTCGAACCTGCTCGGTCTTCTGCCTGACTCGCAACATTGTTGGGCCCGGCTCCTGGCCGCCCTTCTGATCCACAGTCTGGCCCTTCCGCCAGAATCTGGTGCAACCCCAGGCTGCCTGTCGACGCCCTTCTGGCCATCGCCTGGTCTCGGGACAGTCGTTGGATCCTTCCCATGGTTACCCGATGCACAACCCGCCGTAATATCCTGACGCTGGGGGTGCTGTTTTCCGCTGCCGTTCCTCACCCTTCGTTGGCTGATTATGGCACTTTATTCAGCTCCTGGTGAGCGTACACACAGTGCCTGATGCCAGCCCCGGCGGCACACACGTTGGCCCCTGCACTGATGCAGGATCCTCTTCAGCTGATAACTAGGTCTCCTCCTCAACTGGAGCAACCACCTGATGCTAGGGTGAGTGCCGATACCACCCCAAGCCCAGCTCAATGCCAGACTCTGACTGCTCGGAGGACACTGAGTCGGACTCTGTCGAGACACCAGGATCCCCCGCTCACTGAGGCTCATTCAGGCATCATAAGTTTGGCAAATGGAGGAGCAGAACCTTTAGCAGCACTGTTTGGCGGAGCACCTGTGCCTCCCAGAGGTCACCTCGGTGGTGATCCTGCCTTTTGTGGTGCTTCACGATGATAATACCGCAACCATATGGCAGCCGCTAGCATCTATCCCTCCCTTGCCTAAGAAAGCAGATTGGCTTTACCACACCCCAGAAGGCCAGCCTCAGTTTGGGACCCACCCTAAAGCTGACTCTGCTGTCCTAATGGCAGTCCACATCAGGACTACGAAGCCTAAATGCCTGGGTGACTTCCCTCCAGATACAGAGTCTTAACCACTTCAGTTGATGGGCGTACGCCTGTTCCACTTTAGCCCAGTGCACCAAAAATTACTAGGTGCACATGGTAGCCCATCAGCAGTCTCTCGGGCCACGCAACAGGCATTCTAGAAGTCCTCCCAGACTCCTTCTCTAAGGCTCAGTTAGAGCAGTTACTCTGATCTGCTTCCAAGGTGAGCTTCCACGTCCTCCGTGCTGCCTGTTACATGTTGGATGCTTCAGCGTGGTGCATGGTGGCGGCTAATTGTCTCCAGCGCTTGGCTTTGCCTGTCAGACTTCACTCCAGATGTTCAGACCTCCATTTCGGACACCCCATTCTGGAGCTGTGCTCTTTTTGGTGGCGATGTCCAGGACATGCTGTCCTCTCTACAGGACTCTGGCAGGGCCCTGCGGTTGGGGCACCTCCTCTTCCGCAACCAACAGGACAGGGTGCTGGTCTTCCCTTCAGTGTTCAACGCAACGACCCGCCCGCCAGTTGCTCTGTGTCTCAGAACAGGCGTTGGGTCTCTTCTGCCCCTGATGCTCTAGCCCCTAAAGCTCACAGAGTCGAGGAGGCAGAGTGTCCTGCACCCTCCACCGCCCCTTGACTCGCGGCACGATACCCTTCCTCCACCATGGAAGCCAGTGGAGTTGTTGGGTGTCACCTTGCCCTCCACAAAGATGGATGGAGGATAATTTCTACTCTTGAGTGGATTCTCCAGTTGATGCCGCAGGGACGCACTCCAGCATTTTTCAGGTGGCCACCCAGACACCCTCAGGGGTCCTTTCTTTAGTTGCCCCCCCCCCCCAAGCATGCTATAGAGCCCTTTCTGTGGAGATGGATTGGCCACAGTTTCTACCCCCGTTTCCTCTGCGGGACATGAGGGATCTCTGGCCATTTTGGGGCCTGTCTTTTGTGCTGGTTCCCGGGGTGCAAGCGCCTTTGCATGGTGGCTATCCTGGAGTTTCCGCTACGGGTCCTCCCAGGAGTCTGGCTCTGTGCCCTTCCTCTGCAGGATACATTCCTACTTCCCTTGCTTTTTTCTGCCTGCTGCTGTTTCCTCTACCTTTATTTTCAGGCAGAACACTACCAGTTTAATCCCTTCCCCTTTGGCTTATCTGTGGACCCCGGAGTCCCCACCAGGTGCTGGGCAGTGGTGCCTGCGGTCCTGAGACAGAAGGGATCCTTTCTGCCCCCCTGCCTTGCCAATCTGTACCTTATGGCCTCATCCAAGGAACATCTTGCTCAAATTCTACACTCCACCCTGCTGTTTCTCCTTCCTCCAAGGTTTATCATGACCTTTCCTAAGTCCCTCATGCCACTGGCTGTGCTATATTGAGGCAGAGTGGGGTTCCAGCAGAGACAAGCTCTTCTTCTTCCTGACAGGGTAGAGGCCCCGAGGAACAAGCTTGGAGAGTTGTTTCCAGCTGCTGGCTCCCAGCCTGCTCCTCCCCGTGGCCACTGAGCCTCTTGGTGGTGGCAGTCCCTACAGTACTCCTGGCCATGCTCCCCATGAGTTTCCATGGTGGACCCTGCAGGTCCAGGGGGTATCGGTGGTTGGGA
Organism: Neoceratodus forsteri; assembly: GCA_016271365.2. NCBI lineage: Eukaryota > Metazoa > Chordata > Ceratodontiformes > Ceratodontidae > Neoceratodus > Neoceratodus forsteri. Next base: position 199,808,416 of record CM057453.1, read on the forward strand.
CACTCTGACCTCTAGGTGTTTGGTTCTGAACCAGTCAAGGAGAGTCTCCTCTTGTGTATCTGGTCCTGGATGGAGCTATTCCTGCACATCTAGGTGCCAGGAATATGGGCAGTGGTGTGCACTTTTCACCATTGCCAGGAGGTCAGGCGTGTGTGGGAGTGGGTCGTACAGCATGGCCTTTGCCTCTCGACGGTGCAGGTGCCAGGCGTTCAGATCATTCTGGAGGCCATTCTTAGCCACACACTGGCTCAGCCTCAGAGGCAGAATCTATGCACGTCAGTGTTTCAGCGGGCGGGGATGACCAGAATTACATCTGTTTGGTCCCCATCCAGTTCCGCCCCTTCCCCCAGTTCCCGCTCCCCCATCCCCAGGGCCTGGGGTTTCTGGTGAGACGTGTTTTTCCCTTTCCTTGGGAAGGGGGGGCCCCTTTATGTCCCTCCTCCTTTTTTCTGCTACTCCAGAGGGTTCCTCTTCAACTGCAGTTGGAGGGGGTAGGAATGACTATTATTGTGCCATGTTGGCTGCACCAGGCATGGTGGTCTCTGCTTCCCCATCGGGCAGTGGACCTTCCCATTCCTCCCCTCTGTTTCGTCTTGTTCTTCCTGGTCTGGGGCACCTTGCTCCATCAGGTTCTCAAGTCCCTCTGCCTTCTCACAATGGCTCCTTTTGACATAGCCATCTCCCACTTAGAGGCCTTCCCCATGGTTTATCAGGTTCTGATAGGGGCCAGCATGCTGTCCCCGGATCCATATATGCTACGAGCCAGAAGCTTTTTTCGCTCTAGGCAACTTTCAAGGGATGGGGCCCTTTCTTATGACCAGTCCACTAGCTCCTGGATGATTTCCCATCTCTGCTGGACTTGCGCCTTGGTTCTTACTCATTTATTTATTTAGCTTTTGTTTACTGGGTAAGTACACTAGACAAGTATTATGCCTATTTTCAGGAACAACCCGGTAGAATACAACATGAGGAACAGTCAAGGAGACATGGCAAAGAGAGTACAGTTTTTTTGTCACAGTAAACAAATGTGGGAAATACATCATTTGACGCTGGGGAAACATACAGTAGTAAGCACATTTCAGATTATACACTCTAGACTAGCTAGTTCAACTGACAGATATATACAGGTCATCATACATAGGAGTGGAGCATAGCTCAAGGACTGGATTGGTCATAATATAACTTATAACATTGTCATATACACCCCCTAGGCTAGTTGGATCACAGGACAGGTATATACAGCTCATCACATTTTTCTAAATATGCACATGTTAGACAGAACAGAAACACTTGGTAGTACAAGTTTCTACCAAGTGACTAAGGTCAATATGTCATGGTTAGCCTATGACCGTGGAGCAATAATGGTGTAAAATGCCCAAGGCTTTTTAGGCAGGAGTAGTCAGAAGTCATTGATACAGTGGGGAAAATATCTCCAGGAATTCAATGGAGACACCCTGGGAGGTTCAGACAAAACAATTTGACACTTTACTTTAGGGAGGTTTGGGGCAGTCACACTGTGATGCTAGTTTTAGGAAACCCCGAGGGAATTTCAAAACTCAGATAGAGGGGCAGCTTGGATCTCCACAGGCAGCGAATTCCAGAGTCTGGGCGCACTTATGGCAAAGTCCTGATCCCCCATGAGGGTCCGGGTAGGAGGGACTTTGAGCATCCCTGTTGTGAGAGACCTAAGTTGGTAGCGGGTGGGATTCAGTTTAGGCAGAAGCCGGGCCAGCCCCTGGGGGGGGGTGCTAGTTCTGATCACTTTCCCAGAGAGGCGTCCCAAACCAAAATCAAGGTATCTAGCTGGTGAGAGTTAGCAGAGTTTCTCATATAGCTCACAACGGTGGGTGAGTCGGGAGGCAGCCAAGGCAAAACGACAAATGTTACTGTAAGCAGTGTACCACCGGGTGAGATGTGTCTTTGGAGAGCAAGCAAATAGGTGCAGCCCATAGCTGAGGGAGGGAAGGAGCACACCCTTCGCTAGGGCAAGCCTGGCTGCCGGTGTAAAGTTATACTTGGCCCTATAGGCCAGACCTAGTTTGCAGTTTGCCGCCCTGCAGATGTTAAGGATATGATTACCCATGTCAAGTTAGGGGTCAGGTGTTGCCCCCAGATATTTGATGGAGCTCACTATGGGTAGTGAGGATCCATCTGTGCTGGTGACGTGTAAGCAGGCCAATGAGGCTTTGATTTTTAGCCATTGAGCCAAAGAGCATAGCCTGTGTCTTTTTCAGGTTCAGGACCAGCTTGTGACTAGTAACCCATGACAGTATCCTCTTAGTCATCGGTCAGGTTCTGGTTTAGGGTAGTGGCATTCTGGGAGTGAGCCAGGATTACCAGATCATCTGCATACATGGTGGCACTACAGCTGGTAGTAACCATGGGTAGTTGATTGTTGAAGAGGGAGAAGAGGAGGGACCCAGTACTGGAGCCTTGAGGCCTCTGAGGTCACCGGTAGGGACTCGAGAGGACTTTATTGAAGCTAGGCACTGCTTTCTGCCATGTAGATAACCCATTAGCCATTTCATGGCATGGGGGGAGAAGCCAAGTGACCACAACTATGCACCAAGCAGTTTGTGGTCAACGAGGTCAAAGGCTTTGGACAGGTCGATAAATATTGCACCAGAGAGTTTGCCCTGGTCCATGGCTGTCTGGATACTTGATGTAACCGAGATTAATGCTGTGGTGGTGCTGTGTCCCTTACGAAAGCCGTGCTGGTCTGGGGACAGAAGTTCATGAGAGCGGATATATTCTGAAAGCTGCTCAGCCACTACCTTTTCAAGGAGCTTGCTAAGGGTTGGGAGAATGGCAGTTGGTCGATAATTGTCAGGCAGTTTGGGATTTCCTTGCTTCAGTACAGGGACAGTCCTCGCCTCTTTCCAGATTCCTGGGATGGTCCCCAGACCAAGGGATAGGTTGAAGATGAAGGCTACTGGTGAGGCAATGTGTGCAGCAACAAGCTAAAGGAGTTTAGGCTCCAGGTTGTGTAGGCCAGGACTGGAGTACTGGGAGAGGCCAGCTAGGCGTTTCTGCAAGTCCTGAACTGATACAGCCCTGAGGTGGAACATTTGATGAGGAGGGTGACCCTCCAGCAGAGTGGAGGGAAGGGGGTGGGACAGAGCCTCATCAGGTGAGAAGAGGGTTGTGAAGGCAGAGAAATGATTATTTAGGGAGTTGGCAATAGTATGGGAATTATTGCAGGAGACTCCATTTATGACCATGTCCGTAACCCCCGGATGGGAGGATCCACTGACAAGGGATTTAATATCTCTCCCTAACCTCCTGGGATTACTGGCAGAGCTTCGTAGGGCGGACTTGCAAAAGTCACTCTTTGCGGCCCTGATGGCCTTTTTGCACTTGCTCCTGAGGTGTCTGTACCTTTGAATAATCATGGGATCACTGGTACCTTTGGAACGAGCCCAACACTTATCTCTCTCTCCGCATCTGGGCTAGGGAGATTCCATTTAACCAGAGGGTAGCGGACCCCTCACCCTACGGGTGACCTTTTGGGAGCATGCTTGTCTTGCAAGGCCCCAAAGGTGGAGAGGCAGTAAGAGGTTGCTGCCGAGGGGTCAGTGGCACCATACACCCCAGACCAGTCAGTAACACTTAGGTCCTCCAAGAACTCCTCAGTATCGAATCTAGAGTAGTTTCTGACATGCATAATTTTGTGTGGAATTTTGGGGTGGGCATTTTCCATACACAGAAAACCGGTGAGTGGTCAGAGATGGAGTCAGATAATGTACCCACTGATGAGATCCTGTCAGGATGGTTAGACATGATCCAGTCCAGTAAGGTGCTGGAGGATCCATTTGCTGTCCGCCTAGTTGGTTCGTGGATGAACTGGGTCAGGGCAAGGTTAGCAAGCAGAGGCTCAAACTGCTTAACATTACCACTATCCCAGTTAAGGTTTACATCCCCCAGGATTATGAGTTCGTTATCCCCGACTCTGGGACCAATTTTGTCCATGAGGTGAGTTAATCCAGGTAGCCCACCTCTTGGAGGATTATAGGTGCACACCAGGTGCAGTTTCTTTGCGTCCCCAAGTAGCAGTAGCACATGTAGCAACTCACAGGGGGACACATTTGAATCCTGGTGGGCAATTTGGGAGATTTTTAAGTGGCTCTTATGGTAGATTAGTATGCCACCCCCTTTGCCCCCAGCTCTGTTCAGTCGGGTGAATTCATACCCAGTAAGTTCACAGGCAGAGTCAGGGACAGGGGTTTCAGCCAGGTCTCCGTCACTCCTAGAATGTCTGCTTTGTAGAGTGCAACCCATGCTAATAGCTCATCATGATTAGGTAGCAGGCTCCTAATTTTAAGATGAGCTATTTTTAGCCCCTTACTCATGCCCCATACAGGAGGGATTTTGTGGGTCAGATTTAATGGGCCAGGGTTGGTTTCAATATCACCGGCCAGTAGTAGTGCAAGTAGGAGGAGCCAGGGGAGATACCACCTCCTATGCGCTTGACAACCTGGGAGTTTTTTAGCATGGGCACGCTTTACCCTGCTTGTATACATAAGGCAATCAAGATCTAGACAGCAAGTAACACTGCAGTGCACTTCGGAGATCACAAGGATATTGGAGAAGTTGTAGTCTGGGACCTCGGAGGTGGACTCCATCATCTCAGTTGCCACCCAGTGTTATTGGGGAGGTGACCATATGCAACAAGGAGAGTCCCACTATAAGACCTACAAGGCCTATATTCCATGGGATGACAGCCAGCACCTCTCTACCGTTAATATTTGAGTATCCCTATCCTCACTAGATGGATGGGAGGGAACCACGTCCACATCTTGGCTGGAGGCATAGCACTAGCCTGTGAGATAATTATCAGTCAGCTAACAAGAACTGCTGTGAAGGAAGGAGAGATGGATGTACTAAGGCTGGAAGGAAGTTAGTGAGATTTGTTATTGGTATGTGCCAAGTAAATAAAATAAGGCCTGCACAGTGCAGTTCAAGACTACCAGCTATGGACGCAGGGGCTGAGGTTTATTTCTGGGGAAGGAGTTCCTGCCCTTGCCCTTTGTAAGCACACTTACCACCTGTCGACAGTTATACGAGGACAGAGTTTAGACAGCCAACAACCAAGCAGTGCAAGTGGGGTTAGGATTGGTATAATAGTAAATACTAGCAAGGTTGTTTTGAGCAAACAGTGTAGCAGGACTGGGATAGTTAGGCCCTACAACTTTTGTCGGGGAGTCTGGTATAGTGAGGCCCTACACCTTTTGTTAAGGTCTCTATTAGCAGGTCCTGAGACAGGAGAGCCAGCAGGATGAGCAATGCCTGTACAAAACTTAGGTTCTGACACAGGACAGAGCAGGGCAGTTTAGCAGACAGTGGTTGCAGAGAAGTAGGCCATCAGGATAATGTTGACAGGCAGTAGACAGTAGTGCGGTCAGTAGGCATATACCAGCATAAAGAATGTATTTGACTCTATTTGGCTTATACCAACATGTGTAAAAAAAAAAAAAAATTCATTGACTCTATCTAGTATCAGAGAGTAGGAAGGGCAATTAACCAGGGTAGGAGAAACAAAGTGATTACCATTGCTAATTAAGCAGATACTTCCCCTGTTGGCTGTTTGGGCGATACTGGCTTCCACAAAATAGAAATCAAGCTAGTTACCACTAACAATGAATCAGATACCTCCCCTGTTAGCCAGTTGGGTGAGACAGTACATTAGGGGCGGAGTCAGTGAGCATTTAATGGGAGGAGGGAACACGCGGTGGGCAGGTGGGCCGAGAAACCTGTTCAGCTTTCTCCTGCACCGGGGCAGGGGCCGGGAGCTTGTGCGATGCAAAGTCGTCAGCCGAGGTGGCCTGCCGGAGCAGCAGTAGCCCACGGCACCTCCACTCGGCAATTCTGCGGTCCTCTGGGTGACGCAAGGGGGGGGGACCTTTTGGAGCAGGTCAACCCTCGCCTCCCCTCCGCGCGGCATCAGCTGTGTTGCTGGTCGGTGTGACAGTTCTCCTTTTCAGGAGCAAAGCGAGAGTGTCACAGTCGACCAGTAGCCAATGGAGGATTGCGCGTAGCGTAGGTAAGAATAGGGTGCTCAGAGTCTATCTGATTTGAGTCTGAAGGGTGGATGGCTGACAATGAGGGCTTCCTGTTTTCAGCTGCAGAGCTGTCGCACAGGCAGTTTTTAAGGAAGTTGTCAGCCTGTTCAGTGAAGCTCAGGGGGAACCTCAAACTACAACCTCCCCTTGTAGCAGCACCGGGAAATAAGTAGAATGATAATGCAGGCCATATTGCCCATGATAGAGTACAGTGATTTATGTAGAAATACCAAGAATCCCTCTAGTGGCAGGTCTGTATAACCTGCTAATGGAAAACTAGCCACTTCTATTACACAGTTGAAATGTGCTTAGTTCTATCGAAAATCTACTTGTAAAAAGTACCAGATGGCTGAAGCAGGGGAAAAGTCCTGGCCAATCGGAGCGGGTTTGCTGGAAGCACCCGCGTTCCAATTGGCTGCGCTGTCCCATACCTTCCAAGGAGCTGCAGGCGGGCATCCTGGTCTCGGTCGGTGGCTGGCTGGGTGCCGGCCGTCCGTGGGGGAGCTGAAGCAGCCCTGTTCAACAGCCCATCTTTCTGCTATCCCTGTCTATCAGTTCCTTATGGGAAGCGGGACCTCGGCTCAGTTGAGTCTCACGCCTTTTTCTGCGGAGCATTCTCCATATCTTCCTTCCTATGTGGAGTTGCCATTACTTCTTCTTGAAGTATTTCTGAGCTCTTTGCTCCCATGGGCTAGGGGCTTTATTCACTTTTTTGCAAAGATAAGATAGCTTTGCATTCCACTACTCTGTACCTACCGTCCGTAGTGTCTGGTTCTCCTCTGTACTAATCTGCGCACCGAGAGGTGTGTTGTCTCAAACTCTTATCAGCGGGATACACTTCTCCATAACCTGATTGTGTGCAGTATCCTGAGAGCCTATCCCTTTAGGGTCCAGGCTTTCTCGGCAGTCCTGGCTATTATTCATTTTCTTCGCTCCCTAGACGGTAGACGCTTAGGTGCTTATCTGATGCCACTCGCAAGGGGTTGCATATTGCCTCTTGTCTAGCTATTGGCACCACAGCAAGTCCCTTCATGGGGTTGATCAGGTCCACTCCACTAGGAAGACTGCCCCGTCCATAGCCTGTTTCATGACCATGCCTGCCAAAGGCAACTATGTGGTGGCCACCAGCGGCTCTGTCAGCACTTTCAAAAGCCATGCTGGCTGGACATTACTTTTAGATGCAGGGATGGCCTTGGACTGACTGTCCTTTAGGGCCTCCTGTCCTAAGTTTCCTATGGCAGACCTCTCTCCTTCTCCCAAGTTTTGTCTCTGCATGTTTTTTTAGCACTGCTTGAGACTCTGTCCTAACGGTGTTGCCTACTGCAAGAGCTCCCTTAAAGGAAGACAATACAGTTACATAAGAACTTACTGTAACAGTAGAGCTTTGAGAGGAGCGCTTGCAGTAGGTATGTTTCTCCCCCACCCCCCCATCCTCCTGCTCTCTTTTCCACATATAGTGGCCATTTTCTGTGGCTCCAAGACCCCTCCTTTTCCTGTTTCTCCTTTTCACAGGTCTCTGGTGGGAGAACTGAGGTGAAGCTGGGGGACCACCCCCTTTATACCATAGGTGGACGATGGTGTGCCGACGTCGTGGGCAGTCTCCCACTGTAGACTGCTAGCTAGAAGCTTTCCATGTGGTCCTAGCTCCTGGTGGCTTAGTTCTAACGGTTTTGCCTACTGCAAGAGCTCCTCTCGAACAGCTGTTACGGTAAGTTCTTACATAACTGTACTTGCACAATTGATAGTCCAGACAAGCTGAGCTTTAAAAAATAGATAAATTAATGAGGGGATACTTTTTAGGTACCACCACGTGATTAATTGGGGCAGTCTTGATGGACCTTATAGCCTTCTGCCCACTTGACCTGGTCACAGACCCAAGAATAGACAGTTACACAGGTGCTGCTTGGTATATCTCCAGCCATTTCGGGGGACAAACTTCCAGTTCTTTAAAACAAAGCTGCGAGATACACAGACTAGGAGGCATAGCCATGCTGTTGAAGCTGCCAGATAAACTGTTGAAGGCAGTCATGTTGGCAGAGCCTTTCTGCCCTTTGGCAGCCTTTATAATATGCATCTTGTGCCCAGGATCCCAGCAGAGTACGGTCAGACGCCAGTGGTGGCCTTTGGCAACCTATATGATAGATCAAATCAGGACTGCCCTCTGTGGCTGGACTAGTGTTGGAATTTCAGGGGGGCATGCCAAGGCTAGGCCCCTATAGCTCTGAAGTGAGCCCAGTAGCTGACTCATCACTGCCATTAACACAATGGAAAGGGGGGACCCAATTAAAATGTAGGCTTTCCATGGGCCTCTGTTGCTTCCAAAGTGTAATTCCAACACTGTGTAGTACCGCCGGCCCACGAGCCTGACCACTACCCAACCAAATCCTGAGACTCCCATGGATAACCCCCCCCCCCCCGAGCACAATCCAAATCTGGGGAAGATGGTGGTGGAGGACCAGTGAGTCACGAGGGTTGAGGCTTCATGGACCCCTTGGCTGCCATTTTTGCTGATCCGTGGTGGCAGGTGGCCCAGGCTCACTTTCAAACCCGGGTTGCCGGCGTGGCGTGAGGTGTGGCGTCCTGCGCCTCAACATCCAGCGCCACAGGGCCGGTTCATTTGGAGGCGTTCTCGTGCAGAGACAGGACTGTGTGTGTCTGGGGCAGGCCTCTGCGCCCATGTAGGACTGCATAGCGCTTCGTGGATTTGGGCCTTATGTAATTAGGTATGAAATATTTCAGTGTTTCTTAGAAATTGCATTCACGCGCTTAACAGAGGCCAGTGGCTTCTTTAGTGCATTCACCTAGAAAATGAACTGCTATTGCTATGCACTGCTTGTTTAAAGTAATTTCTGTCATTTTTGGGAAAACTCTGAAGAACAATATTTAGACACAGTTCAGTTTATATTTGATAGATTTTATGTATTCCTGTCCCTTTAATTCATTACTAGGTTCATTTTATTTTATATGGAAACAAGATCCTTGACTCCTGTTGTGATTGTCTGCTGTTTAATCCTTTACTGATCTCACAATCCTTCTTTGCGACCTCATAATCATTTCCATAGCAGCAAACAGTGATGTCACAAACAAAGGCATGTGACTTCAGCAAAGAATAAAGCAAAAGAAGCAGAACTGTAAGGGACATTGCCTTTATTTACTGTCTCCATATTCTTCATCGTTAAGAACATGGCTGTGTTTATTAATATGCTGGCTTCACATTTAAGACATTTTAAGTTGCACAAAAAATCTATAATGTATTTTATACCATACAGGTTCTGCATTGTTTTGTAATTGTATAAGTATTTACATTTAGAGATATTGCGAAGTTTTAATTCACTGGTGAAGTTGACAAATTCACCTCCATGGTGCAATTTGCAAAGTTTTTCTGTTGGCTAAAACATCTGCCTAACCATGAGTTGCGGAATTTTGCAGTGAAATTCTGCACTTCACGGATCAGTCTGTACTTCACAAAGTGCGCTAAATCCACCAATTTTCCTGGCTTCGCCCATCTTTTTTTACATTGTATTTTGTAGGTTTTTGTAATTTTTATCTCTTGTTGTTTCGTTTTGTACCCAGGGACTGCCTTGCAACGCTCAATGGAAATGTATCCTGATAGGTGGCCCATCGGCACAATGGTTGGATTTCCACTTGCGTCGCCAGCAATCTGGGTTCGGGAACAAGCTCGGGGAGCTGGAGGGCCGGCCAGGGGGAGGAGGCTTGAGTATCCCAGGGACAGCTAGTCTTCTCCGGGTGGGGGGGGGGAGTGTCTTGATGCTTGACTGGCCCCAGGCAGAGGCCTGGGGCACAGCAAGCACTGCAGCAGATATAGTGGGGAGGACATCGCAGATGTCGGCACTTTGCGCCATGATGTCAGGGTACTCACGACACCCATCAGAACAGGGGAAAGTCCTCTCCAACCCCCAGGTAGACTGAGCTCCAGAGCAGACCCTCATGGCTCCCACCTGCCTGGCGGTCCTGGATCCCGATAGAGACGAAGGCGTTGAGTAGCTGCCACCCCGTCCCTGCCCGGGGTAGAACCACGGCTCCATAGGGGATTCCAGATGGCTCAGGTAGGTGGCTGAAGTGGGGGCAGACTCCACTGGGGTTCCTGAAGGAGCGGGGGCTGGAGAGACGGGAGGAGGATAAAATACAGTTAAAAAAAAAATAATAATTATTCCTGATAAAACAATAAATTGAAAATGACTTTGCATGAAAACAGGATTCTTGGTCATTTGCTGTTCTGCTCTGGCTGCATGTCAGCAAGCGACATGATAATGCACTGCTTGTGACATTCCAATTGGTTGCTCAAGAAATTATGTCACAAAGGATTATTTTTTCACTTGTACATACTGCAAGAGCAGATGAAGATCAAGCGACAGTGATGCTGTTTTCATGAAAATGTTATAAATAAAGGTGATCAGGGCCGCAGGCACTCGTATCCTTTATGCATAGCCAGCAGTTCAGGATGCAGAGGCTGCTCCACTGTGTCTCCCAGAGACTTGCAGTTGCCCCATCCAGATATTGGAGGTAGGATCATTAACTACTCACAGCTGTAGCAGAAAGCTGCATGATTGCATCATCTCCCCCGTCGCTGTTTGACACTTTCACATGCAATTGTGGCAGTTTTTCCCGCAGATACTAACATACTAAAAAGCCAGCGGTATAGGCCCAATGGTCTATCAAGTCTGCCCGGGGATTAGTGCCTTCCCAGGGCACTGTCATAGCCCCCCCTTCCCCACAAGGTTCTCTTCCCCCCCCACCCCTGGAGAGGCTCTGGGATGCACCTTCCCTCTATACCTAGCCCATCCTCTTTTGAACTCCTCCACAGTTGTAGCAGCCACTAGCTCCGCAGGCAGTGCATTTCAGGTTTCCACCACCCTCTCAGTGAAGTAACATTTCCTTGTTTCCCCACTTAGTCTCCCACCATCCAGCTTCATTGAGTGCCCCCTGGTGGCTTCTGCCTCCCTCAGCTGCAGCACCCCATCAAGGTTGACCCTATTTATTCCCTTGAGATATCTGAAGACCTCGATCATATCCCCCGTCCCTCCTCTCCTCCAGCAATACAGGTTGAGCTCCTCTAGTCGCTCCCCTAGTCGCTCCTCACAGGGCGTTTCCCCAGACCCTGTATCGTGCTGGTCACCCTCCTCTGTACCGTCTCCAGCAGAGTAATATCCCTTTTCAAGTAAGGACACCAAAACTGCATACAGTATTCAATGTGTGGCCTAACCATGCAGTTATACAGTGGCAGAAGCACCTCTCTGCTCCTTGAGGTTATCCCCCTGGCTGTGCACCCCAGTATTTTATTCGCTTGGGCTGCCGCCCTTCTGCACTGCTCAGAGTTATACATTTTGGCATCCACCACCACCCCAAGGTCCCCCCAAAACCTCATGACTCCTTGCAGGGTGTACTTGTGAGCTGGGTTTTGGCTTCCAGGTGAAGAACCCTGCATTTCCCAGTGTTAAACTTTAGTTTCCAGGTGCATGACCACCTCCTCAGAGTCTCTAGGTCCTCCTGGAGAGCCAGCTTCCCCTCCTCCCCATCTACTACCGCTCATAGCTTCGAGTTGTCTGCAAAGAAGCTCAGCCCACTTCTGATACCGCCCCTGAGGTCCGAGATAGAGGCATTAAACAGGAGTGGACCCCACTACTGACACTGTTGGGAGATGAGACCTCCCCATCATCACCTGCTGTACCTGCCCGCTAGCCAGTTTCCTATCCACCTGACCAACTGCCCCCCACCCCAAATCCCCCAGCTTCCCAAACACCTGTAATGTGGTGCGAGTCAAAAGCTCTGCTGAAGTCCAGAAAGAGGACATCCACTGGCCTACTCTGGTCCAGCGTTCTTGTCACCCCTTCGTAGAACTCCACCAGGTTGGTCTGACACGATCTGCCCTTAACAAACTGCAACCAAATGCAGCAAAAGGTGATGAAGTGAGGTAATTCTTTCCTCTCCTGCAGTTTGGCTTTTTTTCCTGCAAGTACACATACCTGGACTGAAAATATGTATAGATGGGACCTCCTGGGAATTTGTAGGAACTATTAACATATTTGACACCAAGACCTACCATTTTTCTACATGGGGCGCAGTACCCCATAATGAGAATCCTACCAAGAGCTTAGATAATAAAAGTATTGGGGGAAGGTAAGTATGTGAACTACGCTAAATAGTGCTTTTTTTTTTTTTTATTGACCCTGTGGTGTTGGAAGCTCTTAAATGTGCTGTGAATGCCTGCTGCTACCCCGCGTAAATATCTTTTCAATAAAGCCACAAGAAACTGTTAACACTTAATCATACTTTAACCATCCGGTTTCTGCCTTTCCCTTTGAACAATAAATAGGATCTCTTGTCTGTTCACCTGGACCTTTTTCCAGAAATGTTGGAAAGTCGGTGCATTTTCTCATGATCTGGACAACCACATTGAGATCTCAGAAACTGATCGTGCCCATGTTCCTCTCTCTCTCTTGTTTTGCTGTTCAAATCTATATAAAATAACCCACAAAGTACAAACCAGATGAAAACCATGGTAATGTCCTTGGCAGAAAAGGTACTGAGGTATGTGGGGCTGACATGCGCTGTTAATACCATTGGTGAGTGTGGCACCACGCTTGGTGCCACGTGCATGTTTTTAGTGTTTCTGGCTGTAAGATCTTAAAGTGTGGCTTTGTGGAGATTTATGAAAGTGTAGTGCTTTGTAAATGACTTTCTTTTTTTTGCCTTATGTTTTTCTCCCTTACGTGCCTCGCGACCCACCACTCCTTTGAGCTGACTAGGTGCCATCCACTCCGCCTGTTCCCTACTGAGCCATCTATCTCAAATTGCAGCCATCCCTGGGGTAACCTGGACGTAACCCTTCGCCGGGCGGGTCCCCCTCCAAGAGGGAAGGCACCAGGGGGGCCACCCAGCAAACATACTTGGCCCCAGGGTGCTACTGAGGTGAATGGTTTCCTTCAGGGCATCGGTGGCAGTGATGGACCGGAAGCCGCCACCCGGCTGGTCGCAAAGCGGATTTTCTGCTTTTCGGCTGTTTCCTCCTACTTGCATCTGCAGAGCTCCTGGTCTCCAGCAGAGGCCGCTGCAGTGCTATGTTGACCCGCAACCCACCCCAGGAGAGGAGAGCAGTCCTATGGACGCTCAATCCTCTCTTTCCCCTGCCAGCCCCCGGTGTCCCGAGTCCGTTTCCGAACCCGGGTCGCCGGTGTGGTTTGAGGTAAGGCACCTTCGCCTCAGCCCTCTACGCCACCGGGCCGGCGTAAATGACTTTTCTTTTTAATGGTTTCTAAGGTCTCTTTGTCAATAGAAAAACATTGGTTTAGGAATGGTTTGCTTGTTGAAATTCTTTTTTTTTTATACGTTATTTTTTCATCAGAGAGAAATTTACATATTTAAGAAGTATATTTACTGATTATTCATCTCAAAAGAATAATTTCAATTAAGTAAATTAAAGTATAAGTAATTTTTAGGAGGAGTAAAAGAAGAGAAAGTTGAACTCGGGCGTGAATTTATTCTATCTTAAATAATTTTTTCAAGGAATAGACAACTCCTAACTTCATTTCAACTTAAAGTCCGGAGAAGAAAAAATTAAGTACAGTTAAACATAGGCATATACTGAGTCTCATCAGGCTGGTCGTCTTCCTGTTCAAAGTCCAGCTCCATGAGGAGTGCCACATTTTTCTCATAGAACTCACGAGCAGCATCCACATCTATAAAATATTATAACGTGGTAGACAAAAGAGTTACAGTACCTGATTGGTACAGAGCCATCAGGTGACCGTTGACTAATCTACGATATATGCACAGCAAGTGGTAAGGGGCCACAGGGAACAGATCAAGAAGCGTCCGGATCTTGTTGTTGTGGTGGAAACAGAGCTTGAAAGGCAGCCATTAATCCCTGCTGCTGAGCGAGAGGGATGTCCTCAGCTGAACAGGAGGGACAAAGACGGAAAAGCAGACAGTAAAGCACACACAGTAATCGCCGTCTCAGTGCTGGCAATGCTCAGTGAATCCCTTGTTCCCAGCAATGCACGGTGCCTAGCAGGTAGATTCCCAGTTCTCCCACCCCCAAAAGTTCCTGTACCCACATGCTAACTTCTCACCCACCCGACCCCTGGATCTCCAGTTATCGGGTGACACAGACAGAGAAGGAGCAAGTGAGAGCGTCGTGTCTCAATGATCTCTACAGTCATTTCAGGGGCTCCTTCTGCAGTTTTGCCTCTGTTCGGGAGCAGGTGAGGCAGGCACAGCAAGCGCTAGGTGGTGCATCAGTGCCCTGGAGTTCCGGAGTCACAGTAATTTGAGAAAAGTGTCAGAGTGTCCACTTCTGCAGGCAGGACCTGTCATCCACTGACTGGTGCTGAAAGGCGCACTTTGATCACTCGCATTAAACTCATCTCTGTGTCTCAGAAGCTGTGTGGCTATAGCCACTGTGACATTCTGTCAGGGGTGGGTGACATCTGACTACAGTGAGTGGGTCGGAGGAGCAGGGAGAACAGGTGAGGTACGCAGTGTTGAAATGTCTGAGCCTAGTTAGTGTACAGTACAGGAACCGGGCGTGGGTGTGACAGCAACATCCAAGTGCTAATGTGATAGCAGCATCAGTGAGAGGCGGCTGATCTGCATGTGTCATCCCCCTGATATTCCACGGTGGTCATTCACCCCCCCCCCCACAGATGTAGAGGCACACAGTGGCGACCATCCCCCCCCATCCTTAGTGCCTCGTGTTGTTCTGGTGCCCCCAACCCCCATACGAGTGACCCACCGACATTGACTTGAAGTGCTGTGGCATCTGGGCGATTCCCCCCTTCAACACAGAGAGGGGGACAGCGCTTAATATTAGTGATTGGCAGTGCTGCTTTAAAGTCCGTCATTGTTAACGGTAATGTGCTAATTGCAGGCAGCGAATGTATTTGGCTTTGTGTTTCTTTTCCCCTGCATAACCTTTCAACTTAATAATGATCTCAGCAGCGAGAGACAGGCAGGCAGACTCGTGCGCACACACATGTCGGGACCGGGAGTGGAGAGAGTGTGAAACGAACCCTAATACATTTTATCGTTCTTAGTTGTGAGTTGCCTATCTACACAGTGAGAGAGAGAGACCAACAGTGAGTGAGTGAGTGAGTGAGTGAGTGAGTGTGTGTGTGTGTGTGTGTGTGTGTGTGTGTGTGTGTGTGTGTGTGTGTGAGAGAGAGAGAGAGCTGCACCAGAGGGAGAAATTCACAGAGCTGCAGTGTTGCTGTGCAGTGGGGCAGGTTTACCTCAGTGAAGCCCTGAAGTACTTGTCCTACACATGCGCAAGAATCAGTGACAGACTGACAGTGCTGCAGCGTCATGTAGAAATCAGGCAACTTTAGAGAAAGGGAAACACAGGGAAAGAGAGAGACTGACAGCATTGTCAGCAACACAGTAGTTGTGTTGGTAGCAGAACACATGAAATAGTTCCTATGTTTTCATGATTTAATCATGTTTTTCTCGTCTTTTTTGTTTACCTTTGGTGACACCCTTTGTTATAAGTGCAATAATCCACTCCAGGGTGTGTGGGTATTGGGGATCGATCAACACCCCGGGTACTGTGAGGGCACTTGGGCTTCACCCTCGTGCCTCACAATGCACCCAGGGTGTTGATAATCCTCATTACCCACACGCCCTTTCTGTGGATTATTGCTTACATAATCTTTCCCTTGGAAGACCACTTAACTTTGCAGGTGATTGTAGGATTGCAGTTACCCCAGCACTCATAAATTCGGATTTAATAGGAAGAAAACGCTTTCGACATCTTTGTGTGGCCAAGCAAAAATCCGTGTAGAGATAAGCTTGTTTCCTTCATACACAACCCCCTCCTTTTCCTGGGGGCTTGTAGCATTTTATTTCTTGACAATTGAAGGAAATGTACAAATAACATACCTAGCTGCTCTGTCAGCATTATCAGGGTTATCAGGCTTCTGTTCTCGCTTCACCGGAGGTCTGAAGGTGGATTCTAAAATCACTGGCTGTTCCACTGTTAAATCAAGTGTCAGTATTTTCTCTACCTCGGATTTTAACTCTGCAAATGGAACTTGAGCTGACAGTCCAGTCAGAGATTTTTTACCAGTAAGGTGTTTTCAGTCCTCTCAAGCTTTGCCATTGTACTGAGTTGTTAGTGCAGTGTGGTATTAATGGCCCCTTCCATGGTCTAAACTCGTTGGGAAAGTTTATCAGCGTTCTGTTCTGTAAGAGTCATTCTCTCTTCCACATTCTCTATTTTTCCTTTGATAGCCTGACACCTGAATTTCTTGCAAGGAATTTTGTGCTTTTGTAAGAAGCTTTGGTGTCCCCTTAGAATTCTAGTAAGAATGCTTGAAGCGAAGCTAATGACTGCTTAACGTTAGTCTTTGCTTTAGCGCCCAGTTCAGGGCGCTGCATCTGGGAAGCCATTGCCTCAGCTGGGAACGGAGAACCAAGCGGCCCTCGCTGTGAGGACGAGCTCTTTGATTTTGGGGAAAAATACTTCTCCAAAGTTTCAACTTGAGCTTCTGCTCCCTCCTTCAGTTTAGTTCTAGTTATTAAAGCCATGAAACCAGATAATTGCTAAGGAAGAGCTACTTAAGTGGGGGCACAGAAACAGATATGCAGCCATGTTAATTTAGTGAGCTCCTCCCCCCATCTTGCTTGGTGAAATTGACCTAATCTGTGTAAGTAAGCAGTCCTATTATGTATTAAGTATAGTGCAGTCATTAGCAGTGTTTTTAAGCTGGAGATCTAAAACCCTATAACATTTTGGCAGTTGCCTCTTGAATATTTCAGTTGAACGCAATTAGACAAACCAGAAACAAAATCATTAAATACTGATTGGCAACCAGTGGACGTGCAGTAGCTATCTGGCTACTTGAACAAAAAGTGTTTAGCAGAATGCAGTTTAGCTGGTGGCATCTTTAAGTTAGCTATATCCAGGGAAAATTGTTTTCCAAAATGTTTGTGTAGCAGCTATAACAATATAAAACTAAATTTAAGGTGCACCAGTAAAAAAGTGTAAGCATTTTGCAACTGCCTTGTTTGCAGCAACTCTGATGTCACTTTCATGTGAAATCGGATGTGTAGCAAGTAATTACTAGACATAAACGGGTTTGTGCATCAGCTGATTAAATTGTGCAGTTTCTGTCTGCATTAATAAAAATACAAGTTTCCATGGCTAGGTCATGATTTCTTATTATCCTTTTGGTGGTGGTGGTGGTGGTGGCGGCCTGGCCAAACATAATTTGTCATTTAAAACAGAGTGGTCTGTCTTATGGGGAAAAACTATTGAGCAGCAAGCTTGGAAATACAGTCTGACTTAGCTGATGTCGTACGTCAGACAGTCAGAAGAGACTTTCATAAAATATGCATGGGTAGACCAGTGGCATACTGGAAACCTCATACCAAGGATTCGAGCAGGAATAAAACCCCTCCCTTTCACCTGCTAGAAGCTGTGGCAGGCAGCCTGGAGAGCTTGTGTGAAAGGAGAGGGCAAACAAGAAGAACTTGCTTTTCTCTGGTGGGTGGGTATGAATGTTCCGGTACCGCCCCAGTGAGGAATTCTGCACAGACTTGGCCATGCCTGCATTTCAGTCTGGAAGTGGCTTCCTTCTGTTCTGAGGCTGATGTTTCTGCAGGACATTTAAGTAAAGTTCAGTGAGCATAGTTTAAATTGCTTTGGATAGAGCGGCATCAATCATTTCTGTATCAAAGGAAGATCATCTGAGAATGAATCAAGGAGATGGGCAGCATTTTTCTGTGCTGTTCATGGGAACCAAATCCTGTTCAGAACCTTACAACTAGTAGTCATCTGTAACCTGTGACAAAAAATTGCAAGGTCATACCTGCAGCTAAGCTGTGTAGTGATAGTCCCAGACTTCTTCAGGTAAGTGTCTGATCCTCATAGGCAGACTAGTGCTGTTTTGTGATCATGTACTGCTGTGCCTTATGAAATGGGCATCATAAATTAAGAGCTCTCATTGGCTGCTAGGGATGTGATATTCATTCTGATGCACAGGAAAAAGGACCAACACTGGGCAGTGGGCATTGATATAGGTGATGCTGCCCACTTTAGAATGTTAGCAAAACAAAACGCAGCCATCTTGTTTGTGCCAGAAGTGGTGCCAGCTGAACTGTTAAAAATAAATACCTCTGACGCCTCTTCACGTTGCCTCAGTGAAAAAAGAACGGAACAGCCACGATCTCTTCACCAGCCCGACCGCTCGCTCTTTAAACTCAATTGTTTTAATTTTAACAGAAAAAGAAACAAACAACTGTGATGTCTCTCCCAACCCGGACGCTTCTTCATCTACCAAAAAAAAACTGGAACAACTGCGATCTCTGTATCAGCCCGCCCAGTCGCTGTCTCTATCAGCCCACTTGCTCACTCTGTCTTTAAATTAAAAAAAAAAAAAAAAGAAACGGTGCAATTTCTCTTATTTGTCTCCACAAGCAGCATGGGGGGGGAGGGGTACTGCTATCATTACCAGACCTCCGCAATCTCTGTACCAGCCCACCAATCTCTCTATCAGCCCACCTGCTCACTAGAGTTTTTGTTTTTTAATAAAAAGAAAGAAACAGCTGCAATCTATCTTATTTCTGTCCAGCGGGGCTGCTGCAATGACAACCAGATCTACTAAAGTACAGAAGCCTTTGTAGGACAAAATTACTTCAGTGCAAACAAAAAGCACACAGCACACTTAGGCGGAGGGAACTATTTTATTAAAAGTGACACAAACATACATGTTTTTCCTATTTAAAATTGGAAATTTAGCCTACCAAATGCAGCTGAGCGAAGATGGCCATTTCATAAAGCGCAATAAACCACTCCAGGGTGTGCGTTAGTTTAACACACGGCTAGGAGGCTGGACGCACTCGGCCGTTGGCCTCGTGCCTGTCGTGGCTTATTGCTTACTTATAAGCTCTGCTATTAACTGTATTGGCACCTTGTCTGTAACCCTCCTGGGTTGTGCCTGAAAATAGGCAATTCTGTTGTCTAGCGCACCTACCCTGTAAACAAAAACTAAATAAAAAAAAAAAAAAAAAAAAAAAAAGTGTGGAGTGTGAAAACTTGTGAAATGGGACAATGTAAATGCCACTCCAAAAATCTCAATTGTCTCAAAGACCGTGGCAATAAAATGCCAATACCTCTAGATTTGCTATTTCTTACATATAAATTATTTATATACAGTGTATGGCTATGCACATGTAGGTAGCTGGATGTACAGTATGTATGTAAAATGGTTGGTCTTACCTCTGTCAGTCTACACCATTCATCTCTGTTGGGTGACTGGCCGGAGACAGGCACCCCGCGGGAGATTTTATTTTTTTATTTTTTTGGGGGGGAGGAGCCGGAACCACTCTGAGACCGACACATTACATGGTGCTAGTGGGTTGGCCAGTATCGGCTGTTGGATCCTCCACCTCAGTTCTGCTTCTCCCACCGTTGAGACAGCACCTCGCTTGAGTTTTCTCTTCGTGACCTAGTTTGACGTCAGTGCTTCGGAGATGGTCAACGCCATCCTTCAATTTCTCCACTGCAGCTCCGCCTTGGTTCTGCTGCCTACTTGACGCCGTTTTCCAGACCAGTAAGATCTTTCCTTTTTATTAAGCAGAGTCAAGTATTTTCTGGTTTGTTTTTTAAGTTACCGTATGCGCCATGCCAGATCCTCTGGGCAAGAAACGATAGAAAAAAACGGGTCGGCCCCCATGCATTGGTGTCCCTGTGGACGACAGATCTCCGTTACCGACCAGCATGATGTTTGCCTTTCCTGCCTTGGACTGCAACATGACATGGATTCCTGTGATGCCTGCTTCTCGATGGACCGCTGAGTTCTGGAGCACCGCGCATTAAAAGTCGGCAGGGCTTCGCCAACTTTCGGAGGGTGTTGTCGCTCGCATCGGTCCAAGCCCAAGACGCTCAGCCATTCCTCTGGGTCCCTTCCTGGGCCTACACGGTGAAGAGGGGGCCTCCTCTTCGGCATGCCTTGCCATAGAGGAGGTTCCTACTGCGGTGCTGAAGGTTAGGTCCGACTCAGTTCAGGGCCGGGCCATGAACACTGCTCTGGCAGTCACCTCTTTGGAGGTGCAGGCTCCCCCGTTGTTGGGGCCCATGGCTGCGAGTTATGGCGTGGGGCGTTCCTTGTCACGTCGTATCAGGTCCTGGGGCCGTTCGTGTCTCTGGTAATCGGGGTGGCACCGCGAGGAGTGCGGGGTCGGGTCGCAGCGCTATGACTGGGAGAACCCCCAGGGCCACCAGTCCAGAGTACTTCTTGATCGTCTTCTCTTTGGAGCAGGACAATTCTGAGGCTGATCCGGACTGGAGGCCTGATTCGTCAGTCAGAGGATTCTCCACAGCCTAGCACCCTTGCGCTTCCCCAGGTGCCCCCTCCAGCAGCTCTGGTGGCTCATGCTGATTCTCAAGCCAGTGGCGGCTTGGTGGGTCAGGTGCGGGTTTTTGATCCTGCTGCTGCAGGAGTGGCGATCGGGATCCTGAGTGAGGGGATGGCAACCGTACCCGGTGCCATCCCTCCTCTAAGAATCAAGATCGAGACCCCCCTTCTGTGGTCCCCTTGGGGAGTCGTCTTGAGTTAGGGGGCTCTTTGGCACAGGGTGCGAGGAGGAGAGCTTCCTTGGAGCCAACGGGGTTGAGGGAACAGGGTGAAGGACATCGGCACACTTCCGTGACCCTTTGGGGCCGGAGGAGGAGCCGCAGTGCTGAGCTCAGTTTCCTCCCTTTGTCCTCTTCTAGGGAGGTCTCATTGGGTGGGGCTGGGGACTGCCCTTCTGGATCCATGCGGCCCCGATCCCCCTCATAGGGTAGCGCACCCTACAGGGTTAAGTCTTGACCTATTTGTGTTCCTTAAGAGGTTGGTGAATTTACAGACCTTCGGATTCCCGCTTATGCCAAGTTCTCCTGTAGATTCATGTAGCCCTGGGAGAGATGTTTGTTTGTTTATTTATAGCTAGGATTACAAATACCTTTGAACCAGAGGTTCTTTTACAAACGTTACGTGTCAGAAAAGGGTGCAAATCCCAAACAGTCAAAAAATGCAATACAGGTTAAGGAAGTAAGCATATAGGGAATTACAACACAGATTTGGGGGTTAAAATAGCAGCACAGAGTCTGTGGCAAAAAATGATGAACAATTAATAATAAACAGGAGCATGTGAGGTGTAACTCCGACATCAAGCAAGTCAACCTAGGGTTGAGTGGAGAGGAGCAAGGGGTGGTAATTATGAGGGGGTAGGCAGTCAATGAATTGACATTGTCATAGGCGCTACAGGACAGACAGAAAAGAAAAAAAAATATGTGCTAGGTGGCCTGGTTGGGAGAGTGACAAGAGGCCGTGTGCTACAGGAGGGGGAGGGGGTTTAGTGGCCGGGGTGGGGTAGGGAGGTGGCAGTGAGGATACTGGATGGGATGTGACAAGGTGAGGGGCGAGGATTGAGGGTTATGGAGAGGAGAAGAGGAAGGAGGAGAGGAGAGAAGACGTGTGAGGGTGATAAGAGGGAGATGCATCGGAGGGGGTGGGGGGGCAGTGTGCGGAAGGAGGAGGGCAGGATAGGTGCCTAGGCAGAGCAGTCACAACTACTATGGCCAGAGAGGTGCAGGTGAAGTTTACATTTAAAAGGACCAAGCTTGTTCTCCACTGTAATTTCAGGGGGGAAGGCTATTTAACAGCGAGGAGGCCCTGGAAAGGAAAGCACATTGGGCCTGGTTGGTACAGCAGAACGGAACAATAAACATGGGTTTGAGGGAACTGCGTGTAAAGCGTGCATTGGCTGCGGGTATCATTGTGGCATGTGTTGCAGGGGGTGTGAGGTTAAGGCAGATTTTCTTAGCCAGTAGGCAGGACTGGTAGGCAAGTCTGTTATCCGGATTAAGCCAGTTTGACTGCTTGTAGAGTTCAAATGTATGCGTACACTTCCCTGCACCAGTGACAAGTCTGCAGCATTTGTTAAGGGCCTTCCTGATCTGTTTTAGGGTGGTGTCAACGGCGGCCCTGCAGAATACAAGCCCATAATCAGTGATGGATAGGACAGAGGAGATTATGGCTGCACGCATAGCTTCAGTGGTAAGACAGTGACTGTGGTGGTATAGGACCCCAATTCTAGAGGTTTTTTTTTTTTTTATTTAGTTGTTTAACCAGGTATAGCACACTAAGCTGAAAGCTTTTTTTACAGGAGCGACCTGGGAGCACAAGGAGGTTAAGTGACTTGCTCAGGGTCACAAAGTATGCAAGTGGAAGCTGTGGGATTCAAACCCAGGTCTGGTCTGCTGGATGTCACCAGATTTGCAGCTCAGAGCCTTAGACCACTGCGCTATACTGCCTCCGATGGGTTAACTGATTTTTGAGATGTGTTGAATGTGCGAGGTGAAGGACATCATGCTATCAAGGGTAATACCAAGGTATTCAAACTCCTGAAACTGCTCAAATGGCTGGTGTAGCTCATTATGAATTGTGAGGTTTATAGATCTGTGTTTGCTATGAAAGCTATGGAACAGCATGGACTTGTTTTTTGTGTAATTCATCAATAGCTTATGCTGAACAATCCAGGTTTCAACTGAGCTGAAGTTCATCTGAATGACCTGGAAGAGTGAGACAGGGTCAGTATGGGTGGAAAAAGAGGACTGCATCATCCGCATAGAGTATCATGTTATTGCAGGCTGCAGGAAGATTATTGATGAAAAGACTGAATAGGAGAGGGCCAAGGATGGAACCCAGGGGTACACCAGAGCAGACAGGAAGGGCACATGAGAGAGTCAGCGATTGTGACTTTTTGACTCCTAGCCAAGAGGTAGCTATCAAACCATTTGGTAACATCATCTGATAGGCCATGGGTGTGGAGTGAGTGCAGCAGGAGTTGGTGGTTCATGGTGTCAGAGGCCTTGGTCAGATCTATGAACACCGCACCCAGTATGTGGCCAGGGTCAAGCGCCTTATGAATATGGTTGCTGACATCAAGCAGGGCGGTGGTAGTACTGTGGGCTTTTCTGAAGCCATGTTGTTGCGAACAGAGTAAGTTATATTTGTTGAGGTGTTCAGACAACTGGTCAGCTACGATTTATTCCAACACCTTGGAAAGCGGGGGTAAGATAGAGATGGGGCGGTAATTAGAGAGAAGGAACCCGTCACCACTTTTTTTTTTTTTTTTTTTAATCGCTATTTAGCCCTCCTACGTCCTGCGGATCCTGACCCTTTGGGAGCACTAAGGAGTTATCCCCTTGCCTCACTCATCCTGCCCGATACCTACCACCCGATCCCCATGTAGCTGTGCGCGGCCCCCCCCCGACTGGGGCTGAGGTGGGGCGGCAGACACCCCGATACTGTAAGTGGCGTCGGATCAGGGGTAGTCAGGCAGGCGAGGGCATATTGGGGGCATGCTCCGGGCACGCCATCTTCCCGGCATCTGCAGGCGTCTTCACACTTTCCTAAGGAGGAGTGGCATGCCCCATGCCAAGGCATTGCTACCAGTGTCACCTCCCATCCCCAACGTCAACTCTGTGCCTGCCGTGTCCCTGGCTTCCGCCAGGGTCCAGTCGGGCACAGAGTATGGATCCCCCTCCAACCCGGGAGAGGAGAGCTGTCCTCCGGACGCTCAATCCTCTCCTTCCCCTACCGACCCCCGACATCCCGGGCTCGCTGCCGAACTCAGGTTGCTGGCGTGGTGCGAGGTGTGGCATCCAGCGCCTCAACCCTTAGCTCCACCGGGCCGGCAGCGACCACTTTTATGAATGGGTGTGGCAACTGTTGATTTCCAGATCTGGGGAATTGTTTAAGGGAGAGTGAGAGATTCAGAAGTTTAGCGAGAGGTTGTAGGACGACGTCAAGGGGGAGAGAGAGAGAGAGGAGTTTGAGGTCAAGGGTGTCTCTGCTGAAGGCAGCTTTACTTAGCACTTTATTAAGGTATTTTTTACCTTCAGCCATGGACACCCTCTTAATGTAGAAAGGTGATGTATTACTGTGGAGATCGGTTCTATTATTGGGGCAGTTCAGGGTTGAGTCATCAAAGAAGTTAGTGGGAAGGACACTGCTAAGATCAGTGAACGCAAGATTAAAGGAGTCCGCTATTTCTTTGTGGTCCTGTATAGTGGAGCCGCTTACCTCAAGCATAGTAGGGGAGCATTTGTTGGGTTTACCCGTAAGGCTGTTGATGTTCTCCCAGGAGGTTTTGTTGTTTCCCCAGGAGTTTGTAAGTTCCTGTGTGTAGTAGGCTTGTTTAACTCTGCGTTTTGCCATTGTGCACTGGTTTCTAGCTGCTTTGTAGAGCTGCATATCGTGCAGTTTCCCTGAGTGCTTGGCTGAGTGCCAGAGGTTATCACGGTTACACATCATGGAGATGGGTTCGGAGTTAATCCAGTGATTAGTGGAGGATCTTGTTTTCCTTCTATGTAAGAGGCAAAATTGCTACAAACTTCATTGAACTGGGAGATGAAAAAGTCAAGGGCTTGGTCAATGCTGCTCAGGGAGTCAAGGGGTGCCCAGTCAACCGTTAACAGGGCAGCAAGGAATTGTGGAAGCTTGCCTTTACTTAAGATTCTTTTATAAGAGAACGAGGTCTTAGGATTTGGTACCTTGTTTGACCAGTGGAAGATAATTGGGGAGTGAGCACTAAGAGCGTCAGGCAGAACTTCCGTACTAGTAATTCTGTTAGGATGAAAGGTGAGGATCAGATCGAGCAAGGAGCTATTGCCAGTCGTATAATTAAACCTAGCGGGGGTGGTGACCAGTTGAATAATATCTAAGGCAGCAATGGCATCCTTATATGAGTTGGCTTCTGGTGCTAGCCAGTTAATATTTAGGTCACACCTAACAGTTGTCTCACAGTGGTGAGTATTGTTGTCAAGGAAGTCGGTGATATATCACGTCAGGTGGCAGGCTTGCCTGTGTGCCCAGCTCCCCTTCTCCCAGGCCACGCGGGTCCTCTGGGACGTTTGATCTGGGAACAGTTCAGATCTCAGGCTGCGGATTTCTCACAGTATGTGAGGGCCATGGACGAGCAGGTCTTCCGACTGGTTCCCCCTCCACAGCCAGAATCTGACTGTACAAGTTCCTCGGGCCTCATCTTCCTCCGCAGGGGAGAGGAGCCCTCTGTCCATCTGTCCTCGGATACTGATCAGGCCCAGTATTAGCGCTTCCTAGTGAGGCTGATCAGGGACTTGCACATTTCACGTTATGCCCGAGACAATACCGAGCGTGTGACACAAGTCTTCTTAGGCAAATACGAGGCACATCATTTGGTGGTCTCATCCTGGCCAGTTCCATTCCGGAAGGCATCGTACAGCATCTGGCAGCTTCCATATTCCTCAGAACCAGCCCCTATGAACTGCCGGAGATGGTATTGTACTACCCAAGGGTCTCAAGGCTCTTTGCCTCATCCATCTTCTGGACTGATGCATCTGGACACCCCTTCCAGGCATAGACACCGGTCCTCGACCAGCTCCCTGATCCTGGCTCTCGGGAGTTTGATCAGCTGGGGCGGAGAGTTTTCTCCTCTGCGTGGATTATGCTTGCTATCATTTCACATCAGGCGCACCACACTGCCTATAACAGGCATCTGTGGGCGATGCTGGGCCAGGCACTAGCATTGCTGCCCGAATTGGAGGCTACCCAGCAAGCCATAGCCCTCTCTGCGATAGGTCTGGAGTTAGCAAGGCACCAGTCAAGAGCATCTTACGATGCCAGTGAAGTCACTTCACAGCTTGCGGGGACAGCGATCCGCATTAGGCGGACGGCATGGCTTTGCCTTTCGAGGTTGTCACCTTTGGCCCGGCGTAGGTTACTGGCCTCCTCCTCCTTCCAGGGGACCCATCTCTTCTCCCGCAGTGCAAGACAGGAACTGGGGCTTTCCTTCCCCTGATTAAGGACTACCTTTTCCTGACCAGTCCCAGGCCTAACTGGCTGGTGGAGGTTCCCCCATTTTCCCTGAGAAGGTCAGAGGGAATGATAGTCAGGGATTCTTGGGCCCCCTTTGGGGGAGCTCGGTACCCACCCAGCAGTGATGAATGGTGAAGATTGATGCAGGTAAGATATGAAAATTACATACCTACCGTAATTCTCGATCTTCCTGTGTATCTTCACCATTCATCACTGAATCCCTCCCACCTTCCTTTCACAAGGCCTCTATCCCTGAGCCGTACTGCCTCGCTTCTTGTTGGAGGTGGGAGAGTAGAGCCCCTATGGAGGGTTTTCATATGGTCTTCTGGTGGGCCCCTCCTCTATCCTGAACTGCTCTGTGGGGTGCAGCCATCCCATGAGTTTCCAACTCTGTCATTTAGGATGAGGAGGTTCTCTTGCTGGCCATAACTCCCTTATCCCTTGTTGTTTCTTCCCTCTTTTACCATTCCATGTGGGGGATGGTATTATTAGGGGCTCCTTCTCAACCTCGAAAACCTTGGTTTTTCCTTTCCGGTAACTGGGGGGGGGGGGTTAAGGTAATCTTTATTTATAAAGCGCCATTCAAATACCAGAGTGCTATACAATACCACAATAAAACCACACAATCAAGTGAATAAATAATTATCATAAATATGACAAATGCAACAAATGAATAAATAGGTTATAGAAACAGAAGCAGAAACAGAATTTGACGGCAGATAAGGACCGTTTGGCCCACCCAGTCTGCCCATTTCTCTACCTAATGGATACGCTGCAGACCCTAGTTAACCAGCAGCCTACTTCTTTCTGCCCTCACCCCCTAGAATTGCCTTATGACTGTCCCATGCATGCTTGAATTCAACCACTGTTTTTGACTCCACAACCTCCTCCAGAAGGTTGTTCCATGCATCCACAACCCTCTCTGTGAAAAAATACTTCCTTACATTACCTCTGAGCTGCCCCACCTCTATCTTCAAATTGTGCCCCTTGTTCTTGCGCCGCTTTTTGAAAGATGTTACCCTCTTGACTTCGTTGATTCCCTTGAGGTACTTGAAAGTTTCTATCATGTCCCCACTCTCCCTCCTTTTCTCAAGGCTATACATATTAAGCTCCTTTAGTCTCTCTTCATATGTCTTCTGGTGCAGACCCTGCACCATTTTAGTTGCCCTCCTCTGGAAAGCTTCCATCTTATCTATGTCCTTGCGGAGATTGGGTTTCCAGAACTGCACACAGTACTCCAGATGGGGGGTCTCACCAGCTGTCTGTACAGAGGGATAACAACTTCCTGTTTTCTACTGGTGATGCCTCTCCTTACGCATCCCAGTATCCCCCCAACTCTCCTTACTGCCCTCTCACATTGCTTGCCCACCTTTAAGTCATGTGATATGACTACCCCCAGGTCCCTTTCCATTTTTGTTGTTGTTAGTATCTCACCCGCCATTGTGTACTCTTCCCCTGGGTTTTTGTTTCCCAGGTGCATTATTTTGCACTTCTTTGCATTGAATCCAAGCTGCTATACTTCTGACCATTCCTCCAACTTTGCCAAGTCCCTTCTCTTCCTTTCCATGCCTCCTTGTGTATCACCCCTGTTGCAGATCTTTGTGTCATCTGCAAGAGGCATACTTTTCCTTCCAGCCCCTCTGCAATGTCACTTATAAAAACATTAAAAAGGACTGGACCCAGTACTGAACCCCTGCGGAACCCCACTAGTAACCCCTCTTTCTTCAGAGTGGACTCCATTTACAATTACTTTCTGTGCCCTGTTGTCCAGCCAGTGTTTTATGAGGCCACCACCCTGGGACCCACTCCCAGGCTGGTTAATTTGACTATTAATCTTTGTGTGGGACTGTGTTAAATGCCTTGTTAAAGTCTAGGTAGGCCATGTCCACAGCCCTCCCTGGTCTACTACTTTGGTCACCCAGTCAAAAGAAATCAGACGTTAGATTCATCTGACATGACCTTCCGCTGTGAACCCATGCTGCCTTGGGTCCCTGTGCCCTACTGGCCTCTCGGTACTCAACAGTTCTTTCCTTCAGAAGTGATTCCATCACTTTCCCTACCACAGAGGTCAAACTGACAGGTCTGTAGTTTTCTGCCTCTGTCTTGGTCCCACTTTTGTGAAGGGGAATCACATCTGCCTTCCTCCAGTCCTCCAGAGATGATGGGGGTTAACAACCACAAAGAAAATTATTCTCCCAATAAACAAGTTCTTTAAAAAAGACTTATTTAAAATCCTGCCGACTCCAAGTTCTATTCCACCTCTGGATAGGAAGGCGGATAAAAAGTACCAACTGGACGGACAAGGGGCTGAATTCCTCTTCTCTCATCTTGATCATCAGGGGGGATAGCCCAGCAATCAGCCTGTGAGAAGGCGTTTACTCACCCACCTGAGAAGGACTCAAAAAATAGCATGTCAAAGAAAGGTTATTTAGCTGCTTCACTGGGAGTAAGACAGGCTAACTACCAAGCTTACTCAGTACAGTACCAAAAAACACTGTGGCAGTCCGTGTTGGCCATTGCAGAGAAGGCTCCTTCACATCTCTCTGATGATTTAGCTGAAACAGCCAGGTTCGGACTTGAAGCAGCAAAGTACCAGTTTCAAATGGCAGCAGATGCCAACGACAGTGCTGCCAGATGGATAGCTCTTACCATTGCTCTTAGGCTGGCATGGCTTATGGCTACACAGGATATCGAGGCTAAAGCCATGGATTTTCCTGTAGAGGATCACTCTTTATTTGGCCAACAGACTGAAGCATACATGAAGAAGGTAGATGAATATAACGCCACCTATAAGAGTAATTCCTCAAAAGAGAGGCCTTCTTCCTCCTATAAGCCATATGGAAGGGGAGGCGGTGGAAGGACAGCTTGTAGTAGGTCTTTTTATCAGGCACAGGCTGTCCTACAGTAGCAACAATATGCAAAGCAGACTGGGTATTTCAGGGCCAGAGGTAGAAGAGCCTCTAGGAGAGGCTCCCAAACTACACAAGCTCAGCCCCAGGCATAACATAACCCCTGACTTAATGATCAAGGCCACGGCCCCTCTACCAGTATGGGGCAGACTGGTTTACTATTTCCAGGCTTGGCATTCCATCACCACAGACAAGTGGGTCTTGGAAAGTAGTAAGTCAGGGTTTGTCTCCGAGTTTCAAGTCTTTTCCTCCTTTTGAGAACAAGGAAGTTCAAATCAGCTTCCCTCATAGAGAAAAAACTGCTGGAGAAGGAGGTTCAATGCTTACTCCAGCTAAAAGCAGTGGAGTGTGTCCCAAGTCATCAGAAAGGAAGAGGCTTCTATTCAAGATACTTCCTCACCCCAAAAAAAAATGGGGAGTGGCAGCCTATTCTAGACCTCAGACATTTGAAAAAGCGTCTAATAAAACCAAAGTTCAAAATGGTCACACTGGCAATGATTTTGCCAGTGTAATCCCTAGGTGGTGCTATTCCAAGGGCTACTACCCATGCCTGTTTGCCTAGTAGCAGGTTAAGAGGCCTGGGTAATGAAACTGGTGCCTCCACCTGGAGGTCAGGGTTGTTATGGGTCAAGCTAACCTGGGCACAGCCCTCCGGGACACTGTAACCCCCCTCTTTCCCTTCTAGTGGCCTGAACAGTATACAATAATTACTTTCAGAATGACCCTTATTCACCAGGCAATTACCCACACTGTTTGCACTTACCACCAGGGCTGGTTCTTCTAGCTTGACCCTGGGGACTCCCTGTAAAACAAGGTTAAGCACAACAAATAACAACAGTACAATACTTTTGGCACAAACTGGAACCACAGTCAGGTTAAATGCAAACAAAGTTTAATCTGATTTATTCAGGGGACTTGAACAAGGGAGGGGCATAATCGGATTGATTTGCTTAAAAGCTGTATTTATCAGTTATGCATGCAGTTCAGAGTCTCTACACAGTCACACATTCTGGGTACCCAGGTAGGAAAACGGTGGGCTAGCCAGGAATGTTGCAGCTGGTTGGGGCCCTGTGATGGAAGAAACAACATGCACAACACACACTATTTGTAATCTGGAGCCGGAGGGCTCAGTTCGTGAAAGAAAAGGCAACAAGACAATCTGATGACAACACTTTTAGATTTAGCTGTTGTTGCAGGGAGCTACCCTGATGTTTACTTATGATACCCAATACTGGACACAGGCAGGATGAAATCGAGACTGCAGACTGTTGAGCTGGAGTGCCCGGAGAAGCAGGGCCCACACGAATCACCGAGGCGTTGTTCCTGTTCAAGGCATTGAGCAGGGGCTGATCCCAGTCTGGTCTCGTGCTATGACTTTCTCTTCATGTGAGTAAGTATTTCACTGGGCCAGTATAGCAGGGCCCAGGCAAACTGAAATGGATACGGATTAAGTCTGTGGAGCTGGATACAGCCTCCAGCAAGCAAAACACAGTTCAGATGCACAGTGGGGAACTAAATCACGACCCATTATAAGCACACAGCACATTCACATGTAATGAAATTTCACTGTACCAGGCAAATGGCTCTCCGGTCACAATTACAGAGTCTCTGCACAATCCGGGAGTTCAGAGGTAGCTGGAAGTCCTGACATGCCGATCGCATTCGGCAAATCATCGGTCTTCTTCAGGTTAAAGCCTGGTCACAATTCAGTGGCTTAATTCGCTCTCCAAAAAGCACAAGTTCCCTCTCAGGAACAGCAGGCAGGCATGCAGGCCAAACTCTGGCCTTTCCGCAGTTCTCCCGCGTGAATCCACTATGGATTGCCACTCAAACTCTCTCAAGCTGTTACTTCTGCACTTTCCAACTCATCTAACTGGAACTGCAAGCAGTGTGGGACTTTCCCCAAGATCCAGAAGGTTTGCTTGGCTGACCTGTCTGTCAGTCGCAACAAGGGCTCCCCCTCCAGGTTATTTTAGGCGCCAAAAGTCCAAAACTACAGTTCCTACAAGTTTTGGCCCCACCAAGCCCCTGTAGGCAGGCTCCATTTTAGAGTCCCAAATGTACTGATTGGCCCATTCTGCAGTCCAGGACCAAGATGATGGAAACAAACAGAATTGTCCATGCTGCAAAGAAGGCAGGTTAGAACTAACAGCAATATTATTACTACTCTTAACAAATGATCAGCAAACAAGTACATGTTCTAACAGAGCTCCCTCTCAGGTTAATTATGACTGCAATCCAGGCAGCTCTTAAAGAGACAGTACACAGAGGCTATACAGGCACTCTCTGGCAATATATTTAAACTGCTAAAACGCAGAACACCAGCTTGGCAGTGAGCATTTAGGCAAGCTCAAGGAAGACTTTTTGGGAACCCCCATTTGTAGGGCGGTTACACCAGTAATCCACCAGGGAGCTTGACTGGCATCTCTAGATCTAAAAGATGCTTACTTTCACATCCCAATAAGAGAATTTTGCAGGAAGTACCTTAGGTTCAGACTTCCATCAGGACACTACCAATTCGCAGCTTTGCCTTTGTCTCACTTCAGCACCCAGGGTGTCTACAGAGTGTTTGGCAGTGGTAGTGGCATACCTAAGAAGGTTAGGTATATTAGTCTTCCCTTATCTCGACGACTGGCTAGTGGTGGGAAATTCACTACAGCAGGTACAGGATCATCTAAAGGTAACACTAAACCTGTTAGTCTCTAGGATTCCTGGTAAATCAGGAGAAATCCATTTTCGCTCTAGTACAAGTCCTGCATTTCATAGGAGCAGAAGTGAACACAATACAGGGAAGAGCTATCCTCCCTCAGGGCAGGGTACAAAGCATTCTGCATTAGCTGCCTCATTCAAGCTGAATGAGCCACGACCAGCAAGACAGTTTCTGCAAATCCTGGGACATGTGGCTGCAGCAACAGGCACAGTCCTGGGAGCCAAGTTCCAAATGAGATGTACAGTTTCATCTCAGAGCACACTGGTGCCAGAGAAAAAACAAACTGACAAAACCGGTTTCAGTAACAAAAACCCTGCTTCAAGCACTCTCTCTAGTGGTGGAGGAAGCAGACGACCACAGGGAAGGAAGGGTACCCTTCCAAAGGGAAACCCCATCAGTTATCCTAACAACCAACACCCCTCTGTTGGGATAGGGTGCTCACTTAGGGGATCACACCACTCATGAAACCTGGTCCATCACAGAGTAATTCCTGCATATAAATTTTCTGGAGCTAAGGGCAGTGTTTCTGGCCCTGAAAGCATTCGCCCATCTAGTACAAGGGAAAGTGGTGCAAGTCAGGACAGACAACACCGCAACAATGTACTATGTAAACAAGCAAGGTGTAACAAGGTCAGACCCTCTATGCACAGAGGCTATGAAAGTCTAGAGTCTGGTGTACTCACTGAAGGCCTCGTTATAGTTCATTCACGTACCAGGAAAGGACAGTACCCTGGCTGGCAGATGCCCTGAGCAGAATCAACCAGGCACATCATGAGTGGTCCATCAACAAGCAGGTGCTGGACTCGGTGTTCGGGAGATGGGGCACACCAGAGGTGTATCTCTTTGTATCCCAAGAAAAACACCTTCTGCCCCTCTTTTGTTGCAGACCACCAGGTAAGGGCACAATCCCACTGGATGCTCTGGCTCTGGACTGGTCAGGGAAAAGTCTGTATGCTTTTCCTCCCCCCGTTCCTTCTCACCTTCAGAGTCGTGATCAAACTCAGGTCACAACCTGCATTAATGATTCTAATAGTACCAGACTGGACCAGGCAGCCTTGGTACCCCTATTACTTTCCATGTCGGTATCCAAACCAATGCACTTACCCAGGAGGCACAACCTGTTGACCTCCCACCAGGGGGGAATCTTGTATCCGAATCTCGGGTCTCTCAGACTTAAGGCATGGCTCTTGAGGACTTGGAATATGCAAACTTAAATCTTTCTCAAGCTGTTCTGGATATCCTGAAAGGATATAGAAAATCTTCTACTAAGAAAACCTATTCATCAAAATGGAAAAGGTTCTGTATTTGGTGTAATTCCAAGCAGATTTCCCCTACTTTAGTGGAAATCCAGTTGTCCTGAAATACC
Source organism: Neoceratodus forsteri (assembly GCA_016271365.2). NCBI lineage: Eukaryota > Metazoa > Chordata > Ceratodontiformes > Ceratodontidae > Neoceratodus > Neoceratodus forsteri. The sequence goes on from CM057453.1 coordinate 199,841,322, forward strand.
ATACATACCTCCACTCCCGGGGGTTGAAATATATATCCCTGAAAATTCATTTGGCTTCAGTCGCTGCCTACATTTCTGCTGGGGAAAGGTATTTCCATAGCAGCCAATCCCATTTTCAAAAAGTTATTTAAAGGTTTGTGCCACCTGCACCCACCTATTAGGGAATTGGTTCCAGTGTGAGATCTGAACATATGCATTGCTCAGCTCATGAAACCACCTTTTGAGCCTTTGTCCTCTGCACATTTACAGTATGTTACGTGGAAAACTGTATTTCTGGTTGCAGTTACTTCAGCTAGAAGAATCAGTGAACTACAAACCTTATGTGTTGAGAAGGACCATCTTTCTTTCCATAATGACAAAGTGATGCTGAGAACAAATAGATTTCTTCTCAAGGTGGTTTCTGATTTCCACTTAAACCAATCCATTACACTTCCAGTTTTCTTCACTGAACATGCTAGTTCAGGTGAATGCAGACTCCACGGTCTAGATGTCAAAAGAGCATTAAGTTATTGTATGACCCATACCAGGGATGATTGACATGACAAGCAGCAGATGGGGATGTAGGTAAAGGCATCCCAGCTTCTAAAGAGGTCAGTCTCCCGCTGTGTGGTCCAGTGCATTCAATTTTGCCACTCAAAAGTGGGTAAGGAACCCCCAGCAGGCCTGAGGGCTCATTCAACAAGGGGCACAGCTGCTACTATAGTAGCATTCAGAGATATTCCTTTAGTGGAAGTCTGTAAACCAGCTACCTGGAGGACAGTACACACATTTACTAAACACTGCAGTTTGGACACACAGTCCAGATGTGATGTCAGGTTTGGCACAGCAGTCCTGCAGAGCCTCTTTCCTAAGTAGGTTCTCTGCCCACCTCCAAAGGTACTGCTTTGAAGTCTGCAGAGAGTTAGGAATATAGAAGAATACCTGGGGTTAGAAGAAAAAATTACTTATCTTAGTAATCTTGTTTCTTCCAAGGTATTATTCTATATTCATAACTCTCCCTCCCTCCCCTTCTAGAACTAGAACCTCTGCATTCCTGATCGAGTTTTCTAATTAAAAGTCCCAGACACTGGAGCATATGTTTTCTAACCCAGTGGGATATATTTAATTCCCTTATTTTTCCAGGTGATTCTGGCATTCAGGGGGTTTAGGATTATATTATGTTAAGGATGTTTGTAACATGGCACAGTAAATGATGGTGAAATCTAGGAAGGAGAGTGGTGCAAATGCATCATGTGACGGAAAATGAGTGATGATTAACCCAGTGTAGAGCCAGCTGGCACCCTACCAGAAGTAGCCACACGGTGCAGCACTGCGGCAGGAATGAACAGGGTAGAGAGCGAAGTAATTGGCCACCAAGTAGCGATCGTAAATGGCACAGCGATAAGGTACGAGACACAAACATAGATAATTGTGTTAGGATTTTCTCCTTGTGTGGAGTACAACAAATAATTATGTGTGTTGATGATGAGTATGGCAGTAGCGGGGAACAAAGTACTAGCAGGAGAACAGCAGTAAGGAAGTCAGGCAGGGTGCCTACAGCAGACATAGCCGACACCGCAGCGGTGATAGGTAGAGAAAGAAGTGAGAGGGAAAAGACGTAGCAATACATGCAAATGAGCGACACAGCGCTCCTGAATCTTTTACAATACGGGCGTTCCATACGATGCTGTGTCAGTTTCCAAAGTGTTGCACGCATCGATATTAAAATAAATCGGTGAAGCACAGTACTCATTGAGTGCACAGTAAGAACAATTCATGTTGCTTTTCGAACAAAATACTAAGCGCAATAATAAGTAAGTGTTATTGGTCAGAGCAAAGTACATGTGAGACATTTATTTCAGCTGTGAGTCGCTTTGTAAGAAGTCTATAACAGAATGCTTCCTACAGAGTCACACTATTGTTCAGCGCTTGCCATGTTATAAGCGCATTAATCACCTCCAGCTCGGGTTCAACCATGGATTATCGTTCGCCAGGAAGCACCGGCATTCGCCTCATGCCCCCAAAGCAGGGCATTAATCCACGGTAGAGCCCTCCTCTGTCGCTGATTAATGCTTACTTCATGCTGTCATGGTCAGCTTGAAGAGGACCTTCCCCAGTCACTTTGATTTTCATGCATTAATTATGACCCCTTCTTGCATTGATTCTGGAATTATATTTCATTAATGTCTGCTGCAGTTAGTTTTTGCATTCTGAGCTGCTAAAAACTGCAGGGTGTACCAAAGCTTCTGTTGCAAGCTGGTGTTGCTGTGGGCCCATGCTGACATCATTGTAGGGCAGAGTCAAATTTCACAAAAAAAACATACAGGTGAGGCATCTAGATTTTGGCATAATGCATTGCTAACAGGGTATCTTGGGGAAGGGGGAACACAGTATGTACACAGAGTACTGGTAGTTTCCAAAACTTGCAACATTGTTGCAACTGCATGGTACTGAACAGTGTGAGTCACTCCTCTATCCTACAGTGATGTCATCAGGAGCTAGCAGCCCAGCAAGCTGAACAGCAAAGACAAGTGCAGCAGGGCTCAAAAACAAATACAAATTATGGAAGGCAGAAGTAAACCTTGGCCAGAAATAACACATGCAATACACCTTTTCAGGTCCAGTACTGCATATAGTGACTACAAGCTGTAACTTTTTGGACCATCAGGGAAGGTCCTCTTTAAGTTGTGTTATATTAGATAGGTAAGCGTTAATCAATGACGAAGGTGGCATCTAATGGGGAGTTAATGCATGGTTGAGACCGTTGTGGCACGCATGCGCCAGGCAGTCGTCCGAACCATGCATTAACTCTCATTAGATGCTACCTTTGAGGGGATTATGCACTTGTAACATGGTGTGCACGTCACTTTCCATGTCAGGGATGTGTTTGTACTGCTGTGATTCATTACACAATGATACCATTTCAGTTATTAAGTAAACTTTAGTGTTACTTTCAGAACTTTTCCTCAGCCTCTCTTATGTACCTATATGTCTTTTTAAAACTTTTGCACACAAGTATATAGATGTATTACTTAACTGTTGCTGTACTTTTTTTTCTATTTCTGCTGGCTGTTCGTTTTTTATGCCTCTTAGGAGGACCCCAACTTCCTACTATTACTCGTTCCCCTTCAAGCTGCGTGTCTCATTTGCATACAGCGTTCGCCTCTTACCACGATAATATTATTTTCTTTCCTTGACACGCTGCTGTTTACACTACTCGATCAATTATAGCACTCACATTCTCCCGGTCTGTTTTTTCGTGTTCCGTCTCTATCACTGCTATAGCGTGATTGCAGTTTACTTATGCAATGTACCGTCAACGGCTTCCAATTCAGTCCGCTTCCGCTTCCTCACTCTCTTAGTGTTCCCCTCAGTTGCATGCCGTCTCCCTGTGTGTCCCTTGCACTTCTCCTACTGCTTCTCTAGCCTACCTACTTGCTCTTACAAAACTTGATTTCTCCCGTTTTGTTACCTTTTCTCTTTCTCTGCACTGCTCGTTTTCCCACTCTGACTGCTTTTTGTATTACACAAGCAAAACGACATTATCGTGCCATAATGCCGTGTTGCTCGTATACCACCTGATGCAGTTGCACCAATTGTTTTCCTTGTTTCAGCTACTGTTCTTTTTGCCATGTTACAAGTATATTTAGATAAGTCTTGGTATATGTTGCCTTTTAGGCTTCTTAGAAATCTGATAGGTTGATGGAACATTGCAGCAGACAAGGGCAGCAGTTTGAATATGTGTCACGAGCCAATGATAGTTCTATTATTTGCATATAGTTCCATTTTCTCCGGGCAGCTCTGCTTAGGAGGCTGACTGCAGAGAGTTATGCATATAGAAGAATACCTTGGAAGAAACAAGATTACTAAGGAGAGTAATTTTTTCTTCCCACCACCCTGCAGTAGATGACCTCCCCAGCCCCAAGTGCTCCCTCCCATACCACCCAGTAACCCAGAACCTCCTTCCATCCCCCCCAGGCCCACTGATAGTTTTTAGTCAGTCTTTGTAGTTAATAAGTGTAACATACTATCCTCATTCTTATAATTAAAAAGCAAACTATGTGTAGGCAGCCAGCGATAAACAAAGATTAAGAATTGCCCCCACACTAAATTGTAGCCTCATCCATCCTCCCCAGTCCACAGTTCAGTAGAAGACCCCCCCCCAGCACATCCACTAGCCCTCATCTTCCTCCTGCCTCACATAGTACCCAAAGTAGCAACAGATATCTGATATATTATTCTTTAGTAGCGAGGGGTGTCATGAAAGAGTGGCTTGCACTCTTCATTCTTGTAAGTATGAATGAAAAGACATCTTCCAGTGGTAACACCTTATTAGCCAACTGTGGGCCAGTTAGCTGTTACTGCTATAGGAAGATGTCTTTTTATTCAGACTTAATGGAATGAAAGAGCGCAAGCCACTTCACCATGGGACCCACCGCTAGTTTGGAATAAGATAAAAGGTGATGTCTTTTGGTCCTTCGGGTGCTATTGTTGGGGGGGGGGGGGTCTTTTATTGTATCCTGGACTGGTAAGGAGAACAGATGCAGCTACAAGTTACCTAGTGGGAGGGTGTGCTTTGTTTATCGCCGACCACCTATAAATATTTTTTATTATAAGGAGAAGAATCTTACTGACTACACAGTCTGGTACAAAATTATCAGTGGACTGGGGTCAGGGAGGGAGGTTGTGGGTTACTGGCTTGTTTGAGCAGGGGGAGGTTTAGGATTTCAGATTTTTGGTAGCTTTATCAGAAATTCTAACTGAGGGCTGGTGTCCATGTTTTTAAAATGGATATCCAAGCTACTGTAGTCACAGACTGGAAATGTCTGAGATGCTGCCTCTCCCTATTCGAGGAGTGGATCTGGGGCCAGATTCACAAAACTTTGCCCCGGCACAGACTGGGTTCACAAAAGCCCAGCTTGCGCCCGCAAACCGGGTTTGCACCGAGGCAAAGTCTGGAAGGGGGCCTGCATATTGGCGCAGTTCCATTCACAAAGCGTTTTCTCCTCGCAAGGGCCATTTATGGGGTTCCCTTGAGGTGTAGAGAAAGTACCACTGAGGAAAACCTCCTCTTAAGTCCGCGCAACCCTAGCGATTGGTGGAGGTACTGTGCCCCCCCCTCCCCATTGCTGATCACTGTCCCAAGTAATAAAAATAACTTACCCTGGTAGTCTCATCCCTCCCCTGTTCTCTGATCGCCGTCCCTGTATAATAAAACATGCCCTGGAAGTCTGGTGAACCCTCACCCATGTTCTGATCGCCATCCCCATATAAGAAAGCATTATGCTCTGGCAGTCTGGTGGTACCTTGCTATCCCATTATATATTTCTGAACATTTCCCTGGTAGTCCAGTGGTCCCTGCCTGTCCCTGATCGCCATCCTGTGAACTACTATTTGACATATACCTGGTTGTCTAGTGGACCCCTACCCCAGCAGGTAGTGCCCCACCACCCCGCTCCCCCATCCTGAAACTGAGCCGGCGACTGGCACCGTTGTCCTCTCGCCACTGGGGCTGGCACAGCCCTCTTCTTTTCAACAAGGCCAGCCACCGACTGAGCTGTCATGGAGTGCGTACTGTATAGATTATGTGCCCATTTATTGACAGTTCAGTGTAAGCTTGACAGCTCAATCAGCAGCTGGCCATGGTGGTGAGAAGGAGGGCTGTGCCAGTTTCCAGCTTGGTTTTGGGAAGGGGGAGCAGGGTGGTGGGGCATTACCTGCTGGGGTGGGTGGGTTCACTAGACCACCTGGGATATGTTAAACAGTAGTTCAGTGGATGGCAGTTGGCAACAGGGAGGGACCACTAGACTACCAAGGAAATTCTGAGAAATACATAACAGGACAACGATTGGTGGGGTGGGAGGAACCACTGGACTACCAGGGCATAATGTTTTATTATACAGGGATGGCAATTGGGGTATGGGGAAGGGGGAAGGGACCACTAGACTGCCAGGGCATAATGTTATGTTATAAAGGGACGGCGACTGGAGAATGGGGGCGGGAACACTAAACTACCAGGGCATAATGTTATATTATAAAGGGACAGTGATTAGAGAAGGGGGGGCAGGGCATATTTCTATTATAAAGGGACAGCGATCGGGGACAGGGAGGGACCACTTGACCACCAGGGTATATATTTATTTTTAGAAAATGGGCTGGCTAGTGCCCCTGCTGAGGGGTACATTAACTTTCAATAGATGCCCAGCAAATAAAAAGTGCCACCCAAACCTGCCTCATGCCCAGCCACGTATCCTAGTGCCCAGCCTGCTTTCTCATTGGTTGAAGCATTGGGCACACAATTTGAAACTACCGCCATTTTTCCCCCTCAGTAAGCAAGAAGCCGCACACCACTCCTCCAAGCAGTGTACACAAATAAAAAAACATTGCCCAACTTCAAAAACTCATCTTGTTTTTGCCCCCATTGAAAACCACATGCGACTCAGTGAAACAACTCCCAGCCTTCAGTTTCACCCCCCCTCTCACAACCGCCGCAACCCGGCAGTGCGACTCTTTATTTGTGGGAGTCGCTTCAAATGACTCCCGCTCCTACGGTTCCTCGCCGCACTTTTCACTCAGTGTAATTGCCACCTTACCTTGCTTTTTATGCCAAACCCAGAGACAGTGAGAGCTGTCAGCACTGTTATCTGTTGCACTGGACCGAGTATGAGAGCAGCGGTATTTTCTTGAGTTCCATACCGCAGATGGACGTCCATCTGCAGTACAGAAACTCAAGAAAATACCGGTCCTCTCATGCACAGTACGTCTCTTACACAAAGTAGCTTCAAGGAAAATATTGCTCCCACTAACCTTGGCCATAAGTCTTCTTCCCGCTCTCAACTTTCAGTTGTTTTCTTTTTTGTGTGTGTCTGGAGATCCCTGCAGCCACCATCTGGCCCTTAATCTTTACATTTCTGACTCCCCGCATTGAACTACACAGTTAGTTGCACCATCGCTCTGTATACAATTTGCCGCAATCTGTGATCGGGCGCTCCATACACAAAAGAAGTAGAGCTTTACAGCTGTCTTTTCTGTGTCTTGCATTCCTCTCACTTCTACTGCCAGGGAACTAAAAAAAAAAAAAAAAAAACCACTGGCAGGAATTCAAACTAAACAAGAAAGGAACAGAATACTAATGGGACTGGTGTGGGAATGAAACAGCACACTACCATAGGGACTACTTTACCTTAAAACAATAAAAAATGGAACTGTAGTCATGTTATAGAATTACTTCACATTTTTCTTTGTAATCCTATAAACAGTGACACAGTTGGGCCATTTTCTAAGCGCAGTAATACCATCCAGGGTGGGCGGTATGGGCAATACCGGACCTTCCAGGGGCTATAAGGCCCTCCGCCTGTGGCGTCAGGCCTCAATACACCCCTGGGCGGATAAGCCATTGCCCACCTACCGGTAATATCTGCATCATAGAGTCCGCACTTGGTGAAGGAGGGAACACTAGACCACCAGGGAACCTATTTTTATATCCTGGGGAGGGTGATTGGCAAATGGCGGTGGGGGTACTAGACCACCAGGGACTATAGCTGCGATGGGCTGGGAGCATGCTAAGCTACCTGTAGTCTACATAAATGGGCCCAAAATGGGCATGCAGATGGTCACATACTGCCTTGCATGCTTAGTGGGCTCATTTACATTGATGCGTTCGTGAATAGGAAATAGCTCACCTGTGCTGTTCATTGCAGGGCAATTCTCCTGGCTGGATGTCGGGGCAAGCGCTACTGGGGTTAGCGGTGGCCTTCCTGGGTTAATGCTGCCCTATTCTGGCCCTTTTCACAGTCAAATAGTGCAGTGCATTGTCTGACTGTGAATAGCAAGATTTCGCACCTGCGCAACGGCAAATCACAGTGCAAACTTTTAGGTAGTGCTTTGCGAGTTTTTGTGAACATAGCCCCTTGTGTTTTGTTGTAACCTCCAGTTTGTGATTCTCAAGGTTTAGTTAGACAGGTCTGCTTGATCAGGCATATCAGGTTTTCTGACTTGAAAATTCTGTCTGTCTGAACCACATTCCTCCTCCTCCTCCTCCTCTTCAGAGTCTGAGCATTTCCCTTCTTCCTCTTTGGACTCCAAGCGATCACCAGGTGATCCTGGTTCAGGGTCCCTTTCTAAGAACATGGGTGGGTTGGGGAATGGTTGCGTGTCTCCCTTGGAGTTTACATGAACATTCAAATTTATTGGAATGCAAGACCTTGGAGGCAGAGTTTGAAGTGTGTGTGTGTGTGTGTGTGTGTGAGAGACCTTTATCGTTGGCTGTCTCTTTCTCTTGGTGTCTTGTAGGATTATCTGGATGAGAATGTCCACTGCAGCCGGCAGCTTGTGTAAAATTGGCTGCAGGGACAAAGTTTCTTCCATGTCTAACCACAGAAATTCCTCACTTAATGTTTACACTTGACATCTCTTCCCAGCACAGAGAGAATCCCCAAAGACAGAACCGTATGCAAATTAAGAGAATGTAGAACTAAAGGCATGTTTACATGACCTGCCCTTAAGCAGAGAAGAACCGCTAAAAGCCACATAGGACACTGAGCAACCCCTTGGTGATAATGGCTTTTGCCCACTACTGACCTGTGCTACATTTGAACCAGTGACCTAGAGGTGAAAGGTGCCTTAACCCACTTCCAGTCCACTGAACCATCCAGCTTCGCTACACAAAAAGATTGAAAAAAGTATCATGTGGACAGACAGTGGGGTGAAATATCTGTATGCCCACGATGATCATCAAGGTGTAGTCCAAGCTGCTGCCTGTGAGAGGGCTAAAGTACCGTTCTGTGCATTGCACCCTGAAAAGGATTCCAGAAAATTGGATACCATGGCTAAAAAAGTTTACACATCAGCTTCACTGCTCATTAGGCAGGCAGGTTACTCGGCCCATATAGCCCAGTACCAGAAGGTATTGTGAAATACAGTGCTGGCACTGGCTGACAAGTGAATTGGCACAGGACCTGATTGCCACAGTAAAGTCAGCCTTGGATACCACTAATAACCACTTCCGCACAGCTGTGGACACTGATGATGCTGCCTCGAGAGTCTTGGATCATGCAGTTTCTTTGAGGTGATCCTCCTGGCTAAGGGTAACCATCCTTTTTCTAGGAGAGCTGGCCCACTACTGCCAGCAGTGGGCAAACATTGCCACAGATAAGTGGGTCTTGAAGTAGCAGGATAGGGTTTGTCCCTGCAATTCACAGTCTCTCCAAAACTGCAAAAACATGTTTTCTAGCTCAGTCTCACACAGAAAGAATTCTGCTGGAACTTGAAATAAACTACTAAGCAAAAGCAGTGAAACAGGTCCCTGCCTCTTAGTGGGGTAAGAGCTGTTTTCAGGGTATTTCTTGACCCACAAGAAAAATGGGGAGTGACGATCCATTTTAGACTTTAGTATATCTGAATAAGCACATTAAAATTAGAGGTTCAAGATAGTCACACTGGGCACAGTGATACCATCCTTATAGTCAGAGCATTGGCTAGGGTCACTGGATCTGAAAGACACCTGTTTTCACATTTCATTCAGACCTACCCAGAGAAAATACGTTGGGTTCAGGCTCCGAAATTGCCAGTATCAGTTTGTAGCCCTTCTCTTCGTTCTCACTTCTGCACCAAGGGTCTTTACAGAGTGTTTAGCTGTGGTGGCAGCACATCTGAGAAAGCAAGGTGTGGTGGTTTTTCCCTACCTGGATGACTAGCTGGTCTAAGGGAAAACGGAACAAGAGACAAGGTTCTTTATCCAGAAGGTAAGGAACACCCTAGAAAAGCTGGAGTCCCTGATAAATCGTCAGAAGGCACAAATGGAACCTGTTCAGGTGTTGGACTTCATAGGCGCAGAACTGGATACTCTGCAAGGGAAAGCCTTCCTCCCTCAGATGAGTATAGCAGCTATGATTGCCACAGTAAAGTCCTTTACTGTCGGGTGATTAAGACCTGCAAGGGATTTTCTGCAGCTACTGCGCCACATGGCTACTTCCACAGCTGTGGTCCCATGGGCCAGGTTTCACATGATGGCCATGCGGTTCCTCTTACTACAGCAGCTGTACCCCCCTGCACTTCTGCCTCTGTGCCCAGCTTGCTGTCACAGGAGCAGGGCACTCTAGTCCATCTGGACCTCCGACCTCTTTGTCTTCACATATGGCTCCTGAAGATATAGCCATTGCTAGGTTTGGAGTTTCCCAGAAGGTGCTGGAAAATCTTCAACCAGGGCCACTTATTCTATGAAGTGGAAGCGCTTAGCTCTGTGGACTGCTTCCCATCACCTGGATCCTTTCACTTACCCAGTGAATCAGATTTTGGAGCACTTGTGCTCCCTGTTCAGTGCAGTGCTGCTGTATTCCTTTCTTCATTAAGGTTCACTTGTTTGCCATTTCGGCCTTCCACGTGCCTGTTGATGACTGTACGGTGGCCCACCTGGATGTGTCCTATACGTTCTTGAGAGGCATCCTACACTTGAAGCCTCCCCATCTGCAATCCAGCCCCACCTTGGGATCTGAATTTTGTGTTAGAGAAGCTTACTTTGGCTTCATATGATCCAGCTGAGACTTGAGAGCTATGGTTTCTGTCATGGAAAGCATTATGTTTAATTGCTCTGCTTCTGCTTGGAGGATTTCCGAGCTTCAGACTCTCGTGTGTGTCTCCTTATTTGAATTTCCATAAAGACAGGGTGTCTTTGCGTACCAGTCTTAAGTTTCCACCTAAGATGGTATCTGAATTCATTTTAAATCAGTTGATCCACCTGCCTATGTATTACCCAGAGCATGCCAATCCAAGGGCAGTATTGCTCCATACCTTAGCTTTACATAGAATACTCGGGTATCACGTTCACCGTACGAAGGATGTTAGGAAATCCTCGCAGCTGTTTGTTTCTTTCGCCCCTGGGAAAGAATGTTTTCCAGTTTCAAAGCAGTTCTTGTCCAAATTGTTGGCCAACTGCATTACCTCTTGTTATAGGTAATATGGTGAGGAACTTCTGGTGCTGTGTGTGGCCACTCAACTTAAGGGGTGGCTACTTCTGCCTGTCTCAGGAATATTTCAGCTGCTGAGATCTGTGCAGCTGCTACCTGGAGTATGGTTCACACTTTCACTTGACACTACAGTCTGGACACTGCTTCCAGAGGAAGGGTAGGTTTCAGCCTAGCTGTACTACAAGGCCTCCTTTCTTGAGCGTGTTGCTTCCAACCACCCGGACTGTTCTGAAGTCATAACTGCTTGGGACTCCTTCCAAAGGTGTGGCTTGCTGCAGGAGACAGCCTCGATGAAGATAGTGCAGTTACTTAAGAATTTACCATGACTGTAGATCTTCCAGAGAATCTCTTGCAGCAAGGCATGCCGTCCCTCCCTCCTTCCCCCCTTGATCCTCTTTGTCTGTCTCCTTCTCCAGAGTTTTTGCGTGCTGTCTCTCACTTTCCAGTGGCAGGAACCTCTGCCCTGCCTCGGTTCCTTTAGTGGACATCCTTTATGTCTGGTCTTCAGCAGGGGAAACTGAGGTCGCGGGGCAGCCCACGTATGTATAGAAGTGGTGACGTTGGCTGACATCTTTGTCGTGGGCGGCCCCAGTGGAGTGCTAACTAAAAAGTGTCCTTGTGGTCCTAGTGCCTGACAACTATAGTTCCAAAGGTGTGGCTTGCTGCAAGAGATTCTCTTGAAGATATACTGCTGCAGTAAGTTCTTGCGTAACTGCACTTTTTGTTGCAGGCCATCAGCCAATGGAACAGTCCCAGAGGATGCCCTAGCCCTGAGGTGGACGGGGGAAGTTTCTGTATGCCTTCCCACCATTCTCACTTGTACAGATAATGCCTCTGAAGCGCAGGAGAAAGCCTGCAACAATGATCCTCATAGCCCCAGACTGGACCAGGCAGGCCTGGCATTCTGGATACTTGTTGGACAGGGCCAGGAGCACAATCAGCCTGCCACTGAGTTACAAGTTGCTGACCCTATTTTAGGGTAAGACAACATTCCCAGACCCCAGGACTCTATGCCTAAGGGCATGATTCTTGAAGAGGTAGTGTTCTGATTCGAATCTTATCAGAGGAGGTCCCGTGGGTAGCTTGAAGTTTCCAGGAAACCAACAACCAGGAAAGCATAATCCTCTAAATGGAAGAGATTCTCATACTGGTGCACTTACAAAATGATGATCCCAGTACAGGTTGGGTTGCCCACAGTCCTGCACTACTAGTGCACTTGCATTCCTTGGGCCTGAAGCTGTCAACACTAAAGGTGCATCTAGCATCAGTGTCGGCCTACACATCAGCAGGCAAGGCAAGTCACTGGCCTCTCAACCTATTTTTTAAAAGTTTTTTTTTTAAAGATCTCAGCCACCTACACCACCTGTGAGGTACCCAGAACCGCATAGGACCTGAATATTTGCCTTGCCCAGATGATGAAAGCCCCATTTGAGACCGTGGCTACTGCTGATCTAAACTATATCACATGGAAAATCATTTTCCTGGTTGCCATGACATCTGCAAGGAGGGCAGGTGAGCTGCAAGACATCTGCACAGAACCACACTACGTAATGTTCCTTGTGGACAAGGTAGTCTTTAGAACCACTAGGAAGTTGCTACCTAAGGTGGAATCGGACTTTCACTGGAACCAAACCAGGCACTTGCCCTTCTTGTTATCTGTCCTGAGTTCTCCAGCCCAGTTGAGCAGAAATTGCATAGCCCGGGTCTGAAGTGAGTACTGGGCATCTGCCTGGACTGGACAAAGGATGTCAGGCCTCGAGTCACTCGGCTTTTTTGTTACCTGTGATGAGGTAGGCAAAGGTGTAAACTAGCAACCAAAAGGGGGACAGTCTTCCTCCGAATAGTGTCTTACATACAGTTTTGTTATGAAAAAGGTAGGAAGATATCTTCTCCCCCCCCTCCCCCCAAATATACCTAAGGGAACATTCCTCAAGAGGTTCCTCTGCCTCTGTGGCACCCACAAGGGGCATACCGCTAATGGACATTTGCAAAGTAGCTACCTGGAAAACAGTGCACACCTTCACAAAGCACTGTTTGGAAATACAGTCCAGAAGGGATGCCAGCGGTAGCACATGAAGACGGCGACTAGAAAACAGTGAACGTTAGATGGACCAATGGATAATGCTGAATGGGAAATTCGGTGAAGTCTCTTTACTCCCTCCCTGAGGTTTGCCCACCCCGGAGTTAGTATAGTTAGTAAGGAGGAGAGGTGTGGGGGGCATAGCACTCCACAAGGGGAGGTTTTGGGGGGGGCGGGGCACTGCCCCCTGCAAAAGAGACATCGCTAAATTTGTCATTTGGAATTATCCATTGGCCCTTTCACGCACGCCATTTTTTAGTCGCTATTCTGATTATTGAATCGATGCCAGCTTAGAAGCAGCTGTCCTGCAGAACCCCCACCCCCAACCCAAGTAGGTTCTGGACCCAACCTCCCAAGGTGCTGCTGTAGAGTCTAAGTGTAAACATTAAGTGAGGGATTCCTGGGGTTAGAAGAAAAAATTTACTCACCATGGTAATGTCTTCTCAGGGATCCCTCACTGTATTTGCACTCCCTAACCCTGCTTCCCTTTCCAGAACCTGAAAATAGGTCCACACAAAAATAAGTTATTTTCATTAAGGTTGCGTGAGCATTTCTATGGCAGTTCCTCAACAATTGTAAAAGGTGGTCAGTTGAAAATATTTAGGAACAATAAAATATTTAACATGTCTGTCTTTACTTTGTCTGGTGTTTGTTTTTACAAAATTCTGTTATAAAAAAAAATTGGGAATTTTTGGTAGCCATTTAGCTGGTCTTGATAGTTACTCTATCAAGCTGTGGAAACAGATCTGATCAAACTGCCTAGTGTAGAGAGTGACATCAGTGCAGAGTCTGAACTTTAGTTCTAAATTCTGTAATTTGCCTAAGGTTCTATCCTCAGGGCGTCTCTCTGTGCTAGGAAGAGAATCCTAAGTGTAAACATAGTGAGGGATCCCAGAGAAGAATCAACATTACTACAATAAGTAATTTAATAATTCTCCACCTGAGACTGCCAGGTCATGATTCTCTGTGCTCGATGGCACTTTTATTTGATTCCTGTGTGGGGGGAAATTGGCGACTGCTGACCCACGTTAGCTTTCTAACCATGCTGTCTGTTCTGGTCACCCAAGTCCCCTTCATAAGGCAAACTGGTCCCATGATGGTGGTCTTCTTTCTTACCACATTCTTTACATTTTAGTCCCTTGGACCTCAAGGTCTTACTGCCTCCTCCCAGAACCAGCTTTTTTGGCAAGTTTGCAATTGTGTCCTGACACTGATGGCGTTCATTGAGCTCCTGACTGTTGCTGCACTGAGTTCTGCTCTAAAGCTTTTCCCTGTTCCTAGTTCCATGCTAAAAGCTGTCCCCTGCTCATAGCTTATAGCCTGATGTAGCCCTATAACTGGGGAAGTCATTATGGCAATCACTCTGTAAACGTCAAGAAAATAAAGAAGCTGTAGAAAGAAACCCTGCAGCTACAAGAGTTGCCTTCACTGCTGAGAAGATGAATCATTATCAGAGGGTGATAGGAAGTGGGCATTCCCCAAGTGCTCTTTAGTGTTCAATCATCTTCTCCTTCTGCTATGTCAAGGACATCCCATCTGTGTCAGCGACCCCATAGGAGCTGAACCCGAATGTGTTTTTTAACCCAGTTTCTTAATTCTGGCTAATCTGCCTAGATTAGCATCTGATAGATTGTTTTTTCTAGTCCAGTTTAAAACATGCACCTGCTCCCTGCTGCAGCATTTGGGAGGTGACCACTGAGATCGTCTCTGGTTTGTTAGTATTGATTAGTTGGTTTGATTGCTACTTTCTTATTAATTTTAAATATAATACTGCTTTTGTATGATGTATTGTAAAGGCGCCCTGAGCTCGGGAAGGGCGCCTTATATAAATAAATCCTTACTTACTTACTTAGTTATACCAGTCTTCCCACTTTTTTCTGTCAGTACAGCAATTGTTAATTCTAAACAGAATCGCATTAACAGGAATTTAGTTATCCCCCTGCACCCTCAAAAGGGTCTGTCGATTCCCAGCGAAACCCTTTTCTGGTCTTCTTTAGCTAGGAGCATGTATTACAGAGAAATATGATCAGTTTTCTTTATTAGACTCGAGCTGTACCTATTGTTAATTTTGGAGTGGGGGTGTGACAGTATTTTTGAAGAAAGAAGATGGGTTTTAAATAACTGAGTGACCAACCAAAATTGTGCATCCTGGGAAGGAAGTGAAAACTAGTATGCGACTAGTTTCTTTGGGGAGTTATAATAATAATAATGTGGCTTTGAATGTCATGTCTTGATTGTTAGGAGGCATTGTAGTCTAGTGGTTAAAGCACCAGCTTGGAAACCGGGAGCTCACAGGATCAAACCTGTCTAGAGGCAAATACCTATTTTGTGACCTTGGGCAGCTCCCTTACCATCTCAGTGCTTCAGTCTACCTAGCTGCAGGAATGGGTAGAAACAGGACCCACTGGAAAGGCAGTATTGGTTAACCGTAAACCTGGAAACATAAACATTGCTTGCAGAAAAAGACCAGTGGTCCAGCCAGTCTGCCTGAGAAGTTATCCCTGTCCCACCTCGTGATCTACTGACCTGGTGGGGTTTTCAAACCCCTCCCAACCCCTGTCACCATTTTTACTCTTGGTGTAATAATAAGACCCTCTAGGTTTAACATGATGTGATAAGTGGATAAAAATACTAGGATAAATAACATCACTTTTCACAAATTGGATTTTTTTAGAATCTTTGTTTACAAGATGTTTATTCAGGGACATTGCTAATTGTTTCTGGCTTCTTTATATAATGTCATTTTCTCTTTGAACTCTGTTAAAAAAAAAATTGTGAAGACTTCAATAACACGTTTTTTTTGGCTGTTGTACACTATATGTATATTGTAGTTGAAAGAAATAAACTGATATAGGTAACCACCCAGTTGGCCATTTCAAATGATGCATAATCTCAGGGGTTGAAACTTAACTTTTTCAGCCACCAGCTCACAGGGCTAGTGGCTGGAAAAATCCACCTGCCCGCCATGATTTTCACTAGCCCAGCATCGAAAAACAACCACCTCTGTTGAAGGAAAAAAAATGTTTTATTACACTTGACGTTTTTCGAACACTTATTTCCTTTTGTTTTCAAACTGCTCCCTCCCTGCAGACAGTTAAACAGCTAGCTGAGCAATTTTTGTTAAACTTCCTCATTGTAAAGTGCTCACTCAAGCAAGAAATAAATGCAGAGAGGCTCTGCATATTTGTCCCTCCATCTAATTAGCACTTGCTCCATATAATATTTTAATTGTGCCCAGTGTTTCTACTTGCTCTTCTAGGTATGTACTTTTGTTCAGGGGCAACATGATTTGTTCAGCCTAGGCACAGTTGCTCGTTTGTGACACCACTTGGTCAGTCTAGTCATAGAGCTGACTAGGCTTGGGAGAATCTGGTATATTATCTGCTCTGTACCCGGTTGATAATGCGGGATTCCAGTTGAAACTCCCCGTCTCCTTCCCTCTCTCTCTTTGTGTTATTTTAATAAAAAATGAACCTTAAAGGATTTTGTACCCTTGGCTTGAGGGAGAACTTAAAATACAAGTTCTTACTTCGAGAGGGTTCCTTCAGTAGGTCATCACAAATAGGACTGATGTCACCAGACGTTGGGCGGCACGGCAGACTTTTCTAGCAATCACTGACGGGGGGGAGACCGTGCACCAGACGTCACATGACTGACGTCAGCGTGACAGTATAGAGTGAGCAGTCCCCATGCCTGCCCTCCAGTTCTTTCCTGACGTCACCTCATGCTAGTCACTTCGCAGACTCCATTCAGCGTCCGGAAAGTATTTTTTCACGTGTTTTTCTAAAAACTCGCTATCTCATCTTTTAGTTGAAATAGTTCATGTCTTCTCCAAAGAAAAAGTGCTCCAAGTGTGGTACTCAGATTCCGCCAAAGACAGGCATTCCAAGTGCATCATCTGCCTAGGCCCAGACCATCCAGTCTCCTCCTGCCCAGACTGTCAGTCCTTCAGTCAGGCTACCAAAAAGCGGAGACAGCAGGTGTTGGAGGCCCATCTTCTCAAGGCCTATCTACTTTCGCTTGAGAAGAAGATGGACAGGCTTAGGGACTTGTCGGAGTGGGCTCACTCCGCAGACGACGTCAGGCCCTCTACCAGCAAGGCCCAGCCACCGTCGAAGCACCCAGGTAAGGAGAAACTTCATGCAGATGAGTCGGCTGCCGTCTTCTCCGGCAACCGCGCTGCACTAGCCGGTACGTCGGCCTCCGGAGACCGCCCGGTGGCTGTTAAGTCGACTCCCCTTGCTGGTGGCAGTCGCCCGGCGTCGGTTGTTAACTTGGCTGGGGGGGTTCTCTTCCCGACCACGCCCACTAAGTTGGCCATCTCCGATGACAGCATGGGCTCGGTTCCCCTGTTGGGGCCTTCTGGCGCTACAGCCAACGTCCGGTGGGACTGAAGGG
Source organism: Neoceratodus forsteri (assembly GCA_016271365.2). Classification (NCBI taxonomy): domain Eukaryota; kingdom Metazoa; phylum Chordata; order Ceratodontiformes; family Ceratodontidae; genus Neoceratodus; species Neoceratodus forsteri. The sequence continues at coordinate 199,858,743 of CM057453.1, forward strand.
AGACAGCCCCTCTTCCTCTTGTTTTTCCCTCGCCCGTGTCCTCTCATTCTACTTAGGACACATCCGGCGAGGCTGAGGGGGTCGCTGAACCAGCCGATTTTGGGGGTTCTTCCCCGTGCTCCCCCGCTGGGGACCAGGGTTAGGAGGCTCCTCCTCGGCAAGACAGCCTTTCTTTGGAGGCCCCTCCTCAGCCCGAGGACAGACTGGGCACTTCCAACGACTCCAGTCACTACAGTTCCGATGCTGGGACCACTGGTGACTCCACTGCTGCCTGTTACCACAGCAGTCCTGACGCTGGGGCCGCCGGCATCTCCAACGCTGCCGGTCCCTGCAACAGTCCCGACGCCGGGCCTGGTGGTCAGGCCTATTCCACTGGCCCCGACGCTGGACCCAGCTCCTACCACTGAGATCCTTCGTCCGACGCCGGCCCCTCTGACGCCGGATCGGGTGGCGCCGGTGCCAACGTTGGTCCCTATAACATGGAATGTTCCAACGCCAGACGCTAATTTAATATATACCACAGCGGGTTTGACGTGTGTTCCCCTGATGTCTGGGCTGACGACGGGGTTCTATAACTGTCCTCTCACTGTCCCCCATTACGCACGCTGGTTCCTGCTCCTGGATGGAGTCCAGTGGGACAGTTTTAACAGGGTTATCATCCCTATACCCATTACATGGGTCTGCATGGGTATTACCCTCCGCCAGTTGCTGTTCCCCTTCCACTTCTTCCTCCCCCCCACCCCCAGCCTCAACCATCTTCTCCTCCACCTCCTCCGGCTACACTGGATTTCAAGTCTTTCTTACAGTCTTGGTGGCAGGGAGCGAGGTCAGAGTTGGTTTTGGACCTAGAAGCAAGACTCCCACCTCTGCCGCTTCATAGGTCGCCTTCCCTGAGCAGTTTGGGTCCGTATGTCCACCTCTCGGGGGAGACTCGACTGGACGTTCCCCTCTCTCGCTTTGAGTGTCATCCAGTGGAGGAGGCCGATGATAGTTCTGATGGGAGAGAGGACTCTTCGGAGGAGGAAATTGTGGAGGAACCCAAGCTGAGAGGCAAGACGTCACCGAAATCGCCACCTGAGGATTTTTCTTTCTCAGATCTCTTGAGGGCCCTCATAGATTATTTTGATTGGGAGTCAGAAGAACAGGACCCAATGAGACAGCAACTCGCGGAGCACCTCGATTTGGAGTCCCTGTCTCCAGTCCCAGTTCCTCCCTGGATGGCCCCCCACCAAGACCTCACCACCACTGTCAGGCAGATGCATCAGTCTATCCCGGCTGTCCCCAAGAGGGCGGTCCGTCTTTACCAGGTGCCTAAGGATGCTACGTTGTTGAAGTCCCATCTGAAGGCAGACTCCTTGGTCATTTCAGCTGCTCATGATCGCTCCGCTATGCCCAAGCACTTGAGCACCACTCCTCCAGATGAGGAGTCGAGGCAGATGGACCAGTTTGGCAAGAAAGTCTATTCTTCGGCCAGGTTTGTGCTCCGCTCCCTTAGTTACATGGCCCATATGGTGTCCCACCAAAAAGCGACTATGGCCAGGTTGGAGGCGAAGGTCCAGTCTATGGATCCTTCACTTCTTAAGGAGGAACTTCCAGTTCTGAGCACTCCCCTTTGGCACCTTGGGTTTTTACCAAGTGTACTGGTGGTTGTTAGGCGGCATTTTACGCCAGTGGGGCATTGCAGTGTTTCTCACCTGGACGACTGGCTTCTAGCTGGCCCCTTCCAGGGATGCATTATTGGGGGTTCTGTCGTTTACCGTGGACCTGTTCAATCGACTTGGGATCACTATCAGTGTGCCCAAATCATACCCCATCCCCACCCAGAGACTACAGTTTATTGGGGCGGTCCTCGACACAGTCCAGTGCAGAGCTTTCCTTCCTCAGGACAGAGTGGAGACTCTGGTCCACCAGGCCACCAAAGTGGCGTCTTGCTGGACCATCCCAGCCAGGGAGGCCCTTCGCCTGTTGGGCTTCATGGCAGCTTCCATATGTACCGTTCCCCTAGCCAGGCTCCACATGAGGATCACTCAGTGGTCCCCGAGAGTGCAGTGGGACCAGCTTTTGGACGATCTGGAACATCTGATCCTTATCTCCTCAGCGGTCCAGAAGGATCTTCTATGGTGGATGAATCCACACAATCTTTCCTTGGGTCTCCCATTTCGAAGACCAGCACCCGTAGCCACACTCACCACGGATGCCTCGAACATGGGGTGGGGTGTGCATCTGGGGGAATATTAGGCCCAGGGACTTTGGTCCGGCTTGGAGCTCTCTCTTCACATCAGTGTTCTAGAGCTCAGGGCAGTCCTGTATGCCTTACAGGCCTTTCAACCCCTGCTGCCCGAGGGAGCGCTGCTCATCCAAACAGACAATATGTCGGTGGTTTGTTATATCAACAAACAAGGAGGAACCCGGTCGTATCCTCTTTGCAGGGAAGTGACCAGAGTGTGGAACTGGGCAGTTCTGCACCACTTGTCCCTAGTGGCCGTGCATGTACTGGGAGTTCTAAACGTCCTGGTGGACAGTCTAAGCAGATCGCGGACCCCTGCTCACGAGTGGGAACTTCATCAGGAAGTGGCGGAATCCATCTTCCAAAATTGGGGGTGGCCGGAACTCGACCTATTCGCCTCTCAGTTCAACACAAAACTTCCCAAGTTTTGCTCGCTTGTTCCAGAGCCAGATGCTTTCTGGAGCAACACATTGTCTCTATCCTGGACAGGGAAATATTTATACGCCTTCCCTCCATTTCCCATTCTGCAGAGGGTCCTCCTCAAACTACAGACTGAGAAGGCCAAGATGATTCTCATTGCTCCTCTTTGGCCAAGACAGATTTGGTTCCTGCTGCTTCAGCAGCTATCCAGGGAACCACCGGTTCCACTTCCATTGACACACGACCTCTTTACTCAGGATCAAGGTCATCTGGTTCATCTGGGGTTCAGGACCCTGCATCTGCATGCATGGCTCCTGCAGACGTAGCCATCTCTCGCTTTGGGATATCCTCTCGAGTGGCACAGGTCCTTGTCGAAGCCAGAAAAGCTTCCACCCGCTCCACTTAATGCATTGAAGTGGAAGCGGCTTTCCATTTGGACGACCGCGAAGGGTTGGGACCCCTCTTCATGCGCGGCCCACAAGTCATGGAATACCTCCTTCACTTATTGGACTCAGGTCTGGCGTATTTCTCTCTGAAAGTGTACCTCTCGGCTATCTCGGCGTACCACGAGCTGGTGGATGGTAAACCCATGGCTCAGTTGGATATCTCAAAGACCTTTTTGAAAGGGATTCTCCATCTGAAACCCCCCATCTGCAGCCCAACACCACCATGGGACTTGAATTTCGTCCTGGAAAAAAAATCACCTTGCCTCCTTTCGAACCCGCAATGAGCTGTGACCTACGCTTTCTATCTTGGAAAGCATTGTTTCTAGTTGCCATCACTTCAGCTCGAAGAATTTTGGAGCTTCACGTGTTGGTTTGTAAGGAGCCTTACCTTATTTTTCACCGGGAAAGGGCGGTTCTCAGAACCCGTCCGAGGTTCCTTCCAAAGGTGGTGTCGGAAGCTACTCTGAACCAATTGGTAGAGCTTCCAGTATATTATCCAGCTCCCGCTAACAGGGGTGAGGCACTCCTCCATACGATGGACGTGCACCGGATTTTCCAGTGTTACACACACCGAACCAAGGACTTTCGCTCTTGCGACCAGTTGTTTGTCTCCTTTGCACCTCGAACTCGAGGCAAACCGGTTTCCAAGCAGGGCATTTCCAAATGGTTGGGCAACTGCATCAGATACTGTTACCAAAAGTATGACAAACCCCTCCCGGGTGTTATCAGGGGTCATTCTACTAGGGGCATGGCCACTTCTGCAGCCTTCCTTCGTAAAGTTTCTGCAGCGGATATTTGTGCCGCTGCTACTTGGAGTTCTGTCCATACCTTTACCAAGCATTATAGTTTGGACATTGCTTCTAGGCGGAGGGCTGGCTTTGGCCTAGCTGTCCTGCAGGGTCTGTTGTCCTAGGCTGGGTCCTTTTCGGACCTCAGTCTTTTCCGTGGATTTTGTTTTGCCTCCTCTCTGGTTTCTGTCGGTCTCTCCTTAGAGGGACTGCTTAGGACTCGGTCCTATTTGTGATGACCTACTGAAGGAACCCTTTCGAAGTAAGATAGTACAGTTACGTAGGAACTTACCGTAACAGTGGATCTTCGAGAGAGGTTCCTTCAGTATGTCATATTTTTCCCTCCCTCCTTCCCCTCATTTTAATTTTTGCAGAGTCTCCAGTCCTGTTCACTCCTGCTGTTAGGCCTCTTCCTGGCTCGGTAGAGAACTGGAGGCGAGTGGGGACCATACTATACAAATCCTTGGCTGGCGTCAGTCGCAGCGATCAGGTGGTGATCCCCTGTCCAGGTTGGTAGAAAGTCTGCCATGCTGCCTGACGTCGGGTGACGTCAGTCCTATTTGTGATGACCTACTGAAGGAACCTCTCTCGAAGATCTAGTGTTACAGTAAGTTCCTACGGAACTGTACTTTGCTTAAGGGCCACACTAGGAGGGGATAAACCCATACCAATGGTCATAAAAGCCCCCATTCCATTACTCCCCACTTTAGTGCCGTGAAATGAAATATTGTTCCCAGGTCTTCCCTCCAAGCTGCAGCAAGGTAACCTCCCCTAGAGCCATTGAGAAGCGGGTGCTCTGTTGGGGTGGGGGGCGGAACACTCACACATGCTGCTGTCTGCAACAACAACCTGCTAGCCAGTATTCTGGGTTCACCGTCTAAACACTCCAGGACATCAAAAAGTAATGAACAGTGCACACATACCTTGAGTTTAGCACTGCAAATAGAGATGCTGCTGCAGAAGTTTGGTGGAGGCAGAGCCCGATCGCAAGAAGAGTGTCAGCGCTGTGCTGCCGGCTCACTCGTTTCGGAATTGTTTCGGTCAGTGTCCAAATCAGTTGGTGGCTGTCTCCCTTCACTCTGTGGCCCGAAATCTCCCAGATGAAGTTCAGAGTGGCTCCCAGCAGCTTCAGGATAAGTTGTTGGCAAAGGGGAAAGCCAGCCCCTCTCTGTCTTCTCGCCTCCCGACTCCCGGGTTCAAAGTAGATGTGGCTGGTAGCTTGACAGCTGAGCCAAGGTCAGGTAGCCCCCCTCTGTCTTCCTTGTAGTGTCTGCTGACTGGACTTTCTTAGGCTTTGATCCAAATTGCAGCTTCACCCGCTGACAGCACGGCAGAAGTTTTGATCTTGCTGTTACGCACCGAGTCTCTCCCTCTGTGGTCGCGTTGTTGCTGCAGGTAGATCTTGTGTTTCTTGGGACAATCTTAAGAATAACAGTAAATTTTAGCCGTGACAGGAGTTCTGCATTTAAGCATGCTGCCCTCTCATTAGTCACGCTGCTGCTCTGATGCTGCAGCCAATCAGGAGTTTTACAGAGCTGGCAGACCTGATTGAGCACTTCACATTTGGCCGCAATCCTACCCCACCACCCTGCTGGAAAAAAGAGAAAGTGTGCCAAGTTAGTAATGAAGATGCCACAACCACACTTGTTTAATTATTAATACAGGCACCACTGGGCGCTCCGCAGACATAGTTTCACCCACCCGACCCGAAATCTACCCGCATTTGGTGGGCGGGTGCCAGTTTCGACCCCTGAATCTTTAATGCTAAAAGTTGATGAAAATAAGCTTGCAGTGGTTGTGCAGTAGCACAGTGAGAACTGGGGTGGGCAGTTAAGCTGGAGACCCAATCTCCGCAAGGACATAGACAGGATGGAGGCTGTCCAGAGGAGGGCAACTAAAATGGTGCAGGGTCTGCACCGGAAGACATATGAAGAGAGACTTAAGGAGTTGAATATGTATAGCCTCGAGGAAAGGGGGGACATGATAGAAACTTTCAAGTATCTCAAGGAATCAACAAAGTCCAAGAGGGTAGCATCTTTCAAAAAAGAGGTGTGCAAGAACAAGGGCACAATTTGAAGATAGAAGGGGGGCGGCTCAGAGGTAATTTAAGGAAGTATTTTTTTCCACAGAGAGGGTTGTGGATGCATGGAATGGCCTTCCGGAGGAGGTTGTGGAGTCAAAAACGGTGGTGGAATTCAAGCATGCATGGAACAGTCAAAAGGCAATTCTAGGGGTTGGGGGTAGGAAGAAGTAGGCTGCTGGTTAACTAGGATCTGCAGCTTATCCATTAGGAATGGAAATGGGCAGACTGGGTGGGCCAAGCGGTCCTTATGTGCCGTCAAAATCTATGTTTCTATGTTTCCTCCTAGTCCATCCTCCTTTTGGGGCAGCGGACTTCCCCAGTGGTGAGGCCGAAGTTGTATGCTGGATCTACACTGGTGAGCACCTTGGTGTTGTGGCGCGGCTTTGGCTCCTGGTACAGAGACAAATGCTGGTGAGCAAGGCAGTGCCAACAGTAGGACCAAGCCCCCTTCCACCACAATTCGCTATGCTGGAACAGGGAAGGTATCTGGAGCCAGTCCTTCACATGCCCTTGAGGCTGTAGTCATTTCTTCTCCTGAGTGGTCGGATGACCCAGAAGAAGAGCTTGGTGTTGACCTCGGGCCTGTGGTTGGAGCTGGTTAGGATGGAGGCCTTCCTGGATCTGGTTCTGGGCCTGGCTTGGAGCCGGGAGCTTCCTTGCGGGTAGTCTTCATTGTTAGTGCAGGGGATAGCACCAGGGCCCCTTCTGGTGCTGTTTGCTGGTTTAGGTCCTGGTGCCATCTGCGTTGCCGGGGACAGAGCTGGCGCCATTTGGAGTGCTGACTCTGAAATTTGCTGTCCTGGAGACTCTAGCCTAGTGCCTGGGCCATGCCCAAGTGGCAAGGCTGGCACTGATGAGAGGAGGCATTTGGATTCCGGACCTGCGGCTCATTCCTTGCGTAGAGTTGCTGGTAGCTCTGGCAGGAGTCACAGTGCTAGTTCAGAGCAGTTTCTTTCTGGAACCGGCTGGCCCTGTTACTGTTGGGGATCAAGGCCGCCCTGTGAGACATATAGGGTTCCGCTCTCCCACCTGGGGGTTCCCACCAAGGGCACTGTCTCGACCAGTCTGCAGCTGTTGATTGCTCACTGCTGGGTGAGATTGGATGACCCCCCCCCCCCAATCACAGAGGGCCTGGTCTCTAATGACCCTGCCCCTGCCTCTTATAGGCATCTTTGGTCCTCTTGGGCCTATGACTGCAGGATCACTTCAGGAAAGTGTCTGGTGTGTTTCAATAATACCACCTTACAACTGACCAGGCTGTCCTCAGGCCTGAAGCTCTTGCACCACCCTTTCCTGAATCCAGCTCTTACACTCCCACTTTCTCCTCTGAGGAAGAGGATTCCTTTGTCCAAATCTCCTTTGAAGCTGAGTACTCTAGGTACCAACAGATCTTTGAGGATATCGCTTGCATCAGGCCACACCTATGGAACTATAGCCACCACCAAGTACAAGGCCCACACTGAAACTTTCTAGCTAGCAGTCCACTAGGCAATACCCTCAACGATGTCAGCTGACAGCGTCCTTCCTATATAAATGTGGGTGGCAATGTGCTCTCCTTAGTTCTTTTCCTGCCATCGACCGTTGGATGTTGGACTCCACAGAGACAACGCTGCTTCAGTCAAGTGCCAAGTCTTCAATTTCTACATTTATTTTATTTTCTCACCCTAGTTTCACTTTAAAAAAAAATTGTGATTTTCACTTTGCTGCGTAACCCTGAGAAACTCTTCAGATACTGCGGTTGTAGTCAGAAGAGCTATGATAAAAGACAACCGTGATGCTTGCGTCCATGGTCTCTGGGCTGACTACAATGTTAAGGTCTGCGAAGTCTGCCATGGGTTCAAACTGGCTACTTGGTGGTGCCGTCAGAAAGCCCTAGAGTCCTTCCTCCTGCAGCAGAAAGTCAACAGCATGGAGAAGGAACTCCAGGCAAGAAGCTGCTCCATGTCACCAGCTCTGTCCACAGGATCCCATTCCCCCAAGGTCTGGGACAAATTGGCTGGTGTAAACAAGCACTGGGAGAAGGACAGGCCCAAGGGAAAATCCTCCCCAGTGCACTCATGGTCACCACTTGGAGTGCCAGCCGCAGCTGAGTCGTCCACCACCCATACCCTCTTCTTCACAGGGTCGGCTCTGGTAGTGCAGCCTGCTGGTTCTTCTTCGGCTGGTGATAGATCTTAGACGTCGGGCCTCCTGATGCCTCCGCTGACTTTTCAACCCCTGTTGATCAGACCCCTTCCTACTCAGGGGCAACAGACAGGGAGTCCCGCCTGGCCTGCTTTGGCCAGCAATGGCCTGTCAACACCAGAATTTCTGCCTCCCCTATTGATGCCGAAGATTCAGCCTTCCCTGCTGATGCCAAGACCTCAGCCTCTCTCGTCGACACTTCAGGTCACTCTGGCGATGCCGATCATCATTGATGTCCAGACTATGCTCTCCTCCTTTTGGGAGATCATGCACCACATTGCCCCGCCTCCAGGTTTATCAACGCTGGGGCCTAGCAGGCCAGCTCCTGTGCTGACACCTTCTATGTCAACATAGCTTGCTAGCTCTTGGTCATAGATGTCTTCTGTGCCCTATTCAGAGCCAGTTAATGAGGATGAGTATAATCCTGATCTCATCCCATGTGAGGAGGAGGTCAAGGAAGAGGGGGCTAGGAGCCCCTCCCACTCTACCGTCACTGTTTCCTGAGTGGGGGAGGACTCTTCCAAATGTACCCCGAGGCCCCCCCCCGATGTCCCTGCCTTCATCTCAGTGATGAAGCAGATGCAGACAGCTTAATCTGGTTCAAGGTCAGTTGGCATTCATCTGTATCCCCGTCCCCCGGGTCGTGCCTGAAAATAGGCAGGATTTGTCTAGTGCACTTACCCGGTCAACAAAAACTAAATAAAATAAACAGCTACGAGGTTTAATGCTGAGGAGCAGCATATTACCTGGAGAAATCTGGTTGAATGTTTGGAACTGCCAGATTCTCCCCCTGTGATTATTCCTCCTCTGTTGGCTGCATTAGAGGATGCCACCATGGCTGCCTGGTACAGGCCAACCATGATCCCTGTGATGCCCAGAAAGGCAGACAGATTGTACCAGGCACCCTCAAGGAAGCCTTTTTTCACAGGGCAACCACAGGCAGTTTCAGTGGTAATAACTGCTGCCCATGATAGGTCAGAGAGACTTCAGCACCTCAGCTGTCTTCTCCCGGGCAAGGAGTACAGAAAGCTGGATCTTGTTCACAAGAGGGCCTACGACTCGGCCACAGTTGCTCTCGGAATTATTAATTATGTTACCCATATGGTGAAATTCTAGAATACTTTCTGGAAAATAGGCCAAAGCTACAGCTCGGGCCCTTCCAGAGGGCCCTCAGAGGCAGGAGCTGCTTAAAGCCCTCCAATCGGGGCAGCTGTGGGTAAGCACCTTTTGAGTTCTGCTTATGACATCTCGGATACCTCTGCTAGAGTAGTTGCGGTTGGGGGTCTACCTAAGATGGCATTCTTGGCTGAGGGTGTTTGATTTTGCTACTGATGTACAACAGTCCATCCTGAATGCCCTCTTCAGAGGCTACAAGCTATTTGGGGTAGATGTACTGGACATCCTTTCTGACCTGCAAGCCTCAGGGAGGACCCTGCGATCGGTTCATCTGCTTTACCATACCCAGCCAAGAAAAGTGCTCAGAAGGTGCCTTTTTGTTGGGCCTCACACAGACCCAAGGCGGGTACTAGACAGCCAAGCAAGCGCAGAGCAGGAACCCTCCTGCCTGCCCCTACCTCTACCACCAGGAAGGCAAATCATAGAGGTGGAGGTGTGGCCTCTGATGCCGGTTCTGTCTTCGGGAGGGAGGGGCTGTATGTCCTCCCTTACCTGGACAACTGGTTGCTCAAAGCTTGGTCCAGGGAGCACCTGTCTTACACCCTAACGTGTACCAGACAGCTGTTTCATACCTTAGGGATTACAGTCAACCTGCCCAAGTCAGTCTTGACCCCGTATCAGCCTCTCCAGCACACAGGAGCGATACTGGACACCGTTCAGGGATCGGCCTTTCTGCCCTAGGACAGGGCACAGCTTCTGATTGCTCAGGCTCAGGTTCTTTACAGCAGCCGGTTTGTCCCAGCCAGGACATTCCTTAGACTACTGGGCATGATGGCAGCAGCCATTGTCATGGTTCCCCTAGCTGCACACACAGATCCCCCAGTGGACATTGCTGGTTCAATGGGATCAACGCACCAGTGATCTAGAACAAATGGTTCTATTCACATCGCCGGTAAAGAAGGTACTTCAGTGGTGGATGGACCTCGGCAGTTTGCTCAAAAGGGTCCCCTTCCTAATTCCCTCCCCTCCCCTCTCCAGATCATCACCACTGATACTCTGGGGTTGGGCTGGGGGACACATCTGGGCTGTTATCAGACCCAACGTTCTTGAACTGCGGTGGAGAGTTCCCTCCATATAAATATCCTAGAGATGAGTTATTCTGTATGCTCTACAGGCCTTCCAGAACTACCTGTCCCCAGGACTTCTGCTGGTGCAGATGGACAACAGTAGTGCGGTGCACTACATAAACAAACAAGGGGGTACCCATTCCTACCCCCTGTGCAGAGGAGCAGTGAGAGTTTGGTACCGGACTCTAGAACACTGTCTAGAGCTGTCCGCCGTCTATGTTCCAGGTGTACAGAATGTCTTTGCAGACAAGATAAGCAGGTTGCAGTCCAGGATGCAGGATTGGGAGCTGCTGACCTCAGTCGAAGATCACCTGTTCAACAGGTGGGGTCATCCAGAGTTAGTCCTTTTTGTGTCCCCACTCAGTGAAAAACTGCCATTTTTCTGCTCGCTCGGTCCAGGGCCTGGAGTTTTCTGGTGAGACACGTTGTCCCTCTCTAGGAAAGGGGAGGTTTCTCTCTGCCTTTCCTCCATTCCCGCTAATCCAGAGGATGCTGTTCAGACTTCAGAGGGAAGGCGCAACTGTGATCCTCATTGCTCCCTTCTGGCCTTGTCAGTTCTGGTTCCACTTACTGTAGCAGTTGGCGGTGGAACCTACAGTGGCCCTGCCCATGTGCAAAGGCTTGTTCGTAAAGGAGCAGGGTACCTTGGTCCATCCAGACCTCAAATCACCACATCTCCACGCCTGGCTCCTGAAGACATAGCCATGGCTAGATTTGGGGTATCCCAAAAGGTGGCTGAAGTCCTGGTGGCTGCTAGGAAACCCTCAACCAGGACCACTTATTTCATGAAGTGGAAGTGCTTTGCTCTTTGGGCAGCGTTGTATCATTTTGTTTGTTTCACTTACCCAGTAAATCAGATTCTGGAGTACTTGTTCCACTCAAATTCTGGCCTGCAGTACTCTTCCATTAAGGTGCACCTGGCTGCTATTTCAGCCTTCCATGTGCCTGTTGATGGCCATATGGTGGCACAGCTGGAGGTGTCCCGTACATTTTTGAGAGGCATTCTTCACCTAAAGCCTCCCATCCGCAATCCAGTCCCACCTTGGGACATAAATTTTGTATTAGAGAAACTTACTTTGGCTCCTTTTGAGCCGGCTGTGACATGCAAGCTACATTTTCTGTCATGGAAAACATTATTTTTAGTTGCTGTTACTTCTGCTCGAAGGATTTTCGAGCTTCAGGCTCTGATGTACGAGTCTCCTTATTTGGTTTTGCACAAAGACAGGGTGTCTTTGCGCATCAACCCTAAGTTTTTTACCAAAGGTGGTGTCTGAGTTTACCCTGAATCAAACCATCCTCCTGCCAGTTTATTTTCCAGAGCATGCCAATCCAGGGGAAGCATTGCTCCATATTTTAGATGTGTATATAGGCTACTCAGATATTATGTTCATCACACGAGGGACTGCAGGAAGTCCTCACATCTGTTCGTTTCTTTCGCCCCTGGGAAAGAGGGCATACCTGTTTCTAAATGGGGCCTATACAAATGGCTGGCCAACTGTATTGTTTTCTGTTACAGGAAGTACTGTAAGGAACTTCCAGGGGTTGTACACGGCCATTCAACCAGAGGCATGGCCACCTCTGTTGCCTGTTTCAGGAATGTTAGCCACTGAAATCTGTGCCACTGCTATTTGGAGTACTGTCCACATCTTCACTAAACACTATGATCTGGACTGTGCCTCTAGGAAAAGGGCAGGCTTTGGCCTGGCTGTGCTTCAAGGCCTACTGTTTTAGGCCTATAGCCTTTAGTCATCCAGACTGTCTCTTTGTCAGTACTGCTTGGGACTTGTTCAATAGCTGTGGCCTAATGCAAGAGATCTTCTCAGAAGATAGTACAGTTATGTAAGAGCTCAAGCTATGGGCCCTGCAATACGAGCAGATTTGATAGAACAAATGGCCTTCTTCTGCTGGCTTCTTCGTATGTTCGTATGTAATAGTAGGTCTTTGAGAGAATCTCCTGCATCAGGCCATAGTGTCCCACCCTCCATCCCCCTGGCCTTAGGGCTTCTGTCTCTTCCTGTCTCTCTCTCTCTCACTCTCCAGGATGGTTTACCTTCTGTTTCACTTCACTTAGTGGCGGGAACCTTTGGCTATTCCTCGGTTCCCCAAGAGGAGATCCTCTGTATATGGTCTCTGGTGGGGGAACTGAGGAGGCTGCAGGGCCACCCATGTTTATATAGGAAGGGCGTTTTCAGCTGACGTTGTCATTGTAGGTGGCTTCTAGTGGACTGCTAGCTAGAAAGTTTGTGTGGTCGTAGTGCCTGGCAGCTGTAGCTCCATAGGTGTGGCCTGATGCAAGAGATGCTCTTGAAGATCTATTCTTATGGTAAGTTTTTACTAACTGTACTTTCCTAGCAGAGATGATGTAGGAGCTGAGTCTTCAGCACTTTACAGGGTGCAGTACTGCTACCCTGGTGCTGTTATTCCTCGGGGAATACAGCAGAGACACTACTGTCATTCCTTCATGGCCCCAGCCATTCATGAGAACCATCCCGGAATGTCTGGATCTGTCCCTTTGCCCCTTCTCCAGCCCCTGTGGACATCCAGGGCAGATAATGCACCCCCGCAGGGTCTTCTGGATCCATGCCTCATCCCACATATGGGATGTTGGTACTGCAGGACCCCCCTTGGGCCTGGGCACTTGGTGCCTGACCGCCCCACTGACACTGTGGAGTTTGATGTCTGTCTGGGGCAGACGGGTTTTTGCAGTGGCATGCACCGTGATGTGCTTCTGCTTATCTGGCACACTAGGCAACTATAGGCAAGTGCCTGTGGGCAACGCTGAGTTAGCTGTTAGTGTCCATGCCAGACAGCGAGGCAGTCAGACAGGCCATTCACCTTTCCGCCCAGGGGCTGAAGCTCAAGGCACCAAGCAAGGCAGTCTAACGCCAGCAAGCATGACTTTGCCTTTCATGGTTGGCATGCCTAGCCCGGCATACGGTGCTCAACTTGCGTTACTAGGGGACTAATTTCTTTTCCCTCATGGTCAGGTGTGATTTGTTGAGGTGCCCTTCTACTCCCAGGTCACTGGAGCCTCCGCCTACCCCTGACCAGTTTCTGGTCGCACTGGACCTGCAACAGTCCCTACCCTCTTGTGGTTCCCCTCACGCAGAGCTGAGGGAAGAACCATTTCCTTCAGGGTGAGCTAACTCCTACCTTTATGGGGGAGGAAGCTTGGCACTTTAACCTTGTCACAGCATGTGGGACTTCGGACGAGGCAAATTTACAGGTTTAGAACAAACCTTGGTATGATATTTATTTTCCAAAAGTTGGAAAAATAATAAATGAAAACAAAAAAATTGCAAAGAAAATCACTACTTAACATCAGTAGTTTCTCCCACAATACAGTCTTGGATCTTAGAGCTTCTAATACCCTTCTCATCTGCATTCAACAGCTTGTGTACAGTAGCAATAGAATCTCTCTCTAAGGGCTGAGCCCCACTGGGCTGAACTGAAGTGAACTCAGTGAAGAAGTATTTATGTCTTTTGGTGGAGGGTCACCTGACCAGGCCCTTTCTATTTACAAGTCTGTACATGCTGTTTCAAAACCAAGGGGGGAGGGGCTCAAGGGATTTCCAGGTTCAGTTAAAGGTACAGTGTATATTTCCACAGATATTGACTCTGTATCTCTGATCCACAGTGACTAGGCACTTTTATAAAGTATACCACATTCTCATACATAGAACTTTATACAGTAACAAGTTTATAGTGTGAATTTATGAAAATACCTTAAGGATTTCTTATAACTGTACCAGTGTTCCCATTTACCCCCATCTATGCGTGATTCAAGTACAAATTATGAAATTCAAGTACATTTTTGTGTGAAGGGAGTACACTGTACCCCCATAATTCTGTTACAAGTATATGTACCTCACAAAAATGTTGTACAAATGGTAGAATAATCCCTTATCATTTGATTTGTACCCCCTGAACATTTTTGTAGAGGGTGTTTTGCACCCCCAGATCTGCAGCCTTAATGAGAACACTGAACTGTACTAATCATGACATTATTATTGTTTTATATGACCTCTGATCATTTTTCTTTAAAAAGGCTTTACTAACTGTATTCATAGGTAACATAGGTATTACTGAGCATTTGAAGACATCAGTCCATTTTGCTCGCCAATAGATATTAGGAGTGTCCCTGGATACCCTTGCTTATAAGGTAGTTTGTCAAGCTTGGTTTTAAATTCAGTCATAGTTGTACTATTCACAACCTCACAAGGCAAGATGTTCCAGATTTCAGTTACTCTGACATTAAACCAATATTTTCTTTAATTGGTATTAAATCTATCTTTAACTAATTTAAATTAATGAGCTCTAGCGTCAAATGGATGGTCCCTCAATACCAGTCCCAGTATTTCCCATAGCTGTATGTCAGTCAAGGCCCTATAGATCAAGCACATATCCCCCCTCAATCTACAAAACTCCAGCGAATACAAATTCAAGTATTGCAACCTTTGTTCATAGCTCTGACCCAAAGTGCCTTTTATCCTCCTTATTGCCCTCCTCTGGACCCTCTCCAAGGCTTTAACTTCCCCTTTTTTATATGGAGCTCAGAACTGTGCACAGTATTCCATTTGAGGCCTCACCAGTGCAGTATACAGGGGGATCAAGACCTCACCATTTCTGCTTTTTATATGCTTATGAATGCAGTGCAGTATACTACTTGACTTTTTAACGGTCTGACTGCACTGCATTCTAAAACTGAGGTCATTACTTGTACTTATACCAGGTCTTTTTCATCCTGAACAGCTCTAAGTGACCCCCCCCCAAATGTATAACTGAATTGTGTGTTGTTATTCCCCAAATGCATGACAGTACACTTATCAATATTAAATACAGCTTTCTTCTGTGTGGCCCATGTCTCTAGGTCAGTCAGTGCTGTTTGTAAGATAATCTGGTCCTCTACGTTATTAATAGGAGGATAACCTAGCCGGGTGTCATCCACAAACTTTGAAAGCCAGACCCCCGACTGAACTTGCATAGATGCAATATACAAATTACAAAGACAGGGTCCCAAAACCGAGCCCGGAGGTATCTCACTAGTGACGTTGATCCATCCAGAATATTCACCCTTTATGCACACCCTCTGGCTTCTGTCTCCACCCACTGAGAAATGTTCACCGGGAGTCCCAAAATAATTAAGGCCTTTACCAGCTCCTTGTGTGGGACCTTGTCAAATGCCTTGGCAAAGTCCAAAAAAATAACATCCACAGAATGGCCTGCATCCATAGCTTTGCCATAAAACTCCAAGAGATTTGTTTGACATGACCTCCCACTGGTAAACCCGTGCTGTGCATTATCATTGTTACCTGATAATGTTAGAAATTCTGTAATATAATCCTTGATGATACCCTCTAAGATTTTCCCCAAAACAGAAGTCAGGCTAATGGGTCTATAGTTTTTAACCTCCTGCCTAGATCCCTTCTTATGAATTGGAACAGCCACCGCCTGCCTCCATGCCTCGGGAACCTCGCCCTCATCCAGGGATTTCTGGAACAAATAGGAGACTGGACCTGCCAATAAGTCTGCCAGTTATTTAATTATCCTAGGGTGTACATTCCCTGAACCATGTGCCTTATTTTGGTCTATGCTCTTTAATCTTTTGCCAACTTCGGCAACATTCACCAAAAGACTATTTAAAATAGCTTATGTGTTTTTGTACACAAAATGCACTTATGTACTTTACACCTCTCCGGGTGTTTGGCATCATTCCAGGGATTGGATGGATGGAAATTGAAAAAGAATGAAGAGAGAACTAGTAGGAAGTTTAGTAGGGACAGTAAAGAGCTACGCTAGGTGGCCAGCCTAGGGTATGGGGGAGAAAGAAGAAAAGCAAAAAGAAAAGTGTTAACTATTGCTAGGTAATAAGGAGATAGAAAAGGGGTCCATCAGTCACAGCCGAGGGTGTAGCCTAACTCTGCCACACACCTCCCTCCTTAAGAAAAAAACTGTTCTCAAAACTATACTGTTTTTTCAAGAACCCAGTCATAAATATTCTACCATAACTGTAGAATGGGGATTGGTTGAAACTTTCTCACCCACTATGAGAGCTTCACCCCAGGGTCCCTTTATTCGGCTATTTTTAGTATCGTCCGCCATACCAAGTTACTACAGTACGACAATACTTTCACAACATTACCCTGGGGCTGTCATACAGTTCAACATAGTACCCATCTGTGCTCTGAGGACTTCAGTCTGTAGTGACTTTCTATCACCCATTTCACTCTGGTTACCACAACGTGGACATTTCATATGTAATATCAAGCAGCCATCACTTGGCATCTTTTCAGAATCGTGAGCACTGACTATCATACCTTCATCAGTACATTAAAAAGAGGAAGCAATACGCAGCAGTTTTATGCTGACTTTGAGCTTCCTCCATACCCATCACTTGGCATCGTTTCAGCCCTGTGCACCCACTCTCGTACCTTCATCATTACATTAAAAAGAGAAAGTAGTACACAGCAGTTTTATGCTGACTTAGAGCTTCCTCCATACCCATCACCTGGCATTGTTTCCACTTAGAGGCCCAATCATAGGTTCCACCCCATACCTAGATCCTCCATGCCTGTAGGTTCCTCATTTTATATCATACAGTATAGACCTTTCTTTTTATGTTTTACATTTCTTGTAATCATTTCACACATCTCATTTATAATCATTTCATACATCTCATTTATCCATTTCCCTTTCATATATTTTCTGGCAGACAAGGAACCTTCTCATGCTGAACATCAACCAGCCAGTTCCTGACTCCAAAACCTTTGGGGTTTCCTCTCAACCCTTATTTTTAACATACCAGGGGGTTTCTTTCAATCCTTACACCATTCTGGTACCCTTATCTGACTGTACTCAGCACCAGCCTTAATGCTATATTCATTTTAAACATTACATGTTTCATACATTTCATACCATATCATAGGGGTTCAAAACATGGGAAAGTCCATTCAGCCACCATGGTTGTCTTCCCTGTTGCTGCAGTCTTCACCCCAGTATGCAAATGTCCTGAAACAGTCTTACCTGGGGCCTTCATCTCATCGTTCTCCAAGTAGCAGCAGCCCGGAAAAATGGGCAACAGGATTTCAGAAGTGACTGGCAACAAAGGATCCATCAGGGGGTCCTCCTCATCTAGAACCCATGGAACCTGGTCCTCTGCCTCTACCACGAAATCCTCCTGTTTGGAACTCTCCATCAGCACCTGGCAGCGGTGCTCTGCCTCTCTCCGGCGCTGGTCCACCTCCATGTTCCATCGCACTCCAATCCAGTTAGTAATCCCCCTCCAGTCCTCCTCACCTGGGCTCTGGTATGCACACTGGTAAGCCCCTTCTCCTTCATCAGATCCTTGGCATCCATGAGATCCTGGAGGTATGCTATCCTGCTCTTTGCCCCCCTATGTCTGGATGCCAGGGCTGGTATCTGGGTACTGATCTCCCCCTTGTTTCTCTGGACAACCAGTACTATCCCACTTCTCACACAAAGTTTGTCACAGCGTGTTGGAATAAACTTCAGACAAGGCAAATTTACAGGTTTAGAACACACCTTGGCGTGATATTTATTTTTCAAAGGTTAGAAAAGTACTAAATTAAAACACAAAATTGCAAAGAAAATCACTACTTAACATCAATAGTTTCTCCCATAATACAGTCCTGGATCTTAGAGCTCCTAAGACCCTTCTCATCTGTATTCAACAGCTTGTCTACAGTAGCATTAGAACCTCTCTCTCTCTCTCTCGTCCCCCTCAGGGCTGAGCCCCACTGGGCTGAACTGAAGTGAACTTGGTGAAGAGGTATTTATAGCATTTGGAGGGGGGTCACCTGACTAAGCCCTTTCTATTTACAAGTCTGGACATGCTGTTTCAAAACCAAGGGTGGAGTGGTTCAGGGGATTTCCTGGTTCGGTTAAAGGTACAGCATATATTTCCACAGATATTGACTCTCTATATCTCTGATCCACAGTGACTAAGCACTTTTATAAAGTATACCACATTCTCATACATGGAACCTTATACAGTAACAGGTTTATAGTGTGAATTTATGAAAATACCTTAAGGATTTCTTACAACTGTATTAATCATGACATTATTATTATTCTATACGACTTCTGATCATTTTCCTTTAAAAAGGCTTTACTAACTGTATACATTCCTATTTTAAATAGCCTTCATGTTTTTTGTACATAAAATGCACTTATGCACTTTACACAACACCTCTCCGGGTGTTTGGCATCATTCCAGGGATTGGATGGATGGAAATGGAAAAAGAATGAAGAGAGAACTAGTAGGAAGTTTAGTAGGGACAGTAAAGAGCTACGCTAGGTGGCCAGCCTAGGGTATGGGGGGAAAAAGAAAAAAAGCAAAGAGAAAAGTGTTAACTATTGCTAGGAAATAAGAAAATAGAAAAGGGACCCATCAGTCACAGCTGAGGGTGTAGCCTAACTCCGCCACAAACCTATGTGGGAATAAATGGTGAAGACTGATTTTTTTGACGATAAGAAAATTATGTACTTCAGTGGTCCTGGACACATCATTAGTCACATGGAACAGGAGGCACTGTAGGAACAAGAAGAGCCATTAGAAATGCTAATATGATGCCAGCCTGATGGCATGGAAGGCTGAGGTACTGGGCACCTTACCTCCAGCCACGCCGGTGACCCGGGGTCAGGAACGGACTTTGGTTGCTTGGGGGCCAGCGGAGAGAGGAAGGGTCAGGTGTCCCTGGGCAGCTCTCCTTCCTCGGGGAGGGGAGAGGTTAGTGTGGCATGCCGCTTGACTAACACCCAGTGGTGGCTAGGTGCCAGCACTCGCCGCGCCACCACGTTGGGAAGGGATCCCACATTCAAGAAACCAGGGACATCTCTGCGGAAGTAGAGTTCAGACGTGCCTGTTGCATGTCCGTGGGTCCAGGGAGAAAACGGGGGGGGGGGGGAACTACCCTTGGTAGCATGATGATGATTGACCTTCCACAGGTCCCACACCGGTAGCCAGGTACAACCACAAGTCCTATGGCAGAGGATGCTGGAGAAGGTAAGTCCCAGAGGGGCCAGGTAACGGAGCTGCGGGGGTCGAACAGAAAGGGGCTGCGGGGAGACCAGGAGATAAAATGTATATAGAAAAGAAATGGTAATATGGAGAGCCCCAGGGACCATAAAACCAACAAGCAAGTTTAGAAAAAAGCTCCTTTCACCAAGTAAAGGGAAAGACTTGCTAGGAGTACACCTAAAAATCGGAACACTCTGCACAGCATATTTTTTTTGTAAATTTTAACTAGTTCTCCTGTAAGATTGAGCAACTGGCTAAAATGTGTGACATATTATCTCAGCTGTCTTGCAGAGAGCACTACCTCCCCTTTTCAAACACCTTCAAGCTGTTAATTTTTTTTTTTTTTTTTTTTTTTAACGACCCTGAAAAAGTGATAGTTTGTCAGCACATCAAACAATGTATAAACATTCACTGCAAAAAGAAAAAATAGAAACATAGAAATTGTCGGCAGAGAAGGACCGCTAGGCCCATCTAGTCTGCCCGTAAGCCCTCCTCTTGTTTGCGGCTAATAGAAAGTTACGATAGCATTACAGACACCTGCAAGGAGCAGTAACAAGGTACAACACACAGGGACAGCCATAAAAGATCATGCCTTAGCCCCTCACCCACCACCCCAATGCATTTCAATGGACAGCAGCAAAACACTTCCTGACTGATCCCAACAGGAAGTGCTGTGCTATGCAGGCCAGCACTAATGAGCTAAAATGGGTCTAAAATTCCATTTTTTTTGCAAAGTTGCTCCTGTGACATTGGATGCTCTTTAAAACACCCCTTTTAGTACTGTCCTCACTGTTCAAATAAAGATTCCAAAGTTATATATCCATATGCTAATCACCAATCTCCTACATCTCAGCAGCAGCTGCTCACAGACATTGAAATCAATGGGTTGTCCTGGGTAAAAATATTGCAAGAGTCTGTAAAAACAGGACTCGACAGCAGAACCCCATTGAAAAGGAGATGTTGCATCTAAAATGATCTGTCCTTAAACAGTCATCATTAATGCAGGACCACACTAAAAACAAGATATTGCATCTCTCCTCTACTGTAGTGGGTAAATGCAGTATAAAGCTATGTAAAATCAGGACCCCATTGCAAATGACATATTAGATCTCATTTGGTGTGTCTTGGGTTAATATATAGTAAATATATGTACAAGCAGGTCTGCGTACACCAGCGGTGAAAGTGGTGAACATTAGACATTGACAAATGCTTATTTGGCAGTGCTGTTGTGGAAGAGTATTGTGTGCAGAAGTCTGATTATACCTGGGGTGATCAGCTGCTGCTGAGATGTAGGAGGTTGGTGATTAGCATATGGATATACAACTTTGGAATCTTTATTTGAACAGTGAGGACAGTACTAACTTAGGTGTTTTAAAGAGCGCCGATGTCACAGGAGCAACTTTGCAAAAAATGGAATTTTAGACCCTTTTTAGCTCGTTAGTGCTGGCCTGCATAGCATAGCACTTCCTGTTGGGATCAGTCAGGAAGTGTTTTGCTGCTGTCCAATTAAATGCATTGGGGTGAGGAGTGAGGGGCTAAGGCATGATCTTTTCATGGCTGTCCCTGTGTGTTGTACCTTGATACTGCTCCTTGCAGCTGTCTGTAATGCTATGGTAACATTCTGTTGGCTGCAGAGTAGGACAGTGCATGAGAACCTGTTGAGCAAGTGTAAATGTCTTGTGAGCTGACCTAGGTGATACACCCATGAAATCCTTGGGTTGTTTAGCCAACCCCACCTGCTGTGATGACAGTGAATAAGCTCGGAGTGAGGAAGTACTAATAAACTCAGTCTGCAAAACTTTGTGAATGGAAAGTTAATGTTTTTTTTGAGGGGGGGTTACCTATTTAAAACTGAGAGTTTTCATGTTGCTTAAGTATTGCAATTCAAAAGGACAAAAAATAGAGCCAAGACACTCTTTTGCAAACTAGCTGAGTTCATCAGCGAAAGGTGGGGTTTAAACTTGAAGGGGGAAGGGACCAAAAAAGGGGTAGTGCCAGCAAGTACAATAAATGAGGGACACGGTCTCCACTCCTCTAGGGGGCTAGGGAGATATGGAAATGGGTCACCAGCTGAGAAATGGGAGCTTAAGGGGGGAAAGGAGAGGAGGAAAAAGGGGTGGAGAGTGGTCCTGATAAATGACAGGAGCTTAGGAAATAAAATGCCTGAGCTCCAGGCAATGCTAGTTGAGGGGGAGGTAGATGTGGCAGCAGTCACTGAGACCTGGGCCACTCAAGGGCATGAGTGGGACCTAAATCTGGAGGGCTATACTATATTCAGAAAATAATAATAATAATAATAGCTTTATTTGTTGAGCGCCTTTCACGTTATCAAGACGCTTCACACAGTCACAAACAATTCAATAAAACTTAATTAAAATCGCAACAGATCAGGAAATGCCTTAGCTGGGGGGAGGGAAGGGGGTGGTGGTGTAGAACTGTTAATCAGAAATGGCATGGGTATTGGAGGGGTAGAGGAGACGGAGGGGAATGTGGAGGCTATTTGGGTCACCCTGCTGATGCAGTGGGGTAAGAGAGTAAAGGTCGGAGTCATATACAGACCACCAGCACTGGCAGAGGTTCTGGAAGAAAGTTTGGTGGCAAATCTCGAGGGACACTGTAAACTGGGAAAGGGAAGGGTAGTGGTAATGGGGGACCTCAACATGCCAGGAACAGACTGGGGGACTATGACATCACCAGTGGCCAGGGAGCAGAGGCTGCTGGATGTCTTCCAGGATGCGTTTCTGACACAACAGGTGGAAGTGAACTAGGGAGGCCCAGACACTGGAAGTGGTCCTGGCAGACAGTGATCAGATTAGGGGCCTAGAGGTGAGGAACCTGTTGGCAGGGAGTGATCATGCCACAGTCTGGTTCTTCCTGGACCTGGGTGGGAGGAAAGCCAAACAAGGATGGTAGTAACCAACTTTAAGGGTGTAGACTTCAGGGAGATGGAAAGGATCCTTAAAGATCGTTTGGACAGGATAAGGCCGGATATGGATGCTGGCAGCAGGTGGGGGATCATTAGGAGGGGAATACAGAAGGTTACCAGATCCTGTGCAAGGGAAAGGCGTAAGCTTGGTGAGGCCAGAAAACCCTGCTGGTGGACCTGGGGGGTACAGGAGGTGGTGAGGGACAAGAAGGCTACCTATAGGCGCTTTAAGTGCTCAAGGAGTGAAAGGGATCAGGAGGAATATGAGCTGACAGCCAAGAGAGTCACCAGGGTGGTGAGAGCAGCTAAGGCAAAAAAGGAGCAGTCCTTGGCCAGTGGGATGGGGGGGGGCAAGGGTTCTTTAGATACATAGGGGGGAAAAGGAAAAAGTAAGGGGCAGATCAAGATAAGGATAGGAGATGGTTGGGCACAGGAGTCGGGGACAGGCAGAAGTCCTAAATGAGTACTTTGCCTCAGTTTATACCATGGGGGATGGAGGGGCTGTGTCTTGTGGGAGGAGCGGGGGCAAATCGGAGGAAGGGGTGGGACCAGTAGAGACCAGGGACCCTGATGGGTCTGTGGAAAGGGAGTGGCCACCACAGACAGGTGGGGGGCCAGCAGTACAGGGTGAAAAAGGGGAGGACCTGGAGGCTGAAATCCGAGTAGAGAGAGTAAGGGAAGCCCTCAGGTCCCTTCAGATGGAGAAAGCACCTGGGCCAGATGAGGTACATCCCAGGGTGCTGAAGGGAACTGGCGGATGTCCTGGCAGTCCCTATAGTGGAGCTTTTCAACATCTTTCTGAGGACTGGGTGGGTGCCACAAGACTGGAAGGTGGCCCATATCATACCGATCCACAAGGGGGGAAATCGATAGAGGAGGTGGGAAATTACAGGCCCATTAGGCTGACATCGGTGGTTGGCAAGGTGATGGGTATTGTCAAGGAAAGGCTAGGGGGGGTTACTGGAGCTAACTGGTTACTTGGACAATAGGCAGCATGGCTTTGTCCCTGGAAGATCGTGCCAGACAAACCTTGTTGAGTTCTATGACTGGGTGATGAGGTCCCTAGACCATGGTAGGCTAGTGGACATCCTCTTTCTGGACTTCAGCAAGGCGTTTGATTCAGTACCCCACAGTGGCCTGCTGGCTAAGCTGAAGGAAATGGGGATAGGGAGACAGTTGTTAAGATGGATAGGAAATTGGCTGTCTGAGCGTACTCAGAAGGTGGTCATTGGAGGGTTAGCCTCATCCCCAAGGTGAGTTACTAGTGGGGTTCCCCAGGGGTCAGTGCTGGGGCCACTCCTGTTCAACGCCTATGTCTCAGACATCAGGAAGTGGATCAGGAGTGAGATGAGTTTCTTTGCAGATGACTTGAAGCTGGGTGCAGTGGTGGATGGGGAGGAGGGGAGGGTGGCCTTGCAGGAGGACCTGGAGGCTCTGGAAAGGTGGTCGGGAAAATGGAAACTAAACTTCAATGCAGGGTTGTGCAAGGTTCTGCACCTGGGAGTCAGAAATCCAGGTCAGTGGTATACCCTGGGAGGTGACACAATTCAAGTCACGGAGGGTGAGAGGGACCTGAGGGTAGTGGTAGATGTCAAAATGAAAAACTCTTGAGACCTGTAGGAGGGCAGCGGCAAGGAAAAATAGGATGCTGGGATGTATCGCCAGGGGGATTACTTCCAGAAAGGTGGAAGTGATCCTTCCACTGTACAACTGCTTGGTTAGGCCACACCTCGAGTGGTGTGCGCAGTTTTGGAGACTACATTAAAAGAGGGACATTACACTCCCAGAGAGGGTCCAAGGAGGGCAACCAAAATGATCTGGGGCTTGGGGAGAGGACCTATGAGGAGAGGCTCAAGGAGCTCGACATGTACACCCTGGAGGAGAAAAGGGACAGGGGGGACATAATAGAGGTCTTTAAGTACATGAAAGGGATCAGTGAGGGAGGCCCAGTCGGGGTGCTCCAAAGAAAGGAGGGTGGGGCAACGAGAGGTCATGGGTGTAAGCTGCAAGGGAGCAGGCTCAGAGGGAAGAGGAGATGTTATTTCACTGAAAGGGTGGTAGAGTCATAGAATGCACTCCCAGGGAGCTGGTAGAGGTGAAGACTGTGGATGGGTTTAAGAGGGGATGGAACAGGTACAGGGAATGGTAAATCTGACCAGGCACGATACAGGTGGAACATCTGGGACCGAGGGCAGTATAACCCAAGGGGGGAATGCGGGACACCAAAATCTGCCCTCAGTGCGGGTGCAGAAAATCGAGCAGACGAGAGAGACCATTAGACCTATTCTGCTGGCATTGTAGTATGTTAGTATGATACCATTTGATGCTTGCAGGAACTAGGAATCATCTCTCCCAGCCTGTCGATATAATGAAAAAGCAGCTGAGTTTCCAGTCACTCTGAGTAGCCTGACAAGGTACTGGAGCAGAAGCAATACAGGGAGAGGCAATTCGAAAAATAACACTTAGCCAGCATAAAAATAGTTTTGATCTTTTCACGATGCTTAGGTATTTTTATCCTATCAAATCCCACACTTCTGTTACACTGAAAACTGCCAGTACAAGATGATCTGGAGCCTAACTCGACTAATCAGGGATAAATAAAATCTGTCATCCTCCCTCTTATTGCCTAACAGGTCTGGTGCTTCACAAACCACAGGAGATGGATTCTGGTAGTGCATGAAGTGTAGAATACAAGAGTTTAGTTTGAAATCTTATCTAGGGGCATGGATATGGTTCACTATCCATACTCTGGCAGTCTTCCTTTCCCTTTAGAACCAGTCGGAACGTCTTCAAGCTAAGCTTCTCCTACCACCCAGCTAGTATACTGCTGGGCTGTGCCCCGTGATGTCAGATCTTTCTTTCCACTGGAAGAGTTAGGTCTCCTCCTTAGCAGCTCTGTGCATAGTGTAAGCCCTGAAGTTCTTCATTCTACTTTCTTTGAATTGAGGTTTTTCGTCAGCTTATTCGATTCTTCATCCATCATGGATTGCAAAGAAGCCCGATCCGGTCGTGTTTTCAGGCACCTGTGTTGCCTGTAACCAGAAGATGTCCCGGATGGACTTGCACACGTTGTGTATTTAATACATGGGGCAGAGCACGATGCCCAAGCCTGTGTCCTGTGTAAGTCACTGTTGCCCTCCTTGCTCGAGGACCATTATGCCTACCTCCTTGGTCAGTTGGATGAATGGGACCCCCGGTCCGCTTGAAAGACTCACATAATAAGGCTGTTTCCTTGGCTGCAGGGTCGGCCTCTCAGCCTGTGGCCATAGAAGATGTGGCAGCCAAGGCTGCAGCAGGTTCTTCAGTGTCCACACTGCTCCCTGTTAGGGCCTGCCTTGGGGCGTCCTTCATGGGCACATTCCGTTAAATGTGCCAGTCCCTTCAAAACTCTCGGGAAGGTTCCTTCCCAGGGCCAGAAAAAGAAGGGCAAGAAATCCCGCCATCCTTCGTGGGACTGGGAAGGAGCACGCTCTTCCACTCTTGTGATTCCCTCGACCGCTGGATGGGCCGTCAAGTGCTTGGCCGAGCAGGTTCTGGTTGAGATCAGGCCACTGGCTCCACGGTACCCCCGTCAGGCTTGTTGGTGTGATGCAGGCCAACCAGCCCGTCAAGATTTATTTCAGCCTGGTCAACTGATTGTCTGAGGGGCTCAAGGATGACTCGGTCTCAAGGACTCCAGTCCTTTCGACCCTCACCCAGGAGGATCGGGAGCAGTCGGTCAACCAGACTGTCTCCTCCTTGGAGTTACCGCCTTCTGAGGTCTCGTGGCAGGACCTGGTGTGTATCTTGTACATGGCCCCTCCTCCTGCTTTTCCACGCTGTCAGTGCTTTTGTCAGTTGAGATCTAGGTCTCGTCGAGATCGCAGTTGAGGGATTCCTCACTTTCCTGTGTTTGACCCTTGGACAGGAAGTGTTGTCAGTGCTCCTCCTCTTCGTCTTCAGATGACGAGAGGCTCCATCGCAAAATGTGTTGGTGCTGTGAGGAGCTCTTGTGGTAGCACTGGGTCCTTGGGCAAGGTAGGCCCATTCCCCCAGCCCCCACGCTTCTCTGATCACCCCTGCATGGCCTGTCTTGGTCCTGCCAAGCCTGATGTCTCCGGCCCTGGTTTCTCCATCGACTAAGGTGGAACTGCTGGCCAAGCAGTCCTTACAGGGGGCTTCTACCAAGGCCTCCCATCTGGCTACCAGCCCTCCTGGTCAGGTGTTGGTCAAGAGATCACCTACTCGGACGAGTCTAGGGAGGTTCATGGGGAAAAGTGGCCAAGGGTGGTCTTTGAGGAGTCTTCCAGCTCTGACAGATCCTCTGTGCAATCTTACAGAATCCCAGGCTTCAGTTAGAAGAACTATCCACGGAACACAGTCCTGTCTCCTTCGAGGCGTTGCTCCGGTTGATCTCCAGATCAATGGCGATCCCCTTGGAGCTGGTCCAGAAGTGGGCCAAATGCCCCCCTCACAAGATCTTGGATCGGGATGATTCTCTGGGCGTTGTCTTCCCTGTGGCGGAGGCTATTCTGGGCCTGGTACTGGAGCTCTGGCAGCACCCGACTTCCTACACGGCACCCTCAACCTGCATGGTTCGCAAGTATGCAGTCCTGACGTGTCGGTTGTCCGGTTTCTTTCGACCATTCCTTGGCTGAGGGCTTGGTGGTGGACTCAATCTTCTATAAGATAAGCAGTGTTGCCAGCTCGCCAGTGTAGAAGCAGAGCATCCATCTGTGATGCTGATGACCCAGGTTTGGACTCGGGACGTCAGAGGAGGGAGAGAAGGATTGAGCGTCCTAGAGGCTGCTCTCCTTCTCCAGGGGGTGGGGTGGAGTGAGGTAAAGTTTCCAACACTCACCGTGGACCCCTGTTGGAGGCCAGAGGGAACCATTGTGTTGGTGCCATTACCTGCGGGGGGGACAGACGCAGGATGTAATTGCACATCCCTGCCCCAGGTACTGCCGCACAGCTAAAACAAAATCTCCGGTCCCTTGGTCATGTCGCCCCTGCTCCACTGCCACTATTGTCTGCTGGGGGGGGGTCCGCACCCATGGTCCCGCCCTACATTCCCCCAACCCTCTATGTTCCCTAGTATTGGGCATCTCTCAGAGGTGGTCATTCGGACTGGCGCCTCTACTCCTCTCTGCCTGAAGCCTCCTCCCCTCTGGCACTCCCCAACCGGACAGTCCAGCCCCCCAGACCACCCCTGGGGAGGGCTCGCCTCTCCTACCTGGTGACCTTTCTGGGATTAGAGAGTCCATCTGGTGAGGGGCTTGGCCCAGCATTTGTGTTGTGGGTGTAGTCCACTGGACCCCTCATCGCCTCCCAATCCAAGGGGGGATTTTCTACTTGGTGTTGTCCCCAGAGCTCGGTCGTGCAGTTACATCTGTGGCACAACGTGCCGACGTCCACTGCAGTTCTACCCCTGCATTTGTTTGCACCACATGTTCTGTTGTGCTGCCCCTGACTGCTGTCAGGGGGCCTCCCAGGAGCAGCGAAGACCCGGAACCCTCCCTGGGAAGGGAGAGCAGTCCTCTGGACGCTCGATCCCTTCCCTCCCCTGCTGACCCCTGACGACCCGAGTTCATTCCCGAACTGGCGTGGCACTAGGTGTGGTGTCCAGCATCTCAACCCTCAGTGCCACCAGGCCGGCGGGCTAGCCTGCATTGACCATGGGGAGGGGGCACCTGCCTGGTGGCCCTGCCCAGGGGGGTAAGCCTGGGTATAGTGGGTCGGCATGCGAAGTGGGGCCAAAGCTCTGTTAGAAGCATTAAGGGGAAGACCGGAGGCACAAAAGCATACTAAATAAATAAAAAAATAAAAAAAAAAAGATGATGATGGGCAGTGTTTCCATCTCAGCAGCCGAGACAGCAGCAGCCCCAGTCGGCAATCACAGGCCTGGCACCCTAAAATCAAGTTCGTCAGCCAGGGCTCCAGGAAGCCTGGGGGTTGGGGTGGCAGGGCCGTTCCATAAGCTGGTGCCTCCTCCAAGGCTGCTCAGTGATAGGTCGGGGGCTGTCTACCTCCTGCCTGTCCAGTCCCTGACTCACGTCCCCATGGGGGGGTTCGGCTCCACCATTTCTGGCACTTCAGACAAATGGGTGCCAGAAGTGGTGGGCAGCGGATTGCCTCTCAGTTTTCGAGGCTCTCCTGCCATACCGAACCCATGCTTCATGGGAGTCTGTTGTTGTTGCAGTACACGTCCGCCCTCAGGGAGGACATTGCTCAGCTCCTAGAGAAAGGAGCTGTAGCCCATGTCCCAGACGGCTAGGGCATTGTTTCTAGGTACTTCCTGGTCCTCAAACAGGGGTGGGGGTTGGCGTCCCACACTGGATCTGCACAGTGTAGCTCACTCCCTGAGCAAGCGCAAGTTCCAGATGGTCAGTCTGAACCAAATCATTACATCCCTGGAGCAGGGCTTGTGGTTCTGCTCTCTGGACTTCCAGGATGCCTTCTTCCACATTCCAGTCCATCTATCCCACTGGCAGTACCTTTTGGTTCTATGTGGAGGAGGTCTTTTTACGAGTTCTGGGTCATGCCTTTTGGCCTCTCTTCGGCCCCCAGGGTCTTCATCGGGTGTACAGCAGTGGTGGCAGCATTCCTGTGGCACTGAGGAGTCCAGTTCTGTCCGTACCTGGATGACTGGCTGATAGCCAGGCTGTCCAGAGAAATAGTGGAATGATCCTGGTAGCCCTGGGCTGACCACAGCAGTTTTGGTATCTGGAGCTCCTCAGCCTCAGCAGCAGGCCTCTGTGGCAGCTTCCCCTTTGACCAGACCTGCTCCCCTATCACAGGGGGAAGGTTCTGCATCCGGACCTTCAGTCCCTGCACTCAACGGCCTAGTTCCTGAGTGGCTAGAGTTCCAGGCTTTGGGTCTCTCCGAAGAGATTTTCTGTGTCTTGGAAGCCTCCTGGAAAGAGTCAACCCACCAGTGCTATGCCTTCAGAAGGAAGAGGTTTTACATTTGGTGCCAGGGCAGGGAGCTAGACCCCCTGGCTTGCCCTTTGGCTAGCATTCTGGACTACCTTTGGTCCCTCTTTGTCTGCTCTGAGGTTGACGACCCTCAAGGTGCAGTTGGCAGCCATCTCTGCATACTGGGCGTGAGCTGGTATGCCGATGGTAGCACAGGAGAAGGTGGTTGGGCACTTCTTTAAAATCCTTGACCACCTGTCCCTGCTGGTGCATGAACCACCACTGCCTCGGGATTTGTTGCTGGCAAGCCATTCAGACCGATGCAGTGGTGTGAGATGTCACACCTGTTGTGGAAGACTGCTTCTTGGTTGCTATCACCTACGCCAGAAGGATCCGTGAATTTCAGGCATTTTTGGTGGAGTCTCCATACTTGGTGTTCCTCAAGGACAAGGTCATTCTCCGCCCCTACCCAAAATTCTTCCCGAAGGTTGTGTCGGAGTTTCACATTAATAAGGTGATCAGCCTCCCATTGTACTTCGCCAATCCCACCTTGGAGGCTGAGCACAGGCTTCATTCACTGGATCTGAGGTGAACATTCGCTTATTACAAGGAGCACATGGCTGGAGTTTGGGGAGAGGTTCCCCAGCAATTTGCAGCATACACTGAAGCCTCACTTGGCAAACCGGCTGCAATGTAGACAGTTGGCAGGTGGATTGTCTGCTGCATCGACCTCTGCTACAGGTTGGCTGGAAGGGAGCCTCCTGTATGGCTTAGGGCTCATTCTACCGGACATGCTGCTTCCTCGGTAGCTGCTTCCATGGATGATCCTATCCAGAAAATCTGCAGGGCTGCTACCTGGAAGTTGGCACACACCTTCATTTCCCACTACCACATTGACCTTGAGTCATGCTGGGATGCTGGTTGTGGGATCTCAGTTCTCCAGTCTCTGTTTGCCATGTAAGGGTGTGCACCTTGCCCTCTTCTCCCGGAGAACTGCTAGGAGTCTGCCAGAGTGTGGATAGTGCACTGTATACACGCCTTTAGAAATTAGGGTTACTCGGCTGGAACTGTAGGAGTGGTATATGGTGCACATCCACACAGTGCACCCGACCTTTCCTGGCAAGTGATGCACGGATACCTGCTTCCATTGTGCAGGGTATGACATCATGAAGTGGTGCCGAAAAGTATACCATCCAGGTGGGTGGGAGGAGCTTAGCTTGAAGACATTCCGGCCGGTTTTAAAGGAAACAGAAGACTGCCAGTATGTGGATGTACACCATATACCACTCCTAGAACTACATTTACAGGTTAGTAACCCTCATATCTTACTTCAAGAGGGTTCCTTCAGTAGGTCATCACATATGGGACTGGCACCACCTGGCGTCGGGCTGCACGGCAGACTTTTCTAGCAGTACCTGACAGGGGATCGCCCACCCGACAGCACGTGACCTGATGTCAGCGTGCCTGTATTTAGTGGGCGGTCCCCACGCCCGCCCTCCAGTTCTTTCCCGCCGTCGCCTCGTGTCAGTCACATAGCAGACTTCCATATAGCGATCGTCAAGAAAGTGTCTTTCGTTGGAATTTCCCTCGCTAATTTTTCACCTAATTTCGTGTTTATTATTGATGTCTTCTGCAAAGAAGAAATGCTTGTCCTGTGGCACGCAGATCCCGCACAAAGATGGTCACCTCAAGTGTGTCCTCTGTTTAGGCCTGGACCATCCAGTCTCCTCCTGCCCTGAGTGTCAGACCTTCAATCAGGCCACAAAAAAGAGGAGACAGCAGGCATTGGAGGCCCATCTGCCAAAAGCCCGCCTGTCTTCTCTCGAGAAGAAAAATGGATCGGCTTAGACATTCTTCGTCTGAAAAGGCTTCTTCTTCTGAAAAGGCTTCTTCTTCTAAAAACATGAGGCGAAATCTAGGGAGCGGGAGCACTCCGCGGACGACGCCAGGCCCTTGACGAGCAAGGCCCAGCTGCCGCCCAGCGAGGACGGTAAGTTTGGTAAATCTACAGTGGGTCAATCAGCCCCCGGCTCCTTCGGGGACTGCGCGGCAGCTGGTAAGACGACTACGCATAGAAACATAGAAACATAGAAGTTGACGGCAGATAAGGACCGCAAGGCCCATCCAGTCTGCCCATTTCTTTTTCTACCTTATAAATGTGCCATCGGCCTTGCTCTGTCAGTGACCTATCTATTCATAGTCATTTGTATTGCTCCTTATGCCTATCCCATGCCTGTTTGAAGCCCTGCACTGTATTCATAGCCACCACTTCTTGTGGTAAGCCATTCCATGCATCTACCACCCTTTCTGTGAAAAAATTCTCACATTCCCCTAATCGGCCTCCTCTAATCTCATGCTGTGTCCTCTTGTCCTGCTATTTTCTTATATTTAAACATGTTAGACTCTTTCACCTTGTTTATGCCCTTAAGGTGTTTAAATGTCTCGATCATATCACCTCTCTCCCTCCTTTGCTCAAGGGTATACATATTGAGCTCCGTTAATCTGTCCTCATATGTCTTCTGATGCAGTCCCTGCACCATTTTGGTTGCCCTTCTCTGGACTGCCTCAATTTGGTTAATGTCCTTGTGAAGGTGTGGCCTCCAATACTGCACGCAGTACTCCAGATGGGGCCTAACCTAACGCAGGCTGTGGGTACTCACCCGGCTGCGGTCGATAAGCCGGCCGGGGGCTCCTCCCCCGCCTGACTCTGCCTGATAAGTCAGCTGTCCCAGACGACTGCATGGGTACGGTTCCCCCGTCGGGGCCTGATGGCGCCTTACCGGACATCCAGCGGGAGCAGAGGGAGAAAGCCCCTCTCCCTCCTCCTCCTCCTTCCTTGCCTGTAGCCTCCAATTCTCCAGCTTGTTCCTCTGGCGACGACGACTGAGAACCCCTCGACTCGGTCGATGCCTTGGGGTCTACTCCACAGTCCCCTCTCTGGGTCAAGGAGAAGGAGGCTCCTCTTTGGCCATCTGGCCTTACTATAGAGGCCCCTTCTCCACCTTCTGGAGGGCCTCCGACGCTGGTTGTCCCGACGATAGTTCTGCAGCCGGGAGCAGTTGTCTGGCCTCTGCCTCTGGCCCCGACGCTGGACCAGGTCCCGCCTCCAGGGCCTCTTCGCCCGGACCCAATGCCGCCCCTTCCGCACCGGATCGGGTGGTGCTGGTCCCGGCGTCGGTTCCCTGACATGGCTCTTTTCTGACACTGGACCTTTGCCTGTTTACATACAACGGCGGTCCAGCTGCGGCAACCTCGACGCCAGATCTTGACGATGGGGATTTATACCAGACCCGCGAATCGTCCCTAAGATTACCCGCAAGCTGCTACCCTGAGGGCCTCGCTCTGGACTGGAGTAATTTTGGGAGTTCTACCCTGGATCCAATCCCTACTTGAATTTTCAGGGATTCCAGGGTTATTATCCTCCACCGGTTCCTGCTCCTCCTCCCCCTCAGCCTCTGCCTACTCCACCCCCGGTCACCCCGGATTTCAAGGCTTTAATTCAGTCTTGGTGGCAGGAGGCACAGTCGGAGTTGGTCTTGAACCTGGAGTCCAGGCTCCCACATCTACGGTCTCCCAGGTCTCTTCCTCGAGCAGTTCTTCTGTTACCACCGTCCATATCTCGGGGAAGACTCGGCAGGATGTTTCCCTCCCGGATACCAGACATCGTCCTGTCGAGGAGGTGGACAACGATAGTTCAGAGGGGGCAGACTATTCTTCTGAGGAAGTCCCAGAGGACCCCGAGGACACACAAGGCAAGGAGTCCCCGAAGTCCCCACCAGAGGACCCTGCCTTTTCAGATTT
This sequence comes from Neoceratodus forsteri, assembly GCA_016271365.2. Classification (NCBI taxonomy): domain Eukaryota; kingdom Metazoa; phylum Chordata; order Ceratodontiformes; family Ceratodontidae; genus Neoceratodus; species Neoceratodus forsteri. The sequence continues at coordinate 199,891,795 of CM057453.1, forward strand.
GTTGAGGTCCATGAAGGATTACTTCGACTGGGAGTCTGAGGAACAGGACCCCATGAGACAGAGATTGGCGGAGCATCTCGACCTAGAATCTCTGTCTCCAGTCCCCATTCCTCCCTGGATAGCGCCTCACCAAGACCTCACCACTGGCAGATGCCTCATACCCTCCAGGCTGTCCCCAAATGTGCGGACAAGCTTTACCGGGCGCTGAAGGATGCCCCATTCTTGAAGGTTCATCCCAAGGCTGACTCTGTGGTCATCTCTGTGGCTCATGATCACTTCTCAACACCAGAGCACATGAGCACCTCTCCTCCTGACAAAGAGTTGAGGCAGATGGACCAGTTCGGAAAGAAGATATACGCATCGGCCATATGCACCCTTTGGTCCCTCAATTACGTGGCCCACATGGTGTCCCACCAGAAGGCTACCTTGGCCAGGCTCGAAGCGCAAGTCCAGTCCATGGACCCCTTGCCTTTAAAGGAGGAACTTGCCAAGGATCTCCGCTTCTCCAAAGTTTCTTGTAGGCATGCCTTGCACACCAACTATGATTCTGTCGACTCCGTGGCTCGCACCTCGGCAACGGCCATTGCCCTTAGACTGCATTACTGGCTTCACCTTTCTGGACTCGCCAACAAAGTCCAGTCTTCAATTCAAGACGCCCCTTTTAGGGGCTCGGTACTTTTTGGTAGGGACACCATAGAAATTATCACAGACCTACAGGACAAGGACTTTGCCCTTCGCTCTGTGCTGTCTATGTACTGATCGGGTTCCCAGCAGCAGCAGCCCTTTTGGAAAAGGACTTGGAGGCAGAGGAAGAACGCTCAGGCGCTGTGCCAAGGGAACCGTAAGGCCACGGGTACAGCCACCCCTCCTGCCTCCAAAAATCAGAGGCGCTCCGGAGGCCCTCCCCCGAATGTCCTGCCACTTCTTGACTCCCCGGTCCCACTGCCTCCTCAGTCTTGCGATGGGGAGCAGGTGGGGGGGAGGTTCGCCCTCCACGCACAGGAGTGGAGAGCGATCACGTCCGACGAATGGGTCCTGCAACTATTGTCCGTTGGACACACCATAGAATTTCTGGAAATCCCTCTGGAAACTTTGCACCGGAAGCCCTCCTATTCTCGGGACCAGGCCCTCCTAGTTCGCGAGGAGGTAAACTTGCTCTTGCTCAAACAGGCAATCGAGCGGGTCCCCTTCGGGCAAAGGAGAAAGGGATTTTACTCCCACTTTTTCCTGGCTCCAAAAAAAAGACAGGGGACTTCAGACCCATACGTGACCTAAGTCAACTAAATAAGTTTGTCGAGTACAAAAAATTTAGAATGCTGGCACTTTCTGTCTTGGAAGGTGCCGTTTCTCATGGCTGTCACCTCAGCTCGAAGGATTTCGGTGCTTCATGCTCTAGTCTGCAAGGAACCCTACCTGATCTTCCATAGGGATAGGGCAGTCCTCAGAACTCAGCCGAGGTTCCTTCCCAAGGTGGTGTCAGAAGCCACGCTGAATCAATCAGTGGAGCTTCCGGTGTATTACCCGTCCCCCTGTAATAGAGGTGAGGCACTCCTTCATACACAGTGGATGTCCATCGGATTCTCCGGTGTTACACGCACCGGACCAAAGAGTTCTGCTCTTGCAGCCGGTTGTTTTTTTCCTTTGCCCCCAGGTCAAGGAGCAAACTGGTTTCTAAGCAGGGCCTGTCCAAGTGGTTAGGCAACTATATTAGATTCTTTTACCAGAAGTATGATAAGCTTCTGCCGGGTTCTATCAGAGGTCATTTGTCTAAGGGCATGGCTGCCTCCGCGGCCTTTATGCGGAACGTTTCTTCGGCTGACATGTGCTGCTGCTACTTGGGAGTTCTATCCATACCTTTACCAAGCATTACAGTCTGGACATTGCTTCTAGGTGGAGGGCTGGCTTTGGCCTTGCCATCCTGCAGGGCCTTCTGTCCTAAGACTGGGTCCATTTTGGAATTCAGTTTTTTCGTCTTGAGTTAGTTTTTTTCCTCCTCCCTAATTTCTCTTGGTCTCTCCTTAGTGGGACTGCTTGGGACTCTGTCCTATATGTGATGACCTACTGAAGGAACCCTCTCGAAGTAAGATAGTACAGTTATGTAGGAACTTATCATAACAGTAGATCTTCGAGAGAGGTTCCTTCAGTAGGTCATATTTTTCCTTCCCTCCTTCCCCTCATTTCTGTTTCTCCAGGGACTCCAAATCCTGTTCACTCCTGCTATCAGGCCTCTTACTGGCTCCGGCGGAAGAACTGAAGGGTGGGCGTGGGGACCGCCCACTATATACAGTCACGCTGATGTCACCTGACATCAGGTGGGCGTTCCCCCATCAGGTATTGCTAGAAAAGTCTGCCGTGTGGCCCAACGCCAGGTGGCGCCAGTCCTATATGTGATGACCTACTGAAGGAATCTCTCTCGAAGATCTACTGTTATGGTAAGTTCCTACGTAACTGTACTTTTCATGCTCACTGTATCCTAAGGTGTTGTACGAGGTACAGGAGTTGCATATTTGGCAGCACAGGGAATATAGACTAAATAGAATACAGTTTATGATGCCCAGCCCAACCTGTTGGGGGAATTAAAAAAAAAAAAAAAAAAAAAAAAAGCACGGTTCACCCTCTTTCCCACAACTGCTTAATGAATCCAGGGACCAAACCCCACTCATAAGGGAATTAAAACCAAAAAAAAAAACCTAGCCCTCTTCCACCAAACTACTGGATAGGTCCTGTACCCAACCTAACCTGACAGGGAATAAAAAAAATATGTACTCATCTGCTCCCAATGAGTTTTGGCCTCTCTGTCACTTCCAGCTTGCAGCACACTAGCGTAGGAGATGGGACTGAAGGAGACTGACAGTACAAACTTCTGGGACTAGAATCTCAAGTGCATGTGATCCTGACTCTACCACTGACTCTCCCTCTCACACTGTCTTTCCATCTCTGGTACTCAGTCTTGGCTCATGCCCCGACACATATGCAGGGTTCACATTGCCATGCATGCTCCAACTCTACATGCTGAGCAGTGGAGAACCTGATTCTGGGCCACCACCATTGTCAGACAGTGTTCATCAGAAACAGTCTTTTGGAAAAAAATAGCAGGTGCGGTCATCATTAATTTTCCATACTTCCCTCCTAGGGAATAAAAACAATCTGTCCCCCTTCCCTCGCAACTACCTTATGAATACAGTGCACAACTCTTTGTTTGGGGGGAAAATCTGTTCTGTGCCCTCTCCCCACAGAAGGATTGAGCGTGTTGGGAGGCGCTCTTCTCCAGGAAGGGAGGGCTGGTTCCACTGCGATACCACCACCTGGGTGAGCATAGATGGCAGTGCAGCTGGAGAAGGAGGGAGGGAGGGAAGAACGTCACAGATGCTGGTGGGTAAATGTACACACAGTGTGCAAAACCATGCCTTGATTTCATGGCATGGGACGCCCCTGTGGGAGTGTCCAGGGGAGAAACACAAGTGCAGCCCTCCGCACCTCTGCAATGATGACAGGGCCCCTTGACACAGCTGGGGTTCCCCTTCCCCATGCAGCACCCAGCCGCACCTCCTGATGTGACCAGGAAAGTTTGGGGTGATAGCCCTTCCCCAACCCTACCCGAGGAGCTGAAGCCAAGGCTACATGGAGGTAGGTGCCTGGGCAACTGGACAGGAGGGAGATGCCTGGGGGCTAAACAAATGGTGGAAGCAGCTGGTGGGCTGAGGGAAAAACATAAGGTAAAAAAACAAATATGTCTCTGTCTTCCCAGCTGCGGCAGGTCCTGAGATTAACATAGGAGTTCAATTTTGGTAGTGCCTGGGTTGTAGAATGTAATAGAATTTTGTTTTACATAACTTTTCATACACACCGTATCCCAAAGTATTTTTCAAGGCACTGGAGTTCCATACTGTTAGTACAGGGAATGTAGAATAGCACAGAATTTCCAGTGCCCAATCTGGCCCCCTTTCCCAACTACTTCCTCCCGACTGCCTGATGGATTTGGTACTCAACCTGTCCGGGGGGGGGACAAAACAAAACTGTCCCTCTCCCCCCAACTGTGACAGGTCTGGTGCTTTACAAAGCCTGTCGGAGAATAAAAATGTCCCCCACAACCTGACAGATCCAGTGCCCAGTACAGCCCATCAAGGAATAAAAAAAAAAAAAAACAGTCAGCCTACCTCCTCCAAACTACAGGTCCTGTGCCCGACCTGGTTTGTAAAGAAATTTAACAACAAAAATCTGGCCATCTCCCCAACTATCTTACCTGTCCGTTGCCCAACCTGGCTCATTAGGAATAAAAAAAAGCTGTCCCCCTCCCTTCAGCTATATGAAGGGTCCCATGTCCAACTTAGCACGTGTGTTAAGCCAAATGGAGATCAGGAGGAGCAGCATCAAAGCGGAGACTGAAAGGTGGAATAGGTGGGGTAGTAAAACACTGCTCTCCCAGTGCGCATTCACTCGGGTGACAGTGATGGGTTCAAATACTGCACAGGAGGCTTGGGGCTGATGCTGCACTGCTGCTGTTACCAGTGTGTTCAGCCTTCACTGCCTCCTTTGTCCCACACCATACTGGTATGGGAGACAGGGCCATTGGGGACCGATGGCATACCTTTCCGAGGCTGTAACCCCCAAGTGCCTGTGATCCCAGCTCCACTGCTTCACTCTACCTCTCTAACTCTTTCCTTCTCTCGGTGCTCAAATATTAGCGCTGCATTCTCCCAGTACGTACATTGGATGACAGTGCTATTCCAACCCATCCTGCTGTACAGCAGAATGGTCCGGTACCCAACGTGACCTTTTAGGGAATAAAATAAATCTGCCCCCCTCCAGCAAACTACTTGATGGGTCTGGTGCCCAACCCATCTTATTGAGGAATAATAAAAATCTGGGCCGCACCCCAACTGACTAATGGCTGCAGTGCCCAACATGATCTTTGAGACTAAACTAATGTGACCCTCCTCCACCCAGCTACCTGATGAGTCCATGGCCAAACCTGGACCATCAGGGAATTGTTCACCAAACATCCAGACTCACTCTTTCTCTTGTTCTGCCTGCTTCTAGGTGGCTGTACAGCTGGAGGTGGTAGTAGTAGTAAAGTAGAAATAAAATGTTTAAAAATGTTCTGGTGTCTCCAGTTTAATCATTTTAAATGTCAGACCCAGCTGTTAAAAAGGGCCTGTTGGCATGGTAGTAGCGCTGCCGCTTATAACGCCGGCTATCCATGTATAGGGATGAGAGCAGATCATCAGGGGTTGGCTGGGGGAGGAAGGATCAAGCATCCCCATACATTGGTGTCCTTCCTTCGGGGGTGTGGGACAAGACTTCCCCTGTGAGACTGCAGCCTGGTGGAGATCAGGTGGCAGAACAGTCAAGGGGCACATGCAAGAGGAGGGGCTGCTGCAAGACCTCCTGGTGTACGTGCATGCTGCTGCACGGACACATGCTTGAGTCACCACACGTAACACCCCGGGGAGAAAAAACGGAGGACAGTGGATGGGCTGCCCTATGTTGGCATCCCCCCCCTCAGGCCCTCGGAAGGCAGCAGCTAGCCACCCCACCACAGTGTGGTCCTGTGTAAGTGGTGAATAACTGGTAAGTGAAGAGGTTGGTGATTGGGCCAAGGGCCGGGGGAGATAAAATACAGATTAAAAAAAAAAAAAACACCTATTGCTTCTCAATTCTTATTTATTTTAGCATTTTTCCCCCCCTGTTGACTAGGTAAGCACACTAGACAATCAAATGCCTGTTTTTAGGTACGATCCCAGAGGTTACAGTAGGGTAGTACAGAGAAATTACCATATACGCTAAAAAGCCAACAAAACAAGTATTACATGAGAGAACAGTAACATAGTATAGTACTAGATGTACGTGAGAGCATAAAGCAGGGTACATAACTTAAAAAAAAAAAAAAATGACTCCAAGTATAACCGGGTGGGGGGATAGAAGCAGTAAATCACAAATTCACTTGGATTGAAATCGGACAGGCACCCCAGGCAGGTGCAAGCTGATAAGTCCTTCAAGTAGCTCCAGAGGTGTCTTGCAGAGTGGAGAGAGGTGGCTGACAGTATTGTACGAGAATGAGTTTCAAATAAACAAGCTAGAGTAAATCTTGAATTTTTTTAAATCTTATCTATGTTACAGTGAAGAGGAGGGCTAGAATCCAGTACTGCTGATTTTCTGACCCTGGTTTATGTCACAGTTTTGTACTTTACTGCAACATTGGAAGAATGTTTCATGAGTATCAGTAGCTAGAACAGGTAGGAGATGCAGATTTTGGTTCCCCAGCAGTGCTGTGCATGAGATGTGTAATGTGTTCCAGTCTTTTGCATGAATTAACTCATCAGTGGTGTCCATTTTGCTCATTGGTGCCCTCTGTTGTTACAGAACAAATAAAACACTGTATATAACAATGAAACCAATACATTGGTGACAAAACTGAGCTGTCAAGCAGAGATTGAGAGGCAGAGTTCATGGCATAATAATCTTGTTTGAACAAAACTGTAAATTCACTGCAAGCTCTATAATAGTGGTGTTCATCGTGTCTTTTTTTTCCCTTTTAGACTTTTACCTGAGACTTCTGTCAGTTGCCAAACATTCTGCTCAGGGTTTAAGAGGAAAGTGGAGACATCCTTCTCTGTTTTGAAACTGCATTGCTGCTGCAGCGGATATTGGGACAGAAAATGACGGCTGTGTAAGACAGGCTTGTTGACTACTCTTCAAACCCCCTACATCTTCCCCTCTTCTTCTCTCAGGGAATGCACCATGACATCAGCAGTGGTTGATAGTGGAGGTCCTGTCATGGAGTTCGTCATCAGTGGCATGGAGAATCAACAGAAGGTCAGGAAAAATACTGTTCTGTGATCTCTTTCATATTACTTATAGGTGAACCATCAGGTTATTCCCCCTCCCCCAGAAAACAAACAGATGTGCTTACCCCAACTCTGTAACTACAGAGACGCCAACATTCAAATTTCAGCTGGTACTGAAGGATACTAGAGATGGAATGTACTGGTAAGAATTTTCTTGATGTGATAACCATGAAAAGTGATGATTGCGGTTATCATGAATATCATGTCCAAACATGACCAGAGGATATTTGAGATTAGTCTGTCATTGTAATGGGTCCCCCCTTCTCCCTAAATCCATGGGATATAAGGCCTAACAAATGTGGGATACTGTGAATCATTTTTTTTTATATATAGTTTTTTTGTCATCTCCCCTCCCCCCCCCGCAGCTAGGGATATATCCTGTGTTCAGGTGGTCTGCCATTAATTCGGACAGCTGTTCTTTTTTCCTTCCCATTATCCCCTTCCCCCGTCCACCCCTGATGTGGGCCATACCTCTGTTGGCCTTCTGTGTGCACAACATTCCTGTGGTGAGATCAGGCTCCCTGGCCCAGCCACAGGGGGTCGCTGTGGTGCTGGAACCCACTGCCAACCCTCAACAACTGAGGCAAGCTGCCGCACAGCAGCTGTCTTAGCCTGGCCTGCTTCCCGACACTGCAACTCAAACTCTGGTTTTCTGCACAGGCAGTGCAGCACGCTACCTCAGGGCCATCGGGGTGGCCTTCATGAGGAATTTATGGGAAGATGTTGAAGGTCTCAATAGCATGAGTTCATTTGGACTGAGAAATTTGACAGCTGGGATGGAGCCCTATAGGAAGGGGTAAACTGCAACACTGAAGCCAAAATAAGGGCATTGGGGTGGGGCAGCACATTAAAACTGGTGACCTGCATTACCCATGCTAAATCTGGATTTCAGGCCCTGAAGGAAAATAATGGACCCTGTGCCCAAGTGTAGGACACTGCTTTAGTACAGTAAAAGATATCCATTTAAGACAGGAAGCAGCAACATTAAACTTTACAGGTATCTATTGTAAATATATTTAATCCTTATTATAAATCACTGTTTTCAGCCAGTTAGCAATGTGACTTGCAAGACCTCTTATCCTATGTTTTGTTGTCTTGTGCAGCAGTGTGAAAGTGGAACGTTTCAGTTCAGAAGGCACTGGGGAAGGAGCATTTCATATATATAAAAAAAAAAAAATTAGCTCACTCGAGTGATTTATATAGTAAGTTTGTAGATGTGTGTCGTTATATGGGAAATATGGGTTCTACGGGTATTTGCAGCTGCCTTATACTGCTCCTCTAGTCAGTAACCTACTACTTGTCAGTTTTGTATGTATTTATTTATTGAAATGCTTCACCAGGAAGGCACACTGAATGACAATTTGCTAGTCTCACTGTGCGACCTGGGGGGAGGGGGTACAATAAGGATGGATAAGTAATACATACATACAAGTTGCAGAAGTCGTCATTAACATCCATTTGAATCAGATGGGTGTTCCATATTGTAATGGGCCACTGTATGTGACAGCTGAGAGAACATACATTTGTATAGGACAGGTGTTACAAAAACAGACATTTGCATAAGCCGGGCGGTACATACAGAGTTCCTTACAATAAGGTTAAATGAGCTAACAAATAAGTGCAAGGGGAGGAGGGGTAAGGGGACAACACAGGTTAGGACAGACATAGAAAATAAGCAATGTGGGAGGAGCATTGCTAATAAGTAGAGAAAGAGGAGGTTGAGCAGAGAGATGACAATTTAAAAACAAACAGGGAAACAAAAAGGTAAAACAAGTGCTAGAGGAATTGGTGGGCCGTGGCATGTGTGGGTGAACAGTAGGTAATTAGGCAAGTGGTGAGATAGAAGCATGTGCGAGTGAGAAGAGGAGTAAACAAGTGGAAATGTGAGGAGGTGGGGAAGGCCAGTAGAGAGTGGGTAAAGGGAAAGGATAAAGAGAGTCCTAGAAGGACCCCCTTCAGGATGCAGAGCACCCTGCAAGGGGACTGAGAAGGCAGGGAGAGAAGGAGGGGGAATTTACGTCTAAGAGGGGAATAAGACTTAACCCAAAGGAACCCTTTAAGATGCTGAGAACCCTGCAAGGAGTTGAGGAAGACCAGTAGAGAGTGGGTAAAGTGAGAGAGAAAGAATAAGCCGAGTCCCAGAAGGAACCCTTCAGGATACAGAGAACCCTGCGAAGGGACTGAGAAGGCAGGAGAGGTGGGGGGAGAGTGGGAGGACAATAACATAAAGGAGAGGAAATGGGACCTAATCCAAAGGAACCCTTCAGGATGCTGAGAACCCTCCAAGGGGTCAGGGAAGGCCAGAAGAGGGGGCGAAGGTGAGAGGGAAGAGAGGTTGAATCCCAGAAGGACCCCTTCAGGATGCAGAGAACCCTGCAAGGGGACTGAGATGGCAAGAGAGTAGGAGGGGGAGAGCTGGGTTGTGGGAGTAGGGAGAGGGTGGGGACAAGCCCATGGTACAACTTTGGATGTTAAGAATCACAGTAAGAGTGCAAGGGAAGGCCAGGAGGGGAAAGGGGGAAGAGAAGGAGTGCTGGTTCTTAGGGCTATTGCTTAGCAAGTTATAACTGGTGTTAGCCTATCTCCCAATCCAGGGTAAGCCTGTTTTACAGTTCTTTACCGGAGTGTGCTACTGCTAAAATTACACAAGGGTAACCAGAAACTTAGCCAAATACCCTATCTGGGCAAGTCTGTTTTCACAACACAGTACCTCAGTATGCTGTTGCTAACTTAAAGAGATCTACTAGTTAACTGGATACAATATGCTGCACATATATACATTCCTTACTCTGAAAAAGCATGTGCTGTATATCTTCCCCAAAATAACTCTCCAGTTTTCTTTTTGATTAACTCAGAATGTTCTCATCCGCTTCCTTAGTACTTCCCATTTTTTTTATTGCCAAGCCTCGCAAGTACAAAGCCACGCACGATGGGCTGGGAGTGCTAGGGACGCTGCCCATTATAGCCTAGGGCTTTCAAAGTGTTTTAGAATGTTACTGGTCACCTGGTGATTAATCAAGGGCACCGATCGACTAACAATGGCCTTGTTAGTTGATCAGTGCCCTTGATCACCAGATGACCATCGTAACATCTAAAAACTCTTTGAAAGTAGCCCCCCCCCATAGACTGTAATGGAGCACGTCCCCACGAACTCCGTGGCCTTACATCATAATGTGGCTGTGCTCGGGGTGGCAACAAAAAAAAAATGGGAAGTTGTATGGAGCTGGTGGGGACAATTTTACGAGTTAATTTACAAGACAACTGAAGAGCAATTTTGGGGAAGATATACAGCACATGCTTTTCGCTGAGGTAAAAAAAGTATATATGTGCTGCATATCTGTATCTTGCTAAATCTCTTTAATGCTCTTGGGTAGCTGAAACTTGGAACAGCCAGTTTTACTGTATCAAGCCTAACCACCCTGTCTAGAGTAAGCCTGTTTCTGAAATTCTATACCTAGTTTGTGCTTCCATACAATGCTAATATATTGCCAGTAACTTAGAAATTGACAGTGCTCTATAGGAATTTAACCTAACCTCCTACTGAGTGCAGACCAACCTGGAGATTCTCAGTTGAGTCTCTGGTCCCCCTCTTAAGGTACCTGCTACTATGTGGGCAGCTGTGTCACCTATCTTAGAGAGCCTAACCCACCTATGCCATACAGGGGGCCACACAGGCCTGTTGTTACCAATTTCATATGCTTTGCTATTTGTCTGGCCCGACTCCCTCCTCGTTGCTAGGCCTGCTACCTGTCCACTGCTGACCAGCACTCTCCGGTCCCTCCCTGATCTCACAACCCACAGTCACTTACTCCCCCCATTGCTGTCACTGTATGGATTGTGTAACAAAGGAGTACTCTGTGTCACAAACGCACTCAGCAGGCCAGGCCCTCTGCTCCCACAGTGCCAACCTTCGAGTGCAGTATTGTGAACAGGTAACAGACAGGGTAACCCTCCTGTCTGCTTGTGGATCCGAATCACCTTTAGTCTCAAGTTCTGGGGGGATTCAAACTGTGAACCTTATGCTAGCGTACCCAAATGTACAGGCGCAGAAAATCTTCTCTTTCAGGGTATGCAAGATATCTTTTGCCTAAGGGCATCTAACCAGATATCCAAAATGAACCCTTAAAACTGTGTAAAAGACCTTAGTTATATTCTTACCTTTTCCCGGTTTGGCAACACCATCAAGCCCTTCAGAACAGCTGTCAACTTAACCACATATGCATCACATACAAAAAGAACTTTGAAGATGCACCCAGGCAGTCTTTTTAAATATAAAGGATACTTTACTCAAAGATGATAAAAGCATGAAAAATGTAAACACAGAACAATATATCAAAGAACATACAATCACTTAAAAGAAGGAAAAGTACAGACAAAAACTCGTACCACAATACAATTACTTTTCCTATCTAATGTATTACCTCTATAGTGCTTATAGTTAAATCTTGTTTCTTAAGAGCCCAAAAAGAAATGTCACAGGTCAAACGCAGTATACAGTTTACAACTCTGTTTCCACACCCCTTCTGTGATGTCATCTAGCTCCTCCTTTTAGAATATAAAAAAATATATAAACAGGATGTCCTATCAGAGGGTATATTAATTAAGGTGACATCAGCAAAACTAATTTCCCAAATGATGACCATCTTTAATCAAGCCTTTCCTCTTTGATTTTGAGCAGTTCCTGTTTTCCCAAGGAACATCAAAGGTGTTTTTTTTTTCCACAACTTTAGCACCATGGTGGTATAACACTTTTTTCCTCTGAGACGTCATAAAAGCTTACAAGCCCTATATCCTGGCAGCTGGGTCAGTTCTTATTAAGACAAGAAAACAGGAGACCCTTAATTAAGTCTCTAGTCTTTTCATCACCTCCTGGTTTCAGGTTAATATATCCTGTTATTTTTACTAAAACCTGGGGTGTCACCTAGGAGCACAGGATGTCTCATGTGAGACAATCACATACCACATTCTATATTACAAATATCATAGAACAATCATGACCAGCTGGCCAAGCGTCACACTCTGTATGTACACTTATACTTTCCTCAGGCCCCAGAGTCTGTGCTCCTCATATAAAGATTCCTGGCTACCAAACTGCCTGGTTGTCACTCTCCTACTCACTGCTGGGGATGTCAAATCTAACCCAGGGCCCCCTAACATCCTGCACACAGATCACTCCTGTGTCACCTTCAAGGGTCTTTAAGCTGGCACTTATCAGCATACATAGCCTCAGGCCTAAGATGCTTGAACTGGAAGCATGGGTGGCTTTCTGATGCCCAGATGTTCTCGCTGTGTTTGAGACCTGACTAAAACCCTCTGTCCTCCAGCACGAAGTTGACAATCCCTGGTTATACCACTATCAGGATAGATCACCTAGGGAAGAAGGGTGGGGGAGTTCTAGTGTACACTCAAGACACTTTATGTTTCGGAAATACCTTTGTCCTTGCTACAGCCTTTGCCCTGTGAGTATCTCCTAGTCAAACTTGTATTGGGGAACACAAGATCCCTGCATATTGTCTTTGTCTATACCCCCCAACCCATTGCTAAATCAGCCTTCAACCTTGTGAGCTGCTTAGGAACCCCCTCACTCGGGAAGCAAATAATCCTTGGAGACTAACTTAAACTGGAGTAAAACTGCCTCATGTCACTTCAAAGCCCCCCTGCAGGATTTGCACCTCAGCCAAATCATCACTGAGCCCACCCATCTCAATCTAAAGACAGGTAACCACTCCCTCCAAGACTGGATTCTTGTCAGTAGACCTGATGGGATAGTCTTCCTGGTATTCTAGCTGACTCACTCAGCGACCACTCCTGACCGTCTGCATTTGAATCAATGGCTTTAACAAAACCCCTCCAAGAACCTCACTGTTTCAAAGAAACTCCACAGATTGATCTGACATGGGAGGTCCTGTCAGACCAATCTGTTGAGTTTCTTTGAAACAGTGAGCTATGCTCTGGAAGATGCCTTACTGGTAGATATAGTGTACCTCGATTTTTTTTTTCCAAGGCTTTCAATTTAGTGCTCCACAGTGGTCTTATTAATAGTCTACATGCACTGGAAGTAGAACCCCATGTTGTTAAGTGAATAGAAGAATAGAATGGCTTACAAACTGGCAGAGAGTGTGCATCAGGGGATATCACTCCAACTGGGGAGAGGTGACCAGCGGGGTCCCTCAGGGCTCGGTCCTGGGCCCGGTGTTAACATCTTTGTAACATCCCTCCAGACATCTAAAGGAGTGTGGATATCTAAGTTTGCAGACAGTAAAATAGTGGCTATTGTAAGATCTGAAGCTGATACCAATAATTTACAGCTTGAACTGAATAAAATGAGCTCCTGGGCAATAAATCATAAGATGAAATTCAACACAGATAAGTGCAGTGGCATGCACTTTGGCCATAACAGTCTTAAATTTGGTTATAGTCTGGCTGGACATATCTTAAAAGAAATATTGTGAGAGAAAGCTCTGGGTTTCTGGGTCTCAAATGATCTTTCCTTTTAACAGCAAACCACCAAAGTAGTTAATAGAGCTAATAGGATGATGCATTGTGTACAGCATAATATCAAAAGCAGAGACAGATTGGTCCTGTTGCCCTTGCACAGAATACTGGTGAGGCCACTCATGGAGTATGGGGTTCTGTTCTGGAGCTCTTACAATAGAGTAGACGTTGCAACCATTGAAAGAGTCAGAGAAGAGTAACAAAGAGAATTGCTGGTCTGCAACATTTTCCTTTATGAAGAGAGACTAAGAGATCGAAATTTATACACGCTCGAGTATAAGCGACTCAGGGGAGACTTGTGTCTGGTCTACTCTGCCCTTCGAAACCGTGACTTAAGAGAATGCGTGGGACTGGATTTAAAAATCATAACTAAAACTACCAGAGCACATGAATACCAACTCCAAGGCCAATTATATAAATCTAACAAAAGGGGTCATTGGTTTAACCAAAGGGTTGTGTCCCTATGGAATAAACTACCATCTGAAATGATTATTTGTACTTCTATCACCTTCTTTAAGAATAACTTGGACAAATTTTATGTAGGCATAAGGACATAGCTGTACTAAAAGAGACTTCTTGGCGCAAGCTATTGTCTCTTACTTAACTTATGAAACTGTCTACGTTAGGGACTATTTCCAACTTAATGAAACTGCCTTCCTGACGGACCTGGCAGCAGTACATTGGTCTGACATAGGGATGCTGAATAACACTGACACTGCACTCGAATACCTTTTCAGCAACCTACTTAGCATCTTAAACAAATATGTTCCCATGGTTCACAGAAGAGTAAAGGGTCTGTGTTCCAAGTCTCTCTTCCCCAGAATTGCGTGTTCTCATGAAGAATAGGGTTAAAGCCTGGTATTTATGTAGAGCTTCTGGTCAGCTCCGTGACTGGGAGAATTATAGGGCCCTATGGAATTGCTGCAAGCCAAGTCTCAGGACGGCAAGGGTACTGTATCTAAAGAAGCTGCGGTCCTCCAACCTACAAAACCCAAATCAGTGCTGGTCTCAGATCAGTAGTCTCTTTAAAGGCAAAGCTGGTCTCTTCTCTCCCCCCCCCCTCAACAAAAAAAGAAATACTGTATAGTACCAAATCAACAAGTGACCCTGCCAGTGCGCTGTGGCCTTATATAAGTTTTTCATATATCTGGCAGGGTTCAAAGATTTCTCTCTGGGCCCCACCTGTCCCCCCACTCTACACTCATTCCAAAGGCCTGAGTTCCACCTTGGCTAGTCTCTCACCGAGAAATCTTACTCTTTGCTCCGGAAAATCAAGGACAAGGGTTCTGCTGGCCACGATAAAATAGAGCCTAGACTGCTCAGACTTGGAGCCCCCAGAGCCACTCTGTTCAACTTGTCCCTACTTCCTGGCATGTTTCCAAGTAATTGGAAGGTTGCCCATGTAGTCCCCATCCACAAAGGTGGTGCTAGGGAACCAGTTGAAAACTACCAGCCCATTTCCATACTATGTTCCTTATCCAGAATACTTGAACAGCTGATCTACAACTGGATCCAAGAGTATGCTGAACTACTCTCTCTGACTACCATTGTCCAACATGGATTTCGCAAGAACCATGGGACCAACACTGCCCTAGTCGGTCTGACAACTGACTTATTCAAGGCCTTGGAGTCCAAAAGGGCATCTGGAGCGGTTTTCTTAGACTTGACCAAGGCCTTCGACCCAGTCGATCACAAGATGCTCCTCCTCAAACCTAGAAAACTTGGGTTTGATAAGCTATCCTGCTCTTGGATTACCAGCTCCCTAACTGGCTGTAAGCATCTGGTGAAGTGGAGAGGGTGTCTCTCCTCTCCATGGGATATCACGGATGAGGTCTCCCAGGATTCCGTCCTCTGCCCCTTACTGTTCTCCCTCTTCATAAAGGACCTGCCTGCACACTGTGGCAGTGCCAGTGTCATCCTGTATGCCGTCTATACGGTGCTGTACAAAAGCCACTCTGATATCGTTTCGATTGAGAAGTACCTCACAGCTAGTTTCCACCTACTAGAATCATGGCTTAAGGCAAACGGCCTGCTGTTCAATGTTTAAAAAAAAAAAAAAAAAAAAAGTCAGTCCTCTCTGTCGCGTAGGCGCAGATAGGAGCAAATTACTACAAATCGCCTTCTCAAGGAGTGATCCCATTGAGGTAGTCTCCTCACTCGAGTACCTGGGCGTCATTCTAGACCAAGAGCTTTCACTCAGGCCACATGCTGACAGAGCCACCAAAACATTTAACCAAAATCTGGGGCTCCTTTATCGGCTAAATCCCTACCCTCTACCAATGCTAGGGTATCAGTAGCTAACTGTATTCTACTGCCTACTATCCTGTATGGTGCCCCAGTCCTCTCCTCTCTCAGAGAGAGAGAAGAAAACTCAGTAAAATTAAGTCCCTTAATTACCGTGCATCCCTCTTTGCGGTGGCTGCTAGCAAAAGGGAGCATCACTGTAATTCCCTCTCCACTCTTAACTGCCCCCCCTTGAAATGAAGATTCATTTTGCCACTCTGTGCACTGCCCACAAAATTGTGTACTCCCCTCACCTCTCCTGTGACTGTTAAGACAGCCCAGCCGAACCCTTCAATCTTCCTCCCACCCACTTCTCCACATTCCAAGACCTACAACATCTGCTTGCATGAGGTCCTTTGCCTCTGTGGTTTCCAGGCTATGGAACAACCTACCAGCTGGTACTCTGGCCTGCTCTAACTTCAAGGCCTTTAAAGCTTCCCTCAGTGACCTACTCCTGAAGTGTTGTCCATGAATCTACCTGAGTTGAGGACCCTTGGTAGCCTCTGGGATTGCTGCGTTCAGCTACAAAAATTCCCTCCTCCTCAGTACTACTCTTTACTTATTAATTTCTGTTGTGTAGCCACAACCATTGTATATTCTAATGTTTTTATGTCAATGCTTTTTGCTTATTTATTTTCTGTTGTGCAGCCATAACCATTCTAACCATTGTATATTCTAACTGCAGTTACATGTTTGTTTTGATTTATTGTAAACTGTCCCATCTCTTCATTGTTGTTGCCATGGACAACCTACTGATTTTTGTTTTTGACTCGTATATTGACTGATGTATGTAATTAAATCCGTGTCACCCCTGAAAAAGGGACTCCTAGTCTCATTGGGCCCACCCGGTCAAAAAAATCGAAATAAATAAAAATTCTACAAATAACATAGGTTTTTAGTAGTCAAGTAGAATTTTTTGTGGTTGTATATTCACTGTGTCAGCTCATTTTCTGTATGCTGTGTACTAAATGACAGTAAAAATATATCTAAAAGAAATAATCAGCTGTGGTGGCCTGCTTTGATTGTCCCAGTGACGCTGATGACTCCTGCACTGAAGTCTGCATTGTATTCACCTTTTTCTTTACATTGGTCATTCCTAAGGGGAATGAGTGTAGGTTGCAGTTGATCATGGAAGCTGACAGCAGATAAGTCCTCATGGCCCATCCAGTTTGCCCTTTTTTGTTGCACTGTTTACACTGTAGACCCCTCCTAGTTTGCAGCACTTTCTCTGCCACCCCCTTACCTATCCCATATGACACCCTTGTGATTATCCCAGCCTTTTTTGAATCCCACCACTGTTTTCGCCCCATAGCCTCCACTGGAAGACTATTCCAGGCATCTACCACCCTTTCTCTGAAGTATTTCCTCACATCTGTCCTAAACCTACCCCTCCTCCAGCTTCATATCGTGGCCCCTTGTTCTGGAGCCCGCTTTCCTCTGAAAAGTACCTTCTACTTGTACCTTATTCACCCCCATGAGGTATTTAAAGGTCTCAGTCATATTCAGTGGAAGGCTTTAAGAGGGGGTCGGACAGATGCATGGGTATCCTGAGCCAAAGTTTACCCTCTCGGGGGCTGGGGGGGGGGTGGAGGAGCTAGCGCCCAATAAGGGCTGCCTACCGAGCAGACACGAAAGACCGTTAGGCCTATTCTGCTGGCTTTTTAGTATGTTGGTATTTTAGTATATTCCCCATCTCCCTTCTCTCCTCCAGGGTGGACATGTTAAATTCCTTTAGCCTCTTCTCATAGAACATTTGTAGACCCTGCACCATCTTGGTAGCCCTCTTTGGACGGCCTCCATCCTGTCTATGCCCTTCCTGAGATGTGGCCTCCAAAACTGGACACAGTATTCCAGGTGGGGTCTTACTGAAAACCGATATAGTGGCAACGTCACTTCCCTCTTCCTGCTGGTAACACCTCTAACTCTACATCCCAGCATCCCACTAGCTCTCCCGCTTGCTTTCTCATTGTCTGGCCACCATCGGGTCATCTGATATGATTACCCCAGGTCTCTTTCCTGCTTGGTTGCTGGTAGTATCTCTTCCCCCAATTTTTTATTGCATCCTTGGGTTTCTGTGACCCAAGTGCATTATTTTGCACTTCTTTGCATTAAACCCTATCTGCCAAACTTTTGACCAATGCTTCAGTAGTTTCAAGTCTCTTTCCATCCTTTGCACCCCCTCCAGTGTCTCCACTCTGTTGCAAATCTTGGTGTCATCCACAAAGAGGCAGACCTTCCATTCCAGTTCCTCTGCTATGTCACTAATGAAGACGTTAAATAGGACTGCCCCCAGTAATGACCGCTATGGTACCCAACTAGTCACTCTCCCCTCCTCAGAACGCACTCCATTTATCACCAACCTTTGCCTCCTGTCCCCTAACCAGGCTCTTAACCAGGTTACCACCTTATTACTCACCCCCATGCTGCCCAACTTTTTTATCTGCCTCCTGTTTGAAACTGTGTCAGAGGCCTTGCTAAAGTCCAAGTAAACCATGTCCACAACCTGCCCCAATCCCCGATCCAACACCCTGGTTACCCAGATTTGTTTGTCATGACCTCCCCTACATAAAACCATCCTACCTCTGGTTCTGCAGTCCATTGGATTCCAGGTTTTCCCCGATTCTTTCCTTTAACAGTGTTTCCATTAGTTTCCCTACTACAGATGTCTGGCTGACAGGCCTGTAATTTCCTGCCTCCTCCTTGCTACCACCATTTTCAAGTGGGACTATGTCTGCCCTTCTCCAGTCCTCTGGGACCACGCGGTCTCCAGTGAACTGTTAAACACTAATCATTGCTAATGCCTTGAATAATTGTTCTATCTTTGCACTTTGGATAAGTAAGGAATGATCTTCTTCAGGGGTATCTCAGTCATCAGGTTACACCGTAAGAACTTCATTGTCTGTGAATAGGGAATCCACATAGAAGATTTTCAGCAGTACAACTGGGCCCGCCCATGCCATCGACATCGCCAACCCTGTAAAGGCGCAGGTGGGCCCACGCCCCTCCTCAGTTCTTTCCCACTGTTGACTTGCTAGCACAGTCTCCGTGGAAGAACCGTCACAGTGTTTGCGCCTTTTTGCGGCCTACGACCTTTTTCTCCACAACCCTCTTAAATCTCTTTTCAGATATTTATTCTGTTTTTTCTTTTATGTTGAGAGTTAAACCTTCAGCTTCTCTCTTTCGCTGCTGCGGAAAGAAAATTGCCTCCAGTGACGAACACTCTGTGTGTGTTTGCCATCTTGGGCCTGATCACGACGCTGTAGACTGTGAGCTCTGCCAGCAGTTTAACCAAACCACCCTTAGGTGATGCAGAAATGCTCTCCGTACCTTCATGGTAGCCAGCTCCGATCCTGGGTCCTCCAGGACGCTGGCCAGCCAGTCGCCCTCCGGGTCCAAGAGCTCCAAGGCCTCCCAGGCCAAAAACAGGTCCTCGGGGGGGGGGGGTCATGAAAAAGACAGGGATTACGGCCGCTCCCCCTGGTGGACATCCTGTTCCCCATCAGCCTCTTCTTCGGGGCGCTCTTCGTTGTTGGCAGCCACCCTGTTGAAGAGACCTGCTGTCCAGGTCCTGGTTCACTCCAGACCCATTCTGACAGCCTCTCTGCCCGACGCTCAGGGCGCTTGGCGGTTAACCTCTGGGCCGACTGCCCCTCCTCTGTCGACGGCAGGCTCATTGTCAATGATGGCCTCCTCAGAAATCTACCTTTCCCAGTCGAAGGCTACAGGCTCTTCGGGCGCGCAGTCGGATGCAACGACGTCAGTGCCGTTGAACCCTCCGACGACAACCATGGACTTACATGAAGATCTTACTTCGAGAGGGCTCTTTGAAGGTACACATGGTGGCCATCTCAGCCTATCATGTTCCCTTCGCAGACAAAGCTTTCGCTCAACTGGAGGTCTCGAAGACCTTTCTCAGAGTGGTCCTCCATCTGAGGCCCCCCATCCGTACTCCTGCCCCCCCTTGGGACTTGAATTTTGTTCTAGAGAAACTTACCCTTCCTCCCTTCGAACCTGCAGCTTCTGCAGATTTGAAGTTTCTTTCGTGGAAGACTCTCTTCTTGGTGGCTATTACTTCGGCTCGAAGAATCTCCGAGCTCCAGGCCCTGATGTGTAAAATCCCCTACTTGCTTTTTCACAAGGAACGAGTTGCTCTTCGCACGAATCCTAAGTTTCTACCTAAAGTAGTAGCCAAGTCTACCTTAAATCAGTCCATAGAGCTACCTGCCTTTTTTACGCAGTACTCTAACCAAGGGGAATATTTACTCCATACTATGGATGTTCACCGGATTCTGAGATACTACACCAACAGGACGAAGGATCTCAGAAAGACTGATCAGTTGTTCGTTTCTTTTGCTCACAAAAAGGAAGGCAATGCAGTTTCCAAGCAATGCCTGTCTAAGTGGTTGGCTCATTGCATCACTTTCTGTTATGACAAGTACCACAGGACCCTCCCGGGTCAAGTCAGAGGCCACTCCACAAGAGGAATAGCTGCCTCCTCAGCTTGTTTCAAGAATATGTCTGCGGCAGACATATGCGCTGCCGCCACCTGGACTTCCGTCCATACCTTTACGAAACACTACAGTTTTGATATTGCCTCTCACCGTAGAGCAGGCTTCGGGCTAGCTGTTTTGCAAGGCCTCCTGTCTTGAGGCTTGCACGGCTAGAGCTACTTCTTGGAGTAGTTTCCGCCTCCCGGTGCCTTTTCTTTATTCCAGACTGCTTGGGATTCAGTCCTATATGTAATTACCTACTGCAAGAGCCCTCTCGAAGTAAGATAGTACAGTTGCGTAACAACTTATCGTAACAGTAGATCTTCGAGAGGCTCTTGCAGTAGGTAATACCTTCCCGCCCTCCATCCCCCTAGGCTTTTTCAGCTCCTTTTCCATATATAGAAATATCTGCTTCTCTGTCGTCCGGCCTCTTTCGGCCTGTGGCGGGAAAGAACTGGAAGGCGGGCGTCCGGGACCTCCCCTTTATACCGACGTCTCCTGATGCCAGTCACCTGACGTGGGGGTGGTCCCTCGCCAGGGACTGCTAGCTAGAAATTTTTCCGTGGGGTCCTGCCTCCTGCCGGCGTCAGTCCTATATGTAATTACCTACTGCAAGAGCCTCTCTCGAAGAGCTACTGTTACGGTAAGTTCTTACGTAACTGTACTTTCTGGTTTGCTTTGAACCCTCAGACGACAACCATGGACTTAAACAAAGTTCTGGTCCGCTTCACAAATGTGATTATGGAGTAGTTTGTGGCCTTTAACAGGCCTTCATCGTCAGTGTCTTCACCGATGCCTTCATCGTTGACTCCTGTTTGTCTGCCCTGGGAGCCAACCCAAGGTCCGTTGATGGTGCATCCGATGCTGGACCCAGATGAAGAGGTCAGTGTCAAGGAGGAATACCACCCTGACCTCATACTTTCTGATGAAGTAGAGGTAGGCGAACAAGAGCAGTATTACACTTCAGATAAATCCACTGCCTGTTCTGTCAGTGAAGAATCTGTTACGCATACCCCTAGGTCTCCGACTGAGGATGCTTCATTCTTCAATATTATGAAGCCAACTGTTTTCCACTCTGGGGTTTCAGAGAGTGGAGGAGGATGCCACCAGGAAGGGCCTGGCAGACTACCTGAATCTCCCCCAAAGATTATTCCTCCCATGCTTCCAGCCCTGAGGAATGCTACCACGGCAGCCTGGTACAGACCAGATATGATGCCAGCTATGCCCCGCAGAGCTGATGAACTCTACAGTGCTCCTAGGGCATTCCTTACTTGGCTGCCCAGGCTGAAACTGACTTGGTGGTAGTCAAGGCAGCACATGACAGGTCTTGGGTACCCAGGCATCTCAGTTCCTTGCCCCCAGACAGAGTCCTGCAGAATAGATCTTTGGGGCAGAAGGGCATATGTTTCCTCTACCCTTGGACTGAGGAATGTAAATTACCTGTCTCACATGGTGAAATTCCAGAACACCAATGCCAGAAAGGGCAAGACTGCTGGCCAAGCCCTTCATGATGGTGCCCCAGTAACAGGAATTGCTCCAATGCTTCCAAACCGCAGAGTGTTTTGGGAGGCATCTTCTAAGAGCCATCTGCGATTTATCTGATACTGTTGCCGGGGTGGCGGCTACTGGCATCTCCCTCCATAAGCATTAATGGCTCTAGGTTTCTGAGTCTGTTGCTAATGTGCAAAACAAGGTGCTGAATGCCCCTTTTAATGACACTAAACTCTTTGGCACAGATGTTGAGGACATCTGCAGGCCTCGGGTACAGCCATTAAGTCCATCCATCCATTCCCTCTACCACACTCAACAACATGGTAGAGGTCGCTCTGCTTTGCATAAGTAAGTAAACAGACCAGGCTCTGGCTCCCGTCCTCAGGGCAAACGCAGAGTCCAGCCTTCCTTACTGGCCTCCTCCCATGCTGGAGCAGCAGCCAAGCATCCCAGGACTGAGGGTCTAGCCTACTCTGCTGGCCCCGCTTCAGCTTGACAGCTTGACTCCTTGCCGGACCCCCCTCCTCTAGTCCAGACTCGGGAGGTGTCGGTCGGAGGTCGGTTCTTCCTCCATTTGAATCAGTGGAGAACCATAACATCAGATGCCTGGATCCTACAGATCATAGAGTGCGGTCATACTCTGGAGCTCGTCTAGCAGCCTCCAGATTACCCCCCCACCTCTCTCAGATTACCCCCAGCTCATTTGTCTGTTCTCTGGGAGGAAGTACAGTCTCTCCTGCGCAAGCAGGCAGTCAAATTGGTGCCAAAGAGGCAGAGAAACCAGGGGTTCTATTCAAGATTCTTCTTGGTTCCCAAAAAGTCTGGAGATCTGAGGCCAATCTTGGATCTGAAACACCACAATCTTTATATCCAGTACAAAAAGTTACGAATGGTAACATTACCAGGCCTGTTTCCCCTACTCAGGTCCGGGGACTGGCTCTGCTCACTGGACATGCAGGATGCATGCCTGCATATCGCGGTTTTCCCTCCTTACAGGAGGTTTGTCCTCTTCACCTTTCAGTGAGAACATTACCAGTTCAAGGTATTGCACTTTGGCTTATCTTCTGCATCGCGTCTCTTTACCAAGTAATGGGCAGCGGTCGCAGCAGCCCTCAGAAGAGAGGGACTGTATGTCTCCATACCTGGACGACTGACTTCTCAAGGCCCTGTCCAGGGAGCAGCTGTTGTCCACAATCTGAGTGTTGTCTGCTATATCAACAAGCAGGGTGGGACTCACTCATGTACCCCCTTTGCAGGGAGGCCATGAGAGAGTGGTATTGGGCACTGGACCACAGTCTGACCCTATCTGCCGTACACATGCAAGGAGTTCTCAACACCCTGGCAGACAGCTTCAGCAGGACTCAGTTCAGCATGCACGAGTGAGAGCTTCTCTCGTCCATAGCAGGAGATCAGTTTGACAGATGGGATCTTCCATAGTTGGACCTTTTTGCGTCCCCACACAATGCAAAACTGCCCAATTTCTGCTCACTAGATCCAGGGCCTGGAGTTTCCTGGCGAGATGCGTTGTCCCTCTCTTTGAGCGGGAGATTTATGTACGCATTCCCTACATTCCCACTAATACAGAGGGTGCAGATCAAATTGCAGATGGAAAGGGCCAGCATGATTCTGTTGGCTCCATTCTGGCCTTGCCAGATATGGTTTCCTCTGCCCCTTTGCAGGAATCTGCTGACCCAGGATTGAGGGACCCTGGTCCATCCCAATCTGAGGTCCCTCCATCTGCATGCGTGGCTCCTGTGGACATAGCCATTGCCAGGTTTGGTGTTTCCAGCAGGGTGGCAGACATCTTAGTGGTTGCTCACAAGCCCTGCACTTGTGCCACTTATGCCATGAAGTGGAAACGGTTTGCCATCTGGGCTGCTAAAACGTTCCCTTGACCCCTTCACCTGCCTGGTGAAGCATGTCCTGGACTACCTGATCTCTTTGTTTGACTCAGGCCTTCAGTATTCCTCCCTCAAGGGCCACCTTTCGGCTATTTCTGCCTTCCATGAGCCCATGGGTGACGACATTGTTGCTCAGCTGGATGTCTCCCGTACCTTCCTCCAGGGCATCTTACATCTGAAACCCCCAATCTGTTCTCCTGTTCTGGCTTGGGATTTGAATTTTATTTTGGAAAAGTTGACACTGTCTCCCTTTGAATGGATTGCAATTATGCACTTTCTCACTTGGAAATCGCTCTTTTAGTTGCAGTTACTTCTGCTCGAAGAATTTCAGAGCTTGAGGCCCTCTAGCGCAAGGAGCTTTGATTTTTCACAAAGACAGGGTGTCTTTACGTACAAATCCTAAGTTTCTCCCTAAGGTGGTTTCTGGGTTTACACTCAGTCAATCCACCTTCCTGTTTATTTCCTGGACTGTGCCAGTCCAGGGTAAGCACTACTCCATACTTTAGATGTGTGCAGAACTTTGAAGTACTACCTGCTCAGAACTAAGAAGTCCAGAAAGTCTAAGCAGTTTTGTCTTTTTTCACCTCGGGTAGAGAGGGTGCTTCAATTTCTAAGCAATGTTTATCCAAATGGTTGGCAAATAGCGTTGTGTTTCTGCTACAAGTATGGCAAAGAACTGCCTGGTGCTGTCAAGGCTTACTCCACCAGAGGCATGGCTGCCTCTGTGGCTTGTTTCAAAGAGGTCTCAGCCACTGACATTTACGCTGCTGCCACCAGGAGTACAGTCATAGAAACATAGAATTTGACGGCAGATAAGGACCGCTTGGCCCACCCAGTCTGCCCATTTCCCTACCTACTGGATAAGCTGCAGATCCTAGTTAACCAGCAGCCTACTTCTTCCTACCCCAACCCCCTAGAATGGCCTTATGACTGTCCCATGCATGCTTGAATTCCACCACTGATTTTGACTCCACAACCTCCTCCGGAAGGCCGTTCCATGCATCCACAACCCTCTCTGTGAAAAAATACTTCCTTAAATTACCTCTGAGCCGCCCCCTCTATCTTCAAATTGTGCCCTCTTGTTCTTGCACACCTCTTTTTTGAAAGATGCTACCCTCTTGGACTTTGTTGATTCCCTTGAGGTACTTGAACGTTTCTATCATGTCCCCCCTCTCCCTCCTTTCCTCGAGGCTATACGTATTAAGCTCCTTTCGTCTCTCTTCATATGTCTTCCGGTGCAGGTCCTGCACCATTTTAGTTGCCCTTCTCTGGACAGCTTCCATCCTGTCTATGTCTTTGCGGAGATTGGGTCTCCAGAACTGCACACAGTACTCCAGATGGGGTCTCACCAGCTGTCTGTACAGAGGGATAACAACTTCCTGTTTTCTACTGGTGATGCATCCCAGTATCCCTCCAGCCCTCCTTGCTGCCCTCTCACATTGCTTGCCCACCTTTAGGTCATCTGATAGGACTACCCCCAGGTCTCTTTCCATTTTTGTTGTTGTTAGTATCGCACCCCCCATTGTGTACTCTTCCCCTGGGTTTTTGTTTCCCAGGTGCATTACCTTGCATTTCTTAGCATTGAATCTAAGCTGCCATACATTTGACCATTCCTCTAACCTTGCCAAGTCCTTCTCATCCTTTCCACCCCACCCTGTGCATCAACTCTGTTGCAGATCTTTGTGTCATGCAAGAGACATACTTTCCTTCAGTCCCTCTGCAGTGTAAACTATAAAGACATTGAAGAGGACCGGTCTAATAATGAACCCTGCAGTACCCACTGTAACCCTCCTTTCTTCTGAGTGGACTCCATTTACTATACTCTCTGTGTCCTGTTCTCAGCCAATTCTTTACCCAGGCTGTCATCTTGGGACCCACTCCCAGGCTGGCTAACTTGTATATTAATCTTTTGTGTGGGACTGTGTCAAATGCCTTGCTAACGTCTAGGTAGGCCATGTCCACAGCCCCTCCTGATCTACTACTTTGGTCACCAGTCAAAGAAATCTATCAGATTTGTCTGGCATGACCTTCCGCTGTGAATCCATGCTGCCTAGGGTCCTGTGCCCTCTGGCCTCTAGATACTCGACAGTTCTTTCCTTCAGAAGTGATTCCATCATTTTGCCCTATCACTGAAGTTAAACTAACAGGTCTGTAGTTTCCTGCTTCTGCCTTGCTCCCACTTTTGTGAAGGGAATCACATCTGCCCTCCTCCAGTCCTCGGGTACCACCCATCCTCCCATGATTTGTTAAAAGGGTAGTCAGTGGTGTCACTAGTTCTACCCTTAGTTCTTTTAGAAGTCTGGGATGAATCCCATCAGGCCCCATTGCTTTGTCCACCTTCAGTTTTAAGAGTTCTTTCAGAACCCTTTCTTCTGTAAATGGTCTGGTATCAACTTCTGTATTCTGAGTGTTTCTACTGTTTGTTTTATGTACCTCCCCCTCTTCATTTGTAAATACTGAGCAAAAATATTTTAGTATCTCTGCCTTTTCACAGTCTCCCTCTGCCCACCCTCCCTCCTCTTTATTAAGCCTCACTATCCCTCCCTTGGTCTTCCTTCGCTCCCTGATGTACCTATAAAAGGTTTTATCCCCCTTCTTAACTGAGTTTGCTATCTTTTCCTCGGTTTGGGCCTTTGCTGTTCTGACTGCCTTCCCAGCCTCCTTTTGCTTTAACTGATACAGTTCTCTGTCCTGCTCCTTCTGTGATTCCTTGTACTTCCTGAATGCTTTCTTTTTCTCTTGAACCTTCACTGCCACTTCCTTTGAGAACCATAGTGGTTTCTTACATCGTTTTGTTTATTTGCTTCACACAAAGGCTCGTTACCTCGGTGATGGCAGTTTTTATTATTCCCCATTGTTCTTCCACCCCTCCTTCCTGCTCATTTGCTAGTGCATTCCTTAGGCACTCACCCATTTTGGCAAAGTCAGCCCTCCTAAAGTCCAGTACTTTTGCCTTTGTATGGCTTGACTCTGTCGCTGTTTATTGTGAACCATACTGTTCGATGGTCGCTAGTTCCCAGATGGCTACCCACTTCTACATCTGTGATCCTCTCTCCATCTCCATTTGAGAGAATTAGGTCTAATATTGCTCCCTCTCAAGTGGGCTCCAATACTAGTTGTCTAAGGCATGCCCCCTGTAGGGCATCTAGAATAACTCCTCTCTTCGAAGTGGCTGCTGCAACTGCACTCCAGTTAACATCTGGCATATTCAGATCACCAATATCTCCCCTTTTACTGCCATTCTGAGTATACTTTCTATCATTTCCTTGTCCATTTCCTCCCCCTGAGAAGGGGGTCTGTATACAACCCCTGTGCGGATTGTGGTGCCATTGCCTGTCTCCAAATTTACCCACAGTGCTTCTTCTCCTCCCTGTTTACCCTTTTGTTCTGTTGCTTTTATTCCTTCCCTTATGTAAAGAGCTACTCCTCCTCCTCCTCCTCTTTTACCCTCCCTGTCCCTCCTGTAGATAGTGTATCCTGGTATGTTTACGTCCCAGTCATGGTTTTGTGTGTACCATGTTTCTGTGACTGCCACGATATCCAGATGTTCCTCCTCCATCAAGGCCACTAATTCAGGAAGCTTGTTACCCAGACTACGGGCATTGGTACTCATTGCTCTCCATTTTTTGATGGCTTTACCTTCTGTTGCGGCATCCTCCACTGACCTTTCTACCTCGGTCTTTTTCTCATTTAGTACCCTGTTTTGTAGGGAGAGGCTGGGATTTTCCTGCCGCTTATCAGTGCCTCCCTCTTTGACTAGTTTAAAAGCTTGCCAGTGAAGCAGTTAAACCGCCAAGGGTTCACACCTTCACCAAGTATTACAGTCTGGACGTCGCTTCTAGAGCCCATGCAGGATTTAGCAGGGCTATTCTGCAAGGACTCCTGTCTTAAGTTTTTGGAGTTCCTTGATCAGTTCAGTTTTTAAGGTCTTCTGTCTTAAGTTTAAGAAGCTCCTTGACTGTGTAGGTTGTTCCACCTCCCCTGACTTAAGTTTACGGAGATCCAGCCTGCCGGACTATACATAGATTCTTGTCACTGCTTGGGACTCGTTCCTACTGTGTAACCTAATGGCTGAGATACCCCTGAAGAAGATAGAACAGTTAGATAGGAACTTACCATAGCAGTAGATATTTGAGGAGATCTCAGTCATCAGGTCTGTTCCCTCCCACCATCCCCCTTTTTGGGGCTTCTATTCAGGATCTGGCTGTCTGCTGTTTTCCATCATTTCTCTGAGAGCCGGGTCCCTCGTTCTCCTCGGGTCTCCAAGGCATCAGCCTTGCTTCTTTTGTCTCCGGAGGGAGGGAACTGAGGAGGGCACGGGCCAGCCTGCGCCTTTATAGGGTTGGCAACGTCGGCGAACGTAGACGGCGTGGACAGGCTCAGTTGTACTGCTGAAAATCTTCTGTGTGGATTCCCCATTCACTGATGGTGAAGTTCCTGCGGTGTAACCTGATGACTTAGATCCCCTTGAAGATCTTCTGCTACGGTAAGTTCTTACGTAACTGTTCTTTCTTCTTAAACCATCATTCTTTGTTCATGGGCTGGAGGCCTACTAATTTCCTTGCGGCAGTAGCACTTCTGCTTTGTTAGGGTCGTCACTACTGCCTCCCTTTTAAACTCAACTTATTTGTCACTGATACAATATGGCATAGGGTTTAGAGAGCTTTGACAAAGTTCTGACAAAAATAATAGGTAAAATTGAGGTTTTGTTGCTTAATAGCAGGAGCACCAGCTACATACATCTTTCTTCAATGTAGTACAGGCCATGCATTCCCCAGCCTTGGTGTTTATCACACACTCCTGCTCTGAGAAGAGGGCAGAATGATGTGGTACCTGGTTATAGAAATTGTGTGGTTGGGGGGAGGGGGCAATGTTGTTGTAGGAACACTCAACTCCATGCTGAAATCTAAGATGCTAGCAGCCAAGTGTCTGCTGAACAGAATGAATGTTGTTCAGTTGGCTCCTCACCTGCTTCCCGAAGCATCTCCTTCAAGCTATACCTCTGTCCCCCTCTACTTGCCCATGGTACTGCGTCCAGGGTGCCTCAGGCTCCATTACAGTCCTTAATTGGTCGACTCTGCCTTGAGGGGAGGGGGAAGGTTTCATATTGTGATTACGTGCTGTTGGGACTTCAGAGGAGAAGCAAGTCCCTTCAGAATTGCAGATTTAGTTGTATAACTGAGGCCAGGCAGTGGCCATCACACATGAGAGCAGGCATTTCCACTTTACATCCCTCCCATCCCCTGGGGTGCAGGGCCATGTTGTTATTGAGCTTCTCTGCAGACCAGCCATCTCCTGTGTCTCATCTCCAAGCTGAAGTGTCTATGTGCTGCCTCCGCCTAGCACTAGAAGGCATCAGTGTAGTGGGATGTTTTAGCTCCCTGCTCCCCTGAAATCCTCTCTCCTGACATCCCAGGCTTGGGGCATAAATCTAGCAGCCAGCATATCATTCATTCCTCTACCACTAAGAACCATGGAGCAGATTCTAATTTTGCTTCAAGTTTCCGCCTTTCGTCAAATTCCCCTATTACCTCCCCATGTTACAGCTGGAAGCGAGCTCTTTGGGACTCTTCTTGCTTACCTGGTAGAATATGTTCCAAATAAAATATATGTTGAACTGTATTTAATTAGAAGTTGAAGTTGTGAAGTTGGCTCTTTTTAACATATCTTTATATCTGTTAAATGTCTTCAGTACTGTCTCTTGGTTTCAGAATGATGACCCTATTGCTGAGTACCCTGCAGTGATTGTGGAACCAGTTCCAAGTGCCAGACTAGAGCAGGGCTATGCAGCTCAGGTCCTAGTCTACGACGATGAAATTTACATGATGCAGGACGTGGCGGAGGAGCAAGAAGTTGAGACAGAGATAGTAGAATCGGGTAAGAGCCCTTTGCTCATTTGCAAACACCCACATTTTTTCACACAAATGGACCTATAACCATGAGACACAGACATTAATCTGTTCAAACACTATGGACACTAGCTTAATGATCAGTTACTCCCTGTAAACTACATTTCCAGATACTTTCCTTTACAGTGTACCACATGTATGGCATAAACAAATGACGTGATCATAATCTTATTTTGTAGAACGTCTTTGATTCAGATGGACTGCAGTGTTTCACTGTAGTAAAATAGAGGACAAGTTGCAAAATACAGAATTACAGATCTGTATTTTCAATACAAACATTATGGATCACCAAATACATTAAAACTTTGTTATGAAGAACAGTTTGCTCAGAAACAAAACCACTTAATTAGGAGTTTCATTATATCAAGAGACTGTCCGCTGTACCATCAAATAATTTTTACATGATTATACATGACACAAGCTTTTGGGGAGGGAGGCACTTTGAGAACGTGACATGAAGTTACCTGTGTGACTGTGTTCAGTATCAGTATTACATACGAAGAAGCCAGCAGAAGGCAGCCATTTGATCTCTCAAGTCTGCTTGTATTGCAGGGTCCACAACTTTAGCTACTGTCCCTGCCCTCCTTCCCCACTTCTCCCATCCTCTCTGCCTAACAGGGTCCTTATTAGTCGATCGATCGCTTTGATTTAAGAAAATCCATATAGTAAATAGTATAAAACTATGTGACAATATCGGCTCCATTATAGGTGAATGGGGCACACTCACGCAGCCTTTGTTTTGTGACATCACAAAACAGGGCTGCATGGGCCGACATGGGGGCATGGTTTGCGGACTGGGAAGTCAATCCTTTTTTTGCTGGCGGGCTGGATTTTAATTTTACGAGCAAAATAACTTTTACAAAAGAATGACTTTTTATGCCACACTTCATTGGTAGCTGTTTGTGGGGGTAAGTTATCGAATGGGCTGGGGGAGGGCAGCACAACTAATAGTAGGAAGCTGCTCTTTAAGCAACATTATGCTATGGTCTTGAAAGGTTTTTTAAATCAGAGTTCTGCTGCCTCTTCCTTGTCGACTGCCGCTGTGGTAACAAAGGAGCCTAAACAACAATTGCTGCAATAATTTATGTAGTTTTTGCCATAAAAACAAGCAATTTTTTTACTTTTTTCATATGTTTTCGTTTTTTCTTTTTATAACTTGAATTTCTTATTTAAGAAAAACATGGATCTCTATCTATCAGTATATATTCACAATGTGCAATCATGCCCTTGGAATTGCAGCCCTGGAGAGTTGGAACTTTATGCTAATTATGGAACTTTAGAATGAAGTTCAAGCTCTGCTGTGTGGTCACAAGCCACCTTGCTTTCTAATGTCAACTGTATTTCTCCACTGAAGAGAGCAGTCATCCCGAAGTCATTGCCCCACTTTTGGACGGTTTATGGTTTGTTTTATTTTAAAAACCTTAAGTATTTTAGTTATTTCTTAATAATTGCCATTAGCTATTGTGTTCGTAAATAATTATTGTTTTAGTGGTTCTCTTCAGATTCCCGATCAAGTCCCAGGAATGGGAGAAGGCCTCTGTTCATTGCGGCTCCTGCCTTTGGCTAAGCTTGAAAATTCTTCTAAATTTTACTTCTAAAAGCTTCTTTTAAAAACCTTTTTGTGTAACCGCTTTTGCAGTTTTTGCCTAATACTGCTTGGTTCCATTGTCAAGAGAACCCAGACTTCTGTTTCTAAATTTTCCCTCTTCTGAGGCGAAAGATCTTCCTCGGGGGTATTTCAGTCATCAGGTCACACCGTAGGAACTTCACCGCCTGGTGAAGCAGGATCCACATGGAAGATTTTCAGCAGTACAACTACGGCCGCTCACGCCGCCGTCATCCATCGACGTCACCAACGCTGTATAGGCATAAGTGGCCCCACTCCCTCAGTTCTTTCTTGCCGTCAGTTCTGTTTGCATAGGTCTCCGTAGAAGCTACAATGTAGTTTTTGTGCCTTTTTTGCTTTAAAATCTTTTTTTATTAGAGATTCCCCTATGAAAAGTTAAAATTTCTCCTTCTTTTCTCTGTCGCTGCTGCAGGGGGACATAAGATCTCCTCTAGAGATTAATTTTTTCTCTGTGTCTGTTGTTTTGGGCCTGACCTCGTCGTCTTGGACTGAGAGACTCTGTCAGAAGGTTTCTCTACCAGCTCTCTGGTGTAGAAGAAGGCTCTACAAACATTCCTAATGGAGCAGTTCTGGGCAGGGATCCTCCGAGGTTCCTCCCTTCCATCGCTGGCAGGTCCTTCGAGCTCACAGGCCTCCAAGGCCTGGGACCAGTCCTCGAGGATTAGTCACCAGTGAAACCGTGACCGGAACCGCTTCCCCCAATGTTCCTGCTCTCAAATGGCTCCACCTTCTTTAGGGGGTTCCTCGTCGATGGCTCTGACCTTGTCAAGTGTCACTGTCCAGGTCTCTGCCTTTACCAAACCCATACCAATAGCGTTGTTGCCCACCTTGTCAGGCGACAGGTCATGGACTCTCAGGTTGGCCACCCCTGCTCCGTCAGTACCTGGCTCATCGGCAACAGCCCGCCCATCGCGGCCTGATGTTTTTTTAGGCCCCTGGGCTTCAGGCTCTTAAGCCCATTGATGGGATCATCGTGCCCTGTGCTGTTGACTCCTCTGCCATTGACGACAGCTCTCCCATCGCGGCCTGAGGCTTCTCCAGGTCCCGGGTTTTGGGCTCTTTGGGCTCTCAAGCCTGTTGACGAGGTCATTGTGCCATCGACCTCTCTGTTGTTGGTGACATCTTCCAGCGTCATCAGCCTTATTGGTACCTGTTCTGGCGACGACTGGTTCGTTGATGACAGCCTTCCTGTTGCGGCATGATGCTCTTCCAGGCGTCCGGGCTTTGGGATCTTAAAGACTCGTTGACTGGATCATCGTGCCCTGTGCCATCGACTCCTCCACTGGTGACCACGCCTTCTACTGTCATCGACCTTAATGGTACCTGCTCCTTTGATGACTGGCTCATAGGGGGCAGCTGTCCCGTCATGGTCTGATGCTTTTCCAGGCCCCCGGGCTTCAGGCTTTTCAGGCTGTTAAGGCCTGTCGATGGGGTCATTGTGCCCTGTGTCGTCTACCCCTCTGCATTAACAATGCCCTCTACCATTGTCTACTTTAATGGTGTCTGCTCCATCAACGACTGGCTCATCAACAACAGCCCTCCCATCATGGTCTGATGCTCCTTCAGGTCCCAGGCTTCAGACTATCAAGGCCTGTTGATGGGGTCGTCACGCCCTGTACTGTCTGTCCATCCACCATCGACGGCGCCCTCTACCGTCATCGACCTTCAGGATACCTGCCTTGTCGATGATTGCCTCGTCGGCTATAACCCTCCCGTCATGGCCTGATGCTCCTTCAGACCCAGGGCTTTAGGCTTTTCGAGTTCTCAAGACCTATCAACGGGGTCGTCGTGACCTGTACCGGTGACCCGTCCCCCATTGACGCATTTTATCATTGTCGACCTTACTGATGGTCCTGGCTGAGTTCTCTATTGTCTTGGTCCATCAGCTCGGCACATTGCAGCATGATTCACCTGCACCGTCGATTAGTTATTCCCAGCCACCGTCGATTCCTTGCTCTTTGCATCCTGAACCTGAGCACATCATTGTCGAGGTGGGCTACCGTCCGGACCTCTTATTACTAGAGGGGGGGGGGGGAGATCGAACACCCCTCTTCTGATGGGTTCACTGCCCCCTCTCAGTGAATGAGGACTCAGTCAGGCATACTCCCAGGTCCCCTCCTGAGGCCTTGACCTTCCTTACTATGCGGCCCAGCCAGTGTCCAATGCTGTTGTGATTTAGGCAGCTCATGAACATCTAAGGTGCTAGACACCTTAGTGCCTCCCACCCCGAAAAGTAATCCCGCAGGCTTGACCTTGAGGGCAAGAGGGTTTCTGATTCTTCCACCTTGGGGCTGAGAATGACTCATCTCTTCCACTTGGTGGAATATCAGAGTACTGTTTGTCACAAGGGCAAGGCTGCTGCCCCAGCCCTTCCTGTTTGCCCTCAAAACAAGAGGTTCTCAGGTGCTTGTAGAGTACGGAGAATTTTAGTAAGCACCTCCTCAGGGCACTTTGTTATATCTCTGATACAAGTGCCAGGGCTGCTGCCTCAGGCTTTCGCCTTCAGAAGCACCCCTGGTTGTGGTCTCTGGTACCCTGGCTGATGACCCATAGAGGGTGCTTAACCCACTTTTTAACGGTTCCAGCTTATTGGACCAGATGTTCAGGACATCATTAACTGGCTGCAGACATCTGGCAGATTGTTCCCTATGTCACACTGGGAGATGAGAAACCTGTTGCTCAGTGCGCTTTCCTGTTAAAACATTTCGGTAAATAAAATAAAGAGCGGTCAAGTCTGTCTATTCACTCTATTGTACTTAACCTCAGAGCAAACAGCGCCCTCCCTTTTGTAAGGTACCCCAACATCCGGGGCAACCTCCCGGCCCCAGGGTAACTGAAGAACCTCCTCCGCCTTGCCTTCTACCTCCTCTTCTGGTTTCATAGTCAGTCGCCCAATGAGCGATGGACCAGCCCCTGCAGCTGGTACCGCCCCCACCAGGCTCCTGGCGAGATCCTCCCTCTTCTGGTCCTTGACCGAGACATGGTGGCCAAACGTCTGTTCTCCATCTATCTCAATTACTGGAGAACCATCTCTTCAGATGCTTGGATCCTTCAAATTATAGAGAAGGGTCACACTCTGGAGCTTGTAGAGGACCTCCAGTGACCCCCCGCCCGAACCCTCCACTTTACATCATGGAGGGATCTGCGGCCCATATGGGATCTCAGAGATCTTAACTAGTACATCCAGTAGAAAAGCTCTGTATGGTCACCCTACTGGGTTTGCTGCCCCTTCTCAAGCAGTGTGACTGGCTGTGCTTCCTGGATATGCAGGAAACTTATTTGCATGTCTGTCTTTCCATCGCACGGAAGGTTTCTGCGGTTCCTCTTTCAGCAGGAGCTCTATCAGCTCTTCATATCAATGTCCTGGAGATGCAGATGGTTCCATACGCCATGCAGGCCTTCCGGAACCATCTTTTCCAAGGTCGGTCGTTGATCCAGAAGGTCATGAGAATATGGTACTGGGCCATAGACCACAGTCTCATCCTCCCGGTGGACCACGTCCCCGGCATGCAACACACTTTGGCCGACTGCTTCTGCAGGACTAAGTCCAGCATGCACAAGTGGGAACTCTTGTCATCTGTCACTGACAGCGCTTCGCCAGATGGGGTAGTCTGGAGTTGGACTTTTTTTATGTCCCCACACAACGCAACACTTCCCAGTCTCTGCTCGCTAGCTCCAAAGCCTGGGGTTTTTCTGGCAAGACACGTCCCTCTCGTGGAACGGGAGGTTTCTTTATACGTTTCCTCCATTTCGGAGGGTGCTAACCAAGCTCCACTTGGAGGGGGCCAGTATGGTCCTAGTGACCCTACTCTGGCCACAGCGCCCCGGTTCCTCCATTTCTCTAGAGGGACCTGTTGACACCGGATCCGGGGACATCAGTCTGTCCCAATCTCAAGTCCTGCCTCTGCATGCTTGGCTCCTGAGGACATAGCCGTCATCCATGTGGGCGTGTCACAGAGGGCAATGGGTGTCTTCATTGAAGCTCAAAAACCCTCCACTAGGACCACTTATACCATGAAGTGGAAAAGGTTGCCGGCCTGGTGGTGCCAAAGGTTGAGGTGCTGGATGCCACACCTCCTCACGCCACGCCAATGACTTGGGGTAAGGAGCGACCTCAGGTGTCAGAGGGTCGGTTGGGGGGAGGAGGAAAGAGTGTCCCAGGGACTGCTCTCTGGGGAGGGACAACCGCAGCTGCGCTGGCACCTGGTGGTGGCTGGGGGTCGGTGCACGCTGTGGTTCACTGTGGGGTTGGCGTGGGCTGATGTCGGACGTGCAGTGCACGGAAACGTGCACGGCAGCGTCACTGACGCCATTGCATGCCCATGCTGTGAGGGGGTGGGGAACCAGTACACAAAAAAAATTCTCCAGCTTGCTCGATGATGTCGGGTCCCAACTGTGCCGCACTGCTCCCGACTCGGGATGCTCCTCCCCGATCCTGACCCCAGGCTTCTGCTGTGGAGGGGTAGGTACTCTCCATGAAGCAGCCTGTGAGAGAAACTGAGAAAGGGGTCGAGCACAAGTACTGGGAGTGGTGCTGTGCCATGGGATCATTCGGATGGGGGAATCATAGGCAACCCCCCCCCCCACCAAAAGCAAGGAAGGAAGGAATTAATGCAACCCCTTTGTCTAGACTACCTAGTGTCCCTTTCGGGCTTTGGTCTCTAGTACTCGCCCATCATGGTGCACCTCTTGGCTATATCGGCCTTTCATGAACCAGCAGGTGACTGCATTATGGCTCAGCTGAAGATGTCCCATACACTCCACGGGGACATCCTGCATCTGAAGCCCCAGTCTGTTCTCCTGTTCCTTGGGATCTGAATTTTGCTTTGGCCAGAGCTGACCCTGTCTCTGTCAGAGTTGGCCGCGACTTGCGGGCTATGCTTTTTTCTCTTGGAAAGTGTTTAGTTTAGTGGCTGTTACCTCTGCTTGGAGGTTCTCTGAGCTTCAGGCTATTTGGTGTAAAGAGCCCTTTTTGATTTCTACTAAGATAAGGGTGTCTTTGTGCACCAACTTTAAGTTTTTTCTTCAGGTGGTCTAAGAACCTACAATGAACCAATTCATCCACCTTCCAGTCTATTTTCCCGAGCATGCCAATCCAGGGGGAGCACTGCTCAGTACGTTGGGGGTGTGCAGAATTTTTGAAGTGTTATCTGCTTTGGACTAAACAGCACAGAAAGTTGAAGCAGCTTTTTGCTTCTCTCACCCCAGATAGAGAGGGCGTTCTGGTTTTGAACAGTGTTTGTCCAAATCGTTGGCATATTGTATTGTATTTTGCTTCAAAAGCATGGCAAAGAGTTGCC
Organism: Neoceratodus forsteri; assembly: GCA_016271365.2. Lineage (NCBI taxonomy): Eukaryota > Metazoa > Chordata > Ceratodontiformes > Ceratodontidae > Neoceratodus > Neoceratodus forsteri. The sequence goes on from CM057453.1 coordinate 199,928,139, forward strand.
AGGGACATCGAAAGCCCATTCCACAAGGGGCATGGCTGCCTTTGTGACCTGTTTCAAAGGGGTCTTAGCCACTGACATTCGTGCTGTGGCCACCTGGAGTACACTGCATACTTTCCCAAGCACTTCAGTCTGGGCATTGACTCTTAACGCTCGTGCAGGTTTAGGCAAGGCTGTGTTGCACAGCCTTTCATCCTGAATTTCAGTTGGCTTTCCTACCAGACTGTTTCCTTGCACTTGTAACTGCTTGGGACTCATTTCTATGGTGTGACCTGATGACTGAGATGACCACGAGCAAGATAGAACAGTTACGTAAGGACTTATCGTAATAATAGGTCTTCGAGGGGATCTGTCATAAGGTCTGCTTTCCCTCCCTCCATCCCCCTTTATGGGGTTCTTCTCTCAGAAACTGGTTATCTGGTGCATCCAGCCTTTTATTTTGGCCTGGGCACCCCTTCTCTTTCTCTCTCCTTGGTCCCCTTTGGCATCGGTGGGCTTCCTTAGTCTCTGGAGGGGAAAGAACTGAGGAGGGAGCGGGGCCGCTCATGCCTATATTGGGTTGGTAATGTCAATGGATGATGTCGACATGAGCGGTCCCAGTTGTACTGCTGAACCTCTTCTGCGTGGATCCTGCTCCACCGGCGGCGAAGTTCCTACGGTGTGACCTAATGACTGAGATCCCCTCAAAGATCTACTGTTACGGTAAGTTCTTACGTAACACTTTGTTTCATTAGCAGTGCAGTCAAAGGAACTTTTTTTTTTTTTTGACAAGTCTTTGTTTTATTACTACTCTTCGGTCTAGTTGACGCGACTTTGACTGGCTGGAGCTCATAGAGATCATGCAAATTGTCCAGAATATGCGGCCGACCTGCTGTAGTTTGGATCTGGATCCAGCTCATCTCTTAGTGGGGTGTGTTGATGTCATCTGCCCGGTCCATGCAGAGATAGTCTGGTGTTCGTTGCAGTCAGGTGAGTTTCTGGACTCCCTGAAGGAGGCGGCAGTGGTTACACTACTCCTTAAAAAAGCTTTGCTTGACCTGGATTGTCCTGCCGACGACAGACCAGTCTCTACCTTCCCTTTGTGGGGAATGTTATTGAGAAAGTGGTCGTGCAGCAGCTGGAGAATCACTTAACCATCTGAGATATCTATGACCCCCTCCAGTCGTGATTTTGGAAGAGGCATAGCATGGAGACGACCCTTGTTCGGGTGCTCATTGATCTCTTGATAGCGAGGGATCGGAAGAGCCGTTTCATCTTGATCTCTCTGCAGCGTTCAACACCGTGGACTATGGGGTGCTGCTCGAGCGACTGCGGTGCATCTGTGGCCTGTCTGGTACAGTCCTCTGGTTCCATTCTTTTCTCACTGGCAGATCTCAGAGGGTGGTGTCCAGGGTTTATTCCACAGGATCATTCTCTCTGCCATGTGGGGGTGCCGCAGGGCTCGGTGCTGTCCCTCATGTTGTTAGCAGTGTATATGCTGCCGTTGGGGGACACTGTAAGATGGTATGGGCTGGGTTTTCACTGCTATGCAGATGATCCCTAGCTGTACTTGTCTTTTGTGACCGAACAGGATAGTGCGGTTTCTGTGTTTAACAACTGCCTTGCTGAGATCCAGGACTGGATGACCACCAGCTTGTTGAAGCTGAATCCTGACAAGACTGAGGTGTTGGTTGTGGTCCCAGGTTGCCCGGTAGAGGGTCGGCGACTGGTCAGGCCTCCGGGCTTTGGCTTGGGGGCCGACAGCTGCTGACCTCTGAGCAGGTGCGGAATCTGGGCCTTATTTATTTATTTATTTTTATTTAGTTGTTTAACCAGAAGTAGCACACTAAGCTGAAAGCTTTTTTACAGGAGCGACCTGGGAGCACAGGGAGGTTAAGTGACTTGCTCAGGGTCACACAGTATGCAAGTGGAAACTGGGGGATTCAAACCCAGGTCTGGTCTGCTGGATGTCACCAGATTTGCAGCTCAGAGCCTTAAACCACTGTGCTATACTGCCTCCCAATTTGACGATAGGCTAACACTGTGTTCCCAGGTGTCGACTGTCATCAAATTCTCTCTCTACCATCTGAGGAATATCACCCGGAATAAGCACCTTGTTCTGCCCAGTGACCTTCCAACTTTGGTTCACGCCTTTGTGACCTCCCGCCTTGATAACTGTAACTCCTTGTACCTAGGGCTACTGATGGTTGATATCCGCCACTTGCAGCTGGTGCAGAGCGCTGCAGCCAGGTTGTTGATTGGGTTGTCTTGATCCAATCATATTATGCCTGTGCTGCACAAACTGCACTGGCTGCCACTTCAGTGGCGGATCACCTTTAAGGTCAGCTTGCTGACCTATAAAGCCCTACATAGACAGGGTCCGAGCTTACCTGCAAGAGCTCCTTCATTCTCACTCCCCTCTCTGCCCGCTCCGCCAATGAGGGATTACTAGAGGTTCCCAGGGTTCGCCTGAAGACATCTGGGGCTCGTGCATTTGAATTTGTGGCCCCTACCCTGTGGAATTCTCTACCTCGCCGGATACGAGAATGCCAGACTGTGGAGGGCTTTAAAACCGCTTTAAAAACTTACTTGTGTGAGCTTGTCTTTCCTGACTGTATTGATTGATTGAGCCTATGTTCTGTGTATTTTATGGTTGATTATTTATTGATTGATTTTAGTGAACAGGCGCTATGATCATTTGGAATAGGGCCTTTTTAAAAATAAAGCAAATAAAAATTGAATTGAATTTTATCATGTATTTGACTTAATGAAAAAATGTTATTTTTCTACTGGGAACTGATGTTTTTCTATTGGAGTCTTCAGTGTTTGGCGTGACTGACAGACCTAAAAAGACGACACGACATGCAGGCTTTAGAAAGTGTACTGTTTGCTTTCAGCTGCTGACAAAGGCAGATTGCCATGAGCTCTGTTTAAGATGCTTGGGTTCAGATCACAATTTTCTGGATTGTGATGTCTGTAAAAAGTTTTGCTCTAAAACACAAAAGGGCTAAACAGAGAGATCTGATGGATCTGGAAATGGTGCCTGCTAAGAAGAAAGGAAAAGAAAAACATGTCCATCTGTTCTCCTGAAAAAGGAAAGGAGCCTGTAGTTTTCTTGAAGAGCTGCTGATGCCTCAAAGAAAACTTTGATAAACATAATATTTAGGTAGAATTCAGCTTGCATTCCATATGTACTCAGTAGACTTCTCCTCCCTATTACTTACTGAGGCCAGATATTCAAAACCTGGCCGCAGGGCTAAATGAGCACTGCCCAGTGTGCTAAATTAGCCCAGAACCAATAGCCCGCTATATTCAAAAGGGATAGCTCCGGTGCTAAACCTGCTGAATATAGCATGCTAAGGAAGCCGGGCAAACTGGGCTGGGAGTACAGGGCAGAAATAGCCCCTGAAATAAGACAGCTCTGAATATAGCAACTAGGAAGTGCAAACCACAACAGCAGCCCAGTGCACAGCAACGTGAAGGAAGGTAAAGGTGAACTATGTGGCCAGTGTGTGTGCTAGCGAAGGAGTGGATTCATTAAAGCTGCAAGCACCAGCGTATGTGACATTCTGCAGAAATGTACCATGTTTCTGAAATGTTTGTGCGTCACAGACACATTTGCGCAGGGTTTGTGCAGAGCGAACACGTTTGCCCTGGGCAGAAATTTGCTATATTCAAAAGTGACATGCAAATGAGCCTACTTGGGCAGTCTGTGGGCAGACATCCAGATTAGCATCTCATTATGTCCTGATTTGCATGCAGTTTGCCCAGCGCTATTGCAGAGTCCCACAGCTCCATCTGTAGGTCAGTCTGGAATTACAGGGACTGACTGGGTCTACCCAGAGCTCCACCTGTAGGTCAGTTTGGAAGTGCATGGTGGTAGCTGCAGGCTACATTTATACAGAACCGCATAAAGTATTGTGCCCCAGGGGACTACACAGCACAGGCACAGGTGGTGGTGCTGCATGCAATAGTTGAACTGTAGTTCATGCTACATTACACAGCAGACACTACAATAACAAGGTGGCCAGTAGTGTGAGGGACACAGCAATACCTATGGCGTGTAGGGCATCAAGGACTGCTGCACTTTACACAGTGACAGGCCCATCTTGCAGGTGTGTACTGACAGTGGACATTACTGTTATGCGACCCACAGACACTGCACCACTGGCATGGGACATTCAAAATGACATGTATATCTCTGGCTGTGTGTGCTGTGGTGTGTACAGATGTGCGGTATGTGGCTGGGAGGACACATACCATCAGACAGGCACACTGGTATTGGTGTATTCCCTACACTGGACCATTTGCACTGCGTGGATTATCCCAGCCTTGTGGCAGCACCCAGTATGTGGTGCAGACTGGCCACCTGTACACCCTCTCCTCAACACCCTTCATGCCCCCAGTGCTGCATGTGTGTGCTAGATTTTGTGGGTGTCCACTGAAGGGTGGTCTGCAGGTGTGTGATGTATGGACACACTGGCATGGTGTCCACTGTGCGTTGGGTCACCAATTAATGCCTGGCATGGTTGGGACCAGTGGCAGATGATGGCAACATAAGAGGTACCATCCGTGTGCAGCATGTTTCTTACATGTCTGGGGTCTCTCTCTGTTTAATATATACTGGTTAGGGTCAATAAACCAGTGCTAGCAGACCCTCTCAAACTCCATAATTCACACGCTTGAATTAGAGTTCCATAAACCATGGATCTTACATAGAGAGGGTTCCTGCAATAGGCCTTCACATATAGGACCACGGCCCCTGGCGTCGGGACTGCACGGCAAACTTGTAGCTAGCAATCAGTGGGGACCCAGCTCCCCCATTGTCAGGTGACATCAGCGTGACTATAAAAGGGGCGGTCCCGCTTCTGCCTTCCAGTTCTTTCCCGCCGTCGCTCAGTCCATTCGACAAACGCGATAGAACAGCAGTCAGTCTCCTGCCGTTTTAGTGTTTACAATAGCGATTTTCTTTCAAAGTTCTCAGATATTCCTCCACTGCCTGTTATGGTGTATGTCATCTAGTCGACCCAAAAAGAAGTGCTCAAGTGCGGCACGTAGATCCCGCATGGGGACGATCACTCTCGGTGCATCCTCTGCTGCCTGGAGTCTAGGCACAACTCGGCTGAGTGTACCACCTGCCAAGGCTTTAACCAGGCCACGCACACCCGTCAAGAGTACCCTCGAAGCCCATCTACTAAGCCAGAGACTTGCTTCCATGGAAAAGGAGCTTCAGGAGCTGAGAGAAAGATCGTCACTGGCCCCAGAGGAGAAGAAAAGGAAGAAAAAGGACAAGGCGAGATAGCGGGAGTGGAGCCGTTCTTCTCGGGGGGAAGACCAGCCAGACAAGCAACGCTAACCAGGGTGAGTCCTCCACCTCAGTGAATACCCACCTGCAGGGCCTCTTCCACCGGTGGACCAAACACCCCGCCGAGGTGAGCAGGCAGTCAGGGTTGCCTCGTTGGAGGTTTCAGTTAGGTCACCTGCTTAGAGCACCACTGATAAGTCACCCTCTGGCTCCACCTTCCGGCCCAGGCCAGTCAGCCTAACCGAGTACGTCTACTCTGGTTAGCCCGGCTGAGTCTGGTAAGCCAATCGACTGCTCCTCTGCCAACCCGTGTGACTCTGCTCTCCCTCAGGCTCCCTTGTGGCCCCTGACTCTGGGACCGAAACGCGGTCGCAGGCTAGCTTCATCCCTGTAGGTTTTCCTTCCCAAGGATTCGCCACTAGTACCCTACCTTTCTCTTCTGTCGGATACCTTTCCTGACCTGCATTGGGGAACTTGCCTGATCTCTCCCCGGCCAGGCTCTATTCCGCCGCCGGATCCCCTCCTCATTGCAGATCCCTCACTGGACCTTCTCGGGCAAGGCATGGACCTTCCTCCTGCGGGTCCTTCGGGTCCTCTGCCTAACTCGTTGCCAGTCCTGCTTTCCAGCGGGCCTTCAGCACCTCCTCCGGCAGGCTTCTCTGCTCCTCCTGTGGGCCCAGCTTGTGATTTTTTTTTTTCTGGGGAATCCCCATATTCCCCAGTACCCGACGCCAGGAGGTCCAGTGCCGGGTCATATCCCGCCGATGCCAGGTTATCCCACGCCGGGCTACCCGACGCCAGGATACCCTACAGCAGGCTTTCAGGGTCAAACTGTTTACCAGTACCTTTATTGGTACCAGGCCCCCAGCTACCGCCCCCCCTTTCATGGGGTACCCGGGTTACCTACTTCACCTCCACAGCCCGATCACGAATCCATCCCAGTGTGGTGGAAGGACATGAAAACTCAACTTCTTTCAGAGCTGTGTCAGCCTCCGGTCATGGTCACCCTCTCCTGCCAGGGTGCCCCCTCCTAGCCCTGTACCCTCTAGCCAGGGATTCAGGAGCTCTGCCCCCAAAGGGTCTTAGACCACAGGACCAAGTTCTGGATTCACCCAGCAGGCCAGAATCCTCAGAGTCGGATGAGGACTTGGATATAGGCCAGTCCAAGCCTCACTCTCCGGTTGAGCCTCAGCCAAAGGAGTCCCAAAGTCTCCCCCTGAGGATCCTCCTTTGGGGAGCTTCTTAATACCATACAGAAATCTTGCGGATGGGCCTCCAAGGAGCTGGACCCCCAGCACAAGAGACTTGCAGAGTACCTGGACCTGGTCAGTGTGGATCACACCCATTCCCCCGATGGGACCACATGAGAACCTCGCATCCACTTTTTGGCAGCAGCCTTCTTCGATTCCAGCTGTGTCACGTAAAGCGGACCCAACTTATTTTGCCCCGGAAGGGGTGTCTCATTTGACCGCTCAACCCAAGGCCGACTCCACAGCTGCCTGTGACAGATTGGCCCAACCTAAACACCTTAGTTCCTTTCCACTGGATAAGGATTCCAAACAGCTAGACCAGTACGGTAGAAAACTCTATGCATCGTCCACCTGTGCCAACCGGTCCCTGAACTATGTCTCACATATGGTGGCCTTTCAGAAGTCCTCCTTAGCAGAGCTGGAGAAAGACTTTCAGGAGATTCCGGATGAACAGCTCAGGAATAAACTCCTGGAAAAAGTCAGGATGAATAAGTCATCCTGCTGCCATGTACGACTCTGTCGATTCGGTGACTCGGGGAGCAGCCACTGGGATTTGTCTCAGACACTTAGCCTGGCTTCGTCTGGCGGGGTTGGCACAAGATGTTCAATCTTCTGTCCTGGAAGCTCCTTTCAGGGGTTCAGTTCTGTTTGGTGGCAACGCTAAAGACATTATTTTTTATTTTTTTTTGCAAATAACTGTACTTTATTGTATTAACAATAAATCATACATAATATCCCCGTCCCCTGCACCTTTTACATTAGTTACAATAAGTAGGTTAAGCAGACAAAATGAGCAGGGGAAAAAAGAATAATTAAGAAAGGAAGAAAAGAAAAAGGAACCCACCACCCCACCCCAAAACCCTCCTCCCCAGGTCTGGCAGCTCTACTTAAGGACATAATGAGAGAAACTCAAAATGCCCTAAGAGTTACTATGTCTATATATATAAAAAATAATAAAAAAACACACACCCCTTAGTATCACATCCTACTAGCTTCACTCTGCATACAAGACTAAGGGAGAATGACAAATTACAGAGAACAGGTACAAGAAAATAAAGGCATATGATAAAAGGAAGGGAGAGGGAAGTAGAAAAGAGTGACGGAGAGAGAAAAAAAAAGGATGTAATGGGGGAAGGGATACCCAAGCTCATTGGCCATTACAATTATACCCCTTAGGGCCCAATTAGCTAAAGAGTTGAAATACATACTACAGGAATATAAGGCCCTATTGGGTGTTAATTGCAGTAATTGGCATGCTGGTCTTCAGCCGTTGGTATAAAGACGCTAAAGACATTATAACTGGGCTGCAGGAGGGTGGCAAGTCCCTCCGGGACGTTCGCTCCATGTTCCATTCTGGACAGAAATAACAGCAGCAGCCTTTTCGCCACCAACGGAAGTGGAACAGACAGAACCAAGGCAAATGACAAAATAAACGTTCCCCAGGTTCCGGCGCCCAGACCCCTCAGACCAAGTTTTCCAAACCCACCTCTGGAAGAAAGGTGTCTCTCCCCTCCATGTCCTGACTCCCTACCCCTCCTTCCACTCCCTCCGACTCTCTCGGAGGAACCAGTAGGGGGAAGGTTCTGCCTCCACCTGGACGGGTGGAAGGCAGTCACTGCAGATGTGTGGGTTCTTCAACTCGTAGAATGAGGTCACTCAATAGAGTTTCTGGAGAGACCTCCTCGCAACCCTCCAGGAATGTTCTTTTACCCGTCAGACCAACTCCAACTGGTCAGGCAGGAAATTCAGGCTGTGCTACAAAAGGCAGCTGTAGAGCCCGTTCCTCCGGGACGGACAGGAAGGGGATTCTACTCCCACTTCTTCCTGGTTCCAAAGAAGACGAGGGATCTAAGACCCATCTTAGATCTCAGCATGCTCAATCTCTTCGTGGAGTACAAGAGAATATGCATGTTAACTCTCCAGGGATGGTTACCCCTGCTCCTATCAAACACATGGCTGTGCTCCGTGGATATGCAGGACGCTTGCCTCCATATCCCCATTCTCCCAGCCCACCGCAGCTTCCTCAGATCCTCCTTTCCGGAGGATCATTTCCAATTCGGAGCCCTCCCGTTTGGCCTCTCCTCTGCACCTCGGGTTTTCACCAAGTGCTTAGCTGTGGGCGCAACATTTCTGTGCCGCAGGGGCATCTGTGTGTTCCCGTACCTGGATGACTGCCTCTTTTCAGCCCCCTTGCTGGACATCCTGAAGGAATCTCTCTCCTTCACTGTGGACTTCTTTTTCAGTCTGGGAATTTCTATCATTCTCCCCAAATCCCAGCTAATACCCTCCCAGCACCTTCAATTTACTGGAGTGATGCTGGACACGATCCAGAGCAAGGCCTTCCTTCCAGTCGACTGAGTGGAGACTTTAATTTCACAAGACACATTCGTGGCTTCCTCTCAGTGGACCACTGCCTGGGCGGTCCATTGACTTCTGGGTCTGATGACGGTTGCCATACCCCACAGTTCCTTTGGCCAGGCTGCACATGAGGGTAACCCAGTGGTCTCTCCGAGTCCAATGGGATCAGCACCTGGACGACATGGACCAGAGGGTCCTGGTCTCCAGCAGCCTTCAAAGGGATCTCCTCTGGTGGAAGGATGCTCCCTGTCTCATGGTGGGGCCTCCTTTCACCCTCCGTCTCCATCTCAAATCCTCACTTCGGATGCCTCTCTCGAACTTAGGATGGAGAGCGCATCTGGGGCACTACAGAACCCAAGGCCCCTGGTCTCCCACAGAGGAGAACCTGCACATCAGTATTCTGGAAATGAGAGCGGTGCTCTATGCTCTCCAGGCATTCCAGTCACTTCTGACTCCAGGAACACTCCTCATTCAGACAGACAACATGGCCACTGTCTGGTATCTAAACAAACAAGGAGGCATCCGATGGTGCCTTCTCTGCCAGGAGGTGATGCGGGTGAAGTACTGGGCAATTCAGCACGGCCGGTCGTTGACAGCAGTCCACGTGTTCACAGCATTCTGGCAGACAGTCTCGGCCAATCAGTCGCAAGGGCTCACGAGTGGAAACTAAAGCAGGAGGTAGTAGATGATCTGTTTCTTCAATAGGATCGACTAGACCTAGATCTGTTCGCCTCCCCATCCAACGCAAAACTACCCAATCTTTGCTCGCTTGTTCCCAGGCATGGTGCTTTTTGGCAAGACGCACTCTCTCTATTCTGTTTAGGGAAGTTTCTATATGCTTTCCCTCCTTTTCCTCTATTACAGAAGGTTCTGCTGAAGCTCTAAGCAGAGGGGGTTCACATGATCCTCATTGCCCCTCTGTGGCCTTGGCAAATATGGTTCCTGCTGTTACAACAACTGACTTTGGAACCACCAGTACCTCTGCCCTCTCTCTCATGACCTTCTGTCCCAGGAGCAGGGCACCCTTGTACATCCAAGCCTCAAGTCTCCATCTTCAAGCGTGGCACCTGTGGACATAGCGATTTCTCGCTATGGAGTCTCTGCGGGGGTGGCTCAGGTCTTAGTGAAAGCTAGGAAGCTTTCCACCAGATCCACCTAAGCCATGAAATGGAAGAAATTTTCTATTTGGGCCTCTGTGTAAGGCTTAAACCCTTTTTCTTGCTCGGCCTCCCAGGCGTTAGAGTACCTCTTGCATCTTTCAGAATTGGGCCTCAGTTACTCCTCACTGAAGGTCCGTCTGTCTGCGGTGTTGGCCTACCACCTTTCGGTGGAGGGCAAAACCCTAGCTCAGCTAGTGGTTTCTAAAACCTTTCTGAAGGGGATCCTTCATATAAAACCTCCAGTCCAGAATCCTGTTCCTCCCTGGGATCTCAATTTTATGTTGGAAAAGTTACCTTGCCCCCTTTTGAACTGGCAGCAAGTTGCGTTATGTATTTTTTAGCTTGGAAAACGCTCTTTTAGTTGCTATTACTTCAGCCCTAAGAGTTTCAGAGCTTCAGCCTGTAGTGTGCAGAGAGCCTTATTTAATTTTCCACAGGGACCATGTGGTCCTGCAGACTAATCCTTCATTCCTTCCGAAAGTGGTTTCGGAAATTACTCTAAATCAGAGTGTTGAATTGCTGGTATTTTTTCCAGAGCACTCCAATGGGGGGAGAATCTTCTGCACATCCTTGATGTGCACAGGATTTTGAGGTACTATACCCCTCAGACTAAAGAGGTTCAAAAATCGAACCAGTGCTTTGTTGCCATTGCCTCCCAGTGTCAGGGCAAGGCAATCACGAAACACTCTCTGTCTAGGTGGCTGGCTAACTGTATTCATTACACTTACCAGAAGTATGAAAAAAACCTTCTGGGGGCGGTCAAAGGCCACTCCATCAGGAGTGTGGCTACCTCTACCACCTATTTTAGGAATGTGTGTACTGTGGATATCTGTGCAGTGGCCACTTGGTCTTCCATCCACATCTTCATTAAGCATTACAATCTGGACATTGCCTCTAGGCGTTGAGCTGGCTTTGGCCTTGCCATTTTGCAAGGTCTTCTGTCTTAGACAGGCCCTTAGTTGGCAAACATCTTCCTCCTCCAAGAATCTTGTCTCCGACTCCTTTTCTTTTGTTAGACTGCTTGGTATTCAGTCCTATAAGTGAAGACCTACTGCAGGAACCCTCTCGAAGTAAGTTATAGCAGTTACATAAGAACTTACCGTAACAGTAGATCTTTGAGAGAGGTTCCTGCAGTAGGTCTAGTTTCCCACCCACCTTTCCCTCAGCTCCTGAGTTTTTACCCTGTTCCATGCCCAGGATTCTGTCTCTTCCAGGGCTCAGGGTTACAGGAGTCTATTACTCCTCTTTTCTGCTTTCTTTATTTAGGTCTCTGGTGGAAAAGAACTGAAGGGCGGGCACTGTACTGCCCCTTTTATAGTCACGCTTACATCCTGTCACCTGACGACGGGGGGCAGTCCCTGCCGATGATTGCTAGCTACAAGTTTGCCATGCGGTCCTGACAGCAGGGGGCGCAGTCCTATATGTGAAGACCGACTGCAGGAACCTCTCTCGAAGATCTATTGTTACAGTAAGTTGTTACGTAACTGCTATTTCAAACAACATGAAGTCTTGCTGTATTCTGACAGTCTTCTGACAATCTGCAGTTCGCTCCAGGCTTTAAACTGCCCCAGAGAGTATAGGGTTAATTTTCTATGCAGTGCATAGAACGTTGAGCTCGAGCTCGGTTGAGGTCTCTGTCTGCAGCCCTTTGAAACCCAACCGTCAGATTCTTTACTCCGCCTCACTGAACAGTCACTCTGGAGATTTCTCCTTCAGCTCAGTTCAAAAGTCGGTTAAAGTGTCAGTTTTAAGCCAAAATTATTCCGAAATTGATCCGCATTGTCAGTCAGGCTCTGTCTGCTGTACCGTGAGTACTAGATAGTTATTTCTGATTACTTTGTGGAAATTGTAAGTTTGTTCGATCGGTTCAGCTGAACCGATCCTATATACTGAATCCTTGTACTTTGCTTTAGTGTGTGGTTACCAGTCCTTATCTGTTCTAAAAAAAAAAACATTTTAAATGTTTTTTTCCAATACCCGTGACACGGTTAGGAACCGATAAGGGAGTCTTGCCTGGCGGTTGCGGAAAAAAAGGGTAAGTTTGGGTAGGTTGGCCATGTCTGAGAAACCCAAGAAAAAAAATGGGCCCACTGGGTTTCAACACTGCTGTGAGTGTGGGGAAGTCTTTGCTAAGGCTGATCCCCACACCACCTGTGTTTATTGTCTGGGGTTTGAACACCTCGGTACAGACTGCCAAATTTGTAAACATTTTCCTACGTCTACCCTGGAAAAGAGATTAGGTAGACTTGGAGAAAAGGAGGCCGAGAAGTCCGCTGACCCGGATGGCCAGCCCTGTTCGGTTCTGACCAAACCAGAAGGAGTGCCCTCTAACCAGGGCAATACTTCTTCAGGCAAGAGGAGAGCCGATCCTGAGGGATCGGTTCCTACAAAAAGGAAAAGGAAAGACAAATCAGCTGGTTCGGATCCAGAGGTTCATGTTCCGACCACTGATGAGATTGCCCGAGCGATTCGGATTGTTGAATCGCTTCACCCGGTTCCATCCGATCCCGCTCCATTGGCTAGGGGCTCCGTTTGGTCGGTTCCATCGGTTCAGGAATATGCCCCTGAAGATTTTTATGAACTGGAATTTGAAGAGGAGGGGGATTATGAAGATGATTATGATGGAGCAGAAAGTCTGGATGTGCCCATTGAACTGGACATCTCCCCAGACAGACCTTCTGGTGTTTCCCCTCCTAGGCTCTCTGAGTCCCTTCCCCACTATATGTTTTACAGGAAAGTGGCTGAAACTCTTCAGCTCCCTATGGAGGAAACTACAGAGGATCAAGAGGAGCCTGATTTTGTAGAGATGATGGACATCCCAGAGTCCAGGAGAATGTTTATTCCCTTGCACAAATCTTTTGGGAAACAGACACAAAACATGTTAGTCTTCTAACTCTGTACCTCCTGTTGATAGAAGAATGGATAAGAGGTGCACTTTATCAGGCTCAGACACAGAGTTTTTGTACCAGCAATGCAGCCATGTTGTGGTCATGCAGGCTGCAGCCTGTGACAGGGCTAATGTCCCCTTTGCTTCACTCCCCCCAGATAAAGACTCCAGGAGGATGAATGCCTTGCCAAAGAAGAAGCAATACATGGCATCCTCTTTCGGACTCAGGCAGACTAATTGTATGGCCTATACAGCCAGGTACCAGAAGTCCAGGTGGGACACTGTTCTGGCACTGGCTAAACAGGCCTCCCCCCAGCTGGCCAAGGAGCTGGAGGAGGTGGCTGCGGATGGGATTGAGGCATGTAAGGTACAGTTCCATGCTGCTGTGGACTCCAGTGATGTGTCATCAAGAGTCATGGCTACATCTGTGGCTCTTCGGAGAATGGCTTGGCTCAGAGGTACTAGCCTCTTATAGGACACCCAAGTTAAGGCCATGGATTTCACTGTGGAAGGTAATTCTCTGTTTGGGGAGCAGACAGAGAATTACATGAAGAAGATGGAGGAATATGGGACCACTTATAGGAGTGCACAGGCCAAGGAGAGGCAGGCAACTCCTCAAAGGCAGCATTCTAGGGGCAGGGGCAGGCCTTTTCATAGGCCTTTCTACTAAGCACAAGCCTCTTCTCCCTTTTCACAGAGGGGGTTCTTCAGAGGGAGAGGCAGAAGGGGGATGAGCAGGGCTGCATCCACTCCTCAGCCTAAGGACCCTGCCAAGCAGACACCCTGATGGGCCTGCCCGGGTCGACTCTCCTATCCCTGTAGGGGGCAGGCTGGCTTACTTTGTCCAGGACTGGGTGTCTGTTACTTCAGACAAGTGGGTTTTGGAAGTAGTGAGCCGGGGACTGGTTCTCGGCTTCAAAAAGCTTCCAAAGATGAGAGGCAGATCTTTTCCACCTACAAGTCTCTCCGAAACCCTTGCCCTAGAGGCAGAGGTTTCATCTCTTCTGGCCTTAGGAGCCATAGAGAGAGTTCCTATCCTACACTGGGGCAAAGTTCTGTACTCCAGGTACTTCCTTACCCCAAAAAAGACAGGGGAGTGGTGGCCCATCCTAGATCTAAGATACCTGAACAAACATCTTTTAAAACCAAGGTTCAAGATGGTGACTCTGGGAATAATTCTTCCCTCTCTAAGGCCAGGGGACTGGCTAGCCTCCCTGGACCTCAAAGATGCCTACTTTCACATTCCCATCAGGTGCTCCCACAGAAAGTACCTCAGGTTCAAGTTGCCCTCAGGCCATTACCAGTTCAAAGCAGTGCCCTTTGGCCTTACATCAGCTCCAAGGGTTTTTACAAAGTGCCTGGCAGTAGTAGTGGCCTTTTTAAGAAGGCAGAAGATTTCCATTTTTCCGTATCTGGACGACTAGCTCATAGTGGGCCAGTCTCCAGACCAAGTCAAGTCAGATCTGCAAGTGACCCAGCAAGTGCTATCTTTCCTGAGGTTTCTTCTCAACCTCCCCAAGTCAATCCTCGAACCAGTACAGCTTCTTACCTTCATAGGAGCAGAGCTTGATACTGTCAAAGCAAGAGCTTTTCTTCACCTGGAAAGGGCAAGAGCAGAAATCGCTGCCAGGACGCAGTTCTTCCCAGCTAGAGTCTCCCAAAGAGAAGTCATCAGGAGGAAACATTACCATTAAGATAGGGCCAGGTTGGGCCCCCTAAATCCCCCAGAGCTTCCACTTCCTCGGCCTCCGGCGGGAAGTCAGGGTCTGTCCATCCAGCTGTCTCTGGGACTGTTCCAAAGAAGACATCCTCCTCATCCCAAGAAAAAAGTAAGGAGTCTTCTTCCTCTGGGTGCTCGTCTGCCCAGCTCCCGTTGGCCCACCGACCCCACAAGCCTTCACAAGGGTTGACCCAAGAGGGACAGGTGTTTTCAGGCAGGTCTTCGGAAGCAGGCCTTAAGTCCTGTGGTTTGTCCAACAAGCGCAAACACTCAGATGACTCCACAAGATGACAGGAGACAGTCTGGCATCGGACACCTCCGCCCCCTGCAAAGGGGAAGTCTTCCCGAGTGACAGATGACCTGTAAGCCGGGCTAGATCGCCCTCGGACCAGGACCAAGTGCCACCGGCCGATGAGAGGCTGTCGGCTGCCAAGAATTGGGCATCTGCCCCTACCCCCGGGGATCAGTCGCCTGATGATTCTCGCTCGAAGCTGGACGCCTGGTCAGACAACAGGCCTGCCCCTGATACTGAGCCAGACCTGCAGCCCGATACTGTAATAGAGGAGTCTTCTGACCAGACACCCGTTCCAGAAGGTCCTAAGGGCCCGGTGCACGACTCCTCACATCAGACGCCCGCACCCCCGGTCGTCCCCCTAGCAGACGTCTGCGCTCTGTTCACCTCATGGCAGAACACGGTCAAAGGGGACTTGCTGTATAGGCCTCCGGAGCCCTCCCCAAAGGAAACTCCCGCAGTGCCTCCTCTGCCTTCTGGTGGTCAGGCACCCAATAAGGGCTCTCATCCACCGCCCGGTCCAGTAGGGAAAAGATGTCACCCATCTTCGGTGCCTTTTTTCAAGCAGTTTTCCGCCATCATCCTCTGGCGACGACACAGGGGATTCATCTTCTGATTATTCTGCTGGGGATGATCTTCCGCTCCCTTCCCCTCCCCTAGTCAGAGACTCGCCTAAGTCCCCCCAAGATGACCCCTCATTTCTGGATATTATGAGGCACATTCAAACAATCTACCAGTGGGACATGGAGGAGCTTGATCCAGAGAGGTGCTGTTTGGTGAAATGTTTGGAATCCAAGGACCCTAAACCCTTGGTCATCCCACCTTTGGTAGAGCCTTTTCAGGATGTTACTAGGCTCACCTGGCAGCACCCCTCCACTATGTCTGCAGTGTCAAGGAAGGCAGACTGACTATACAGAACACCGAAAGGGGAGCCATTCCTGGGGGAGAATCCCAAAGCAGATTCCATGGTGCTCACAGCAGCTCATGAAAGAGCTCAGCAACCTAAACATATGAGTGCCCAGCCTCCAGACCCCGAGTCCAAAAAGCTGGACCACATGGGAAGGAAAGTTTATACATCAGCCACTGGGGCTCTTTGTTCTCTAAATGTTTTAGCCCACATGGTGACCTACCAGAAATCCCTCTGAGAGAAGACCATGGACCTGGTGAAGGCTCAGCTGGACTCTGAGAGTAAAAATAAGCTTATGGCATATATCCAGTCGGGCATGGATGTAGATAAGCACGTGCTCGGGTGCTCCTATAATTCAGCAGACATGGCGGCCAGGGCTGCAGCCTCGGGCATCTGCATGAGGAGATAAGCTTGGCTTAGAGTATCAGGGTTCCACCCGGACCTGCAGGATGCCATCCTGGATGCCCCCTTTGAGGGCTCTGTCATTTTTGGGCAAGAGGTGGGGAAAGTCATCCTGGGACTTCAGGATTCGGGTAAGGCGGTGGCTGATGTGCACAAGATGTTCAAATCAGAGCTGCAGACCTCCCGTCTTCGTCCTTTTTGCTGAAACCAAGGACAGCAGGGAAAAAGGCAACCCCAAAACAAAGGAGCCTTCAAGAGACGCAGCCACCCTGTCTCTCCCAGTGCCCAGGGCTCCAAGCATCCCAAGGTGCCCCGAACCCCCCTTGCCCAACCCCACAAACACAGCATGACTCCCTGCACTCCCTCCCCCTCTGTAGTTCCCGTTGGGGGAGACAGTAGGAGGGAGATTCTCCCTGTAACTGTCAGGGTGGTCCAGTATCAGCTTGGACCAGTGGGTCCTTTGGACAGTAAAGAGGGGCTACTCCCTAGAGTTTCTGAGCTTTCCCCCAGACAATCCTTCTATCCCTTCCTATTGCTCGCCCAATCATGCCCTTCTTCTGAAATCAGAAATTCAGGCCCTCCTGCAGAAGGCGGCCATCCAGGTGGTTCCACCTACCCAGCAGGGCAAAGGCTTCTATTCACATTTGTTTCTGGTTCCCAAGAAAATGGGAGACCTCCACCCTATCCTGGATCTCAGTCAACTGAACGTATATATCCAGTACAGGAGGTTCAGAATGGTGACCCTAGCAAGCCTATTGCCCATGATTCATCGAGGAGACTGGCTGTGCTTCCTAGATATGTAGGATGCATACATGCACATCAAAATCCTGCCCTCGCACAGAATGTTCCTGCGCTTCCTTTTTCAAGGTCAGCACTATCAGTTCTGGGTACTTCCATTCGGCCTCTCGTCAGTGCCAAGAGTCTTCACCAAGTATCTGGCAGTGGTAGCAGCGGCCCTGAGAAGGAAAGGCCACTTTGTCTGCCCTTACCTGGACGACTGGCTTATTTCTGCCCAGTCAGAAGACCAGCTGAACAGTGCCTTGCAGGACACAACCTTGATGTTCCAGTCACTGGGCATCACTCTGAATTGGTCAAAGTCACACCCTTGGCCCTCCCAAAGACTTTAGTATATTGAGGAGGTCCTAGACACCATTCAAGGCATGGCCTTTCTGCCAGCAGACAGCAGAACGGCTGAGAGGAGTTGCCCGAAAGGTGCAGACCTCAGGCCTAGTCACAGCGAGAGTTACCCTGCAACTTCTAGGGCATATGGCAGCCGCCATAGCCACGGTTCCTTTGGCACAGCTGAACATGAGGACTCTACAGTGCACCTCAGAGTTCAGTGGGACCAGGGCATAGACGAGCTGGACTAGCCCATTCGGATATCGGAGGTGGTCCGTCGTTCTCTTCTTTGGTGGCTAAATCCGGTCAACCTCGAGATAGGGGTTCTCTTTCAGAGGCCGAGCCCGATGCAGATCCTCACTACAGATGCTTCGGGTCTAAGCTGGGGAGCCCATATGGATGTACACTGAACAAAGGGCTCTTGGAATACAGTGGAACGCTCTCTTTACATCAATATTCTGGAAATGAGAGCCGTACTGTACGCCCTTCAGGCTTTCCAAGACCAGATCTACTGGGGCCCACTCCTAGTTCAGTCAGACAACACCCCAGTAGTGTTTCATCTAAACAAGCAAGGGGGCACTCACTCCTACCCTCTATGCAGAGAGGCCATGATAGTGTGGCACTGGGCAGTAGAACACAGTCTGGACATCACGGCAGTTCACGTACTGGGGTTCAGAATGTTCTCGTCAACAGGCTAAATCGCTCTCGATGTCTGATTCACGAGTGGGAATTGCAACAAGAAGTGTCAGAAGACCTCTTCGAAAGATGGGGTTGTCCAGAGTTGGACCTCTTTGCGTCCCCGTGCCAAACTGCCAAATTTCTGCTCGCTAGATCCAGGGCCTGGTGTTTTCTGGCGTGATGCATTGTACCTCTCCTGGACAGGGAGGTTTCTATATGCCTTCCCTCTCCTTCAGAGAGTCTTGCTCAGATTGCAAGCGGAGCAAGCCAGGATGATTCTGGTAGCTCCTCTCTGGCCTCGACAGATCTGGTATCCGCTGCTGCAGCAACTGGCCATGGATCCTCCCGTGCAGTTGCCCCTCTCGTGTCACTTGCTCTTGCAAGAACAAGGGACAGTCATCCAACCAGCTCTGCAGCCTCTGCACCTGCATGCCTGGCTCCTGCAGTCTAAGCTGAGGAAAGATTGGGGGTGTCACGTAGAGTGGCGGAGGTCTTAGTAGCAGCGAGAAAACACTCCACCAGGGCAACCTACGCCATGAAGTGGAAATGTCTTTGTTTATGGGCAGCACCCCATTCCCTGAACCCCTTGGACTGTCTGCTGAAATATGTGCTGGAGTATCTTCTCCATCTTTTGGACTTGGGCCTCAGCTACTCGTCCATTAAGGTGCACCTCTGTGCCTTGTCAGCCTACCACGCACCGATGAGCAATAGAACTCTGGCACAACTCAATGTGTGCAAAAACCTTCTTGAGGGGAATCTTGCACATCAGCCCTCCCAAGGAGGGATCCTGTCCCTTCATGGGATCTTCTTTTTGTGTTAGAGAAGCTCACCCTGCCTCCCTGTGAGCCAGCCGTGACATGCGCACTTCACTTTCTCTCTTGGAAAGCGTTATTTTTAGTTGCCATTATTTCTGCTCTGAGAGTTTGAGCTACAGGCTCTGATGTTTGAAGAGCCTTACCTTGTTTTCCGTAGGGACAGGGTAGCACTGCGTACTAACCCTAAGTTTTTACCGAAGGTGGTATCCAAACTTGCCCTGAACCAGGACATCCAACTTCCAGTTTATTTTCCAAAGTATTCTAATAAAGGGGAGGCTCTGTTGCATACTCTGGATGTACATAGAATACTCTGGTATTACCTCAACAGAACTAGTTTCGTGTGGCAAATGGACCAGTTGTTTGTTTCCTTTGCCTATAAGGAAGACAGGGGCTCCTGTCACCAAGCAAACATTGACCAGATGGTGGGTGCATTGCATCACATTTTGCTATCAGCACTACAACAAACCCTTACTGGGATCGGTTAAGTGTCACTCTGCCAGAGGCGTGGCAACTTCCTTTGCCTCTCTGCTGAATGCATCTCTGGCAGACCTTTGTGCTGCCGCCACTTGGAGCTCAATCCATGCCTTCATCAAACACTACAGTCTGGATGTTGCCTCTAGGAGGAGAGCAGGCTTTGGACTAGCAATCATTCAGGGTCTCCTCTCCTAAGCTCCAACTTTTCAGTTGTCGGTCATCAGCTTATCCTCCTCCCCTCTGACCTGGGTCTCTCTTTAGGTACTGCTTGGGACTCAGTCCTATTGGTATTAGCTACTGCAAGAGCCCCCCCTCGAAGTGAGATAGTACAGTTATGTAAGAACTTACCGTAACAGTAGATCTTCGAGAGGAGCTCTTGCAGCAGGTGGCTTTCCCACCCTCCAACCCCCTGGAACAAGATTATTTTCCTTATCTTTGGGTATGGGAGACCCTCCTCGGTTCTCCATTCTGTTTGTCAGCCGGGTCTCCGGCGGGAGAACTGAGATGGCGCTGGGGACCTCCCCCCTTTATACCATGTCTGATGTCTGGCGGAATCGACGTCAGGGGTGGTCCCTTGCCACAGATTGCTAGCTAGAAGATTTTTCCATGGGGTCCTAATGCCTGGCGGCCTTAGTCCTATTGGTATTATCTGCTGCAAAAGCTCCTCTTGAAGATCTACTGTTATGGTAAGTTCTTACATAACTGTAATTTCTTGGAGTGCTATATGGTTCACATCCACACATTGGCAGTTTCTCCTTAAGAGCTGATTCATTGGAACATCTTTAAGCAGCACTCCTCCCACCACCCGGGTGGTATGTCCCTCGGCTACACCCCGTAATGTCAGATCTTGCACACTGGAAGCAGGGATATGTGTGCGGTTTGCCAGGGAAAGTCAGGTGGTTGGTGAGGATATGAACCAAATACCACTCCTAGAACAACAGTTACAGGTGAGTAACCTGTTTTTTCTAGGGGCATGGATATGGTACCAGTGGACGAAATGCTACAATTTTTTAAAATAATTCATATGGCTGTGGAGGGGTTGTGGGATAACAGATGGACCAGACACAGACTTCAACACACAATCTCTGTGTGAAGTTTATTCAAAATACAGGAGATAACCTTAAGCAATAGCATATCCCTTCTTCAGTACATCAGTTTGCAGCAACAGACTATGTATGTCCTTTCTCTGCATTTAGCCAGCACCTGCTGACACTGATCTCTGATCTAGTCACTTTTCAGTGAAAACCCTTCATCCCTATGTGGGCCCCGTTTGCTTGGGTATTGGGGGCTCAAAAGAAAAAAAAAAAAAGCTAAAAACAACCTCAGTGCAGAAACACTGAAACATGGGTTACCCCAAAGGGCATTGGCAACAAATCAAGTTTCAAAGAAATGCAACATCATACATACTTCCATAATGCTAAGCATCATGGGATATATGCAAATCACCATGGAATTTCATACTTGTTCAGTTTACAGCAATTTAAATACATTTTAAATAGCACAACTAACTTAATTTCTGTAGTAGTCACCTAGTACTTTTAACCATTATCAAAAACACCTAGTGCCATGGTATTTTCAACATTTACAGATTTCATAAACATAAGGTATTTTATGACAGTCTTATTACATACTAAATCCAACAGTGATAAACACAACCTGTTTTACATACTTTTGGAGGTCACCACAATAACCTCCCTGTACGAGGACCTGAAAGGGAAAAGAATTTAAAGAGGACACTATAGCATAATCAAGAAAGGGAAGGGGGTGCCCATAGGTGGCCAACATGACTAGAAATTGTAAAGGATAAATTAGGCTAAGAAATAGAAAAACTGTTGCAACAGATTTAAGAAACGTTCGGTCCTAGAGTGGCAGGAGCTCCCTGTCACAATGCCCTGGTGATAAGCAGATTAATGTAAGAGTCTCTGAATGTGGACAGCCAATAAGATGGCAGCATTTTTGAAACCCTTTTTGTAATTATAGAAATGGTTTAAAATCTAGCTCTTCATTCAAGCCCACAGGTGTAACTGTTTCCAAACTAAAGATCCATATTGTTTCATGTTAGAGCAGGAGCTTTGTCCTGTATTCTTCTCTTTTGAGTGGAAGGACATCATTAATTGCCATGAATTTTAATCCCAAAGGATCAGTATTGTGACAGTCTTTAAAATGGGGTCCAAGTACATTGTGGTCTCTGCAGTTCACAGTGGTCTTCACATGTTCTTGTTTCCTGCATTTAAGTGGTTGGATGATATGCCCTGCATACAGTTTATGGCAGGAACACCAAGCCACAAAAACTACAGATGAAGTTCTGTAGTCCATGTGGCAGGGTAAGTTGTGAGATGTTTCTGTTTCAGGGTGACCATAAACATCACCAGTCTGCAGACTTGAACACTTGCAGGTGAAAAAGCTATTTCTGTGTCTGAGTTGCCATGGTAGTGGTGAACTGTCCAAAAATGCTTGTGCACTAGGAGGAATTCACCTATGGTTTTCCCTCTCTTAAAGATGATCCTGCAGCTGTTTCCTACATCTGAAGCTATTTTTGATCCACAATAAGCACATGCCAGTGTTT
Organism: Neoceratodus forsteri; assembly: GCA_016271365.2. NCBI lineage: Eukaryota > Metazoa > Chordata > Ceratodontiformes > Ceratodontidae > Neoceratodus > Neoceratodus forsteri. The sequence goes on from CM057453.1 coordinate 199,950,048, forward strand.
TCTAATTGCTTTTACTTCTAATGCCCTATTGTTGAATTCCATAATAAAATGTAATTGGATGTTTATCATCTGTCCTAATTTTAAGAGTCAAAAGAGTCTCCCTAGACATTTTACTGGCCTTTACAAATGGCTGGTGATGTGAACGATACTACAGGATTGGCTGGAGTCACTGCACACAAGGGATGCATATTTCCACATCCTGATCGGACCATGCAACAAAATGTAATTGAGACTCAGAGTAGGCCATGTTCAGTTTCAGTTCAGAGCAGTCCCTTTTGGTCTGACCACAGGGCCCAGAATGTTAGCAGAGTGCTCATCAGTGCTGTCAGCCTACCTGTGCAGGCAGAATGTTGTGTTACCTAGATGACTGGCTAGTGTGTGGAAAACCAAAAGTGACAGCACAGAGTTCAAGTCATACATTGAGAAGTACTCTGCAAAGGTTAGGTTTCCTCCTAAACTTAGAAAAGACGCACTTGGAACCCAGATGGATTTTGGAGTTCATGGGCACAGAGTTGAACAGAGAACTGGGCAGGCAAAGAGCAGAAGCTCTGATTTCATGTGCAGCGACATTCCAGGTAGGTCAGATAAGGGTTGCACAGGAATTCTTGAGACTTCTTGGCCATATGGCTTCAATCACAGCAGTAGCGCCTTGGGCCAGATTGCAAATGATGGGTGTCCAGTGTCACCTCAGAAGTACACCACCGCAAAAGCCAGTATGAAGCAGGTTAGTACAAGCACTGGGCTGGTGGAAAGAAATGATCTCGGAGAGGGTATTCGCTTCCGTGAGTCTCTGCCTACAGTGGTTCTGACTATAGATGCACCTCTGCTAAGATGGAGAGAAGAACAGTAAATAGAATTTTAGTCCCTCAAGAAAGAAAAGTGCACATAAGCTGAAACCCAGAGCAGTGCTGCTTTCCATGAAATCCTTCTTTTCCCTGATGCAGGCTCAAACAGTCCTGGTCACTGACTTCCATGAGTGAACCACACTGTTAGTCTACCTTCTGACTGCAATGTAAACCCCTGTTGTTTCTTGTATTGACCTTGTTGCTTGAAACTCTTAAAAGTAACCTGTACTTGTTTTGCCTAATTTCATGAATGTACTTTGTAATCTCCTGGGTGGCACCTGAAAATAGGTACTTGGTTGTCTAGTGTGGTTACCTGGTTAACAAAAGCAAATAAATAAAGACATACAACACAACAGCTATGGATTACATAAACAGGAAGACACCAGATCATTGAAACTCTGTTCAGAGTCGCTGATAATCTGGTACCTGGCTTATATCTTAAATGCAAACCTATCTGCAGTACACTTAGGAGGAAAGGAAAATGCACTAGCATATTCACTCAGTAGGATGGAGCAGGTAGCTTCCAGGAGTTTTAAACTTAGTGTGCCAGAGATGGGAAGTGCCAGAGATGAATCAGTTTGCTTTATAGGAAGACACTAAGCTACCCAAATCCCGTAGCAGGCCTTACTCAGTGGGCACCATTCCAGGTGTACACTAGATCTTTTTTGAGGATATCTCTTTCATCAGGCCACACCTAAGGAACTACAGCCATCAGGCACTCCAACCACGTGGAAACTTTTTGCAAGCAATCTACTAGGGGCCACCTACGACGATGTCCTATGTTGGTACTTCCCATATAAATGTAGGTGGCCCCTTCCTCCTTCTGATTTTTCCCACCGTCGGCCATACTCTCCAGACCATGTAGAGACATTACTGCTGTAGTCAACTGTTAGTCATTTCTCTCCCTAGTTTGCTATCACTTTTCATAAGTAATACCTGATGTTGTGTATGTTATCTAAAGAGCCAGCTAAGTTCTTCAGATACTGTGAATGTGGCGAAAATATTTATTTGGGTGACTTGCACGACCTCTGCATGTGCTGCTTGGGTGCAGCCCATAACGTAAAGGCCTGCCAGATTTGCCTTACATTTAACACAGCTATCCAGTAACACAGAAGGAATGCTTTGGAGACACACCTACTAAAACAGTAGGTAGTCAGGATGGAGAAAGAGCTCCACCAGGTCACCGGCCCGCTCCTTGGGCTCTCACTTGTCGAAGTCCCATGAGAAAGCTTCTGTACAACGCAAGCGTAAGCACCGGGAGAGGAAAATGAGCAAGGAGAAGACCTCCCCTGTATTCTCTCGGTCACCTCTTCAACCCAGTGCGACCACTTCTGAGCCATCCACCATCCCAGTGGGAATGTCGCCAGCTGGCCCAGACTGTTCATCCTTCCAGGTTGGGACAGGCTATGAGCACCACCAGGCCTAAAAACAGGTGGTGCATTGCCGTCAGTGTTAGGGACGGTGACTCCCCCGTCAACATTATCTGGCGCGCCTTCTGTTCAAGCAAGCATCAACGTTCAGGCAGTGCTTTCATCCTTCATGGACATGTTACAGTCCTGCTACTACCTCCTTCTCCTGTAGCAGGAGCTGTGTCTACGGAGCACCTTCGGCAATCCCCAGCGACGATGCCTGCAAGGTCGACACGCCAGTTGCCTTCTCGGGCATCAACAGTCTCTTCTGCTCCTTATTTGAGGCCTATGGATCCCGTTGACTAGGATCAGGAGTATAACCCTGACCTCCTCATGCAAGAGGAAGAGTACATGGCGAGCTCTTATGAGAGGTCTGGCTCCACCATGTCTACAGGGAGTGTAAAGTGTATATACCTAGGTCCCCTCCTGAAGATCCCTTATTCATCTTCATGATGCAGCAACTCCAGACTGCCATGAAGTTTGAATTGGAAAGCAGAACATCACCAAGAGAAATTTGATGGCGTTCCTAGAACTGCTTGACTCCCACCCATCATTATTCCTACTCTACTGCCTGCCTTGGAGGATGCCTCCCTGGCTGCCTTGGCAAATAAAATGTATCTCGAAAAAGGGCAGGTTTTGGCCTAGCTGTGCAAGGCATAAAATAAGTGGGTTCGTATTGCAATTTGTGACCCAAGAATAGGAAATTGCGAGTCAGTTGCCAGCTTGATTAGTAATGCTTGCTAATCATATGAGCTATTCCCCATATTTTTTAAAATATTCTCTGATGTCTAGTGGTGCCCCCAACCTCTGATTGCAATCCCTGTTCATTCCTTGGGGGTCTAGTGGTGCCTCCACCCTCCGATCCTGTCCCTGTGTTCATTCCCTGGTGTCTAGTGGCATCCCCCCACCATCTGATTGCTATCCCCGTTTAGTTCGTAAATGATTCTCTTTTTTTTTTTTTTTTTAAACCTGGAAAATAAACGGTCCATCGCCGATCACTTCTGTATCCTTTACCCGACCACCCACTGTGCATCCACCTTCCCACACCCCCAGTACCCTCCCACACCATCACTCGCATGAACAGGTCCCAGGTTCCAGATCTGCTGTCCCGATCGAAGACACGTCATGCCGCTGGAACCGGCGACTGCAGTATAAAATCTAAAGTAAATGCGGTTCAATAATTTCAATGGGAGGTTCAACTTTGGTGCATAACTCGGTCATTTTTTGAAATATTGACCCCAAATTTTCGACATAGCCTTTTAGGGCCCCCACCTACCTCATGAACAATATAACTGTCACTATGTTATTTCCTGACTAAAAGGTGATTTCGCAGTCGCTTGGCGAATTCACCTCTCGGGCAGGATTTGTGTAATGACAAGTCATATTGTTCATGAGGTGGGGTCATAAGAAGGCTATGTTGAAAATTTGGGGTCAAAATATGAAAATATGGCAGAAGTTATGACCATTCATGGCACTTTCGCTACGCATCCTCATAACTTTGGAATTTGGAATAGCCTTCTTATTACACCACCTCATGTATGTCACAGCTGATGGATAGTTTGATACTTTTTATTGGACCAACAAGTGTCTTGTACAAAGATGGAATTATACACAAGCTTTCGGGTCCTCACAGGTCCCTTCTTCAAGTGAATAGCAAAACTGAGCAACATGAGCAATATTTATATCCACTGTGGAGCAATTTAAAAACAAATAGCAGGAAGTGAAGTAGGAAAGTGATAAAAGGGGACTAGAGATAAAAAATTATATAAGATGCAAGTAAAAAAAATGAAGTGTGAGAAGAAATGGGAAGGACTCCCCATTACCTCAGATGAACCACCTCACATGGAAAGACCCCCATTTCACCTGAGACTGGCTAAACGCACTGAAGTACTAAACCTCCTAAGGAACCTGAAACCGAAAGGGTCAGGGGGACCTGACTGTATCAACCCTCGGCTACTCAAGGCAGGAGCTACCTCCTTAGCCTGGCTATAACCATGCTCCTCAATCGATCACTGAGGGAAGGAGCAGTCCCTGATCCGTGGAAACATGCCAATGTTGTCCCTATTCACAAAAGGGGGCTCAGGGAAAAACTCAACATTTACAGGCCCATCTCCCTCCTCTGCTCACTTGCTAAGGTGCAAGAAAGAGTCATCTACAATCAACTCAGGGACTACCTGGAAGCTCATCAGCTCCTTACCCCTCCCAACATGGATTTAGAACAAACCATGGTACTGACACTGCCCTCATTAACTTCACGGATGAAGTTCTCAGGGCAATGGACAAAGGGATACCCACTGGTGCAGTCTTTATAGACTTATCCAAGGCATTCGACCTTGTCGACCACAACTTGCTGCTACAGAAGCTTCAAAATATAGGCCTAGACAATCATGCCCTGAAGTGGTTTGGGAGCTGCTTATCAGGCAGGGCACAGAGGGTCTCATGGAAAGGGACCATATCTGACCCACTACCCCTAAACCAGGGTGTACCTCAGGGCTCAATTCTAGGCCCCCTGCTGTTTTCCTTGTTTACCAACGACCTGCGTACCCACTGCGGGGAGAGCTCGGTTGTGCAGTACGCTGATGATACTGTCGTCTTCCAACCCCTGCATGACGTGGTTGCCCTAGGCCCTCTATTCCAAAAGGATCTCACTTCACTAGAGACTTGGCTATGTAAGAACAGAATGGTACTAAATGCTGACAAGACCAAGGCAATGCTATTCGGGCCAAGATCCCTGGGATTTAACAGGTTCTCATCCCTCTCCTTAACCTCACTCTCTGGTAAAGCCATTAACGTAGTCCCCTCCCTTAAATACTTAGGCCTCACGTTGGATCAGAATATCACATACAAGGAACATGTGGACCAGGTCACCAGGACCCTACATCGGAAACTTGGCACCCTGTACCGACTCAGGGACCAACTCATCCCTGAAGCCAGGCTCTCCATAGCTACCAGCGTCCTTCTACCCAACCTGACCTCTGCAGCCCCTATTATACAGGGCATGGCTAAACAAGAGATTACCAGGATGCAAACCCTATATAATAGCTCGTTTCACAACCTTAGACCACCCGAGACGTCACCACTGTGACACTTTGGCCAATCTTCGTTGGCCCACATTGGTCGTCCCCTCCAACACCCCTAGCTTGTCCAGGCCTACTAGCTTCTCAAACCCCATGCTCCGCCAAGCATTGCCGGGACCATAACCCTCAAACACAACCCAAGGAACCTAAGGACCTCAGATAGAACGCTATTAGAAGTCCCTAGGGTAAGGACAAACGCTGGCGGAAGATCCTTTTCCTCCCAAGCAGCCTGCCAATGGAACAAGCTCCCTCCCCAGGTCCAGGCCTCCTCCTCACTCGTGAACTTCCGCACCAGGCTGAAGTCCCATCTGCTGACCTCAAGCGCATGCCACTGTCATGGCACTTAAAGCTCCTAAGGTACTCCCCTCCTCTCCAACTCCCGTCTCCTAGCTTAACCTTCCTACTACCTGCCGTATACAGACTGCTCGCCAGAGGCCATGTGTAATCCCTGAATAAACTATATGCAAAGTACCACCAGTTGCTTACATGTCATGATGATAACCATGCCTGTACCCATGCCTGCATCCACTGCTTTTCTTTTACCTTGCCTGTAAGTCATGCCTGTATCCACTATTTTTCTTTACTGTAACCACCTCATGATGTAACTCACAATGCCTCAAATGTTCCTTATGTCCTTGTTCATTCTTATAACTTGTATTGTTATTCCGGGTCACCCCTGAAAAAGAGACCTTCGGGGCTCAGTGGGCCTACCTGGTCACCAAAATTTAATAAATAAATAAATAAAAGTAGGAACAGGTCAGTAGGAGATGAAAGGAAGCTTGAAAGGGAAAACAAAGGACCAGACAGGAACACAGATAAGATCTGCGATCAGAGGTTGGTGTAAGGGTAGAATAGACAGGAGATGCCTAAGAAATGCATGGAAGTCATGACATTAGAAGAAACAAAACCAAAAAACAAAGGCCCAGATAAACAGTGTGAGGTAGTATTCCTGCCAGAGGAAGTGGTGGGGGCTGAAACAATCACGGGATTTAAGAATGCATGGGATAGACATAAAGGAATTCTGGAGGTCAGGGGTAAGGGGCAACAGACTTCTTGGAAAACATAAACTGAACTTGCAAGCTCAAATGGGCAGACTGGGTGGGCCATAGGCCCTTCAAACAACATGAAGTCTTGCTATATTATGACAATAGCAGTTAGCCACAGCACTTGAACTGCCCCGGAGAGGAAAGAGTTAACTCCATACAGGATGGAGTTCTGAGCGCGCTCCTCTTAAACTCTATCTGGCTAGTTTCAAATAGAAACTGTCAGATTCTTTACTCCGCCTCACTGAACAGTCGCTCCGGAGATCTCTCCTTCAGCTCGGTTCATTTCTCGGTTAAAATCAGTATTTCTCGGTTAAAATTAACGGGAAAAGTGTTTTATTTTACCGCATTTCGGTTCAAAGCTCTATCTGGTAACCGTAAGTACAGGTCTTTAGTCTGTGTGGAATTGTTGTTTACGGTTCGGTTCTGAACCGATCGGTTTACTTTTAAAATACTTTTAAAGCATTGTATGTGAATTTAGAGTGCGGTTCCCGGTTCTTATCAGTTCTAAAAAAAACGGACTTTTAATTTTGGTTTTTTCAAATACCCGTGACACGGTTAGGAACCGATAAGGGTGTCTTGCCTGGCACTGCCATTAAAAGGGCAAGTTTTTGGTTAGGCTGGCATTATGTCTGAGAAACCCAAAAGAAAAACCGGGCCCACTGGGTTTCAACACTGTGATGCTTGTGGAGAAGCCTTTGCCAAGGCTGACCCACACACCACATGTGTTTATTGTCTGGGGTTTGACCACCTCCAGTCAGACTGCCAGATTTGCAAGAATTTCCCTGCAGCCACCCTGGAAAAAAGATTGGGCAGGCTCAGGGAACAAGAGGCCAAAATGTCCGCTGACCCGGATGGCCAGCCCGGTCCAGTACCAACTGGACCAGAGGGAGTGCCCTCTGACCAGGGCGAGACTTCCTCGGGCAAAAGAAAAGCTGGTTCTGTGGAACCAGCCCCAGTAAAAAAATCTAGGAAATCAGTAGGTCTGGAGTCCAAAATTGCCTCTCCAACTGCTGCAGAGATAGCAAAAGCCATACAAATTGTCCAGTCACTGTCTCAGGGACCGTCCGAACCACCATCAGTTGGCAAAAGGTTGGTTCGTCCGGTCCCAGTGGTTCAAGAGTATGATGTTGAGGAATTTTATGAACCACAGGAGGGGGAGGAGGATTATGAACAGTATGTATGTGGCTGGGAGGGTCTGGATGTGCCCATTGAACCAGACATCTCTCCAGACAGACCATTAGAATCTCCCTATGCTGTCTGAGGTCCCCATCTCATTTTTTTTTTATAAGAAAGTTGCTGAAACCCTCAGCTTCCCTTAGAAGAGGCTGTGGATGAGCAAGAGGAGCCTGATTATGTTGAAATGATGGATATTCCAGAGTCTAGGAGATTGTCTATTCCTTTGCATAAGTCATTTAGGAAGCAAACAATGAAAATTTTAAAAAATCCAAATTCTGTTCTTCCTGTTGATAAAAAGATGGACAGGAGGTATACTCTATCAGGCCCTGATACAGACTTCCTTTCTGAGCAGTGTAGTCATGTAGGAGTGGTACAGGCTGCAGCCTGTGACAAGGCTAACATTCCCCTGGCTTCACATCCTCCTGATAAAGATTCTAGGAAGATTGATGCCATGGCAAAAAGCAGTATTTGGCAGCCTCTTTGGGACTCAGGCAGGCAAATTATATGGCTTATGTGGCTAGATATCAGAAATCTAGATGGGATATAGTTATGCAGTTAGCCAAGCAGGCCCATGGCCAGCTGGCTAGTGAATTGGAACAGGTGGCTGCTGATGGCATTGAAGCATCTAAAGTTCAGTTTCATGCTGCTGTTGATGTTAATGTTTCCTCTAGGGTCATGGCCACTTCTGTAGCTTTCCGTAGGTTGGCATGGCTCAGGTGCACTAATCTGTCACAGGACACTCAGTCTAAGGCTATGGATTTTCCTGTGGTAGGAAATTCTCTGTTTGGGGAGCAGACAGAGAACTATATGAAAAAGATGGATGAATACAGAACTACCTACAAAGTGCCCAGGCCAAGAGGCGGCAAGCCACTCCCCAGAGGCACACACCCAGAGGTAGGGGCAGGCCTTTCCACAGGCCTTTTATCAATCCCAAGCCTCCTCTGCTTTTGCTCAGAGGGTTTTCTGAGAGGCAGAGGCAGGCAGGCGCAGGTAAGCCGTCCCCACCCCTCAGCCTAAGACATCTGCCAAGCAGGCACCCTGATGGGTGCCCAGGGCACGTTCTCCTGTACCAGTAGGGGGCAGATTGGCTTACTTCAGTCGAACTGGGTGTCCTAACCCGGACAAATGGGTCTTGGAAGTAGTAAGCCAGGGTCTGGTTCTCGGCTTCAAACAGTTTCCAAAGATGAGGGCCAGACACTTTCCACCTGCAAGCCCCCTAGAGACCCTTGCTCTGGAAGCAGAGGTCTCTGCCCTGTTAAACTGCAAAGCAGTGGAAAGGGTTCCTCCTTTACACCAGGGCAGGGGTCTGTACTCCAGATACTTTCTTACCCCAAAAAAGACAGGAGAATGGCGGCCCATCCTAGACTTAAGATATCTGAACAAACACCTTTTGAAACCAAAGTTCAAAATGTTAACTCTGGCAATGATATTGCCCTCACTGAGGCCAGGGGACTGGCTGGCCTCCCTGGACCTCAAGGATGCTTATTTTCATGTCCTAATCTGGCCTTCTCACCGAAAGTACCTCAGGTTCGAACTGCCCTCAGGCCACTACCAGTTCAGGACAATGCCCTTGGTCTTACCTCTGCTCCAAGGGTATTCATAAATGTATAACCGTGGCAGTGGCTCATTAAGAAAGGCAAGGGGTTTGCTGTTTTTCCTTACCTGGACGACTGGCTCATTGAGGACAGTCTCCAGAACAGGTGAAATCCCACTTGCAAGTCACCCAGCAGCTTCTCACCTCCTGGGATTCCTGCTAAATCTACCAAAGTCAGTTCTAGACCCAGTTCAGGTACTTACTTTCATAGGTGCGAGGTGGACACAAAGCTGGCCAGGGCCTTCCTCCCCTTGGAAAGGTAGAAGTTGATTGCCCTGGCCTCCTCTTTCACCCTGCAGGTCTCTCGACCAGCAAGACACTTTTTGCAGCTCCTGGGGCACATGGCGGCCTCCACAGCTGTAGTGCAAGGAGCAAGATTTCAAATGAGAGACATTCAGTTTCATTTGAGGGCCTTTTGGTCCCAAAGGAGGGACCCCCTTACCAAACTGGTTCCAGTGACCGAACCCTGATCCTAGCTCTTCAGTGGTGGCAAGATCAGAGCAATTTAAGACTGGGGTCCCCTTCATTCCTATCTCCACTCCTCACCCCTCACTACGGATGCCTCCCTCCTGGGGTGGGGAGCACACCTGAGGCGACCTTTCCACACAGGAGTGTGGTCCCCAGGAATCTCTGCTCCACATTAACTTGCTGGAACTCAGAGCTGTCTTTTAGCTCTTCAAGTTTTCTGCATCTTCCAGAACAAAGTAGTCCAGGTCAGAACAGACAATACCACAACAATGTGGTACATCAACAAGCAAGGGGCACTCGGTCGTCGGCCTTGTGCACCGAGGCAATGAAGTTGTGGTCTCTGGCTTACTCCCTGAACACTTCTCTAATAGCAGTTCATCTGCCAGGGAAGGACAATGTCCTAGCGGATGCCCTCAGCAGGATTTCTCAGGGCCATCACGAATGGTCCCTGAATCCTCGAGTGCTGGGGACAGTTTTTGCCAGATGGGGCACCCCTCAGATAAACCTCTTTGCAGCCCCAGACAACCACCAACTTCCACTGTTCTGTTGCAGGCCCCAGTGATGGGCTCAGTCCCCTGGATGCCCTTCTTTTGGATTGGAAGGAAGTTTCTGTTTGCTTCCCCTTCCCTCTTCTTTTCAAGGTGTTAGTAAAATCAGATCCCAGCATTGCAAGGTGATTCTGATTGCACCAGACTGGGCCAGGCAACCTTGGTACCCATCCTGCTATCACTAACAGTCCACCTTCCCTGTGCCTTCCCAGGATTCACAATCTGCTGACCTGTGCCCAGGGAGAGTATGGTATCAGACCTCAAATCCTCAACCTCAAAGCCTGGCTCTTGAGGAGTTAGAATTTGCTGATTTACACCTTTCTTAAGGTGTCCTTGATATTTTAAAGGCCTCTAGGAAGCCTTCCACTAGAGCCACTTATAATTCCAAGTGGAAAAGGTTTTCCATCTGGTGTTCTGGGAAGCATATTGCCCCAGAATCTGCTGATTACCCATTTTGTTGGACTACATGGTCCATCTTAATTCTCTGGGCCTCAGACCAGCTACCTTAAGAGTTCATTTGGCTGGGCTGTCTGCTTTATTTCAGCGGAAAGCCTTCCTCCCTTTCCTCTCACCCTGTGTTTTCCAAGTTTTTGAGGGGTTACTCCATACCAACCCTCCTTTTCGGGACCCAGCCCTGCCTGGGACCTCAATGTTGCATTTGCTCATTTAATGCAACCCCTTTTGAACCTCTGTCTTGGCAAACCTTAAGTTCTTAACTTGGAAAACTGTGTTTCTAGTGGCCATCACTTCTGCTAGGCAGCATAAGTGAGTTACAAGCCCTTTCAGTAGAAAATTATTTATTTCTTTTCACAGGGATAAGGTAGTCCTCAGGACTAACAGAAAGTTTTGCCTAAAGTGGTTTCGGATTTCCATCTTAACCAATCCATCTCCCTTCCAGTATTTTTCACTGAGCATTCTTCCTCTGGCGAAAGGAGATTGCACAGTTTGGATGTTAAGAGGGGCATTGAGTTACTATTTGGAGCAGCACCAGGGTCCTGAGTTGAATCCCACCAACTCTTTCTCACCTGTGGTGAGGTTGGCAAGGAAAACCTGCCACTAAGAGGACAATTGCCAGGTGGATTGTCTCTTGTATCAATTTGCTACCAAAAACTGGTGAGAAACCCCTCAGGTTTGAGGGCCCATTCTACCAGAGGTACAGCTGCATCTCTAGCGGCTGCTAGAGATATTCTATATTGGAAATCTGTCAAGCTGCAACCTGGAAAACAGTTCACACTTTCACCAAGCATTACTCCCTGGATGTCCAGGCCAGGAGAGATGCTCGGTTTAACACAACCGTGCTAGAGCCTATTCCTAAGTAGGTTCTGTCCCTCCTCCATGGAGGTACTGCTGTAGTCTACTATTGCATAATATAGCAAGACTTCATGTTGTTGAAGAAAAATTACTCACCTTAGTAATGTTGTTTCTTCTAATGGAGTCTTGCTATTATCAACTTCCAACCTGCCCCTCTCAGAGCTTCTACTTGGGTAGGGTGTGGGCAAATTAGTGCAAGCACTGTGTCATGCCATTATAGGTGTTTCCCCCTTTTTCCTTTAGGATTTGGGGAAATTAGGTTTTATTGTTATTGGTTTGTGTGTTCTGGCCCCCCTCCTGGACTTGAGTCTTTTGGGGAAGGGGGTCTAGTAGTGCTTGTCAGGGGTGATTTTGGTTGTTGTGGTGGTGGTGGTGGTGGTTGTTGTTACTAATAGGTAGCCATTGGGCTAGTGTAGGTTACTTTTTCCACACAGACTCTTAGTGAGTGTTTGGCTCCGTAAAGATCTGACAGTTTCTATTTGAAACTAGCCAGATAGAGCTTCTAAGAGGAGCGCACGCGCTCAGAACTCCATCCTGTATGGAGTTAACTCTTTCCTCTCCGGGGCAGTTCAAGTGCTGTGGCTAACTGCTATTGTCATAATATAGCAAGACTCCATTAGAAGAAACAACATTACTAAGGTGAGTAATTTTTTCTTATCTGCCGACACTGTCTATGTATCTATGTATAAGCAGCAGGTGTGAAAGTGATCAAGGAGTGAGCAGGACTGAGCTAAAGAGTTAGTAGAAGAGGCAGGGAGGATGTAAGGTACAGGTAAAAAAAGGCAGATTAGGCAGGAACTGGGGGATAACAAGAGAAATACAGAAGCAAAGTGTGATAAATAATGTCATAATTTAGTCCACAATAAAAAGAGAATTACAGTTTACCATAGTGTGTCATGATTCCAATGTCCCAATTCAGTGCAGAAATGTTAGATTTAAATTAATATATTGCAGTTCCCATGCCCTTCTGTCCTGTGTGTTTTTGAAGTTGCCTCTTCGTATCAAGACAGATAAATGCAAGAGAGAGTGATCTGTTTGTGAAAAACTGTTTCCTACTGGTGTGCGGCATACCTGGTTTACTATTGTGGTGGAATCTCTTTTTGTCAAAATTTGACAAATTCAGTCTCAGAACTATGTATAATTTGTATATTTTGTCAGTATATATAATAACAAGTAATAATTATATGGTTTAAAGTTAAAAATACCCATTTTAGAAAACTGCTAATCAAAATCTGTTGCTTGCTAATCATTTTTCATTTTGATTAACAAAGGATGCTAATAAACTCTCCGACACTAATTTATGCCTTGCTGTGTTTCAAGGCCTCCTTTCTCTGGCCTGTAGGCACCAGCCACCCGGGCTGTTTTATTTTCAGTACTGCTTGGTACTCATTCCATAGGTGTGGCCTGATGAGAGATATCCTCAAAGAAGATAGAACAGTTACATACTTACCATAACAGTAGATCTTCGAAAGAATCTCTTTCTTCAGGCCTTGCCGTCTCATCCTCCATGCCCCTTGGATTCCTCACTAGGACAGTCTATCTGCTGTTTGTAGCCTCACCTGGTAGGTGGAACCATGAGTTCTCTCCTGGTTCTCTAGAGGGAGATCATCTGAGCATGATCTCCGGCAGGTAACTGAGGAGGGAAGGGGCCGCCCACATTTGTATGGGAGTACCAACATAGGACGTTGATGTGGGCAGCTTGCAAGAAGTTTCTGTGTGGTCCTAGTGCCTGGCAGCTATAATTCCATAGTTGTGGCCTGATGAAAGAGATTCTCTCTCAAAGATCTACTGTTGCAATAAATACACAAGTATTCAAACAATATGAAGTCTTGCTGTATTCTGACAATTTGCAGTTAGCTCCAGCTCTTGAACTGCCCTGGAGAGTGAAGGGTTAAATTCTATGCCAGGCATAGAACGTTGGGCTCGAGCTCGGTTGAAAACTCTGTCTGTGTCCTTTTGAAACCAAATCGTCAGATTCTTTACACCGCCTCACTGAACAGTCGCTCCAGAGATTTCTCCTTCTGCTCAGTTCTATCTCTTAAAGTTTTGGTTTTAGTCCGATTTTCGGTTTGAGACTCTGTCTGTGGTACCGTAAGTACTTAGATTAGTAGCTGTTGTGTGGAAATTGTGAAATTTTTCCAATCGGTTCGGCTGAACCGATCTTGTAGTAAGATCTTGAAAAAGAAAAAGTTAGTGTGTGGTTACTGGTCTGTATCGTTCTTAAAAAAAAAACAAACAAAAAAAAACATAATTTTAGCATTTTTTTCCATCACCCGTGACACGGTGAGAAACCGATAGGGGAGTCTTGCTTGGCAGTTGCCATTTAAAGGGTAAGTTGGTTAGGTTGGTCATGTCTGAGAAACCCAAGAAAAAAAACGGGCCCACTGGGTTTTAACACTGCAGTGTGTGTGGGGAGGTCTTTGCTAAGGCCGATCCCCACACCACCTGTGTTTACTGCCTGGAGTTTGACCACCTCGATTCAGACTGCCAGATTTGTAAGAATTTCCCTAAGTCTACCCTGGAGAAAGGTTAGGTAGACTTGGGGATAAGGAGGCCGAGAAATCCACTGACCCGGAAGGCCAGCCCGGTTCAGTTCCTACCGAACCAGAAAGAGTGCCCTCTGACCAGGGCGATACTTCTTCGGGAAAGGAGAGAGCCAGTCCTGAGGGATCGGTTCCTACAAAAAGAAAACAAAAGGATAAATCGGCCGGTTCAGATCCAGAGCTGCATGTTCCGACCACCGAAGAAATAGCCAAAGCAATTCGGATTGTGGAATCGCTTCATCCGGTTCCGACCGATCCGGCGCCTTCTGGCAGGGGTTCGGTTCGGTCAGTTCCTGGTTCAGGATTATTCCCCTGAAGATTTTCACAAACCGGAGTTTGATGAAGAGGGGGATTTTGAAGAGGATGATTACGACGGTGAAAGTCTGGATGTGCTTGTGGAACCGGTCATCTCCCCAGACAGGCCTTCTGGTGTTTCCCCTCCTAGGCTTTCTGAGGCCTCTCCCCACTTTCTGTTCTACAGAAAAGTGGCTCAAACCCTCCAGCTTCCTATTGAGGAGGCTGTAGAGGATCAAGAGGAGCCTGACTTCATAGAAATGAAGGACATCCCAGAGTCTAAGAGACTGTCTATTCCCCTTCATAGGTCATTTGGGAAACAGACACAAAAAATTCTTAGGTCTCTCAGTTCTATACCTCCTGTTGACAAGAGAATGGACAAGAGGTACACCTTGTCAGGCTCGGATACGGAATTTCTTTACCAACAATGCAGCCATGTTGGGGTAGTGCAGGCTGCTACCTGTGACAAGGCAAACATCCCCTAGGTTTCACACCCCCCAGAAAAAGATTCCAGGAAGATAGATGCCATGGCAAAAAAACAGTACTTGGCATCATCTTTGGGACTCAGGCAGGCTAATTATATGGCCTATACAGCCAGGTACCAGAAATCCAGGTGGGACACTGTACAGGTATTAGCTAAACAGGCCTCCCCTCAGCTAGCCAAGGAGCTGGAGGCGGTGGCTGCAGATGGGATTGAGGCATCTAAAGTTCGGTTTCATGCTGCTATGGACTCTAATGATGTGTCAAGAGTCATGGCTTCATCCGTGGCTCTTCGGAGAATGGCTTGGCTCAGATGTACTAGCTTCTCACGGGACACCCAGGCTAAGGCCATGGATTTTCCTGTAGTGGGTAATTCTCTGTTTGGGGAGCAGACAGAGAATTACATAAAGAAAATGGATGAGTACAGGACCACTTACAGGAGTGCTCAGGCTATGGAGAGGCGGACAACTCCACAAAGGCAGCAGTCTAGGGGCAGGCTTTTTCAAAGGCCTTTTTACCAAGCACAGGCCTCTTCTTCCTTTTCTCAGGGGGCTTCTTCAGAGGGAGAGGCAGAAGGGGGATGAGCAGGGCTGCATCCACCCCTCAGCCTAAAGCCCCTGCTAAGCAGACACCCTGATGGGCCTTTCCGGGTCAACTCTTCTATTCCAGTAAGGGGCAGCCGGCTTACTTTGTCCAGGACTGAATGTCTGTTACATCAGACAAGTGGGTCCTGGAAGTAGTAAGCCAGGGACTGGTTCTCAGCTTCAGAAAGTTTCCAAAGATGAGAGCCAAATCTTTTCCACCTGCAAATCTCTCAGAAACCTAGAGGCAGAGGTTTCTTCTCTTCTGTTCTAGCCTTAAGAGCCATAAAGAGAGTACCTGCCCTACACTGGGGCAAAGGACTGTACTCCAGGTACTTCCTGACCCCAAAAAAGACAGGGGAGTGGCGACCCATCCTAGACCTAAGATATCTAAACAAACGTCTTTTAAAACCAAAGTTCAAGATGGTAACTCTGGGAATAATCCTTCCCTTTCTAAGGCCAGGGGACTGGCTAGCCTCCCTGGACCTCAAAGATGCCTACTTTCACATTCCCATCAGGTGCTCCCACAGAAAGTACCTCGGTTTCGAGTTGCCCTCAGGCCACTATCGGTTCAGAGCAATGCCCTTTGGCCTAACCTCAGCCCCACGGGTTTTCACAAAGTGCCTGGCAGTAGTATTTGCCTTTCTAAGAAGGCGAAAGATTTCCATTTTTCCATATCTGGACGATTGGCTAATAGTGGGTCAGTCTCCAGACCAAGTCAAGTCTCACCTGCAAGTGACCCAAGTGCTCACTTCTCTAGGATTTCTTCTCAACCTTCCCAAGTCAGTTCTCGAACCAGTCCAGCTTCTAACTTGTATAGGGGCAGAACTGGACACACTCTGAGCAAGAGTCTTTCTTCTTCTAGAAAGGGCAAGGGCTTTTATGGAACTAGCCTCTTCCTTCAGCCTTCGGGTATCTTGACCAGCAAGGCATTTCCTCCAGCTCTTGGGCCACATGGCAGCTTCAACAGCAGTGGTCCAAGGGGCAAGATTCCAGATGAGGGATATTCAGTTCCACCTGAGAGCTTTTTGGTCTCAGAGGAAGGATTCCCTTATCAAACTGATCCCAGTGACTCTGACCTTGATGCAAGCCCTCCAATGGTGGCAGGATCAGGACAATTTAAGACAAGGTATTCCTTTTGCTGCTCAGCCTTGTTCAGTGGTCCTTACCACGGACGCTCCTCTTCTGGGCTAGGGAGCCCATCTGGGGTCCCTCACTGCCCAGGGGCTGTGTTCCCCAAGAATCCCTTCTCCATATCTATCTCCTAGAGCTCAGGGCAGTTTGTCTGGCCCTGAAGGCTTTCTCTCTGTCAGTACAGAACAAGGTGGTTCAGGTCAGAACGGACACCACCACCACCACCACGTGTTACATCAACAAGAAGGGAGGCACTCTGTCCACGGCCATGTGCACAGAAGCCATGAAGTTGTGGTCCCTGGCTTATTCCCTGCAGACCTTTCTGGTAGCAGTTCACCTTCCAGGGAAGGACAATGTGCTAGCAGATGCACTGAGCAGGATCTCTCGGGGCCATCACGGATGGTCCCTGGAATCTCAGGTGTTGAAAGTGATTTTTTCAAGGTGGGGCACTCCAGAGATAGAGCTCTTTGCAGCCCCAGACAATCACCAACTCCCTCTCTTTTGTTGCAGACCTCCAGTCTTGGGCTCAGTCCCCCTGGACGCCCTGATTCTGAATTGGGAAGGGAAGTTTCTGTATGCCTTCCCCCCCCCCCTTCCCACTCCTGTTCAAAGTTTTAGTCAAAATAAGGTCTCAACCTTGCAAAGTGTTTCTGATTGCTCCAGATTGGGCCAGACAGCCCTGGTACCCACTGTTGCTGTCCCTAGCAGTCCATCTTCCCCTGTCTCTTCCCAGGAATTACAACCTGTTAACATCCTCTCAGGGGAGGATTTGGTACCCCAATCTTCTGTCTCTCAATCTCAAAGCATGGCTCTTGAAGAGTTAGAGTTTGCAGAACTGCATCTTTCCCAAGGGGTTCTGGATATTCTCAAAGCTTCTCGAAAGCCCTCCACCAGAAAGACTTATAACTCCAAATGGAAGTGATTCAGCATTTGATGTTCTAAGAAGCATATTTCTCCAGACACTGCTGGATTGCCTACGGTTCTGGATTATATGGTCCATCTTAATGGCCTAGGCCTCAGACCAGCTACTCTAAAGGTACACTTTTCAGCTGTTTTCTGCGCTTTTGTCTGTGGGGAAGTCTTCCTCACTCTCTTCTCATCCTGTGTTCTGTCAATTTTTTAAAGGATTGCTTCACACCAATCCTCCTTTTAGAGACCCTGCCCCTGCCTGGGATTTGAATGTTTGCATTGCTCAATTTATGCAACCCCATTTTGAGCCTATGTCTTCAGCAGAGCTTAAGTACTTGACTTCGAAAACTGTGTTCTTGGTAGCCATTACCTCTGTCAGGCGTATCAGTGAATTGCAAACCCTGTCAGTGGAGCCTGATTTTATCTCATTTCACAGGGATAAAGTGGTCCTTAGAACCAATAGAAGGTTCTTGCCCAAAGTGGTTTCAGACTTCCACTTAAACCAGTCTGTGTCTCTTCCTGTTTTCTTCACTGATTATTCTTCGTCAGGAGAGAGGAGGCTACACAGTTTAGATATTAAAAGAGCCCTTAGTTACTACATAGAGCGTACCAAGGGTCACAGGTTTGACTCCCTCCAGTTGTTTCTCTCTCTCTCTCTTATGGAGAAGTGGGAAAGGGCAAACCTGCCACCAAGAGATCTATTGCCAGGTGGATTGTGTCTTGTATACAATTCTGCTATGAAAAACTGGGAAAAACTCCACCCTCAGGCCTGAGGGCTCATTCCACAAGAGGTACAGCTGTTTCCCTGGCTGCTGCCAGGGATATTCCTCCCTTAAAAACTTGTCAAGCAGCCACCTGGAAAACACTACATACCTTTACCAAGCATTACTCTCTGGATATCCAGGCTAGGAGTGATGCTCGATTTGGCACAGCAGTACTTCAGAGCCTATTCCTAAAGTAGGTTCTGTCCCTCCTCCATGGAGATACTGCTTGGCAGTCTGCAATATATCAGAATACAGCAAGACTTCATGTTTGAAGAAAAAATTACTCACCTTAGTAATTGTGTTTCTTCTCGTGGAGTCTTGCTGTATTCTGACCTCCCTCCCTGCCTCCCGTCTCAGAACCTGTTTTTGGGAAGTGGGTGGGCAGGTGCAGTGTTGCACCCCAGGGGTGCTTTTTGTTTACACCCTCCTCCTTTTTGTTTGGGTGTTGATTTATTACTGTTATTTAGATTTTAGATAATTATGTATTAGATTGTTTTTTGGGTTTCCTGACTTGAGTCTTCCTTGGGAATCCAAAACTTTTTTCTGCCAGTTGGTTAGTAGGAATTTTACAATTTCCACATACAATTTTTAGTTAGTTGGGCTCGTAAGAATCTGATGGTTTGAGTTTGAAACCCTCCAGACAGAGACTCCAGCCGAACTCGAGCTCAGCATTCTATGCTCTGCATAGAAAGTTAACTCTTTGTTCTCTGGGTCAGTTTAAAGGTTGGGGATCACTGCAGTATGTCAGAATACAGCAAGACTCCATTAGAAGAAACACAATTACTAAGGTGAATAATTTTTTCTTTGAGCCTATGTCCTCAGCAGAGCCCAAGTAGTTGACTTGGAAAACTGTGTTTTTGGTTGCTGTTACTTCTGCCAGATGTATCAGTGAATTGCAAGCCCTGTCAGTGGAGCCTGACTTCATCTCTTTCCATAGAGATAAGGTGGTCCTTAGAACCAATAGAAGGTTCCTACCTGCTTGCCACCAAATCCCTAACACAACTGGTAAGGGAGCCCACCCGTCAAAAGGCAAATGGCACTTCCTGCTCCCTCTTGGACTGGATTATGTCAAACCGTCCCGAGAGGATCTCCTCAGTAGGGGCCCTACCCAACGCCATATCGGACCACTCTCCGGTTCTGTGTATATGGAATATCCCTTCCCCTAAGGTTCCCCACAAAATCATCCAGGTTCGAAACTTTGCTAGATTAAACCCTGACCTGTTCTTGGAGGAACTCAGGCTTACGGACTGGTCAACAGTCTACAGAGCACTGGATCCCTCATCGGCCGTCGCCGCGTTCCACAACATCTTTGTGGATCTACAAGATAGGCATGCCCCTATCACTAGGCGTAGGGTCCGTGGGACAGCCACCCAGTGGCTGAAAGGGAGTCTCCTATCCCACATGCGAGTGGGAGACAAATGCTGGCATCAGGTAAAACGCTCACACGACACTGCCCTGTTGCAGCAATACAGAAAACTCAGAAATGAGTGCAAGAAAATGATCAGGGGGCCAAAAAGCGACTTCTGTAAGGCCGCCCTTCTCAGCTCTGCTAAAGACCCCAGACGGTTCTGGAGAACCATCCAGTCACTGGTTGGCGGTCGCTCCTACTCCGGGGTCACTGACATGCTCATCGAAGGAGTCTCCTGCAACAATCCTCACGTGATTGCTAATGCTCTAAACTCTCATTTCACAGACCTCCCTTCTGCTCTCCTGCTAGGGTCCACAGCCCAAAACTCAAACTGCCCTGCCTCCCCGTCCCAATGGGAGTCTGGTCTGACCCGCCCTCCATTTTACCTAAGGGCGGTATCGATTAGCAGTGCGGTCTCTCCTTCTTGATCTCTCCCAGAATGCTAGCCCTGGTCCTGATGATCTGGAGCCAAAGCTCTCAAACTAGGTGCTCCCTACAGCCTCCCGGTGGCCCACATTTTCAACCTATCCCTTACCCAGGGACTGATCCGGATATCTGGAAGGTTGCCAAGGTCGTCCCTGTCCCTAAGCAGGCGACCCCAAAATCCTGGACAACTACGTCCCATAGCTATCCTCTCTCTGTCAGCAAGCTCCTGGAAAAGGTGGTGCCAAACAAATCTCGGAGTATATCCACTCCCATGGTCTGCTGACCCGGCCCAACAGGCTTTGCGTAAGGGCACAGCACTTCCACGGCTCTCATCTCAGTCTCTTCCAGCATCAGAGCTGCTATGGATCAGGGAAAACTCTCAGGTGTGGTATCTATTGACTTATCCAGAGGCGTTCGACCTCGTTGACACGACCTGCTTGCCCTGCAGATGAGGTCCTTGGTCTGTCCCCACCACCCTAAACTGGGTCTCTGACTACCTATATGGCAGAAAACAACTAACTAAATTCAATAAAGTCCTCTCTGCCCCCCGGCCTGTCACCTCTGGTGTCCCTCAGGGTTCCGTGCTGGGTCCCCTACTCTTTTCCCTGTTCATCAACAATCTCCCTGATGTGGTCTCCAGCTGCCGTGTCATCATGTATGCGGATGACGTGGTTCTCTAGCCCTCCTGTGATACAGCCACACTAAACCGTCACTTATCTGAAGACCTCTGGAACATCCAGGCATGGCTCTCCAACCATAAATTGGTCCTAAATCAAAACAAAACCCCAGGCTATGCTCTTGGTTCCTCTGCCAAAATAGAGCCTCTTCAACTCCCCTACATATCAACTACTTAAGATGGCTCCCTCTCCCTACCGTGACCTCCCTCAAATATCTTGGAGTGACGCTTGATCCCAATTGGACCTTGGTAGTCCTATCCATAATGTGCCTGCAGTGGGTAAACCAGCAAACTGGGGATGGCCTACAGGGCTCGTACAACCTCACTCCAGCGGCTCGCTTAGCTCTTGCCAGGAGTACTACTTCCCTCCCTCAGCTCTGACTCCCTCATATTTGCTCATACTCTAAGACCCTCCTAAACAAGTGGAGCACAACGTACAACAACATCTGTCGTTTGCCCTGGCGCTCCCCTGCCTCACCCATCACTGCGAAGCTCTGAGAGCTTGGCTGGCTATCCCGCTCAATCACCTTAACTTTAGCACTGGGTGCCTCGTGAGTAAAGTACTTAGCTCCGCACCCCTCGAACTGGCCGGTTTCTTGCTCCTGCTGACCTCTCCCCTACCTGCTTAGATCCCAAGGCCCCAGCCTACTAAGTGTACCTACTTCCCGCACCAACATGGGGGACCGAGTTTGCTGTCCACGGCCCCAGGCTCTGGAACTCCTTTCCTGAAAGAGTCCGTACTGCCTCCTCTCACAGAGTTTCCGGACCTCCTGTGGGATCATCTTAAGGTGGCTTCGCTGTGAATGTCCTAAGCCTCCTTAGCCTCCCGGTGTCCACTAGTGCCGGCTTCTTCCTCCTGCTCTGCGTGCCACCACTTGCGCTATGTCCTCGCCCAAACCTCTCCCTTGCTTGACCGACGCTATGATGTTACTATGCTCATAATCCTCACCAGCCCTGTTGGTCATTGAATTTATCTCTAACTTATACCTTGCCCCAGCACTGTATCTGGGTGTACCTTCCACGTAAATGTAAAAACTGTAAAAATTGTCTTTTCTCCTGTTTTTCTACCTGAATGTATTCGTCTGAACCAATTACTGTATCAATGTACCTGTTGTACCCTTTTGTACTCTCCCGGGTCGTTCCTGAAAATAGGCATAAAACTTGTCTAGTGTACTTACCCGGTAAACAAAAACTAAATAAAATAAAGTGGTTTCTGATTTCCACTTAAACCAATCTGTGTCTCTTCCTGTGTTCTTCACTGATCACACTTCCTCAGGAGAATGGAGGCTACACAGTTTAGATGTTAAAAGGGCCCTTAGTTACTACATAGAACGTACAAAGGGTCACAGGTTTGACTCCCTCCACTTGTTCCTCACTTATGGGGAAGTAGGTAAGGAAACCTGCCACCAAGAGAACCATTGCCAGGTGGATTGTGTCCTGTATTCAGTTCTGCTATGAAAAACTGCACCCTCAGGCCTCGGGCTCATTCCACTAGAGGTACAGCTGCATCTCTGGCTGCAGCTAGGGATATCCCCTTGTTAGAAATCTGTCAAGCAGCCACCTGGAAAACAGTTCATACCTTCACCAAGCATTACTCTCTGGATATCCAGGCTAGGAGTGATGCTAGGTTTGGCACAGCAGTACTTCAGAGCCTATTCCCAAAGTAGGTTCTGTCCCTCCTCCTTGGAGGTACTGATTGGTAGTCTGCAAATTCAGAATACAGCAAGACTTCATGTTGCTTGAAGAAAAAATTACTCACTTTAGTGATTGTTTCTCTTCTAATGGAGTCTTGCTGTATTCTGATCACCCTCCCTGCCTCCCCCCTCAGAACCGGTATTTGGGAAGTGGGTGGGTAGGTGCAGTGTTGCACCCAAGGGGTATCTTTACCCCACTCCTGTTGTGTTTGGTGCTTTGTATTTGTTTGAGTTTTTAGTTGTTATTACCTGGTTTTGGTTCTTTGCGTTTCCTGACTTCAGTCTTTTGGGGAATCCAAAGTCTTTGTTGCCAGTTGGCTACTAGGAGTTTTTTCGATTTCCACATTATTTAGTTAGTGAGTTTTAGCTCGTAAGAATCTGACGGTTTGGTTTCAGAAGGACACAGACAGAGTTTTCAACCGAGCTCGAGCCCAGCGTTCTATGTCTGGCATAGAATTTAACCCTTCACTCTCTGGGGCAGTTCAAGAGCTGGAGCTAACTGCAAATTGTCAGAATACAGCAAGACTCCATTAGAAGAAATACAATTACTAAGGCGAGTAATTTTTTCTTCTTTTCCCTGGAGAAACATATTCTGTGTATGCATTCCTTTTTTTCCCACTAATTCACGAAGTGGTGTTGAAATTGAGAAGGAAAACTGCTTCGATTCTGATAGCTGCAGTAGTCTTGCTACTCATTGATGCGGACAATGTTGCAGTGAATACCTGTAGACCTGACTTTGAGACGGGACCTGCCAACTGTTCCAGAGCATGATGTCTCACATAGACTTCTGATTCCTTGATTTCAGAGCATAATTCTTAAGGAGTTAAAATAGTCTAACATGAGTTTCTCAAACCAGGTCCTGGAAGTTTCAAAAATTGATTAAAAGAGCCAGCAACTAGGCTCAAACTTACAAATAGGAAAACGTCTGCATTTTGTGTGACCTCTGCCGTATCCCTACAAAATCTGTTCTTGGACTAATGGTTTTGGACTACTTGGTACACTTAAAGGCCCAAGGATTAAAACCAGGGGTTGACATTAACTTTTTTTTTGCACTAACCAGCAGGACAAGTCAGTCTAAAATTGCACTAACCCGCAATGGTTTGCACTAGCCTGCACTCATGTCACCATGTGCTTTTGACAGACAATGAATAATGACAAGACAGACTAAAATTGCCCTAACCCACAGTGGTTTGCTCCGCAACAAACCACAGACATCAATCGAAACCCCACCTCCCCACCTTGTAGGCAACATAACAATATAAAATGAGGGAAATCTCAAAATAAGCCAGAATGTACTACAGCAAAATAGATAGAACTATAGGGCACATCACAGCGGCATACTTTGACACCCCTCCCCCGCCAATGCTCCACACAACCTCAGAAGAACAGTAACAACTGGCACTTGATTTGCCTGAGTACTTTTGTATATTCAAACATCAATCCAAAAAGAAACGTGATGCCCAGCCCACAACAAACCACAGACATCACCCCCCAGGAAACAGAACACAACATGAGCAGAGCAACTTAGACAGCAAACATTTTCACACTGCTTCCCAATCCCCACACAACCTCAGTCAGAACCTCAATTATAGACCAGATAAATACTGACTGCATTTAAAATTAATTCCACTGGCTCACCTGAGCTTGGCATTTTACATTTTAGGTGATCCAAGTCCCAGTGTGCTTACCTTGCCTGCTCAGCAATAAAAGACAGACATGCTCAGCCCAGCTCCATAACAAGCCATATGCCCCCAATAGGCAGAGCTGAGCAAGGGAACTGGAAAGCACACTCATATAACAACCCCCCAAAAATTTGCTTTCAAAAATCAAATTAATCACATAATGTCTCTGTAAATTAGTTATCAAAACATTACACAGAAAACCAGTCCATGGTTGAGTTAAGGCACCAATTGCTGCTATTGTGATGGAGTATGCAGAGTTGCAGACACTTTCTTTTCAGTTTCAAACAGTTTCTGCTTCCCCCACAACCTCAGTCAGAAGTTCAGAACAATACTGGTCTTTGCTTTTTTCAGTGCCAGCCCATTGCCTTAGACGGTTTACCAATCTCGCCCCCCCCCACACACACACACACAACTCACAGAAAAATTAAATAACTAACTCAGAAGAATCTACATGCCATACTGTACAGCATTTTAATACCACGTGACACTGCCTTACCTGAGCTGGCGTTTTCTTTAGTTTCAGGTAATCTAGCTTCTGGTATGAATGCCTTGTTGAAGTCTGCAGCGCATACTCAGACAGATGTCCAGTTCTGGGATCCAAGACCACAGCTGTGGTACCACTGAACCTTTGGGAATGCCAAAACTGCCGAACACCTACTCTTCACTCGCCAAACAGCCATTCCTCCAACCTTGCAGCAACACGCAGCCTCTTTCAAAATTTGAATCCTCTGCACTTTTGGGAAATAAAAACAGCTCCTTAAATCCAGTTATGCACCTTGAAGCCACACCCTAAAGTGCTTGATTCCAATAGCTGCTGCCAGTCTGCATCTTACATGCCCAGGCTACAGGCTTTAGCCAGTAAGTACTCCTGATGATGTCAGTGCTGTTCCCACCTCATGCTGCTCCCTCCCTGCCAACTTGCAAACTGGGCTGGCCAATAGATGCAAAGGAAAGCAGTGAGTGGCAGCCTGCATGCCCACCCTCTAGGAGGAACTGCTTGACTGGGCAAACAACGCAGAAGTTGGAAGCACTTGTTCAGGTCTCCGAGAGTACCCACTGGCTATGTCTCTGATTTGCAGTTGCTCCAGAGTTCCATGGGCTCGGTAGGATTTTGCTCCTAGGACTGCTATGACGACCGGAAGTAAAGCCGACTCTGCCAACCGCACTAGCCCACACGGACAGGTAAGGAGGTATCTGCACTAGCCCGAGGCACTCTGCACTATGCCCCGGGCTAGTAAATGTATGTTAAGGTCGAACCCTGATTAAAACCCTCTCTCCCGGTGCCTCTGGCAGCCATTTCTGCTTTCAAATGTGCAGGCAGGAAAAAAATCCTTTGCAGACTGTCCAGTGTTTGAGATTTTTCAAAGTTCTGAATCACTTGCATCCGTGTGTCAGGGAACCAGTCCCACTGTAGGGGTTAAACTTGGTTCCATTACAAGTGAGAAGTCCTCCCTTTCTGTCTGTTTTCATCAGAGCTCAAATAATGGAGCTTTAGAAACTATTACTTGTGCAAGGAGGATCAATGAATTCCAGGCCCTAACTTCATGGGGTCTTATTGGGATACAGTAAGTTGGTGCTTAGAACACATGTGAAACTTTTCCCTAATGGGATTTCCTCGTTTCACATGAATCAACCTGTAACACTGCGTGTGTTCTTTCAAAAACCTCACTCCAGTGAAGAAGAGGAGAAACTTCACAGCCTGGACAGCAAGAGGGCTTTAAGTTTCTGCATTCAGTCCTCACGTGAAGGACCAAGCGTAAAGCATATCAAGGAGTCTGCCAGTAGTCAGCCATGCTGCTCCCCAGACTCCCACTAAACCTGTATTACTTCGCCACAGAACTGTTTGGTCAGTTCACTTTATATGGGTATCATAATTAGCTGTTATTGTTTAATGTACCTGTAGTACCATTTTGTTTATTTTTCCGTCAGTGCCACCTGTTTTACTGCAGTGTGTTAACATTATTTCCGATGTGTCCGTATTAATGTGTCTAGTCAGAGTGGGTCCTCAGTCGGCTAGGATTCCTAGCTTACATTGTTACCTAATTTTTTTCTCTTGTGGACCCATACTTCACATTATCATTTGTGGTCCAAAGGTTTATTCTATCTACAGGTTTACTGATGCACTAATACTGGTTGTTGAGTATTGCATTAGGTCTAGGACCTGTTATATTACTTCATCATCCTGTTTTGAACATTTGTTTTATCTTATTCCACATTCTGTTATGTTGGGTTACTACTGATTTCTGATTGCAGTCCTTGCTACCAAGTTCGTACCCAACCTGTTTTATTACTGTGTTTATCTGTCTGTTGCAGGTTCCTCAAGCCATTACCATGCTCCTACTCATCCTCTGCCTCCTTCATTCCCCTTACAATGTCTCTCCCCAGTCCCTTCAGGCAACCCCCTCCCTTATCCCAGCTACCCTCCCCACTTTCCCATCTTTTTTTTTTTTCTTTCAACTTTGTTTCCCTCCAGTTGTTGGTACTTACTGAGCATCTCTTGGGGGTCTCCTTGGTGTGTTTGCCTCTACCACCTGCTGTGCCTCGACTGAGGAATCAGGTACTGGGTCGACCCTCCCCCCATGGGGGGGAGAACAGAGAGGCGGGGCCACAGAGTCTCAAGTCGGGATCGGCATTGGGCGTGTGGGCTTCCATCGCGTGAGTCCCCTACCATCACCTCCCAAAGCTCTGGGGGGTTTTCCTCCTTGCTTAGTTACATTTCCCTGAGGTAGAGATGTGCAGTGGCGTCCGTCGAGGGCAGGCCCTCGGCAGACATCCGCTGCCATCTCAACCCTGTAAGTGTCATGCTATTGCGTTGCCCCCAGTTTCCACTGGGGGCTACTGCAGAGCAGCACGTCCCCAATCCAGGAGAGGAGAGCAGTCCTCCTGATGCTCAATCCTCTTCTCCCCCTGCCGACCCCTAGTGGCCTGAGTCCGTTCCCGAGCCCAGGTCACCGGTGTGGCACGAAGTGTGGCATCCAGCACCTCAACCCTCCGCGCCACCGGGCCGGACTTCACTGTCTCATCCTCTGTCCTCCAGTCTCTTCACTTCCCTCTCAGTCCTGTTTCCCTACTATTTATCCTTCACACCTTCTTATCCCTCCCTTACCCTGGAGTTTCTGCACCATGCCCTCCATTGTGCTCATCATACCTTCTCCCCCTGCTGTCTTCCTCACGCCAGTGGGAGGAAGTCCCACTCAGTTTGTCTCCTCATTCTCCTACTCCTACTCCTGGGTGGCAGTGCGGAACCCAACCCTGGTCCCATCTCTCTCCCTCCCTCTCAGCCTTTGCTACTTCCAAGGGCCTTAGCATGTTTCAACTTAGTGGTAGGAGCCTTCTACCTTAGCTCGACATCCTTTCTGTTTGGGTACTCCAGTACTTCCCAGACATCCTATGCATGCAGCCTTCTCTTTGGCTGCAGCACTCTTTTTAGCCTCTCTGTATTCATCCATCTTTTTCATATATGTATCAGTTTGTTCCCCAAAAAGAGAATTTTGCATTAGGGGAAAATCCAAGGCCTTAGTTTGGGTGTCTTGAGAGAGGTTAGTACATCTTAACCATGCAAACCTCCTTTGAGATACAGCAGTGGCCATGATACTGGAAGCACCATAATTCGTATCCACAGCCATGTGGAACTGGTACTTTGCTGTTTCCACTCCACTTTTATCCAGCTCCTCCAGGTCAGCTGACAGCTGAGGAGGAGCTTTGCTGGCCAATTCTTCGACAGATTCCCACATGGACTTTTGGTACCTGGAAACATAGGCCATGTAAGAAGCTTGCCTTATGCACGAGGAAGTTCACAGGTACCCCTTTTTAGACAGAGAATTGATTTTTCTGAGTCCTTCTCGTGGGGGGATGTAAGAAGCTTGCCTTATGCACGAGGAAACTCCCAGGTACCTTTTTAGCCAGAGAATTGATTTTTCTGGAGTCCTTCTCAGGGGTGTGTGTGAAGCCAAAGGAATGTCTACTTTCTCACAAGCAGCAGCCTGGACCACCCCTTCATGACTGCAGTGGCTAAACAAGAATGCAGTGCCATTGCCAGCCAAGTAATATCTCATGTCCAGTTTCTTGTCCACATGAGGTATAGATGTTGGGGTGTGCAGGATTTTCATGGTCTGCCTTTTTAGAGACATGTGGATGGGAATCAAAAGTCTCTTTGAGGCAGGCACATCCATAATCTCCACATAGTGAGGCTCTTCCTCAGAAGCTTCCTGAGCAGGGAGCTCCAAAGCTTCTGCTACCTTTTTTATAAAGGCATAATAGGAGGCAGGGTCTCCACAGGTACGAGGAGGGGACTCGGGGTCCATGTTTTCTGGTGAAACTTCAGGCTCGATGGGCTTGCCAAAATCATCCTCCTCTTCCTCCTCCTGTTCATAAAAAGGCTCAGACCCAAATGAACTGGAGGGAAGTGCAGTACCCTGTGTCTGACCCTGTGGTTTGAGCCGTTGAACACTGACCTAGTTTGCCTGAACCGGTCTGTAGAGACTGAATAATCTGAATGGCTTTCGCTGTTTCTTCTGTGGTTGGAACTGCAACTGCATGCATTTGCGGTTCCGAACTGGCTGTTTACTTTTCCTTTTTTGCTGCAGACGTTTCAAGGCCTGAATCAGTGGCTCTTTTACCTTTGGAGGTTTCGCCCTGGTCAGAGGGCACCCCCCTACGATTCCACCGGTTTATCTTTGGTGGTGGAACCAGGCTGACCTTCTGTGTTGGTTGATTTCTCAGCCATTCTCTCCTGCAGTGCATTCAACCGCCTATCAAGTATACACTGAGGAAAATTTTTACAGATTTTGCAATCTGCCTGAAGGTGGTCAAACCCAAGGCAGAAAACACAGATGAGATGCAGATCAGCTTTAGCAAATGGTTCACCGCACTCTGTACAGTGCTGAAACTGTGTGGGACTGGTACTTTTCTTGGGTTTCTGTGACATAACAAACGAGAAAAAAATGTTTTAACACTTATCCACAGTGGTCGGTTTAGACCCGGATAAGAGAAGATATTTGGTAGACAGATATTTAAGCAGCTGAGGGGAAAAAAAGAGAAAAAATTTCGTTTTCTTTACCGAAAGTCTACTGGTCCCTCAAACAGTAAATTTACAATAAAGACTTAAGAATTTTACCTTAAAAGATAAGAACTCTTCAGTTTCCTCCCGGTTGTAAAAACTGATCAGAAACCGAAAAACTTACCAGAACGTAGAAACCCTAGTCTAGTCTAACCTGTGTAACCAAAGGACAGAGGTTTGAAAATTAAACTAAAAAGACGGTGGTTATAAAAACCGATGAAACCTGTACTTCAACCGAAGGAGCTGAGGAGAAATCTCTGAGACAACTTCACAGGCAGATGCAGTAAAGAATCTGGCAGATCTTACTTCAAGAAATGGCTCTTGCAGCAGGTTGCACCATAAGGACTGTAGCCGGCAGGCGCCAGGACCCCACGGAAACATTCTAGCTAGCTATGTCCAGTAGGGGACCGCCCCCGACATCGGCCCAACCAGCCTGGAATCTGATGTCACACAAAAGGGATGGTCCCCCAGCATCCCTCAGTTCTTTTCCCGCCATCGACTCACCAGCATTGGCTCCACGGATGCCTCTCGCAGATGAATGACGCCAGAACTTTAACTTTTTTTGACATTTGCTTAAAGTACCCACATGTCTTCCCTGACTCCTTCTATAGAAGGACACTCCTCTAAGTGTGCTTACAGCAAGCAGATTCATTTCAGAGACAGGCATTCGGCCTGTGTGAGGTGTCCAGGCCTGGACCACGACACCAAGGCCTGCTCCATCTGCCAGCAGTTTAAAAGTAGGCCCAGGATTCACTGCCAGAAAGCACTCCAGGGATTCCTTCTGGAAGAAAAACTAAAAGCCATGGAAAATGATCCTTCCTCCAGAGGGGAATCCTCCCATCATAAGTTGGGGAAACATCGAGAGAAGCACCGAGACAGGGATAGAGTTAGAGCCCCGAGTCGAGCCTCGGACTCTCGGGCCAACTCCAGCTCCAGCTCCACCCGGTCGGAGAGATCTCCCTCCGGACCCAGTTTCAAATCCCCTCGGTGAAGGTCCAGACTTCGGGGCGCTCAGCTCGGTCTCCCTCCAGCCACTAAAGACCAAGCCTAAAGATAGCAGTCGTCCGGCTCTACCGCCAAGTCCGAGCTTAGGACAGCAAAAGTATCATCGTCTGCAAAATCAAATTGCAGCCGCGGCAGGCTAGCGCCAGAGAACACAACCAGCGTTCGGTCTCCCAACCTCGAGGAGCTCAGATCCCCAGCCCCCAGGAAGATGACAGAGCTGACTGCCATTGCAGCATATATAAGAAGCGCAGCGGACGCCTAGCTCAGCACCCGAGAAAACATGCCAAGGACCCGACGCCACCCCCGCCTCCGCCTACTGAGACCGTCGCCGGGGACGCCGGAGGAGGACGTTGAAACCAGCTACCAATGACCAGATTTTTGGGAGTACTGAGGACGGGATTGCCCCAGAAACAGACGCCCGGCCAGACTATGCCTCTGGTGCTGGCGCCCGATCCTAAAGATGGGCGGACACAGACTCCAGGTCCGTCGTCCGGCCTTAATATTCAGGAGGTAAAATACCTTTTTACTGTCTGGTGTAACACCATTAAAAAGGATGTGGTGCCCACAAAGCCTTCTCAAGAAGTTCTTCCTCCAAAGGAACCTGAGAAGACAGTACCCCCTGACCCCAGGGATCCTACCCTTCCACCCAGCGGCAGATCAAAAGAGAAAGTCAGGGGCAAAGAGAGCACATCCCTCCAGGACTCCTTCAGGGTCCCCTAGTGACCACAGACCTAAATGGCCCAGACAGAGATCCCGCTCTTCGTCAGGAGACGATTCGCGTCTGGATACTTCAGACACCTCTCGGTCGCCTTCTCCTATTAGTCTTCCCATCTGCAGACCCCTGGGACTTTCCTAGATCGCTGCCGGACAACCCCTCATTCTCTGATATAATGAGACACATTCAAGAGAATATGGTGTGGGAGACAGAGGAGTTGGACGCCAAATGGCAGTGCCGGGCGAGGTACCATGGGCAGAAAAAACCCAAGCCTGTAGCGGTTCCACCATTGGTGGATACCTTTCAGGACGCTACTAAGGCTGCATGGAAGCATCCTTATTCCACCCCAGCGGTGCCCAAGAAAGCAGACCTCCTCTATAGGGCCCCGCTGGTGGATCCGTATTTGGCTGAGCAACCAGTGGCCGATTCGTTAGTCATTACGGCCTCCCACGACTGCTCCCAAAGGCCTCAGCATCTTAGCATTCAGTCACCGGACCAGGAATCTAAGCAGTTGGATTCCCTGGGTAGGCACATGTACGCGGCTGCTACGTGCTCCATCAGGTCTCTCAATTATCTTACGCACATTGTGCAATTTCAAAATGCGCTGTGGGACCAGAGTCAGGAACTGTTAAGACTTTCCAGATGGTGAGAAGAAGGAGGAGTTACTGAACCTCTTTCGCACGGGTTCAGATGTTAGGACCCAAGTCCTCCGAGCCGCTTATGACTTGGCGGACTCGGCTGCCAGAGGTGCCGCTACAGTTGTTTGCTTCCGGAGACACTCCTGGTTGAGGGTTTCTGGGTTCACCCCCCGGTGTCCAGAAGGGCATTGTGGATGTCCCTTATAACGGCTCGGTATTGTTCGGTGAGGTCTCCGAAAGAGTCATCACTGAATTGCAAGAGGCTGGGAAGGCTGTTAGGACAGTACAGGCCATGTACTGACCTAAGTCTGGCTCCTTTCGTAGAGGCCAGAACTGCTTTCGCAGCCGGCAGCACAGACAGCAGCCTCGTTCTGGCCAGCAATCCAGGGGCAATTACAGCAGGAAAGGCCAACTCATGTACTCTGGAGGTCAGGGTCATAGGAACCCAAAGTCAGCCCAACCCACCGGAGCCAACACCGTCACAGCATGACTCCTTCCTGGCCCCTGCCCCACCTCTGGATCCAAGGGAAGAGAGGGTCGGGGGTTGTGTCGCATACCACCTGTTAGGGTGGCAGAGGATAACCTCCGACCGGTGGGTTTTACAACTGGTAAGTCGAGGGCACTCTATAGAGTTCCTTGACTGCCCACTAACAAAACCTCCTTTGCGCTCCCGTTATTCGGGTCAGCATGCCCTACTCATCCAGCAGGAGATCTCGGTACTCCTGGACAAGGATGCCATCGAGATTGTCCCACAGAACCAGAGAGAAGACTGATATTATTCTCACTTCTTCCTGGTTCTAAAGAAAACAGGGGACCTGCGCCCAATCCTGGATCTCAGCGACCTCAACACCTTTGTGTTTTACAAACGCTTCTGCATGGTCACCGTTCCGGGTCTCATCCCCATGCTCAAGCAAGGTGCATGGCTAGCATCTCTGGACATGCAGGATGCGTGTCTCCATCTCCCTATCACTTGAGCGCACCGGAAGTTCCTGCACTTCGAGTTCCTAGGACGCCATTATCAGTTCCAAGCACTTCTGTTTGGTCTGTCCTCGGCACCTCGCGTGTTCACCAAATGCTTGGCTTGTCGTGGCAGTGGCTGTCGGAAGACAGGGCCACTATGTGTTCCCGTCTCTGGACTACTGGCTTCTCATGGCCTCCTCTCTTGAGGCACTGGCGACAGCATTTCAGGATACCTGTTCCCTTTTCAGATTGCTGGGCATCACCATCAGTCAGGAGAAGTCGTTCCTTGTCCCCTCACAAAGATTGCAGTTCATCGGCACGGTTTTGGATACTGGCCAAGGGAGAGCTTTCCTGCCCGAGGAGCATTATGACAAAGAGGCTGGTCCCTGCAAGGACTGTGCTTCGCCTGCTCGGTCACATGGCGGCAGCCATCGCCACGGTTCCCCTGGCTCGTCTCCATATGAGGGTTACTCGGGGGGCGCTCAAAACTCAGTGGGACCAAAGACAGCATCACTTAGATCAGCTCCTCCGGGTCACAAAGCCGGTCATTCAAGACTGGCAGTGGTGGCTTGTCCAGGATCACCTTTCCAAGGGAGTCCCCTTCTTGGTGCCTACTTCGACTCTGACTATCACCTCAGATGCTTCGGGGTCAGGTTGGGGAGCTCACCTGGATGGGATCAGGACCCAGGGAACCTGGTCGGCCCTGGAAGCCCACCTCCATTTTGGAGATGAGGGCAGTCCTATACGCCTTACAGTCAGAGATCCCACTGGACCACGTGTTGGTACAGACAGACAACACCTTGGTGGTGTACTACATCAACAAACAAGGAGGCACTCACTCCTACCCACTTTGCAGAGAGGCAAAGAGGGTGTGGGACTGGGTACTACTGCTCGGTGCCGAAATTACCGCAGTGCATGTTCCCGGTGTGGACAACACCATTGTAGAACGGCTGAACCGGTCACAGGCATGGGCTCACGGATGGGAACTGCTGCAGGAGGTGGTGGAGGATCTGTTCCGCAGATGGGGACACCAGACATAGACTTATTTGCGTCCCCATACAGTGCAGAACTGCCCAATTTCTGCTTGCTAGATCCAGGGCCTGGTGTTTTCTGGCAAGACGCGTTGTCCCTCTCTACGATGGGCAGGTTCCTCGACGCTTTCCCGCCCTTCCCTTTGATCCCGAGGGTTCTTCTAAAACTCCAATTGGAAGGCGTGTTAATGATCTTGGTGGCACCCTTTTGGCCCAGACAAGTTTGGTTCCTGCTCCTCCACCAGCTAGCCAAGGAGCCTCCCTTACCTTTACCAGTCAGCTTGCACTTGCTGTCCCAGGAGGCCGGCTCCCTGGTACATCCAAACCTCAGGTAATTAAACCTGCATGCTTGACTTCTAAGGATGTAGCTGTCCCTAGACATGGAGTTTCACAGGGAGTGGCCGACATACTGGTGGCGGCTAGGAAACCATCTACTCATGCCACCTACACCATGAAATGGCGGAGGTTTTGTCTCTGGGCCCAGGCTCGCAACCTTGATCTGCTTTGCTGTCCCGAGAGGTCAGTGTTGGACTACCTCCTGTCCCTATATGAATCGGGTCTAGCATATTCCTCTATAAAGGTGCACCTCTGTGCCATCTCAGCATACCATGCTCCGGTGGGTCAAAGGTCACTAGCACAGCTAGAGGTCTCCTCTGCCTTTTTGCGTGGCATCCTTCATGTAAGACACCCCCAATTAAGGACCCGATTCCTCCTTGGGATCTTCTTTTGTTCTAGAGCAGCTTACACTGCCTCCTTTTGAACCAGCTGCGGATTGCGAGCTACGTCTCCTTTCTTGGAAGACATTATTTTTGGTTGCTGTCACCTCAGTAAGGAGAATTTCAGAGCTTCAGGCACTCATGTGTAAAGAGCCCTGTTTGATTTTTCATAAGGACCGGGTGTCCTTAAGGACTAATCATAAGTTTCTTCCCAAGGTGGTCTCAGCCTTAACCCTGAATCAGGACATTGACCTTCCGGTGTACTACCCCAACCACTCTAATCGAGGGGAAGCTCTCTTGCACACTCTAGATGTGCACAGGATCCTCAGATTTTATTTGACCAGAACCAGACCGTATAGTCAGTGTGACCAGCTGCTTCTGTCATTCTCGCATAGGATGTTGGGAACACCTGTGTTGAAGCAGACACTCTTCAAGTGGCTGGCTAAATGCATTGAATTCTGTTACCAGAAGTGCAATAAGCCTTTACCGGGACCGGTGAAGGGCCATTCCATGCAGGGGGTGGCCACTTCTTTTGCTGCACTTAAGAATGTTTCTACATCAGCCATTTGTGCAGCTGCTACTTGGAGTACAGTGCACAGTTTCATCAGACACTACAGCTTGGACATTGCCTCAAGGCGCAGAGCGGGCTTCGGCCTGGCAGTCCTCCAGGGACTCTTGTCCCAGACGGTCGATTTTGGGATCCCTCCTATTCTCCTCCCGAAAGGGTTAATTTACACCCTTACTGCTTGGGAATCCGTCCTTATGGTGTAACCTGCTGCAAGAGCCGTTTCTCGAAGTAAGATAGTAACTAGTAATTAGTAAGAACAGATCTTCGAGAACAGCTCTTGCAGTGGGTAGTTTCCCTCCCACCTTCCCCTTAGGAGGTTTGGTTCTTCAATATGACATCTTAGACGCAATCAGATAAATTTTTGTCTTCCTCTGGAAGCAGAGCTTCGGTCTCCCCTTCAGAATTGTATCATTATGCCGGGAGTCTCCGGTGGTAGAACTGAGGGATGCTGGGGGACCACCCCTTTTGTGTGACATCGGATGTTATGGGCAGTCCCCCTTTGGATATAGCTAGCTAGAATTTTTCCATGAGGTCCTGGTGCCTGCTGGCTACAGTCCTTACGGTGTAACCTGCTGCAAGAGCTGTTCTCGAAGATCTAATGTTACAGTAAGTTCTTACGTAACTGTACTTTACATAGAATGTACCTGGGACAGTGGTTCTGAAAACTGAGTTCAAGCCTATTGAGCATTCCACTGTTAGCATATAGGCTTTAACTCTTTCATCTCTGAGGCAGTTCAACTGGAAGGGCTAACTATTAGTCAGAATACAGTAAGACTTCCTGGGGTTTGAAGCCTGTAAGTCAGATCTACCCGGAGATGGAACATTATGCTAATGATGGAATCATTGGCCCATGCCACTTTTTCAAATGCTGCCACCTATCAACTGCCTACATTCTAACCCTCGGATTTCTCTCTCCACCTGTCAGGACTAAATGCTCTGAGATCATCCTCTTCACTTCTCTCTGTGAAACTTATAAAATAGATATAAGTATTATTTTATTTTCATCTGCTGCCCTTATCTCTTGTTTGTAGTTAACCGTTGGCTTTATTTTAATTAAACTGCTTATTTTTCTCGGTTTCTCCCGGTTCAGGATAACTGGTGAGGAGCTGAGGATATTTTAGTCTTTAGCGGAGTTTACTGACTGGAACTCCTTCATTTTAAAATAGATTGTTTTATTAAACTGTTTTTCTGTAACCGCTAATATCGATTACTGAACCAGTTCCTTTTTACTCCGGTTCCCGGTTCTGATTGGTTCCTGAACTGACCGCAACCAATAGTTTTATTTTAAAAAGTTTAAATTAATTCACGGTTGTGGTTTTTCGATTGCATTTTACAAAATGTTTGAAAAAAGACCAGTGAACCCGGTTTCAAAAACTGTACAGAGTGTGGAGAAGTATTTGCCAAGGCAGATAAACACACTTCTTGTGTTTCCTGCCTTGGCTATGATCATTTGAAAACTGATTGTGAAATTTGCAAGACCTTTCCTGAAGGTCACTCAGGCTCTGACCAGCTGACACCCTCGGTGGCTGTGGGTGAAACCACAGAAACCACAATTTCTACCCCCTGATATGGGTGAAAAGGCCATTACAAAAAGGCCTGCTGAACCCGCTAACTCTCCGGTTCCTTTGAAAAAGACAAAGAAAACAAAGCACACAGTACCCCCTGCTGATCAGTATCTGGGGACTTCTGGTGTGGCTGTAAACATGTCTACTCCACTGGAGATTACTCAGACTTTTAAGGTCTTACAGGGGATGCTACCTGCTGGACAGCAGACAGCAGTCAGCAGTTCAGACCCCTGCTGAATCAACCCAGTCCTCCCTGCTTGATGTCAGGGAAGATTATGGGGAATATGAAGAGGAGGATGAGGGGGAGCCTGAAGTCTCTCCTGCTCAAGAGTTTGGCTCATCTCCCAGGGCATCAGAGGATTATTCATCCCATTTTACTTTTGTCTGAAAATGGTGGATGCTCTGGACATCTCTGCCACTGAGGTGATAGAAGATGAGGGGGAAGCAGAATACCTTGAAATGATGGGGTTAACACCCACCAGAAAGTTACTGCTTCCCATAAATAAGTTCTTTAAAAAAAAGATGTGATAAAACTCCTCCAGGCACCTGGCTCTGTCCCTCCTTGGATAAAAGGTTGGACAAGAAGTACCAGCTAGATAGGGAAGGGCCTGAATTTTTATTCTCCCACCCTGACCACCAGGGGGTGTTACAAGCTGCAGCCTGTGACAAGGCGTTCCTATGGCTGCCCATCCACCAGAGAAGGATTCCAGAAAGATAGACAGTATGGCCAAAAAGGGCTGTTTATCAGCTTCTTTTGGCCATAAGACAGGCTAATTTCCAGACGTATGCAGCCCAGTATCAAAAATCCCTCTGGCAATATTTCATGGCTATGGCAGATAAGGCCCCCTCCAGTCTTTCAGACGACCTAGCTGAGACTGCCAGATTTGGCTTTGAAGCTGCCAAATACCAATTTCAGGTGGCAGCAGACACCAACGACACTGCTACCAGGTGGATGGCCAATACATTTGTCCAAAGAAGGTTTGCCTGGTTAAGTGCCACAAACCTTACTCAGGAGACAGAATAAGGGTCTAGATTTCTCAGTTGAGGGTAATTCCCTCTTTGGAACACACACAGAGGCCTCTGTGAAAAAAGTGGATGAGTACAAGGCCACTTACAGAAGCAACTCGGCCAAGGAAAAGGTTTCCCCATCCACTAGACCTTATGGAAGGGGAGGCAGGGGCAGACAGTTTCATTCCAGGCCTTTTTATCAGGCCATTGCCTTACCCCAAGTGCAACAGTACACTCAGCAAAGGTACTTCAGGGGCAGGGACAGAAGGGGTTCCAGGTGTGGTTTCCATTCTCAGTCCCAGGCAAAGCAAGACCCCTGACATGCTTTCCCAGGACCCCTCCCCACTTTCAGTAGGGGGCAGACTCTCACTATTTTCAGGCTTGGAAACGGATCACCACAGACAAGTGGTCCTGGAAGTAGTGAGTCAGGGTTTGTCCCTAAGCTTCAAATCCCTTCCCTCTCTTAAGAACCAGAGTGTTCAAACCAGCTTCCAATTTCCTGTTGGAAAAGGAGGTTCAAAACCTATTGTGGGCAAAAGCAGTGGAACCTGTGCCTCCACAACGAAAGGGAAAGGGTTTTTACTCAAGATACTTCCTCACAACTAATAAAAATGGGGAGTGGTGGCCTATCCTAGACCTACGGGTGCTAAACAGCACTTACTAAAGCCAAGGTTCAAAATGGTATCCTTGTCACTGATTTTGCCAGCTCTCCAAAAAGGAGATTGGCTGGCATCTTTGAACCTAAAAGATGCTTCTAGGGGCATGGATATGTTCTATCCACACTGTCTGGCAGATACCATGCCACTTTAAGATGGGCCGAAAGTCTTCAAGCTGGCTCCTCCCACCCACCCGGGTGATGAAACCCTCGGCTCCGCCCCGTGACGTCAGATCTTCCTTATCGCATGGAAGCATCAGGTTCCCCCCTTAGCGCTCGCGTTTTGCAGGCCCTGGTTCTAAACACTTCGGATTTTTTCCCTAAACTTACTTTGAAACTTGTTCGAGTTCGATCTTCACCCTCTTCCCTTGCGGCTGCGATGGAAGATGAGACCATTCCCGGGTTCCACCGGTGCCCCTGCGGGCAGAAGATGTCGCGCACCACCCCCCACGCTTTGTGTGTTTATTGCCTCAGCCACGACCACTATCCACAGGCTTGCAAGATGTATCTGTCCTTTTCTCCATCATTGCTCAAAAACCTCAGTGCCTAACTCCAGCTGGGGCGACTGAAGAAATGGTATCCACAGGTCAAATCGAAGGAGGCCCATTTGGTGGTGTCCGGTGGGCTCTGCGGAACAACTGGAACAGCTTGAACAGCTCACGGCCCTCGAGAAGGAGGCGACCTAGGCCGCGGCGAGCTCATCTTCGGCTTCTGCCTTTATTCTGCTCCAACTGGGCTCTTCTTACACAACTTCATTTTGGGAACTGTGCCAATCCCTCTCGACTAAAGGGGCGGGTCATTCTGGGTCTCACACCCATCGGTCCCAGAAGAAGGATCTGAAAAAAAGTAAGACCCACCGTCGATACTCTCGGGAGCAGGAGAGATCTTGTTCTCTGGACCATCAGCTCTCGACTTAGGTCAGTGTTGCTGCCCTGGCCGCTGGTTTCACGGTGTCCCCGTCAGACCAGTTGGCTGAGATGCCTGTCGACACGGCTGAGATTTTTCTCGAGCCTACCGACAGGCTGTCGACCAAGGACACTGACAACTCTCTCTTGGACACCGGTGCTTCCGATGACTTGCCTCAGACCGTTGAGCCGAAGTCCCCAGCCCAGGACCCTGAACCGGAGGGACAGCGGGTTTCCCCCGCTCCTTCCTCGGCCCACTGCTGACAGTCGAGGTCTCGGTCCCTCCTCCGCCTTGGGAAATCCACGCCGACATCGGTCTCAGTCCCTGACATTTGCAAAGTGGCACGGCCGCTCTTTTCCTCATCCTCCTCGGCTGAGGAGAGGCTCCGGCGCTAGTCACGTCGGCGCTATGAGGATCTAATGTGGCAACAGCTCCTTTTGGCTGGTAGCAAGCTGACGACGGCTTCCACATCGGCAATTAAGTGACCGTCCCCCGAACGGCTGAAGCAGATTCCTGCCGCCGGTTCCCCGGGCGAGGAGCCATCCCAGTGCCGACGGCTCAACCATAACCTGTTGCCCTGCCCATTGTGGTGGAACTAACGCCTCC
The DNA here is from genome assembly GCA_016271365.2 of Neoceratodus forsteri. Classification (NCBI taxonomy): domain Eukaryota; kingdom Metazoa; phylum Chordata; order Ceratodontiformes; family Ceratodontidae; genus Neoceratodus; species Neoceratodus forsteri. The sequence continues at coordinate 199,989,545 of CM057453.1, forward strand.
CCAGCTGAAGAATGGGGCGCTGACCAAGGATTCTCGGCCAGCTCAAGGTTTGCCCCATCGGTTGTCAGTCACTCTCACCCCCAGTCGCCCTTGGAGAGTGGCTCAGGCGGTCACCAGCTGTACACGGACTCTTCGGAGTCTGAAGACTCCTCGTTGCATTCCCATCCAGTCGACCTGGAATCCTCGGGGGGGTCCTTTCTGTGGACGAGAGCCCCACCTCGTTCCTCGGTATCCTTCGGCTCATCTTGGAGTCCACCAGGATGCCGCTCAAACCCGTGCAGAAATGGGCCACATATCCCCTTAGAGATTTTGGAGAAGGGGGACTCCCCCACAGAGGCTTTCCCTGTTGCCGAGGCCATTGTGGGCCTGGCATTAGAACTCTGGCAGCGCCTAGCCTCCTGCCCAGTGCCATTGGCCAGGATGGCCTGCAAGTACGTGGTCCCTTCTGGCTCTCTCTCTCCGGCTTCTCTGAGCACCCCTCAGCCGAGCGGTTGGTGGCAGATTCTGTCTTCAGGCACTCGGGCAACACGAAGGACGTGGACAAGCCCCCAGATAAGGAGTCCAAGAAATTGGACTACTCGGGGAGAAAGGTGTATGCTGCCGTCTCTTTGGGTCTTTGCCAGGCCAGCTCTTCTGGTATGATGGCATACACCACTCACGCCCTGTTGGGCTCCCTGGATGAGGTGCTCCCTCCCAGGTCCAAGCAGAGAGCTGGGCAAATGGGCAGACTTGGTGGGCCTAGTTCAGTTCTTTTCTGCTGTCACACTTCTATGAATCTATGAATCTCCTGGCCGACCTCCAGACCATGGTTAAGTAGGTCCGGGATCAGGGAAGGATGGTGGCAAAGCAGCAGCTCCAGATGGCTCTGGACATTGAAGACTCTTGTGCCCGTTTGGTAGCGGCCACAGTGGCCATGCACCACAGGGCTTGGTTGTGGATCTCAACCTTCACGGCAGACACCCAACACAAGCTCTCAGATGTTCCCTTTCTGGGCACTGACCTGTTTGGGCCCGGTGTGGAGGGCCACCTCCAACACATTGAAAAATCCAGTGCCACCCTAGATTCGGTCACATCTGCACAGAAGGACAAAGGTCACCATCAGCAGTGTAAGCTCTTTCATCCCTCCGCTCCTGCGGCAAGACCTGCCCAGCAGCAGGGCCAGCAGGCTCAAACTTGGAGCCTTAGAGCCAAGTCCATCACTTCCTCAGTCAGGAACCCCGGGGGGAAGGGCCTCGGCCAGTCCCTCCTCCTCCAAGCCTGTCCAGTGACTGGTTGGTTTGTTTGTTTAGTTTTTGTTGACCGGGTAAGTGCACTAGACAAATCCTGCCTATTTTCAGGCACGACCCGGGGGAGGGGGATACAGATGAATGCCAACTGACCTTGAACCAGATTAAGCTGTTGGTGGTATTTTTAGTGAATGAGGGAAATTTGGCCAGGACACCGGGGAAATTCCCCTACTCTTTTCGTTAAGTGTCATGGGATCTTTAACATCCACCTGAACTACTACCAATCCTGGCAGATGGGACCTCGGTTTAACGTCTCATCCGAAAGACGGCCCCTCAGAAGTGCAGCACTCCCCTCATGCTGCACTACAGTGTCAGTGCTGGGATATTAACCCAAGTGCTAGATGTGGCAACTGAACCCACAGCCCTCCGATCTCCCGGCCTCAGAGGCGAGTGTGCTACCTACTGAGCCACTGACACTGCCCTGGTTGCGGGGTGCTGCCCCAACCTCGTTTCACCTCCCCTGGGTCCCCCCCCCATGGGAGTCCGGCTCAGCCACTTCCTTTACGCCTGGTCCGCGATCACCACAGACCGCTGGGTGCTGGAAGTGGTCAGCAGGGGCCTGCCTCTGGAGTTCAAGCAGGTCCCTCCCTTTTGAGCCCATGCCCCTCGGGGGGCTACCGGGTCTGCAGCCTCCCAGTCAGCTCTCAGAGACTGCATCGACCAACTTCTCCGCAAGGAGGTAGTCAGCAAGGTGATGGATCCTCCTCCGTGCCCAGGGTTTGTTTCCAGGTACTTCCTGGTTCCAAAACGGATGGGGGGTTGGCTCCCCATTCTCGATCTGCACAACCTGAACAAGTTCATAAGGCCACGCACCTTTCGGATGGTAACCCTGGCTCAGATAATACCATCCCTGGAACAGGGCATGTGGTTCTGCTCCCTGGACCTCCAGGACGTGTTCTTTCACGTTCCAGTCCATCCGTCTCATCAGCGGTTCCTCCGCTTTCGGGCAGAGGGAACCCTTTACAAGTTCCGGACCATGCCCTTCAGCCTCTCATCGGCTCCCAGGGTCTTCACCAAATGCATCACAGTGGTGGCAGCACTCCTGCAGCGTGGAGAGGTCCAGGTCTACCCTTACCTGGACGACTGGCTAATAGCAGGTCTCTCCAGGTTGGAGGTGGAGCGGTCCAGAGATCTGGCCTTCTAAGCTTGCTCTCAGCTTGGCCTCCTCATCAACGAGGCCAAGTCAGAACTCCTGCCCTCGCAGGTGACTCAGTTCATCGGGGCAGAGCTCGGCTCACTCTGAGTCATAGTCCGGCTCCCGGCGGACAGAGCCGAGGTCCTTTCATCCTTTGCCCAGTCATATCTGGTTGGATAAGTGCGCCCTGCCCATGACTTCCTGCATCTTCTGGGTCTCATGGTGGCCTGCACCAGCTTGGTCTATTGGGCCCGCTGGCATATGCGCCCCCTGCAGTGGGGACTGGCCTGCCAGTGGTCTCAACACTCAGGTCATCTAAACCAACCAGTCTCTGTGACCCAGGAGATGTGGGACGGCCTGCAGTGGTGTCTCATCCCAGCTCATCTGCTGGAGGGAATCCCGTTTGTCCACTCGGAGCCGACGGTCATCCTGATGACAGAAGCCTCTCTGATGGGTTGGGGTGCCCATCGGTAGCACAGAGCCCACGTACTCTGGTCCCCTCAGAAGTTCCAATGCCACATCAACCTGCTGGAGCTCCGAGCGGTCTGGCTAGCCCTAACCACCTTTGCTCCGTTTGTTCGGGGTTGAGGGGTCCAGGTCCAGACGGACAACACCACGACCATGTACTATCTCAACAGACGGCCCGGGATGCACTCCGTGCCTCTGTGCAAGGAGGCTCTTTGCATTTGGTGTCTCGTGCTTAGCCTGGATGCGGATCTTCTAGCTTTTCATGTGGCAGGAGCCTCGAACAGTCTGGCCAATGCCCTCAGCCAGATAGGCGATGCGTCTCACGAGTGGTCTCTTCTGCCGGAGGTAGTTCAAGACCTGTTCTCCCACTGGGGCACACTTCAGGTGGACCTGTTTGCCTCCAGGGAGAACGCCAAGCTGAGGCTGTACCATGCCCACCCCCCCAAATGGGGCTCGATGCAGGGGGATCTCTTCCACGCCTTCCCTCCTCTGCCCTTGATCCACAAGGTGCTCCTCAAGCTCAGGAGGGACAAGGTACAGGTGATCCTGGTAGCCCCAGACTGGCCTCGCCAGTTCTGGTACCCAGATCTCCTCAGCCTCAGCTCCAGGCTCCCGAGGCGGCTTCCAGCCCGCCCAGACCTGATCTCAGTCAGCAAGGGGAAGGTTCTCCTTCCGGACCTTCAATCAATGCACCCGACAGCCTGGTTCCTGAGCGGCTAGAGTTCCAGGCCTTTGGTCTTTCCGATGAGGTCCTCAACGTCGTTGAGGCGTCCCATGAGGAGTCGACCAGAAAATGCTATGCCTTCAAATGGAAGAGATTTTCCATTTGGTGTCAGGACAAGGGGTAGGACCCCTCTTTCTGTCCATTGGCTCGTATTTTGGACTACCTGTGGTCCCTTTCTCAGCTAGGGCTTCGGTCGACGACCCTTAAGGTGCATCTGGCAGCCATCTCTGCTTACTGGATGCGGGCCGGCAAGCAGTCGGTGGTGCAGGAGAAGGTGATTGGACACTTTTTCAAAGGCCTAGACCACATATCCCCTCCGGTGCAAGAACCTCCACCTCCGTGGGATCTACTGCTGGTATTGGCTAAGCTCATGGGCAAGCCATTTGAACCAATGCACAGGTGTGACATCTCTCACCTGTCGTGGAAGACCGCCTTCTTGGTGGATATCACGTCAGCCAGGAGGATGGGAGAGCTCCAGGTGCTTTCCATCGAGTCTCCTTATCTGGTCTTCCACAGGGACAAGGTTGTCCTGCGCCCCCAACCGAAATTTCTTCCGAAGGTGATGTCGGAGTTTCACCTTAACCAGGTGTTGACTCTGCCAGTGTTCTACCCCAGTCACACCTCGGAGGCCGAATATAGGCTCCATACTTTGGATCCTAGAAGGGTGCTTGCTTATTATAAGGAGCGGACGGCTGAAGTTCAGGGAGAGGTTCGCCAGCTGTTTGTCACCTACGCTGAAGCCGCACCTGGCAGACCTGGAGCCAAGCAGACGATAAGCAGGTGGGTCACCTCCTGCATAGATCTCTGCTATAGATTGGCGGGCATGGAGCCTCACAAAGGGATAAGAGCTCATTCTACCCGCCATACCACTGCTTCGGTGGCTGCTTCTAGGGACATCTCTGTCCAGGAAATCTGCAGGGCTGCTCCCTGGAAGTGAGCACCCACCTTTATTTCCCATTACCACATTGACCTAGAGTCACGCCAGGAAGCTGGTTTTGGGACCTCGGTTCTCCAGTCCTTATTTCGTAAGTAAGGGGTGCGTGCCTCGCCTCCTTCCTCCTGGAGAACTGCTGTGAGTCTGCCAGACAGTGTGGATTGAACAACATATCCACATCCCCAGAAATACAGGTTACTCACCTGTAACCAGAGTTCTAGGAGTGGTATATGTTGCTCATCCACACGACCCACCTGGCTTAGACATGCTACCTGGCTTTTAGTGGGCTAGATCTGGTGTCATGGGACGGAGCCGAGGGTTTTACCACCCGGGTGGGGGAGGAGCCAGCTTGAAGACCTTCTGGCAAGAATTAAAGTGGCAAGGAACCTGCCAGACAGTGTGGATGAACAACATATACCACTCCTCGAACTCCTGTTACAGGTGAGTAACCTGTATTTGTCAGGCATACTCTTCTGTTCTGCCACCAGAGAATGGGTGAACTTCAAAACTCTACTTCTCAGTTGTTTGACTATTATTGCATACCGTATATACTCACCTATGTCAAGTTTTCTGTGCCAAAAATAGACACTGAAGCAGGGGAACTCTACTTATGTGAGAGTACTTTTTACTGTATTCTACCCAGGATCAATTTATGTGGTAGTTTCCCTTCATTCTTTTTTTGCTATATAGCTTTTTCTCCTCCTGGGAGCCCCGGTAGGTGGCTGTGGTGTCTTCTTACTCACTCTCTAACTTCCGTGTGTCCCCGTGTTGCCGACCTGGTCTGTCCCCCGTGGATTGTCCCCTGCGGCGGGATCAGGAGGGAGGGCATTGGCACTCCCTTCACCCCCCCCCCCGGACCCAATCCAGATACACCAGGCTGACTCCCACGGATGCAGGAGCCATCACAAAACCTGCAAGGCTCTGTTGTCCACTCCCTCCCACACACACACACTGACATGAGAATTTGGCACATGCCTCCTAACCTGTACTTCCCTCCAGCCACCACCAGAGGGCAGTCAATGAGCTGGACTACAGGTCTCCCTCCCTCCGAGAGTGGAGAGCAGTCCTCCGGACACTCGATCCTCTCTCACCCCTGGCGACCTGAGCTCATTCCCCAACCTGGGTCACCGGCATGGCACGAGGTGTAGTGTCCAGCGCCTCAACCCTCAGCACCACTGGGCCATCCGTTTTCCTTCTTTCTGACTTGGAACACAAATATACTAGTATTACTCACAAGAGATCAGACTTCATAAGAAAACAGAGAATTTTATGAAGTACCTGTGGCTAATGTCTTTTGTAGCTTACTCTACTCATGATCACACTCTGACTCACCTTGTCAAGAGACATTTCCATTGTGGCAGTGAATTTTTATTTGTCCCCCAACCACTCTAAACCGCCACAGTGGCTGGCACTGCTTTTTGTTATCCTAAACAGGTTACCAGTACACTTTAGCAGTGCTGGTGTGGGATTGTGCCTGAGGTTCATTCAGTACAGTTGGGGAACAGCAAAGCACGTCACTGTAGAATCTTTGTCCATAAGCAAACCACCACTTACCAGTATTTATACTTATTCGTACAACAGCACAGCCAGCCACATATTTTTTTTTTTTTTACATTTCTACATGTGGTCAACTCTGCTTACCGGTATTTTAGTAAACAGGCGAAACATTACCAGTAGCTGCTTTGCTGTGCAAGCATGACTGTGATGGTTCATCGTGGTTGGGAGGGGTCCCTGGTATTACAAACCATTGCTATAACAAACTAAATAGCAAGCTTTAGAGGCATTCGTTATAGCAAGGGTTTTAGTACTGTGCTACCCTCAAGTTGGCTACTATAATTATAGGACTTTGGATGATGCTTCCTGGAAAAAAGAGCATGTCAGTGAATGTTTGAGGAGCAGATTGCACAAATGCACACTGGGGGATGAATGCCTAGTGGCAGTAGCAGTTTGAGGCGGGGGAATTTATGGAGGAACACTGCTGTGATGGTAGGATAGACATTCCGGTAAACGAACAGTGGATACCAGCAAGCTGCTGGAGCCATGCATCCGATCTTACAAAAGATAAGTGGCCTTGCTACTTCTGTTGGTGAAGGGAGAGGAGAGGGTTTGCATATAACACGCTGTTGTGCCATGAGTTTTGGTTTTTTTTTTTTGTTCGCAGAAGAAGATGGAGTTCAGTATTGTGATGCTGAAGCCTAATGTGTGGGGAAAGGTGCTAAAAATAAATCCCTTTGACTCTAGTGTTGCTAATAGTGTATTAATAAATAAATGAAAGGCCTGCTGCAGCATGGGGAGTGAGTTGTGACTGGCAGATTTTCCAGGAATCACTCTTCACCATTGATTGCCACTAGTAGGTCTGGGGTGGGATACACTAGGACCCCATGGGAGAAACTGATTTGCAGGGAGGGAGCTGACGTTGACTGCTGACGGCACCTGTGATGGTGCCTCATCAGCCAGTATCTGTTGCTGGGCTCAGTCACACACATCAGTTCTGTTCTTCCTGACGTAGACCCCACATCGTGGGAGTGAATGCCTCAGTTCCTCAGCACTGTCAAATTTCGATTTGCATTACTGCTGAAAGTCTTTCACATTACTTTTCTCCATTATTATTTTTTGGTTTCTATGATGCTGAAGTCCGAGAAGAAGGGGGCTAAGAAGAACAAGAGAGTTTGGCAGCCTCCCATCATTGTCCCTGTGGGAAGCAGATGGCTATGACAGACCTGCCTTCGCCCCCAGCACAGCAAGGATGAGTGCTGCATCTGCTTCTCCATAGTAAGGTCACTGGGCCTTTCCCCTGGGACCTCTGGTTATGTGAAAGTACAGGGTCCTCCTAGTCTGCACCCTGCTGAGGCATCAGAGGATCTAGTGGGTGGGTCTGAAGGATAGCCGACTCCTTCTGGACAGCCAACTGTGAACCCCCACCGTCTGTCTGCCCTGAGCAGCAGACGTCCCCTGTGATGAGGCTGAAGCTATACACACTGTCTCCCTTGGTGAAAACCTTGGTGTCGTGGCTTGGTGCCACTCTTACTCCTGTCACCGTTTTCAGTGATGGTGAGTGGGGCAGCATCAGCTGTAACGCCAGACCCCTCCCTCCATCATCATTCAGTGTTGGAATGGCTGGCACTGGAGCAATTGTGTGTCTAGTTGCCGAGGTGGTGGTTCTTTTTTTCCCGGTGTCACTAGCTGCACCGAGGGTGGAGACAACACCACCTCTGGCAATGGGAGGGTCCAGGATGGCTCTGGGATTGATGCCAGGGCTGATGCTGAGCCAGACACTGAGGGTGATGCTGGCCATGATGACGGGAGTGATCCCATTTCCAAGAACATCGCTGACTCTTGAGTCGAGCCGGAAGCGTCACAGACTCCGGTCTGTTGGCGGCCCAGAGGCTGTGCCATGGAGAATGTACGGCTCTGCTCTCCCCCACCTGGGGGTATTCTTCCCATGGGCACTGACTGGGTCACTCCTCTGATGTAGGAGGACCCCATTCGGGCAACTGTACCAGGCCTTCCCCTGAGACGAGGCCACCTGTGCAGCTCCATAGCCCAGCTAGAGGCTGTAGAGATCCTGAGTCTCGTCTTCTGGGCCTCAGCAATACCTAGAGAGGTTGACAGTGTTCACAGGTTCTGATGGCCCACTTACATGGGAATAGCACAGAGTATTTGTCGATGCCATAGTTACTTTCTATAGGGATTTCATCAAGGCCCAGTTCTGGTCCTTCTTCCCCGCACCATCAGCCGCTGGGGTCAGTGCCTTCTTCTCTGTCAGCATCCTCCTCCTCTGGGAACAAAAAATCATTGACTCACCTGTCTGTGGCTGCTGAGTACTCTCTGTACCAGTGGAGATGGTGGAGGCACTTGACATTGGGTCCTACATGGGCCATGATCTGGCAGCCCTGCCTTTGGGAGTTCTTGGAGTTCCCCAGTGATGGCACTCTTGGCATCCCTCCCTGTTCAAGATCCTTCGAGGAGGCATTCTGATTCTTGCCCTCCAACTGTAGGGATCTCATACTTCGGTACCACGCACCCATGGGGTCTGAAAACCTCGTTGGGGCCAAGACACCCCACATGTGACTAGCTTCCAGAGGCAGATTCTGCTCAGACAAGCCTTTGGGAGGAAGGTTTTTACTTTGATACGCATCCTTATTTGCATTGCCGCACACCAGCCACTTCAGGCAGCCTTCATTCGGTGCCTGTGGTTGCAGTTAGGTCAGCCCTTACCTGTAGTGCCTCAATGTGAGATAGTTGGGCAAGCCAGTTGCCTTTCAACTCAAGGTCTGGAGGTAGCATAGCACCAATCAAGGGCATCATATGATGCCAGTGTCATGGCCTCCAGGCTTGCAGGAACTGCAGTCTGTCTCAGGCAAATGGCATGACTTCACCTATCCAGACTGGCACCTTTGGCTTAGAGTAAGGTGCTAAACTCACAGTTCAAGGGGGTTCATATAGTCTCCTGCAGGGCCAAGCGAGAGCTGCCGGGGTGTCCACCTGCTCCTGTGCCACAGTAATCTCTGCCTGGCCCTGACTGGTCTCTGGTCCTGCCAGACCCGTGAGGAGTCCCTGCCCTCAGGTGTTCTGCCCCATGCAGAGGGTTGAGAGTACCCGTTACCCTTAGGGTGAGCCAGCTCCTCCCTCAGAAAAGAAGTGAAGCTTGGTACTCTGACCTATATGTGGTAATCATTGGTGAAGATCGATTCCTGGAAGATATGAAAATTATATACTTAACTGTAATTGTTGATCTTCCAGAATATCATCACCATAGATTACCATGCCCTGCCCAACATCCCCAGCTTAAACAGAGCCAGGTCCTCTGGGTATGCTCCCCCTGCTGGTGCTGGCAGCACCACAAACATAATAGCTGGACATCTACTAGTCACATACCCCTTAGGGGGGGTCTTTTCTTTTGTTCACAAAAACAAAAAAGGGAGTTAGGCACCCTTGCACCAACCTGAATAATATATACACATAGGTTTTGTGGAAGATGGTTCCTTCCTTCCTTTTTCTTTCCTGTCCTCCTCCTCATTGCCCAGGATATATAATCCCCTCTGTGGGTATATCAGTGTTAGTTGCTACATGCAACAGTCATGTGCCCCAGGCACTATCCATTCTTAACTCCACTTGGCAGCTGCATTACGTGTTTGTGTTTTTTTTTTTTGTTTTTTTTTTTTTGTGGGGGGGTTGCACCTTTTTGGATCAACTACAGTAGCTCTTACGTAGGGTGAATCCCTGTGGTTGCAGGAGAAATGGGTCATATTTTGATAGAATCTTTTTTCTGACTATGTCAGACTTACATTTTTGATTAGTATGCCTTTTTCTTCTTTATGTATTTGGGCCCTTAACCCACTACCATTAGGGGTGTCTGGAGAGGTGTACACATCTAATAAATAATAATAAATTTGATTTAATATAGCACCTTTCAAATATCAAGGCGCTGAACAAACAGATAAAATCAACAAATACCAATAAAATCAAAGAAACTCCAAATAGGCTTTACTCCATAAAAAGGTCTTCAATGCCTGCTTAAAGCACCCCACTGTCCTGCACTTCTGTAACTGACAGTGCAGAGAATTCCAGAGGTTAGGGGCAACAAACCCAAAGGCACGGGCCCCTGATGACCTTAAACTAACTCTCGGAATCTCCAGTAACCTCTCGTCAGCCGAGCGGAGCTGTCGCAGAGGGGTGTAGGGAACCAGGAGCTCTTTCAGGTAGTCAGGACCCTGTCCGTATAGGGCTTTGTCAGTTAATAAATCTACCTTAAAGGTGATCCGCCACTGAACAGGCAGCCAGTGCAGATCACGCAGCACTGGGGTAATGTGTGATCTCCTAGATACCCCAGTCAACAAACGTGCAGCAGCGTTCTGCATTAGCTGCAAGCGGCGGATATCAACCCCAGGAAGCCCTAAGTAAAGGGAGTTACAGTAGTCAAGGCATGAGGTCACAAAAGGTGTGGACCAGAACAGGCAGATTGCTAGACAAAATGAGATGCTTGATCCTGGCAATGTTCCTAAGATGGTAAAAGGCCAGCTTGACATATGCTGCCACCTGATGACGAAGAGTCAGCCCATCATCAAGCACCACTCCCAGGTCATGCACCCGCTCAGATATAAGGATCTGACCCCCCCCCCCCGACTAAACCAGAGGGGAAATCAGTCCTCAGCCCCTCCATCCTGTGACCCGGATCCACCACCAAAACCTCAGTATTTCCTGCGTTCAACTTTAAGCCACTAGAACTCATCCAATCTTGGATTTCCACGAGGCGGCAGTTCAGTACCGAGATAGCACTAACCTGGTCGAGGGCAAAAGACAGGTAGAGCTGGGTATCATCAGCATAATAGTGAAACCTCAGCCCGTACCGTCTTACAATGTCTCCAAGGGGCAGCATGTACATTGCAAATAACATGGGAGACAGCACCGAGTCCTGAGGTACCCCGCAAGGCAGAGAGAAAGACTCAGAAGAAAATATTCCTGAGACAACTCTCTGAGTTCTACCGGCGAGGAATGATGAAAACCATCTGAGTACTGTCCCTGACAGTCCACAGATTAACCTCAGGGGTTCAAGCAGAACCCCATGATTCACAGTGTCAAAAGCTGAAGACAAATCAAGGAGTACCAGGATGGAGCGATTTCTCCAATCTCTCGCCATCAGGAGATCATTGAGCACCAGAACCAGAGCAGTCTCAGTACTATACCTCTTACGGAAACCCGATTGGAGAGGTTCGTATAAATTATGGATGGTTAAATGGTTCTCCAGTTGAGCTGCCACAACTTTCTCAATAACCTTTCCCACAAAAGGAAGGTTCGAGATAGGTCTGTAGTTCATTAGATTCTTCTGAGCCAAAGAAGCTTTCTTCAGGAGGGGTGTCACCACAGCCTCCTTCAGGGAGCTAGGAAACTCACCCGATTCCAAAGAGTACCGGATAATCTGAGCCAAGACCGGGCCGATAATATCACTACAACCCAAAATCAGGGAGGTAGGGCCCGGATCTAAACTACTGCATGTGGGACGCATCCCATGGACAATCCTCATAATTTCAATGAACTCCAGCAGATCAAAGGTACTCCAGGAAACTCCGGGGCTCTGTGACTAAGCACCGACCAACAGCATTCCCCATAGAGAGACTCTGACAAAACTCTTGCCTCATATCGGCCACCTTATTCACAAAGAATTGAGCAATCTTATCACACTCTATTTGTGAAAAAGCTTGACGGAGCTGCAGACAGCCTGGGTTGCACAACCTGTCCACAGTTCGGAGGAGTTGAGCCGGTCGGTTCCGTGCAACGGTGATTTCTCTAGACAGGAATTCTGCCTTCTTAAGAGAAATCTCTGATTAATAGAGCTTATAATGCTCTAACAAAATAAGATGGTCGGCATCCAAGGCAGACCTCCACCAGTGACGCTCTAACCTACGCCCCAACCTCCACAGTTCCCTCAGGGACCCATCAAACCATGGGGCCCCGGGGCGAAGTGGAAGGGGGGGCGAACACGGACAGGAGCAATCAGATCGAGAGCTGAAGATGTCCAGTCCTGCAACTCCTGATGCACATAGGTTCCATCTTTGTTCTTTCCTTATGTAAGAAAGAGGGACATGGTTAACTCATGAATTCAGTCAGTTTTCCATCTGGTAACTTGGAGTTGCTCCTTTGTTGTGTTGGGTCTAATGCAGCTCAAGCTGCAGGGGACATGACAGTGAGAGCCCAGTGATCAGTGAAGCAGAACATGACTCATGTTCTTCGCTTTCGGGGCGGAAACTTTGTGCAGTTGAAAGTAGTGAACTGCTCCTATAACAGAGTAGCTTGATCCGTTCATCTGCGTGACACTGCCCAGGAAGCAGCCTCCTGATGCTTCCAGCAGTGCCCAGTGTGTAACCCCAAAAAAAAAAACACCCTACTACTGCCAAGTAACCCACCCACCACCTGATCTTTCCCCATGCCTCATCCATAGAACAAAACAACCTACCAAATACAAGTATCCTGGCCACCTCCTGATTCTTGGCTGTGCCCCATCCATAATTCTGTAAAACAAGAAAACGATCCAGTGAAGACTTCTGCCCCCCACACCTCCTACCCCCACTCGGCACCCACCTCCCACTCCATACTTGTGTATTCGGTCAGCACTGCTACTTTTTGAACATTCTGTTTCTTCTGAGCTCCACTGGGAAGTGACTGAAAACAAGGCTAAATTCGGTAAATGACTTTTTAATGCACTTTGAACTTATACTCATAACTTTTTTTCCTCCAGATTTTCAACATGGTCTTTTTATTAACCCCACCTCATGAACCAGGTAGGTGAGATTTCTCAAACCCCAAAACCCGTTTTTGTAGTTGCTCTGCAAAATCATATTTTGGATGGGATTTAAAAAGTTAACTTGTCTTGATCATAAGGTGGGATAGTAGAAAGACTGTGCTGAAAATTTGGGGGGCAAAGTTTAAAAAAAACAAAGTTATGAAGCAACATATCTTACTTTGAGAGGACTTTTGCAGTAGGTAGTCACCTTGAGGATTGAGCGCCCCCTGGTGTTAGAACCACACGGAAACCTCAGCCAGCAGTATCTGATGGGGGATCACCCACCAGTCATCCATGTGACCCTATATAGTGGGTGGTTCCCATGCCCACCTTCCAGTTCTTTCCTGCCGTCGACCAGAACAGTCAGACCTTGTGGAGATCGTATGCTGCAGTTCGAACCCTTAATCAGATGAGTATCTATTTTCTTTCTTTCACAATTCAGTTTTTTCATTTATTTGTGCATGTCCTCCTCTTCCAACGTTGAGCACAAGAATTAAGTGTGCTTCGTGTGGTGCACAGCTACCGCATAAGGATTCCACTCCCTCTGCCTCTTCTGCTTAGGCCTGGAGCACAAGATCGAGGACTGTAAGGCCTGTGCCAGCTTCAGTCCGGGCCACACAGAAGTGCCACCAGCAGACCCTTGAGGCCCATTTATTTAAGAAGAGAATGGCCACCATGGAGAAAGAGCTCCAGAAATTGTACAGCGCTTCCACCTCACCCACTGAGTCCAACCATGTGAAAAAAAGGAAGAAGGAGAAGCATAGGGATCAGGACCAGTCCCCATTGTGTCCGAAGCCGCCTGTGGGCCCTTCGGACGAGCGGAGACCTGCCTCCTCCAGGAAGTTGATCGCTGTGGCCCAGCCTGCTCCGTCTACAGAGCAGTCCGGGGGGGGGAGGGTGCCCCGCTGCCATTGGTCCTAGTGGCCGCAGGAACCTCTGCCATGCTCAGACCCATCTCCACGGGTGGGGGGGGTCTACCGTGCCAAGGGGAGCTGCTAAGTCGCTTATCAGGCCCTCCGAGCGCCTGACTCAGGCTGTGGTGTTGGGCCTTGGAGGTTCTGAAGCTCCCCGGCTTCGAACGCTAAGTCTGGCGTCAGCCAGTCTGACATTCACCCGGTCGTTTCGACCGATAAGTCGGGCACCGGCTCTGCCGATGACCAGCTAACCTGGCGTCGGGGTCCGGTGGTGGCCCCGACGATTCCCAGCTGCCAGATATACCTCAGCTTCCCCGGAGGGTTTACCTTAGCTTTCCCCAGAGGGTTCTCTCCACTGGGCCTCTCCCACTCTACTAGACATGGTCCCCCACACACACGCACACACTCGCCTGTCGATCGAGGGACGGGAACCGAGGAGCTTTGGTCAGGTGACCTTCTTCCAGGCACACCTCCGGATCTGGCGTTAGGAGCTTGCACTGTACCAGACGGTTCCCAGCCACCTCCACCGGCGTCTGGCTGTAGTGCCACCAGCACTTCCTACACAAGACCTAACCATCCCATGACCGTCGAGGTTTAGTGTTCTGCAGGGGCCTCCGTTAGGGCCTTCACCCCCTCCGTTGGGCCCTCTTTCAGGGTTGCTACCATTGGGACTTCCATCGGGTTACCCTCTGTCGAGACCTCCTTCAGGGTTCCCGCCGTCTGGATACCCGCCTCCTCAGGCACTGGCGTATAACACACCTGGCTACCCCCATCTGGGTTTTATATCTCAGGGTACGCTCTGGCCTACCCTCTGTTGGGTTACCCGTCGCCACATTTCCACACGACTGGTTTCCTGCAGCTGGGCTTTGCTACAGGTTATCCTCCAGCTTATCAGCCTCTTCCTCCTCAACCTCCAGTGGACTTTAGGTACATTTTACAGTCTTGATGGTCAGAGACCAAGGACCAACTGGTAACAGAGTTGGATAACCATCAGCCTTCCAGACAGTCTCCTAGGAGCCCTGACGTACAGCAGCCGAGGCAGGTTCCAGGCCCTTCGCCTCAGCCGATGCCGTCCGGGCCCACAGGCAAACCAACGCCGGACCCCTGGGAGTCTTCCAACTTAGACCAGGATTCCGACTCCAGTACTTCCGGGCTGCTAGGGTTGGGTTTCGAAACCCCGTCTGTAGGGGAACCCCAGCCCCAACAAATCCCCCAAGTTGCCCTGGAGGATCCATCCTTCACGGACCTCCTCAGGAAAATAGTGGAGATATACGACTGGAAGTAGGGTGCCAGGATCCAAAAAGGCAGCACCTTGCAGAGCACCTGGACATGCAGGAGGTGGCCCCGATCCTTACCCCTCCTTGACTCAAGCCACATGAAGACCTTGCATCAACAATCTGGACGATGCCCTCCTCCATTACAGCGGTGGCCAAGAAGGCAGACTGCATTTATGGTACGCCAGAGGAGGACCACCTCAGTGTGACCTATTCGGTCATTATATCAGCCGCTCATGACCGGTCTGCTAAACCCAGGCATATGAGTACCTCGCCACCAGACAAGGAGTCTCGGCAACTGGACCAGTTTGGCAGGAAATGTTATTCTTCTCCACTCTGGCCATGAGGGCCCTCAACTACGTCGGCCACATACTGGTATACCAGAAATCTTTATTTGCCCAGCTAGAGCCGGCCATTCAAGCACTACCAGACTCTGACTCGAAGTCCCTGTTGGCTGATTCAATCCGTTCTGCAAAAGTGGCCTGCTGGCATTCACTTCGGGTCACTTACAATGCAGTAGAATCTTCTGCAAGGGTGGTTGCCACTGCAGTTAACCTCCGTCGTTTTTCCTGGCTGAGGGTGTTGTGTTTGGCCCAGAACATGCAGACTGCCATCCAGGATGGCCTGTTCTGGGGGTCCGTCCTCTTCGGGGGTGATGCACTGGACATCATTACCACCCTGCAAGATAAAGGCACAGCACTTCAGTCAGTACAAACCATGTACCGTCCAAATTTCAGGCAAAGAAGCCCTTTTGGCGCCAAGGAAAGTGGCAGCCGAAGCAGTAGCAGGCAGCCCGACGTCAAAACAAACGTAGGGTGCAGTCAGCCTCAGCTGCTCCCCAGGCCAAGTCCCAGAGAGCTTCAGGTGCAGCTCTACCCAATCCTCCCTCCCTCGCATGACTCGCCATCCACCTTCCCCTTTCTGGACCTTGCAGGGCAGCAGGTGGGCAGAAGATTTGCTTGTCATCTGCCAGAGTGGCAGGCGGTGACAACTGACTCTTGAGTTCTTCAGCTCATAGAGCAAGGCCGTACCCTGAAGTTTCTCACAAAACCTCCAGACAGGCCTCCAATCCATTCTCTTTACCCGAAGGCAGACATCCCTCTTCTCCGAGAGGAAATTCAGGCTTTATTACAGAAGACAGCAATAGAACCTGTTCCCATGCACCAGGTAGGAAAGGGTTATTACTCCCACTTCTTTCTGGTCCCCAAAAAGATGGGAGATCTGCGTCCCATTCTGGATCTCAGCACTCTGAGCCTATACCTAGAGTACAAACGTTTTCGGATGCTGCCCCTCCTACGAAAGGGTCAGTGGCTTTGCACTCTGGATATGCAGGATGCTTACCTGCACATCTCTATATTCAGGGCCCATCGTCGCTACCTTCCGTTCTCCTTTCAGGGTGAACATTACCAATTCAGGGCTCTGCCCTTTGGCCTTTCTTCAGCACCTTGGGTTTTCACGACAACTGGCTTCTGTCAGCTCCATCGAGGGAGCAGTTGGAACTCGTATCTGCAACCCTGGACCTGTTTCGTCAGATTGGGATTACTGTAAACTTTCCAAAGTCCCAGCTTGTTTCTTCCCCAACACCTGCAATTCATTGGGGCGGTGTTGGACATGGTCCAAGGTATGGCTTTCCTCCTTCAGAACAGGGTGGAAACTCTGCAGAGGCAGGCCCATATGGTGGCCTCGAACAGGAAGGGTCTCAGCCAGGTTGTTTCTTTGGCTGTTGGGCCTGATGGCAGTGGCCATCCCCACGGTACCTTTAGCCAAGCTTCACATGTGTATATAGCAGCAGACGCTCAGGGCACAGTGGGATCAGAGGTCGGACAGTCTAGACCAGATGGTCATGGTCTCCAATTCCATGCAGAGGGATCTCTTGTGGTGGCAAGATCTTTCCAGTCTCACCAAGGGGGTCCTTTTTCAGTGCTCTCCTCCCTCTCCAGACCCTGACAACAGATGCGTCAGGGACAGGATGGGGTGCTCATCTGGGAGACCTCAGGACTCCAGGCACGTGGTCCCTAGCGGAGTCTTATGCACACATCAGTGTGTTAGAGATGAGGGCAGTGTTGTATGCCCTTTGAGCTTTTCAACACTGGCTTTTCCAGGGTACTCTGCTAGTCCAGTCGGACAACGTGTGTAGTCTGGTATCTCAAAAAAACAAGGAGGCACCCATTCGTACACCCTATGCAGGGAGGCGATGCAGATGTGGAATTGGGCTGTTCTGCATTGGATTCACCTCACAGCTGTACACGTGCTGGGCATGCAAAATGTCCTAGCAGACAGTTTGAGCTGTACTATAGTCAGAGCTCACAAGTGGGAACTAAAAGAAGAGGTGGTCGACTCCATCTTTGACCTGTGGGGTCGGCTGGAACTGGATCTGTTTGCCTCCCCATACAACAAAAACTTCCCAAGTCTTGCTCGCTCACTCCAGGGCATGGTGTTTTCTGGCAAGACACACCATCTCTTTGCTGGGCAGGGAGGTTCTTCTATGCCTTTCTTCTCGGTTCTGCTGAGGGTGCTGCTCAAGCTACGGACAGTAGGGGCCTACATAATCCTGATTGCCCCTTTTTGGCCTCAAGTTTGGTTTCACTGCTTCAGCATCTTGCACTGGAGCCTTGACTCTCCTGCCTCTGCAAGGACCTCCTGACCTGGGGGTGGGGGGCACGTGGGGGGGCACGCTGGTCCATCAGGACTGAAGTCTTCACCTTCATCGTGGCACCTCATGACACGGCCACTTCCATATAGGGTCTCTTCCACAGTGGCTCAGGTTCTCGTGGAGGCCAGAAAGCCGTCCACGAGGACCACTTATGCTATGAAATGGAAGTGGTTTTCTATCTGGGCCACTGCAGAGGGTTGGGATCCTTTTTAGTGTCCTCCTCCGTTGGGCATGGAATACCTTCTGCACATTTATGAGTCGGGCCTAGGCTATTCATCACTGAAGGTCCATTTGTCGTCTGTCTCTGCCTACCATACCTTGGTGGATGGTAGGACACTGGCTCAGCTGGAAGTCTCAGACTTAAGGGGATTTTACACCTAAAACACCTGGTGCGCAGCCCCGTGCCATCGTGGGATCTTAATTTTATTTTGGAAAAGTTGACCCTGCTTCCTTTTGAACTGGCTGGTCCTTGTGACATGCGCTATTCATCCTGGAAAGCTCTTTTCTTAGTAGCAGTCGCTTAGGCTCGAAGAATTTCAGAGCCCCGATTTGTAAGGAGCCTTTTAAGTTTTCACAGAGAATGGGGTGGATCTCCATACCAATCCAGCGTTTTTACCTAAAGTGGTTTCTGAGTTTACGTTGAGCCAGTCTATTTAACTACCAGTGTACTACCCCAAAATTTCTAATCGGGGAGAAACGCTTCTTCACACATTAGATGTTCACAGAATCTTGCGTTATTACACAAACAGGACAAAGTCTGTCCAAAAAGTGGATCAGCTTTTCGTTTCTTTTGCACACAAGAGAGAAGGTGTGGCAGTTACCAAACAATGTTTATCCAAATGGTTGGCAAACTGCATTATTTTTTGTTCTCAGAAGTACAGTAAAACCCTCCCGGGGAAGTTAAGGGGCATTCTGCTAGGGGTATGGCTGCCTCTACTGCTTATTTCAGGAATGTGTCTGCTGCTGACATCTGTGCCTCGGCTACCTGGAGTTCAGTCCACAGTTTCACAAAACATTACAGTCTGGACATTGCTTCTAGGCGCAGGGCAGGTTTTGGCCTAGCTATGCTTCAGGGCCCTCCTGCCATAAAAATTTCTTGTACCTTGAACAGGTTCTAGTTCCTGCCTCCCATGTTTCAGTTTTTGTTCAGATTCACACTGCTTGGGACTTGGTCCTCAAGGTGATTACCTACTGCAAGAGCCCTCCTGAAATAAGATAGTACAGTTACGCAAGAACTTACCGTTAATAGAACCTATGCTAATGATGGAATGCTATGCTCAAGCTTGGTTTTCAGACCACTGTCCCTGGAATACATCCTGCAACCATCAGATTCTTTACTCCACTTGCCTGTGTAGGAAGCATCGGAGAGAGCTGTCCTTCATCTTTCTTGAAGATTTTTTTTTCTCGGTTTTTTAAAGTACAGATTATTTCTTTTTGTTTTTAAAGCATAGCACACTTAAGGAGGCAGGGAGTTAGTCTTCCCATACTTGGACGACTGGCTAGCAGTAGTCCAGGCACCCTAGCAGGTCAAAGATGCACTGATCACCACTCCGGATATCCTGCAGTCCTTAGGCTTCCTGGTAAACCAAAAAAAGTCAGTGCTGAGGCCAGTTCAGCTCCTGGAATTTATAGGGGTGGAATTGGATATACTAAGGGGAAAGGCATTCCTCTGTCAGGGGAGGGTGGACAGCCTGGTACAGTTGGCCAGCTCCTTCCAGCTGCATATTCCCAGACCAGCAAGGCACTTTCTCCAGCTGTTAGGACACATGGCTGCATCAACAGCAACAGTGCCAGGTTCCAGATGAGGCATCCAGTTCCATCTCGGATCTCACTGGTCACAGAAGAGAGATTCCATGTCGGAAATGGTACAGGTCACAGAGACTCCTCTTCGAACACACTGGTGGCAGGAAAAGGACAGCCTCAGAGAAGGTGTGTCTTTCCTTCAGCAGCCACCATCCGCAGTGCTAACAACGGATACCTCCCTCCTAGGAGGGGATGCCCACCTGGGGGAGCACACCGCACACGGTACTTGGCTTTAGCAGTAGTCCCTGCTTCACATAAACCTGCTGGAACTCAGGGGTGTTTACCTAGG
The DNA here is from genome assembly GCA_016271365.2 of Neoceratodus forsteri. NCBI lineage: Eukaryota > Metazoa > Chordata > Ceratodontiformes > Ceratodontidae > Neoceratodus > Neoceratodus forsteri. Next base: position 200,009,306 of record CM057453.1, read on the forward strand.
CATTCAGTCCTTTGCCTCAATGCTGCAGGACAAGGTGGTTCAAGTCAGAATAGACAATACAACCACAATGTACTACATCAGCAAGCAAGGTGGCACACTGTCATCCCCCTGTGCACAGAGGCCATGAAAGTATGGAATTTGGCCTACTCTCTGGGGATCTCCCTCTCAGCAGTCCATCTCCCAGGGAAGGGTAGTGTCTTCGCAGATGCCTCAGCAGGATCAACCAGAATCCCCACGAGTGGTCACTAAACGGGCAGATCCTGCAAGTTGTTTTCAGTAGGTGGGGTACCCCAGAGATGGACCTCTTCGCAGCCCCAAACCACCACCAGCTGCCACAATTCTGCTGCAGATCTTCTGCAGTGGGCACAGTGCCTCTGGATGCACTGCTGTTGGATTAGACAGGGAAGTTTCTGTATGCCTTCCCTCCATATCCCCTGTTGCTCAGAGTACTGAACAAGCTCAGGGTTCAGCCAGCGACAGTGATCTTCATTGCTCCAGACTGGGCCAGGCAGCCCTGGTATTCACTGCTCCTGACCCTGTCAGTATCCAGACCAATCTCCCTCCCCAGGAAGCACAACCTACTGACCTCCTCACAAGGCAGGATCTTTTATTCCAGTCTCCAGTCCCAGGCTCAAGGTGTGGCTCTTGAGGACTTAGAGTATGCTGACTTACACCTCTCTGAGGGGGGTTCTGGAGGTCCTCAGAGTTTCTAGAAAACCCTCTACTAGGAAAACTTACACCACTAAGTGGAAGAGGTTTTCTGTTTGGTGCCAGCAAAAACATATAGTCTGTAGCCAGGCTGGCTTGCCAGTAGTTTTGAATTATCTGGCACACCTTCATTCCCTCCGCCTCAGGCCATCTATCCTTAAGATGCACCTGGCAGCTGTCTCTGCTTACCTCTCAGTGGGTAAGGGTTCATCCCTGGTTGCGAACCAAGTATTCAGAAACTTTTTCAAAGGTCTGTTACACTTGCATCCCCCTCACAGTGAGCCAGCTCCTGCATGGGACCTCAGTATATGTATTGGCCAGCTAATGCAACCACCCTTCGAGCCCATATCTTCAGCAGAGCTTAAATATGTGACTCGGAAAACAGTGTTCCCTGATGGCCATCACCTCTGCCAGGAGAATCGGTGAGCTCCAGGCCTTATCCACAGAGCCAAATTACATTTCAGTCCATAGGGACAAGGTAGCCCTCAGGACTAACAGAGAGTTTCTCCCCAAGGTGGTGTCGGATTTTCACCTGAATCAGTCCATCACTTTGCCAGTCTTTTCACTGACCTTTCCAGTTCAGGGGAAAACGTAGGCTGCATAGCTTAGATGTCAAGAGGGCTATCAGTTACTACTTGGATCAACACTAAGAATTATAGGCAGGATAGTACTCTGCTTTTCCTGACTTATGGAGAGGTGGGCAAGGCAAACCTGCCTCAAAGAGGACCATTGCACTCTGGATTGTTGACTGTATTCAATTCTGCTAGAGCAAAGTAGGCAAAGAACCCCCTGTGGGCCTTACGGCACAGTCTACAAGGGGTACAGCTGCTTCTATATCAGCTGCACAAGATAGTCCTTTGTTGGAAATTTGTAAAGCAGCTACCTGGAAAACTGGTCACACATTTACAAAATACTACAGCCTGAATACCCAGGCCAGAAGTGATGCCAGATTTGGTACAGCAGTACTGCAGAGTCTGTTTCCTAAATAGGTTCTCTTCCCTTCTCTAAAGATACTGCTTGGGTAGTCTGCATATGTCAGAAGACAGTAAGATTTCCTGGGGTTTGAAGAAAAAATGACTTACTGTAGTAATCTTGTTTCTTCCAAGGGAATCTTACTGTATTCTGAGCTCCCACCCTACCTCCCCCTACTAGAACTTACAGGCATTGCACTACAGCTGTCCATGCTGTTAGAAATTTGTGAGTTATTTCTTGTTGGGGCATCTGTGACTTGAGTCTTAGTGATGCCCTCACTTATAAATGGAAGAGATTTGTTTGGTTTTTAAGGGGTGTTAGTTGTTTATTAGGATAGTTTAAATAGTTTATTATTATGCGTGTTGTGTAAGAATTTGATGGTTGCAGGATGGGACAGTGGTTTGAAAACCGAGCTCAAGCCTAGCATTCCATCATTAACATAGGTTCTGTTAACCATTTCTGCTCTGGGGCAGTCCAATGTGAGACCATATTGCATATGTCAGAATACAGTAAGATTCCCTTGGTAGAAACAAGATTACTATGGTAACTAATTTTTTCTTTCGTGACTGTTATTTTGAACATATGGTTACATAATATTTATTGTTAGTGGTTTCTTGTGACATAAATAACGTTTTCTGTGCCCTCATTCATTCAATTCACCAGAATACCCCAGCTTCACAGTATTATATATTCTGGTCTAAAATCAAGGTCAAGGGACATCCATCTTTCAGATAAGATGGTAAACCGAGGTCCCAGCTGCCTGTTCTGGTGGTTGTTCAGGTGGATTTTAAAGATCCCATGACACTTGCGAAAAGAGTAGGGAAATTTTATTGAAAGAAAAATGGACTTCATTACAGAAATACACAAAGGAAATACAAGCATACCGGAACAATACAGTAAAAACAGAAACATAAGCTAAACAAAAAAGTCTAGATGAACGAAAATTAGACAAATCAATAAAACAAAATTCAGTCAATCTGCCAAATATCACAGCTATTCCAAAACTGAAAAAATCGTGGCCTAGACCTAAATTTAAAATCATTCATTTTAACAGTAAGCACAGCAGTCTTGATATTATACACAATTTCCCATAACAAGATAAATTTCTGGTGCAGTACTAATAGGCATCTGGTCTGCCAGAGATGATAACGTATCAATGTCAGAACAAAATACATAGTTTCAACATCATATTTACCATTCAGGGATATATTTGTGCCAAACATAATATTTTCGTAAGTCAACTGCAGAAATATAGGTTCAGCCCAAACATCTGCTAACAGTTTCCAAAAAATCAAGTGCAAAGTGACATTCAAGAAACGAATGCTGTTGAGTCTATAATACACTGGCAAGAATCCCTCGGGCAATACCTATTCTCTAAGGATTTATGTTTACGATTCCCTTTAACACTCAGCCTCCCATAATTGCCCAACCAAACAATGTTCCAAACATACAGTGGTAAACGTGGGTTACGAAGTTGCCTTAAGATCCAGTCCAAACTGTCTAGAGGGCAACAGGGAAAGGTAACTGGATCCTGAGCATCCAGTCTCCAATTCTCTTAATATAGAGATTTCCTACTCCGGACACAAAAGTCCTGAGACTGAAAACCCCAGGACATAGCCAACTTTATAGCTTCCTTACCATAGGTGGGCACATCAGGAAGTTTTGCCAAATATCCCTTTTTCCCTATATCCCATTGAGCCACACAGGGTACCAGCCATACCAAAAGAAATAGTTTCCAACTAGCACCACCCGGCTTTAATGCCCCACCAAAATTATAATGCAAAAAAATACTATAAAAGAAAGCAACCGGATTAACCATTCCGGCTCCTCCCTCTACAATTGGTCGATCGTATAATACTGCGCTTGACAGGGTTCAAGCGAGACCCCCAAAACCCTTGAAAAAAACACTAAATAATGTAGTAAACAATTTTAAGAGGCGGGAGAAAAACATAAAGGTACAAAAAAATAGGAACCACTAGTGTTTTAATTAAAAATACACGTTCTAGGGACATGGATATGTTGTTCATCCACACTCATTGGCAGTATCCTTGCCGCTTTAAATCTTGCCGGAAGGTCTTCAAGCTTGCTCCTCCCACCCACCCGGGTGGTATAACTCGGCTCAGCCCCATGGCCAGATCTTCCTTACGCTTGGAAGCTCAGGTTCCCTCCTTAGCTCTCGTTTGTGACTAGTTCCTATTTCTCCGTTTGGATTTAAAAATAATATTTTGCAAAAGACTTCAGTCTTGATCCTGTGACTGCGATGGATAAATCGACTCCAGTTTGGAGATGCCCATGCGGGCAGAAGATGTCTCGGGCGGATCCACACTCCACGTGTGTCTACTCTAGGCCTTGAGCACGACCCGCGGGCTTGCGACCTGTGCTCATCTTTCTCGCCTCGTCCTCGAGAGCCGTGCTGCCCGATTGCAACTGGGCGTCGAGAGCGTTTCCCTCGGTGAAGTCAAGAGAGGCCGGTTGGCGGTATCGGCGGCGTGGCTCGGCCCGGATCAGCTCGAGCGGATGGTAAGCCCTCGAAGAGGGGCGGCGCGGGCGTATCTTCCTCGGCGCGGCATTTATCCGCTCTCTCTGGGTTCTTCCTAACGGCTTCCTTTAAGGAGCTTTGTCTGTCCCTCTCCACTAAAGGAGAAGGGCCTGCGTCTGCTGGACCTTTTCTCGGTCCAAAAGAGGGACAAGGGTAGAGTCCCTCCGTCGGCCGCTCTTGGGAAGAAGGTCCCTCTCCCGGGCCGTGGGCCGTCGGCCCGATTGAGCCGCTCGGCCCCGGCCACTGGCCTCACGGTGTCCCCGTCAGGTCAGTTGACGAGACTCCCACTGATGAAGTGAGATTTTCTCGACCCATTAGACAGGCTGTCGCCTTTAGCAGCGAATTCCCCTCTCCCGGTTCCCCGGGAGGAGTTGAGATCCCGTGGGCTCGCCTGTGCCTCGGTTCCGGAGCCCTCGGATGGACCTTACGAGCGAAGGAGTGTCGGTTCCGGCCGACACCTCACTGACCGACCGGAAATTCGGGACTCGGTCTCGGTCTCGGACCTCCGGCGGTCCAGCCGTTCCCACCGTCATAAGTGGTCTCGGTCTCGGCACAGCGATAGGCGGCGCGCCGTCCTCGTCCTCCTCCTCGGATGAGGAAGCTTCGGCGTAAGTGCGTCGGCAGTCGAGACCTTATGTTGCAACAGCTCCTCCTGGCGGGAATAAGCCGACTCCGGCGCCTTCCGGCCATTAAGTGGCTGTCACCGGAACGGCCGACACAACCCCTCGACTTGCCCGAGGAGCCTATACCCAGGCCGGTTGTTCGGCCAAAACCAGCTGCTCCACCGATTGCGGTGGAACCTCCGCCTCCACAGCCACCAATTGGGGCTCCGACCAAGGATTCTCGGTCGGCTAAGGGTTTACCCCATCGGCTGTCAGTTACCCTCACTCCCGACCGACCTCGGCAGGTGAAGGGTGGTTCAGGCCAGAGGCAGCTCTTGAGGACTCTTCCGAGTCCGAAGATGATTCCTCCTTCTTCTCAGCGACTGGACTTGAGTCTTCAGGAGAGTCAGCCAATGGGCGATAGCCCGTCGTCCTTCCTAGGACTGCTTCGGCTCATCTCGAGTCTACGGGATGGAGCTCGAACCCGTTCCAAGCGGGCCAGGTATCCCCTCACGGAGATTCTGGACCGAGGATTCTCCGGCGGAGGCCTTTCGGTGGCCGAGGCCATAGTGGGCCAGCACTGGAACTTTGGCAGCGCCTGCTTCCTGCCCTGCGCCTTGACGCCAGGATGGCCCAGTATAAGGTCCCTACCGGTTCCTTGTCGGTTTGGAACACCCCTCTGCTGAGGGGTTGGTTACCGACAGCGTTTTCGGAGCGCCGGCAGCGCCAGGGATGTGGACAAACCTCCTGACAAGGTCGAAGTGGACTATGTCGGGCGAAAAGTCTCGCTCGTCCTCTCGGCCTTCGTCCAGGCCAGTTCGGCCGTCCTCATGGCAATTTTCTCATGCCCTGTTGGGCTCCCTGGATGAGTCATCCCTCATCTTCCGCCCGATCTGCAGACTACGGTTAAGCAGGTGCGGGACCAGAGCAGGGCAGTGGCCAAACAGCAGCTCCAGACTGCTTTGGATGTAGGGACTCATGTGCCAGATCGGTGGCGGCCGCAGTGGCTGTCGTCGTGGGCTTGGCTGAGGATATCCACCTTTACTCGGATACCCAGCACAAGTTGGCGGATGTTCCCTTTTGGGGACTGACCTCTTGACCCTGGGGTGGAAGGTCACCTGCAGAGGATCGAGAAGTCCAATGCCACCTTGGACTCGGTCTCTTCCGCTCAGAAGGACAAAGGCCGCAGAGCCACAGCCTAAGCCTTCGTCCTTCTGTGCCCCGGTAGCCTTCGGCCAGCAACGTCAGGGCCAGCAGGCTCGACCTTGGCATCCCAAACCCAAACGCGGCTTCCTCTAACAGGAGGCAGGAGAAGGGCCAGGAGGTTCCTCGGCGGTCCCTCCTCAAGCCTGCCCAGTGCCGGGCTGAGGGGTGTCGCCCCCATCCCCGTCACCCTACCCCTGGGTCCCCCCGTGGGGGGACGGCTCCGGCACTTCCGTTCCGCCTGGTCCGCTGTTACCACGGACAGGTGGGTCTTGGAGGTGGTGGGAAGAGGCCTGCCTCTGGAATTCGAGCAGGCACCACCCTTCAGAGCCGTCGCCCCTCGGGGGGCTTCGGGATCCCCAGCCTCACTGGCGGCTCGTCGAGCCGACATCGCTCTCCTCCTCCAGAAGGAGGTGGTAAGAGAGGTGGTGGACCCTCTTTCAGACCCAGGGTTTGTGTCCAGGTACTTCCTGGTTCCGAAACGGACGGGGGGCTGGCGCCCCATTCTCGAACCTACCGACCTAAACAAGTTCCTAAGGTCTCGAACCTTCAGGATGGTCACTCTGGCTCAGAATAATACCATCCTTGGAGCGCGGCGTGGTTCTGCTCTCTGGACTTGCAGGGCCGCGTTTTTCACGTCCTATCCGTCCGTCTCACCAGAGATTCCTTCGCTTCCGAAGGAAGGATCTCTTGATTCAAGCCATGCCCTTGGCTTGTCTCCAGCTCCCAGGGTCTTCACCAAATGCATGGCAGTGGTGACAGCATTCCTCTGTGGCGGGGTCGGGTGTACCCTTACCTGGACGACTGGCTGATAGCAGCTCCCTCCAGGAAGGAGGCGGAGTGGTCCAGAGATCTGGCCCTCCAGGTCTGCTCTCAACTGGGCCTCCTTATCAAGCGAGGCCAAATCCGAACTCGAGCGAAGCAGGTGATTTTTATTCAGCCGAGGCGCTTCGACTCTCTTCGAGGCGCGGCTCAGCCGGACAGGGCCGAGGTTCTTTCTCCTTTGCCCGATCATTTCTGGTTGGGCAATTGCGCCCTGCCAGGACTTCCTCGCCTCCTGGGTCTCATGGCGGCCTGTACCAGCGTGGTCCGTTGGGCCCGCTGGAACATCGTCCCTTCAGTGGGACTGGCCAGCCAGTGGTCTGGCGCTGCGATCCTTGGACCAGCTTGTAGCCGGTGACACAGGGGATGGGAACGCTCTCCAGTGGTGGACCGTTCCAGATCATTTGCAGGAGGGCATCCCGTCGTCCGCCCGAGCCGGCGGTCTCTCTGTCGACCGATGCCTCTCTGATGGGTTGGGGTGCCCATCTGGGGAACACCGGAGCTCATGGCCTCTGGTCCCAGAGTCGATGCCACATCAACCTGCTGGAGCTCGGCGGTCCGCCTAGCTCTCACGCCTTTGCTCCGTTCCTCCGGGGGTCAAGTGGTCCGAGTCCAGACGGACAATACCACGACCATGTACTATCTAAACCGCCAGGGCGGGACGCGCTCCATGCTTCTATGCAGGAAGCTCTCGCATTTGGTCACTCAGCGCAGCCTGGGCGGATCTCCTAGCCATTCACGTGGCAGGAGCCTCCAACACCCTGGCCGATGCCCTGAGCGGATAGGGGCTGCATCCCACAGTGGTCTCTCCTGCGGAGGTGTACAGCATCTGTTCTCCCTTTGGGGCACACCTCAGGTGGACCTGTTTGCCTCCATGGAGGCAGGAGCTGAGTCTGTTTCATGCCCCCCCCTCAGCAGGGCTCGCTGCAGGGGATGCCTTCTCGAGGCAATGGACCCGGGCCTCTTTCGCCTTTCCCCATTTCCCTTGATCCACAAGGTGCTTCTCAAGGCGAGAGGGACAAAGCGCAGGTGATTCTGATAGCCCCAGACTGGCCTCGCCAGTTCTGGTACCCAGATCTCCTCAGTCTCAGCTCCAGGACTCCGCGGCAGCTTCCAGCTCGCCCGGACCTGCTCTCAGTCAATCAGGGAAGGTGTTCCATCGGACCTTCAATCCCTGCACCTGACGGCCTGGTTCCTGACGGCTAGAGTTCCAGGCTTTAGGTCTTTCGTGAGAGTCCTCAATGTAGTTGAGGCGTCCCGTGAGAGTCGACCAGAAAATGCTATGCCTTCAAATGGAAAAGGTTTTCCATTTGGTGTCAGAGACAAGGCTTGGACCCTTCCTCCTGTTCCTTAGCAAGCATCTTGGACTATTTATGGTCCTTTCTAGTCAAGGGCTTAGGTCGGCGACCCTAAGGGTGCACCTGGCAGCCATCTCTGCTTACAGGCGCGGGCAGGGAAGCAGTCGATGCGCAGGAGAAGGTGGTCTGGCGCTTTTCAAGGCCTTGATCATTTCCCTCAGTCGGGAACCCCCACCTCCGTGGGATCTACTGCTGGTACTGGCAAAGCTCATGGGCAAGCCATTGAACCTATGCACAGGTGTGCTCTCTCTCACCTGTCGTGGAAGACCGCCTTCTTGGTGGCTATCACGTCAGCCAGAAGGATGGGAGAGCTCCAGGCGTCTCCATCGAGTCTCCTTACCTGGTCTTCACAGGGACAAGGTTGTCCTCGCCCCACCGAAATTCCTTCCGAAGGTGGTGTGGGTTTCACCTTAACCAGGTGTTGACTCTGCGGTGTTCTACCCCAATCACACCTCGGAGGCCGAATATGAGCTCCATACTCTGGACCCTAGAAGAGCGCTCGCTTATTATAAGGAGGCGCACGGCTGAAGTAGAGGAGAGTTTAGCCAGCTGTTTGTCACCTACGCTGAAGCCGCATCTGCAGACCTGCAGCCAAGCGGACGATAAGCAGGTGGGTAACCTCCTGCATAGATCTCTGCTATAAGTTGGCGGGCATGGAGCCTCCCAGAGGATAAGAGCTCATTCTACCGCCATACTGCTGTAGCGTGGCTGCTTCCAGGGACGTCCCTATCCAGGAAATCTGCAGGGCTGCTACCTGGAAGTCAGCAAACACCTTCATTACCCACTACCACATCGACCTTGAGTCACGCCGGGATGCTGGTTTTGGGGCCTCGGTTCTCCAGTCTCTCTTTCCCAAGTAAGTATATGGGGTGTCGTCTTGCCTCCTCCTCCCGGAGAACTGCTAGAGTCTGCCAATGAGTGTGGATGAACAACATATCCATGTCCCTAGAAATACAGGTTACTCACCTGTAACAGGAGTTCTAGGAATGGTATATGTTGTTCATCCTACGATCCTGACCTCCCGGCTTGACGCACAACCTGAGCTTCAGCGGGCCAGATCTGGCGTCTGGGGCGGAGCCGAGTTAACCACCGGGTGGGTGGGAGGAGCAAGCTTGAAGACCTTCCGGCAAGATTTAAAGCGGCAAGGATACTGCCAATGAGTGTGGATGAACAACATATACCATTCCTAGAACTCCTGTTACAGGTGAGTAACCTGTATTTTCTTTTTACCTATTTGGTAATGCTTCCATCCAGCAACTAGTCTATCTGCCTTCCCTAAGGTCGCCTGCCAGTTAAGGGACTGCATATCATCTGCCTCAAACCATATCCCTAGAATTTTAATAGACTCAGTAGAAATTTTAATACCAGCAAAATTCCCAGAGATAGGGACACGAAAGTGCCCTAGGGGAGCCCCCACACTTTTCCCAAAATTTATGTGAGACCCTGAAATAGAGGAATACTTCTGGAGGACACCCTCCAAGGCTCTTTCCTTTGTATCCATAGCTACAGTCAGTACCAAGTCATCCGCATAAGCTAAAATCTTCACAGGGGCAGAATTATGGGCACCTTGCAACCCAGTTATCTCTGGGCAAAGAAGAATAGCCCGAATCAAGATATCAGTACAAAAGTTGTATAAAATGGGGCTCAGGGGGCAGCCTTGTCGAACACCATATTTGACTTCCACCTGCTTACCTAGCCATCCATTAACACTGGAATAATGACTGCATCTAAATATAGGGTTTTTATCCACCGTATGAACTGAGCAGGGATCCCAAATGCCGCTAAGGCTGAAAAGAGAAACAAATGAGAGACTCTATCAAAGGCTTTCTCTTGGTCCAAGCCTAATACCCACCCTTTAACACGCCCCATATATCCCAGCGAAAATGGTTCCCGTAATAAAACCAAATTGTCATGCTGACCTCTCCCAGGAATACTACATGTCTGAACAGGCTAATCAATCTTGCAATTCGAATCAATCTAGCTAACAAAACTTTTACCAAAATCTTGTAATCAATATTCAGTAAACTGAGCGGCCTCCAATTATGAAGGTCAGCCGAAGACCCCTTCTTTTTAAAAATAAGAACTAAAATAGCTTGTTTCATAGAATTCGCAAATTTGGCTCTGGATAACATATTAAACAAAAGGGTCAAAACTGGAACTAAGTCTTCCTTAAAGGTAACATAAAACCCAGCTGTAAAGCCATCTGACCCGGGAGCTGAGTTCAGGTTTAAACTAGCAATAGACTGCGATACCTCCTCAGCAGAAATCTCAGCGGTCAACCTTTCACCTTCCTCAGATGAGAGAAGAGGCAAATTCAAAGAATCCAAAAAGGATTCCGCTGAGTCACAATCAGCAACACAACCCAACATGTTAACCACATGCTACTCAACAAGCTCTACAAGAAGCTCAGGAGAACTAACAAGCTCCCCAGAGGGGGACCGTAAGGCCTGAATAAATCTCGACTCAACCCTTCCCTGACAGGCCTTAAAGGGGTCCAAATCTCCTGTGGATACCTGGGTCCCAAATCTAGCCTCCTGCCCCAAAGAGCTAGCCCGATCATACTGTAGGGCTTTCATCTGACTCTTAATAACCTCAATCTGTTTACTATAATCCTGAGAGGAAGCCTCTGTAAGGGAAATCAGAGTCTGGAACTGTTGGCATAATGCCAGATACAGCAAATATTGGGCATTGTGATCAGCAGCAGCCTTCTTTTGCAGCACCTGCCTCCACCGAGCCTTAGAATCGTCCCATCACTCAACCGCATCCTCATAGATATCTGCCACAGATAGTCTAGCTGCCCATTCCTTCCTCCATATCTTTCGAACCTTCAGATCCTTTAACATGGAGTCATTTAGTCTCCACATATTCTTTTTACACCGCGGCGCATTACCGCAGGAAAAGGAAACCATTACAGCAGCATGGTCAGAAAATTCTATACCAACAGTTTGACAAGAGATAAAATATGTACTACACTAGATAAGATGATAAAGTCAATCCTTGTATTAAGGTTACCACTGAAATATGTAGACCCACCTGTAGAATGCTGGGATCTATAAGCATCCACAAGATGGGCTGTAGAAACAATATTTTCAAACAACATGATGTCTTGCTGTATTCTGACAATTGCAGTGATTCCCAACCTTTGAACTGACCCGGAGAACTAAGAAGTAACTTTCCATGCAGGGCATGGAACGCTGAGCTCGAGCTCAGTTGAAGTCTCTGTCTGGAGTGTTTTGAACTTAAACCGTCAGATTCTTTACTCCGCCTCACTGAACAGTCGCTCCGGAGATTTCTCCTTCAGCTCGGTTAGAAAGTTGGTTAAAGTTTTCAGTTTTTGTCTGTTTTAAACCGAAAAAAGTATCCGCATAGTCGGTTCAGTCTCTGTCTGTGGGGCCGTGAGTACTAGATAGGAGTTGTTCTGTTTTTCTGTGTGGAACTTGTGAAAGTGCGGTCGGTTCGGCTGAACCGGCCATTTGACTGTGAATTTTGTTGGTATACTTAGTGTGTGGTTACCGGTTCTTATCGGTTCTTAAAAAAAAAAAAAAAAAAGTGTTTTTAACTGTTTTTTTCCAATACCTGTGACACGGTTAGGAACCGATAAGGGAGTCTTGCCTGGCAGTTGCCGAAAAAAGGGTAAGTTTGGTTAGGTTGGCCATGTCTGAGAAACCCAGGAAAAAAAACGGGCCCACTGGGTTTCAACACTGCAGTGAGTGTGGGGTGGTCTTTGCTAAGGCCGATCCCCACACCACCTGTGTTTATTGTCTGGGGTTTGACCACCTCGATTCAGACTGCCAAATATGTAAAAACTTTCCCAAATCTACCCTTGAGAAGAGATTAGGTAGACTGAGGGAAAAGGCCGAAGTCGCTGACCGGATGGCCAGCCAGGTTCGGTTCGACCGAACCAGAGGAGTCCCTCTGACCAGGCGATGCTCCGGGCAAGGAGCCGATTCTGAGGGATCGGTTCCGACAAAAAGAAAGTGCAAAGATAAATCGACCGGTTCAGATCCAGAGATTCATGTTCCGACCGCCGAAGAGACAGCCAGGGCGATTCAGATTGTGGAATCGCTCGGTCTGGTTCCGACCGATCCAGCTTCTTCTGGCAGGGTTTGGTTTGGTTGGTTCCCCCGGTTCAAGAGTATACCCTTGAAGATTTTTATGAACCGGAATTTGAAGAGGAGGGGGAATTTGAGGATTATGATATAAGTGAAGGTCTGGATGTACCTGTGGAACCGGACATCTCCCCAGACAGACCTTCAGGTGTTTTCCCTCCTAGGCTTTCTGAGTCCCCTTCTCACTTTGTTTTACAGAAAGGTAGCTGAAACCCTCCAGCTTCCTATGGAGGAGGCTGTGGAAGACCAAGAGGAGCCTGACTATGTAGAGATGATGAACATCCCAGAGTCCAGGAGACTGTCTATTCCCCTCCATAAATCGTTTGGGAAACGGACACTAAAAATGTTAGTCTCCTAACACTATACCTCCTGTGGATAGAAGAATGGACAAGGGGTATACACTTTCAGGCTCAGACACGGAGTTCTTATATCAACAATGCAGCCATGTTGGGGTGGTGCAGGCTGCTGCCTGTGACAAGGCAAATATTCCCTTGGCTTCACACCCCCCTGACAAGGACTCCAGAAAGATTGATGCCATGGCAAAGAAGCAGTACATGGCATCTTCTTTGGGACTCAGGCAGGTGAATTACATGGCCTATACAGCCAGGTACCAGAAGTCCAGGTGGGACACTGTACTGGCACTGGCTAAACAGGCCTCCCCCCAGCTAGCCAAGGAGCTGGAGGCAGTGGCTGCAGATGGGATTGAGGCATCTAAGGTTCTGTTTCATGCTGCTGTGGACTCCAGTGATGTGTCATCAAGAGTCATGGCAACATCTGTGGCTCTTCGGAGGATGGCTTGGCTCCGATGTACTAGCCTCTCACAGGATACCCAGGCTAAGGCCATGGATTTCCCTGTGGTGGGTAATTCTCTGTTTGGGGAGCAGACAGAGAATTACATGAAGAAAATGGATGAGTACAGGACTACTTACAGGATTGCTCAGGCCAAGGAAAGGCAGGCAACTCCTCAAAGGCAGCAGTCTAGGGGCAGGCCTTTTCAAAGGCCCTTTTACCAAGCACAGACCTCTTCTTCCTTTTCTCAGAGGGGGTTCTTCAGAGGGAGAGGCAGAAGGGGGATGAGCAGGGCTGCATCCACTCCTCAGCCTAAAGCCCCTGCCAAGCAGACACCCTGATGGGCCTTCCCGGGTCGACTCTCCTATTCCAGTAAGGGGCAGGCTGGCTTACTTTGTCCAGGACTGGATGTCTATTACATCAGACAAGTGGGTCCTGGAAGTAGTAAGCCAGGGACTGGTTCTCAACTTCAAAAAATTTCCAAAGATGAGAGCCAGATCTTTTCCACCTTCAAATCTCTCAGAAACCCTTGCCCTAGAGGCAGAGGTTTCTTCTCTCCTAGCTTTGAGAGCTACAGAGAGAGTACGTACCCTACACTGGGGCAAAGGACTGTACTCCAAGTACTTCCTGACCCCCAAAAAGACAGGGGAGTGGCGACCCATCCTAGACCTAAGATATCTAAACAAACATCTTTTAAAACCAAAGTTTAAGATAACTCTGGGAATAATCCTTCCCTCTCTAAGGCCAGGGGACTGGCTAGCCTCCCTGGACCTCAAAGATGCCTACTTTCACATTCCCATCAGGTGCTCCCAGAGAAAGTACCTCAGGTTCGAGTTGCCCTCAGGCCATTATCAGTTCAGAGCAATGCCCTTTGGCCTAACTTCAGCCCCAAGGGGTTTCACAAAGTGCCTGGCAGTAGTAGTTGACTTTCTAAGAAGGCAAAAGATTTTGATTTTTCCATATCTGTACGATTGGCTAATAGTGGGTCAGTCTCCAGACCAAGTCAAGTCTCACCTGCAAGTGACCCAGCAAGTGCTCACTTCTCTAGGATTTCTTCTCAGCCTTCCCAAGTCAGTTCTCGAACCAGTCCAGCTTCTTACCTTCATAGGGGCAGAACTGGGCACACTCAGAGCAAGAGCCTTTCTTCATCTAGAAAGGACAAGGGCTCTTATGGAACTAGCTTCTTCCTTCAGCCTTCAGGTATCTCGACCAGCAAGGCATTTCCTCCAGCTCTTGGCCCACATGGCAGCTTCAACAGTAGTGGTGCAAGGGGCAAGATTCCAGATGAGGGATATTCAGTTCCACCTGAGGGCTTTCTGGTCTCAGAGAAAGGACTCTCTTACCAAACTGACTCCAGTGACTCTGACCTTGATCCAAGCCCTCCAGTGGTGGCAGGATCAGGACAATTTAAGGCAAGGTGTCCCTTTTGTTGCTCAGCCTTGTTCAGTGGTCCTTACCACGGATGCTTCTCTCCTGGGCTGGGGAGCCCACCTGGGGTCCCTCACTGCCCAGGGCCTATGGTCCCCCCAAGATTCCCCTCTCCACATCAATCTCCTAGAGCTCAGGGCAGTTTTTCTGGCTCTAAAAGCGTTCTCACAGTCAGTTCAGAACAAGGTGGTTCAAGTCAGAACAGACGCCACCACCACTATGTGGTACATCAACAAGCAGGGAGGCACTCGGTCCACGGCCTTGTGCACAGAAGTCATGAAGTTGTGGTCCCTGGCTTATTCCCTGCAAACCTCTCTTGTAGCAGTTCACCTTCCAGGCAAGGACAGTGTGCTAGCAGATGCACTGAGCAGGATTTCTCAGGGCCATCACGAATGGTCCCTGGACCCCCAGGTTTTGAAGGTGATTTTTTTCAAGGTGGGGCACTCCTTAAATAGATCTCTTTGCAGCCCCAGACAATCACCAACTCCCTCTTTTTCGTTCCAGACCTCCAGTCCTGGGCTCACTCCCTCTGGACGCCTTGATCGTCAATTGGGAGGGGAAGTTTCTGTATGCCTTTCCCCCCTTCCCTCTCCTGTTCAAAGTTTTGGTAAAAATAAGGTCTCAACTATGCAAGGTGATTCTGATTGCTCCAGATTGGGCCAGACAGCCCTGGTACCCTCTGTTACTGTCTCTAGCAGTCCATCTTCCTCTATCTCTTCCCAGGAATTACAACCTGTTACATCCTCTCAGGGAAGGATTTGGTACCCTAATCTTCAATCTCTCAATCTCAAAGTATGGCTCTAGAAGAGTTAGAGTTTGCAGATCTGCAACTTTCCCAAGGGGTTCTGGATATCCTCAAGGCTTCTCGAAAGCCCTCCACCAGAAAGACTTACAACTCCAAATGGAAAAGATTCAGCATTTGGTGTTCTAAGAAGCCTATTTCTATAGACACTGCTGACTTGCCTACGGTTCTGGATTATATGGTCCATCTTAATGGCCTAGGCCTCAGGCCAGCTGCTCTCAACGTACACCTGTCAGCTGTTTCTGCGTTTTTGTCTGTGGGGAAGCCTTCCTCACTATCTTCCCATCCTGTGTTCTGTAAATTTTTTAAAGGATTGCTTCACACTAGTCCCCCTTTTAGAGACCCTGCCCCTGCCTGGGATTTGAATGTTTGCATTGCTCAGCTTATGCAACCCCCCTTTGAGCCTATGTCTTCAGCAGAGCTTAAGTACTTGACTTGGAAAACTGTGTTCCTGGTAGCCATTACCTCTGCCAGGCATATCAGTGAATTGTAAGCCCTGTCAGTGGAACCTGATTGTATCTCCTTTCACAGGGATAAAGTGGTCCTTAGAACCAACAGAAGGTTCTTGCCCAAAGTGGTTTCAGACTTCCATTTAAACCAGTCTGTGTCTCTCCCTGTTTTCTTCACTGATCATTCTTCCTCAGGAGAGAGGAGGCTACACAGTTTAGATGTCAAAAGAGCCCTTAGTTACTACATGGAGCGTACCAAGGGTCACAGGTTTGACTCCTCCAGTTGTTCCTCACTTATGGAGAAGTGGAAAAGGGCAAACCTGCACCAAGATCTATTGCCAGGTGGATTGTGTCTTGTATACAATTCTGCTATGAGAAACTGGGAAAAACTCCACCTCAGGCCTGAGGGCTCATTCCACAAGAGGTACAGCTGCTTCCCTGGCTGCGGCCAGGATATCCTCTCTTAGAAATTTGTCAAGCAGCCACCTGGGAAACAGTCCATACCTTTACCAAGCATTACAGGGGAGGAAGGGAGGAGGGGTAGCAATGATAGTCAAAAACTGCATTGGCATAGGCGGAGTAGAGGAGGCGGAGGGAACCGTGGAAGTGATTTGGGTCACCTTGATAACAAGGGGGGGCAAGAGAGTAAAAATAGGAGTGGTGTATAGACCCCCTGCCCTGGCGGAGGAGCTGGAGGAGAGTCTGGTGGCAGATGTTGGGAGACACTGCAGACTGGGCAGAGGAACGGTGGTGGTGTTGGGGGACTTAAACATGCCAGGAACAGACTGGGAGACTATGACATCTTCTGTGACCAGGGAACAGACATTGTTGGATGTCTTTCAAGACGCGTTCCTAACTCAGCAGGTGGGGGAACCGACCAGGGAGGCGCGGGTACTGGATGTGGTCCTGGCAGACAGTGACCAGATTAGGGGCCTGCAGGTAAGGGACCCGTTGGCGGGAGTGACCATGCCTGCGGTCTGGTTCTGCCTGGACCTAGGAGGGCTAGAAGGCTGCACAAAGACGGAGGTAACTGACTCTTAGGGAACGGATTTGATGAAATGGAAGGATCCCATGAGCATTTGGATGTGATTGGGTCAGATATGGACTTGCAGATGATAGGTGGGAAATCATCAGGAGAGGGGTGCAAGATGCTACCAGCACCTGTGCAAGAGTAAGACGAAAATGCGGTAGGGCCTGAAAACCTTGCTGGTGGTCCAGGGAGGTCCAGGAGGTGGTGCGGGGAAAGAAGGCAATTCAAGTGCTCAAGGAGTGAAAGGGATCGAGGGGAGTATGAGCTGATGGCTAGAAGGGCCACTAGGGTGGTGAGGGCGGCTAAGGCAAGGAAGGAGCAGAACCTGGCCAGGGAAATTAGGAGAGGGAACAAGGGTTCTTTAGATACATTGGGAAAACGAAGGGTGAAGGGCAGATTAGCAGGATTAAATCAGGGAGGATGGGCACAAGACCGGGAAGCAGGCTGAGGTACTAAATTAGTACTTCACCTCAGTTTTCACCAAGGAAAATGGGGTGCTGCATCATACATGGGAGGAGACAGAGATACTGAGGAGGGGGAGACCCTTACCGATCGGCGGGTCTTGGGAGAGGGGGAGGCATCACTGGCAGGAGGGGGGAGGAGGGCTAAGCAGGGAGAAGAGGTACCGGAAGTGGTAATCACAGCAGAGAGAGTGAGGGAAGCCCTCAGCTCCTTTAAGATGGAGAAAGCACTGGGGCCGGACAAATTACATCCCAGAGTGCTGAAGGAAACTTGCGGATGTCCTGGCGAAGCTTTTCACCATCTCTCTGAGGACAGGGTGGGTGCCCCAGGACTGGAAGGTGGCGCATATAGTGCCTATCCACAAGGGGGGATCAAGGGAGGTGGCAGGGAAATACAGGCCTGTCAGCCTGACATCGATGGTGGGCAAGGTGATGGAGGGCATTGTCAAGGAGAGGCTGGGGGGGACCTGGAAAAGTCAGGGTGTCTGGACAATAGACAGCATGGATTCGTCCCGGGGAAATCGTGTCAGACAAACCTTGTGGAGTTCTATGACTGGGTGATGAGTGCCTTGGACCTGGGTAGACCAGTGGATGTCCTCTTTCTAGACTTCAGCAAGGCATTTGACTCTGTTACTCACGTGGGCCTGTTGGATAAGCTGGGAGAAATGGGGGTGGGGAACCAGATGATCAGATGGATAGGCAATTGGCTCCAGGACTGGACTCGGAGGGTCATAGTTGGCGGGATAGTCTCATCCCCAAAGAGGGTCATTAGTGGGGTCCCACAGGGATCAGTCCTTGGGCCCCTCCTGTTCAATGCCTACATCTCTGACATAAGGACAGGAATCAGGAGTGAGATGAGTCTCTTTGCGGATGACTCAAAACTGGGGGCGGTGGTGGATGGGGAGGAGGGGAGGGTGGCCCTACAGGGGGACCTGGAGGCTCTGGAAAGATGGTCTAGAAAGTAGAAGCTGAGGTTCAGTGCAGGGAAATGCAAGGTACTCCACCTGGGGGCCAGAAACCCGGGCCAAGTGTACACCCTGGGGGGGGAAATGCTACTAGTCTCGATGGCTGAGTGGGACCTGGGGGTGGTGGTGGATGTCAAGATGAAAAACTCGGAGACTTGTAGGAGGGCAGCAGCCAAGGCCAACAGGATGCTGGGCTGCATCGCTAGGGGGATCACCTCCAGAAGGAGGGAAGTGATACTCCCTCTGTATAACTGCTTGGTGAGGCCACACCTTGAGTACTGCGTGCAGTTTTGGAGGCTACACTTAAAGAGGGACATTAAACTCCTGGAGAAGGTCCAGAGGAGGGCAACCAAAATGATTTGGGGCTTGGGGGACAGGACCTATGAGGAGAGGCTCGAAGAGCTAAATATGTACACATTGGAAAAGAGAAGGGACCGGGGGGACATGATAGAGGTCTTCAAGTACATGAAGAGGGTAAATAGAGGAGGAACAGTCAGGGTGCTTCGAAGGAAGGAGGAGGGGACCACTAGAGGGCATGGGTGGAAGCTGGAGGGGGGAAGATTCAGGGGAGAAAGGAGGAGGTGCTACTTCACTGAGAGGGTGGTGGAGCCATGGAATGCACTGCCTAGGGGGCTGGTGGAGGCAGAGACGGTGGAGGGGTTCAAGAGGGGCTGGGACAGGTACAGGGGAAGGGTTCTGGAAGCAAAATCCAATGCAGCAAGAATATCCGGAACTGGGAAGGGAGAAGCCAGAGAAGGCGAGGGGGGCAGCAAGGTCAGCACCCAGGGTGGGGGCTGACCAATTGAGCAGACTCGAAAGACCGTTAGGCCTATTCTACTGGCATTTTAGTATGTTAGTATTACTCTCTGGATATCCAGGCTAGAAGTGATGCTCAGTTTGGCACAGCAGTACTTCAGAGCCTGTTCCCAAAGTAGGTTCTGTCCCTCCTCCTTGGAGGTACTGCTTGGTAGTCTGCAATTGTCAAAATACAGCAAGACTTCATGTTGTTTGAAAAAAAAAAAAAACTACTCACCTTAGTAATTATATTTCTTATAATGGAGTCTTGCTGTATTCTGACCTCCCTCCCTGCCTCCCCTCTCAGAACCTGTTTTTGGGAAGTGGGTGGGCAGGTGCAGTGTTGCACCCCAGGGGTGTTTTTTGTTTGCACCCTCCTCCTTTTTGTTTGGGTGCTTATTTATTATTGTTATTTTTAGTACATTGGGTTTTGTTCTTGGGTTTCCTGACTTGAGTCTTCCTTGGGAATCCAAACTTTTTTACAGCCAGTTGGCTAGTAGAATGTTTACAGTTTCCACATAGAATTTTTAGTTTAGTTGGGCTTGTAAAAATCTGACTGTTTAAGTTCAAAACACTCCAGACAGAGACTTCAACCGAGCTCGAGCTCAGCGTTCCATGCCCTGCATGGAAAGTTAATTTAGTTCTCCGGGGCAGTTCAGAGGTTGGGAATCACTGCAATTGTCAGAATACAGCGTAACCCCTCACCCCTGCCTTTTTACTAAAACGACAGGTGGCATGCTGTTGGCGTTGGCAGCAATACCTGGTGGGGACCTGGGTTCGGGGAGGATGAGGTTACCTGGCACAAGGGCACCCAAGTAAATCCGACTACAGGAAGCAATAACTGTAATGTCCAGAACCAGGATTGGGATTTTTCAGTGTGGCTTTTATTCATAACTAGCTGAACATCATAAAGCATAGATGGACCCCCAAGGGGCTACGTATACTGATAATACAAATTGGAGACTACAAGGCGGTCCACTTAAAGGATGAACCCATTTCTACCGTTTTCTGGCTCTGGACCCACCAGGCACACAGCCCGGACTTGCATGCGCTTTGGATACACAGCCCGACTGGCCCAGCTCCCCTGCCGGCCACTTGACTGACGGTCCATTTAAAGAATGAACCCAAATTTTACTTCTTGTGGCTCCCCACGCCACTTAGAGTCTGCGACTCCTAGAGAGATTTTGTTCTTACTTCCTTCTGACTCCCATCAAACAAGGAGAATTATTTTCCCAAGTTGTGGCTCCCCACGCCACTTAGAGTCTGCGACTCCTAGAGAGATTTTCCAATTTGCGACCCACGTCTGGGTACCTACCTCATCACTGGCCAGGCGCATGAGGCAAGTAGCAATCACAGAATAAATCCGTAGAGGTGGACCTGGTTACTAAAGATGGGGGGTGTTCCCACCTCCAGCTCCCACAGCCCATACCCGGCCATTTCTCTGGACAAACAGAAACTAAAAACTTTGAAATGTAGATTAAACGGTGGATGACCTGTAGCACCTCCTCTACAACATTACTTGAATCCATAAAGACTTTAGATTTTTACACTACTCCATTTGTTTGTCCTAGTACAATAGGCCTCCCAAATAGTAGTTCACATCCCAGCTTTTTTCACATTTTCCAAACTGAAGAAACATATTGTTTGCCCTCTCAAAATAGAGCAAAACACTCACCCTTTCGTTGCAGGTGCCCCACAGGCGAAGTACAACTTCTTTCACTTTTATCAGACCAAAAACAGAAACTGTAAAAAGGCAGCTTTCTTCCTGTAGTAGAAATTAGGGGATTGCCCCTGGAATCCACAGAGGGGGGAGGGGGGCACTGAGACCTGGTCAGCGGTCTCCACCACTTGAAACTGAACACTGACCTTCTCACACAGAAGGTAAACAAAAGACACTTCCTTCTCCCCAGGACGTAAACAGAAAACTCCCTTCCTGCTTGACAGTAAACAGGAGACTGACTTTGAAAACTCCCAACGTTCTATCTCACTCCCTCTGCTGCAGATTCCAATGTGGCTTATGCAGCTGCGACAGTTCTATGGTGATGTCATCTCTCAGTCTCAGCTGTGACTGAGAACAGAGTGAGACAGTGTGAAACCCATTTAACTGGAGTATCACAAGCTGCCTTCCCTGCCTACCACTAGGTCTTACTGGGATTCTAGTAACCCCGGGTAACAAGGGGTTACAACAGCAAGACTCCATTAGAAGAAATATAATTACTAAGGTGAGTAATTTTTTCTTTGAGGGCAACAGAATCACAAAAAAGCTTGGAAGTCTGAAGCCCCATATCCATCTGATGCAGCCTACAATTGAAATCTCCTGCCCAAATAATCAGTCTGGAAGTATGAAGAAAGGGACGCACTAGATGAGAGAGACACCCTCTGTGCTTTAGTCTATGTGGCATATATCACAATCAACCGGAATCTCTCAGAAGAGAACGAGATATCCAACAATAAAGCCCTCCCAGGTTGTATGTCCACAAGTCTGGACACATTCAGGGCAGGGTTAGAAAATAAAATCCCTATGCCATCACACCTGTCAGTCCCCGAGGACCAGAAGGAAGGCCCATGAGGCCAGGCTCTGGATGCTTGTTGCAACTCCTGATTGGTTTTAAGCCTGGTATCAACTAGACAGGAAATATCACAATGCATGTCACGCATCGATAGCATAACACCCCCAAGTTTACTTTGTCCTTAATACTATTGACGTTTAGGGAGCATACTTTTAAAGACGCCATCTAAGTGCCTGAGGGAGACTTACTTCTCTGGCATTGCCAGGTCCTTTTAGCAATGGGATCTGCATCCTCGCCACCCTCAGTGTCAGTATTAGAAATAATCGATGAAGTATCCGTTTCCTCACCTGCAGATTCTTTATCGGACAACTCGGATGCTAGCAAGGCAAATTTATTCCCAGTCTTCCAAGAACAAACCCCACCATCACCACTAAGGCCAAAAACAGCCCGACCTTTCCTATTATTATGCGCTTTAACAAAACAGTCTTATCTACACCTGAAGTAGACTGAGCAGCCGGCGCGATCACAAACCTCCTCAGCTATCGACTCCTCCTGTGGTAGCCCCTGAATCAAGTCTTGCTTCTGAGAAACCAGGTCCCCAGGTAGACAACCCTCCTTAACTGCTCCCAACCCAGAGACATCCTCCTGTCTGATATGCTGCAGGGGACCCACTCCATTCTGCAAAGCACGATCTGCAATTATTTTGGCCTGTGTTTGCTGAGCCAATGTAATCAGGCTGTCGTGAGAGGGACAGTCCTCCCTGTTATGGGAGGCCCAAGGACAACGACCATATGCATGGCCTGTACGTTAACATAAGTTACATTTAAATAAATTCAAACAGGCACTAGAGTTGTGGCCAAATTCAAAACAATGACTACATTTAACTGTGTCGCAAGCAGAACTGAAATGCCCTCTAGAGCCACATTTGAAGCAGGACTTGGGTTGCCCAGAATAGAAAATTAACCCCTTATCTTTCCCCAGATAAAAGAAACTAGGCAGGTGGCTGGGAGCTTCATTAGTGGAGTACAGTTTGACTCGAACCCGCCATCCCAGATTTGTTCACTGTCCAGGGTAGGGACAGGTTTATTCAAAACCTTGCATCTTTGTCTCAACCAAAATAAAATATCCTCAATATTAACCCCTTAATTTTTTAACATAATCGTTATGTTCCTAACAGCGGGTTTAGTCAAAGGAATAGCATGAAAAGGGGACCAAATGGGAGAGGTCTTACAAAGAGCATACTGGGCCCAAAATCAATCTAAACCAGAGACTTGTTTAAAACTGATGTCATAGTTAGCGTTCCCCAATCCTATAAGGGCAAAAATTTCAGATGAAAAGAACCTCATGGATCCTTTAAGCAAGTTTTTAGCAACATAAATCCTGTCAGGAGGGTCAGCCAGGCCCCCTTTATACAATAACTGGACAGCATTGCACCTTGGAGCAGGCTCCTCTGTAGAGGTAAACAAATCTGTAACTTTAAAGCCAATAGGTTTAGTTTTATCTCCCTCCTTTTCTTCAAGCAACTGAGGATCAGGCCCTAACCTAAGAGGAACCTCAGTAACAATGTTTTCCCCAGGACCTGCCTGAGGACCAACAGGGCCATTAAAAGGAGATGTCTCTCTACTAGAAATCACAGAACACTCTAACGATTTAACAGTACCATCCTTCACACTAACAGTAGGAGCATGCTGAAGAATAAGTTCTGGACAGTCAGGAGAACAAACAGTAAATAAGTTACCCCGGGGTTCGTTGGAGCTCTCAAGAGGAGTGGCAACCGGTGCAGCAGCCTTCTGTAACATAGAAATATATGAAGGATCCTGTGAATTCGGAGTCCAGATACCTTCTTCCCCTTGTTCCCAACCTGCGCTTTGCAAAGCTGCCTCAGGGGACCAAGCAATTTAGTCCATAACCAACTGCGGTTTAGAAGTTATAACAACTGGTAAAGGAGCAGCGGAAGGGAGTGCTGGGACCGATTCCCCTTTCTGCTTATTCCATTCAGGCGTTTGTTTTGTGGGGGGGAAAAAAACTTCAGGCGCAGAACAATCAGTTTCCGCCTCCTTAGAGAGTGAGGCAGGCAGTGCACCACTTCTCTTTTTGCCACCGAGGTGTTTACCT
Source organism: Neoceratodus forsteri (assembly GCA_016271365.2). Classification (NCBI taxonomy): domain Eukaryota; kingdom Metazoa; phylum Chordata; order Ceratodontiformes; family Ceratodontidae; genus Neoceratodus; species Neoceratodus forsteri. Next base: position 200,032,963 of record CM057453.1, read on the forward strand.
GTTTTTGTTGACAGTGCAGTCGGGGGCTTTAGGCACAGTGGGCGGCAACCCAGCAGACTGCCAGCCCTCAGAGTCTCAGAAACGTCATCCGACTGAGAGGCATTGCAAACCTCTGGTTCTTTGTTCGTCGCAGTTACTTCCGCATCAGTAGAGGGCTCAATAGGTTGAGCAATCTGGACTGTAGCCATAGGGACAGAAATTTCCGGGAGGGCTGCAATCTCCTGCTCCAGCGATACCATTTTCTTCAGAAGCAAGGATCGTTCCAACAACAAGCGGACCTTTACCGGATCATCGCAGGGCAAACTTGAGACTGCTCGCTGCTCAGAATGGACACCAACACAGATTTCATCTGTCTGCACCATACTCATAGTAGTAACTGCAGCTACAACACATTCTTCCTCCACGGCCTCTAGTATGCCAAGCACAGGAGAGGAGGCCCTCGTTCCTGCACCCGCCACATCCATCGCCTCTGACACGTCCGGCAAACTGACCATTGCAATGCAGATGGCCAAGGAACCCCCTTCTGTTACAGTAAGGGATTTTCCCTGGTGTCCTGGCCAAATTTCCCCCTTTCACTAAAAACGCCACCAACAACTTAATCTGGTTCCGTATGCCAGTTTGCATCTCCCTTCTTCCCTGTGATGAGGCTGAAAATAGGCAGAATTGCCTAGCCTTCCTCTCCCAGTCAACAAAATCTAAATAAAATGTACAGCCCCCTGCTAGAATATGTGCAGTGAAAATCGCACATGGATACGGCAGTAAAACGGCAGTGCATGAGGTGGCTGGTGTTTTCATTTCAGTCAGAGGCACTATTTGTGATTTGGCCACTAGATGGTGCCAAAGCCTGGCAAAAGCAGTTCATTCATAAAACCGGAAATTGCGTGCTATCAGCTGCTCCCTCAGCGTGAAGAAGTCGGGTCAGTATCAGGACCAACAGAAATTCAAAAAAGACTGCAGTACAAAGTAGGGGCTACGTTCATTAATGTTAATATGATTAGATAAACTTGATGTGCCTCTCCCCTGTAACAGTGAACAGTATTGTGCCAGTATTTTGTAATAGCCCATTTGCCCATGACCTTGAGGCTAGATCCATGTCAAAAGCTGTGGTTCTGGATTTTAGACAAGCCAGCTCTGATCAGATCAGGGAATTGGTCAAGGGCAAGTTAGCTGTAGGGGATGAAATTGGGGTGTAGGAGAAAAGCGGAGAATTTAAAGGGACCATTCTCAAAGCAACCAAACAGTGCTTGAGAAAGGTTTCCAAGAGTAATAGGCACAGGAGACCAGTGTGGTTCTTTTAGAAGGTCAGAGAGGCACTGAGGGCCAAAAAAACAGGGCCTTCATTGGCTGCGGGGAAAAATGGGGGATGAGGAATGGAGCAAATACCGGGTAAGGATGAAGGAGGCCAACAAGGCAGTCAGGGACACAAAAGCAGTTAAAGAGCTGTGTATTGCAGAGCTGGTTAAGGGAGGAGAAAACTGTTCTTCTGGAATATTAGGGAAAAAAGGAAGACAGGAGTGGGAATTGATAGGCTGACACAGAAAGGCAGGGTAGTAGAGGACAAGCGGGAGGCAGTCATTCTTAATGGCTACTTCTGCTCAGTATTGACAGTGGAGGATGGTGGACCATTGCCAGAAAACAGCATGAAGGCTACTGCAGGAGGGATCCCAGAAGTGGGACAGGTGGTAATTACAAGAGCAAAAGGTTAGGAAAAGGCTTTCAGCCCTGAAAATAGACAAGATTCTAACCCCAGTAATACTCAGGTATTCATAACTTTCTGCAGTAAACCTTCTAGGTAGGACTGCCCGGAGTTCATCTGCCAGAAAGAAGCAACTCTTCCAAAGAGAAAGCTGATATTTTATTTATTAAAAAAATACACTGTATTGATATCCTATGTTTTTGCTGATGTTCTAGTTATTTCCCTGAACAGTGTTAACTTCACCAATCCTGTATGTTGTAAATTGTTGTTCTCATTTGTCCTCCTGTATCCTCAAAAAAACTGTACACTGTTTCTCTGTACCAAGTTGTTATCACTGTATTGTCCTCTCTGTGACGAGGTACCTTTGTAAATGAGCCTCTGGCTCAAAGGTTGTAAACTGATGCTTAATAAATAAATAAATAGAACACATGCAAATGATGGAATTCTTTGTACATGGCAACTTTTCAGATGCTGCCCTGTACTAACTGCCAGTTTTCTAAACTCCTCAGATTTCACTCTCCGCCTAAAAAGTCTGGTCGTTCGGAGTGTCGCTCACCTACCTTTCTTCTACATGAAGAAACTTTTAAAATACATATAAGTATCTTTTTATTTTCATTTGCTGCCTTTTACTAAGTGTATTTGTTATTAAAGTTAGTCTAGTGTTAGTTTGGTTTTCCCGGTTCCTCTTGGTTCAGTACAACTGTGGGGGAACTGGGTTAGTTTACCGTTAGTCGGGGGTTTTCTGACTTAAAAAAAACCCTTAGTTTATTATTTTATTTATTAAAAAAAAAACATTATTTTGTAACCAAGAACTCCAGTTACTGAACTGCTAATCTCGGTTCCATTTTTCTTACCGGTTCGGTTCCTCCGGTTCCTTTTCGGTTCCGGAAACTACAGCAACCACTAGTTCTTATTTAAAAAGCTTTATTATTTAGCAGTTACTGTTTTTCCTCTGTTTTTTGACAGGATGTCAGAAAAACCTAAAAAGAAATCCAGTGAACCCAGTTTTAAGAACTGTACTTAATATGGGGAAGTTTTTGCCAAGGCAGACGAGCACAGTTTGTGCGTGGCTTGCCTGGGCTATGATCATTTATAAGAGGAATGTGATATATGTAAAACATTCCTGGAGAAAACTGTTGAGAAACGCCTGGAACGGCTAAAAAAGAAGCTTCCTCTACTGAGGGGTCCCTCTGGCTTTGACCAGCTGATACTCCCTGCTAACGTAGGTGAAATCGCATCTGTGATTACCTCTATCCCTGAGATGGGTGACAAGGGCACAAAGAGGGCAAGTGAACCGGCTGACTCCCCAGTTCCCTCTAAAAAAGCCAAGAAGCTTAAGCACAGTGAACCCCCGCCTTCTTAACCGGGGACTTCTGTGTCTGGCCTTACTATGCCTTCGTCTGTGGAGATTGCTCAGGCATTTAAGATCATTCAGGCCTTGCAAAGTGTTGTTCCTCCTCAGCAGCCACCTGCCCTGACCCCGGGTCCCCAGGCTGGCAGTACAGGAAGATCTTCTTTCCTTGAGGAAGATTATGGAGAATGTGAGGAGGATGATGGGGAACCTGTTGAGCCCGAGGTGTCCCCTGAGCAGGAGTCTGGTTCTCCCCTCAGGGTATCTGAGGACTACTCCCTCTCATGTTAAGTTTGTTCGTAAGATGGCTGATGCCTTGGACATCACCACTACAGAACAGATTGAGGAGGAGGTGGAATATATGGAAATGATGGGGTTAACCCCCCACTAAAGCTCTCCTCCTCCATGTGAATAAGTTTTTTAAGAAGGATGTACTAAAACTCCTTCAAACTCCAAATTCCGTCCTCCCCTTGACAAAAGGATGGATAAAAAATACCAAATGGACAGGGAAGGGTCAGAGTTCCTCTTTTCCCATCCTGATCATCAGGGGGTTGTGCAGGTGGCTGCCTGTGACAGAGCTAGGGTCCCTCTGTCCTCACACCCTCTGGACAAGGACTCTAGAAAAATAGATAGTATGGCCAAGAAAGGGGTACCTGTCAGTCTCTCTGGCCATTCGTCAAGCAAACTTTCAGGCCTGTGCTGCCCAGTATCAGAAATCACTGTGGCAGTCAGTTTTGGCCATGGCTCAAAAAGCCCCCTCTCCCCTGTCAGATGGCCTAGCTGAAACTGCTAGGTTTGGGTTAGAGGCGGCTAAATATCCGTTCCAAATGGCTGCTGATACTGATGATACTGCAGCCAGATGGATGGTTAACATGCTAGCACAGATGAGATTTGCTTGACTCAGGGCCACATCTTTCACTCAGGATACTCAATCTAAGGCACTTTATTTCCCCTTAGAAGAGAATGTTCTATTTGAGGAATCCCTTGTGGCATATATGAAAAAGGTGGATGAGTACAAGGCCACTTGCAGAAGCAGCTCTTCCAAAGAGAAAGCTTCAGCATCCACCAGGCCTTATGGAAGGGGGGCCAGGGCAGGTCCTTTCACACCAGGCCCTTTTTCCAACCAGTAGCCACACCCCAGTACCAGCAGTATCCACAACAGGGGTACTTCAGGGGTAGGGGTAGAAGGGGTTCTAGGTGAGGATCACAGGCTCAGCCTCAGCCCCAAGCAAAACAGACCCCCGAGGCACAGGGTGCCTCCTCCCTCCCTGATGGAGGCGGACTGTCCCACTTCTTCCAGGCTTGGATGAACATCACCACAGACAAGTGGGTCCTGGAGGTGGTGGGTCATGGTCTGTATCTGGACTTCAAATCCCTTCCTTTTAAAAAAAAACAGTCTCTTCAGTTTGCCCTCCCTAGCAGAAAAGAAACTGCTAGAGGCAGAGGTTGAAAACCTGCTACTGCGAAGAGCAGTGGAACCTCTTCCAAGCCCCCTGAGAGGAAGATGTTTCTGTTCCAGGTACTTTCTCACCACAAAGAAAAGTGGGGAGTGGCAGCCTGTACTGGATCTCAGAGCTCTAAACAAACATTTGAAGAAACCGAAGTTCAAAATGGTAACTTTGGCATTGATTCTGCCAACACTCCAAAAAGGAGATTAGTTGGCATCACTTTATTTGAAAGACTCCTATTTCCACATCCCCATAAGGGAGTCCTACAGAAAATATCTCGGGTTCATACTCCCTTCAGGCCATTACCAGTTTTCAGCTCTGCCTTTTGGCCTTTCCTTAGCCCCAAGGATGTTCACAAAGTGCCTAGCAGCAGTTGTGGCACACGTGTGAAGGCAGGGGGTTACAGTATTCCTGTATCTAGATGACTGGCTGGTGGTATGCAAATCACCAGAGCAAGTTAGACAGTATTTACAGATCACCCAAGGGCTCCTGGAGTCTTTGGGGTTCCTAATCAGTCACAAAAAATCAGTCCTCATTCCCGCATAAATCCTGCAGTTCATAGGGGCAGAGATCAATACCCTGCAAGGCAGGGCCTACCTGCCTCCGGATAGTCAGAAGTCTCCAGTTGATTGCAAATTTGTTCAGCTTGCACAGACCCAAAACTGCAAGGCAGTTTCTGCAGCTACTGGGCCATATGGCTATATCTGTAGGCACAGTGCTCTGTTCCAGGTTCCAAATGAGAGATATCCAGTTCCACCTCAGGGCTCACAGGAGTCCAAAGAAAATACCCTTATTCAAAGCCCATCCCAGTAACAAGGACTTTGCTACAAGCACTCCAGTGGTGGAAGGAGGAACCCAACCTAAGAGAGGGGGTTCCTTTTCAGAGAGTCTCCCTCAGTTATTCTCACAACAGATGCATCCCTCCTGGGTTGGAGTGCCCTTCTAGGGGATCACACGACCCAGGGATCCTGGTCAGCTGCAAGTTCCTTCAGCACATAAATTTGCTAGAACTCAGAGCTGTGTTTCTGGCTCTAAAAGCTTTTTCAGCACTGATACAAGGGAAGGTGATGCAGGTCAGAACAGACAATACCACCACAATGTACTACATAAACGAGCAGGGAGGCGCCAGGCTAAGCCTTCTCTGCACAGAAGCCATGAAAATTTGGACCTTGGCTTACTCCTTGGGAGTATCCCTGCAGGCAGTTCATCTGCCAGGAAAGAACAATACCATGGCAGATGCCTTAAGTCGAATCAATCAGGTCCATCACGAATGGATCCTGAACAGGCAAGTGGTTCAGGTGATCTTCAGGAGGTGGTGCACTCCAGAGATAGACTTGTTCACATCCCTCCAGAACCACCACCTGCCACAGTTCTGCTGCAGACCACCAGATCAGGGTACACTTCCTCTGGATGCCCTGGCTCTGGATTGGTCAGAGAGACATCTGTATGCCTTCCCTCCCTTTCCCCTGGTATTCAGGGTATTGCTCAAGATCAGATCCTCTAATCTTGATAGCTCCAGACCGGCCCAGGCAGCCATGGTACTCTCTACTGCTTTCCATGTCTGTAGCTAAACCAATACACATTCCTCGGAGGCACAACCTGTTGACCTCCAACCAGGACCCTGCTGTACCCAAATCTCAAGTCTCTTAATCTCAAGGCTTGGCTCTTGAGGAACTAGAATATGCTAATTTGCACCTCTCTGAAGCAGTGCTAAACATCCTGAGAGGTTACAGGAAACCCTCCACTAAGAAAACATACTCTTCCAAATGGAAAAGGTTTTCAATCTGGTGTTCAACTAGAGACTTGGTGCCAGTACAGGCTGGGGTACCAGCTATTCTTGACTACCTCTCTCATTTACATTCCCTGGGACTACAGCCCAGCTCCTTAAATGTTCACCTTGCAGCAGTGTTTGCATATATTTCTGCTGGAGCAAAGGTAACAATAGCCTCAGAACCTGTCTTTAGGAGGTTCTTTAAAGGTCTGGCTCATTTGCCCCCACAGGGAACCGATGCCAGCATGGGACCTCAGTGTGTGTATAGCTAAGCTCCTGGGCCCTCCTTTTGAGCCCATGTCTACAGCTCATCTGAAATATGTCACATGGAAAATAGTCTTCCTAGTGGCAATGACTTCTGCAAGAAGAACCCGTGAGCTTCAGGCTCTCTGCATCGAATGAGGGATAAGATAGTCCTGAAGACAAACAGAAAATTCATTCCCAAGGTGATTTCGGATTTCCACCTTAACCAATTCATTACCTTACCTGTCTTTTTTTCTGACCACTCCAGTTCTGGTGAAAGAAGTCTTCACAGTCTGGATGTCATGAGAGCTCTCCGCGACTACATGACAGCCACTAAGGACCATAGGCAGGAGAGAAAACAGCTGTTCCTGACTTATGGGGATGTGGGAAAAGGTAATCCAGCCCCAAAATGGTCTATTTCTCGATGGATAGTCCAGTGTATCCAGTTCTGTTACACTAAAGGTGGTAGGGAGCCCCCAATAGGATTGAGGGCTCACTCCACGAAAGGGACAGCTGCTACTTTAGCAGCAGCCAGAGATGTCCCATTGCTTAATATCTGTAAAGAGCTACTTGGAAAACAGTACGCACCTTTAGAAAGCACTACAACCTGGATATTCAGTCCAGGTGTGATGCTAGGTTTGGCACAGCCGCCCTGCAAAGTCGTTTCCAAAATAAGTGTTCTGTGCCCACCTTCAGTGGTACTGCTTTGTAGTCTGCAGAAAGTTATGAATACCTGAGTATTACTGGGGTTAGAAGAAACATTACTTACCATAGTAATCTTGTTTCTTCCCAGTGATACTCAGGTATTCATAACTTCCCACCCTACCTACCCTTCCAGAACATTAGCCTCTGCACTCTTGCATGCTGTGCTACCAGAAATGGGTATATCCCTATAAGTGTGTATGTGCCACATTCTTGTACAACTTTTAGGAAACAGGGTTCATCGTTTTTCTGACATTTCTTGGGGTTTCTTTAACAGTAGTGTTCTCCCTCCAGTTGGAGGTTTTTTATTAGGAGGTTGGAATTTTTCAAATCTTTAATTCTAGTAATCATTAATATTCGTAGTATTCTACTTCAATGGATCTGCCTTTTCAGGCTCCTAGGAAATCTGAGGAGTTTAGAACAGTGGCAGTTAGTATAGGGCAGCATTTGAAAAGTTGTCACGTGCAAAGAATTCCATCATTTGCATGTGTTCTGTTCTCTCCGGGTAGTCCTACCTAGAAGGCTTGCTGCAGAAAGTTATGAATACCTGAGTATCACTGGGAAGAAACAAGATTACTGTGGTAAGTAATTTTTCCTCCAGGACCAGCTGAGATACACCGAAGGGTGCTCAGGGAATTGGCATCAGAATTGGCTGAACCCCATGCAGGGAAGTTCAGTAGCTCACTGCAGTCAAGGGTGGTTCCAAGAGGTTAGAGGATAATGGATGTGGTGCAGCTCCACAAAGGGAAGGTGACAGGAGGAACCTGGAAATTACAGGCCCTTCAATCTTACTTCCATTGTAGGTACAATGATGGGGACACTAGTCAAGGAGGACCTAGTGGTCTACTTGGAGGCAAATGGGCTCCAGGATAGTATGCAGCTTGGGTTTGTGGCAGGGCGGCCTTGTCAGACTAACCTGATAGTATTCTTTGACTGAGTAACAAGGGTGGTGGATAAGGGACATGCAGTAAAATTTACTGTGTTGTGACTTAAGCAAGACCTTTGACTCTGTGCCACACAGACGGTTGTTGAACAAATCAGTTCATCTGGAAGCAGCAAAGGACCTAAGTTAATGGGCGAGAGGTTGGTTGGGGTGGGAGAATCAAGGATTGTGGTAAATGGGGTCAGTTCGGGGGAAAGGTGTGTCATGGGTGCGGTACTGCAGGTGTCGGTCCTGGGACCAGTCCTTTTCAATATGTTCATCATTGACATAGAAAGAATATAGGGCAAGATGTGCTCTTCACAGATGAACTTAAGCTCTGTGGCAGGACAGACAGCGAGGAGGGGGTAAGGGAGTTGCAAAAAGACCTATAAAGGTTAGAGAGGTGGCCCAGGGTCTGGCTGCTGAAAAGTAATGGCAGAATGTGCAAGGTGATGCATGTGGGGAATAAGAACCCCAGAAAGGAATACTAGATGGGAGCGGTTAAGCTGGCCATAACTCCATAGCAAAGGGATGAGGGAGGAGTCATAAGCGACTACCTAAAATAAACTAGCCAGTGTTTAGAGCTGGCAGTATAACCTAGATGGTACAGTAATGAGCTGATAATCAGCTTGGTACATCCATCGGACCTGGGTTTGAGTCTCACAACCTCCCTTTGCATACTGTGTGACCCTAAGCATGTCACTTAACCACATCAGTGCTCCCAGGTCAATCCTGAAAACATGCAGTTGTGCCTACTGGGCCTTACCCAGTTACAAAAGAATTAAAAAAAAAAAAAAAAGTAATGAGGCCTACAACAAGGCCACCAGAAAGTTGGGGTGTATTGGAAGGGGTTTCGACAGCAGGAGGAAAGAGGTAATACTACCTCTCTATAGATAACTGGTGAGACCCCATCTGGAGTACTGTGCCCAGTTCTGGAGTCCTCACCTGAGGAAAGATTGAGACAGGCTGGACACAGTGCAACGTAGAGTAACTAAAATGATTCAGGACCAGCAGGGCTGATCCTATGAGGATCAGTTTAGGCACTGAACATGCAGTCACCGAAGGCCAGAAGGGAGAGTGGGGAACATGATGGAGTCTTTCAGGTTCCTGAAAGGAATAAAGAAGGTAAACTGAAAGAAACTTGAACAGGAATGTCAGGTTAAAAACAAGGGACAATGAAGTAAGCTGGTGGAGGAGGGATTCAGGAGGGATGCAAGGAAGTTTTATCTTACCAAGAGAATGGGTCAGCCTTGTAACAGCCTACTGACAGTGGTGGTGGGCATGGAAACCATTAACAGGATCAAGCATGGCTGGGACAGAGTAAAGGGCTCAAGTTGCTTGGGATAGCAGTAAGGCAAGGAGCAAGAGATGGGTGAAAACCCCATCTGGACAGTAGGCCATGGGGTAGAGTATAACTGGGCAGACTGGATGGACCAGTGGACTTTTTCTGCCGACATTGTCTATGTTTCTACATAATTTCAGTGAATTGCATCATCAGTTCTTAGACCAAATGTTTTCTGGGGGTTTTACAACTCCTGTGAAGGCATTCCTTAATTACCTGAGGTTTTTGTCTGCTAAATACTGTTTCTGACCACATGGTATTTTGAACTGCTGGAGGAGGGAGCCTGGGACAAGGAACAGTGGCTGCAGCTGTGATCACATTGCCAGCAGAGTTTGAATTTACATTTTTTAAATATAATTTAATCAGCCTTTTTTAGATAGGAAAGCTAGGTCTGAGCTTCATTGCAGTGTTGGATTAATTTTGAATGCATACCAAGCTATAGGAGATGCCTGGAGATAGAGCAGAGTTTAGCCATATTATTCATATTAATCATAGAACAGAAGCCACCTGAAATGACCCAACAGTCTAATATTACTTAGTAAAATCGGGATCCGTACGGTTTCCCGACATCCATACACCCATCATATAATTGCCCGCCACCCATTCACTGACAGGTTCGTTTTACCGACAACAGGATTCCCGGTATGCATTTTCCCGTCAGTACCTACGATGGGCTGACAGACAATGCTCCTGAATTTCCCACATACAGGGGTTGCAAACGTGATACGAGAGCATTTCACAGTACCGTATTATGGGCTGTTCCCCTCACAGAGTCTTTGCCAGACCTTTGCTCTCTCTTTGGCACAATATTGCAGATTTTTTCTTCACGCTTTGCATATTTTTTTCTTAAGGGGTGATTTAGGCATACCACAGTTTATTTTTTCAATCGTGGAACCAGTTGCCATCCGTTCGTTTCTTAGTTCGGCTACAAACCAAATAAAGCCAACATGTGAACTCCCTATTAGTGTGTGAAGGCATCGATGCCACGGTTTGACATTATTCTGAGTCGGGAGCATGGCATTTAAGGTCTGATCATAAACAGACCAGGACCATAGGGGGTACAGTGGGCTTGATCTAATGGTTATGTTGTTTCTCATTCTGCGATGGAGCCTGCCAAAAATGTATGTATCCTCAAACCACTCCTGCACAGCAGCACTTGCAGCTGGCATATCAGTTTTAATTTCTCCATAGACTGTTGGCATGTCCTCTGAAGGTAGGAATGCCAAGGCCACTAACTGATGCATCATTAAGATAACTCAGGGTCTACTCCATAAGTTGCTGCCAGCCCACAACTCTGAATCTTTCTCCAGACGATTTGGCCTAGATGGAACAAGCAGCTGTTATTCTCAGCACCCAGGAATTCCTCCTTCGATGCATTGATTGCAGCCTGTTCAAAGTCAGTGATTATGTATTTTGGTGATGGGCTGTAATCCTACTCATCTGCTGCATCTTGTAGGTCCTGAAAAAGTTGCAGGTAACACCCCTACGACTTTGCAGACATTAAGGCATAAACAAGGGGCACAGTCCTGCATGTGTCCACATTACCAACTGGCGCATGGATTCAATATAGTTGCCTAAACAGTGATGGTACAGTGCGAAAGGTGCCATCCATTAGCCATTACTCTGTGGCACTAAGTTTTTCAGCAGTTTTCTTGGTGCTAAACAGTAAAACTTTCTCAGTTTCACAGCTTGATCTTCTAAGGAGGAATTGTTGCTCATTTACTGAACAGAGTTCAGGAGGAATAGTAATCTCCAAGTACAGGGCTCTGGTGGCATGTTCGGCCTGTTGTGCCTTACCTCGGATGAAACTTTTGAAAGCTCTGTTTGAATAAGTTGGGCTGGAGTATCATGACTGCTGACAGCTCTGGCCTTTAATGATGCTACTGCGGTTGCCACATGGCTGTTGTTGGCATCAGGTGAATAGTTGTGTGCTGCGGTGCTTCTCAGGTGGTGCTTCTCTCTAACAAGTACAGTAGAAGCTCTACCGTGACATCCATCAGATTTTCTGTGCTGGCAACACCAGTAAAATAAGTCTCCCCTGCAATGTTCTTTCACATGGAGATAACCTGCAACACACAGCTTATCTTGGCCTCTTCTAAAAGGGACAGCCTAGCACACCTCAGGTACTGCAGTCACCATTGTAACTCACAAAACTGAATCTGGGTCCTTTGTGACAAAAACAGAATGCAGTACTAGCTGGTGGCCATTTATGTTGTTAAACATGATTGAACAAGATTGAAGGCAATACATTGTAATTACAGGAATGTCATCATAATTACGAGTAGCAAACAAAACAAAGAAGGGAATAGTGGCTGTACTTTTTGCAGTGGGAGGTGCCAGCAGGAGCTTCACTTGTTACTTATTTCTTTGAGGTCTGAAACAAGCACAGCTACGCATCAAGTAATGCTGTGCATCAGAACCGCCACCTACTAAGCAAAGATTTTGTATGCTGATCTCAACTTAGAAATATGTGCCTTATGTGCACCTTTCACCGCTACGTAGTTTTAAAAATGAGAGTGAGAAAGATCAAATGCAATTGTAGGGGAAATATTAATGGGGGAGGGGGGCTGTCGCATTTCAGGGAATCAGGTGCGGGAAAAAGTATGATGGGCAAACACGGGTTGGGCAGCCATACCAGACCCGTAAAATCTGCTTTTATTATTACGAAATCCTGTATTAAAATGAATTTTATTCCAAACGACCATGCCTAGAACTGCTAGTATAGTATATTACATAAACTTCCAGGTCATGCATTAATATACAGGTTGTTTATTAAGTATGCTGTTCCTCTCATGTTTTAAATTTGTACAACTTCCTTATCAGTCGATTGCACTTACATAATTTAATGCATTTGCATAATTTAAAACAAGAAATCCATGTTGGTTACAGTTGAACCTCGATTATCCGGACCTCTTGGGGACAGCAATATCATCTGGATAATCGATCATCCAGTTAATCGAAAATGCCCATACCGCGGTACCACAAACACACCATACAATGCGGTTGAAACACGGAACAGTATTTATTAAAAAGTGTGCTCTCTACAAGTCAAGTAATGATCTTTAAAATGCGTAAATAAAAGCTTAGTCACTTTATTCAGTTTAAAAAGAATTAAAAAGCTTCACTCGGTTTTAAAAAAGTCAGTGTCGTTTGTTTTGCCCTGCTGTATTTCTTTTTGATGCCAATGCAAGCAGCCTGTTCAGTGTTATTAGGTGTACTGGATCGGCATCAGTCTGTCTCTCTAACTAATACTCTCACCTTTTAAAATGTTCCACTGCCTGTGAATTGGACACTGTCTCCTCTGCTCCTGGTTTATTGGAATCAGAATCATCTTCTGGTATTCCGGGATTGATAACCAGGCTGAGAATGTCAGTCAGTGAGGCCAGGCGAGGTGAGAATGTCCTGATCATGCGCATTGAGCTCTTCGATCTCCGAAAATTCGCATTTTTGGCCATTTCGGGGAAATCAAAGACATTCGGGGATACTGTCAGGCATTCCATCAGGTACATTTTCTTGAACACACCTATCTTTAGTGTTGAGGCAAATGACTTGGCGATGCTTTCAGCAGTTGCTTCATCCCAAGACTCCCCTATCATAGATGTAACATCTTTCAGAGTAAGTTTGAGTTTCAACAATTTACATCTCTGGGTCTCCCTCTGACAAAATGTGGCATGGACGTTTCTTTCTGTAGTGCTTCTTTAGCCCCTCAAGTATACCGTGATCAAATGGCTGCAAAAGGGAAGTCATGTTGGGAGGTAAAAACTCAGTGCGAATCCTGCCATCATTTGATTTTAGTCCTGCTGGGTGGGCTGAGCAGTTATTGATGAGGAGTAGAGCTTTTAGTGGCACTTCATTTGGCGCATATATTTCGTGACATCTGGACAGATGTTTTATGGAACCAGTGACAGAACAAATCGCTGCTCATCCAGGCACTGCACTGGTTTTCATAAACAATTGGGGGAGCACCTATGTTTACACTTCTGAAGCAGCAGAGGTTAGCAAACTTGCTGATCATTAAGAGCTTCAATTTTTCTAGATGGCGAATTGAATGCCGCTGCGTAAAGCGCTGCCACTTGATACCTTAAAATCTATTGCAGTGGGTTTTTCATTTTCTTTATCCCCTGGCAGAAATATAAAGTGTTCTCTTGTAAAAAGGGGCTGGACACAGGAGCACCTTTGCTACGCTGCTGAGCAAACCAAATGTAGGTTGCCTTTTCTAGTTCGTCAGCAGCAGGCTTAAGTGTTTTTCTGCGTTTTAGTTCTCTTTCATACTCCACATTGGTGGCATGAGACATCAGTTTGTCTTTTGGTTTTTTTATATCAGAGACTTGCTGTTTACTGATGCCATACGCCTCTGCTATGCTGATCACCTTGTCCCCCTTATCGAGCCTCTGAATTATTGCCAACTTCTCACTGAGCGTAGGAATTGTCCTTTTCCTTTTCCCAGCCATAGCTGCAGTGCTTTGCTCAGCCATTTCAGTGAGCTGATGCTGTCTGAGGCTTGAATGCTGTTCACATTAAATACTGTAAGGAAAGCACTTAAGCTCTTAATGCTCGGTTGGAACAGAGAATGAGCCAGTGACATCAGAAGTTTAATTATATTAGCTGATGCACATTAACACCACTGCATAGAGAGGCATTCACACTAAGCAAAAGCTACTTAGACTGTCAGAGACTGTAAGAGTGTTGCTTTGTACTAGCGTTACTGACAATTACCCCTAATCGCCAACCATGACCCCCCCAAAAAAAAAAAAACATCTAAGGGCATTGTAACGCATTTTGCGATATTTTGATGGGACCGCAACGGAAGTCTGTATGAGCAAGTTATCCGAATAATCGAGGTTCAACTGTAATTTCTTCAATAAATGGAAGTTTAAAATATTTTTTTATTTGTTTTTTGGTAACTAAGTACACTAGGCAATGAATTCTTATTTTCAGAAACCACCCAGATTATACAGAGTACACAATATAAGTAGAACTAACAGTATCGGAATAACAGTTGGGTACAATTCAGAGAATACTGTACAGGAAAAGCATCTGTTGTTAAAACATGGAGGTATATTGAGCGATAACCATATCTAATTATAGAACTCCTTTGCTGAGGCTACTTAATGGATTAACCACTGAGAATTTATCTAGGCAGGTAATTCCAGCTCCTTCTGTTCATTCAGTGAGATTGGTCAGTAACCCATGCCTTCAGAAGTATATAGCTCTGTCCTTGACAGCAGTAATCATATTAGTAAACTGACCCCATGGAATGTAAATGTAAATGTTCTTAATAATCACTAGCTGGTATCTATTTCTACCTGTATTGTCTACAGCTTGTTAAAGAAGAAACATTATTGACTTAAATATGTCGGCCTAATAAATTTTCAGTTCAGTAACGATGTGAAAGGTGGCTGGCTAGTTTAAATATGAAACCAGTACAGTACCATTAGAAGTGAACTGATGGAAATCGGATTATTGCAGTGGAATGTTAAAAGAAATTAAAACACCTGGGTGTTTCTTTAATACCAAACTATGAAAGGGGATACATAAGCAATAATCCACAACAAGGCTTGCAGTCAGACCAACCTTCCACAGGCCCCAGGTAGATTGTGAAGCATGAGGTGCAGCTGAGTGCTTTCAGACACCTGGGAATTGAGGTAAGAGCTGTCTTACCACACATCCTGGAGTGCATGATTCTGCTTATATAATGGCTCATTTAGGCAGGAAAGTGATTAAGGGAGACATTTTAAATTTCATTGAGAGCCAGCCGTGTGAAGACAAATCTTACTGAATGGTCACATGATGTGGTCCAGCCAATCACATTCTTCCTTTCCTCACTGCCATTTTATAAATTTCATTTTATTACTCCCTAAAGTTGGGGGTGGGGGGGGGTAGATAGGTGTGTGCTACTGAGGCAGTAAAAGCAAAGGCTTTGTTTTGTATTAAAGGTGTAATACCCAGTATACAAGTTTCAGGAACATTATTTGAGAAACAAATCCAGTGTCATGAAAGGTGCCAGTTAACCACTGTGAATGTCATTGATTCTGGGGCGGAGATAACACTAGGTTTTAAACAGGTGAGGAGTTGTGCTGTTACAAGATATACAGTGTTGAGTACTGGAGCTGGCTGGACAGTCTGAGACATGGAAAAAAGCCTGAATGTGAGTGAGAGAATTGGGTAAAGTTGCCGGTAAGTATCTGTTCCTGTATTTTTGAAAATCAGTGGTATGACTCCAGAAATAGAAGTGTTAAAAATGCAGAGGTCAAACTGACCTCAGACCAGTTCAGGAAAAATGGACTGACTGTTTACTTGAAAAAGGTAAAGGACCATTCCAGAATTCCTGAACTAAATAAACAGATGATCTGGCAGATATTCTAGCAAAAGATGGTGCCCTGAATGGAGAACCTTGGGATATTACTTCTGTTAGAGAACTAGAGGGGCAGTAGTTACCCAATTACAAGAAAGAAAAAGCAAAACTGACCAAGTAGTTAGTGTAATTATATAGTGAAAAATCAGATCCAGATATAATTAAAAGCAGCCGGATAATACAGTGGTAGGTAAATTGCACCAATACCCTGAGGACCACAATACTATTAAGATACCAGAAGCCGACCCACCGCGCAGCTGTAGCACCACTACTTGTGATGCTGACAACCCTAGTTAGAGAATGAGCCTGGATCATTGGAAGGCTGGCTAGTGGAAGGATAGCAGGATGTCCCATGGACGCTCACCTCCTTAGGGGTGGGAGGGAGTTTGGTCTGTGCTGCAACATGGCCACCTGGGTGACCACAGATGGCGGTGCAGCCAGAGCTAAAGATCGAGGGAGGGGCATGACACTATATGTTGCCCAAAGCCTTCCTGACATCAGGGGGCAGGACAAAAACCGGGAAACTCCTGACCGACACAGAATGCTATGTGCTGCAGGTCCTGCACTGCCAGCTGGGTTCTCCACTTTGCCAACCAACACTGTAGCTCTGTCCAAGGGAAGTAAAGGCCCACCCCCGGCAGCCTTTCCCATGGGGAAGGGTTGTTCGTCAATGGGGGAACTGCAAGGTGGAAGTATGTCTCAGAGATCTGGTGGGGGGCTGGGTGGAGCAGCGGGGACTGAAGGAGGACAGTTGGGCTGCAGAGGGACAAAGTACAGTATATTAATAATTAAAAAAAAAAAAGAAGATACTTTTGTCTTTATTGTTCATTGTGAACCGAGGAAGGCTGGGGTATTGGCAGTGGTCATTGGCAAGGGTTAGCACCATGCAGTGTCACACATGCGCTGGCTCTAATAGCCAGTGGTGATGCCTGGCTACAAAGGCTTTGCTCCAGCAGGGTCCTAGCTCCTTCAGGTAAGACCCAAGGGTGGGACTCTATGGTGAAGCTATTCAGGAAGCTCTACAGTAAAATCTTGGCTCAAGAAAATCTCTAGGATGAAAACATCCCTGGCTTGAGACTTGCCATTTTGTGCCTAGGTTGAAAACAGGTGTATAGTTTCCACTAGTGTGTGCTGAGTCTCAAATCCACCATCTACATAGCATTTATCTAGTAGCCTAGATTTGTATGTACCTGTCTACGGTGGCCATGTATTTCAAATGGAAGTGCAGACATAGGTACACACAGAAACCTAGGCTATACATACATTCCACACTCACAAGCTTGTCCTGCTCCTCCCCCCATTGACTCCATCATACCTTTTTTTGGGTAGAGGAACCCCTGCAGGCCAGTGATTGGGGGAGGCCACTAGTCCGATGACTAGATAGCTCACTTGCCCCTCCCCTAACTTGCAAGGCATGCAATCGTACCACTGAAGACTGAGTTCTTGCCCTTAGTTTTCTTAGTGCCACCAATAATGCCACCTTCCTGGGTCCTGGTGTTCAGAACACAGTGTAAAAGACTCTGTTTAAAACTGGGCACAGTGGGGTTACTTACTGCTTTTACCAGGTGGTAACCCTGTGGGCCTGCTTCCCTTGTGTAATAGGGTTGTAATGTTGTTTGTGAGAACTTGGGACCCACAATTCATTTCAAACATCACCCTCTCCCTTTCTGTATTCTGTGAAACGATGATGACAGTAGTGAGCAGAGGCTATACGCAAGCAGTAGTACCCAGTCCTATTGTATCCAATCATACTGAAATATACAGATGCCTTGGGTGTGTTGAAAGGGCCGAGGTGAAGACAGGTGCCTTCAGCCACTCCAGATGTCCACATATTTCTTCACAGATATCACAGAATGTTATTGTGCTTATGCAGTAGGCCTGAAAGATATTAAGAGAAAAAAAAAATGAATGCAGCATCATATGTAACAGCCAACCTGTCCTGTTGTGCTGAAATAACTGGACACTCTGACCTCAACCTGTTAGGTTGGTTGACTTTCCAACCCATTTTAGAAGTGCCTTTTTGTTTAAGTTTGAGTTCTGTGTGTTCATTTCTCACTGACAAACATTAGAAAAGGAGAAACATTAGAATTTATTGGCGGAAAATGGCGCTTGGCCCACCCAGTCTGCCCAGATTGACTTTGCCTAGTCTGCTGCCACGGGACGACTGGTGACGTCCCTGGTATGGCAGCAGCTTCCTTCCTTCCCCATGACAGTCGTACCAGCATCTGCTATTAAAAAACTCTTTAACCTTAGCAATGGGGTTGCTCTTTGTTACCTTCATGTCTGGCAAATCTGGGAGACCATAATCTGGAAGTTCAGTGGCCAAGCTCCAGCAAATAATGACGGGGAAAATGTGGAGCACCTCTGATGCTACAGCTTGCTCATCACGCTCTCCCTCACCTGCCTCAGTCTCATTGCTCAACATGCAATACTATGAGGAGGGAGAAGAGATTACTACAGAAGACCATACAGTGTGCCAAGTTTTGAACACTGTACCAAAGGCTGAGTTAGTATTTGCCAACTTTTAATGCACATGAAGGCACTGGATAAGAAGATAGCTGCCACAAATCAAAAAGTAGGGAAATTTGCCAATAAGGCCAGAACTCGTGATCAGCTCCTTCTTTACTTGCTCCAGCATGAGCGGGAGTTGGAACAGCGGGGCTGAGGACTTGGAGAATAGAGCCAGCCGAAACAGTTTTCAGATTCATGGCATGCGAGAAGGTCCGGAAGACGGGCTCCCCTCAAGGTCTGAGTTTGTTACACGTGTCCTGTCTACTGTGCTGGAGCTTCTTGCCGATACCCCTCTGACCATTAAGTTAGCGCATTTGTCGCTGGATCCATGGCCTAGAAATCAGGTGGCCAGACCTCAATCTATCATCGTTCGCACACTTGATTTCCAAATCTAGTCTACCTCCCCACACCCTAACTGGTCGATGACTCTCCCGCCTCCCTGCATATTCACTAATACGCTGTTATGTCTATCCCGCGCATGCTTGAAGACCCCTGTTGTTTTTGCTCCACGACTTTCACTGGCAGTCTATTCCAGGCATCTGCCACCCTTTCAATGAACTACTACTTACATCATTGTTTAACACTGCCTCTCCAGCTTCATGCCCTCTGGTCCTGGTGCTCTTCCTCCTTTGAAAGAGTTTCCCCTCCTGCACCCTGTTCACCCCTGTGAGGTACTTGTAGGACTCTATCATGTCCCCCTTCGCTCTCCTAAGGTGTACATTTTAAGATCCCTCATTCTGTCATCATAGAGCTTTTGGTGCAACCACTGCACTGTTTTAGTTGCTGTCATCTGGACTGCCTCCACCCTATGTCCTTTCTGAGGTGCGTCCCCAGAGACACGTATTCCAGGTGGGATCTCACCAGTAAGTGATACAGTGGCATCACCTCCCTCTTTCTGCTGGATATAGCTTTCCAAGTGCATCCCAGCATTGCACTGGCTCTACTCACAGCTTTGTCACACTGCCCTGCCACCTTGAGGTCACCAGAAATGATAACCCCAAGGTCCCTTTCCTGCTAAATGACTGACAGTGCCCCCCACACTCAGTTCCTGGGTTCCTGTGCTGTAGGTGCATACTTTTTGTGTACACCTAAAGTTTCCCAAGATCCCCTTCACATCCCCCCCCCCCACTTACTGACTGTCAACCCATTACAGGGTGTGGTATCATCTGCAGAAAGGCATACCTTCCCTTCCAGTTCATCTGCAATGTCACTTACTAAGACACTGAAGAGGACCGGTCCCAGTACAGCACCCCACAGGTCACTCTTCCATCCTTAGAATGAGTGCCATTAACCACCACCCTATTTCAAACAACATGAACTCTTGCTGTATTCTGACAACATGCAGTTAGACCGACTGGTTCAACTGCCCCAGAGAACTAAGAATTAAACTCTATGCAAATGCATAGAACGTTGAGCTCGAGCTCGATTTTCAAACCACTGTCCTCAGTACGTTCTAGTAACTGATCAGATTCTTTACTCCACTCACCAGTGAAAACGCCTCGGAGATTTCTTCTCGCTGCCTTCAATCTAGCTGAGTTTCGTCTGTTTATTTCATACCGCTTTGTTGTTTTATTTTTAGTACGTTCTCAAACTGCTGTCTTTGGTATAGTGTACGTTCCTAGGTTGGGTAAGTGTTCGGTTTCCGATCAGTTCTGTGACAGTGTGGGAACCGAACTTCTAAATTTCTCTCTTTTTCTAAAATTTTCACTGTATTGGGATACTGGTGCAAAGTCCTGATCAGAACCAGGGGCTCTTGGTTAATTTTTGGCTGGCGCTAAACCGTTGGCCTGTTCGGACTTTGTCTTCTCTATTACCTGGCGTAACTAAACCTTCAGGGGTAATTTTCTTATTTCTTCAATTCTTTATCCTGGCCTAACTAAGCCACTATGGATAATGTAGATATTTGATTCTTGCTTGACCGGCCTAACTAAGCCGCAGGGTTAAGCCCCAAATTTTAGGGTTATGTCACAGAAACCCAAGAGAAAAATCAGTCCCACTGGGTTTCAGCGTTGTACTGAGTGTGGGGAGCAATTTGCAAAAGCTAATCCACATTTGGTTTGTCTGTACTGTTTGGGTTTTAACCACTTACAAACAGACTGTAATATTTGTAATTTCCCTCAGTCTACTTTAGACAGGCGCCTCAGTAAACTGAAGGAAAAAATGGACCAGACTGCTGAGGCCGGTTCTGGTTCAACTGATCCTTCGGCTCTGACAACTGATCTTTCAAGCTGGGGTGAACAGTCGACTGGTAAACGACATTCGGAGTCTGCTTCTGAACCCACACTGTCAAAGAAAGCCAAACGCTTCAGTTCGGAACCGCGTAAGCAATCTGTTTCGGTTCCAATTGCGGATGAAATTGCAGAAGCCATCCGAATAGTGCAGTCTTTGCAATCTGAGATTGGCGACCGTCGCAGGTACCGTATGGGTAGCCAACTGTTCCGGATGCCGGTTCAATTCCTTCAGGACACATTGATGCTGAGGAGTATTACTTTTCTGAATATGAAGAGGAAGAGCAACAGGATGAAGGGGAACTCATTGACCCTGAAGGTCTCCCCTGACCACCATCCATACGAATCCCCTCCTAGGCCTGTGTCTGAGGCTACCTCCCATTTTGCTTTTATGAGGCAGGTGGCTGAGACCCTGCAGATCTCTGCACAAGAGGCCAGGCAGGAGGTGATGAGGAAGAGGATTACAGGGAGATGATGGATCTTCCTGTATCCCAGGGACTTTCAATTCCCATTCATAAGTCCCTTAAGAAGCAGACTTTAAAGATCCTCCAAACCCTAGTTCTGTCTCTCCTTTAGATAAGCACACGGACAGGAAGTACTTTCTGGCTGGCAGTGGTACTGACTTTTTAACTAGCCATTGTAGCCATGTTGGGGTAGTTCATACTGCAGCCTGTGAGAAGACTGGCATAACATAGAAACATAGAATTTGACGGCAGATAAGGACCGCTTGGCCCACCCAGTCTGCCCATTTCCCTGCCTACTGGATAAGCTGCAGATCCTAGTTAACCAGCAGCCTACTTCTTTCTACCCCCACCCCTAGAATTGCCTTATGACTGTCCCATGCATGCTTGAATTCCACCACTTTTTTGACTCACGACCTCCTCCGAGCCGTTCATGCATCCACAACCCTCTCTGTGAAAAAATACTTACGTTAAATTACCTCTGAGCCGCCCCCATCTTCAAATTGTGCCCCTTGTTCTTGCACACCTCTTTTTTTGAAGATGCTCCCTCTTGGACTTTGTTGATTCCTTGAGGTACTTGAAAGTTTCTATCATGTCCCCCTCTCCCTCCTTTCCTCGAGGGCTATACATATTAAGCTCCTTAAGTCTCTCTCTTCATATGTCTTCGGTGCAGACCCTGCACCATTTTAGTTGCCCTCCTCTAGACAGCTTCCATCCTGTCTATGTCTTTCGAGACTGGGTCCCAGAACTGCACACAGTACTCAGATGGGGTCTGACCAGCTGTCTGTACAGAGGATAATAACTTCCTGTTTTCTACTGGTGATGCCTCTCCCTATGCATCCCAGTATCCCCCAACCCTCCTTGCTGCCCTCTCACATTGCTTGCCCACCTTTGGGTCATCTGATATGACTACCCCAGGTCCCTTTCCATTTTGTTGTTGTTAGTATTTCACCCCCATTGTGTACTCTCCCCTGGGTTTTGTTTCCCAGGTGCATTACCTTGCACTTCTTAGCATTGAATCTAAGCTGCCATACATTTGACCATTCCTCTAACCTTGTCAAGTCCTTTTCATCCTTTCCACCCCACCTTGTGCATCAACTCTGTTGCAGATCTTTGTGTCATCTGCAAAGAGACATACTTTTCCTTCCAGTCCCTCTGCAATGTCACTTATAAAGACATTGAGAGGACCAGTCTAATACTGAACCCTGTGGTACCCCACTAGTAACCCCCCTTTCTTCAGAGTGGACTCCATTTACTATTACTCTCTGTGTCCTATTCTCCAGCCAATTTTTACCCAGGCTGTCATCTTGGGACCCACTCCCAGGCTAGCTAACTTGTATATTAATCTTTTGTGTGGGACTGTGTCAAATGCCTTGCTAAAGTCTAGGTAGGCCATGTCCACAGCTCCTCCCTGATCTACTACTTTGGTCACCCAGTCAAAGAAATCTATCAGATTTGTCTGGCATGACCTTCCGCTGTGAATCCATGCTGCCTTGGGTCCTGTGCCCTCTGGCCTCTAGATACTCAACAATTCTTTCCTTCAGAAGTGATTCCATCATTTTCCCTACCACTGAGGTTAAACTAACAGGTCTGTAGTTTCCTGCTTCTGCCTTGCTCTCACTTTTGTGAGAGGAATCACATCTGCCCTCTTCCAGTCCTCGGTACCACCCATCCTCCATGATTTGTTAAACAGGGTAGTCAGTGGTGTCACTAATTCCACCTTTAGTTCTTTTAGAATTCTGGGATGAATCCCATCAGGCCCCATTGCTTTGTCCACCTTCAGTTTTAAGAGTTCTTTCAGAACCCTTTCTTCTGTAAATGGGCTGGTATCAACTTCTGTATCCAGAGTGTTTCTACTGTTTGTTTTAGGTACCTCCCCCTCTTCCTTTGTAAATACTGAGCAAAAATATTTTAGTATCTCTGCCTTTTCACAGTCACCCTCTGCCCCCCTTTATTGAGCCTCACCTCCCTCCCTTGGTCTACCTTCGGCTCCCTGATGTACCTATAAAGGTTTTATCCCCTTCTTAACTGAGTTGGCCATCTTTTCCTCAGTTTGGGTCTGCTGTTCTGACTGCCTTCCCAGCTTCCTTTTGCTTTAACTGATACAGTTCTCTGTCCTGCTCCTTCTGTGATTCCTTGTACTTCCTGAAAGCTTTCTTTTCTCTTGAACCTTCACTACACTTCCTTTGAGAACCATAGTGGTTTCTTACATCGTTTAGTTTATTTGCTCACACAAAGGCTTGTTACCTTTGTGATGGCAGTTTATTATTCCCATTGTTCTTCCACCCTCCTTCCTGCCCATTTGCTAGTGCATTCCATAGGCACTCACCCATTTAGCAAGTCAGCCCTCCTAAAATCCAGTACCTTTGCCTTTGTGTGGCTTGACTCTATTGCTGTGTTTATTGTGAACCATACTGTTCGATGGTCGCTAGTTCCCAGATGGCTCCACTTCTACATCTGTGATCCTTTCTTCATCTCCATTTGAGAGAACCAGGTCTAAGATTGCTCCCTCTCGTGGGCTCCAATACTAGTTGTCTAAGGCATGCCCCCTGTAGATCATCTAGAATAACCCCACTCTTCGAAGTGGCTGCTACAACTGCACTCCAGTTAACATCTGGCATATTCAGATCGCCCATCAGCAATATCTCCCCTTTTTCTGCCTTACTAAGTATACTTTCTATCATGGCATTCCTCTGGCCTCTCACCCCCCTAACAAGGATTCCAGGAAGGTGGATTCTCTTGCCAAGAAAGGGTACCTGGCATCTTGTTTGGTTATCGGGCAAGCCACCTCCTGTGGCTTATGCCTCCAGGTATCAAAAGTCCCTTGGGAAGCTGTTGAACAACTGGCTAAAAAAGCCCCTCCTGAGCTTTCTGTTGACCTTGAGGAGCTGGTCAACAAGGGGGTAAAAGCATCTAAGTTCCACATGGCTATACTCCAATGATGCAGCTTCCAGGGCTATGGCTTCTGCTGTATCTCACAGGTGTTTTTCCTGGCTCAGGTGTACTAAGCTGTCCCAGGACACACAGAATAATGCCATGGATTTTCCCCTTGTCCAGAACTCTCTGTTTGGGGAACAGACTGAGGCATATATGAAGAAAATGAATAAGTACAGAGTGGCATACAGGAGTGCTTCAGCAAAAGAGAAAGTTGCCACTCCTCAGAAGCAGCAGGCCAGGGGCAGACCTTACCCCAGGTCTTTCCACCAGGCCCAAGCTTTTCCCTCTTACCAGCAATCCAGGGGGTTCTTTAGAGGAAGGGGCAGGAGTGGTGCTGGCAGGGCCACCTCCACCGACTAGTCTGCTACCCCAGCGAAAGACACCCTGAAAGCTCTGTTTGGGCTACCTCCCTTTACCCTGTTGGGGGCAGGCTGACCTACTATCTCCAGGCTTGGCATTCCATCACTTCAGACAAATGGGTCCTGGAGATAGAGGGTCAGGGACTTGCTCTCACTTTCAAGGTGCCTCCAAAACTGTCAGCAAGAAATTTCAGACCTTCCAGCATTGCAGAAACAGCCCAGCTGGAGGCAGAGGTTTCCACACTTATTCAGTCAAGAGCAGTGGAACCTATGCTACATCAGCACAGGGGAAAAGGACTGTACTCAAGGTACTTCCTGGCACCAAAGAAAAATGGGGAGTGGCGGCCCATTCTGGATATCAGATTCCTAAACAGGCATCTTACAAAGCCAGAATTCAAGATGACAACCCTGGCTACCATTCTACCTACTGTCAAGCAAGGGGACTGGCTGGCATCCCTAGACCTAAAGGATGCTTACTTCCACATCCTCATCAGACAGTCTCACAGAAAATATCTCAGATTTCGACTGCCTTCAGGCCACTACCAATTCAGGGCTATGCTCTTCAGCCTGACATCTGCACCAAGAGTGTTTACTAAATATCTGGCAGTAGTGGTGGTGTTCCTCAGAAGGCAAGGGGTTTCAGTTTACCCTTATCTGGACAATTGGCTGTTGGTGGGTCAGTCCCCCCAGCAGGTCACAGAAACCCTAAAACTCACTCAGGATACTCTTCGCTCTCTGGGGTTTTTGGTAAATCATCAAAAGTCTGTCTTGGCCCCAGTACAAATACTAGACTTTATAGGGGCAGAGCTGAATACCATCCAGGCAAGGGCACAGACCCTTATAGAATTGGCAAAATCCTTTCAGGTTCGAGTTCCTTCGGCCAGCAAGGTACTTCTTACAGCTCCTAGGACACATGGCCTCCACCACAGCTGTGGTCCTGGGATTCAGGTTCCAGATGAGGGACATTCAGTTCCACCTGAAATCCTTCTGGTCTCAGAAAACGAATTCTCTGTCCAAACTGATTCCAGTGTCTTCCACCCTTTTGTTAGCTCTTCAGTGGTGGCAGGAGATGGACAACCTCAGAGTGGGGGTTCCCTTTCTCCCTCAGGTACCCTCTCTAGTGCTGACAACGGATGCTTCTCTCCTGGGCTGGGGTGCCCACCTGGGGGATCACACAGCACACGGTATGTCGCTCCCTTAGGAGTCCTTCTTGAACATCAGTCTTCTGGAGCTCAGGGCAGTGCTCCTGGCTATGTAGTCTCTTACAGGGCAAGGTGGTGCAGGTCAGGACAGACAACACCATGATGTACTACATCAACAAGTGGGGGAGGGGGGGACAGGATCCTCCCTATTGTGCACAGAATCCATGAAGATTTGGAAGCTGGCATATTCTCTCAACATGTCACTGTTAGCAGTTCACTTGCCAGGCAAGGACAATGTACTGGCAGATGCTCTCAGCAGAATCAGCCAGGGCCATCACGAATGGTCCTTGAACAAGCAGGTTCTTCTCTCAGTATTCAGGAGGTGGGGAGTTCCAGAGATAGATCTCTTTGCAGCCGCAGACCATCACCAGTTACCTCTGTATTGTTGCAGGCCTCCACTCCAGGGCTCAGTGCCACTGGATGCTGTCCTTCTGGGCTGGTCAAGCAGGTTCATTTATGCTTTTCCTCCCTTTCCTCTGATAGACAGAGTACTGGTCTAGCTGAGGTCTCAGTCTGCCACAATGATTCTCATAGCCCCAGACTGGGCCAGACAGCCATGGTTCTCGATGCAGTTGTCGCTGTCAGTGACCAAATCGATTTCTCTGCCCAGGAGATACAACCTGCTGACATCCTCTCAGGCAGGGTAATGTACCCCAATCTTCAGTCCCTTCACCTCAGGGCTTGGCTCTTGAAGACCTAGAATATGCAGATTTACAACTTTCTCAATCTGTCCTGGATATTCTGAAAGGTGCCAGAAAAACCTTTTCCTCTAAATGGAAAATATTTTCCATCTGGTGTGCACAGAAGGATTTGGATCCACAGCAAGCTGCAATACCGAAACCTCTGGACTATCTGGTTCACCTTCAGTCTCTGCATTTACAGCCATCTACCCTGAAGGTACACCTTTCTGCTGTCTCTGCTTATCTTTCAACAGGGAAGGCATCTTCTCTGGCTGCACACCCAATTTTCAAAAAGTTTTTCAAGGGGTTGTTGCATCCTCATCCCCCATATAGGGAACCTACCCCTGCACGGGACCTGAACATGTGTATAGGTCAGCTTATGCAGCCTCCTTTCGAACCTATGTTTTATTCAGAACTCTGGTTTCTCACTTGGAAAACTGTTTTTCTAGTGGCTGTCACTTCTGCTAGAAGAATCAGTGAGCTTCAGGCGTTGTCTGTGAAGCCCAACTATATTTCACCTCACAGGGATAAAATTGTGCTCCGAACTAACAGGAAATTCCTCCCTAAGGTGGTTTCTGATTTTCATCTGAACCAATCCATTACTTTGCTTGAGATATGTAAGGCTGTCACCTGGAAGTCTGTCCATACATTCACTAAGCATTACAGCCTGGATATTGAGGCAAGGAGCGATGCCAGGTTTGGCACAGCAGTACTGCAGAGCCTATTCCCCAAATAGGTTCTGCGCCCACCTCCTAGGGGCACTGCTTTATAGTCTGCATATTGTCAAAATACAGCCAAGACTTCATGTTGTTTGAAGAAAAAATTACCATAGTAATGTTGTTTCTTCTAATGGAGTCTTGCTTTATTCTGACCTCCCACCCTACCTCCCCTTCAGAACCTGGGGAAGGGTGGCTCTTCTGCAGCAACTTTATGGTTTAAACCATTAGTGGGTAATGGTTTTCTGTGGGCATCTGTGACTTGAGTCTTTTATAGCCCTTTGGTTTTTTTCCTTATGTTGCCCCTGTTGTGGTCTTGTTAAGGCTTAGTTTTGGCCATTGCATACACATTTATCTAGTTCACTTCATAGAATCTGATCAGTTACTGGAACGTACCGAGGACAGTGGTTTGAAAATCAGGCTGAACATTCTATGCATTTGCATAGAGTTTAACTCTTGGTTCTCTGGGGCAGTTGAACCGGTCGGTCTAACTGCATATTGTCAGAATACAGCAAGACTCCATTAGAAGAAGCAACATTACTATGGTAAGTCATTTTTTTTCTTCCTATCCATTAACCAATTTTTAACCCAGTTAACCATTTTGGATCCCACACCTGGACTGCTCAGTTTCTTAGTCTCCTGGGCGGCATAGTGTTAAGGACTTTTCCCGAAGTCCAGCTAGGCCTGTCCACAGCCCTCCCCTGAACTATTTATCTGATGGCCTAGTCAAAGAAATCAATCAAGTTTGTGTGGCATGCCCCCCCGTTGAATGAATGCTGCCTTTTGTCTTGCAGCCCAGATACTGTATGAGCCTTTCCCTTAACAGTGTTTCTGTTGATTTCCCCACCACTGAGGTGTAGCTCACAGGCCTATAGTTGCTAGCCTGTTCCCTGCTGCTGCTGTTATGTAGGAGGACCATACAATGTCTTCCAGAACCACGCCCGATTTCAGTGAGCTGTTGAATAAGGCTATCAGTGGGGCAGCCAGAACTTCCCTGAGTTTTTTTTAGCACCCATGAATGTATCCTATCCGGTCCCGTAGCCTTGTCCACTTTCAGAGATGCACGTCCCTTCAGAACTCTCTCCTCTGAAAATGAACGAGTTTGCCTCCCCCCCTCCTCCTTGTTCCTGCTGCTCCCTGGTGGTCCATCCTTTCCTCCCTCCATTGTAAAGGCTGAACAGATGTACCCGTTTAGTATGTCTGCTTTTTCTTGGTCCTCTTCTGCGCAGTCTACCTCTGCCATCCTCCTTATCCTCACTATCCCTCCCCTTGCCTTCCTCTTCTCATTTATGTACCAAAAGAGTCTTCTCCTTGTTTGCTGTCCCTTTGGCTACCCTTTCCTATATCTGTGCTTTTTATTGTTTCTCATAGCCGACCCAGCGGTACGTGTGCCGATGACCCAAGTTCAGGAGTGAGCCCAGAGCGTTGGAGGGTTGGTCGAGAGGAGGAGAATCAGGTGTCCAGCTGACAGCTCTTCTCAAGGGAGAGAATTCTGGCACTCTGCAACAGCCTGACCCCTTGTGTTGGCTGGGGGTCAGTGAGCTAGAGACCACAGACACATGGATATTGGAGGAGTGGCAGATGTCAGGGCGTCAGGCATGGGAGCAGGCCTGATGTTACCAGGATGCCATTGCATGTCCTCTTCTCCAGGGAGGAAAATCAGGGTGGAAAACAGCCTTCAGATGGGAGAGTGAGGCTGCTTCTGCCCACCACATCTTCTGCCGGATCCAGCCTGCTGTTGCCAGGTAGCTCCTGGCCTTTACCTCTGCCTGTGGCCAACCAGATGTGTGGGGAGTTAACCACAGTGCTGAAGGCAACCCTGCCTCAGGGTCAAGCCAAGGGGGCCTGGCCTCTAGATGTGTCGCAGATGGACTAGGAGGGGTCCAGTGCCATAAGCAGGAAGGTTTTGACCTGCCCGGGGTAAGGGAACTAGAGATTAGCTGAAGGAGTTCCTGTTTGATGGTTGTCAGAAGGGATAAAAATACATTTTTGGGGGGGGGGGGGGTTGTCTCATTTCTCAGTGTAAAATATATTGTTTTATACCACAAATATAGCATGAGTGAAGTACAAAAAACACAACTTGGTATTTTCCTCTTCTGTCAGATGTCAGTAGTGAGATATCACTTGTGGGATCTGCAGATATTAGAAGGAGCCCACCTCATTATGTACACCTGTTGCATGCTTTTCACCACAAGATGGTTTCAACTGTCAGTTACTGCTACCTCAGTATACCATTACAAAAGATGTAAAGCAACAGTATTTGTTAGCAAAAAATATCACCATATAAGTTTTTTTAGCTATAGTTCATCATCAGCATATTTTTAAATCTCTGAAAGTGTTTTGCATAAAGTCACACACACTGACTGAAGCTGCCAGCATTAGGACCCCTGCTGGGAAATGTTCAAAATATGGAGCTACCCACGTCTTGGGAGCAGCCGGTATGTGCCATCATGCGCACCTGCGCTGCCTATGTGAAGTAGACATGTCTCTCCACCTTGGTTCTTTCTTATCCACAACTGAGTTAACATTGGGTCCTGTTGGAACTATATCGTCAGCATCTTCTTTGACTCCCACCACTTTTGACTGACTTCATTTCCTCACAGTCATCTGCTGTCCTTGGTCAGTGGCATTTTTTTCACTTTGTGGGGTTTTGTCGCTGTGTGTGTGTGTGTGTGTGAACACCATCACGGAAGAAACCACCACCTTTTGAACCTTGCAGGTACAGTAGGGCCATTTTGAACTCAGACATGCATGACCCCTGCATTTTGTGTTTAGGCCAAGATCAATACCCCAATGTAATGAACTGCCTCAAGTGTCAGAGGTTCACAAACAAGGCAAGGATATATGTAGGGAAAATGTGCTATATAAAAAATATGGAATGAGAAGGATTTGCAGCCACCATACAATCTCCACCTCAGTTTTTCCAGGGACTGCAGGTAAGGAGTCTCCTCTTCAGTTGATGTCAGTCTTTGGCTCCAAGAATTCATTGGATGCCAAGTGGCAACACTTAAAAGAAAGGCGGCTGAGAGTTGAGCAGGCCACAGTCTGGCTCAAGGTTATTGTTGCCTTCCTTGACTACTGACCCACATCTGTCAAGTCTAATTTCCTTCTCACTCACCTATTATGAAGTGATTAGCAAATGAGATGTCCGGCTCTGGGGACATCCCCAGAGATGGACATATCCCTAGGGGCTGGGTCCATCAGCATTCGATGCCTATAACAACATGTAATCCACTGATGATTTAACATTGATATCAGTCACAATGGCACCAACCCCTACTAAGGGGATGTCCAAGATGTCTTTGATAACAGTATTGTCAGTGTTGACTTTGACAGACTGTTACCAGTCCATTGCCTTTTAAGTGTTGGACCAAAGTTTTGAGGCAATGTAAATCTGAATATTTCTGGCCTGGATGCAGCAACTCTATGAGGATACTTCTTTCATCAGGACATACCTTTGGAACTATACCCACATTAGCACTAGGACCACACAGAAACTTTTACAAGCCAGGGACTGCTCGTGACAATATCATGCATCAGTGTCTAAATGTGGGTGACCCCATCTCTCTTCAGTTCTTTTCCTGCCGTCGATCATACTTGTTGGATGTACACATGGAAACGTCGACTGTTAGCTGCCATTGTTTATTTTTTCCTGATAGTTGAGAATCACTAGTTTAGTGATTTTTTTTTTCAGGTTTCGTGTATGCTGCAGAAGGAACCCGCAAAATTATTCTGATATTGTGAACATGCAGAGAAGATTTATAAGGACAATCCACACGAGGTGTGTGTCTGCTATTTAGGGCCTCTCTCACAACATTCAAACGTGTGAGGTCTGTTGGGGCTTCAACTCCACTACCAGGCAACGCAGAAAAGGGCTGCTGGAAAAAATGTTATTGGAGAAAACTTTGGCAGTGATGCAAAGAAAGATGCAGAGGAAATATGTGTCGACTGCCCCATCAGTCTAATCCCAGTCATCAAAATCTGAGGAAAAATTGCTGTCGGGGAAGCCAAAAGCATAAACACTGTGACAAGGACAAGGCACACTAGGTCGCTACTGTGGCCAGCAATTACTTCTTCAAACTTGTCATTGTCTGCTACGACAGTGGTAACCCCCCCGTTGGCTAGACGTCAAGGTCGGGGCTTGGCTTAGGCGCTACCAGGCTTTATACAGGCGGTACGAGGTCTCCACCCACTGTCAGCAGTCACAGTCGTGACCGCCTACTATGGTTGTCCTCGACACACAAACAGTGCTGGTATCATTCTCAGAAACTATGGCTACTGCCAGGCTTGCCTAATCAGGCTGTGCTAACATCTATAGGATCTTCCACCTCCAGAACCCATCAGCGCAGCCTCCCAGCGTTATACCAAAGGGACATACTGAGCCACCACCAGTGTTGCCAGCATGGTCCTCTATCCCCATCAACAAGGGGGACGACAACAATGAGGTGCAATATAATCCAGGCATCTTAATGGATGAATGTTATGAGGAAGAGGAGGGTTATGCTGGGGACCAGTATTTTCCTGGTACTTGCTCCACTTTATCGTCTTGCGACCTCTATGCCCAAACTAGTTGGCTCCAGCTCAAAGATCGCATCAAATATCAAACATGCCTGTTGGCCAAGAAAATAATCCTAGGCCTCCTACCACCTGGAATTCAAGGTCTTCTTAGCCCCTCTCAATACCTCCCATACCCGTGGCTCTGAATCCCAGCTCTTTCTGGTCCCCTGCTGCCGTACCTCCCAGGGACAAAGATCGTTCACCTACAGAGCCCCTCTTTGGATGAATGCCCTCAACTGTTACATCTCCGAATCCAGATCGGGCCCTTTCAAATCCAAGCTACAGCGACTACTCTCTGCCACTCGCTCCTGTGACTGTTTCCGCTAAACCCTTTTTGGCAATCTAAAACCCATAGCACTTAATTACTGTTAAATCTCCTTAGCAACATCTCTGACCCCCCCCCCGCTACCCTATCCCCTTCACTTTTCCTCCCTCTACCTAATGCCCCCCGGCCATCCATCCTGACAAGGCCTGTTGGCTGATTTCAACTTACCTTATGATTTTACCATTAACTGACAAAGCTTGTTTTGGCTGATTTTCAATTTACTGTATGCATTCCTGTGCATGAAACTGCTTAGCGTTACTCGTTTCTGTTCATTAATTCATTGTGAATGTCAACTATTGCTTCTTTTCTTATTTACAATTATTTTACCATACCCTGTTTAGTCTGGAAACCTGTTGATCTCCTTTCTCTATATATACTGTTTTGCCATACTTTTTGTTCTGTTAACCTGTTGTATTATGCTGCTGACGTGTAACCTTTGTAAAAGAGCTCTAAGCTCAAAGGTATTTGTAATCCAAGATCTAAATAAATAAATAAAAATAAAATTACAGTGAGGAATCTGTGGTGACTACCCCAAGGTCACCATCAGAGAATTCTTCTTTTCAAGCAGTGATGCAGACAATGCAGGCTGCCATGGGTTGCACTCTGGAAAAGAAAAACTTCACAAAGAAAAATTTGTTGGGAGTTGTTAGAGGTGCCAGAAACACCATCTATAGTAATGCCTCCACTCTACCAAGCTCTGGAGGATGCCACTTATGCAGCTCGGTATAGACCTAATGCCTAATCAGCTGTAGCCAGAAAGGCTGAAAGAGTTACCCTGCACCATCTGACAAGCCTTGTTATGCCAACCAGCCAGAAACTGATTTGGTTGTGATCACAGCTGCCTATGACAGATCCAAGATGCCTAAACACACGAGCTCCCTCCCTCCTGATAAGGAATCCAGGAAGTTAAATGTCATGGAGAAACAAACATATGCCTCTGCCTCAGTGGGCCTTCATAGTGCAAATCACTAGGCCAACATGATCAAATATCAGAATACCCTCTGGAGAAGTGCCAAGGCTGCAGTACAGGCCTTAACCGAGGGTACTGCCAAAACTGAGTTAATGAAAACACTAACTGCAGGGACTAAAGTGGGTAAGCATCTAATCTGCTTAGCCTATGATGTTTTGGATGCCTCTGCCAGGGCAGTTGCCACTGGTATTTTGTGTTAGGAGATGCTCCCGGCTTAGAGTAGCTGGGTTTGCCAGTGATATGCAACAAGCAGTGTTAAATGCCCCATTTAGAGGCAATTAACTGTTTGGTTATGTTGTGGAAGTGGCATTAAGAGGCCTTAAGGTCAGTCTACTCCCTGTACCCCACACCAGACAGGGGTAAGGGTAGGTGTCTGTTGTGTCCCCCAGCCATCAGAGATGCTAGACAGACCTGTAGGCATCCAGGTAGAAGTAAGGGTGCTGGAGCCATGCCAGCCACCTTTCCCCCCATGCCCATACCAGAGCACATAGCGGAGGTGGAGCTGATGGGGTTGCCCCTACTTGTTCAGCATGACTTACAAAAATACACCCCCCAACCACCATTGCCCCCAGGGGTGGTTGTAGGCGGTGGCCCCTTCCTTCATGTGAGCCAGTGGAGAGACGTTACTACAGATAAATGGGTACTGGACATTATCGTGAAAGGTCGTGCTCTGTAGTTTTTGGATACCACTCCAGGTTATCCACGACAGACCTCGACTTATCCCCCAGGACTCATGTTCCTGTTGAGAGAAAAGGTGTAGGCCTTACTCCAAAAATCTGCCATAGAACCAGCCAGTCCCTGCCAGACAGAGGAACAGGGGCTTCTATTCCAGATACTTCCTAGTCCCTAAGTTGATAGGAGAACTGAGGCCTGATCTTCCTTTGTCAGTCTTCACCATTCATTACTGCTTGGGTTGTGCCGGCGGCGCGCACCCGTCACGGGAGATAGATATATATTTTTTTGAGTCGGCACCTACGGCGCCACCCCCGAGAGCGACACATTGCATCATGCACAAGGGGCGGCTGTTAGGTGTTGCAGACTCCTCCTCCATCTCAGTTCTGTTTCTCCCGCCGTCAAAGCTGCACCTGCTCCGCATGCGAGATTTACAGCTGCGTCAGAGGCCTACTTGCGACGACGACTCCTCCATTTTTTGCTCATCCCGATGCCGTTGAAGTTGTTATTAGCCGGTAAGACTGTTCTGTTTTTTCTTATGGCGCCGGGATCTGTTTGCTGTGTTTTTCTGTTTATTTCTCATCATGTCAGGTTCGGGAGCCAAACGTAAGTCGAAGGCGGGCCATGCCTCTATGCGTCGGTGCTCCTGTGGCCGGCATTTTTCCGTCACGGACCAGCATGATGATTGTCTTCTCTGCCTGGGACCCAACCATGATATGGATTTGTGCGACACTTGTTTCTCCATGGACCGCAGAGTCCTTGAAGTCTGCACGTTTAAGATCGGCAGGGCTTCCCTGGTAAGAACTTCAGACCCTTCTTCTGGGTCCCCTCCCAGGCCTATAGGGTCTGGAGAGGAGGAGGCCTCCTCATCTTCTAGTCTCGCCGAGGAGGAGGCCTCTTTTGCGGTGTCGGGGAAACACCGTGTCCTTCCCGGGACCACGGTGGGGACACTGCCTTGGCAGTTACCTCCCCAGAGGTGCAGGCTCCACCAGTGTCGCGGCCCAAGGTTTCTGGGCTCGGCACTGGTGGACCCTCGACGCCACCCTCTGGCGCCGCTCTAGATCCCGGTGCCGTTCGCGGCGCTGGTGATCGGGGCAGTGCCGTTTCGTCTCTCTGCACCGTCTGCAGTGCCGTGGGCCCAGTCAGCTCCGTTGGCGGTGCTGTAGGCCTAGCTGGCGCCGCCGGGGAGTCGGGACCGGGTTTGGGCATTGTGGGTGGTCCGAGGTCGTCCGGTGCTGTTTGCAGTGCTGTTTCTTGGGAGTGCCCGGGGTCGCCAGTATTGAGATCCAGCTGGTCTCCTCTTTATCCAGGGTGGATGATTCGGATGTGGACCCGTTCTGGAGCTCCGATTCTTCGGAGTCGGGGTCTTCGGTGAGACGTGGTGTGAGGCGGCCCAGCGCTCCTATTCCTCAGTCCCCCCCAGCTTTCTCCTTCGGAGGACCCACAGACTGGGGTGGTCTGGAGTCCTCGGAGGCGGAGGCGGTGGACAGTGGGGAAGAGGTTGCCGGCCCTGAGGGGGCTGCTGTAGCTGCCGTTCCCGGTGCTGCTGCGCCTCCTCAGGGTGGGTCGGGGACCGTGTCTTCGGGGGATTCCTTGGGGAAAGCCCCGGATCGACCGGTCCTTTGGCTGAGGTCTAGGAGGAGGGCGTCCTTGGAGTCTGAGCAGTTGAGAGGCCGAAGTGAGGTGCGTTGTTCTTCGCCTGCCACCCCTCGGGGTGTGGGTAGGAGCCGTAGCGCCGGACCCTGCCTTTCCCTCTTGGGCTCCAGGGACCCCTCCGGTGGCATTGCTGTGGGCTGCCCATCTGGACCTGTGCAGCCTCAGGTTCATCACAGGGGAGTATCCCCTTCTAGGCTGTCCCAGGTTTCGCATCCCCAGGGTTCCGTTCTGTGACCTGGTTTGTTGTCCGGAACCCTGCCAGCTCCGGCTCCATTTTCCGTATTTCAGAGCCAAAGCAGAGGACAGTTGCCTCTTTGCAGGTGCCCCTCTCCCATTCCTCTGCAGCCCCCCCCCCGACCAGGTTGGTCCTACGGGTCCGTTATCCTGGGAGACGTTCAGAGCTACTGCGATGGCCTTCCCTTCATACGTTAGATGTATGCATGAGTGGTTGTTTCGATATTCCCTCCGTCGCAGGAGTCCTCTGGACATTCAAGCTCTCCATCATTCTCGTCTTCCTCAGAGGAGGAAGATGAACCCCCTGCTCATATCACCTCCGATGCTGATATCACTGATTATCAGCTATTCCTTTCGAGGATGGTGAGGGATCTTTGTATCTCCTTTGTTAGGCAAGACAATACCGAACGGGAGACGCGTGAATTCCTCCGTGAATTCAGTGCCCAGCATTTGGTGGTGCCATCCTGGCCTATTCTGTTCCAGGAGGCATCTATCCGTTCCTGGCAGTCTCCAGCCGTCCCTAGCCCAACCCCAGCAGACTGCCGGAGATGGTATTGTGCCCCATCTGAATCCTTAGGTTCTCTCCCCAACCCACCCTCCGGATTGGCTTTCCTAGAGACTCCTTCCGGGCGCTGCCGCCTGGCGCACGACCATCCATTGGACTCAGATTCTCTCTACAGTGTGACTGGTGGGGGCGAAGAGTGTTCTCTTCTTCTCATGCGATGCTCTGCATTGCATCACATCTGGCACACCATGCTGCCTACAGCAGGCATTTATGATCGATGCTATCCCAGATTCTAGCATCAGTGCCTGATTTGGAGCAATCTAGACAGGCCATTGCCCTCTCTACTGTAGGTCTGGAGCTGCAAGACACCAAGCAAGGGCATCTTATGACGCCAGTGAGGTAGCTTCCAGGCTTGCAGGGACAACGATCTGTATCAGACGGACGGCATGGCTTCGTCTAACTAGATTGTCACCCCGGCCCGGCGTAGGGTGATTCGCTCCACCTTCCGAGGGATCCGTTTGTTTTCCTCCAGGGCTAGGAGACTTTTACAGGGGCTCCCTCCATCCCCTCATCTTCGGGGGACACCTCCTAGCTCTACCCAACCTTAGGCTTTTCTTGGAATCAGCCTTGGGTCTTTTCCTTCTGTTTCTCACCAGCAGAAGGCTGAGGGTCTTGTTCCTTCAGGGATGCTGTCTCTTCTCTCCCCCCCCAGTGGGGTGGGAAGCTTGGTACGCACCCAAGCATAATGAATTGTGAAGATTGGCAAGGGAAGATATGAAAATTACATACCTACCGTAATTCTTGATCTTCTCTTGTATCTTCACCATTCATTACCGATACCCTCTCTCCTTCCCCTCTCAGGGTCTCCTTTTGGGCATCTCCACCTCCTACTTGTCTCCCCCCACCTTTCCTGGCCTTTATGCCAGAAAAAAAAATATATAATTTTTTCCGCCCCTCTGGCTGGAGGGGAACAAGTAACTTTTTCTGTCCTAGGGAACTCTTTCTGCCTCCCCCGTGGGGTGACTTGGTCTTCTAAGCCGCACTTTCATTTACAATAGGAAACTTTCCCTTGCGTGGCTCAGTTTCCTTTGCTAACTCCCCTTGGCATGTCTCAGTCACCCTGTGTCCTTCTAAATTAAGCTGTCCTGACACTATTTTACTTTGAGCTGGTGATCTTTGCCTTGCCTTCAGGGAGTCTGATTGAGTTCCAATCTTTCTATTTAAGGGTGGTCCTTTGTAGGGCTTAAACCCTTACCCCCCCCCCTTCCCCACTCACATATGTGTTAGCACTTGTCAAAGTACTAGTGGGTTTCTTCTCCCTCCCTGGTTGCTCGCTCCTTTTCGGAACAGATATTCTGCCTTGGCAGTCTCGGAGCTCTCAGCTGGGAGTTAAAGGATTGGGAATGGTGGGAGCCATAGAGAATCTGCCATGTGCCCTATCTGGACAAGTGGTTCAGTTAAAAATTTTTCCTCCTTTATAAAGTGGACTTCTTGCTCCCTTGTTATTGATTCTGAGCTCATCTCCCTTTAACCAATCTCCCAATCGGCAGAGCTCTCCCTCCCGCCAACCCTCCTTTTTCCCTTTTCCTCTTTCCTTCCTTCTTTCTCTTCTTTTCTATTCCTCCTTGGAGCCGCCCCAGGGGTGAGGCCCTGCATTCCCTTAGGGCAGGCATCTTCTTCTTCTGTGTCCTCTTTCTGCTCATTTCTTTTTCAGTTTACGTCATTTCCTTTTTCTGTCCCTCTGCTCCCTTGCCTCCTTCCCTTTTTTTCTTACCCTTTATTTCGCCTCTCCAGCTATCAGAACTGAGATGGAGGAGGTCTACAACACCTAATGGCAGCCCTCACGCGACGCAGTCTTGATAGCTCTCCAAGGCGGCGCCGTAGGTGCTGACTCAAACAAAAAAATCTCCCGTGGCGGGTGCGCGCCTCCGGCACAACCCAATCAGTAATGAATAGTGAAGATACAAGAGAAGATCAAGAATTACGGTAGGTATGTAATTTTCATTTCTAGACTTGTGACCTCAGCTTGTCCATAAAGTACAAGAAGTTCTGGATGGTCTCTCTACAGACTGATTCCTCTATAGTAAATGGGATTGGATATGTTCTCTAGGTATAAAGGATGCCTATCGTCATATAAAAATCCCGAAGAATCTCAGAAAATATCTGAGATTCATGCTGGAAGAGGAACATTACCAGTCCAGGATCTTACCCTTTGGCTTGGGTTCTGTGCCACGGGTCTTTACCAAATGCTTGGCAGTTAGTAGCAGCAGCCCTCCGCAGGGAAGGCCTGTACGTGTTTCCTTACCTGGATGATTGGCTATTAAAGACCCACTCCAGGGAACAACTGCTTCACGCCCTAGCTCTTTAAGACCCTACATGGACTGGACTCTGGATACCTGTTGGACCTTCTAACACCTGCTGCCTTGTTCCGTTCCTTCCAGTCCTCCTCTAGGGGCCTCCTTGCAATTCCCAGGACGAGGTTAAAAACCGCCGGCAACAGATCTTTTAGTGTCGCCGGCCCCATCTTGTGGAATTTGCTTTCTCCATCAGTAAGGGAGACTCCTTAAGTTGAGGCATTCAGAGCCCGCCTAAAGACCTTTTTATTCAGCCAGGTATTCCCAGACACTGTCTTTTAGTACTGCATCCTAGATATTCTGAAAGAATGGCCCCTTCAGGAATCTGCTGCTCGGTCAGGCTTCTCATTTTGGGTGGTCTGCTTTTAAATATGCTTAATTGATATGTTTTGTATTTTAATCATTGCATTTTGACTGCTTTTTGATGTATTTTGATTGTATGACGCCCAGAGCCTCTGGGATTGGGCGCCTGAAAAATAAAGTTTGCCTTGCCTTGCCTCTTACCAGAAAGCTGTTTGACCTGGGGGTGACAGTCAGTCTGCCAAAGTCAGTACTGACCCCCTGTCAAGGATTGCAGTATATTTGGGCAGTACTGGACACAGCTCCAGGCTTTGCGTTTTTGTCTCTGGACAGAGCAGAACACTATATAGGTCAGACACTACTGGTGTATAACAGCCTGTATGTCCCAGCCAAGTCTCTGCTGTGCCTTCTAGGCCTTATGGCAGCAGCTTTCGTAACCGTGCCACTAGCTTGCTTGCATTTGCAGGTCAGACGGTGGTCCCCAAGAGTCCAGTGGGACCAAGCAACAGATGACCTAGACAGATAAGTGATAAACATCCTAGAGATGAGAGCTGTGCTGTACAGCCTCCAGGCCAGTCAAACGTATCCGACACCCACTGTTAATAAGACAGATAACATCAGTGTGATGCATTACATCAGCACACAAGGGGGTACTCCTTCCGATCCGCTATACAGAGAAGCAGTGAGAGAGTGGAAGTGGGCTCTGGAACATGTATTTATTTTAGTCTTTGGTAACCGGGTAAGGCCCACTAGGCACAAGTGCCTGTTTTCAGGGGTGACCTGGGAGCACTGGGTGGTTAAGTGACTTGCTCAGAGTCGCACAGT
Organism: Neoceratodus forsteri; assembly: GCA_016271365.2. Classification (NCBI taxonomy): domain Eukaryota; kingdom Metazoa; phylum Chordata; order Ceratodontiformes; family Ceratodontidae; genus Neoceratodus; species Neoceratodus forsteri. The sequence continues at coordinate 200,072,285 of CM057453.1, forward strand.
ATGCAAGTGGAGGTTATGAGAATCAAACTTAGGTCTGGTCTGCTGGATGTACCAAGCTTGTTCACACCTTGTTCCTCTAATCTCTAGGCTATATTGCCAGCCCAAACCTAAACCTAAACCTTTCAGCAGTACATTTGCCAGGTGCCCAAAATGCGCCTTGGCAGACAAGTTAAGCAGGTCACAGTCTAGGATTGATTAATGGGAGCTGCTGACCTCTGTAGTGGAAGACCTGTTAGAAACATGGGGTCGCCCAGAGATGAACTTTTTTGCATTCCCACATGGCGCAAAACTGCTGCGTTGCTTGCTCGCTCCAGGGCTTGAAGTTTTCTGGCAAGATGCATTGTCCCTCTCTCAGAAAGGGAGGTTCTAACCCCAGTAATACCTGGATATTCCTAACTTTCCGCAGTGTCCCTTTAAACCAGAACTGCCCGGACAGGATAGAACACATGCAAATGATGGAACTCTGTGCACGTGACAACTATTCAAATGCTGCCTTGAACGAACTGCCTTAGTTCTAAACCCCTCAGATTTCCCTCTCCGCCTGTAAAGTCTAATCGCTCGGAGTTCCTCTCTTCAACTTGCACCTTTGACGTGAAGAAACTTATAAATACGTATAAGTATCTTTTTCTTTCATTTGCTGCCTTTTATTCATTATTATTTTTAGCTAAACCTCGGTAGGGAGCAGAGTTATTTTTATTATTTCCGGGGTTTTCTGACAAAAAAAAAAACCCGCTAGTTTAATTTTATTTTAAATCCTTTGTTTTTGTAACCGCTACCTTGGTTCACTTTTGTCTTTGGTTCCCGGTTCTCATCAGTTCTGGAACCGACCACAATCGCTAAATTTTAGTTAAATCTTTTAAATTATTTAGTGGTTCACATTTTTATCGTTTCCCGATAAAGTGTCAGAAAAATCTACAAAGAAAACTGGGGAACCTGGCTTTAAAGATTGCACTGATTGCTGGGAAGTGTTTGCCAAGGCAGACGAGCACAGTTTGTGTGTTGCCTTCCTTGTCTATGATCACCTTAAGGGAGATTGTGATATCTGTAAAACCTTCCCAGAGAAAGCAGTAGAGAAATGCCTGGAACGGCTTAAGAAAAAACTTTCTCTACCTAAGGGTCCCTCTGGCTTGACCAGACGACACCCTCTTCTGCTATGGGTGAAACCACTGCAGTGACTATTTCAACCCCTGAGATGGGTGATAAGGGCACTAAGATGCTTGCTGAACCGGCTGACTCCCTGGTTCCCTCTAAAAAGACAAAACAAGTGAAGCACACAGAACCCCCTGCTGGAAAAAAGGGAACGTCTGTGGGTGCTCTGGCTCTTCCTTTTCCTCAAGAAATAGCTCAGGCTTTTAAAGTGGCGCAAGCCTTACAGGGCCTTTTCCCAACTGGCCAGCAGCCACCTGTTCAAGTCCCAGCTGGACAGGCTGGCAGCACAGGCAAATCCTCATTTACTGAAGAAGAGGATTCTGGTGAATATGAGGAGGAAGATGAAGGGGAACCCACTGAACCTGAGTGTCTCCCCTGAGCAGGATTGATGGTTCACCTCTTAGAACCACTGAGGATTATTCCTCACACTTCACTTTTGTGAGAAAGAAGGCTGGTGCCCTGGACATCACCACAAGTGAGGAAATAGAGGATGAAGAGGTGGAATACCTTGAGATGATGGGGTTAACCCCCACAAAAAAGCTCCTCTTGCCTGTAAATAAATTCTTCAAAAAAAGATGCTTTGAAGATTTTACAGACTCCTAATTCTTCCCCCCTCTTGATAAGAGACTGGACAAGAAATATCGGTTAGAAAGGGAGGGTGTAGAATTTGTTTTCTCACCCTGACCACCAAGGGGTGGTGCAGTTGACTGTCTGTGACAAGGCTAAGGTGCCCCAGGCTTCTCACCCACCAGATAAGGAGTCCAGAAAAACTGATAGTATGGCCAAGAAGGGATATTTGTCAGCTTCCTTGGCTATCAGGCAGGCTAATTTTCAAGCCTATGTGGCCCAGTACCAGAAGTCTTTATGGCAGTCTGTACTGGCCATGGCAAGCAAAGCCCTATCACCCTTGTCTAACGACCTCACAGAAACTGCCAGGTTTGGCTTAGAGGCAGCCAAGTATCCGTTTCAAATGGCTGCTGATACCAGTGATACAGCAGCCAGGTGGATGGCAAATACTGATCTTACTTCGAGAGGGTTCCTTCAGTAGGTCATCACATATAGGACTGGCGCCACCTGGTGTTGGGCCACACGGCAGACTTTTCTAGCAATCCCTGATGGAGGACCGCCCACCGGACGTCATGTCACTGACGTCAGCGTGACCATATATAGTGGGCGGTTGTTTCCTGCCATCACCTCATGTCAGTCGCATTGCAGACTTCCATATAGCGATCGTCGTGAAAGTGTCTTGCATTGGAATTCCTTTTGCTAAAATTCTCTCCTCTTGTATCATTTTCATTGATGTCTTTACCCAAGAAGAAGTGCTTGTCCTGTGGCACACAGATTTCGCACAAGGACGGTCATCTCAAGTGTGTCCTCTGTTTAGGCCCAGACCACCCTGTCTGGAGTGCTGGACCTTCAACCAGGCCACTAAGAAAAGGAGACAGCATGGTTTGGAGGCCCGTCTCTTGAAAGCCCTGAGAAGATGATGGATCGTTTGAGAGAGAGTCCTCTGCAGATAAATCTTCACCATCAAAGAAACATAAGTAGAAGTCTAGGGAGCAGGAGCGCTCCGCGGATGACACGTGGCCCTCAATAAGCAAGGCCCAGCCACCACCCAAGAAATTGGACGGTAAGTCTGGTAAGACCATAGCGGGTCAGTCGATCGTCGGATCCTCCGACAACTGCACCGCACCAGCTGATAAGTCTGCCCCGGCTCCTCCGGGGACCGCACGGCAGCCGGTAAGTCAGCTCCCCAGCCTGTGGGGAAATGCCTGGCACCCGTCGATAAGTTAGCCGGGGGCTCCTCCCCCGCGCGCCTGACGCCACCTGCTAAGACACCCGTCCCTGATGGCCGCTCAGGTGTGGTCCCCCCATCGGAGCCTAACGGCGCCTCACCCGACGTCCGGTGGAACCAGGGGGAGAAGGCCCCTCTTCCTTTGCCCATACCCTCCCTTCACGACCGGGGTGCACTCTGGCGGGCGGAGAACCCCTCGGCGTTGTCGATTCTGCGGGGTCTACTCCACACTGTCCCCTTGGGGTCAAAGGGAAGGAGGCTCCACCTCGGCTGGCTGGCCTTACTCTGGAGGCACCTCCTCCTCCTCTGGGATCCCTGTAGAGCGGACCCCAGCCAAGATCCCGCCAGGGAACCCGGCGAACCCTATTCCTACACCGGATGTCCCGACTACTGTTCCTCAACCGGGACCCAGCGATCGGCCTCAGTCGTTGACTCCGACTCTGGATGTCGCGAGGGCGGTTCCTCAGCTGAGACCTATCGATTGGCCTCAGCCATATCCAGTCCTGCCGTCAGGGCCCCTTCGTCCAGTTCCGATGCCGGCCCCTCCGATGCTGGACCAGTTTCCGGCGCCAGATCGGGTGGTGTCGGTTCCCCTGACATGAACTGTCCCGATGCAGGACCCCCAGCCTATAGATATATACAACGGCGGGTCTGATGTGGATACCCCCGCCGCCAGACCAGACAACGGGGATCTACTCTAGACCCCAAACTGTCCCTCACTACCCGTTTGGTTTCCCTGGGGACCACTACCCGGCTGGCCCCCCTCCGGACTGGAGCCACTACGGACAGTTCTACCCTGGGTTCAATCATTACTCTCATTACCAGGGATTCCAGGGCTATCATTACCCACCCCCACTGGTAATGCCGCCTCCTCCACCCCCTCAGCCCCAACCTCCTCCACCACCCCCTCCAGTTACACCAGACTTCAAGACTCTGATTCAGTCTTGGTGGCAGGGGGCTCGATCAGAGTTGGTGTCGGACTTGGAGACGAGACTCCCTCTCCCACGGTCTCCTAGGTACCCTTCCTCGAGCAGTTCTGTGGCTACAGTGAATGTTTCTGGGAAGACTCGTCAGGACGTCACACTCCCGGATATCCATCACCGTCCTGTCGAAGGGGTAGACGACAGTGATGATGATGACGAGGGGGCCGACCATTCTTCGGAGTATGTCATGGAGGAGCCTGAGGGCCCATCAGGCAAGGTTTCCCCGAAATCTCCACCAGAGGACCCTGTCTTTTCGGACCTTCTGAGGTCCATGAAGAATTTCTTTGGGAGTCAGAGGATCAGGACTCTCTGAGACAGAGACTCGTAGAGCATCTGGACTTTGAGTCCCTGTCTCTGGTCCCCATTCTTCCATGGATTGGACCTCATCAAGACCTCACCTCTACAATCTGGTAGGTGCCTCATTCCCTCCCGGCTGTCCCCAAGAGGGCGGACAGGCTTTACCGGACGCCAGAGGATGCCCCATTCTTGAAAGCGCACCCTAAGGCTGACTCTGTTGTCATTTCGGCTGCTCATGACTGCTCCACTGCACCCAAGCACATGAGCACCTCTCCTCCAGACTGAGTCGAGGCAGATGGACCAGTTCGGGAGAAGGATCTATGCTTCGGCCACATGCACTCTCTGGTCCCTTAACAATGTGGCCCGTAGGGGGCTAACCAGAAAGCTACCTTGGTCAGGTTAGAAGCTCGGGTCCAGGCCATGGATCCCTCGACTTTAAAGGAGGAACTTGTCAAGGATCTTTGCCTCTCCAAGTTCTCTTGTAGGCATGCTTTGCAGGCCACATACGACTCGGTCGATTCTGTGGCTCACACCTCGGCGACTGCCGTTGCCCTCAGATGGCAATCCTGGCCTCGCCTTTCTGGACTTGCTAATGAGGTTCAGGTGGCGATTCAAGATGCCCCCTTCAGGGGCTCGGTACTTTTTGGTGGGGACACCAAGGACATTATCACTGACCTGCAGGACAGAGGTCTTGCCTTCAAGTCGGTGAGGTCCACGTACCGATCGGGCAACCAACAGTAGCCCTTTCAGAAAAGGACCTGGAGGCAGAGAAAGCAAGCCCCGGCACGTCGCCAGGGAAAGCGTGAGGCCATGGGTACAGCCACCCCTCCTACCTCCAAGAACCAGAGACGTGCAGGGGTACTCCCCTAAGCGTCCGCCACTCTGACTTCTCATCCCGCTGCCTCCTCTCAGTCTCCTGACAGGGGAGCAGATTTGGGGGGTTCATCGCCACACTCAGGAGTGGAGGAGATCACCCTCCGACGAATGGGTCCTGCAGCTTGTGTCCACAGACACACGATAGTTTCTAGACTTTCCTCCAGAAACTCCACCAAAAAGATCCTCCTATTCAAGGGAGCAGGCTCTTCTCATCGGAGAAGAGGTGAACAGTCTCTTGCTCAAGGAAGCAGTAGAGCTCGTTCCCCTCTGGCAAAGGGGAAAGAGATTTTACTCCCAATTTTTTCCTGGTTCCAAAAAAAGACGAGGGATTTCAGACCCATACTCAACTTAAGCAACTTAAACCAGTTCGAGTACAAGAAATTTCGGATGCTGACTCTCCAGAGCCTCCTTCCACTCCTTCTGGAGAACCATTGGTTGTACGCCCTGGACATTCAGGATGCTTACCTGCATATCCCAATTTTCCCCAGCCTCCGCCAGTTCCTGCGGTTTCAGTTCCGGGGGAAACTATTCCAATTCCTGGCACTCCCCTTTGGTCTGTCTTCGGCACCCTGGATGTTTACCAAGTGCCTGGCAGTGGCTACGGCCTTCTTATGCTGCAGGGGCATTGTGGTTTTCCCTTACCTGGACAACTGGCTGATTTCAGCCCCATCCAGGGACTCTTTACTAGAGGCTCTTTCTTTCACTTTGGACCTTTTCAACAGGCTAGGGATTACTGTCAGGATTCCCAAGACCTCCATGACTCCTGCCCAGAAACTTCAGTCCATTGGGGCAGTTTTGGATACGGTCCATTGTAGAGCCTTCCTTCCTCCAGACAGGGTGGAGACACTGATCTGTAAGGCTTCCCGAGTGGCTTCTTACAGGATCATCCCGGCTCGGGAGATCCTGCGCCTTCTCTGCCTGATGGAGGCCTCCATCACCACTGTTCCCCTTGCAAGGCTCCACATCTAGAGTCACTCAGTGGTCCTTGTGCGTGCAGTGGGACCAGCTCCTGGACGACCTGGACCATCCAGTAAAGATTTCTTCAGCGATTTAGAAGGAATTGCTTTGGTGGAGGGTTCCCTGCAATCTTTCTTTGGGTCTTCCCGTCAAAAACCCAGTTCCCTTAGCATCCCTAATCACGGATGCTTCGAACATGAGATGGGGAGCACCAAGCCCAAGGACTGTGGTCCAGCTTGGAGACTACATTACATATCAACGTTCTGAAGATGAGGGCGGTCCTGTACGCCTTACAGGCCTTATAGACCCTCCTTCCCAAGGGATCACTGCTGGTCCAAACGGACAACATGTGGGTAGTTTGATACCTCAACAAACGAGGAGGAACCCGCTTGTACCCCTTGTGCAGGGAAGCGATGCAGGTGTGGAACTGGGCAGTCCAGCACAATCTGGCCCTCGTGGCTGTGCACGTGCCAGGTGTTGTAAATGTCCTGGCGGACAGTCTCAGCAGATCTTGGACCCTAGCTCACGAGTGGGAATTACATCAGGAAGTGGCGGAATCCATCTTCCTACATTGGGGGTGTCTGGAAATCAAACTCTTCGCCTCCAAATCCAATGCAAAACTTCCCAGTTTTTGCTCGCTCATTCCAGGGCATGGTGCTTTCTGGCATGACACACTGTCTCTTTCTTGGACAGGGAAATTTTTGTACACCTTCCCTCCATTTCCCATTCTCCAGAGGGTCCTTCTCAAACTTCAAGCGGAGAAGACAAAGATGATTCTCATTGCTCTTCTCTAGCCGAGACAGATCTGGTTCCCGCTGCTGCAACAGCTTTCCGGGGAACCACCGGTTCCACTTCCAGTGACTCACGACCTCCTAACTCAGGATCAAGGTCGATTACTACATCCGGGGCTAAGGACTCTGCATCTTCATGCATGGCTCCTGCAGACATAGCGATCTCTCACTCTGGGGTCTCCTTCCGGGTTGCTCAAGTCCTCATTGAGGCCAGAAAACCCTCTACTCATTCCACTTAAGCCATGAAGTGGAAACTGTTTTCCATCTGGGTGACCGCTAAGGGTTGGAACCCCTTCTGATGTTCTGCCCCTCAAGTCATGGAATACCTCCTTCACCTGTCAGACTCCGGTCTTTCATATTCGTTGTTGAAGGTCCACATTTCGGCATACCACGAGCTAGTGGATGGTAAACCCGTGGCTCAGTTGGAAGTCTCTAAAACCTTTCTGAAGGGATTCTCCATCTGAAACCCTCCATCCGCAGTCCAACTCCTCCGTGGGATTTGAACTTCGTTTTGGAAAAGCTCACCCTTCCTCCTTTTGAGCCTGCTGTGAGCTGTGATTTGCGCTTCCTTTCCTGGAAGGCATTGTTCCTGGTTGCCATCATGTTTGCCCGGAGGATTTCGGAGCTTCACGCTCTGGTTTATAAGGAGCCCTATCTGATTTTCCACAGGGACAGGGTGGTCCTCAGAACAAATTCAAAGTTCCTTCCCAAGGTCGTCTCAGAAGTCACGCTGAATCAATCAGTAGAGCTTCCTGTATACTATCCGTCCCCCTCTAACAGAGATGAGGCACTCTTCCATATTACGGACGTACATCGGATTCTTCAGTGTTACACTCACCGGACTAAAGTATTCCGTAGCTGTGATCAGCTTTTTGTCTCTTTTGCCCCAGATCGAAAGGGCAGACCACTTTCTAAGCAGGGCCTTTCTAAATGGTTAGGTAACTGCATTAGGTATTGTTACCAGAAGTATGAAAAACCTCTGCCGGGTAACATCAGAGGTCATTCTACTAGGGGCATGGCTGCTTCTGCTGCCTTTTTGCGAAATGTCTCTGCGGCTGATATCTGTGTTGTAGTCACCTGGAGTTTTGTCTATACCTTTACCAAACACTGCAGTCGGGACATTGCTTCTAGGCGGAGGGCTGGTTTCGGCCTAGCTGTGTTACAGGGCTTTCTGTCCTAGGCTGGGTCCATTCTGGATTCCATTTTTTTCCATTGGAGTTATCCTCCCCCAGTTTCTCTCGGTCTCTCTTTGGAGGGACTGCTTGGGACTCTGTCCTATATGAGATGACCTACTGAAGGAACCCTCTTGAAGTAAGATAGTACAGTTACGTAGGAACTTGCCGTAACAGTAGATCTTTGAGAGAGGTTCCTTTAGTAGGTCATATTTTTCCCTCCCTCCTTCTCCTCATTTATTTTTTTTTTTTTTACAGGGACTCTAAATCCTGTTCGCTCCTGCTGTCAGGCCTTTCCCTGGCTCCGGCGGGAGAACTGGAGGGCAGGCGTGGGGACCGCCCACTATATACAGTCACGCTGATGTTGGTCACGTGACGTCGGGTGGGCGGTCCCCATCAGGGATTGCTAGAAAAGTCTGCCGTGCGGCCCGACGCCAGGTGGCGCCAGTCCTATATCTGATAACCTACTGAAGGAACCTCCCTCGAAGATCTACTATTCTGATCTTACCCAGGACACTCAAACAGAGGCTTTGGATTTCCCTCTGGAGGTTAATTCCCTTTTTGGTGAAACAGTGGCTTACATGAAGAAGGTGGATGAATATAAAGCCACCTTCAGAAGCAACTTCGCTAAAGAGAAAGCCTCTCCATCCTCCAGACCCTATGAAAGGGGGAGGCAGGGGCAGGTCCATTCACACTAGGCCCTTTTTCCAGGCAATGGCTGCACCCCAATACCAACAGTATCCTCTGCAGGGGTATTTCAGAGGTAGGGGTAGGAGGCATTCCAGGCAGGGATCTCAAACCCAGCCTCCGACCCAGAGTAAACAGACACCCTGATGTGTCTTCACAGGCCACCTCCTCAATACCTGTTGGAGGCAGGCTGTCTCACTACCTCCAGGCTTGGCAAAAGATCACCGCAGAAAAGTGGGTCCTGGGAGTAGTGAGTCAGGGACTGTCTTGGAGTTTCAAATCCCTTCCTCTTCTGAGAACAAGAGTGTTCAGACCATTCTCCATTGCAGAAAGGAAGCTGCTGGAGGCAGAGGTTCAAAACCTGCTACTGTCAAGGGCGGTGGAACCTGTCCCAGCTCAGCAGAAAGGAAAGGGTTTCTATTTAGGGTATTTCCTTATCACAAAGAAAAACAGGGAGTGGTGGCCTATCTTGGACCTCAGGGTACTAAACAAGCATTTGACAAAACTGAAGTTCAAAATGGTAACTTTGGCACTGATTCAGCCAATACTCCAAAAAGGAGACTGGTTGGCATCACTGGACCGAAAAGATGCTTATTTCCACATCTCCATAGGGGAGTCTCACAGAAAATAGTTCCGGTTCAGACTCCCATCAGGTCACTACCAGTTTTTAACCCTGCCATCCGGCCTCACTTCAGCTCCAAGGGTGTTCATAAAGTGCCTGGCAGTGGTTGTGGCACACTTTCAAAGACAGGGTGCCATGGTGTTTCCATATCTGGATGACTGGCTGGTGGTGGGAAAATCACCAGAGCAAGTCAAACAGTATCTGCAGATCACCCAGGGGCTTCCGGAGTTCTTGATAAACCACAAAAAATCCATCCTTCTACCTGTACAGGTGCTGCAGTTCATAGGAGCAGAGATCAGCACCCTGCAAGTCAGGGCCTATACCAGCCTTTGGACAGGGTAAGAAGTATCCATCTGATTGCAGACTCATTCAGCTTGCACAAGCCAAAACCTGCAAGGCAAGTTCCTTCAGCTCCTGGGCCATAGGTACTGTCCTAGGCTCCAGGTTCCAAATAAGAGCCATCCAGTTCCACCTAAGGGCACACTGGTGCCAAAGAAGAGATACCCTGTCAAAGTTGATCCCAGTATCCAAAACCTTGTTTCAGGCACTTCATTGGTGGAAAGAGGATTCCAACCTAAGGGAAGGGGGTTGCTTTTCAGTGAGAGTCCCCATCAGTTGTTCTCACAACAGATGCATCTCTACTGGGGCGGGGTGCCCATTTGGGGGACCACACAATCCAGGGCACTTGGTCAAGTGCAGAGTCACTCCAGCACATAAAGCTGCTGGAATTCACAGCAGTGTTTCTAGCACTAAAAGCCTTCATAACACTGGTACAGGGAAAGGTGGTACAAGTCAGAACAGACAATACCACCACAGTGTACTACATAAACAAGCAGTGAGGTACCATGTTGGTTCCTCTCTGCACAGAGGCCTTGCAAATCTGGAGCCTGGCATACTCCTTGGGAGTTTTCCTACAGGCAATCCATCTGGGAAGGACAGCACCCTTGCTGATGCCCTGAGTCGAATCAACCAGGCCCATCATGAATGGACCCTGAACAGGCAAGTGGTGGAGGTAATCTTCAGAAGGTGGGGCACCCTGGAGAGAGACTTGTTCATATCCCACCAGAACCATCTGCCACAATACTGTTGCAGATCACCAGATCGGGCTACACTACCCCAGATGCTGTGGCTTTGAATTGGTCAGGGAAGCACCTATATGCTTTTCCTCTCTTCCCTTTGGTGTACAGGGTATTGCTCAAGCTCAGGTCCCAGTCAGCATCAGTGATCTTGATAGCACCAGACTGGGCTAGGCAACCATGGTACTCTCTGCTGCTCTCCATGTCTGTAGCTGAGCCAGTACACCTCCCTCGGAGGCACAACCTGTTAAACTCCAATCAGGGAAGGCTCCTGTATCCAAATCTCAGGGGTCTCAGTCTCAGAGCTTGGCTCTTAAAGACCTAGAATATGCAGGTTTACACCTCTCTGAAGCTGTTTTGGACATCCTAAGAGGTTACAGTAAGCCTTCCACTAAGAAAACCTACGCTTCAAAATGGAAATTATTTTCTGTTTGGTGTTCAGCTAGAGAGCTGAAAACCAACACAAGCTGGGGTTCCAGCTGTTCTTGATTATCTCTTATTTACATTCCCTGGGATTGCAGTCCAGTACCCTCAAGGTCTACCTGGCTGCAGCATCTGCTTACATTTCGACTGGATGGAATGTGTCAATAACTTCAGACCCTATCTTTAGGAGGTTCTTCAAGGATTTGGCCCATTTGCACCCCCCTCATAGGAAAAAGGTACCAGCATGGGACCTTAATGTGTGCATAGCTAAGCTTATGGGACCTCCTTCTGAGCCCATGTCCTCTGGTCATCTGAAATATGTCACTTGGAAAACAGTTTTCCTAGTGGCAGTGACTTCTGCAGGAAGAATCGTTGAGCTGCAGGCTCTCTGCATTGAACAGGACTACATTTCATTCCACAGGGATAAGGTGGTCCTGAGAACAACCAGTAAATTTCTCCCTAAGGTGATCTCTGATTTTCGCCTGAACCAACCGTTACCCTACCTGTTTTTTTCACTGAGGATTCCACCTCTGGTGAAAGAAGGCTTCACAGTCTGGATGTCGAGAGTTCGCAGCTACTATATGATAGACACTAAGGACCATAGGCTGGACAGAAAACAGCTGTGCCTGACTTATGGGGATGTGGGACAGGGTAACCCAGCATTGAAAAGGTCAATTTCTCGATGGTAGTTCATGTATCCAGTCCTGTTACACTAAAGCTGGAAGGGAACCTACAGGATTGAGGGCTCATTCCACAAGCGGGACAGCTGCTACTTTAGCAGCAGCCAGGGATGTTCCACTAGTGGACATCTGTAAAGCAGTTACCTGGAAAACAGTACACACCTTTACAAAGCACTACAATCTGGATATTCAGTCCAGGGGTGGTGATAGGTTCTGCACAGCAGTCCTGCAGAGTCTGTTTCCAAAATAAGGTTCTGTGCCCACCTCCAAAGGTACTGTTTCGTAGTCTGCAGAAAGTTATGAATACCTGAGTATTACTGGGGTTAGAAGAAAAAATGATTTACCATAGTAATCTTGTTTCTTCCCAGTGATACTCTGGTATTCATAACTTCCCACCCTGTCTCCCCTTCTGGAACCTTTAGCCTCTGCACTCCTAAATACTGTGGTCTCTGGTATACATGCCACTTCTGGCACAAATTTTTTAAACAAGGTTCATGGTGTTTTTTCCCCCCTTCTTTCAGGTGATTCTGACATTTTGGGAGGTATCTGTTATGGTTTTTCCCCTCCAGTAGGAGGGTTTATTTGGGGGGGGGGTTATGATTATCTTTATTATTATTGATTGTTACTGTTATTCAGTATTAATAGTCCTTGGGGGCCTGCCTTTCCAGGCATCCAGGAAATCTGAGGGGTTTAGAACTAAGGGAGTTAGTTCAAGGCAGCATTTGAATAGTTGTGACATGCAAACAGTTCCATCATTTGCATGTGTTCTATCCTCTCCAGGCAGTTCTGGCTTAAAGGAAAACTCCATGTTAAAATCAGAAAAAGATATATAGTAGTTGTTTTTCTGTGTTCTAACCAGTTCCCAGCATTTTCTTTTCCTCTGGCTGAGAGAGAATTTTTTTTCTAACTTTCCCTAACTGTTTTATTGCCCTTGGAGGTTGCCATTCTGGTTTCTTTTATGGCCGCTAGTCTTCCCAGAGTGCCCTTTGGTGTGATATCTAATTGCCCCTGCAGTAAGCCAGTGTCTTGTTACAGGGTCTGTCACAGCTCAGCCACAGAGAAAATACTTCTTCCAGAGAAGACAAACTGCTAGATTTTGGGTGAGTGTAATCATTATTATTTTTTGATATCAGTACCTTGTCCTGCTATGCTCTGCTGTGTGTGTGTGTGTGTGTGTGTGTGTGTGTGTGTGTGTGTGTGTGTGTGTGTGTGTGTGTGAATCATGTCACTGTTTACTCTATTCCTCTCAGTCACTTTCAGTTTTTGCACCAGTACTAAGTAGCAAAAATTGAACATCACCCTATAGGTTGTAACATAGCAGAACAAGGTACTAATATCAAAAAATAATAATGATTACACTCACCAAATGTAGCAATGTGACTTCTTCTCTGAAAGAAGTATTGTCTTTGTGGCTGACCTGTGACAGACCCTACTAAATCTAGGGGCATAGCTACATCACTGTCACATGAACCAGGGTGCATCGAAGGAGAAGAAAGCCAATAAACCTATTTGTGATGGAGATCCCCAGGGGTCGTAAAACTACCATACAGCTAGCAGACTAATTTAGGAAAAACTCCTAATAGCAGACAGAGGGAAGGACACACTAGGACTTAACATACATATCAAAACACTATACATAGCATATGTTTTTGCACATTCTGGGTGGACTTCTCCTTTAAAGGGACACTGCAGAAAGTTATGATTACCTGAGTATCATTGGGAAGAAACAAGATTACTATGGTATGTAATGTTTGTCTTTTTGTATGCCTTTCCTCTCATACAGAGAGTACTACTCAAACAGAGGATAGAGGGGGCAACCCTCATCCTCATTGCTCCCCTGTGGCCTTGGCAGATATGGTGCCCACTGCTACAACAACTAGCAGTGGAACCTCCGGTACCTCTGCTGCTGTGCAGTGGACTGTTGTCACGGGACAAGGGGTCTCTGGTCCATCCAGACCTGAAATCCCTACATCTGAATGCATGGCTCCTGAAGATATATCCATGGCATGATTTGGAGTATATGCCAAAGTGGATGATATTCTGGTGGCTGCCAGAAAACCCTCCACCACACATACCTATTCTTTGAAATGGAAGCGGTTTATGCTGTGGGCTGCTTCCAAGCACCTGGATCCATTTACTTGTCCGGTCAGTGCAGTGTTGGAATACTTGCTGTCCCAGTCAAACTCCGATCTATAATATTCCTCTCTCATGGTGCATTTGGCCACAGTTTCTGCTTTTCATGCACCTGTAGCTGGATGTATGGTTGCCCAACCAGAGGTAGCCCATACATTTTTGAGAGGTATGTTGCATTCAAAACCTCCATTAGGAATCCAGCCCTGGCTTGGGACCTGAATTTTGTGTTAGAAAAGCTTACTTTGGCTCCTTTTCCGTCAGCCATGAGTTGTGGCTTATGCTTTCTTTCATGGAAAGCATTAGTAGTTTTAGTTGCAATCACTTCTGCTTGAAGGATTTCAGAGCTACAGGCTCTAATGCGTAAGCCTCCCTATTTGATTTTCCAGAAAGACTGAGTGTCTTTACATATCAGTCCCAAGTTTTTGCCAAATGTGATGTCTGAATTTACTTTGAATCAACCATCCACCTTCCAGTGTACTACCTGGAGTATGCTAGTCCAAGGGAAACATTACTCCATACTTTGGATGGACTTCGAATTCTCAGATATCATGTGACCTACACCAAGGACTGCAGAAAGTCCTCTCAGCTTTTTGTTTTGGGCGCCTGCGTCTAAACGATGCTTGTCCAAATGGTCGGCACATTATATTACATTCTGTTATAGGATATATGGTAAGAAATGTCCTGGTGTGGGTTTGTGGTCATTCTGCATGAGGCATGGCCACTTCTGTTTCATATTTCTGCAATGTTTCAGCTGCTGAAATGTGTGTGGCTCTCATAAAAAGCACTGTCTACACCTTCACTAAACATTACAGTCTGGACACAGTGTCCCACAGATGAGCAGGTTTTGACCTAGCTGTCTTACAGGGCCTGCTTTCATGAGCCTGTATATTGGTACTTGTTCCAAAGGTGTGGCCTGGTGAAAGAGATATCCTCAAAGAGAATCTCTTTTATCAGGCCATGCCGACCCACCCTACTTCCTTTGTGACACTGGACTTCCTGCGTTGAATCATTCCATCGCTGCCCTTATCTTGTGGTTCTATAGAGACGTCCTCAGAGTATAATCTCTGGTGGGTAAGTGAGGAGAGATGGGGCCACCCAAGTTTATGTAGACGCTGACGCTTGACATTGTCGCGGGCGGCCCCTGGCTCACAAACATTTTCGTGTGGTCCTAGCACTGATGCGTCTATAGTTCCAAAGGTGTGGCCTGATGACAGATTCTCTTGAAGATCAACTCTTTCCCAACACTGCCTATGGCATTGATGGAGAGGCCATCTGTGATGCTTGTAACAGTGGTTCTTATGCCATTCACCCCTAGTATTGCCACTGTGGTTGTCAACCTCAGTAACCAGAGTGGTGTTTGAAGCCTAGGTGGCTGTCCCTGTTTGATCCACCACTCAAGAATAAGGTGTGGAGGTACCTGTGGGCCTACCTGATTTGTAACATGACTACAACCTTGACCGCCATGATGAGGCCTTATGGGAGGAGGGTGCTCTTAAGAGGCACCCATCTGGGTCTTCCATTTCCTCTAATAGTGCAGACTCTTTGCAGTGCACCCCACGGTCTCCCCTGAGGACACGCCTTTCAGGCACTGATCAAGTCTGTCCAGGAGGTTCTTCGCCTTGAGGTGAAGGAGGAAGATTACTTTAAGTAAAAGATAATTAATTTCCTGTAGGTCACTGCTGCCTCCTCAGAGTCTGGTCCCTCCAGTGTTTCCAGCTCTGGAGGAGGAGGCCACCGTGGCGTTTGGAATAGGCCCAGTGCCTTTGTCTGTGCCGGAATAGGCCCAGTACCTTTGTCTGTGCCCTCCCCCCGCCCCCGCCCAAAAGGCTGTTAACAGTATCTTGCTCCGCAGGACAAGAAGTTCTGTTTCATTCAACCTGAGACGATCATGATCATGGCTGCTGGTGAGAGATTTAAGCAACCCCAGCACATGACCTCTCATCCCACCCTTCCAGAACAAGTAGTCCAAAATATTGGCTACTATGAGGAAGTGAGCCTTTGGCTTGTCTGCTTTGAACCTTTATGTTGCTAATTATCAGGCCTATATGATAAATTATCAGAATGCTTTGTGTGGAAGTCTCACACCCATTGTGACTTCTGTGCCTGACGGAGAATCCAAAACTGAGGCTCATAAGGTTGAGCATCAAGGGTTGGAAATTGGCCAGCACTTGCTTGCGTCTACCTATGATGTGTCTGATTAGAGCAGCTGCAGATTAGTATGCACAGGCATTTTTGGGTGAGAGTGGCTGGTTTTTCACCTGACATACAGCAGCCATGGTTTAACACCCTTTTTAGGGTGTCCAGTTCTTTGGCCCTAATGTGGAAATGACGGGGGCGTTTGAAATCCTCTTGGCAGACTGTGTCAAGTCTCACCCATCAGCAATTCTGTTGCAGGGGTATGGACTCCTACTGAGGTGGGTCCTGTCTCTTTCACACCAGTTGTGGACAGGAGAACAGCAGTAGTGTGTGTGTGCCCCTAAAGGCAGTAGTAGTTCACAGCATTCTGCTTCTTCTTCTTCCTATCTGCACCACAGTCTGCATCACAGGTGAGAGGCAAAATATCCCTGTTTATGCTCCAGTGGCAGAACATCTCCTTGGACAGATTGCTTATAAAGGTAGTTAGGTTGGATTCAGCTCTGGAGATCTCACTTCAAGGGTGCTCTTGCAGCAGGCAACACCGTTAGGACTAAGCCGCCAAGCACTAGGACCACACGGAAAACTTCAAACTAGCAAGGGACCACCTCCCAGTGTCGGTCATGCCCGATGTCCACCTATGGTATAAAAGGGGCGGACCCCCAGCCCAACCTTTTTTTTTTTTGCCATCGACCTATGCAAGTTGCACCTCCATGAATGCCTGCTTCAGTCGACCACCATTTTCTTCGTGATTTACTCGCGATTTCTTTCTTTTTCTTCACCAGTAATCCTTTGGATTTTTGCTTTGATTTTGTATATCGTCTTCTCCATCCACATCCTCTGACCAACGGACGAAGTGTGCTTGCTACAAGCAACTTTCCTCCAAGGACAGCCACTCTTCTTGCCTGCCGTGCTTGGGCCCTGACCATGACACTGAGACCTGCCAGCATTGCTAGAACTTCAGCCAGGCCACATGGAAATGTTGACTGAAGACCCTTCAAGCCTTCCTGCTGCAGCAGAAAGTAGCCACGATGGAGAAGGAGCTCCAGGAAAAAAGTTCCTCCTCTTCCCCAGTTTCTGGGACCTCGTCCCAGAAAGAGAAGTCCAGTGGCAAGCATAAACACTGGGACAAACACAGGGATCGGCCCTGGTCAGCTTCCCGCTCTCGGTCACTGCATATGTTGGCGGCCGACTCTGGGTCTCTCCTCCCGTGGGGGGTCGGCCCCTCCTCCACCAGCAGCCATCACTGCCTCTGGGCTTCCCATGTTTCCACCTCCTGCCCTCATCACCATTTTGGGCGGTGGCTCTCCGGGGCTGTGGACTTCATCCTCAGCAGCTCAGGCCCTTACACGCAGCAGGTCCTGAGCCAGGCGGCTCTACTGGTATTTTGGGTGGTGGGTACCTAGCCATCACCCCCCCTTTCCGGCTTTGCCTGAGTTGGTACCCAGTTCTGGAACCGATGCCTCCAAGCAATGTCTGGAGCATGCACTCGCCTTCCCCGTGAGAGTGACGCCTCTGCCTCCATTGGGAGCCAGTTCCCCTACTCAGGCTTCCCCTTCGAGGCCTGCGCCAGCTCTTTCTCCTGACCGGCATTAGCCTTCACATGTTCAGCCGACGCCAGCTACCCCAGCGTCGGCTCCGACAACACTTCAGCCATCGTCGCCAACCCACCCGCCGATGCCAGCTGACCCTTTGGTCATTCCTCAACTGATGCCTGAGGAACCGACGCTTGGTCTTTCCACACCCACAGGACCAACACCAGCTCACCCTTCACCTCAGTGTCCGATGCCAGGCAACCTGGCTCCTCAAGGGCTGACACCTGGGTACCCAGCACTGCCTCCCTTCCACCCACCACTGCCAGATTACGTGGCGCTGTTTTCGGCCTGATGGCAGTTTATTAAGTCTAAGGAGCCCCAGAGGAGGCCTCCCACTCCTCTTCCTCCTTGGGATCCCCCTCCAACCAAAGACAAGATTCCGGATCCCCTGAGGAGTTTCCCCACCCCACCTCCCAGGGATCCCCTTCCCAGACTCTGACAGGTCAGGAAGGGATTCTTCTTCGGATGAATCCGAGCACTCCCAGTTGCCTTCTGAGCTTGAAGAACACAGAGACACTTCTCTATCTCCTCCTGATGATCACACATTCATGGACGTCATGAGGCATATTCAATCCCTGATGGGTTGGGAGACGGAAGAACTAGACCCTGAGCGTCATCGCCTGGCAGTCTTTCTCTGTAAGAAAGAAACCCGTCCCCCCTCTTACTGCCTCCTTTGAGGATGTCAATAGGGCCACCTGGAACCATCTGTCCTCCACACCGGCCCTACCGAAGAAGGCAGATCGCCGTTCTCATGCTCTCAGGGACAAGCCTTTTTATTGGGCGTATCCACAGGATCAGACGTGGGCAATCATGTCCTCTGAGCTTCATATGACATGGTAGACACTGCCCCGGAAGGGCAGCGCCACAGGCATATGCATTCGCCGCCATTCTTGTCTTAGGGTTTCTGCCTTTGCCACAGATGTGCAAGCCAGAATCCTTGATGCCCCTTTCAGGGATCCTGTCATTTTTGGCGAAGACACCCAAAATATTATGACTCTGCTACAAGAATTGGGCAAAGCTCTTAGGTTGGTCCATACCATGTACTGGTCCCAGCCCAAACCCAACCAACATTGGTCCTTTCGCTGACCCTCCAGGCAGTTGTCCAAGGACCAGCAGCCCAGAAGTGCCTTTAAACACAAGGCGCCTTCTCCGGCAACCAGAGCTTCTGCCCCTAGAGCCTCCTCTGCTGCTTTGCCCATCCCCAGTTCCTCAGCCTGACTCTTGGTTGAGGCGGGGGGGGGGGCACTTTTCCCTATACCTAGAAGGATGGCGCAACATAACCTCAGACCAATGGGTTCTCCAGCTTGTGCAAAGGGGGCATACTCTGGAATTCTTAGAGATTACCCCAGACAACCCTCCCTTGCACTCTCATTACCCCCAGGCCCACATTGCCCTCATCGAGGAGGAGATTAAAGCGCTTCTGCACAAGCAGGCCATAGAGCCTGTCCTGCCAGCTCAAAGAGGGACAGGATTCTATTCACATTTCTTTCTGGTCCCTAGGAGGACCTGCGATCTGCGACAGATTCTTGATCTCAACCACCTAAATCTGTTTGTAGAATACAAGCGTTTCAGGATGGTCACTCTTCACAGCCTTCTCCCCGTTCTTCACCAGGGGGATTGGCTTGCTCTCTGAATATGCAGGACACTTATCTCCATATCCTGAACCCCCCCCCCCCCCAGACAGTTACTTCGCTTTTGTTTTCAAAGGAACCATTATAATTCGGGCCCTTCCTTCGTCCTTTCCTTGACTCCCCCCAATGTTTTACCAAGTCCCTGGCAGTAATGGCTGCGGCTCTCAGGAGGCAGTCATTATTTCTTCTCTTATCTGGACAGCTGACTTCTTATAGCCCCTTCTAGACTCCAGCTGATCCAGACCATGGAGGTCACCTTCAACTTGTTTCGGACCTTGGGAATTACGCTCAGCTTTCCCAAGTCCTCTCTCCAACTGAGCCATTGTCTGCAGTTCATTGGGGCGATCCTGGACTCTGCTCAGGGCAAAGCCTCCCTGCCACCAGACAGGGCAGGACGTTTACAAGCACAGGCCCATCTGGTGTCTTTCTTTTGCCAGGTCCCAGCCAGGTCCCTTCTACGCCTCCTAGGGCACATGGCAGTGGCTAGAACTACAGTTCCTCTAGCCCGCCTGCACATGAGGGTGTCTCAGTGGAACCTTCCAGTCCAATGGGACCAGCGCATGTATGATTTGGAGCAGTTAGTCTTGATCTCCAACCCTTTGCGGTAGACCCTGGCTTGGTGGCAGAACCCCTCCAACCTCTCCAAGGGGTTTGCTTCCAGGCAGATTCTTACGATGGACGCGTCGTGCCCAGGCTGGGGTGCCCATCTTGCAGACTGTCAGATTCGAGGGACTTAGTCACAGCACGAGCAGCATCTCCACATCAATGTCCTGGAGATGAGGGCGCTTCTCTACGCCTTGCAGGCCTTTCAGACACACCTGCTCATGGGTCCTCTTATGATTAAGATGGACAACATGTCAGTAGTATACTACATAAACGAGCAAGGGGAAACTCACTCTTACCCCTTATGCATAGAGGCCACGAGAGTATGGTACTGGGCCACAGAGCACAACCTGGAGCTTATGGCCGTACATGTTCCCAGTGCCCAAAACGTCCTGCCCAACAGCTTAAGCAGGTCCAGGTCCAAGGCACATGAGTGGGAACTCCTGACCTCCATGGTTAAAGATATCGTTAGCAGGTGGGGTCATCCAGAGCTGGACCTTTTTGCATCCCCACTTAATGCAAAACTGCCTAATTTCTGCTTGCTGGATACAGGGCCTGGTGTTTTCTGGCGAGACGTGTTGTCCCTCTCTTGGACATAGAGGTTTCGGTATGCATTCACTACTTTCCTCTTCTGCAGAGGGTCCTTTTCAAGCTACAGACAGAGGGAGCTAAGACAGGGGTTGACCTTAACTTTTTTTTGCACTAGCCAGCAGGACAAGTCAGTCTAAAATTGCACTAGCCTGCAGTGGTTTGCAGTAGCCCGCACTCATGTCACCATGTGCTTTTAACAGACATTATACAATGGCAAAAAATTTCCTGAACTCTGATTGGTCAGACTGGGACTGGACCCGTGATGTTATCCCAGTACAACATCACGGGTCTAGTCCCAGCACACACATGGCCGCATCAAATGTCAAAAAAGTCACTCCGTTGGCCATTTACAAGTTGTCCACACTTGGCATGTCAGAAGTGAAGTTTGCCAGTACTGTACTTCATCATTTTTTTTTTAAATCCAACCTTCTCAAAAGCTTACAAACTCACCAAAACCCCTAACAAATGGCACAAGATAAAGCCCCACAAAACCTAACACAATTATTCCCGTGATCTCTTCAAAAAACAAAACAATGTCACATGAAGCCGCCAGTGCGATCGGCTTCACTGTTCGCAGTCGGTGCTCTGCCTACAATGCTACGAGTCCGTGTGCTCGCTCATTACTCCATTCACTCACTTTTTCTGCAATTTTCTCTCGCTATAAACTCACCATCCAGGAAACAGATGAACAGGATACGGGGGCTCAATGTGGACGACGACTGCAAACTTAAAATGAAAACTGCCTTCAACAGCAATCGACGACCGCAAACTTTAAATCCAAACTGCCTTCAACAGCATTGCCCATACTTCACCTCAAAAGAGTGAGCGCGCATACATTACAGAAGCATACTGTGCTTCACTTGCTTACTCGATTGCCGTTTGTGAGGATGAGAACCGGGGGAGGACGCTGCAATTCTGAGACCATTTTGTGTGTCTGTGGGCAATCTACAACTTCAAGGGGACAAAAGCGGGAAGCGGAGTTAAACAACAGAGACACTAATATAACCACAAAACCGAAAGTGCACATTCCTAATGAGTGTGTCTGTGTGTGTGTGTGTGTGTGTGTGTGTGGTGTGGCGCGGGGGGGTGGGGGGTGTTGAAGTCAAGAATGAAATGCAGTACCACCACCTAATGATAAAACAATAGAACTGCACTACTTTTCCATTATGTATTCCTACTCAATGGAAAAAATCAGTAATAAAACACATTTTAAACATATATTCAATCTATTTTTTATTAAATTTTACAAACGAGCCATTGTATAATAGCAATAATGCACTCCAGGGTGGGTGTTGTGCTGGGATAACGTCACTTCTGGGGTGATTAGTCGACTGCCCTGCGGCCTTGTGCCTAATCACCCCAGGCATGACGTTATCCCAGCACAACACACACCCTGTCGTGCATTATTGCTTAAATGAATAATGACAAGTCAGTCAAAATTGCACTAGCCCACAGTGATTTGCCCAGCCCCACAACAAGCCACAGAATTCGATCGAAACCCCCCCCCCACCTTGTAGGCAACACAACAATACAAAATGAGGGAAAGCACAGAATAAGCCAGAATGTACTGCAGCAAACTAGATTAAACAACAGGGCACATCACAATGACACTTTCAAAACCCCCACATGCCCCCACAACCTCAGAAAAACAGTAACTGGCACTTGACTTACAATACCTGAGTATCTCTGTGTGTTCAAGCAGCAATCCAAAAAGAAACATGTGATGCCCAGTCCCACAACAAGCCCCAGACATCACCCCCACCCCCAAGGCAACAGAACACAGTATGAGCAGAACAACCTAGATAGCCAAACATGTTCACATTGCTTCCCAATCCCCACACAACCTCAGTCAGAACTCAGAACCTCAATCATAGACCAGATCAGTACTGTCTGTATTTAAAATGAATTCCTCTGCCTTACCTGAGCTTGACATTTTACATTTTAGGTGATCCAGCTCCCAGTATGCGTACCTTGAATGCTCAGCAATAAAAGACAGACATGCTCAGCCCCACAAAAAGCCACAGGTAACCCCCCCCCCCCATAGGCAAAGCTGAGCGAAGGAATTGGAAAGCACACACACACATAACACGCCCCAAAAAACTGTGCTTTCAAAAATCAAATTAATCATGGATGTCTCAGTAAATTAGTTAGCAAAACATTACACAGAAAACCAGTCCACTGCTGAGTTAAGGCACCAATCGCGGCCTTTGTGATGGAGTATGCAGAGTTGCAAACACAGTTTCTTTTCAATTTCAAACAGTTTCTATTTCCCTCACAAACTCACAGTCGAAGTTCAGCACAATACTGATCTTGGCATTTTTCCAATTCCCAGCACACTGGCTTAGACAGTTTCCCAATTCCCCCCAACACTCAACCTCATAGAAAAATTAAATCACTCACTAACTCAAAAGAACCAAAATGCCATACTGCTCAACATTTTAATGCCACATGGCACTGCCTTACCAGAGCTGGCGTTTTTCTTTAGTTTCAGGTTAACTAGCTCCCGGTAAGATTGCCTTGTTGTCTGCAGTGCATACACAGTCAGATATCCAATTCTGGGATCCAAGACTGCAACTGCGATGCTACTGAACCTTCGGGACTGTCCGAACCACCAAAACCAGCAAACCTTGCAGCAACATGCAGTCTCTTCCAAAATTTGAATCCTCTGCACTTTTGGGAAACAAAGACAGCTCCTGAAATCCAATTAGGCACCTCAAAGCCACCCCCCCAAAGCGTTCGCTTCCAGTGGCTGCTGCCAGTTTGCCACCTTACATGCCCAGGCTACAGGCTTTAACGATCAATGCTCCTGATGATGTCAGTGCTGTTCCCACTCCTGCTGCTCCCCTCTCTGCTGACTTGCAACCTGGGCTGTCCAATAGGTCAAAGGAAAGCACTGAGTGACAACCTGCATGCCCACCCTCTAGGAGGAACTCCTTGACTACATAAACAATGAGGAAGCTGGACGCGCTTGTTTGGGTCTCCGAGAGTATCCACTGGCTATGTTTCTGATTTTCAGCCACTCTGTAGTTCCATAGGCTCCGAAGGATTTTGGTCCTAGGACCGCTATGACGATCAGAAGTAAAGCCGACTCTGCTGACCGCACTAGCCCACACGGACATGTAGGGAGATAGCTGCACTAGCCCGAGGCACTTTGCACTATGCCCCGGACTAGTGAATGTATGTTAAGGTCGAACCCTGTAAGATGATCCTAATTGCTTCATTCTGGCTGCGACAGCTTTGGTTTACACTTCTGCAGCAACTAGCAGTAGAACCCCCGATTCCTCTGCCCCTGTGCTCAGACTTGCTCTCTCAGGAGCGGGGCACTCCACCCGGACCTCAAGTTGCTACATCTTCATACATGGATCCTGCAAACTTAGCCGTTGCCCGCTTTGGAGTTTCTTCCCAGGTGGCAGATGTCTTAGTTGCAACCAGGAAGCCCTCCACTGGAGCCACTTAAGCTATGAAATGGAAGCATTTCTCCATTTGGGCCACTGTCCAGCGCTTGGACCCTTTCAACTGTCCAGTGAATCTCATCCCGGAGTACCTCCTTTACTTATCGGACTCCGGTCTGGGCTATTCCTCACTTAAGGTGCACCTGTCTGCCATCTCTGCCTACCATGCACCTCTTGAGGGCAAAACCATTGCCCAAATGGATATTTCCTGCACCTTTCTGTGGGGTATCCTTCACTTGAAGCCCCCCATTAGGGACCCCATATGGACATAAGAGGTTTCGGTACGCATTCACTGTGATTTGCTTTTTTTTTTTTTTTTCCTTTTTTGTTGAGACGCTTACTTTACCTCCCTTTGAGTCAGCTACGAGCTGTACTTTGTCTTGGAAAGCGTTTTTTTTTAGTTGCCATTACTTCAGCTCGGAGGATTTCTGAGCAGCAGGCTCTGATGTGTAAAGAGCCTTATTTAGTATTCCACAAGGATAGGGTTTCCTTGCGGACTAATCCTAAGTTCCTGCCTAAGGTGGTGTCTGAGTTTACTTTGAATCAATCAATCTACCTTCCTGAGTATTCTAATCAGGGGGCAGCCTTACTTCATACTCTAGATGTTCATAGGGTGCTCTGCTACTATTTGGATCGCACCCGTGCTATTCGGAAGACTGACCAGTTTCGTTTGCCCCCAGGAGAAAGGGGCTCCTGTTTCCAAACAGTGTTTGTCTTAAGTGGTTAGCTAACTGTATTGTTTATTACTACCGTAAGTACGACAAGCCTTTGCTAGGTCCGGTCAAAGGCCATTCTACCAAAGGCATGGCTGCCTCAGTTGCTTCCTTCAGGAACATATCTGCTGCGGACATTTGTGCAGCCACTACTTGGAGTTCTGTCCATACCTTTATCAGGCACTACAGTTTGGACATCATCTCTAGGCGTAGGACACGCTTCAGACTTGCTGTCTTTCAGGGCCTCCTTTCCTAGACACCTTCTTCTGTTTGCTTCCTTCTCCCAGCTGACCAGGTCAGTTCCTGTACTGCTTGGGACTCGGTCCTAATGGTGTTGCCTGCTGCAAGAGCCCCCTCGAAGTGAGATAGTACAGTTAAGAACTTACCATAACAGTAGATCTTCGAGAGGAGCTGTTGCAGCAGGCACTGCTTTCCCTCCTTCCCCATCACTGCTTTTCCACTTTCCTCGATTTTGAGGAACCACTTCAGTTCTCCAATCTCTGTGCATGCCGGGGTCTCCGGCCGGAGAACTGAGGTTGGGCTGGGGGACTGCCCCTTTTATACCATAGGTGGACATTGGGCATGACCGTCGGGGGCGGCCCCCTGCTAATGATTGCTAGCTAGATGTTTTCTTTGTGGTCCTAGTGCCTGGTGGCTTAGTCCTAATGGTGTTGCCTGCTGCAAGAACTCCTCTCGAAGATCTGCTGTTACAGTAAGTTCTGGCTTAACTGTACTTTTTCTTCACTGCCTCCAGACAACTCACCCTCCCCCTGACTCCAAGCAGAATTGTGCAGTAGCACTTGTTTATTCTGTGACGGGACATGCAAACTCTGATTGCCAACAGGCCTATTCTTGAAGTTCCCCGTCTCAAAAGAATTTGTGGGTTCTACTCCAGGTACTTTCTGGTGCTCAAGCAAGCGGTGTTTTTTTTTTTTGGGGGGGGGGGGGCATTACAATACGGAATCTGAGGGCTTTGAATGAGTACATGATTTATTTAGCTTTTATTTACCAGGTAGGTGTACTAGACAAAGAATTTGCTTATTTTCAGGCACGACACAAGAGATTACAGCATTAAAGATTAAGTAATGTACATACATTGCAGAGGGTCAATACAATTTCATAGCGTTAACACAAAAAACAAAATTCCAGGAACAAATGAATTACAAATACCTTGAAGTAATACAGAGCAAAACAAAGCACAAGTACAGTAATGTGGTAACCATAGAACAAACATCATACAGGAGAAGGCTCAGTAATGGAGGAACAAGTAATAGCATACACATGGAGTAGGTAATCTGCAAATAAGCAATATACACAAGTGCAGCAACTCTGTAAATTAAAACTGGGTCCTATGCAGCCTACAGGCATGTACAAGTAGAGGACTTGAGCAGGAGGGAATGGTATCTAGTTTTGAAAACATGATTGGATTGACACTGCTGGACAGCCACAGGTTGGAATTCCAGAGTACAGGGGCAAGGGGATAGCCAAGGAACCAGGGACATTAGACCTTAGGGCACTCTGTCAGGTAAAAACAGAGAAGATGGGGATAGTGGAGACAGCTTGGTTAAAATATTTCAGAGAACATCTCCCAACGGGAGGCTGAGCAAGGTAATGGTGGAAGCCAACCAAGTTTGGAGTAGAGGGTACAGTGGTAGGTATATGTATTTATGGCCAGGGCAGACCTACAGACTTTATTGTATGCCACATCCCATGTCTGAAAGACTGCTTTGGAGACTGCAAAATAAAGACACTCCATAGGTAAGTATGGGGAGCATAATACCATGGGCGATGACTACACAGGCCTTAGGTGTGAAGTTGCTACTTATCTTGTAAGAGCCCCAGGATGATGTTCATTGTCTTACAGACAGACGCTATGTGTTGAGAAATTTGAGACATCAAGAGTGATCCCTAGATCTTCTGAAAGAGGATACGGTGGTAAGACGAGATCCATTCTCGCAAGTCACCGTGAGGGGAATGAGGCACTTTTTTCAGTCTTGGTGCCAAGCCAAATAGCATGGCCTGGGTATTGGTGATGTTCATGAGGATTATTTTGGAGCCATCCTTGAATTGCTTGTAGATCAGTAGACAGCTGGTGACTTACATCCGGGACTTTGCTGTCAGCATACAAGATAGTAGTGCAGTGTGAGAGACTAGAAGGTATGGTGTTGATATGTAGAGAAAAAAGGAGGGGGCCAAGTATGGATCCTTGGGGGACCCCGACTGAGGTGGAAGCAGGGTCAGACAGAGAGTTGCCAAATTTAACACGCTGAGACCTGTTTGCCAGACAACTGTTAAATCATGCTATTGCAGTGGATGAAACGCCCAGTGCAGTAAATTTTCACGGTAGGCAGGAATGGTCAGCCAAGTAGAATGCTTTTGTGTGGTCAATAAAAACCACACCCATAAGTTCACCCCTGTCCATAGCAGAGGTGATATTGGTGTTAAGAGATAGGAGGGCAGTGTTGATGCTGTGATTTTTGCAGAAGTCGTGTTGCACAGGAGGCTATAGCTGTTAAGGTACTCAGTCAGTTGAGTGGCTACCAGTGTTTCAGTTATTTTATTGAGTACTGGGAGTATTTAAATAGGTCCATAAATGCAAATATTGTTACTGTCACCCTTCTTTAACACCGGTACAACGTGCAAGAGTTTCCAAAAATTGACCTACTTTCACTCGGAACTCTACTTCCTTTGTTGTTGCAAGGGGATTGGCTGTGCATCCTGGATTTGCAGGATACATAACAGCGTATTAAAAATTCACAGATGTTGCCCTCAGTTTCTACATTTTTGCTTGGAGGACCAACATTTTCCATTCAGGGTGTTGCCTTTTGGGCTAGCCTTGGTACCACATACCTTTACAAAGTGTTTTGCAGCACTGGCAGTTTTCCTTTATATCTTTCTCTTCCTTGATGACTGGCTACTGAAGGGGCTGTCCTATGAGGCAACTATTTACACCATACACTGCACAGTGACTCTGCTGCAACAGCTAGTCTTAGTAGTGAATGAGAAGAATTTGGTTCTGACTCCTTGTCAGCATCTCCAGTACATAGAAGTAGTTTGGACACTTCTTTTCCAAAAGTATTCCTTTCGGAGGATCTTGTGTAGACATTGATGTCTCGGGCAAGCTTGGTGGACAGTAGCAGCTCAGTATCAGCCAAGACAGTACTTTGTCTGTTGAGCTTAATGGTTGCAGTTGTTATTGTGGTGTTGCTGGGCTGTCAGCACATGCTAGTTCCTGACTGGGTGCTGCAGGTGACGTGGACTCAACATCTCCACACTCTGTATCATCTTGTCCCCAGTGTCCCTCTCAAGATGGCTTTCCTCTGGTGGCAGAACAGTTCTAATTTGTTTGTGGGGACTCTGCGGTTCTTTCTGGATGCTGTTTCTCAGGGGTTTAGTGTCAGGCTAATATGATATGAGAATCTCACAGTAATTTTCCCTGACAGTTATCATAGTAAACAACAATATTACAATTACTGTATTATCACAATATACCACAATAAACTCTCCTGACTTTCTCATTGCTGCTGTTTCAGCTGCATATTCTTCTCTAGGTGCGGTCAAGATTCCCAATTCCCCATCTAACCCAGGTCCCATTTTCACTATTTTTCTTAAAATTACAAATGCTGCAAGTTATGATGATAGAGAGAATGATATATTGACAACCATACAAAACAAGGCTGTGTTTCAATTGAAGGGTTGAGATGATGGCATATGAACTTCAAGAACGAAGCTCGAGGTCCACGCCATCATCTCAAACCCGAGACGGTAACAGATGCCAAGTTGTGTGTGGTTGCCCATATCCCATATTTTTATTTTACACAGTATAGGGCTTTTTATACAGGTGTCACAGATGCAACCCCCCAAGTGGGGAAAAAAAAAAAAACTTCATTTCTTTGTTCTGTTCTATGATTGAAATCAAATATCAAATGTACTGACTTTAAGTTAAAAGGTACAACTCTTGGTGGCTAATAAGCAGCTGGGTGTGGGGTGAACGAGGAATTTAAAATGGTATCACCTTTGAACTGTGCAGAACAACTGTTTGGAGTACTCAGAACACCACTTTGGAATGCACACAACTGTTTAGAATGTGCACCATAACGATTTTGAGCAGGTGGATTTTTATACAGAACAAAGGTTCACCATACACTATAAACATATTGTGATATTTTTTTACCCATGTATCACAGTACTCAAAGTTTGAAAGCCTGACGCCCCTAGTCTGGTCAACTGTGGAACAATCTCTTCGCATAAATAGTCTGGAAATGAGGATAATTTTAATCTACACAGTTTCCAGATCTTTGCTACATAGCTATATAGATAGTAATGGCAAAAAAAGCTCATCTGCCCATTCAGTCTGCCTGTTAAATACTCTGCAGTGGCCCTAGTGACCATCCCACCCTTTTTTTTTTTTGACCCCCAACTAATCACATATGCCAGTCCCATTTCTGCTTGAAGCTGCTCAGTGATTTGGCCTGTGCCACTTGTCCACCACTCTCTGTGAAAAAGTGCTTATGGGTATCCCATCTTTTTCTCCCCCCACAAGTTTAAGTGAGTTCCCTCTTGTCCTTGTAGTTGAGCTCAAGGAGAAAAGTTTCTTGGCATCCACACTGCTTATGCCATGCAGGTACTTGTATGTTTCTGCCATGTCGCTCCTTTTTTCAAGGGTGACATGTTCAGGTCCTGCAGCCTCTCCCCATATGTCTTGTCCTCAGATCAATGGACCATCTTGGTTGCCCTACACTGTACTGCTGCCACCTTCTCACAGTCTCTCCTCAGGTGTGGACTCCAGTACGTTGTCCAGTATTCCAGGCGTGGTCGCACTAGTGACCTGTGAAATGGTAGCATGACCTACCAACTTCTGCAGCTTATTTCCCTCCCTGTGTAACCCAGCATCCAGTTTGCCTTGCCCACAGCTCCATTACAATGTGCTGTTGTTTTTAAGCTGTCCAGTATCATGACCCCAGGACCTTTTCTCCATGATGCTCCCCAGCACCACTCCCCCCATTTCATACTGCACTCCTGGGTTCCTCCTTCTCGTGTGCATTACTTTACATTTTTAGCACTGAAACCCAGCTGCCAAATCTTTGACCAGATCTCTCCCTTATCCCTTCCATGTGCCCACCCATGTGCATATCTTTGTGTCATCTGCCAAGTGGCAGATCTTGCCTTTGATGCCTTCACAAATGAAGACATTGAAAAGGACCAGACCCAGCACAGACTCCTGAGGTACTGTGCTTGTTACTCCCCTTGCGTCTGAAAACTCTTCATCCAGTACTACCTATTGTATTTTTCCCTTAGCCAGTTCTCCACCCAAGTTGCCAATTATTTCCCCACCCCTAAGTCCCTTATCTTTTTGCTCATCCTCCTGTGGGGGACTGAGTCAAAGGCCTCTGCCTAGTATTGATGTTCTGCCTCAACAAACAGAAGGGGGTGACTCACTGCTACCCATTACTGGTCTAGTTTTGACATCAGCAATTCCAGCCGGCTACTCGGTGATACACCGCCCGAGGATGGATTGTAGGGGTGGGGGTGTTGCCATCTGTTTTAGATCCGATCTGGGCCTAATGGAGATACCAGTGGGAACTACCAACTCCTTTGAATGTATCATGGGCGAGGGTGTGGGGTGCAGGATACTTCTCGTCTACCGTCCACCAGAAAACGGGAATGTTTTCCTCCGGGAAGTCGTGGACTTCATTGTTGACCAACATTGGGATCCCCCAGATTGTTGGTTCTGGAGGATTTCAATGCCTGGGTCGACTGTGAGCTCTCGCAGTTTGGTCAGGACTTCCTCCAGCTAATGATTTCGCTGGGCTTCACACAGGTTATTTCCTCCCCGACCTATATTGGTGGTCATTTGTTGGACTTGGTGTTTCACCTGGGGATGGAGATATCACATTTGGTAGTGGAACCAGTCGAGTGGTCTGACCGTCACACCATTGGGTTCATTTTCGAGGCCACCCCCAGTAGGCCAGCCTCTACGGAGATGGTCCGGTACCACCCTTTGAGGGGTGTTTCCCCAGATGGTCTGATGGTGGTGCTGGACCTATCTGGTTTACCGAGTGAATGCTTGGATCCAGGGGACCTGGTACTTGCCTATAATAAGGTGGTGGTAGAGGCCCTGGATTCCATTGCTCCTGGTCATGTTCGTCCCCTCACTGTTTGCCCCCAAGTCTCCTTGGTTTGATGAGACGTTGAGGAGAGTGGGACAAAGGCTAGAGTGGTGCTGACGGAAATCCAGTCTCGAGTGTGACAGACTTAGTTTGATGGACCATTATGTGGTCTGTCAATCAGCAATTACCCGTAAGAAGGCAGTGTTCCTGTCCAGGGAGATTACTGCTGCTCAGAATCGACCAGCTCAGCTTTTCTGGACTGTGGACAGATTGTGTAATCCAATCTGTCTTCAGCCTGGAAATGCTTTTTCTCAAGAACGGTGTGAGGAGTTTGCTCGATTCTTTTCAGATAAGATTGCTGCAGTCAGGTCTGGTATCTGCTTGACCCTCCCTAATGGGAGCTGTGATGGTCAGCAGGAGATGTTGGACACCCAGTTTGTGTGGTGTGACTTCAGCCTGCCCATGATCAGTGACACTGTGATGATCTTCCAGTCACTGCGTCCGACCAACTGTAGTTTGGACCCGGGCCCCACACGTCTCCTAGTTAGTTGTGTGGATAGAATTGGTCCAGTCCTTGCTGAGATAGTCTGGATGTCTTTGGAGAGGGAGATTTTTCCCGACCCTCTGAAGGAGGCCGTGGTTCGGCCTCCTCTTTAAAAATCTTCCTTGGACCCAGACTGTCTGGCTAACTACAGGCCTGTCTCTAACCTGCTCTTTGTGGGTAATGTTATTGAGAAGGTGGTTGTGTCGTAGCTGGATGATCATTTGACCAGCCACAATGTCTATGATTCTCTCCAGTCCGGATTTAGGAAGAGACATAGTACCTAGACAGCCCTTGTCTGGTATTTATGACCTCCTAATAGCAAGAGATCGAAGGACCCGTTCCATCTTGGTCCTTCTTGATCTCTCTGCGGCATTTGACACCGTAGACCATGGTGTGCTATTGGAGCGCCTGTGGTTCATCTGTGGACTGTCTGGTACGGTCCTCAGATGGTTTCGATCTTTTCTAGAGGGTAGGACTCAGAGGGTGGTGTCTGGGATTTTTTCCTCGGCATCACTCCCCCAATTCTGTGGGGTGCCGCAGGGTTCCATTTTGGCTACCATGTTGTTTGCAGTGTACATGCTGCTGTTGGGAGCTATTATTAGGCGGTATGGCTTGAGTTTTCGCTGCTATGCAGATGATACTCGGCTATACATGTCCTTTGTGCCTGGTTAGGATGCTGCTGTTTCCGTCTTTAACTGTCTTGCCGAGATCCAGGACTGGATGAATGGGAGTTGGCTGCGGTTTAACCCAGAAAAAACTGAGGTGTTGGTTGTGGACCCAGGTCGTTGGGAGGTGGGTTTGTAGGTGGGATCACCTTCAGGTTTATGACTTGGGGGTGTGCAGCTAACTACCTCAGACCAGGTGCGGAACCTGGGCGTTATGTTTGATGACTGTTTGACACTTAAATCACAGGTGTCAAAACCTCTTTTTACCATCTGAGGAATATCGCCCTGGTGAAGCACCTGGTTCCCTCTGACGATTTTCCAACTCTGGTCCACCCCTTTGTTACCTCCCGCCTTGACTACTGCAACTCCCTTTACCTTGGGTTACTGGGGGTTGATATCCACGCCTGCAGCTCGTTCAGAATGCGGCAGCCAGGCTATTGACTGGTTCATCGAGGACCAGTCATATAACGCCTGTGCTTCGCAGACTGTACTGGCTGCCAGTACAGTGGCGGATCACCTTCAAGGTTAGTTTGCTGACCTGTAAGGCCCTACACGACCAGGGACCCGGTTACCTGCAAGATCTCCTTCATCCCTGCTGTCCCTCCCACTCTCTCCAGTCCACTGACGAGGGATTGGTAGAAATTCTCAGGGTTCATTTAAAGACATCTGGGGCATGGTCTTTCAGATTTTTGGCCCCGACCCTGTGGAATTCTCTACCTCGTAAGGAGCGAGATTGCCCGACTGTCCAAAGTTTTAAAACAGCTTTGAAGACATTTCCTTTTAGTCTGGCATATACCGATTTTTGATATTGCAGCCATGAGTCTTAACTTGTTTAGTTTGGTTTTAATAATTAGTTTTGATTATTTTAATGCATTTTGTACAAGCGCCTTGGTTTTGGAAAGGTACTTTTTTATAAATAAAGTTGATTTGATTGTGCTGGATGCCCTTCAAGTATGGGACTGGGTAGATCGGCACAATATCCAGCTCTTAGTCACTTATCTAACAGGTGTGCAAAACGTGCTTTACTTTGTGACTGATCCAACATGGTGATGAAGTAGCAGCCATGCTACAGAGCTCTTCCCTGCCTGTACATAATCTTTGCTTGAGAAAAAAAAAACTCTGGGAGCATGAAAAAAAAATCCGTGAATCGACTGCTAAACAGCAGCAATCTAAGAAGGAGCAGCAGAAGAGAAAGAAAGAAACTTCCTCTTTTGACTTAGACATGCTGGTATGAAAGGGACCAATAGACCACTTTCTGACTTGTAATACTGACCCTATGGAGGCGAGTACCAGAGTGCAGTCAAAGACTGGTGCGGTGAACCCACCCATAGACTTGGGGTGGGGAGTGGAGGTTTCCAAGGACTCGACAATGAGAAGTAAATCTTTTGCAGAATCCCCTGTATTTGGAACATTGCCTGTTAACAAGGACTTACCCTCCTCGCAGTACTCCGGTGCTGTTTCAGTAATGTCGGCGATGGTAACAGCTGAGATGGCATAGGCAGAAAATCAACGAAAGGACGACTCCATGAGTAAAAGTATCCCACTGACCCTGGATTTTGCAGAAAACGTTTCTTTGTCTTCACTTCTTCCAAGCAAGCACCCTCTACCTGCTGCTGCATGCTCCATTTCCATAAAACCAGATTTCAGGAGCCTAAGAGAAGTCTCTTCATCTTTTTTTCCATCGCTTCCCATTTTTTGCAGAACTTCGACAGGAAACTAGACCTCTTAATCTACTGAACAGACAGTACTGACTCTGGCATTAAAAACGTTAAAACTGAATTACAAATGATACAGGAATCACATACTGACTTAAAGAAAAAAGTTCAAACTAACAGTAATAAGATTCTTACAAATGAAGCTGTAGCGACAACAAATGTCAAAGCAATAATTGCACTACAAAGAAAAACTGAAACGATGGAAAATTCAGTGTGGTATAAAAATCTACATCTTGTTGGGGCGCCTAGTTCCTTTGGCATGGGATTTCCCTTAAGAGGTCTAAGAACTTTTGTTTCTGTATTAAATGTTCCAGTGGAGAACTTTAAATTTATTACAATAGTCTTTAGGGTACTTTTGAGGAAACCACAAGCAAGAGCTTCTGTAAAGCCAAACAAACCTTTTGACCCCAACCAAAAGAAATACAAGCAGAAAAAAAAGACCCTCAGAATATTTGTTTTGACTTCTTCTGCAGACTTTGCAGCTATTTTTAATAGGGCTGAAAATGTTGCAGTTATATTTTAAAGTACCTCTGGTCCATGATCAGCTATAATCTTTTCATTGGCCTTTGATACTGACAGAGATTTAATTGTTAGTACTACAAGAAACCTGGGTCTTTGAAATTTATAGAGGTTATTTGCTACATTTTTCCTAATATAGCCCCTGCCACACAGACCAGACCTAAGTAGCTCCTTGCTGACAAGGAAGATCTTGAGGACATAGTGGCCACTTTTAAATTTATATTCCCTGCAGAATGGTAAGTTATTTGTGGGTGTGATAAAGAGGCCTTTTTTTTTTTTTTAACATGCTTTTTATCCCACCTGTCTGCCCTCTCCGTCCACTCTTTCGGACTGGTCAACCCCCAGACCACCATCACGGAGTATGCCCCTAGAGTGCCAGGCTTCTCCATTGTCCCCATCCTCAACTCTCTTAGGAGAGCCTGCACCGCTGGGTCTGCCCATGGGTAAGTGACTGGAGGCATAGGTCAGTCATCATCTAGGACCGAGAGTGTTTTTTCCCCCCCTTTCCTCCCTGTTCTCCCCCGAGGCCGTCAGCCACAGGGCGACGTCCAGACAGGCGGTGTGCTGGCCTCGCCGTTGTCAAGTGCTGCAGCGTCCTCCCCACCCAGACTCCGGAGAGCACGCCTGTGCCCGATGCCCGTGCTTCCCACAGGCATGGGTACATCCGGTGCATGTAAGCACCCAAGGAACCCACCCCAGGAGGAGGAGAGCATCTATTGGGATGCTCGATCTTCCTTCCCCCTCTGGCCCCTGACGACCCGGGTCCGTTTCCGAACCTGGGTCGCCGGTGTGGCGTCCAGTGCCTCAACCCTCAGCAACACCGGCCTGGCGCCGGACTTTTATTATTATTTATTTTTTTTTTTTTATTACACCAGAGCTGGTCAGATCCTTTATTTTGGGGAAAAGATACAAAGAACAGGATAGAAAAAGAAACGAAGGAAAAAATACCAGATCTTACTTCGAGAGGGTTCCTTCAGTAGGTCATCACAAATAGGACTGACGTCATCTAACGTCGGGCCGCACGGCAAACTTTCTAGCAATCCCTGATTGGGGAGAGAGAGACGCCTACCCGGCGTCACGTGACTGGCGTCAAGCGTGTGATATAGTGGGCGGTCCCCATGCCCACCTCCAGTTCTTTCCCGCCGTCGCCTCATGTCTGTCGCTCCGCAGACTACCATCAGCGATCATCGGAAAGTTGTTTTCGCGGGGTTTTTCAAAACTCGCTATTTTCTTCAAACAATTTTATTTCATGTCTTCACCTAAGAAGTGCTCCAAGTGTGGCACACAGATCCCACACAAAGACGGTCATTCCAAGTGTGTCATCTGCCTAGGCCCAGACCATCCAGTCTCCTTTTGCCCCGACTGTCAGTCCTTCAACCAGGCTACCAAAAGGCAGAGACAGCAGGCTTTGGAGGCCCATCTTCTCAAGGTTTCTGTACTTTCACTTAAGAAGAAGATGGACAAGCTTGGGGACTCGTCCGAGAAATCTTCCCCTAAGAAGCATAAGGAGAAGGCTAGGGAGCGGGCTTGCTCCGCGGACGACATCAGACCCTCTACCAGCAAGGCCCAGCCACCGTCGAAGCACCCAGAAGGTAAGGAGACGAGGGAACACTGCTGATCCAAACAGACAACATGTTGGTGGTTTGGTACATCAACAAACAAGGAGGAACCCGGTCGTACCCTCTTTGCAGAGAGGCGACCAGGGTGTGGAACTGGGCAGTCCAGCACCACTTGTCCCTAATGGCCGTGCACGTACTGGGAGTTCTAAACGTCCTGGCAGACAGTCTCCGCAGATCGCGGACCCCTGCTCATGAGTGGGAACTTCATCAGGAAGTGGCGGAATCCATCTTCCAAAATTGGGGTCGGCCAGAACTCTACCTTTTCGCCTCTCAATTCAACACAAAGCTTCCCAAGTTTGCTCGCTCGTTCCAAGGATTGCTAGAAAAGTCTGCCGTGCGGCCCGTCGGGCGACGTCAGTCCTATTTGTGATGACCTACTGAAGGAACCTTTCTCGAAGATCTACTGTTATAAGTTCCTACGTAACTGTACTATGCTGGATCTGGAAGATATGGAGTGAAAAATAAATATGAAAAGTCTTTATGGACATTATGGGAAAATGGAAAAAAAAAACTTTTTCTTTGAAATATTAAGA
This sequence comes from Neoceratodus forsteri, assembly GCA_016271365.2. NCBI lineage: Eukaryota > Metazoa > Chordata > Ceratodontiformes > Ceratodontidae > Neoceratodus > Neoceratodus forsteri. The sequence continues at coordinate 200,108,349 of CM057453.1, forward strand.
TTTAATTTAGTCTCAGAATAAGATTATACTTTATAAAGTTAATGGACAATACCATAATGGGAACTTGTATATAAAAAGTGATGCAAACTTTAAGCTTGTGCCTGCACCTCTAACTTGAAAATTATTAATTACTGAATTAAATGTTTAGGTTAATCAGTGGACTTTATTATTGAAATTTGAAACTAAGTAGAATGCTTGATATGGTTAATTTCATTATACTGTTTTTAAAAATCTTAGCTGTCAGCAACTTGTGGACTTCACCTTAAAAATGTGTGGATATTACATCTCTGATTTTTTTCTTATTTATGATTAATATAAACTTGGATATCCAGTGTTCATTTCGTTATGTATGTACATTGGTCATGTTACACTGTAAACTGGAAAGTTCTACAAATAAATACTATTTTAAAAAACATGCTTACTTACATGCTCAGTCACTTAGTGGCACACCCGCAGGAATGGGAACTCTTGGGCAAAGTGGCAGAACTGCTGTTCGTATGGTGGGCTCATCCAGAGTTGAATCTTTCTGCATCCCCTTACAACCCAAAACTGCAGCAGCTCTGCTGCCTCAATTCCTGAGGCTAGAGTTTTTTGGCAGGATGTGCGCTCTCTCTCTCTCTCTCTCTCACAGAAGGGTTAAATACTCTACGCCTACCCTGCAGTCCCATTGCTTCAACAGATGCATTTGAAATTCTAGAACAAGTCAACTTCGGTGAACTTGGTGGCCTAGTTTGGGCAAATTTGGATTCTTCTGTTGTAGGACTTGGCAGTTGAACCTCCATTCAAATTGCCTCTTCAGGTCAATCTGTCATTTTAGTCTTAGGGTTTCTGCTGCATCTGGACCCTTGTTCACCACAGCCCCATGCCTGGTTCCTGAGGATGTAGGAAGGCCTTACATCATGTGTCTCCTTTTGTGTCCAAGGTTCTTCTGACTGCAAAGAAACCATTAACCAGGAAGACTTATTCCTTGAAATGGAAATAGTCTCCGTCTTTTGTCAGTCCAAGGCCTTGAAACTGTTCTTTTATCCTATTCAGCAGGTTTTGGAGTACTTGCTCCACCTTTTGTCAATTTAGTTTACAGTACCTTTCCATTGGGTTCATCTGCTGGCTGTCTTGGCTTTTCATGTTGAGCTGGATGTATTGCACAGATTCCTGAAGAGCAACCTCAGTACAGGGTACATAAGCCGGTTCCCCATTGCCTGGTCCTTGGTCACTTACAAAGGCTCCATTTGAACTAGCAACTACTTGTGATCTCAGGTTCCTGTCTTGGAAGACTTTTTTTTTTTTTATGGCTGTTACCTCAGCCTGCAGAGTTTATTAATTACAGGCTTGGGTGGCTGACCCTCTGTAGCTGTATTTACCCCCCACCAGCACAGAGTTATATTCCAGACGAATCCCACATTTCTTCCAAAGATGGTGTCTGAGTTCATTCTGAATCAGTTAATCTGCTCTTCCACACCCTGAGAATCAGAGGGAAGTGCTGCTGCATTTCCTAGCTGATCAAGCTCTCAATTTTTACTTGGAAGGTCTTGATGATTGAACAGTGTGATCAGCTGTTTGTTTGATTTGCTCAACAGACTCTAGGGAAACCTGTGTCTAAACAGTGTCTGTTTGTGGATCTCCTCTTGACTCCATTTTTTTTATCAAAAGTCTGGAAAGGAACTTCTGGATAGGGAAACTGGGCATGCCAGTAGGGGCATATTGGCTTCAGTGACCATTTTAGTTCAGTAAACGCGACTTGAGATCTGTAATGCTGCAACCTGAAGTAAAAAACCTTAAATTCAAAAAACAGTATGGTATGGATTTAGCTTTACATAAAAAGGCTGGTTTTGGCATGGTAGTTTTTCTCCCTTCCCAAGACATGGACATAAATGCATTTCTGTAAGTATGCAAAGGGTGTGTGTGGAGCAAAGCCAGGAGTCTCCACTGTTATAAATGTCCCTTCATTACCTGTACCCTCTGTGGGCACCCAACTGTCCCTTCAGTGTCCCAAGCTCATTCCCAGACCCAGGTCATTGGGATTGTGAGTTGCAGGGCTGCCGCTGCACCAGTGGCCTGTCCCAAACTGGGATTTAAGCACTGCAGGCACAAGTTGTCCGTGACTAATCCTCATGACATCTCCATCATGTACCTGTATCCAAAACATGATTCAAAAAAGTAAGCTGTGTAAGGCCATGTGGGTTGATAGCTCTTATCTACTGTAAGCGCCACTTTTCTGATTTGGAAGAGTGTAAGTCTGAGGGTAACAGTGGCTTGACTTAAGGCCCACAGTACTGCATTTGTACCCCTTTTTTTAACCCCAAAGGGAAAATCAGTGGCTTATGACTCACAACGGAGAGACTGTGATTGACTTTAATACTTGCCTTTTTAGAAGGGTGAGGATGAGTGGTGCCTCCAAATTCTGACTGTGAGTTAACAATTGCCAGGCTCTTCCCTTTTTTTAAAACTTGAATTTTATTAAGAGTTTTTCAGGCCAGTGGTACAAGGTTATCAATAATTTCAAAGTATAGAGGCTTGGGAAATTAGGTAGGCATAATATAGTTTGTAAGGAGGTATCTTGATTACAAGCAAGGTCAAGGGATGGTCTGCACACTATTATTCTAGAGGGTATTTCAGTATTACATCATTGGGCCTTGGTTTCGGGTCTGTTGACCCCTCTGTTATGGTCTCTCCAGCCTGATTGTTCCAACCCCTCCAGGTTAATTCTGGTTGGTATTTTCCATCTCCTAGGGAATTGCATCTGGTCTACGTGCCATAGTGTGAAGGAGCCATGCCATCCATCAGTTCTCCAGGGATGGAAGTTTGTTCTGGAGGTTAGCGTCATCTTTTCCAGTCTTTAGAGATCTAGTATAATGTTCTCCCAATCAGTTTGTGTTGGAGGGGTAGGAGTTAGCCAAAGGCATGTAATAGCCTTCTTTGCTTCTGTAATTAGGATTCCCAAAATGTAAAGGGTGTGTATTTCTTTTTATGTGTGGAGGGTGAAGTAGGAGTAACGCTGCCTCTGGGGATAGTGTCCTGAAGTCAGGTATCATGGTCTGTATTGTTTGGTCTACTGTGGACCAAAATGGTTGTAGCTGAGGGCAAGACCACAGAATGAGTGTTGGCCACTTCACGGCCACACTTTCTCCAGCAGGAGGCATCAGAGGTGGTGAGGTATTTGGCCATAGTCTGCAGGGTTCAGAAGAAACGGCTCATCGTTTTCCAACCAGATTCCCACAAAGTATATGAATATGTGACTTTGTGTTGTCTAGTCCAGATGTTTGTCTATGCATTATCTGTAATGACAGTAGTTGGCTCAGCTTCCCAAGTGTATTTTGATAGAGTCCGTATTGACTTCTTACTCTGCTAGCAGGACTTGGTAGCACTGGTAAATGAAGTGTATCGTGTTGCATTTTCTAATCTCCAGGTATGTAAACTGAAAGATGGGGGGTATTTCCTCTGTCCGTAAATTGGGGCCCAGAGTATTAGTGAGATGTGCTTTTATTTGTAGGTATTTGTAATGGTCTGTCTTGTCCAGTTGATATTCTGTCATCAGCTGGTCAGAAGAATTCAGAGCACCATTGAGGTAGAATTACATATGAACATACAAACATATGAAACTGCCAGCAGCTACAGGCCATATGGTGCAAGCCTGCTTGAGTGTGCAGTTAACAATCCCTTATACTGCAGCTGCCTGTCCCTCCCCCATCACATTGACCCTCCCTCTCACTGTGTCCCAACCCCTTTTAAAACTGACCACTGACTTACAGGACACCACCTCTTCCGGCAGCATGTTCAACCTAGACACCACCCTTTCCATGGAACAAGTGCCTCCTCATTTCGCTCCTGAATCTTCCTCTCTCCAATCTCAGACCACGCTCCCTCATGCCCCCCCCCCTCAATTTATAACCTCCCTCTGTACCAGTCTTGTTTATACCTTTCATGTATTTAAAGGTCTCAATCCTATCTCCCCTATCCCGTCTCTCCTTCAGGGAGTACATGTTAAGCTCCCGCAGCCTCCCCTTGTAGGGTTTGTCTTCCAATACCATGATCATCCTTGTTGCTCTGTGCTGGACCCCTTCCAGTAATCTAACATCTTTCTTCAAATATGGGTGCCAATACTGCACACAGTACTCCAGGTGTGGCCTCACCAATGATCTATACAGAGGCAGGATCACCTCCCTCCTCCTCCTGGAAGTGATTTCTGTAGCAGTAAACCCCAGCATCTTGTTAGCTTTAGAAGCTGCCTTCCTGCACTGTGCTGAGTGCTTAATTTGCCCCGTTATCCCAAGATCCTTCTCCTCCTCTGTAGCAGCTATCTGCACCCCTCCCAGCTGATAACACCTCCTTGGGTTCCTTGCTCCCAAGTGCATGACTTTGCACTTCTTAGCCTCGAACCCCAGCTGCCATGTGCTGACCAGTCCTCAGGTTTTGTCAGATCATCCTGCAGCGCCTGCCATCATACTGTGTCATCTGCAAAAAGACTAACCTTGTTCTTAATGCCATGCGAGAGGTCTGCTATGAAAATGCCGAACACTGGGCCCAGTACCGAGCCCTGCAGCACTCCACTCGTTACAACCCTTGGAGCTGAGAGTTCCCTTCCCACCAGTACCCTCTGTTGCCTCCCTTGTATCCAGTTCTTGATCCAATTCACCATCTTTGTCCCTGCTCCTTGGTATCCCAACTTGCTAATCAGCCTCCCATGTGGCACCAAATTGAATGCCTTGCTGAAATCCAGATACAGGACATCCACCGCATGGCCCTTGTCCAGTTTCCTAGTCACCCAGTCGTAATAGTCAACCAGGTTGCTCTGGCAGGATCTTCCAGAGGCAAACCCGTGTTGCTTACCATCCTGGAGACCATTACCTTCTAGAAAGGTTACTAGCCTCTCTTTAAGGATTGTTTCCATTAACTTTCCCACAGTGGATGTGAGCCTTACCAGTCTGTAGTTGCCCAGTTCATCGTTGGGTCCGCTTTTGTGGAGGGGCACCATGTGAGCCATCCTCCAGTCCTGGGGTATGCACCCTGTTTCCAGAGAGGTATTGAACAAGTCTGCCAGTGGCTTTGCCAGGACCTCTGCCGATTCCTTCAGTACGCAGGGGTGTGGACCGTCTGGTCCTGGTGCCTTATCCACCCTTGGTGCCCTTAAACATTCTAGTATCCTGACCGCTGTGATTTCCCTATCTGTCACCCCTTCCCCCCCATGCCTACCCTCCCTATCCACTGAGGCATTGATCCATCCTTTTCCTTAGTAAATACAGAAGTATTCATTTAGCGCTTCTGCCTGCTTTGCCACTTTCTCTGCCCTCTACCCATCCTTCATGATCCTTACTATTTGATCTTTGCAAATCCTTCTCTCTTTTATGTACCTGAAGAAGTCCTTTCCCCCATCCTTGATGCCATGTACCTGCCTAAGCTCTCTGGAAGCCTTGGCTTCCCCGACTGCTCTGGTCACCACTCTAGATTTTTTCAGGTACTCCTCTCTATCCTCCCCCGCCTGGATCTCTTGAGTCTCCTGAAGGCTGCCCTGTTTGCCCTCACCTTTTCCAACACCTCCCTGCTTAACTAGCTAGGTTTCTTGGCACTAGCCTTCTTGCTTTTTGTCTTGGTACAGGATCTAGTGGCTTCTGCAAGTCCTAGCTTGATGACTTCACATTTCTGGCCAGCATCCATGTATGGGTGGATTGCGGCTAGGTGCTTGGCCACTATTTCCCCTATCCTCCCAAAGTCGGTTTGCCTGAAGTCCAACATCCTGGTCCCTGTTCCCGCAGCCTCCTTGTCCATGCTGGGGAGAACCACACTGTGTGGTGGTCACTCCCTGCCAGCGGATCCTCCACCCCCAGCTCTGACAAACTCCCTGTTAGACAGCATGAGATCCAGAGTGTTGCCTAACCTGGTTGGCTTGTTTACCATCTGTACCAAGAAGCTGTCCTAAAAAGCCTCAAGGCAAACTTGCTCCCTTGTGCTCCAGATGGGTGAGGTGCTCCAGTCCATCCCAGCAGACTGAAGTCCCCCACAATCACGGTGTTGCCCTTCCCGCTGATCCTCTAGATCTGCTCTGCTAGTTTTCTGTCCAAGTCCTCTGCCTCAGATAGTGCGGCCTATACACCACTCCCATCCTAACAGTCCTGTTTCATGAATCTTGGAATTGTATCCATAGTGTTTTTGTTCTAGCTTCCTCCCTGGCACACCTTATCCCCTCCTCCACATAGACTGTCACCCCATCCCTTTTTTCTCTATCCCTGTGGTATATTCTGTACCCTGAGATCACCAGGTCCCAGTCCTTATTAAGCCTCACTATCCCTCCCTTAGTCTTTCTTCGCTCCCTGATGTACCTAAAAAAGGTTTTATCCCCCCTCTTAACTGAGTTGGCTATCTTTTCCTCAGTTTGGGCCTTTGCTGTTCTGACTGTCTTCCCAGCTTCCTTTTGCTTTAACTGATACAATTCTTTGTCCTGCTCCTTCTGTGATTCCTTGTACTTTCTGAATGCTTTCTTTTTCTCTTGAACCTTCACTGCCACCTCCTTTGAGAACCATAGTGGTTTCTTACATCGTTTTGTTTTGTTTATTTGCTTCACACAAAGGCTTGTTACCTCTGTGATGACAGTTTTTATTATTCCCCATTGTTCTTCCACCCCTCCTTCCTGCCCATTTGCTAGTGCATTCCTTAGGCACTCACCCATTTTGGCAAAGTCAGCCCTCCTGAAATCCAGTACTTTTGCCTTTGTATGGCTTGACTCTATTGCTGTGTTTATTGTGAACCATACTGTTCGATGGTCGCTAGTTCCCAGATGGCTACCCACTTCTACATCTGTGATCCTCTCCATCTCCATTTGAGAGGACCAGGTCTAAGATTGCTCCTCTCCGAGTGGGTTCCAATACTAGTTGTCTAAGGCATGCCCCTGTAGGGCATCTAGAATAACCCACTCTTAGAAGTGGCTGCTGCAACTGCACTCCAGTTAACATCTGGCATATTCAGATCACCCATCAGCAATATCTCCCCTTTTCTGCCATTCTAAGTATACTTTCTATAATTTCCTTGTCCATTTCCTCCCCTGAGAGGAGGGTCTGTATACAACCCTGTGTGGATTGTGGTGCCATTGCCTGCCTCCAAATTTACCCACAGTGCTGCTTCTCCTCCCTGTTTACCCTTTTGTTCTGTTGCTTTGATTCCTTCTCTTATGTAGAGAGCTACTCCTCCTCCTCCTCTTTTACCCTCCCTGTCCCTCCTGTAGATAGTATATCCTGGTATGCTTACACCCCAGTCATGGTTCTGTGTGTACCATGTTTCTGTGACTGCGCGCGAAATCCAGATGTTCCTCCTCCATCAAGGCCACTAATTCAGGAAGCTTGTTACCCAGACTATGGGCATTGGTACTCATTGCTCTCCATTTTTTGATGGCTTTACCTTCTGTAGCAGCATCCCCCACTGACCTTTCTACCTTGGTCTTTTTCTCATTTAGTACCCTGTTTTGTAGGGGGAGGCTGGGATTTTCCTGCTGCTTATCAGTGCCTCCCCCCTTGACTAGTTTAAAAGCTTGCCAATGAAGCATTTAAACCGATTGCCCAAAAGACTTGTTCCCTTCCTGGACAGATGCAGACCATCCTGCCAGTATAGGCTGGTGTCCCTCCAGGTGGAACCCCAGTCCCCAATGAAGCCAAACCCCTGTGCTCCACACCATTTTTTCAACCATTCGTTAAACTGCATGGTGCAAAGTACCCTCGCCTCACCCATGCCACTGACAGGCAGCACCTCTGAGAAGGATACTGTGTGTGCTACTTGTCTTAAGCCCCTCCCCAGCTCTACAAAGTCCTTCTGCACTGCTCTAATCTCATGATGAGCCAAGTCATTTGTCCCTAGGTGGACAATGACGTCCAGCTCAGACTCCCATGCAACTGTTCTCAAAATTGTAAGGATGCGCTTCCTGTCCCTCAAGCCATGGCACAGGCAGGCACTGCCACTTCAGTTTTCCTGCTCCCCCGTTCTGTCCCCCTAATAATTGGGTCCCCACCAGGAGCTGCTTCCTTTCCCTGTGGTGCCCTCTGCCTCCTTCCTGAGGGCCTCCCTTGTGACAGTTGTCTGCACCCTCCTCAGTCTCCTCTACAGGTGCATCCATAGGGGAACTATGCTCCCCCAGAATGGTGTATGGATTGTGGAGTGGAACAACTGACTAGGTGTGCCTCTGTTCCACCAACCTTACCCTCCCTGGGCCCACTGTGGTCCAACTGCTGTGCTTTCTTCGCAACCTCTGAGGTAGTGGTTGTGGCTCTGGTGCTCCCTGGATGGGGGAGGTTCTCTTGCTACTGTCCAGTGCAGCCTGAAAACTGGCAACTTCCTCCCCCAGGGCAGATAGTTGTCTGCAAACACGGCAGCATCTCAGCCTCCAGAAAGACCCCTGCCCCACAGCCATTACGTTGTACTACTCCCCACATAACTGTCTACCTTGTTTAGTTTTTTTTTGTGTGTGTTATATAGAAATATATGTATTTATATAATGTGTATGCTTATGTTGTCAGTGCAGTGTGCTAGAGAGAATATGACAGTGATATGCACCTTGCCCTCTTGAGGAAATGATGTCAGAACCCCAGGTATAAATGAACTATTTCCAGGGGTGGATGGGGTGAGGGGTGGGAAGGGTTTGGGCCTAAACTGTGCCCTCACTAAACAGTCAGCTAAAAGCTCTGACCTACCGCTGCAATGAGTGCCTTCCTGTCAGCAAGATGCCATACACGACAATTTGACAGAAAAAATACCCTGCTAATAAAACAGAGAAAAATCCAGACATCCAAGTCAGACATAGGTAAACCTCCCCAGCCCCAAAACAGCCTGGTGACTTGTGCTCTGAAAACAGTCAGCCCAAAAACACGTCAGCTGTGCAGAAGGGCAGACACAGAAAACAGTATTCAGACTCTGTGGGTTTAAACTCTTCCTGCACTGAAAATCTTAACAGTTGTAACAAAAGTTCCACCTCCCTCTGTTGATTGAAAAGACTGCCTTTTCTGATGTCTAAGTTCCTTATTTCACCCTTCAGTTAGAAGTATCCTCCACCTGAAGAATATTAACTTTCCTAAGGAATCTGCTTCAAACCAAAGGCAATTTAAATTGTAAGGTTCACCTCCCTCTGTTGTGAGCACAACTCGCTTTCTTGCAAATCTTAAGTCCAGTGTTGCAGCTTCCAGCCAGAGGTAGCTTCACTTGAAGACTATTAGTCGATATAGTAAAATAAAAATGGAGGGAACAGAATTAGGAGGCATTATCAACAGAATAAGTGTTTAGAGTAGTACACTGATACATAAGGATGATAAATAATGTAGGTGGTTGGGGAAGTGAAGTGGTAGTGCTGGAGGGGGGCTGGCTACCTAACCGGGGTGCTGGTCAGGAGGTAATGATCACCTCTCTGAGATTAGACAAAGTAGCTGATTTTCTATATAAATGTAGTTTTGGCAGGTAGATAGTTTATCGAAAGGGGTGCTCTGTTGTAGAAGGCACGTTGACCCAGGGAGGTTCTGCACCCGGGGACTGTCAAAAGTGCTCCAGTTGAGAGACAGGTGGCTCTGGAAGGGGGGGGGGGGGCAGGTTAGAGCAGTATGCGAAGGCCAAGTGGGTCTAGCCCAAGAAAGACCTTTTTAGCAAGGAGGCAGGTCTGGTAATGAAGTCTCCCTTCGAAGTTCAGTCAATTGGAGATCCGGTAGAGGTCGCATGCATGTGTCATTCTGTCACACCCGGTCACGAAATGGCAGGCTTCATTAAGGGCAGCCTTGACCCTGCTAAGGGCAGTACTGTTGTCGGTGTCATAGAGGACAGTGCCGTAGTCTGCCAGGGAGAGCACTGAGGAGGTGACCGCCAGTCTGAGTGCTTCAGGGGTGCGGCACCTTTTATGCCTATACAGCAAGCCAAGTTGGGAATTTATAGCTAAGCAGAGTGTGTGAATGTGGTTACTATAGGTGAGTGCGGGATCAAGGGAGATGCCAAGGTACTTGAACGAAACCTGATCGAGGGCAGTGTTGAGGGAGTTTTGGATAGTAAGGGAAGCTGTTGCATGTTTGTTCTGACAATGTGCAAGAAGACCCTGACCTTTTTTTTTTTTTTTGTAATTTAGCACCAACTTGTGCTCTGCGAACCAAGCTTCAGATTCTGTGAAGCATTTTTGGAGCTCCAGTTGGAGGAAGACGGGTCAGGATGGGAGCAAAAGAGGACAGCGTCATCTACGTAGAGTATTATTTTCTTTGTGCAGGAGTTGGGAAGGGCATTTAGGAAGAGACTAAACAGTAGCGGTCCTGAGATAGAGCCTTGTGGGACCCCTGAGCAAACCAGGAGACAGGATGAGAGTGAGGTCTCTATCTTAACTCTCTGGGATCTATCGCTGAGTTAGAGAACCATGAGGTAGTGTCAGAGGCAAGGCCCAAGGAATGCAGGGTATTAACTAAGAGTGGGTGGCAGATGGTATTGAAGGCTTTGGTCAGATTTATGTAAACATATCCAACCAAGTGGCCTCGATTGAGGGCTTGGTGGATGAAGCTAGAGTATTCGAGTAACACAGTTGTGGTACTAAGACCTGACATGAATCCATGTTGCTCGGGGATAGGAGATTGTATTTTGTTAAGTGGTCGGTGAACTGGTCCGAGACAATTTTTCGAGAGCTTGTGGTGGTGGTGGTGGGGGGTGAATGGAGATGGGGCAGTAGTTGGATGGGGAGTTACTATCACCACCCTTCAGGATGGGGTAATGACTGCCAGCTTCCAGAGGGAGGGGAATTGGCCCGGGTGGAGGGAGAGATTTATGATTTTTGTGAGGGGGATTAGCACAATGTCTAGGGTGAGAATGAGGAGCTTTAAGTCTGAGTCTCCACTTGTCTGAATTTTCCTAGGACTTTGGTGAGGTAATGTCTCACTTCTATAGGGGGACACCATTTTGAGGAGAAAAGCGGGGACTATGGAAGATGTGGGGTTGACAGGTGGGGTATTGCGGGGGGGGGTCGAAGAAATTAGGTGTGAGGACACTACTACAGTTCGAGAATGTGGAGTTAAGGGATTCAGCGATGAGCGTAGAGTCCTGTATAATGTTACCATTTACACTGAGTTGGGGGGAGACACTGTTTTGCCATTCAGTTCTTTGATGATGTTCCAGAAATTGCGACCATTACCCCAAGAGGAGGCCAGTGATTTCTGGTAGTAGGTTGCCTTTGCTTTATAGACTTCCCAGGTGCATTTGTTTCTTGCCGCTCTATTAACATAGAAACATAGAATTTGACGGCAGATAAGGACCGCTTGGCCCACCCAGTCTGCCCATTTCCCTACCTTCTGGATAAGCTGCAGATCCTAGTTAACCAGCAGCCAACTTCTTCCTACCCCCACCCCCTAGAATTGCCTTATGACTGTCCCATGCATGCTTGAATTCCACCAGTTTTTGACTCCACAACCTCCTCCGTTGCTGTCCATCAAAGGGCTTACCATAGTCAAGGGCCTCATGGCATAGGTTATCCGTATGTCGCATGAGCTCAAGGAGCGTCTGGGATATCCAGGGGTTGTCCAGGCCTTTGACAAACTGCTTGGAGAAAGGGCGAAGCGATCACAGGCAGCATTAAATGTGGTAATGAAATGGGAGAGGACCCTGTCCGCTGACTGGGTTGAGTCAGTTGGCGACCAGTCACATGAACGGAGATAGTTTTTAAAGTGATCCAGTGCTCCCTTTTTTAGGTTGTGCTGGAAGGAAATTTTTTTTGGGGGTCTGTTTGCTCTGAGTGACCAGGTACAAAATGTGGGCAAATGGTCACGAAGGGCATCGGGCAATACAGAGGTGTTTGATAGCCTATCGGGGCAATTGGTTAGAATGAGATCAGTAAGGGAGAATGTGCCTGTGTTAGTGTTCATACGTGTGGGGGCAGTGACAGTTTGGGTGAGGTTCAATGCAGCAACTGAATCTTTAAATGGCTCAGCCTTTTGGGACTGCCAGTTGATACTGAAGTCACCCATAGCAATGATTCCAGAGTTAGCCGACAGCTGGGAAATGCAGTTGGTGATAGAGTTGAAGGCCAGCATTTGGTTGTGGGGTGGGATGTAGACAGCCATGATGTACAGTGGCTTTCAGGCATTACCAAAGCTGACTTTGACAGGGTCTGGGCTCCATGGCTGGGCAGATCAGAGGGTACGAGTTGGCCTTGAAGGGTGTCACGTAGGTATATGGTGCAGCCACTTCCTCTAGCAACTAGCCTATCAGCCCTAACTATTTGGTAGCTGTTTATATTTACAGTGGTGTCTGAGGAGAGCCAGGTCTCAACAATAGCCAGTATGTCAGAATGGTGGAGTGCCACCCATCCTTGAAGGTTACTGAATTTTGTTTGGGAGACTACAGATGTTCATGGAGGCAATTTTAAGACCGTCTGAGACTCTTGTAGAGGTGTGGAGAAGGGGCCAGGGTTGGGGTGCACATTACCCGATAGGAGAAGGAGTAGGACGATTCTGATCAGGGCAGTTTTTAACAGCTTCTTTTTTGGGGAGGGGCCATGTGAAGTATGGGGAGCCGTTACGGGTATAGGGAGGATCAAGATGTGATGGGCTAAGAGTAGGTGAGCTTTGGTGGCCGGGGTGGTGAGCGTTTACCAGTGATATCCCTGACAAGGGTGTGTGTGTAGGCCAGTGTGTACTGGTACTATGACCATGGCAGGGATGCTGAAAGTTAATCAAGTGGACATTTGTTGTAGAAACAATGTTATTTGCTGGGGCAGGGCCATCCCAGAAAGGGGCAATAAGGAGCAGTATGCTAAGAGAGCCCTTTAGTATGTGTGACGGCTTCAATGTAAAGGCACGAGGGTGGAGGAGCCGAAAGGAGCGAGCTGGAATTGTGAGAATTAACCAGTTAAGACCAGTGACCGCATTACAGGGGAAGGCAGGCTCGGCAACGAAGCAGTAGAGTCTTGGACCCTGGGGCACAAGGTACAGGGTTCGAGTCCAGGGACAGGAGAGTAAAAGGTTGGTTGGAAAGTGGTGTGGTGGAGCCGAGAGAGAGGGAACCCAGGGTGCTGGGGATGGTAATGGGAAGCCACAGGAAGTGGCAGTGGCAGGAAAAATAGGGTGTACAGGACTGATCCCTAGTGATTAAGTACAACCGGCAAATGGGAAACTGGGCACTTAATTGTGTGAGCACCACAGTGACAATATGAGGAGGTCCTCCGAACCAAAATAAACCCTTAAAGAGTCAGTTACTCATAGAAGGAGAAAAATAATGCCCAGGATTCCAACTCATATTGAGGCATCTCTCATAGCTCAGAGTTGCACTGTGATATTTGCCAGCGTGTCCGGGCATGCTGGTGGGAGGCAAGCTGTCGAGGGGGATGAGTTGGAGGTCTGGGACCATGGGCCTCTCTGCTAGGGTTTGGGTCAATTCTGTGGCTGTTTCGAATGTCTGTTGTCCTTGCAACTGGATCGTCATCCTGGCTGGGTAGGGAGTCTGGAATTTGTTTATTTTCTGAGCAGACACATGATTGGGATATATTCGCATCTTTTCTTCACTGTATGTGGCACAGTCATTATGTAAGTAAATCTTTTTGGTGCCACAGAACAAATGCTTTTATGTCCATGCTTTTTGTAGCATAAGTGATTTAGTGTGAAAGTTCAAAAATTGAAACTGCACTGATCGAGGATGAGCGTTGGGAGACTGGGGCTTGAGTCCCAGAGCCCTATGAGTTCTTTCAATTTCTAAGTCAAAATCAGCATAGAAGATTAGGGCTGTATAAAAGAACAAGTCCATGAATGCCCGCATGTCCTTGACTTCCGATCCCTTGGGAAGGCCATGCACCCTTACATTTTTCCACCTGGCTCAATTTTTGGCATCTTCATTGCATGCTACAATATCTCCTTGGGTCTCCACAAGCTGCAGTAATGCTCTTTTGAGCTCCATCACGCGGTCTGAGATCATGACAGTCTGGTGTTCCGTGGCATTATCTTGAGTGTTAAATGCTACAAGATTGGACCGGATAAAGGTTAAAGAGCAGGTTTCGAGTCTTAATACTCCCCCAACATATATATGGTACCTACCCTCCGGTTTAGAGATGCACCCAATCTCAAGTTTTTTTCCGGGCTGTACTTTGTGAAAAATCACTCAAAAGAGCTCTGTGCTGCTGGTATTCTAAATGCTTACATTCCCCAACTCAGAGCCGCACTTCTACATTTTGTGATGTCAGAACCAGAACGGCATAGGGGCGCCTCCTCCTCCTCTTATTCCCATAAGGAGGAGAAATAGAGTGCAAGCAAAATCACTGGGAGAAGCACAGGGAGAAAGCCCAGTCAATGACCGTTTCTGGGTCTTTCCCCTGTGTGTGGGGGGTCAGCTCCTTCCCACTGCAGCAGCTCTCTTCCTCTGGGCTCCCAGTGGCTAAATCTCACTTCTTACTGTCTCGGGATGAGGTTCTTCAGCGCCCTGGACTTCGTCCCCCACCTCTCAGCCCCTGAAGCTTAAGACCTTAGTCACTCTGGGCTGTAAGCCAGGTGGCTCGGACAGTGGATCTTCGGGTGATAGGTCTTTGCCGGTCTCTCTTTCTCTTGGCCAGGGTGTCTTCTGAATGCTCCCAGATGTCCGGGGACGACTCCACTAGGCAACGCCTGGTACAGGCGCTCTCCTCCCCTGACGAGAGTAGCGCCAGCTCTCCAGTTTAGGTGGCAATTCCTAGGCGGATGCTGACTGAGTCGCCAGTTCTGCACCCACCTATGTCTGTACCTTCGGCGCTGGCTTCTCAGATGTCTCCTCTGGTGACCCAGTCATCACCTAACCCTCCTAAGTCACCGGCCTGACTCCCGCCCTCAGCTGTTCCCGGTCCAGACCGTTTGACGCCAGATAGTTCTATCCCTCAGGGACCGACACTGGGTAAGCTGGATCGGTGTACACTGACACCTGGGTTAGCCCAGCCTGACGACCAGGAGCCGGAGCCCTCTAAGCCTAACCCCCTTGACACACCAGCCCCACCGCTCAATCCTCCACAGGCTTTGAATTAGCTTTTTGCAGCCTGGTGGGCCTATTTGAAGGACAAGGAGGCCCCCAAGGATCCCTTGAAGCCTGCTCCTCAAGGGCCATCTCCTGACAAAGACTCCTGTTCACCCACCTACTCCTCCACCTTGGAGGACCACTCAGATACCAGATGGTGCTGGAGCTGCCAACCAAAAGGGAGGCCGCGGAAGCTACACTGCTTGCCTTCGCCCTCCCCGGATTCCGTGGATTCGGATGGATACTCCTCCTCCTCCTCTTCCGGCCACGACTATGACCTTCCATCGGAGCCAGAGGGAGCTAAGGACACACCTCACTCCCCTTGATCCTACTTTTATGGAAGTCATGCCGCATATCCAGGAGCTGAATGGCTGGGACACAGAGAAGATGATCTGGAGTGACGTCGGCTAGTCTCTTTCCTCAGGAAGGAGGACACCCCCTACTTATGGTTGTCCTTTGCTTATTGAGTCCTATAAGGACATTAACAGGGCAGCCTGGAAGCAGCCCTTTTTTATGCCTGCAATCTCCAAAAAGTAAGACTGACTGTATTGTGCTCCCAAGGATGATCCCTTTTAGGATGACCACCCAGAGGCAGACTCCATTGTTATTAATGCTGCCCACGATCGCTCCAAGCGCCCCAGGCACCTGAGTTCTTAGCCTCCAGATAAAGACTCCAAACAAATTGACCAATTGGCCAAAGGTTTATTCCTCGGCCACTTGTGCTGTACAGTCTCAGAATTTCCCCGCCCACATGGTCCAGTACCAGAATGCCCTGTGGGACAAGGCTGTGGAGGTGTCTTAGGCCATACCTGACTGCTCTGGTAGGGCAGAATTGATGGCCATTCTAAAATCAGGCTCTGAACGCTCGGCAAACATGTCCTCCGAGCCTCTTATGATACGGTAGACTCTGTGGGCGGGGCTGTGGACTCCGCAGTCTGTATTAGTCATTATTCATGGTTGAGGGTGCCCGGTTTCACACCGGATGTACAATCCAAAATCATGGATGCCCCTTTCAGGGGCTCTATCCTGTTTGGCGAGGACTCACAAAGCATCTACTCATCTACAGAAATCCAGAAAGGCTATCAGACCCGTACACACCATGTACAAATCTCAGCCCAAACATCCCAAGCAGTCCTTTCAGAGGAATACAAGACAGCAACCTAGAGGACACCAGTTTAGAGCAGGATTCAAGTGTAAAGCCTCCACCCCTGCTTCCGGAGGTTCAGCCCCTCAAGCTCCTAGAACCTCCCAGGCTGCGCTGCCCCTCCCTGGTTCCTCAGCCTGACTCATTGCCAGAGCCTTAGGGGAGGCGGTGGGGGTCGATTTTCTTTGTACATAAATGGTTGGCGCCCTCCGCTGCATCTCTTTGACACTAAATGAGGCGTGCCGCCTCTTCACAGGTGCTGCAAGACTCGCACACACCTGTGAACTCTATGCTTGGGCAGGTTGGCTCCAGCTGAAGAACAGAATTAAATTCCAAACCTGTCTACTTGCCAAAAAAAGCTTCACTAAATCTGCTGCCACCAGGAGTTCAGAACCTGCTCACACGACACGCGAGTGCTAGGCTGACCAGAAGCTCCAACAGTCAAATCTTAACCTAGATGGCGCACTGCATTGGCACAACTTGCGTTCTCCTGCTGTGCACCCCACTGGATCAACGCTCTACCACCTGCAGTCTCTGGAGTAGCAGCTATTGGTGCCTTCAAGTGTAAGCTTTGTCAGCACCTTATTGCCGAGGACAACTGTGACTGCTTCATCTAACTTTCGGTGCATATAAGCGAAGTCTTCGTCAGCACCTCATTATCAAGGACACCTGTGACTGCATCCACTTACCCCCCCCCACATAGTAATCACCTGCTGCACTTAGACGCACCTCCCAACCCTCAGCACGCCACTGATCCCCACCCGCCCCTGTCTACTCCCCCACCCACATCTCATGGCACACTCCTCCCTCTCCCGCCATTCCTCCACTATGTTACCTTTGTCTTTTACCTTCTCTGTGTCTATCTTTTCCAGAGTGTTTGAACTCACGGACGCGGGCATATGTTGTACAATACCTCAGCAGTATCTACTTATGTGAATCTTTCTGTAACTTACTGTACCACCTCTGTAAATGTATAAATTGTTGTTCTCTGCTATTTTCTGTTCAACTGACGTGGAATCTACAAAAGAGCATCTGCTCACAGGTGTTATCCAAGAACTCAATAAAACAAAATAAAAAAAAATAACCTCAGACCAGTGAGTCCTTCAGCTGATGGAAAAGGGGCATACTCTGGAATTCACAGAAATACCCCCAGACAACCTGCCAGTCCCCCTCCATTACCCTCAGGCTCACAGTGCCCTCATCGAAGAGGAGATTCAGGCCCTTCTGCAAAAGCAGGCCATAGAGCCAGTCCCTCAGGCACAAAGGGGAAAGGGTTTTAGTCCCATTTCTGCCTGGTGCCAAAGAAAACCGGGGATCTGCATCCTATTCTCGATCTAAGCCACCTGAATCAGTACATAGAGTACAAACTGTTCCGGATGGTCACTCTGCTAGGGCTCCTTCATCGAGGGAATTGGTTATGCTGTCTGGACATGCAGGACGCATACCTCCATATTCTGGTTTTCCAACCCCACGGGAGCTTCCGCTCCCGGGGAAGTCATTACCAGTTTCGGGCTCTGTCTTTTGGCCTATCATCGGCACCCAGGGTTTTCACCAGATGCCTCACAGTAGTGGCTGCAGCACTAAGGAGATAGGGCCATTATGTCTTCCCTTACCTAAACAACTGGTTGTTGACCGCTCCCACCGGGGACCAGCTTCTCCACACCATGTAGGCCACCTTCTCTCTGTTTCAGGACCTAGGGATTATTTTAAACCTCCCCAGGTCCTCTCCTTGGCCAAATCAGAGGCTGCAGTATATAGGGGCAATCCTGGACACGGCACAAGGCAAAGTCTTTCTCCCCCCAGACAGAGCAGAGTGCCTTCAATGCACGCTCAGCAGACCTCTTCCTCGCGACAGGTCCCAGCCAGGTCTGTCCTAAGGCTCTTGGGACACATGGCAGCTGCCATCGCCACAGTCCCCCTGGCCCAGCTTTACATGAGGATAGTCCAGTGGAACCTGAGAGTTCAAAGGGACCAGCGTTCAGATGTCCTAGAGCAGCCTGTCTTGGTATCAAACCTATGTGACAGACCTTAGTATGGTGGTTAAGTACCTCCAACCTTTCCAAAGAGGGTTGCCTGTGGAAGGAATCTCCCTTTCAGATCCTAACCACAGATGCATCGGGCCATGGCTGAGGAGCCCACTTGGGAGACTGTCGGACACAGGGGACCTGGACCCAGCACGGGCTCCATCTCCACATAAATGTCCTGGAGATGTGGGTGATTCTGTATGCTCTTCAGGCCTTCCAGACAGTCTTGCTGCCCGGTCTTCTGTTAACCCAGACAGACACCATGCCGGTGGTCTTCAACATAAACAAGCAAGGGGGGACTCATTCTTATGCCCTCCACAGGGAAGCCATGAGAGTCTGGTCATGGACAGTGGATCATCAGTCCATGTTCTAGGCGTACAAAACACCCTGACCGACAGCCTAAGCTAGTCTCGGTCCAGGGCTCATGAATGGGAACTTCTTCCCTCAGTGGCCAAAGACCTCTTCAACAGATGGGGACGTCCAGAATTGGATCTGCTTGCCTCCCCATCCAGCGCAATACTGCCCGGTTTCTGCTCGCTAGATCCAGGGCCTGGTGTTTTCTGGCAAGACGCGATACCCCTCTCCTGGACGGGGAGGTTCCTTTACGCTTTCCTTCCCTTCCCTGCATAGAGTTCTTCTCAAGCTGCAGTTGGAGGGAGCAGATATGATTCTGGTGGCACCCTTATGGCCATGCCAGATTTGGTTTCCACTCCTTTAGCAACTTGCAGTGGAACCTCCAAACTCCCCGACCATGCGCTCAGACGTGCTCTCCCAGGAGCAGGGAACCCTGGTCCATCTGGATCTCAAATCTCTGCATCTCCATGCGTGGCTCCTGCAGACCTAACTGTATCCCGATTTGCCCCCCAGATAGCGGATGTCTTGGTAGCCACTAGGAAACATTCCACCAGGGCCACTTACGCTATGAAATGGAAGCGGTTCTACATCTGGGCCACCACTCAGCATTTGGACCCCTTCAACTGCCCGGTGAGTGTGGTACTGGAGTATGTTCTCTCTTTGCTAGACTCAGGACTGAGCTACTCCTTGCTAAAGGCACAACTGTCTGTCATCTCTGCCTGCCATGTACCTATGGAGGGCAAAACTCTCGCCCAGATGGATCTTCCCTGCACATTCCTACGGGGCATTCTGCATTTGAAGGCTCCCATCCGGGACCCAGTCCCGCCATGGGATCTTTTGTTTGTTTTAGAAAAGCTTACCTTGCCTCCCTTTGATCCTGCTGTAAGTTGTGAGCTGTGCTTGCTGTCGTGGAAAGGGTTATTTTTAGTTTCCATTACTTAAGCTGGAAGAATATCCAAGCTTCAGGCTCTGATGTGTAAAGAGCCTTATTTGGTTTTCCATAAAGATAGGGAGTCCTTGAGGACTAATCCTAAGTTTCTTCCCAAGGTGGTGGTGTCAAGAGTTTACACAGAATCAGGACAGCCACCTAGAAACATAGACTTTGACAGCAGATAAGGACCACTTGGCCCACTCAGTCTGCCCATTTCCCTACCTATTGGATAAGCTGCAGATTCTAGTTAACCAACAGCCTACTTCCTGCAACCCCCCACTATAATTGCCTTATGCCTGTCCCATGCATGTTTGAATTCCCCCACTGTTTTAGACCCCACAACCTCTCCAGGAAGGCGGTTCCATGCGTCCACCACTCTCTCCGTGAAAAAGAATTTCATCACATTACCCCTGAGCCGTCCCCTCTAACTTTAAATTGTGCCCCCTTGTTCTTACACATCTCTTTTTCTGAAAGATGCTACCCTCCTGGGCTTTGTTGATTCCCTTGAGGTACTTAAAAGTTTCTATCATGTCCCCCGTCCTCCTTTCATCAAGGGTATACATATTAAGCTCTCTCTGTCTCTTCTTATGGTTTCTGATGTAGACCCTGCACCATTTTAGTTGCCCTCCTCTGGACTGCTTCCATCCTGTCTATGTCCTTGCGTAGATGAGGTCTCCAAAACTGCACGCAGTACTCCAGATGGGGTCTCACCAACTGCCTGTATAGAGGGATAACCACTTCCCTTTTTCTACTTGTGATGCCCCTCCCTATGCATCCCAGTATCCCCCTGGCTCTCCTTACTGACTTCTCACATTGCTTACCCACCTTTAGGTCATCTGATATGACTACACCCAGATCCCTTTCCATTATTGTTGTCGTTAGTACCTCCCCTGCTATTGTGTACTCTTCTCCTGGATTTTTATTTCCCAGGTGCATTACTTTGCACTTCTTTGCATTGAATCTAAGTTGCCATATGTCTGACCATTCCTCCAACCTTGCCAAGTCCCTTCTCATCCTTTCTACCCCTCTTGCGTATCAACTCTGTTACAGATCTTTGTGTCATCTGCAAAGAGGCATACCTTTCCTTCCAGACCCTCTGCAATGTCACCTATAAAGACGTTAAAGAGGACTGGACCCAGTACTGAGCCCTGAGGTACTCCACTAGTAACCCCCTTTCTTCAGAATGTGTTCCATTCACTGTTACTGCCTGTGTCCTGTTGTGCAGCCAATTTGCTACTAGGCTACCACCCTGGGACCCACTCCCAGGCTGGCTAACTTGATTATTAATCTTGTGCGACAGTGTCAAATGCCTTGCTGAAGTCTAGGTAGGCCATAATCCACAGCCCCTCCTGGTCTATTACTTGGTCACCCAGTCAAAGAAATCGATTAGATTCATCTGACATGACCTTCCTGCTGTGAATCCATGCTGCTTTGGGTCCTGGGCCCCGCTGGCCTCTAGGTACTGAACAATTCTTTCTTTCAGAAGTGATTCCATCATTTTCCCTACCACTGAGGTCAACCGAACACCTTCCTATCTACTACCCAGAGTACTCGAACAGAGGGGAGGCACTACTTCATAGGGTGCTTTGTTATTACTTGGAGCACACCCAAGCTACTGGAAGGTCTGACCAGTTATTTGTGTCTTTCGCCCCCAGAATGGAAGGGGCTTCAGTTTCTAAACAGTGTTTATCCAAATGGTTGGTTAACTGCATTGTTTTCTGCTACAACAAGTACGACAAGCCTTTACCAGGCTCGGTAAAAGGACACTCTACCAGGGGCATGGCTGCCTCTTTCACCTCTGAGGAAGGTGTCGGCTGCTGACATTTGCGCAGCTGCTACTTGGAGTTCTGTCCACACCTTTGTCAAGCATTACAGTTTGGACATTGCATCTAGACGCAGAGCAGACTTCGGACTGGCAGTCCTTCAAGGCCTCCTCTCCTAAACCTCTTTAGGAGACTTCTACCTCCACTCAGCTAACTGGGATCTCTCCTTTACTGCTTGGGACTCTGTCAGAAACTTATCACCTTTAGGACTGAAGCTGGCAGGCACCAGGACCCAACGGAAAACTTCTAGCTTACAGTTTATAGCGGGGGATCGCCCCCGTCACATATGGTATAAAAGGGGTGGCCCCCCCAGCCCATCCTCTGTTCTCCCACCAGAAACCTGGGCAAAAAGGAGTAAAACTGGAGAACCGAGGAGGTTCCTCAAGACGAGGAAAACCAAAGGTAACCATGATGGAGAAGCAGCTACCGGGGGAAGGAGGGAGGGAAAATAGTACCTGCTGCAAGAGTACCTGCTGCAAGAGCTCCTCCCGAAGATCTACTGTTCCGTTAAGTTCTTACATAACTGTACTATCCACTTCAAGAGGGCTCTTACAGTAGGTAACCTGCTGCAAGAGCTCCTCTCGAAGATCTACTGTTAATGGAAACTTCTTACATAACTGTACTTTTTGTAGTGGAGTGGTAGTCACAAAAGCCAAGTTTGCACTGAGGCAAAGTTTTGAGGGGTCTGCAGTGCAAATGAGGGGTAGGGGACCTGCATATTGACGCAGTCCCATTCACTAAGCATTTTTCCCCACACAAGGGCCTTTTTCAGGGTTCCCTTGCGTAGAGAAAATACCACCAAGAAAAACCTCCTAACAACTCTGCGCAATCCTAGTGGTTGGCGGAGGTACTGGTGCCCCCCTTGCCAGTCACCGTCCCTTTGTAATAAATATTATGCCCTGGTAGTCCAGTGGTCCCTGCTCCTTCCCCGAGAGCCATTCCCGTATAAAAATAA
Source organism: Neoceratodus forsteri (assembly GCA_016271365.2). Taxonomy (NCBI): domain Eukaryota; kingdom Metazoa; phylum Chordata; order Ceratodontiformes; family Ceratodontidae; genus Neoceratodus; species Neoceratodus forsteri. The sequence continues at coordinate 200,130,535 of CM057453.1, forward strand.
ATAAATAACCCTGTTAGTCTAGTGGTCCCTACCCCGATGTCCGATCGCCATCCCATTATTAAAAATAATATTTCCTGGTAGTCTAGTGCTCCCTCCCCTGATGTCCGATCACCCTCCCGTTATACAAAATAACATGTCCTGGTAGTCTAGTGGTCCCTCTCCATTTGCCCTCCCAGTACTTGTTTCCCACAGTTCCCTGGTGGTCTAGTGGACCCCCGCATCAGACATTGACCTCCCCCCCCACCCGATCCCCAGCTGGCAGCTAACGCAGCCCTCCTCTCACTTCCATGGTTGGCCACCGACTGAGCTGTTGACGGGTTTCCTTATTTCACGGGACGTGGATCGGGGGGGACGGGACGGGGAGGGACCACTAGACTACCAGGGAACTCTGGGAAACAAACACCAGGAGGGTGATCAGGGAGAGGGGGAGGAGGGACCACTAGACTTGCGTGGACATGGTATCTTGCAGAACGGGAGGGTGGTCAGACATCAAGGGAGGGTATTTTTTTATATGGAATGGCAATGGGGAGGGACTACTAGACCACCAGTAACTACGGCTGCATGGGGGGGGGGGAGACACTTGCAGCCCATGTAAAGGAGCCCATAATGAGTGTGCAGATGGTCAGCTAGTGCCTTGCATGCCCAGTGGGCTCATTTGCTGGCTGCCTTTGTGTTATTCATTGTGGGGTTATTTAAGAGAATGCGGGTCGGTGCAGTGCTAGGGGGGTTAGAGGTAGCAGTAATGGGGTCACTGCTGCCTTTACCTACCCCATTCACATTTGGATAGCACCGTACGCTATCTGTGAATAGTATTTTTTTTTTTTTTTACCACCTGGGCAATCACAAATGCAAGGCAAACTTCTGCGCTGCACGTTGCGAAATTTTTTTTTTTTTAATTTTATTTTATTTTTTTTGCTTTGTGAATCTAGCCCCAGGAATCACATTCCAGTTCCGATTGTGTTTCTTGTCATTAAGATTTTGGCCCCTCAGTAATGAAAAACTGCTCGGAATCTGATTCTGTTTAGCAGATTCCAAGCAACCCTACTGTGAAGGGCATAGGAGGGGAAAAAAAGTGGATTAATGGGAGGCAGTTTGGAATAGTGGTTCTGAAGAGTTTAGTACTGTGAATCTGGAAACCAGGGTTTGACTCCTGCAGTTAAACAATCCCATAGTTATTTACAGTATGACTCTGGGCAAGTCGCTTTACCTCCTGTACATATATATCTGATTTTGAATATTCCTATAGGCTGAAAATGGCAGCAACATTCTTGGGGTTCCACACTTCTCTCCTGGCTTGTAAAGCACTTTGACATAGAGCGTGCATGAAAGGCACAGCAAGGGAAAATTTTTTATAGCCTACAAACCACATTCATTACTGTCTTTTTAAGTATCCTGTTCAAATAGTGAGTTAAAACCATTACATTAACCTGAAAGCAGGGTTGATGTTGTACAAAACAAAACTACAGTGGAATGTAGAGATCAACTAGAAAAAGATTGAGGGGTGTGGGTTAAAACTGGTCTGAACTAAACCATTACATTAATCTGAAGGCAGGGTAGATGTTGTGGGGGAAAAAAAAAAAACTACAGTGGAATATAGTGTTTACTTAGAAAGAGTGAGGGGTATGGACTAAAGCTGGACCCCCAGACTGGATCGGTAAATGCTGGACTGGCTGGAAATTGCTCCAGTTTTGTTGGTCCAACTGTTACCAATCTGGGGCCAGATATTCAAATGTCAGTGTGTGCTCAAAGGGGCATTTGCCTGTGCCAGCTGGATTTTGTGTCCTGTTTATGGGTGGGGTCTATATTCAGAGACCCCTGTAGCGTGGGCAAAAATCCATTGGCATCAAGAGAGCTACCACAACATTATGCCCATGCAAATGAGGGTCTCGTCTCCCCCCCCCCTGCATCAGAGCACCTGTCCCAGGGTGGGCATAGTAACCCTAGTATCTAGTGGTGCCCCCCGGGCACCCTACCTAAGTAGCAATATGGTTTCCTGGTGTCCAGTGGCACCTTCCACCTGGTCATCCATCCTGTTTAATAGGTTGCCCCCTCTTTCTGTTGGCACCTTCCTCCCCCGAGTGCCTGTCCCCCAGATGAGAATATAGTCTCTGGCATCCAGTTAGCAACCCCCCCCACTCCTGACATCCGTCTTTTATAGAAGCAGGTTAGTCCCTGGTGTGTAGTGACACCTCCCAAGCGCCCGTCCCGCCGATGAAAATGTAGCCCCTGGTGTTTAGGGGCACTCCTTGGTCTGTCCCGTAGACATTGCAGTGTTCCCTGGTTGCCTAGTGGCACCCCTCACCCAAACGCTTGTCCCCTATATTTCATTGTCTGCCCTGGTCTCTAGTGGTACCCCCTGCCTGCCTATCACCCATAGCCATACGTTGTGCTGTATTCCTAGCTGGCTAGGCAGCCCCCGCCGATCCTAGTATGAGTACTGTATTCAGTAGCGGCTAGTGCTCTCTTTCCACCGCCCCAAACTAACAATCATGATGCTACGAAGAATCCTGGTGGCTAGTGGCCTCCCCCGGTCTCCTGGCCCATAGAAGTTCCTCATCCGTGGTGTCCAGTGGCACCCCCAAAGCACCTGGCCCACATACCCAAGTGATTCCTGGCACTCAGTGGTACCCTTCCCCCAACTGCCAGTCACTGAACGCACGGCCGTACGTAGATGGTTTAGCAGCCCCTGCACCTACCCAGCTCCCCGTACGTGTGATGACGGAACCATGTGAGGAGCCCAATACGATGGCAGCTGGCCACTGTATGGGATGACAGGGAGTGCGCTATCTGGATTGGTGATCGGGGGGGGGGGATACTGGTCACAGGGACTACAGCACATCTTTCCAAAAATGGTGATTGGTGGGGGCACCACTAGCCACCAGGGGATACAGTATGATGTACCAGGATGGGTGGTTATTTTATTTATTTATTGAATTTTGTTGACCCAGTAGGCCCACTGAGACTAGAAGTCCCTTTGTCAGGTGAGACTGGATGGGGGGATACAGATGGTAACCAACTGAAACTGAACCAGATTCAGCTGTTAGTGCTATTTTTAGTGAATGGGGGAAATTTGACCAGGACACCAGGGAAATTCCCCTACTCCTTTCGATAAGTGCTACAGAAATCACTGAAACTGAGGACTCCTGCTAGTCTCACTGTGTTTAAGACCTTATACTCAATACATTACAGAAGCCTGCAACTGCTTCCAATGATCCTAGCTGACTTACACCCCCCCTTCCACATCCTCCCTGCTTTTCCCATCCTCCTTCCTTCTTGTATCAGTGCATAACTTGTCCCTGAGCCACCTACTTATCTACCGCCCTAAATCTCACCCTCCCTCACCCACCTATTCCTTGTATACCCACAGCATCTCATTCCTTCGCTCTAGTATTGTTCCAGACCCCCGGCTGCACACTTCTCTCGCCTACTCGCCTCCCCTTGATACGCCTGGGTCTTAACTGACTATGTATGTCTCTTCGCTTGTAGCATCCACTTCAACTAATCTCTTCACTGGACTATAATATGCCTTTACCTTACAGGAATACTAAACTATGTATGTTGTATCTGGTATAAATTTTTACTGACTTGCTACCCTATTGTTATGTATACCCTTACCGACTGTCTTTTGCCTGAACCCAAATGTATTTTTACTTTTCAAACAACATGAAGTCTTGCTGTATCTGACAAGTGCAGTTAGCCCCAGCCTTTAAACTGCCCCGGAGAACAATGGGTTACCTTTTCTATGCAGGGCATAGAATGTTCATCTCGAGCTCGGTTGATGTCTCTGCCTGTTGTAATTTGAACTACAACCGTCAGATTCTTTACTCCGTCTCACTGAACAGTCTCTCCAGAGATTTCTCCTGCAGCTTAGTTCGAAGTTGGTTGAAGTGTCGGTTTTCTACTGAAATTTTGTTTCCACATAGTCTGTTCAAGTCTGTCTGTGGTACCGTGAGTACTAGATAGGTTTTGTTCTGTTTTTTGTGTGGAACTTGTAAAAAGTGTGGATCAGTTCGGCTGAACCGATCATTCAGGTAAATTTTGTATTTTACTTTAGTGTGTGGTTACTGGTCCATATCGGTTCTAAAAAGACCTAGGTTTTGTCGTTTTTCAAGACCCGTGACTTCGGTCAGGAACGATAAGTCTTACCTGAAGCGGTTGCCAGCAGCGGGTAAGTTTGGGTAGGTTGGCCATGTCTGAGAAACCCAAGAAAAAAAACGGGCCCACTGGGTTTCAACACTGCAGTGTGTGTGTGGGGAGGTCTTTGCTAAGGCCGATCCCCACACCACCTGTGTTTATTGTCTGGGGTTTGACCACCTCAATGTAGATTGCCAAATTTGTACAAAATTTTCCCAAATCTACCCTTGAAAAGAGATCAGGTAGACTGAGGGAAAGGGAGGCTGAGAAGTCCGCTGACCCAGATGGCCAGCCCAGTTTGGTTCCGACCGAACCAGAATGAGTGCCCTCTGATCAGGGCGATACTTAGGGCAAAAGGAAAGCTGATTCCAAGAAATCGGTTCCGACCAAAAAGAAAACACAAAAGACAAATCGATCTGTTCGGATCCAGAATTTCATACTCCGACCGCTGAGGAAATAGCCAAAGCGATTCGTATTGTGGAATCGCTTCGCCTGGTTCCGACTTATCCGGCACCTTTTGGCAGGGGCTTGGTTCGGTCGGTTCCCCCGGTTCAAGATTATACCCTGGAAGAATTTTATGAACCGGAGTTTGAGGAGGAGGGAGAGTTGGAAGATGAATATGGTGATGGTGAAAGTCTGGATGTGCCTATTGACCCGGACATCTCCCCAGACGGACCTTCAGGTGTTTCTCCTCCTAGGCTTTCTGAGCCCCCTTCGCACTTCATGTTTTACAGAAAGGTGGCTGATACCCTCCAGCTCCCTGTGGAGGAGGCAGTGGAGGATCAGGAGGAGCCGGACTGTGTAGAGATGATGGACATCCCAGAGTCCAGGAGACTGTCTATTCCCCTCCACAAATCTTTTGGGAAACAGACACAAAAAATTCTTACGTTTCCCAATTCCATACCTCCTGTGGATAGAAGAATGGACAAGAGGTATACTCTTTCAGGCTCAGATACGGAGTTCCTTTATCAGCAGTGCAGCCATGTTGGGGTTGTACAGGCTGCTGCCTGTGATAAAGCAAGCATTCCCTTGGCATCACACCCCCCAGACAAGGACTCCAGGAAGATTAATGCCATGGCAAAGAAGCAGTACATGGCATCTTCCTTGGGACTCAGGCAGGCAAATTATATGGCCTATACAGCCAGGTACCAGAAGTCCAGGTGGGACACTGTACTGGCACTGGCTAAACAGGCTTCCCCCCAGCTTGCCAAGGAGCTGGAGGAGGTGGCTGCAGATGGGATTGAGGCATCAAAAGTTCAGTTTCATGCTGCTGTGGACTCCAGTGATGTATCATCAAGAGTCATGGCTACATCTGTGGCTCTTCAGAGAATGGCTTGGCTCAGATGTACTAGCCTCTCACATGATACCCAGGCTAAGGCCATGGATTTTCCTGTAATGGGTAATTCTCTGTTTGGAGAGCAGACAGAGAATTACATGAAGAAAATGGACGAATACAGGACCACTTTCAGGAGTGCTCAGGCCAAGGAAAGGCAGGCAACTCCTCAAAGGCAGAAGTCTAGGGGCAGGGGCAGGCCTTTTCAAAGGCCTTTTTACCAAGCACAGGCCTCCTCTTCCTTTTCACAGAGGGGGTTCTTGAGAGAGAAAGGCAGAAGGGGGATGAGCAGGCCTGCATCCACCCCTCAGCCTAAAGCCCCTGTCAAGCAGACACCCTAATGGGTCTGCCCGGGTCGACTCTCCTATCCCAGTAGGGGCAGGCTGGCTTACTTTGTTCAGGACTGGATGTCTGTTACTTCAGACAAGTGGGTCCTGGGACTAGTAAGCCAGGGACTGGTTCTCAGCTTCAAAAAATGTCCAAACATGAGAGCCAGATCTTTTCCACCTGCAAATCTCTCAGAAACCCTTGCCCTAGAGGCAGAGGTTTCTGCTCTGCTAGCTCTAAGAGCTCTAGAGAGAGTACCTACCCTACACTGGGGCAAAGGACTGTACTCCAGGTACTTCCTAACCCCCAAAAAGACAGGAGAGTGGCGACCCATCCTGGACTTAAGATATCGGAACAAACATCTTTTAAAGCCAAAGTTCAACATGGTAACTCTGGGAATTATCCTTCCCTCTCTAAGGCCAGGGGACTGGCTAGCCTCCCTGGACCTCAAAGATGCCTACTTTCACATTCCCATCAGGTGCTCCCACAGAAAGTACCTCGGGTTCAATTTGCCCTCAGGCCACTATCAGTTCAGAGCAATGCCCTTTGGCCTAACCTCAGCCCCAAGGGTCTTAAAGTGCCTGGCAATAGTTGTTGCCTTCCTAAGAAGACAAAAGATTTCCATTTTTCCATATTTGGACGACTGGCTTATAGTGGGCCAGTCCCCAGACCAAGTCAAGTCACACCTACAAGTGACCCAGCAAGTGCTCACTTCTTTAGGATTTCTTCTCAACCTACCAAAGTCAGTTCTCGAACCAGTGCAGCACCCCACCTTCATGGGGCAGAGCTGGATACGGTAAAAGCAAGAGCCTTCCTTCCCCTGGAAAGGACAAGAGCTCTCATGAAGCTGGCCTCTTCATTCAGCCTTCAGGTGTCTCGACCAGCAAGGCATTCCTTCAGCTCTTGGGCCACATGGCAGCTTCTACAGCAGTGGTCCAAGGCGCAAGATTTCAGATGAGGGACATTCAGTTCCACTTAAGAGCTTTTTGGTCCCAAAGAAAGGATTCCCTTACCAAACTAATCCCAGTGACTCGAACTCTGATCCAAGCCCTGCAATGGTGGCAGGATCAGGACAGTTTGAGGCAAGGGGTTCCATTTGCCACTCAGTCCCATTCAGTGGTTCTTACGTCAGATGCTTCCCTGCTGGGCTGGGGAGCCCATTTGGGGGACCTCACTACCCAGGGACTGTGGTCGCCTCAGGAATCTCTTCTACACATCAATCTCTTGGAACTCAGGGCAGTGTTTCTGGCACTGCAAGTTTTTTCCAAATCAGTACAGAACAAGGTGGTGCAGGTCAGAACAGACACCACCACCACCATGTGGTACATCAACAAGCAAGGAGGCACTCTGTCTACAGCCTTGTGCACAGAAGCAATGAAGTTGTGGTCCCTGGCTTATTCCCTGCAAACCTCTCTGATAGCAGTTCACCTTCCAGGGAAGGACAATGTCCTGGCAGATGCACTGAGCAGAATATCTCAGGGCCATCACGAATGGGCCCTGGATCCTCCGGTGTTGAAGGTGATTTTCTCAAGATGAGGCACTCCAGAGATGGATCATTTTGCAGCCCCAGACAATCACCAACTTCCTCTCTTTGGTTGCAGACCCCCAGTCTTGGGCTCAGTCCCCCTGGATGCTCTGATTCTGAACTGGGAAGGGAAATTTCTGTATGCTTTTCCCCCCTTCCCTCTCCTGTTCAAAGTGTTAGTCAAGATAAGGTCACAACCTTGCAAAGTGATTCTGATTGCTCCAGACTGGGCCAGGCAGCCATAGTATCTCTTGTTGCTGTCCCTAGCAGTCCATCTTCCCCTGTCTCTTCCCAGGAATTACAACCTGTTAACATCCTCTCAGGGGAGGATTTGGTACCCCAATCTTCAGTCTCTCAATCTCAAGGCTTGGCTCTTGAAGAGTTAGTTTGCAGATCTGCATCTTTCCCGGGGGTTCTGGATATCCTCAAGGCTTCTCGAAAGCCCTCCACCAGAAAGACTTACAACTCCAAATGGAAAAGATTCAGCATTTGATGTTCTAAGAAGAATATTTCTCTAGACTCTGCTGAATTGCCTACGGTTCTGGATTATATGGTCCATCTCAATGGCCTAGGCCTCAGACCAGCTACTCTCAAGGTACACTTGTCAGCTGTTTCTGCTTTCCTGTCAGTAGGCAAGTCTTCCTCTCCGTCATCCCACCCTGTATTCTGTAAGTTTTTCAAGGGATTGCTTCACACCAATCCCCCCTTTAGGGATCCTGTTCCTGCTTGGGATCTTAATGTTTGCATTGCTCAGCTTATACAACCCCCTTTTGAACCTTTGTCCTCTGCAGAGCTTAAGTACTTGACTTGGAAAACTATGTTCTTGGTAGCCATTACTTCTGCTAGACGTATCAGTGAATTGCAAACCCTGTCAGTGGAACCTGATTTCATCTCTCTTTACAGAGATAAAGTAGTTCTTAGAACTAACAGAAAGTTCTTGCCTAAAGTGGTTTCAGATTTTCACCTGAATCAGTCTGTCTCTCCCTGTTTTCATCACTGATCATTCTTCCTCGGGAGAGAGGAGGCTACACAGTTTGGATGTTAAGAGCCCTTAGCTACTACATAGAGCGAACCAAGGGTCACAGGTTTGACTCCCTCCAGTTGTTCCTCGCTTATGGGGAAGTTGGGAAGGGCAAACCTTCCACCAAGAGATCTGTTGCCAGGTGGATTGTGTCTTGTATACAATTCTGCTATGAGAAACTGGGAAAAACTCCACCCTCAGGCCTGAGGGCTCATTCCACAAGAGGTACAGCTGCTTCCCTGGCTGCTGCCAGGGATATCCCTCTTTTAGAAATTTGTCAAGCAGCCGCCTGGAAAACAGTCCATACTTTTACCAAGCATTACTCTCTGGATATCCAGGCTAGGAGTGATGCTCGGTTTGGCACAGCAGTACTTCAGAGCCCATTCACAAAGTAGGTTCTGTCCCTCCTCCATGGAGGTACTGCTTGGTAGTCTGCTCTTGTCAGAATACAGCAAGACTTCATGTTGTTTGAAGAAAAAATTACCTTAGTAATTATGTTTCTTCTAGTGGAGTCTTGCTGTATTCTGACCCCGCCTCCCCTCTCAGAACCTAGATTTTGGGATGTGGGTGGGCAGGCGCAGTGTTGGCACCCTGGGGTGCCCCCTTTACACTCTGTTTCCCATGGGGTGAGATGTTATTTCGTTTGATTGGTTTTTGTGTTTGTGTTTCCTGACTTGAGTCTTCCTTTGAGAACCCAAAAGATTATTTTTCTGCCAGTTGGCTAGTAAAAATTTTAGTTTCCACACACAACACCTAGTGAGTTTTGCCCGTAAAGATCTGACAGTTGCAGTTCAAATTACAACAGGCAGAGACATCAACCGAGCTCGAGATGAACATTCTATGCCCTGCATAGAAAAGTTAACCCATTGTTCTCTGGGGCAGTTTAAAGGCTGGTGCTAACTGCACTTGTCAGAATACAGCAAGACTCCACTAGAAGAAATATAATTACTAAGGTGAGTAATTTTTTCATCCTATCTATTGCAGGCCTACCTGTACTGTTGTACTCTTGCATCTACTGCCTGTCTGTATATAAATGCAGTGTTACTTGACTTGTGTAATGCAGGTCCACCTTGTAAATGAGCTTGCTCAGTGGTGTTTGCCTGGATAAATTAAGAATTTATTGATT